>OX352280.1:0-2967322 GCA_947086405.1 Esperia sulphurella
TAACCTAACCTAACCTAACCTAACCTAACCTAACCTAACCTAACCTAACCTAACCTAACCTAACCTAACCTAACCTAACCTAACCTAACCTAACCTAACCTAACCTAACCTAACCTAACCTAACCTAACCTAACCTAACCTAACCTAACCTAACCTAACCTAACCTAACCTAACCTAACCTAACCTAACCTAACCTAACCTAACCTAACCTAACCTAACCTAACCTAACCTAACCTAACCTAACCTAACCTAACCTAACCTAACCTAACCTAACCTAACCTAACCTAACCTAACCTAACCTAACCTAACCTAACCTAACCTAACCTAACCTAACCTAACCTAACCTAACCTAACCTAACCTAACCTAACCTAACCTAACCTAACCTAACCTAACCTAACCTAACCTAACCTAACCTAACCTAACCTAACCTAACCTAACCTAACCTAACCTAACCTAACCTAACCTAACCTAACCTAACCTAACCTAACCTAACCTAACCTAACCTAACCTAACCTAACCTAACCTAACCTAACCTAACCTAACCTAACCTAACCTAACCTAACCTAACCTAACCTAACCTAACCTAACCTAACCTAACCTAACCTAACCTAACCTAACCTAACCTAACCTAACCTAACCTAACCTAACCTAACCTAACCTAACCTAACCTAACCTAACCTAACCTAACCTAACCTAACCTAACCTAACCTAACCTAACCTAACCTAACCTAACCTAACCTAACCTAACCTAACCTAACCTAACCTAACCTAACCTAACCTAACCTAACCTAACCTAACCTAACCTAACCTAACCTAACCTAACCTAACCTAACCTAACCTAACCTAACCTAACCTAACCTAACCTAACCTAACCTAACCTAACCTAACCTAACCTAACCTAACCTAACCTAACCTAACCTAACCTAACCTAACCTAACCTAACCTAACCTAACCTAACCTAACCTAACCTAACCTAACCTAACCTAACCTAACCTAACCTAACCTAACCTAACCTAACCTAACCTAACCTAACCTAACCTAACCTAACCTAACCTAACCTAACCTAACCTAACCTAACCTAACCTAACCTAACCTAACCTAACCTAACCTAACCTAACCTAACCTAACCTAACCTAACCTAACCTAACCTAACCTAACCTAACCTAACCTAACCTAACCTAACCTAACCTAACCTAACCTAACCTAACCTAACCTAACCTAACCTAACCTAACCTAACCTAACCTAACCTAACCTAACCTAACCTAACCTAACCTAACCTAACCTAACCTAACCTAACCTAACCTAACCTAACCTAACCTAACCTAACCTAACCTAACCTAACCTAACCTAACCTAACCTAACCTAACCTAACCTAACCTAACCTAACCTAACCTAACCTAACCTAACCTAACCTAACCTAACCTAACCTAACCTAACCTAACCTAACCTAACCTAACCTAACCTAACCTAACCTAACCTAACCTAACCTAACCTAACCTAACCTAACCTAACCTAACCTAACCTAACCTAACCTAACCTAACCTAACCTAACCTAACCTAACCTAACCTAACCTAACCTAACCTAACCTAACCTAACCTAACCTAACCTAACCTAACCTAACCTAACCTAACCTAACCTAACCTAACCTAACCTAACCTAACCTAACCTAACCTAACCTAACCTAACCTAACCTAACCTAACCTAACCTAACCTAACCTAACCTAACCTAACCTAACCTAACCTAACCTAACCTAACCTAACCTAACCTAACCTAACCTAACCTAACCTAACCTAACCTAACCTAACCTAACCTAACCTAACCTAACCTAACCTAACCTAACCTAACCTAACCTAACCTAACCTAACCTAACCTAACCTAACCTAACCTAACCTAACCTAACCTAACCTAACCTAACCTAACCTAACCTAACCTAACCTAACCTAACCTAACCTAACCTAACCTAACCTAACCTAACCTAACCTAACCTAACCTAACCTAACCTAACCTAACCTAACCTAACCTAACCTAACCTAACCTAACCTAACCTAACCTAACCTAACCTAACCTAACCTAACCTAACCTAACCTAACCTAACCTAACCTAACCTAACCTAACCTAACCTAACCTAACCTAACCTAACCTAACCTAACCTAACCTAACCTAACCTAACCTAACCTAACCTAACCTAACCTAACCTAACCTAACCTAACCTAACCTAACCTAACCTAACCTAACCTAACCTAACCTAACCTAACCTAACCTAACCTAACCTAACCTAACCTAACCTAACCTAACCTAACCTAACCTAACCTAACCTAACCTAACCTAACCTAACCTAACCTAACCTAACCTAACCTAACCTAACCTAACCTAACCTAACCTAACCTAACCTAACCTAACCTAACCTAACCTAACCTAACCTAACCTAACCTAACCTAACCTAACCTAACCTAACCTAACCTAACCTAACCTAACCTAACCTAACCTAACCTAACCTAACCTAACCTAACCTAACCTAACCTAACCTAACCTAACCTAACCTAACCTAACCTAACCTAACCTAACCTAACCTAACCTAACCTAACCTAACCTAACCTAACCTAACCTAACCTAACCTAACCTAACCTAACCTAACCTAACCTAACCTAACCTAACCTAACCTAACCTAACCTAACCTAACCTAACCTAACCTAACCTAACCTAACCTAACCTAACCTAACCTAACCTAACCTAACCTAACCTAACCTAACCTAACCTAACCTAACCTAACCTAACCTAACCTAACCTAACCTAACCTAACCTAACCTAACCTAACCTAACCTAACCTAACCTAACCTAACCTAACCTAACCTAACCTAACCTAACCTAACCTAACCTAACCTAACCTAACCTAACCTAACCTAACCTAACCTAACCTAACCTAACCTAACCTAACCTAACCTAACCTAACCTAACCTAACCTAACCTAACCTAACCTAACCTAACCTAACCTAACCTAACCTAACCTAACCTAACCTAACCTAACCTAACCTAACCTAACCTAACCTAACCTAACCTAACCTAACCTAACCTAACCTAACCTAACCTAACCTAACCTAACCTAACCTAACCTAACCTAACCTAACCTAACCTAACCTAACCTAACCTAACCTAACCTAACCTAACCTAACCTAACCTAACCTAACCTAACCTAACCTAACCTAACCTAACCTAACCTAACCTAACCTAACCTAACCTAACCTAACCTAACCTAACCTAACCTAACCTAACCTAACCTAACCTAACCTAACCTAACCTAACCTAACCTAACCTAACCTAACCTAACCTAACCTAACCTAACCTAACCTAACCTAACCTAACCTAACCTAACCTAACCTAACCTAACCTAACCTAACCTAACCTAACCTAACCTAACCTAACCTAACCTAACCTAACCTAACCTAACCTAACCTAACCTAACCTAACCTAACCTAACCTAACCTAACCTAACCTAACCTAACCTAACCTAACCTAACCTAACCTAACCTAACCTAACCTAACCTAACCTAACCTAACCTAACCTAACCTAACCTAACCTAACCTAACCTAACCTAACCTAACCTAACCTAACCTAACCTAACCTAACCTAACCTAACCTAACCTAACCTAACCTAACCTAACCTAACCTAACCTAACCTAACCTAACCTAACCTAACCTAACCTAACCTAACCTAACCTAACCTAACCTAACCTAACCTAACCTAACCTAACCTAACCTAACCTAACCTAACCTAACCTAACCTAACCTAACCTAACCTAACCTAACCTAACCTAACCTAACCTAACCTAACCTAACCTAACCTAACCTAACCTAACCTAACCTAACCTAACCTAACCTAACCTAACCTAACCTAACCTAACCTAACCTAACCTAACCTAACCTAACCTAACCTAACCTAACCTAACCTAACCTAACCTAACCTAACCTAACCTAACCTAACCTAACCTAACCTAACCTAACCTAACCTAACCTAACCTAACCTAACCTAACCTAACCTAACCTAACCTAACCTAACCTAACCTAACCTAACCTAACCTAACCTAACCTAACCTAACCTAACCTAACCTAACCTAACCTAACCTAACCTAACCTAACCTAACCTAACCTAACCTAACCTAACCTAACCTAACCTAACCTAACCTAACCTAACCTAACCTAACCTAACCTAACCTAACCTAACCTAACCTAACCTAACCTAACCTAACCTAACCTAACCTAACCTAACCTAACCTAACCTAACCTAACCTAACCTAACCTAACCTAACCTAACCTAACCTAACCTAACCTAACCTAACCTAACCTAACCTAACCTAACCTAACCTAACCTAACCTAACCTAACCTAACCTAACCTAACCTAACCTAACCTAACCTAACCTAACCTAACCTAACCTAACCTAACCTAACCTAACCTAACCTAACCTAACCTAACCTAACCTAACCTAACCTAACCTAACCTAACCTAACCTAACCTAACCTAACCTAACCTAACCTAACCTAACCTAACCTAACCTAACCTAACCTAACCTAACCTAACCTAACCTAACCTAACCTAACCTAACCTAACCTAACCTAACCTAACCTAACCTAACCTAACCTAACCTAACCTAACCTAACCTAACCTAACCTAACCTAACCTAACCTAACCTAACCTAACCTAACCTAACCTAACCTAACCTAACCTAACCTAACCTAACCTAACCTAACCTAACCTAACCTAACCTAACCTAACCTAACCTAACCTAACCTAACCTAACCTAACCTAACCTAACCTAACCTAACCTAACCTAACCTAACCTAACCTAACCTTTTTTTTTTTTTTTTTTTTTTTTTTTTTTTATCGGAGTGAAAATGAGTTGACTCATCCCCCCGGTTAGGGAGACCAGGGGGTATGTGGGACTCTCCCTCCCTCATTGAGGGCATACCCACTAAAAACACTCCGGCGTTTCACCCGCTCTGCCGTGGTAGGGGGTACAGTGTGGTCCCAAGGATTTCAATCCACTGTACCCCCCTGGCGGCACCGACAAACGCCGGTGCACCCTCGCGAAAGGAGGAGGGTCGCGAAACGCTCACGACCCCCCCCGCCCACCTGTGTGGAGCCGTGCAATGTGGGCCCCTCACCCACTGACTCCACACCGCGGCAGGAGTTGGACGAACTGCGCCCGCCTCCTGCCGCTCCCTCCGCGTCTCTCCGCCTCCCCGAAGGGACTTGGAGAGACCCACCTTGGTGTCATTCGCTTCACCCACGGGCTGGATTGCCCGGGGCTACTGAGCTCCCCCGCCACGACAAGGCTGACACCATGGGGGAGAACCTAACCTAACCTAACCTAACCTAACCTAACCTAACCTAACCTAACCTAACCTAACCTAACCTAACCTAACCTAACCTAACCTAACCTAACCTAACCTAACCTAACCTAACCTAACCTAACCTAACCTAACCTAACCTAACCTAACCTAACCTAACCTAACCTAACCTAACCTAACCTAACCTAACCTAACCTAACCTAACCTAACCTAACCTAACCTAACCTAACCTAACCTAACCTAACCTAACCTAACCTAACCTAACCTAACCTAACCTAACCTAACCTAACCTAACCTAACCTAACCTAACCTAACCTAACCTAACCTAACCTAACCTAACCTAACCTAACCTAACCTAACCTAACCTAACCTAACCTAACCTAACCTAACCTAACCTAACCTAACCTAACCTAACCTAACCTAACCTAACCTAACCTAACCTAACCTAACCTAACCTAACCTAACCTAACCTAACCTAACCTAACCTAACCTAACCTAACCTAACCTAACCTAACCTAACCTAACCTAACCTAACCTAACCTAACCTAACCTAACCTAACCTAACCTAACCTAACCTAACCTAACCTAACCTAACCTAACCTAACCTAACCTAACCTAACCTAACCTAACCTAACCTAACCTAACCTAACCTAACCTAACCTAACCTAACCTAACCTAACCTAACCTAACCTAACCTAACCTAACCTAACCTAACCTAACCTAACCTAACCTAACCTAACCTAACCTTTTTTTTTTTTTTTTTTTTTTTTTTGACGGAGTGGAAATGCTCTTACGCATCCCCTCGACTTAGGGCTGTCGAGGGGTATGTGGGACTCACTCCTCGAGATGGTATGAGGAGTCACTACCCACTAAAACCACTCCGGCGTTTCTCCCTCCTGCCTGTAGTGGGGACACAGTGTGATCCAGCGGACTTCTATCCACTGTGTCCCCAGGCCGCACCGGCCTAAACATGTGGCCGGTGCTCCCGCGCCGATGAGGGGAAGGGTCGAACGCGGCGATCCTTCCCCCAGACGGGAGGAGTCCAACTGTGGTCCCTACACCACGGACTCCTTAGGGCATGAGACGGGCGAACTGCGCCCGCCTCCTGCCCCTCCGCCTACGCCGGAGCGGGGGTGCGTCGACCTCGTCTTCGCGCTCCCGCTCCGCGGCCTCCTTCTGTGAGATAACTGTCTCGCAGAAGGAGGCCACTGCCTCCCAGGATCTCTCGCTGCGGAGCATGAACGCCACTACGGCGTGCAGCGAGAGATCCTCCACACCTCCCATCTCCATCACCAGGTCTTGGCGCTCCAGATCCCAACGGCCACACTCTTCCAGAGTGTGTTGGGCCGTGTCGTCCGGAGCGCCACATTCATTACATAACGGACTCGGCTCCCTTCCTATCTGATGCAGGTAGTGGCCGAAACAACCATGTCCGGTCACCACCTGCGTCATCCGGAACCCGAGTCCGCCGTGCCCTCGGTCTAACCACCCCTCCAGTGACGGGAGGACTGCCCCTATGGTACGGGTTCCATAGGGGGAGTCCTCCAGCTCCTCCTTCCACCTCTCTCGCAGCCGTCGAGCTGCCATTCGGCGAGCTCCCTCGACCACTTCGGGGCCAGGGCGGTCCCCACGCGCCCTGGCCTCGGCCCTCACACGGTACGTCTCCGCGTGCACCCCGGCATCCAGCTCCCATGGCGGGGTGCAAGCGAGGACGCACGCCGCCGCGTGTGACACGGTCACATAGGCCCTCGCGATTCGGCAGGCCACTATTCTCTGTGGCCTGCGCAGGAGGGCCTTGTTCCGAGCCGACAGCTTGTCCGCCCATATGGGGGCCCCGTACAGCGCCATGCTGCGGATAACGCCGGCGAACAGACGCCGGCACGGGGTCCCCGGTCCACCCAAATTGGGCAACAGCCTACCAAGGGCCGCTGCCGCGCCCACGATTCGGGGAGCCAACCTGCGGAAGTGCTCCCCGAAATCCCACCTCCGGTCCAGATCAAGGCCAAGATATTTAATCGTGGCCTTGATCCGGACCCCCTCCCCTCCAATTTGGAGCGTGCCCCCCGCCCCCCGCCCCCAACCTCGGCCACCGAATACGATGGCCTCAGTTTTGGCGAGGGACACGCTCAACCCCAATAGGCCAATGCGGCCGACCGCGAGTTCCGCCGCGACCTCCGCCCTCCTCTTCACCTCACGGAACTCCTTCCCCCGCACTGCCACCATAGTGTCATCGGCATAACATATGGTGACCGTGCGGGGAAGCTGCACCCCCCGTATGGCCCAATCATACCCGATGTTCCACAGGAGGGGTCCGAGCACGGACCCCTGTGGAACACCGCAGGTCATATTTCGGGCCATAATTCCCCCCTCCGTCTCGTAGAGCACTACCCTGTCTGTAAGGTAGTGCTCTACAACCCTCCTCAGGTAGGGAGGCACTCGGTGGTAAATGAGTGCCTCCCTTATCACCCCGTAGGGGAGGGTGCCAAACGCGTTGGCGATATCTAACGATACCGCCACCACACCCTCCCCCCTGCCTGCTGCGTCTTCGCTGAAGTCCCTGAGGGACTTCAGCGCGTCCATCGTGGACCGCCCCTCCCGGAACCCGTACTGCCGATCGCACAGGTCCGGGCCCGCACCGTTCAGGTGGTCGACGATGCGGCTGGACAGGATCCGCTCCAGCATTTTCCCCACCTCGTCCAATAGGACGATGGGGCGATAGCCGGAGGGACTGTCCGCAGGGCGGCCCTCTTTGCGCAGCAGGCACAACCTCCCCTCCTTCCAGCATCTCGGGAATCGCCCCTCCCTCAGACAATCGTCATACAGGAGTTTGAGGCGGTTCCCGAGATGCTGCAGGGCTACCGGGAGGACTCTCCCCGGCACCCCGTCCGGCCCTGGGGCCTTCTTCCGTCCCCGTAGGCGGTCTATGGCCCACTTGAACTCGTCGTCCGTGATGGGCGGGACGACGAGTTCACGCGGGGCCGGCTCCGCCGAGTGGATGGACATACTCGGCGGAGCAAACTCCGGCACTACGGGGAACAATCCCTCGACAACTCGCGCGAGGAGTTCTGGTTCCAGCGAGTCCATGGGGGGGGCATGCTGCATCCGATTCCGGACCAGCTTGTACGGCCTCCCCCATGGGTCTCTGTCCAGTGTGGCCAGGAACTCCTCGCGCGCCTCCTCCTTCCTTCGGGAGATCTCCTTCTGGAGATCTCCCTTTGCCCTCCTGAGGGCCTCATATAGGAGGCCCTCCTCCTCCGCCGTATGCCGACGGCGCCTACAGCGGGTGTAGGCCCGGCGAGCACGGTTACCGGTGGCACGGAGAGCCGCAATCTCTTCCGTCCACCAGTACACCTGCCTCCTCGCCGGCACCCGCCGTGTCCGAGGCATTGAAGCGTCGCACACCTCCTGCAACGTCGCCCGGAAGTGTGCCGCACGCTCCTCTACCTCGGCGCCCCTCGGCAGAGGCTCCCCCCACGCCTGGACCGCGGCCGCCTCCTCCACCATCTCCGGGTCCAGGCGCGAGACGGTCCACCTCGGAAGCTGCGAGGTGGCCCGTCTCCCCCTCCTCAGGCCTGGCGGTGCTGCGCCGCTGGCCGTGGTGTGGACCCTCATCCGAACGTACAGGTGATCGGAGAGGGTCTCCACGTCCTCCAGGACACGCCAATCAGCGATGCGTGCGGCGATTGCGGGGGTGGCGAACGAAACGTCCACAATCGACCCCCCCTGCCGCCGCACGCATGTGTTGGTCGTGCCCCGGTTCAGCACCTCCAGACCTGTTGCGACCGTCCATTCCCCAAGGGCTTCGCCCTTGGGGTTTGTGACGGCCGACCCCCACATCGGGCTCTTGGCATTGAGGTCCCCCAGCACGATGACCTGTGCCGGGTTCCCTCGCCTCACCACTCCTCCCACCAATTCCAGGTAGGCCTCAAATTCCCTCAGCGGCCGATTTGGGGAGAAATACACCCCCACAAGGAGGGTATCTCCCCATTTGGCCGCCGCGAGCCCCGGCCCCCGCTCCACCTGCGTGAGGGGGAGAGCATCCCCCCCTCTCGGCCCCACAATTGCCACTGAGCCGTCCGTCGCCCCGACCCAGTTGGACTGGGGAGGGACGAAGTACGGCTCCGCCAGGATCGCAACGCCAATGCTCCACTCGGCCATGACCTGCATTAGCAGGTCCTGGGCGCGAGCAGAGTGGTTGGCGTTGCCCTGTAGGATGTCTAAATACCGGTGTACTGGCATTTAGACATCCATGCGTGTTACTTCCGGGGCCGGTGTGGCGCGACTGTTGTTGGCCGCCGCCGGGGCGACGGCTGGGGGCTCCCTCCCTCGGACTTCTGGGGGGGCGCACGAGATGCCCCCCATCATGTGCCCCGCAGGGCGCTTGGCCAGGTGGCACACCGCACAGTAGGCCTTTATCTCCTTGCAATCCGCCATCCTGTGGCCGGGCTTGCTGCACCTGAAGCACAGCTCGCTACGGTCCACAGGTGACGGACACATGGCCCTCGTGTGCCCCTGGCCTAGACAACGGTAGCAGCGCATCGCTACCGTGTCCACCGTCTTTATTTGGGCCGCCGACCACCCCACAATAATACGCCCCTCTGCGAGGAGGGCGTTGGCCGCGGTGACCGGGCACTGCACCAGGGCCGACCCTGTGCCGTTGCGCAGCACCCGGATTTTCCCCACCTTGAGGTCTGCAGTCGTGCAGCCGCCCTTGGTGGCAATCGCCACCGCCACCGCCTCCGAGGTGGCCGTCTCATCCAGGCCCGTCACCTGGATGCCAGCCATCTTGACGGGCCTGTAAACATGCGCCACGTCGCCGACAAGCTCCCCGATCCTCCGGCAGAGTTCGTCGGCCATGCGGCCTCCGTTCTCCCCTGGGACCTCGATGATTCTGGCCCCAGTGGCCGTCTTCCGGACCCGGACATGGTCCAGCCCTACCTCGGCCAGGCCGAAGGAAGTGGTGGCCTTGGTCATGACGGAGGCATACGACGCCTCCGCCTCCGGCTTTAGGGCCACCACGACCGCCGCCGTGTTCGGCGCTGCCAACTTTCTTGGCTGGGGGGCGGACTTTTTGGCTGCAGCTACCGGTGCTGCAGCCGACTTGGGGCCCTTCCCCTTTCCCCTCCCCTTCCGAACCACCTCTACCCAGGACGCCTGGGGAGGTGGTTGCACCGTCGGTGTCCCGGTAGGAGCGGGAGCGGCCCTCGGGGGCTTGGTGGCCGGCCCTGGGGAGGGCACGGCCGCACTCTTCTGAGCGCTTTTGGCAGGCGCAGCCTGCTTCGCGACCGGCGCTGCCCGCGGCACTGCCGCTGGCCCCGGCTGGGCAGCGGGGATGCTGGCAGCCGCAGCCGCAGCCCTCTTTCTGTCCGCCGCCAGGGATGGGCGGAGGATAGGTTCCGCGGGGAGGCGCTTTTCCAGCTCCCCGAGCCGGACATTGAGCATTTCCCCCATGCCGCGGAACCTATCGTGTATGACGTCGCCGAGTGATAGGAAGAGCTCATTCTTGAGCTCTCCTATCACCGCCACCAGATCCTGGGCCCCGCTAGCCAGCGGCGCCGGAGTTGCGGGAGGAGTGGCCTTCCTGTCGGAGAACGCCGACCGCAGGGCCTTCGTCTCCGACTGGAGTATCGCCATCTGCTCCCGCATCCTCTTGTTGTCGGCCCTCAGGATTCGGACCTCCTCCGCTTCGGTGCGGGATTGGAGGAATTCCGTAGCCTCCAGGATATCCTGGCAGGCCACGTTCATCCTCCCCCACACCTCGCCTTTCAAGTTACCGCATTTCGCGGCCTCCCTCAGTATAACGCGGGCGGCGGAGCGCGCGCTCTCAAGCCACCCGTCTCTATCTTGTTCCGCTTCGCTCGCGGGACTGCGATCCCTCGAAGTGTCGGCTTTGGCTCCCCTGCCCCTTCTCGGGGAAGAACGAGCCCCACGTGAGCCACGCGACCCCAGCGTGGGGAAGTTCAGCCTGTACTCGGCCGCTGCGTCCGCGTCCGCCTCGAATTCCGCGAACTCCAGTTCGCGGAGCTTCGACTTGGCCGCGGCCAGCCCCGAGTACGCCCCTTTGGGCTGTACAGCCCTCCCCCTACGAGCCGAGTTGACCTTCGCCCCCTCGGTCTCGTCCCCCCCTGCGGCAATGGGCCGCTTAGAAGCCCGACCATAAGTCGCGCCTCCCTCCCTGGAGACCACCATCTCCATCTCCGCTTCGTCCGAGGAAGAGTCGGACAAGTTGACCTGCACGGTCGCCCTGTCCTCCCCCTCCTCCCCACAGGCCATAGAAGGCTCCGCCTCCATTAACCCCTTCGTTTCCCCCCACTCAGCCCCCTCCAGAAGGAAGGATGGCTGAGAAATGGGAAAAAGAAAACAACAAAAACTCGAAAGTATGGAAATGTATGAAGAATCACGTCAAGCGTGAGTCGACACAAAAATACAAACTTAAGAAATTTTCGGGAGAAAATTAATTTCTCCCGAACCCCCCCACGTAATACGGCGCGAGTGGTGTCGTTCGACAGCACTCGCGACCGGCTACCCCCAAACAAATCCCTAACTACCCCCTCCCTTTCCTGCAGGAGGTACAACCCTCGGAAAAGTTTTACAAACTTAACCGAAAGCTGGACGACACTGCAGGAAAAGAATAGCAATCCGCTATTTGCCTAATAACTTTGGACACGAGTGTCCAAAAATTATGCGGCAAATAGCAGTGCACGCACCCTCCCGAGCTCTAACAGATACAAGAAGAAAAACAAGAAAAAACCAAAAACCGTAAAACAAAAAACCAAAAACCAACTTAAAATGAAGTTTAGTGATTTGAAAACTGGACCGCACGGTCAAAGACAGAAATGTTCCCCCCCCAATAACTCCAGAACTAGAAGTCCTGGAGCTACCCGACCAAGAACAAACCTGTAAAGACCGCGGAGCAGACCAATTTCCAAATCAAAAAACAAGAGAAAAGACGACAGAGAATTAAATACGAATTTTTGAATTTTCGAAAATTTGTAACAAATTTCCGAAAACACAAAAAACAGAAAAATGGAGATAACTCGACAACCGAAAAAGCGAACCGCACGAAACAAAGGACAACCTCTGGGCACAGTGAATCCGGATCCACCCTCCTAGTACCAGCACTATCCTACTATTTAGGTGGTCCGAAAACCTGTAACCTAACCTAACCTAACCTAACCTAACCTAACCTAACCTAACCTAACCTAACCTAACCTAACCTAACCTAACCTAACCTAACCTAACCTAACCTAACCTAACCTAACCTAACCTAACCTAACCTAACCTAACCTAACCTAACCTAACCTAACCTAACCTAACCTAACCTAACCTAACCTAACCTAACCTAACCTAACCTAACCTAACCTAACCTAACCTAACCTAACCTAACCTAACCTAACCTAACCTAACCTAACCTAACCTAACCTAACCTAACCTAACCTAACCTAACCTAACCTAACCTAACCTAACCTAACCTAACCTAACCTAACCTAACCTAACCTAACCTAACCTAACCTAACCTAACCTAACCTAACCTAACCTAACCTAACCTAACCTAACCTAACCTAACCTAACCTAACCTAACCTAACCTAACCTAACCTAACCTAACCTAACCTAACCTAACCTAACCTAACCTAACCTAACCTAACCTAACCTAACCTAACCTAACCTAACCTAACCTAACCTAACCTAACCTAACCTAACCTAACCTAACCTAACCTAACCTAACCTAACCTAACCTAACCTAACCTAACCTAACCTAACCTAACCTAACCTAACCTAACCTAACCTAACCTAACCTAACCTAACCTAACCTAACCTAACCTAACCTAACCTAACCTAACCTAACCTAACCTAACCTAACCTAACCTAACCTAACCTAACCTAACCTAACCTAACCTAACCTAACCTAACCTAACCTAACCTAACCTAACCTAACCTAACCTAACCTAACCTAACCTAACCTAACCTAACCTAACCTAACCTAACCTAACCTAACCTAACCTAACCTAACCTAACCTAACCTAACCTAACCTAACCTAACCTAACCTAACCTAACCTAACCTAACCTAACCTAACCTAACCTAACCTAACCTAACCTAACCTAACCTAACCTAACCTAACCTAACCTAACCTAACCTAACCTAACCTAACCTAACCTAACCTAACCTAACCTAACCTAACCTAACCTAACCTAACCTAACCTAACCTAACCTAACCTAACCTAACCTAACCTAACCTAACCTAACCTAACCTAACCTAACCTAACCTAACCTAACCTAACCTAACCTAACCTAACCTAACCTAACCTAACCTAACCTAACCTAACCTAACCTAACCTAACCTAACCTAACCTAACCTAACCTAACCTAACCTAACCTAACCTAACCTAACCTAACCTAACCTAACCTAACCTAACCTAACCTAACCTAACCTAACCTAACCTAACCTAACCTAACCTAACCTAACCTAACCTAACCTAACCTAACCTAACCTAACCTAACCTAACCTAACCTAACCTAACCTAACCTAACCTAACCTAACCTAACCTAACCTAACCTAACCTAACCTAACCTAACCTAACCTAACCTAACCTAACCTAACCTAACCTAACCTAACCTAACCTAACCTAACCTAACCTAACCTAACCTAACCTAACCTAACCTAACCTAACCTAACCTAACCTAACCTAACCTAACCTAACCTAACCTAACCTAACCTAACCTAACCTAACCTAACCTAACCTAACCTAACCTAACCTAACCTAACCTAACCTAACCTAACCTAACCTAACCTAACCTAACCTAACCTAACCTAACCTAACCTAACCTAACCTAACCTAACCTAACCTAACCTAACCTAACCTAACCTAACCTAACCTAACCTAACCTAACCTAACCTAACCTAACCTAACCTAACCTAACCTAACCTAACCTAACCTAACCTAACCTAACCTAACCTAACCTAACCTAACCTAACCTAACCTAACCTAACCTAACCTAACCTAACCTAACCTAACCTAACCTAACCTAACCTAACCTAACCTAACCTAACCTAACCTAACCTAACCTAACCTAACCTAACCTAACCTAACCTAACCTAACCTAACCTAACCTAACCTAACCTAACCTAACCTAACCTAACCTAACCTAACCTAACCTAACCTAACCTAACCTAACCTAACCTAACCTAACCTAACCTAACCTAACCTAACCTAACCTAACCTAACCTAACCTAACCTAACCTAACCTAACCTAACCTAACCTAACCTAACCTAACCTAACCTAACCTAACCTAACCTAACCTAACCTAACCTAACCTAACCTAACCTAACCTAACCTAACCTAACCTAACCTAACCTTTTTTTTTTTTTTTTTTTTTTTTTTTTTTTTTTTTTTTTTTTTTTTTTTTTTTTTTTTTTTTTTTTTTTTTTTTTTTTTTTTTTTTTTTTTTTTTTTTTTTTTTTTTTTTTTTTTTTTTTTTTTTTTTTTATCGGAGTGAAAATGAGTTGACTCATCCCCCCGGTTAGGGAGACCAGGGGGTATGTGGGACTCTCCCTCCCTCATTGAGGGCATACCCACTAAAAACACTCCGGCGTTTCACCCGCTCTGCCGTGGTAGGGGGTACAGTGTGGTCCCAAGGATTTCAATCCACTGTACCCCCCTGGCGGCACCGACAAACGCCGGTGCACCCTCGCGAAAGGAGGAGGGTCGCGAAACGCTCACGACCCCCCCCGCCCACCTGTGTGGAGCCGTGCAATGTGGGCCCCTCACCCACTGACTCCACACCGCGGCAGGAGTTGGACGAACTGCGCCCGCCTCCTGCCGCTCCCTCCGCGTCTCTCCGCCTCCCCGAAGGGACTTGGAGAGACCCACCTTGGTGTCATTCGCTTCACCCACGGGCTGGATTGCCCGGGGCTACTGAGCTCCCCCGCCACGACAAGGCTGACACCATGGGGGAGAACCTAACCTAACCTAACCTAACCTAACCTTTTTTTTTTTTTTTTTTTTTTTTTTTGACGGAGTGGAAATGCTCTTACGCATCCCCTCGACTTAGGGCTGTCGAGGGGTATGTGGGACTCACTCCTCAAGATGGTATGAGGAGTCACTACCCACTAAAACCACTCCGGCGTTTCTCCCTCCCTGCCATCATGAGGGGCACAGTGTGATCCCAAGGACTTCTATCCACTGTGCCCCCCGGCAGCACCGGCCTACTTCGTGGCCGGTGCACCCGCGCCAAAGAGGGGAAGGGTCGAACGCGGCGATCCTTCCCCCAGACGGGTGGAGTCCAACTGTGGTCCCTACACCACGGACTCCAAGGGCGTGAGGCGAGCGAACTGCGCCCGCCTCCTGCCCCTCCGCCTACGCCGGAGCGGGGGCGCGTCGACATCGTCTTCGCGCTCCCGCTCCGTGGCCTCCTTCTGCGAGATCACGCTCTCACAGAAGGAGGCCACTGCCTCCCACGATCTCTCGGTGCACAGCATGGTCGCAACCACGCTGTGCAGCGAGAGATCCCCTCCGAGACCGGTGGCCGCCTGCAACTCGAGGCGCTCCGGGGCCCAGCGACTGCACACCCCCACAGTGTGCTGGACCGTGTCGTCCGGAGCGCCGCAGTCATGGCACTGCGGGCTCGGCTCCCTTCCGATGTTATGCAGGTAATGACCGAAGCAACCATGCCCGGTCATCACCTGCGTCAAACGGAAGCCGAGGCCGCCGTGCCGCCTATCCACCCAGGCGTCGAGCGACGGGAGGAGTGCCCCTATGGTGTAAATGCCATAGGGGGAGTCCTCCAGGTCGCTCTTCCACCGGTCCCTCATTCGGAGCGCCGCCGTTCGGCGCGCCCCCTCCACTTCCTCGGGGCCAGGGCGGTCCCCACGCGCCCTGGCCTCGGCCCTCACTTGGTACGTCCTCGCCTGCACCTGGGCATCCAGCTCCCAGGGAGGGGTGCAGGCGAGGACGCACGCCGCCGCGTGCGACACCGTCGCGTACGCCCTCACAATTCTGCAGGCCACCACCCTCTGTGGCCTGCGGAGGAGGGCCCTGTTTTGGGCCGACAACTTGTCGGCCCACACCGGCGCCCCATATAGCGCCATGGAGCGGACCACTCCGGCATACAGCCGCCGGCAGGCGGCCTTCGGCCCTCCCAAGTTGGGAAGTAACCTTCCGAGGGCCGAAGCCGCCCTCACGATTCGGGGAGCCATTCTGCGGAAATGCTCCCCGAACCCCCACTTCCGGTCCAGAACAAGGCCAAGATATTTAATATTGGCCCTGATCCGGACCTCCTCCCCTCCGATCTGGAGCGCGTCCCCCGCCCCCGGCCTCCACCCTCGGCCACCGAAAACGATGGCCTCGGTCTTGGCGAGGGACACGCTCAATCCCAGAAGCCCTATGCGGCCGACCGTCAGTTCGGCCGCCACTTCTGCCCTCCTCCGCGCCTCACGGTATTCTTTCCCTCGCACCGCCACCATTGTATCATCGGCATAACAAATGGTGGCCATGCGAGGGAGCTGGACCCCGCGGATGGCCCAGTCGTAGCCCAAGTTCCATAGCAGGGGGCCAAGCACGGACCCCTGCGGAACTCCGCAGGCCATATCTCTCGAGGAGATACGGCCCCCACTCTCGTAGAGCACTACCCTCTCCGTAAGGTAGTGCTCCACCACCCTCCTCAGGTAGGGAGGCACCCGATGGTAAATGAGTGCCTCCCTAATCACCCCGTAGGGGAGGGTGCCAAACGCGTTGGCGATGTCCAAGGACACCGCCACCACACCCTCCCCTCTGCCTGCTGCGTCTTCGCTGAAGTCTCGGAGTGACTTCAGCGCGTCCATCGTGGACCGCCCCTCCCGGAACCCGTACTGTCTGTTGCACAGGCCCGGGCCCGCATCGTTCAGGTGGTCGACGATGCGGCTGGACAGGATCCGCTCCAGCATTTTCCCCACCTCGTCCAATAGGACGATGGGGCGATAGCCGGAGGGACTGTCCGCAGGGCGGCCCTCTTTGCGCAGCAGGCACAACCTCCCCTCCTTCCAGCATCTCGGGAATCGCCCCTCCTTTAGACAATCGTCGTAAAGGTCTTTGAGGCGACTCCCGAGATGCTGCAGGGCTACCGGGAGAACTTTCCCCGGCACCCCGTCCGGCCCTGGGGCCTTCTTCCTTCCCCGCAGCCGTTCTACGGCCCACTTGAACTCGTCATCCGTTATCAACGGAACGACGGGCTCAAGCGGGGCCGGCTCCGCCGAGTGTACCGACATTCTCGGCGGAGTAAACTCCGACGCTGCGGGGAATAACCCCTCCACCACGCGGGCGAGGAGTTCCGGCTCCAGCGAGTCCATGGGGGGGGCATGCTGCATCCGATTCCGGACCAGCTTGTACGGCCTCCCCCATGGATCCCTGTCCAGTGTGGCCAGGAACTCCTCGCGCGCTGCCTCCTTCCTAAGGGAGATCTCCTTTTGGAGATCTCCCTTAGCCCCCCTGAGGGCCTCGTACAGGAGGCCCTCTTCCTCGGCCGTGTGCCGCCTCCTCCTGCAGCGGGTATAGGCCCGGCGAGCCCTGTTGCTGGTGGCACGGAGAGCCGCAATCTCTTCCGTCCACCAGTACACCTGCCTCCTCGCCGGCACCCGCTGCGTACGGGGCATAGCAGCGTCGCACACTTCCTGCAGCGTTGCACGGAAGTGTGCCGCACGCTCCTCTACCCCGTTCCCCCTCGGCCGAGGCTCCCCCCACGCCTGGACCGCGGCTGCCTCCTCCATCATCTCCGGGTCCAGGCGCGAGACGGTCCACCTCGGAAGCTGCGAGGTGGCCCGTCTCCCCCTCCTCAGGTCTGGCGGTGCTGCGCCGCCGGACGCGGTGTGGACCCTCATCCGAACATATAAATGGTCGGAGAGGGTCTCCACGTCCTCTAGGACACGCCAATCAGCGATGCGTGCGGCGATTGCGGGGGTGGCAAACGAAACGTCTACTATCGACCCCCCCTGCCGCCGCACGCATGTGTTGGTCGTGCCCTGATTCAGCACCGCCAGCCCTGTTGCGACCGTCCATTCCCCAAGGGCCTCTCCCTTGGGGTTTGAGACGGTCGATCCCCACAAGGGGCTCTTCGCATTGAGGTCCCCCAGCACGATGACCTGTGCCGGGTTCGCTCTCTGCACCACACCTCCCAGGACCTCCAGAAAGGTCTCGAACGACCTCAGCGGCCGGTTTGGGGAGAAGTATACCCCTATCACTATCACTTCTCCCCATTTGGCCGCTGCGAATCCTTCCCCTCGCTCCACCGGGGTGAGGGGGAGAGTACCCCCACTCCTCGGCCCCACAATCGCCACCGCCCCATCTGTCGCTCCGACCCAGTTGGGTTGTGGAGGGACAAAGTAGGGCTCCGTCACCACTGCGATGTCAATGGCCCACTCCGCTAAGACCTGCATCAGCAGGTCTTGGGAGCGGGCCGCGTGGTTGACATTGCCCTGCAGGACATCCAAATGCCGGTGTACTGGCATTTAGATGTCCATGCTTTGTCCCTCCAGGGCCGGTGCGGCGCGAGTCTTGTTGGCCGTGGCCGGGGCGGCGGCGGTTGGGGCCTCTCTCCCCCTCACCTCCGGCGGGGCGCAGGCCAACCCGCCCATCATGTGGGCGGCGGGGCGCTTGGCCAGGTGGCACACAGCGCAATGGGCCCTTTCCTCCTTACAGTCCGCCATTCTGTGGCCCGACTTACTGCAGCGGAAACAAAGTTCGCTGCGGTCCACAGAAGACGGACATAGGGCCCGTGTGTGACCGGTGCCCATGCACCGGTAGCACCTCATGGGCGCGACGCCCAGGGATTTAACCTGGGCCGCCGACCACCCCACCAACACGCGCCCCGCCTCAATTAAAATGTTGGCCGCCGACACCGGGCACTGGACGAGAACGGAGCCCGTCCCGTTTCGTAGCGCCCGGATGTTGCCCACTTTTATTAGGGGGACTGCGCATCCCCCCTTGGCGGCCATTGCTTCGGCCACCGCCTCCTTTGTGGCCGACTCGTCCAGGCCCGTCACCTGGAGTCCTGCCATTTTGACGGGCCTGTAAACGGTGGCCACGTCGCCCACAATCTCGCCTATTCTGCGGCACAGCTCGTCGGCAGCCCTGTCCCTGCCTTCGCCCGCAACCTCTATGATGCGGGCCCCCGCCGCCGTCTTTCTTACCTTCACGGCCTCGAGCCCCACCTCAGCCAGGCCGAATGACGAAGATGCCTTCGTCATTACGGAGGCGTACGACGCCTCCGCATCCGGCCTGAGCGCGATTACTATCGCCGCTGTGGTGGGGGTCGCCACTCTTTTGGGGAGGGGGGCGGGCTTTTTGGCTGCCGCTGCAGCTACCGCTGCTGCAGCCGGCTTGGGGCCCTTCCCCTTCCCCCTGCCTTTCCTGACCACCTCGACCCAGGATTCCTGGGGAGGTGGTCGCGTCGTCTCTCCGCTGCCTGCGGGGACAGGCCTCGCGGGCTTGGTGGCTGGCCCTGGAGAGGGGCCAGCGGGAGCCTTCTGGTCCCGCTTGGCGGGGGCCGGCTTTGCGGCTGGTGCTGCACGCAGTGCGGCCGTCAATTTTGCTGCCTGTGCAGCACGCGGCGCAGCCTCTTGCGTCGGTCGGACAGCGGGGGCGGCTAGGGCCGCAGCTCTCCGTTTGTCTGCCTCCAGCGGGGGGCGGAGGATGGGCTCCGCCGGGAGTCTTCTTTCAAACTCCCCCAGGCGGACATTGAGCATTTCGCCCATCCCCCTGAACCTCTCGTGAACCACGTCGCCGAGGGACACGAAGAGGTCCCTTTTCAGCTCCCCAATGAGCTCGGCGAAGTCCGCATTTCTGGCGGCCGGCGGCGCAGGGGATGCGGGGGCAGTGGTCTTCCTGTCGGAGAACGCCTTCCGCAGGGCCTTTGTCTCCGACATGAGGAGCGCCATCTGCTCCCGCATCCGCTTATTGTCCGCCTTTAAGATGCGGATTTCCTCCGCGTCAGTGCGGGACTGCAGGACTTCTGTGGCCTCCAGGATGTCCCGGCAGGCCACGTTCATCCTGCCCCACACTGCGCCCTTCAAATTCCCGCACCTGGCGGCCTCCTCCATGATGACATGGGCGGCGGAGCGTGCGCTGTCCAGCCACCCATCCCTCTCTTTCCCCCCTCCAGCCTCGGGACTACCGTCCCTTGAGGCAGACGCCTCACTGGGGCATGGAGATCCTACGCCTCCCCTCCCCCTCCTTTGGGAGGAGCGGGAGCCGCGGGACCCGCGCGAGCCCAGCGCCGGGAAGCCCAGGCGGTATTCCGCCGCCGCGTCCGCATCCCTCTCGAACTCCGCGAACTCTAATTCGCGGAGCTTCGACAGGCCTGCATGCGCCCCCATCTTCTGGGTGGCCCTCCCCCTGCGAGCAGTGTTGACCTTGGCCAACTCCTGCCCTTCCCCGATCCCCTCAGCCGTGATTGGCCGCTTGGCCGGCCGACCATAGGTCGCCCCGTCCTTGGAGACCACCATCATGGTCTCACCCTCGTCCGAGGAAAGTTCGGACAGGTCGACCTGTACGGTCTCCCTGCCCTCCCTTTCCTCTCCCCTGGCCTGCGAAGGCCCCGCCTCCATTTCCCCTTCCCTTTCCCCCCACTCGGCACCTTCCAAGTGGAAGGGGGACCGAGTAAATGGGAAAAGAAAGAAGAAAAAAAAACAAAAACGTATGAAAATTCGGTCAAGTGCGAGTCGACCGAATTTTACAAATTTATAAAATTTTCAGGAGAAAATTGATTCCTCCTGAACCCCCCCACGTAATACGGCGCGAGTGATGTCGTTCGACAGCACTCGCGACCGGCTACCCCCAAACAAATAAGCACCCCCCTCCTTCTTTTCCTGCAGGAGCCACGACCCCCGGAAAAGTTTTACAAACTTAACCGGTAGTCGAAGGACACTGCAGGAAAAGAATAGCAATCGAGGTTTTCCCAATAACTTTGGACACAGAGGTCCAAAAGTTATGGGGAAAACGGCGTTGCGTGGGCCCCCCCGAGACACTAAGATAACAATAAACAAAAACAAGAAAACAACAAAAAACAATTTAACAGGAATTAAAAACAAAAACAAAAATCTGCAGCTAAACTCCCACAGCCAAAACACGAACACGTCTCCCCCGATATCTCCAGAACCAAAGGTCCTAAAAATACCGGGAGGGTCGGTAAATGTGAGGGCCGCTGAGGAGCACAGATGCAGACTATAAAAACAAATAAAAGAACCAAAATGAATTAACTACGAATTTTTTAAATTCTCACCAATTTGGACCAAAAGTCGACAAATTGGCGAGATGTTAAAAAACCGAAAAAAATTGATAACAAAATAACCAAAAGAGCTAGCTCAGTGAGACTAAGTACCCTCCTGGCAACCACTTTTTTCAACCTACCCTCAAAGAAACAAGGAAGTACCTTAAATTTGAAGGTTGAAAAAGAGTTAACCTAACCTAACCTAACCTAACCTAACCTAACCTAACCTAACCTAACCTAACCTTTTTTTTTTTTTTTTTTTTTTTGACGGAGTGGAAATGCTCTTACGCATCCCCTCGACTTAGGGCTGTCGAGGGGTATGTGGGACTCACTCCTCGAGATGGTATGAGGAGTCACTACCCACTAAAACCACTCCGGCGTTTCACCCTCCTGCCTGTAGTGGGGACACAGTGTGGTCCCAATGTACTTCAAGCCACTGTGTCCCCAGCCTAACCTAACCTAACCTAACCTAACCTAACCTAACCTAACCTAACCTAACCTAACCTAACCTAACCTAACCTAACCTAACCTAACCTAACCTAACCTAACCTAACCTAACCTAACCTAACCTAACCTAACCTAACCTAACCTAACCAAAAATCCAGTGGGGTCTCGAGCCGGAGATAATCAGGACCATATACGTATCAGTCGTTGAACCCACTATCATGTACGCAGCAAGTGCATGGGCCCCCGCGACAAATAAATTAGGGATTAAAAAACAGTTTGACGTGGTTCAGCGCGGCTTTGTCCAGAAAATTATAAAGGCATATAGGACGGTCTCCCTCAACTCGGCTCTAGCACTCGCCGGGCTGCTACCATTGGACATAAGAGTCCGGGAAGCGGCCTCTCTTTATGAAACTAAAAAAGGCTACTCCCGGCGTGTGATAGGAGACCGGGAGATGGAGAGACCGGTGGCACATGTGGACGCACCACATCCCGCAAGACAGATAGGACTGAGCTACCGATGCCTGGCAGACCGTGCAGACGTGGAAGAACACACCAAAGACGGGATAAATATATTTACAGACGGAAGCAAAATTGAAGGAGAGGTTGGCGCGGCACTATCCGTGTGGAGATGTGGCGCGGAAACCTCAAACCGGAAATTTAAGTTGGACCGCAGCTGCACGGTGTACCAGGCAGAATTGCTGGCCCTATGTAAAGCCACAGAACAAGCCGTCCATAGCGCGGCAAGCAAATGCAACATCCTCTCCGACTCCAAAGCAGCACTAGATACATTAGTTAACAGCACTTCCCTCCATCCCCTAGCGATAAAAACCAGAGACAATATAAGAGCAATTAAAGCTCACCAAAGAATAATTGAGTTATTCTGGATTAAAGCCCACGCAGGATTGGAGGGAAATGAGAGAGCGGATGAGCTTGCGAAGCTTGCCGCGCTAAGGATGAAAACAAAGCCAAATTACGACAGCTGTCCAGTTTCATTCGCTAAGCGACTGATAAGAGCCGAGTCGCTTGGTGAATGGAATAGTCGTTACAAAACGGGTGAAACTGCGTCGGTTACAAAAGTGTTCTTCCCGGATGCTGTGGAAAGTTACCCAATAGTAAAAAAAATAGATCTTGACCCGGTGCTCGTGCAAGTTATGACGGGACACGGCGGGTTCTCCGAGTACCTGAATCGCTTCAAGTGCAAGGAGAGCCCGTCGTGTATCTGCGATCCTAGTGTACAGGAAAGCGCACTGCACATTATAACTGAATGTCCTGTATACGGAAAAGAAAGAATGGACATAGAGATAGAAATAGATATGGAAGTAAAGATAGAAAATATACATAGAATAATGAAGGACAAAAATATTAGGTATACATTTATAAAATATTGTAAGAAAATAGCTACTAAGGTAGCTAACAGAAATAAATAAAGGCAAGTACTTTTACATATTTTAATATATATAACAAGTAGCCTAAGTTATGCAAATAAATAGAAAAGTAAATACCTAATGTAAGGAAAGTGTAAATAATAATGTGTAACAATAGAATAAGAAACTTGTTAGTTTAAGACTAAGTTGCTCGGTAATAAGTGGTAGGCCTCCCGATAAATCCCGGAGGCCTCCACCCCTCTTTTCAGAACATGGATAAATAAAATAAAAAGTATAAAATCCTTGTACGATGGAAAACGTCTCTGCCTCATGGTAGAGGAATAACATGGTACATACAAAAAAAAAAAAAAAAAAAAAAAACCTAACCTAACCTAACCTAACCTAACCTAACCTAACCTAACCTAACCTAACCTAACCTAACCTAACCTAACCTAACCTAACCTAACCTAACCTAACCTAACCTAACCTAACCTAACCTAACCTAACCTAACCTAACCTAACCTTCCTTCCTTCCTTCCTTCCTTCCTTCCTTCCTTCCTTCCTTCCTTCCTTCCTTCCTTCCTTCCTTCCTTCCTTCCTTCCTTCCTTCCTTCCTTCCTTCCTTCCTTCCTTCCTTCCTTCCTTCCTTCCTTCCTTCCTTCCTTCCTTCCTTCCTTCCTTCCTTCCTTCCTTCCTTCCTTCCTTCCTTCCTTCCTTCCTTCCTTCCTTCCCAGACATGTCATGCACTGGGCAGTGGTGCTGGCCGGGATACTTCTTCTCGACCTCCGCATACAAGAGGCGGGCGCCTCTAGTGCTCTATATAACCAAAGATAATATATACTAGAGTAAGATAAGCAATCCCCGAACAAAAAAAAAAAAAAAAAAAAAAAAAAAAAAAAAAAAAAAAAAAAAAAAAAAATCTGAAATTGGTAGCATAAACTTAGATGGTGCATTTGCTATCTAATATTAGCAGTTGCCAGCTAAAATCCGCACGGCGCTAGTGTTTTTAGTGCACTGTTACTAGTTGTGGCGAAGGTAGAAAGTGGTAACACTACCCGTCGCTAGATGTCATTACATGTAATCACATAATGAGTTCATGAACGTGTTACGTAACAGATGGCGCTAATTCGAAACTAGTTACAATCTGGCGCAACTCCCATAGTAACAACAGTTACCTATATGAAACGAACTAATGGCAGTTATACCTGTCTTGCTTTAACATATATACTTCTCATTCACACCCCTAGCCGCCATGCCCGCCATGTTTCTTATTGCAGTGTTGTTCTTTGAATTTGTTTTTAACTGACAAAAAAAAAAAAAAAAAAAAAAAAAAAAAAAAAAAAAAAAAAAAAAATTGTTCTATATAATATCAATATTCTTGACAAATGTAAGAATACATCCAACTTTGAGGAAATAATTTTAAGTCACAATTTACAATTTACAGTTAATCAACCTACTCGAATAAGTAGTGGGACTTGTATAGATAATATTATAGGAGGCAAAACCGAAACAATCGAACTCGCAGTTTCACATCACTTAGCCCAATTATATACCTGCCCTGTAAAAACAACCTGCAGTATAGAGTACACCTTAACACGTGATTGACCTACGACGGTTTCATAGACATTTTTAAATTAATGTACGATTTATGCTTCCCTAAATTGAAACGAAAGATTAAGACAGCAGTACGTCCAAAATGGTTATCACGCGGTATACGAGTGGGCAGTAGGCATAGAAGAGCTCTCCTTTGGAAATACAGGATTTCCAAAAGCCAGTATGACAAAAAAAAAAAAAAAAAAAAAAAAGAGAGCCCAGAATGACTACTACATACTAAATTCTAAAAATAAATCTAAGGCAACATGGAACGTAATCCGTAAAATACAATACCAGATTCCAAAAGAAAGCATTGGTCAAATTTCGGTAAACGGGAAAATAACGACAAATCCTACGGAAATAGCACAATCA
This sequence comes from Esperia sulphurella, assembly GCA_947086405.1. Lineage (NCBI taxonomy): Eukaryota > Metazoa > Arthropoda > Insecta > Lepidoptera > Oecophoridae > Esperia > Esperia sulphurella. The sequence goes on from OX352280.1 coordinate 25,366, forward strand.
TTTAATGATTATTACATGATTTCATACAACCACCGACTAGGTCAGATGTGATAGTTAACAATACTTGCACCTATAATAAGTCGACCTCTCTTTTTCTAAGACCTACAGATCCAAGTAGTGTAGCACTAATTATTAAAGGACTTGCTAATACTAATAGTACAGGATACGATGAAATCAATACTAAAGTAATCAAATTCGTTTCTGACATTATTTCACCCATATTATGCCATATTATAAATGCAATGATAGAACAAGGTATTTTTCCCACCAGACTTAAAACAACAATAATCAAACCTTTATTTAAGTAAGGTGACAAAAAAAAAAAAAAAAAAAAAAAAAAAATTATAGACCGATAGCTTTAACTCCGATTTTTTCAAAAGTTTTCGAAAAGGTAATAGCTAATGGTTTAAATAGCTATTTGGAAAAAAATGAAATATTTTGCTGCGAGCAAAAAGGATTCCGTAAAAACAAATGTATTGATTTAGCTATTTATGATTTCCTTAAAATAATCTATGATAAAATGGATAAAAGACAAACGGTAATGGCCATGTTCATGGACCTTACTAAAGCTTTTGACTACGTGGACTTTCACATACTTCTAAAGAAATTAGAAATATATGGGATAAGAGGAAACGTTCTTACTTTGTTAAAATCTTACCTAACTGATAGAACCCAAATAACCTGCATAAACAAAATATGTAAAAGGACTAAAACGGAAACCATTTACAAGTCAAATTCGAAGTCTACATGTTATGGCGTGCCGCAAGGCAGCGTACTGGGGCCATTACTTTTCCTAATTTATATTAATGACATGCCTAAGGTTATAAAAAAAAATCCCAGCATATTATTTGCGGATGATAGTACAGCAATATACGATAACGAATTGGACATAAACAGTAGCCTTATAACTATCATAAACTGGCTACAAACAAATAACCTACTAATTAACCTAGACAAAACCAAAATCATGAAATTTCAACAAAGGGGAAACAATGAACTAGATTCAAAAATAACATATGGTAATACGGAAATAAAACAAACCAACTCGACTAAATTTCTAGGCTTACATATCGAGAGTACCCTGACATGGAAAACACATCTGGAGCATATTTGTAATAGAATTACTAGTTTTTCCTATGCCCTGCGTAAACTAAGCAAAATAGCAAACAGGCAAGCGGTACTTGTGTCATACCATGGTCAGGTGGTAGCTACGATTCGATATGGGCTAATATTTTGGGGTAATGCTTGTAACATAATTAAAGTATTCAGGGCACAAAAACGATGTGTGCGAGCAATCTGCCATCTAAAACGGACTGACAGCTGCAGAAACCATTTCAAGCAATTGAAAATTCTTACATTAACGTCAATGTACATATACGAAACATGCATGTTTGTTCGCCGCAATCCAAATTTGTTTATAAATGTAACAAGCCTAAGACGTAATGATAAGTTGGTCCTAGGACCATCAAAAACCACGCTATACCGCAACAGTTTGTTTAGACAGGCGCCTACAATATATAACAGACTGCCTTTCGAAATTCGGCGTACAGATTTTGAACAATTAAAAAAAAAAAAAAAAAAAAAAAAAAAAAAAAAAAAAAAAAAAAAAAAAGATTGCAACTCTATTTAATTGATAAAGAATTTTACTGTATGGAGGAATATTATAGCGTTCATAATACATAATTAATGATTTGTATGTGTGGGAATGATGAGAAAATTACATAATAGTTTTATCAATAATAAATTGTAATAATTAGATGAATAAGATTTTTACCGTTATGTACACTAGAAATAGTAATAATTATTGCATGCTCCAAGGCAGATCACAGAGCCCATTATACAAATATACTACCACTAACACCTGTGTATCGCAATAAAGTTTTTTGAATTTGAATTTGATGTGTGGATAATGACCTGGTTCAGCCACGTGGGTGCACATTAGGAGAAGGTGTTGGATGGCTATAATGCTACCCCACGGCTCTATGATTGTCTATGTACTTTAATTTGAATTTGAAGTGGTGTCATACTTTTGTTTTCTCATCTAAAATAAACAGACGTATATTATTCCTGAATGCTTTATTTATTACCATATTATGCCACAATTTTCCTCTAACAGTGGTAGCAGAGCGTGGTTAAATTGGTGATAAAAGTGATAAACTAAATGTAGTTCATAAAATTTGCGGGAGAAACAAACGCGAAGTGACAAAAATGGCTTCGACATCTCGATGCACAGAACCGTTAACAAAATCTAATTACGACACCTGGAGTCTACAGGCGCAGGCTGTTCTCATTAAATGTGAGTTATGGGATTACGTGAGCGGTGACAATAAGCTGAAGGCGACCGCCAGTGCTGACGAGAAAAATGTTTTCACAAAGCAAGACTTGAAGGCCAGATCGGAGTTACTTCTTCTGATGTCTCCTGCTGAACTTAAACAAATAAAAGGATGTAATACGTTTAGACGTAGAGAGGTATGGGATAAACTTAAATCTATACATCAAAGTACTGGACCAGCCAGAAAAGCTACATTATTAAAGCAAATGGTACTGAAAAAAATGAGTCCACAAGAAGATGTAAGAGACCATTTGAACTACTTTATGGATGTGGTAGGAAAGTTTGAAGACATGGATGTAAAAATAAATTCAGAGCTTCTTAGCATAATGATGCTCTACAGTTTGCCAACTACCTTTGAAAGCTTCAGAATAGCAATTGAGTCCAGAGATATTCTGCCAAGTCCCGAAGAGTTAAACATAAAAATTACCGAAGAAAATGACGCGAGGCAGCAAGGTCAAAGTGAACAAAGTTCAGAGGCATTGTATGTCAAGCAGAAAAAGAAGGTAAACAAGTCTATATCATGCACAAATTGCAACAAAAAGGGTCATTCCACTGAAGCATGTTGGTCAAAGAAGAAACAAAATTCTTCAGAAGACAAGAAGCCAGAAAAGAATTTTAACGTAAGTTTAACATTAGACAATTCCAATATAAAAGAAGGAATGTGGTGTTTGGATAGTGGCTGCACTTCTCATATGACAGCGGACAAAAGTAAGTTCATAAACATAAACTCCACATCAAACACACTCAAATTGGCTTCAGACAAGTATACTACCCAAGTTGAAGGAAAAGGGAAGGTAGTGGTCAGCAAGGAAAACCAAGATTATAACTTAAATGACTCACTATATGTACCCGATTTATCAACAAATCTGTTGTCAGTCAGCAAAATAACTGAAAATGGCTACGAAGTATTATTTACAAAAGAAACGGCCAATATCATGGAACAAGGAAAAACTGTACTCAGTGCAGAAAAAAAAAAACGGACTATACTACCTGGATTTTGAACAAAACGAGACAGCAAATTGGGCTCCTACAAATGAAAATAAGACTATGACGTGGCACCGAAAATTAGGCCACATTAACGAAAAGGATCTGAAGATGATGGTCGATAATGAGATGATGCGAGGGCTAGAGCTAAAACAAGTGAAGCTTGATACGTGCGAAACATGCATAAAAGGCAAAATGTCAGCCCTACCATTCACAGGCCATGGTCGTATCTCAAATGAGCCTTTGGAAATCATACACAGCGACGTTTGTGGGCCATTCGAAGTAGAATCACTGGCCGGATCACGTTATTATGTGACATTCGTCGATGATTATACGAGATACTGCTGCATCTATTTCTTGAGAAATAAAAGCGATGTACTTGAAAAGTTCAAAGAATATAAATTCAGAGTGGGCATTTTAAAAAAAAAAAAAAAAAAAAAAAAAATACAAAACCTGCAGTCCGATAATGGTGGTGAGTATAAGAATAAAGAATTCGACAAGTTTCTAAGAGAAAATGGCATAAAACGAAGACTAACAGCACCATATACACCGCAGCAAAACGGAGATAGCGAAAGAAAGAACCGATCGCTGATGGATAAAGCGAGATGCTTAATGATTGACTCCAACGCTCCGCCAAGATTATGGGCCAGAAGCAGTGAACACTGCAAACTACCTAATTAACAGAAGCCCGGCAAAGGCGCTAAATGGTAGCACACCATACGAAAAATGGGTCGGAAGAACACCATGTGGTAACCACCTATATGTTTTTGGAAGTAAAGCATTCTTCCTCAACAAAACGCGTAAAGGAAAACTGTCTCCGAAAGCCACGGAAGGTGTATTTATGGGCTACGCAATAAACGCAAAAGCCTATAGAATATATATACCGGAAAAGAAAGATGTAATCATCAGCAGAGATGTAAGAATAATTGAAAAGATGCACTTTGACAAGAATCCTGCTGTCGAATACAAAGATTTTCAACCGGAACAACTAGATCCTGAAACAAAAGAACAAATTAAAATTAAAGTACATAGACAATCATAGAGCCGTGGGGTAGCATTATAGCCATCCAACATCAGACAGCTGATATACATACATAATATAATATATAAATAACATCCAGTCACAGAATATATAGAATAGCATTCAAATCACAAACATTTCAAATGTCGATGCGACCAATACGACAGTTTCGATTTATAGGTACTCAGAGACATCAACCACGTACGAAATGTGGACAACGTCGATACATCTGTGGCGCACCAGGCACCACCTCCACAGGGTTTGGACGGGAATCACAATAACACAGTACTAAAGCTTGAAACTATTTAATAAGATGAAAATTCACTGACACTATTTTTATACCACCGAATCGTAACAAGGCCGGCGCAAGAAGACTTTTATGTTTTCTTTTTTAGACTAATATTATATGGTTGATGACATACCCCTTCCCTGGCACGTCTATAAAATATCTAGTGGACGTGCCACAAATACAGTCAAACAACAATAAATACATTAAATCACTAATATTAAGTTTACACAAAAGGTGGTCACTATATGCAACTTTTCAATTAATTAAACAAGAAAACATTTTCTTAAATAATGAAACATGTGAACTTAAGGTTCCATAAACTTCTGAAATTTTAACAGGACATTATCATATATAATTATCATCCTTAGATAAACAAATTATTAAAACACAAAAAAAAAAAAAAAAAAAATAGGTGTTACCGGATGTTAAGTTGAGGGAAATTATTTTATTTAGTGGACGGCGAAAACTACCTCCAGCTGTTCTAACTTCTACAACCCTGACTTTACCATCCCTACCAGGAAATACTTTAGTTATTATACCTCTTGGCCATACATTCCTAGGCAAATTACTATCAACAATTACCACTAATTCTCCCTCCTTCACATCACTCTCTTTAGTGCCTTTCATTTTTCTGTCCACCAATGTAGGCAAATATTCTCTTAACCATCTGGACCAAAATATGTCTGCCAGTCTCTGGGCTGTTCTCCACTGTTTTCTAAGTATCAAATCTTTATTATCAAATTTTCCAAAGAGAGGAGCTCCAGAGGAGGTACCAATCAAAAAATGGTTAGGAGTTAATGCTTCAGGGTCTCTTGGATCCACTGACACAAACGTAAGTGGTCTACTATTGACGGTATGTTCCGCCTCTATCATTAAAGTTGCTAACACTTCCTCACGTGGGGCGCGTTCTTGTAGGGTTACTTTTAATGCCTTCTTTATAGACTGGACAAGACGCTCCCATGCACCTCCCATATGTGCAGCTGTAGCTGGTATGAAGTGCCACTCTATTCTTTTATTCAGCATGCCATCAGCAATAGCATCATGGTTCAGCTCTAAAAACGCTTTCTTGAGCTCAGCATCCGCTCCTTTAAAATTACTTCCATTATCAGAATAAATAGCTGTAGGACAGCCCCTACGTGCGATCATTCGCCTTATAGCCATTAAGACAGAATCAGTAGTCAAACTTGCTGCTAATTCCATATGTACAGCCCTAGTTACCATACATGTAAATAAAGCACCCCATCTCTTTTCATTACGTCTACCTATTGTTACGAGTAGTGGACCAAAATAGTCTAGCCCACAGAATGAGAACGGTCTTTTGTTGTGTTCTAGTCTTGCCAGCGGAAGGTCGCCCATTGGCGGCTGAATCGGTGTCGCTCGTTTATTCCGACAAAACTGACAATGATGCGCTACAGTTCTGATGGTTGATCTCATTTTAATTATCCAATATTTTTGTCGGATCTCATTCACTACTGTCTCTACACTTCCGTGATTTTGTTCTTGATGAAATTTGTGAATAAGTAGTTTCGTGTATGGATGATTACCACTTAAAATCATAGGACGTTTCAAATCCGTTAATACACCTGACGCTCTATCTATCCTTCCTCCTACCCTCATAATGCCCTCATCGTCCAAAACTGGGCTTAGCTGTAGTAATTTATTGTCGGTAGGTAAATCAGTCTTTTTTTGTAAATACAGTATCACTTGAGCAAAGCAATCTTCTTGTGATTTCTTTATCCATAACTTTTCAGCTGACTCCAGATGCTCCAAGGTAATTTTCTTTTCTATTGATCCTCTACATTTAGCTATGAAGAGAAGAACATATGCAGTAGCACGGACGAGACGAGTCCATGATGAGAACGCTGTAATATCAGGTAAGCTATATTCTTTCTGTGTAATTACTAAAACTGTTTCTTGTTTTTCTTCACAGGTGGCTTCAGGTACAGGAACTATCCTTGTCTTCTCAACAGGCCATTCTTCTATATTTTTCTTCAAAAACTCGGGACCACTAAACCAAGGACCTTCAAGAGTCAAATCTAATGGTGAACTATCTCGTGTGGGAATATCCGCACTGTTGTTCTTCGTAGGAACCCACCTCCATTGTGATACCATAGTCAAGTCATCTATAGCCGATAATCTGTGGCCAACAAATGCTTTATAGTTTCTTGGATCAGAACGTATCCAAGCCAGTGTGGTGACAGAATCAGACCAGTAATATTTCTCAATGATCTCCAGCTTATGTTCTTTGCTCACAGTGTGAGCCAATCTAGCTCCTAAGAGCGCTGCTTGCAGCTCTAAGCGTGGAATCGAGCATGGTTTTAAAGGTGTAACACGGGCCTTTGCTGCTACCAAAACTACCTTAACCTCCCCATCAGCATATGCAAATCTAAAATAACATGCGGCAGCATAAGCTTTACTGCTGGAGTCGCAAAATGTGTGGAGTTGTATGCACGCTTCATCAGTTCGAGTAACATAGCAACGCGGAATAACACATTCCTTAATTCTTTGAAGTTCAGATAGCCACTGTTGCCACTTCTGGTATTCATTATCCAACAGCTTCTCATCCCACTGTATTTTGCTTCGCCAAACTTCCTGAAGTAATATTTTACCCCTTATCATAAAGGGAGATAGCAAGCCAATAGGGTCGAAAACACTCATAATTACTGCTAACATTTGTCGCTTGCTAGGCCTTTCTTGGCCACTGGAAACAGGTTCTGATACTCTGTTCATAGACAAATTAAAACTTAGTGTGTCTTTAGATGGTTGCCACATCATACCTAATGTTTTCTCTTTCATTGCTACTTCAGGTGTAAGTTTAATAGTGCCATGAGCTCTCTTCTCTTCAGGGATAGACTGAAGAACGGCATCAGAATTGCTTGCCCAATTACATATGTTAAAGTTGCCACGCTTGTGGATCTCAATTATATTAGAAGCCATTCTTATAGCATCACTCTCTGTATTACAACTGTCTAAATAATCATCACAGTAATGATTTTGCTCTACAGCACAGACTGCCTCTGGAAATTCATTTATAAATTCTTCAGCATTTCTATTCTTTACGTAGATGGCAGAACTTGGAGAACATGTTGCTCCAAATAGCATTGAGGTCATTACTTGCATTCTAGGTGGAGAAGAGTCTCCTGGCTCCCTCCAGTAGAATTTTTGAAATTTCTGATCCTCCTTTCTAATTTTTATTCTAAGGAACATGTCCTTAATATCCGCAGCCATAGCCACTGGGGCTTGTCTAAACTTCCACAGCACTCCGAGAAGACTCTGTAATAAATCAGGACCTGATAACAAATAATCGTTAAGTGAAACACCCTGTATCTTATTTGCACAATCAAAAACAATCCTGACCTTTTCAGGTTTATTGGGGTTAATGGCCGCAAAATGTGGGAGCACCCACCTTTGGTTGTTACCTTCTGGATGCTGAACCTTAGTATCCTCATTATCATAGGGCTCAGCAAAACCCAACTCAAACAATCTATTCATTTGTGCAGAATATGACTTAGCCATTGTAGGATTTTTCTTTAATTTACTCTCTAACGAATAAAACCTTTTTAATGCATTCTGATCTGACTGAGGAAATATGTTATTGCCTTGAGCCCATAACAATCCTGTTTCCCATGTACTATCGTCAATTTTCTGTGTAGTAGAATTTAAAATATTTAAAGCTCTTTCTACCTTTGGATTAGTACGCTCTTGAGGTTTTACTCCTAAAGAATCCAAATCGAAACTTGTCTTGACAAGAGAATACAAGTCATCATCAGCTGAGACTGACTGTGCCTTCATATGCGCGATTTGTATAGTGTGGGACAGCTGGGATCTACGCGCATGCGTAAAATTACCATGAACTACTAAACCTAACAAGGTTTCTGAAATAACTGGCTCATCTACTGCTCCAGCATAAACCTTTCGTGACACAATAAGGTGCCAATTATCTTGCCCTATTAATACTTTAGGAGTGGCATCTGAATACCAAGGAATGAGGTGTTCAACCTCCCTGACATGACTATAAGAAACAAGCTTTGCTTTATTTAAATGCTGACTTTGCAAATTTAAATCTTTCATAGTTCTCAAACTAACATCAAATTGACTACCGCCACTGTTTTCTACCTTTATTGAAATTTTCTTACTATTTATAGTCTGCTTACAAGACCCTATACCTTGAATATAGACTGCTTCTAATGGGCCCTGTCCACCTAAATGCTTAACTAAGCTCTCATCAACTAGAGATATGGACGCTCCTTCATCTAATAATGCAAATGTCTTAACTGACCCTTTTTGGCCATGTAAAGTTACAGGTACTACTTTTAAGAGAGCTCCTAAAGAACTAGCATTTAATACAGGTGAAGAACTTGTGATGTTAACACTTTCTGGGTTATCTACAATATTCTCATTACTACAAGACTCCACATTATTTTTAGGCTCTCGAAGCAACTTATGTAAATATTTTGAAATTTTACAATTCTTTCCTGGATGCGAATACAAAATGCACCGGAAACATTTCTTATTTTCTTTAACCCATTCATATCTATCCCGAATACATAATTCTATAAACTTAGGGCATGTGGTAATATTATGATATCTCTCTTTACAAAATGTACACAATATCTGACTTTTTGCAAGATGCTGAACAACAGAGTACCTCTTAGGAGAACGTGGTCTAGGCGCGGTTGTCTGTCGTGACCCTCCACTCACACTACCATCAGGCAGATATTTTAATGACAGCTTGGCCTCACGCTCTAGAAAGGCTGCGACACATACAAGCACACCTTTTTCCTGGTCGACGTTAACTCCCGCATAATCCATCCATCTTACACGAAGCTGTGTGTCATCTTCATCACTATGCACTCGTACAGTTCTGAGTTGTGTAGATAGTTGTATAGCTTTAACGCTTGTATTACTGCAACACAATTGTTTATTTTGCAAGAAAAAACACTGAGATCCTGGGGATCACTCGACACTACTCTTAACTGTTTAATTTCATGAATTTGCTCCTTCACGATTCTCGTAGGATGACCAAAGCGCAACTCCAAGCTTCGAATGACTATCCCGGGATCAGTATATGAATGTAGAAGCGCTGCCACTGCTGCTTTTGCCTCCCCCTTCAAGGCCAAGCGTAATCTTTGTAAATTATCCGCTGGTTGAATGTTATATCTTTTTGTGGTTTCTTCATAAGACGCTTTAAATTGGAGCCAGTCTCCTGGACTTCCCCCGTATGCTGGTAGTCGAGTATCTTTAGAAACAGCCGCTTGTAGAACTTCAGCGAGTCGCTGAATATCCGAAGACGTATTGTTGTTGTTTACATTTGAGAGGTTTGACGTTTGCGGTGCGTTGGCGTCAACTGTCGCACTATTTCGAATTTGAAAATTTTCGCAATTATGTAAACCGCCGCTAGGTGGTGCTGCGGTTGACGGGAGCTTCGCTAACGGCTCCGAAGCCCCGAAATGTGCTGACGGCGCACCTTCTTTTTGAGAAATCCATTTTTCTACACGTAACATCTTATGGTCTTTTTCTCTATTACTCTCGCAACTGCTTTCTGATCGCGAACTATTCGACATTTCTTCTAAAATCTCCATTTTCTTTTTTAGAAGAGCTTCTTTGGCGTTTAAAATCTGCTGCATCTCGTCTAAAGCTGTCTGCATTTCTTCTCGATTCTTTTTAGATTTACAGCTTGTTTTAGATATTGTTTTGTAACTACGCGTACACGATGGACTGCGACTCTCATTGTGAATTTCCGATTTCAAATTGTGTTCTTCCGCCATTATAATTTTTCTGACACCCGTGGAGAAAATTGCTGGAATTTAATCCGGCTCCGAAGGACCACTATGTGGCGCACCAGGCACCACCTCCACAGGGTTTGGACGGGAATCACAATAACACAGTACTAAAGCTTGAAACTATTTAATAAGATGAAAATTCACTGACACTATTTTTATACCACCGAATCGTAACAAGGCCGGCGCAAGAAGACTTTTATGTTTTCTTTTTTAGACTAATATTATATGGTTGATGACAACATCGGTCGACACAAATCATTCAGAGACACAGACCTGTAACACCACACGAAACATCGAACGACACTTAAGCGCAAACGTTTGCCCGAGTTGCACGTCGAGTACGCATCACTCGATGCCCTCGGCTTATTGCCTTAAGGACACAAAGTTATGGTCTTCAGCTGGGTGAACATAAAGGAAACATCAAGTCATACCTGGGAGTCCAAAGTCGGCTTCAGGTAGCCGTGGAACAGCATCTGCTCCCCCTTGTTACAGCTATTGTTCAGCGACAGCAAGTGTTCAGATATCAAATGTGTCTTAGCGGCGGTGTTCGTGCATCAAATATTTGTTCTAGTCGCGGGTTGGTGATGTCGCCGGGCGACAACTAGCATTCAGCAATCTCACAATAGTCATAATCTATTTATTAATTAAGTTTGCACTGCACTATCTTCTTCTCACATAATATCTTTGATCTTTGGTTGTTTGGAAAAACTGCTTAAAGCGATAAGTTGATATAATGCCTGTTACATGTATAATAGCAATGTTCCTGTTCAACTGAACGTGTCGACTAGTCGACGGCGCTCTCTCTCAGCCAACTCTCGGCAAACGTTCATTGTTTTCATATTAGGTAATTAAAAATATATAAATAAATAGTGGTCTGTTACAAATTCTCCTTTATTGGTGCATTTTTTTTTTTAGTCAGAGACAACACAGTGGAACAAGGGCGAGTCCTGTGTTATGTGAAGAACATTGTCACTAGTGGATGAGGTGTGTGGGTACATTTGGCACACGACAACTTCTATGAAATATAACTGACAAAGATAGAGGAAAGAACCGTTGAGTATAACGACCGTTATCAAATGCGAGTCGAATTCGACAACCAAGTACAGACCACGCAGATACACAAGCACTGATGTAGTCGAGACTGAGTGAAGGTACGTCACATGACATTAGCGGTGCGTGGTGTGCAGTCGAGGGCCAACAATGTCGGCACAATACGTGCATTAGCGGCACTCGATACACAAGTACTCGTACGCTCGTACACTCGTCGCGACCACTTCCAGCGCGGATTCGATAAAGGTGACTCTCGAAGCGCGCTCGCTGGGGCGCGAGTGGGGCGCGAGTGGGGACTGCGACAAATGGAGAAACCTTTGTGCTGGCCCCTCGAAAGGCTTTTATCCGATCAATATCAATCTTTACGTATTTGCAATACCGATCATTGAAGATTGAGTAATACTTGAACATCGAAATGAGTCGCAATAATTTGTTCCTTGTAATGAATGATAAAGAATTTCGTGTGTCCCAAGATATCCTCGGGTCGGGTCTAACACAGAAAATGTACAGTAAAATAAATATGTCAGACATTCACACCAATTATCCAGTCCCAAACTAGGCAGAGCCTGTGCTATGGTTACTAGATTACGGATACACATACTTAAATAAATATATAAACATCCAAGGCTTGGGTACAAACATTCATATTCATCATAGGAACATTTGCCCCTAGCGGGATTCGAACCCGCAACCTCCGGCGTGGCAGTCCGAGAGCTACCCGTTCCGCCACGGAGGTCGTCAACAGTAAATCCGTGAAGTAATTGATGTTTATTATTTACTTCATGAAACGAATAGATACGAGGAGTTTTTTTATATTTATTAATAAGATATAAATTGAAATATGCGAGAAAAAAAATGGTAAATAGAACAATATAGGGTGGTAAATAATAGGGGCAGAAGAAATGTCGGCGGAGGTAGTCTAGCGCACCGACCGACAGACCGACAAGCGCAGCATGTGGCCGGACTTGTCCGACGCGCGACCACGTGGCGACTCTCGTACCGCTCGCCTTGCGTGGGAAGCCGGACGTCCAACGATGGGAGTAGTACTGGTAATTATTGACTATAGTAGAAATAATTATTGTTAAAGTTTTATTACTTTTGTTACATAATGTTGAATAGCTAAAGAAAAATATGTACGCGTTGCTCTACGAGTGTAAGGCCTCGAAGGCGGGAGGCACATAAACTGGCGACTAATGGACGTATTGTTGGCTCGGCGCGGCGGTGCTCGATCGAGTGGCGCATTAAAGATGTTAAAATTGTAATCGCTCTCCGCCGCCGCTCCCACTCCCTCCCAGAGCCCCCTCCCAGGGCACCCTCTCTCCACACAACCGCACACAACACAAATCACAACCTCAGTAACAATAAATCAATCCACAGGTCTTCATATCATCATAATAATTATGGTGTTTCACAAGGAAGCATTTTGGACCCAATTAAATGTTTGCCCTGCGTCAGTAATTTAAATTTTTTTTTTTTTTTTTTTTTTTTTTTTTTTTTTTTTTTTTTTTTTTGCTATAAAACACGAATTGTATAGTTTATGCTGACCGTACTACACTTTTGATTACACGAAATTATTGTCTTTTTTTTTTTTTTTTTTTTGAAATTATTGTCTTTTTTTTTTTTCTTTTTAATGTGACTAAATAAAAATCATCTCAACATTAATATTTCTAGACAACATTAATTAAATTTTAAACTTATATTCAATTGTAAATATCTAAATGTGGAATTGAATAATGATAAAATAGTCATCGTAAATGAAATTAAATTCTTAGGACTAATGATCGACAAACATTTGCTGTAATTGGAAAGTACATATAAATAATGGACAAGTGCACTCTCCAGATACCTAGTGTACAGCCAAATCGTATCTCACACGTAACAGGCGGGAGCCACTACGATCTGGTTTGTTGTCGTCATGTTTAAGAATTAATGGTATTATGTTTGGGGGGGGGGGGGGGGGGGGGGCTGTCGGCCGTAGTAGCATCGGGCAGGCCTGCTGTGACACGAAAACATATAGGTACATCATAAGTAACAGCTGTCGTCTAATTAAATAACCAGTTAGTGTCAATCATGAAGGTGAAAACTTTGAGGTGACTTATGAGGTGAGTTATGAGGAGCGAACAAACATTTTCCTTCATAGTTATGACCTGTAGAAGCACTCAATGAAGTACATTTCCTAAGTAGCTGTTAACTGCTATTTAAGAAATAAGACGAAATACTGTCATCAGTTCGTGTTCGAGGACATTTTCGAGATGTGATTTGTTTAAAACACATTAATTTATTAAAATACAAAGTCACCGAACAAAAAGCAGATGTAGAACGAACTAGTTTACAAAATGTAACAAAAAAAAAAAAAAAAAAAAAAAAAAAAAAAAAACCTCATTCAGTATTCATTGAGACAAGTCGAACGAGTCAAAATTGCATGGGTTTATTGTTAGGGAGTGAGGAGTTCCTATGACCCCCCCCTCCTAATCCTCCCTCCACCAAATGCTGGGTCACCAGCTCGATGGCACCGTATTCCTGTAGTGTCACCAGGACTCCACCCGCGCGCCGCTCGCCGCGTGTCTCGCGCCGCGCGGCGCCAGTGACGACCACATTCGTTGCCGACCAACTTTGTGGCGTGATCAAGTGTGGCGTTAACTTAAAATATTATTATTTAAGGTTATTAATTGTTTTATATATTAATAAAATTTTGTAACATTTGAACGGAAAAATTATCATTAGCCGAAATACGTCCACTGCTGAGCATATACTCGTACCTCCCCAATACTCCTGGGGTATTTGCTATAGTCACCACGCTCGGCAGGCAGGTTGGTGATCGCAGTCGAGACATAAATTTACAGTTATAATAAAATGAAGGAATACTGAAAAATGTCGCGTCGCTTAGTGGCTGCAAGTCGCGCCCGCCCGCGCCCGCCCGCGCCCGCGCGCGCGCTCGCTGTAAGTTCAAAGCGCTCGCTAATGGCCGCAAACAATTACCAGCCGACGGCTACGGGATGCGGCGGGGCGCGGCGGGGGGAGGGGGGAGCGAGGCGAGAGAGAGAGCCCCTAATTTGTGTGGTTCCTTCCTTCCGGCGCGCGCGGCTGATCTAATCGCGACCGTCTAATGCGCTGTTCTCCTGCCACTTAGGCACTTTGACGATTTTTGAATCAATTTAATGATTTAATGAAGCGTGCCTCGTCGTGCGCCATTCATCTTCTCTGTTATATATTTCAACTGATTGTATTCTGTTACATGTACATACACACGCAGACACACACATACACACAGCGCCCTCACACTGGCAACACGCACGACAGTGTCGTCACCAGTACTATCTAGTACAGTCACATTCCGAACTAACTGACCAGACCTAGCACCTAAGTGGTAAGTGATAAGAATTAAAATTGCAATCAACTTGACAAGTAGGGAATACAATTTTTTTTGTTATATTTTCATATCTGAATAATTGAACCTTATTCCACACAACACAGCGGTTAAGTGTATCATAGCTTTCTCCAGATATCAAGCACCAGTCCATAACCATTAAGTACTTTTTAATTTTTATATTTAATACAGAGTAACGTAAATGAATGTTGCTTATAGTGTTACTTCGCGATTTTTCCTTCCCTGCGTGTTAGGGACTGCGCGGCAGCACAGCGTACTGATTGGACTAGTACCGGGGCCCGCGCGGTGCCTGCTGGCGCGTGTGACGCGCTAAGTGCCCCTCCCCCCCCCCCCCCCTCTGGCCGCACGTCGCCGCGTGTCGCCGCGTCCGTCCGCTCGCCGTCTAATTGCCAAGTTATATCATAATCGGTTCCGCGCCGTGCGCTGCGCGCCCCTACGAGAGCTGCCCGTGCAGTTACTGAGAACTTGTAGAGAATCTCATCGGAGAAGATTTACTTTTGTGTTTAATTATAAAATACTTGAACAAATTATATTGTCGTGCAACGAGCACCTGGAAGAGTATATTGTGCGGGAAAATTAAATAAAAATGTGTGAGTATTGAGCCGTGACATCGCGATAGATTTAATATAGTTTAACAATTACCCTCAACATAGTGATAGTGTGCCATACCGACCAGATCAAACATGTTGACTCAACAATAAATATAAGACCTAACACTGTGCGACCTATACATTACAAAACATCAATCAGTCCTCCCCACCCCGTCTGGCCAGCGCGGGGAATGCAGGCCGAATCCTCCGTCTGTCTCCGGCAGATGAGAGAGGGTTGTGCTCCTGCAGTGGGGACAAACATAACCTGATGATGAATGTGCAAATAAATGAATTAAGAACTATTGGAAATGAAGAATAGCCCAAAAGGCCTTGTCTCCAGGGCCGTCAAATGCAACTGTCCACTCTCGCAGCGGTGCGTGTGTAGCAGTAGGTACGTGTCCGCTCCACCTCCGTCCCGGCGACTGCGATGTGCTGTGACGTATGACGTGTGACGTGTGACGTATGACGTATGACGTGTGACGTGTGACGCCCGCGGCACAGAGCGCACACAAACGTCACATTTATTTCCGACGATTAGCGACGTCTTTGAGTCGCGGGGAGATCCGGGAGGGGGCAGATAATGGGCGCCATTATTTTATTTTCCGGCGCTCAGTAAATTGCCTTAACTGGGCGCGCGGTAGATACGTATAGGTAAGTATGGCGCTAACAAACGACTGCGATGTAAGTTGTATGAAGAGATACTTGGTACATAATGTTTATGATATTATTTTTTTATTACTAGTTATTTATTTTATTTTAAATGTAAAGGCAGCTTATAGCTGGTATTTCCATATCATTAGTCGACTTTATTATTTTCTTTTAAGAAATTGTCCAGTCTATTCTTAAACATGTTTATTGATGTGGCAGATACAACAGATTCTGGCAACTTGTTCCATCTGGATACAACCATGTTGCTTAATTAAAAAAAAAAAAAAAAACTTTGAGGGTTCAGGTGAGCATTTGATCTTTGTAATCTCATATTATGTCCTCCGAGTCGTTCAGTGGGGTTTGAGTTAAATATATTCTTTAACTTGGATGTGTTGTAGTGATTGTTCAAAATCTTGAAGATCTTAATTAGATCTACTTTTCCTGTGCGTTATTTAAGAGCAGTAAGGTTCAGGCGCGACAATCTAGTTTCGTATTCCAATCATTTGAAAGCATGCGGTAGTTTTGTAGCTCTCCTCTGGACGTTCTCTAGGAGAGTGATATCTTTCTCGAAATAGGGGATATCTTTCTCCATACTTGAAACCCACATTCTAGGATTGGTCGTATGTAGGTCTTATAGATTTGAAGGAATAGAGCAGGAATAGGAATATTTATTTATTAGGAATATTTTGAAAGTATTTGAAAATATTTATATATTTATTTATCGTGCAGATTTGTAGGTACATAGTTTAAACAGTGACCCCCACATAGGCTATGCCTGTCCCGTGAGGGTCGACTATTAGGTTTTACAAACGAGTGATACACAAATATAAATCAAAAGAAAAAGAAATAATAGTAAACAAATAAAAATTAAATTAAATATCATCATCATATCAGCCCCTAGAAGTCCACTGCTGGACATAGGCCTTCCCCAATGAACGCCACCACACCCCTCTGCTCCTCTGCCCTCCGCATCCAGCCGCTACCGGCCACCTTCTTCAGGTCGTCGGTCCACCTGGCGGCGGGGCGTCCCACCCTGCGCGTGCCGATCCGCGGTCTCCACTCCAGAACTCGTCTGCCCCAACGGCCGTCGGTTCTGCGGCATATGTGGCCCGCCCACTGCCACTTCAGCTTGCTAATCATTTCGGCTATGTCGGTGACTTTCGTTCTTCGTCGGATCTCCTCGTTACGAATCATATCCTTCAAAGAAAAGAAGAAATTAAATATAAAGATAGCAAATTATTTAAATAAATTTCAATCAACTAATTATCAGATCAAATACAAGATTCATTTTATATTAAATTTTACACAATATTATAAATTGTAAATTGTGGGGCAAAAAAAAAAAAAAAAAAAAAAAAAAAAAAAAAAAAAAAAAAAAAAAAAAAAAAAAAAAAAAAAAAAAAAAAACTCTCAGTGCTGTCGTAGCTCCAGGAAAGCAACTCATTATAGATTAGAGTTTTTGCTTTTCGGGTAGGCATTAGTGTCATATCACAGGCCCTTACAATTCTGTTATATACAAACGGGAACATAAAGAGGTTGAATCGGCGTGCAAATGTCGTGCGAACAGGCGGTATATTTAACTTAAATACACGCTTTTGAAGCATGTTTTCGTAGTCAGGGGAGTTCAAGACTTGTCTGTGCATGTATGTAGACACCTTAAGAATGTAAAGTTTCCTTACACTGAGGACTTGTGCGACACCAAACAAGGGTTCTGTAGGGAAACGGCGCGGTTTTTGCAGCATTACCTTAAGGACCGCTCTCTGTGCTCTTTCTAATTTGATAAGGAATTAATTAAGGGATTAGAGAATTACAATTACATACATACATATTGCTCACGCCTTGGTCACAGAGGGGTAGGCAGAGACGATGTAATGCCATATTGCACGTTTCTGAAAGACCATTAATACGAAACAAATAGTTCACGGGACAATGTAATATTTGTATAACAAAATATCAGAGAAAATCTTACATAAGATGAACTTAGAGTTTAAGAAGCACAATAAATACAGCTTTTGAAGGTATTCTTTATGAAACAAACGAAACTCGGAATGACAAATGCGTGAGCACGATCAACGTGCAGTACTCTAACAAGACATTGGGCCCGATTCTGAAGGCACACATTTAAAATTTGACAGCGCTAAAATTGGTTTCGTCTTTATCTTCACTTCATTCTGTGTGACAAGGATAGCAACAGTTTTAGTGCTGTAAAATTTTAACGTTGTGCCTTCAGAATCGGGCCCATTATTAATTAATTACATAAAATACAATATCAAACATCGTACCGTAAAGTGGGGCTACTTGGACACCGATTTCGCACATTTGCTCGGGTTCACACCCCCCCCCCCCCCCCACGAACTGCTTCCATGACTTTTTCCAAGTCAGATGATTTGTACTTAATGTAGGGCTTAGATCCAGGAGTCTTATGGTAAGTACGCACCGTTTTTAATTACACACTACTCGTATCAACATGAAACAAAACACAACTAAACATAAAAAGTAATGGTGTGACAACTGAACGTAAATCAGAATGGACCTCTCAACCTGTATTCATGTAGCCCCGGGATGTTCAAGTGATCCCACTTGAAATTTGAATTGAATTTCAAAAATACTAGTAAATAAATCTCATCTATGACTTTATTACTATTTAATTACAAAATAATTCAATATTAAAAAAAAAAAAATTTGTTTGTGCAAGTAATTTTCCTTCACCTGCCCCCCCCCGTCCCCCCCGTCGTCGTCCCCCGTCCCACCCCCCCCGGCCCCCCTGTACCGGTACGCTTGAATATGCGTCAGTTATAAATAAATAAATATAATATGTCAGACATTCACACCAATTATCCAGTCCCAAACTCGGCAGAGCCTGACAGAAGCTCTAGGGTTACTAATATTTCCAAAATCGATTACAAAATTATTTAATTCTATGAACGTGTTTACTTCACAGTAATCCACATCACAACAGCGTATACACTGATTATTGTGGTATTCGTAATACTGTTTGTTGGTAAATATTATTTGCGTTCCTGAAACGAAATATATAGGAATATATCATGTTGCTGTTAATAAAAAAATAAAAAAATGTACTCGTAATAAATAACTCACTAAGTACGTTTGTCGACAACGAGCGTTCATATAATGAGCAGAGGAGTTTGTCTAATGAACATCCCACACAGGTCATGCATCCGACTCCGGAGCTTTAGTTCCCTCTCCCCCCCCACTTCCCCCGCGGCACTCCCGCGGCTCCACCAATCACCGCCGGGGGGCGGGGCCGGGGAGCGAGACGGCGAGAGGCGGGCGAGCGGGAGAGGGAGCGGGCCGGCGCGAGGGCGCGAGGCTTCGCGGCGAGGGTGGACCGGCCGTCGGCCGTCAGCCGTCAGCCGCCGTCAGCCGCCAGTCCGTCGGTAGACGCAGCAGCGAACTCGCGCCGCCGCCCGTCGCCGCCCGCGTGTCGCGAACCTCGCCACGCACTCGCTCGTCCACACTTCGAACTTAATTAATTAATTGTTAAATAATAAACAGTGATAATTTAATATATTCAATACAAATAATAACAGGAGCGGACGGTATTGACTGAGTGCACTGATAGTTTGTACGAGTTTGTGGCAGCTGCAGCACGGGGGATGGGGGCGTGTGGATAGCGGCAGCGAGCGTGCCGAGCGTGCCGAGTGCGCCGAGCGCGGCGAGCGTGCCGAGCGTGCCGAGCGAGATGTCCACCCCCGGGGCCCGCGTGGCGCTGGGCGCGGCCTACACCATCGAGCACATCCTGGGCCCCCGGCGCGGGGCGGGCCCTAGAACAGGTACTGACATACACTACACTATGACTACATCGCTGGCCTGATGGCTAAATCATTGTATTCAAGCATCAGAAGTCGTCACTTCGACAGACAACTTGGTTAAGGTGTAAACAGGGGGCGGCTAGGAAAAAAAATAATTTAATTTCGGTCAAAGTGTACAAAAGGGGGCAATATAAACAAAACAAAAAAAAAAAAACTCTGTTTGGGATGAAAATTTGTCTGAGGCGTTACCTATTTACTTTAAAAGGCATAAAAGTTATAAATGTTTGTACACTCTTATCAATTTCTAAATTATTCCGTCCTAGTTTAATTCCCGTAGATACACAGGACTAATTCTAAGTAGCTTGTGGACTTACAAGCAACTTAGAATTCTCTCCTCTCCTCTAAGACTTAGCTTACTTCTCCTGTACCTCGGGACATTGCCGTCCCCTCACTATTTTCCCCCCGCAACTCCTCTAAGCGAGGATCATCGGAGGTACGCAACACACAACACCTCCCAGTGAAGGTAGGGCGAGTCCCGAGGACTGAATCTACGCTATCTTGGGCTCCAGGCAAATTAAATTACAGTAAAGAGTCAAAGTAGGAAAAGAGGTTCCACTAACAGTGCTCGGGACAGTAAATAATCAAAGGTGTAACTTAGTAAACTGTAGAGCTAGTAACATTACCCCACTACCGCCCTCGCGACGCGCATACAAAAGACATCAACGCGCCTTATCCATTCTCTTCAAATAAATAACACTGAATTAAAACATTTAGAACACTTTAAATAGTCTTAATACTCGTATATATGTAAGTATATGTTATCTTTGGTCTACTATTTGTTCTAGATTTTGCAGATTTATATTATACTAGCTGCTGCACGCGACTTCGTCCGCGTGTACTACTTAACATTACAAATTATTATGTATTTCCCGTAGAAATGGGATGTTTTTCGGGATAAAAACTATCCTATGTTCTATTACAGGCCCTAACCTATAGGGTCATTTCACCGGTTCGCCGGCCACTACCAGTTTTCGACCATTTCACATTTTTTCCAAGTAATAGAAATAGTAACACATCTTAAATTCAAATAATTGCGCCATTTGATTCGTACAAACTTTCGTGAATATCTCATGGCATCTATAATTTATGGTGATGGCTAGATTGACGTTAATCGTGATTTCTCAATTCACAATGAGGACGCGTCACAAAATGTATAAAAAAAAAAAAAAAAAAATTGTGAGAGTACAAATTTTAAAAGGTAAGTTAAGTATTTCTACTTGCTATTGATTGATGTAACTAATTATAAATGTGATATGTTTAATTGTTTTTCAGAGAAAAAACATCAAATATTTATGTTTTTCTACTTTAAATTATGTGGTCGGCAAAGTGGCTCACGATTTTTAACATTAGCTAAAACCCGGCCACGTGGTCGCAATCTAGTTAATTTTGCAATAAATAATAAAGTGATTGGTTTGTTCATTTACACAGTAACATTTATGGCACTTGATCTTATAAAAATGTGTGACCAAAATACGCGCACCAAATTGTTGATATTGTAAGAATATAGCGAAAATTAATGTACGTATTTTAGGCGGCCGGAAACTAGACTTTCGATGGCCAATTGACGGCCACTACTGTTTAGATGGCCGTAAATATAATTTTATTATTCTAGATTGCGACCGCCAGTCAAATTAGACGGCCGGCAATTAGCTTCTATATTTAATATAAAGTTGTGTAAATGTTTCTGTATTTTTAAAACAAACAATAATTTAATGTCTTGTTATATTTCTCATTAACAAAAAAAAGACTTTCTTACAAAATAAGATTTTTCCAACTACACACATGATGGCCGTAAACTGGCAATCACATGGCCGTAAACTAGGTTAAGTTCCCGAAAACCGGTATAATAGCTTCTTTTCTGGTTTTGAGCTTAATATTATTTATTAAATTTTTAAATCGCGAAAAAAAACATTAGAAAATCAAAAACGAATATATTATTGGGATGATAAAAAAAACCTAGATAAAAAAGCATTAAAATCTTAAAAGATATTGAACTTTAAATTAGCGAATCCCGTTAAGTAATCGCAAACAGGCGAAATGACCCTATGTGTGCCAAGTGTCATCACGATCCGTCCAGTGGTTGAAGCGTGATTGAGTAACAAACATACAAACTTTCGCATTTATAATTTAGTGGAATACATACACTTCTATAAGCCCAAAGGAATTTCTCCTGTGCTGCGGATATTAAACAAGGTATGGATTGTCCTACACAAATTACAAATATTACATCCAGACCGGGATCAACTTGTAAACCACCACGCCCTCTGGCGCTGAAGTCCAATGACCAAACCTCTAGGCCAACGAGGTGGTCATTGTTCCTGTATATGAGCTGTACAGTTGTCTCACAATGTGTTCTCGCGTGCGATTCCCGACAGAGTGGCGAGTGCGGTCGGCCGGTGCCTGGTGTCCGACCGTCAAACGGATATCTTTTACGATCAGAAAGTAAACAACACCAGTGAAAATAATATCCAATTCAATTCAATTTTTTTTTTATTGTTGATGGGTTTGCGCTCGACCACAATCTCCCTGATGGTAAGTGACGATGAGGCCTTAGGTGGAGCGCTTTTACTTAGAAGATGCCTATTCACCCTTCCTTTAAAAAGATCCAAATTATACTTGTCCGGAAATACCCGAGATGGCAGGGCGTTCCACTCCTTAGCAGTTCGCATTATGAACGAGGAAGCCAAACGCTTCGTGCGAGAGCGTGGTATGTTTACTACATAAGGATGAAGTCCCTCCCCACGCATGGTAGTCCGGTGATGGAAGGGGGATGGGGGAATCAAATCGTGTAGTTCCTGGGCACACTACCAAAAGACACGCCACACTGCGACCATGTTTGAGGCTCTGCAACTTGGTATCTACCAGAGCGTCGTCACCTATGAGCCTTCGGGCGCGACGCTCAACCGCGTCCAGAGCGGCCAGCTGATACTTGGCCGAGCCGTCCCAGAGGGGACTGCAGTACTCCATACGCGACCGCACTTGTAATACTCGGTATCAATTACTCTTTATTGCAAGTAAAAAAAAATAAAAAGATATAATATTAATAATAAAGTAACTTACATATGTACATCTAGGCGGTCTTATCGCTGAAATGTCATTCAGACAACCTTTGGGTAGAGGATAAGAATAGCAGAAAAAGGTAGGTTGTGCAGTTAAATAAAGGAAGGGGTATAGTTTATACCAGTAAGGGCATACCCATACAAATATGATATAAATTTGTATTTATTTAGTTATAAATTATTTGATTATAATATAACCACCATGCAAAATAAAGCAGTTATCGAAGTAAGCGCTTGCAATGTATTAACTTGGTGTTGTCGTAGAAACCCCAAAACACCGAGGCCTGTGCCAGGGTTGTCTATTTGACTCAATTATAATATAACATTCAAATTCAACATTGTTTATTGCTGTTTAATAATAAGAAAAACAATGTTAGCTGGTGGCTGGTAGCATGGCTGGTGGCTGGCGGGTGGTGGGTAGTGGGTAGTGGATAGTGGTTCCCCGTGGTCCAACTGAAATATCCAACTGGTTGTACCAAAGGGGATTTTACTCACCCGTGGGCCAACTATATACAACGCTATCTTGAGACAACTTTAGAATAATTTACAATACAAGGAAATTTATTTCCAACAAAGTTGTTATTATTAGTGTATGTGTGTGGGGGGGGGGGGGGGTTCCAGGAGAGTTCTAAAATGGTTCAGAGCAAAGTTTCACTTACATTTAAAGCTAATTCTGACTTAAACAATATATATAACTAATATTTGACATGTGCATTACGCTAATATACATTTACAGTGCCTATAGACAAGTTCTCTGGGAAGCGACTAGGTACAGGGATGTGACAGCACTAGACTAGTCGGGTGTCGTGCTCACGGACTGCGGTGGCGGTCCCCGGTCCCCGGTTATGCCAGTGGGTCTGTTAGGGGAAACATGGTGAGGAAATCCTCACATGGGAAATAACCAGTGCAGTCGCGGGGCCATGTTGCACCACCAGTTGCCCCGCCCCCCGCGCATGGCCCCTGGTGGTAGTCATACGATAATTATATAACTCTTATATAAATATAAGAGTATGTGGGCGTACCTAGGTATGCATGTGTGGGTGTGTCCAGTACCACGTCACCACATACCTACTGTTGGTGGCCGACCCGCGTCTAATTAACTTCTAAACATATAAGTTACGAGTGCATTACAAACAGTCGCCGGCGACACTCGCAGTTTACAAGCACCATATTTATATATATATATATATTTTAAATTTCACTAACAAATAATTAAACTTTATCGACTTAATCTGTGACTATGCACTCTATCGACTACAGCTCAAGCTGCAAACTACTCCGGCAACGTCACTTCATCAGCCGCTCACCCAGAACTAGGCACATAGGTAAATGCTTACCTAACTTGAGACACTCTGACGTGTTGGTCCGCCTGCCTCGTGCAATCATCTTTGGCTCGTGTACAAAGTGTTACTGTTGGTATCGGCTGACAAAGTGACACGTGTTGAAGCGGGCGCAGTACAGTACAGTACAGTACAGCACAGTACAGTACAGTACAGCACAGCACAGTACAGCACCGCAATCATGAGTGGAGTGTACCGCACCCGCTGCGTGGTCACCGCGCGGGCGCACAGTCGACAGTCGGCTGTAACGAGGCGCGTCGAGGGCCAATTTGAGAGGATTATGTGCGGGTACAGGCGCGTACCCCGCGGGGGGGGGGGGGACGCGGGGGTGCGGGTAAGAGAGTTACACTAACGAACACCAATAAGCTGTGATTCGATCAAACGATAACATGATTGTGCGACCCGGTACAAATCATTAAGGCATTTGAGTGCAAACAGACAAAAAATTGAAAAATGATCGAAATGTGTTCTGTTGCTTATCCTTAGACCCCCCTAATTTTTTTTTGCAAATATCTTCAATGTACAGACAAGCGAAGTTTACGATTTTATTTATTAGATAAAAATAGAATAAGTAGGTAATTTTTTTTGACGCCATACGGCCAGTCATCAGCACAAAGTTTCGATAAAATTTTCAGTGCAATTGTTAAACTATGTGCTACATATCTGAATAAAGCAAGTAACATTTATAATCGGCCGAGTATTGTCTCAGTTAATTGTAATTTTAATTATCACGCGATCACATCGTAACAGTTTACCTAGGTATATGTATGTATGTATGTATATGCCTGCATTTCTCTGCGGACCGTACCTACTCTTCTCTCAATCGTACTTCAACGTAATATTCCTTTGAAACATCTTAAGTACCGGCAGTTAAATTATGTAATTAACTTAATATCATTACACTCGAGATGCTGCCAAAAGTAAGCTGCCTACCGCCCGCCCCCACCGCCGGGGCCGGGGCGAGACTGTGTCGCGAGACATTGTCTCGTCGTCGCGCCGTCTATCGCAAGTATTCCAAATATTCGCGAACGCTCGCTGTAATTAAATTGTTGGCGACAAAGCGATACAAATTGTTTAACGCGATATTAATATTAATGTTGTAACTACCACCTTCATATTTCCTTTCTCTTTCTCTCTCCCCCTGTGTCTCTCTCTCTCTCGTTCGCTCCTCACGGACAGTGATTTCAATAAACCTATTGAACTCGTATTACAATACGCGAGTATTTTACAAGCTCACGTGTGTATGCGTGTTAATGTGTGTGTGTGTGTGTGTGTGTGTGTGTGCGTATTGTGTTGTGTTCGCGCCGTACACTCTGATCTCTTTTAATTCGACGCAACAAAAGGTATAAAAATGGAATTAGTATAAATAAACAGCGTAACGAATAACATCAAGTGACGTTAAGTGGCTCACAATGAGACTGTTTTGTCTGTCGGGTGCAGGCGGGGGGCGAGGGGGGGACGGACGGACCGGGGGCGCATCATTATAGTGGGCCTTATTTCAAATAAAATAATAAAAAATAATAAAATATATCTTTATTTTCTCTACACAAAGGTTACACATAAAGAAAAAAAAACAAGAACAACCATAAAATAATAAAAATACCTTTGCGAGAGACTGGTGTCTGTACTAGGTAGAAACCTGTATGACAAATACACTAAAGCTGCGTATAATCCGTACGGATAATAATTACCCAGGTCGGGCGGTCGCGCCCGGCCGGGTCGCGCGACAAGTACGGCGGTCGGACGCGGTGGGAACCAGCCGCGCGCCGCTGTCGAGGGGACGATACGAATGTAATGTAAGCTCGCATTCACAATCCATCGGTTGTCAATAGTCGCGGCTTATCCCTTGTTAACGTCAAGCATCCAGGATATTAACATACTCACTTGGCTATTGTAATACTGTTTTACACATTAAATTACATATTTATTACAGAAGTTGTAGGAATTTTCTGTGACATATCAAAATGCCCGCACTTTACAAGTGTTGGTTTAACAAACATGATAATAATTGACAAAATGCTTGAAAAAAAACAGCGCCGCGGGTGTCGTCCCGGCGACGTTTATAGAGAACATCTACCTCACTCTAATTGGTATATACATTCTGCAGCTATGTTTATTTGTGAGACAGAACATGCACTATTTCCAATTGAAATCTTCTGTACACAACCGTAACTTAAGGTCACGCGACAAGTTAGCGCTACCTAAGACTACTTCGGACATGTGCTATAGGAGTGCCTACTTCACAGCCGTCCGAGTGTACAACCACATTCCTGATGACATTCTTAGGGTGGAAGGTAAACATTTTGGCAAAGCACTAAAAAAGTGGCTGCTGAGTAGGTGTTTTTTATGACTTAAAAGCCTTTTTTGACTATAAACTGTAAAATAACACGCTATTACTTATAATTAATAAATTAAAATTTGACATATTTATTAATTTTAAATCACTTATATTGTATAAAATTGTAATTTTAAATATTGACATGTAGAATTAATTTTATAGCACTTTTAATTATTGTATGCCCCAAAGGGTAGATTGTGAGGATTTATTTATTTTTTGTAAGACCTACATTTGTAAACCACAATTTCAACAATAAATCTTATCCTATCTTATCTTACCAACGGGTTGCACCAGGCGCGGGCAGCAGAGTTCTCTTGTGTATATTAAGATCGCTGCTGCGATCACTAATCGTAGCCAGTTACGGAATGGGACGAAAGGAATTCGCCTGCCAAGCAAGCAAGGTGGTCATGTCGAACCCCCCAACGGACAGCCCAGCACAGGTGTCATTCTACTGGGAGGCCTGTGGTCAGCAGTGGACGGGATACGACTGATGATGATGATGATGACAATATAATTAACTTACACGTATACAACGATATATAACGAAACAAACAAAACAACGTTAACTTGTAGTTAGAAACACGAAAATGATTATCAAACTAATAGCACATGCCGTTGCAGACGGCCTGGAGCTGAAGAGCGAGCGAGCACACTCCGACTCCGAGCACGAGCACGAGCATGAACACGAGCACGAGCACGAACACGAACAGGCCGAGCTCGAGCACGAACAAGATCGCGGCGAGCACGCGGACGGCCCGGACGGCCTCGACGGCCTCGACGCCGCGCGCCCGCGCAAGGTAGCTCCCTGCCCAGCATTACGTACACACCCCACCCCCCCCCCCCCCCACCCCCACGACTAGGTAGTTTACCCACCCGCGGAGTGCACTGCACACCCCACAGATACTACACAGTACACACTATCTGCACAAACAAAACACAACAAACATCACAGTACAACAAAACAAGATCTAAATTAGTCAGATGGAGCTGTACATGAATATCTCACCCAGTCTCACCTGTCACATGATGTCACTGTGAGCTGTAATCTAGAACATACTCACACATGCACATAAATTCATCGATAGTGGAAATTAAAACCGCTGAACCCGTGGTCCACTCGCCACTCGGTCTGACAGAGAGTTCTTATTTTTTAATACACACATAGAAAATACTCCTCGTAGTAACTTGAATATTCGTTATCTTTTGTCAAAAAGTGCCATTTTGTGAACTTTAAGGAACTAAAGTTTTACGGAAATAAAGTTTAAGGTATCTTCTACCTTCTGCATACCTATATTCACACAATAGTCGGTCGCATTGTCTATTTTATTATTCTATTTTTAAGGTTTATTCTTTTCTAATGTTCTTGTAATTATTTTTACATATTTTTTGTACTTTTTATAATATTGGTTTGGGATCGGGACTATGTAGTGTCATTAACTATAGACATTCCTCATTTTTACGATTTTTATTTGTTTATCATCTGTTTGTCATTACTTTGTGTATAAACTTATACAGTAATATAAATATGGACATTTCACATCTCTCATTTAGTATCTATACCTAATATAATCTAATTCGTCTTCTACAAATAATATGAAACAATCTTTTTTTAATTGAATATTATATACATTTAATTGGTTACTGCTGAGAGTTAACACAGTTAACAAAATCTCGTAAACAATATAATCTTCCGCGCCATATATTCATAGCAGATACATAAATGACGCTACCAAATTCCGACCCCTGCTCCTGCTTTACCTTTCTTCGTAATTTGTTTCGTCGGTGAAACGAAAGGTTAAACAGGATTCAAATTAATTCCTTGACACACGTTACTTTTACAAACTATTACATAGAAAATGTTATCCTGTGTGTGTATGTCAAGGTCATTACTGTGATCACCAATCCGCCTGCCAAGCGTGGTGATTATGGCAAATCCCCCAGCAAACCAAACGTGGCATTCTATTGGGGAGACCTATGTTCAGCAGTGGACGTATTTAGGCTGATGATGATGATGGCATAGAAAATAGTGAAACACAGGAACTTACGTTTTGTTATTGGATAACAAAGATCAAAATGGCACGCCTTTAACTTTCATGACTAGTACCATATAATAAATTCAACATATTATTAATTACTAGCTGTGCCCGCGGCTCCGCTCGCGTGGACTACAGAATTCGCTCCCGTTCCCACTTACCAGATTTTAAGTTAGACCTCCAGCAAGACAACTGTGAAAACTGCATCAAATTTCATTCAGTAGTTTTTGCGTGATGAGGTAACAAACATACATACATACAGACAGACAGACAGTCAAACAAAAATTCTAAAAACAATTATTTTGTCTTCTATTGGCGCTATAGAGACCCCTCCTACACATTTTTCTACAATATCTCCCATGTACAGACATACACCATCAACAGTTTTATTATAGGTAGAGATTAACCACTGATTATTACTAACCTAATCATTAAGCATTAATTTAATTACTAACCAAAATATGAATTCGTTCATCATTCATTATACGTAGAGATCGTGTTAGAGGAACTTACATATCGTCGCTTCGTCGCTGGAAAGGCAAAATTGCTGAAGCGCTAAAGCGCGCTTTGGCGCTTCAGCAATTTTGCCTTTCCAGCGACGATATGATCATTGTGAGTGTTGGCGGTGGATGTCGTTACTGTATACTGTATACTGTACCTGTGTGTGTGTGTGGGCGGCCCGCAAGCAGGTGCGCCGCAGCCGGACGACGTTCACGACGTACCAGCTGCACGAGCTGGAGCGCGCCTTCGACAAGACGCAGTACCCCGACGTGTTCACACGGGAGGAGCTCGCCATGCGGCTGGACCTCAGCGAGGCCAGGGTGCAGGTCAGTACACCGCCCCCCCCCCACACACACACCCCCCCCACACACACCCCACACACACACAGGGAACTGGGGGCTGTAGCTTTTGATTGATGCTCATGAAGCAGTTTTGCACATAATGACTTAAAGGCTAGTATTTATGGCCTTATGGCCTTATGGTATTTATGGCCTACTGTCACCCTCGTTGGTCAGTCAGCTGGGCGCTCCGCGTGCAGGTGAGGTTGGCATTTGACACTACCTCATTCATAGACTCTCTTGTTCTCTCAGTCGCTCACTCACACTGGCTTACTTTATTTTACTTGTTTGGGAAGTTTACAGATATATTTACGATGTTTAATATGATGATAGTAAGGTGAAACGGGAATAACTTTTCTAGACACTAATTAAAGAAGTTCACCTCATTTTTTGAGGTGTTTTGTATAATATACAAATAATACAATACAAATAATTTTCATTACTTTATTTTTTTATATCTCAGACATTCATACCAATTATCCAGTCCCAAACTCGGCAGAGCCTGTGCTATGGTTACTAGATAACGGATACACATACTTAAATAAATATATAAACATCCAAGACTTGGTTACAAACATTCATATTCATCATACGAACATTTGCCCCTGGCGGGATTCGAACCCGCAACCTCCGGCGTGGCAGTCCGAGAGCTACCCGTTCCGCCACGGAGGTCGAAACTTTATTCGTTTCAAGAACATTTGAGTCCTTATACTATATATTTATGTAAGTATATTATTACAAGCAGTAGCCTGGCCCCTAAAATAGGATTCCCTGATCTATGGGTAGCCAGTTAATTTGCATGGAGTTACTTATTGGTTATTTACAATATAAACTTCTCGGCAAATACTATTATATAAATATGTTTTTAAACAAATGACCTTTAATTTTGTATGATTTCAATATTTTTTTTGGATTTTTGTATTACGCAAACTAAATTGACCATTCTAGTTTCGTCAATTAAAAGTATTGTTCTATCTCGCTATTTAGACGATATTGTCATAATGTGCTAGGAAATATAAAATTATCTAATTGTTATTGAATAGTATAAAATATTATGTAGTTATGCCGTTTAACTTCCTAACCACTTGTTAATTCTTAAACAATTAAAGTAATTTATTTCGCCGCCGCACTCGTAAGTGAATATTTATTCACTTTGCTATTAAGTGCCCTTTTGCTAATTATTTTAATGTATTTGCGATTCAATGTTAATTAGTGCCAAATCGTAGTTAAATTAATAACATAGTAATGTTGGAGGTTGCGGCGGCGGGTGACGACTGTCAGAGGTTACGTCGGCACCGGATAGTGCGACGCAGTCGGCAAACGGGTTACTCTCACACGGCAGCGAGCGAAGCGCACAAATTCGTTAAATTAACTCCATATTCGAGTATGTATCCGCCGCCGGTGTAATGTCACCCATATTTTCAGGCCCATGCAGTACCTTTACATTTGTCCCCTGGTAAAGTTATTTGCCGTGTGGTTTCCGGTAGAGTAGAATAGGACCACTCCAACTCTTCCAGTGGATGTCGTACAAGGCGACTGAGGGAATACATTGTAAAACATCAATCAGGCCTCCCAACCCGTCTGGCCAGCGCGGGGAGTGAAGGCCGAATCCTCCGTCTGTCTCCGGCAGATGAGAGAGGGTTGTGCTCCTGCAGTGGAGACAAAAATAACCTGATGATGATGAAATAAAGAATGGACAGCATATTGGGCAGTACTATTTTTAAAACTTTGTCAACCAAAGTAGAACATACCTACTTATCAGGCAACTCTCGTACGAGTTAACTATTAATTTAGTTACATTGATGCATGAGAATAGTACAGTTCCTGTGCGGTGGGCACCTGCAGTAACGCTCTCATCGTACATTGTGGTGCCTGTAATTAGCATTAGTTCTATTCTAACGCTGCCGGGGACTCCATTGTGGTCCATCGGACTCCCCCCCCCCCCCCCCCTCTCCCCCGGCCCCCCACCGCGCCCGGCGGCACGGGACCACGTGGCCGCTGGCCCAGTACACACGCACCCAGGGACGACACTGAGTTACGATCTGACACACACTACTGTGCTTGCCCACACGTACACCACTGTATCAGCACGCCGCCATCACTTTGAAGAAAAAGACGAAATAATTACTCATAATTGCATTCATGTTGCATGGTATCTGAAGGCACCGACTGCGCCGCTCCCCCCGTCCCCCCACCCGGCCCCCCCCCCCCCCGGGCCCGCGGCCGCCGCTCACAATGCTCGCTAATTCGCGCCTCATTACACTCTCGTGTGAACAGCGCTAATGTTTACCCCCTCCCCCTCCCCCTCCCCTCCGCCGCCCGCTGCAGGGCGTGACGTCACCGCACCGCCAGTGACGTCGCCCCCGCCCGCGCTAATTGGCCGCGATACAATTACCCGCGGGCCGCGCGTCTCTTGACGAACTCTTTTAACTGTTCTGTTATAATTCCTCGGCGACGCGAGCGAGCGCTCCTCGGCCGCCGTCCGCCGGCATCTGGTGTGTTGTCGGTGTGTGCCGCGAGTGTCTCCACTCGAGTGCGACGCTCGTTACGGCGCATTCATACATTTCCCTCGTTAATGCCCGGTTGAAATTTCTTTACTTTTGTCGTTAGTCTTCGATATAGCTCACAAAGTTTGTACGTTGAAGTGGCAGTGGGCTGGGCACGTCTGTCAGCCGTCCTGGCTGGCTAGTGGGTATAGGTGGGGCGACGTGGGGCGTGAGGTGGCTGACAGTGACTGGATGAGAAGAGCCTGTGTCCAGCAATGGACTCCAACAGGCTGTTAATGATGATGATGATGATTGTGACTCCCAAACATAATCTGAGTGTGCCTTTTCTCCGGATCTTCGTTTATTCTAATAATTAACTTCTTCTACGTCTTTCGATCAACCATAAGATGATCAAGATGTCTTATCATAATTGATTCATGAGTTTCCGAGTTCATGAGTTACTATTGTGCGTAATGTCCAACGCGAATGCCTAAATAGCAATCAAAACGCATTAAATTGGGGCAATTGCGTGGGTAATTGCATGGGCTTGTCGGAGCCGGTGCAACCAACAATGGGTTAATTAAGCGTGGTTTAACTGCGAGTGCACTCGAGGTGTAGTTAAAGCGAGCGCCGTACAATTTGATAATCACAGCCGGCGGGCCCCGGCGGGGGGGGGGGGGGGGGGGACGGACGGACGGGACGAATGGGGGGCACTGAGTGCACGAACTGAGCACACTAGTTCGCATGCTACAGACATTAGCCTTTAAACGTTGCCTTATACACTCATTAATCTCAATACAATTTACTTCATTGCACAAATACCAAAGATCTCTATGACGCTATAATGTCAATATTTCATTGTGAATGTGAAAGAGTTGTGGCTACTAGCGTGGAACACAGCGATTGTTTGGAACGCTCCATCTAGTAGTACATAGAGATCGTTGACAAATACAAGTTGTAAAAGTATTTCTTCCAGACAATCTTTAGGTAGAAAATATTGTAGGTTGCGCTGATTTGGAAATAAGTATACCTATTTAAATATAGGAATATGTATAGGATGTATGGTACTTATATGTCCATAGCAAATCTTATAAATAAAATCGTAAACTTCGCGTGTCTGTACATTGAAGATATTTGCAAAAAAAAAAATTGGGGGGTCTAAGGATAAGCAACAGAACATATTTCGATCATTTTTGAAATTTTTGTCTGTTTGTCTGTTTGTCTGTTTGTCTGTTTGTCTGTGAGTTTGTGCACGCATCACTTAAAAACGACTGATCGGACTTGGATGGACTTTTCACAGAAACATGGGGCTTAATTTGGTGTAACATATAGGCTTTATTTCATCGCAATCGGCTAACTCAATCAAAAGTTATAGACATTTTTAGTTTTCAAATACATTAGTAGGTAAGGTTAGTATGCAATATATTGCACATAATAGTATTTCCGTTCTATTCAGATTGCGATGAGTTTGGATTACATTTGGAGCTGCGGGTGGGAATTGTAGTGCAAGTATGCGTGGGCGTGGGCTCGGGCGTGGGCGTGGGCGTGGGCGTGGGCGTGGGAAAAGGGTAGTGGGTGTGGGAGCGGGAGCGGGAGCGGAAGCGGGAGGGGAGCGGGACCGGAGCAGGAGCGGAAGCGGGAG
The DNA here is from genome assembly GCA_947086405.1 of Esperia sulphurella. NCBI lineage: Eukaryota > Metazoa > Arthropoda > Insecta > Lepidoptera > Oecophoridae > Esperia > Esperia sulphurella. Next base: position 59,021 of record OX352280.1, read on the forward strand.
CGGAAGCTGAAGCGGGAGCGGGAGTGGGAATGGGAGCGATTCTATAGTTCACGCGAGCCAAGGTCACCTGGACGATACACTGCGAAGAATGCAGGGTGTAAATGTTCGACTGAATTCGTGAGCGGTAGCGGGAGCGGGTATGGTACCAGTGTAATTTGAGTGTTTGAAAATTAGCATAACTTTCGACTGAGTTAACCGATTACGATGAATTTGTGGTATACGTATGCAACAAAGTAATGTTGGTCGGAATTTGGATTGCGATGGATTAGTTACGAGGACTACATTTGGAGAGACGAGGGAAAGAGGTTTGAGGGGAGAGTTGAGGGGAGAGCTGAGGGGAGAGTTGAGGGGAGGGTTGAGAGGAGTGTAGAGGGGAGGATTGAGGGGAGGGCTGAGGGGAGAGTTGAGGATCTGGATTTGGACCTGGGTCTGGGCCTGGAATTGGCCCTGGACCTGGACCTGGACCTGGACTGGACTGGACTGGACCGGACCTGGACCTGGACCTCGCCCTGGCCCTGGCCCTGGACCTTGACCTGTACCCGGACCCGGACCCGGACCCGGACCCGGACCCGGACCCGGACCCGGACCCGGACCCGGACCCGGACCCGGACCCGGACCCGAACCCGGACCCGGACCCGGACCCGGACCCGGACCCGGTCCCGGTCCCGGTCCCGGTCCCGGTCCCGGACCCGGACCAGGACCTGGACCTGGACCTGGACCTGGACCTGGACCTGGACCTGGACCTGGACCTGGTCCTGGACCTGGACCTGGACCTGGACCTGGACCTGGACCTGGACCTGGACCTGGACCTGGACCTGGACCTGGACCTGGACCTGGACCTGGACCTGGACCTGGACCTGGACCTGGACCTGGACCTGGACCTGGACCTGGGATATGGAGCGGAAGTAGGAATTGGAGCGGATCCTGTAGTCCACGCGAGCGGAGCCGCGGGCACAGCTAGTAAGTAATAAATAAGTACTGACGAAGGTCTTCAGTGTGGTCATCTTCTTCTCTCGTTTGCTTTAGATCTGGCGCTGGTCGTATATCGACAGTTCTGGTTGTAGCTTAGGAGTTACAAAGTTGTTTGTTCATCGATTGGACTCTAAACGCGTGGTTGGCGTGGTTGGACACCAAGCGGGGCGCTGTTAATTACAAGCGCACATTCATCTCGCACTCGAGGCTCCAACCAGGCGTGCAAAGTCGTGCGACGCGGCGCGACCGACGCGACCCGACGCGACCCGGCGCGACGCGGCGCGACGCGGCCGGGCGGGCGGGCGGGCGGCACGCGCCCGCACTCGACGAGTCGAATTAACTCAATGTTTTATTGTTTATTGTTTGTTTATTGTTTGTTTATATTGTTTACATATTATTATGACAATTTACACACTTTCTTAATTCTAACAAAACTCATACGAGTATATGGGCCGAGCATGCGTTATGGAACGACAGTGTGTGTCCAGAGAAGCCCCAATAGGCCATACAGCCCGTGCCGGGACTATCTCTCAATCTTTACGACAGGTTTTAATGTCTAGACGGTCTTTATTGAGACTAGGTAGCACAATATTATAAATATGAGAACTTTATAGGGTCTAGAAGTATATAATATATAAGAGCCAGTAATATTAAGAATAATATTAATATAAATAAATATGAGTAATTATAGATAATGAATTCTTTAACAAATACATATGCACACTACATGTTTTATCAATAATATATATACATACATACATACATACATACATACATACATACACACATATACCTACACATGCACATACATGTACGTGCACATAAATAAATATTATATATTGTATCTGTGTGGACAGATATTGCTGGATCACACTGTATACACCCATTGTCATTGAATTGATTGACTTGTGGGAACGTGAACAGTCCCACAGTTACAGACAATTTATTCAAGGACTACATGAGCCTTACATTATAATTCCTTTTAAAATATAATTGGATTCGATTCTCTCATTCATTATTATGCTAATATTGATATATATCAGTATATCTAAAACTACATCGTATTATGCAAAGATACATCTCGCCACAAAACATTAAAGACATTCGTTTCTGTGTTGCTGTGATGTTCTGTGGAATGGCTGGTAATTTGAAAGCAGTTAGTTTAATTGCCGGCAGCCCTGGCCGGGTGCACCGCCGGCGGGCCCGCCGCGGCCTGTCGCGGCGCAGACAGCTATGAAATTCCACCAATTTTTCCGCAGCACAATGTCTTCTATTAGCGGCTCGCCTCGCTCGCTACACTAGCTCAATTTGTTTCTATTCTCCGCCGCGCGCCGCGCCGAACTAGCCCCTGCGTCGGGGGGATAGGGTCGCGGGCGGCGCGAGCCGGCGAGCGGCCGCGACATGAAAACCACGTATGCGGAATCGCTTTTCATTACGCGGCCATTGTAGTCGAGAGGCGGGAGGGGGGGACTCAAATTGCCAGCAATTACACAATAAAAAAATTAAAAATTCATCCGCACGAGCGAGCGCCGCCGAGAGACAGACGGCGCGTCGCCCGGCGGCGAGTCCCACTGGACGACCGGTTTATTTTTAACAGAAGCCCAGATTTACAAATTTGCATATACCGAGGACTTTCGGGTCGTACATCTCGCTCCTTTTAGTGCCTTATATGTCGTTCATTGCTCTGCTGGTGTGGTGTAAGTATATGTCACTCACGGCGTCCGTCTGTCCGCTGCCCGCAGGTGTGGTTCCAGAACCGGCGCGCCAAGTGGCGCAAGCGGGAGAAGGCGCTCGGCCGAGACCACGCGCCCTTCCTGCACCACGACCACGGTGAGACCACCCCCTACACCCCCCCCCCCCCTACACCCCCCCCCTACACCGCCCCTACACCCCCCAACACACTCCAAGCCCCCCCCCCCCCCACACACACACACACACACACACCCTCCTCCCCTCTTTCTTACCCCACTCAATCACTCTTCGACAACACTGACTCCCTAACACACAGGAAACAAATATTATCTTTGACACAAATATATCTATAAATGCACGGTTAGTGCTGCAGGCCAAGTTCTCAAAACAATACCCGGCCGCAAACACGCCGTGCACTATTTACACGGTTCGTTTCGAGCTACTTCTGATCCCCTCGCTACTCACTATCCATTCGAGATATGAAGATAACATTTCACGCATATACCACAATATGTTCTTATGCATTTCAAAACCGTAGCTTTAATAAATTCAAAGTTATGGGTTTAACAATACAGCTAATTTTGACACTCACTGACAGACCCTGGCTAGAGACCAAATCCTTAAGATCACTTCTTCTTAAGCTAAATACGTAAATTAGGAAATTGACAAAGAATGAGTAGGATTGGCCGCTACTCACCATTCTATTCAAAATTACCTTGTTAAGATAAAAACACTGTAGTACATAATATAATGTTTAATAACGCATGCAGTAAAATGCCCAGAGGGGTAGGCAGAAGCGATGTGTCGTCACTTTGCGCAATCCACTGTCGCAAAGTGGCTTTCCTTCGCCCGCTTTTCGCTCCGTGATACCCCTTGACGTGATGTGTTGCGAACAACATTGCCGCCTCTATGTTGAGATACAACGACCATCTAGGACCAGGGATACACCGCCTCTGCCTACCCCTTTGGGACCAAGGCGTGAGCAATATGTATGTATGATAAACGCCAAATGCACTACAAAAGCACCCATTAAAATAAATTGGCACATTTTCGTGCTGTGTGACATTAATTAAAATAATTAAGAAGCATACAAATGCAGATTGTCACTACGAAAACTCGCCAAAATCATATTGATGGGTTTAAGTGCTTCTGTAGTGCCTCTAGCACGTTTGCCGAGTCGCGGCTGAACTAAACACGTTCAATACTTAAAGTAGGTACATGCTGGGAAAAATAGAGAAACTTAACTGATAAAGTTCTTTGAACTCGCCATAGAGTTACGAGATTTCAATACACTTTTGTCAGTCTACCAATAACTTAATGTAAACTTGGCCCCTTTTCAGAATATTGTTTTTGGTAACATACTTTATTCTAATTGGACCATCAAAATCATAACACGAATGTCTTCACCTGAGAACATTGTTTCGGTCCATGCTTACAATTCCTTACGCAATGCACATATTTGACTATTAGTTGGATGCGAGCAGTAGTGTTATTCTGTAAAATACGAACTCACGTGCGAGTCTCACTCAAGTGATTTTACTTACTACAAAATCTAATCCATTGGCATTCTGTAAACATTCTAGAGGACTGTCGACGTGAAGTGAGTTCTTCTTCCACTTCACGCCGATAGTGCTCTGGAATGTTTACAGAATTACCTTTAATTTTTATTTTTATTAGGTTTCAAGGTGAGTGAAGTGAGACTCGCAGATGAGTTTGTATTTTACAGAATAGCACTACAGTATTTGGCCGTCGAGTTGTGGCGGGCGGTGAGTCGTACGCCCGTAACATAACCAATTTTTAAATAAATATCGGTTGACTAATGTTTACGTTCATCCACAGAATACTTAATAATTGGTGTCGGTCTCTGTGTACGTAATTACTAGTGATTGGAGTAGGTGGAGCGATTTCCGGTCAATGTCCTCAAACGGTAAGGTCTATATGGACGTGCCTCAGAGATTCAGAGGTTGTACATTATTCGCGAACTTTACTCATGAAATAAACTTTTGAAAAGTTTTCTAAAATTTTCGCCGCGAGAATAACGGGGTGTTAAAATGACGCCCCCTTGCTACACAGGTACCGATGGCATATCCTTACTATGACAGCATGTTGAAAGTAAAAACAATATCAATAATATTCAATAATAAGGTGAAGAAGTATCTAATTGCCAAATGTTTTTACTCATTGCATGAGTTTTTTTAATGATAGGGATAATATTTAAATGGATGTTTTTGTTTTATTAGTTGTTCTGACATTTTATATTATATAGATTTATATTGACATTTAAATTTATTAATATGCTGACATTGTAAATATTAAAAAAAAATCTATTTTATAATTCAATTTTATATATTTTAATTGATAATTTTACATATATAGTGGGCCCGATTCTGAAGGCACACATTTAAAATTTGACAGCGCTAAAATTGGTTACGTCTTTATCTTTATAATACAGTGTGACAAGGATAGCTACAGTTTTAGTGCTGTCAAATTTAAACATTGTGCCTTCAGAATCGAGCCCAGTAGCTCCCTTACAAGGTTCACGTTAGTACCTGAGTATTGTTATCTAACATATTGTAAACTACATGAAACAATAAATGAATATCGCTAGCTAGTCCGACCCTTGGTAATGACACAGTGTAACGTTAACACGTGGGCAGTGGGCGCGGGCGGAGGTAATTGCGCGGAGACAACGTGACACAAATCACGGTATAATGGCTCGCGGCCGGCAGCTGTCGGCTCGTTGTCGTGCCACGAACGCCCCGCGGCGATAATGAAATCCAATCGCGCCCGCGCCGCACCGTCATTACCGACATTACCGGCATCACCGATCATTTACCGATCGCTATCAATCGCCGCGCGTGCCCCCGCGTTACATCGTCGCAGCGGACGACGATTATAAAACGATTTTCTTCATTATAAATGACAAAAAATGACTCGGGAACACCCGGTGTTTAAATGTGAATGATTATTTAAATTAATGTTTTCAAAGTGTGGAGTACGAGCTTCGCGAAATCCTTATGTATATTTCATTCCAAACTAATAGTCATACGAAAATCAACGCTATTTGCGTCTACGTAACATATACATCTAAGGGTCAACAGCAGCAAAAATAGGTTTGTATTACCATGTAAACTTTGCGGTTCACTTAGGAACACCATCTATTATTTATTTTGTTTTCGAGACGCAAATGTGTTTGTTTTCATATGACTATTGATTTGGAATGAAATATACGATGTCTATCATACATAACGTACATTTTTAATTCGTATGTTTCAAATTCACACTGAAAGGCGGCTGGCAGAGACTGGATCAGCAGAGCCGAAGATCGGATTCAGCAGTGGGCTCTTACAGGCTGATGATGATGAAATAGACACTCATGACTGATGAGTAAAAATAAGTAGTCATTCCCATAAATGACGATATTTCCTAAACTAGTCAAGATAGCTCTTTGAAGTAAAAGTTTATTGCAAAGAGATTTACATCGCACATTATACCCTTTTTACATAGTAGCCAGGGCCGTACTAGCCTCTAATGCGCCCTTGAAAAATACATAGAAACCCAGATCATGTTTGCGCCCCTCCAAGGTTTGCGCCCTGTGCCTGGGCACCGCTGGCCCCGCCCTAGCTACGGCACTGATAGTAGTTTATTTGAACCTATAGGTTTGAAAAATTAATAAAAAATCATTTCTGATGTTTGTGATTTTATTTTTGACTGTTGTTTGACGTTAACTAGTGAACACGTCACCTGGGCGTGCCTCGGTGCTGTCAATGCCCAATATAAAATACAGCTGGACCTATCATCATCATGTCAGCCCCTAGAAGTCCACTGCTGGACATAGGCCTTCCCCAACGAACGCCACCACACCCGGTCCTCCGCCCTCCGCATCCAGCCGCTACCGGCCACCTACTGCTTCTGCAATGGCTGGACCTATATTGCCATAACATTATCATAACATTAAAATGTCACTATTTTACAACGATCTCTATGTACTACTAGATGGAGCGTTCCAAACAATCGCTGTTCCACGCAAGTAGCCACAATTCTTTCACATTCACTTTGAAACTTGTGCAGTTACTACGCAGAACATTTCATACATTTACTAAATATTGACATTTTTTAACCGTAGCGTCAATATTTGGTAATAGTAACTGCACAAATTTCATTGTGAATGTGAAAGAGTTGTGGCTACTTGCGTGGAACAGAGCGATTGTTTGGAACGCTCCATCTAGTAGTACATAGAGGTCGTTGCTATTTTACAACAAAAATAGGAAATTATATTTGGTCGCTAATGACTTTTTCTTTCCATTTAGAATGCGATATTAAATTCGTTAAACATCGAGTTCCGTACACAAACGACGTGCGGCAGTGTACACGTGTTAACTGTCCGCAAGTGGTTATTAAACACGCCGTTAGCCGCATGTTTGCTGTATTTATTGTTCATACGACGCGACACGCCCGCGCCGGCGGCCGGCAACCGGCGGCCGGCGCACTAATCACTTACAAATATATTATTTACTTAATACCTAGTCATTAATCAGATAAGACAATAATGCTGCATAAACATAATTGGTTCCGAAACTGCCTTGTTTGGTCTCGACATATGTGTTCAACTTTTGGTCACATATTATACCAATTTTAGGTAAGTTGGGGGGGGGGGGGGGGTGACAGCTACCGGCTAGCTGGGCGCCGCAAAGGTGTTTGCACCGCGACCACCGCGAGGCAGGTGGTGAGTGTACAGTGCGCACAGTGTGCGCGGCGTAGGCTCGCACAAGGGGCCTTTATAATTGCCTCAGTCATGTCGCATCACCTGCGGCCGGGACCTAGCCCAGTGCGCGCGGGCCGCAATGTGTCTGTTTGTTTGCTTGCGGGAACAGCTCGGGTGTGATTTATACATACGAAGGGGGGAGATACGCGAGTGTTTGATACTCTAATGCCCCCTTACTGAATTCTCGATGCGATTGAATCTGGCGACTGACTACTTTTATACTAAAAACTAGCTGGTGCCCGCCACTTCGTCTGCGCAGGATTAGTATTTCGAGTAGATATAGCGTGGCGTAGAAAAGAACTAATATTAGGCTTGATCACACAGTATTATGAAGATAAAGGCGAAATCAATTTTAGCGCTGTCAAATTTTAAATGTGTGCCTTCAGAATCGCACCCATTATGTCATTAAAATTATAATTTTATGGCGCACGCCAGAATAGCTCGCAGATGGTAGATTTTTTCCTACTTACTTGATATTTTGGACAGTTCACACATAATCTTTATAAATTGTAGCCTATGTGTTATTCTGATTTATAAACTATATTATTGTAGTTTCATTAAAATCCATTCAGTAGTTTTTACGTGAAAGAGTAACAAACATCCATCCATACTTACAAACTTTCGCGTTTATAATATTATATAGTAGGATATATCAATCAAACTATGCAGGTACCGGTCGGTGAAGATATCACTGAAGAATGGATAAGCAGGAAATCCATACAAAACTGAAAGAAAGTCAAGAAGAATAAGGACTGTGAGATTCTTGCTTCAGGTTAACTAAATATCATCAATGAGTTTTAAGAGGGCTGTCATTGTGTCGCGACCAGTAGTGCTATACTGTAAAATACATACTCACGTGCGAGTCTCACTCAAGTGATTTTACTCATTCCAAAACCTAATCCATTGGCATTCTGTAAACATTCTAGAGCACTATCGACGTGAAGTGAGTTTTTTGTTCATTTCATGTGGAGAGTGCTTTAGAATGTATACAGAATCACCAGTGAATTAGGTTTCAAAGTGAGTGAAGTCACTCGAGTGAGACTCGCGCGTGAGTTTGTATTTTACAGAATAGCACTACAGGTGAAAACCACCTTTATTTATATATAGAGAGGACTCAGTGTCGTTATGTCGTCAGACGTCGGCTCCGTATTTAGTTGCGACCACGAAAGTTCGAAGAGACTGGGAGCTGATTATTTTTTTAATACCACGCATTGGAAGCACCTTTGGCTTCTGTCTGTCATGGGCTGCCTGGACATCGCAAAAAGTCCCCGGGGGGAGACGGGGGAGGGGGCCGGAGCTTCTCACCGACAAGCTAGTCTGCAATTGTTTTGCTGTCACGTGGAAACCATTTTTTATTTCAGGGGGCTGTGTGGTGCGAACGGCCGCCGGCCCGGGGCCCCCCGGTTTAGATTAAGGATGTACCGGGAGCTGGTTACGAAACTGGTTTAATTTCAGGAGGAGTGAAATTATTAATGTTACCTACTGTTATATATTGTTATGTATTGTTCGCAGTCGTGGGCGAGTGGGGCGCGCACGGCGGCGTGGGCGTGGGAGTGGGCGTGGGCGGCGAGTGGTGGGCGCCGGTGCTGGGGCTGGGCGTGGGCGTGGGCGTGGGCGTGCCGGCGCCGCTGTGGCCGGACGCGGAGCCCGCCGCCGCCTTCCGCGCGCTCCTGCACAGGTATCTCGAGTCTCCAATTGTTTCCCATTTGCGACGCCGCCGGCCACGCTGACTCCAGACCGTATTACTTAATAATAAATAAATAAATAAATATCTCAGACATTCACACCAATTATCCAGTCCCAAACTAGGCAGAGCCTGTGGTATGGTTACTAGATAACGGATACACATACTTAAATAAATATATAAACATCCAAGACTTGGCTACAAACATTCATATTCATCATACGAACATTTGCCCCTAGCGGGATTCGAACCCGCAACCTCCGGCGTGGCAGTCCGAGAGCTACCCGTTCCGCCACGGAGGTTGTCTTTCTGAAAGACATGAGCTAAAAGGTGCCCCCCGGCCCCGGCCCCGGCCCCGGCCCCGGCCCCGGCGGCGCCCGCGCAGAGGTGTCTCGTCGACACGACCAGATGCGCATCCGTAGGAGTGTTTGTGTAACGGCCGCTGTTGTCGCAGGTACGTGCTGGCGCTGCCCCCCCCGCCGGGCGCGGGCGCGGGCGCGGGCGGGCTGCGCGCCCCGCCGCCCCGCGCGCCCTCCCCCCCGCCGTCCCCCCCGCCGCCGCCCCGCGAGCCCTCCCCGCCGTCCCCGGGCGCTATGGGCGGCGCGCTGCTGGCCGGCGCCGGCGCCAGCGCGAGCGCGGACGCGCTCCGGCTGCGCGCGCGCGCGCACGACGCCGTGCGGCACGCGCACGCGCACGCGCACGCGCACGCGCACAGCCGGGTGCACACCTAGTGGCCGGCGCACGTCTCACTCCTACGCGCGTCGCTGCGGGATAAACAGGGACAGTGATAGTGTGACGAGCATGTGGTTTGCAAACACATAAGGAACATTGAAGTTATTGCGCGGGCCTCTCGGCCTACAACATCGCCGGGGCGGGCGCGGGCGCGGCGGGCCCCCCTCGAGGCCGGCCGCCGGACGCAGCCCTCGGGAGTGTGCGGGGCGCGGCCGGCGCGGCGGGGGCGGACGTCGCCGACGTCGCGTCGCCCTGCTGTTTTTGAACCGCACCTTTGATTTCGAAATACTAGTCACTCGAGCATTCCCCCCCCGAAATCTAGTACTTTCCGTTCAGGTACGACTTAATTTTGTCGTGTCGTCTGTACTTTTTCATGTATCGAGTCGTGTGCCTTAAAATTCAACAATTTTAAGTTCCAAAACGAACATTCCGATCGATCTCATATTATACATGTAGCTTTAGATGTATCGATGTTATGCTCGATCTAAGTTTATCTATAATTTATTGAGTATGTATAATTCTTATTTTTATTACCTGATCTGTGTCCGCTTGAAAAAAATTTACACTGCACAAAATGATGAGCTGAGTTATGTAAATATTTTGAATGAGAAAACAAATACAAAATTTTCTCGCTAAATATTATTATTCATTGATCCTCGTAGTAAAATTGTACCTACGACTGCAGTTTCAATCATTCTTCGAAAAAGGATTGTAAACGTAGATAAAAGAATTAAAACACAAGTCATTATTGTCACTTTGAAATAGACATATTTAATAAATACTTGAAGAAAGTATACAGAACTTAATATAAATGTACATAGTGTAGCAATTACAGTGACACGAAGTGAAGAGATATGCACGTGTGTGATAGACATAAGACACACAAACAAGTGTATGTATGTAAGTAGTAGAGGTTATTTATTAGTGCGAGTAGAGGTTTGCAATAATGTACCGTGTAGCGTAACATAGAGAGTGCACACTAGTGTAGCGATGACAACTGATAATAAATTACGTGACAAGTTTAATGGTTTGTTTTAATTGACACCTACATATATTCATAATAAATTGCAAATCACGAACAGATCGAGAAAACCTGACCGGCCAAAGATGTTACCGACAATTTTACAATGCACAATTCGAAAGAAATAACAAAATGTCCAGCCGCGATGACAGTGGGTAGATAGAAGCAAATATACAAGTGACCGTCTGGAGTATCGATACACCATTAAAATGGCTTTCAAAGTCTTATATAAAATAACATAAAACGTACAACTAATGTACAATCAGAATTGCACATCGTGAACTTTGGTCGAGGTGCAGTTTTACCATAATTCGGGTCACGCGCTACGCGTGTGACCCGAATTATGGTAAAACTGCCGACGTCGCACGGCCCGCCTCGCACATAGTTACACAGTTTAAACTTAGTGCTAATTAACTCACTAACAGAACAACATTAACATTTTAATTAAACTATTATTTAACATTTAAGAACATTAAAACATTTACTTCTCAAAACCACCATCCACCACCATCCGTAGTTATCGGTGTACCGTCGCGAACTACGGATAATTAATTGTAGGTGTTCATTACCCTTACAACTAAGATTTTGATAGTTGGTCAAGACCAGATTCGAATCGAGTAGATTCAGTCAATTAATATCTTTTTGAGAAAAAAATGTTTACCCGCTTGGCAATGCTCACGTTGTACGGTCGAGGGAGGGACAGACAGACGGACAGAGGGCCGGGCGGACGGGTTGGGTTCAGCGCAACATTAAATTCACTCCGCCGATGGCTGCACAAAGAACTCGAGTGTTTGAAGAAAGATTAATTTGGCAAAAATTGGGCGCCGCGAGGGGAGGAGAGGCGAGGAGAGGCGAGGGAGGCTCACACACATACGCGCGGGATCGGGCACGAGTGCTCCGTAATTGAGCATTAAGTGCCCATTCAATAGCGCTCTATTATAAAGGTATTAAAACTTTAAAAGTCATCTAAGTCTTGAACAAGTGCAGATCCGCCTTTTTTTTTTGTTAAATATCTCGGTAAGTACTTATTAATCAAGGTTTTTCTGTATATATTTGCCATAAATTACATGTCAAATAAGTTATACGCTAGACGGAAAGACTGAAAAATGCATTACTATAAGTTTATCGGTTTTGTTGGCGTTAGTCAAACTAGTCATTATAGGTATTAGTTCTAAGTTCGGACAGATTGGACAAAAAAATCGGATCCTAGTAAGCAAGTACTTACTCTGGCAGAGGATTATGGAATGCCTTTTAGAACAGAAACACTACTTAATAATTGTATACTTATCTTTATCACAAAAGCTTGTCGTAGACAAAAGAAGAACATCATCTAGATACATACGAGTAAGATTCATGACAAGACCAACATATTGTTGATAAGTAAATGATGGCTCCTTCCGGTGATTAATATTCAGCAAATCTACGCTTAGAAATAAAGTTCCAATATGACATATATTATTTACGTGATACCTAATATCTGATTAACTGTAACCGAATTTGCTAATAAGCACATGTTAAATCCAAGATGACAAAAATACAATATAATATCGAAATACATTTAAAAAGCTTCACACATGTACAAGAAACTTATTTCATTGAACGTACAAGAGCAGTGAATGGGCTGGCCGGCGAGCGACGCGACGCGACGTCACAAGTCTCTCAGAGAGCTGTTAAAGTCGGTTGTATCTCCTTACAGCGCGCCGCGATCTACTTAGCTCCGCTTAGCGCCGCCCGTAATCCCCTTAAACTGTTACTTATTGTTTCCGAAGGGGGACGTGGGGGGACACTGGGGGGAGGAGGCACGCCCATAGGGAGGGGGAGGGCCGATGAGGCTGTAATTGGTGAGCGAGGCGGGTTTTTCTGTTCGGCGATTTATTTCATTGACTTCATTTAGTCCTGTGGTGAGGGTGAGGCAGCGCTTAAGGAGTGTTTAACTTTTCCAGTAGTTTTAGTTTATATGCATGTAGTTGGCGTTGAGATGGTATCATAGGATCTTAGACTTTAATATTCTAAGATCCTATCACATCCTATTAATATTTCCCCACAGGGGTACTGTACTCGTATGAAACTTCTCCTAAATTAATAAACATAAAAAATAATGATTTTATTATGTTATATCTGCAAGTCGTGTAATTTTTACAACGACTATAACAATAATAAATCATTTTGTAAATAAATACGGCCTTTTTCCAGTTGACATAACATTGAATTGAAATCTTCTTGATTACATTTTTAATCTATTGAACCCATGTGACGGTGCCCACCAAGTTACTCGTAAACGCAGCACAGCTGAAGGGCACTCAGTTGTTTACATTCATGGTGACCCTTTAACACTCGAACATGGTCCTATAATGTGCATTGAAGCAATGGTAAGTAGCTGGATCATAGCAATGGATAATAATATATAGGGAAGTTCGGTTGTAGGCGCAAGTGTTTCTGGTAACCTAACTTGAGGAGTTGATGATGACCACAAAGGCAATAGACGAATCTCCACAATAGACACAACTAGGTACTTCGGATTTTTACCAAGTTGTTTAGTTTCATAGGTAATAATTTACACCTAGAACCTCGACCTCAGAAGGACGTGAGGTTGAGATGAAAGTAGGTAGGTATGAAGTGAGGGAGGGGGGGAAAACTGTGAAGCTGGGGTCGCTGGTCATACTCCATAAGAAAAGTTAACATTATTATTAAAAAATATATTATTTAAAACTACTTTGTAACAATAATGTGAACCAGAATAGAACTGGACAAGACAACCTGCATAATAATAACATTAATCCCGAAGTCTGGAAATATAACAAAGAATCAAACTTAGAAAATATTAAGAAGAAAAGAAAGCAGACATTGTTTGTTTGTATTGTGTCGTCCACTCTATCCCCTGCCTCCCCTCCTTTGCCTTCCCCTCCCCCCCCCCCCCCTCTGGCCGACCGTAAGGCGGTTAACTTTATTACCGAGTTGGATTAGCAGCTGCCTCCCGTAATATTAAACTCTACACACTGATTCATGTTCGCGCGGGTGTGACGCAAGTGGCTCTTCACTCTCTATTATTTGGTTCACTACGCGATTTCCTTTATGATTTGAACCACGGTACTTCAGGCAGACTACAGAACGAGTGGCGACTGCATATTTCAATATACCTCCAAGTAAGTTAATCTTATCGACTCATAGAGTTAAATTAAATTTTGAAACTTAAAAATGGGACACATTGTCATAAGGATTCCAACATTTTATAAAGGTTCAAAACGGATGCCCTAGAAGCGAAGCAATTTTCATCAATCACGGGATCTGTTTGCTGTTTGCTAGAGAACTCAAAAACTACGGGCTACACTGTTACTGTTTCATTGTTTATTTATTTAATAGTTTATTGTACACACAAATATACAAAGAACAACACAAAGAATAGAAAATTATACAAAAGGATAAGCTTATTTCTAAAGAAATTTCTTCCAGCTAACCTGCGGTGAAGACAAGGCATGGAGAGGCAGTAGTCGCGTGTACCTACTATATATTAAATATTCATATAACATAATAACAATGTTTATTTGCGGTACTTCGGTATCTGTGAACTATTTGTAACATTTGTTCTGTGGTTAAGAATATATGAATTATCTATCTATCTACTTAACAGTTTCAATAAACCTTAAAATTATATACTTATAATATATTTTATTTGCATTTGACACTGCAATAACAGTGACTCCGGTAACAGTGGGTTAGTTAATAAGAGTGCCTCAAATGATGTTCAGTGTAACCCTATCTCCTTAGAACACGATCCCGCAACCGTCGGATGCAATTGACAGTGTCGCGGTGCACAATGCCCCACGCCCACGCCCACTCCCACGGGTGGAGAACAAAGCGGGCCGCCGGCCTGCGCCTGACGCCCGCTATTGTCTTACGTTTTTAATCAGCGAGTGATTTGTTTATCATTCATTTTATTTACGCTCCTCGGGACAATTTAAGATTGGTTACCTGTTAGACCGCCTTATGTAGGGGCGATAAAATAATATTCTTCATTGCTGTAATGATTTAAATATACTTTATTATGCCCTAAACATATAACAGTTATTATAAATTTTACACAGTACATGATAAGTCAAAGTCAAAATTATTTATTGCATATGAGTACACTTGCTACATTTATACACGTCATTTTTTTTATCGACTACCGCTTCCTAGGTGTTAGCGCTGTGAAGAAGAAACGGCGCAACAAACTTCACGCAACACTTATTTTAAAAATCTACAATTAATAAAGATTTTGCGAAGCTGAATGAACATTAGTACCAGGCATCTTTGTCATTCAAATAATCGTTTATTTTGAAGCTACTCATTTCAATTTCTTTCACATCGACATCTAAATAATCTAACCTCAACTTTCATTCATAACTGAGTGCGTCATCTTGCTTATTCTGCTTTGTCGTGCTTGTCTCGGACTTTACAAAAATTTGCGCCATGTGGGGTGCACCTTCTAGACTTTTCTTGATTCTGAACAATAAGTGAATCAATAGGTAATGTACTTTCCTTTTCTTGTTGAAGCAATAAAACTCTTTTGAACTGCTACACCTGGTCCCCCCCTTCCCCTTCTCCCCCGGGGTGCCATCGCGCGACTCGTTTCATTTCGTTAGGTTCCCTCTCAGCCCGCGCCGCACGCCGCAGTACAAACACGCTGTATAATCCTTGTCTCCTCTCTAATGACATCTGAGCCCGACCCGGCCAATATACTCGCGCCCGGCCCGCCGACACCACTCACAATATTGAATTTGTTTCCTTTCATCTGCTTTTTAATGTTTTTTTAAGACCCTTTCCGCTTTTTCAGTTGCATTATTTATATACGAGATGGTGATAAACTCATCAAGTACAGTGTGTGTGTTCTAATAATCTGCTCGTTCTGATGCGAATTCCATTCCATTACAACAGTAGCAGCCACTTGTCGTCTCGCGACTGTTCATAGTCTTGAAGCCAAAATCTGATGTTATATACATATTTTGAAACTTTTGATTGTTACGTTCGTTGACTGTTGGTCGTTTCTTGAATTTCATGAATCAAAGAATAATTTCAATACCAACAAAAGCAGGAGCTATTATAATGTCTCCGGTATAGTGTCGAGTGCGTTGCGACGTGACTGTACTGTATCTGCGACATAACTCAATAACCGCAGTAGCCTGCCCCGACGGCCGAGCACGAGCCAAGCTCCGCTGAATGCCGTCTCCCCGCGCCCCCGGCCGGCTTATGAGAGGAATCAATACGCGATCATCGCAATAAAAGCTGCAGATGTTTGTCCTCCCCCCCGCTCGCCCTTCCCTCCGCAGTTAGCTGATATTAAGTTTATACAGCGATTTGTACCCCTTCTTTACACCGCGCGTCGTCACCGCACCGCCGCTGCCCCGAGCCAACTCGCCGCCCGAGTGCTAGAGAGGCGTGGAGGTCCAACACTAATTGTTTGCGTCGCGTCGTCGCGCTCACCGATAATGAAACGTCTGTTGTCGTCAAAGCCAGTTGGCGGAACTGAAATATGTAATTAGATGACACGCTGACGACAAACGGAGCTCTGAGTAGATAAACAGAATCTTTATTGCACACAGAATATAACAAACAACAAGGGAAATAATATAAATGTTTGCAATGATGGTGTTACTGATGGATGGATGGATTTCGTTTAGACAACCTTCCTTGACGATACCAACGAGATGATTGGGAGTGGCCTTATTCTAAGCCGGGAACCAAACAGTCATATACTGTAGTACAGAATAATTAATTTGCTGATAAATTGGTAACATTTTCAGATGTCAAAATTGATTTATTGTTCCGTCATTTAATTTTTTAGGACACATCGTCTGGTCTGGCAACTTTACAGATTTTCCAAATTTGATCTCAATCAGTCCAGTAGCTGTTCACTTGTCCGCCGGACAGACAGCTTTAGCTGCTATATCTATCTATGCTGCTGCTCGTGCTGTGATAAGATGGAATTAATTATGCCTTTCGTTGAATAATTATTATCATTTAACACTATCCTTACAGTATGAGAGTGTAAGCTGATCGGTTCACTGGCGCCATGCGCGGGTCACTCACTACTCCCTCCCCCTCCCACCCTCGAGCCCGAGGCCCTCCGCGGGCCCGGCGCGATATTAGTTCATCATTTTGGGATTAGGTTACATTTATTTGTCACTCAACTCAGTACGTACATCACAAACACACACCGAACTATTGAGCGGATTATATAGAGGTCCCCATAAAGAGACTTCAATCAAACGTCATTATTCATTGAAGCGATTTTGATTTGATATTAATTACTTACTACCATGACATTAATTGTTACACCAATAGTCGTAATTAAATATGTTGATCTCAGTAAGGCTTTTGATCCACTCGTGCACAACTGGCCATACTTTGGTTACCTAGTTCTTATCGGTCGTACTCCAAGGCTCCTATCTTGGTCCAGTTTTCTTTACTTGGTGTGAAACTTTACAGTGAGTTAATTATAATACAAATACAACATTTATTATCGTAGTATTTTGTGAGGGAAATTATTTTGTCGGTATTGGGTCCCACATATTAATTTTTTAACAAAGAATTCGACGCACTCGAATGGAAGGTCAATTTGAACACGTACGTGGTTTTATTAGAAGTTAATCAAATTAGTGATTTCTCACGAGAATCAATATTCAGTGGGTCGAGCCTCTGGTAATGTGCGCAAATATGTTCGCAGTCGAGTGCGCAGGCGCATTGTGGAGTCGTAGGCCGTAGGCCGCAGGTAATGTGGGAAAAGGGTGGTCGCTAGTTCAATAAACATATTCAATTGCTTTGTTATAACAATATAATTATTGTTGGTAAAATAAACGTCAGATGAACAGTGACAGTGTACGTAAATGTGCAAAGCTAAATACTGCCGCATAAACATAACAACCGTACAGCTAACCGTATAACCACCAACTGAACCAATTATGGTAAGAAGAATATCGTCTATGAAGGTGTCCAATTATATAATAAATTGCCAAAAGATATAGATATATTTAGTCGACGACTGAAAACCTTTTGTTGGAAAACGAATATTATTCAATAATGAATTTTGTACAATATGAAATTGGTGGGCCCTCTGACGTTTAATTTAATTTGTAATAATTTAATACCAAGTGTATTTTTAAATTTTTATTTTAATATTATATACTGACATAGATAGTATGTTATATACTATGACATTATTTGAATTGTTGACATTGTAATTTATACATTATTTTATTTTATGACGATCCCTTTTACCATACTAGAATGACATGTAAAATTATTTTTTTAAGATTTAAAAGTGAAATAAATAAATCTAATCTAATCTATAAAAGAATCGAAAAGTATGTATGCATTTAAAAAATGACTAAAATTTTATATCACAAATACATTTAATTAGACATATGTGCAGATGCCGTCAATGCCACATCTAGTAATGATAGTTTCTTGTACTCTGACAATACTGGTTGGTGCAACAATGTAACAAACCATTTCATGTATTGTATGACTGTAATGTTTGTTCCACACTTTTTATTTAGTTTTTAATGTTGAAATGCCATATCTGTACGCTTACTTTACATACATAACCTTCTTGGTTATAACAGCATTTTTCATGTAAGTGAATTGTTTTAATTCTTAGGGAAAAATAAAGATCTTAAACATATATAAGTGGTGATTCATCGTCTCTGCCTACCTCTCTGGGACCAGGTATGTATGTATACTCTGAATCATTGAGATGGATATAGGCTAACATTTACCATGGGAAAAACAGTTCCAGTGGAAAGCAAAAGCTTATTCCAGGCGGGCGACGCCGGTCAGTATGGGAGGTCAGAAACTATGAGAGATAGAGAAATTTGTTATAAGGAATCGTGACGTCGATTTTAGTGGTAGAAATAATATTGTCAAAGTCAAAATCATTTATTGCATATGAGTACACTTGGTACATTTATACACGTCATTTTTTTTATCGACTACCGTTTCCTAGGTGTTAGCGCTGTGAAGAAGAAACGGCGCAACAAACTTCACGCAACACATCTTTTAAAATTGTTATGCTTTTATAGATTTTCAGAGTAACTTAACGCAACTTAGATATCGAACCCGGATATTAAAATTAAAACAAGGTATGTTATTTTATTACAAAAATTGATTATTTATATAAGTTGCAATGAATAAATATTGCCGTGAAACCTTGTGTCTACACTTAAAAGAAAATTCCTGTCTTTTCTATCTTAGCAAATAACCTTTTCCTTTTTAGGGTTCCGTAGCCAAATGGCAAAAACGGAACCCTTATGGATTCGTCATGTCTGTCTGTCTGTCTGTCTGTCTGTCCGTCCGTATGTCACAGCCACTTTATTCCGAAACTATAAGAACTATATTGTTGAAACTTGGTAAGTAGATGTATTCTGTGAACCGCATTAAGATTTTCATACAAAAATAGAAAAAAAATCAAAAATTTTGGGGGTCCCCATACTTAGAACTGAAACTCAAAAATTTTTTTTTCATCAAACCCATACGTGTGGGGTATCTATGGATAGGTCTTCAAAAATGATATTAAGGTTTCTAATATCATTTTTTTCTAAACTGAATAGTTTGCGCGAGAGAATCTTCCAAAGTTGTAAAATGTGTGTCCCCCCCCCTGTAACTTCTAAAATAAGGGAATGATAAAACTTAAAAAAATATATGATGTACATTGCCATGTAAACTTCCACTTAAAATTGGTTTGAACCAGATCTAGTAAGTAGTTTTTTTTTAATACGTCATAAATAGTAAACCACAATAATATTATTAAAACATCGATCAAAGTTACAACGAACTACTATAACTTTTATATTATGTTACTTGCTGGTACGGAACCCTTCATGGGCGAGTCCGACTCGCACTTGGCCGCTTTTTTTTTATATTTTTCCTAAAGTCAACGTCATGTTTGCTTATAACAAATTCCTGATCTCTTATCGTCTTATCGTTTTAGGGATTCAAAGAGTAAAATCTCAAAAATAGTGTGACAGAATTCATTCTGTTAATTAAGGTTATAATAATGTATGTATTTCTAGGTTAAGGTATCTATGGGCCAAGTTGCCTGATAATAAACGATTTATTATTATTATAGTTTCTGACTTCCCCACACTGGTCGGCCTTGATGAGGCACCTTGTACACCGATGAAGTATTAGGTGTGGGTATACGTTTATTACGAAAATGAAAATTAATCTAATAGATTTGTGGCCAGCAGTAGATAAGTGTGAGCTATTAGATATTGTAACTGAGCTAATATTGAGGTGTCGGTGCCTGAGAGCGGGCCCACGTGACGCCGACAACGTGTTATCAATCAAACATCACACACGTCAGTTATCGTTCGCTGTGTTCTCTGTACACCTGCACGATCAACAAAGAAATCAATGTGATATTAAAATGTATTTTTAGGGTTCCGTTCTCGAAGGGCCTTTTTTATTTTATTTTGACGACCTCCGTGTCGGAACGGGTAGCTCTCGGACTGCCACACCGAAGTTTGCGGGTTCGAATCCCTCTAGGTGGCAAATGTTCGTATGATGAATATGAATGTTTGTACCCAAGTCTTGGATGTTTACATATTTATTTAAGTATGTATATCAGTTATCTAGTAACCATACCACTGGCTCTGCCTAGTTTGGGACTGAATTATTGATGTGAATGTCTGAGATATTTATTATTTATTTTATTTTGCAAGAATTTCCGTAGATACATATATTAGACTTAGAATCGTCAATTTTACATTTCATAACATTGGCAGGTCACAGTTAGTACCTATTAAACTATCGTGGAGGAGCGCCACAATAAATGTTTTCATTCATTTAGTCAATTTCAAAATTAATTAATAATTAAAAATTAAAACTAATAATCCAAAAAAATTATTTTAAATTTTAGTCAACGTATTTGTATGTTAATTGTATGTCAAGTCTACTTTTGTCTATTCGGCAAGTCAAATTAGAGAAACTAAACTATTTTTGATATAAAAATGATCTAAATGTCAACAATATCTAAACAAATTATGTTTGGATGTTTGTTACTCAATCACGCTTCAACCACTGGACGGATCGTTATGAAACTTGGCACACATATAGGTTAGGTCCTGGAATAGCTTTTATCCCGAAAAAACATCTCAGTCCTACGGGAAATACATAATAATTTGTGATGTTAAGTTGTCAACGCGGACGAAGTCGCGGGCAACAGCTAGTTATACATATAAGTTAGAATTGAAATTTGTTTTGTAATTAATAATAATTTTGTGTGTGTACTACCTATCTAATAAATAACGAGATGTTACCGAGACACCTCGGTTTGTTTTCTGAGCTGGAGGACCTCACATACGTCGTACGTCAGGTCCTCCAGCTCAGAAACGAGAAGATTGGAATATATAAATTTAAATAGTATAGGTAATTAGGTATGTACTGCTTTGACCCAAAACTAACGAATATGTTTTTAAAATCTGATATTTAATTTGAGTGCGTGAGGTATACGTAAATTAATTTGTCACTCTTTATTTTATTAATTATTTTAATGAATTGAATTATTTTAATTTTTTTTTACAATTCGTATTACTTATAAAATATCTGCTTCAATTTATGTATAAAATGTATTGATTAATAGGAAATAAAGGAATTATGATTTATACTAGTTTAGAGCTATTCAAATGAGAATACAATTTTTGATTATTATTTTTGATTAAAATATTTTGAATTCTAAGATTCTCAAATTAGCGATTTTTGAACAGTTTTTGTCTTAGATTTATCTATAAAACTAACGTAATAAATATTACATATGCATACACTGGTCTAATCCCACACTAGGATTTTCTCCTGTGCTATGGAAATTATACTAGAATATAACAATTCACAAATATAACATCCAGGCCGGGACCAACTTGTACAAATTGTACAAAGTTGTCTGTCCACAGTGGGAATCGAACCCGCGACCTCAGGCGCTCCAGTCCAACGAGCAAGCCACTAGACCAACGAGGCAGTAATATATCTTTGAAACAGGTTTAACAAATCTTTTGTCATCAAAGTTATTGCAAGTCTTCACTTCACGGTTATTTCTGTCTTCACTGCAGGAGCACCACCCTCTCTCATCTGCCGGAGACAGACGGAGGATTTGGCCTACACTCCCCGCGCTGGCCAGACGGGTTGGGGAGGCCTGATTGATGTTTTATAATGTATTCCCTCAGTCGCCTTGTACGACATCCACGGGAAGAGTTGGAGTGGTCCTATTCTACTCTACCGGAAACCACACGGCATACGTCTTCTAATCTATGCAAACTTATATAAATCCAGTTAAACCTCGTTAGTCGTGTGACTCCCCAATAAAATGAAAGCTGTTGGTCATTGATGAGGTGTTTGTGCGCGTAATGAGGTGATAACGCGCGCAATCACTCACTATTTAGTTATTATATTAGTATAGGGGGTGCTGATAAGGGCCGAGCCCCACTACTGCGCGCCGCCACGCTCTCTGCTTAAACAAATCACGTGTTTTGTGACAGCGGCCGCACCGAGTAGCACCAGTAGTGCTCTCTTGGGTCAGGGAATCCAAAGCTCACCCAAAACTCCCAAAAATTGACTTTATAGAAAATAAACCCTCAAGTACATATTTTAATTTTTGTTATTAGAATTTCTGATATAAATATGCTGAGAAAATATACTGAAAAGAGAGAAAACGAATAAATGACTATTGAAAGGAGAGAAAGAGGAATGACAACGAAAGATTAGATCGGATTAGATTTCTTTATTACACATTATAAATGTTAATGCATAGATTTACTTAAGTAAAAGTCAGAGTTAATTAGATAGTCAAAAAATAATACAAATATAGTATACAATATGTAAATTTTACAGAACTTGTGTATGACATTTATAAACACAAAAAATCGTAATAGTGATTGGTTGTATCGATTGATGTGTTCAATCGAACATGGGATGCGAGATAGTGATGTTCCTATCCTTAATGATTCAAGAAACCTTCAACTACCCCTCATTTTCAGTTTTCCCTTGAAACATTCCCCCGAATAGCTTATCCCAACACTATAAAATACCTCCAAGTTTGGAGGCAACGAGTAAGCCCGGCGTCGCTCCTCAACCCGAAAGCGTGGTTACGCCCTAGGCAAATCGCGTACGAATGTAAAAGTATGCGTGAATTTGCGATTCAGCGTAACGTTCTCTTGTTATGTATGCTGTGCGAGTCAAAACAAAAAAAAACTGTAACTTGTTATATGTGGTAGCTGTTAATTGGCTTTTAGTTTCTACCTGAAAATGTATATTGTAACTGTAGCTGTAAGCTCCCCTAAGAAATAAAATAAAATAAAACATTGACTTTTATCAATTTGGCTTGCTTTCAGTTTTTTTTTTTCAAGAAATTAAGCAACTGTATGTACTATTACTTATTCTGCGGTGCGGCGGCGCTAGAAGTCAATCGTCATATGCTACGTGTGTGTGTGGGTCAACCTTTGCATTGTCACCGGCCGTCAGGTGCGCGCTCCCAGAGCCATATCCTGTCTGTTAGCTCACTACACACACACTCACACACAAACACACACACGCGGTGATTGATGAACGATAATAACATTTTTATTGCGCAATTTTACGTAGTTAGTTCCTAATTACATATTATGTTAGGAGTTTGGTCGCAGAAGCAATTGATCACGAGTTATATAGTTGTGCGATACGATAACAGCGTAATGAACCACTCGGTGGACTCGATAAGCCTCTATTAGTTACAACAATATATTAAATGGAGTGGCTCCCACTCGTGGCGCTCGCTGCGACAGGCAGCAATCACCTTTATTATAATGTTGCTGGAAAGGTGTCTAAGTATTAACTATAATCTAAGTATTAACTAAAATGATCTGTTGACTCCACTACAGACAGTCCTGGCGAGGATACAAATCTATTCAAATTTAAAAAATATTCATTCATAAACATACGAGTAGGTAAAGAGCCCGAAGGCTCATTGGCGACGACGCTCTGGTAAATAACAAGTTACAGAGCCTCAAACATTGTCGCAGTGTGACCTGTCCTTAGATTTTCTACAAGTTACAAGTTGGAGAGTGTGCCCAGGAACTGCACGATTTAAATCCCCCATCCTCCTTCCATCAACTGACTACATCCGTGGGGAAGGGACTTCATCCTTATGCAGAGTAGACACACCACGCTCTCGCACGAAGCGTTTTGCTTCCTCTTTCATAATGCGAACTGCTAAAGAATGGAACTCCCTGCCAGCTTCAGTATTTCCGGACAATTACAATTTGGTTATTTTTAAAGGAAGAGTGAATAGGCATCTTCTGGGTAAGTGCGCTCAACCTCTGGTTTCATCATCACTTACCATCAGATGATGATGAGGTCAAGCGTAAACCCATCAGAGATTTAAAAAAACTTATTACGTAACAGCCCTACCTAGCTTGGCACCACTTTCTTAGTCTCATAACAGTCATGTTCTAAATATCCTCTCTTATCTTATCTTCTCAGAGGGCCAGCCAACCCCTTTACCACCGACGGTGCCCCAAGCCGAATTGGTGGATTTCACACACGCCTTTGAATTTCTTCTTTGGCATACGCAGATTTCCTTACGATGTTTTCCTTCACATAAAAACCTGTGGATTATAAATAAACCGTACCTAAGTTTGGAAAAACTCGGTACCAGGACCTCATGAACGGGAGGCGAGTGCACAACCAACCCGGCTACGACGGCTGTTTACAATATCCTCTCTTAACGAGGTGTATCGAGGGGGCCGGCGACGTATCGTTAGCTCCCTCTCGTTGTTCGAATCCAGTCGCATTGGATGAGTTTTATGGTTAAACCGCTTATCTGGTGCATGTGTGTGTGTGTGTGTGTGTGTGTGTGTGTAGTTAGTGCAGTTAATAGTTGTGTTATCGTCGCGGCGCTAATTGGCCAACAGCGGCGGGCAGTTAGAGCCGGCTACAGGGTGCGCAAAGCGGAGAGCGACAATTACCGTATATGTTCCACATTTCAGCGCAATCCGTTGAGTAGTTTTTGAGTTTACTGGCGGACAATAAGACAGTCAGATAAATAGACTTTCGCTAGACGAAGTCTCTTCATTTATTATGTTTTGACACATAAGTCACACATATTTTTATAAATTCACAAGAACATAAACGGTAATGTACAAATACTGTTAACAAATATTTGTGTTATAGATAGCTTCATACATTCCAACAACATGTTCCACATGTATGTAACATCAAATTAGTCGGCTACCGCAGAGCTGACAAACATGCTAAGTAACTCATTAGATTGGTTATTCTACATTACAAAAAAATATCTAAATAAATCATTTTATATTTTTCTTCATTTAGATAAATATTTTTCTTTCTTTCTTCTTCTTTCTAATATCTGTTTGTGCACGATTGAGGCTCATAAGACAAACTGGAAGCGGCTGGATGCGGAAGGCGGAGGACCGGGTCTGTATCCAGTAGTGGACTTCTCAGGGTCGATATGATGATGATGAAGATAAATTTCCCAAGTGTGAATGTTCTTCTAAAGAAATCTCCCCGCTGGCACCAGCACCAGCCTGTACAGATTGCACCTGTTATTGTTTGTTTAATTGGTTAGCGACTAATGAGAGCAGTGCGGGCGCACTGCGCCTCAGTGCAGCGCAATGCAGCGGCCCAGCCACCGGCACCCCGGCACGCCGCGCACACAGAGCATGCTCGCCGGCACGACGCGCGCGCGCCCCGCCCCCGCCTTCCTAGCTGTGGCGCTCTGTCTGCTGCTCACACCAGCACTCGCTATGGACGGTCAGATTTACATTTGTATTTACAAGTTTTCAATACTAATCTACAGGAAGATTGAGCTGCAGGGCTTCGGGAATGAGCTGCGGTGGGGTGGGAGGTGACGTCACACACCACCTTTAATGCCCCCCCCCCCCCATAAAGAAATAGCAATATTTTATTTATTTTTATTTATTTATTTCATTAGCAAAAAGTTACATAAAAATTCAGGGGCAGGTGTCTCCTTTAAGGCTCGCAGAGCCTGTGTTAGGAGGCACCGCTCTTCTTTACAAATATTGTTTCGTACTGTAAATATAAATATAGCATCGTTTCTTCTTATATTAACAGGTAAGTACTTATTTCTACATATTATATATAGATATAGCAATAATCAAGAGAGTTAATTTATTGAACAGTCGTGCACTATTACCACGTTCAGTTTCGATCTACTTTTAACCCCCCATAACTGCGTATCAATTAGAAATATGCAAATAAAATTTTACACGCGTAATATAATGTACTGGCTGGATGCGGAGAGCGGAGGACCGGGTGTGGTGGCGTTCATTGGGGAAGGCCTCTATCCAGCAGTGGACGTCTAAGGGCTTATATGATGATGATGAATAAAATGTTCTGATTATGGGATTCTTCTGGATAAATTTTAGTACCGTGGTGTTGAGTGGTACCGATTAGGCAATACCACCTCAACACGTGGTGTTGAGGTGGTATTGCCTTAAATTTAGTACGTTCCTATTTGACCAATAGTCAGCTGAATTAAGCTGACGCTGAAGCTGACCAATAGTCAGCTAAGTCTATCCAAAAAGTATGTCAATATGGCGTACCTCAAGGATCTATACTGGGTCCATTTCTATTTCTAGTGTATGTAAATGATGTAACATACACAACAAAGTATCAGGCATCTTTGTAATTCAAATAATCGTCTATTTTAGGTATTATCTAACGGTATTTTTTTACAAAGTTGTTTTTTAATGTGATTCTTAAACTTTGTGTCCGTCACATGTAAAATTTCCTCTGGTAGTTTGTTGTACAAGCGTATACATGTACGGTACGCCCAGTGAACGATTCACTGACTTTACTAAGTCTTAACCGTAGTAAAACAAGTTTATTTTTATTCCTCGATCCCCCGATGACCGGTCTCGTGGTGCCGCAGACCCCCGGATGCCGCACATGCGCAACACCCCGCTGCCGGGCGCGCTGAGCTCGGTGGGCGGCGGCGGCGAGGAGGCCCCGCCCGTGTACCGGCCGGGGGCGCAGGCCTACGTGGTGTCGCAGTTCGTGAAGCCCCGGCCGCCGCACCAGTACTGGGAGGAGGAGACCAGCCTCACGCTGGTGCCCGAGAACAAGAACTGCCTGCTGTGCGAGGCGCAGGACTCCGGCGCCTGCCGCGCCATGCCCTCCTGCGTCTACTGCGAGCCCACCGTCACCGCGCTCTGCGAGAGGTACGCCCCCCCACCAACTTCCACCTGCCTTCTCACATATCTTCAACATCATCATCAATCAAAAAGTCAACAATCTTTATTCAAATACACCCAGCATTTGACACACGTGATATCCCTTTTTTGCACACACGAGGAACGTTAAGATAAATATTTCACACTGTCCTGCGAGTTTGAAGGAAATATGTACTGATTCGGTTTTCATAACTACACTCTTGACTTTGGACGTGCTCGAAATAAAGTAATAGGTGGGTAGTAAAGCTACTGCAGAT
This sequence comes from Esperia sulphurella, assembly GCA_947086405.1. Taxonomy (NCBI): domain Eukaryota; kingdom Metazoa; phylum Arthropoda; class Insecta; order Lepidoptera; family Oecophoridae; genus Esperia; species Esperia sulphurella. The sequence continues at coordinate 86,361 of OX352280.1, forward strand.
GTGCGAGTACGACTCTCCCTCTCCACTGCACCCCCTTCTCCCCGGGCTTCTTAATTAAAAACAACATTTGGATGTAAATTATCCTATTCTTGTGAAATTTCTATGCTATTGGAGAAAACCATAGTTTGGGATTAGACAATGTAATACGAATGAAAATATTTATTTATATTTTGCCCCAGTGTCTGTCAACCGACACCATTACATGCTAATTGTACAACATCGGAATTTACTATGAAATTCTTAAAAGAAGCTTCTTCGATCAAATAGAATCACATGAAAAATAATCAGCGCTACGAAGTATATCATACGTGTTATGTTTAGATCATTTTTGCTCAGTTTTCCTTAAACACAAAGAATATCAGCTAATCTATCTCAGGGTTGATCATCTCGACACCGCAGTTTTTGTTTCAGTGCACCACTTTCCGGTACAGCTACACTGTCAAAATGAATTTTCCTTATGTATCATACACGCCTTCAAGTATTATTTCCTTAGTAGAATTTTTTATTGTGTGTCGAGGTCGACGCCCTGCCTGCGCTGCACCGTGATCAAGAATCCGTTCTTCAAGTGCATCCCGGGCGAGAAGTACATGGACGAGTGCGACTCGTGCCGCTGCACCGACGGCCGCGCCGGCTGGTGCACCAACCAGCACTGCGAGTTCCGCTCGCTGCATCTCTACGCGATCAAACTCTCCGACGGGGAGTTCTACTGACCTCCCGCTCCCGTCCGCTCGCTCCTTGCATCTCCCCGCACCGACTGTTCAGCAGATACTTCTCTGCTCTCAGTTCCGCTGCTTTCCTTTCTATGCATTCAAACTCTCCGATAGAGAGTTCTATCGATCTTACTATCACTCGTTTCCTCTTCATGCACTCAAAATGTCCAACGGAGGGTCCTGCTGACCTGACCGATGTACGCCTCACTCGATGTACTCGTATCTTTAAATTAGAATGTATATACATATCAAGTCCAAACTGATTATGTATCATGTTTGGTTATCCTTAATAGTTTTTTATCTTGCAAATACGAGAGTATAGATGAATAGACATACCTGCTCTTACACATAGTATCATAAATGACTATACTTATCGTTTAATTACATTATTATAGATTATAAATATGTAATACAAGCTGTTAGCTTTAATTGAATGCCTTTTATTATAAAGTCTCCATTCTCACCAAACATATCTGTAGCTTTAGCAAGCACAAAGCTGTCCACTGGAGTGATGCGACCGCCTTGATTCGTCCATTCGGTTCGTCTGCTCCAACCGGAAGTACAGCTCGTCGGCACAGGTGACAATGTCACACAAGTTCTATTGTGCGGGAGCCCGCACATCATCAGGCTTCACTAATTGATGCAAATATTTACTTCAAACCGATCGTTCGAGCGTCCATCCGTGTATCCTCCAGACAGATCTCACCCATCCTTATCACTTCTGCCTTACGGATTAGTTTCCTTTAAATAATGATTAACTGCGATTATATCTGTGGGTGGTCGTGGAGATTTAACTGGCGAATAATTATACTTACGTATTGTCAAGTTTGTAATGCTACCGTGGGACACGACATTGTCAACTGCATTACCTACAACGTAAATTGACTAAGGCTTACACTTTGATTAGAAAAGAAAAGCTTTGTGATGATAAAGATTACAGCTGCTTAAGTGTACTTACCTAAATCCTTGATTACTCTAAGTATTGCAAACAAGGCCAATCTAATGCCAAAAGGATTATGCTGAGAAGGTGGATATAATCTCGAAGATCGAAATCTTGGTTTTAGACAAATATCCTTATTATAGATGTAACTTTAAATACTTTATACAGCTGTAATTGTTTGTGGTATGTTGATTATATTCTTTATACGATGATTAGAAAATAGGCTTTTCTAACTGCCTACTTGAAATATTTGTATTTTCCTAATATAAAATATTCAATTATTCTATTGATCTGTACAGTAATGTTGTGGAGAAACAAGGCACCATCAATATTGTTACAGTTTTTACGAGACCATTACCGAGAAAGAGTAATGGATATTAAATTTCCTCTCCCATATGTAATTTACCCAACATTAAATGATAAAGTATTTCCGCTCTTCACAAAACAGATGCAAGTTGACACAAACATAAATAAACATAATAAAATAACATAATATAATGTAGGTTAGTGATATCGGTTACATATTGGCGGACCATTTACGGTGACAAAGCTGTTGTGAGCTTACTGCGGTTTGTGTTACACATGCGGTTGGTCGGGGCACAATGGTGGAGGCTGCACAAAAAGTGTGAATGTGTCGGAAGTGCGGGATTGTGCGACAAATATTCACATTATTGGGTACTTGACGGTCGGTATGACTATGAATTCATGTAAGAAGACCAATTATCCTATTTTACATCTCTCATATTCAGTAAGTAGGTCCTTATTACCCCCAAATGGGGCTTGTAGGTGACCAATTAGCGCTCTAGGGTAATAATGTAGCTTGAAAAGCCCTAGGGCGGTAAGTAATTAAAAAAAAACTCTTCACTCTTTCAAAAAGTTCGCGTACATCTAACCATCATACTGGCAATAGACATCATGCATTCAGCCCAATGACAAAAGAGGTCGCTTCGCTATTCAGCCTTGTCTTCGTATGAGTATAATAGTCATCAATTTTAAATATAGAACGGCGAAGCTCAATTTCGTTCTTGAAAAAAATCATTAAAAACAAATATGAAAAAAGGCGGGAAAAGAAATCTTTTATTTTAAATAATCAATAAAATGTTTTATTCTTATAATGCCGGTTTTTTTTCTACTTACCTCACAATCGAGATGTAAAGCAGAGTAGTTAACTCGGGTGTAATCATCAATTGCACCCTCGAACTATAGCCGCCCTCGCCGCGCTCGTGCGCCTAAATATCTCGGGCTGCAATTGATGCCTTACAGCCCTTGGCTACTAATCTACTATTAATTGTATTATACATATTTCTTATCTTCTACCTTCAAGACCTGACGACATTTCGACCCTTCTGGATCTTTTGTGCCAAACCCCTGACCATCAACGGAACCCCAAGCCGACTTGGTGGACTTCACATACGCCTTCGATATTCTTCTTCGGCATATGCAGGTTTCCTTACGATGTTTTCCTTCACCGAAAAGTCTGTGGTCTTACAAATAAACCGTACTTAAGTTTCGAAAAACTCATTGGTACGGGCGGGATTTGTACCAGGACCTCATGAACGCGAGGCGAGTGCACAACCAACCAGGCCTCATACATTATACATATTTGCTTCAGCGACTTGACCAAGTACTTATATGACTTTCTAAACTTAGGCTGCCCTTTATGGAGACTCCTTATCAAACTCAGCAGTTAGATTAATTTCGTACTATGATTTTGGACGAGTATTTGTAGTATTTATGGGTAATACACACACAGTGTTGCGAGACCGCCCGCCGCGCCAGTCTGTGGTGTACCGAGTGCTACTGTCACCATCATGCCGAAATTATCATCAGGACAACATGTCATAATGCTTTAATCGGTAAAAGATTTACTAACTGTACAATACGACGATGAGGTGCTATTTAACAAAAGGCCTGTTATATTATTAGAGTTCAATTCCAAATGGAATGAGTATTCATTATTAAACAAGTTGCGACGTATGGGCATGTTGTATTCGTGTTTGCACGTGTTGGTACGACTGCCTTCTACCAAGGGTGTTTAGGTGTGTTTCAGATGGAATAGCGACTTATTTAACTTACAAGTTAACCTCGCGAGATGTCACGTTTTTCTTTTATATTGACAGTCTTGCTAATTCATAATAATTTTGTGAAATATACTTATCTCTGGAGGCTGAGAGCATTTTAAAAGACACTTCCGACCCGTTTGGGGAGTTTTCCGGTAAGATTATTAAATATTGTTCTTTCTTTTATTATGACACTCTTGCTAATTTATAATAATTTTGTGAAATATTCTTCTGGAGGTATCTCTTCAAGCATATTAAATAACACTTTCGACCCATTTTCCGATAAGAGTGTTAAATATTAAAAAAAAAAATTTTTTTTGTGTGTGTGTTGTGTGACACCTCGCTTGTCAGTACTGCTCCTTTCCCCTGGTGTCCCGGGCAGGCGGCCGGTCGCGTGGTCTCCCTACTCGCGCGAAAAAAACAATATTTCCCGGCGAGTGCGCCCGCTCGTTAGCTGCGCTGAGAGCATTATGCTGTAGTATTGAAGCGCTCCCTAATAACCAGTAATAACCTTATAATAACAGCCGCGAACAAACACAATATCAATATTGTGGAGTAGAGCAGACAGGGGGGCGCCGGGGCAGGGAGGGGGGGAGATTATGTTGTAAATATTATGTTATTAAATATATTAACCATTGTAGCGCGCTTTGTGCGGCCTTGTGATGGTAATTCTCAGCTCTTTCAATACGTGAGATCAACAATTTGTATAATAGTTTGAAAAGTTTCTCAAATTATTGTTATTTTTTGTTACATGCAAGGGTTCGTTGGTATTTAATTACAATTAATCTTAAGCTTTAAGCTTTGGGCTCGAACCCGCGACGCTATTATCATCCCGAGACTATTAAACGACCATAAAAGCTGCCAAACGCCGTGCAACTAGAGACACGGAGCTGTGAAAAGACATCAAAAATAGATCAGTCCTCGAAATTGAGATTTACAAACATGCATCATTGCATTGTAATGGAGACGGGTAATTCATACAGCGTCCTTATTACAATACACGTGATACAGACATTTCAATCGATGCAAAAAACGTTGATCCGAATAACCTAGAAACCGCGTTCACACGATCAAAAGGAATTAAAGAAACGACAAAAGCTGATATCGGTGTCGCCCGCTGCGCCGCGCCTTTCAAGGAAACTCAAATAATGGCAAATTGTCGACAAATTGTTGGAAATGGCACCGGTGAGTTCCTGCCATTGTGGGGCCCGGGTACGCAAGTAGTGCGCCGATGTGTCGGGTTACTGGGGCGTGTGCTGATGCTCTTTTGACACTAGATAACAATTCCTATAAAGCCTTTTAACTGATAACGTCCCTTATAAAAAAAACAACTGCACCACAGTTACTACACAACTGCACAACCTCACATTTTCTGTTATTCTCATCCTTTACACAAAGGTTGGCTGGAAGAAATCGTTTTTATCGATAAGACCGCCTACATGTGAGTTACTTTATTATTGTATCTATTTTTTTTTATGTGCAATAAAATGTAACTGAATTCAATTGAATTGATCTTGGAACACTTAAAAGTCCTTTGTAACAGTTACGAGTTATGCTTCAGCTGAACATAAAGTACAAGTTTGTTTTGGAACACTTCTTAGATCAACAACAACAGCACAATAAAACGAGGTACTGCTCAAAAGAACTGAAAAGCCATTTGGTGCTCTCGAACCGGTTTAGTGACATATTTGATGATCGTCTGGCCTAGGTACGAGGGGCGTTCAAAATATTCTCGGTATTGATATCTTACAACCTCTTTTTGAATTTGTTTTGTTACTGGCTGCTAAGGTTCATTCGTTGACTAAAAAAAAAAGTATAATTCAAACCGAGATGTTCTTTTGTTTTTCTGCAATTTCTGAACAAACATGAACACTATGAGTGAATTAACAATGTTAACGAAATTAGAACATCGTTCCGTCATAAAATTCTTGGCAAAACAGGGTAAAAATCAAAAAACCATAAAAGAGGAAATGGATTGTGTTTACCGTGAGTCTGCTCCTTCTTTATCTACCATTCAAAAGTGGTCAAGCGAATTCAAACGTGGCAGGGAGAGTATTAAAGATGACCCTAGACCTGGCCGGCCTGTAGTAGCTACTTCACAAGAAAATATTGATCAGGTGGAAAACCTTATATTGGAAGATGGTCGAGTGAAGATAAAATCAATAGCTCAAGTAACCAATCTTTCTATTGGTACCGTACATGATATTATCCATGACCATCTTAATATGTCAAAAGTGAGTGCAAGATGGGTTCCGCGAATGCTGACTCGGCTTCAAAAAGATATGCGTGCAGCTTGTTGTTTCGATTTTATTGACTTGTGTGGCGAAAATTCTGATGAGGTGCTGCAAAAGATAGTTACTGGAGATGAAACCTGGGTTCATCATTATGACCCAGAGAGTAAACAGGAGTCCATGCAGTGGCACATTAAGGGTTCAGCTCATCCCAAGAAGTTCAAGGTCGTCCCTTCCGCTGGCAAGGTTATGGCAACAATATTTTGGGATTGTGAAGGAGTATTGTTAATCGATTATAAAGAAAAAGGTGTAAATATCACAGGACAGTACTACGCAAACATTCTACGTCAATTAAGGGATGCAATCAAAGAAAAGAGGCGAGGAAAGTTAACCAAAGGTGTTCTGCTTCTGCATGACAACGCCCCTGTCCATACTGCTCATATTGCCAAGGCAGCTATTGCTGAATGTGGGTTTGGAACTATAACTCATCCACCGTATAGTCCGGACTTAGCCCCCAGCGACTTCTTTTTGTTCCCCAATCTCAAAATGGATCTGCGTGGAAATCGATTTTCTGACGATGAAGCGTTGAAGGCGGCAGTGGACGAGCATTTTTACACCAAGGATAAAAAATATTATTATGAGGGATTAAAAAAAATAATTGATCGATCTTTTAAGTGTATTAACATAGGGGGGGAGTATATTGAAAAATAAAAATATCAAACTTTTCGTACTTGTTTGTCTTCATTCGAATACCGAGAATATTTTGAACGCCCCTCGTACATGCCAAACGCTTAACCCAATATGCGACAAGACGTGGAAGTGGAGTAGTTTTAGGCAGAATTTGACGTCAAAAAGAGAATAATGTATTCCAATTTTGAAAATAAATATTTTGATTTTTGATTTTGCGACAAGACTTATTAGAGAGCACGAAGCGGCAAATATTATGCAGAATGCTTATGAAGCAAGCCCCCAGATCTGCTTCAAAATATAGAAGATTTGTGCACTACGTTGAGCTGACGATACTGTTGACCATCATCCAGATTTATCTTTTAGTTCACGACATTCACAGGAACATTGGGAGTTGTACTATTAGTATCCAGTTGCCACACGCTGTGGCAAAGTAACAGTCAACATCGTCAACATTCGAAGAAGAAAATCCAACACCTGCAACAAACAATGTAGGTACAGCTGGGTCAAGTAGACCGCTAGACGAATAAGCGGTGACAAAAACAACGACTGGGAACTGACAATCTCTCTGTAAAGAAAACCACTTGAAATGTTGAAATCTGCTTCTTCTGTAGGTCAACTATTCATGGCTTTCTGACCCCTTCTGACGACCGCTTTCCAGAATTTTGACTTTCAACTCCAGATTAGGGAGCGGTTCTCTCTGAAGTTTCAAGTTAAAGCAGTCCAGCATCCCTTCGTCCAAACTGATCACCAAGTTCCACCGTCAGTGGTAAACTGGGACGTTGCATCTTCTGTCGCTTCGGGATTGACGTTGGATCTCAAAATAACACACAAGATAACGTCGGTGTAGAGGAGAACACTGCCGGCGTGTGTCGGGACTCATTTGGAGATCGTGGATTAAAATAAAACTAGTTTCAGTCGCAGCAGCTGTAGTGACAGTGGGCCGCGGGCCGCGGGCGAGCGCCGGCCGGCGCGGGCGCACTGGCGCGCGCCGTCGCAGGGCGGCCGGGGGCGGCCGGGGGCGGCGGGTCAGGGGGAGGGGGGGCTGGTTGTACGAACACCAGTTTATTGAAGTTGATCCCAGATTATATTTTTGTCGATGACATTTGGGCGGATCATCGATATTTGTCATTCAATCTGCAACAGTGTTCAATTTTATGCAATTCGAAATGACTGCAACAAATGTATTGCATTCAATTTTATTTCATGCTCTGCTATGCTCTCCAAGACTCAGTTGAGCGGAATCGGTGGCTCAACTTAAAGCCCAAATTATATTTTAGTAATGACTATTAGACTTAAGGAAGCATCTCTCACATGAACATAATAAGGTCACAAATTTAGATGCACCTCAAATGCAGTACGTATACACTGACGAATGACGATGCTTCATCTTAGCGAGTTCGTGCATCCTGCACTTGCCTGTGTTACAACTAAAGAGAGGAGGAAACACCGTATTCAAACTACAAAAGATGATTTCCCAAGTGGTATTCGGGGTTCTATATAAGATGTATAGTGGTTCACATGTACTCCACAAGCTGTGTAAGTCAGCTGTATAAGAGCTGTATAGCTTGCTATACAGCTCTTATAGAACCAGTTTGGGCACAAATTAGACAGCCTTAAGTTCACTATGGCTGTACATTAGCGTTATATTAGCAGTTTAAGTAGTAACATCGGGCTTAAAGGCTGACTTACGGCGCTATATGGGACACATGTGAACCATACAACGTCCATGAGCGTAATAAAGAGTAACAAGTGGCTAAATACACAGCCTTCACAGTTATAAAATCCCACAAAAGTACTCCAGTGCTACCTAAAGTTCACGTGTGTCCTAAATTATTTCTTTTATTTATTAATTTTCCTCATTTAGTTTGGTTTTGTGTGTACGCCCGGCCATCAGAAACATTAACTCCGGCGGATATCAATTGGATAAAAATTTATGATAACACGCGGTAAGTATACCTGTTTTAAATACTTAATAATGTTAAATGCCATGGGAATGCAACTTTATCGTGAAATGTATACATATTTACAGCTAAAATATTCACGCGCCTCTGTAAAAACGCGATATTAATTTTAAAATATTTAAAACTGGCTGAGAGGAAATCTACAATTTTCAGTTTTTGATATTATATTGGCATTATAATTATACTACGGTAATTAATTAAAACATGAAACCAAAACTCGTTCGCTCTATCTGCGTATTTTGTGATAAATCTGCATGATAATTTTGGAGATTTATATGGTAAATATTTTAGGTTACGTGAACAAAATGGTGGAAATGAAATACGGCTAGAGCGTATATAGGTTCACATGTGTTCTGTTAGAATGCTGTTGGCTATATAAAGTCCCACATTTGTACCACTACAGAACCAATGTCTATAAATATATTCTAATGTGAACTTATGTACAGCTTTAAGATGTTATTCAGGTCAATTGTGATCATCGTTTTATTCTTTTATTATTTCATACTGAAATTTTAGAGATCCGCAATAATAATTATTGTCCGTTAAATCGCCTAGCCCAGGTACTAAGTCAAGTATGAATACCTAAAGTACAAATTTTGTAACAAACTAACAAAAAACACTTTTTGTTTTCGTGTGAGCCACACAGTTTGGTGTCAGAGTATTTACACTTACAAAGACACTACGTTGTTCAAGGAGGTATTTAAAAGAATGTAAACAAACTAGATAAAGAGGGACGAATTTGCGAATATTCTTTTGCAATTTTTCTTCTTATTCCACCGGTTCTCGCTCTTATTTTCCAAGATTTTTTATTCATTTTCACAAATTTTTGCACGCGACGTAATAAACACAATACACGTCAACTTGACCGACCACAAACAACTCCTACTACAGCTACTAGCTGTATAACAGTCTAAAACAAGTAAACATAACAGCCTTTGGCTGTATAAATGACCACGTGTGTTCTATTAATATGCTAGCTGTATAACATCGTACAAGTAGACCGTTAAACAGCGATTGCCGTATCTCTACCCTCCTATACGGCTCTTAGTCAGACGGCTGACTAATGGACAGTTGTTAGAGTATTATAACACCAACAACCGTATAAAAGTATAACTCTACACTCCTATAAGTCCCTTAGACAGGTATAGGTGGTGTTAATCGCAATAATGCAGCTTATACATCACGAGTGAACTGTAATAATGCTTTAAGTTCACATTGGAACTAAATGTGTACTCTTAAATGGAGTAAAATGCTACTTGGGTTATTAACGATTAGGTACGTCTGTATTTTGAGGTGACCCAAAAGATTAATTTGACATCAAGTGACAAATGTTGCATGACCGCATCTGAGATATATGGCCTTTAATGGTGCAATAATAGAAACTATGTCCGGGAACTGGGCGGCAAACTTCAATGATGATCGGTAGTATTCGCAGCAATGTAAGTTCGGATATTGAGATGAGGGAGGGACTGAGGGGGCGGGGGGTAGAAGGAGGGGGTGGAAGGATGGACGAGGGACAATAGAGACGTGTCATGTTAAACAGCCGACCACAATTTATGGAAAAATAAAACATAAACTAGACACTTCATAGTCTCGTTGGCATAGTGGGTTGGTTCGATTCCCACAGGGAACAGATAACTTCGTATAATTTGCACAAGTTGGTCCCTGTCTGGATGTTACATTTGTGAATGTTCTATTGTCCTTGTTTATGTCTTGTACCACAGGAGAAAATCCTACTGTGGGATTAGACAAGTGTATGTATATGTAATATTTATTTATCACTAGCTGATGCCAGCGACTTCGCCCGCGTGGACAACTTCACATCAGAAAATTATTATGTATTTCCCGTAGGAATGGGATGTTATTTCGGGATAAAAACTATCCCATGTCCTATTCCATGACCTAACCTATATGTGTGTCAAGTTTCATTACGATCCGTCCAGTGGCTGAAGCGTGATTGAGTAACAAACATCCAAATATTCGAACATCCAAACTTTCGCATTTATAATATTAGGAGGATTTATGCATGTTAAGGATATTAGCATTAAACTCCAGTTACTTGCTTTGGTGCCTATTTCTAAATGTATGTGATTTTTGATTACTGGTTAGCGAGTCCCTAACTGTAGTCGGCGTAACCGGCTCCCGGTACAAGATGCCTAGGCGCAGGAGGACGACCATCCCGCGAGATCCCTCGCTCCTCACGCCCCGTGTGGCGCGAGGGGTCGCGGTGCGCTGGTCGCGCGGCGCGTGCGTCGCTCAGTATAGTAGCGCCTTATTTAGCGCGGCCGGAGAACTTACAGCGGCTCGCGGTGCAGTACGCTGCCTAGCAATTTATTTTTATTTTGTTTAATAAACAAATAAAATAAAATAATTAACAGTGAAGTTCACAGACGTGGAAGCCCATTTGTATGTGAACTATCAGCGCCCATTGACAATGAATGCTTCTGGCAGTTCTTGTTTTAGTAAATTACTTGATGCAATAAATGTTTTAAATCTGACGATAGAGAATTCTATATTTTATTTATGACATGTTATGTGCTGGTACGCTCAGGATACTCGTAAAAGTTAAGGAACATTAATTCTCTCATTCGCTTTAGAACTAGAAAATGTACTAATTATTTAATATTTTTTCGTAGTCGTTTAGTAATCAATCACTAGGAAAAGTTGAAATTAGTCAATAATCGGACTCCCAATTTAAGTTTTAGTTAATTTCGAGATGAATTATAAAAGTCCTTGTTTTCTTTGAGAAAAGTGTTGTCTATTAGCTGTTGCCCGCGCGACTTAACATCACAAATTATTATGTATTTCCCATGGAACTGAGATGTTTTTTCAGGATAAAAACTATCCTATGTCCAATTCCAGGACCTAACCTGTATATGTGCCAAGTTTCATCATTCCACTGTTTAAGCGTGATTGAGTAACAAGCATCCAAACATCAAACTTTCGCATTTAATAAATAAAAACGTATACTTCGCGTGTCTGTATATTGAAGGGAGCGAGAGCGGGAGCGGGAGCTGGAGCTGGAGCTGGAGCTGGAGCGGGAGCGGGAGTGGGAGCGGGAGCGGGAGCGGGAGCGGGAGCGGGAGCGGGAGCGGGAGCGGGAGCGGGAGCGGGAGCGGGAGCGGGAGCGGGAGTGGGAGTGGAAGTGGTAAGGGGAGCGGATCCTGCGGAGCCGCGGGCACAGCTAGTTTATAATATTAGTAGGATTATTTATTTCATTATTTTCAAATACTGGTAAAGGTAAGTACCTTACGTCTACTTCTGACTGCATGTCATTAAAATCGGAAAAACGAATGAGAATTGCAAAAACGCTCAGTGAAATTGGTAAAAGTTTTGCAGTTAATGAAATGACAACAGGAAGGAAACTTCTAAGAAGTCAGCACGCCCCGTGTTAGTTTTCCTTTAATATCTCTGAAAATATACATAAAAGGAAATTTCCTTAATTGCATAATTTTCCTGATTTTTACTTACTATATGCTCCAGTTACGAAGCAGACAGACATACATACAACCTTCGGTATAAGACTCGTTTATTAAGTTAATGTCAAATTAAACAGGTTCAAGTTGTATCTGGTGCAGCGGCCGTACTGCACCGCGAGCCGGCCCGCCCTCTCTCACCAAATAAGCCGGCCCTCGCGCGCATTCTGCAACTTTCTATTAATACCTCTTCAAATATCTTTGCCGCGCCACTGGCGACCTTAACCCCTTCGCATAGAGCTGCATGTAGCCGGCTCCAAGTTTCACTCTTCTATTTTACCTGACTTGTTATTATAAATTGCCTCTCATAGGCCTACCCTGGGTTTCCAGCTGAGCGCACGTCGCTCGCCCGCGGCCGACACGGTGCCGCGCCCGGGTACTCCCGCGCGCACGGTGTCTCCGCGCCTCTCCCTCCGAACCCAACTAAATTGTTAATACAGTGCGCCCCCGCTGTATCCACCGCAGTATTTAAATTGCACTCTAAACTTTTAACCGTTGAAATGAAATTTGTTCCTCCACGCTGTGTAAATCCAGAAATAACTCTCTGAGAGCCTCACGTTTCAAACTCACTCCTATTACCGTCAGTTAAATATTAAAATAGTTTAGTAAACTTTGCGAGAGTTGAGTTATTTTAAATGTTGGTTCGTGGAGAGTTTCGCCAGAAATGGTGTCACGATGCAGCCGTTCCGTCTCGCTCTGGCACATGTCGAGTTTCGAACGAGGTGGTGCTGTCTCGTTCTAGTTAAATCTGTAGGCGCGTAGGTACGTGGACGTTTTGGTCAATAGAATATGTGTGTCTCGTTGTGTAACTTGTGTTTACGTTTGTACACACGCCGCGCGCGCTCGAACACACGATGGCTTTTATGGAAGTTTGGCGAGAGGTCATTTCTCTCTATCTCTTTAACTCTGTCTTCAAATCTTTAGATATTTGCTGAATCTTCATATGATTATTCTACATATTGTTCTGCTCTTCTTCTGAAATCTTCAACATTCATAATTTCAATACAAGTCTCAGTCAACTTTAGCAGTCCGTCACTATCCATGTGCCGGTTAACTCTGCTTTGTGTTTATAACCTGTATGATCTCTATTGCCGTTTAGTTTCCGGTAGAGTAGAATAGGACCACTCCAACTCTTCCTGAATATGATATGTCAATAAGGCTGGGGTTCGCAGTGAGAAGAATAAAAGGAAAAATAATGCATGAGAAGGTTGTTGAATGTGAGTGAGGGTAGGTGTGTCAGGATCGCGCACAGTGGCGATTCATCGTCTCTGCCTACCGCTCTGCGACCAGGGCGCGACCCTTACGTATGCATGATATACATATGTATATGTAACATCAATCAGGCCTCCCCAACCCGTCGGTCAGCGAGGGGAGTGTAGGCCAAATCCTCCGTCTGTCTCCGGCAGATGAGAGAGGGTTGTGCTCCTGCAGTGGAGACAAAAATAACCTGATGATTATGATGATCTCTATTTCAAAGTTTTGACACAGAGTTAACTGAACTATCAGTGACACGTTGAAGTTTTTGCAACAGCTGAATTTCTTATTAATTTTGGAGCAGTGGGGCCCTTCTGTCTGGTTGACTGTATAATAATAATAATAAATATGTCAGACATTCACACCAATTATCCAGTACCAAACTAGGCAGAGCCTGTGGTATGGTTACTAGATAACGGATAGACATACTTAAATAAATATATAAACATCCAAGACTTGGGTACAAACATTCATATCCATCATACGAACATTTGCCCCTAGCGGGATTTGAACCCGCAACCTCCGGCGTGACAGTCCGAGAGCTACCCGTTCCGCCACGGAGGTCGTCAATATAATGTATAATAACAATGTTGTTGGATTATCTTTGTATCTTTGTCGTCATCATATCAGTCTAACAAATTATAGTATTTTGTCTTCACTGTCAACATCAGCAGCGCTCGTAGCAATGTATTATGCACTTTGTCTCATATTCATTAAAATTGTAAATTCACTCTTGTATTCTATGAGATTCACAACATCAGATTATGCTAAATCTGTTACTGTTTTGTGCATGTAAGATAGAGTTGCTACGTACTGAAGTTTTACATTCAGATCTAGCTCACAGCCAAGGTCGAACCTTGACAGTCCATGGAATACAAGTGCGGTGTGACCTTTAGGACTCCGGCGGAATGCTCATGAAATGATGGGATAAATTGACTGATTCTACCTTCTACAGCCGTTACTGTATCATCCATTTCTATTGAATTACGAACGAGCATATTTTCGCCCAAAATATGTTCTCAATTGCCCCACCGGGCTCATCTCATCATGGCCGCCTCGGAGGCCTAGTGCTGGTCGTTGGACTCGAGAGCCAGAGGACGTGGTGGTTTAGATTCCCACCCGGGACAGACCACTTTGAACAAGTCGATCCCGGTCTGGATGTTATAATTGTGAATTGTCTTATCCGTGTTTAATTTCTATAGCATAGCAGAAAATTTTAATTTGGAATTAAACAAGTATATGTACAAGCAGAGTAAAATAGGACCACTCAAACTCTTCCCGTGGATGTCGTACAAGGCGACTGAGGGAATACATTATAAAACATCAATCAGGCCTCCCCAACCCGTCTGGCCAGCGCGGGGAGTGTAGGCCGAATCCTCCGTCTGTCTCCGGCAGATGAGAGAGGGTTGTGCTCCTGCAGTGGAGACAACAATAACCTGATGATGATGTATGATGTAAGTATATATACATATGTGTACCTATATAAGTAATTTTTATTTTTTTATTTATATACGACCATATCTTCACACTTTATCTCTCACGGGTTGGCCAGGAAGAACAAAAGCGCAAAATCTCGCGATTCTACTGGTACACTTATATGTTATCTTTAGCAATTAAAAAGAGTCTGCCGTTGGCTTCACCAGCACATTGATTGTTTTACGTAACCCAAAATAAACTATTCAGAATGAAACTAATACATTTGTCGCTTTTCAAAACACTCCCCGTTACATTTTAATAGACCTTTATCAAACCTAGATCAAAGACAGAGCTCCCCTCTCCCTCACCTGACGACGTTATCGACGTTTTTGTTGAAAATCATCACTACTTCCTATTGTTCCATAGATGAAATCTTTGTGGTGGGCTGTGACCAGCCGTGTTACGAGCTTTACCTTTTTAGCTAACTTCAAAAAAAGGAGGAGGTTCTCAATTCGTCGGAATCTTTTTTTTTTTTATGTATGTTCCCCGATAACTCGAAGACGCCTGAACCGATTTGGAAACTTCTCTTTTTGTTTGAAAGGGTATACTTTCCAGGTGGTCCCATGGTCATTAAGTCGGGATCTGATGATGGAACCCTGCAGAAATCGAGTATTTTTATTTCTTATGTATGTTCCCCGGTTACTGGAAGACGCCTGAACTGATTTATCAGAACACATGTCCTTATGTTAACCACAGTGTGAGGAGAAGCATTTCATCATCAGCTTAAATACTGCTGAACATAAGCTTCCCCAATAGAATGCCACTTTTGGTGGGCTGTCCATTGGGGGATTTGCTATCACCACGCTGGACAAGCGAATTGGTAATAGCAGTAACGATCTTATTAATATACACAGAAGAACGCTGCTGCCCTTCCCTGGTGAAATGCCTTAATCACACAAAGTCAAAGTCAAAATCATTTATTGCATATGAGTACACTTGGTACATTTATACACGTCATTTTTTTTATCGACTACCGCTTCCTAGGTGTTAGCGCTGAAGACATCCACTTGAAATTGGGGGTGGCCCTATTCTAAACCGGGAACCACACGTCCATTTTTAGTGCGAATGATGAACTTTGATAAGCCATAAGTAATATAAGATGTAAGAGACAGAACAATATAAGATATTCCGCCCGAAACTAATGTAATCCATAAATAGAAATTTTATTAGTGTTAAAAATACAGTAATTATAAGAAAATCAATTATTTACAACATGTGTACGCCGTCCAACCCCTCGTGGTGAGGCATAGTCCCTAGGACGCGGGCGCTATTACCTCGCTGGATTGCCAGGCTCACACGTTGTGCGAGGTAGGCGCCAGCCCTGAGGTCTCCGGAGGCGTGGACCAGCCTGGTCGACAGAGCCTTCACGAACGTCTTCGTGTCGGCCGACCACGGGCCCAGGGTCTCTACAGCGAGCGCCGCGAACTCGTAGTCAGCCGTCAGGTTAGAGTATTTGCGGCGCTTAAGACTCTGTGCCCTGGCCGCTGCTGCACCGGCAACTGAGGCAGTGCTATGGACATGAGATGGGGGGATTATGGATTATATAATCCATAAATTAAATTCAATATTTAAAAAAAAAACTTCATCATCATCATCAGGTTATTTTTGTCTCCACTGCAGGAGCACAACCCTCTCTCATCTGCCGGAGACATTCCCGCCTCCTCACCATTCTCCCCCCGCAACTCCTCTAAGCGAGGATCAACGGAGGTAACTGCAAAGACACCTACCAGTGAAGGTAGGGCAAGTCCCAGGTCATGAATTTACGCTACCTTGGGTCCCAGACAAAGTTAATTAAAGAAGTAAAGAGTCAAAGTAGGAAGAGAGTTCCCACTTCCCCTCTAGCAAATGGGAGTGTAGCAATGAAACGATGACCAAAGTGGTCACGTCGGGGGGTTGGGGGTATTGGTATGGCCAAGATAAGCCTGGCCACCTAGTTGAACACCACGGACGTATTTAGCGCCTTTGTGACGCAGTGAGCTGTGACGGAGTAGCAGAAGGCTACTTCGTATAATAGTGCCAATAGTAGGCATGGCAAAAACGCTTGAACGCTCGGAAATTGTGACGGTTCGCAACCAGATCTCCATAGTATACCGGACGGTTCACGTAATTTAAATTAAGAGACAGACGGAGGATTTGGCCTACACTCCCCGCGCTGGCCAGACGGGTTGGGGAGGCCTGATTGATGTTTTATAATGTATTCCCTCAGTCGCCTTGTACGACATCCACTGGAAGAGTTGGGGTGGTCCTATTCTACTCTACCGGAAACCACACGGCAATAAAAAAACTTGATAGTGTAATATTTATGATTATGACTATTTGTGGCCAGGAATGCCAAAACTGCGTGGAATATATATGTACGGCGAAACAACAGTGTGTGTGACTCACGGCCCTGCCCGCACCTACCCACAGAGCTGTTATACGTAATGCATCAATCATCGTGCTCCTACGTACCTACTCGTATTAGTATTGTCGAGCGCGAGTACATACACAGTGCGGTACAGATGTGATGCTATTTCTGCCGCGGGCTCCCGCGGTGCTGCGAGGGGCAGGGGGGGGGGGAGTGCCGTGAACTTGCGATACAAATAACACTTTTACACTTTTACATCACCGTTTTTTATCACTCGTTCATTACTCTCTCCTATACATCTCTTTATCAGCGACGCTGTCGGTGCGGTATCCCTGGTAACTCCGTTCTCGGTGATGTTCGGTGGTTCACCTCTCGCCTCGACGCGAATTTGACACGTTATCGTTATTTAGTGTTGCCCGTGTAATGTGTAACAGTTGGAGTGCTGCCAGCTTCAGTACATTCCACACATAGCCTGAAGAGACAGGGAATTCTTAGGTTATCGTTTCGCAATTCTTTCCCCGATAAGGAAGCTGATAGAATAATCCTGCGGCAAGTCTTCGCGCCGCCTGTTCCACAATGTTTAAAGACAAAAGTCTTTAAACAGTGCATCCTGCCTGCTATGACCTACTTCAAGCCATTCAGCGAGCTATGGAGAGGGCTATGCTCGGGGGTTCTTTGAGGGATATAATCTACCTGCATCTGGTCTATATGATGTATTTGTTATCCCTACAGCCCTACGATATAATTTAGCAATGTGATTATTATTTTTTTCTTTTATACATATATTTTTAATTATTTATGGAGGGCCTTACAAAATCTTAGGTTTACAGTAGTACTACGTATATTTCATTCCAGATTATTAGTCCTATGAAAACAAACGCATTTGCGTCTCGAAAACAAAATACACAATAGATGGTGTTCCTAAGTGGACCGCAAAGTTTACTTGGTAATACAAACCTATTTTTGCTGCTGGTGACCCTTTCATGTATATGTTACCGAGACGTAAATAGCGTTGGTTTTCATAGGACTATTAATCTGGAATGAAATATAGTGCTTACACGTTGGCAGAGATAACGATCACCACTCCTTTTTCCCTAGCTTTGATTTTAGCGATGTATAACCATAATGGCGATGCCTGAAAAGCAGCGTTTCGCTGAGGCATCGACCAATTCATCTGACTATGTACTACTTATAAATACTTAATTGTTGAACTGAATGATGTCGATGAATAAATTATCTTTTATTTATTTTATTTATTTATTATTCGTAATGAGGAGATCCGACAAAGAACGAAGGTCACATAGCTGAAAGACTTAGCAAGCTCACGTGTCAGGGGGCGGACTACATTTGTCTTAGAACGGACGACCGAAGTGGCAGACGAGCTCTGGAGTGAAGGTACCGAGCAGATGGAACGACGATCTGAAGAAGGTTGCCGGGAGCGGCTGAGGGCGGAGGAGGGTGTATTGGCTTTCATTGGGGAAGGCCTGTGTTCAGCAGTGGACGTAGGCAGGTGATGATGGTGAAATCAATCGGGGACTTATCCCGGGGTCGTTGGGATAAAACCGATACGCGTTGATGACGACTGACTTTCATTAGTAACTAGCTGGTGCCCGCGACTTTGTCTGCGCACGATTAGTATTTAGAGTAGCTTTTTTGTAGGACTATTTAAGATAAACATTTCCATCATACGTTACATATGTGTAACTCTAGCGGTTTTGGCAGCGCACGCCAGAATAGCTCGCAGATTTTAGATTTTTTCCTACTTACTTGATATTTTGGACCATTCACACAATATCTTTATAAATTGTAGCCTATGTGTTATTCTGATGTATAACGCTATATTATTGTAAATTTTCATTAAAATCCATTCGCTAGTTTTTAGGTGAAAGAGTAACAAACATCCATCCATACTTACAAACTTTCGCGTTTATAATATTAGTATGATATGAAGTATGATATAGTATAGTTTAGTACTGTTTGTTTGTATATACACATATATCTGCCCTTTCACGAAGTTTTCTCTGTCGCTGGTAGGCTGGCAGAAATCTCTTAAAGAGATAAGCATTACCATTTTTACGGGTTTTTATTCCTTCTCTTATCTTATCTTCTTAGGGGGTCAGGAAGACCTGGCGACACTTCGACCCTTCAGGATCTTTCGTGCCAAACCCCTGACCACCAACGGTGCCCCAAGCCCATTTGGTGGACTTCACATACGCCTCAGAATTTCTTCTTCGGCATATGCAGGTTTCCTTACGATGTTTTCCTTCACCAAAAAGCCTGTGGTATTATAAATAAACCGTACTTAAGTTTCGTAAAACTCGGTTTTGAACCCACGACCTCATGAACATTTTTATTCCTTACTTTTATTGTTTTGTATGTTTTTTTCTTTTCAATAAACTGTTAAAAAAATAAAATATAAATAAAAAAAAAGTTTATTTTCAGATATCTATTTGCTATGAGTGAGACATGTTTGCTCAACTGATGGACCGATAACCATATTCTTTTTACAATCATTTACAATAATTAACAACTGGAACTGAACAATTGCAATTTACCATTAAGATTCCTCAAATAACGTAAACAACCACTAAGAAAGGGGCCATCCTACTAATATTATAAATGTGAAAGTTTGGATGTTTGTTACTCAATCACGCTTCAACCACTGGACTGATCGTGATGAAACTTGGCACACATATAGGTTAGATCCTGGGACAGGACATATTAGTTTTCATCCCGAAAAAACATCTCATTCCTACGGGAAATACATAATCCTACAAATACTATAAATGTGAAAGTTTGGATATTTGGGTGTTTGGATATTTAGCTGGTTTGATGTTTGTTGCTCAATCACGCTTCAACAACTGGACGGATCGTGATGAAACTTGGCACACATATAGGATAGGTCCGGTACATTCGTACGGGAAATACATAATAATTTGTGATGTTGAGTGGTCCACGCGGACGAAGTCGCGGGCAACAGCTAAACATGTGTAAATAATGTAGAGTTGCAATTGGGTACTCAAGTGTTCAGACAAACATTGTTATAGATGAGTTGGTCCGAATGTCGTTACTACCGCTGTACTACACGCTGGCGACATCCATCACGCGACAGTTGGCTCGCGACGCGACAAGTCGCGCGACCGACGCGACAAGCTGCCACTGCGTCGTGTCAGTGTGTCTGTTACGATCGACTCTGACCTTTCGTAATCTACGCAACTAGTTAGCAAGCTCTTTAATGTCATCCTAGTACTATCATTTGCATAATGTCATCATCATCATCAGGTTATTTTTGTCTCCACTGCGATCTCTCATCTGCCGGAGACAGACGGAGGATTTGGCCTACACTCCCCGCGCTGGCCAGACGGGTTGGGGAGGCAGGCAATATTATTAATTGAATTAAATAAATATTAAAGTTTTCTACAGGTTACATTTTGGGGAGTGTGCCCAGGAATTGCACCATTTGATTCTCTCATCCTGTCATAGACATTAATTATATTGCAAATGACATAACTAAAATTAGCTCAGCTCTGTAGGAATTCTCTCAGGACCTCCGTGGCGGAACGGGGTAGCTCTCGGCCTGCCACGCCGGAGGTTGCGGGTTCGAATCCCGCTGGGGGCAAATGTTCGTATGATGAATATGAATGTTTGTACCCAAGTCTTGGATGTTTATTTATTTAAGTATGTGTATCCGTTATCTAGTAACCATAGCACAGGCTCTGCCTAGTTTGGGACTGGATAATTGGGGTGAATGTCTAACATATTTATATTTATTTGTATGTATACATACAATTCAATGTATACTTAGTTATATATTTAAAGAACTGACTTGTAGGTGAAGTTAGGAAAATAACAGTGACACAAAAATCGATGAAGTTAATAACGACGACGCCGAGAGGGGCGCGGGCAGTAGGGGGCAGTAGGCAGTGGCTGTGGACAATGCGTCTAATCTAATAGTTTCAAATCAATACCCAATAATAATAAAGGACACAAAGCTATAAATCCCTGCCCGGGGCTACTGCTGCCTGTCACCGGCCGTGACGTAGTGCTGGGAGCGTCAACACGCGGCGTTCGGTTGGTGTTTGCTCACGCCGCCCCCGCCGCCCGCCCCCGCCCCCGCCCTCGCCCGGGCCCACGTGGGAACCGACCGACCAGCTGATTCATCTCTGTTGTCTACAATTATAAGTTGGACATTTACAAAATTAGCTCTCTCCGAAATAAATAAAATGAAATAATTGGTAAATCCTACTAATATTATAAACGCGAAAGTTTGTATGTTACTCTTTCACGTAAAAACTACTGAATGGATTTCAATGAAACTTTACAATGATATAGCTTATACATCAGAATAACACATAGGCTACAATTTATAAAGATATTGTGTGAATTGTCCAAAATATCTAGTAAATAGGGCAAAATCTATCATCTGCGAGCTATTCTGGCGTGCGCTGCCAAAACCGCTAGAGTTACACATATGTAATGTATGATGATAATGTTTATCTTAAATAGTCCTACAAAAAAGCCCGCCACAGTATATATCTATATCTTATGTGTAAGCCATTATAGCCAAAATAGTGAACCATCGTGATGAAACTTGGCACACATATAGGTTAGGTCCTGGGACAGGACATAGAACAGTTTTTATCCCGAAAAAAAAATCGCATTCCTACGGGAAATACATACTACTTTGTGATGTTAAGTTGTCCACGCGGACGAAGTCGCGGGCAACAGCTAGTATCAAATAATTATGTCTTCGTATAATATAACTTACTAGCTTCGACCACGTGGACTATAGTTTTTTTTTTATAAAAGTGAAATTCCCTTTTCTGCCATCCCTTCCCCCACCTTTTCCTCCCCACCCCAGCGGCCACTGCCACCGGAGTCCCAACTTATCGCAATAAGAATTCCTAGGTGAATATTAGGTGCCAATGAACGCCAAAGAATATGAATTACAATACAAATACAAACACCGTTCAGTCCGCAGTAACGAACCCAATCCGCATTAACACCGGCCGCGGCCCCGCCCGCCAGGGCCTGGGAACTGAGGCACGGAGGCACGCACGTATCACAGCTAGAGGCTAGGTGTCACGGTGTTTTTCAGGATTTCACAGTAGTGTATTTATAAAAAACGTATACAATAATATCATATGTTTTTTTAATCTAAACATCCGATTTTAATAAAAACAGCAATTGGTTTTATCAAAAAATTTAGTTTTTTTTTAGCTCTAGTACTGTAAAATCTTATAGAAGTTTTGCCTTTCCAGCGAGTATTAATTTTTAAATCAAACATACATTAGAGATATAGAATATGTGAACAATTATTTAATGTAAATAGATAAGTATTACTGCACCAAACAATAGCAATAAAATATGATGTACCTAACAGAGATTTAATCAAAATTTAATTGCCTAAAATTCTTTTGAACTCGGCCAATTTTAGAAAATAAGATCTAGTATAGATTGATCTCCCATTGGCCGTGGGCCCCGCACGCGACCAAAAGCGCAACAATGCCAATTAGTGGGGGAAACGAGCCGCGAACTGATATATTATTTCTCCCCCCTAGTGGCCATGGGGCAGCGGGGGGGGGGGGGGGGGGGGGGTTAGAATCAACACAATAAAGGACAAATTAAGTATAAGTAGAGCGGGAGCGGACAGGATTAGCTGCGCACTACACGCCGGGACACGCGCACATATACACACCGATTAGCAGACATTTGCTAGACATCGATTGTTCATACGATTTTATTATACTGATGTGTTCATTATTTATACTACTTTCTCCATAATAAGGATTACGTGACTTCTTTCCAAATTTGTAGGATGTATATAAACTGCAAAATCTCATTAATAAACAAAATAGAAATTGACAGAGATCCAGTTTTTATTCTTGGGATGAACCAAAACTAGGCAGAGCCCGTACTGCGAGTATCGGACAGCTGATATATTTACATAGATAAATTACATACAGACTCGAGGAAAAAACCTATTCTGTGGGGCCGTTTAATTTTCTTTTTTTCCTTTTGTTGTTGGCTCTAATTATTTTTATTATTTTGATTTTGCGATTCAGACAGCATGTAGTGACTGTTGGTTTGCAAATAATCTGTATTAATGAATAGAATAACTGGTTGTATATGAGGAACTGGAAGATGAGAAAAGTCCAGTTCAGCAGATGGTGCACCAGACTGCCCGTCCTACGACATCATGCCTTCCTATCTACTCTTTGAGCAAGCAGTTTTTGCAGAGCATGGGGCAGTCGAGTGGGGACCGACGACGATCCGAAAAAGGTATCCGGAAGTAGCTGCAGTGGATAATGATGATAAGACGGAGTGTACCCGTGACATTGTCCCGGCGTGTAGGGTGGACAGCAAATCGTCAATTAGTGGTATGATTGCGAGCGTCGCCCGGCGCGACCTCATGAACTCGAGGCGAGTGCACAACGGCTCCTTGACCTTTGGGTTAAGCAGATAATGCTTTTTTGGGAGACTTTTTGAGATTTAGCTAGGAACTTACCTAACTTACTGAGGAGGGTAGAAATGGTGAGGCAGTCTACAAGTGTACCCCGCACTATATTTCATTCCAAATCAATTGTTATATGAAAACAAATGCCATTGCGTCTCGAAAACTAAATAAATAATAGATAGTGTTCTAAAATGGACCGTCAAGTTGACATGTTAATACAATACAAACCTGTATTTGCTGCTGGTGATCCTTACATGTACATGTTTCTGAGTCGCAAATAGCGTTGGTATGACAATTGGTTTGGAATGTAATATAGATAGCATCCACTTGGGTCTGTTTCACCGCGCTCTCGGCACACAATGTTCATACTATACTATATCTGTGGTATGGTTACTAGATAACGGATAGACATACTTAAATAAATATATAAACATCCAAGACTTGGGTACAAACATTCATATTCATCATACGAACATTTGCCCCTAGCGGGATTCGAACCCGCAACCTCCGGCGTGGCAGTCCGAGAGCCACCCGTTCCGATACGCAGGTCGCCAAATTAAAATATTTGAGACTTAACGCATGCCATATGGCAACCAATAAAAAGGCTGAGAAAGGGGGAGGGGAAGTGGCGTGCGCCCGGTGACGTGCAGCACTCGTCGCTCGACAAATATTGCAGATTAACAAGTTTCCGCACCAAGCGAGGGGGACGCGACCAATTACATGCACTGATTTTAATTTGGCCAATTACACGACCCAACTTACCAACAAAAGGATAATCATACAGACTTTTTTACTAAATAAATTGATTGTTACTTTACAAGTTTTTTGCCGTGTGGTTCCCGGCTTAGAATGGGGCCACCCCTATCTTTCCCGCGGGTGTCGTCAAGGCGACTAAGGTATGGCACCGGGGACGGGCAGCAGCGTTCTCCTGTGTGTATGTTAAGATCATTACTGCGATCACCAATCCGCCTGCCAAGCGTGGTGATTATGGCAAATCCCCCAATGGACAACATACCAAAAGTGGTGTTCTATTGGGGAGGCCTATGTCCAGCAGTGGACGTCTAAGGGCGGACATGATGAAGACGATGAACTTTACATATGACCTCTGATATACCACCATCAACTTTTATCTCACCTGCAGCTATTATTTATATAAAACAGTAAATATTGACGCTACGGTTAAATAATATTAATATTTAATAAGTAATTAAATGTTCTGAGTAGTAACTGCACAAGTTTCATTGTGAATGTGAAAGAGTTGTGGCTCCTTGCGTGGAACAGAGCGATTGTTTGGAACGCTCCATCTAGTAGTACATAGAGATCGTTGTTTATAATATTAGTAGCATTAGTAGGAAGTGGGATGGGATGAGACTACTGCATCGTCCCACGTGTGTATGTAGGCAGGTATGTACTGTAAGACAATCTAATTAGGTAACTATCCTTGTTTACACGGGACTACTTCCGGCCGGGGGAGTGGGGGGCGGAGGGGGGGGGGGGGCCGCATGCAACAGATGCCCTCCCCTCCCCGCCCCTCTATACCCGCGTGGCCCGCGTACGTGCGGTATTTGGATCCGATCGCAATCGCGCGGCCCGCAGTCGGCGGGAACTTTATAGCAGGGTATGGCAAATGAAAGGTTTATCAAAACGGAATGACACTAAAAACATGTTAGGAATATTATCCAAATATATATATATATATATATATATATATATATAATTTATTACAAACTCAACATTACTAAAACCTTTCGTCCAATAGTCGTAAAAGATTAGCAAACACCAGCATATAGGGCAGGCGTAGGCACATATATTTTCAATCCTAGTTACCCTGGAACAAGATGAGTTTCGTCAGTTTTTGCTGTTTTGTGCTGTAACTTATTTCTGGATCAGTCGTAGCTTCCTAATGTAATCTTATGAAGAAGCTTTACTGACATATTTTAAGATGATTTTGCAGTACCAAAGTACGCTCGATGGCATATTTATGTTATAGGAAAATAGTTATTCAAACCTAAAACAATAAATTAAGCTTTTGCACTTTAAAATACATAAACAAACAAAGCATAAATAGAATAAGATGATCAAATCACCTCCGTTTTTATCAAGTTAAAATGTTATATTCATTTGTCAGTATTCTACCTACTTAAAGATCTGCAAAACATTTAATCTCTACCATCGACCGCTGAGGGAGACAGAGCAAAGCGCTTTGTCTCCTTTTGATGCGTGCGCTTGGTCGCTTGTAAAAGCGAGACAGAGCTTGGGCAATCGACTTGTCCATTACTTCTAACATTAAACTGATTATGCATTATTGCTAATACTTATCATAAAAGTATTATACTCGGGTAAAATCACTCTCGAATACCGTAAATATTTAGTAAATAATTAAATGTTCTGCGTAGCAACTGCACAAGTGTCAAATTAAATATGAACGAGTTGCGGCTTACGTAGCCGCAAGTGCGTGTAACAGAGCGGTTGATTGGAACTATATTTCATTCCAGATTAATAGTCCTATGAAAACCAACGCTATTTACGTCTCGGTAACATATACATGAAAGGGTCACCAGCAGCAAAAACAGGTTTGTATTACCATGTAAACTTTGCAGTCCACTTAGGAACACCATCTATTGTGTATTTTGTTTTCGAGACGCAAATGCGTTTGTTTTCATAGGACTATTAATCTGGAATGAAATATACATGAAACAATAAATGATATGAATATGAATATTTCTTGTTCATGTAGCTAGCTATTATAAGATAACTATTTTTGTCGAAAACAGAACTTGAATTGAGTGAATGAGAGAATAAGTAACTGAATGAGTGAGTGAATTGAAATGAATTAGTGTAGCATTGACTGAGTCAGCCTATCACTTATGCTCACATTATGACATGGTGTGTTGTTAAATAATAAATTTATTTGTTTCAGTGGCAATAATAACGATACATCAACTGAGAAATATACTGCTCCAGCTAGTTCCATGGCGACGCCGGGTCACCCTCACTCACTCATCGACAGTGAACTTGTCTCTAAACCCCTGTTTATTTATACAACACTCCACTCCACCACTAGTTCGTGTACTGAGTGACCTACGCTCGTAGTTTAACAAAGCTCTCTATACATAAGATAAGCATTTTAAAACGTTTATTTTATATCCTTAAATATACTTACGGTATCATTTACAGTCAGGCAGGTTTATAGGAATATTTTAATACATTAAATTAATTCTTTTATTATTCTGTTAATTATTGTTTATATCTTGTAGTTTGCGTTCTTACACTATATGAACCCCTCTCTGGTGAAGGCAAAGAGAGTCGTATTCTTCTATATTGTTTCCAAGTCTTCATAACTACCTAATTTATTTATTGTATGTGTTTCGTTTTACTATATTCATTCACTCGCTATTAATATATGCAGCATTGTTTGTATATTGTCTTTCCGTATTGTTTTTTATTCTCATATTACTATTAAATCAGTTGTTGTTATTATTTTTTAATGAGTAATCTTATTATTAGCCTTCATTAATATGAAGCAAACTTTTCTCAAAATTTTTCTTGCCGTGCGGTTTCCGGTAGAGTAGAATAGGAGCACTCCAACTCTTCCCGTGGATGTCGTACAAGGCGACTAAGGGAATACATTATAAAACATCAATCAGGCCTCCCCAACCCGTCTGGCCAGCGCGGGGAGTGTAGGCCATATCCTCCGTCTGTCTCCGGCAGATGAGAGAGGGTTGTGCTCCTGCAGCGGAGACAATAATAACCTGATGATGAAACTTTTCTTAATAAAAATTATATGCTGTAAGATTTACTGAGACATAAAATAAATAAATAATGTGCTCGATTCTGAAGGCACAACGTTAAAATTTGACAGCACTAAAACTGTTGCTATCCTTGTCACACAGTATTAAGAAGATAAAGACGAAACCAATTTTAGAGCTGTCAAATTTTAAATGTGTCCCTTCAGAATCAGGCCCAATATCTCTTTTAGTCTTATATCATGCTATACAGGCATCCAATAGTTGTGGATTCTCGTATGCTGAAAGAGTTCTGATACTTTAGTTAGACGAAGGTATAGAGAGAGACTGTATGTCTGCATCGTGTACTGCTGCCAGCGTTCAACATCTGACATACAATCTAATTAATCAAACAACACCACTACTCGAATTAAATATATCACATGCATTTGGTGCGTCAGTTTAAATCACGGCGACGACTCTGAATGTTTTAACTGAATACGATATATGTCAATAAGGCTGGGGTTCGCAGTATGAAGAATAAAAGGAAAAATAATGCATGAGAAGGTTGTTGAATGTGAGCGAGGCTAGGTGTGTCAGGATCGCGCATAGTGGCGATCCATCGTCTCTGCCTACCGCTCTACGACCAGGGCGTGACCCTTACGTATGCATGATATATGTATATGTAACATCAATCAGGCCTCCCCAACCCGTCTGGCCAGCGCGGGGAGTGTAGGCCGAATCCTCCGTCTGTCTCCGGCAGATGAGAGAGGGTTATGCTCCTGCAGTGGAGACAAAAATAACCTGATGATGATGTATATGTTACACTGCTATTTGTATGCCAAACATATCTAAGCAAATTTCAAATTTTATTGTTGAGCGGCCACTGTCATCCATGAATATCTATAACAAATCAAATAACATTATATCATTATAAGTAATGTCACAGAATTAGTAATAATACTAGTATAGAAGGCGCACTCCCCAAGAACCTACAAAATTCAATACAAGCCAAATTGATTCCTACGCGTCTGTAAGAAAGTCAATGTTACGCTGAACCGCCAAAGCACGCACCATTTGACAGTCTTACGTGATTCGCCGAGGTACGGATGCTGCGGCAATAAAAGTAAATATTTATTTTCAAAAACTCGATCGAAATTACAGCGGTTCATTGAGGCCTTTTAGACGTAAAAATATCTATTAATGTCATAAAAACCATGTAATTGCATTTTCCCTCACAGTTGTAATTCACCCCGGTTCACCTTACACCGTGAACTTCAACATTGAACTGCTGAATGTAGAAGTCTCCAGGCCCCAAGCAGACCTCCGTTACTAGATCGAACGTACTGCGACAGTTATACCTACATTTTCGCACCGCCCCGGCGTGGTGGTCGCCCCTGACAGAGCGCCTGAGACATTTTTTTTCTGTTTTTGTCCGACAGTAGGTAGTAAAAGCGTAAGTACTGTCGTTTTACGCGGGAGTGATGTATCTGTTACGTAGTAACTGTTAATTAATCTGTGCCCAGGTGCGATATGCCTGCCAGGCGGCCAACTAGTGTAAATACACTGTCTCTCTTATCTGACGGCTATTCTAATGCCGGTGACCAGCCAAATACAATTAGCAGAGAGAAAGATTTATAACAATCTCATTAGATCCACGGCAGGCCAGTGCCAGAACACATGAGTAATCAAACGGACAGACAGCATCGCCAGACTACCAAATATGGGCAGCAGTTAGAGCTGGCAATAGTAAAAGATTGTAACGTAACCCAAGAAAGTGATAATAACTTCAACAATCATCATCATCAGACTAAATACGTCCCTTGCTGAACGTAAGCCACTTTTGATGCATGGGCTGTCCATTGGGGGATTTGCCGTAATCACCACTCTTGGCAGGCGGATTGGTGATCGCAGTAAAGATCTTAATATACACAGGAGAACTCTGCTGCCCGTCCCTGGAGAAATCCTTTAGTCACATTGACGACACGCACGGGCAGAATGGAGGGACCGTTTTATAACCGGGAACCACATGGCCAGTGTACTCGGCGAGTGTTGTACTAGATAAGTATTAAAACATTCATGATTATCATAAAGGCGGAAATAATAGCGAAAGTTTAAAGAAATACAAAAGTTTAATTGAGACCGACCGACGCTTTGAACGTATTTACTAACATTAAACATTGCAGTTGAATTTCTTATACCTCAAAGTAAACATACCTTACTACTTGAGCCTGTCTCGCCCCGCCCCGCCCCGCCCCGCCCCGCCCCGCCCGCCGCACGGCGCCGAGATCGACGGGCGGCGGTGTAACACCTGTTCCCATAAATAGACTCGGCCAATGCACTTCACCAAATGCACTTGCATCATCTCTACTCACCCAACACGCCTAAAAGCATCACGCTTAGATTTACGTTTACATTACTCGCTGTTTTTGGTTTGCTATCCCAATCGCGATACAAAACTGACAGTGGCTGCGTAACATTGCGATGTCGTTAATCGTTTGTATATGTAGACGATGTCATGGTAGCGGTATTGGTATTTCATTGAGTGCAATCGATGAATGGCGATAGCTACGATAGACCCGTTACTGTCAACCGCTAAATATATCCGATTGTTATGTAGTTAAATTAAACTTGCTATTGACACTCGGATTAAACTGAACTAGACGACAATGCAAATAGCGAGCTGGTCACTGCTGCGAAGTTAAACATTTGTGTCTACCGCTTAATATACTTCGAATATGGGAATGTTTTTAAAGAGAATAATGATTCTATATTTACGTTTTTATAACTAGGATTCTGACGTTTAATTTAATTTGTGATAATTTAATACCAAGTGTATTTTTTAATTTTTATTTTAATATTATATACTGACATAGATAGTATGTTATATAATGTGATATTATTTGAATTGTTGACATTGTAATTTGTATTTTGTACATTATTTTATTTTATCCATATATTAAGGGATCCCCTTTTACCATATTAGAATGACATGTAAAATTGAATTTTTGAGATGTAAAAGTGAAATAAATAAATCTAATCTAATCTATATGTTTTTATTAATATTCTGTACACTGAAAGAAATTGGATTTTGCAGTAATGCAAAATTATCGCTTAGATGATAAATTAGATCGGTATCCATAATACACTGTAAGTTCTACCGCGGACCTGTCAGTATGTCTAACAGTGTATCACATTAAAATGCTGGTTGATTGTGGGAATCTAGTAATTAGAGTTGCACTACGACTACGAAAAATGTTTATAACACAACTGCATTGTTAATATTACAGCGCGGACGAAGTCGCAGGCAACAGCTAGTCTAGTCCAAAAAACCTTAGTATATGACTTTATAAAAGTTTACTGTTAAATCTTACGTTTTGAGGCCTAGCCATGGTTTTAGATGTACCTATACATGATAAATCGTTTAGAATTCCTAATAAATCTAGGGGTACATTTCTCTCAGTGTATTGAATATAGAGTACACTGGTGTCCTTCTCGCTTTCAGCGATTTTTTCCAAGCAAACTTTTGCGTGATAGGGAATTTTTCGAGCGGTGAAAGTGCAGATTGTAAATTTTTTATTAGGTATAATAATTTTGTGAAATTGAAATAACACAAAATAAGACAACGTTGGAGAAATTTAAGCACTCGAATTTTAGTGATAGAGGTGCAATGAATAAGTTAATTAAAAGTGTGAATGTTTGGTATAGCATGAACGAGTAACTCATCTTGTAAAGTAATAAGTATTCGACAAGTCTTGTAAAACTCCATCTTTCACGTTGTACCAATTTATGACTAGCAATTTCGATAATTATTTATGATTTACGACATACATGTCTGGAGTAAGCGAGTGAAGAGATTTAGAAATCGTTTGACCTACATACATCTCTATATCATATACATAACTCAACTTTTTGGCGTCCCACTGCTGTGCCAAACCCTTTAAAGGGGTAGTAACTTTTATCAATATGAAAAACTAATTTTCACTGAAATATAACTGAAGAATAATTGTATTTAGCAGAAAAACTATTATTTCTTTACTGCCTTCGTACGGGGTCGAAAAACGTCGGTGATGAGGCGACAGACAGAATAAGAAACTCAAATTCAAATCAAGTAATCAAAGCGAGTAATCCGCGATTATAGTTCACAAAGTTTTCGAAAAATTCAATTTATGAATATTTTTCCATCAAACACATTAATCCTGATTTACCTGTAAAAGGAATTATAAAAAATCCTACAAGTACGAAATCCTTTTAATACCAACCTACAGCTAGGCGGCGCCCAACGCCTGAAAAGGTCGCCGCTCTGCGTCAGGCTAAACTCGCTCGCGCTGGAACACCTGGGATCGCTCCATCGGGGTTTACAGGCCTCTTTGGAGGCCAGGGTGTGCTCTGGGGTCCTATAGGTCAAAAATATTTTCTAAAATGTGTAGGATTGTCTGACGGCGACGAGGGCAGGCGCGGGCGGGCGGCGGCGGCGGCGGGCGGCGGTCGCGCCATGTATGGGCGCGCGCGGCGCCGCGCGAGCATATATAAGGGTGTGGCGAGCCAGAGCGGCGCACTCGCAGTCTCGCTGCCGTAGAGTCACTTCCCAGCGCGTCCCGAGCCGACTTCCCCGCCACAATGTGCGACGACGATGTAGCTGCGCTGGTAGTGGACAATGGCTCCGGCATGTGCAAGGCCGGGTTCGCCGGCGACGACGCGCCGCGCGCCGTGTTCCCGTCCATCGTGGGCCGCCCCAGGCATCAGGGCGTCATGGTGGGCATGGGGCAGAAGGACTCCTATGTGGGCGATGAGGCCCAGAGCAAGAGAGGTATCCTCACCCTGAAGTACCCCATCGAGCACGGCATCATCACCAACTGGGACGACATGGAGAAGATCTGGCACCACACCTTCTACAACGAGCTGCGCGTCGCCCCCGAGGAGCACCCCGTCCTCCTGACCGAGGCTCCCCTCAACCCCAAAGCCAACAGGGAAAAGATGACCCAGATCATGTTTGAGACGTTCAACTCCCCGGCCATGTACGTGGCCATCCAGGCCGTGCTCTCCCTGTACGCCTCCGGCCGTACCACCGGCATCGTGCTGGACTCCGGCGACGGCGTCTCCCACACCGTGCCCATCTATGAAGGTTACGCCCTTCCCCACGCCATCCTGCGTCTGGACTTGGCCGGCCGCGACTTGACCGACTACCTCATGAAGATCCTCACCGAGAGGGGATACTCCTTCACCACCACCGCTGAGAGGGAAATCGTGCGCGACATCAAGGAGAAGCTGTGCTACGTCGCCCTGGACTTCGAGCAGGAGATGGCCACCGCCGCCGCCTCCACCTCCCTGGAGAAGTCGTACGAGCTTCCCGACGGTCAGGTCATCACCATCGGTAACGAGAGGTTCCGCTGCCCGGAAGCCCTGTTCCAGCCTTCCTTCCTGGGTATGGAGTCGTGCGGCATCCACGAGACCGTGTACAACTCCATCATGAAGTGCGACGTGGACATCCGCAAGGACCTGTACGCCAACACCGTCATGTCCGGCGGCACCACCATGTACCCCGGTATCGCCGACAGGATGCAGAAGGAGATCACCGCGCTCGCGCCCTCCACCATCAAGATCAAGATCATCGCGCCCCCGGAGAGGAAGTACTCCGTATGGATCGGCGGCTCCATCCTGGCCTCGCTGTCCACCTTCCAGCAGATGTGGATCTCCAAGGAGGAGTACGACGAGTCCGGCCCCGGCATCGTGCACCGCAAGTGCTTCTAAGCGATCGGAGAGTGCCGGTCACGTGGCGCCGGTCACGTGACGCAGTGCCGAGTGTGTGGTGCGGCCGGCCCCCGGCGCCGGCGCACGCCTGTACGTTGTACGTAGTGATACCTGACAGAACTGAACACCTGAATGTTACGCCATCTTATTGTAATGTAATTTATTGTAAAATTTATATAAATTTAATTTTCTTTTTTATTTTATATTATACAACGGGATCGTTATGGATCTCACGCCAAAATGTAATTAATAAATAAACGGTTAATTTATTTATTTTAATTA
Source organism: Esperia sulphurella (assembly GCA_947086405.1). Classification (NCBI taxonomy): domain Eukaryota; kingdom Metazoa; phylum Arthropoda; class Insecta; order Lepidoptera; family Oecophoridae; genus Esperia; species Esperia sulphurella. The sequence goes on from OX352280.1 coordinate 119,721, forward strand.
CATCTATTCTTTTTATACAGTCGTTGACTTTTGGTTTTCAATTTACTTATTATTAGTCTCCTTCCTTCCTTCCCGTATTCCCCCGAATGTCATAATGGCGGTGACGCTCGCTTCCGTCACGAGTATAGAGTTTCAGAGCCAGATGTGAGTCATCATCGGTCATCAGCGCTCACACCTGTCTCCGACTGGGTCACTCGCACTGACAACATTCCTGCAATAACCATTGGCACGTAAACCTCTCTACTCCCATCGGCAGATATGTAAGCGCATTGCGACACCGACGCCCCGCCAGATATAAATAGACGTGTTGCCCCACACACCGCCACACGCGGTGTAGTCAGCCGCCGCGAGCACTACCATAAATAGTAAAGACAGATCCCAAGCATTTTCTAAATTTATCGTAATATCGTCGGGCGGAGCGCGCGCCCGCGCCGCGCCGCGCGCCGCCGTCCATCGCACGTTTCCGTAAATACCGACGGATGGAGTGAAAGCCGCCGCGTCGTCGGCGGCTATTAATACGCCGTCTCCCGGAGCGCGGAGCCCCGCGTGGGACTCCTGCGTGGAACGGATCTGCTTACAGCCCCCTGACCCCGCCCGCACTCGGTCCGGTCGCGAGATGTTGACGACCCGAATTAGATTCATGGACGATCGACACCAAATTTTGCTTCGAGTGTCGATGGATACATTTTTCTTAACTCTTTCTCGAAATAGAAAGCCCACTTTAGCATTGACTGTTCGAGTATTCTTGGTCGGTTCGCTGTTTCTTGCTCTGAGGTTGTTTGCATGAATATTATTGTTAGATTTCGAACGGTTTATAGGTCAATTAGAATGTTTTGCTGAATTTGTTTCCATTTGGCCAGCATACAACTTTTCTTCCGCAACAAAGATTGAAGAGTTTTTTATGAGGTCATTGCCGTTATGGATGGTTGAGATTTGAGACAAATCTTTAATTACATTACATTTCACAGTTAATCTGATATAACATTATTTGACTTTATTGTCTCTTATTTAATTTTTAACACGCATTGCATTTGCGTCTTGGTAACTAAATAAACGATTTATGGTATTCCGCAGTGGACTGCAAAGTTAACTTGGCAGTTGTTTTTGTTGTTCCTAAACGGAAAATTGACTATAAATACTAAGTCTGGTCTGGTGTCAGTCACATCCAGGCAGTTAGCCTCGTTAGCGCTATTAAAGTAACGCTTCGATACACGTTACTGAAATAGATCTACTGAGATTTGAAACACTTCATACATTATTTTTCCATACCTTTGAATGACTTTGGATTTTCTCAGTATCAATTATAACTGGGTAAATAGAGCATGGTTATTATACTACTTAGATATAATCAGAGCATATTATCAAATCGCTGTGATCTCTTGAAGTCATATGAAACTGTTTCTCTCACATACTCATTTGACTTCTGAGTATAAACAAAAGGTCCAAATGGATGATTTGATAAAACTCTGATTATATCGTCAACATAGACAAAGTGGAAATGGAATTTAAGATTTAATGACTTTGAGCACAATCTTTGCTACACGTTACTAAAATAGATTATTTCTTTCACTGATTTTGACTTTTGAAGTTTATACGACTCTTTCGAGTGTCAGTTATATCTGAATCAATAGATCATGGTTATTGATTACTTTGATATTAATCAAAGCATATTATCAAATCACTAACCCATTTTGACTGTTTGTATACAATCAGAAATGAGCATGTGAAGTGTGAACAACCAAGTCATACGACTTTAAGAGATTACAGCGATTTGGTTAATGTCTCCGATCGATGATATTATCTAACCATGCTCCATTGATCCAGATTTATAACTGGTAATGTAAAACAATTTTCAGAAATTTCAAAGACATTTTTAAAGAAATTTTAATAATTCGCAGCATAGATTGTAAATACCGTTGCTTTGAGCTAATTTATTGTATTTATATTTATAATACAGTTAATAAACTATATAGTAAGTATATATTAAGTTATGTAATGTAATGGTACGTAGGTATATATTTATGTATCTTATTTATGTATTATGTGTATGTATATATGGGTTTATGTATTTATAATATAATATAGATGGTTGTATTATGAGCTAATTCGTGTATATATTGTATCATTTATGTTTATGTAACATTATATGCATACTTTAGTGTGAGTGTATATTTGACGGGCACGTTTCTTTTATAATTTTGGTACTAAACGCATTATACCAGTCCTATCAGTTACTCTAAGATTGACTGGAAACAACCTAAACATACAAACATACATACATACATACATACATACATACATACATACATACATACATACATACATACATACATACATACATACATACATACATACATACATACATACATACATACATACATACATACATACATACATACATACATACATACATACATACATACATACATACATACATACATACATACATTACTAATATTATACGAGTAAATGCGAAAGTTTGGATGCTTGAATGTTTGTTACTTAATCACGCTTCAACCACTGGACGGATCGAGAGAAACTTGGCACACATATAGGTTAGGTCCTGGAATAGAACATAGGACAGTTTTTTTTCTCAAAAAAACATCCCTTTCCTACAGGAAATACATAATAATTGGTGATGTTAAGTTGTCCATGAGGATGACGTCGCGGGCAACAGCTAGTAATTAATAAGTAAGTACAGGGTAATGATGCGCGGTGAGGTGGGAGGGGTACGTCGAACCATAGAATACGTAATGTCAAACTTCCAGTTGCACCTGACAGCACCGTCGGAGGAGCGTGACAGTTACGTTACTCCCGACAGTCCTTCGACTAGGTCCTCTGTAGGTAACCACGTTTCCCATGGTAACCATTTAAATATGGAGAGTATCCGACCTCTCGTAAGCGAATTACATCAATCACACGTAACGTGGTGTGTGACGTCACGACGTGGAATAGTTGAGATTGAGTTGTAGTTTCACAAAGCTCATGTAATTGGATTCATATCGCATAGACCGGGAGCTGGGCGTCGGAGTGGATAATTGAGATCGCTACAGCGAGTTTAATAAACTTGCCCCTAGTACACGGCTACACGAGAGAGAGAAAAGATCTTTTTTCCGTTTGAAGTTGTTGTAGATGGTTTATTTATTAACTTTTATTTCATTTATTCATTTTGAAACTTACATCTATAACAGTTAACAATCCTACTAATATTATAAACGCGAAAGCTTGTAAGTATGGATGGATGTTTGGTACTCTTTCACATAAAAACTACTGAATGGATTTTAATGAAACTTTACAATAATATAGCTTATACATCAGAATAACACATAGGCTACCATTTATAAAGATATTGTGTGAATTTTCCAAAATATCAAGTAAGTAGGAAAAAATTTACAAGTGTCATATGCTATATAATTTATAAAGTTCCGTGGTCCACGCGGATGAAGTCGCGGGCAGACAGCTAGTACTTTATAACACAGTATAATATACATGTAACGATTTAGATTATAAATTATAAAAGACGTCATCATCATATAAGCCCTTAGACGTCCACTGCTGGACATAGGCCTTCTCCAACGAACGCCACCACACCCGGTCCTCCGGCCTCCGCATCCAGCCGCTACCGGCCACCTTCTTCAGGTCGTCGGTCCACCTGTCGCCGGGGCGTGAAACACCCTGCGCGTGCCGATCCGCGGTCTCCACTCCAGAACTCGTCTGCTCTAACAAAATTTTATTAGAAATTTCTATACTTTTTATACGGAGAAAGAATAAGTAATAGTACAAGTGCAGAAGACTGACAAAAGCTTGTTTAATTTCTCACAAACATACGTACAATATTCAATGCAAGCCAAATTGAATCCTACACGTATGAAAGAAAGTCAATGTTACTCTGAACCGCTAAATCACGCAACACTGACAGTCGTACGCGATTCGCGTACGTACCCCGGCAGTCGGGGCCGCGCGACATAGGTAGATTTTTATACTTAAAGTGCGGAGTGAGACAGGCCTGGAGTCGGTAACATAAAAAAATGGCCTTAAAAATCTTCTGTCGATCTAATAATCATCGATCAGACTCAGAATCAAGATAATAGTCTCAGAACGTCACTGTTTTGTGAAATACGATGTCGCCTGCATTAGTGCGCTGGCTCCTGGGGTACGCCCGACCGCGGTATTTGCCTGCGCCGATATTAGACAAGTTGTCGCGCTGGGCTCCCGGCCTCGCGGCGACGACACCAACTATATTAATAATCATTATTAACCTGCGGGGGGCAGGGGTGGGGTGGGGGGGGGGGGGGGAGCTAGGGCTGATCCCGCTGTTAACTATGTGTACCAATAATAGTTGATACGCTGTTAACGATCTCAACGCTGAAGTTTTGGACAGTTCATAAATATTTTTGTTATCTGTGTGCACCTAGGTTCTTTTTTTTTTCTTTCAAAACGTAACAGTTGTTAAATATATTCTTTATTGCACAACTTAAAACTAAATACAGTAATAAATGGTGTGTACAAAGGTGAGCTTATCTCTAAAAGAGATCTCTTCCAGCCAACCCTACAGGGTGTGAGACAAGGCAGTAAGAGCGAGGGGGGCAAAATAAGTGCATAATAGACTACATAATAACTAAATACCTGAACTATATATATACATATAATAAATAATAATAACTATAATAAACATACTTACATAAATACTTACATATCATATTATACTGAGTGAGACAGATAGTGCTCTTTTAGTTTAGTTGTAAAGGATGTCACCGACGTACTATCTCGAATGACCGTCGGCAGTTTATTCCACATCTGCGCGGCTCGGACAGTGAAGGAATTGAAAAAGAATTTGGTGTTGGATTTGGGATAGGTGAGGGTCTTGGTGATGCTACTTTTTTTTGATAAAAAGGGACCTGGTGGCTTGGACAGACTCGAGCGCTGGAGGTCCTTAGTTCAAATCCTACCAGGGACAGATAACTTAGTAGGAGAAAATCTTAGTTTGGGCAATAGACAAGTGTAAGTTCATGTTACAAGATTATGAATTGCTGTTGAACACCGGAAATGACGTGTCATTTCCGGCTTAGAATAGGGCCCACCCCCAATCTACCCTCCGGCGTCGACAAGGCGACTAAGGGATTGCACCAGGAACGGGCAGCAGCTTTCTCCTGTGTATATAATGATCATTAGTCGGCCCCGTAGCCTAGTCGGTAGTACACCTGCCTGCGAAGCTCGGGGTCGCGGGTTCGAACCCCGCCCAGGGCAAACATTCGTGTCATGAGCACTTGTGTTTGCCTTGTGACTGGATGTTATTTATATATTATATTATGTTTCTATGTATGTATATCAGTTGTCTGATACCCATATTACGGGCTCTGCCTAGTTTGGGATCAGGTGGCCGTGTGTGAAATGTCCCCACACATATTTATATTTATTACTGCGATCACCAATCCGCCTGCCAAGCGTGGTGGTTATGTCAAATCCCCCAATGGACAGCCTACCGAAAGTGGCATTCTATTGGGGAGGCTTGTGTCCAGCAGTGGACGTATTATGGCTGACGATGACATTTTAAGAAAATTAATAACTATTTTTATTAAACTATTAATGTACTCAACCCTCGAGCGACTTTAAAAAACTTGAACTTGCTTAATCTCTACTCGACGGTTAAATATCTTGTAAGCGGGAGTGAGACGGGAGGGGAGGTTAGAGGAGGAGGAGGGGAGGGGGGGTGTCTATTGTCGAAGCGCGAGGCAGCTCAGTCAAAGCGCAGATGAAATTTAATTGTCGCGCGCCAATAAGGCCCATTATCGTGCGCTCGCGCTGTTGCTCTTTCGAACTCATTGAACCGGAGAACTGAACCGGATTTTTATTAATTTCGCCTTTAACAGCCGTCGCGTGGACCCAATAAGCGATTGTTAGTGTGATCGCTCAAAGCTCGGCGCGGCGACAGTCGCGAGCGGAATGCCGTCTGTTCGATTGGAGCCATTTAAATATTGATATCAGCGAATGGAATTACGTTTCATTTGTGTCGTCAACTGTACATGCGACTTCATCCGCTTGTCATCTTACTTACCTTCATTATTACCAGTGATCGGAGCAGGGAGAGAGATTTCAATGACCTCAAACGTATATCTAATACATAAAATCGTAATAATCGCGTGTGTGTACATTGAAGATTTTTGCAAAAAAAAAATGGAACACATTTTTGGATTTCAATCATTTTTGGAATTTTTGTCTGTTTATCTTTTTGTCTGTGAGTTTGTGCACGCATCACTTAAAAACTACCGAACGGATTTTGATGGACTTTTCACAGAAACGTGGGGTAAGCCTAACATTTAGTCTTTATTTCATCGCAATCGGCTAACTCAATCAAAAGTTATAGACATTTTTAGTTTTCATATACATTAGTAGGTAACGTTAGTATGCAATATATTGCACATAATAGTCTCTCTTTTGTTTATCCTGCCCTTATGACGACCTCCGTGGCGGAACGGGTAGCTCTTGGACTGACACGCCGGAGGTTGCGGGTTCGAATCCCGCTAGGGGCAAATGTTCGTATGATGAATATGAATGTTTGTACCCAAGTCTTGTATGTTTATATATTTATTTGAGTATGTCTATCCTTTATCTAGTAACCATAACACAGGCTCTGCCTAGTTTGGGACTGGATAATTGGTGTGAATGTCTGACATATTTATTTATTATTATTATTATGTTGTGTTCCTTTTAAACCGCAGTGTATTTTTTCTATTACAAGTGAAAGGATTTTAAAAACTCCATTAAAACGCCCAAAGCTCTCGGCTACCGTGTTGCGTCCTACAAAGTGTTGTACAGGCAGGGCTCGACCATTGTCGAATTATCTACTAATTATCTGCCCACCATTGTCCGCCCAGCATTGTACTGATTGAACAACGAGACTTACCGGGGATTCGTTTAACTCACCACTTTAACTCTCTCTTTAAATCATTTGGAAATTGACAAAAAATTATCTTTTGAGATTTGCAAAAAATACTTTTCTTCTTGGACAACAAAAGGTTTCTAGTCCAATGCATTGTGTACAATGTAGTGTAAAACTATTTTAAGTTAGATGAATAATTCTGGTAATAACAGGGTTTGTAAAAAAACTATAATATAATCCTACTAATATTATAAATGCGAAAGTTTGGATATTTGGATGTTTGTTACTCAATCACGCTTCAACCACTGTATGGATCGGGATGAAACTTGGCACACATATAGGTTAGGTCCTGGAATAGGACATAGGATAGTTTTAATCCCAACAAAACATCTCATTCCTACGGGAAATACATAATAGTTTGTGATGGTAAGTTGTCCACGCAGATGAAGTCGCGGGCAACAGCTAGTATATTGTAATGGGATAGTTTAAATGAAAAACCTAAAGTCATTTAATATGCTACGATTGTTGAATTTCTTAATATTGTGATACTAATATAAGAAACCTAAATAAGTAACCATAATTATAACTTAGTCAAAATACTGCTGAACATAGGTAAGCCTTCCCAATAGAATGCCAATTTAGGTGGGCTGTCCATCACCACGCTTGGCAGGCGGATTGGTGATCGCAGTAATGATCTTAATATACGCAGGAGAACGCTGCTGCCCGTCTCTGGTGCAATCCCTTAGTCACCTTGACAACAACCACTTGTAGATTGGGGGTGGGCCCAATTTTGTGGCTCGGACAGCTCACCGAGAGAGTAATTCTATTGCGCAGGCCTATGTTCAGCAGTGGACGTATTTCGGTTGATGATATAATATATATGTTGTATTTTGAATCCGTGGGAATATAGTAAATGTGTATCGTCCATTCGTGTAGATAACGCGAGCCGCGTTGGACGCGCGCCAGCCTATGCATGCTTACATACGTACGTACGTATATAATGCAAACTAATCTATTTCACTTTCATCATCAGTTCACGCAGTAATATTAGGTTCATCATTAGGTTATTTTTGTATCCACTGCAGGAGCACAATCTTCCCAGACGGAGGATTTGGCCTACACTCCCTCAGTCGCCTTGTACGACATCCACGGGAAGAGTTGTTTGAATGGGATGTTTTTTTGAGATAAAAACTGTCCTATCTCCTATTCCAGGACCTTAGCTATATGTGTGTCAAGTTTCATCACGATCCGTCCAGTGGTTGAAGCGTGATTGAGTAACAAACATCCAAAGATCCAAATACTCAAACATCCAAACATCCCAAACTTTCACATTTATAATATTAGTAGGATCATCATCATCATCAGGTTATTTTTGTCTCCACTGCGATCTCTCATCTGCCGGAGACAGACGGAGGATTTGGCCTACACTCCCCGCGCTGGCCAGACGTTGGGGAGGCCTGACTGATGTTTTATAATGTATTCCTTCAGTCGCCTCGTACGACATCCACGGGAAGAGTTGGAGTGGTGCTATTCTACTCTACCGGAAACGACACTAGTAGGATAATAACAATCATTACATATAGGTACATACACTTGTCTAGTCCCAAACTGGGATTTCTTCTGTTCTATGGGAATTAAACAAGGATAGGATAATTCAAAAATATAACCTCCAGACCGGGACCAGCTTGTACAATTTGTACAAGGTCGTCTCTCCCACTTTCCCTCCATCGAATCCACGACCTCTGGTGCTCGATTCCAGTGACCAAGGCCAATGAAGCGGTCATATCAGTTGTCTGTCCGTGTGTCTCCCCAATTATAAAATCAATCGCATCGGCAATAAGTGACTCGACTTCACTTCGCTCAGCAAATTTCCCAAATCCTATATTAGCATTACACGCCGGAAACGATTTAAATAAGTCGCCTCGAGCGAAACTGCTAATCTGTTACTCGGAACGACTTCGCTGCAGACGGCGGGCGAGCGGGCGAGCGCACAAAGCGAATGTTTTTACAAAGAACAGCTTAGCATTGCTAAACAAGATGCTCCTTAAACCGAGCAACTGAATTTAAACTCAAACCTCTCCGAGTAAGGTCGAAGCGAGCCGTGTACAAACCGCCCCAACAAAGGGGTAGCATTGTCAACACGATGTAGTTTAAATAGTTTTGTCTCCTCTTTAAATAAGTATTTAATATTGTTTCGACTACTGTGCCACGGACGTTTGGGATGAATACGTATCACATATCAATACTTGCACATTTATTCCATACTTGGGGTGAGTTTCACAAGCTTAAAATTCAACTGAATACTTTCTATTTATAGCAATACACAGTTACAATAAAGTAGATTATTTTTTTTATAATAGAACGGCAGCTTATAGCTGACTTGAATATTTTCTTTTAAGAATTTGTCTAGTCTATTCTTAAACATGTTTACTGATGTGGCAGATTCAATAGATTCTCGTAAATTGTTCCATCTGGATACAGCCCTGTTGCTTAAATTTGTTAAGGGTACCTACAGGTGAGCATCTCTTTAATCATCATCTTTGTAATCTCATATCATGTCATGAGTAGAATAGGACCACTCCAACTCTTCCCGTGGATGTCGTATAAGGCGACTGAGGGAATACATTGTAAAACATCAATCAGGCCTCCCCAACCCGTCTGGCCAGCGCGGGGAGTGTAGGCCAAATCCTCCGTCTGTCTCCGGCAGATGAGAGAGGGTTGTGCTCCTGCAGTGGAGACAAAAATAACCTGATGATGATGATGAAGTCGTTCAATGGATCGATCTAATTGAGACCTTCAGGATGATAACAATCACTACAACACATCCAAATTAAAGAGTTGTTTAACACTTTTTCGTCTTTCATCATCATCATCATGTCAGCCCTTAGACGTCCACTGCTGGACATAGGACTTCCCCAATGAACGCCACCACACCCGGTCCTCCGCCCTCCGCATCCAGCCACTTCCGGCCACCTTCTTTAGGTCGTCGGTCCATCTGGCGGCGGGGCGTCCCACCCTGCATGTCCCACCCCGCGGTCTTCACTCCAGAACTCGTCTGCCCCAACGGCCGTCGGTTCTGCGACAGATGTGGCCCGCCCACTGTCACTTTTCGACTTTGGAAAGAAATAATTCCTTTCTGAGATATCCTGGAAAACTAAAAAAAAAAATTAGAAGAACCCGCCGTAGAGTTTGCAAGTAAACCTGCAGAGGCACTTGCAGCATCTGCCGAAATACGTCCACTGTTGAACACAAGCCTTCCCAACACAATGACACTTCTGGTAGGCTGTCCATTTGGGGATTTGCCTTAATCACCACGCTGGGCAGGCGGACTGGTGATCGGAGTGATGGTCTTAATATACATAGGAGAACGGTGCTTCCTGTCCCTGGTACAATGTTTAGTGGCCTTGACAACACCCACGGGAAGCCGGGAACCACACCAGAATCTCAACATGCCTAATGGAACTCATACATACAGACAGACCCCCTGTACTAAACGGTAACGGTATTTGGTACTAAACGCATTATACTTGTCCTTTCGGTTACTCTAAGGTTGACTGGAAGAGATCCCTAAGTGAGATAAGTCCGCCTTTGTACACAGTTTAATTCCTATTTTATTATTGTTGTTGTTGTTATTTTTGGTACAATAAAGCGTTTACATACATATATTTCATTCCAGATTGATAGTCCTATGAAAACCAACGCTATTTACGTCTCGGTAACATATACATGAAAGGGTCACCAGCAGCAAAAATAGGTTTGTATTACCAAGTAAACTTTGCGGTCCACTTAGGAACACCATCTATTGTGTATTTTGTTTTCGAGACGCAAATGCGTTTGTTTTCACAGGACTATTGATCTGGAATGAAATATACATACATACGCCCCCTATCGAGTACTCAAATTCAAATTATCTTGCGATTTATCGCTAATCCACTAATAAAAGAATCAAATCTAACTGCAAACACACGTCATGCGCTTCCTACTCGACGGTGGGCAGGGGTGGGGGAGGGGGGAGTAGATGGGAGGAGGGGGCGCGGCTCAGAATGTAATATTGGCGCGGGTTAAGGCGGCGCGCAAATAAAACTCTCGGCAACCGCACCCCCGAGCTTAAGGGCATGACACCTGCCTTACGAATACCCTTGCGAAGACAACACTGGAGACCGAGGCCCAGGAACGCCTGCGACGTGAAGGCTGCGGGACTGACGCTGCCCTGCCTCAGCCACGTCTGATTTTACATTGACTCTCTTAAATTTCTCTTGCAGTTTGGACAATAAGTAAGAGAACGACAAAATATAAACGAGCACCAATATCTACGGTATGAGATAATTTTTTTCTGTGGGTAAAATCCTCATGAATACCACGTTAGACTCGTAATGACTAAAGATGTCGCGTCCTGGGGATCGGCGTGTCAAATCCGACATAAGAAAAAAATGTCTTGTAATACGTATGGTCTCGTATAACAACCACTGAGACTGGATTTCTTATAAGACATTTCTCATAAGACACTAGAAATTTTTTGATAATGTGCGAAAGGCCTAAGCTGTAAACAGGTGATTAGGTGAGAATGGAATAACGAAAAAACAAGGAAAATCCCCTGTCACCAACAACACCGGGGGACCCGCGCAGGTCGCCACGCAGGTCCTCTGATGAGGTCCCCGGAATAGGACGAGCGCGCAAGCGATCCATTTTTCTTGTCTGGTGTCTCGTGTCTTATAATGTGGAAAAGGCCTCAGACTTCGCTGTGTCTTAACAGTTCTTGCCTCACGACCATACGGCCTCTGTCACCTGCGTACTTTGTCTGCGGTGTTTCAGATATCTGACTCATGCAAATCCGGTGACCTTGATGGACTCTTTTCACGTTCCTCTTAAAGAACCTTATGTGGTTCCGGTGTTGAGGGATGTCTTGGGACCACCTGTAGACAAGCAGCTCGTCCCACGGCGACAGCGCGCAATCGCAAGGAGCTGCCGTCTTCGACTGTCCTGGAGAAGCGTGTCAAAGTTCCAGTCAATATTTAGACTTTTTTTTAAATATTGCAACATTACAGATACTCCATTGCGTTAATAACTTTTATGCTATAGACAACAAGCATTCCTCACCTTCTTTGCCGTGTGGGATCCGGTACAGTAGAACGGGACTACTCCAACCTCTTCCCGTGGATGTCGTACGAGGCGACTGAGGGAATACATTATAAAACATCAGTCAGGCCTCCCCAACCCGTCTGGCCAGCGCGGGGAGTGTATGCCAAATCCTCCGTCTGTCTCCGGCAGATGAGAGAGGGTTGTGCTCCTGCAGTGGAGACAAAAATAACCTGATGATTCCTCACTCTAGCATTCGCTTCCATTTCATCTTCTGCCGTCCACGAACAAGTCAGTGTGGTGCCTCGGCGAGCAGCGAGCCGGAGAGCCGCCGAGCGCGCGCGACTTGAGGGATTGGCCGTAATCGCCACGCTTGGCAGGCGAATTGGTGATTGCAGTAATGATCTTAGTTTACACAGGATAACCCTGCCCATTCCTGCTGTAATCCCTAATCGCCTTGACGACACCCGCGGGAAGACTGGGGGGGGCGGCAGCAATATGTCCTGTAATGGACCTTTAGACTATGAAATGGCTGCAAAAAACACCAGTGTGGTAGTTGGAATATCTCAGTTTCCCACCCCTGGCTGCCCGTCGTCTGTCGGCTGTGGCTCGACTTCCCCTTACGGCCGGGTGTCGGTCGGTCGGCGGATATTTTTACAAACGTTATTAGTGTCGCGCGCGGGCGGCGCGCCGGCCCCGGGCGCTTGGCTTTCTTTATTAAATTGTCGGTTAGGCCGCCCTCACACCGCGACGCTGCTTGCTCCACTACTTGCCTGACTACTGGCCCGCTCTTGTTAATTGCCTCTACTCATGACAGTGCCATGAGAGTAAATAAACGTGATATAGTCAACAGACAGAATATACTTTCTTCGTTTAGTGGTTCATTGTGTCGCACACGCGTCAATTAATACGCGTAAAATAGCATCCTCGCTTAATTCCTATAGCACAGGAGATCCTAGTTTAGGATTAGATAAGTGTAAGTATATGTAATATTTATTTATTTATTTGATTGAAATACCTACCCATATCATTACAGAATAGAATACAAATATTATTGATTCAAGCAACAAGGGATCACTTTGTTAGTATGACTTAAATATGTGTTAGAAAAAGTAATAATTACATTTTAAATAAATTAATATTTATTCGGTACGTGGGTTATTTCCGCAGCACGCTTTATTAGTGAACGCAAATAAAGTCAATCCACTCGATATGGCGCAGCAGTGATTCACGTACGAGCAGTCCAGGCTGTTATTATTTAAACCTAAATTGATTGTGTACTAAACAAAATATAAAGTTTATAATAAATTGATATTTTTTTTATCTATCTACGTGACACAATAGTAAGGAATTTAAAAATAAATAGATAATGGGCCCGATTCTGAAGACACACATTTAAAATTTGACAGCGCTAAAATTGGTTTCGTCTTTATCTTCATAATACTGTGTGACAAGGATAGCAACATTTTTAGTGCTGTCAAATTTTAACGTTGTGCCTTCAGAATCGGGCCCTAGAGCGTAAAAAATAAAGTTTGTGTTTAACAAACCTATCTGCACTAGCTCCGAGCGCATTGTCCCGGTGCGCGGCCGCCCTTAATCCCGTGTGTTTGCTCGCGGCGCAAATTGCGGGCCGCACTCAATAACAGCTCGCCGGCGCCGGCCCGCACGAGACCTGCCACTGTACTCGCCTCATTGCAGCAGCCACATTTGACATGAGACAGGTAGGGAAGACATTTCATTGAGAAACATTCGCCTATCCTCGTGGATGGAAAAAATACCCTTTTACGAGTAAAGTCATCACATCAGTGGCGCTACAGGGCTTCGAGGGATGAGGTGTGTTGAGGGAGGAGGGAACGTCAGACTTACGATTGGTATCTATACTTAAACAACTTACAGCACTATTAGATAACTGTCACATTCCTCCCACTGACATTTAACCCAATCCCCCCTCCATGTAAACATATTCTAGAATCAACGTTAACAACAATCAATCATATATTTTGTATAATGATGGATGCCACATGTGATAGTGACGGCAAACTGATAGATTTTTTAAAGGAAGAGTGAATAGGCATCTTCTGGGTAAGCGCGCTCCACCTTAGGTCTCATCTACACTTAACATCAGGTGAGATTGAGGTCAAGTGCAAACCCATTAATATAAAAAAAAAACACGATAAGCGTCTGTCGCGCAGCGAGGAAGACAGGAGCTGTCATATGGAGATGTCCGTGTTCGATCCCCGCTCATAGTAAGGTAGAAGTTTTTAAACCTACATACATTTAATATTGCTGGCTGCTCCCAAACGCTGAATCAAAACATCGTGAGATGAGATAATAAGTTTGCTCGCTCACACGTGGCCCTCTGGTGGTGACAACAGTGCAACATATTTATAAGATACCTCGGTCCTTCTATCTAGACCTCACATTTAGACACTTATTTATTTAATATATTGTAAAATTACAGATTCTCCATTGCGTTACAATAATGTTTATGCGATAGGCGAAACAGGCATTCCTCTCTCTAGCACTCCATTCAGATCTCGTGCAACTGTCAAACCCGACTTGGTTCTGTGAAGAGATTATAGTATGCCGGTAGTTCTGTTATGATTGGCGACCCGTGTGAGAGGGCAGATTAGGGACTTTATTAGTGTGCACTCTCCCCCCCTTGGGGTTGTGAGGGGGGGGGGGGCACAACCTTTTGGCCTTTTATAGAGATTTTATTGGACACGGAAGCGGGGAATTAGATATAGTTTATCAAACAGTGAATGTTCAATGATGAATACGACAAGCCGAGATTAATAGCGCAACCCAACATTTGTAAGGGGGCGCACAAACACCAGGTGCCCTAAATGAAAACTTAAGTAAGTCGAGACTCTGACGTCTGAACAATACCTATAACCATTCAAACTAAATAGGCCAGAAAGAGCACCAGACTGGTGACAGACAGCAGAGTTTTACAGGGGAACTAAATATCATATCATTTATAAATGTTGGTCAAGGTGTTTTGCAATGATAAAAATAGTAATTTGCGTATACATTCTTTTATATAAATATTTGGGGTCGATTCCGAAGGCACAACGTTAAAATTTGACAGCACTAAAGCTTGCTATCCTTGTCACACAGTATTATGAAGATAAAGACGAAACCAATGTTTACACTATCAATTTTAAAATGTGTGCCTTCAGAATTATCTTATTAGGTTCAATAAATTTACAGTTATTCATAAACTTTAAACAGAATCTGACACATCGATACCCTAGTTCACAAACATACTAATTACGGGTAAAAGGTGGTGTAATTAGGACAGAGTGAACAAATCATAAAGTTACAATTTCACTGACAAAAAATTTTTTAATTAAAATATTTGTGAACTACGGTATCGATTGTAGAGGTCTGTAGGGGCGGCAAAATTTTAATAGCCTACTGGCGGAAAATGTGCAAAGCCGCCACTGCCCACAGGCAGTCGGTTCTTGCTCGGATGAGGCCTGCCCACTGCCACTCCAGCTTGCTACTCCTATGAGATATATCGGTGATTATTTTATTGGTCGAATCTCCTCGATGCAGAGCATATTCTTGAAGGAACCTCCAGCATAGCCCTCTCCATAACTTGATGAACGAATTTAAACTGGTGGTTAAGACCCATGCCAGTCTCCACGATTCTGAGCCGTCACTCGTAAGGCATGTCAAGACGTATTGATTAAATGCTTTCTATGAACACGGCTTTAGCCGTTTGACTCCCGCCCATTAGTCGTGTGGTTTCCGGCATGGAATAGGGCCACCACTAAATCTTCCCGAAGGGATTGCACCAGGGACGGGCAACAGCGTTCTCCTCTTTATATTAAGAGCATTACTTCGATCAGCAATCCGCCTGCAAAGCGTGGTGATTATGTCAAATCCCCCAATGGACAGCCCATCACAAGTGTCATTCTATTGGGGAGGCTTGTGTTCAGCAGTGGACGTATTTCGACTGATGATGATGATGTAAACATTGCGGTGTTGGAAACGTGGAGAACCAAACGCAGCCCAACTGGATAATATAGGCTTTCTTTTTAAAGTGATTCACAAGCAAATAATAGTTATTTGTTCAACAAAGGAGAAAAATTATTTTTTGTTGCGAGTGCTGACTTTAAATCACGAACTAGCGAAGTAGTTATAGACTACTGAGCACAGTGAGTGATTTAAATGCACGAGACAGAAAAAAATATGCTCTCGTGTGAAATATACAACTTTTCACCTCTACCAGCGAGAAAAGGAAAATGTATATTTTTTATTTAAATGTTGAGTTCTGAAACTGCACTGCTTGACATTTTTATAAAACCAAGTAAACATGATATTTTTAGGTAAGCGATATTAATATTTACTAGTAAATACTAGATAATTTATAAATATTCCGTCTTTAAAAGGCAATAGTACTATTTATAAACAAACTCATTACCCTATGTGTCAAATCGCTAGGCCTAATTAGTTTCTGAACGAACCATCGCCCAGTTTATCGCCAAAAGGTGGTGTTCGAAATTGGAATCACTTTTACTCACGTTCGCAGTAAAAAGTGATTTTGCTGCGAGTTTTTACGCATCAAAAGCTGGAGAAGTGAAAAGGTCCTTACTTGACATAATACTGGAAAACCTCGCAATCGAAATTGTCGACGATAAGTTTGCATACTGCGTAAGCATTTCGGATAATATCCGCCGAACTACTTAGCCATTTTGTACTCTCTAACGTGTCACGTGACATATTGTGATAAGCGTTTGGCGTCTAGCCGTAGTTAGACGAACATGAGTTTCATTTTGTCCACATTCTTTATAAGACTGCATTTATTGAAAACGGAAACTCTTGAATTTTCATTATGGAATACCATATAATACTTATACACTATAATTTTGTGTATTATTTTACTTCCTCGCATTCAAACTAAACAGAAAAGTAAAACGTCATATAACACACTCGAACGCCCCGCGTTCGTTCTAGTTCCTAGTTGAACAATGTACTAAAAGTTTTCAAGTTTTCTTGCCAATTCAAGCCGTATAAATAACAGTGGCGTCATCTGTACTAATTAGTTAGGTCACTTACGCCACTCTTCGCTAGATGGCAACACTAATCTAACACAAAGAATTAGTTTGAACATGAAAGGTTAGATGGCGTTGTGCTTATATCTTGTCTCGCCAACACGCGCAGCGCCATCTGACACAATCATACTCTCATTAACTAATACCTCAACCCACAATAGTCCACTGTTAAACGTAGGCTCTTCCACTAATTCTTGCACAATCCAGTCAATACTTTATGTGTTTTACTCATTCCATGCGCGTTCTTCATGTATAATTGTGTACGATAGGTTGTGAATGTGTTTGAATTGTAGCAAGCAACCCCAACCTGCTGGTGTCTATACTGCAGAGCACATCAACGAACGCCCTCTATGTTATAAATAAAGAAACATGTTTCCGCTACTCATCGCCAGGTGGCATCAGATTAATAATTAGTTTAAACAATCGCTAGTAGAGGGCGCTGTACTTTACCGCAAAGTTTGAATAGAATTTAAAAGTACTACAATCTCATACATCTTTGCATTAGATAATGAACATGAACATTCTGAGGCCTCGTTGTAGATAGGCTTGTGAACTTAATCAGAATCGGTTTATACAGCCAGTAACTTTAGCAGTAATACTTAATAGAAAATAGAATATGTTACTAGCTAAAGCAGTTACCTAGTTTTACACGCAGCACTAACATTGCGTTATGTCTACTAGCACTAGCTGTGTGAATGCAATGTAGGTACTAGCTGCGAGTAGAATGAGTGCCCCGGGCACACTTACCCTGCACCCGAGGACTACCCTGCACCCGAGGACTACAAGCTCCTTAACTGCATAATAGTTCATATTCATGGAAACAATATTTAATATAGGGTTGGACATACAATATCCAGGTGTAACCGGATCTGCCCGAGTCCCAATAACAAGATAAGTATTACGTTCATCAACAATGGTTATACAATTCCTTCACCAAACCTCAGAGTCATTCGCGCGGTGCAAAAAACCCCTTTTGTACCTCCAGCTAAGGCACTTAATGAGTTTGAGGTGGCAGAGAGCCAATAATGAGCGCTACACATAGTGGGATCCGGTCCGAGAGACTCGACTGTACGAACTTGGTTCTCCTCAATATGCTTTCAGTCTCTCGAGCAACAGAGGAAGATCATATAACACTACTTACTCAGCACGGTCTTGCGAAACTAAGTTCATGGACTTAGTTTCCCATTTATTTTATTTATTTATTCAGCTACAGATTTGCATTCACTCATTTTTATTGGAAATTTTTAAAAAATATAGTTTTATTTTTAGTGGAAAATAGGTATCAAAATTTATTGTGCTTTAGTCTGTGTTTAATAAGTTTTCATTTATCGATATTTTTCTAAAACTCTTGAACCGCTACCTCGCACGACTATTTCGGCCCCTCGTACTAACTCTATACATTATGCTCACGCCTTAACCCCAGAAGGTAGACAGATACGATGCCCCTCGCATTATGTCAGTCATATTTTTCTTCTTATTTTCCTCGGTCGTCCAGTCCACCGAGACTGACTGATGTCCGTCGTGTCAGCTGACAGTCTGCCATGCCTGGTCCCATGCTGCCAAGAGAAATCATTCCAACTGTCGCATCGTGTGTAGCCTCAATAAACCTTCACAGTGACGGGACAAGGGGAGCGCTAGGGGGGAGAGGCTGGGGGGGGGGGGGTCATATCTCGAGCAATTACAGCAAAACAAATGAGAGCTAACGAAATTCACCTCCGGCCGGGAGCGGCGCGCGCGCAGGGAGTGGCGTGGAGCCGACATTGTTTGTTAGTTCGCTCTCAGTACATCCATTGCTGTGTGGTTTCCGGTAGAGTAGAATAGGACTACTCCAACTCTTCCCGTGGATGTCGTACAAGGCGACTGTGGGAATACATTATAAAACATCAATCAGGCCTCCCCAACCCGTCTGGCCAGCGCGGGGAGTGTAGGCCAAATCCTCCGTCTGTCTCCGGCAGATGAGAGAGGGTTGTGCTCCTGCAGTGGAGACAAAAATAACCTGATGATGATGACATCCATCGGCCACATCAGGTAATGGATGTAATTTATTAGGAATATCGACAAGATGATGACGTTCATTAGCAAAATTCACGCATTTCATTGTATGTGTGGATAGACAGGTACCTATATTGTGTTTTAAAATTTAGTACTTGAGTAAATTCTGATATACGCCGATAACTCGTTCATTATTAACGGCTGTAAATAGTGCATTAGATTCAGTTTGAACTATTATATCATTGACGATCAGGGATTAAACAGCTAAGGGTTTTCTTTCTGGACGAGGTTTAATGTTGTATAACAAATTAATGGTACTTGGACGTCTCCCGCGCGCTACTATTCGCTGCGCAGCGCCAAAGGGCTGTATGTCGGCTGTTTTAGGACTTTTTTCGGTGTTTTGACTTGCAAATTGCACTCCCAACCTCCTCTGTCCCTCCCACCATATCGCTTGATTGTCACGTGTAGTTTCAGACGAATTGTGTAGAGCGCCGCGTGGTGGCACTAATTGGTACTAACTACTAGGTAACAGATGGCACTGTAAGTTTTAATGTTGGACAATTATAAATAAAAATAAAATAAATATGTCAGACATTCACACCAATTATTCAGCCCCAAACTAGGCAGAGCCTGTGTTATGGTTACTAGATAACGGATAGACATACTTAAATAAATATATAAACATACAAGACTTGGGTACAAACATTCATATTCATCATACGAACATTTGCCCCTAGCGGGATTCGAACCCGCAACCTCCGGCGTGGCAGGCCGAGAGCTACCCGTTCCGCCACGGAGGTCGTCTATCTATCTTTATAACCTGGTAGATTTATATTGCAAGGTTTTTTTATTGGCTTTGCAAATTTGCACTGCCACTTCAGCTCACTAAGTATTTTAATCGGTGACCTTACCTACTTCTCCACGTATGTTTGACATTTCCACCACTAATTCGCCCCATAGCTTAACCCCTGGTTATAATTAATGAGCATCAGTTAGTTAGCGGCGAGTATTAACAGCGCGCACTAACGCGTACTTCTCGTGCGCGCACAGTTTACTCGCGCGCTAATGTCATATAGCCCGGGAGCCAGACACCCTGTACATCGTCAGCCGAAATTCGTCCACTTTTGGTGGGCTGTCCATGTGGGATTTGCCATGATCACCACGCCTAGCAGTCGGATTGCTGATCGCAGTAATTATCATAATGTACACAGGAGAACGCTGCTGCCCGTCCCTAGTGCAATCACTGACTCGCCTTGACGACACCCACGGAAGGTTTAGGGGTGGAGCTGTTCTAAGCCGGGAACAACACGGCTGTACACTCCCCTGCATCCTCTAGCAATGTTAAGGTGCACTTTCGACCGTCGCGGCAGCTGCGCCGCACATTCTGATAGTGTTTAGTTTGTTCCCGCGGCGCGTCTACATTTTATGCTTTGGCATGCACTCGTTGTACCACACACTCACTCACATCTCTTCATGATGTGTTGACTAAAATGCTATTATAGTTTAGATTAATTTCTTCTTCAGGAATCTAAGTTTTTTACATTTAAACACTATAAATAAATAAAATAAAATATATCTTTATTTTCTCTACACAAAGGTTACAGATAAAGAAAAAACAACAGCAACCACAAAATAATAAAAAAGACCTTTGCGAGAGACTGGTGTCTGTACTGGTGTCTGTACTGGTGTCTGTACTGGTGTCTGTACTGGTGTCGGAACCTGTATGACAAATTATAAGTAAAATAAAAACAGCAATTAGGTACAAATAAAAAACATGATTGCGAATGTGTATGTGCAGGGTGTGTGTGTGTGTGTGTGTGTGTGTGTGTGTGTGTGATGGGGTGTATGTGCGTATGAAGATCACAATTTCTGCTGCAGCCTATTTTTTGCTTGCTGTTTATATGCATGCTGTGACTTGCTGTGACACAGTGTTGAATGATTTCTGTTTATTTTGATATAAATAAATACAATATATAAAAATATACGTAGGTATGCATTTTAGTTTCAAAAATCGTAAATTATGATGAACCACTTTCTTTGAAGATAATTTCTAATTTTGACATAACTCATTATTCCATTGCAAATTTACATAAAATAATTGCAAAGATTAAATTTTTTATTGTGATATTTATTTGCCAAGTGTTTTGTGCTGTTAAGTATCATATAAATAAAGAAAACAAAACAAATTAAAAATAGATAAGTACAAACAATATTATCGATATTAATGTAAATAAATAATAATAATAAATAAATATTTCAGACATTCACACCAATTATCCAGTCCCAAACTAGGCAGAGCCTGTGGTATGGTTACTAGATAACGGATAGACATACTTAAATAAATATATAAACATCCAATACCTGGGTACAAGCATTCATATTCATCATACGAACATTTGCCCCTAGCGGGATTCGAACCCGCAACCTCCATCAAAATCGTAAGTTCTAAAATGTTTGAAGTTCGCGTATTTTTTCCTAAGACCTATTTCAAAAACTGTTTAATTTGGTCAGCTATATACCCTGCAAATTTTAATAAGTTATTTACATTGGCATCGTCCTTAAAATTCGATTCAAAATGTAGCAAATGTTAAAATTATATTTTTGTGGAGAATGAAATAGTATGTAAAACTAAATAATATTTGAGCGCCCGTCTCCCGGACTGTAACATTATAATTTGTGATTACGAGTCGCATTAATCGGCCGTGATTCGTTACATTAGTCCGGCGCACGGCGAACGTTTTGTTTGTATTAATTACACGCGGCTAATCGCGCACAGGGCCGCCTACAGGGAACACAGGCTGTACAGAGTGACCCGCTAACTAAAGGGTCAATCAAAATCACGTTAATCCGCACAAAACGAGCCTTATCATTTTATCCAGTTGTTTATTACGACATTAGATTTTCTTCTTTAATATTTACGTATTAACCGAGATAGTAAAGTACAATTCATACATTACATACATAATGGTCACGCCTTGGTCCCAGAGGGATAGGCAGAGACGATAGATCGCCACTTTGCGCGATCCTGACACACCTCACTAGCCTCACTCACATTCATCAACCTTTTCATGCACCTCTTTTTATTCTGTTCACTGCGGACCCCAGCCGTTTTGAGGACGTTACTAATTTGATACTTGAACGTCCTCCTACGACGACCTCTAGCTGTAGTTCCTTCCACATTCGCACTGTATATTACTTTTGTCACTCTTCTTCAATTCAATACAATAATTAATCTTTACTGCATGCACTCAGACATAACTTATGTAACTTAACTTAAATACATTAGTACATCTAGGCTGTCTTGTCGCTTTTAGGGATTTGTTTCAGTCAACCTAAACATCAGGGGTGACGTCCACTGTAACTACATCAAATTTCTTCTTCTTTTTCAGTTCCATATGTTCTTCTATTGTGGCAAATATGTGTTCAGCCATTAATGAGTTTTAATAGTATAGTTGTCAGTTAATACCTACTTAATTTATTGCAGTAGAATAATCAGTAAGATCAATCGATCGATCTTTAGTTTAATAATAGGTACAAATATTTGAGCTTTATATGAGGTATAATAATATTAATAAATGCCTCATTATATACAATAGATTTATTTTTATTTATTTTTTCATGAGGCAGCAAGATATACCAATGCAGTCAAACGAGCTTATGTATGAGTGAAGTTCGATTGAAATAGCAGTCTTGCTGCCTCCGAACATGGTGGAATCCACCATCCCGACGATTGCAAGTTGTATAATCACGATAAAACTAAAATTAATGCGTTACAGTAGTGCTATTCTGTAATATACAAACTCACGTGCGAGTCTCACACTCGAGTGAGACTCGCACGTGAGTTCACTCACTTCGAAACCTAATCCATTGGTAATTTTGTAAACATTCTAGAGCACTGTAGACGTGAAATGAACAAAGAACTCACTTCACGTCGACAGTTCTCTAGAATGTTTACAGAATGCCAGTGGTTTAGGTTTTTAAGTGAGTATAATCACTTGAGTGAGACTCGCATGTCAGTTTGTATTTTACAGAATAGCACTACAGAGCAGTGACAGCGGGTTGCCAGCGCCGGGGGCTTTGTAGAGAAACAGTCGTATCGGGCAACATCGGAAACCTATTCGAACCGATTTGACGACAGCCAAGCATCCCCAGACTTGTGCCTAGACAGGTCGTCTATGTTATTATTTTATTTATTTGACGATACCAACAGCTTATTCTTATGCTTATTTAAACAATTTGTGCAGTTATCTTAATTAACAAAGCCAATTACAGGTTTCCTAGTATAACTCATGGTAACAGTGAGACTTGCTTTATCTACTTACAGATATGTAAATACATAAGAAAGAGAAAAAGCGTGTGTTGGTGTGTGTTCTGTGGGTGTGTGGGGTTTGTGTGTGTGTGTGTGTGGTGTGCAGGCGTAATAAAACATTATCGATTATTAAGTTTTTTTTATAATTTTAGTTTTAAAAGATGATTTGCTCTGCAAAAGGATCAATGTTTGAGAATATTTTTAATTTTTTATTTATTATAATTTATTTATATTGTCAGACATATGTATTAGTGTGAGTTATAAGTCTGTTAATCTTTGATCCACCTTTCTATATAGCCTGGCAAGACCTACTTAGTAAGTAGTAGACTTTATAGCTTCGTTAAAAAATAAAAAATTACCGGTAGTGAACGCGACCTAGGAATAGGATAACAATTTTTAAACTATACTGCGTCATCTTCGGCGAGGCAGCTATATTATAATTTCAACTCTACGTACAGGTTAAAGGGTCGCTTGATGGTATAAGTACATCCCATTATCTTCACGATATACTGAGACTTATGTATAGGTATACGCGTGTAGCGAGTGTCGCGTCGTCAGGAGAAGTCGGGGGCGAGTTTATGATGGCTCGAGATAACAGCGAGTGATGAGTGATAGAGGAAGGCGGGCCCGCGGTATGCAACTGTGATAAGGACGATGCACACGGGTAATTGCCCGCCTCGGTGGTCTAGTGGATTGGTTGTTACACGCGAGTGCCAGGGGTCGTAGATTCGATTCCCACAAGGGACAAACTACTTTGTACAGATTGTACAGGTTGGTCCGGTCTGGATGTTTTTATTGTGAATTGTTATATTCTTGGCTAATTCCCATCGCACAGGAGAAAATCCTAGTTTGGGACTAGACAAGTTTATATATGTATATGAAAATATTAAAATATTTTTTTAAAGGTTATATGTGTAGTACGTATTATTATGACGACCTCCGTGGCGGAACGGGTATCTCTCGGACCGCCACGATGGAGATTGCGGGTTCGAATCCCGCTAGGGGCAAATGTTCGTATGATGAATATGAATGTTTGTACCCAAGTCTTGGATGTTTATATATTTATTTCAGTATGTGTATCCGTTATCTAGTAACCATACCACAGGCTCTGTTTAGTTTGGGACTGGATAATTGGTGTAAATGTCTGAATTTTTTTTATGATAAATAATGAGGAAATTACAATGATTTTTCCGTCCAGCGATATAAGACGATGATTTGCCCCTAGTCAATGCACCTACATGCTTGTCTTCTTAAAAACGCAGTAATCATACAATAAATTGTACCGGTTTTTAACGTTCTCTCCAAATATTATTGCATGCTCTAAGCAGATCGCAGGCCCCTTCTACAGATGTATACTGCCTGTAACTCACCTGTGTATCGCAACTATAGTTTTATCAATTCCATGATCCTCATGTCAGCCCTGCGCCGGCCACTATATACTGACCTTCTCCAATGAACGCCACCACACCTGGTCCTCCGCCCTCCGCCCTCCGCACGTTCAATTTCCATTTGAATATAAGCCTAAGCTGTTTTTAAAATTACAAATCTTTATATATATTTATTTCGTGATAAATTAGTATCTTCATCATCAGCCCGAAAGAGTCCACTGCTGGACATAGGCCTGACCCAAGGTGCGCCACTGAACCCGATCTTAGGTTCTTCTCATCCAGTCACTGCCAGCCGCCTTACGCAGATCGTCGCTCCATCTAGCCAGGGGGCGTCCCACACTACGCTTGCCCAGTCGCGGTCTCCACTCGAGAACTCGTTTATGTATGTATGTATGTATGTAAACGCTTTATTGTACCAAAAATAACAACAATAATAAAATAGGAATTAAACTGTGTACAAAGGCGGACTTATCCCACTTAGGGATGTCCAGTCAACCTAAGAGTAACCGAAAGGACAAGTATAATGCGTTTAGTACCAAATTTGAGAAAGAAATGTACCTACTTTTAATAAAATTCGTTTACATGAGTTATCTTACCAAAAGGTAATTAGAATGCAGTTTTTAAATTAAACTAGCCAATGGGCCCGATTCTTAAGGCACATATTTAAAATTTGCCAGCGCTAAAATTGGTTTCGTCTTTATCTTCATAATACTGTGTGACAAGGATAGCAACAGTTTTAGTGCTGTCAAATTTTAACGTTGTGCCTTCAGAATCGAGCCCAGAGCAAATGTTTTCACGTTTTCCAGACAAAAATAACGGAAACGCGAGCTAACACAATATTAAATGTTGTTCCTGCTAGCTTGCTAGCACTCTTGCATAACGCCGACCAAGAAACAACTATTCGTGGCTTGCGCCATAATCGCTCATGAATATTTATTTCTCTATTTGTAAATAGTTTTGTTACATTTGTCACTAAACATCGCGTAGCGCAGCGGCTACCGGGCAAACAGTAGCGTAGGAAATTACGAAAAAAATTAAATGTTATTTTTCTGGTTTCTTGTTTATTTTTTCATATATCAGTTTCGTATTTTCGGATAAAATTCAATTTGAAAAAAGAACCAACAGTTAAAAAAATTTCGTTTAAATCGCATTGTTTTCAAATAAGATAGAGACAATATATATTTTTTAAAAGTAATAAAAAAACAAACGAACTGAGCGAATTATTTCGCTTTGCCTATTGACACAGCCTACCAATACATCGTGAAGATTGAGACAGTAACTATATTTACGAAACAAGACAGTATTAATTACTGTTACTTATATATAAAACTTAAAATTAAATAGAGTTAGGTAGGTATTAGACACTGTTAGCTAAAGGTGAATAAAGATAATTCATAGCTATGCCTAGCGAGTCCTTAAAAACATCAAGGCAAATTCTTGTTAAGTGTTTTGTGTTTTCATTTGCTCGGTTTTAAAGTTGAATTTTTTTACACAACGTCATACGTGCGTATAACAGGCAAGTTGAACGACAATGGTTTTATAATCGCGTTTTACCAACGCTGGGCTACGAGGCTACGAGCTACGACTCGTAGCAGTTTTGTATGCAGCTCATTATTTTCCTCGTGTCTTTTTCATATTTAAGTTTGATTGATTTGGCGAAAATACTTGCGATCCCATGTGTAATAATTTCCAGGTTCGATTCCTATACTAAGTGATACCAAAATACTCAAACACATTTTTTTTTAAATTTGTTCATCATCATCATCAGCCGAAATTCGTCCACTGTCGAACACAAGTCTCCTCAATAGAATGAGACTTTTGGTGGGCTGTCCATTGGGGGATTTGCCATCAACACGCTTGGATTTGCCATCAACACGCTTGGATTTACAATCAACACGCCTGGCAGGCGGATCAGTGGTCGCAATAATGATCTTAATATACACAGGAGAACGCTGCTACCCATCCCTGAAGTAGTCCCTTAGTTACCTTGACGACACCAACGGGGAATGAAAAAGATTTTCGTTTTTTAATTCTTTCCTCCAGCATGTCGCGAGTATATTGTTAATTACCACAGAAATGGATACAGGTAGAAGGGATACCTCGCTTGTTTACTTCAGTCTCTCGAGGGTCGATTTCCGGACACAGCGCGCCCCTCCCGCGCACTTCTTTTGCCTCGTGGTCACGTTTCTAGTGAGGAGATACAGTATTGCAGTTTGAAAACGGGCAATATGGACCTTTTTCAGATTTTTTGTCGGTATTTACTCGACTTTGACTCGGCCCGAAACGAGTAAGCGTTTGACAGTTTTTGCAATATATTGCAAATAGCTGGCATGCGTGTCGCGCTCACTTAACCATTCTATCTCATCCATTGTTAAGTATATTTTCAAACTACGCCAGACAGACTGTTGCGTCGACAATTTATATTTAATTGTTTAATAAAATGATATCACAGTTTAAAAACGGAAACTTACAATTGTACAAATTGTAAGTTTCCGTTAAGCAACAATTGATGCACACTCTGTTGGTATACTTCATCATCAGGTTATTTTGGTCTCCACTGCAGGAGCACAACCCTCTCTCATCTGCCGGAGACAGACGGAGGATTTGGCCTACACTCCCCGCGCTGGCCAGACGGGTTGGGGAGGCCTGATTGATGTTTTATAATGTATTCCCTCAGTCGCCTTGTACGACATCCACGGGCAGAGTTTGGAGTGGTCCTATTCTACTCTACCGGAAACCACACGGCATAATATACTAATAAATAAAAATAAAATTAAATTGATGTCATTTCTATTATACTGACAGGATGGAGTCAGTAAAACCGTAAACAAAACGTAGGATTTACTCAAATATTCGTAAGATGGTTTCTTGCGCTAGTACAAGCAAAAATAGACTTTATGACCTTTTAATAACGCCACTGTACAAAAGGGAAGTTCAAATACAAACTCACACTATGAAAGAACACATTTATTTATATCTCTCACCATCCACATACTTAACGATTCCACAGAAATCCACCAAGTTTGTTTTGCCGTTTCAGCAGCGCTGGCGGAAAATCGTATCATTATAAACTAGTAGCTCTGCATTTAACCGCCCGCAGAACTAACGTGGTGGATTTACACTGATTTACGTCATAGTTTCTTAGAGCTACAAAACCCTCGCTACTTATGTATGTATGTACACTCATAATATAAATACTACTATATATACATCACAGAATAATGGAAGGTAGACGATACGCTAATGAATAAATGAAATTGATTCGCTTTCATCGTCGCGACTTCACGCAGCAGGCAATCTCATCTCACGTTTAAAACTCAACAGTCATATAACGGTGGGACGCTGTGATTGGTCGGTTTCGACAAGATGGCTGTGTTCGTGAAATCGCGGTGATAAATTTCTGCCACGACGCTGTATTGTGAAACTTTACTGCATAACCACAAAAAAGTTTGAAACTGAGATAAGTAAATATAAAACTTTCAAGTATGACTCCGTTACTACGAAAGTAAGACAGTGGGATATTGTAACACTCTGACTAATAAAATAGTAAATAAATATGTCAGATATTCACACCAATTATCCAGTCCCAAACTAGGCAGAGCCTGTGGTATGGTTACTAGATAACGGATAGACATACTTAAATAAATATATAAACATCCAAGACTTGGGTACAAACATTCATATTCATCATACGAACATTTGCCCCTAGCGGGATTCGAACCCGCAAACTCCGGCGTGGCAGTCCGAGAGCTACCCGTTCCGCCACGGAGGTCGTCATAATAGTTCATCATCAGCCACACAGCCACAGTCCACTGCTGAACATAAGCATCCCCTAAAGAATTACACTTTTGGTAGGCTGTCCAATGGGGGATTTGCCATAATCACCACGCTTGGCAGGCGTATTGGTGATCGCAGTAATGATCTTATTATACAAAGGAGAACGCTGCTGGTTGTTCCTGGTCGCCTTGACCACACCCACAAGAAGAATGGCATGACCCTGTTTTAAGTCGGGAGTTACACGCTATATAATAGTATATTAGAAATAAAATATTCTTATACCTTTTATAGTCAAAGAATTTAATGATTCTGCTGTCGGCAGTAAGTTATGCGGACATACAAACAGACTTCTGAAAACGTTACAACTAAACCGCGGATCAAAATAATTTAATTGTAACTATGTATTTACAATTTTATTTACATTATGAACTGCATTGAAAATTGTAGGGTGAAGACAACAAAACCTGACCATCAATAAAGTCATAAAAAGTCATAAATAAATTTTAGAAAAATGTTAATTAAATGGTTGTCAATGTCGTGAGTATTATTCATTTATAAAATAAAATATTAGAATACTGTATCGAATACCTGCATATATTTACGTACACAGACATAATTACTATCTTCAATCTCACTACTTAAGTACTATGATCCAAATCCTTAGTTTAATTTACTTACATATAGGTACATTATTTACAAACTGACAGTTATATATATAATATTATAATCCGTATACTTATGTTATCTAAAATTAAACCCTCATACAATAATGATTCGAGTTCTAAACTTATAATACGTTTTTTTAAACAAGAGTAGGTATTTTACGAAAGACAAGTGGATAACATTTTATTCACAAAATCGAATAAATAAACATGTAAACTTCGCGTGTGTGAATATATTTGTACAAAAAATGTATTTGGGGGATGAAGGATAAGTAATAGAATACATTAAGATCATTTTTGGAATTTTTGTCTGTTTATCTGTTTATTTGTGCGCCCATCTCATAAAAACTATTGAGCCAACTCTGATGAAGCTTTATAAAAACATGGGGTTTAATATGTAGTAACATTTAGTCTTTATTTCATCGCAATCGGCTTACTAAAACAAAAGTTATCAACATTTTTAGTTTTCTTAAACTTGCATTATGCTCCTCGGAATTCAGATTGCGATGAGTTAGGACATTTGGAGCGTGGATAAGATGAAAAGAGAGGAGGGGGTATGGAAGTGTATGGGGAAGGGGAGCGGGAAGAGTAGCTGGAAAGAGATGGTTAAATAATAATCTGTAGTTCACGCGAGCGGAGCCGCGGGCACAGTATATAATACACATGTCGGCTCAAGAGCGGGTAGTTCAGTAGGTAGTTGACTTCGAGATGGCTTTCGTCACCATTCAGCCAGAACATCTAATGTACCATCACAATATGTTAGTGTTACTACAGACAGACAGCCATTCAACTTCTATCGCACATAACTATTCAGCCCGACCAAGGAGACTCGATGGCTGCCCTCTCACAAGCGTTCCAACCCAAGATAATAAATACCTTCTCAATACCGCTGACAACTATGTGGTTACGACAGGTCCACCTCACTTGACGGTCACTCGTCGACTGACACGTTCTACTACGCGATCCGATATAAGTACTCGGCTCATGACAAGTCATTGTTCAGTATCATGACTGGTATCATGACTAATTTCCGACTTTACACATTAGTATTGAGCCTACAATTAGATGATCAAACAGAAAATAGTTTTATATATTATCCAGCAGTTCATTACAATGGGATTTTAAACAGAATGCTACAAAGATGGCGCTGTGTAAGATTTTATCAAGCGACCGACAAATATGTGACGTACAACTTACTGTCAACATTTCAGTCCTGAATTTAGTACTCTCTTAGTCAAATAACAATGTCGTTTCATAGTTTTTAAGCTTGTCAATAAGCTTGAAAACTATGAAATATGTGTCACAGAAAGGGGTATACGTGAGCACACATCGTTACCAAAACTTTTTAGCAGTAAACTAAAATTAATTTTTAGGGGTAAATATTAGACCATCTGCAGTCCCTTGAGACTCTCCACGTGTTCCTTGGCCTTCATGCGCAGCGCCGCGATGGAGGAGGAGCGGGGGTCCGGGGGCGCGGGGTGCGGCACGGGGGGCGCGGGGGGGTGCGGCGCGGGGTGCGGCGCGGGGGGCGTCAGGTACGAGGGGTAGCCGGACGGCGGGTGGCTCAGGAACCCTGCAGGCAACAACGTAAGTTATTATCTAGGTTCTGAGGATCAAATGCTTGAAAACTTGAGGCATTTGTTAAAAATGCTATTGTTTCTCATTATCGGGAAATTTTATACATATATTCCAAATTTAAGCTCAGCCAGTGGTTTTAGATCAATCTGGGCCACAGTCCGACAGAAAAAAAGAGTGAAGTGTCTTACCGGGCAGCGCGGTGAGCAGCGGCGGCGCGAGCCAGGGGTCGACGGGCAGGCCCAGCCCGCCGAGGCGCGGCAGCCCCCCCCCGCACCCGTACTCCGACAGCCCCAGCCGGGCCGCCTCCATCTTCTCCTGCCGCCGCCACTTCGCGCGACGGTTCTGGAACCACACCTGCAATGGACAACAAGCGAACTTTAGAACTCGTTAAATTGTATCTGATACTGGTTGGAGTGCGAGGTGAGACAGGGGGATTATTCTCCCTCACGCTCATCGATCTCTAAATGGAAGGTCTGATCGCCGAGCCTGAGTTTGCATGCGGACTGCTACATCAATGGAGTTAGCAACAATAATATTAGTTACGCAGATGATATGGTGTTGCTGAGTCCGTCAATAAGTGCCTTCAGAAAACAAATTGAAGCCAAGTCATGGTATAAAGTAAAACTACAATAAGAGTGAACTTATGGTATTTATTTCGGGGATGAAAGATGCAGAACATGTCCCCTCCATCCATTTTAAGGTAGTACTTTCAAAACGGTTAATCAGTTAAAATACATGGGTCATATTTTAGCCGATGTCCTAAAAGACGATGTTGATATTGAGAGAGAACGCAGGGCGTCGGCGGTTCAGAGTGATGTCAGGCCACAGGTTATTCGCTGCTCCATAGATGTTTAAATAACATCATTCCAGGCATACTACGAGTACCATTGCTTTTACAAGAGTAGCCAGTGGGTTAACTAACTCAGAGAGCCTACAACGCCCTACATTTGCAGTACAATAATGCCTGTAGAGTTCTGTTGCGACTGCCCGCTTTTGTAGTGCGTCGGGGAGGTTTGCTGAAGCGCGTACTGTTGATTTCTATGCCATAATATGCAAGACGGTGGCACCCCGTATACGAAGGACGCGTAACAGTAGCGACGTCATTCTAAAGGTTATTGCTGGATAATCTGACTACCCAATGTGAACAGATGGATGGGCATAGTTATTGGTGTGGTAAGGTGAGGATTGTATGTTAATATATTATTTGCATACTACCAAATATGGATCTTTGAAATCTAAAAAAGCATAGAATCTGCAAAAGATCGATGTCGACAACTATAAGGATATAAATTATTTAATTAAGTAACGTCAATGCTATGTAAAGACATCTAGTTTTAAAGTTCAATGAATACGTAAGACAATACGTAAAAATTGAATACAAAATGTACGATAAATAAATTCTTAATGAACTTAATTAGACAAAACAGTAAATAAATTAATCTTATGATAAATGACTTTGACTAAAATGCAATTAAGACTTTAACATTTAACTCAACATTAGAACGTTACGAACACGCAACCAAAAACAAGTCATTATCAGTGAACTTTACAAATTAATAAGGTGACAGACCATTTGAAGCAAAGTTTACGATAATTGATGATCACCAAACTTCGGCCCCGTCTCGGCACGAGCCCTAACGCTTGCGAGACGATAAATCAGAAACTGAACACGTCACTCGCGAGCTCGTGAGGGCAGACATAACAAAACTAACTCGCGACATGAAACACGAACTCAATCACATAAACGGTGTGCCATCACGGTGCCATCCACCCTGCAAATGCTGGCGTTACGGGTCTAAACAACTTTTATCGGCTACAAAATAAAGTTTATTGTGTATTTATTGATGTGTTACAGCCGTGGTGTCGGGTTGTAGTGTCGAATGATATATTCATGGAGTTGCAGTCGGTCGCACGAGTCGCGTGACCGATTCGATTTCAGTACAGGAGACAGCGGGTTTGGGCCATGCGAAGTTGATGGCGCCCCTGTCGAATATATTAAATTTACCTATTTAATGATGAAATATAGCATTTATGAAATTTATTAAATTATAAATCTAGAAATAACTATTACTTTTATTTTTAGAGTACAATGTGCATTTTAACCAAACCAGAGCTTTAAGGAAGACCTTCTTAAGCAATTTTAAATGTTAAACAGACTACCAGAGGTAATCTTAAATATGACGAATAAAAAATTTAAGAATTACATTAAAACAGCTTTGTGTAAGTAAGCCTAATAGACGATAATTTGAATGACAAAAAATCCTGGTATTAATGTTGCTTCAGCTTCACACAATCTATATAAGTATTATTGTTAATAAACGATTATTTGAATGACAAAGATGCCTGGTACTAATGTTAATTCAGCTTCGCAAAATCTTTATTAATTGTATGCAAACTTGATTTTTAAAAGATGTTTTTTTTTAATCATTTTTATTTAGGGGCTTTTATACTATCGTATATGACAGCCCCATCATAGCCTTTAAAATTATATACTTTCAATCAAATACAGTTAAATCATATATCATTCTGGCCGAGTCCGAACAGGGCTCGGTCAGGATGCCCTGCAATATGCCCACATTCATTATATTAACATTTAATATCCTTATCAGCTTTTCCCTCTTTGCCTGGTTCCGGACACACTCCAACAGTAAGTGATGGACATCTTCTACCACGCCGCATACTTCACAGTTAGGGTTAAATAAATAAATATCTCAGACATTCACACCAATTATCCAGTCCCAAACTAGGCAGAGCCTGTGCTATGGTTACTAGATAACGGATAGACATACTTAAATAAATATATAAACATCCAAGACTTGGGTACAAACATTCATATTCATCATACGAACATTTGCCCCTAGGGGGATTCGAACCCGCAACCTCCGACGGGCAGTCCAAGAGCTAACCCTAACCGGTTGTCATAAAGATATAGAAAAAATCATCGATTCCTGACTTTCCAGATCCATGTTAAGAATGGTTTTCGTTAATGTCTATGGAGACAAAATAGGCCATGTGGTTCTCGGCTTAAAATAGGGCAACCCCTAATCTTCCCGTGGGTGTCGTCAAGGCCACTAAGGGATTGCACGCACCAAGCAGCGTTCTCCTGTGTACATTAAGATCATTACTACGATCACCAACCCGCCTGCCAAGCGTGGTGGTTATGTCAAATCCCCCAATGGACAGCCCACCACAAGTGGCATTCTATTGGGGAGGCCTATGTTCAGCAGTGGTCGTGTTTCGGCTGATAAAGATGATTTATTTATTATTATTTATTATTTATTACTTGTAAACTGCTGTCAGATGTATTTCAGAATGTGTATTAAGGCGTATTTAACTATTCATTTGATACAATCTCGGAAACAAAGATCCACATTTCAAAACATCTAACAAATACAGTACAAGTAAATATCGATGCAGGAACTAAAACAACAACCAATAAAACCCTTGGCACGCAAATATAACGGCAATTAGGTGCGACAACAGCGTCGTGTCGCTGTCGCGAGCCGCGCGACACGACGCGACACGACGCGACGTTTATTGAGCACGTAATTGTAACATTACCGACCGACCGACCGACTCTAGTGTCGTGACACTGATTGCGCAATTTATTTACTAACTTACTTCCTTACATAGCCTAAGGTTGTCGAATACTTGGGCCCGATTCTGACAGCACACATTTAAAATTTGACAGCGCTAAAATTGGTTTCGTCTTTATCTTCGTAATACTGTGTGACAAGGATAGCAACACTTTTAGTGCTGTCAAATTTTAACGTTGTGCTTTCAGAATCGAGCCCATTGTTTACCTAAATTGAAATAACTTTTCTAAATTTAAGTTATGTTAGACAGTAATTTGTAAGGGTGCAATTGTATTGCGAAAAACTCCAACCCAAAAATAGGATTTTCTCCTGCGCTATGGAAATTAAACAAGAATAGAACAGTTCACAAATATAGCATTCAGACTGGGACAAATAATACAAAGTTGTCTGTACCCGTGGGAATCGAACCCAAGCCCTCTGGCGCTAGAGTCCGACTACCAGGCCACAAGGCCCACGAGGCGGTAAATTTTCATGGTACACTTTATTAGTTTTAAAAAAAGATATCATTATCAACCGAAATACGTCAACCGCTTAACATAAGCCTCCCCAATAGAATGCCACTTTCGATGTGCTGTCCATTTCGGGATTTGCCACAATCTCCAAGCTCGGCAGGCCGTTTCTTCTTCACAGCGCTAACACCTAGGAAGCGGTAGTTGATAAAAAAAATGACGTGTACCAAGTGTACTCATATGCAATAAATGATTTTGACTTTGACTTTATAGAAGTGAACCAAACGGTGCGAGGTGCCAGCCCTGACTCGCGAGCTTTAATATGACGTATGGTGTCAGACGGTGCGGGGCGCGGGACCCACGCAGCGGGGGTGAGGGGAGGGGGGGGGGGTCATAAATCCTCATATGAAATCAGATATCACTACAACATAGTGATTTTAGTATTTTTTTTTTGTCCTGCAGTTTTTTATCCCCTGACATATTGGTCAGAGACATTTAATATGCGGTGTTTGCTCTTTAAACTAGATTCTTCGAGCTCGTATAGCATGAGAACACACAGGAATTGGGAGTATGGGGAAATGATTGTTATATATATATATTTTTATTATAATTTTTTTTTTGTTTTTTTTTTTATTGAATTTTTTGTTCCTGAGATCCTTTTTTCGTGATTTTAGTTAGGAAAGAAATATGTCCTGTCATGAGCTATGCAAGGAAGCTATTTGAAGAAGCAAACGTATACGAGGCACATTCACACTAATCTTATTTAAATAGGAACGTAAACTTCG
This sequence comes from Esperia sulphurella, assembly GCA_947086405.1. Lineage (NCBI taxonomy): Eukaryota > Metazoa > Arthropoda > Insecta > Lepidoptera > Oecophoridae > Esperia > Esperia sulphurella. The sequence goes on from OX352280.1 coordinate 155,276, forward strand.
CGTGTCCATGACAGTGTAAGAGAAGAGGAGGGGCGAAGGGAGGGAGGTCTGCGCGCACGAAGTCGCGGGCTCAGCTAGTCCATAATAACTGTGTGAAATTGACTTGGATCAACATCAATTGATTGCAATGTTGGCGATTCCATTACTATATTGGGGGGTTTTCTATTGAAAGTATGCTGGAAAAGATAGCTTTAAGCTTTTCGTAAATCTGTCCTAGTTGTTATTTTATTATTTGTCTGCAATAAAGATATTATATATCTATCTATCTATGAATATTTTTTCATTATAAATGGGTGAGTTATTGACGCGTTCATATAAGTTTTAAGTCGATTAGAACTTTAAAATCTTAACAAGTTTCAGCTTGCCAATCTGAAACAGTTTTGTTTTAAATATAACTTTTTTCGATAATGTTAGAAATAAATGTAGAAACGCCAGTTTCACGTTAATGATATGGGCTGTATGAATAAAGTCATTGCCCATACAACAGAGTAAAAAGTTACTCCCCACTACTACTACTTCTTCTGTTCCAACCGCCATCGCAACAGCTCTGTCTGTATAATTTCTTTTATTTTCTATTAATATATTCCCGCAAACATACACTCACGGTACACACATATACTCATCCCTACAACATTACACTACAATAATTGGTGTATTAAGTGCTCCACCAGATCCAGCCGGATATCGGTAAGTGCTTATTTAATTTCCTACTTTATCTTCTATAAGTTATTCTCCCGCCTAAACTGGCATAACGGCCATGGAGTGAATTCCATGCCCGGCCCGTTTAAAATGTAAACATTCTTGTGAACTTGCTAAAAGTTTTGAGATTTATTTGGTATTTTTTAACAAGTGTGTGTATGGAGCAAGCGAGTCTAGCTCCAGAGCGTGAGCCAGTATATCGTGCGGGTGTGCCCACCACTGCGACCATAATCTTATTTATTTATTTATTTAACTCTTTATTGCACACACACAGATAAAATAAAAAATAATACATTAAAAGAAACACAAGTCTTACTTATCTTCTCAGACAGCCAGGAAGACCTGGCGACACTACCACCCTTCAGGATCTTTTGTGCCAAACCCCTGACCACCGACGGTGCCCCAAGCCGATTTGGTGGACTTCACACACGCCTTAGAATTTCTTCTTAGGCATGTGCAGGTTTCCTCACGATGTTTTGAGATCTCCTACTAATTCTACTATCCTATTCTACTAATATTACAAATTTGGATATTTAGATGTTTGTTACTCAATCACGCTTCAACCACTGGACGGATCGTGATGAAACTTGGTACACATTTAGTTTAGGTCCTGGAATAGGACAAAGGATAGTTTTTATCCCGAAAAAACATCTCATTCCTACGGGAAATACATAATAATCTGTGATGTTAGGTTGTCCACGCGGACGAAGTGGTTAGGTTAAGTTAGGAAACAGCTAGTTATAAAAAAACCGTACTTAAGTTTCGAAAAACCCGGTGGTACGGGCGGGGTTTGAACCCTGCGACCATAAACAACAAACATGGCCACGATATCGGTGTCGTGCGACTACAGTTCTGTTGCTGGAATTAAATTACGTGTTTCAACCTCTGAGCTGTAGTGGAATTTAATGTTTTCATTATGATTTGTAATAAAAGTTTTTATGGCAGCTATTTATAACTGAAATGAAAGTCGTTTTTAATTAAATCATCGAGCATTTTAATTGTAAGCTCGACGGACTTGTATAGAGAAAGTGGTTGAAATTTTAATATGATATGAGACCTGAAGCACCAATTCAGATAATATTAGCTAAACCCTTATCCGAATATGACACGTGACCCCTTAAAGAGTACAAGATGACATTTTAGTTCAAAGGATATTATTGAAGGTTTTTTTTTTTATATTGTCTGAAATATTTAATATGCCTTAGACCTGGAGCTAAATAGTGCGAAGGAAATCCTTCGAACAAAAATGTCATTTTGTACTCTATTATATTGTGAAAAGCTTTTATCTTATCTTATCTTCATATAGGTTAGGTCTTGGAATAGGATATAGGATAGTTTTTATCCCGAAAAAACATCCCATTATATCTTATCTTGTTAGGGGGCCAGGAAGACCTGGCGACACTTCGACCCTTCAGGATCTTTTGTGCCAAACCCCTGACCACCAACGGTGCCCCAAGCCGATTTGGTGGACTTCACATACGCCTCAGAATTTCTTCTTCGGCATATGCAGGTTTCCTCACGATGTTTTCCTTCACCGAAAAGCCTGTGGTATTATAAATAAACCGTACTTAAGTTTCGAAAAACGCGGGCGGGGTTTGTACCAGGACCTCATGAACGTGAGGCGAGTGCACAACCAACCGGCTACCACGGCTCTTAGCTATTAACTTAGTCTCCAAATGCTTATTCGAATCCGTGAGAGAGTAAGTAAAAAATGACTTTGTACTTCGATTATTAAGGAGTGGGCCCCAGGTAAAATGGACACAAACTTGCCTCGACAGCGGCTGATTGAATAAAAACGTCACAATAAAACAAAATAACCGGAGAACGCCCGCGCCAACTGTCATGTTTCAAAAAAGGTACGTCAAAACACTAACAATGGCGGTCGAATGTGACAGATGTCAGATTTGCGCGCTCGCGGCGTGATTGGTCCGCGGAGTTGATTTAAAAATGATTCCATTGTGTAGAGAGCGTGTCGCTGTTTGTTATATACGATTGATTATGATTCAATTACGGAGACGAGGCTCTCGGCTCTGGGCTCCGGCCGCGCGACAAATTGACTTGTACGGCGGGCAACATCTGTTGTTTTCTCGTTAATTGCAGTCGTTTTGGCGCACTTGATTTCATTACAGCTGCCATTTGTTCCTTAATGCATCTATTATGCAAGTTAGTATTTTATTTTCTTGACAAACTTCAAACATGTTTTAGGTGAGTGAGTAAATTTATCATTATTATTTGGGTTGGTTAATAAGTCAATTGATAAATGAGTTACAATGCCATCCGTCCTAGTTTACGGGGTGTCCGAGGAGTTTACGGGGCGCGCTGAGTCCGAAAATCGGCACGCGAGGCACTGAAGTAAACGAATGAATCATCATCAGGTTATTTATATCTCCACTGCAGGAGCACAACCCTGCCGGAGACATTCCCGCCTCCTCACCATTCTCCCCCGCAACTCCTCTAAGCGAGGATCAACGGAGGTAACTGCAAAGACACCTACCAGTGAAGGTAGGGCAAGTCCCAGGTCATGAATTTACGCTACCTTGGGCCCCAGACAAATTAAATTAAAGAAGTAAAGAGTCTGCCGGAGACAGACAGAGGATTTGGCCTACACTCCCCGCGCTGACCAGACGGGTCGGGGAGGCCTGATTGATGTTTTATAATGTATTCCCTCAGTCGCCTTGTACGACATCCACGGGAAGAGTTGGAGTGGTCCTATTCTACTCTACCGGAATTCACACGGCACAGACTTTAGTAGAGATGTCCTGCATACCTGGAGAGCAAATATTACTATAAACTTTTAATGAACTCATATTTTCCTGCTGCTCAGTTACGTTTGCCGCAATCCTGGCTCCCAATTATAAATTACACAAACTCCGGAAACCGAATAAAAATGCCGAAAATTATCGTCTCTCACGTGAGACCACTTAAGGCGCTTAGAGTCGAGCTTTAATTTACATTATATTTCGCTTATCGCGGGGGTCCTGGTGGGGGTCAGAGGGGGGGGGAGGGGGGCGAATTAACGTGTTATTGTTGTGTTGGGGGAATTAAGGCGGTTAAACAGTTCATGCTCGGAGTTGTGCGGCTAATTGCTCCCAAAGCTCGCGACACACGCGCCATATTGGATTGGACCTATAAAGAGCTGCGAGTGGTGTGACTGAGGAAACTTAGGTGTGACTTCTTCCTGAAATGGCCTTCCGTAGGATTTTGGTAGTCAAGTGTATAGTGTTAGTGTTATCATAATTATCAGCCGAAACACGTCCACTGCTGAACACAAGCCTCCCCAATAGAATGACAGTTTTGGTGGGCTATCCATTAAGGGATTTGATATAAAGCATCACGCTTGGTAGTGCCAAATATCGTAGACATTTTTTTTTTAATGCTACTTAAAACCCTCTTATTGACTTTCGTGCCTCTAGAAACAATGGATATGAGATAACTTAATAAAAGTACATTTTAAAATTATACAAATATGTTAACAGCTCTATAAAGTTATTGAAAAGTTTTCTTTTTAACTGTAAAGCGCGCCCGCGGGTCATGCATCACCGGCATGATATTTGTCGGCGGCGGCGCGTGGAACGGAACGCGACGTCGTGTTTGAACTGCGCCCGTTGTTGGTACACTGCGGCGCTGCGTAAATAGGAACGTAGCTGTCTTATTAAAATTCATAAAACCGTTTCATCTTCCGCCCTCACATATTTGACGCGTGAAATACGAGACAGGTCCGTGAAATTGAAACATTTTATTATTTAGTCGAAACTAATTCAGATGAATGAACTAAATTACTTAATAATTCATTTCCTTGCCTTTCTCCTAATATATTAATGTATTATACATAAGCCAGCATATTTATTTATATAATAGTTATTGTGTAAACTTACGTAGTATTCTTAGTATGTTATAAAAATTTTAAATTTATTTTCTTTGATCTGCAATAATTAATATAATTTGTAACGTTATTACAAATTATTATGTATTTCCCGTAGGAATGGGATGTTTTTCGGGATAAAAACTATCCTATGTCCTATTCCAGGACCTAACATATATGTGTGCCAAGTTTCATCCCGATCCGTCCAGTGGTTAAAGCGTAATTGAGGAACAAACATCCAAGTAGTGTTTAGACGTTTTAGGGATTCAAAGATTAAAACCTCAAAAATAGTATGATGAACTATGTTAATTAAGGTTATAATAATGTATGTATTTCTAGGTTAAGGTATTTATCTATGGGCCAAGTTGCCTGATAATAAACGATTTATTATTATTATTATTAAATATCCAAACTTTCGCATTTACGAGTATAATATTATATAGTAGGATGCGACAGTGCAAGTCCTGGATAGGGCATAGGATAGTTTTTATCATCATTAACATCTTATACCTACGGGAAATATTTAATAATTTGTAAAGTTTAGTTGTCTACGCGGACGAAGTTTGTTTGAAATATTTAATTATTGCCATAATGGTAAAATGCGGACACTAACCAACCAATGAATTGTAAAATAAATGAATTCAAAGAAGCCCGATATTCCGTGCACAGCACAGACTCGAGAGAGCTCTCTCCTCGCTCGGAGACTCGAGTTACAGGCGCCAGAGGGACGTGGGGAATGCCCCCCCTACCCGGCACTGACACTTCCGTGACGCGACGAGATACGTCACCGATGAGGAAACACCGCAACGAATCGAATACTTATTGATCTCATTTTGGATGAAAGGAAATGTGAGCAGATGAGCCGCGCAGATGTGGAATATACTGCCGACGGTCATTCGAGATAGTACGTCGGTGACATCCTTTACAACTAAACTAAAAGAGCACTATCTGTCTCACTCAGTATAATATGATATGTATGTATTTATTATAAGTATTTACTATAAATATATATGTAGTTTATATTTATCTAGTTATTATGTAGTGTATTTATGCACTTTTTTGCCCCCCTTGCTCTTAGTTCCATGTCTCGCACCCGGTAAGGTTGGCTGGAAGAGATCTCTTTTAGAGATAAGCTCGCCCTTGTACACAAAATTTGTAACTGTATTTAGTTACAGTAGTACAACTGCCTGCGCAGCTCGGGGTCGCGGGTTTGAATCCCGTCCAGGGCAAACATTCGTGTGACAAACAAATTAAGCAACACATCAGGTCAGGAGCGAAAAGCGGGCGAAGGAAAATCACTTTGCGACATTGAATTGCGCAAAGTGGCGATACATCGCCTCTGCCTACCCCTCTGGGACCAAGGCGTGAGCATTATGTATGTATGTAAGCACTTGTGTTTGCCTTGTGACTGGATGTTATTTATATATTATATTATGTAATTATGTGTGTATATCATCTGTCTGATACCCATATTACAGGCTCTGCCTAGTTTGGGATCAGATGGCCGTGTGTGAAATGTGTCCACATATTTATTATTATTTGTTTATACATACTAATTAAATTTATATTCAGTACTGAAAATAATTGTTATTTAAAAATATACAAATACAATCACATACACTTTATTTACCTAATTGAAAATGATACATGTTATAAAATAAACTATTTTTCATTTTATTTTTTAAATTTATTTTTCACTGTGTTTGGGGCAAGGGACAAACGACAGCTATATATATTCTTTACGGGGCCGACTAATTAAAAGTATCTATATTTATTTTCAATTCAAACTAGTGTTACAGCTTTCAAACAAATTCTTGCCATCCGTTGCTCTCCAAAGTTTTCGTTTTGTTTTCAGTTTCGCCCGTCAATTTCTGTTGTCACAATCAATCACAGGCTGGGGGAGACTTGTCGGACGTAGGAAAAACTAATAAACCAAATGAAAAAAGATAAAAAAAAAACAACGTGACGTCACCTCAACCTGGCCATATACGACGAACGCAGAAATAAAAGGTTCGGTGAAATCCCAAACTCGCCTCGACGGCAGGATATTCAAGGATGTGCCCATCGAGTAATAAATATCCTTGGCACCGCGGCTGCGCTCGCGTGGACTACAGAATTTATATTAAAATAATAATGGAAAATATATCTAAATCAGATAAGTGGTTCTCGAGTTATAAGCACACTGAAGGACAGAATGATGTAGCGTTTTACAAAACGTAGCAAAAATAAAATTTTCGAGTTTAAATCGATTTTGTTGTAAGCATTTTGTATGTGATGCCGTGTGGTTTCCGGTAGAGTAGAATAGGACCACTCCAACTCTTCCCGTGGATGTCGTACGAGGCGACTGAGGGAATACATTATAAAACATCAATCAGGCCTCCCCAACCCGTCTGGCCAGCGCGGGGAGTGTAGGCCAAATCCTCCGTCTGTCTCCGGCAGATGAGAGAGGGTTTTGCTCCTGCAGTGCAGACAAAAATAACCTGATGATGATGACCATTTGATATCTAATTTAAAACCAATTAGTGCTAGTAATGAAGGTAAAAACTTTGCGGTGACTTATGAGATGCGAAAAATTATTTTGGTTCATGGTATGACCGGTAGATGGTGCACAATAAAAAGTATTTTGTGATTTGATTTGATCGTCGATTATAGAAAACTTTGATCAGCATCTACTTGCGCAGATGAAGAACTGCGCAGGTTTTAGTTTCGTTTCTGTACTTCCAAATTCGTAATGGGATGGGATGATACAATACAATCAAATATCGCTTGGTGATGTGAATGGGGTAGGCGGAGCGGTAATCGAATTGTCTGCTCGCAGCGCGGCCATTGGCCGTTGGTCGCCGGCCCGCGGTCGGGGCCACGCATATCCAACTAGACATGCATCCATGGATTCACAATAAGTGATTCTTCATTTGGAGTTTTCTTTACAGCGCTAACACCTAGGAAGCAGTTGTGGATAAAAAAAAATAACTTTTATTTGGTAAATTTTTTTTATTGTTACCGACGTGTGTAAATATACCAAGGTACTCCTGTGTGCACTAAGAATTTTGACTTTAAAGATTTTCTAGTAAGTACCTTTTAAAAAAGGTTATATAACTAACTAGCTGTCGCCCGCGACTTGGTATTCGTGATATCACAAATTATTATGTATTATTGGGGGCCGTGGTAGCCGGTTGGTTGTGCACTCGTCTCACGTCATGAGGTACTGGTACAAACCCCGCCCGTACCAATGAGTTTTTCGAAACTTAAGTACGGTTTATTTATAATACCACATTCTTTTCGGTGAAGGAAAACATCATAAGTAGGTTAGAATTGGGGATTCTGGATCAAATCGAAAGTTCGCTGGCGCTCAAGTTCGATTGATTCAGTCTCCTCAATTCATAAGTTTAAATGATGAACAAAATATTTGCAAATAAAATATCTTAAATTTCGGTATATGAAAAAAAAACCATAATTTTATTTTTTATTTCAACTAAAAATATGTCGAGCTGAGTCGCATGAGAATTTTGATAGTATGTTGTCGCCGGAGCTGGCTCACACTGAGTTGTCAAAAAATAGGTGCGCCTCATTTATATTTTTAATATTAAAAAAAGAATTATTTAATTTGAAATTATTTAAATCTTGCATTATTCATTAAAAATTAAATAGCGAAAGAATAAATGATTATTTTTTAGCAAAAACCCCTCAAACCCTGTGCTGTCGTCTATTGTTTGTTATTTTTATATTATTGTCGACAGCACAGGGCCGGGTAAAATTTTGTAAAAGACACTTCTAGATCCCTGACATGTTTCCGTCTTTCTAGGCTTCATCTAGGGTCTGGTACGGCTATCATTCGTTTTCAGGATCGCCCCGACTCCTTACTAATGTACGATAAGCACGATTGACTGGTTACCTGCGATTACTAATGGTCGTTCCGATTCCGGGGCGTAAATCGTAATAGACCATTTTCATCATACAGAGACCAATCAAATTTTAGACTCATCCAGTCCCGACATTTTCGTCTTTTGGGCTTCATCTGGGGTCTGGGGGTTTCGGTTATCAATTGTTTTCAGGATCGCCCGCCTCCGTACTAATAATGACCACCGAATTGACAAGGTACATCTGCGATTATTTTAGTCGTTCCGATTCGGGCGCATCGTAATAAACTAACGTCATCTCAGAGACCAGTCGATTTATATGAAGTGTCATTTGTATATATACGAAGTGGCGTGAAAATTTCAATAGCGGGTTTTAGGACATAGGTGAATATGGCTTGAAAACATATTTATTTAACCAATCAGTCATTTTTCTTATTTTTTATACTTGATTAGGATCTACATTCTTTCAATATATTTAAAAAAAGAATAGTACTACATAATAGAAATACTAAATAATGGCTTCTTCACGTTGTCGGGACTCCATCTAGATTATTTTGATAGCAGCAACAAGCTTAAACGGCGCAAGCGATGCATCCAATGCCTTGTATAGATTTAGTTTCACTGGTATATCCTAGGCGTCGCTATGTAGTACGCGACATTGGCAACTGTATTCCATTATTATTTCCCGGCGTTAATAGAAACATTAAAATTAATAAGATTTTTTTATTCAGATGATAAAAATATGATTTGCAAACATTACGTATATACGTAGCAATACATATATATATATATACACGATTTTTTTTTTAAACTATGTGAATTAGATAACAATAAGACGAAATCATAAATAATGCACCTCGGCTTCACACAAATCGCGCAAGTGTTTGTCCTCCCCCGGGAATTGAACCCATACCCTTCTATACAACTCATGTCTTACATCCAGTACTTAGCTACGAGAGTCTGAGGTACATCTTGATTCCTTATTAGATTTGCGTTTCAGGTTTCGAATGAGATCTCATAGATTTCCTTATTTGATAAATCATAAGCTGTGTTTACAGTAACCAACTGCTGACTATAGCAAAATATATTTGCGAGACTTATTATGTGATGAATTAAGGTTGAAATTAGTTTGTATCTATTAAGTATGCATTGGTTTCGAGACTACTTTAGTACTGTGAACATATCCTAAAGTTCTATATTTGATTAATTCATTTTAATTATAGTAATACAGAGTGTCAGACGTGTCCATCATTTGTTTTAAAAAGTTGACGGAGTGCATTTCTAGTGAAATCAGTGAAAAAGAAGAAAGACGAAGTGTGTATCTCTATAAAGTGATTTGGGAGCAATCATCAGCAAAATTACTAGTATGTATGTACCTACCTAATTTATTTCAATTTATTTTTCTCTTTAATTTTATTTTAGTTAGAGAACGCAACATACATTTGTATTAACATGACCTCAATCTTTTTGTGCTAATATCAATATTAAAATCCTTGTAATTTGCTTTGCTATTCACCATTGCGTAGTGATATTTAGTATTCTCTGCCATAGATGTGTAAAAGTAAGAGAGCAATTTCTGCCAACTAACGGTATTATAAAATTTGGCTGAGTTACTGGATATATATTTTTGGAGAATAAATGATTTTATTATTATTACTATGCTACTCTACACAGCAGACTAGCATGCAACTCAATTTAAATTATTTAAAGTAAGTAAAATAGTTTTTTTTTTAATAAAACCCCACACATGTTAAATTGTTATCACGGCAGTCTGTTTTAATATTAACTTTGTTTTAGGTCGTCGATTAACAACCCCTTCGATTCGACTGAAGAGGCTATGCGGAACACGGGAGAAACCTCAGCACCTAAAAAAACGAAGAATATTGTAAAACGACAGCCTGCTAAGCGAGGGAGGAAGCCTGCTGACCCGCGGCCCTTGCTCTCATCGACTGAATCGGATTCTGAAGGAGAGGAAGTGGTGCGAAAGCAACGAAAATTGTTTTTGGAGGAATCGGAGGTCAGTTGTTTCATAGTTAGCTTTAACGGCTATACCTACTATCAATAAAAGAAGTTGCATTTCATTTCCCCATTTAATTTCAACGGATGGGCGTGTATACCTATCTATGTATGTGCGTGGGGGTTTGTAGGATGTACGTATGTATGTGTTGGTTCAGATGTTAAAAAGGTAGGAGCGAATACCATCAGGTATTCATTAACATAAAATATTTTCTTAATTTCAGGACGAAAAATCGACGCCAATTGTCGCCCAGAAACTGCATGGACTACTTTGGCGCCAAGTAGCAACAGGTTACACCAGCCAGCGGGACTTCTCTAAGAAGGGAGACTTTTATATAGAGTTAAAGATCTCCCATACTAAAGACGCGCTCGCGAAAGATGCATATAAAAATACTCTGTTAACATATAAGTCTTGTGTAGATGAAAAATCAGGGGTTTTTAAAGCAGTCACTAACGTTGTAAAGGCTGCTAAGAAACAGTTTAAAGATATACAACCAGTCCTTTACCCCCAAGAAAATTAATGATATAAAATATTTGCGGGCTACCTTTAATTTGTATTTTATCTTTTATATTCATTTATTCATTGTAACTTTATTTGTATTTTATATTACTACTATTAATATATATTATTACTGATTATCTCATTTATACCTATTATTTTGAACCCTTGTTACTTTGTATAAATAAGTAGCGGATTGCTTAAAATGTCTATGTGTAAAGTCTGTAACGTCAAAATAATAAAATATTCCTCACACATACGGAGTAATATTCACAAGGCTAATTGCTTACTTAGCACTGAATTTGACGATGTCCATGTAATATCTTGTGCATTTAAGAATAGAATCATTAGCTATCGAATTAATTGTAAAGATAATAAATTGGAGCCTGAATTTTTTCTAAATAACATATCGACATTAGTAAAACAGTTGATCAATCGTGATCTTGAAATTCATAAAGCATTAAAGGTTAATTTTGAACTTTATGCTACATATCTATTGCCAAAAAATGATGAAAAATCTCTGAAGTCATTCAATACCAGTTATGTTACGACTTTTGTAAATACAGACATTATGAGCTTGTATTTAGAAAGTTGCAAAAATTTAGCAGGAAAACTTACCGAATTTGAACTAACGGAATCAGGCTGGACTCTTGAATCTATTAGCCATTTAGAAATAAACATCGCTAAATATAATCCGCTTAGAGCTGGATCTTACATCCCTTTACCAAAGAAAATACAAAATACAAAATCTTGTTTAAATATTAAGAATGGAGATGATCATTGTTTCCTATGGAGCATAGTTGCACATATGTTTCCATCAAAATGTAATTCTAATCGAGTGTCTTCTTATCCTCATTATTCACAAATACTCAATATAAAAGACATGTCGTTTCCACCTTCTTTTCGTGATATAAAGTTATTTGAAGAGAATAATCTTGCCATTAGCATTAACGTCTACGGTTTGGGAAAAAATAATGATGTTAACGGCCCTCTTTACAAAACTCAAAAACGAAAATTTACCCATGTTAACCTGTTATATGTTAATGAAAACGAGAAAAGTCATTTTTGTTTAATTAAAAGCTTTGAGAAATTAGTACGCAAACAAATAACACGCCATAAATCTAAAATATTGTTGTGTGATGAATGTTTTGTCTATTTTGATTCGGAAGAGAAGCTAGATAAACACTGCTGTGCGAGAGTAAAAACTGTTTTGCCTGAAGTAGGCGAAAAGTTACATTTTGATAATTATGAAAGAAAGCAAAGAATTCCTGTAGTTATATACGGTGATTTCGAAAGCTTACTTAAAGAATACGATGATAAAAATAAAGCTTGTTATACAGAAAATATACAGCTTCATCAAGCTACAAGTTTTGCTTACTACATATGTAGCGAATCTAAATCAGAGCTGAATGAATATGTTTCGTACAGGGGTCCTAATTGTGCAAAAAAGTTTGTCGAGACCATATCACATGATTTACTTAGACTTAATACTATTTTATCCGATGAAAAACCAATGCAACCCCTAACCAACCTAGAGTCAAAAACTTTTCAAAGAGCTGCTTCATGTCATATTTGTGAAAAACCATTTTGTAAAAATGATGAAATTGTCGCTGACCACGATCATTTTACAGGTTTTTATAGAGGCCCTGCGCACCAATCTTGCAATTTAAAATCAAAAAGATGCTCATTTATACCTGTTATATTTCATAATTTGAGCAATTATGATTGCCACCTTTTCATAACTGAATTAGGGAATGTTTGCGGTCGTATCAACATCATTCCTAAAACAAAGGAAAAATATATTTCTTTCACTAAATTTATACCTATAGACTCAAACAAAGCAGCACAGCTTAAATTTATTGATTCCTTTAATTTTCTCAGCTCTAGTTTAGATAAATTAGTAAAAACATTGCATCCCAATGATTTTCACAATTTGCGTAAATATTTTAACAATGAAGAAGAGTTCGATCTTGTCCGCCGAAAGGGAGTGTATTGTTATGACTATGTAGATTCGATGAAACGGTATGAGGAAACCGAGTTACCACCTTGTCATTTTTTTTTCAATAAATTAACTTCAGAACACATATCAGAACAAGAGTATGAACATGCTCAAAAGGTTTGGCATACGTTTAAAATTAATAACCTGGGAGAATACACAGACTTATACTTGAAATGTGATGTTTTATTGTTAGCGGATGTCTTTGAAAAGTTTAGAAATATCAGTCTGCGTCATTATCAGTTAGATCCGTGTTACTATGTATCTTCACCAGCACTGAGTTGGGATGCCATGTTACTTTACACTGAAGTTGAGTTAGATTTGATCTCGGACGTAGAGATGTATCAAATGATCGAAAAGGGTATACGCGGAGGCTTAGCACAATGTTCTCTCAGGTATGCTCAAGCCAACAATAAATACATGTCGCACTTTAATGAGAACAAACCAAGCAATTTTCTTGTTTACTTAGACTGTGTCAATTTGTACGGATATGCTATGATGCAAAAATTACCAAAGTCTAACTTTTTATTTCTTAATCCGATTGAAGTTATGAATTTTAATGTGGCATTAGTGCCGGACGATAGTGATCATGGCTACATACTTGAAGTAGATCTTCACTATCCTGCCGATGTGCATGATCACCACTCAGATTTGCCTTTTGCGGCAGAAAAATTTGTACCCATAGGCCGAACTAACCCTAAATTAATTGCCAGCCTTTATGATAAATATCGTTACGTCATTCATTATGTACATTTGAAAAAATGCTTAGAAAACGGCCTTCGATTACTAAAAATTCATCGAGTTTTGTCTTTTGATCAAAGCAATTTTCTTGAACCATATATTTCACTCAATACTTCACTTAGACAGCTAGCTCAGTCCGATTTCGAAAAAGATTTTTTCAAAAAGCAGAATAATTCCATTTTTGGCAAGACAATTGAAAATAAAAGACAGCAAGTTGATGTGAGACTTGTAAATGTATGGTCTGATAAACGTAACAAAACTAATAAGTTGATTGGAGCTGAAAAGTTCATAAGCGCACCTAATTTCAAATGTTTATCAATTTTTTCTGAAAATTTAGTAGCTATACAGTTAGACCAGAGTACAATTACTCTAGACAGACCTATATACATAGGGTTTTCAGTGTTAGAGTTAGCAAAAACTCATCTCTATAATTTTCATTATTCTATCATGAAAACTTTATATAAAGATAATATTCAGCTTTGCTATACCGACACAGATAGTCTGTTATATCGCATATTTACAGATGACTTTTATGCAGACATGAAAAAGAATATTAAGTACTTTGATACTAGCAATTTTGAATTTAATAATGTGTATAGTATTCCTAAAGCAAATGAAAAAATCCCCGGATATTTTAAAGATGAAATGGGTGGCGATATTATTACAGAATTTGTAGGATTGCGTGCTAAATTGTATTGTATTAATTCCAAAAAAGTAAGCATAAAGAAAGCAAAGGGTGTAAAATCATCTGTCACAAAGAAACTTAATATAGACAAGTATAAAAAAGCATTGTTTGAAAACGAGTCATTACGAGAAAACATGTGTATAATCAGATCATGTAAACATAAAATATTTACACAGAATGTTAATAAACTAGTTTTGAATAACGAAGATGATAAGAGGCAAGTAAAAAGAAGGCATGTAAGCACTTTACCATGGGGTCACTATAATACTATGTTTTAAAGCATGTCTATATATTAATAATTTTACATAATGTTGTACTTAATACCATAGTTGTAAGATATATTTAACCATGTACTCTTATTTTTTATTATAAATAAAAGAATAGCTTCTAATCATAATACTGTTTTATTTTATTACAAATCATTTAATACAGCGCCAATGACATAAGCTGAAACTATAGCATTTATAATTATGAATTAATAACTGGAAACAGATTAAACGTCATCATTTATTTTTTTAACTATTTTACTTATAAGACTTTTAGCAGCGTATGCTACATCATCATATCTGTCTGTTACTATATATTGCACACTGACATCTGCACTGTCACTATCACTTGAACTATTAAGCTCACTTCCACCCAAGTCTATAATGTTTATTTTAATTAACTGAATTGCTTTTCTGGATTCTTTTCTAATGATATAACTTGAAGTTTGAAGAGCGGCTGATTGAACTTTTCGTTTCGAATCTATCCTTTTCTTAGCTTTCGGTTTTTTTTTCATCGCCTTATTACTCTTAAGCTTGACCTCGTTTTCAGCAACCAAAACCTCTTCCTGATTGAAGCATGAGTCGGCCATGATGTCTTGAGCGTAGTAAAAAGGATTTGTTATGGGGTTGTAATCATCATCAATAAGGAGAGACTGGCTCATCTCTGCAAGAAGAAATATATATATATATATATATATATACAAATGTTAGTTAATTAATAGGCGACAGCAATTTTTCTATACAAACCAAATCAAAGATACATACCGTAAGCGTTTTTTTTTTTTTAGGGGACGAACGAGAAAATTGCATGCGACTTGCTTGATTCAGTCGCAATGACTAAATAAAAGAATTTGTAACAAATTAGGCTTGCTCTAATATAAAAAGGTCATGTATCTTTTGCTCTATAGGAATATGAGCGAGATGTGTTGATATGCATGCAACGATTAGCACGAGCCTGTTTAGACATGTCTATATAACCAATGATAGTGTAATCGAAAGCCAGAAAGCAAAATGAAGTTGGTTAAACAACATATAACATTGGAAGTTTGTAAATTAAGTGTAGACTGTCCCTCAACCATAATAAGACATAGCCCTCTATTACCAAATACGATTCGTTGTATTATATGCGGTCCTTCAAACTGCGGTAAAACTAATGTAATGATTAGTTTATTACTCCATAAAAATGGTTTAAAATTTAAAAATATATACCTATACTCAAAAACTACTTTTCAGCCTAAATATTGTTTTCTAAATAAGGTCTTAAGCAAATTACCTGAAATAAATTTTTTCACATTCAATTATAGTCAAGATGTGGTTTCGCCTAATGAGGCTTTTTCGAATTCTGTTTTTATTTTTGATGACGTTGCGTGTGAAAATCAAGTTAACATTCGCAATTATTTTGCTATGGGTAGACATAAGCAAATTGATTGCTTCTATTTATCACAAACATATTCAAAAATCCCCAAACAAATGATACGTGACAATGTCAACTTTTTATTAATTTTTAAACAAGACAGCATTAATTTAAAACATATTTATAATGAGCATATCAATTCTGATATGAAATGGGATGAATTCAAAAAACTCTGTTCAGATATTTGGCAGGATCCATTCGGGTTTTTACTTATCAATAAAGATTGTGAATTTAATAAGGGACGGTATAGATGCAGTTTTGACACATTTATTAACTTTGATTGAGTCTTACTATAAATAAGTTACTCCGAACTCAAATTCATCATTTTAATTTTCACTCTATAAGAAACAAGCGTGGTGTTTGTACAATAAATACGAATCTTACTATGGAAACAACAGTAAAAGAACAGCTAATAAAATCTGTAAAAGCTATTAAAAGTAAAATAAAACGAATGCAAAATGATGAAGTGGAAAATGAAATAAAATATAATAAAATATTTAAACCAATAACAGAGCCTTTAAAAGCTATAGATACAGCATTTAACAAACTGAATAGTAGTAAAGTAAATAATGTTGAACATAAAAACAGCCAGAGTCCAAAAATAGAAACATCATCTTCATACAAAGATATTCAAGATAGTGCTGATGATATTTACGAGACTGATTCCAGTGAACATTCTACATCGAAAGAAGATTCTGAATTCTTTACTCCTATTAAGACTGAGAATAAAATGGCTAAACTGAGTACCCCGGTTAAATCATGGATTGATACAGAAAATTTATCTGAAAATCAAAATGCTCTACATGTACCATTTGGTTTACGCAATGAGAATGATAAACTTATGGTGGGCAATTCCGAGGTGCAATTTTGTAAAATTGGTCCCCTAGATGATGAAATCTCCATGGCTGTTATTGATGGCAAAAAGTATGAAATAACTGCTGGTCTAAAAGAAGTTTTGCTTAAAAATAAGCCAAACCTTCATCTTGTAACTGAGAAAGATAAACTCGTTTACAAAGATATCCTCATTACTACAAACGCTCATAAAAGAGATTATAATCCAAATGGTCAAATAAGAGGGGATAGAGGAATGAAATATAATCAACTCATAAAGCCTCTTTTTACTAACGCAGATAACGAAGGCATAAATGCATATCAAAAAACTGGTGGTACACTACCCACTTTAAAAAAATATAGAAAAAATACTGATTTCATTTATTGGGATAACCCTAATGAGTTAATTGAGAGACTTAAACTTTTAGTTGCATCAAGAGATGCTGGAAATAACAGCCACGACAATGAAATAATATCTATCATTGAAGAGCTAAAGGAAGCTGATATCATAAAAGAATGAATTTACTCTATTAATACACAGTATCCCAATAGCTCTCAATCATGAACGTTGACAAGTTCGGTCATCATATAAATAAACGGCGAAAACTTAATGATAATTTTCAAACGGAATGTGTGTTCAAAAGAACTGATAATGGAAATTTAAGTGCTCAAAATAAAACGTTGAAAAATATTGGTATTCCCGCGGATGATAATGATAGTGCTACAAAACAATATGTGGACAACGCTTTAGACAACAGTCTCAAAATAATTAAAACATTAAAAGAGTTGTTGATGGAATTAACCGATCGTGTAATGAAACTAGAGAAATTTTCTGAATCATATAGACAAGGAAAAAATGAGCAAGGCAGACGTAGTAAATGAAATACACAAAAATGCTAGAAAAAACTTTTTTCGAAGACGAGTAGTTATGAAAGACATTGATGATTTATGGCAAGCGGATTTGATTGATATGCAAGCAGTATCAAAAGATAATAGACAAAACAAGTATATTTTAGTGGTAATCGACACATTTTCTAAGTATGCTTGGACGTTACCCCTTTATCAAAAAACAAAAAAATTTGTGTGTAGCGCGTTTGAAATAATATTGAAAAAAGGTCGTGTTCCTCAAAACTTGCAAACCGATTTCGGGAAAGAATTCTATAATGATCAGTTTAGCAAATTAATGAACACTTACAACATAAACCACTATTCTACATACTCTACAAAGAAAGCTTCAATTGTAGAAAGGTTAATTAGAACTCTAAAGTCCAAGTTGTACAAAGAATTTAGTTTGAAAGGAAATTATAAATGGTTGGATGGTACCTTACATAAAGTAGTTTATGATTATAATAATTCATGTCATAGAACTATTGGTCGATGTCCAGCTGAAGTAAATGAAAAAGTAAAAAACGATATTTTGGATAGATATCAAAACATCGGTTTAGTTCAGATAAAACCAAAACGTTACAAACTTAAATTAGGAGATTGTGTTAGAATTAGCAAGTACAAAGGAACATTTGAGAAAGGATATACCCCTAATTGGTCTACGGAAATTTTCAAGATAAGTAGAATACAAAATACTAATCCTATCACTTATTTAGTTAATGATGTGAAACAGAGACCTATTCTAGGAGCATTTTATAGAGAAGAATTGCAGAAAACGAAATATCCTCATGTTTATTTAGTAGAAAAGATTTTAAAAAGAAAAGGAAGCAAATTATTTGTAAAATGGTTAGGATTGCCGATAGAAGAAAATAGCTGGATTGATAAAACAAGTGTATTATTATAATTACTAAAACATAATTTAAACGAGAGCACTCGCTATATTTTATTAGTCTTTTACTGGACATGACTGAAGGAAGTCTTCTAAATTCATTTATTAACTGTCTGCCCTTCGAATTACATCTGCCTGGCTATAATTATTGCGGACCTGGAACTAAGCTTCAACGTAGACTTGCTCAAGGCGTTAAGGGGATAAACCAATTAGACGAATATTGCAAACAACACGATATCGCATACAATAAGTCATCCATCCTGAGTGATCGACATAAAGCTGACATAATCTTAATGAAAATGGCTAAAAAACGGGCTTCTGCTCCAGATGCTAGTGTTGCAGAGAAATTAGCTGCAAATTTGGTGAATAAAGCTATGCTAGCAAAAATTAGTATTGGTGCAGGCTTAAGCAAGAAAACAAAAAGAGCTGTACCCAAAATAAAATGTGGTAAAGGCTTATTTAAAAATATATTATCACACACAAAAAAATGTCTGAAAAAACTAAAACCAAACTGTAAGAAAATGGCAATACAGCTAGCAATGGCAGCCGCTAAAGAATTATCATCGGACCAGGATGTCAAACCGCCTCGCATTATACCTGTTCCTAAAACCGGTGGTGTTTTACCAATGATACCTGTTTTTGCGGGATTATCTGCTGTTGGCAGTTTACCTGGCGGGGCAGATGGAATCGCCCAGGTTATGAAAGAGTTTGAAGGAGCTAGAAAACGATTAGCAGAATTAAAATCACGTAACGGAAAAATGGAAACAATTGGTATTGGAAGAGGATTACATCTAAAGACGCACAAGGATGGATTGGGTATTTTTGTAACCAAGCCAAAAAACTAAATTATAAGCTACCCAAGAGAGCTCTGACTAATATAGACATTATGAATTATGCGGGTGATATACCTTATTTTCGCGGTATTTTCATGAGAGATGAATTGCCAAAATGTCCTTATCGTAAAGAATGCGGTGTAATTAACTTAGACACTTCAAATAATTCTGGTTCTCATTGGGTAGCATATGTCAAATTTAACAATTATGTGGAATATTTTGATAGCTATGGAGATTTAAAGCCGCCTAAAGAATTTATTAAATATATAGGATCAAAGATGATAAACTATAATTATGAAAATATTCAACGCGATCATCCTTATAACTGTGGACACTTATGTTTAAATTATTTAAAAAAATTCTGGTATGATAGAATAAATAGTTTGCAAAATACAGTTTAAACTCAGTCGATAACAGAACAATGTCTATCACGGTAACGCTTTCAGGCGTTAAATCAGTCTTAGAAACATATTTTCACCCCCCTTTAAGTCTAGAGGGTAAATATGAGTGCGGGTTGCTTTATTTCTCTGCATACAATTCTATATCAAATGTTGATTACAAAAACAATACTTTCGCTTACGGAAATGAGGGCAAACAATTAAAACTCCCCCCTGGCTCATATGATTTTTATGATATATGTGACTACCTTGAGAGTAATTTAACAGATTGTGAAATAAAAATAAAACCAAACAATAATACTTTAAAGTGTTCTTTATTTTGTAATAAAATTGTCAATTTTGATGTAGAGAATAGTATTGGAGGTATGTTAGGATTCTCAACGTCGAAATTAGATGCAAATAAATGGCATGACTCAGATAATCCGGTCAATATTCAACCAGTGTCTATTATAAGAGTTGAATGCGATCTCATACAAGGATCATTCACTAACGGTTTACCGACCCATACAATACACGAGTTTGTTCCTAGCGTGCCACCAGGATACAGATATATTGAAGTACCTAGAAACGTTATTTACTTTCCAATAAATAAAAAAAACATTTCATCTATTACAATTAAAGTTGCTGACGAAAACGGTAACTACATTAATTTCAGAAAAGAAGAAATTCAATTGCGTATACATTTAAGAAAAATAAAATGATAATGTTTAATAAAACCTCCAATCATCAAGTGAAACGCCTTAATTCTTCACGCAGTGTTCGAGAATGCAGACGTGTGAATACTATAAAAAAGATAACAAAGAGTAATAAAGATTTTCTAAGAGCTCTGGGATTTAAAGTACTATAATGAGTATGCTGCAGATTACCGAGTTACCTCAATTTGATAATGCTATCGAAAGCTATGAAATTCATACTTACAACCCATATAATAATAGTTTTAAAGAAAACGATGAAATTCGAATACCTATACATCAACAAGATGTGTATATATTACCCTCAGCTAGCTCTATATTCATCGAAGGACATGCCCAAGTGGTTAAAAGAGATGCCGCTGGAAAGGAAACTTACTTAAATGTGGATTTTACTAATAATCCCTTTATGTTTCTCTTTCAAGACATTAGGTATGAAATGAATGGAGTAGAAATAGATCGTATAAAAAATTCGGGAATTACAACCACAATGAAATCATACGTATCCATGAATGAGGGTGAAAGTAAAATAGCAGCCTTATGGGGTTGGGGCCCAAACGGATTCAAAAACAGAAGTTATTTTAGCATTGTCATCCCATTAAATAAAATATTTGGATTTGCTGAAGACTATAATAAAATCATCATAAATAGTAAACATGAACTTATTTTGAATCGAAACAATCATAATTTAAATAGTGCTTTAATACCAGCTGAAACAACCAATGTTAATGTAAAGATAGAGAGAATACAATGGCGCATGCCGCATGTCAAAGTGTCAGATCGGGAAAGGTTGTTGCTACTAAAACATTTAGAAAAAGATAAGACCATACAAGTACCATTCAGAAATTGGGATTTATACGAATATCCGTTACTACCAAAAACGACTAAACATTCTTGGTCAGTTAAAACATCTTCTCAATTAGAAAAACCTCGTTATGTTATCCTAGGTTTTCAGACTAACAGAAAAAATAGCAAAACAAAAGATTGCTCCATGTTTGATCATTGTAACGTGACAAATGTGAAATTGTATTTAAATTCTCAATATTATCCTTACGACTCTATGAATTTAAAATTTGATGAAAACAAACATGGTATATTATACGAAATGTATGCTAAATTCCGCCAGTCTTACTACAACCTTCCCGCGGATCCCTTGCTTGATCTGAACGCTTTCAAAGAAAAGGCTCCATTATTTGTAATCGATTGCTCAAGACAAAACGAAAACTTAAAAACAGGACCTGTAGATGTGCGTTTGGAAATCGAATGTTCGCAAGATATTCCCGATCATACGTCTGCTTACTGTCTTATTATTAACGATCGCCTTATAGAATATAAACCTTTAAGCCATATAGTACGCAAACTAACATGAAAGCAGCAGCAATAGTCGATTTGCAAGGATTCAAGATAGCTGATAATAAATTTATATTAAAAGAAATAGCGATCGCATACAAGGACCAAATACAAGTACTTTTAATTAAGCCCCCTTTTCCAATTTACAACTTATCAGCGGAAGAAAGGAAGCAAGTTAATTGGATACAAAGAAATCGAAAAATATATTGGAATGATGGGTTTATACCATATTCAAATTACTTGGCGTATATAGAAGAATTCTTAATCGATAAAACGATTTACTGTAAAGGTCTTGAAAAAATGATATGGATTAAACAAATATTAGATTACAATAATGTTTATAATTTAGAAACTAAGTCTTGTCCTAGTTTACTAAGTTTGTATGAAGAATATCGATTATCAACTGATATATATAATTGTATTTATCATCCTACAATATGTGCTCTTAGAAATGTAACTTGTTTAAAGAAATGGTGTTTAAAGAATAAACTTTTATAGATTATATAAGTTCTTTCATTTTTACAATCATTCCATTCTTCATTTTCACATATACAAACTATACAAATAATCCAGTCCATTAAAAAAGAGCATGTGATAGCATGGTAGGTATAACCTCAATAATGAATCAACATAAGTCTGTTACTTTTAACGAAGAGGTTACATATTTTATTGTACCTGCACGAGATGAAGTTAGAACAGGGACCTGGACATCAGATGCTCTTCGATTCAAATTGCGTATATTCGAATTCGAGAAAGTATTTGCAAGAGAAGTGGTTCAGAAAAGAAAATTGCTCACGATTAATTACTATAAACATTCTGAACTTGAGTAGCAGAAACATGCAGCGAATACAATTTGCTGATAGGATCTATCTATTTTCGTTTCAAATTAGTATGCACAAACATCGATTATGATCTAAGCAGTAGAGAGATTGAAATATTCAGCAATATTATTGTTGAAATGAAGACAACAGCAAGTTTAACAGTTCTTAATGTAATTACTTACCAATTATGAATTGGGGAGACTGAATCGATCGAACTTGGAATTGGGGAGACTGAATTAATCGAACTTGAGCGCCAGCGAACTTTCGATTTGATCCAGAATCCCCAATTCTAACCTACTATCATAAGGAAACCTGCATATGCCGAAGAAGAAATTCTGAGGCGTATGTGAAGTCCACCAAATCGGCTTGGGGCACCGTTGGTGGTCAGGGGTTTGGCACAAAAGATCCTGAAGGGTCGAAGTATCGCCAGGTCTTCCTGTCCCCCTAAGAAGATAAGATATAATGGGATGTTTTTTCGGGATAAAAACTATCCTATATCCTATTCCAAGACCTGACCTATATGTGTGCCAAGTTTCATCCCGATCCGTCCCGTGGTTGAAGCGTGATTGAATAACAAACATCCAAATATCCAAACTTTCGCATTTATAATATTAGTAGGATGCGAAAGTGCAAGTCCTGGATAGGGCATAGGGTAGTTTTTATCATCATTAACATCTTATACCTACGGGAAATATTTAATAATTTGTAATGTTTAGTTGTCCACGCGGACGAATTCGCGGGCAAAAGCTTGTTTGAAATATTTAAGTACTGTAACAAATATGAAAACATCCAAATATCCAAACTTTCGCGGTAATAATATTAGTAGGATATATTAAATAGCATTAACTGTATCATCAGCAGACTCCGTTGTTGCGGATTCTCGAATAAAAATGTTGTAGGGATTCCCTTTGTAGTTTATCAACTTTTGAGTTATCGATATACCTAGTCCTAGGCTAACAATTCCGCAGTAGGAATTTTTGAATCAAACATAAAAATATTCCGTAATCCATGTTTTAACATTAAAATGGTACAATAATGAAAGTAATTAAATGTTTAGCATATAGTTTTAAACATATTAACTTTCAAAATATTATTATATATGTCTGCCGGAGACAGACGGAGGATTTGGCCTACACTCCCCGCGCCGGCCAGACGGGTTGGGGAGGCCTGATTTATGTTTTATAATGTATTCCCTCAGTCGCCTTGTACGACATCCACGGGAAGAGTTGGAGTGGTCCTATTCTACTCTACCGGAAACCACACGGCAATTAGTCAGCCAAATAGCCGAAGAGAAGATTATGTACCTAGTCTGAAAAATCTCCTCACTCAATACGTATATGAATATTCTGGAAATTATCTAGATGGTCAATGTGAAATTTAAACAAAATTAACGTATCCGGCTCGAAGGACCAAAATGTAATGTGGCGAGCACAGTGCCTGTGTTCTAATAAATAATTACAATTTCCGTTTGGCAACTGCACTATTTCGTTCAAACTTAACGTATTTTTTTAACAGATATCGTGTATATTCATACATTTCCAAAGCAACCATGATTTAATAACTGAAATATGTATCAAATATGTGTAGGTAATGTGTACTTCGTTTATTTATGTTTGCATAACTACCATAAATGAGTGGATTAAAGAGATTTTATCGGATTACCGCAGTTTATGATACAACAATATAAAAAATAAAAATAAAAAAAACATGGCGTCGTTATCATATATCTCATAAAAATCTCTCCACGAGAAAATGTTACTTATAATCTTATAATATCATTGACATGAATCACTGAAAATAAATATATTTACTTGATTAAATGTAACATGTAACCCAGTGACGTAGTCAGGACCGCATGTGACGTCTAAAGAACAATTGTTCCCCATCTCTCCGCAGCTGCCTACTAGGTATCGAGTGATCGATCCGCCGATACCTCTCTATTTACACTACAAACGCAATTGACTTTACATCCCCCTTCTCTCTCTAACGCCCTACACAAACACGACCCAAAGTACCCACCATTCTTTCCGTTGCGCAAGAAAAGAAATGCGAAGCACTTATACGAGATAAGTGTAAAGAAAAGGGACGGAGATACGCGCCATCTTAGATGCAGCCCGTGTACCAAAAGTTAGCCAATAACTTGCCTCGCTCAAAACAAAACGACGTATCTCTGACAATACTTGAGATAAATCAAACTCTATTGATTAGGTATTGAAGTGTTATTTTGTTTAGAGGCGCGAGAGGTAAAATTAATAATGTTTGTGAGAGGTTAGGAAACTTCTTAAGGGGAGGGCCGACTAAGGGAATAAGGGAAGTTATAATGATGGCGTGTCGGTGTCGTGATGTGACGTCACTGGGGGAGGTCTCGAGTCTGCGAGTGAAGCCCTTTAATATAATAAGACCTATTAGTTAACTCGAAATGAAATTGTGTTCTTGTGACGTGCGCTTTGTTCCGCTGGCAACCGTTAGGGGACCATTTTTCTGGTAACAAATACTTAGGGGTTTGGTAAAATTAGAATAACATATACTATAAGCCAAAACATTAAGGTCCACGTATTAGATTAGGCACTTATGGGCCTTATTTGGTTCAAGCCCAAATAAGACCCACAATTTCATTCGCATTCCCAATACTGGTTTTCAAGAAAAACGATCTTTTCCGTGAATAAATTAATATATATTTATCAAACTTGCATAAAATTTAAAATGAAACTAGTCCATATTAGAAACCCTGTCTCTTAATAAAGCCCAGATATTATTTAAACAAGTTTAGAAACTTATTATAATTTTGTATTTTTGATAAATACTGACTGTAATACTTGGCTGAATATACAGTCTACAGCTATAAATAAATAAATAAATATGCCAGACATTCACACCAATTATCCAGTCCCAAACTAGGCAGAGCCTGTGCTATGGTTACTAGATAACGGATACACATACTTAAATAAATATATAAACATCCAAGACTTGGGTACAAACATTCATATTCATCATACGAACATTTGCCCCTAGCGGGATTCGAACCCGCAACCTCCGGCATGGCAGTCCGAGAGCTACCCTTTCCCTCACGGAGGTCGTCAAATGTGTACAAATATGTATTTTAAATAAATAAACAAAAGTAATTACGATTATAGATTCCAACAGCGTCGTCGGGTGACGAGCCGACTGCGGGGGCAAGCATCTTGTAGAACATACACGCACTATTATACACTTTGGCGGCAATATGATCACACAAGAGTAAAAATTCAATTTCGCGAAGTAGGATTTTTCAAAGGTGGGTCTTACTGGGGGCTGGGCCTTATTCGGGTCAAGTACTTTACGTCTACTGACGAGCAAAAGGAAAGAGGACTATAACAGATGACAGGTACTGTTTGTTTGTGTGAATATATGACTTTTCGTAAATTTAATTGACATATTATTATTATTGACATTGTAATTTAAATTCTTAGAAGTATTAAGTTTAATTTGTAATGTGTAATATTTGCACGCTAATATATGGATGGCTAAATAGGCATGATCTACCAGTTGCTTGTTATAAGATCTGACATTTGTACCCTATTTATGCAAATAAATATTCTACTCCATTCTATTCTATTCTACTCTAACATTTGATCTATGAACTTGGCCTAACTGGGGCTTAACGAATCGCCCGGTCCTCTATTCATCTCCTTCTATGTATCTTCTTTTTTATTTCAATACTTATTTTGCGCTATATATTTCCATTTTCCATTCATTTCCGCAATAAACAGCTGATAAACAGCCACTAAACCACCAACTAACCGCGCTTGAACCACGCGGCCCGAGCGCCCTCTTTCGCCTTCAAACCACCCATCACTCAAACCGAGTTAATCCGCAACTAAATTACCTCTCCGCAGCCACCCGCCTGCTGTCACCACCACTACACTACAACTAACCGTATTACTACGCCCCAAAGCCCACTTTCCCTCGTATTACCCAACGGCATGCCTACCAATTGTGAGATGAAAAGTTACTTTGTGATAAAGCAGTAAGATTGAAAATTGAATGTAACGAAACGTTTATCTCTTGATTTCATTCTATCTTCACATCATTTAGTTCAAGCTGGGGTGCAAACGGCACAAGCGCCAGTTTTCAAACAGACTAAATTAAACGTTCTTCCTTTGTGATAGAGTCGGAAGTTCTGTAGCGTAGGGAGGACAGAGAAGGAGTAGAGTTTTTATTCCATTCATTAGAGCAATATTTAAGAGCCATTAGGCGTGAGTAAGCGGGGACGCTTTGAGGAGCGTTTGTTGTGGACGCTGCGTTAAACGTATGACGCTTGTAGAAGTAATTTATTATGGAATGACGCTGTCAAGGGTTGTGTTTTGTTCCATTAATGGATTTGTCCATCCGGATCTCTTTGCAACTCAGTTTTATAACCAGTTGGAAAGTGGAAAATGTTTGTGAAGCCAGTTTCGGTATGAGAATTACTCATTTCATTTTATGACTACGGCGTCTAATTACATATAGTGAAGTCAAAGTCAAAGTCAAAATCATTTATTGCATATGAGTACACTTGATACATTTATACACGTAATTTTTTTTATCGACTACCGCTTCCTAGGTGTTAGCGCTGTGAAGAAGAAACGGCGCAACAAACTGCACGCAACAGATGTTTTAAAAATCAAGTTTGCATACAATTAATAAAGATTTTGCGAAGCTGAATTAACATTAGTACCAGGCATCTTTGTCATTCAAATAATCGTTTATTTTATAATAGGCCTTCTTACAAAGTTGTTTTTTAATGTGAATCTTAAACTTTCTGTCCGTCATATTTAAGATTTCCTCTGGTAGTTTGTTGTAGAAGCGTATACATTGCCCCGTGAACGATTTACTGACCTTACTTAGTCTTAACCCTGGTAAAACAAGTGACGTATTCGTATTCTGATAATCTTAATAGAATCTGTCACATGACTTGTTAAAGAGTACAACATGTCTTTTCAGTTAGAAGGATGTTATTCGAAATCGTTGCGGTACTCCTGACCTCAGATTGCAGAAAATACATAAACTTGTCCAATCCCAAATAAGGATTTTCTATTGTTTTATGGGAATTAAACAAGGGCTTGCCGTATGGTTTCTGGTAGAGTAGAATAGGACCTCTCCAACTCTTCCCGTGGATGTCGTACAAGGCGACTAAGGGAATACATTATAAAACAGCAATCAGGCCTCCCCAACCCGTCTGGCCAGCGCGGGGAGTATAGGCCAAATCCTCCGTCTGTCTCCGGCAGATGACAGAGGGTTGTGCTCCTGCAGTGGAGACAACAAAAAAACCTGATGATGATGATGATGATGAAACAAGGGTTGGACAATTCACAAATATAACGCAGTAGCAGTAATAACGGCGATGTTGTTCGCAACATCACGTCAAGGGGTATCACGGAGATGAAAAGCTGGCGAAGGAAAGTCGCTTTGCGACATTGGATTGCGCAAAGTGGCGATACATCGTCTCTGCCTACTGGGACCAAGGCGTGAGCATTTTGTATGTATGTATGTATGTATGTAACAGTAATAGTAGATTATGTTTATATACAGTTTATGGCTGAAGTGAAACAATCGGATGTCTAATATCACAATATCCAATAAAAATAAAGCTCAAAGCGGAGGATATTGAATCGATTTGCGACAGGTGATATTCCGAGCCAGCGCACCATTACAGTATTACATTAGGTGCCGTCAGGAGCAGAAATAAAGAGGATTCGATAAGCGATTTGTCAAGCGACATCCGCACACCTACTTTGCATCAAACGGATCCGAGTGCCAGGGCCGAACTGCAAATATAGGCCCTAACATTTCTGCCGCCCTGCGCTGCCTCACGTAAGGTCCTACTTTATTTTAACCGCCTCGTAGGCTTGTAATCATACTTAAACACTAGAGGTCATGGTTTCGATTCCTAGTTGGTCCAGGTCTGTATATCGATGCTATGTATTGTGAATTGTCCTATCGTTGTTCAATTCCCATAGCACAAGAGAAATCTTAATTTGTGATAAGGCAAGTGTGTACATACACTTGCCTTATTTATAAAGTATAAAGTAATAAAAGTGACAAAAGATATTTAGAACACGAATGTGGAGGACGTTCAATGATAAATATGGTGACGGTCTTAAAAAGGCTGGGGTGCGCAGTGAGATGAATAAAAGGAGGTGCATGAAAAGGTTGATGGATGTGAGTTGCACTACTAGTCATCCCAGATGTGGCCCTGGGCCACAACAGTGCAACACATTTGACAGCCGTAGCTGTTCTTCTGGTACTCACGGCTCCTAAATAAATGTCATAAAGTTACTAATGTAGTATCCGAAACCGTACGTATGGCCGAATACGTAAACGTATGACCGTATCTGAAACTAGGACTTCGTATGTAACGAAATCCTAATTTTAGATACGGTCTATATTCAGCAGTGGGGTAGTATAGGCTGATGATGATGATAAAGAAAACCTTGCTGTATTTTTCTAGTAAATTTACAAAAAACTATTAGCATCATTTAGAACCGCAATTAGTATGTAGATTTGTTTTGTTAGTTCTCAAGTAGAACGGTAGCCTTGTAAGGGTAAAAAATAATAATAAAATGGTAATGAAATGATTTTAGAGCTTTTGAATGTTGCCGCACTGTTCTGCAAATCTGCCGCTCCGGGTCTTAGTGCGGCCCTGGCGCGCGATATCTCCGCACAAATTCAATAACAGCGCGCACAAACAGCGCGACGTTATTGCATAACGCTCTCTAAACGCAGGGTAAACGCTCGTGTCGTGGGCCCGTGGGCCCTTGGCAGTAGGGTTGTCAGCTGATCAGGGCACCTACTCCGTAATCAATTCGTATAATACCCATCTAACCACAAAGCCTTTTGTACTCTTTAATATGTCATATATTCTGATAAACGTAATTATTAATTATCCGAAATGCTTATGGAGTAGATCCCCTGAAGATGTGTGAAACGGGATTCCTTTCCAGCGTCGTTGTCACATGCTAGCGGCGACACATGCTGAGTCAGGGCCTTTCCACTAGCGCGACACACGGGCAGACGCGCGCCTCCAGGCTGCGCTCTCGAGGGCTCCCAACGTAGACATGTAAACAGTAGAAGTTCTATTGTGTCTCGTTGAGTGCCCGCGAAGCGATATGTTATGTTTCGTCCAAGAAATTTATGTTTTCTACATGTTTGTGAACTTGTCTTATGTCAGTTAATAAATGTCTATCTATCTATTTCCTGATGCAATCCATAGATCAGGTTATCATTCAAAGGCATTCTACCTTTGGTTATTGCATCTGTTCAATTATTAAAACTTTTGTTATAAATTTGTATTTACTCGTATTAATTTTTCTAAACACAGTTTGTGTAAGTGAATCTCCGTGAATTTATGTTGAAACATAAATTAAGGAGGTTCTGGGGGAACTGAGTATTTTAATTTATAAAGTATCAAAAAGCATATTGTGAGAAAATGCTTAACTATATTAATTTAAAGCACGCCAATACGAGCCAAGAACTAGTTAATGTATATTTCATTCCAGATTAATAGTCCTATGAAAACAAACGCATTTGCGTCTCGAAAACAAAATACACAATAGATGGTGTTCCTAAGTGGACTGCAAAGTTTGCATGGTAATACAAACCTGTTTTTGCTGCTGGTGACCCTTTCATGTATATGTTACCGAGACGTAAATAGCGTTGGTTTTCATAGGACTATTAATCTGGAATGAAATATAGACGGTACCATCGATTCACTGTTACGTCAGTGTCCACGCAAAACTTTGACATGGGTGCACCGATTCAACGATACTTTAATTTTCTTATTTGAAAGTGTCAGCCCTACGTCTGCGCGGGTCCTCTAGGCGAGGGTGGCGCCCTCTGTTTATCCGGAGTGCGCCCGACTATTTAATAATGACTTATTTATTTGCACAAAGGATCGCAGCCAGTAATTGCGCGGCCGATAATATGAGAACTATTAACTTGGGCGCGCGCGTGGCGGGTGTATGCCGTATGTTGGCTCACTGCTCACTGCTGGCTGGCGTTGGTTACTTGCGAGCAAACATATCGTTGCGCTAAGCGCCCTGAGGTGGTTGATACAAATGCATTGGTTTTTCTTCAATTAGTGGTTTTTGTTGAACTATGGCTGTGCCAATCATCATTTTCATCATCATCGGTAACACGTCTGCTGCTGAACATAAGCCTCCCCATAGAATGTCACTTTTAGTGCGTTGTCCACTGGGGAATTTGCAATGATCACCACTCCTGGCAGGTGGATTTGTGATCGCAGTAACGATCTTAATATACACAGGAGAACGTTGATGCCCGTCCTTGGTGCAATCCCCTGACGACGCCCGCGGGTAGACTGGTGGCACCATTCTAAGCCGGAGACCACGTGGCTATTGTCAATCCTAATATACTAATTATTTTATCCAATAAAAGTTTATACTCTCCGACGTCTAACAAAACGTTAAAGCAACAAAACCTCGCGACGTGTCCCACACCAATTTTTATGAAACTGGGTAAAGAAGTGTTGCTTTATAATCCTTAATAATTGTGTGAAATCTACTTGGATCAAGCCCATTTGATTGTGTAATGTCTCTGGAGGCTGGTGAGTATTTTTAAACTACTCCCGTGGATGTCGTACAAGGCGACTAAGGGAATACATTATAAAACATCAATCAGGCCTCCCCAACCCGTCTGGCCAGCGCGGGGAGTGTAGGCCGAATCCTCCGTCTGTCTCCGGCAGATGAGAGAGGGTTGTGCTCCTGCAGTGGAGACAGAAATAACCTGATGATGAGTATTTTTAAAGACCATATTTTCCGCCAAAAGTACCTCTGAATACCAAAATTAATCAATGTACCAGGACAACATATGTGGCAAGTAGGTGTGGGACACTATATACCTAGTGCCTTAATAATGCATTGGGGGGTGTTTCCCCATAAGTATGAATGCCAGAACTAATCATCATCAGGTTATTTTTGTCTCCACTGCAGGAGCACAACCCTCTCTCATCTGCCGGAGACAGACGGGGGATTTGGCCTACACTCCCGCGCTGGCCAGACGGGTTGGGGAGGTAACTAATCAATATACCAAAACTACATATATAAATAAATAAAATAAAATATATATGTCAGACATTCACACCAATTTATCTAGTCCCAAACTAGGGAGAGCCTGTGGTATGGTTACTTAATTTATATAGGTACCAAGTTTAATCAAAATCGGTTATAAGTGACAAATAAAGTTAATAAAATGATAGAAAGTATGATGACGTGCATGACAGACAACGCATACAAATAAAACTACCCGCCGATTGAATTCGAACGAACAAATTACTTGATTAAGTCGCGACAATGCGACAAAACCACCTTAATGATTGTGTAACTCCGACCGGTCGCATCAATGTACGGGTTTTAATAAAAAATCGAGTAAATCAATCGAAAACAAATCACTTAGTGCGGGTAAAATCGGGTCGTTAGTTAACATTGTTGTGTGGAGGGAGCCGCCGGGGGGAGGGGGAGGAAATCAACTCTGTGAAGGTAAATTAATTACTGCGATGTCGCATCGGGGGTGGAATGTCTGTACATTTTTTAATTGCAGTTTTTTTGTCCATTATTTGATTGAAACTAAAATAAATTGACTTTTTGCGAAGTATGCATTATGCCGCAAAGCTTTAAGGTTTAATTTAATATTCGAAAATACAGAGCATTATTTTAGTTGAGGTTGATGATGGGGCAATTAATTCTTTATTTAGTATCATTAAAGTCTAAAGTCAGTCAGCATAAGAGCCAGGGTCAATTTATAAAAACAAATACGTCGACTGAGTAATATAGATCAATATTGGTCCCGATTCCGAAGGCACACATTTAAAATTTGACAGCTCTAAAATTGGTTTCGTCTTTATCTTCATAATACTGTGTGACAAGGATAGCAACAGTTTTAATGCTGTCAAATTTTAACGTTGTGCCTTCAGAATCGAGCCCATTATTTATGTTAACTATAAAACCAACTCCCATTACAAAATATTACTTAAAACGAAATAAAAGTTATATAGTCTTAATTCTCTTACCCCAAAAGTTGTCTTAAATGAATCCCTTTTAGCAATAACACTGCCTCATTTTTTAAAATGGGGTCCAATTTTTTTTTATTAAAAAGATAAGCAACACCGTACTTTAAATTAAAATGTAATACGAATCTAAACTAGTCACAAAAACCCAAATCTATTTCGCTAATGCCGCGTTCATTGTTGGTGCGTTCTCACCGCGACGACGCTGTACCAACGTCCCTCTGTCTGTCTGTGCGTCGAAAAAACACAATGATACACAATGGATTAAAATGTACTTAATAGGGTACATGTTCACAACTCGTTTATTTCTAAATAATACAATACTACGTACGTATTAGCTTTAAAATAACGATTGAAGTTACATTTGGCATGGAAATTAGGTTTTATACAGGATTCAAACAAAGAAAGAAAGAAAAGAAAAGAAAGAAAAAACATTTATTTACTACCATAAATTGGCACACACAAAGAAAAAACGAACAAAGCAGGAAAAAGGAAAAAAATAAAATAATAATTATAAGAAATAGAGAAAACAATTAAAAAATTTTAACATAGTTAAAATAGTATGCGTGTGCCGTGGCAGCAAAAGGGCAAACGACTCAGCATATGCCTAGACCAAGTAAGGTGCTAGGCGCTGATTTTCAGTCGCACCCAAACAAAGTATAAGAGTACTTGATCTTAGAAACTTAAACAGTCAAAGGCAAATAGCCCAAGCACTGCATATAGACTTACGCCAAATCCTTTTTACCCTGAGAAAACCACAACATGGTTTTAAAGGAATTAGCGGCAGTCTAGGCAGTGCTTGAGCTTTTGCCTTTGAATCTTTAAGTTTCTAAGATCAGTACTCTTATCCTTTGTTTGATCAGCTTATGCTGTATAAAACCTAATTTCCATGCCAAACGTCACTTCAATCCTTATTTTACCAACCTACCTTACCTACTCTTATTCTTTTAAATAATAATAAGACCTAATTTCAGAGCCAAATGTCGTACAAATCGGTTGTATAGTAGACGACGCGAGGTATTTAATACATTGCTATTGTCTATAGACAATATTCTGAGAGGCTTTAGTTGCCCCAGAACCCTCTGCTAGTTTAAACTTTTAATATTCAACTGGCAACATTATAAGATCAGTCCAGAAGCAAACATCGTTCAAAGGAAACGTCAAATAAGCAAACAGCTCACTATCGCCACCAGAATCTAAAGAGCCACAGGAATCAGATTTAAAATGAAACTAATACCATGCGACATTCAATTAGAGACTTCCTCCCCTCCCTCGATTAGTGTTTCGTTAGATCCCCGCGGGGGAGGCTGGTGTAAGAGTAGAGTTTGTGAGTTTCTGGCGCTGTGTAATACCGCTGGTCTCATTACCGGCACGCGGCGGCCACGTGGCGCGGCTAATTATTAACTGCACGGTCGTCGACTGGGCCGGTCGCCCCGCGCCCACGTCACACACAAGCGGCCAATTTTATGCAATAGTATCGAATTACTGGATAAGGGTGACGTCATTGTGTTTGCTCTTGAGAAATACTGATGGAGATTGCCGTGTAGTTTCCGGTAGAGTAGAATAGGACCACTCCAACTCTTTCCGTGGATGTCGTACAAGGTGACTGAGGGAACACATTATAAAACATCAATCAGGCCTCCTCAACCCGTCTGGCCAGCGCGGGGAGTGTAGGCCAAATCCTCCGTCTGTCTCCGGCAGATGAGAGAGGGTTGTGCTCCTGCAGTGGAGACAAAAATAACCTGATGATGATTGCAGAGCATGCATTCTGACGTGCAGCAGCGAACGTCGACAGGCTGAGAAAAGCGTCCATATTGAGATATACATATATTCGAAGTTAGCCGTGTTGTTCCCGGCTTAGAACAGGACTACCTCTAATCTTCCCTCGGGTCTTTCCTTCGTAAGACCAGGGACAGGCAGCGGCTAACTGCGATCACAAATCCGCCTGCCAAGCATGGTGATTATGGCAAAACCAGCCCACCAAAAGTGTGGCATTCTATTGGTGAGGCTATGGAACGTATTTCGGCTGATGATGTTCCGAGTCATTTAAAAATACAAAAAAAAATATTTATTAAAAATACAAAAATGTTTATTACAGAAACTTAGGGGGTTACAGAGGATAGTTGGGGCCCTCTTTTAAACATAAAAATGTCTGTGCCAGAGGACCTCGCTCTTCCATACTTATATCTTGTTATATATAAATTTAATCAACTTGTGTGAGTGGTGTGTGTGTGCGTGTGTATGATATTTACGACATAAATAATAATTATTTCGACCTACAGTGACATTGTATTTTGATTACATTTAGTTTTATTCGAGAGAGGAGCACTATCTGTTTCACTCAGTATAATATGGTATGTATGTATTTATGTATATTCATTATTATTTATTGTAAGTATTTAGGTACTTTGCCGCCAGATGGACCGACGACTTAAAGAATGTGGCCGGTAGCGGCTGGATGCGGAGGGCGGAGGATCGGGTGTGGTGGCGGTCATTGGGGAAGGCCTATGTCCAGCAGAGGACGTCTAAAGGCTGACATGTATTTACTTTATATATATACTAGCTGTGCCCGCGGCTCCGCTCGCGTGGACTACAGGAACCGCTCCAATTCCCACTTCCGCACCCTATCCCACTTCCACTCAGACTTTAAATCCAGGTCCAGGTCCAGGTCCAAGTCCAGGTCCAGGTCCAGGAAATCCAAACTCATCGCAATCGCATCGCACAGACAAACAGATAAACAGACAAACATAAAAATTTCTAAAATGATCGAAATGTGTTCTGTTGCTTATCCTTAGACCCCATTTTTTTTTGCAAATATCTTCAATGTACAGACACGCCAAGTTACGATTTTATTTATTAGATATCTAAAGTAGTTTCGGTATTTAGTTATTATGTAGTCTATTATACACTTTTTTGCCCCCCCCCCCCCCCCCCCCCTCTTAATGCCTTTTCTCACACGCTGTAAATTTGTATCTGGAAGAGATCTCATTTAGAGATAAGCTCGCCTTTATACACAAAATTTCTAACTGTATTTAGTTTTAAAATTGTGCAATAAAGAATATATATTTATTTTACACATGCGGCTGATATCCACGTCAGAGTTTCCGGGTGTCATTTAAAAACAACCTTAAAATTAACTATGCCCCCCTGGTCGTATTCCATGTACCGGATACCACACCAAATTAATTAGTTCAGGTTATATAATAATTACATTAAATACAAAGGAACGTTCCGTTTTGAATTTTCTTGTTTATTTAAGTAGGACATTTCACAAAGACGTTCCGTTCACTCGTTCTTATTACATCCGCGGCGCTCGGTCTCGGCAAGCGCTAATTAATTCCCAGCCAGCGCTTAATTGCTTAATTTACGCTTAATTTGCGTTTAATTTGCGCTTAATTTGCGTTAATTACGAGATTACGCGATGATTTGCTTTGTGGCGTAAAGATGGCGGTCATTGACGGCGTCAAATTTAAGACATAATTCTAATTGGTTGTTCGTAGACATACTTACTCGTAGTTCTAAGTTGTATTAGAAACAGGGTTCGATTCCTGACCACGCAAGAAAAACTGATTGTAGATTATTTTGTATACTTCATACGAGTAGTTTTACGAAAAATTGTATTTACTTGAAAGAGTATTTATCACTAGCTGTTGCCCGCGACTTCGTCCGCGTGGACAACTGAACGTCACAAATTATTATGTATTTCCCGTAGGAATGGGATGTATTTTGGACAGTTCACACAATATCTATATAAATTGTAGCCTATGTGTTATTCTGATGTATCAACTATATTATTGTAAAGTTTAATTAAAATCCATTCAGTAGTTTTTACGTGAAAGAGTAACAAACATCCATCCTTTTGCGTTTATAATATTAGTAGGAAGGAAGTAGGATAGGATACTTACTAAATTGGACGAAAGTCTTTTTTTTTAGAAGTGTACGGTTAAAAAAATATAGGTACTATAGTAAAATATCAAAGTGTCCGACAAACTGTTGGAAAACACACGTAGTATACTGAGATGTACCATGATATAATATGAGATGAAGAAAAGGGTAGACCACGGTTACAAAACAGCGACAATAAAACCCTTTTTCGTAACAAATCATGAAAAATAGTTACGATACTGGGGCGTAAGGGTTTATAACTTTGAGGGTCTGCCAGTCAGAATTTCTAGATACAGAATTAGCCGGAATACACGTAGGAAGAAATATAAATTCTCTATAGGTTATTGTTCCCGGCTTAGAATAGGGCCATCCGCAATCTTCCCGTGGGTGTTGCCGCTGAGGGACGTCAGCGTTCTCCTGTGTATTTACTGCGATCACCAATCCGCCTGCCAAGCGTGGCCATCATCAGCCTAAATACGTCCACTGCTGGACATAGACCTCCCCAATAGAATACCACTTCTGGTAAGTTTTCCATTGGGGGATTTGCCATAATCACCACGCTTGGCAGGCAGATTGGTGATCGCAGTAATGATCTTAACATACACACACAGGAGAGCGCTGCTGCCCGTACCTGCGTTTTATAACTTTGAGGTAATTATGGCAAATCCCCCAAAGGACAGCCCACCAAAAGTGTTATTCTATTGGGGGAGGCTTATGTTCACCAGTGGACGTACTTCGGCTGATGATGGAAACACATTCTTTTAAAACAGTTTGTTTTCAATAAAATCGTATTGCGCTTCAAAAATCCCTGTCTTTGACAACGCCGCGTATAATCCGTTTCTCCAAAATTAGCGACTATCATTTCCAACACAATACATCCCCTTTTGTACTTCCAAATCTTTGTTCAGCGCGAGACTCGCTGGCAGTGTCAAATAACACTCC
This sequence comes from Esperia sulphurella, assembly GCA_947086405.1. Classification (NCBI taxonomy): domain Eukaryota; kingdom Metazoa; phylum Arthropoda; class Insecta; order Lepidoptera; family Oecophoridae; genus Esperia; species Esperia sulphurella. The sequence continues at coordinate 192,876 of OX352280.1, forward strand.
AAACTACCAGTCTACTTTGACACTTAGAACTATCTATACAGTAAAGACTGCCTGACTTATCTGTCAACGTACAGCTCCCACCGCTGGGTACAGAATCTCCTCATTTGACATAGAGGTAGCTCAAATTACGTAGTCTGATGGCCTAAGAAAAAAATTCTAGAAATTCTACTTTGCAGTCAGAGGCGGCGGAAACAGCATATGAATTAGTGAGCACGGCAGAGATCAGATTAAAATGGTCGAAGGACGTTGGAAGCAGCCGCCACTCGACGCCGAATTCAATGAGCACAGTCGGCCACTAAAGTTGTACTTAGTATCAAATGGCAAAGTAATGAGGTTTAAGCTGTGTTGGCGGGTGTACGTTGGAACGAAAGTGGAGCTGTTTATGAAATCGTTGGGATAAAGTCAAATCAAAATATTTATTTTCAAAATTGGAATACATTATTCTCTTTTTGACGTCAAATTCTGCCTAAAACTACTCCACTTCCACCTGTATAACCGAGGGGAAGAAGTGGCAACAAACCCAACGGCACAGGGCCCTACCTTTGATTTATCTTATTCATTACAATCATTAAGTCTACCTATGCTGAGCCATCAAGCACTCCATGGACTTTTATCATTTACGAGTAAGTAGTCATCTAACTTAGAGTAGGCTTTCTTGCATAATATAATATAATCCGATATCATAAGATAATCCGCTGGTGTGCGCAAGCGCAGGCGACGAATTCAAAATGGCGGTTGTTAGTAGAAGTAAGATTTCTTCCGTACAGTTGGAGACGAATATAACAGTTTGCAAATAACATTAATACCTGAATAAACTGTACGAGTTTTCTGTGCCGAGTGGGAATCAAACCAAGACTTCTGGCGCTAGAGTCCAACGACCAAGTTACTAAGTAAATTAATATATATGGTGGAAAGGTGAAATATGTAAACCGCCACTTTGAAGACTTTTGTCTTATTATTTTTGTAAAGATCCTAAATTGGCGCTTTAGCGCTTTTTCTTTCCACTGTCGATATAATTGTTAGAAGCTCGTAAAGCACTAAATACCTACTTCAGCTAATGTAACTGTATTGTAATGTGACCCTTATGTAAATGGTAGATAATTAAATAGGCACCGTCGTCGGTGCGTCTGTTGTGATAGGCAACGAAGGCTAATTACTCTTTGACGGCGCCTTCGATATCTTTAATTGCATTATCGTGGTATAGGTAGAAACCACGCAATACCTAATGTTATACTTACTATTTCAGTCAACGATCTCTATCTACTACTAGATGGAGCGTTCCAAACAATCGCTCTGTTCCACGCAAGTAGCCACAACAATTTCATATTATCGTCAATATTTAAATGTTATGCGTAGTAACTGCACAAGTTTCATAGTGAATGTGAAAGAGTTGTGGCTACTTGCTTGGAACAGAGCGATTGTTTGGAACGCTCCATCTAGTAGTACATAGAGATCGTTGATTTCAGTACTGCTCTGGGTCTAGATTTAAGGTTCAATTTCGTTTAACACAAATGTGTGAAACACGAATAAGTACTTAGTTACAATAAAATACACTTTATTGCACAAACAAATACAGTTACTAGTTAAAAATAGTACAGTTTAGGCGATTTTGTCACTTTAAGCGATTTCTTCCAGACAATCTTTATTGTAGAACATGCGCTATGAAATATTATAAGTAGTAGTTAAAAATATGTTATTTCTACCGAATGTTCCTAAAATAAAACTGTTAACAATAAAATAAAGTCTCAAAACAAACGGAAATATCAAGTTTAGAGATCCGCCGTCCAGCCGCGTAATGCACACCGACATGATACGTACGGAACCCACAATTAGCCATTCAATGCGTTATTCCTTCATATTAACTCTTTGTCATTAAAACCAACATAACTTGAGCTCTCAATGTCAAGTCACTAGTTTTAGATTTCGTTTTTTTGAGGGTCAGGAAAGACTGGGTGGTATATTATAAGGTATAATTGAATTACCCTTATATTTCGTAGTTTCCTGTTTTGTTTGTGAAAGGTTTTTTGCGCCGGAAGGAGCCGTCAAAGTTTAATCAAATTACTCCGACAAAGGCTGCCAGTTATGAACTTATGATTAATTTGAGAGTGAACTATTGACCTTAGTTTGATTGAGGTCTCTACAATAGAGTCGAGAGATGAAATAGCAGTTATTGAGTCGAATGATCTCTGAATGAAGTTTTTGGGCGACTAAATAGAGAAAATATGTTAAAGATAATTTGATACCCAAAGAAAATTGGAAAGAAGGTGCTGTTAAAAGTATATTAGAAACAAGAAAAGAAGAAGATTATCTCTCTCGCGGGTCTACTGGAAGAAATCTCTCTCAGAGATAAGTTCGCCTTTTGTACTTGTGTTTCTTGTTTTATCTGTGTGTGTGCAATAAAGAGTTCATTAAATAAATAAGAAGGAGCTGGAAGAAACTTCTCTAGAAATAAGCTTAACCTTTTGTATAATTTTCTTTTCTTTGTGTTGTTCCTTGTATGTTTGTGTGTATACAATAAAGTATTAAATAAATAAAAATATATAAGAAAGAGAAAATATTTATTCATTAACACAACAAAAACATTATGTACACATTCATAATCATGCTTTTAACTATTGATTTGGTTTCCCGTTGTTTTTTCGGGATAAAAACTATTCTATGTCCTATTCCAGGACCTAATCTATATGTGTGTCAAGTTTCATCCCGATCCGTCCAGTGGTTGAAGCGTGATTGAGTAACAAACATCCAAACTTTCGCATCTATAATATTAGTGGGATTGAACAAGCTTTCCTAGGCAGTCAAAACCGCCATACGATTTCACTCAATTGTATACAAGATAATTACCTCGCCTCGAGCCCGTCGTCGCAGACACAAAGGCGGAAACTTGAGAGCGCTGCGCGGAAGGGGGGGGGGGGGGGGGGGCTGCGCCGGCGCACCTTTTGGTCACGGATAGTTTTGTCCAAAGGATAAGGGATTTGCGCAACTGATGGCTTTGTTTACTTTGTCAGCAATACGGGGAAGATCCAAACATATCATTCTTCAATCGATCAATAGATCTATACATTTGTCTTACTTTTCTGTCGTAATAGAACCATCTCTGAGATGAATAAAAATAAGTTCGACAGCAGCGCTCCACATACTTTCTCGCAAAAACGTAACGTAATTCTTTGGGCATCAAACCTAACGTATGTAGAGAGGTCCCGGTGCCAATGGATTTCCATAATATGAATGCATTATTGACAATAGTTTTAATTGTTATAAATCATCTTTTTACTGAAGTCTTTAAAACCCGGGATACAAATGAAACCCGTATAAAATAAAATAAGTTTTTTGACAAAATGGCAAACATTTGAATTTTGTAAATTTTGAGCCTACGTGGTTCGGCTCCGTTATTCTATACCATGTTTGTTGTTCCTTGGTCTTCAGCGAAACTAGACATAAGTAAACATAATTTCGTCACACTTCTCCCATTTTCAAAATCCAAGTTCATCGTTTCATGTTCCTGAATCTTCAACAATGAGTCTTGCGTGACATCGTATAAGTATTATAGTTATTATTTAGTCTGTTATGCACTTTTGCCCCCCCCCCCCCCCATACTGCCTTGTCTCACAGCCTGTAAGGTTGGCTGGAAGAGATCTATTTTAGAGATAAGCTGGCCTTTGTTACACAACATTTGTAAATGTATTTAGTTTTAAAATTGTGCAATAAAGAATATCAAAATCTTTATTAGATCTTTTCTCTATCCAACTGTTTTTAATTGATTGCCGAAATCGGCACGGCTTTTATATATCAGAAGGCGAAGTTGCAAGAACAGAATAGCTGTAAAGTCAGATTGCTCAGACTGGTCGGTAAACCCAAACAGAATCACTCATCAGTCGAAATACGTCCACTGCTGGACATAATCATCTCAGTAATGATCTTAATATACACAGGAGAACTCCAACACAATTTCTGAGTCAACTTGACACCCACGAGAAGATCGGGAGTGGCCGTATTCTCAGCCGGGAATCACTTTTATAAAGGGTACACATTTGAGTAAATGGACTATACTGAAATGTGGAGAAAACCCCACTTATAACAGTAGAATGAATCTTATCGCTGCTCCCCGGACATATAAAGAAGAGTACACGCTGTAACCATATCGATCAACTACAATAAACGTCTAAATTCATCTAATAAACAAGATCCCTTGCAGACAATCACCAACGAAAACAGGCAGAAAGAGCTCACGTCGCGCTGTAAGGACATTAGGCGGCTTCGGAGAGAGGGGCGGTTGGAGCCAGGGCCGTATCTAGCGTAAGGGCCCAAGCGGGGGCGCAGAATGGCCAAGAGCCCTGAGTATCTATTTTAAGAAAACTTGCCAACAACGCAACATTAAACGACCACCTAGATTTAGACGATTTAGACGACCTCTGTGGCGGAACGGGTAGCCCTCGGACTTCTACGCCGGAGGTTGCGGGTTCGAATTCCGCTAGGGGCAAATGTTTGTATGATGAATATGAATGTTTGTACCCCAAGTCTTGGATGTTTATATATTTATTTCAGTATGTGTATCCGTTATCTAGTAACCATACCACAGGCTCTGCCTAGTTTTTGACTGGATAATTGGTGTGAATTTTTGGTATGAGATATTTATTATTAATAAGTATTCACGGCGTTAACTTTACTGTTCTAAGACAAAAATAGCATCTTCCTATCAGAATGTGCTCTAGAAATGTCGACCTTGACTAATAAATTTTAAGACACGATTTTAAATTTTCTTGCGATCATGAGAACTCAAACTCAGCAACTACCGAATACTGGTTGATTCCGATCTGAAAGGGTACGAGAGTCCTCAGAGCGCCTACGCACTTGTTATCCTGTGAATTCATGTTCCCGAATGGAGTCTAAACACGTCGCGGCCCACTGCCATAATTCACGTCATTGATTCGTAAAAGAATTACGACGATGAACATCATCTCATTAACATCTACATTCTATTTATAACTCCACTGTCTGACTTTTCCTGATACCTTGCTGGGAAGGTTATATATACGATGATTTTACTGAGCACTTACTAAGCAAAGAACATATCATCATCATCAGGTTATTTGTGTCTCCACTGTAGGAGCACAACCCTCTCTCATCTGCCGGAGACAGACGGAGGATTTGGCCTACACTCCCCGCGCTGGCCAGACGGGTTGAGGAGGCCTGATTGATGTTTTATAATGTATTCCCTCAGTCGCCTTGTACGACATCCACGGGAAGAGTTGGAGTGGTCCTATTCTACTCTACCGGAAACCACACGGCAGTACAGAAGAACATATAATCTAGTTAATTTGAGAATGTCAACTAATCATAATCATAATCATAATCATTTATTGCCAAGTATAGGTAAATACAGATACACAGAAGATGTTATATTATAGATTACCCAAGTAGCAATCAAGAATAGTGATTAAATCTTACATGTCTATACTTTATCTAAAATTGGATTTTGCTAAATCAAAATGGTTTTCGTTAAGTCATTTTATTCTTTAAGACTAAATAGTTTTATACAACCGCTACTTTAGCAAGTTCAGAATACCCAAAACCAAGTTAAGTATTCTCAAAACTATTTTGTATTAAATATGCCTACAGTTAAATCTTAAAATCTTTTTTTTACTGTACTCAGATTATTTGAAGGCTCACTTAAAACAAAATTAATTAATTGGGGAATTGGTTTAGTATTGCAAAGTAAAATTTGATTTTGTAGATAAACTAAAGATAATTGTGACACCAAGTTCTGGAAACTGTCTTTCTGAAGAATATGTTATTCCTTTATTACTCAAATTAATAAGTTTAGAGTAAAAATACATTTAACGGGACGTTTTCATCAAAATAGACCCAAGTACCTAACTGAAAAATTATAAAAGGTCTGGTGCTTTTCATCGGCAAGTTGTAAAATACAGAAAACTAGCTTTTGCCCGAGACTTCGTCCACGTAGGTTTCAATATTTACATACTACTTTAACGATTTATTTCGTTTCCCGTAGGAATGACATGTTTTTCGGGATAAAAAACTATGTTATGTCCTATTCCAGGAGCTAACCTGTATGCCAAGTTTTATCCCGATCCGTCCATTGGTTGAAGCGTGATTGAGTAACAAACATCCAAACTTTCGCATTTATAATATTAGTGGGATTCTCGAGCGAGAGCTGTCATAACGTTTTTCTTATACCTACCTACATACGGAATTTCTCAATACAATTTTTATTTAGTAGTATACATTTAGTTGCATAATATATTTATTTATCAAATAAAAAAAAATATTATTTATAAATTAATAGTTTTTAGTTGCATAAACTCTTTTCCAGCACAAAATAAACAAGAACAATGAAATGATAAACTAAAGATTAACTTAATACTAAAAAGTATTAAGTAGTAATTCACCAATACGGTTTTTTAGTATAAGTTAAGTATAATATCTCTTAACTTGCACTATTTCAAATGTAACTTGTCTTTATTTTTGCTAAACTAGCCTTACAAGTCAGTATTGTCTAAACTCTTACTTCGTTAGGAAAAATTAGATTTAACGCCATTTTGTACTTTAAATGAAAAAAAAAATTATAAATTTTCCGATACCACATCATGAAAAACTAGAACACATTGATATTAAAGTAATTCTAACTTCATTAATAACTCATTTATTTATATAAAATGTAATATTCTGCACTTTATGCCGCAAAATTTTTCATTTGCAATATAATTATTCAAAATTTTATTGTTCTTTTTCCACTATTTTAAAGGCCCGTCTGTTTTATAGCACTATCTATCGATTTTACACGAGAAACAATCATGCGTTTTAAATTTCCAATGCATACAACGACATAATACAGCATTTTCTAGACATTAAAATTAGTTGTTTAACCGCCATTATCATAAGCCTTCATACTGTTTTTGTATTAAGTATAAAAGTTCACCATATTTTCTAAAATATTATTACTTAGAGTAAAAATAGTTTTAAATTTTACTTCATTAAGTTATGATGGAATCTGTGCAATTCAGTATTGATAGTCTTAACTAGGTATTGTAGATATCTTCAAGTCTATTTCTTGGTCTAAAGTCAACCTACAAGATATCTTGAAATCCATTTTATAGGGCTCTGCACAACCACTCTCTTAAGTAGGGTTAAAGTTTGTCTAAACAGTAGTCTTAACTCTGTCTTAAATTTGTCCTAAATGCTGTGCCCATTTGTACTTAACTGTATCTTGAGGGATATCTTCAGGGATATCTTGAGGGACGTAATAGGTTTAGCCAAGACAAGAGCTAGAATACGTCTACTTGCCTTCAAGATATCTACAATACCCTTTTAAGACATTCGATTGCTACTTGGGTAGGGTCGCTATACCTTGCCTTTTGTATAAGCATGCAATATTTATTAAAATTCTCCTAATACATTAATTAATAAATTATTCAAACCAAAAAAATTAAACACAATGTCAAAGTTAAATGTAAAATCAATCAACCAAATGTAAAAATGTCAAGATTTAAATGTCAAGAATCAATACAAAAAAAAAAAAAATAAAAAAAAAAAATTAAAATTAGTTCAATGTCAGCTTACTTATATCAACTTAGTTCACATTATTGTCAAAAAGAAAATTATCTAATTTGTAGTAAGCTTTGTTCACCAGAAAAGCAAACAACACATGTTTAAATTTTGGTAGATCCAAATTTTGTATTCTAATTGGCAATTTATTATAAATTCTTGGAGCTAAGCAAATTAGACTTTTACGAAGCAATGCAGTATTATTGGGGATCGAACATAGTTTATTATTTTGTCGTGTATTTCTGGCGCGAGTCTGAGAGTATGTTTTAAATAAAACAAATAACATTATTACTAAAGAGTATTACTAAATAATCCAAATTGTCAATGCAACCCTGATCAAAACCAACTCTTTCAGTTCAAGGTTTATGTATTAGTTGTTTTTTAATTCATCTTCTATATATAAAAGAAAGTCGTGTTTGTTACAACACTTATAACTCGAGAACGGCTGGACCGATTGCCATGGTTTTTGATTTGTTGGATTTGTTTCCGTCCCGAATAGCAGAATACATCTTAAAAACAATGAAAACTCGATATGTGTAATGAATACTTAATCATTTCAATAGATGCTGATTTGTTTATTACATGTCAAACATTTGTTGTCCAATCCTGTCAAATAGTGTAACAACAATTTTTTTTTTGGAGCTTATGGCCTGGTTGCTGAGACCTTTAAGCCACAACTTTATTTTTTTCAGAAGACATCATGTGTGCGTTCAGAAATTTAATTATTTTGTATCATTGTTTTACGTTCATCAAAGCCTAAATTAGTTCAGCTAAAAAGTAACACGACATTCATTGACTGTTAGGCGGTACGAAGTTCGCCGGGTCAGCTAGTTGTGAGATAAAGTCAGTTAAAGCAGATCCCCTTAAGATCCTTGTCGTGGGCGCCAAGTGTCCTAGCTACATCCTACGAAGTAAGAAACGGGAGAGACGAGGTGAGAGTGAGCGAATGATGTGATCGCAATAAACAATATCCCTCGGCACGTATCGCACAGCGCCGGCCGCGCGCTCCCACGGCCAGGCTGCACAAGGCAACGATCTCTATGTACTACCAGATGGAACGTTCCAAACAATCGCTCTGTTCCACGCAAGTAGCCACAACTCTTTCATATTGACATTATTTAACCGTAGCGTCATTATTTAGTAATAATTAAATGTTCTGCGTAGTAACTGCACAAGTTTTATTGTGAATGTGAAAGAGTTGTGGCTACTTGCGTGGAACAGAGCGATTGTTTGGAACGCTCCCTCTAGTAGTACATAGAGATCGTTGGCACAAGGCGATGTCGCCCGCCCCGACACACGCGACAACACAAATCATCGCGACAATTCTTGTAGTAATGTTCAATAAGCAATTTGTACAACATTATTTTTTTTTTGACTGAAGAAATAAATCCAAAAAATATAATTAAGTAGGATAGGTATTTCGTTATTTAAAGTCTATTATGCACTATTTGCCCCCTTCGCTCTTATTGCTTTGTCTCACACCCTGTAAGGTTGGCTGAAAGAGATCTCTTTTAGAGATAAGCTCGCCATTGTACACAAAATTTAGTATAGAGATCGTTGATTAAGGTTGATGATGTAGATCAGTAGACGAACGTCATACTAAATGAGAAACTAAATTGAATAATATCCGAATCAGGTTGCTCATATAGCCGTCATCAATAAAGTTAGTGACGTCACTGGTAACGTCGTTAGTCCATAACGTGGTTAGCCGTTAGAGGCAAGTTTAGCTAACACCACGCCGCTCGCCCGCTAACGCGATTACACAATCTAACGCGGGCGGGCGCGACGCCGGGATGTGGAGACACTGGATGGGACAACAAATTACCATTAGGAATAAAGAACGCTAGGATTACATGTCCGCATTTGCCGTGTGGTTTCCGGTAGAGTAGAATAGGACCGCTCCAACTCTTCCCGTGGATGTCGTACAAGGCGACTGAGGGAATACATTATAAAACATCAATCAGGCCTCCCCAACCCGTCTGGCCAGCGCGGGGAGTGTAGGCCAAATCCTCAGTCTGTCTCCGGCAGAAGAGAGAGGGTGGTGCTCCTGCAGTGGAGACCAAAATAACCTGATGATGATTTATCTACAATCGTATGTATTATTAAGTATTCTATGGTAGTACTCTGTGACTTCAGGGGTGCCATGGTGAATAAGACACAACAGGTAGTACTAGAATTCCTACTCTCAATGACATACTCACAAACAGAAAGCCTAATTAAGCACACACACACACACATATATCACACACACATTATTCTCATAACCTCCACAGTACCACTCACAATCCCACTCTCTCACCCTCCTAATAATATTATAACTTTCTTTTTCCTTCCAACAATATTTATTCTGTCCCACAGTTTTCTATGTAACCTGTAAACTCAGGCTCCCCGATACAGCCTGCATGGTCTAGTGTGGGAGCTCTAATATACATAAGTCCTGTCAATTTTTAAAGTACTTTCAATCGCAAATTGAAAGGAATGCTGACCCAAAAGGCCTACTATTCCGTGAAGGAATTTTTGGACGAAAATCTCTAATTACCATGTTTGTAACTTGCAAACACTGTATTGACATTCTTTTGATATGATACAATATGACGTTTCAAATTTTAATTTATTTCATCATCATCATCATCAGGTTATTTTTGTCTCCACTGCAGGAGCACAACCCTCTCTCTTCTGCCGGAGACAGACGGAGGATTTGGCCTACACTCCCCGCGCTGGCCAGACGGGTTGGGGAGGCCTGATTGATGTTTTATAATGTATTCCCTCAGTCGCCTTGTACGACATCCACGGGAAGAGTTGGAGTGGTCCTATTCTACTCTACCGGAAACCACACGGCAAAATATAGGCACTCGCAGAGGCGGAACATAGAGAGCTTATTTAATGTAAACATTTAACTTGTACCTATGTTTCACAAATATAAGATTTGATTTGATTTGAAAGTTCAAATCAGCAGGTTGTTTGTTATCGTTAGTGAATAATTAATCATACTCAGTTGAGTACGATACCTGCTGATGATGACATAATAATAAGTTGAGTGACAGTTAAGCAAAATGTTGATTTCTTGCAAGTAGAAGTGAATGACCGTTGTAGACTATACGTACACCATAGTAGAGAAAGAATGGATCACGTGCCGTGAAGGTATTTTTCCGATGCGAAGTGAGACAGGTCTCCCTAGGAATAGAAGGCTAATATGCGAAATTTTGGAAATAAATCACAGGGGCCCAGGTATATCTGACGATACTTCGGACCCTATGGGAGACCCCTGTGCGGTTTTCCAACGCTACGAGATTCCAAATTACATATTGGTTTGAACGAGATCTTGTAAATTTTTCTTGATCTGGAACCCTGTCCAAATGTAAACTTGTTAACTTGATTATTTGACCAGCCAAGACAAAATATCACTTAGTTGAGCAGTTTTTGTAGGCATGCCACTTCTAGCTGGGACTGTTCGCTGTACATCTGAGTACAGACGAGCTCACGAGGATGAAGTTGTAATAGTAATTAATTGTGCACTAACGCGATAGGCGGCGTTCTACCCCTCCCCCCCCCCCCTCCGGTCCCGCTTCCTCCTAAGGTCCGGAGTTTACCAAAGCTGAGCGCAGCGGATGAGAGAACCGTCTAATAGTGGCGGGGGCGCCACCCGGGTGGAATATAAAGCAGCTCTTCAGTATTCCAATAATTATTTTTATTTATTCAAATGATTACAAAAGTTAAACTATCTAAAAGCACAGCTAGATCCTACCACATAAACCTCCAAGGTTTATCCGCGGTTGGGGGAGTTCGTTATAAAGGTAGAATTAATACAGTATGAAAATACAACGAGAAAATTTACAGAATATAGCTGAAAAGTTTACATTTGGTAAAGTACTCTTTCAAGAATGTTCTTAACCTTGGGTTGCAACAGTATACCAGCTGGATGTCCTCAGGCAAGGCGTTTAGGGGTTTTGGCAATATATATTTGCAATTTTTCTTACCATATGTATTTGTGTACGTTGGTAGTTTGAACGTGTCCAAGTTATCTATTTTTCTTGGTCTACAACTTCTAGTTCTCCTTTCCAACGGTTGCAAGTTTCTATGTTCCTCAGTAAATAATTTGACAACGTGGGATTGGTTGCTTTGAATAAAAAATTTATATTAAAAATATATTATATAGTGTCGCCAAAAACATCTAATTCCTACGGGAAATACATAATAATTTGTGATGCTTACTGGTCCACGCGGACGAACTCGCGGGCAACAGCTAGTAATTATATAAATTATTGACAAAACCTACATACAGTACCTAAATTATATGCGAACTGCTAAGGAATGGAACTTCCTTCCAGCTTCAGTATTTCCGGACAAGTACAACTTGGATCTTTTGAAAAGAAATAGGCATCTTCTGGGTAAGCGTGCTCTACCTTAGGCTTTATCGTCACTGACCATCAGGTGAGATGGAGGTCAAATGTAAATCCATCAGGAATAAAAAAATGTATTGAGTAATAAATTAAATTATTGCTGGTCATTTTCAGCAGTCATTACCGGCAGTAAAGCGGCAGCCATTTGCAATTTGGACTTAGCGGAGAGACTGCCGCGTCATCAAGGAAGAGTTAACTACTAATTATTTTTTTGTGACGTCACTCGTCTAACTTAACGACGTAATTAGCTGTTAGTTAACAATAGTCCACTAGTGGCCTATGAACCACTAGTTGTCATGTGTCAGTTCGCAGAGTGGGATGCCACGCCGCCGACCTGAAGAAGGTGGTCGGATGCGGCTGGATGCGGAGGGCGGAGGACCGGGTGTGGTGGCGTTCATTGGGGAAGCCCTTGTCCAGCAGTGGAGTACTAGGGGCTGACATGATGATGATAGTTCCAGCTGTATTGTATTTTGGGCATTGACAGCACCGAGGCAGGCCCAGCTGACGTGTTCACTAGTTAACGTCAAACAACAGTCAAAATAAAATCACAAACGTCATAAATGATTTTTTATGAATTTTTCAAACCTATAGGTTCAAATAAGCTACTGTCAGTGCCGTAGCTAGGGCGGGGCCAGCGGGGCCCGGGCACAGGGCGCAAACCTTGGAGGGTCATTGAAACCTGATGAAAATTTTATATCTTATAATTTTAGGTCTCCTGATAATATCTACATGGGTAGAACCATCGAAACTGTACACTTACCCAGTATCGATCGCTTTTGTACAAGATAGTAAGCGCAGTCTATAAACACCTTACATTAGCCACATTACCACAGGATTACTATCAAGATAGATTGGTGATGTACGTTATTATTACATGTAATAATAATAATAAAAATGTCAGACATTCGCACCAATTATCCAGTCCCAAACTAGGCAGAGCCTGTGGTATGGTTACTAGATAACGGATACACATACTTAAATAAATATACAAACATCCAAGACTTGGGTACAAACATTCATATTCATCATACGAACATTTGCCCCTAGCGGGATTCGAATTGTTGACGTTGTATTTGATATTTTGTATATTAATTTACTTTATGACGATCCCTTTTACCATATTAGAATGACATGTAAATTGAATTTTTAAGATGTAAAAGTTGCTATGTAATCTTTCTTATTTTCGTTTTATTTGACACAAAATTATCAGCAAAGTGTAGAGTCGTGGTAGCCGGTTGGTTGTGCACTCGCCTCACGTTCATGAGGACAAGCCCCGCCCGTACCAATGAGTTTTACGAAACTTAAGTACGGTTTATTTATAATACCACAGGCTTTTCGGTGAAAGAAAACATAGTGAGGAAACCTGCATATGCCGAAGAAGAAATTCTGAGGCGTATGTGAAGTCCACCAAATGGGCTTGGGGCACCGTTGGTGGTCAGGGAGTTGGCACAAAAGATCCTGAAGGGTCGAAGTTGTCGCCAGGTCTTCCTGGCCTCCTAAGAAGATAAGATAAGATCAGCAAAGTGTAATTTTTTATATTTTTCCTGGAAAAATTATTTTTATTAAAAGCGATATTTCCCGATCTACTCCGAAATTTTCCTACCATGTTCGGGAAAAAAATCCGTACCTGTTCGAATTGTTAGTTCAATCGCTTTAATAGAGATAGACAGACAGACAAAAAAGGCAGTAGGGACGGTAAAATATTAATAAAATTACTATTGCTATACGGATAAAAGAATAATGTATAAATATAACAAATTGATATTCCCTTCACAGCAATGTGATCCGGTAATCGCGTGAAGCAATAACCGCGACCAATCGGCACATTACGCGCGGATTAGGGTCGCTCTACACTGCGCGGCGCCGCGCGTCGTCGGGCGGGGCGGGTAGACGCGGGCAGCTGTACGCTCCCAGCGAGCGCCAGACGCAGACAGTACGCATGTACCAAATAGACTCAGTTTGCAAAAGAAGAACAAATTATAGATTACTAGCTGTTGCCCGCGACTTCGTCCGCGTGGACAACTTAACATCACAAATTATTATGTATTTCCCGTAAGAATGGGATGTTTTTCGAAATAAAAAAACCAATACATAATATTAAATAAATATGTCAGACATTCACACCAATTATCCAGTCCCAAACTAGGCAGAGCCTGTGCTATGGTTACTAGATAACGGATACACATACTTAAATAAATTTATAAACATCCAAGACTTGGGTACAAACATTCATAATCATCATACGAACATTTGCCCCTAGCGGGATTCGAACCCGCAACCTCCGGCGTGGCAGTCCGAGAGCTACCCGTTCCGCCACGGAGGTCGTTAAAATACAGAAAGACAATGAGGATAATGAAGATGATTCAAATAAGATGGGCCTTATTCCAATAAATTAGTTTGGGATTAAACGAGTGTGCGTATGTATATTTAAACTAATTGATTATTATCACACCGATTATTGCCGTGTGGTTTCCGGTAGAGTAGAATAGCACCACTCCAACTCTTCCCGTGGATGTCGTACAAGGCGACTAAGGGAATACATTATAAAACATCAATCAGGCCTCCCCAACCCGTCTGGCCAGCGCGGGGAGTGTAGGCCAAATCCTCCGTCTGTCTCCGGCAGATGAGAGAGGGTTGTGCTCCTGCAGTGGAGACAAAAATAACCTGATGATGATTATCACAAGATCTCGTCCTGACACGACTTTTTGTAAAAAAAACGCACTTCGCAATAAGTACATTTAGTGACAAAAAAACAACAATATTGTTCGCTAAACAAACAATTCAACACTCCAATGCTTTCCGACAACTTTAAAGGCACTCCTCGGACTTTTAACTGTAACTATGTGGAAATAGAGTGCAAATTAGAGTGGTCTATGCGGGGCGTTCGGCGTGAAACGTTTATTAGCGCGTCGCGCCGCAGTCGAGCGCGTGTAATAAGTGACAGCGCGGTGACCACGCTGTGTGGGATAACTTGGACTATTCCGTATTTATTCGTCCACCATTGGGTAAATAAAAAAAAACATATGTATTAGGTTCACACGCGTAATAGTTTTCATTAATTCACTTATACTCGAGAAAGTAATTTTTTTTTACTACATAACAATAAACTATGTCATCATCAGGCTAAATACTCCCCAATAGAATACCACTTTTGGTAAGTTGTCCATTGAGGGATTTACCATAATCACCACGCTTGGCAGGCGGATTGGTGATCGCAGTAATGATCTTAACATACACACACAGGAGAACGCTGCTGCCTGTCCCTGGTGCAATTCCTTATAATTAGTTAAGTAAACTATATAATTAGTTAAATTTGAAATAAAATCAATAACAACAAATTGTAAAGGGCTATCAATATATATATCTATATTGCTTATGCAGGTTAGTTTGGGGATGATATGAACCTGGGTTTAAATTCTTCACCTCACCGACATAAAGTTCTGCAGATTTTTGTACATGTTAATATTGGAAAGGTAAAACAGTTTAGCGCTATAACTACTTATGTTGCAAAATAGTAGGACTGGTCTCTTTGTTTTAATGTGAAATTGTTCATCGAAATTTAATTATTACTAATATTTGCTTGACATAAAAATAATGAGATAATTATAATTTGTAATGACATCATTAGTGTAATTGATACTTAGACATTTGTATTCTTCTTGACATTTTATTCTTGACAATTTTTACTTTTAATTTAAATTGTATTATATTTATAATGAATACACCTGTAAAGGTAGGGTTTAGTGGTACTTGTACTAAATATCTAATATCTTAAAATTACCTGAACTTCGTACACAATAAACATTCATTTCATTTCATTTCAAGTTCTATAAAAATAATCAGCATACAAAAGCTAAGCTTTATTTCGGTAAAGTTCCCAAAATGACACTTTAACTGTTTCCACTTTGTACTATATTGGAATCATGAACTTCGAAAAAGCATCTCTTATGATTTTCTCAATCGGTCCTACGATACGGACTTCAATGGTCACCCTACACTCAATAAAGTGCGTCCAACGTAGCGAATTCGATTACCATCGCTCTCTCATTGTTATCCGTTCCCTGGATGCACTCCAAAAGCTCTCCCGACCAACACCACCCGACCCCTTATTTCTAACTATTTCACCCTACACACAGGTCTAAGTAATCTAGTCTATGCATCCAAAAGTTATAGACGTTTCAATTCTAATCATTTGTTTCCATTCAAAGGTCATGCTTATCTGGAATCACAAAGCATTATTATCCAGTTTAAATTGATCCTTTATTTCGAACTCACTATTCGTTGCGAGAGCTCACCTGAATTAGGTTTTTGAAGTTTAATAGTCCGGTGACAATGGTGAAGTGTTTATGTGTGACTGAGTCCGCAAAATGGATTCAATTAACAAATAGTTGTGAGATAAAGCGATAAGATTGCTTTTAGATAAGCCTTTATACAGCTTTAAGCAGGTAATGGGGATTGCGATCTTATTGTGTTGAGTGTAACGGCAATATGCGGGCGTGGCGTGGAAGCGAGAGTTCGTATGTAGCTATGGAAACTCAAGTCCACTGCTGGACATGGGCCTCCGCCCTCCGCATCCAGCCGTTGCCGGCCACCTTCTTTAGGTCGTTTGGTTGACCAACGAGGCTCTGGCGACCGACAATGGCGGTATATCCATTCAAAAATTTACTAGGCCATAAATACCACAAACCGGTGGCGGGTAGCAGCTAGTACTGCGATGGCCAACACGTCTGCCCAGCGTGGTCATTATGGGCAAAACTCCCCAAAAATGAAAATTCGTTTCACATAAAAAATAAAAAAGATACAATAATAAAGTAACTTACATATGTACATCTAGACGGTGTCATCGCTAATAGCGATTTCTTCCAAACTCTTTATTGTACCAAAATTAACAACAATCCTACTAATATTATAGATGCGAAAGTTTGAATATTTGGATGTTTGGATGTTTGTTACTCAATCACGCTTCAACCACTGTATGGATCGGGATGAAACTTGGCACACATATAGGTTAGGTCCTGGAAATTAACTGATGTTGATACCGCGAGGTTAGTGTACTTTAACTACTTGAAAATAAAAAATACAACATTTCAATAAAATCTCTAATCAACACAAACAACTGATTTCTGTAAATAGCGTTACGTAACACACTTTCAACTGTTAGTTATTTCCTCATTTCCCTGTTATACATAAAAACACGGATTTCCTAATTCCCCTGGCTGCGACACGTGGGTAGTTTAATCGCTTTCATACACTATGTACTGCATGGGACGGTGTCTACGACGGAAGCGGCCGCTAATTCGATTAGCTGGTGGCCAGCGGCGCGCTGGCTCTCACCTAACTAACTCTGTACGTCAACGCGATAAATCGAACTACGATAGAACTGAGTCAGATTTCATCATCATCATCAGGTTATTTTGGTCTCTCTCATCTGCCGGAGACAGACGGAGGATTTGACGGAGGACTACACTCCCCGCGCTGGCCAGACGGGTTGGGGAGGCCTGACTGATGTTTTATAATGTATTCCCTCAGTCGCCTTGTACGACATCCACGGGAAGAGTTGGAGTGGTCCTATTCTACTCTACCGGAAACCACACGGCAAAGTCAGATTTCAATCGAGCGAAAACCACAACGTTTTGCGCCTCCGAAACCAGGCTGCCGCAACTCAGTAAAAAACCGTTGTATGAAACGGACAGAGATTTTAATGGCGGCCTAATCCGTCCAAATCAGGAAGAGCACTGAAACCCAACATTGTTATAGGACTCGGTAGTCTTCGTAACCAGACGGATTATATGTTGCTTTTTCTAAGAATTTTGTATGGGAGTGCCGTCTCTTACCACTTATATTATCTTTGTCCGAAACCTACATAAAAGTTTGTTCCCGGCTTAGAATAGGGCCACCCCTATCTTTCCCGTGGGTGTCGTCAAGGCGACTAAGGGATTGCATCAGGGCCGGTCAGCAGCGTTCTCCTGTGTGTGTATGTTAAAATCATTACTGCCATCACCAATCCGCCTGCCAAGCGTGGTGATATGGCAAATCCCCCAATGGACATCTAACCAAAATTGGTATTCTATTTAGGCTGATGATGATGATGACAGGGTAATACAAACTAATTTTTGCTTCTAGTGTGCCTTTGATGTATTTATTAACTGACGCAAATAGCTTTGTTTTATCTCCTACTGACTACAAGTACTTCTCGTATAATTTTTTTTAAGAGTTCCCTTCAGACTCTGGTTCCAACTGGGTCTATAGATCCTATGGCATGTAGAGTCTATTAGCTAGATTCACAGTGCAGAGATATTGTAACGATTTATTATTGTTATTAGGGTATGTTGCGTTGGTTTGGAAATTTCGAGCGTATGAATGAAAGAAGAGTGACAAAAGAGAGGAGAATGACCAAAATTGTATGGGAGTTTGCCCTTGAACTTTTAACCTTGCGTCTGGATCAAATTGTCGTCACAATACAGGCAAAATACTCAGGATCATTATAAAAAGAAAATCGTTTAAATATTTAGTGGGAAAATTCAATAATCTTACTTGGAATAAAATCTTCGTTGGCATGCAGTTTTCACAAAACCGTGGGTATATAGCCACGATTAACCGCTCCAGATATTGATGTCATAGTGTTGTTATTAGTCGACGACGGTATATTGCATTCGACACTACATTAGGCTCGTTAAAATAGATTTTGTCACCCAAATACACAATGTAAACAAACGGACCAAAACAAGTGTTGAAATCATATCGGATATGACGTCACAGTACGAAACCATAGTGCATATCAATAGTGAGGTTCAACTACATCGATTTAACAAATTGAATAATCGATATTTCGGTTACGTAACAATACTTTCATAAATATCTTTTATGAACGTGTGTATCACTTTAAATCAGTACAAATAGTGTATTTCCAGTCAGTAAATGAAAAATATGATGGGTGTATTATCGCGCTAGTAATGAAAGGTAGTATCAAATATTGTTGATAAATATCGATTATAACTATATATCGATTTTAATTCTGCTTTCACTACTCTAGTTGAAAAGATGCCGGTCGGCCGGCGGAAATCAATCAATGTTTATATTATATGTTATTTTTAAACTCCCTATTCCATTGGCTTTAAAAAAAATTTGAAGTAATTCATAATTCAGACCAATATTTTTGGTACATGAATGGTGAAGACGCATCTAAGGCCCACTTTTGGTCATTCTCCTTTACAGCGCCAATGTAGAAGGAATTACAGCTAGAGGTCGTCCTAGGAGGACGTTCAAGGATCAAATTAGTAACGTCCTCAAAAAGGCTGGGGTCCGCAGTGAGAAAAATAAAAGGAGGTCCATGATAAGGTTGATAAATGTGAGTGAGGCTATTAAAGTGGCGATCCATCGTCTCTGCCTACCCCTCTGGGACCAAGGCGTGAGCATTATGTATGTATGTATGTATGTATGTATGTATGTATGTATGTATGTATGTATGTATGTATGTATGTATGTATGTATGTATGTATGTATGTATGTATGTATGTATGTATGTATGTATGTATGTATGTATGTATGTATGTATGTATGTATGTATGTATGTATGTATGTATGTATGTATGTATGTATGTATGTATGTATGTATGTATGTATGTATGTATGTATGTATGTATATACATACGTAATAGACAGCGATCGACCATTACAGTTTATTGGTTCAGGCTGAACACTGTATTGAGTGACGCCGACAGTTTTATAAAGAGAAATCGTTTGTCAAGCCCAGACGCTAACTCAAACTGTCAATTTAACCTCTATTGCAAGCAGATCAACATTAATTGATGGCAACAACGGTAATGTTTGAAGCGTCAAAGGGTAGCTAACAGTACCGTGTGCCGACCGACTGTCTACTGTCTACAGTGGTAGGACCACTAATTACAGTGTATGTCTACCGTTAAAATACGACAGACTGCATTTAGATCGTTAAAGGAAAGGTGACAAAGTGGAAAATAGCATGCAGGTCCTACCGAATGCTATAATGGATTTAAACTTATACTATTAGAAAACACAACAAACTTGCTTATCCAGAACTTTTTTTTGTAACTCTTTAAGAGACTTCTGCCAGCCTACCAGAGACCAACGATCTCTATGTACTACTAGATGGAGCGTTCCAAACAATCGCTCTGTTCCACGCAAGTAGCCACAACTCTTTCACATTCACAATGAAACTTGTGCAGTTACTACGCGAACATTTAATTATTTACTAAATATTGACGCTATTTACCCGTAGCATAAATATTTAGTATTAATTAAATGTTGTGCGTAGTAACTGCACAAGTTTCATTGGAATTGAACCGAGTTGCGGCTTCCTGAGCCGCAGTTGCGTGGAACAGAGCGATTGTATGGAAATAAAGATATTTATCTAGCGTGCAATATATATTTCATCATTTGGTACAAACAATTATTAGTACAAATGATCTTTCCATTTAAATCATTTCTAAATCACTAACAAAAAAAACATTGTGCACAGTGGTTTGACTGTGGCGAACTCTTGGACAAAAGTCAAAGATACAATTTCCAGTTTATTTCCTGTTCTCACGTAATGTAGGTAATCTTCTTGCCAAATGTAGGCCTACACGTTCCCATCGGCGACAAACTAGCAACCCTTTATTAGCAACTAAGTGTCGGATTAGCTACAACCGCATTATTTAACAAACAGCCCCACCACCACTACACTCCTGCGCACGTCACCGACCGTATGTCAATGACGTAGATTAGCAAATTCTTTGAACGCACGCACTTTTACCGTGGCATGAGAAAGCAATTAGGATCTGTCCAGTTTCGACAGACCCCTGAGATTGTTGCTACTTCCCCTTTCATGTTCGTGTTTCTTGCATCTTGAGGGGATGGTGGGGGTCGCAGTGCGTCGGTCGCGTCGACTACGCTTGACATATGTTCGGCTTGGAGCTAAAGGGGATTGAGTGGCATAAGCCCCTTGGGTTCATTATTGCCCTTTACCCTTCTCTCGAAGGGTCCTCGCCCAATGTTTGCAAAGTGCTTTCGTCTCACTTAATAGAAAAGAAATTCAGTTTAGTTGAATATCAAATAGCGGGTGCTGGTGAGAGCGGGCAACGAAATATCAAAAGTTTAGAAAGGTCTTTGTAGTGGAACTTTGTAGTCGATAACCAAGACTTGGTGTTAACTACTTGATTCTCGATTAGCAATTGAAGTTTTAAACCTACTGGTTGCGTTGCATTTAAATGTCAAATTAAATAAAAATCATTTAATTTCCAGTGAGTGAAAAGGAGTAAATAGTATAACAAAATATCTCATACCATCCTTGTAGTTTTGGGGACAAGTATCATCATTATACCAGTTTTAATTGAGACTAGTAAACTATACATAATATTCATATATTCAAATACAAGAAATAAAAATAAACTTGTTTTACCAGGGTTAAGACTAAGTAAGGTCAGCAAATCGTTCACGGGGCAATGTATACGCTTCTACAACAAACTACCAGAGGAAATCTTACTCGTACATATGACGGACAGAAAGTTTAAGATTCACATTAAAAAATAACGTTGTAAGAAAGTCTATTATAAAATAAACGATTATTTGAATGACAAAGATACCTGGTACTAATGTTAATTCAGCTTCGCAAAATCTTTATTAATTGTATGCAAACTTGATTTTTAAAAGATGTGTTGCGTGAAGTTTTTTGCGCCGTTTCTTCTTCACAGCGCTAACGCTAGGAAGCGGTAGTCGATAAAAAAAAATATTGTACCAAGTGTACTCATATGCAATAAATGATTTTGACTTTGACTTTATTATAACTGTATTTTATAGAAGAATGCAAATGTCCGTGGAAATGCAAGTGTTCCCACAACAATAATTCGTACACCAATAAAAGTGTTTTATTAAGTAGAATAAAGTTATTATGGCGGTTAATCTCAAATAGTTGTATTTTTGGCCTTATGGGCCTTTAAGTACCCAGGCTAAATAGCCCATAACGCCTGAAATATAGGTAACTGAGATTAGCCGCATCAAAGATGAAAGGTTTTAATGCTTCATCTTTGAGCCGCATTAGTAAGTATTGTTATAATTAATAATACCTTTTTATTAGCGTATGGTATTAGTCGCCGTGTGGTTCCCGGCTTAGAATAGGGCCACCCCCAATCTTCCCTTCAAGGTGACTAAGGGATTGCACCAGGGACGGGCAACAGCGTTCTCCTGTGTGTGTATATTAAGATCATTACTGCGATCACCAATCCGCCTGCCAAGCGTGGCAAATCCCCCAATGGACAACTTACCAAAAGTGGCATTCTATTAGGGAGGCCTATGTCCAGCAGTGGACGTATTAAGGCTGATGATGTATCACTTATTGTTACATGTAACGTATACCAATGTTGTTATGCAAGTCTTTGTCAATTGGAAACTAGAAACAAATTTACAATATTAAATCACACTAACCTGCACTCTGACTTCAGGCAAGTTGACCTTCATGGCCAACTCCTCGCGAGAGTACACGTCGGGGTAGTGGCTCTTCTCGAAGGCTCTCTCCAGCTCGTGCAGCTGGTAGGTCGTGAACGTGGTCCGGTTCCGGCGATGCTTCTTCTTGTCGGCGGCGCCGGCGCCCGCGCCCGCGCCGGGGGCCGCGCCGCCGCCGGGGACCTCGTCCTCGCTGCCGGAGTGCGGGGACCGCGGGGAGCGGGGGGACTTGTCCGCCGGGTGACTGTACCCATCGTTGCTGTTACACGAGCCTTCGCCTGAAATAAAACAATAGCATCAGCCTTAGCCTTATAAATCTAAAGCTTTTAAAAGGTCCAACAGGTATATGTTTGAGTTATGTGTCCAGCCCACCATCATCAGCCGAAATACGTCCACTGCTGAACATAAGCCTCCCCAATAGAATGTCACTTTTGGTGGGCTGTCCATTGGGGATTTGCCATAATCACCACGCTTGGCAGGCGGATTGGTTAACGTAGTAATGCTCCTAATATACACAGGAGAACGCTGCTGCCTGTCAACTCCTTAGTCACCCTGACGGTACCCAAGGGAAAATTGGACGTGGCCCTATTTTAAGCCGGGAACCACACGGCTTACTGGACCCAAACTTGTAATACCATCTATGAGAGAGCACTGCCGCCGGCGGGGGGACCGACGACCTAAGGAAGGTGTTATCTCTCTCGCGGGTCTGCTGGAAGAAATCTCTCTCAGAGATAAGTTCACCCTTTGCACTTGTGTTTCTTTTTAATGTATTTTTAGGGTTCCGTAGCCAAATGGCAAAAACGGAACCCTTATGGATTCGTCATGTCTGTCTGTCTGTCTGTCTGTCTGTCTGTCTGTCTGTCTGTCCGTCCGTATGTCACAGCCACTTTATTCCGAAACTATAAGAACTATATTGTTGAAACTTGGTAAGTAGATGTATTCTGTGAACCGCATTAAGATTTTCATACAAAAATAGAAAAAAAATCAAAAATTTTGGGGGTCCTCATACTTAGAACTGAAACTCAAAAATTTTTTTTTCATCAAACCCATACGTGTGGGGTATCTATGGATAGGTCTTCAAAAATGATATTAAGGTTTCTAATATCATTTTTTTCTAAACTGAATAGTTTGCGCGAGAGAATCTTCCAAAGTTGTAAAATGTGTGTCCCCCCCCCTGTAACTTCTAAAATAAGGGAATGATAAAACTAAAAAAAATATATGATGTACATTGCCATGTAAACTTCTACTTAAAATTGGTTTGAACAAGATCTAGTAAGTAGTTTTTTTTTAATACGTCATAAATCGTAAACCACAATAATATTATTAAAACATCGATCAAAGTTACAACGAACTACTATAACTTTTATATTATGTTACTTGCTGGTACGGAACCCTTCATGGGCGAGTCCGACTCGCACTTGGCCGCTTTTTTTTATCTGTGTATGTGCAATAAAGAGTTAAATAAATAAGGTGGCCGGACGAGGCTGGATCCAGCCGCGTGCAGTCAGCTGCGCAGACCGAGTGTTTTGGAGTTCGTTAGGGAAGGCCTATGACCAACAGTGGACATCTAAGGGCTGATGTGATGATAATCATTATATTAAACGTACCCACTTATATTAATCTAAGTATGATGCCTTTGACCTTCGATAATCCAAAATAATTTCACCCTGTCCCCTGAAATCTCGAAAACCACTGGACAGATTGAGCTAAAACTTGAGAAAAAAAATCTTATTCAATTATATTAGGAATCTATAATAAAAACCGAACCGTCTGTAATGAAGAGCGGTGCCTCCTATCATCATCATCAGGTTATTTTGTCTCCACTGCAGGAGCACAACCCTCTCTCATCTGCCGGAGACAGACGGAGGATTTGGCCTACACTCCCCGCGCTGGCCGGACGGGTTGGGGAGTCTCCTAACATAGATTATAGGGTGACATCAGCCCCAAATGTTCCTAATACTCTTTTTTAACGAATATAAATATATATATTTTTTGTGTATTTTTTTATTCAAGATTCGTATTTAATAAATTAATTAATAAGGAATATAATTACGTAAAATGTTTTTCCGCCTCATTAATAGTAAAAAAACCATTCAAAATCGTGTTCTCTTATTGAGCAGTATATATAAATAGACCGGTTCAGTCACAATGAATAAATACCTATACATACTGTTCAGTTTAAACATAATTATGCCGGCTATAATTAAGCCCAGAGTCGATAAAAATTTGCTAGGTACAGCTTCAATTAATAACGCGATGGTGCGAGCGGAGAAATTATGATTAACATATCGAGTCATTAACCTGTCAGCCTCGCGCATTAAACCAGACGAGGGCAAAAACAAAATAGACTTAATCACTACCAATTAACGGTTGAAATCCGCCCGAGACTCGTCGAAAACGCCCGAGCCGACCCGAGAGACGATAAAAAACAAATAATTCAATAAAGAATCCATTTTGAAAATCATTAACGACGCGAAGAGGTTTAATATGTACCAACACGGCAAATCTGACACGTGATTAGGGTTGCCACATCAAAAAAACAACGAGACAAGCCATTATGGGCGATAATGCCGCGAGTGTTGCCAGATTACCGATAATTATTACAAAAAGGAAAAAGCCACAGATCGTATCGCGATAAGTGTAAAACGTCTTAATGCGTTGCCCATAATATTTTTATTTGTTTTGTACAGCCGCCAGTAATCTGCTTCTATAATCTAAATGCGCTGAGGCTGTCTCTTTCACTGCTGTGTGAGCTCATTAAGAAAGAAGAGGACAGCGTTAAAAGTGGTAGGTCTGTTTTGACTTTTGATCGCTCAATCTGGTATGACACGGTCGCACAAAGCGCTGTTTTGTCATTTTGTGTACACATTTCGATTACCTAATCGTCTCAGAGAGTGACAGGTGACATTAACTTTCGGTTCGAATTAAACGATGTTACGACTCTGATTTAACTTTAACAATATGAATTATCCAATCGATTGTTAAAAGTGTGTTCTTTGTGAAATAGTTTTGAAACATAAAAATGTTCAATTTTCCCACTGGGGCATGGGTATTAAAATGCGAATACGAATTTGTTTCTACTGCTAAATACAGTAAAATAGGTTTATAAGACTACCTTCTTACCTTTCCCACGAGTGATATAGTGCTACAATAGCGCTAGTGTAGCGCTATATCTCTACAAGCGTTACAAGTGTCATTCATGATGGACCTTAAATAGCTTTTGTAATTACATTTTCGTATCAAAATCAACATTTTAACAGTACAAGAGTACCTACACTACACGTCCATTAATTTCGACCACCACTTTCTAGGTTTTAGCGCTTTAAAGAAGAAACGGCGCAATAAACATCCAGCAACACATCTTTTAAAATCAGTTTGGATACAAAATATAAGGATTGTGCGAAGCTGAATCAACATTAGTAGGTACCAGGCATCTTTATTATTCAAATAATCGTATATTTCATAATAGGCTTTTAAAACGACCTCCGTTGCGGAGGTAGCTCTTGGACTGCCACGCCGGAGGTTGCGGGTTCGAATCCCGCTAGGGGCAAATATTCATATGATGAATATGAATGTTTGTACCCAAGTCTTGGATGTTTATATAATTATTTAAGTATGTGTATCCGTTATCTAGTAACCATACCACAGACTAGTTTGGGGCTGGATAATTGGTGTGAATGTCTGACATATTTATTTTTATTTTATTTAAAAAAAGTTGTTTATTAACAACGATCTCTATGTACTACTAGATGGAGCGTTCCAAACAATCGCTCTATTCCACGCAAGTAGCCACAACTCTTTCACATTCACTTTGAAACTTGTGCAGTTACTACGCAGAACATTTAATTATTACTAAATATTGACATTATTTAACCGGAGCGTCAATATTTAGTAATAATTAGATGTTCTGTGTAGTAACTGCACAAATTTCAAAGTGAATGTGAAAGAGTTGTGGTTACTTGCGTGGAACAGAGCGATTGTTTGGAACGCTCCATCTAGTAGTACATAGAGATCGTTGTTTATTAATGTGATTCTGAAAGTTTCAGTTCGTCATATGTAAGATGACTTCTGGTAGTTTGTTGTATATATTTGACATTTCGATGTCGGTGGACGTTAGTCCATTAGTGGACATCAACAGGCTAATGATGAACCACATCGATTACACCTAACGTACTCTAAATAAAATATAATGCCTTTTTTCTACAGCGTGTATTTATTTTCTAATACCACCAATAAATGCAAGTAACAGTGTCGTAAGTGAAACACAACCCGTCATTACTGCGGCGTCGGTTACGGCATTTTAATTAGTGTAATGTACCACCAGTACTTAACACCAGCGGTGGACAGAAGCCACTTACGGCGCTAAATGCTGTAATTTCCCTGATTGTTTTTGCATTCTATTATTGGAATTGCTAAGTACCGATCTAGATAAGTGCAGATTAGGTAAATATCTGCAGTTTTAAATTCTTTTTCCGGCTTATGGAAAGGGGCAAACGTTCGTATGATGAATATGAATGTTTGTACCCAAGTTTTGGATGTTTATATATTTATTTAAGTATGTCTATCCGTTATCTAGTAACCATAGGAAAGGGTCTTACTAGTTTGGGACTGGATAATTGGTGTGAATGTCTGACATATTTATTTATTATTTTTATAAGTTTTAATTTTAAAACGTTTCAACAATTCTATGTGTTGGTCCTGGTCTGGGTGTTATATTTGTGAAAAAAGGAGAAAAAGTCCTAGTTTGGGATAAGACAAGTATATGCATATGTATATATGTAATGTATGTATTAATTTTTAAAATGATTTTAACTGTTAGTAACGACAAAAATATACCTAAAATTTTAGTGTGGAAACTATTTTGAAATTCTAATTACTAAGTACTGAATTTAGATAAGTTAGGACAGACTAAGTAAATACATGCAGTTGTAAATTCCTTTTGCAGGTCAAAGAAAAGAAACTGCAATCTTAAAAGTTGCAGTTTTAACTGTGTATGAGTTTTAAAAAGTAATACAATAATTTCAGATTTACTCTGGTACTGGCAGTGTTATACTTGTGTCAAAAGCGACTTTTACGGGCAATCCTACCCCCCCCCCCCCCCCCCACCAACACACACATATATAAACTATACTTATGTCAAAAGCGATTTTTACGGGCAATCCTACCCCCCCCCCCACACACACACACACAGAACCCCCCCCCCCCCCAACACACACATATATAAACACCAACACACATACACACAGAATCATAGTTAAAATAGAAGCTATGACAAGTTTAATATTATGAACAGTTGAAGATCGATAAGAGTATTTAAAAAAAATCCAGTCATTCGTAGAACAAATATTAATCCAATATTAAAACACTTTGCCACATCAGATACCCGACGTTATTACAAAAATCAATTCATTTCCATTTCATTAATCATAGCAAATTACAGTGTGCGAGTTGAGTATACATTTGCACAGTGGGCCATTCAATCACTCGGCGCGGACAAAATAATGGAACTGATAAATGCGGAGTTTCCGCAAACAATTACCTCGCCGCGTTTCCTTTCATGTACTACGTGGCTTTGCTTCATTAGCATAATATGAGTGAAAAGTTCCGCATTTATTGTTTTAGCGTTTTTTGAGCTGAAGATAATGTGAACGAGGAGGTCCCAAAAATGATAGCACTTTATTGTATTTACTGGTCCTTCGAACCGTGCCATAACATTGTAAACCTACTAATATTAAAACTACTACTTATTCCATGTATAAATTGGTATCATGTTTGAGACCTCCTCGTTCAGAATGATTTCGAATATCGTAAAGATATTAGTAGATAAGTTGTTGGTGTGTCCATGTTCATTATTTTTAAAATACTAATAAAAATATTTTTAAAAACACATTATACAGAATAAGTACTGTAACTTTTCTTGTTTGGAAAATAAAATTTCTGATTTCTTGTATAGTAGTCTAGAAAGTGGTCTGTCTTTTTTGAAAATCGGCCCCACGACCTTCGAGGCAAACGCTGAAACTACTAGTACAATGAGTCCATTCTCATTTTACTTTTTTTATTTACAAATTACAGTTGAACAAAACCAATAACGGAAAATGTGAAACCACTGTAAAATAATAACTGAGGAAGTGCGGCGGGCGCGCGGCGATGATGGCGCGATATGCGATGATGTATGAGACGAGCTACACTCGTATTTATGGCCCGCTGTAGGCTGCGTCCGGCCCACTGTGCAGGCAGAATTGTACAAATAATACTGATGAATGTTGCTTTTTGTAATTCAATTCAAATTTTGATAATTGGATATATTATGAGGTTTATTTTTTATTTGTTTAGTTAAACAGTTTATAATAATGAAGGTTGTCCTATAAAAAGCAATATATTAGTGTTACTGTATTTTTTTTATTAAATCGTAATTTTTTTTAAATTCTTAATTGCACACAAATTAAGAATAAACATGTTAAGTATAGATTTATGTAAACTGTAGAAAGGCGGGCTTATCGCTTAAAACGATCTTTTCCAGACAACTGTTGGCAAAGAAAATAAGAACAGAATAGCGACAGGGTATTGCAGGTAAAAGAATAATATAATTTTAAAACATACGAATACCTCGCCGTTCATTTGCCATTGAGATGTAGATATAATTAATTGTATATGATACAGTTTTAAGCGAAGATGGAATCTACTAAATTCATTCTCTCTCCTAATTGTCACAGTTTTTAGTAATAATTTTGCTAGCGAACTAATAAGAGAAATTGTGTTCATAAGAGCATGTTTGCCGCACCACTGTGCGTTGCTAGATTTGAATATAATTGCATTATCGTCGGTCCGACACACGCTGGCTCCGCGCATACACTATACACATACACTACGTACACTACGCCCAGAACATTAGCATAAACAAACACTTGGAAATATTCTGTTTGATTTATCGCAACCAATGTTTGTTTCTCTATAACTGCAGTGTTGTGCACATAGAACATAATATTGTTAAAGATTGCTTCAATTTATAACCGCAATATTGTCCTAATATTTTGGTCGTATTGTCCACTGTGCAAAACTTAAAGACATCGCTCCTCTTATTCCCATTTTAATTTATTAATAAATTATTTTATTTATGTTTGTTATTTAACTGTTTTTATGCTTTTATATTTAAAAAAATATATATATTTATAAATATACATCGAATTTTTTTCTAGTACAAATAACATTTTCATAGTGATTATCATGTTGATGTCTCCTTATAGGTAAAATATATTTTAAATACATATGCATACATCGGTCTAAACCTAAACATAACCTTGAAAATATCATCATATACTTAACTTCTCGCTCAAATCATACCTACATAGCTTGCTAATATATCAAGAAAAATAATTTAAAAGGAAAAAATGTGATTGTGGTGTCAATGCTAGTTTAAATTAAAGTATAATTTAAAAATATACCACGTAAATTACATCTTGACTGATATACAATGTACCTACTATTATTTAGTAAATTACGTAGCGAGTAGTAGAAACAGGAACGCCTGGAAATGACAAAACCAGCAATAATGGAGACTCGCGGCTCGTTACGTCTCGATTACTGCACTCGATTGTGCGGCCGTGCGCAATCAGTCGCCGGACACCAGGGCCGTCGCCAGGGGTGGGGGAGCAGGCAGACCCCTCCCCCCTTATCAATAGTCATATGAAAACGCATTTGCGTCCCAAAAACGAAATAATGTTAAATAATAAGTGGACCGCAAAGTTTACATGGTAGTACAAAACTATTTTTGCTGCCGTTGACCCTTTTATTTACATGTTTACGAAACGCAAATAGCATTGGTTTTCGTATGATCATTGGTTTGGAGTTAAATATACTTCCATACCTCTCCCTATCTCTGCGAAATATCTAAAGTGCTTAAAAATCGAATGCTTTTTTTTATCGCATGTTGTTTGGAACCTAGCCGCCTAGAATTTTAGAGTAGAAAATATTACGGAAGGAAGCGACGCTCACTTTCCCCCCAGGTTTCCCCCTGCCGGCAAAATAAAGCACCGCTCATAGTACGACTGCCGGTTAGAAAGAGAAGCACTTATGTGTTAACGTCTAACGTTGTCCCTCTCTCGACAGTTCACGCGCACACACCAACGTGAACGTACAAAATGGTGCGCCTGTATTAGTGCGGTATAAATATATAAATATGTGGGGACATTTCACACACGGCCATCTGATCCCAAACTAGGCAGAGCCTGTAATATGGGTATCAGACTGCTGATATACATACATAAATACATAATGTACTTATATAAATAACATCCAGTCACAAGGCAAACACAAGTGCTCATCACACGAATGTTTGCCCTGGGCGGGGTTCGAACGTATAACCGGACCGGTATAAGTAAGCACCCCCCTTAAAACTATGCTCTGACTCCGTGCCTGGTCGATCGCATTCGATTATGTCCTCCCCATTGCCTCCCATGTCATCGCCGGTTGAAGCAGACCGCATCATTCGATCACCGCCTGATGACGGATGACCTCGGGGTGGGTACCTATATGGTATTGTTGATAGACCTATTTGGAACCAGTTCTGGTTACGTCATATGCAAATTTATTTTAAGTTCCGGATGTACTTTGTGCGATTTGCGCGGGGACAGACAAGTTGGTCCCAGTCTGGATGTTGTAGACATAGACATGTTTTCATTCATAACTTTTGTACATAACGCCTATCTACTAACTGTCCTATTCTACTCTACCGGAAACCACACGGCTCAACTGACATAATTAATTAGATTGAAATGAATGAATTATATCTGACATTTTTATTCATAAATGTTTTTATATTATTTTTTTTGTTTTAATTTATTGTTATTTAATTTGATTGTATTTTTTTGTAATGTAATTCACCTGTAACAAAATATATATTCTTCATTGCACAAATTTTAAAAGTAAATACAGTTACAAATTTTGTGTACAAAGGAATAGAAAAGCTGCCAGTGCAGTTAGCACAGAAAATAATACACAGGAATGAAAATAATTCGAGAAGAAACCATTTAAAAGTAAAGCGGAAAGACACCTATTTCTACACTTAATATTATAAAGAGGAAAGATTCGTATGTTTGTAACGAATAAACTCAAATACTACTGGACCGATTTAAAAAATTCCTTCACCATCAGAATGCTACATTATCCCTGAGTAACATAGGCTATATTAATTACTATAAAAAATTAGGAATCCCTATTAAAACTTCAATAATGTAACCCAAGGTGTAAAAAATTGCCATAAAATGTGTTTCATCGCATGCTCTGCGGAAACTATTGATGATAGAACAAAAAAATGTTCTACAATATTAAGTTTGGACTACATTTGGAGCTGTAGTGTGAGTGGAGTGGGAGTGGGATGGGAGCGGAAGCGGGAGTGGGAGTGGGAAGGGGAGCGGATTATGTAGTCTACGCGAGCGGAGCCGCGGGCACAGCTAGTCTGGAATAAAAATAGCCTAGGTGAAGTTGCCATTCCAGAAGTGACAGAACTTTTAATTTAGTTCTGAAGATTAGTACCCGAGCAACAAACTTTACCTCTTCTTTATCCGACTTCGAAGCGAACAGGAGGGTAAGGTTTTAGCAGTCTATTTAATCCACATTAATATTATAAAGGAATGTGTATGTTTGTAACGAATAAACTCAAAAAGTACTGGACCGATTTCAAAAATTCTTTTACCATTAGAATGATACATTATCCCTGAGTAACATAGGCTATGTATTTATACTTTAAAAATATTTATTACTTTTAAAAATTAGGGATTCCTACTAAAAATATAAAATTTATAAGAAAAATATAAAATTAAATTACTTTACGTTTATCCCAAAATGTTACAAAAATGCAAACCCACCCATGCAAAGCCGGGGTGGGTCGCTAGTTTTTTATATCAGTATTTGTTCAAGTGTAAGTATTTATGAAATTCTTTACCGAGAGTTTGTCCGAGTAACAGTAAAATTTTCATCAATATCTGTTCAGCGATTCTTGAGTTCTAAACAGTGATCAGAATTGCTTGAGTTTTCGATGTTACATTAAAAAAGAAGTTATTATGTTGTAGGTAATATAGAAGTTCTTGTATGTATTATATGTATAACTGTTGCCCGCGACTTCGTCCGCGTGGACAAATTAACATCACAAATCCATATGTATTTCCCGTGGAATCTGATGTTTTTTCGGGATATAAACTATCCTATGTCCTATTCCAGGAGCTAATTCTATATGTGTGCCAAGTTTCTTAGAGTCTTAAATACACGTTACAACCAAGATAATCATGCACACGTTAACCGAATACCTAATTAAAAGACCACCCTTTATAGACCCATGAAACTAAAACGAACTAATTTAACTGGCTTATCGCTCGATCTGGTAATTCCTTGAACATTCTCTCAGAGCCTTGAACTAATAAAGGCCAATTAGGCACAAAACAAACACAGCGCTCGCACCGCGCCACGGGAATTAGTCGTAATTAAATTTGGGCTCCAAACGCGCCACAGGAAACTGCCTTATTGGATACAACTACTTGTAATACACGCAACCCTGTGCTTGTTCTATACAGAGATCAACTTTCTTACACAGCAATTGCACTCTGATCCCCCCCTCCCCTTCCATCACCGGACTACCATCCGTGGTGAGGGACTTCATCCTTATGTAGTAGACATACCACGCTCTCGCACGAAGCGTTTTGCGTCCTCTTTCATAATGCGAACTGCTAATGAACGGAACTCGCTGCCAGCTTCGGTATTTACGGATAAGTATAACTTGGATCTTTTTAAAGGAAGCGTGAATATGCATCTTCTGGGTAAGCCGCTCGGCCACGACTTTTGGTTTCGGCAGGCGGAGGGTTGGCCGCTGATTGCGGCGCCTCGTGGCGTGCTGCTAACATTGTTGTACATTTGTTCTCGCCGCTCGCCGCCCCGCTCCTAGCTGCCGCTGGCAGCGGCAAGGTCGTGCCCGAGCGGTTAGGCCACATCGTCACTTAACATCAGTAGAGCTTGAGGCCAAACATAAACCCTTCAGGAATAAAAAAAAATTAAAAAGTTGGTAACTTCAAGTTACCACCGAGGGGCTACACCCGCGTGTAGATCGCCCGATAACCGGATAAGCTAATTAATAATTTCACACAAATTATAACCTCCCCCACTCTCCCCCCGCACCCCTCCCCCGGCACCCTCCTGACCTCGTTCACTGAATCACATGAAACGCCACTCATTAAGCCAACTCTCCGATTACGGCAGTTAATTTGTTTAACTACAATATACAAAAATTTTGTTCTTTTCAAGTGGTACTTGTTACTTCATATTGATCACCGTTGACTCAGTAGTTCGGTCGTTATACTCGAGCGACTGAGGTCACAGGGTCGATTTTGATTCGCAATTTTTTAAAGACTACTTTGTACAATATGTATATGTCGGATGATCATCAAGTCATCATCAAATTCATATTCATTTATTTGTATTAATTATACAGCGTCAAGTGAATATTGCATTAAATTAATGTCAATGCAGGTAAAACCATAAATAGTATTACAATGTAAAATGTAAAGTATAACAGTAAAATCATAATATTAGTCACAAGTAAATCAATGTCAATGCAAGTAACGTTTTAAATAGAATGTAAAAATGTTAAATATAACAGAAATAAAGTCATAATATGTCAAAAGTAAATAAATTAAAATGTGAAACGTCATATTGTATCATATCAAAAGAATGTCAATACGGTGTTTGTGAAGTTAGAGATTTTCGTCCAAAAATTCCTTCACGGAATAGTAGGCCTCACTATGGGTACTACGAAACGCAAGAGATGCCTGCAGCTGGCTTCAGGGCGCTTTGGCAGTCTTGGTGCAGCGGCTAGGGGGAAACAGGAGACAAGTGTCGAGAGCGAGCTTGAGATAGTCGCGTCGTACCTTGGAACTGCCCTACGCTTCGATAGTGTCCATAACTGTTTTAAATAATTGGTAATTACTTGAAGCCCCCGCTTACTGGGCCAGTTAAAAAAAAACTCATCGAAACCACGGGCGACCATAAGGCTGGCTCGTTCCTCAATCACCGTAGGCATTGCAATACAGCGAGGAAACGCAGCCAGCATTATCGGTACCCTACATCATAACATAATATAAATTTAACATTACTATACATAAATAAATAAATTTTTTAAACATAACCTAACTATATGTCACTACAAATAAAAAACTGACCCCAGTTCGTCCCCCGCTGGCAGAGTACCCAGGAGGCTGGCGGCATTGCCTCGCTGGATTGCGAGGCTTACGCGCTGGGCAAAGTAGCCGCCCGCTCTGGGGTCCCGAGTATTCTCCACCAGTCTTTCAGAAATGTCCCTGAAAAGGTGGTGGGCACCGGAACCCCACGCGCCCTGGGTCTCGACCCCAAACGCCTCAAAGATGAGGTCTCCACTGAGGCGCAAATATGATTGCGACGCTTGAGATTATTCGCGTTGGAAGCAGCTGCGCCAGCTCTCACGTGGAAGGTGGGACGGCGCATGTGTATCTACATAATTAAATTAAATTTGTGATAATAAAGAAAGACAAGATATTACCTAGTTTAGTGATAAATATTGTGAAGACCAGACAAATTGATATTATAAACTATAACTAGTAATATAAGTGATATTACAAACTATTATTTTTGTAAGGGTAGTAAACCCTACAATTAATTATCCGTAGTTCGCGACGGTACACCGATAACTACGGATGGTGATGGATGGTGGTTTTGAGAAATAATGTAAAAAATGTTCTTAAATGTTAAATAATAGTTTAATTGTTAATGTTATTTTGTTGGTGAGTTAATTAGAACTAAGTTTAAACTGTGTAACTATGTGCGAGGCGGGCCGGGCGACGTCGGCAGTTTACCATAATTCGGGTCACACGCATAGCGCGCCTCGACCAAAGTTCACGATGTGCAATTCTGATTGTACAATTTTGAAGTTCTGATAATGAAGATGATGGACAATAATGATTATCGGCC
Source organism: Esperia sulphurella (assembly GCA_947086405.1). Lineage (NCBI taxonomy): Eukaryota > Metazoa > Arthropoda > Insecta > Lepidoptera > Oecophoridae > Esperia > Esperia sulphurella. Next base: position 228,287 of record OX352280.1, read on the forward strand.
TCCTGTACCTTCACATATTTCCGTCCCTACAGGGCTTACCAATGAAGGAAAATAATCTTCACCCCTCACAAGTCACATCAAAGTCTAACTGGTTATTAAATTAGATAACAGATGACATTTTAGATCTAATTTAATAACCAATTAGTGTCAATCATGAAGGTAAAAACTTTGAGGTGACTTATGAGGTGTGAAAAATTATTTTCCTTCCTGGTATGACCTTTAGTTCAGTTCAATGTAATTACTCTTTAGTGCAGGATCAAAATGAATGATAGAATAATAGAGTAGTTTACATATACAATTTCACGACCTCCGTGGCGGAACGGGTAGCTCTTGGCCTGCCACGCCGGAGGTTGCGGGTTCGAATCCCGCTAGGGGCAAATGTTCGCATGATGAATATAAATGTTTGTACCCAAGTCTTGGATGTTTGTATATTTATTTAAGTATGTGTATCCGTTATCTAGTAACCATACCACGGGCTCTGCCTAGTTTGAGACTGGATAATTGGTGTGAATGTCTGACACATTTATATTATTATATATTATATTTTATAATCTATACATATAATAAAAGAGTAGAAAAAACAAAAGAAAAGCGAATCTGTACATTGAAGTTAAAAAAAAAATTTCACTGCCCGGACGTTACTGAAGACCAGTAGAGTCCAAAAATATAATTAAAAAATTTCTTATCTGTCTGTATGTATGTATGTATGTACGGGCTAATCTTGGAAACTGCTGAACAGAATTTGACGGCGTTTCACTGTTTAATAGCTTTGAGTTCAGGCCTCATACTGGTATAAGTCATATCTCAATAAAATATCAGGATGCTGATATACAAGTTGACCTCTCATTTCATATCATTTGTATGAAAGTGTAGTTCAACATTACTGGTCGAAGCAAGAACTTGACAGAAAGTGACAGAGATGTTTTAAAGCTCATTTATAGATTTATTTTAGCTGATGTATTTCAGGTATTTCCACAAGTCTCGATACAAAAAGTTCGCTATTCGATAATTAGTGGCCCTGTATTAGACCGGTGATCGTCGACAATGTCAATATCGAAGCTGTTCAGGAGTACGTCTGCCTAGGACAGACAATATAGTTGGGTAGGATCAATTTCAAAAGCTGACAGAAGAATCCAGTTAGGGTGGGCAGTATTCGGAAAACTGCGTCAAGTCTTTACATCACCTATTCCACAATGTTTAAGGACAAAAATCTTTAATCAGTGCGTCCTGCCTGTCATGATTACAGCGCGGAGACGTGGACACTGATGGTGGGCCTGATCCACAAGATTCAAGTGGCTCTGCGAGCTATAGAGAGGGCAATGCTCGGGGTCTCTATGAGGGATATGATTCGTAATGAGGAGATCCTATGAATAACGAACGTGACCGACATAGCCGAAAGAATTAGTAAGCTGAAATGGCAGGTCACATCTGTCGTAGTATCGAACGGCCGTTGGGGCAGACGGGTTCTAGAGTGGGACGCGACGTCCCACGCGCAGGGTGGGACGCCCTGCCGCCAGGTGGATGGACGACCTGAAGATGGTGGCCGGTAGCGGCTGGATCGGTAGGGTGTTGTGGCATTCATTGGGGAAGGCATGTCCAGCAGTTTGACAGACATTTTGTTGTACAGTTAATTGGATATGCAACATAGGAAGGGAATAGGAGGGGAAGGAAGTCGGATGGAAAAGAATAGAGGGATTAGGGTAAGAGAGGAAAGATGAGGGGGCAGTGGTAAATAAAGGGTGTAGGAAGGGGTGGGTTAAGGGAAGGGGGAGAGGTAGGAGTAGGGAGAGGGAAGGGGTGGGGGAAAGGGTTGTCAACGTTGTGGGAAGAGGATGGAGGGGAAGGAAATATCACCTAATTTGCACAATATTAAAATATATTTTTTTTTATTGATTATATGATAATCTTTTAATTCGTAATAAATGTAAATGTCAACTTTATTTAAAAAAAGCGGCCAAGTGCGAGTCGGACTCGCCCATGAAGGGTTCCGTAGCAGCAAGTAACATAATATAAAAGTTATTGTAGTTCGTTGTAACTTTGATTGTGGTTCACGATTTATGACGTATTAAAAAAAACTACTTACTAGATCTCTTTCAAACCAATTTTCGGTGGAAGTTTGCATGGCAATGTACATCATATATTTTTTTTTGTTTTATCATTCTCTTACAGGGGGGGGGGGGGGGGGGGACACACATTTTACCACTTTGGAAGTGTCTCTCGCGCTAACTATTCAGTTTAGAAAAAAATTATATTAGAAACCTCAATATCATTTTTGAAGACCTATCCACACGTATGGGTTTGATGAAAAGAAAAATTGAGTTTCAGTTCTAAGTATGGGAACCCCCAAAATTTTATGTTTTTTTTTTCTATTTTTGTGTGAAAATCTTAATGCGGTTCACAGAATACATCCACTTACCAAGTTTCAATAGTAAGTTCTTATAGTTTCGGAATAAAGTGGCTGTGACATACGGACGAACAGACAGACAGACATGACGAATCCATAAGGGTTCCGTTTTTTGCTATTTGGCTACGGAAACCTAAAAAACTGTGGTCCAACGGGCGAAACCGCCGCCGGAACGCTAATTTTTATCCGACTTAAAAAAAGGAGGTTCTCAATTGGGTAGTATGTTTTTTATGTATATTAATATTTTTACTGCATAACCAGATTAATAGATTTCTTTTAGGATTTAATAACACGTAATACATAAGAATGTGTAATGTTAAGTTGTCCACGCGGACGAAGTCGCGGGCAACAGCTAGTATATAATATAATCTACTCTGCCGTGTGGTTTCCGGTAGAGTAGAATAGGACCACTCCAACACTTCCCGTGGATGTCGTACAAGGCGACTAAGGGAATGCATTATAAAACATCAATCAGGCCTTCCCAACCCGTCTGGCCAGCGCGGGGAGTGTAGGCCAAATCCTCCGTCTGTCTCCGGCAGATGAGATAGGGTTGTGCTCCTGCAGTGGAGACAAAAATAACTGATGATGATAATATTTTATAAAAAAAATTACATAAAAGGATGAATCTAGTATACAATGTAGTGTACTCCTGTTTCTATTTCTACAAAACAACACGAGACGCCCGTCACCCGCGTACTCCATTAGCTCCCGGTCGAGATACGCCCGCGATACTGTCTCTCACAGAACCAGTTTGTTTCTACTCAACTGTACGCGTGCTAACCAACAGTTACATTGTACTGTTCATAACGTGAGATAGTTCGGTAGCAATAGATATAATTATATTATCGTCCATTTCTAGACATAGATCATCCTGCCACTACGCATTCCCCCAAACAACAGTAACTCTGTAGCCCACGCGAGTATATCCTATTTCCTACTATAATATTATAAACGTGAAAGTTTGTAAATATGGATGGATGTTTGTTACTCTTTCACGTAAAAACTACTGAATGGATTTTAATGAAACTTTACAATAATATTGCTTATACATCAGAATAACACATAGGTTACAATTTATAAAGATATTGTGTGAATTGTCCAAAATATCAAGTAAGTAGGAAATACATAATAATTTGTGATGTTAAGTTGTCCACGCGGACGAAGTCGCGGGCACAGCTAGTGATAAATAATTTTAAGTGAATATCTGCTAGACAGAATTCTGTTACAATCTTCAATCAACCTTCTATTTATAAGTAGCTGTTCCCAACTTATAAGTAATTCAGTGATAATATTATTAAATTTATAACAACTGGGCCAAAACACCGGATGTGACGTGTCAGCGCCATGCTTTCTATACTTAAGTTACTTTTAAGTTATACTTAAAATGATTGTTGGGAAAATGCGCGTGTGTGCGGCGCACAATGATCAGCAATCAACGCATTAGCGAGATATTATTATAGATCTATAGATCATTGGATCTATAGATCGTGCATCCGGTTGGGCAACGAGTAGCGACTCGCATTGAACGTAATTGACTTGATTGTATCAATTAAGTTGTGTTACTGTTTTGTTTTGTTTAACTTTAAGAAGCACTTAACTGGTGCTAACTTAAGTGCTGTGGAAGTTAAGTACGGTGTTAAATTGCTTAATTGTAGAGTCAAATGTTTTTAGTTGTTAAAAGAAAAGGTAGCTAGAAATATTTGAAAATTTTGTTGACAGAAACATTCAAGTGAAGATGGATAGTATTTTTCAAGTTATTGATAAAGTAACAAAGAGGTTTGCAGATTTTTTAATGGGAATAAAGTTGGCTTACCTATCAACAGCTATTTTTTTTTTCAAAACAGTTGTCCAGGATAATCGTCAATACCTACTTAATTTTCGTGAATAAGTAACTTCTTGTTTGTATTGACGTTTATCAATTTTATAACAATTATCCTAGACGGCAGTAACTGGATGAGAAGAACTGAGGATCGGGTTTAGTGGCGCACCTTGGGAGAGGCCTATGTCCAACAGTGGACTCTTTCGGGCTGATGATGATGATGATCCTAGACGGTTATTTTGAAAAACTATATAAAATGGCGGACGGTAGATATAGCATTTCACAGACCCTTGTAAACTTAATAAATCATTTAACTAATTCAATTACTCTTTATAGCACATAGAAAATAAAAAGGAGATACAATAATAAAGTAAGTTACATATGTACATCTAGGCGGTGTTATCGCTAAAAGCGATTTCTTCCAGACAACCTTTAACGAAATCTGATGACTGAAACTGAGACTGGCTAAATACCAGTATTGTTTAGAAAAGTTTTTACTAATCCTATGTTTGTTTTTCCATCTTTCATTATTGAAATAAAATGAAATGAAATATCTTTATTGTGGATCATAGGTATATAAAGGATTAAATGTAATAGTTAGAGCTCAGCTATGTCCCGCCACATGGGCATACAACATTGTACAACATATTTGTCGGCGAAATAATAAAAGAGGAGCTAAACTGACGGCACAGTGTGTGCTCGGCGCGCCGTTCGGCTTGGTTCGGCGATCGTCGCGAGCACGCGCTGACGGAACGTCGTGTATAACTTGCGCAGACGCAGAACCGAGACAGTCTTCGATGGAAAGTTGTGCGGTGTGCAGGCGTTACGCTGACGGATCGTCTGCCTTCTAAATCGTTACTTGTTGATGTAGTGTAATTTCATGTAATGTCATTTAAGTCAGTAAACGTGTTAACTTTGTAACGGCGTTAAACTCATTTGGGAGCCCACACTTTCGGCGGAACCAGGACCCTACGACATCAGAAGTGGGATCCGAACCCCACGCCCTCAGAGGAGGCGACTACGACATATTCATTTCCCATTTTGTAGGCAGTTACGAAAGGTTACCAAATGGGTTGTTATAAAATGGTAGCTTATTCTAAGTTATGTGCAAATAAATGTATTTGTCTATTATATGTAAGTATTATGTATATAGTTATTAAATATGTTATTTTTAATGTAAGTATATATAATTTTGTAACGTAAGTCTAATTTAATGTAGGATATATAGGTATGTTGTTTATTTGTACACGTACGTATGTACGTATATCTACTGCTATTATTAACATATCTCTTTCCAGACTTTGGCTGGAAGAAATTTCTTTTTTAGAGATAATCACGCCTGTGTTTATGTCATCTCCTGTGTACGAGTACCCAATTCCCATTTTGTAGCTAGTTACGAAAGGTTACCAAATGGCATGAGAGGATTATTTCAAACCCGCTCGTGTTTATAACATATTTATGACAAGCGGATCTGTAATTTCCTAAAAATATTTCCAACACTCTCAAACTTTGCTCAAACATTTTAAACTTTCTGGTCGTTTACAGCCTAATTTAATTTTCTAGGCCTGCGCCTAAAGTACGTGATATGTATATGTGTTTGTATGTAGGTCATACAATATGTATGAGGCGGTGTGTCGTGTAGCGGTAATGGACATGAATAATTATGCGTTACATGCCGGGCGCGTGTGCTGTGCACGGGCAGTGTAAACTGGCCTTAATTGAGACTGCTAGTTCACATTTACAAGAACAGCCTATATAGTCCAGGCACAGTTGCTGCTGCTCGGAATAGGGTAGTGTGCGCCAGAGGTGTGGTATTTACTGGTTTTTCATTTGTATCATTTAAATGTCATAATCAGCGCAACCTACCTTTTTATCTGGCATAATATTTTCTATCCGAAGGTTACATTCATACATATATACATAACGATCAAGCCTTGGTCCCATAGGGGTAGGCAGAGACGATGTATCGCCACTTTGCGCAATCCAATGTCGCAAAGTGACTTTCCTTCGCCCGCTCTTCGCTACGTAGTACCCCTTGACGTGATGTGTTGCGAACCACATAGGTTGTCTGGGAGAAATCGCTTAAAGCGATACGACCGATATATTTGGGACATCTCCCGAGCAAACAAAGCGATAAGGGCGCCTTTGTATACTAAATTCATCCTTCTATGTATTTTTTTGTTGTTTTATTATAAAATTTTATATGTATTCATCATCATCAGGTTATTTTTGTCTCCACTGCAGGAGCACAACCCTCTCTCATCTGCCGGAGACAGACGGAGGATTTGGCCTACACTCCCCGCGCTGGCCAGACGGGTTGGGGAGGCCTGACTGATGTTTTATAATGTATTCCCTCAGTCGCCTTGTACGACATCCACGGGAAGAGTTGGAGTGGTCCTATTCTACTCTACCGGAAACCACACGGCGGTTTATTTTATTGGTGCGCAATAAAGTATATTTTTACTTATACTGTAGTGGCTTTACACGGTTATGTTATTTTCTGTTTGTTTTTATTAAATTATACATTGGGCTCGATTCTGATGAGAATGATGTGTTGCGTGAAGTTTGCCGTTTCTTCTTCACAGCGCTAACACCTAGGAAGCGGTAGTCGATAAAAAAAAATGCCGTGTATAAATGTACCAAGTGTACTCGTATGCAATAAATGATTTTGACTTCTGAAGGCACACATTTAAAATTTGACAGCACTAAAACTGTTGCTATCCTTGTCACACAGTATTATGAAGATAAAGACGAAACCAATTTTAGCGCTGTCAAATTTTAACGTTGTACCTTCAGAATCGGGCCCATTATTTGGTTACATTTTAATCCACCAGCAAAACCAAAGCAGTTATTGAGGTAAGCGCGTGCAATTTATTAACTTGGTGTTGCTGTAGAAACCACATAGGACCGAGGCCTGGGTATTATGTAACATCTTATAGACTACATGAAACAATAAATTAATATATATATATATAAGGGTATACAACAGCATCCCAGATAGATTTAAAGACTTAGAAGTAGGAAAGTTTAAAAAAGCCTTGAATGAGTGGCTGATCTCGAAATTATACTATAGTGTGCAGGAGCTTCTAGACGATAAGAGCATCACCTAATGGTAGGTATGTTTGTATATAGTTTAGAGTAGATTTTTCTCTTTTTTATTTGACATGTGTAAGTTATTGGGATATTGGGCTCGATTCTAAAGGCACAATGTTAAAATTCGACAGCACTAAAACTGTTGCTATCCTTGTCACACAGTATTATGAAGATAAAGACGAAACCAATTTTAGCGCTGTCAAATTTTAAATGTGTGCCTTCAGAATCGGGCCCATTGTTGACATATTTGATGTTATTAATTGTGTTTGTATTCGTCCCATAACTTGACATTGATATAATTTTATTAACAATTTTATTAATTAATTATTTTTTTATTTAGATTATTGTAAAATATTGTACACCATTACGGTAAGCTTTAGAGGTTATACATAGAACTTAATATCATTTTGTACCTATAGCTATGCAATAAACGAATTTGAATTTGAATTTAATATGGGTATCGAACAGCTAATATACACATACCTACATAAGGCAATGGCAGACACAAGGCAAACACAAATGTTTGCCCTGGACGGGATTTGAACCCGCGACCCCGAGCTTCGCAACTAAACACTACCGACTATTCTGCGGGGCCGTCGCTGAATTAAAACTAATTAAGTACTGTGTAAGAAAATGATTGAAGTAAATTGGGCAGTAATTAATTATTCAAGGTACACTTAATTAAATTATTTACTAAAAGGAACGGTCTACAATAAATAAATAACGAAATATATTATTTTTTATTTCATTTATGCGGCGCGATGGAGGCTTGGAGGTAATTTAAAAAAAATATATGTCAGACATTCACACCAATTATCCAGTCCCAAACTTGGCTGAGTCTGTGCTATGGTTACTAGATAACGGATAGACATACTTAAATAAATATATAAATATCCAAGACTTGGGTACAAACATTCCTATTCATCGTACGAACATTTGCCCCTAGCGGGATTCGAACCCGCAACCTCCGGCGTGGCAGTCCGAGAGCTACCCGTTCCGCCACGGAGGTCGTCAATTTTATGTTCATTATGTGACTATAATTTTTAATTAGCTATATTTAGGTGCTATATGTTATTGAAATAAAAAGATGTAATAATTATGTTATACATATAATAGTACGAGTTACTACTTAGTTCCGTCGGGCGGGCGTAGCGGCGGCTACGCTGGGCGTACGCTACGCGCCGACGCTACGGCGTAGCGCGGGAGGCGGGCCGTCAACCCTCCCGATGCAAGGGGATAATCGGGAGAGTTTCAATAATATGTTTGTTAAAATATTTTTTTTTAAAACAAAACCTTTGTTCAAGTCAAAGTCAAAATCATTTATTGCATATGAGTACACTTGGTACATTTATACACGTCATTTTTTTTATCGACTACCGCTTCCTAGGTGTTAGCGCTGTGAAGAAGAAACGGCGCAACAAACTTCACGCAACACATCTTATTATATTTTCATTCGTTCGTTCATTATTATTATATGCAATACAAAGTTGAAATTATATAAAAACGATTTATCTAACTATTGTACTACAATGGAAGATTTAGTAGTTTATAAAAGCCTATCATTTTTCATTTTTTATAAACATTTCATTTCCGAAATTACTTAATGCAAAGTTAGATTAAATTTAAAGCTCACAAACTAACTTAACGAAAGGTTACCGTGTAAGTTTGAACTTAACGGACGTGAGTTTTCCACATTTTTTGCTTTTTTCAAGAAATCAACGAAGGCCGTTAAAAAGTTTTAAAAAAACTTATAATTGTTATTAGCATTACGACAGCGCTTAAAATTTTTCTCAGCATTGTGTTAAATATGATACTGAAGAACTTTCTATAAGTGACTGTGTTAGAATTTGAATTTATTTTATATTGATAGGAATAATAATTTAGCAGAACATAAGAGTCCATAGACTAAACAATATAAACAAAAACAAATCTAAGCGACAGCTAAAAAGTCCTGTATTCAAGTTAGACGTAAATTAGTTTTTATAGTCTGAAGAGGACAAGGATACAATGAAATACCCTGAACGCCTTCAGCTTGCCAACTAATACAACTCAAGATGGTAATACAACATCGTTCTGAGTGACTTTCTGCTATCAAGAAGGTAAATTCTCGAGGCAAAGTTCTAATATCGTAAAGTTCGCTCAAAGCCACGACGCGGAGGATAACAACAACAAACTATTAGAATACCTGTAATTTTACTGACTCTTCTACTCCTCATACAGAGCCTCAGGCGTCGTCATAGTGTGGCCCGTCTGTAGGCTTTCTACAGGTTTTGGGGTGAGTACTCTTGAATTGCACGATTTTATCCCTCTCCGTTCCGGTAACGGCGTGGAGAGGGATTTAGGATAGTACATACTACGCTATCGCACGAACCATCTTGATTCGTCTGTAATCATGCGAACTGCTAAAGAATGGAACTCCCTGCCAGCATCGGTACTTCCGGACAAGTACAACTTGCATCTTTTTAAAGGAAGAGTGAAGGCAAAGACATCTTCTAGACAAGCGCGCTCCACCTCAGAGATTGAGGTCAAGCGTAAACCCATGAATATCCTCAAAAAACCAGAATACGACGCCACTAGGATTTCTGCTTGGCGGCAGAAGCAGGTAAGGGTGTGGTGACCACGCAGCCTCCACCAACGTATAAGATACAGTAGGGCGGCACTCACCGGCACTCTCCCCGGCGCCGGGCGACGCCGGCGCGGCGTCACACTGCAGCTCGTCGCGCTGCGCCGCCTCCCCCCGCGCGCGCGCCCCGGTCAGACCCAAAATCGCATCTATCGTGTGCCTCGGCCCCTGATTCACACTCGAAGGCACCTGCGTCAGTCCCAACCTGGACTTCACCACATCGAAACTCTGGTTCAGATGCATCTGCTGCGCGTGGAAGAACATTCCCATCCTGTTGAGGGTCTCCAAGTTGTGCTGGTGCTGCGACAGGGCGAGGCTCTGGTCGGTGACGTGGATGGAGGAGGTGGAGTTGGGGCTGCTCGTCAGCGAGCGCGGGCTGTCGGTCCCCGCGCGGTCCGGCGTGCGGCCGCCGAAGAACCGTTCGTCGGACACGTCCATCGCGCGCGACGGCTCGCTCGGCACTGGCCCGACGCCCGGCTCCGCGCGGGAAGGAGAAAGGGGCGGAGCTTTTCGGAAGGGGCTGGCAGGGGGTGAGCGAAATTGCCCATTGAAAGTGCGAAATTTGGGGTCGCGAAGTGATTTTGTTTGGTAAGAAGCAAGAAGCGTCGTATTAGCATTTTCCCGTTGGAGTTCCTTTATTGAGTGTCGGTTGAAGGTTGAATAGTTTTTTTCCGGTGTGATTGGTTCGATTGTGCGAGGTGTCGACTCGAGACGGGTTTGTTAGCGATTTCTTTGAGGGCTCCCGGCGTTTATGACTTGTTAGTGATTATTTGAGTCTTTGAACTCTTTATGAGGAGTTGGGAGTTGTTCTGAGCGATATCTTTGTGTTAGAAGATAGTTTAAATCTTGTTGTCATCTCATATCATTTGATTTTTTATATATATTAATCATTCAATATATTTTTTACATATTTATTCATCGTCTGTTTTTCAAGTATCTACTCTACTCTGTCAATCTCAGTTAAATAATAGCTTATTATTGTATTTTAAATTGACATCTCAATAACAAAGATATCTATACAAGTTTCTATACTTAACAAAGCGTCTTCCTTTGTAGCGATCTCAAAGTAAATTACCCAAAGCCAGCTCTGGGCTAAACTCCAATTAATCAGACTAATCAATACGCAGCCAATCAGAGTGTCGTCCGTCTCCGCTGCCCCGCTAAGGGCAGAGGGAGCAGACAGAGCCGGACATCTGCTGTTAACACACAAACTTAACCAAATCGGTTAACCCGTAACCAAACAATAACAGCTTTTCCAACTGACCATTACTGCATCCATAACCAACCAAGAACCAAAACCTTTCCACTCTAAATAGAACTTTAAAGTCTACATAATACGTTCCAATTTAAAATGCAAAGTCAAATTGTATACGTTATTTTGAAATCAACAGGCGCAACGTCAATATCAGTCTATCTTGTTCGCACTCGGCTAAGTTCATCTCAGGTGTAGCGACCGTTGCTAGGGGGCGGGGCGTGATGTGACGTCATGCGTCGATCGACCAATCGCGGCGTCGATTTTGTTTTTTTCTTTCCCGCGCGTTCTTTTGTCGCTGGAGTCCTTTTGTAGCCCGCTCAGTGATTGTTTGGCGCGGCGCGCCGGCCGGGGGGTTAACTTGAGGAATAACAAGCTACTAGCTTTCTGAATGAGATAAGTAAATTATTTTATGGTTAGTTTGTTTCTTTTCAGGTGTCGTTTCTCTTTATAGAATAAGAATAGGTTAAAGGAGTTTGAATAGAGGGAGCTGGCCTAATTAAAAGTGTTATTTAGTTATATGAAAAACTCCCCATCACCCAAACGTTGCCTGGAAGAAATCACTGAAAGCAATAAGACCGCCATTGTATGTTGTTGGCGTATTGTTGGCGTACAATAGAGAATGTTTGTTTTTAAATTTCTCTAAAAAGACACAAAAAATTATTAATATATTCTTTCCATACGAGTTGTATGGAGTTATATATTTTTTCTTAAATACCCACATTCAATACAATATCATAGCCGTGTGGTTCCCGGCTCAGAATACGGCCACGCCTAATATTCCCGTGGGTTTCGTCAAGGTGTCATTCTCCTGTGTATGTACATTCATATCATTAATGCGATCACTAATCCACCTGCCAAGCGTGGTGATTATGGCAAATCCCCCAATGGACAGCCCACCAAAAGTGTCATTCTATTGGTGATTTATATTCAGCATTGGACATATTTCGGCTGATGATGATGACGATTTCAAGAACTTGGAATCAATTCAATTCAATTACTCTTCATTGCACTATAAAAATACACAGATACATAAGAAACTTACTTATGTACATCTAGGCGGTCTTATCTCTAAAAGCGATTTCTTCCACACAACCTTTAGGTGAGTCACTAAAGTCTCCAACGCAATAGTATAGCTTAAAATGGCGTTAAAGCACTTCCAAACACCACCACGTAGGTAGATCATAATAAACCAACAATCTCTATGTACTACTAGATGGAGCGTTCCAAACAATCTCTCTGTTCCAAGCAAGTAGCCACAACTCTTTCACATTCACAATGAAACTTGTGCAGAACATTTAATTGTTTACGAAATATTGACATTATTTAACCGTAGCGTCAATATTTAGGAATAATTAAATGTTCTGCGTAGTAACTGCACAAGTTTCATTGTGAATGTGAAAGAGTTGTGGCTACTTGCGTGGAACAGAGCGATTGTTTGGAACGCTCCATCTAGTAGTACATAGAGATCGTTGTAATAAACACATCCTAATGGACCTGCAAATGAAATTTAATGCACAATGCATCAGGTAGGTAGGTATTGAATACCATTAATGCGATTGCAACTGCATATTGCATGAGCCGGGCACTCAACTGCAACTCTCCGTTTGATTAGTCGCACAGCAACTACGCCTTCATACCTATCAACCAATAGGTAAGTAAATTATAGAGCTACATATATACTATCATCTACATCATCATCAGGTTATTTTTGTCTCCACTGCAGGAGCACAACCCTTTCTCATCTGCCGGAGACAGGCGGAGAATTCGGCCTACACTCCCCGCGCTGGCCAGACGGGTTGGGGAGGCCTGATTGATGTTTTATAATGTATTCCCTCAGTCGCCTTGTACGACATCCACGGGAAGAGTTGGAGTGGTCCTGTTCTACTCTACCGGATCCCACACGGCATTATTATTTATTATATAATATATAATATTATAATATATATACTGAAAATTCTTTTACCAATAGAAAGCCACGTTATTTGTGTAATCTACATATAATAAAACTCTAAGTGGTCTATGTATGATGAGAGATTAAAAAATGTGCATAGACATATTAAAATACTAGCTGTGCCCGCGGCTCCGCTCGCGGGGACTACTCCCCGCGACTCTGACCCCGACGCCCACGCATATTTACTATAATAATATCTCAGGTTCTAAGACGTGTATCAAGATGCAACATGCACCAGATTTTAAGTTAGACCTCCAGCTAGACAACTGTGAAAACTGCATCAAATTTCATTCAGTAGTTTTTGTGTGATGAAATAACAAACATACATACAGACAGACAGAAAAACAGACAGATAGATAAAAATTCTAAAAACAATTATTTTGGCTTCAATTGGCCCTATCCCTATAAAGACCACTCTTACATACTTTTCTACAATATCTCCCATGTACAGACATACACCAGTTAGAGTTTATTTATATGTATAGATTACAAAAAAAGTTGCACTATACATAGAATAAATGAACCTCTATTAAAACATTATATTTCATCAACATCATCATCAGCCTCATCACGTCCACTGCTGAACATAAGCCTTTCTAATAATTAAAAAAAAAATTGTAACTTTGTTTTTAAATGCATGCTTTACTGCGACACAACGTTGTGTGCCCACGTGGCGGGACATAGCTGAGCTCTAACTATGACATGTAATCCTTTATATACCTATGATCCACAATAAAGATATTTCATTTCATTTCAGAATGACACTTTTGGTGCGCGGTCCATTGGAGAATTTGCCATAATCACTACGCTTGGCAGGCGGATTGGTGTTCGCAGTAATGATCTTAATATACGCAGGAGAACGCTGCCCGTCCTTGGCGCAATCCATTAGTCGCCTTGACGTCTTATCCTATATAATAATTTCTAGTTAAATGTATATAATGTTAACAGGTTAACGAGTCAAGAAGCAAACTTCCCTTTGATCTCTTCGAAAGCCGTTTAATGTAAATCTGAATTTTCCAATTAACCGTTGTCTGAGCAGCACTAATCGCCGGGTACCCAGATAACCTCCATTAAAGTCTTCGAGATTACGGTTAAATAACGATAACGAGTCGTTATAACGCCATAACGAGCCGTTAACGGCGCATTCATCGTTAAATTAAGCGAGTTTGTGTTCGAGATTGACTTATGTAGGGTTGGCAAAAAGTCATAATTAAATTAATAATAAGTCTATATTCTTTATTGCACATATTAGTTATAATACAATAATTACATTTTATGTGGAACGGCGAGCTTATCGCTAAAAGGGAGCTCTTCCAGCCAACTTTACAGGGAGTGAGGCATTAAGAGCGAGGGGGGGGGGGGGGAATAAGTGTATAATAAATTACATTATAATTAAGTTAATAACAATGTATCTCTGATTAGCCAAGGTTTTCCCTAATCACAATATGTTTAGCCTATTGACGTCCACTGCTGGACATAATATGCCAGGACGAGACTATACTAGACAGCACTAGACTAGCACAGCCCTAACTGTGATAAGAGCGAGGGGTGCGGGGGACGGGACGCTAATCTACGACCACCATAACAATTTGCTCATAGACATGGGACCACGAGATATCGATGAAGGTGACTACTTCACCTCTCAACTTTCGAGGCTTGGTCAACTATACTTTTCCTGCATATACAGCACATACCACATAGTAAAATAATTTTTCGCACCTCATATAAGTCACCTCAAAGTTTTTACCTTCATTATTAAACTATTATAATATAATATGTTAGACATTCACACCAGTTATCCAGTCCCAAACTAGGCAGAGCCTAGTATGTATGTATAGCCTAGTGCTATAGTTACTAGATAACGGATACACATACTTAAATAAATATATAAACATCCAAGACTTGGGTACAAACATTCATATTCATCATACGAACATTTGCCCCTAGCGGGATTCGAACCCGCAACCTCCGACGTGGCAGGCCGAGAGCTACCCGTTCCGCCACGGAGGCTGTCAAAATATCTAATTGGTTACTAAATTAGAAAACAATTAATTAATAACCAATTAGTGTCAATAATGAAGGTAATAACACTTGAGGTAACTTACGACGTGCGAAAAATTATTTTGCTTCGTACCTGTAGGTACCTATTTTATTTTTATTTTAGACATAATACAAAATATTCATATGCAATGAAAAGTGACCACTATTTGTACAGAGATAAGTTACATCATGGGTCATGGAGACGTAGGTCATAATTTTTTTATTTCAATTACATTTAAAAAGAGCTTGAACAAGTCTAGTTACTATAAAATATACGTATATTTGAATGACAATGATGATTGGTACTAATGCTCTTGCTTCAGCTTTGTACAATCTTTTTAATATTGTATCATCATCATCATCATCATCATCATCATCCTCTCTCATCGGCCGGAGACAGACGGAGGATTTGGCCTACACTCCCCGCGCTGACCAGACGGGTTGGGGAGGCCTGATTGATGTTTTATAATGTAATATTGTATACAAACGGGTTGTGCGCCGTTTCTTCTTCACAGCGCTAACATCTAGGAAACGATAGTCTATAAAAAAAATTAAGATTTTGACGTTGACTTTCTCTGCCCAGCGCTGAGACAAGAGCATAAACTAATATAGTATGTTGCTGAACAAGTCTGAATGAAAATCTGATAAGCCGCATTCCATCGATAGTTTTCATCGACGCGCGTCCCACCCGCACTCCACCTGGCAACTGACAGCGACCTGCGTATAATTGTTGAATGAGGCAACATTAAAGCGCCAATTATCCAACATTGATTGGTTTTGAACACCCCCCCCCCACGACTCCCCCTTTACCTCCTCCCTTTCCCCCCTGCGGTCCCCTCGTGGTTCCGGCAAAAGGGCTATCGAGAGAGGAGAATCCGTAAACACATGTAAGCGAGTTCTGGGAATTATGAAGGATATTTCATACCCTAATTTTTTTTTAAATTTACAATATTCAAAAACGCAAAGTGTATGTTTTATTTATTAGGTAGATTCTTTCTCATATTTTTGTGCATTAAAATAGGTAACTCCTTAACCAAGCTCATCTATTCTGTACGTCTGTTTGTACACCCTGTAGGCTCGGTTTGGAGCACAACTGGGGGTCTGGCGTTGATTACCTAAAACGGTAATTGTCTACCTCCTCCCCTCTGTATGAAAAAGGCTGTATTTTTTCTCGTACACCCTATGTGGTAAGGTAACTGACACAATTGTTGTCTAATCGCCGAGGCAGGGGACTGACTCATTATCGGGACTCAAAGGGGTAATTTTAATTACCTATAGTTTCAACCGTTGTTGGTAATCGTCTATAGTAAAAAAAACGTGCACTAAAGCAGTAATCATAAAAAAATTATATTTGTTAGGTTTAAAACATATTTTATACATCGGTAGACAATTTCCAACATCCGAATTTAAAAGTAATAGTAAGTAATATCACTTATAGTTCTATTTATAGTTTAGAATATCATTTTATGTATTTTCTTCACAATATATTATCCCATAGCGATGATGACTTGATGATCACACCGACATATACCCATATATATATATATATATATATATATATATATATATATATATATATATATATTATTTACTGCACATTTTAAAAGATAAATACAATTATGACATTTTGTACACAAAGGCGAGGTTATCTCCAATAGAGACGTCTTCCAGTCAACCTTACAAGATGTGAAACAAGGCAGTAAGAGCGAGGGGGACTATAAAGTGCATAATGAACTACCTACATAATAACTGAAATACCTAAACTACTAACTATTTATGATCATGCCAATCTGTGACAACTTATTTAGAATTTAAAATTTTATTTATTTATTTTATTTAATTTATCACCAATTTGTATACGCCTTAGAGTCCCCCCAGACTGCAAACTTTATATCGGCCGATAATTTAGTCAGGCTCTTAAACAGTATAAAGATGTATGCAAGTGCGCACACTAGGACGATTTGTTGGCTCAGTGTGCGCACTAGCAGCTCAATCCGACTAAATTATCGGCAGATATAAAGTTTGCAGTCTGCGGGGACTCTTAAGAACAATTGACCAACTTTCCCGGCTGGGACCAACTTGTACAAAGTTGTCTGTCCCTGGTAGGGATCAGTACGCTGAGTATCAGCGCCAACATAAAAGTATTATATAGCTTGTAAAATTAATATTTGGGCAATTTCACACAGCAGCCCAAATGCTGTATTTGCTGCTGAAAACCATTAAAAAAGCAGGTGATTTGTATATAGTCACCCCTCCCTATAAAAAAGGCTACATTTACAAGTACACCCTATGTGGTAGGGTAACCGACACAATTGTTGCCTCATCCGCCGAGGCAGGGGACTGAGTCATTACCGGGCTCAAAGGGGTAATTACCGGCAGATTGTCACAGTGAGGGTCCGAGGCGACATTAATTATATTTCTCATCAATTTACAAACGACTGACGGATACTGACTTTGTTTGTAGATAACATTTATGTCATCGTGGATTTTTCAAAATAATTATAACAAAGTGAAAGAATTTCATTTTAAACTACTAAGATCATTGCTGTACATCTAATGTCCGTTTCTCTGGGCTCTATTTGGAAAACTGCGTCAAATCTTCAAGTCACCCATTCCACAATGTTTATAGACAAGTCTTTAATCAGTGCGTCCTGCCTATCATGACCTACGGCGCGGAGACGTGGACATTGATCATGGGCCTGATCCACAAGTGTCAAGTCGCTCAGCGAGCACAGCTCTCAGTATGTATGTATGTATGTATGTATGTATGTGTGTGTGTATGTGTGTGTGTGTGTGTGTGTGTGTGTGTGTGTGTGTGTGTGTATGTATGTATGTATGTATGTATGTATGTATGTATGTATACGCTTTATTGTACCAGAACTCACAACAATAATAAAATAGGAATTAAACTGTGTACAAAGGCGGACTCATCCCACTTAGGGATCTATTCTCTTCCAGTCAACCTTAGAGTAA
Source organism: Esperia sulphurella (assembly GCA_947086405.1). Lineage (NCBI taxonomy): Eukaryota > Metazoa > Arthropoda > Insecta > Lepidoptera > Oecophoridae > Esperia > Esperia sulphurella. Next base: position 246,445 of record OX352280.1, read on the forward strand.
CTGAAAGGACAAGTATAATGCGTTTAGTACATACCCTCTATACTCGGCGTCTGTTTGAAAAATATGATTGTTACAAAGAACTATGGTTCATCGTTAATTAAAAAAAAAAAAAACGAAAATGCAGCTGAAACGCAGTTTGTAACACTTTTTGTATCCACTGTAAAACTCTCCATTTCGCTCACACAAATGTTGCCAGTATCCAAGCTGTATAATATAAAGTATCGGTATTTTAAGTGGTGGGCACCGGTAATGCTGGTACCAACCGCTTAACAAAACTACCGGTGGTATTTCAAGCCCTGGTCCCCGGTTAATGTTGAACTTGCTTTCGTAATCCTTAGCAGAATCCGTAAACAAAACGTAATTAACAACAAAAGCCCAATCACGCTGCGCCCGCCATCTCGCGGCAATCGAGTTAGTGGAGCTGTTACTGCGCCGGCACCGACTGGACGCTGGCACAGAGTAGCCAACTGGCCGATGTGCAGAGCAACGAGTATATTGTATTAACTAATTTAATCCCACTAATATTATAGCAACGGATGTTAAACAAATACTTGCACCAAGATATAAATATATGTAGTAAGTACATAATACTGTATTATATAATATTACATATATACAAATTTACCCCCCCCCCCACACACACACATCCACACACACAAACAAACGTGCCCCAACACACCAACTGACGCATACACACACCCCAACATACACATCCATTGATGCACACACACACACACACACACGCACACACACACACACACACACACACACACACATTGCTAAATCAAATGCAAACAGTGTAGCCGCACAACACAGGCTACCCTAGTGTGAGGTCTAGATGTGTCTGTGTTAATTTCTGAGATACTTTACGTATCAATTGCATTATGAGTTGTAAGAATTGATTATGATGAAAAATAATACAATTTATTTTTTTTACATTAAAATGCGAAAGTTTGGATGTTTGTTACTCAATCACGTTTCAACCACTGGACGGATCGGGATGAAACTTGGCACACATGTAAGCTCTTTTTTATATTTTTGAGGCTTATAGAAATCATTACGACTAGTAAGGCTCTGTTCCGTCCCGTGTGACATTACTCTGTGTGGTCTCAAGACGCCATCAAGTGGTAACTAAGTGACCGCTGCAGGTGGACTAGTTCCGCTGCGTTACCGCGCTCAATGGGCTGCGATAACTGCGTTACCCAGGGGACATTGTGCCACGTAACTTAGATGGAGTGAAGCGGGGAGGTGGTCGCGTAATAACTTGGGTGTATGGGGACACTGACATTAAGTCTTATTATTATCAACAATCTCTATGTACTACTAGATGGAGCGTTCCAAACAATCGCTCTGTTCCACGCAAGTAGCCACAACTCTTTCACATTCACTTTGAAACTTGTGCAGTTACTACTCAGAACATTTAATTATTTACTAAATATTGACATTTGTGGTTTCGCTTACAATGACATAGGTACGGAATTAAGTGATTAGTCCTATCACCTTATCTAATGAGGATAAAGTTTAAATTAGCACGGACTTGGTCATTTATCACTAACTGTACTAATAGGAACTGCGTCAAAATTTGATGACATCAAAAAAAACTTTTTATTTTAAATAAAATTTGACCAAATGTTCAAAGAATAAAGAATACTTAACGCAGTCCGTGCGAGATGAACAGATAAATACTAAATTATAAATGATTCGGCACATTCGACTCGTGCCGCCGTTTAAACTGAAAAGGCTGTATCTGATGTTAATTTGTTGCAATTTGAGAGAAGATAAAAATCAAGCAAAAAATCGCTGATTCCATAATAGTAAAGCTCTTACCGCAGATAACAACAGAAACATTAATTATGGAGTTTATCGTAACAGAAAACTGACTAACCTAACCTAACCTATCAACTGGTGAAGGAATTGAGTCTAGAAATATATTGTAAGGTAGCTAAAGTCAACAAAAGTGACAAAATCTGGGGAAGGACTAAGGCGAAGTGGGGGGTCACACACAGAAATCCATATAACTTCTGTGGTAGGATTAAGTATTGACAGAAATTGAAATTCAGAAAGGATTAGTAAGCTGAAGGGGCAGTGGGCGGGTCGTTGGGGCAGACGAGGTCTGGAGTGGAGACCGCGGGCCGGCACGCGCAGGGTGTCTCACGCCCCGCCGCCAGGTGGACCGACGACCTGAGGAAGATGGCCGGAAGCGGCTGGATGCGGAGGACCGGGGGTGGTGGCGTTCATTGGTCCAGCAGTGGACCTAAGGGCTAATTGCATGCGGCAAATAATTTTTTGATCATCATTAATGACGTGTATAAATGTACCAAGTGTACTCATATGCAATAAATGATTTTGACTTTGACGTGAGTTCCGAATAACATAACTTAAAGACAAAGCAAGCAGCTGTCCCCAGTATAAAACAAAAGTCTAGCAAATAGAAACCAATAAAATTAAATATGGGTCCAGTGAAGAAAATAAAACCTGGCCCGACCCGTGACGTCGACAAAAAGCACCAAAAACAAAAATGCGCCGCCTCATCCAATCCATCACCGGGGTCATAATGACCCCCCTCGCAAATTAATACCTGCCCACTCAAAAGTGTAGATTTAAAAAACACCATACCATTTTAAATTGACCTCTCTGATTGTACCAGACATCTCTTCCTTAGTCCAGCTTGTTATTAGCAAAGGGGAACGCGGGAGATCTTTTTAGATTCGTGGGTGTGTAATACTGGCTTATTAGTGATGCTAATTTTTGGGTTGTTTCAAGTTAAAATAGTGTTCAAGTGGTATGTTGAGTGGTTTTAGCGTCGCCATTGATATATTTATGTGTAAACTTGGGATTTTGTTATTTAATTGGTGCATTTTGACTACTTTTGGAAGCAGACGAGGGATGAGTTTCAATTATTTCGTTCACCATTAGGACCAACTTGTGCAGCTGTTGAATTTTTTCCTCTGCGACAGGAATTTCTTTTTAACATTTTGTATGAATCATCATCAGGTTATTTTTGTCTCCACTGCAGGAGCACAACCCTCTCTCATCTGCCGGAGACAGACGGAGGATTCGGCCTACACTCCCCGCGCTGGCCAGACGGGTTGGGGAGGCCTGACTGATGTTTTATAATGTATTCCCTCAGTCGCCTTGTACGACATCCACGGGAAGAGTTGGAGTGGTCCTATTCTACTCTACCGGAAACTACACGGCAAAATATAGATAATATGGCCAGAAATATAGGTAATTGAGATTAGCCGCATTAGTAACTATTGTTATAATTAATAAGACCTTTTCATTAGCGTATGGTATTAGTCGCCATGTGGTTCCCGGCTTAGAATAGGGCCAACCCCATTCTTCCCGTGGGTGTCGTCAAGGCTACTAAGGGATTGTGCCAGGGACGGGCCGTTATTTGTTTGAATGATTTAGTTCAATTTATTTTTCAGATAGGTCATTTTCAATGTGTCAATATTCTGTGACAGGGGACTTGGTATTAGCAGTTGCCTGTCCGGTGCTATCCAGACGAGTCACGTATGCGGCCTCCATAGTAATCGCGAGTGCAATCCCACTATCCTTCCGTAATGGTAGTATCTCATAACTAACCTATACCCCCTTACTAATTTATGTATATTTCATTCCAGATTAATAGTCCTATGAAAACAAACGCATTTGCGTCTCGAAAACAAAATACACAATAGATGGTGTTCCTAAGTGGACCGCAAAGTTTACTTGGTAATACAAACCTATTTTTGCTGCTGGTGACCCTTTCATGTATATGTTACCGAGACGCAAATAGCGTTGGTTTTCATAGGACTATTAATCTGGAATGAAATATATATATAGATATTTGTATCATTCACTTATTCGTGTATCGTCTATGTATATATTGTTCGTTTATGTTTATGTAATATGTATTTTCAAACTTTATTAAAAGTAGGTACATTTCTTTATCAAATTTGGTACTAAACGCATTATACTTGTCCTTTCGGTTACTCTAAGGTTGACTGGAAGAGATCCCTAAGTGGGATAAGTCCGCCTTTGTTCACAATTTAATTCCTATTTTATTATTGTTGTTGTTGTTATTTTTGGTACAATAAAGCGTTTACATACATACATACATATCCCCATCTCCTGTCTCTCTCGCTCCGATCCCCGTCCCGTCCGCCAATCCAAGGTCTGCCGTGCCGATGGATGCGTGTCCAGGGGCTAGCCTGGTCGTAAGCGTGCCGACATCCCGGAGCTGGGCGAACTCCGGGCACTATTAGCCTTACCGAATCATGCGGGGCTCTGACGAGGTGGACAATTATTTCCCTAGCTAGTCGTGGTACCTCAACACGGAGGCGGCGTGTTGTTCGCAACACGTGATCAAAAGGTATCACGGAGCGAAAAGCGAAAGAAGGAAAGTCGCTTTGCGACATTGAATTGCGTATACATTATCTCTGCCTACTCCTCTGGAACCAACATGTGAGCATTATGTATATATGTAATTGTCAATGTATAAGAATCTGTACCTCCCCTCTGAATCTGTAGGCCTCCCCAACCCGTCTGGCCAGCGCGGGGAGTGTAGGCCAAATCCTCCGTCTGTCTCCGGCAGGTGAGAGAGGGTTGTGCTCCTGCAGTGGAGACAAACATAACCTGTTGATGATGATGATGAAGAATCTGTACGAACTCGTACTTTGCCAGCTGCCTATTCTATTATTTACTTGCTGCGCCCGCGGCTCCGCTCGCGTGGACTACAAAACCGCCCACTTTCGCTCCCTCTCCCGCTGTCTTACCTACTAATGTATTTGAAAACTAAAAATGTCCATAACTTTTGATTGAGTAAACCGATTGCGATAAATCAAAACCTATATCTTACTCCGAATGAAGCCCTATGTTTCTGTGTAAAGTCTATCAAAATCGGTTCAGTAGTTTTTAAGTGATGCGTGCGCAAACTAACAGACAAATAGACAAACAGATAAAAATTATTGAAATGTGTTCTATTACTTATCCTTAGACCCCACTTTTATTTTGCAAATATCTTCAATGTACAGACACGCGAAGTTTATGCTTTTATTTATTAGAAATACTTCCTACTTTTTTACAATCGTGACTTCTACACAAATAAAATGTTCCTTTTATAAATTATAAAAAAACAGAGCGTTACTTATAGAAAAATGCTTAAAAGCAATAAACCAATTTAGAAATATGTAACAAAAAGAGAACACAATATTAAATTAAACGAATCACTCGAGGTAACGCGGCCAGCGCTTGGGCCACAGAAATCCTATCAATATAGAACGGTGCAGTAGACGCGACACGCGTCCCAAGAATCCTACTAATATTATAAATGCAAAAGTTTGGATATTTAGATATTTGGATGTTTGTTATTCAATCACGCTCCAACCACTGGACGGATCGTAATAAAACTTGGCACACATATAGGTTACCTCATGGAATAAGACATGGTATAGTTTTTATCCCGAAAAAACAACCAATTCCTAAGGGAAACACATAATAATTTGTGATGTTAAGTTGTCCACGCGGACGAAGTCGCGGGCAACAGCTAGTCTGCAATATATTGCAAAGACTATCAAACGCTTACCCATTTCGCTCCGTAAACATCGACAAAAAATCTGCAAATGTTCCATATTGCGCGGTTTCAAACGTATAACTGTATCTACTCACTGGAAACGTGACCGTGAGGCATGAAGAATGCGCGGGAGGGGCGCGCTGTGTCTGAAACTCGGCACGTTCGAGATTCAAGTAAATAAATGGCAATAACCGTTCTATCTTGATAGGATTTCTGTGTCTGGGACACTCAAAGTGAGTGCCTCGGTCGGTCACCAATTATAGAGTTTTTAGAGATCCCTAAAAACTTTTATAGCAAAGATGTCAGCTCCCTGACGACTTTGTATGCAGTATATGTTTTTTTTTATTCCTGGTGGATTAACGCTTGACCTCAATATCACCAGATAGTAAGTGACGATGAGACCTAAGATGCCCATTCGCTCTTCCTTTAAAAAGATCCAAATTGTACTTGTCCGGAAATACCCAAGCTGGCAGCGAGTTCCATTCCTTAGCAGTTCGCATTATGAACGAGGAAGCAAAACGCATCGTGCGAGAACGTGGTATGTCTACTACATAATTTAAATTAATTAAGGATGAAGTCCCTCCCCACGCCTGGTAGTCCGGTGATGGAGGGGGGTTCATACATTACACCAGTCATTACTTCCAGACACAAGTCAAACACCAATGATAAAGTCTTTCTAAGAGCCCCATGATAGAAGCGCTAGCGCTCTGCTTATCCTAGACCGTAGTCCTCTACACGGATCACATAAGTACATAAGGAACGGAGATGTTTCAGTTAAACAGACTGAAAGTTTGACATCTCATACAACTGGAACACTTGATTAACAGTGTATATACGCAATCACCGAAAGTAATTAGTTTCAAAGTCATTTCAAGTTTAATGTTATATATTATTCTACTATACTTAGATATAAATATCTGTAAGTAAAAAAATTTTTTGTACATGATATTACAAAGATACAATGCTCGCCTGTCCCTCAAAGAATTTTTAAAGCGTCATGTTTTTATCCAGCTGGTACATACCAATATAAAAATAAAATAATAATATAAAAATAAAAATAAATACACAGCAGGAGAGGACGTACACACAGGTGTGCTTATCTCTAAAAAGAGATTTCTTCCAGCCAAACCTTGTCTGGAAAGATAGAAGTTAATAATAGTAGGAGACATACATATGTCTCCTACTATACATATGGCCTCTCTTTCCAGATAAGGTTTGGCTAGAAGAAATCTCTTTTTAGAGATCCAACCAAACGTTGTCTGGAAATAGAGAAGTTAATAATGGTAGGAGACATACATATGTCTCCAACTATTATTAACTTCTCTCTTTCCAGACAAGGTTTGGCTGGAAGAAATCTCTTTTTAGAGATAAGCACACCTGTGTATACGTCCTCTCCTTCTGTGTATTTATTTTTATATTTTCTGTGTACACAATAAAGTTATAATAATAATAAAAACAATTTACCAGAATCTGCCCACTTCAGTTAATGTTAACTGACGTGGGCAGATTCTGGTTCAGTAGCAGAAGTAGTTCTAACCACATGTTTAGAACAGACTAGACAGTTTTAAGGATCGTAATGAGAACGGCCAGTTTACAGAATATATCCATGATAAATTGGGCACTTCTCATTATAATAAAAGACAATAACCAAGTATTCTACTAGTATGGAAGCTATAGAGATAAGCTGCTTTACATCTATACTAATATTATAAAGAGGTAAAGTTTGTGAGATTGTAGCGGGTAATCTCTGAATCTACTGAACCGATTTTGAACATTATTTTACCAATAGAAAGCCACGTTATTTGTGAGTGTTATATGCTATACTAGCAAACGCCCGCGGCTTCGCCCGCGTGGAGCAACCTTTTGTTTCCCGAGGGAACCATGGTTCCAGAGGTAAACATGAGCCTATGTTCAAATAAATGATGTTATGTGTACTAATCAAAAAATTATGGCAATTAGTTTAACAGCCAAGCTGTGAAAGAAACAGATAAATAAACAAACAAACACTCTTTCGACTTATTTATATTAAAACTGTTGCCCGCAGATTCGCCTGCTTAAAAAAGGTGTTTGTTTCCAGCTGAAAAAACCCACGGTAAACCAAGCTATCCAACAGTGAAAACCACATTCGAATTCATTTAGTGCTTTGGAGAAGAAGCTGTTGACGTTATCATTATCATAAATTATTTAATCGACGTCTTTACTTAATAATGTTTTCATCATTTTATACATTCAATACAGTTCATCATCATATTAGCCCTGCGACATATACTGCTGCACATAGGCCTTCCCCAATAAACGTCACCACACCCGGTCCACCGCCTCCGAATCCTGCTGCTTCCGGCCGCCTTGCTCAGGGCGTCGGTCCATCTAGTGGCGGGGCCTATCCCCCTTGCGCGCGTGCCTATCCGAGGTCTCTACTCCAGAAGTCGTCTACCTCAGCAGCCGTCGGTTCTGCGGCAGATGTGTCCCGCCCACTGCCATCTCAGCTTTATAATCCTTTTTAGTTTAAATGTATCTATACGTTTGGAGAATACTACTTTCGAACACCATTTCAGCCCCTTAGGGGATGGTTTTTCAAAAACTGTAAAACCCGTGTTCAATTATTACGTTGTTCGAGTACTCCTCCAAAGTTTCGAATTGATAGGAACATCTAATAATTTTTCTCCATACAAACTTTAAACGCCTATTTTACCACCTTAGGGGATGAGTTTTGAAAAACCCTTAAATAGTGCATACTGTAGATACATGAGGAATTGTGATAAATTTCAAGTTTCTAGAGCAATCGGTTTGGAAACTACCACTTTCGAACTCCATGTCATCCACTTCATCATCATCAGATTATTTTTGTCTCCACTGCAGGAGCACAACCCTCTCTCATCTGCCAAAGACAGACGGAGGATTTGGCCTATACTCCCCGCGCTGGCCAGACGTCATCCACGTAGGGGATGATTGTTCAAAAACAGTAAAACACTGTTCAATCATTAAGTTTTTAGAGTACTCCTACAAATTTTGGAATTGATAGGAACATTTTATAATTTTTCTCCTTACAAATTTTAAACCCCTATTTAACCACTTTAGGGGTTTTAATTTTGAAAAAAAAAAACCTTCCCTAGTGCATACCTAGGATACATGAGAAACCTTTACTATACATTTCAAGTTTCTAGAACAATCAGTTGTAAGACTACTACTTTCGAATTCCATTTCAGCCCCTTAGGGAATGGTTTTTCAAAAACTGTCAAACATGTGTTATGCCATGAAGTTTTTAGAGTACTCCTACAAAGTTTCGAAATGATTGGAACATCTAATAGTTTTTCTCCATACAAACTTTGCACCCCTATTTTACCATCTTAAAGGTTGAATTTTGAAAAGCCTTCGATAGTGCATACCGGAGATACATGAGGAACCTTTGTGCTAAATTTCAAGTTTCTAGAGCAATCGGTTTGGAGACTATTACTTTCGAACTCCATTTCAGCCCCTTAGGGGATGGTTTTTCAAAAACTGTAATATACTTGTTGAATCATTATGTTTTTCGAGTACTCCTACAAAGTTTGGAATTGATAGGAACATCTAATAGTTTTTCTCCATACAAACTTTGAACCCCTATTTTACCTACTTAGGGGTTGAATTTTGAAAAAGCCTTCGATAGTGCATACTGGAGATACATAAGGAACCTTTGTGCTAAATTTGAAGTTTCTAGAGCAATCGGTTTAGAGACTACTTCTTTTGAACTCCATTTCAGTCCCTTAAGGAATGGTTTTTCAAAAACTGTAAAATACTTGTTGAATCGTTATGTTGTTCGAGTACTCCTACAAAGTTTCGAAGTGATAGGAACATCTAATAGTTTTTCTCCATACAAACTTTGCACCCCTATTTTACCACCTTAGGGGTTGAATTTTGAAAAAGGCTTCGATAGTGCATACCGGAGATAGATAAGGAGCCTTTGTGCTAAATTTGAAGTTTCTAGAGCAATCGGTTTGGAGACTACTACTTTTGAACTCGATTTCAGACCCTTAGGGGTTGGTTTTTCAAAAACTGTAAAACACGTGTTGAATCATTAAGGTTTTAAAGTATTCCTACAAAGTTTCAAATTGATAGATTTATCTAATAGACGTTCTCCATACATACTTTGAACTCTCATTTGACCCCCTTAGGGGATGAATTTTGAAAATCCGTTCCTTAGTGATTGCCTATGCTATATAAGGAACCATTGTGCAAAATTTCAAGCCTCTAGACTCAGCGGTTTGGGCTGTGCGTTGATATGTCAGTCAGTCAGTCAGTCAGTCAGTCAGTTTCTTCTTTTATATATATAGATAATTTACTAGATGACCCGTGCCCACTTCGTTGGGCGGTAAACATTTTCCGACTACCACGAAAAAGTCTCGGGTTAATATATAGCCTATGATACTCACAAATAACGTGACTTTTTATTGGTAAAAGAATTTTCAAAATCGGTTCAGTAGATCCAGAGATTACAGGCTACAACCTCACAAACTTTACCTCTTTATAATAAGTATCGATAAAGTTACGTGGTCCACGCGGACGATATCGCGGGCAAAGCTAGTAAACAGGTAAAAATAAAACATTTATTCTTCGACATATTTCAGAAAGCCTAAAAAGAATGATTGACGGAACCCGCATATTGTGTACGACGGACACTTTACTGAATTTTTTTATAAAAGCAACCAATTCGAGCCTAATCTGCTGGTACACATTATTTTTTTGGCGTTCTGTTTTCGTATACAGGTTGTTACAGAAACCAAACATATCGGAATCAGCGGCATATATATTTTATTTGTTACAGCTGTGTTGCACACAGATGCACAACAAGCGAACTTAACGCCGAAAGCATCCTCTACCAGTAAACCTTTGATACATGCTGAAATATTGTGGTAGGTGCAAGAAATTGCAATCTGAGCATTTGTCCACTTTGCACACATACAGATAGATATTTTGCAGTTACATACATAATGCTCACGCCTTGATCCCAGAGGGGTAGGTAGAGACGATGTATCGCCACTTTGCGCAATCTAATGTCGCAAAGTGGCTTTCCTTCGTCCGCTTTTCGCCCCGTGATACCCCTTAACGTGATATGTTGCAAACAACATCGCCGCCTTGTTGAGGTACCACGACTAGCTAGGGAAATAATTGTCCACCTCGTCAGAGCCCCGCGTGACTCGGTAAGGCTAACAGTGCCCGGAGTTCGCCGGCGGACGGGACACGCCTCGGGGAGAGAGATAAGTTACAGGAAAGAATTAATTTCTATGTACATACAGCAACCGCGAATCGACACTCGCATGGTGGGATGCCCCGCCGCCAGGTGGACCGACGCGACGGCCTGAAGAAGGTGGCCGGTAGCGGCTGGATGCGGAGGGCGGAGGATCGGGTGTGGTAGCGTTCATTGGGGAATGCCTATGTCCAGCAGTGGACTTCTAGGGGCTGACATACAACAGTAAATATTAATATAAACATGAACATTATACATGAAAATAAGAAATAAATGTCCTATAGAAAATTTTGTGTCCTTCAATATTTTCGAGAGAATTACAATGAACAGCTAATTCCATATTTATTAGAAAAAGCAGTTTATAATCCGCTTAGAATTTGCCACTCATTCGATCATTCATCGAGGATTACTATCATTGAATGATGAGTGTCAGCCTTCTTTGAAGGTTGGTCCATTTAAGGTGCAATTATAAAAATGGCTCCGACATTTTACAAATATTTTTCTATTGAGAATTGTGAAAGGATTACAGAAGATACTTATAATCTTATTCTATTGATAACATGAATGGAGACTATCTAGGTCGCATTGATCGGCCTCGTAGCCTAGTCGGTAGTACACCTGCCTGCGTAGCTCGGGGTCGCGGGTTAGAATCCCGCCCAGGGCAAACATTCGTGTCATGAGCACTTGTGTTTGCCTTGTGACTGGATGTTATTTATATATTATATTATGTATGTATATCAGCTGTCTGATACCCATATACAGGCTCTGCCTAGTTTGGGATCAGATGGCCGTGTGTGAAATGTCCCCACATATTTATATTTATTGTATTACGTTACTAACAATAAATTAATATATCGAACACCACTTGTCCTAGTGGATGTTGAAATTGTAATTTAGACTCTGTTACATCTTGAGCGCTTCCAAAATAAAATGATAAACTCTAGAGGAAACAATCAACGGGCGTTAAATGGAGTCCCAACAGCGCGGTGCGAGCGAGAAGGCGACATCTCGCTCTAATCTTATAAATACATAGACTAATTTGTAGACAGTTAGCGAGTTAAGACTGCTTTAGGCCTTTTCTACTTCGGTTTTTAGTTTGAGACGTCAAGAATGAGACAACAAGCGACTCGCGATCACCAATCCGCCTGCCAAGCGTGGTGATTATCCCCCAATGGACAGCCCACCAAAAGTGTCATTCTATTGGGGCGGCCTATGTTCAGCAGTGGACGTGTTGAGGCTGATGATGAATATTGGAAATAGTGTAGGTCTAGCTAACCGTGGTACCTCAACAAGGCAGAAAACATCACGTCAAGGGGTATCACGGGGCGAAAAGCGGGAGAAGGAAAGTCGCTTTGCGACATTGAATTGCGCAAAGTGGCGATACATCGTCTCTGCCTACCCCTCTGGGGACAAGGCGTGAGCATTATGAATGAATGAGTGTAGACAGATGTCTAATAATCTGTATTGATATTTATAGTTTATTAGTTCATGCTTATTGTATTAGGTATATGTTCTATGATTATTTAATATATAGTAGGTACACGCGACTACTGCCTCTCCATAATCCCTTGTCTTCACCGCAGGTTAGCTGGAAGAAATTTCTTTAGAAATATGCTTATCCTTTTGTATAATCTTCTTTTCTTTGTGTTGTTCTTTGTATATTTGTGTGTACAATAAACTATTAAATAAATAAAAATCAAAAAAAGTGCCAGCAAGAAAACTAAACAAAACGAGTACCTTGTCTATGTTTCTAGTATTCAATTAAATCCTCTCTGCTGTAGTACAAGACCACTTGGCCATACACGGTATCGATGTGTGTATACGTTTGTTTATGGACGTGTAGTTCGGTATGTTACGTGTGTGTCGCTACTGCACCAAGCATGCTAGCATACCTAGGCCTTTTCTAGCCCATCTAGCACATTGGCGAAATATGCAGCCAAAAGCTATAAAATGCAGCTAATTTATAGCGTAGCTCCATAGTGGAGGTATATTGATGATAGCTGTACTAACACCGATATACCCCCACTGTGGACCTATTAATACTGAAGTATCAGTATTAATACCCCAGTAGCACCCGTACACGTGTTATGATAGGGCTGCTGCACCCAGCACACGAACATAGTCGATCGAGAGAGGGACAACGCTATACGTCAACAACATGAGTGCTTCTCTTTCTAACTTATCGCTTCGATGTCTCCGGTACAGCCAGCGCGAAATCAACCGGCGCCGGCTGTATGCTGCCAGCCGTGCTCTATATAAGTCTGGTACAAGAGAAACCCCCAGTTTGGTACCAGACATGTCCACTTACCTAATTAAAAACTACCAAAGCGGGGTTCCTCAGCCGAATCCCAGAGCAATATAAAACAATAAAAAGCGTATTAACTGGTAACATTATAACCCCCCCCCCCCCCCCGCGGGACACCCGGCGTGTGCGAGTGTGTTAACTGGCAACATTATAATCCCCCCCCCCGCGGGCCACCCGGCGTCCGAGTGTATTGACTGGCAACATTATAATCCCCCCCCCCCCGCGGGCCACCCGGCGTCCGAGTGTGTTAACTGGCAACATTATAATCCCCCCCCCCCCCCGGCGGCCCCGCCGCGTCCGAGTGTATTAACTGGCAACATTATAATCCCCCCCCCCCCGGGGGCCCCGCCGCGTCCGAGTGTATTAACTGGCAACATTATAATCCCCCCCCCCCCCGCGGGCCACCCGGCGTCCGAGTGTATTGACTGGCAACATTATAATCCCCCCCCCCCCCCCGGCGGCCCCGCCGCGTCCGAGTGTATTAACTGGCAACATTATAATCCCCCCCCCCCCCCCGCGGGCCACCCGGCGTCCGAGTGTATTGACTGGCAACATTATAATCCCCCCCCCCCCGGCGGCCCCGCCGCGTCCGAGTGTATTAACTGGCAACATTATAATCCCCCCCCCCCCCGGCGGCCCCGCCGCGTCCGAGTGTATTAACTGGCAACATTATAATCCCCCCCCCCCCGGCGGCCCCGCCGCGTCCGAGTGTATTAACTGGCAACATTATAATCCCGCCCCGCCGCGTCCGAGTGTATTAACTGGCAACATTATAATCCCCCCCCCCCCGGCGGCCCCGCCGCGTCCGAGTGTATTAACTGGCAACATTATAATCCCGCCCCGCCGCGTCCGAGTGTATTAACTGGCAACATTATAATCCCCCCCCCCCCGGCGGCCCCGCCGCGTCCGAGTGTATTAACTGGCAACATTATAATCCCGCCCCGCCGCGTCCGAGTGTATTAACTGGCAACATTATAATCCCGCCCCGCCGCGTCCGAGTGTATTAACTGGCAACATTATAATCCCCCCCCCCCCCCCCGGCGGCCCCGCCGCGTCCGAGTGTATTAACTGGCAACATTATAATCCCCCCCCCCCCCGGCGGCCCCGCCGCGTCCGAGTGTATTAACTGGCAACATTATAATCCCCCCCCCCCGGCGGCCCCGCCGCGTCCGAGTGCTTTAACTGGCAACATTATAATCTCCCCCCTCCCCGCGTCCGAGTGTATTAACTGGCAACATTATAATCCCCCCCCCCCCCCCCCCCGGCGGTCCCGCCGCGTCCGAGTGTATTAACTGGCAACATTATAATCCCCCCCCGCAGCCACGTCCGGCCGCGTCCGGCTCGCGGTCCGGTAATCGCCGTCGCCCGGAGACCGAGAGCGACCGGTCGGCGGCAATCTCATTATTGAGTTAACATTTACTCTGAGCGTGAAATATCCGAGACGACGCGCGCGACGAAGTGGCTCATTTTGTTGTCTTAAACAGATTATCGAATAAACAGAGCCTTTTTATAAGTCAAACTGACAGCCCTAAGAACTTCTTACCAGAAATCGGAATAATATAGAGCTATTTTTGGCATTTGCAACATGCTGTCATAGCAGATAAATAGATGTACTCTTCGTTTAGTTTTGTTGTGCAACAAAACTAAACAAGAATAGGTACATCTATCTATTTGTGTGCACAAATTAAGAATAACAATAAAAAAATGGGTTCAATTTTTTTTGTAAAGTGTACAAAGGCGGCCTTATCGCTTAAAGCGATCTCTTCCAGGCAACCTTTCAGAAGGAATTTAAGAAAGAAATAGCCACAGAGTATTGCAGGTAAAAGAAATTTATTATTGTGGAATATAGTTTTAGTATTTATGTTGGCGTCTGTATCGAGAGGGGGAGGGGGGTGTTGCACTAATAAAACGGCTAATTGCGAGTCGAACTCACGCACCGAGGGTTCCATTAGGTATGTAAGCACACAATAAAAATTACATTTTTACTACCGCATAACTAAGTTTTCCAACTCTTCCCGTGGATGTCGTACAAGGCGACTGTGGGAATACATTATAAAACATCAATCAGGCCTCCCCAACCCGTCTGGCCAGCGCGGGGAGTGTAGGCCAAATCCTCCGTCTGTCTCCGGCAGATGAGAGAGGGTTGTGCTCCTGCAGTGGAGACAAAAATCAAACTACTACGGCTATCAAACTACTACGCTGCCAATCGCATTGGAGTTAATGTAAATAAATGTGCGCATATAATATTTACCCGAAGTACAATAATTGATTTTAACTATAATTTGAATGGCACTATAATTAAAAAAGAAAACTCAATCAGAGATCTCGGTATAATCCTTGACACAAAATTAACTTTCTCATCGCATGTTGAGTCTATAGTCGGCAAGGCATACAGAAATTTGGGTTTCATTTATCGTGTAAGTAAGCCGTTTACTGACGTGTCGTGTGTTAAAATACTTTACTACGCATACGTACGCAGCGTACTAGAGTACTGTAGCTCGGTATGGAATCGCCAGTACGTAATATATGAACACGCAATTGAACGCATACAAAGTAGATTTGTTAAACATATGAATTACCGCACGCGCACACTAAGCACAGACCACGTGCGGTCCTGCCGCGCACACGGGCTCGCCACGCTGCGCGAGCGCCGCATCGCGCAGGACATGGCCCTGTTGCACGACGTGTGCTCGGGAGCCCTGGACTGCCCTCCGCTCGTCAATAAGTTACTGCGCTTTAACACACCCTCCAAACGCACAAGACACACTCAACTTTTTAACGTCCCCCTCGTTCGTACTAACTATGCCGCAAATAGTATTACCTCACGTTTGCCACGAACGTACAATAAACTCTTCTGTGATTTGGACCCATTCGCACTTTCGAAAAACTGTTTTAGAAGAAATATTTTGACTAAGTTAGTGGGCGAAGGACAATAAGCATCGGCACTTATGCTTATTTTTCATTATTCCGTTTTATTTTAATTTTTTATTTATTATTATTTTTAACGATTTAATTTTTAATACACTGTTTTATTATTTTTAACAAATTCAGTTAACAATTTGCTAGTGTTTTATTTTTTAACTTTTAATTATATAAAATTTTTACACATGTGAATTTATCATGTTTTTTAAACTTGACGTTTTTATATGAGTAAGTAATTATAATAATCTACTGACATTAATTAATTTATTATACATATTGTAGTTTGTTTATTTTTAATTACAAAAACAAATTATAATATAATGTATTTGTACACGCCATGTAGACCTTAGCTTACGTGCAACCAAAACGAGCACCTGCAGAGCAGCCCCCCCCCCCCCCCCCCCACCCCACCTCGCCTCTCCTCGCCTCGCCTCGCATCGCTCGCCTAGTCACACACACACGCACCCCCACACACACACTCCTCACGCACACGCACTCAACTCTCATTGCGACGACGACGTAGATTGTAGATAATTTATTTATACCTATTTGATTGTAAATTTCTATCTAATTTTTTTTTTTTTTCTCTTCTGTACCCTCCTACTTTTGTCTACTTTTTTTATTACCCTATACAATAATGTTTATGTTTATATATTAGAAATCTGTTAATGGCTAATGTTTAATTTATATTATACTGTATTATATATTTTTGTAAATTAGCTGTAGGTTTCAGAATTAATAAATAAAATAAAAATAAAATAAAATAAATAACCTGACGATAAACTTCTATATGGTATTTTTATCATATGTCGAAAACTAAGCGGTATAAAAGGAAATGAAAAACTAATTATAAGCTCAGTTTAAGCGATAAGACCGCCTTTGTACACTTTCCAAAAAAAAAATCCTATTTTATTATTTATTCTTAATTTGTGGGAAATAAAGAGTTTATCTATAAAATTGTTATGAGGCAAATAAACAATTATATAAAATACTAGCTGTAGCCCGCGACTTCGTCCGTGTGGACAACTTAACATCACAAAGTATTATGTATTTCCCGTAGGAATGTGATGTTTTTCGGGATAAAAACTATCCCATGTCCTATTCCAGGACCTAACCTATATGTATGCGAAGATTCATCACGATCCGTCCAGTGGTTGAAGCGTAATTGAGTAACAAACATATCCAAACCTCCAAACTTTCGCATTTATAATATTAGTGGGATGGGATTTAAGAATCTACAAACGATACCCCACTTTATCTAGTAACCTCGTTATAAAATTTTACCCCCAAATAGATCGATACTGTGACCCAATCAGTGATATGACGCTCTTAATTCTTATTAAGTTATAAAAAAAAATTACATGCTTAAATTTCAAAGACATTACGATAATTTACCGACTCTTGCACCGAAAATAGAACAACAAAATAGTGAAAAAACATTATTAACAGAACAACATCAAAAACACTACAACGTGTCTCTGTCCCCCTCTGACCAGTAGCGCCGTCCCGCTCGCTCTAATCGCATTAAGCATCCATTTTTGTAAGCGCTCCGAGCCCGATCCAATTTCAAACTCATTTGTTAGAGCATAAAACAATTATTAAAAAACGCCAGTGATTTGCCGAGCAATTTTTGTCGTTTTACATCACTTAACAGCGGACAGGGGAAGCTGTGGAGACGCGCAGTCACACCAATCGCTATCCTTTTACCACACTCCATACAATCGAACGTATTTAATGATATTGACGTTTCATCATCATCAACATCAGGTTATTTTTGTCTCCACTGCAGGAGCACAACCCTCTCTAATCTGCCGGAGACAGACGGAGGAATTGGCCTACACTCCCCGCGCTGGCCAGACGGGTTGGGGAGGCCTGATTGATGTTTTATAATGTATTTCCTCAGTCGCCTTGTACGACATCCACGGGAAGAGTTGGAGTGCTCCTATTCTACTCTACCGGAAACCACACGGCAAACATTTTGACGTTTACTATGTATCAACATCAGCCTGAAGAGTTCACTGCTGGACATAACGCGCGCTACTGAACGCGATCCTCTGCTCTTCTCATCCAGACACTGCCCGCTGCCTCCCGCCACACGTCGTCCCACCCATACCAGCCAGGCCGCCCGCCCCACACTCCAGTCTGCCCAGTCGCGCTCTATACTCCACAACTCGTCTACCCCCAACAGTAATCTACTCTCCGACAGATGTGACCAGCCCTCTGCCACTTCAACGTACTAACTTTGTGAGCTAGAAGACTTTAGTTCTCTGGCATCACCTCATTTCGGATCCTGTCCCTTAGAGAAACTCCGAGCATAGCTCTGTCCACAGCCCTCCTCTACTCGCGACTTTGGGATGTCGAACTAGTCCCACTGTCAGTGTCCACGTTTCGGCGCCGTAGGTCATTACGGGTCGGACGCACTGGTTGAAGACACGTCTGCAGGCATTGTTTGAGCAACGTCATTTATTTTATTTTATTTGGAAAATTTACAGCTATAATGGGCCCGATTCTGAAGCATACATTTAAAATTTGACAGCGCTAAAATTGGTTTCGTCTTTATCTTCATAATACTGTGTGACAAGGATAGCAACAGTTTTAGTGCTGTCAAATTTTAACATTGTGCCTTCAGAATCGAGCCCAGTAAAAAGGTAATATTACAAATATATAAAGCCATTAACTGGTTTTCACATATTAAAACAACACGCATATTTACTTAAAACAAAAACAAATCTACTTAAACCAGAGAAAACCACAAATATATGAATAAATAAACAAGACTGCTAGGAGGTTGGGGGCTCGAAATAGTTACCAACCGCTAGGTGCTTGATAGTTACGGAGCTAGTATTATGTTTAGCAATGGATGGATGCTCAGACACTAAGTCATTGAGTTGCGAGTTCATCAAATAAGAGCTCCTATTTCTAATTTAAGTATCATCGATTTTTGGAACCGTTATGAAGCCCTGGTGTCCAGAGAAGGGACACCGTCGTGATCAGATATTAGTGGAGGGAGACGTTCCTGATTGTTATAACAGCTTGATTATTTAAAATTTTAAAAATCTCTAACTGACCGGTTAATGTCTAAACTTTACTACAGTGTGCAGGAATTTATCGATGACAAAGCAAAGTAGCGGGGTTGCACTGTGTATTATTATTCGAAGCGTGACTTTACCAATAGGACATAAGTATTGTGTTTGTGCAGAAAGTGTATTGTGTTGTATTTAACTAATGTAATTTTATGTTATGACTTGTGTAATTTTATGTAATATTAATGTTGTTTAATGTAATGAATGATGACATGTTTAATTTCAAATGATTATTAAGTAAATTTAGATTGTATAAATAATTATTGTACACCTAATAGGTAAACTAAAGAGAACATACAATAGCAATGTAATATCCTAATCTCACCTATAGTTCAACAATAAATATGATTTGATTTGATTTGACGTTTGTCCAGCTGTGGGACAACGGTAGAGGATGTGCTAGCTTCGTGTAAGGTGCGTCTCCTACGACCCTGTGCGTGTGTCGGTCGGTAACGTTTTTTCGTCGCAGTAATCGAATGAGCGTGCGTGGTGCGGCGGGCGTCCGCCGTCGACGGCGGCGCTAGCGTCGCCTCGCCTCGCCCCTGAGTGCCGGCCGACAAGGACACTCGACCTACATAACACACACATCATACAGAAACATATTTATTTTCAGAACTACGTAAGGAATCGACACTCACATACCCCGCCAGTTTAATGTCCCCAGCAACAATAGTCGTACTACTGTAGTGCGATTCTGTAAAAAGTTACTTTGTAACTCGACTTCGAAATTGCGGTGAGATTTCAAATTCGTATTCCGTAAAATTTACGGTCATTCGATTTCTATACCAGCGCCACACTTTCGGGCGCGACGGCGGGTTGTAACTACTGTAAGTGGACATGTTGACGTTTGTTTGTATGAGATGACGTTTAGAATCGTATTCTGTAGCGACATTACGCACGTCGTTCAATTCGACACTCGTGCCTGCATTCGACGAAGATTTAGTACTTTGTGCGTGAAAATTTGAACGCTGGGCTGGCGCCTACTCTACGCCAGCGCGCTATCTACCGGCGCCGAGAGATCGACGCTATAAGTTAGAAAGGGAAGCACTTATGTTATTAACGTATAGCGTTGTCCCTCTCTTGATCGACTATGTTCGTGTGCTGGGTGCAGCAGCCCTACCATAATTCACGCACACGTGTACGGGTGCTACTGCGGTATCAATACTGATACTTCAGTATATAATAGGTCCACAGTGGGGGTATATCGGTGTTAGTACAGATATCATCAATATACCCCCGCAATGGAGCTACGCTATAAATTAGCTGCATTTTACAGCTTTTGGCCAACGATTTCTATGTACTACTAGATGGAGCGTTCCAAACAATCGCTCTGTTCCACGCAAGTAGCCACAACTCTTTCACATTCACAATGAAACTTGTGCAGTTACTACGCAGAACATTTAATTATTACTAAACATATAATGTCAATATTTAGTAAATAATTAAATGTTCTGCGTAGTAACTGCACAAGTTTCATAGTGAATGTGAAAGAGTTGTGGCTACTTGCGTGGAACAGAGCGATTGGTTGTAACGCTCCATCTAGTAGTACATAGATATCGTTGCTTTTGGCTGCATATTGTCAATGTGCTAGATGGGCTAGAAAAGGTCTAGGTATTTTTGGGCTATCACTGTAACGCCATGCGTATAAAGATTATGTATTCTATGGTGTAATATGTGCATCTAATTGTTGTTTACTAAATAAACAAATTTGCCGTGTGGTTTCCGGTAGAGTAGAATATGACCACTCCAACTCTTCCCGTGGATGTCGTACAAGGCGACTGAGGGAATACATTATAAAACATCAATCAGGCCTCCCCAACCCGTCTGGCCAGCGCGGGGAGTGTAGGCCAAATCCTCCGTCTGTCTCCGGCAGATGAAAGAGGGTTGTGCTCCTGCAGTGGAGACTAAAATAACCTGATGATGATGATGAAATAAACAAAACTCAACTCCTCTCTTATTTCAATGATCTCTCTCGCCGGTCTGCTGGAAGAAATCTCTCTCAGAGATAAGTTCGCCCTTTGTACTTGTGTTTCTTTTTAATGTATTATTTTTGTTTTATCTGTGTGTGTGCAATAAAGAGTTAAATAAATTAAACTGCAATACAAAAACATTATTTTTATCAAATCCAAACTTTATTACATTACGACATGAGGAGAATTTAAATAGTTTAAATTACCAATCTACCTCGAACCCCCGACCGCTCGCGTCGCAGCCTGCCCGAGGACATGACCATAATTTATACATTATTTTATTTTATGTCGATCCCTTTTACCATATTAGAATGACATGTAAAATTGAATTTTTAAGATGTAAAAGTGAAATAAATAAATCTAATCTAATCTAATCTAATCTAATCATTGATCGCCAGAGATTGGAATCAGGTAGTGGCATTTACGTACTTGCGACGAAACTGTCATCATCAGCCTGGAAGAGTCCACTGTTGGACACAGGCCTCTCATCCAGTCACTGCCAGCTGCCTTACGCAGATCGTCGCTCTCCGTATCCGTAATCAGTTCTCCGACAGATATGACCAGCCCACTGCCACTTCAGCGTACTAACTTTTTGACTTTAGTACTCTGTCGGATCACCTCACTTCGGATCCTGTCCCTTAGAGAAACTCCGAGCATATTTCTTTCCATAGCCCTTGCCATACTCGTTAATGTTACCACCTAATTCCGATCCCTATTGATCACAATAACAATATTACTGACAGTCTCCTAACACGCCCCGGGATCGAACCCGGGCCCGGCCGCCCGCTGGCGGCATCCCGTTTGCTATACTTGATGCGGAGAAGAGCGATAGGAATATATTTTAGAGGGGTCCCGTACACAATTTCATTAGTTCAAAAGCATACAATACAATACACTTTATTGCACAAACAAATACAGTTACACGTTATAGAAGTTACAAATAGTACAATTTAGGCGGTCTTATCGCTTTAAGCGATTTCTTCCAGACAATCTTGTGGATTTGATTTGGATGTGGATTTTTATCAATTCTTTTCTCACAGCTGATAATATTTCTTCCTAAGTGGTAAGTGGTAGAAAGTAACTCCTAAAGATTTATATTTATGGTAGCTCTCGGCCTGCCACGCCGGAGATTGCGGGTTCGAATCCCGCTAGGGGCAAATGTTCGTATGATGAATATGAGTGTTTGTACCCAAGTCTTTTGAAGAAGAAAGAAAGAAATCATTTATTTGCTCTTAAATTGGTACAAATGCCAGATGTTAAAATTAGCCTAAAGTAACACCAATGCTCTTGGATGTTTATATGTATATTTATTTAAGTATCATAGATAACGGTATCTAGTAACCATAGCACAGGCTCTGCCTAGTTTGGGACTGGATGATTGGTGTGAATATCTGAGATATTTATTATTTAAAATAAAGGAACCCTAATAAAGCCAATGTGGCGTAAGCGGGCTGCAGTGTCCCGGTACGTTCTCGCGACGCCCCGCGGTGCTAACTGCAGTGTCGGCGGTAATCACACGTTTACTTGCAACATGTTGCTGCGTGTCACCGGCAATCGACGGGAATGATCAGATTGTTATCTTGTTATTATGATTTTGTGAAAAAAATTATTAAAAAAGGTTACGGAAGTGATATGAAAGGGGCTTGGAAAACAGGATGCTGGTCTTAAGATGTTTAAGCTTTGGTAATATTTTTACGTTCTGGAGCTCATCTGATGGTATAACATTGTTTACTGCACATTTTTAAACTAAATACAGTTATAAATTTTTTGTACTAACGAAAGTCTCCTATCCTATCCTACTAATATTATAAATATGAAAGTTTAGATGTTTGGATATTTAGATGTTTCATCATCATGTCTCCACTGCAGGAGCACAACCCTCTATCATCTGCCGGAGACAGACGGAGGATTTGGTCTACACTCCCCGCGCTGGCCAGACGGGTTGGGGAGGCCTGATTGATGTTTTATAATGTATTCCCTCAGTCGCCTTGTACGACATCCACGGGAAGAGTTGGAGTGGTTCTATTTTTAGTTTTATATTTTAGCATGTAGATAACAACAACAAAAAACTGCCCTGTTGGGAACCGAAACTACGTCCTCGGCACTCGTGTCTAACGACCAAGCCTTATGGACAAGAATATTTGGCATTTAAATAAATTTAAATAACTGTGTTACAGAGTTTCAATTTAAGCCCCACGAGGTGAAGAGATCCAGTGTTATTGTTACACAAATTCTGTTCGTACAAATTGAAATTTAAAACAATCAGCCTGTACTGCGCGCTGTAGGGCGACCACCCATGTGTGTACCAGAGGTAATGTATTCTTTATCATGTTACCACCAGCGCAGGGCGACCATGCATCTGCATTTTGCAAGACTTGCGAGACTATAAAGTCCCATTATGTCCTATGTCCTATTCCAAGACCTAACCTAACGATCTCTATGTACTACTAGATGGAGCGTTCCAAACAGTCGCTCTGTTCCCCGCAAGTAGCCACAACTCTTTCACATTCACAATGAAACTTGTACAGTTACTACGCAGAACATTTAATTATTACTAAATATTGACGCTACGGTTAAATAATGTTATAATATTTAGTAAATAATTAATTATTCTGAGTAGTAACTGCACAAGTTTTAAAGTGAATGTGAAAGAGTTGTGACTACTTGCGTGGAAGAGAGCAATTGTTTGGAACGCTCCATCTAGTAGTACATAGAGATCGTTGACCTAACCTATATGTATGCCAAGTTTCATCCCGATACGTCCAGTGGTTGAAGCGTGATTGAATGACAACATCCAAACATAAGTGGGATATTCCGTTAGAGTGTACAAAAAGGTTTAAAAGTAGACCAACAAGTCAGAGTCTCAACGGACGAAATCTTCAATTATTCGAGTTTGATTTCAATAATATAGATCTCAAGAATCTCAAGAAGAGAAAGTTCCCAGTTCTTCGACAAATAATATGAACCCTAGCGACAGAGGGAGTTTGAATTGAGATATTATCTCGACAAACGATTACCGCTCCCCCCTCTTTTCGATCCGCCGCGCCCCTCCTCAACGATTGTTCGCCGCAAATTGCGCGAAATACAACGATTATACAGATATAATGCAACGATAAGATAACGATTTAATAGATTGTTTTTGTTAATATTATTATATAATAAGGTATTAAATACGCGGACAATTTGCAGAAGAATATTTTTATTTGAAAAAAAAAATAACGTATAGTACTAATATAGAAAGGAAGGTCAGGAAAACATAAAATAATGTCTCTTTAATTATTTTAGAGAATTAACTCACTTTTTAACTTAAGGAGGTTAATTTTTGTGACGTTCGCTTGACGTTTGACGATATATATATATATATATATATTTTGCCAAGTTGCATACACGGAAAATCATTTTAAAATGGGAAATTGAAATGACGATTTATTGAGAATATTTTATAATTTATTGTCATAATTTCACAGCGGTCCCAAACCGACATGCACAGTGGTTGCATACCGAATAATTTTCAAGTAAAATTGTTATAAATCGCTTGCTGACGCAACAACCACAATGCAAAAACAAATCATATTACGAGTACATACAGCTATCTCGCTCTAACAGACTCCCCGCGGACTCGTTAGCGACAAATAAACACAATGAAACACAAAATATCGTAAAAAATCCCATTGCTGTTTCTACATAATTACTCGTGCTTTTTTCTAACTCTTATTGCTATGCAGTAGATGTTACAATCGTGTTTTCGTTGTGTGAATAAGTTTGTACGTGACAAAAAGAATGACATTTGTTTGAGGCGTTCACCCAATATGGTGCTTACGACAAATAAAATTGAGTTTTTTCCATTTTTAATTGGGCAAATTGTCGTTTTGGAGGGACAGAAACACAAAACCGAATTGGTTCTAAACGAGATTTGAATGTTATTACATTGTGCAAAGCTAATCTTGGTGTAACTGTAATTTGAACATCCAATAAGCGTACATTTCCTACCTCCATTATCTCTAAAGAGGCTGATTTTTTTTTAAATAAAGTTGCTCTTGCTTTCAAATCAGAACTCAAACCGTGTCGCCAACTATTTGAAGTACAATCTTTTTGTTATTCCTAATCTACTGGACGTTTTACTTTTTAATGTCAATATTTGAAATTCACATTGTTTTGCTCTGTCTTTTTCAGAATATATTCACTGCTATTCTGGACTGGAAGGAAGTCACATCTGTTATTTTTCCATCAACCTTTTCTGTCTGTCACTTCCTATTGTATTAGTATTAAACAAATAGCTGTTGAATCATTTATGAACCTCGATAAATATCATTTATCATGAGCTCTTGGTTAAACTTGATGTCATGATATCTTAGACCGAGTGTCAGATCCTTGACCTCCCTACGTCCAGGTATAATCCCCGAGTGCAGAGTCCATAACGTAACAAAGTCAATTTAATAAAGAAATTTAAATTTAATTTAATAAAGGGATCCTATATACGAGAGATATCCATATACCATTTAAAAGAAATATAATATCATTAATGTACGAAAATAGTATCAACTTAGGAACTCAAGTTGTATGTATTCTTTTGAACAGACAAACAAGAACTCGATTTGAATTCAGTTTCTTGCAAATACAACTGATTTGCAAAAAGCAACAAAACAATTTCCACTCAATAAACAGATTTTAAAGTATAATATTACTTACTCAAATAAAAGTTGGACAAAGCACAAGATCGACACAGTGTCGGCTTCAAAGGTCGGTGCTTCGGGACCTTTGTGCGATACAATCTGTTTGGGATCTGGGATCTGATATTTAGATGTTTCTTTTACTTGTGCAACAATACGTGAGTCGAACGACGGAAGATAAGTACCTTGTAATTATGTAGGAGGAGTTTTACCGCATTTTGATGAATATTGCAGAAAAACATAAAAAAAAGAAATAATGAAATTTTTTGTGAGGGAATTCTTACCCTTGGTAGATACAGTCAAAGCTTTTATAGAATACTAGCTGTGCTCCGCTCGCGTGGACTACAGAATCCGCTCCATTCCCACTTCCGCTCCCGCTCCAGGTCCAGGTCTAGGTCCAGGGCCGGGTCCGGATCCAGATCCAGCTCCAGATCCCGCTCCCACTCCCCCACCTATAACTCTCAACTCTCCCCTCAACCCTTCCATCAACCCTTAATATATGTTGTATGTGAGTTTTTGAAAACTATAAATTCGCATAACTTTCGATTCATCATCATCATCAGGTTATTTTTGTCTCCACTGCAGGAGCACAACCCTCTCTCATTTGACGGAGACAGACGGAGGACTTAGCCTACACTCCCACACACTTTCGATTGAGTTTGGCAATTACCATGAAATACCCGCTCCCGCTCACGAATTCAGTCGACCATTTATACCCTACACTTCTTTGTTGTATACGAATGCAGTGTATGCGAGTTTTCAAAAACTATAAATTCACATAACTTTTGATTGACTGCACCGATTGCAATAAAATAAAGCCTATATGTTACACCGAATTAAGCACTATGTTTTTGTGAAAAGTTCATCAAGATCGTTTCAGTAGTTTTTAAGTAGCAGTAGCACAAACAAACAGTTAAACAGACAAACAAACAAAATTTTCAAAAATTATCGAAATGTGTTCTGTTGCTTATCCTTAGACCCCCAATTTATCTTTTTGCAAATATCTTCAATGTACAGACACGCGAAGTTTACGTTTCTATTTATTAGATGAAAAAGGACTATCTTCTACCAAAATTCGAGTGTCTCATACACCTGAGCCTAGCGGCTGCCCTCTGACTGGCCGTGAGTTCGATTCTCAACAAAGACATATACTATTTATACAAGTTAGTGTCTTAACTCAGGAAATCTTAGGTAATAAGTACAACACAATAGCGTTGAAAGATCCCTATACCTCGAGAAATCTCTACCGAACAGATAATAGATAAAAGTGAATATGAACATATAAAAAAATATTGAAAACATAATGTTCCTATTAAGTATTAACACATTCACAAACATAGCTCCAACAATGCCAGCGACCATTATAAATTCATTATCACCGCATACATTGTCGCTTGCCCCAAATAAAACTGAACAACCGAATAAAACCCACTCGATAATGAAAGGTTTACCGCGAACGCCTCCGAACAAATCCACAAAGCTTCGCCGAACTAAATCCTTTTAGAAACCCGACAAAAACGCAAAAACCTCAATAAAGCCGCAGAATTTCGACGAACGTATTTGTTCTGTGCGTTATCGAGTAGCTGACCACTGTGCAAGAAAATCTCTACCGAAGACACGGACGACATACTCTCTGGATATCATGGTGAGTCGCGTAAGAAAAATTAAATGCCTACCATTTTTAATTTATTTATTTGACAAATTAATACAATATCTTCTATCTAAAGTACATATAAATGGAAGCTCATTTGTATGTGAATTATCAGCGCTCACGTGATGTTTCTGGAGTTCTTGTTCTAGTAAATTACTTTATGCAATAAATATTTTAATTCTGAGTAATAATAATAAGTAACATATAGAGAATTCTATATGTTACTTATTACATAATATCTGCTGATACGCTCACCATAAAACTTAACACATTTAGGAACATTTGTTCGCTCTTTCATTAGATCCTACTATATATAATATTATAAACGTGGGAACCGACCGACCAGCTGATTCATCTCTGTTGTCTACAATTATAAGTTGGACATTTACAAAATTAGCTCTCTCCGAAATAAATAAAATGAAATAATTGGTAAATCCTACTAATATTATAAACGCGAAAGTTTGTATGTTACTCTTTCACGTAAAAACTACTGAATGGATTTTAATGAAACTTTACAGTAATATAGCTTATACATCAGAATGACACATAGGCTACAATTTATAAAGATATTGTGTGAATTGTCCAAAATATCAAGTAAGTAGGAAAAAATCTACCATCTGCGAGCTATTCTGGCGTGCGCCATAAAATTATAATTTTAATGTCATAATGTTAATTCTTTTCTACGCCACGCTAATATAAGCTACTCGAAATACTAATCCTGCGCAGACGAAGTCGCGGGCACCAGCTAGTTTAGAATAAAAAATGAATTGAGTCGATAGCTAGACAGGTTTATTTCTTCAAACTTTTCTCCTCATGACTCCATCTCTACATGATCTGCGTTTCTTAAAATGCAGATTAAGTCCATAGTTTAACTGTTCCTTGACCACAGACACATAAAGTTCGGTTTGTGTTAAATTTCAGTCGTCTCGAGTTGCTGTGCCAAGTGTCGTGCACAATGAGTCGAGTGGGACAAAAAGTTAGACAAAAAAAACCATCCAAAAATGACCATTACGCGGATTAATACGACTGGAGTGCATTGTGTCTGCTGTGTGAATTTGTGATTGTATGTTTGTAGTTTTTTCTGTGAGATTGTGCACTGAAGTAGATATATTCATATCATTTATTGTTTCATGTAGTTATAAGAAGTACTAGCTGTCTGCCCGCGACTTTGTCCGCGTGGACCACGGAGCTTTATAAATTAGCATATGACACATGTAGATTTTTTCCTACTTAGGTACTTGATATTTTGGACAATTCACACAATATCTTTATAAATTGTAGCCTATGCGTTATTCTGATGTATAAGCTATATTATTGTAAAGTTTCATTAAAATCCATTCAGTAGTTTTTACGTGAAAGAGTAACAAACATCCATCCATACTTACATACTATCGCGTTTATAATATTAGTAGAATTATCTATCACCTGTCCAGAATTAGGTTTGGTTTTGGTATAAAAAAGACTTGGTCCTGATTACACCGCTAGTTATTGGTATTTAGTTTAAACTATCATGATTATGATAGTTTGGTTGCCGTGTGGTTCCCGGCTTAGAATAGAGCAACCTCCAATCTTCACGTGAGTATGTCAAGGCGACTAAGGGATTGCACCATTCTCCTGTGTATATTAAGATCATTACTGTGATCACCAACCCGCCTGCCAAGCGTGGTGATTATGGCAAATCTTCCAATGGACTGCCCACCAAAAGTGGTCGTATTTCGGCTGATGATATTATAATTGTTTCCTAGCAAGACACTAAATAACTTCGTACAATTTAGTGTCTTAAACCAACGATCTCCATGTACTACTAGATGGAGCGTTCCAAACAATCGCTCTGTTTCACGCAAGTAGCCACAACTCTTTCACATTCACAATGAAACTTGTGCAGTTACTGCTCAGAACATTTAATTATTTACTAAATATTGACATTATTTAACCGTAGCGTCAATATTTAGTAATAATTAAATGTTCTGCGTAGTAACTGCACGGGTTTCAAAGTTAATGTGAAAGAGTTGTGGCTACTTGCGTGGAACAGAGCGATTGTTTGGAACGCTCTATCTAGTAGTATATATAGAGATCGTTGGGAAAAGTTGGTATTTTTGGTTAGGTTATATTCATTTAAATACATATATGCCTTAAGTTATATCCTCCGTCTGTCTCCGGCAGATGAGAAAGGGTTGTGCTCCTGCAGTGGAGACAAAAATAACCTGATGATGATGATGCCTTAAATTTATCATTAGAACGTAGTTACTTTTTAGTTTCAAGGTTTTGATGTAGGCTAGCTGTTGCCCGCGACTTCGTGCAGTTACTACTCAAAACATTTACTTATTTACTAAATATTGACAATGTTTGACTTATGAGATCCAAAAAATGTTTTCCTTCGTAGTATGATCTTTAGGTGTAAGTAACTTAAAATATTACATATAGTTATATAAATATTACCATAATATATATTATATAATATAACTATACACTTGTCTAACTCTAATACCATACTAGAATGATCTTAATGTAAACGGGAAACGTTGCTGCCCGTCCCTGGTGCAATCTTTTGATGGCCTCGTTGGCGTAGTAGCATGGTCATTCTACTCAAGCGAGGTCGTGGGTTCGATTCCCACTGTGGACAGACAACTTTGTACAATTTCTTCAAGTTGGTCCCGTCTAGATGTTATATATGTGAATTGTCCTATCCTTGTTTAAATACTGTAACACAGGAGAAAATCCTAGTACAGGATTAGACATGTGTATGTATGTATGTATGTATGTATGTATGTATGTATGTATGTATGTATGTATGTATGTATGTATGTATGTATGTATGTATGTATGTATGTATGTATGTATGTATGCATGCATGCATGTATGTATGTATGTATGTATGTATGTATGTATGTATGTAAACGCTTTATTGTACCAAAAATTACAACAACAACAATAATAAAATAGGAATTAAACTGTGTACAAAGGCGGACTTATGCCACTCAGGGATCTCTTCCGGTCAACCTTAGAGTAACCGAAAGGACAAGTATAATCCGTTTAGTATCAAATTTGATAAAGAAATGTACTTTTAATAAAGTTTGAAAATACATATTACATAAACGAACAATATATGCATAGACGATACACGAATAAGTGAAAATAAGTGAATGATACAAATATAATGGACTCGATTCTGAAGGCACAATGTTAAAATTTGACAGCACTAAAACTGTTGCTATCCTTGTCACACAGTATTATGAAGATAAAGACGAAACCAATTTTAGCGCTGTCAAATTTTAAATGTGTGCCTTCAGAATCGGGCCCATTATTATTGTAATATTTATTTATTTAATCCCTTGATGACACCCACGGGAAGAGTGGGGGGGACCCTATTCTAAGAGCTCACGGACTGCCCGAGTCTCGTGTTAATTGCTTCAAACACCATCTCTTCAGAAATCCTTTTGTAAATTCACAAATCAATTCTAACAAACTCGATCTCGCTCCGTTCCTTACACTTTGATACCCATTGTACTTGCTACACGTCACACACTCCCCCCTCCCCCTTCCTTGCAGCAGGTGTTCAGGGGGGAGACGGGGGGGGGGGGGGGGGATTCGATTCCGGGCTATTGAAAAGTTTCGAGAGGCGAAAAGCTTCGACAAACGAAGCTAAGTGAATTTCAAGCCCTCGGATGTGCAGGCACGGATTTGGATGTGCATTGATATTTGTAGATATAAATTAGGCAATATTCTTGTTAGTAGTGTAGGCCAAATCCTCCGTCTGTCTCCGGCAGATGAGAGACGGTTGTGCTCCTGCAGTGGAGACAAAAATAATCTGATGATAAATATATAAATAATATTCTTATTGTCGGGTGAAATAAACCTTTCAATTTATTGTAAGGTCAAATTAATGAGAGATTTTCAAATAAAATGGTTGTATATCAAATCTTACATGAAACTATAGACCGTCGTAACTAAAAAAATGCAGTGTTGATTTATTAATACAAAAAAAACGTACTCGATTTCCTCTATCTTTGTTTTTCATTATGTAAATAGTCTTAGTATTTACTTCGTTTATTTAATTCAAAATTGCGTACTTTTCTTTAGCCGTTTTGTTTATATTATTTATTAAACTTTCTAATCGTGTTTTCTCAAAACATGCTGCTTTGAGCTAAGTCGGTTTATGATTTCATGTGCGAAATATCAAAGTACGCATTAATCAAAGATCTACTAGCGGGTAACAGCTAGCCTACATAAAAATCTTGAAACTAAACAATAACTACGTTTTAATGATAAATTTAAGGATACTCAAACATTTATAACGGCATATATGTATTTAAATGAATATCTAACTTTACCAAACAAATAAAACATAACCTAACCAAATACTAATAAAAATGAACACCAAATACCAACTTTTCCCAACGATCTCTATGTACTACTAGATGGAGCGTTCCAAACAATCGCTCTGTTTCACGTAAGTAGCTACAACTCTTTCACATTCACAATGAAACTTGTGCCGTTACTACTCAGAACATTTAATTATTTACTAAATATTGACATTATTTAACCGTAGCGTCAATATTTAGTAATAATTAAATGTTCTGCATAGTAACTGCACAAGTTTCATTGTGAATGTGAAAGAGTTGTTGCTACTTGCGTGGAACAGAGCGACTGTTTGGAACGCTCCATCTAGTAGTAAATAGAGATCGTTGACTTTTCTCTTATATTGGTTACTATTCTCATTCTATAATAATCTATTGTAGCCAGTTACGAAATTTATTTACCAAATAGGTCGAAAAGAAAAATGTAATGCTCTTTAATAACTAAAATAAAACAATATTCTCTTCAAACTGCACGCTAAAATTACGTGTAAAATGTTGTACTTGTATACTGCAGTTATATGTTTTCCATCGACACTTGTTACAGCCTTCCCTATAGTTTACTGCCTGAAAGTAAGCACGGATGTTGGACGGATGTATCGACGACATCTCTCCACACCAGTCACCAGCCACCGACCACCAGCCACTGGGCGAGTGTAATCGTATCTCTAGTCTCACACCGCTGTACAGCTCAGCAGCACAGGATTGTGTCAGAATTAATTGGACGTTACGTTAAGGGAATTTACATACATACATACATACATACATACATACATACATACATACATACATACATACATACATACATACATACATACATACATACATACATACATACATACACACATACGTGACTTTCCTTCGCCCAATTTTCGCCCCTTTGCGTTTTGTGTGGCGAACGTTGTGGTACCACGATTAGCTAGGGACATACTTGTTCACCTCGTCAGAGCCCCGCATGTCTCATTAAGGCTAATACTGCCCGGAGTGCGCCCAACTCCGGGATATCGGCACCGCTACGACCAGGCTAGCATAGCTTACATCATCATCATCATCAGCCTGTAAGAGCCCACTGCTGGACATAGGCCTCTCCCAAGGCGCGCCACTGAACCCGATCCTCGGTTCTTCTCATCCAGTCTCTGCCAGCCGCCCTACGCAGATCGTCACTCCATCTATCCAGGGGACGTCCCACACTACGCTTGCCGAGTTGCATAGCATACGCGTATTATAAACATACCGTACTTTAATTTCGAAAAATACATTGATACGACCTCAAGAAGGTGATCCGCGTTCTCGATCAACTAGGCTACCACGCCTCTTAGCCTAGACGTAGATAACAAACGACAAAATTAACAATATAACAAGATTCAAACTTCACAACGATGACGTAACTAGAGGGAATTGATGTTGGACTTCACTGGGCAATTTAGCGAAGAATTATTTTTAAATTTGTTTTGTTGGTGCTCGTTTAAGCACCAATTACGAAGTTCCACCTGCTCCGGGTCCGGGTCGTCCCCCGCCCGCCCCGGATAATCCGGCCCGGAGTTAGACCCAATGTCTACCAAAACAAATAAGAGATTATATTATGTATGTATAATGCAGTAGGATATATTGAAACTATATTACATTTGCCGTGTGGTTTCCGGTAGAGTAGAATAGGACCACTCCAACTCTTCCCGCGGATGTCGTACAAGGCGACTGAGGGAATACATTATAAAACATCAATCAGGCCTCCCCAACCCGTCTGGCCAGCGCGGGGAGTGTAGGCTAAATCCTCTGTCTATCTCCGGCAGATGAGAGAGGGTTGTGCTCCTGCAGTGGAGACAAATATAACCTGATGATGATGATGATGATATTACATTTTGGCCACCCTCAGTCTTCGCGTGGTTGTCGTGAAGGCGACTAAGGCCTTGCACCAGGGACGGGCAGTAGCGTTCTCCTGTGTTACGTCAAATCCCCCAATGGACAGCCCACTACAAGTGTCATTTCAACTGCTGATGATGATGATGGTATATACACATAAATATATTCTACCTCTTCACCTTCCTATGACGCTCTTCTCCCCCCGCCAGGTTAACGTCGCCCGCAAAGTAGACTACGGCTGGCAGTATGCTATACTGGACTGCTACCGCCCGCCGGAAAAAAGGTAGGGCCACATCTGTCGCAGAACCGACGGCCGTTGGGGCAGACGAGTTCTGGAGTGGAGACCACGGATTGGCACGCGCAGGGTGGGACGCCCCGCCGCCAGATGGACCGACGACCTGAAGAAGGTGGCCGGAAACGGCTGGATGCGGAGGGCGGAGGACCGGGTGTGGTGGCGTTCATTGGGGAAGGCGTGTGTCCAGCAGTGGACGTCTAAAGGCTGACATGAAGTCGGTATGTCAAATCAATAAAGAAAAAAAAATCCTTTTCTTCAGAATATTTTTTTTGTGAGAAAGATAACTAGAGGTCGCGTTACGAGGACGTTTAAGGATCAAACTGGTGACGACCTCAAAAAGGCTGGGGCCCGCAGTGGGAAGAATAAAAGGAGGTGCGTGAAAAGGTTGATGAATGTGAGTGAGGCGATCCATCGTCTCTGCCTACCCCTCTGGGACCAAGGCGTGAGCATTATGTATGTATGTATTTTTTGTCAAAGATGCGTTTGGTCGAATAGTTTTAG
Source organism: Esperia sulphurella (assembly GCA_947086405.1). Taxonomy (NCBI): domain Eukaryota; kingdom Metazoa; phylum Arthropoda; class Insecta; order Lepidoptera; family Oecophoridae; genus Esperia; species Esperia sulphurella. Next base: position 280,838 of record OX352280.1, read on the forward strand.
TCAAGTGTGACCCACGTCTCTCTCCTCCGCGCCAGTGTACTGCGAGCCTAACGAGCCGGTTAGAATTCTTCCCCGGAAATATAACTCCAAACGAAAATTGTTTTCGTAACTCGATTATTTTCCATTTTTCGCATCAATTTACTTTTATAAGCGACTTGCAATTAAATAAAAATGCAATCAAGATATTCCAAGGGCCGCCCCCTTCGAGTAATAAAACGTGTAAATAGAATTAATAATTCCATTGACATAATTACATTGTACATTATAACATGGTCATTTATAGATATTGGTACAGTTCACGAAGGCACGCCCCAATTTAAATCGCTTAAAAGCCTTGGATGTTTATATATTTATTTAAGTATGTGTATCCGTTATCTAGTAACCATAGCACAGGCTCTGCCTAGTTTGGGACTGGATAATTGGTGTGAATGTCTGACATATTTAATATTATTATTATAATTGTTATTATTGTATGCGTTATATTGTTACTGTGTGTGTTCTACACATACTGACGTTCGGATCTCGCGAAAAGTAGCAGGAGTAGCAGGACATGCCGTCGTGAATTGAACGATCTAGTCGCCGCCAATTTGGTGGCTAGGCAGTTTATTAAATAACGGCATTCAATTGAATGGCTAAAGAATGCTTAGACAAATTGTTGAAAGAAACGTTCACAAAAGGCCTATTTTAGAAAATTCATTAGGTTTAATGAATTTTCGACTGAATTAAATATATATATGCTAGATTATTATAGAACATTCTGGAAAAATTTGGAATATTCTACAAAATTTCTCAATATTGTCACTCACAAACGCACTTAACGCAATTCAGCACAATCTCAAATTTTATATGAGCCGTACAATGTGTTAGAAAAGAATATAAGTATCCCATCACACATTTTTACCACCCACATCCACCCACCGTAACCAAACTCCCTTACTTGCAAGTGCAGACCAAGGGCTATCTACGACTGCAACCTTGAGTGGGTGGTTATGGAGAAAAGGCTGGACATACATACACACACTTTCCTTTTATATATTTATGGGACGAGGAGCTTTCCTGTCTAGAATAATAAAAGAAACAAATTCTTAGACGCGTATTATACGGTGGGGTATACCCCCCCCCCCCCCCCCCCCCTAGGATTGAATGTGCATCTGTTATCTAATTTAATAACCAATTAGTGTCAACCATGAAGGTAAAGACTTTGAGGTGAAACTAAGAGCTACGAAAAATATATTTTGCTCCATGGTATGAGGTATCATCATCATCATCATCAGGTTATTTTTGTCTCCACTGCAGGAGCACAACCCTCTCTCATCTGCCGGAGACAGACGGAGGATTTGGCCTACACTCCCCGCGCTGGCCAGACGGGTTGGGGAGGCCTGATTGATGTTTTATAATGTATTCCCTCAGTCGCCTTGTACGACATCCACGGGAAGAGTTGGAGTGGTCCTATTCTACTCTACCGGAAACCACACGGTAATATACGTATGAGGTATAAGTATATCTATTTCGAAATATAACACTTCCAAAACACTCTCTACTTCTGTACAAAGCTCTCCTTTGCCCATGTACAGTCAACAAAAACGTACTTGATCTACAAAAAGGTGTTAATGTGTTGCTAATCCTCGCTAATGTCCCTTCACACGATACGAGCGAGGGGAACGCTCGCCCACGGTACTGCTACGTACCTACAGGCTGTTCTCGATAAGTAAATGAAAATAACTTACTTCTTATTAAAAGTTACTGTGTGTGTGTGTGTGTATAAATACTAGTAGGGCTGCTACACTGAGCGTGATGGAGAGAGGGACGAAACATGAAATTAAACAGTATGTACTCTTCTTGAAAATAAATGATTAATTAATCAATGAGTGGCGGAACGGGTAGTTCTCGGACTGCCACGCTGGAGGTTGCGGGTTCGAATCCGGCTAGGGGCAAATGTTCGTATGATGAATGTGAATGTTTGTACCCAAGTCTTGGATGTTTATATATTTATTTAAGTATGTCTATCCGTTATCTAGCTACCATAGCACAGGCTCTGCCTAGTTTGGGACTGGATAATTGGTGTGAATGTCTGACATTTTTTTTTATTATTATTATTATAATTGTTATATTTTATTTATATATATATATATATATATATATATATATATATATATATATATATATATATATATATAATAGGAAGCATACAAACTGTAACTATCTGTCGCGTGCGGCCATTATCGCCTATTAACACCTATATTTCATTCCAGATTAATAGTCCTATGAAAACAAACGCATTTGCGTCTCGAAAACAAAATACACAATAGATGGTGTTCCTAAGTGGACCGCAAAGTTTACTTGGTAATACAAACCTGTTTTTGCTGCTGGTGACCCTTTCATGTATATGTTACCGAGACGTAAATAGCGTTGGTTTTCATAGGACTATTAATCTGGAATGAAATATACAAGATATGGCAAGCAGCATACTAATATTTATTGATAAAAATATTGACAAGTCAGAACGTGGAATGAGAATTAGTCAATGAAATTTTACATGTCAAAAAATGTGTACATAAAAAATAGAAAAACTATGAGTGCGTTCTTACCCATATTTCCCGTGGGTGTCGTCTAGGCGACTAAGGGATTGCACCAGGGACGGACAGCAGCGACCTCCTGTACATGTGTATGTTAAGATCATTACTGCGATCACCAATCCGCCTGCCAAGCGTGGTGATTATGGCAAATCCCCCAATGGACATCTAACCAAAAATGGTATTCTATTGGGGAGGCCTATGTCCATCAGTGGACGTATTTAGGCTGATGATGATAAGTTCTACAAAGTCTACAAATGTGCTCCATATCATCATCATCATTCTCTGCCAGCCGCCTTACGCAGATCGTCGCTCCATCCAGCCAGGACGCCCGTCCTACGCTTGCCCAGTCGCGGTCTCCACTCGAGAACTCGTTTACCCCAGCGGTAATAATAACTACATCATCATCATCAGCTTATTTTTGTCTCCACTGCAGGAGCACAACCCTCTCTCGTCTGCCGGAGACAGACGGAGGATTTGGCCTACACTCCCCGCGCTGGCCAGACGGGTTGGGGAGGCCTGATTTATGTTTTATAATGTATTCCCTTAGTCGCCTTGTACGACATCCACGGGAAGAGTTGAATAATAACTACATTTTCATTTAAATAACTCACCCTATAGATAGATATAGACCACATTGACAACATATTCTTACGCATTAAACCGTGAAACTCATAAAACCATTGAGTCCACAACACTGTATTACTGTGTTAACGCATATTAAAGCATATTAACGCATATTAGAGCATATTTAAGGCATATTACGGTGCTTACGAGTGCTCAAAGCGTCATAATCCCGCGTCAATGACATATTATGCGATAAAACAGCGTGCGGTCGCCGTGCATTGTCTGAAAGGGGCTTAATATTATTTTTTAGAGAGAACGTACCCATACGACGTGACTCGTTCAGGGGGGGGGTTTGACAGACAGCCTCTGCCAGTCCCATCTTATGCAGGAGGTGTCTCACATCGAGATGGCCGGCAAAAACTCCTACGATAAGACGGACCGCTGTCTTCCCGTATTTTAGAATGTTGTTGGTAAAACCTGTGTCTGCATTGCCGATCCTCCTTAGCGTGTTTCAGCTCCCGAAGTGCTCTCCACTCCGCCAGGTGTTGTTCCTCGGCATGTGCTTTTAGAGCGTTTTTATGGTACTCATCGAGAGTCCCACAAATGGCTCTGGTCCTATCAGAGTTTGCTCTGACCCTTTTCTAGCCAGTGCATCAGCGTTCTCATTACCCTGTATGCCTTCATGTCCCGGGACCCAGACCATACGCACTCTTGGCGCTACGGTTAAATAATGTCAATATTTAGTAAATAATTACATGTTCTGCGTAGTAACTGCACAAGTTTCAAAGTGAATATGAAAGAGTTGTGGCTACTCGCGTGGAACAGAGCGATTGTTTGGAACGCTCCATCTGGTAGTACATAGAGATCGTTGGTTTACTGCATGCGGAGTGCGGGCGGACGTGCGGACGTGATGAAGAAAGCGTGGTCTGCGAGATAGTAGTGTGGTCCAAGGAAGGGCCGTAGGTCAGCATTTGTAGTAACTAGCTGTTGCCCGCGACTTCGTTCGCGTGGATAAGTTACGTGTGGTGCGAATTTTAAGGACCCTCAGATAGCCGACATGACATTTGACAGCTTTCACAAATTGTCGCTTTTCTGATATTATCATTCTTGAAACTGTAAAAAAATCTAGAACAATTACAGTCAAATATATTTTTTTAGTTTATTTAAAAATTTAAAAACTTTCTATGGAAAATCTGGAATATTATACAAAATTTCTCAATATTGTCACTCACAAACGCACTTTTTGCCATTAAGCACAATATTGAGTTTATATGAGCCGTACAATGTGTTAGAAAAGGATAGAAGTATCCCATCACACATTTTTACCAACCACATCCACCCGCCGTAACCAAACTCCCTTACTTGCAAGTGCAGCCAAGGGCTATCTACCACTGCAACCATGAGTGGGTGGTTATGGACAAACGGCTGGACATACATACACACACTTACCTTTTATATATTTATGGGACGAGGAGCTTTATTTTCTAGAATAATAAAAGAAGAGGGAGGTTATGGAGGAGAGGCTGGATATACATACACACACTCTCCTTTTATATATATAATAGATTTATGACGACACAGCATCATATTTTACTTCATGTATTTCTGCTAACTATACAATGCTACCAAAACAAGCGAAAGACAACGATAACGATGTCTAATTATTAAATAAGCAACAACAATTAATCAGTTGTCAGTTTAGGTTACGCTGACGTAAAAGTAAGAGTTTAGTAAAATTAAGTTCTTAGTAAGAATTGAGATTTAGTAAGAATAGTGTGGGACGCCCCCTGACTAGATGGAGCGACGATCTGCGTAAGGCGGCTGGCAGAGACTGGATGAGAAGAACCGAGGATCGGGTTCAGTGGCGCGTCTTGGGAGAGGCCTATGTCCAGCAGTGGGCTCTTACAGGCTGATGATGATGATGAAGAATTGAGACAAATATTTCATATCTTTTATCTTCGCAGATGTTTATTTATTTCACAATTAATTGCACACACAAAAAAAAACCAATAAAAGTAGGGAAAAAAATAACTTGAACAAATGGTAGTGTTCTTATGTACTTGCACCGAACGACCGTCGTAATGAATAATATCGCTAATCACTTTAAATTTTCCATTTCCCCCATCCCTACCTTCCACGGCGAGGATGCACGGCTTTCTCTACAATCCATTCTACGTTCACAATTGTACCTACGTTGGATTCAACTTCCTGTATTGATAATAGAATCGGCATAAAATATCTAGCGATTTCTTGAGAATTTCAAGTCCATTACTGCGATCACCAATCCGCATGCCAAGCGTGGTGATTATGTCAAATCCCCCAATGGACAGCCCGTGGTATGACGTGTAAACTATTTTTGTAGGCTGGCAGAAATCTCTTAAAGAGATAAAGCATTAGCATTTGTGAGTGTTATTTTTTCCTTTCTTTTATTGTTTTTTAATTCTTTTGTGTGTGCAATTAATTGTGAAATAAATAAAATTTTGAAAAGTTAGACGGTCTCCGTGGCGGAACGGGTAGCTCTCGGACTGCCTCGCCTGAGGTTGCGGGTTCGAATCCCGCTAGGAGCAAATGTTCGTATGATGAATATGAATGTTTGTACCCAAGTCTTGGATGTTTATATATTTATTTAAGTATGTCTATCCGTTATCTAGTAACCATAACACAGGTTCCGCCTAATTTGGGACTGGATAATTGGTGTGAATGTCTGACATATTATTATGATATTTTTTGATATTCAGATATTTTTAAATACTTTAGAAACCCTGTTAACTAAAATAATTGACGAAAACAAAAGATTTATTATAGTCGGCGACGTAAATGTGGATTACCTGAGTGACAATACTCTTCGACATAAATTAGATGACCTATTGAAATGTTATAACTCAAAGAACATCGTTGACTTTCCTACACGGGTTACGGACGACTGCATCACGTCCCTGGACTGCGGAGTGGTGGCTCGTGGCGACGATGACGTCACCGTGACACCTCTCGACACTGCGATAAGCGATCACAATGCCCAGATGTTTGTGTTAAACACATCAAAATCTAATAGATCTGCCCCAATACGTAATTTATACACAGAAAGACGACTTTATACGGAGAATTCTATCCATTCATTCTATATTGACATCACAAATTATGATTGGGACTTTATTAAAAAAATTGACATTAATGTAAATGAAAAGTTTGATAAATTATTCCGTGTTATAACATATTACATTGACATACATTTCCCAATTAAAAATATTGTGACAAAAAGTAAAAACAATGTTCCATGGATGAGTGACGAGCTACAACTATATTTAACAACGTTTGAGGATTTCTGTGAAATTAGACGTCAATATCCCAATGACCTAATATCGGAATGTGTAAATTATTATTCAGATTTAATTAAATCTACGAACCTGCGGGATCGTAAGGCGTATGTGGATAAACGTATTTCAAACGCTAAAAACCCCTCCAAGGAGATTTGGCGTGTTGTTAATGACGAACTATCCACAAAAAATAAATCGTCGAATATTTTTATAACGGATCAAGGCACTAGCGTACCACCCGACGAAATTCCAGACTGTTTTAATAATCATTTCCTCACTGTTGCCTCAAAATTTATGCTACAAACCGATCGAGTAAAGGCCTTAAATTACTAATAAATACATTAATAATTGAATAAATACATTAATAATTGAATAAATACATTTATGAACTAAATGTCCCTGAGATGACCCTCCCTACAGTAACACGCGACACTATCGATCGAGTATTAAAATCTATGTTGAAAACACCGAACACACTTGACACACTTATTTTTCAAAAGGGGTGTACCCTGATGTCCTAAAAAGTACACGAGTATGTCCTGTTTACAAAAGGAAAGGTGACAAAGACAAAGTAGACAGTCACAGACCTATAACTATTGTCCCCAACATATCAAAGATAATTGAGGCGATATTATCTACATGTATTATGCAACACCTAGAGAGTAACGACCTATTAACCGACAGGCAGTATGCTTACCGGAAAAATAGGTCGACTACAAGTGCAGCACAGCAGATAATAGATACTATAATTACTGGAATTGACGACAAGTATAAAACAGCCGGAATATTCTGCGATCTTTCGAAAGCTTTCGATGTAATAGATAACAAACTATTACTAGAAAAATTATACCATTACGGCATTAAGAATAACGCCTACAACTTATTAAAATCTTTCCTCAGCAACCGAAAACAAACCGTCGAGGTTGTGGTCGGCGGTCGGAAAGTCAGATCTGAAGCAGGTAAAGTGACGATGGGCATTCCTCAAGGTTCTGCTCTTGGAAATACCATGTTCCTGGTTTTCATCAACGACCTACCGTCCTCTATCACTGATGGTCTGATAGTCCTGTTCGCCGACGACACCACTGTAGTTGTGTGCGCACGCACATATGAACAACTCAACGAAAAAATTGGAATGTTGTGCAATGAATTACAGGAGTGGTTCTCTTCTAATGGCCTTATATTAAACGTGTCCAAATCAAATGTGATGCTTTTTACCGGTAAACCAGTTCCGCGCCCCATTTGTATAAATAGTTCCATCCCGCTGTGCGACAATTCCAAATTTCTAGGCTTCACTCTGGATACCAATTTAAATTGGAAGTCACACGTCCAGTCGCTCTGCGACAGACTAAGCAGTGCAGCTTACGCAATGAGAAAACTTCGGCCACTGGTGTCGGACCGTGTGTTGAGGCAGACTTATTTTGCGTACTTCCATTCGCTGATGTCGTACGGTACCATCCTATGGGGTGACTCAACAGATTCGGATCGTGTGTTCATCCTACAGAAAAAAGCAATTAGAATTCTATCCAGAGTTAAACCAAGACACACTTGTAAAGCCCTTTTCAAGCATCACAATGTGATGTCCCTATACTCCCTGTACTTGTTTCAAATAATAATGTTTGTTAGGCGAAACCCATCGTGTTTCTTCAAACGTAGGGCAGGAGTAGGACACAAACTCCATAACCAAGGCCGGTTCACCGTAGTGCCCCGGCGCACTGCACTTGCCACAAAAAACCCGCGAATCATCGGTCCCACGTACTACGAGCACCTCCCCGCAGACCTACGTAACGAAACAAATGACGAAACGTTTAGTCGCCGACTGAAAAATCTATTGTTGGATAACGAATTTTATTCTGTTGATGAATTTTTAAAACTAAAATTCTCTTGATATATACATTATTGTATACTGACATTATTTTATTTTGTATTATCTTGACTATGTGATTTAATTCTGATTTTATATGACATAAGGTTTATTATTGTATTCAATTGACGATCCCTTTTATGGCTAAGATAGTATATAATATTATATATTGTTTTATGGTATATTAGCGAAATAAATAAATCTAAATCTAATTCTAAATCTATTATTATTATAAAAGAGGCCAAATGTTTTGTTCGCCTCATCCAGCGTGAAACATAAAAACCATTTCTACAATATTTTAATATACTTTCCTCATTACCGTGTTCAACAATATATCCATATTAATATGGATGCCTGTGACACTACCTAATTCCTAATTCCCCGATGATTACTCTTCCATACTCATCCATAATTTAAACTTGGGTGTGAAAAGATTTTTGAAGTATGGTGAAAAAAACGCGGTTTTGTCAAAAAACCTTTGTGTAATATATCCTGTTTCTTACTCCAACATCGTAATCTTTACTTCTTAGTACACACGTGCGATATCACATACTGCAGCATAACACTCAAAATACCAAGATTATTTTGCACCTTGTCAATTAATCTTTATTTACAAGGTGCAAAATTTTTTGTAGTTAGAGTCGACTTCCTTAAAGTAAAAATAGACTATATCAATTTAGTATAAATAAGCTTTCCAACAATCTAAGAATTTTTTAAATCGGTTTTGTAGTTTCTGAAATAAGTCCACATTTTGAAAATGCTTTTAAATTATTTAACGACAAATATAAGTTTGTAAAATAGTGCTAAGATTCTTTAATCCCTGAGATAAGTGTTTGCATAAGTGTTTTGCAAAACCGCCATATGTTTTATACACAATTGTTCTGCTAACAATAAAAATGTGTTTAAACCTTCCCGCTATCACTTTAAGGGTGTGTTTCCTTTAAAATAATACTAGGAATTAAAATTTTCAAGTTGTTTTGTATTACGTCATTGAAAAAGGTGTTATTTTTAACACAAAACACTTTTCGCTTTTTTTTTCTTAAATCTTCAGTGAGATTTTGTCTGTTTGCAAACATGCGTCGAGCCTTAAGATGTGTATAGAAATCGAAAGTAAGATTAAATTTTTTGTATTGTTAAGACGCCCATACTGCATCGCCCTTAAGAATCCTTTTGAACAATATCAAGCACTAATAGAATTAAAAAAGTGGACAAAAAAAACATCATCAGCCGAAATACGTCCACTGCTGGACACAAGCCTCACACAAAATCGTCCACCACATAAAAAAACCGCCGTGTCGTTTCCGGTAGAGTAGAATAGGACCACTCCAACTCTTCCCGTGGATGTCGTACAAGGCGACTGAGGGAATACATTATAAAACATCAATCAGGCCTCCCCAACCCGTCTTGCCAGCGCGGGGAGTGTAGGCCAAATCCTCCGTCTGTCTCCGGCAGATGAGAGAGGGTTGTGCTCCTGCAGTGGAGACAAATATAACCTGATGATGGTGATGAAACATTCTAGAGCATTGTCGACGTGAGTGAGTTCTTTGTTCACTTCACGTCGACAATGCTCTAGAATGTTGACAGAATGCCAATGGATTAGGTTTTGAAGTGAGTAAAATCACTCGAGCGAGACTCGCACGTGAGTTTCTATTTTACAGAATAGCACTACTGCCTATAAAATTATTAGTGCTGGTAGACTCCAGGAATACTAAATATCAAGTTATTTGTTGCCCCAAACGCTATACATCTATGTAGAGCTTAACAAAACCTCGTTCCAATTCTACAGTCCGCTCCAATCCCATCGCAAAACATCTAATTACGTCTGCGACGCGACGCAATCGCTCAACAAATCGCGCGACTAATCGCGCGGCAATTAAAACTGCTTATTTCCTGCAATCGGCTGCTTACAAAACCATCCCACTTTTCAGCTCAGACTCCAACCTAAATTACACTGTAATAACGTAAATACAGAGTTGGAATTCGTCTCATTTTGCTGAGATAAAATGGCTGATTTAGCCTGAAGTTGTGTTAAGGTGAAATGTGTTGTAAATGAAGACACTAAGGTGTACTTTGCAGTGTCTGGGGCTGATGAGACGAGCAGAATGGGAAATGGCGTGCTAATTCGACGCCGACGAATAAAACAACTCTTTGCGCTGGTAATGAGGCGCCTTGCACAGAGCAGGGCAGGCAACAGAGAGATCCAATTACTACCTAAGAGACCACGATCTCTATGTACTACTAGATGGAGCGTTCCAAACAATCGCTCTGTTCCACGCAAGTAGCCACAACTCTTTCACATTCACTTTGAAACTTGTGCAGTTACTACTCAGAACATTTAATTATTTACTAAATATTGACATTATTTAACCGTAGCGTGAATATTTAGTAATAATTAAATGTTCTGCGTAGTAACTGCACAAGTTTCATTGTGAATGTGCAAGAGTTGTGGCTACTTGCGTGGAACAGAGCGATTGTTTGGTACGCTCCATCTAGTAGTACATAGAGATCGTTGCTCAAAGGGTATAAACTCACATGGCTGTGGAGAGATAAGAATGCTGATATAAGAAGGTTGTTATACACAGCTAAATAATTAGTTACCGATCAACTATTGGTAATGCCATGTGGTTCCCGGCTTAGAATACGGCCACCCTCTATCATTCCGTGGGTGTCGTCAAGGCGACTAAAGAATTGCACCAGGGACGGGCAGCAGCGTTCTTCTGTGTGAGTATGTTAAGATCATTAGTGCGATCACCAATCCGCCTGCCAAGCGTGGTGATTATGGCAAATCCCCCAATGGACATCTAACCACAAGTGTTATTCTATTGGGGAGGTCTATGTCCAGCAGTGGACGTATTTAGGCTGATGATGATGATTATTGGTAATAAAGAAACATTCAGCCCTAATAAGTACGTCCACTGCTGGACATAGGCCTCCCCAATAGAATGCCACTTTTGGTCAGCTATCCATTGGAAATTTTCCCGTAATCGCCACGCTTGGCATGCGGATTGGTGATCGCAGTAATGACCATAACCGACCCTGGTACAATTCCTTAGTCGCCTTGACGACATCCACGGAAGATTGAGGGTGAATTGAGTGACTGAATTCTAAGCCGGGAACCCAGTGCCGAAACTAGCCCTTTATGCGCCCGGTGCGAGCTTATTATGTAAGTGCGCCCTTAAAAAATGGCCTTTCAGACCATTTTTGCGCCCTTCAAAGGTCTGCGCCCTGGCACCGCTGGCACCGCCCTAGTTACGGCGCTGCGGGAACCACACGATGTCTAAACCCATATTTACAGCAATAGATAACAGCGACATAACCGAACTTATTTTCTTCCCACCTTCATTCCGATTAAAGCACACCTAGCGCCATCTAGTGTCTGGTAGGGAGTAATTAATTGAGAGAGATGTTGGATAGGTACTATCTTAGACGGACGCTAGAATCTACTTATACAATAACATTTCCGAAATTAATGTCAATTTATTTGAAAGACCACACCTTCGGCACTACGTACAAGCGAACATGGTAGGACTGTTGCACCCAGCGCGTGAACATAGTCGAGGGACAACGTTATATGTCAACAACATTAAAGCTACTCATTCTAACTATAGCGTCGATCTCTCGCCGCTGGTTGGCAGCGCGCTGGCGGAGTAACTTTGTACCGGCGGGCGATGTTGAACTGTGTTCTTTACGCAGTAATATTTAGTACTTATTCTCTGCTAAGCCATTGTACTTAATAAATGTCAAGTTATCTCAATGTGAGTGAGGCTAGTGAGGTGTGTCAGGATCACGCAAAGTGGCGATCCATTGTCTCTGCCTACCCCTCTGGTACCAAGGCGTGAGCATTATGTATTTATTATATTATAGTTCTTACTGCCAATAACGGATTTACAATATATTTATATTACAGTCTAGTGATTGTGTGTGTGTGTATGTATGTGTTATCTCAATTTCCCCCTACTCTGTGCCGGAGGTGGCAATCGGGAAGGAAACACGCCGAGTGTAGACTATTGAGGATGCGCCGACTCGTCTGTCTGTCCGTCCGTATAGAGGAACTCTCTATCACCCGCTGTTTACATTATCTTCTTGTTTGTTTAGCGACGTCCTAATTAAAACTCTCAATAATTAACCATTTTCAATTCATTAAGTCATTTGCTCTTTATTCCACGATTGAAATTAAATAAATAAATAATAAATAAATATGTCAGACATTGACACCAATTATCCAGTCCCAAACTAGGCAGAGCCTGTGTTATGGTTACTAGATAAAGGATAGACATACTTAAATAAATATATAAACATCCAAGACTTGGGTACAAACATTCATATTCATCATACGAACATTTGCCCCTAGCGGGATTCGAACCCGCAACCTCCGGCGTGGCAGTCCGAGAGCTACCCGTTCCGCCACGGAGGTCGTCTAAATTACACAAAGATTCAATAATAAGGTATCTGGGCAATCTTATGTCTAAAGGCGATTTCTTCAAGACAACCTTTGGGTAGAAGACAAGAATAGCAGAAAAAGGAAGGTTGTGGGTAGCGGGTGTCGCCGATTTTCTTTTTACATTTTCTCGTAGTCCCTGAAATAAAAAAAAGACGCGATAGGGCTAGGGGCGAAAAGCGGGCAAAGGGTAGCCACTTTGCGACATTAGATTATGCAAAGTGGCGATTTATCGTCTCTGCCTACCCCTCTGGGCCCAAGGCGTGAGCATTATGTATGTATGTACCTAAAATAAGACCTCAATTTCCATAACTTTTCCATTATTATAGAGCAATTGTAGTTTTTATAATGTTCTAAATATTAGTATTTATTGAGTGACCTGGCCCACAGACCAAAAAATTTTAAATAGGGCCACCCTAAAATTATCCCGTGGGTGTCGAATAAGCGACTAAGGGCTTGCACCAGGGCGACAGCAGCGTTCTCCTGTGTACATTATGATCATTACTGCGATCACCAATCCGCCTGCCAAGCGTGGTGATTACAGCAAATTCCCCAATGGAAAGCCCACCAAAAGTGGATTTTTTCAGTCACTACAACTTAATTAAACAACTAGGTAAATAACACAGAAACTTTTTGTATAAAAAAATCATTTAATTTTATTTACAAACTTTACTAAACTAGCGACATCTAGCGTCGAGTGGAAACAGTCCCTAACTTATTAATATTCTATTACTAAATAGTGTATTAAATAAAAACATTTATAATTATATTAAAATATTAAAAATGTAATTACGTATGTATGCGTACTGGGGAAAAAAATACCTACTTAAACACCGCCATCTATCACCCTCCGCGCAATCGTCACATGCATTCAAAATTCAAGCACACCGCTACCTACTATCAAGTAGAGGAACTACTACCCACACAAATTAGTTTATATAACGTCTGATAGATGGCGCTGGGAAAAATTACCGCTCAGTGGCTAATCTCTGAGGCCGCTTCTCCAAAGTCCTTCTCTGCTCGTCCTTAATGATGTCGACGAGCGCGTGCGCCGCCTGCCCCATGCGCCGCACGGGCAGCTTGCTGAACGTGAGCCGCAGGTGCGCGGAGGGGCCGGCGTCGTACCGGAACGCTTGGCCCGGGACCAACATCAGCCCGCGCTCGAACGCCGTGTGGAACACCTGAACACAGCAATGACCACGGGTCATACCACGAAGCAAAATAATTTTTCGCGTCTCATTCATCACCTCAAAGTCTTTTCCTTCATGACTGAGACTAATTTAATAACCAATTAGCGCCAATCATGAAGGTAAAAGTTTGAGGTGACTTATGAGGTGCGAAAAATCATTTTGCTCCGTAGTATATATAACCTGTAGTGAGTTGTAAGAGAATACAACATTAAGTTTAAACCTACAATCGATATGCCAGCCTCACCTGCACGCGGTGCACTCCGCTCGGACCCGCCGGTGACGCGAGGGGATACTCAGCTCAGTTACGCAAACTTGGCTAGGATATAAAAGCTACGTGCCGATGAAGAATGTCATATACGTTTGTGTTTGTCTCGCAGTCGAGTAATAAAGTGTTTGAAGTAAGCACGCGTTTTAATTTAGTTTTAATAATACCACAGGCTTTTCGGTGAAGGAAAACATCGTGAGGAAACCTGCATATGCAAAAGAAGAAATTCTGAGGCGTATGTGAAGTCCACCAAGTCGGCTTGGGGCTCCGTTAGTGGTCAGGGGTTTGGCACAAAAGATCCTGAAGGGTCGAAGTGTCGCCAGGTCTTCCTGGCCCCCTAAGAAGATAAGAGAAGCACGCGTTTTAGTATCCAACAAAGGACAGCAGCGCCCTAGTTGTAAGGCTCTGGATCTGGTCAACACGTTTGACTATCCTATCCTACTAATATTATAAATGCGAAAGTTTGGATGTTTGTTACTCAATCACGCTTCAACCACTGGACGGATCGGGATGAAACTTGGCACACATGTATACGAAGGCCTAGGTCCAGCAGTGGACGTCTAAAGGCTGACAAGATGATGATGAATTGTACATGAAATATAATGGGTACTTATATCTAGACATTAGATCAACGAAGCTCAGCGAAGACGAGACAAGAGAAGCGAACACAGAGAGGTAAAGCTAGTGTACAATGGGGCCTAATCACTTTTAGCGATTTTTAATCGTGCTAGAATTATGCTAAAGCTCACCATATTGTAGACATCGTCGACCCCCTTCACCGTGAGCCACAGGAACAGCCCGGCGCTGGGCTCCAACCACTGGGCCACGTCCTGCGCGCGCGCAGCCGTCAGCGCCGCCTGCAGCGCCTCCTTGCGCGAGCGGTACAGCGCGCGCGCTCTCTGCAGGTGCGCCGCCAGCGAGCGCCGGTCCGACAGCAGCGGGACCAGGATCGCCTGCGCAAAGTCAATATACACTTGACCTTTTGTACACTCTGACCGGAAGACGGTAGTGTAGGACGACGATGACGCGACGTGAGGCGGGGGGCGGCTGATGATGATGAAATGATTTTGCAGATCTAATGCACGACGGCAACAGGCGCTTTGATATATATATATATATATATTCTTTATTGCACATCTTAAAACTAATGGTGTGTACAAAGGTGAGCTTATCTCTAAAAGAGATCTCTTCCAGCCAACCTTACAGGGTGTGAGACAAGGCAGTAAGAGCGAGGGGGGGGCAAAATAATAGACTAAATACATGAACTAATAACTATTATATATATATTTGATGTGAATGCGCGGAGATTTTTGTCCAACAAATCCATGGGCACGATATAGCCATGACGCGCCACAAAGCGTCGCGCTTTGTTCGTTACATAAATGACTATAACATCAAAGGAAAAAAATTAGAATTCAGATTATACTTTAACTGGTAAACTCTTGCATTAAATATTATTCAAAATGTTTCGCTTTGAGAAGTGTGAGCATGCAGATGGACATGGTAGTGTATAATGCAGTAAGGGCTCCCCCCCCCCCCCCCCCTCCCCCCCCCCCTCCGGCACCTGCGCCAGCGTGCACGTGTGCAGCAGCTCGGCCTGCATGTGCAGCTCGAGGCGGCGCAGCAGGGGCGCGGGGGCGGAGGCCCACCCGGCGCGCAGGCCGGCCGACACCACCTTGGACAGCGAGTCCAGCCGCACCACGCGCCCGCACGCGTCCAGCGACAGGAACGACGGGACGGCCTTCTGGAGGTACGATAGAAAGATAAAGCAGTGTGGTTCCCGACTCAGAATACACCCTCCCCCCCCCCCCCCATCTTCCCGAGGGTGTCTTCGAGGCGACTGAGGGATTGCACCGGGGACCGGAAGTAGCATTCTCCTGCGATCACCCATCCGCCTGCGAGCGTGGTGATTATGTGAAATCCCTCAATGGACAGCCCACTAAAAGTGGCATTCTGTTGGGGAGGCATATGTCCAGCGGTGGACGTATATAGGCTGATGATGAAAAAATAAAGTCGACTGTGTCATGTACGATGGTCGTTGCCTTGTCTTTGTTTTACTATCACGAATATAAACAACTAGCTGATGCCCGCGACTTCGCCCGCGTGGACAACTTAACATCACAAATTATTATGTATTTCCCGTAGGAATGGGATGTTTTTTCGGGATAAAACCTATCCTATGTCCTATTCCAGGAGCTAACCTATATGTGTGTCAAGTTTCATCAAGATCCGTCCAGTGGTTGAAGCGTGATTGAGTAACAAACATCCACACATCCAAACTTTCACATTTATAATATTAGTAGGAAGTTGTATTGCGTCTGACGCGACAGCTTACTTCTCCGGGAAAAGGGCACAGTATATTTCGTAAATACTTAATGTTTTGGTTTCGACAAATTTTTTGTTAGTTTTCTTAGAGTATGTTGGTAAAGATGCCGTGTGGTTTCCGGTAGAGTAGAATAGGACCACTCCAACTCTTCCCGTGGATGTCGTACAAGGCGACTGAGGGAATACATTATATTTCATTCCAGATTAATAGTCCTATGAAAACCAACGCTATTTACGTCTTGGCGTAAATTACTATTGGCGTTTTACCGTATTTACAGTAAACAAAGATAACAACTGACGTACAATCATGGAAACACTGCGTAGAAGAAAAAACAAGACTTTTAGTTTAAATTGTTTGAACTGTCTCATCACTGGACACAGAAAACGTCTGTGTCACATTTTCAGACATTTGCAAATGTTATTCTACGTTATCTCTAGAGTCGACCGCTAAAAGTGATTTAGTCTCTGCCATCTAACTACCTGATAACATTATAGCTGTTATCTAATGGTTTAGTCAATTTTAGGGATTAAAACATCAGATATTGATAACGAACATAAAAAGGATTGCGTGATATACGGTGTAGGTTTAAAAAAAAACTGAGAGTGACTATAAGAATAGGTGAAAAAATAATGTTCTTTACCAACATCATCATCAGATAATTTTGGTCTCCACTGCAGGATCACAACAATCTCTTATCTGCCGGAGACCGACGGAGGATTTGGCCTACACTCCCTGCGCTGAGGAGGCCTGATTGATGTTTTATAATGTATTCCCTCAGTCGCCTTGTACGACATCCACGGGAAGAGTTGGAGTGGTCCTATTCTACTCTAGGCCCAGATTTGAATGTAAATACTTACGTCTGCATAATTCAAAAACATATACGGATCGTCCTCCACAATCAGGAAGTCATAGCGACACGCCAGCTCGTATATCTGTATCCTCCTCTCCTCGGATATCACAGTTCCCGTAGGGTTGTTTCCGGTGGGAATAACGTACAGCATCTTGGGCATCTTCAGCCCTTGGGACAGCCTGTCGGCGAGGACTGACTCCAGAGTTTCAGGGTTGATGCCGTCGGAATCCTCTGGGATGCCCAGGATTTCTGGATCGTATGGTTTGAGCTGAAATATAATTTAGAAATTAAGAAAATGCGTTTTATCTTCAAGAAAACTAGAATAGACTGAACCATTATTAAATTATTATTGACTGTATTTAGTTTTAAAATGGTGCAATAACTATATGCCGGCGAAATGATTTCTGCCGTGTGGTTTCCGGTAGAGTAGAATAGGACCACTCCAACTCTTCCCGTGGATGTCGTACAAGGCGACTAAGGGAATACATTATAAAACATCAGTCAGGCCTCCCCAACCCGTCTGGCCAGCGCGGGGAGTGTAGGCCAAATCCTCTGTCTGTCTCCGGCAGATGAGAGAGGGTTGTGCTCCTGCAGTGGAGACAAAAATAACCTAATGATGATGTCGGCGAAATGATAAAAGAGGAGCTGATTTGGAGGCACAGTGCGTGTTCGGCGCGCCGTTCGGCTCGGTTCGGCGAGCGTCGCGAGCACGCGCTGACGGAACGTCGGGTGGGACTGGCGCAGGGCATAGAAGATAGAGGGTTCTATCGATACGCGTGCGGTGCGCAGGCATTAAACCGACGGATCGTCTGCCTTCTAAAATCGTTACTTGATGTTGTAGTGTAATTTCATGTAGTGTCATTTAGCCAGTAAACGTGTTAGCTTCGAAACGACGTTAAACTCAATCTGGTAGCCCGCCCCGAGTAAGATAGGTTGACCTGGTGCTGACAGAATACCAGCGCTGGAGTTCGCGTAGCGTGCTGCAGCATTATGCTGAGTCAGCGCCATTTTGTTGCTGCGACACATAGGTACCTTGATTATTTTTAAATTGCAATTTATTAATTCTGTTCTGTTTATTTCTCATGTATGTGTGTGTCGTAGCTATGAATAAATGACCTATTATATTCTATTCTATTCTAATTTAATCTATTCTATTCTACCAGGTTTTCGTACTCCGATGAGCGTAAGTCGCAAGAGTAACCTAGTGCTGCTATATCATTTATCCCTGCAGCAACAAGACATCAGAAGTGAGATACGAACCCACGGCAGCCCTCAGAGAGGCGGAGCCTGGCAGAGAGACACGTCATATGATCAAGTAACGACATCATCAAGTAACGATTTTAAAAGGCAGACGATCCGTTGGAGTACTGCCTGCGCACCGCCCGCGTGTCGATCCAACCCTCTGTTTCCCATGCGCCTGCGCCGGCCCTACCCGTCGTTCCATCAGCGCGTGCTCATATACACTCATATAAAACAATTCTTAATCGCTATCTAGTGCAAGACTTTGTAGAACAGAATCTAATGTCTAGACAATTTTTATTTCAGACTGGGAAACAAATACTCAAGTGATGATAAAGTCAGAGTCTAGTCTAGATCCAAAGAAAAAAATGTGTGGGGACATTTCACACACGGCCACCTGATCCCAAACTAGGCAGAGCCTGTAATATGGGTTTTAGACAGCTGATATACATACATAGATACATAATATTATATATAAATAACATCCAGTCACAAGGCATACACAAGTGCTCAGCACACGAATGATTGCCCTGGGCGGGATTCGAACCCGCGGCCCCGAGCTTTGCAGGCAGGTGTACTACCGACTAGGCTACGGGGCCGACAAAAGACACAAAAGGCAGATGAGGAAACAAGAGTGTTACTGACGGCCGCGTGCAGGCCGGCGTAGCAGTGGTGGGAGACCAGCACGGGGTCGCGCGGCTCGACGAGCAGCTCGCAGCACTGGTAGATGGCGTGCTGCGCGCCGTGCGTCGACAGCACGTCGCGCCCGGCCGGCAGCGGCGGCGGCCGGTGCACGGCCTCTTGGAACTGCCGCAGAGTTGATATCAGCTCTGGTAACCTGGGGACAAAACCATTGCCATCGTAATTGTCTTCAGATAGATAGATAGATAAATAAACTCTTTATTGCACACAAATTAAGGATAACTATAGAATAGGTACAGATTTTTGGAAAGTATACAAAGGCGGCCTTATCGCTTAAAGCGATCTATTCCAGGCAACCTTTCTGAAGGAAAATAAGAAAGACATAGCGACAGAGTATTGCAGGTGAAAGAAGAAAGATTTATAATTTTAGAACATGGTAAATACTTAGTAATAATATAACACAATTGAATTTACATACGAATATACTTAAATAAATACCTATGCATACATATATACCACCACATAAATATACCACCGATATATTTATGTGGCTCGAAACTGAAACGGGTACAAAAGTTCAAATACCTCGGCCATATACTGACGGAAAATTTAAAAGATGACGAGGACATCGAGAGGCAGAGGCGGGCGCTTGCCGCCAAAAGTAACATGCTGGCGCGTCGGTTCGCGCGTTGCTCTAAGCAAGTTAGAATCACCCTGTTCAAGGCATACTGCCAGGCGTTCTACGCGTGCCAGTTGTGGGCGCAGCATACGCAGCGTGCGTACAACACGCTGCGGGTGCAGTACAACAACGCATTCAGGTGCATGCTGGGCCTGCCGTGGCGGTGTAGCGCGTCGGGTATGTTTGCTGAGAATAGGGTGGATGATTTTTATGCCATCATGAGAAAGAGACAGGCCTCCTTCATGGACCGTGTTAGGAAATCCGACAATGGTATACTGAGGGCTGTTTATGACAGTTGTAAAGCTGTTATATGCAGTCTTTAGTATACCTGCTGAATGACTAATGAAATGACATACGTACTGACATAGAATAAATTGACATGATTAAATAAATGAAGAATATGAGTATGATTGTAAATATGATTATGAATTGATGATGTTATTATGATTTATGCTATTTAATTTTCAAATTGTTTATTTAATTGTTTATTTTTTCAATATTTTTGTAATTTTGTAAAGTTTTCTATGGGCTTAACTGGCCCGAAATAAATAAATATTATTATTATTATATAGTTTATAATACAATACATATACCGTACGTAATATACTATATTAAATTAGGCACAACTATTGTGAGAGAAAATGCTTTTTAAGGCGATCTTAGGCATCTTAGGATCATTCCTAAGCATCTCCAAACTATACCTAGCGATCTTGGGTACTTTGCAGTCAGTCTCCTTAGAAAGAAAGAAAGAAAGAAAGAAAGAAAAACATTTATTCACTACCACAATTGGCACACACAAAGAAAAAACCAACAAAGCAAGAAAAAGGAAAAAATAAATAAAATAAAACTTATAAGACTAGAGAAAACAATTTAAATTTTTTTAACTTAAAATAGTATGCGTGTGCCGTGGCAGCAAAAGGGCAAACGACTCAGCATATGCCTGGACCAAGTCAGGTGCTAGGCGCTGATTTTCAGTCGCACCCAGTGCAGACAAGTTTGTCTACAGTGCCAAACAAAGAAGTAATAAATATGATATGTGTAATTGCAATTACGTATGTACCTAGATAATATAATATAACGTTTAACGTTTAAAGGACGTACAACGCTTTTAGCGATAAGACCGCCCAGATGTACATAGGTATGTAAGCTACTTTAATATTGCATCTGGGTATTTTATCGTGCAGTAAAGAGTCATTGAATTGTCAGTTGTGAAATGAAATGAAATATCTTTATTGTGGATCATAGGTATATAAAGGATTAAATGTCATAGTTAGAGCTCAGCAATGTCCCGCCACGTGGGCACACAACATTGTGTCGCAGTAAAGCATGCATTTAAAAACTAGGTTACAAAAAATAATTTAAGAGTTAATTAGATACAAATTGAAACCTTAAATTGAACCGTCACCAAGAAATTCTTCCAAACTATAATAACATTTTTCTATCAACAGATCGTGGAGTTTTTTTTCAAATAAATTAATCTCATCTACATCTCGTATCGTTTTAGGGATTTTATTATATATGTGAGGTATCCTGCAGAATAGGCTTTTGTGTAACAAGGCAGTGTTTGCTGGTAACACTGCCATTTTATTTAATTGCCTCAAACGAATTTTAAATGTGAACATGTTAATATTAGATGTTGATTATTAGAAGTTGTAAAAATCCTTTCTTAGTGTTTGCTTACGTAATTTTTAGTACCCATTTCAAAGACGTAGGAAAGGCTTCTTTAGATTCTATCATCTTCAACCTTCAGTTAACTCTGTCTAGACAAGAACATTATTCTGCATTCCACTCACCCCTGTGTCGGCACATACTGCAGAGCGGTGGCCAACTCCTTCCCCTCCAGCACCAGATTCCCTCCCCCCTTCAACCCCAGCTGCAGCTTATCGAAAGGGAACACCTCCTCGTTGGGCATACCCTCGGCAAGAGACAGCATTCGCTTCCCCACTTTGTACGCGAGCGATGCTGGAATTAGACAATGGATATATTATTTATATCCATTATAATTAGTTATATTTTCCGATGTGCGTAACTGACCTTTCAGTTCTCTTTTTATTTCTTCCATCAAGAGAAGATTACCACCTCAAATACAGCATATATCATCATCATCAGGTTATTTTTGTCTCCACTGCAGGAGCACAACCCTCTCTCATCTGCCGGAGACAGACGGAGGATTCGGCCTACACTCCCCGCGCTGGCCAGACGGGTTGGGGAGGCCTGATTGATGTTTTATAATGTATTCCCTTAGTCGCCTCGTACGACATCCACGGGAAGAGTTGGAGTGGTCCTATTCTACTCTACCGGAAACCACTCGGCAAAATACAGCATAGCGTGTAATGAATGCCAGTCCTAAAGACTGAAAGCTCTTAATATTCCTTCACTTACAGTCAGGTGATGTCTGTAAATTTTATGCAAAGTGCAGTAAAAGAAAAAAAACATATGAAGGACGCGACGATTAAAGGATGCCTGTGCCTGAAGTTTCTTCTAAAGCTCCACACAACTCGCAAAATCTTTATTAATTGTATCCAAACTTGATTTTTAAAAGATGTGCTGCGTGAAGTTTGTTGCGCCGTTTCTTCTTCACAGCGCTAACACCTAGGAAGCGGTAGTCAATAAAAAAAAATGACGTGTATAAATGTACCAAGTGTACTCATATGCAATAAATGATTTTGACTTTGACTTTGGCACATCCTGTGACAAAACTATCACGCCATTGAAAGACATACACATGATAGAAGAAAACACAAGAGATAAAGAAATGATGAAAGCGTTACAGTGTTTTTTAGACCAAAACTTAACAATACTGATAAAAGGCTGGATAAAACTGGTATTTATATTATTCCCCGGCCAGTTGCACGAGTAACAGAGTCATTGTTTACAAATACAACTGAACAATGATAAAAGATGATGCAACCTGAAAATAAAACAGAGGACCGTTGCCAATAAATATAATAAATAAATAAGTAAATTTATCTTGTAATATAGTAATCGTGCCGTGTGGTTTCCGGTAGAGTAGAATTCTCTCATCTGTCGTACAAGGCGACTGAGGGAATACATTATAAAACATCAATCAGGCCTCCGCAACCCGTTTGGCCAGCGCGGATAGTGTAGGCCAAATCCTCCGTCTGTCTCCGGCAGATGAGAGAGGGTTGTGCTCCTGCATTGGAGACAAAAATATCCTGATGATGATGATGAAAGAAGTAAATAAACAATTTGTGTACATAATAAATACATCAAAGTTGTAATAGGCCTGCATTATCAAAACATGATTCTTATTTATAGCGATCTAACGATAATGTGTAAGTATGTTAGATTAAATCAGTGTAATGACGTCCCAACAACAAGTAGACTGTTTAATCTTAAACTAATTGGAATCAGACAAAGAAATTACAATTTACACGTAAGAAGAAGGAAGAATAAAATGAAGCAGAGATATCGAAGGAAGAAGAGAGAGAAGAAACAAAAGAACAAGTAGCAGAAGTGTAAGAATAGACAGTAATAGAAGAATGATACATTTTTGTGTCGCATATGAACCTTTATTGACAGAGACCAATCTACCTGATGAGATGAAATTTCATACAGTTTCCTTAAATGACTTAAACTACACATGACTACGAGAGTAACTTGAAACTTTATTCCTAACATTAGAAGGAAAGTAATAAGAAGCGTGTTGCAGCCAACAGCTTACAAAGTGATGGTTATAATAACTTATTTTATATTCTAATTATATTTAAACAATGCCACTTTATAGCAGCTGATAATGTTTATTCGACTTCTGGCCCGAGGAAGTCGTGTTTAGACGCTACAGGGAGGCGAAGACTCTAAAATCCCTGAAATAGTGTGTATTTAATGTGAGGTTATATAATGTATGTATTTCTAGGCTAAGGTATTTGTCTATGGGCTAAGTTGCCTGCAAATAAATGATTTTATTATTATTATTATTATTATCTATTGTTATTTATAATTATTATATTTGTTGTTGTTTAACAATGTCACATTACCGCAGCTTAATTTTATTAGGGAACATACCCAAACGACGTGACCCTTTTTTTACAATTTTTGACGACTCCCCCCTCGCTGACCACCCGTAGTATATGCCAATATCCCCTCCCCCTAGTTTTCACGTAATAATGCATAAATATGGTTTCAAACCAATTTTTGCAAATAGAAAGTTAAAAGAAAAAAATTGCTCATATTTATCTTTATTAATACGGCGCTTGCCGCGTGACGACAAGAGTGTGATGAAAACCTAAACCCCTAAAAGGCAAGGAAAAAGGCTGACATGATGAGAATAGACATAGACATTTATTATTGGTAATCGGCAATTACAGGTTATACAATTTTAAAATATATAACATAGTAATAAATATTATATAAAATGATTGTCTCATAAAATTTTCAATTTTCAATGAATTCATCAAAGCTGTAGAAAGTTTGCTCGATGAGCCACATCTTCAGCCTCAGTTTAAATGAGGGAGTAGAAGGTGCGTCTGTTATGTCCTCGGGTATCCGGTTGTAGACAAAAGAGGATAATAAAAGAGGACTTACTGATTTGCCTGGTGAG
Source organism: Esperia sulphurella (assembly GCA_947086405.1). NCBI lineage: Eukaryota > Metazoa > Arthropoda > Insecta > Lepidoptera > Oecophoridae > Esperia > Esperia sulphurella. Next base: position 305,343 of record OX352280.1, read on the forward strand.
TGCTGGCTCTCTCTTCGCCGCTCGCCTGCTGATGAACCGGTTGTAGTCTTCAGCTGTCAGAGGCTTGTATTTGTCGCTGAAGTTAACCGCCTTGTCGCCGTAACACTTTAAGATGTCATGGGAAGTGTCATTTTGACTTGTTGAGGACTGTTTTTTAGCTACAGCAAATATAGGACGGACTTCAAACAGTCTCTTTAGTAAGTGGTTGTTCATTTTGACGACGTCTGCTGTATTAACGATACAATTAATTAGAACTTACGTCAAATTTGTTCATTAACTTATGAGATCAGAAAAAGGCACTGAGGAAAGATAACAGCAATTATTCAGACTAATTTCAGCCTAACAAAATTTTCTCTCCATGTACTTGAGAAAGGTGTTTTGTCGAAACCCAAACCAGCCGGGTTTCCCCCAGCTTTTTATCGTCAATGATCTTCAAATAGTTTCAACTAAAATATTAATTCTGTTAGGAGTAGCAAACCGAGTAGGTCATTTTATTTCTAAATATGTCTCTTACACACGCTTGTATAATTATATTCTGATGTGTTTTTTTTTAAATATGCACCAATTTATATGAAAAGAAGAATCGTCAAAAACTTTCTCACGCACTAGTTAAATCCTCACTCATGAAGACGTCAAAACAGATTGTTAATTTCTAAATAAATTAATAGTTTTAACTAAGATGGAAATATTAAGATTTTTGTAGCCCTAATTAATTTTCAATAAAAAAAAATTCTATTAAAAGTGCCTACTGCTGCTCACAGTCACTTCTTTAATAAACTTTATTAATTAAGTTAATTCATTTCGTTAGTCATGATGACGTCAGCTGTACTTATCACAAGTTGATAACAATTGTTTATTTTTATTTCTTAAACAAGCATTTTTTGTATATCTTCAAGATAATATTGTGGATGTATGTAATAGTGTATTATGAATGATATGACATTGACCCTGCTTGACAAAACATGCAATTTATTAATGAATTACTACAGGTATCGAATATATTACTTCGAAAGTGTTCTGGAATGTTTATAGAATTCCAGTGAATTGGGTTTAAAAGTGAGTGAAGTCACTTGAATGAGACTCGCACGTGAGTTTGTATTTAACAGAATAGCACTACCAGGGGGGTCAGCTTCCTTAGCAGCCAATGCGAACAATGGCAGGATTTGGGAAACTATGACAGCGCGTGAAAACGTCGAAGATGATAACCGCTCTGGGCGTAGTTCATAGCTCTAAAAATTTAATCAATTTATTGACAATAAAAAAGTTACAATACTTGATGCTTACACCCGAGCTAACTACTCTGCTTTACATCTCGATTGTGAGGTAAGTAGAAAAAAACCGGCATTACAAGAATAAAACATTTTATTAGTTATTTAAAGTAAAAGATTTCTATTCCCGCCTTTTTAATCTTTTTTTTTAAATTATTTTTTCAAGAACGAAATTGAGCTTCGCCGTTCGATATTTAAAATTGAAGACTATTATACTCATACGAAGACAAGACTGAATAGGGAAGCGACCTCTTTTGTCATTGGGCTGAATGCATGATGTCTATTGCCAGTATGATGGTTAGATGTACGCGAACTTTTTGAAAGAGTGAAGAGTTTTTTTTTAATTACTTACCGCCCTAGGGCTTTTCTAGCTACATTATTACCCTAGAGCGCTAATTGGTCACCTACAAGCCCCATTTGGGGTTAATAAGGACCTACTTACCGAAAAATATGTTACTAACACTTGGCAGTAAGTCTTTTACCTTCTACTAACAAAGGTATTCTGGCTTTTTTAAATCTTTATTTTAAGAGCTTAGTCACAGTGTGACTATGTCGCTCTGTAGTGATTAGAAAAATAACACAAATTAAACAACAACAACAAAAAAAAGATATAAACTACCTAATTTCGAACCTTAAGATAAAAACTTATTAAGTTACTAGCTGTGCCCGCGGCTCCGCTCGCGTGAACTACAGAATCCGCTCCCATTCCCACTACCGTTAAGTTAAGGTCCATGTTTTTGTAAAAAGTCCATCAAAATCCGTTCAGTAGTTTTTAAGTGATGCGTGCACAAACTCACAGACAGACAAAAATTCCAAAAAAAACTAAAAATTTCCACAACTTTTGATTGAGCAAACCGATTGCGATGAAATAAAGCCTATATGTTAGTCCGAGTTAAGCCCTATGTTTCTCTGCAAAGTCCATCAAAATCGGTTCAGTAGTTTTTAAGTGATGCGTGCACAAACAAACAGATAAACAGACAAAAATTCCAAAATTAATGAAATCTATTATTTATCCTTGGACCCCTCTTTTTTTTGTTGCAAATATCTTCAATGTACAGACACGCGATGTTTACGATTTCATTTATTAGATATAGAACTTTGGCATCCTCCGAAATGGGGTATGCCAAACCACTATTACACCCACCAACGTCAGTGAACAAATACTGACTAATCTAATCTATCTCTAATCTAATCTGTGTTCTGAGTAAAATGTCTGTGATAAAAATATATTTTTATTTATTTTAAATTTACAAACATACGAAATATAATCAAAAATATAGTATTAACTACATAGCCAAGTTTTCAAATAGTAGTTGGTAGTAGACCAGACACGGACTGTTGATTCGACGTCATCGTCCTCACTTGGTGCCGGTCTGCGAGGATCGTTTCCTAGGCGTAGAGGCCCCGCTACCGCTGGGAGTGTTCGCGACACTCGGCCCTGGGAACAGCCTGCAACATCCAGGCAAGGACGTTATTCTAACTGAAACCTATCACCCTAGCCGTGTGGTTCCCGACGTAGAATGCCACCCCCATTCTTCCCGCGGGTGTCGTCAAGGCGACTAAGGGATTGCACCAGAGACGGGCAGCGTTCTCCTGTGTATATTAAGATCATTACTGCGATCACCAATCCGCCTGCCAAGCGTAGTGAATTCCCCAATGAACAGCCCACCAAAAGCATTCTATTTTTTTTTAAATCATTTATTAATATCTCCAAGAAATATACAATAGCAAAATCATCATCATTTCATCATCAGGTTATTTTGGTCTCCACTGCAGGAGCACAACCCTCTCTCATCTGCCGGAGACAGACGGAGGATTTGGCCTACACTCCCCGCGCTGGCCAGACGGGTTGGGGAGGCCTGATTGATGTTTTATAATGTATTCCCCTAGTCGCCTTGTACGACATCCACGGGAAGAGTTGAAGTGGTCCTATTCTACTCTACCGGAAACCACAGAATAGCGAAATACTCGACATTTATTAAAAAGTTAACTAATAGCTTAGTAACAAGATATTTTTATAATTTACAAATATTTTTTAACAAACAATGTTGTAGTTACAAAAATTAGTAATTAATTCAGTTACATATAAGATTGCGACCCCCTTGCAGGGTCATATTTTGAAATGTAACATCTGTAACATATGATGCAATAAAAGCCTTGACTGACATTCAATTTTAAAACAATTAAAAATATACGTTACCTAAAAATGTCCATACAGCGTAAACGAATTCTTGCAATGATAATTTAAAATGTATAGATTAGTATAAGAATAAGAACCATGACATTTTAGAAATATTTTGAAATTAATGATTGATACTCGTAATATTGAAATTCTGCTTTGACTTTTTTTAAATGTTATGTATGTGTATTGTTACTATTTTAATTGCTACACCCCTGTGGGTAAAATTGCACTGATCAATTACCAAATATTGTATATTTTAATAACATCTGCACCTACATGTAATTTATAGCAATAAATGAATTATGAATTATAAATAAATACGACTATGACTTTGAGAACATATAATAATTCCGCCAAACTGTATAATACAGTTTGTTGGCAGAAATTGCTCTCTTACTTTATATACACATCTATGGGGAGGCTTGCGGTCAGCAGTGGACGTATTTCGGCTGATGATGACCGTTATTATAGAGTACGAGTACTCACGTCATGATCCGCCTGTAGGCGTCCAGCATTTCGTCCCCCGGGCCCCGGTGGACGGGGTCGCTCATACGCAGCGCCAGGTACGGCGCGCCCATGCCCACTGCGGCCAGCATCTGCAATTCAATCAATCATTTATTTATTTGCGAACACGGCGCTCGCTGTAGATACCCTGGGCCCGTGGTCGCCCGACACGAAGACGTTCGTGAAGGCTCTGTCGACCAGGCTGGCCCACGCCTCCGGAGACCTCAGGGCTGGCGCCTACCTCGCACAACGTGTAAGCCTGGCAATCCAGCGAGGTAATAGCGCCAGCGTCCTAGGGACTATGCCTCACCACGAGGGGTTGGACGGCGTACACCTGTTGTAAATAATTGATGTTCTTATAATACTGTATTTTTAACTGAATGAAAATTTGTGAACATAGTATGGCACTCTGTGCTCTGCCATATGAGTTACTAGCTGGTGCCCGCGACTTCGTCTGCGCAGGATTAGTATTTCGAGTAGCTTATATTAGCGTGGCGTAGAAAAGAACTAACATTATGACATTATCACACAATATCTTTATAAATTGTAGCCTATGTGTTATTCTGATGTATAAGCTATATTATTGTAAAGTTTCATTAAAATCCAGTCAGTAGTTTTTACGTGAAAGAGTAACAAACATCCATCCATACTTACAAACTTTCGCGTTTATAATATTAGTAGGATGACATACAAATACATAACATTAGCACACCGTCGTGAGTCCATACAAGTGAACTGCAGTAGCGCGGCAGTCGTGGGAGGGTGCGACATGCGTCATTGTATTGCACCCTCTTGGTACTATATGCTTTCCTAGTAAAATCAGCCCAGAGTTGGCAAGAGCAGCTGAATGACAATATGCATTAAAATAAACCAAAAAAATTAAGTAATATAGACTCACAGCATCCTTATTGGCCTCCAAATCAGCCAGTTTTTTGTTCAAGTCGTGTTTCAGTCCGTACATTAGGACGAAGTCTTTCTCCAGGATGCCCTGAAGACCAGCATTTTCCAGGAGAGTGTCTAGATCTTGCGGCGGACGCTCGGCGGTGGCCGGGGACAGCAGGGAGGGGGGAGCCGGGGGAAGGAGGGGGGGGATTGCGGGGGGCGCGGGGGGAGGCGGCGAGGGCGGGCCTAGAACAGTCAAGTGTTTTATTAATTCTAATCTAAATATAAGAAATACAGTATTGAAGAGTTTTAAGGTTAACTGGACCAAAGATGACGTCATTATTGCACTTATAGTTTACTGTGGAGGTAGTCCTATTTTATTCCAGGAAACACGTTTTTATATTTTATGACAGTCTTATGCGAATATCTGTCTCTGAGTAACCTTGCTTCGACTCTCACGTCATGAAGCTAACTAAAGTGAACGTACGCGCAAACACGTCGTCGGGCAGGTCCCAGAAGGAGGGCCGGCGCGCGCGCAGCGTGTCCCCCGGCGGGGGCAGCATGGACCCCCCGCCGGCCGGGGGGGCCGAACTCAGCACTACAGTGCACACGTAGTCGCAGCACGTGATGAGCAGCTCGGGCCGGTTGAACTGGATGTACTCTCTGTGGAATTGAAACGTGAGAAAATGTATACTGGGATCTTATTAATGTATATAGTACACTCGTCCTCAAAGCCAAAATCATTTATTGCATATGAGTACACTTGGTACACTTATACACGTCATCTTTTTATCGACTACCGCTTCCTAGGTGTTAGCGCTGTGAAGAAGAAACGGCGCAACAAACTTCACGCAACACATCTTTTAAAAATCAAGTTTGCATACAATTATATAAAGATTTTGCGAAGCTGAATTAACATTAGTACCAGGCATCTTTGTCATTCAAATAATCGTTTATTTTATAATAGGCTTTCTTACAAAGTTGTTTTTTAATGTGAATCTTAAACTTTCTGTCCGTCGTATTTAAGATTTCCTCTGGTAGTTTGTTGTAGAAGCGTCTACATCCTATCCTATCTGTAGTGTTTGTACATAGCTAAGCTATAGTGGATATGACGTTGTCTCGAGCACACGGGTGTGGGGTAGACAGTGAGGCGGGAGCCACCGGCGAGAACGGACGTCTACGGGCATACTGGTGTGGTAACGAGCCAACTAACTAGCTCCTGTGACTTCAGGAGTACTACATAATGGCGACGAGTCAAAAGGTTAGTATAAAATAGTACTAAGTTAAATAAAATAAAAAAGGGGGTAAATGTATTGTTGTGGATTACCGGACGAAACGGAACATAAAAGTAAAGTAGCATGTTCAGTGCTATACGTCAAATAGGCGGATTATGATTATGTATGCAAAAGTAACTATTTTACAATTTTAGGGGGAGTGAATAGATAGTGGTACCACGGGGCGAAAAGCGGACGAAAGAAAGTCGCTTTGCGACGTTTGTCAGGATCGCGCAAGGTGACGATGCCTCGTCTCTGCCTGCCCCTCCGGGACCAAGGCTTGAGTATTGTGTAGGTTTGGTGTATGAATAGATAGATGCATACTACGACACGGACATAGGCTAAAAGGCGAGCGCCACATTGTAAACAAACCAATGTCAGGCACTGCGAGATACAATTTGATTCCGGGGCGTTTGAAAGTATAGTGTGTAAGTTTGAGACCATTTCTGTCTGTGAGATAGACCCATAATATATTAGTAGCAGGAATAAATAATTAGTTTAGTAAAATAACTTTAACTAATGAAAAAATATATTTATAAATTTACATTGTGTGCACTTTATTGTACTAACTTTAGAAACCTTTATCTTTGATACGGTCACATTCCGAGATGAGTGACTGGCTTAGCACCTTACCCAGTGAGGATAGGGCTGAGACTGGAGTGAGCTTGGTTGTTTATCATAGTGCACTGACTAACACGAAAACTTCAAAATAAAAATAGGAGACAAATGCTAGTATAGCATAGCTGTGTGATTTTAATAAATAATAATAATAAAAACTTCATTTAAGTAGTAAGTTCACATAAGACAAAATTTACATAAGTTTATGACAATAATTTTAGATTAATAACGAATAGTAATAGTGTAGATATGTGACGCTGGAGCCTAAACTATATCTCCCTGTATCAGAGGCTCCAGGTCTCTCTCCTCGGACAGTTTGTTAAATTGTAGGTTTGTGTGATAGTGAGTGATAGATATGTGAACTTGAATTGAGTGAAGTACTCGTATATACGAAAGAACAACAGTAAATAGAAATTTAAATCGGGCAATTATTAATTGATTAGATTAGAGTTGTTAGTAGTAAATTAGATGTCACTGTAATATTCGGCATCCCATCATTGGTCAACGTAAGGTGATGTATCTCGGTCTTGATTACCACAGATATAGGGCGACCATGAGTTTTAAATTTCGAATAAATATTAATGGTGGCTGTGGTACAATGTCATAGAATCTATAGGGATTCTAGTGATGTGTTTTGATTAGCAGTCCGGTAATCCCACAACTAAATACTTACATATCGTATTGTATTAGGCGTGCAGTGTAAAAGGCAGCACGGGCCCTCATAAAATTGTAAACCGTGCGTGATTGTGTTATAGGCAGCACGGGCCTTCATGAAATTGTAAACCGTGCGTGTTTGTGATACAGGCAGTACGGGCCTTCATGAAATTGTAAACCGTACGTGATTGTGTTACAGGCAGCACGGGCCCTCATGAAATTGTAAACCGTGCGTGATTGTGTTACAGGCAGCACGGGCCTTCATGAAATTGTAAACCGTGCGTGTTTGTGATACAGGCAGTACGGGCCTTCATGAAATTGTAAACCGTACGTGATTGTGTTACAGGCAGCACGGGCCCTCATGAAATTGTAAACCGTGCGTGATTGTGTTACAGGCAGCACGGGCCTTCATGAAATTGTAAACCGTGCGTTTTTGTGATACAGGCAGTACGGGCCTTCATGAAATTGTAAACCGTACGTGATTGTGTTACAGGCAGCACGGGCCCTCATGAAATTGTAAACCGTGCGTGATTGTGTTATAGGCAGTACGGGCCTTCATGAAATTGTAAACCGTACTACCTTCATAAAATTAGGCAGTGACCTAATTGTAAGGTGACCAATGACCTACAGGCCCTCTAAAATATACTCATAAAATGGATAATTTACTTCCTCCTCTAGAAAAGCTTGACCTCGAAGGAGACAATGCTATGGTGGTTTTACGATGGGAAAGATGGAAGAGTTTATAGTTCTTGAAGCTACAGAAACTAAAGATACAAAAAAGCAACATTGCTACTCTTGGGTGTAACAGAAGTACAGTAGATTTTAAATAATATAACAGGGGCTTATATAGATACATCTGAAGAAGGAGTTTTCAGGCAATCGAACATCAGATAGCTACTGGCTACTAAAGCAAAATAAGGTTATGAGAGACACATGTTCGTCAAATTAAGGAAGATGATGGAGAAAAACTATGAAAAGTTCGTCATAATGTTGAGTAATCACGTAGGAAGGTACAAGTTCAATAGTTCCGAAGAACATTAGATCTATCAAATCGTCGAAAAAATTATTATCGCCAGAGTTACGACGAAATATAGACGGTAGGAGATAGTGTTACAATGGATAAGACCATAACTGTGTGGGACAACAGTTAGAAGGATAGAGACAGAATAAAAATACGAGATCAGGTATAAATGCAATTAGAAATTACACTAACAAATCAGGATCACGGAAAGACATAACGAACAAGAATGATTTATCTAAAGACACAACTAGTAAATCAGGAACTAGTAAATGTGGTAGATGCGGGTACAGTGCGCATACTCTATGGAATCAAGGATGTCCAGCAAAAAGGAAGTAGTAGGTATGTATGTATGTAAACGCTTTATTGTACCAAAAATAACAACAACAACAATAATAAACTAGTAGTAGTATTTACTATCATGTGAAAAAACTGGCCATTGGCGACAAACCGGACGATAACGTAAATTGGAAAGGGAACAGACGCAGGCACGAAGTGGATTTGATGGGAGTGATGAAGAATCGACAGGAGAAGTAAAAGAAATAGAAGAAAAAATCATGACGTGGTCAATATGAATGATGACGCGATAATAGAATATGAAATTGGAGGCATCAAGGCGAATTTGCGAATAGATTTTAGGTGTAAACTAAAATGTAATCACAGATAAAACATAATAAGGTTAAGAAAGAAAAGAATCAACATTTCAAATCAAGTAAAAGACAAGATCTTTCAACCTTATGGTAGTAGAATTTGGAAGTTAAGGGGAGATTGGAAACTACAATTTAGGAAAAAATCGGTGCTAGCCACTGTTTCTTATTAAAAATGGTAGATCTAGAGATTTATTGGACCAGGAAACAGCTGTTTGGCTAAAATTGTGTATTGGTTTAAATTAAATTAAGTTGCTCAGACACAGAAACCTTTTTCAAAAATTTAAGGATATATTTATTGAATTTAATTTATTTGAAGGAATTGCTTGAAAGCGACATTTTTAAGGAAGTGCATGTACCATCCCAATAGGTGTTACCTGTGGTACCTATTCTTAAAGACATTGATGACATACGGTTATGGGTGTAAGATGTGCTAATTTTGAGGAGAATCACGCACTATCTTGTACGAATAACCTACTACCCAAGATAAAATAGCACGACATATCTCTAAATTTGACTTTTTAAAATAAAGCAGTAAGTACATCACACTTGACACAATCCATTCGAATTCAAGGCATCTGACAAAATGTATCTAGATAATTGTCTAGATACAAACGATTAATGTTCGGCATTACTTGCGCGCCGGAGCTACTGAAGAAAATACTGGAGGAAAGGTAAATAATTTTATTGACGATATTCTGGTTTACGGGGTAAATGAACAACAACATGATGAATGACTATCAAAGGCTTTGAAAGGAAATAATGGGTGCTAAACGAGAACAAGTGTGGGTATAAAATGCAGAAATTCATGACGAGCATACTAAAACAATAGAAGAACTCCAGAGTTTTTGGGTTAGGTCAATTATATCAATAAGTGGCTGCCTAATCTTGCAAATATTACAGAATATTTGAAGAAATTATTGAAAGAAAAGATAGGAAAGAAGGCAGCCTTAGAAGGGTGGTGGAAGTACCAACAGGACTGAGCGTTTCAACAATAGAAACAAGCACTTTCTACAGTAGAAACCTTAGGGTACTATGACGCTGAAGATGAAACGAAAGTTATTACTGACACACGCCCGGTGGGATTAGGGGCTGATTTAATACTAAGCGATAGCAGAGGTCCAAGAAGCATTATTTATGGGAACCGAACTTTAACAGATCTTGAACTTCCGTACAAGACTTTAATTTTGTTTGGTCCTAAGTTAAAATTTGAGCGATGGGTGTAAGGATTATAGACTTACAGATCAATACTAAATATCTAATTTGCAAATATGGCAACTCCCACCTGGCTATATCGTGGATTACGTGCATACTGAACGCCTCACTTTGTAACGAGCAAGATACCTGGCCACTTATTCTTTAGAAGAGATAAAATTCCCTCATTGTTGCAATTAGCATACTATGGATGGTTCAGAGGTAAGATATAAGAACGTAATGCAGAAGGAAAAGGGAAAAGAATATGGGTGCAGGAAGAGAAGAGCCGAGGAACCAACACTTCTAGAAGGAGATGAAGTATACGTAAAAAATATGGAAAAAGGAATAAACTATCCGCGAAATTTAAATCTATGCCTTACATTGTGGAGCGCGCTGATGGCAGAGATGTGACTAAGAATTGAGGCAACTGGGCAGAAACTCAGGCGCAACGTTATTCGATTGAGAAGAAGGGGAAGAAGGTGAATGGAAAGTTCAGGAAGAAGAGTTAACTGAGGGGAATAGAAACGAACATACTGAGTGTGAAAACAAAGATGACTAATTGAGTACAGTAAAATTCTATGACCATTAATGATGATTGTTTAGATTCTTATATTGATTGTTGGACAGGAAAACGAATAAAAATATGATAAGGAAGGGATGTAGTGTTTGTACATAGCTAAGCTATAGTGGATATGACGTTGTCTCGAGCACACGGGTGTGGGGTAGACAGTGAGGCGGGAGCCACCGGCGAGAACGGACGTCTACGGGCATACTGGTGTGGTAACGAGCCAACTAACTAGCTCCTGTGACTTCAGGAGTACTACACTATCCTATCTCAAGATAGGACTTTCTTCGGTACTACGGGACTTTCGGAACGGTTCACGAATATAACAGATCGGGACCAACTTGTACAAACTTTGTTCCTGGTCAGAATTGAACAAACGATCTTTGGCGTCAGAATTTAACGAACAAGAATGTCTCACAGCACTATATATCATGTTGTGGACGCTGATAGGCCGATGATGACTCATCATGTCAACCCCCAGATGTCCACTGCTGGACCTAGGCCTTCCCCAATAAACTCCCCCACACCCGGTCTCGGCCCTCCGCATCCAGCCGCTTCCGGCCACCTGCCTCTGGTCGTCGGTCCACCTGGAGGCGCGGCGGGGCATCCCACCCTGCCCATGACGATTATCCTGAACCAATCCACTGCTAGGCTCTTCTCTTAACTGAGGACACTGATATATTTAAAATTGACATAGGAACGGGATGAAACTTGGCACACATATAGGTTAGGTCCTGAAATAGGACATTGGATAGTTTTTATCCCGAAAAAATATCTCATTCCTACGGGAAGTACATAATAATTTGGAATGTAAAGTCGTCCACGCGGACGTGGCCACGAGCCACAGCTAGTGCCCTATAAAATCAAACACACATTCATAACCTATTGTACACATCGACCGAGTGTACAATAGGTTATGAATGTGTGTGGCCGAGAAAAACAACTGAGTATGAAGTCATCATCATCATCATCATCAGGTTATTTTTGTCTCCACTGCAGGAGCACAACCCTCTCTCATCTGCCGGAGACAGACGGAGGATTTGGCCGACACTCCCCGCGCTGGCCAGACGGGTTGGGGAGGCCTGATTGATGTTTTATAATGTATTCCCTCAGTCGCCTTGTACGACATCCACGGGAAGAGTTGGAGTGCTCCTATTCTACTCTACCGGAAACCACACGGCAAGAGTATGAAGTGCTGCTTTTGAAGTCACATACCAATGCTTGCTCCACAAACTGTACTCACGGATCGTCTTCTAATTTATCAGACTGCCTCTCGTCTGGTTCCGGCTGCAGTATCAGCCCTCCCGTGGAGCCTTGGTACACGCTGGACCCTCGCCGGGAGGTCGCGCCGAGGGACGCGGAAACCAGGTCTTGGGGGAGGTCGTCCTCTGAGGCAGACTTCCTTGCTGGACCTTAGAATATTTCGGAAAATATAACATAGTTTGGTACATTGCTGATAAAATTTGAGCATAATATTATCAAGTTAGAAATGGGTTTATGAGAAACACATTCGTTATGTTGGTCTTTGTGTCTAGTATAATGTCATTTATAACCATAATCATCATCATCTTCAGCCTGCAATAGACCACTGCTAAACCTATGTCCAGCAGTGGACACACGTGAGAACACTATCGCAAGCTACCCCCCCCCCCTCCCCCCTCCCCTCCCCCTCCCCCTTCAGTCACAGTCTCCACTCAACTACTCGTTTTATGAGCGATAATCGAGTTCTCCGACAGTTATGTCCATCCTACTGACACTTCAACGTACTAACTTTTTGAGCTATGTCGAAGACTTTAGTTCTATGGCCGTTCTCTTCATTTCGGTCCCTTTTTTCCATCCTGTCCCTTAGAGAAACTCTATAAACAGGCCTCTGACTACCCGCGACTTTGGGATTTCGGACTAGTCCTACTGTACCGTGGGTCTTTATCGGTAGGACACACTGATTGAAGAATATTGTCGTCAGGTACTGACTTATCTGTACCTGGATATATACCTGGGTGAATACATTGGGCCCCGAACTCAACTCTCTTCCCGAGAACGCCGAGACACGGGAACTTGATCTTGATCGTCTGCAGAAGGCACTCCTCATATAAATCCCAGATATGCAGCCACTGTGACAAAAGATTATGTAAAAGTATATTTAATTAATATAAACTTAACATTACAAAACAAACAAAAAAAATATAAAACAAAACCTAACTATTATACACTACAAATAAAAAATTGACCCCAGTTCGTCCCCTGCTGGCAGAGTACCCAGGAGACTGGCGGCATTGCCTCGCTGGATTGCGAGGCTTACGCGCTGGGCAAAGTAGCCGCCAGCTCTGGGGTCCCGGGTATTCTCCACCAGTCTTTTCGAGATGTCCCTGAAAAGGTGGTGGGCACCGGAACCCCACGCGCCCTGGGTCTCGACCCCAAACGCCTCAAAGATGAGGTCTTCACTGAGGCACTCATATTTGCGGCGCTTGAGATCCTCCGCGTTGGAAGCAGCTGCGCCAGCTCTCACGGAGGTACATGGAAGATGGGACGGCGCAAGTGTATCTACGCATGTAGCGTATTATGTAAAATGTATTGAATTACTTTTAAGATATGTTGCAGAGCGTTGAAAAACAATCGACCAGTTTTTTTATCGACTGACTAGCTGTGGCCGCTGCTCCGCTCGCGTGGACTACAGGATTAAATAAAGTTGAAATTTAATAAGTGTTCATTCCATTCCTCCTCCCCTTCCGTCGCCCCTTCTCCCTCCCGCTCCCACTCCAGGTCCAGTTGCATACCAACGTAATGTATGTGAGTTTATGAAAATTATAAATTCGCATAACTTTTTATTGAGTTAGCCGATTTAGTACACCTTGGGTTACATTATTGAAGTTTTAGTAGGGATCCCTAATTTTTTATAGTAATAAATATAGCCTATGTTACTCAGGGATAATGTAGCATTCTAATGGTGAAAGAATTTTTTAAATCGGTCCAGTCGTTTTTGAGTTTATTCGATACAAACGTACAAATCTTTTCTCTTTATAATATTAGTTAGTGTAGATAAGATCATAGATTAGTAAACTCATACCTAGCTAGGCAATATCTATGGAATACTAAAAAATAGGGAAGAAACTGCTATGGAAAGGGGGAAAAAGAGCAAATATCAAAATGACGGTGGCTCATGTCAGAACAGACAACGACCGAGATAAGCTCTGACATTGGGAGAGAGCCGCGGTAGCCGGGTCGGTTGTGCACTCACCTCGCGTTCATGAGGTCCTGGTACCCCCCCCGTACCAATGGGTTTTTCGAAACTTACGTAGTACGGTTTATTTATAATACCACAGGCTTTTCGGTGAAGGAAAACATCAGGAGGAGACCTGCATATGCCAAAGGAGAATTTCTAAGGCTATGTGAAGTCTACGAAATCGGCTCGGGGCTCCGTCGGTGGACAGGGGTTTGGCACAAAAGATCATGAAGGGTCGAAGGTCGCCAGGTCTTCCCGGCCCCCTGAGAAGATAAGAAGCTTTGACATTCCTTTGACTCACACAATTGCTGCAGTAGGCGACGACGATCTCCCTGGCGGCGAGGATGGCCACGTCGAGCACGGCTGGCGGCGCGGGCGCGGGCGCCGCGAGCGTCGCGAAGGGCGCGCGCTGCCAGCGCTCCCACAGGCGCACGGCGCCGTCCGCGCTGCCCGTCGCTATCAGGTGCAGGGATGGCACCACGTGGAAGCAGCTCACGCCCTGGCGACCATTTCTACATTCAACTATCGGATCGAAAAAGAGACACAACATAATTTGTTCAGATCAAACAAGGCGCACCAGAAAAGAGCACTATCGCAAGTACCGGGCACTCCTCCTCCCCCTCCCCCCCCTCTCCTCCTCCCCCCCCCATCTCCTCCTCCCCCTCCTCCTCCCCCTCCTCCTCCCCTTCCGCATCCCCGCTATTACCTGCGTCGCTACCACATACTGGCGGCGAAACATGCTGAGTCAGGGCCTTTCCTAGGCCCTAATTCGCGACACACGCGACACACACACGCAGGGCTCCAGGCTGCGCTCTCGCGGGCTCCCAACGTTGGTTGGGCGCCCGCGAAGCGATATGGTATGTTTTGTCCAAGAAATTTATGCTTTGTACTTGTTTGTGAATTTATGTTCACTGAGGTGAATAAATGTCTATGTCTATTAGGATCTCAAAACCGTGAGGTTGGGAGGACCTCGGGTGGTGGAGAGGCTGTAACCATCTAAATTGTGTAAACGGCTTGGAGGAGCCTGATTACTCAAACGACGAGATGGTCAGACCGAGACGGACATGAGAAATAAAAAAGGAGACCGTCACCTACCCTCTGCACTTTGAACACATAGTCTTTGAGCAGGCCGGGCAGGTGTCTCGCTCGCACGCTGGCGGCGCCGTCGTGCGAGCAGGACAGCAGCGTGTCTGTCCGCGCGTGCCGCACGCGGCGCACCGAGCGCGCGTGCGCGCCGCGGCTGGTGGACACCGAGCAGTACGCCGAGTGCGGGGGGGACGACAGCTCCTGAAACACAACCAGCTTCTGATGTGCCCCATCTCGCTCTTCATGTCATACATATATGGTCCAAACTCGTGTGCACTGTCATTGTCTTCTTGCAGTCATATCCCTTCTCTGCATTTTCAATATCCTAACACATTTTGGTGTGGTTTCCGGTGAAGTAGAACAGGACCACTCCAACTCTTCCCGTGGATGTCGTACAAGGCGACTGAGGGAATACATTATAAAACATCAATCAGGCCTCCCCACCCCGTCTGGCCAGCGCGGGGAGTGTAAGCCAAATCCTCCGTGAGAGAGGGTTGTGCTCCTGCAGTGGAGACAAAAATAACCTGATGATGAACACATTTTACTATGAAAAGACAAATATAGTTACCGATTTACTTGATCCGTGTGCAATTAATATTATTATGGAGAAGTGAAAAGATTATGGCCAGTTTTTGATCCTTCACTATCCTCTTACAACTACACACTTATATCCCTCCCTCTTACCAACCTTTCCCGCTACCTCTCATCCTTCCTTCCCCTCTACTTCCCTCCCTCACTACTCCGTCTCCGGTAAAATTCGGATTCAACACTCCCGATAAAGAAAACATTAGCAAAATATTCTAGTTGTGAACTTGCATGAATATGTTCAACTCCAACTCTTCCCGTGGATGTCCTACAAGGCGACCAGGGGAATACATTATAAAACATCAATCAGGCCTCCTCAACCTGTATGGCCAGCGCGGGAAGTGTAGGCCGAATCCTCCGTCTCTCTCCGGCAGATGAGAGAGGGTTGTGCTATAAACTAAGTCTCACAATGAACCCCTAGTTTCAAGAACCAGCGTATACCAAAACAAAATCGGGCTTACCCTCCAGAAGTAATAGTTGATGCTGTCTGTGGACTTGGTATAGAATAGCGAGACCCTGGGCTGCAGGAACTTCAGCCTGGTGATGTCACCGCGCTCCGACCCCAACGCCAGCTCGGCCCCCGGGGCCGAGGGGCAGTAGGACATGCACTGTACGAGAATACTATAGATAGTTCAGTTTACCACGGCGCGCCCCACTCATCTCTAAATCTGATCAGATTAAGTAGTAAGTATTCAAGTGGAAAGCCTTGGAGGAGGCCTTGGTCACAAGACAAACTGCAAAAAAACGAAGGGAAGAGGAAAATGAATATGAAACATAGGTTACTGCATAAATGAATGTATCTATACATATGATAAAAGAGTAGAAAAACAAAAGAAAAGCGAATCTGTACATTAAAGTTAAAAAAAAAATTTCACTGCCCGGACATTACTGGAGACCAGTAGAGTCCAAAAATATAATAAAAAAATTTCTTATCTGTCTGTATGTATGTATGTACGGGCTAATCTTGGAAACTACTGAACAGAATTTGACGGCGTTTTCACTGTTTAATAGCTTTGAGTTTGGGGCACAATCTGATAAAAATTATATCTCAATAAAATGTCAGGAGACTGATCTACAAGTTGACCTCTCGTTTCATATCATTTGTATGACAGTGTAGTTCAACATTACTGGTAATTGCAAGAACTTGACAGAAAGTGACAGAGATGTTTTAAAGCTCAATTATAGATTTATTTTAGCTGATGTATTTCAGGTATTTCCACAAGTCTCGATACAAAAAGTTCGCTATTCGATAATTAGTGGCCCTGTATTAGACCGGTGATCGTCGACAATGTCAATATCGAAGCTGTTCAGGAGTACGTCTGCCTAGGACAGACAATATAGTTGGGTAGGATCAATTTCAAAAGCTGACAGAAGAATCCAGTTAGGGTGGGCAGTATTCGGAAAACTGCGTCAAGTCTTTACGTCACCTATTCCATAATGTTTAAAGACAAAAATCTTTAATCAGTGCGTCCTGCCTGTCATGATTACAGCGCGGAGACGTGGACACTGATGGTGGGTCTGATCCACAAGATTCAAGTGGCTCTGCGAGCTATAGAGAGGGCAATGCTCGGGGTCTCTATGAGGGATATGATTCGTAATGAGGAGATCCTATGAATAACGAAGGTGACCGACATAGCCGAAAGAATTAGTAAGCTGAAATGGCAGGTCACATCTGTCGTAGTACCGAACGGCCGTTGGGGCAGACGGGTTCTAGAGTGGGACGCGACGTCCCACGCGCAGGGTGGGACGCCCTGCCGCCAGGTGTATGGACGACCTGAAGATGGTGGCCGGAAGCGGCTGGATCTGTAGGGCGTTGTGGCATTCATTGGGGAAGGCATGTCCAGCAGTTTGACTAATATATTAATATTAGTATTGTGGTTTACGATTTATGACGTATTAAAAAAAACTACTTACTAGATCTCGGTCAAACCAATTTTCGGTGGAAGTTTGCATGGCAATGTACATCATATATTTTTTTTTAGTTTTATCATTCTCTTACAGGGGGGGGGGGGGACACATTTTACCACTTTGGAAGTGTCTCTCGCGCAAACTATTCAGTTTAGAAAAAAATGATATTAGAAACCTCAATATCATTTTTGAAGATATATCCACACGTATGGGATTGATGAAAAAAAAATTTTGAGTTTCAGTTCTAAGTATGGAGAACCCCCAAAATTTAATGTTTTTTTTTTCTATTTTTGTGTGAAAATCTTAATGCGGTTCAAAGAAAATACATCCACTTACCAAATTTCAATAGTAAGTTCTTATAGTTTCGGAATAAAGTGGCTGTGACATACGGACGGACAGACAGACAGACATGACGAATCCATAAGGGTTCCGTTTTTTGCCATTTGGCTACGGAAACCTAAAAATCTGTGGTCCAACGGGCGAAACCGCCGCCGGAACGCAAATTTTTACCCGACTTAAAAAAAGGAGGTTCTCAATTGGATAGTATGTTTTTTATGTATATTAATATTTTTAATGCATAACCAGATTAATAGATTTCTTTTAGGATTTAGTAACACGTAATACATAAGAATGTGTAATGTTAAGTTGTCCACCCGGACGAAGTCGCGGGCAACAGCTAGTATGTATATATATATCCTATCCTACTAATATTATAAACGCGAAAGTTTGTAAGTATGGATGGATGTTTGTTACTCTTTCACGTAAAAACTACAGGACGGATCGGGATGAAACTTGGCACACATATAGGTTAGGTCCTGGAACAGGATATAGGATAGTTTTAATCCCAAAAAACATCTCATTCCTACGGGAAATACATAATAGTTTGTGATGTTAAGTCGTCCACGCGGACGAAGTCGCGGGCAACAGCTAGTATATATATATAAATTTAGTAAATAAAGGCTTATATTATCATATTATTATTTCTTCAAGACAGGAATAAAAGAAAGCACGAGACAAACAGACACACACATACCAATAAACATACGCGTTAAAAGATCTTAGGCGTTTTGGTCCCAGCATAACAAAGACTAACTGACACGCCAGTGAAAAGGTCTCATTATGTAGAATAATAGTTACTCGGCGGCTTATCTCAGTTAGCAGTATTTACGGCGTTGTGGGCCTTCTAGTACCCACACGGCAATAAATAAATATGTCAGACATTCACACCAATTATCCAGTCCCAAACAAGGCAGAGCCTGTGCTATGGTTACTAGATAACGCATACTTAAATACTGGCTTCTGTATATTATGGTCCTTCGAGCCGGATTTGAACAAGAGCGATTTGAAGCTCTCTCTATATATAAAGATCTAACAAAAATAATAATAGGGTCGTACAGTAGGTATGCTGGGCAGGCCGGTGATGCAGAAGACGGGCGTGTGCGAGAGCGTGGAGGCGTCGTACACGGTCAGGCTGCGGTCGGACGCGGCCAGCGCCAGGCACTGGGCGTCCTGCGAACAGCCGCACGTCCCCAAAACTTACTATCAGTTACACAATTACAAATGCCGTGTGGTTTCCGGTAGAGTAGAATAGGACCACTCCAACTCTTCCCGTGGATGTCGTACAAAGCGACTGAGGGAATACATTATAAAACATCAACCAGGCCTCCCCAACCCGTCTGGCCAGCGCGGGGAGTGTAGGCCAAATCCTCCGTCTGTCTCCGGAAGATGAGAGAGGGTTGTGCTCCTGCAGTGGAGACAAAAATAACCTGATGATGATGACACAATTATTAAGTACCTTTAGTGCTATTCTGTAAAATACAAACTCACGTGCGAGTCTCACTCAAGTGACTTCACTCACTTCGAAACATTCCAGAGCTATCGAAGTGAAGTGAACAAAGAACTCGCTTCACTTCGACAGTGCTCTGGAATGTTTAAAGAATGTCAATGGTTTAGGTTTCGAAGTGAGTGAAGTCACTTGAGTGAGACGAGCACGTGAGTTTGTATTTTACAGAATAGCACTACATGTCAATCTGTAAGTCGTTTAACTGTGACCTTGGTAGAAGATATGTTATGTTATCATACTTTATCCATCTGTTATCCACCAATTATTTATTTGTTATCCATGTGTTATCCATCTGTTATAATTATAAATTAGATCTGTTATACAGTTTTACTGTTTAGAACCTTGGGCTCCAAACAATAATATCGGATAGTAAATACTCACATCTAAATATACAGCATCAGTTATCCAACAGTTCTTGACGCGACGAGTGATGCCTGATCTGTGATAGAACACCTGAAAAAGAATTCAGAACTACTGCTACAGACGATTATTTGAATGACAAAGATGCCTAAACCTAATCCATTGGCATTCTGTAAACATTCCAGAGCACTGTCGATGTGAAGTGAACAAAGAACTCACTCACGTCGACGATTCTCTAGAATGTTTACAGAATGTCAATGGATTAGGTTTTGAAGTGAGTAAAATCACTCGAGCGAGACTCGCACGTGAGTTTTTATTTTACAGAATACCACTACAGGTCGTTCTTGGGTGACCACATAATATGAACAAAGAAGCTTCAGGCATTTTCATTGCAGATAGTGGAGAGCCGTTTCGTTATACAGAGCTCTTTGAGAATGGAGTCATTATCTCTCATAGCTGTCCATGGTTATAGCAAGTAGTCTTCTCTTCTGATCTCAATAGCACCAACTTAGGAACGGAAGCTCAAACCATCCACCTCCCATGGCCTTTTGACATCTAGGTCACCCAGGCCGAATCACGGGGGAGGTTCCCGGCACTTGCTCAGGTGCTCTTTGTCGGAGCACCCGGCTTGATCCCCCTACAAATAAGTAATTCTGTGCTCGGTCCTCTATACGGCAACTCTCCCCATTCAGGGGCGCGACATCACGATGACGGCTTCGTCGTCGGGCTGCTCAGTCAGTCTGTCGAGTCAGATTCAGTCAATACAGTCGGATAGATACGTAAATAGATATCGCTCATATCTTTTTAGGGTTCCGTAGCCAAATGGCAAAAAACGGAACCCTTATGGACTCGTCATGTCTGTCTGTCTGTCTGTCCGTCCGTATGTCACAGCCACTTTATTCCGAAACTATAAGAACTATACTGTTGAAACTTGGTAAGTAGATGTATTCTGTGAACCGCATTAAGATTTCCACACAAAAATAGAAAAAAAAACAACAAATTTTGGGGTTCTCCATACTTAGAACGGAAACCAAAAAAAAAATTTTTCATCAAACCCATACGTATGGGGTCTTGGATAGGTAGGTCTTCAAAAATGATATTGAGGTTTCTAATTTCATGTTTTTCTAAACAAAATAGTTTGCGCGAGAGACACTTCCAAAGTGGTAAAATGTCCCCCCCCCCCCCTCCTGTAACTTCTAAAATAAGAGAATGATAAAACTATCGATCAATGTTACAACGAACTACAATAACTTTTATATTATGTTACTTGCTGCTACGGAACCCTTCATGGGCGAGTCCGACTCGCACTTGGCCGCTTTTTTTTCTTTTCTTAGGAACGATATCGACGTTTAACGCACCAGGCTTCTGAGCCTTACCTCGTAGCAGTGCAGCAGCCGCAGCGTCCCGCTGTAGACGCCCACGCGGCCGCCGCGCGACACGCACGCGTAGCAGAACGACTCTTCTCGCTCGATGCTCACCAGCTTCAGTATTGTTTCTCTCTGGAAACATATGACAGTTGGCTGGAAAAGTCGTAACTAATAATCAACAGGGCTTGGCAGGTGGACTGGTGATCGCAATAATAATACACAGGATAACGCTGCTGCCCATCCCTGGTTCAATCCCTTAGTCGCTTTGACGACACCCACGGGAAGATCGTGGGTGGTCCTATTCTAAGCCGGGAACCACACATCGATAGGATGATGATGTTTTCCGAACTAGTGGCTCGGCACTAGTTCGGAAAACATCATCGTATTGGCCCTTAGACGTCCACTGCTGGACATAGGCCTTCCACAATGAATGCCACTACCTGCATTCAGTGTGGTTCCTATCGCTGTGTGGTTCCTGGATTAGAATAGGACCACTCCCAAACTTCCCATGGGTATCGTCAAAGCGATTAAGGGATTGAACGTTCATCTATGTATCATTATAGCGATCACCAGTCCACTTGCCAAGCGTGGTGATCACGGCAAATCCCCCAATGGACAGCCCAAAAAGTATCATTCTTTAGGTAGTCTTATGTTCAGCAGTGGACGTCGCAGTAGGACGTCGGATGATGATGAAATGTTCTGTATAGTTTTACTAATAAGCGAAAACCATCTTCTCAAAGTGGACAACTCCATTGTTCAGAAAGAAAAATATTACATTATTAAAGCTTTCTCTAAGACCCACCTTACAATGTTCCAGCCTTGTAACAGCAGGCTCCTGCACCGCCGTCCACGCATCAGCTCTGGAGCTGGTCTTCTTGGCGCCCACCTCCACCAGCTTGCAGACCAGCTGCCTCCAGCGCACGCGCCCGCTGCAGAACGGATCTAGGAGCTGGAACAGCTTGTGAGCGTGGGTAGTGTATCTGTGATGACCTGGTTTAGAGAGAGCGTTTTTATTGAAGATGATGGGTTTGCACTTGACCCCAATTTCACCGATGGTAAGAGATGATAAGGCCTAATACCTAGAAGATGCTTCTTCACGAGTCCCATTATAACAATAGACGATTATTTTAATTAAAAATATACCTGGCACTAATGCATTTTGCTTAAGCCTCGCACAATCTTTGCACAATCATGCCGTGTGGTTTCCGGAGAGTAGAATAGGACCTCTCCAACTCTTCCCGTGGATGTCGTACAAGGCGACTAAGGGAATACATTATAAAACATCAATCAGGCCTCCCCGACCCGTCTGGCCAGCGCGGGGAGTGTCGGCCGAATCCTCCGTCTGTCTCCGGCAGATGAGAGAGGGTTGTGCTCCTGCAGTGGAGACAAAAATAACCTGATGATGAATCTTTAATCATCCGACATACGTCCAATGTTGAACATAAGCTTCCCCAATGGAATACCACTTTTGGGGGGCTGTCAGTTGGGGGATTTGCCGTAACCACCACGCTTAACAGGCAGATGGGAGAACGCAGAACTCTTGGTCATTGTTTTATCTACCTGTTGTCCAGAAGTAGAATTCCTCAATTCCTTCATACATCTTAGACTTTGGACTACAACCTCGAACTCTACGTACCCCAGAGGTTGCCCTCACCAAATATATCGTCGAGCGCTGCAACGAACCCTCCCTCGTCCAGCCACCGCGCCTCCCCCTGCCCCTGCCCCCGCGCCGGCCCCTGCGCGCGCGCACGTCGCGGGAACTCTATGCCTTCCTGCGCCGCAGCCTCTACCATCACCGACTCTACTTTACTGAAATATATATAATAAATTTTTCTTTTTTTTATAATAATATACATACACTTGTCTGATCAAAAACTACGATATTCTCCTGTGCTATGGAAATTAAACAAGAATACGACAATTCACAAATACGATATCAAGACCGGGACCAGCTTGTACAAATGGTACAAAGTTGTCTGTCGCCAATGAGAATAAGTGTATGACAGAGTTGTATGACGTATAACGTCCCTCACGATCGGCTATGTTCTCACGCTCGCTACTGCCAGCCTTAAAACTGGGGGGGGGGGGGGGGGGGGACAGAAGGAAATTAATGAGTATGATTTGATAAGATGTTGAGAATACTAGCTCTGCCCTCTCCAACTCTTACACTCTTTCCAATGCAAACTCCGAAGTGGAAATTCCCAAAACGTGGCTGTTCCTTTGGGTCTTTCCTTTTTTCTAAACCATCCCAGGGTGTCGATTCTGTAAAATTGAAACAATAACTCGAAAATCGAAACGAATACCGACGCTTACTGCGAATTAGATCACGAACGACTCTGAATAGGTATTTTGTAAACAAGAACAAGCCACTTTCGAAGTTGTGTGAGCTTCGTTGCTCGCATTCATTGGACTAGTGCTTGACGCTCTGAAAAATATCCTAGTCAATATAATCGAGTTTTTTTTATCGTTTAACTTATTTAAAGAAATTTACTAATAAAAAATTGTTTAAGTGCTTTCCTTTAACTACAGTTTCTAAGTCTAGATTTTTTTTGCATACAGCATAAAGTTACATAGTAAAAAATACATAATGCAATCAAATATTGTCATTGCTTTAAAAAAAAAGAATTTCATACTCATTCTTGGCCAACATGGTTTCAACCTACTGATGGTTCATTCAATTGTACACTATATAGATGTCTAATGCGTAGCACACTATAGTTTGTTTTAAACAAAACTTAAAGGAAGAAGAGATTATTGTTATTTGGAGTTGTTACTCCTCAAGATCGGCAAGATCCTCAAGATGAATATGAGGTATATGAATATGAGGTACACCAGAAAGTATCGAGTATGTGACGAAGTATCGATACCTAGTAAAGTATCGTAACAAAAGTATCGAGTACGAAAATACTTGGTATCGTAACGAAAGTATCGATACTACTCAGGTATCAATACTTTTTGCGGATCCCTAGTTGTTGTGAATACTACTGATTACGCATTTGGATTGATTTTTTTTCTTTTACGTGTGATTTATCGACTCCACTGTACTATAACAATGGAACCAAGCTTTGTTAAGGCAAATAGCTCAAATTTGCCCAGGATTGATGTATTAATGTTGGGCGATTTCCTCGCAACAAATAAAGAATTTTGCTCGCTGAGTTACGAGAAACGTGAAAACTTCCTTGTAAGTAAATTTTGTATTTATCTTTACCCTAGATACAACCAACCTAGATATAATCAAACTTTTTGAACTCGTGCGAGTTTATTTTACTTTCATAGGTTATTTGCACAATAAACTTGTCATTGTTTATTTTTGAGGTGAGCTCCCTTACAGCTTGTATGTTGCTATTTTAGAGTTAATACCATGTTAATACCCGATAAAACTAGTACATTTCTGTAACTAAAAAACACTCCTCATAGTAAACACCTAAATCACCAAGTCAGTGTATATGTATTTGTTCTAATTAATTTCAATTATTTTAGGTCTTCAAGACCATCATATGGGGATGATGCAATCAGTTATGTGCAACTAAAACGGGAAGGAAACATTTGTACAGTAAAGTGCAAAATTTGCCCAGAGCATAAAGTCCATGCAAAACTATATGCTGTTACATTGATGGTTGATGAAGATGAAGAAAAAGTAATATTAATCGAATGCCATGATTGTGTTGCTCCCCAGGGCGGATGTAAGCATGCCATAGCGCTGCTTATGTGGATCCATAGACGAAGCGAAGAACCTTCATGCACAGAAGTTCAATGTTACTGGCGGAAATCAAAGTTATCAAGAGTTGGCACTACCTTGAAATTTATATCTGCAAAAGATCTATCTAAAGGTAGCCCTATATTGCCTTCTAACTCCACAGTTCTTGAAAAATTTTTTAGAAGAAGGACAAAATAGAAAATATGACAACTGCGAGCTACTAAAGTATCAACAAGATTATAATTGTAATAAACTACTTAGCGTCTCAATGCACCAACTTGTGCTTACATATAAGGAAGAGTGTTGTGACTTATTTTTAAGTAAAATTAATTTGACTGTTGATCTTATTAACAAGATTGAAATAAGACACACCAGCAATGAAACGGGAAATAATAAGCAAGAAACTAGGGAAAAAAAATCAAGAATACTGGACTGTTCATATCCCAAAAATATCCAATGATAGCAGGTTCCCCTGATGGAATATGTCAAGATAGCATTGTGGAGATAAAATGTCCCATAAGCAACAAAACGTATCTCAATTATATAAAAAATGGGAAACACAGCAAGAAATGCTTTGCCCAGGTTCAAATGCAAATGTACCTAAGTGGTCTAAATAAGTGTTACTTCAGCATCGCAGACCCAAATTTTACTACTAATAAAAATATAGAAATTATATGTATAACTTTTGATGAGCAATATATGTCAGGCATGAAAGTGTTATTAAATTTTGAAAAAACTTATGTGTATCCATTGTTATATAAAAGTATAGAATAGGAAATAAAAATGCAGTAATTTCATTTGTGTTTTATTTAATAAGAGAATCTTGTATATTAATCAAACCACAAGCTATAGTTATCACATCATCAAGAACTTTAACCAAACTTAAGATAGGCATGTTACTATTAACACCTTGATGCTTGATTTTAAATGGTGATGTAGAGACAGAATGTAGAAACGGCTTCAATGGTGATGTCATCTGATTTACTGAACTGACTATTGTTTGGTTAGCTTTACTTCTGAATGTTTTCCATGTGTGTACTTGAATTGATTTATCCAACACTCTTGGTGTTACTTGGGGAACTTCTACATTCTGCTGAACTGTAAAACAAATATTTTATTATTTAAGTGCAATGTTATAATTATGAACACAAATAGGAGATTACTAGGTCACAGAAAAATCTATGTAGTTTTGTGTGTACCAACAATGTACCTATGTAATAACACTGAGAATAAAATTAACTTTTTCAATGCTATATTCTAATAAATAAGTTAATATTAAATACCTGAACTACCGGATGCAATTTCTTCAAAACTTGATTGTTTTGTAACTATACATTTTTCTTCGAATTCCTTTTTACACTCTTCAAGAATCATAATTCTTCGTTTCTTAGCTATATAGGGTCGCTCTGTTGTGTCAGATGTTCGTGTTTTCCTGTCTGGTTGGCATATAAATTTATGGGGCATACATCCTGGTTTCATACGTACTTGTGATACTGACCCCATCACATGATACTCCATATAATTTCCATATCATTTGGCAACTGGAAAAAGAAAAGTTAACGATTAAAATTGTTATTAGGAATGATGGCCAAGACCAAAACAAACATAACCTCAATAAATTAGTTATTCCATAGCCTCAATATTTCAACTATTTCATATCAAACAAACATTTTAAGTATAAGATCTATCAATATATGATAACATACTCACATCAAAGTGGTCTTCACAGAAATAAAGTGGCGAATTCGTGACTACGTTGTTTCGCCGTGCGAGCTTTAACCAAACCATTTATCTCTTGTTCATAACTTGTTTGGAACATGTACAAACACTTTGTTGGGTGTTTTTATTGATGTGTTTTTACACTGCAGTACTGCACACCACATATAAACTTTGGAATTCATTTTTATCACACGAATTAATTGAATATTTTGTTGACTTTCTTCGTACGCATAGACACAATGACATGTTTACCTAACCGTGACGTCAGAGCCGACGCCATGACAGCTGCGAGCTGTTTGCGCGCAATATTGAAAAAATATTATCAAAATGGCTTTAAACTCCGTTAAACTTAAGTTTTATACCGAAATAAAGGTTTTTTCGTAAATAGTAAATGTGTACCTACATTACGGAAGAGGATTTCAAAATCTTTCGTCATGCCTATTTGGTACTTTCGGTTGATACGATAAATAACCATGTTCATTCTAATTTTTACTTTGTCGCTATAATAATAAGGTGCTAGGGATGGTCACAATTCGGAATTTGACTGCACTACTAGTAGTAATCGCTACCAAACATAACATATTTCGCAACTGTGAAAAACAAATGGAACGAGAAAGAACAGCTGACCTCAGGTCAGTGACCTGTTTGAATATCTAGATATCTACCTCGGCTTGTATTCCAATTTTAGTTACCTAGAAGATAAGAAAAACAAGTTTACAGGTCATAATAAAGCAACGATCTCTATGTAGGTACTACTAGGTGGAGCGTTCCAAACAATCGCTCTGTTCCACGCAAGTAGCCACAACTCTTTTACATTCACAATGAAACTAGTGCAGTTACTACGCAGACATTTAATTATTACTAAATATTGACTCTACGGTTAAATTATGTCAATATTAAAGAATGTGAAAAAGTTGTGGCTACTTGCGTGGAACAGAGCGATTGTTTGGAACGCTCCATCTAGTAGTAGATAGAGATCGTTGTAGTAAAGATAATATTTATGTACTAGAGTGAGTGAGTCAGGACTCGTGATTCTCACTGGGGGCAGGGAACTTTATATAATTTGTACAAGTTGGTTCGAGTCTGGATGTTATATTGAATTGTCCTTTCCTTAGGTACTTTGTTTCCATAACACAGAGATGTATATACCTACATGTAATATTAATGACTCATTAAAGGAATTTATGGTTCGGATTTGAAAGAAATAGGATCAGAAAGTACTGAAAAAAATACATTTGGTTATTTGAGATAAAATCCCGCCAGCCCATTTCCTCCATTTCGATAAAATTTATATGGGAACACCGCTGAAGTATAACCTACCAAACAAAAAAAGAAACATCAAAATCCATTCAGAATTGGCGAAGTAATCGCGTAACATACTAAAAAAACATACTGTCGAGCTGAGAACTTCCTCCTTTTTTGAAGTCGGTTAAAAAGAAATTCAAAGAACAACAATGCAATAAGAAACATGGCGGGCATGGCGGCTAGGGGTGTGAATGAGAATTATCTATGTTAAAGCAAGACAGGTATAACTGCCATTAGTTCGTTTCATATAACTGTTGTTACTATGAAAGTTGCGACAGATTGTAACTAGTTTCGTATTAGCGCCATCTGTTACGTAACACGTTCATGAACTCATTAGGTGATTACATGTAATGACATCTAGCGACGGGTAGTGTTACCACTTTTTACCTTCGCCACAACAAAGATAATATATACTAGAGTAAGATAAGCAATCCCCGAACAAAAAGTGTAAATCAAAAATTGGTAGCATAAACTTAGATGGCGCATTTGCTATCCAATTCTAAAAGTATTATCTAAAATCCGCACGGCGCTGGTGTTTTTAGTGCACTGTTTCTTAATGATTCCCAGTTGTATATGAGAATTTTAGGAAATCTTTGTCAAAACATTGCATGCATTTTTTCTAACTTAGATTTTTTTCTTGTTAATACAAGTAGTGTATCACTGGTGATTTTTCTTCATACTGACCCACCGCAATGGCTCACCTTGTATATCACCATCAGCCGAAATATGTCCACTGCTAAATATAGGTAAGCCTCAATAAAATTACACATTAGGGATTTGCCGTGTGCTGACTGACGCTCCAGCTCCGACAAAGTATATCTTTTACTGCTTGCTCTAATTTAACACCTGCCTTGTCGATTTTGTGGAAACTGAAAAGGTATATTTTTTCACTGTAATAGGATGGTTAAGGCTTTCACTACTTCCTTTATACAGGTGAAGTTAAAGATTGGGACAAATATGTAGGCACTATTTTCACCATTTTTGGTAGCTATCATTACCCAGGAATGATAGTGGACATAGTATCTGCAAGTAGATAAGTGTTATGATTTGTTTGTGATATCATTTAAAATACACGGTAAGTCGCATAATAATTAAGAAAGCTATAAAAACGTACCTTTGTTCTTATTAGGTCCAAATTGATTAATTAATTCTTCCGACAACCTATAAACCTCCACATAGTCGTTTTCGCTGATTTTACGTATAATATTAGCTTGATGCTGGATATCATAATAGTGAGCTTCTTCTACTGAACTTATGAATTGAAATGAACGAGCCATCTTTAAAATACGTCACTAAACACAAGTAACCACTATTCTGCGATAGAATAACTTTTATTTTCCAGTTCCACAACATTCGATCAAGTTTTCACGCACAAAATAGTAACTTTTTGCTAGTCGAATACAAGTACGAGTTGTAGATAGAAATAGCGTTCGTAATGTTGCTATAAAATACCATTCTAAAGTTATCTCATACAAACAAAAGTCGACATGTCCACTAACAGTAGTTACAACACGAAGTCGCACTCGAAAGTGTAGCGCTAGCATAGAAATCGAACGACTGTGAACTTTAATTAATGCAAATGTGAAATCTCACGGCGGATTTAGATTATAGTTGCTAAGTTAAGCTTTACAAAATTTTTCTACAGCAATTCCACAATATTCGTGCCAATTTTCACGCACAAAGTACTAAATCTTCGTCGAATGCAGACACGAGCTTCGAATTGAACGACGTGCATAATGTTGCTTCAGGATACGATTCTAAACGTCATCTCATACAAACAAACGTCAACATGTCCATTTAACAGTAGTTACAACCCGCCGCCGCGCCCGAAAGTGTGGCGCTGGTATAGAAATCGAACGACCGTAAACTTTACGGCATACGAATTTGAATTACTAAGCAATTTCGAAGTCGAGTTGCAAAGTTACTTTTTACAGAATCGCACTCCAGTATTGAGGCGAACAAAACAAATAAAAAGACAAATCTGTCGAGCCATTTTCGAGTTTTTGCGAGACTAGCGCACGGCAATATATAGAGATTTTTACACTTTAGAAATTTATTTATCTAAAATATGGCAACATTACAGATTATTATTCCATTACGTTACAATAACTACCTACATATTGCGTTACAAATCTCGTATAGAGACTTTTACATATGAAATGAAATGATTCGGTGTGGTTTCCGGAAGTAGAATAGGACCACTCCAACTCTTCCCGTGGATGTCGTACAAGGCGACTGAGGGAATACATTATAAAACATCAATCAGGCCTCCCCAACCCGTCTGGCCAGCGCGGGGAGTGTAGGCCAAATCCTCCGTCTGTCTCCGGCAGATGAGAGAGGGTTGTGCTCCTGCAGTGGAGACAAAAATAACCTGATGATGAATGAAATGATTTATTGCAACAACTTACAGTTAATACAGTTTTTGAATGTAAGGAACCCCTTTTAAGTAAATTAATACCTGAGTCAGGTATATATAGAGATTATACATATATAGACCCTGCCGTTGGTGCAGTTTCCCACCTCCTCACCATTCTCCCCTCGCAACTCCTCTAAGCGAGGATCAACGGAGGTAACTGCAAAGACACCTACCAGTGAAGGTAGGGCAAGTCCCAGGTCATGAATTTACGCTACCTTGGGCCCCAGACAAATTTAATTAAAGAAGTAAAGAGTCAAAGTAGGAAGAGAGTTCCCACTTCCCCTCTAGCAATGAAACGATGACCAGAGTGATCAGGTTGGGGGCTGCTGTTGGGGCAGACGAGTTCTGCAGTGGAGACCACGGATTGCACTCGCAGGGTGAGAAGAAGGTAGCCGGAAGCGGCTGGATGCGGAGGGCGGAGGACCGTATGTGGTGTCGTTCATTGGGGAAGGCCTATGTCCACCAGTGGACGTCTAAAGGCTGACATGAAAAGATATTTTTACATATATAGAGATGGTAATTCACCTGTCGATATCGTCGTGATGTTTCTCCCTGGTCTTGTAGAAGCACCTCCGCAGCTTGCTGAGCACGTCCGGCTTCAGCTTGTTGAGAAGCTGCCTCGCCAGGCTGTCGTCCTCGTCCTCGCTGGGAAACATACACATAGTTGTTGGACTGTCCATGTTCACTGCTGGACAGTGGCCACAATAGAACAATGAGCAGAAACACAACGTTTTTTCTGTCGCTGGTAGGCTGGCAGCATTACTATTTGTGTTTTTTTTCTCTTTTTATTTATTGTTATGTTGTTTCTGTGTGTCTGTAATAAATAGTTAAATAAATAAACAACATTTTGCAAAGGCGGATTTACACATTTTCCGCCATTATTTTACAAAAAATACCACCAAATTTGCCGCCCCTAATATCTGCCGTCTTAGACTCCAGCCTACTCAGCCTGCTGGTGAATCCGCCACTGATATTTTGGTTCTCCCCACAGGTTTTAGATGGGATATTTTTGGTTCCCACAAAATGAGATAGATGTCGCTACTAAATCTTTACATGAACGTGATTTGAATATAATATCTCTCTCATAGAAGTCAGTCATTGATTATCCTAACAAACCATATTACTTTATAATTGCATTTGTGTATAATTTTTTTTTATTATATTTATTCCCACTCAGAACACTAATTATGTCTGCCTGGGTAAATGACGAACATTATGTCTTATTACGATGATTGCGTAAATTTACAATAAGACAGTGTTATAAAATTACAAAGTAGTACAACTTTAATATAAACATAAATATGTCAGACATTCACACCAATTATCTAGTCTCAAACTAGGCAGAGCCTGTGGTATGGTTACTAGATAACGGATAGACATACTTAAATAAATATATAAACATCCAAGACTTGGGTACAAACATTCATATTCATCATACGAACATTTGCCCCTAGCGGGATATTGGTTTTACGTCGCAGATTACTCTAATACAGGGATTCCTAAACTATTTTGGGAGATACCCCTTTTCCAAAATTAACTGATACCTCAGACCCCCATAGCCAAATTACTTAAAAAATCCTATCTCTAGTTTTTTTTCCTATTGATACAAAATACTTACTAATTTAAAAACTTTACGGTTGATTAAGTGAGTATACTTGACGTCATTTTCTTATAAATTTAAGAAAATAAATAGACATAAAATTCAGTAAATATCAAGTGTAATTGATGAAAAGATGCTGTGTGGTTTCCGGTAGAGTAGAATAGGACCGCTCCAACTCTTCCCGTGGATGTCGTACAAGGCGACTAAGGGAATACATTATAAAACATGAATCAGGCCTCCCCAACCCGTCTGGCCAGCGCGGGGAGTGTAGGCCAAGTCCTCCGTCTGTCTCCGGCAGATGAGAGAGGGTTGTGCTCCTGCAGTGGAGACAAAAATAATCTGATGATGAAGTGTAATTAATAATTATTAACGAACTTGTGCACGCTTATCGACTTGTTGAGATTTTTTAAAAAGTACAACAATATATACATATATAGATACTTCGTACTATAATATTATTCATTCTTATGACAAGTTGGTATACGTAACACAACTTATACAGTATCTTGAAAGTTGCAAATAAGAACTTGTGTTAATTAATCGGGGTCGACGTTTAGACCTCGTCGACCTTCAAAATCAGTTGCCGTTTATGTCGACCCCTGGGGAACCGATTTCGACCACTTTGGGAACCCCTGCTCTAATACATATTTTTAACTACAAATTATACTTGGTAATGCTGGGAAGAATTTTTCCGGGAAATCTAAGTTTCAGTACCAAACTACAACTTCTCATAAACCTCTGAACAGACCACAGAATACGTACCAAGATAAACTTTCGTTGGACAAGCTCCTCACCGAATAGCTCCTCTCCACAATCTCTGAACACTCTTCATATAAAGATTTCTGTGATTTTAAAGACATTTTCGTTAGCAGCTCAAGTCCTAACTTTCGAGCAAGGTACCTAGTCATTATTTTGTTAGATCAATAAATTTAACTAGAGTTAGTAACGTAGAAACTTTGCTTTGCGCAATCTATCGTCGTAAAGAAATACTAAATTTAATTTTCGTTTAACAGCGCCATCTAATATTGAGTTATGTAACTATTTGAGATACAATAATATATAAAGTTACAGTATTTATGTACAGATGGCGCTAGTTATAATTGCATTATAAACAGGCAGCAGAAGCATGCAGAAGTCAAGTAGGGTGACTGTCTCGTTTGTGATTGTTTCTTCTTAAACTTTCTGTCCGTCATATTTAAGATTTCCTCTGGTAGTTTTTTGCAGGGGCGTATACGTTGTATGTGGCTTTCTTTAAAAGTATTCATGCGATCCGGTGTACTTCTTACCAAAATGAAATGTTCTGCAGTAAAATTTATAAAATGCGGTGTGAAAATGAAACAAATCAAATGAACATTGTCTATTTTATTTATGTACTGTTGTATGTGTAGTAATACTTAGACTACCGTCGTACTTCACGTAGGCTACTCGCGTAGTACTACACGGGGGCTATACATACACAGGGCGAGCGAACCGTCGTATATATATTTATATTATCGTTAAAACGCTAACAGTATTCACTCAGTCCTTTACTTATTACACAATTTATATAAAAATTATCAGAATTTAGATAAAAAAAGTGGAGCAATGATTTGTATTTACAAAAAAAATCGTGGAAAAATAAGATCTTTACTTTTCATGGTTTGAAGCGGCCATAACAAGGGCCATCTAAGCTATATACACCGGTGAATGCTAAAAGATTCAATTCCTTCAGCATGTAGCGAGCTACATGTTATCTTTTCAAACAATGCCACAAAACAGACTTGTTGCATGGAAAATTATGCTTACTGTTTGATAACAAAGTTTAAACCGCCTACTAAATACAATAGTGGCACATCTCTAAAATTGGGCTTCTGCAATTTATTATCAAATTTTGAATCATAATGTCATACTCTATGTTACGCAACAAAGACACCTAAGTTACTACTTGTTCTTTTCAGTAGATGGCGTTAGGTGCCACTATTGTATTGAGTAGGCGAAATATAGGTGGCTTTTCTGTAATATTGACAGGATGTAGCCGGTAGAACAGTAAAATAAGATTTATTCAAATGTTGGCTATATTGTTTCTTGCACTAGTACAAGCAAAAATAGACCTTATGACGACGAACTGTGACTGTAATTAAAATGGAACATAGCTATTAAGTAAATAAAACCTTTGCTTTAAATTGCCTGTTTAAATAATTATTTATTGCTCCATTTATTTTAAAACCAAAATGAACAAGTACTTACTTAAATCGCTTTGGCTTTTATAAATTAAATGAATCTAAATACTTATATAACAATATGTCTATATTGATCAGTATACTGCATGTAGTCCCGAAGAATATAAAATTAAATAAAATTGACTTAATTAATTACAATAATTAGTTCATAAAACAACGGACGGAAATATTAACTTGTCACTAACAGCAGATGACGATGTTTAAAAAAAAACACAAAAACAAACAAATAAATTATATATAATTATTATTTTTCGGGACCGAAATAATTAAATAGGAACAGGAACTATCAACCACTTGAAACTAATATAAAATAAACAGTATAGTGGCCGCAAGTTTCCATTTTTATTTATTTCTAGTAATTTTTATTTCTAACTATACATTTAAACACACACATAAAAAGTATACTTTGGATCTATCCCCGAAATGACGTAGCAAAGACTAACTCTCAGTGAAAAAGTTTCGTACTATTTGAATTTATCGTTCTGGGTCTAATTTTGAATCCATTCACTTAAAAAACGCAGCTTTTTTGTAGTGAAGTTTTAATTTAAGATAGGTACGTATGAAATTGTAAATGTGGACTCCTTCTAAATGGAACCTTTTGTTTGATAAAATGGAAAATTTAAAAAATATGACACATTTTCTTGTTCCAGGAATTGGTAGTTTCGTCATAATATAAAAAAAGACCAACAGGATTGAATAAAGTTAAACATTTCAATTTGTCATACGAAAACCAACGCTAGTTTCGGCAAGATACTATGTGTGATTCCCGGCTTAGAATAGGGTCACGTGGGTGTCGTCGGGCACCGCGTTCTCCTGCGTATATTAAGATCATTACTGCGATCACTAATTCTGCCAAGCGTGGTTATTGTGGCAAATCCCCCAACAGACAGATCACCAATAGTGTCATTCTATTGGGGAGGCTTATGTTCAGCAGTGGATTCGGTTCGGCTAATGAAAAATTATTAAATATAGCAGCAAAACCATGTTTGTATTTTTAAGTAAACTTTGCGGTCCATTTGTCAACACAATCTATTGCATATTTTGTTTTCGTGACGCAAATAAGTTAGTTTTGAACGAATGAAACATAACTTTCATACTTTTTATAAACGTAAAATCTGTTGCAAGTTCATCAGATTACTGTAATGTCTGCGTGGGAATTTAGAATTGTTTTAAAAATGGGTTTCAGGGTTTAAATTGAAATTGTAACAACAATACGCTAATCTTTTTCTGAGTTTGGAATGTTTTGAAACAATATCTACTTACTTATCTTAACCTCGAGTACCACAAATTTTAGTAAATACATCAATATTACATACTAATTAGACACTATTTAATACTTTATATAATCGTACTTAAAGAATAAATAGCTTAAAACTATTAAATCTAATTATAATTATATTTATTATTGTACGTACGCGTATACATGTAATTTCTCGAATACAGCTCACAATTTCATTAAAAAGAATGTCCTAGAATTAATTCATGATTGTCATCCTACAGTATAGAATCATCATCATCATCAGCCCGAAAGAGTCCACTGTTGGACATAGGCCTCTCCCAAGGTACGCCACTGAACCCGATCTTCGGTTCCTCAACCAGTCTCTGCCAGCCGCCTCACGCAGATCGTCGCTCCATCCAGCCAGGACGCCCGTCCTACGCTTGCCCAGTCGTGGTCTCCACTCGAGAACTCGTTTACCCCAGCGGTAATCGGTTCTCCGACAGATGTTACCAGCCCACTGCCACTTCAGCGTACTAACTTTTTGAGCTATGTCGAAAACTTTAGTTCTCTGGCAGATCACCTCATTTGAATCCTGTCTCTTAGAGAAACTCCGAGCATAGCTCTTTCCATAGCCCGCTGAGCGACCTTGAGTTTTCGGACTAGTCCCACTGTCAGTGTCCACGTTTCGGCGCCGTACGTCATTACGGGTAGGACGCACTGGTTAAAGACTTTTCTCTTCAGGTACTGTGGTATACGCGACGAGAAGATATGACGTAACTTCCCAAATGCTGCCCAGCCCAGCCTAATCCTCCTGTCGGCTTCCTTCTCGAAGTTGTTTTTGCCTAGTTGCAGAGTTTACCCGAGGTAGACATACTCGTGAACAACTTCGAGTGCCTTACCATCGACTATGGTCGGTCCCGTTGCAGCGTGATCATTGAACATGACCTTAGTCTTGTCCGAGTTCATTCCAAGACCGACACGTTGAGGCAGCGTTGAGGCTGTCCAGAATTTCCTGAAGGTCCTGCAGCGATTCTGCTACGTTGACGATATCATCGGCAAAGCGTAAAAGGGAGATGTACTCGCCGTTTATATTTATGCCCTGTCCGTTCCAGTCCAGCGTCTTATCTTCCAATGCATTTGTGAAAATTTTTGGGGATATGACGTCATCCCGTCTCACTTCTCTGTGCAATTGGATAGGTTGTGTTTGCTGGTTTTGTACTTGGACTGACATTGTCGCGGCGTCATACAGACATCTCAACGCCAAGTAGACTGGCGGTACATCGATATGTACCGCCAGTCTTCTTGGCATCGCTGCAAGGACTCCAGAACAGCCCAGGTCTCGACGGAGTCAAACGTAACCGTGACAGCTACCTTGGTCAGGAATGGTAGAGCGGCCGGGACCTAGGGGCCGTATTTGGTTGGCGCGATTCATGGGGGGGGGGGGGGGAGAGGAAATGCCCCAATCGCCACGCTGGGCAGGCGGGTCGCGCCGGTAACGCTGCTTCGTTTAAGCCTGACCATACGTTTGTAGATGGTTATACCGCCATCTATCGGTCGTCAGAGCCTCGTTCGTTCCGCAGCAGGGTGTACCACGTGCAGGTATAGAATGTTCAAAGGAAATTATTAAACTAGAATTCATTTAAAAAAACACATTATGAAACACTGACCTCTATCGCTTTTACACTGAACTAATTATCCCATACAACTGACAGCTAATTTATTGTTCCATTTGAAACGTAGTACCAGGGACACTCGCTACTAGTTGCCTCAGCCTTCAGCGCCAAAATGGCGGACATCAAGTAGGCATAACAATAGTTTAACAGCAACCAGTCCAGTGAAATACAGGTCAGTATTAAGAAATCAATAGTAACAATAGGTACTCAGATAACAATACAACAGTTCATTAACTTGTAATGATGGGAAAAGTCCTACAAGTTTATCTCTTTGACTTTTAAACAGGATCAAAGTTGATTCAGTAGAGAACTACTCCTTGGATCGTACTGCCAAAGTAATAGGGTACAAAGTAGCTTGAACAAATCGTTATCGTATATTAGTTGCTAAGCTAGGACTGGCAGATTTCGCTTGGGTCATAGCATAGCAAATATTACAGGACAGGAAATACATTTATGTATAGCTAAATGTGTTATGCATGACCCTCACAGCGTTGTACTTCTTGCATAGTACACAAAGTAGCTCGGTCATCAGGCTAAGGCTAACAGCCTCGGGAGAGACCGGTCGCTCATCACATAGTAAGTTCCTAAACGGGAAACAAAGAGTTCGATCGTTCAGTCCGAGGCGTTACCGCTCGACTCGTAGCACGAATTGCTATCATGAAGTCATTGTCCCTCGCTCGAGCGGGAGGTGTCGCGGGGTGGGAGGTAGACTAGTCGCTCATCTCATAGTAGGTGCAGCGACCGTGCGGCGGTCAGTAGACGGGGCTGTGCGCGTCGTAGTTGAGCTGCAGGTAGGGCGGGATGGCGGCCGACAGCTCGGACGCGCGCCGGCGCAGCGCCGCGATGCTGTGCCCGCGCCACACCTCCTCCTCCACCTCGCCGCCGCCGCCGCCGCCTGGAACATAGCATTCAAGTCATGATATGGGTCCTCTTTTCATATGTTATTATAGGAAAAGTGCTGACAGTTCATCATCAGCTGAAATACGTCCACTGCTGAACATAAGCCTCGCCAGTATAATTATACTTTAGGTGGGCTGTCCATTGGCTTTGCAATAACCACCACGATTATGAATCCTCTTAAAAGTTAGATAATCTATTCATTAACAATTGAAGGGTGTTTTAATACACTTGTCAAGAATGTAATTTTTTTTAAAACGATGTTAATTGAGCAGTAACTTTACTAAATCCGTCGTATACCTCTTCTGCTATAGGTAAATCTAAAGAGGCCCACAGTCCTGTACAATTTGCTATGCTATGACCCGAGCGAGCCACTTATTAAAACATCAAATAGCAATGTCCCTATTGCAATCCTTTAGTCGCCTGGCTTTGGCTGGAGTTGGCTATATTCTAAGCCAATAACTTCACTACTTCATGCCACAGATATTAAATGACATAAACATTAAGTGTCTAAACATCGAGGACTCACCTGAGGCGGTAGGGGAGGCGTTGTTGTTCCCGCAGTGCATGTGCGGCGGGGTGGGCGAGCCCTCGAGCGGCGCGCCGGACTGCTGGCCGCCCATGTTGTTGCAGTACGTCATCATTGTGTCACCTGCACCAGAAACGTAGCATGTGAATTAGAGCTTGATGTCATTTAAACGAAAAGAGATCGCTTTGGAGTTTATTAATGCTGGCGAGGATTTCACACAACTCCTTTTTACAAGTGTATAGGACGAATACAAACTTAGAGACCACGTTTTATCGGAGTAAAGCTGTGGGTTGTGCCACTAGAGCACCGAGGGAGGGTCGCTCAGGTCACAG
Organism: Esperia sulphurella; assembly: GCA_947086405.1. NCBI lineage: Eukaryota > Metazoa > Arthropoda > Insecta > Lepidoptera > Oecophoridae > Esperia > Esperia sulphurella. The sequence continues at coordinate 344,124 of OX352280.1, forward strand.
GATATCACCATTACGTTCGATCTGCCCACGTGGATTAAAGAAATCTTAAAGCTGCAGAGGTGCAAAGGACATTGCATTGCACATCATCATCAGGTTATTCTTGTCTCCACTGCAGGAGCAAAACCCTCTCTCATCTGCCGGAGACAGACGGAGGATTTGGCCTACACTCCCCGCGCTGGCCAGACGGGTTGGGGAGGCCTGATTGATGTTTTATAATGTATTCCCTTAGTCGCCTTGTACGACATCCACGGGACGAGTTGGAGTGGTCCTATTCTACTCTACCGGAAACCACACGGCAAGACTGCTTCAGTAATCACTGTCATTTCCCTCAATCCTAAATACTTCTTATATGAGCCAAGCTCATTAGTTGATACTTGACACTCACTACCTGCTGAGTAAGAGTCAGTAATCAATAAGAGAATCGTAGCATTGAATATGGATGATGGACGTTCTGCAAGTATTATCCTCTGAGTTAAAGACATTATAAAGGCAGTATTTGCTCTTCTTGTTAAATTTCTCGGGAATATACATGGGAATCTATCACTCGCCTTTGAGCTTTAAGCTTAGACGAACGGAAGAGAGAAACCATCTGATTTTAGAAGACAGATATATTAAAGAAACACTCACCTAGGGAGTTAAGCGGATAATGCCCCTGGTAGGGTTGCCCGGAGGCCACCGAGCTGATGGGCAGCGAGGGGTTCAGATCTGCAGCCAGCTGCGGCAGTCCGCCGGCTCCGAACCCGCCCATCGAGACTCCACCCTGCGAGAGCTGTCCGAGACCTGCAAGAAATAAATTACGTGTAGTACTTAGCTAATTTGCTTTTGAAAGCTTCTTTAGAACTGTCGCAGGACTCACAGACGAATTCGGTGGTAAAATTGTATCCATTGAGGTGGAAACGAGTGTGCTGATCATCTGAGATGAAACAAAAATACCTACTTTGGGTACTCTCTTTGATACCTATGTTATAAGAGAAAGATAGCTTGAAAAACTTGCTGTTATTTCTAGAACAACATATTTTGTCACAGTAACTTGATGCTTATTTACTTTATATGTATTTACCGACAGATTCTGTGTCAATAAACCATTATTATATTCTGATTATTTATTAAGTGAAATGTGCAATTTTGAATAGAATTGATTGTTCAAAATAAAGTATTAAAAAATAACTTCTTTTACTGTTAAAAATATGCCAAGGCAAACAAGCGGACACAACTAGTATAGAAGTATAGACAATAGAATTAAACGGACAATGGTAATAATTTTACCACTTACATCTAGAATATTGATGTTCTAAACGGACAATGGTAATAATTTTACCACTTACATCTAGAATATTGATGTTCTAAACGGACAATGGTAATAATTTTACCACTTACATCTAGAATATTGATGTTCTAAACGGACAATGGTAATAATTTTACCACTTACATCTAGAATATTGATGTTCTAAATGGACAATGGTAATTATTTACCACCGTAAAAACACCCTCACCCCTATTTTTTTAATATTTTTGTTACTAAAAATGAAATTAGGAATCATGATTTACCCAGAATTTTCTTAATATCATAAATAGGGACTCGCGTTTGTATAAGGGTAATAAAGAAGTATCAACAGATTTTTTAGACCAGCCTTCAGTATGAGATAGCCAGGCCAGTAGTGGCTCAGCAGCGTTAACATGATATGAGCTACCATCAGGGTATTATGCCCACGACCCAATTGAAACCAAATACGTAATTTATTCTGTATCTTGGTTGTTTCATTACTTCCCAGAGTCAGCCGGTCCACCATCGGAGTGTCGCAATGCTAGGCCCTCTTTTTTAACTGATTTTTAGGGTTCCGTAGCCAAATGGCAAAAAACGGAACCCTTATGGATTCGTCATGTCTGTCTGTCCGTCCGTCCGTATGTCACAGCCACTTTATTCCGAAACTATAAGAACTATACTGTTGTAACTTGGTAAGTAGATGTATTATGTGAACCGCATTAAGATTTTCATACAAAAATAGAAAAAAAACAATAAATTTTGGGGGTTCCCCATACTTAGAACTGAAACTCAAAAAAAAAATTTTCATCAAACCCATACGTGTGGGGTCTTGGATAGGTATATCTATGGACAGGTCTTCAAAAATGATATTGAGGTTTCTAATATCATTTTTTTCTAAACAAAATAGTTTGCGCGAGAGACACTTCTAAAATAAGAGAATGATAAAACTATCGATCAATGTTACAACGAACTACAATAACTTTTATATTATGTTACTTGCTGCTACGGAACCCTTCATGGGCGAGTCCGACTCGCACTTGGCCGCTTTTTTTTATATTATGTCGACGTTTAATGCTAATAAACTTAGTAGATACTTTCATTTCTATATTGTTATCTTTGTTACTGCTAACAGTATATTCTAATGCATGCAAAATGAAAATTACTATACATGGCATTAAAGTACCAGCATCCCAAAATTGATACTTAATTTCAAAGCTGCTAGATATGTAGATAATTCATATGGGATACGTACGAAGGTCCAACAACAGCTACTAGAGTGTTACAGATAACAAAGCAAAGAAAATGTCAGAATGTATCAATGTGCTGGCTGTGGAAGCACCACAGGGCTGAGCCTACTAAGGAAATGTCACAAGGCTGCATTTTGGGTCCACTTTTATTCTTTTATTTTTTTAAAGTATTATAACTTATTGTCAAAGTCAAAGTCAAAATCATTTATTGCATATTAGTACACTTGGTACATTTATACACGTCATTATTTTATTTACTACCGCTTCCTAGGTGTTAGCTCTTTGAAGAAGAAACGGCGCAACAAACTTCACGCAACACATCTTTTAAAAACCAAGTTTGAATACAATTAATAAACCAAGTTTGAATACAATTAATAAAGATTTTGCGAAGCTGAATTAACATTAGTACCAGGCATCTTTGTCATTCAAATAATCGTTTATTTTATAATAGGCTTTCTTACAAAGTTGTTTTTTAATGTGAATCTTAAACTTTCTGTCCGTCATATGTAAGATGTCCTCTGGTAGTTTGTTGTAGAAGCGTATACATTGCCCCGTGAACGATTTACTGACCTTACTTAGTCTTAACCCTGGTAAAACAAGTTTTGACGCTGTTAATGGCATGTCACAGGGCAGAAGCTAAGTCTAACTGAGGCAGCATTGTGGGCATTACGGAATAGCAACTTGGTCCTGTTAAGGGATGTCACCAGACAACACGCTTTGGAATCGATCGTAAGAGCAACATGCTGTTTTGACTTTGATTCAGGTGATAATAATAGAGGCGTGTGTCATACCGGCGGGCATGGACCAGGGCCGGTCGCCGAACACGTTGGGGCCGCACACGTCCCCGCCGAAGGGGGGCAGCCCGTGCGACGGCAGCAGCGACCCCGGCGAGCGGAAGACGTTGGTGCTCTTCTTGCGCTTCTTCCACTTCGCGCGGCGGTTCTGGAACCACACCTGGGAGAAGGGAGGAGTTGGGTATATAAAATCAATTCGACTACAAAAACGTGAGCGCATCAACTTCTTGAGGCCAGTTGAGGATATCAGTCACTTATGCTTAATAATAAAAAAAAAAACACCCAAATATCAAAAGAATCCGAAAAGATAATCAACTTTTTAGAATTTTCAGAAAATTATGCATGATTACTATTCCTTATCTTTCCCGTGGGTAGAATCAAGGCGACTAAGGGGTTGCACCAGGGATGTGCAGCAGCATTCTCCTGTGTGTGTATGTTAAGATTATTATTGCGATTACCAATCCGCCTGCCAAGCATACTGATTATGGAAAATCCCCCAATGGACATCTAACCAAAAGTGGTATTGGGGAGACGTATAAGGCTGATGATATATGATATGTATAATGATGCATCATGCTGAGGTCATCGTCTTCATATCATCATCATCATCAGGTTATTTTTGTCTCCACTGCAGGAGCACAACCCTCTCTCATCTGCCGGAGACAGACGGAGAATTTGGCCTACACTCCCCGGGCTGGCCAGACGGGTTGGGGAGGCCTGATTGATGTTTTATAATGTATTCCCCCAGTCGCCTTGTACGACATCCACGGGAAGAGTTGGAGTGGTCCTATTCTACTCTACCGGAAACCACACGGCAAGTCTTCTATAACTAACTGTAATAATGTCGATGCTGTGTCGACCCGAAGATGATTGGAATGCGGATGTGGGAATTAGTAAGAAGCCTTTCTAAAATTCAGTATGAAATCTAATTATCAATGTCAATGTACGGTTTGTGCTGGAATGTCAGGTGATGAATCTCTAAGTTTCTAAATACTAAGAAATCCAGTCGCATTAGTTCTTACTCGTATATGAGACCATACATATTACAAGACATTTTTTCTTATGTCGGATCAGACACGCGCATAGAATTGTTTATTGTCTTGTGTCTTATAATGTGCTAATTGTATTCCATCCAATTTCAAAATTGAATTTAAAACCTAATGCACTAAAATGTTGCATTAACGGACTTACCGAGTTTCTCCCAGATACTACAGATACGTATTTTTCGAATATTGTCTGAAATAACCCTTAAGAAACCTTTCCGAAGAAGGATTGCCAAGCACAGGGGAATATTCTCAGACCATTCGTTAACAATTTATCATCGGGAATCCTTCGATAATCGTCGTCGGATACACCCAGTAAATCTGGGAGATCATTCTCAGATCGCTCGTCATTTTTCACCGCGGGTGACTTATTGATTCAGATAATGCGGGGATCCGGGGTTATTTATAGCTGTTTACTTACATTTGACGTTTTGGGCATGCGAGAATACGCCTGGGAATAGGAGGGAGGGATATATTCGTCTCATCTATTTGGAAAACGATGATTGGTTCTTTAATATGCGAGGAAAGTAGATATTTTCTCCAAGAGACGTTCATAGAGGCACAGAATAAGAAATAGTATAAATTTACAGAAGGCGCACTTACTAGGAAAGTTTGTTCAATTTTAAAATCTTACCTACAAAATTCATTGCAAGCAAAAATGAAACCTACACGCATAGAAGAAAGTTAATGTTACTTTAACTATTAAATTACGCAACATTGACAGGCTTACGCGATTCGACTTGGTATATAAGTGTAACAGACCTACTATTTTTTAGTCTAATAATGACATTGTAATACAATTTTATATAAATATATTCATTTTTCCCATAGAGGGAAATGAAAGTAGAGTGTATCACTCGGCCGCAACATTATTGTAACCTCGGGTGATGTATACTGATTCTCTACAAATTCAAAATAGCGCCCTCGCCATAACAAATTTTATTTTGCTCCCTTGTAATACAGTCTACTAGTCTTGGTTTGTTTTTGGCGAGAGACCTAGTGTGCTGACCGCTAACTGAAGAATAATTGCTTATTTAATAATCTATTATTCTTTATTTCGCCTATCGCTTACCAGTAAAATATAAGTAGTACTTTTCTTAATTTGATAATGGGCTCGATTCTGAAGGCACAACGTTAAAATTTGACAGCACTAAAATTGTTGCTATCCTTGTCACACAGTATTATGAAGATAAAGACGAAACCAATTTTAGCGCTGTCAAATTCTAAATGTGTGCCTTCAGAATCTGGCCCATTAAGTACTTACACTTTTTAATTATTACTACTAAGAGCCCCAGCATTTGCATTAAAACAATTAATAACATACCGTGAAAAGGAATGTACATAGTAATCTTTTGCGACATATTTTAATCGTAAGTACATTAAAGATACTACCTAATTCCGACCCTTGATCATGGCGCACACCTTCCTAATGAAACTTTTAAATCAACTTTATGTTCCAAATGCAACAGTCAAATAAAAAAAAACTTACAGACACAAACACCTCTTCCCACTTAAAACGAAATAAAAAATGTCCGGGAACATAGCGAAAAGACAGACACATTAACTATTCACCGCGCCTGTGCGCGAGAGGGAGGTGGGACGTTAGAGCGGGACGGCGAACTCATTTGGCAAGTGTCAGCGGCACGACTCCATTATTTATCGTCTGTCAGTGTGGTCCGAGAGCGGAGAGATTTTGTTTCGGGATTTTCGCGTTTTCCTCCATGTTTTGTGCTTGCAATCCTACTTATGTATCTAGGAAGTGCACTGTTACATACACTCTCCGTGTACTGTTACGAAAAGTATGGAGGCTAAGCTATGATAGATAACTTATAAGCAGACCGTTATCTTTCGCTTGTTTTGGTAACATTTGTACAGTTAGCAGAAATATATGGAATAAAATATGATGCTGTGTCATAAATTATAAATAAATAAATGTGAGATTAATCCATTCAGTTCAATTACTTTTTATTCCATGATAAAAATACACAGATATAGGGCCCGATTCTGAAGACACAAATTTAAAAATTGACAGTGCTAAAATTGGTTTCGTCTTTATCTTCATAGTACTGTGTGACAAGGATAGCAACAGTTTTAGTGCTGTCAAATTTTGCATTTAGAATCGAGCCCATATTCCCACTAATATTATAAATGCGAAAGTTTGGATGTTTCTTACTCAATCACGCTTCAACCACTGGACGGATCGTAATGAAACTTGGCACACATATAGGTTAGGTCATGGAATAGGATATAGGATAGTTTTTTATCTCGCATTTCGTTCCTACGGGAAACCAAATTAATCTTTAAAAGCAGTGAAGATGTGTAAATATCGAAATGCATATGACTGTCAACGTGTGCGAGATTTAGCGGTTCAGCGTAACATTGACTTTCTTCCATGATTGTAGGTTTCAATTTGGCTAGCGTGAATTTTGTAGGTACGTTTATGAGAAGTTTTATTAGGGAGTGCGTCTTCTGTACTTGTAGTATTACTTAATCTGTGTCTATAGTTCGATATGAAAAACATATCATCATCAGGTTATTTTTGTCTCCACTGCAGGAGCACAACCTTCTCTCATCTGCCGGAGACAGACGGTGGATTTGGCCTACACTCCCCGCGCTGGCCAGACGGGGTGGGGAGGCCTGATCGATGTTTTATAATGTATTCCCTCAGTCGCCTTGTACGACATCCACGGGAAGAGTTGGAGTGGTCCTGTTCTACTCTACCGGAAACCACACGGCAAACATATCTCCAATTTGAATTCCGATAAAATACAATACACAAACAATTGCATTTAGAATTTTAACGAAATACTAAGTAATTATTCAGACAAGTCAGTGTCTGACACCCTGGAGGGAGCCCTGATCCTGATCGCCCGGAATCAATAGCTCGACGACGGATGACGTCAGGTCTTCCGGTAATCCGGTATCATTACTCAGGACCGTTTGCCGGTACCACCGGTAGGAATCTCACAAGAGAATTGCTTAGTGATCCCCTATAAGTTCTTAGTGAATTTGCTTATAATAAAAAAGTCAGCAAAGTTGGGCGGATTTCGTAAATTATTTAATTGTTAAAAATTCCTGTTACTAGATTTTTTTGCTAGATGGCGCTGGATCAGTTCCTAGTCGTATTTTAATTATTTACAAGCATAACATCTACACATTCTTTCTCTTTCCATTTCACTAATCTTTATGATCTCTCTTTCTATATACAAGCTATCCGTCTCTGGAATTCCTTACCTGCTTCAATCAGAAACTCATCACCTGCCTATTTATCATTTAGATGTCCTAATCCGACATACCTTTTTCTCTGGCATAATATTGTCTACCCAAAGGTTGTCTGGAAAAAATCGCTTAAAGGGATAAGACCGCCTAAATTGTACTTTTTTTAACTTTTGAAACTTGTAACTGTACTTGTTGGTGTAAAAAAGTGTAGTATTATATATTGCAACACACATTTGTTTAGTAAATAATTTATACAATATAGTGAGGTGTGTCAGGATCGCGCAAAGTGGCGATCTATCGTCACTGCCTACCCCTCTGGGACCAGGGCGTGAGCATTATGTATGTATGTATAATTTATACATATAATAGTACTTATCTACACTATTTAATATTATTAAGAGCAACGATTTTTATGTTTGTAACGAATAAACTCAAAAACTAGTGGACCAATTTTAAAAATTCTTTCACCATTAGAATGCTACATTATCCCTGAGTAACATAGACTATATTTATTACTATAAAAAATTAGGGATCCCTACTAAAACTTCAATAATGTAACCCAAGGTGTACTAAATCGGCTAACTCAATCAAAAGTTATGCGAATTTATAGTTTTCAAAAACTCACATACATTACGTTGGTATGCAACTGGAGCTGGAGTGGGAGCGGGAGGGAGAAGGGGCGGCGGAAGGGGAGGAGGAATGGAATTAACAATTATTAAATTTCAACTTTATTGAAATCTGTAGTCCACGCGAGCGGAGCCGCGGGCACAGCTAGTATCTGATATTATAGTTGCGTGGCTAGCTAAAATAGCAAAATAAGTAGTTACAGCCAGTCACCAGTTAACCAAAATGACTTTGAAAATGAAATTGCCGTGTGGTTCCCGGCTTAGAATAGGGCCACCCCTATCTTTCCCGTGGGTGTCGTCAAGGCGACTAAGGGATTGCACCAGGTACGAGCAGCAGCGTCCTCCTGTGTGTGTATGTTCAGAGCATTACTGCGATCACCAATCCGCCTGCCAAGCGTGGTGATTATGGCAAATCCCCCAATGGACTAACTTTCCAAACTGGTATTTTATTGGGGAGGCCTATGTCCAGCAGTGGACGCATTTAGGCCGATGATGATGAACCAAAATGACCGGTAGTGCAGTTTGAAACAAAGATCGAGCCCTAAGACGGTGCCAGCGGTGCCTACGCACAGGGCGCAGACCTTGGAGGGGCGCAAAAAAGAACTATGTGGGCATTATTCAAGGGCGCAGTTATAGAAGCTCGCACCAGGCGCATAAAAGGTTAATTACGACACAGCCACAACCTCTGGCGCTTGCATCTGATGGCCAACCGGGCGATCCACCAAAGTTGTATCACCAATTCCGTTAAACGAGCACAGTGGTGAGTAACATTCAGTAACCTGTTAAAAGCTGGGCCACGATTTCGATTTCACCCCAACTAGGGTTGCCAGACGTCCGCATAAAGCCGGACAGGGTCAGGCTTTTTGCATGTTTGTCCGGCCAAATTCGCCAGTGTCCGGTCCGTCCGGTTTTTGTTAGGTTTTTACATCTTAGGCCATCTCGCACGAGCTCGAGTTAATCGAGTCGCCATCTCACGGCTCATGCACGAGTCAATCGAGTCGGATGGAGTTCTAAAATCGTTGACGTTTAGAGTGTCCAGCCTTGATATCGAAAAGTCCGGGTAAACTGCCTGCCCAGTCCGGCTTCGCTGTATTAAGACCTGGCAACCCTAACCCCAACACGGAGTAGGTAAAGTCCGTACGGTTTCGTCAGCGCTCGGCTCGCGGCGCGTGAGCGCGGAGTTAGCGCCGCTGTTTGCTCGTCGTGTCCGCGGCGAGTGGCGCAAGCGACGGGGAGGAAGCGAGAGCGAGTTTAGAAAATTCTTGGTAATGTCGAAGAATAATTTTCTCTCTTGCTGGAAGAAAATAAGTTCACCCTTTGTACTTGTGTTTCTTTTTAATGTATTATTTTTGTTTTATCTGTGTGTGTGCAATAAAGAGTTAAATCATCATCATCAGCATCAGGTTATTTTTGTCTCCACTGCAGGAGCACAGCCCTCTCTCATCTGCCGGAGACAGACGGAGGATTTGGCCTACACTCCCCGCGCTGGCGTTAGAGTTAGAGTTAAATAAATAAATAAATAAAAATAATAACTGTTACTACGTAAAGAAGTACACAGGGCTGCCACCCGCCGTGATTTTTCGAACTACTGATGTTTTTATTTGAGATATAAATAATTGAAGAATGCCATATAGATGTTAATGATTATTTATAACGCCATGCGTAAGGCGGCTGGCAGTAACTGGATGAGAAGAACCGAGGATCGGGTTCAGTGGCGCACCTTGGGAGAGGCCTATGTCCAACAGTGGACTCTTTCGGGCTGATGATGATGATGATAACGATATGGTTTGTTATTGTGCTGTGTACGGATGCTTAGAAAGCAATAAGATCGGAGAGTAGGAACTGTGTTATTTTCGATCGGTTATGCTTGCACGCTCGCTGCTGTCAGCCCTACGTACACACACAAACGAGAACGGATAGGCTTGTGCTCCTGTAGTAGTAGGTAATTAAATCTTTTTTCTTGTATTAAGTGCTGAGCGTTTTGTAATGTTTCGTTTTAAAAACCCTCTAAACTAAACTGGTTTATGTCTTAGGTCTGTCTCTAGGCCTCAGTTATGCGAGTAATGTTGTCATGATAAAAGCGATAAGGTTTGAATAGTTTGTAAGGGTATCTGTTGTTTTTTGTTTTTTGTGTTTGATACACATACGCCTTTCTTACACCATCGCAGCATATGCATATCACGTAAATTACAGGATGTTTCTCTTTAGCAGAGGGGTTAAGCCGGGGACTGCGTTTCTTTAGGCACTTAATTAATAGTACAAGTACAGAAGACGCAAGCCAAATTAAATCCTACGCGCATGAAATAAAGTCAATGTTACACTAAACCGCTGAAACATGCAACGTTTAACTCATAAATAGAAACCGGATTATATGCAACATAAAAAGCTTGTTAAATGCATGCAAATATGCATGAAATATGCAGGAAAATTGTCAGAATTTTACTTATAGTTTCTGGCAAAAGTTCTGCCGTTCCATTAATAAAACTATCTTTTTGACATAAACGTTCAAAACCTGAGTTATTGTTCAATATGTTTTCAAACTTTTATTTAAGTTTATGCGGCAATGTCATCGGAACCGTGAAGTTCATTTGGCATTGTTTGGACAGATTCAGTTAATGACAAACCGTGAGTTTCAAGCTTCTTAATACTTTCGGGTATGTACGAAAAATGAGTGCAAATCACGGCTATGTTTTTTTTATTATTATAGAATCATTAAATGCTTCCTTAGACTGATAAACTGCTATTGACTCATCACTGGGCTCGATTCTAAAGACACAACGTTAAAATTTGACAGCACTAAAGCTGTTGCTATCCTTGTTACACAGTATTATGAAGATAGAGACGAAACCAATTTTGGCGCTGTCAAATTTTAAATGTGCGCCTTCAGAGCCGGCCCATTGTCAGTCATTTACCTTTGATAGCCTCAAAATGTCCATTGTAAAACAGCACTGCTGCAATCCACGCAGGGCGAGTACACTGCACTCAGAAAAATATTGTAAATGTACCGATAATATGCATCATAACTAGATCTTAGGTAAAATATGCTATTACCGCTGAGGATGGCCTAAATATGCAAATGCATATAATCCGGTCCCTACTCATAAAAAAACGACCTCGTTAAGTCAATTAAATCGCTCTCGCCACATTATCATGCTCACATTTAACACTCGTTCCTATCTATATAGAACGTATGCATTCACTACCCCTAACCACACTCGCCCCCCCCCCCCCCCCACACACACATACAACTCCACACTTCATGCACACACACACACACACAACATCCCAAATACTTAATTTTTTTATTGTTGTTTCATATCTTTTTTTTCTGAAACATATCCGTTCTTATTTAATTATCTTACGTGAAAACCTGTTATTAGCTATACTAAAATGTTATCATATCCCTATTGTAATGCTGCAAATCTTGTTTTTCTGTTGGTTTTCCAAATAAAATAAAAAAAAAATTAACCGATTTGCCCCGGCAAGCGGGGCCGCGTCGCGTTGATATATATTATTCCTAAAGTGCTGAGTGAGACAGATAGGCATGCTATAAGAAACAAAAGATAATTTTTTTTATCCCGCTACCTCTCATGCCTCGCCCAGCGTCACGCGCTGCCGGAGCGCTAACATGCCGCGCACACACCTCACGGTAGTAACGCTAACTGTTGCTACCACCTCTATACATATATATGTGTATATACAGCGTGTTTATCATATAGTCTTGCAGGAAGCTGTGGAAACAAGGATGTGTTTATTTGCTTCGAGCTCTCTGTTCGATCGACCTCAACATATGTTGGCATCGGATCGATAAAGTTTGTTAAATTGATCGATTTGTTGGCCTGGTGGCTTGGACTACAACTCAGGAGGTAATGGGTTCCATTCCCACTGGGAACAGATAAGTTTGTACGAGTTGGACCCGCTCTGGGATGTTATATTTATGCTTGTTCTAGCTTTCCCACAGTGAAGGTTGACTGGAAGAGATCTCTTATAGAGATAAGTCTACCTTTGTACACTTTTATGTTATGCCCTTTTTTCGTAAAATTTATGTGCAATAAAGAATATATATATTTTTGAATTGTCGTATACTTGTTGAATTCCTATAGTACAGGACAAAATCCTAGTTTGGGATTAGACTTATTAAGTGTATGTAGCAATATTTATTTTGAAAAAAATGTATACGTTCTTTAAATAAAATTAAGGCCTAATAAAAATCTAGACTAATTAATAAAGACAAACGATTTTTAATATAAATATAAACTTCAGCAAAATGCATCAAAATCGGATCATTCGTAAACAAATTAAAGAGTTGCAAAACACAGACACACACACACTTTTTTATGTGCAAGTGTATTTGAACTAATAGACTGTAATATTTTTTTGGACTAAAAGGAAAACCATTTTTGTTTAAGTTTCTTTTATAATTTTGGTACTAAACGCATTATACCAGTCCTATCAGTTACTCTAAGGTTGACTGGAAGAGATCCCAAAGTGGGATAGGTCCGCCTTTGTACACAACTTTTTCTTTTATTTATTTTTGTTGTCGTTAATTTTGGTACAATAAAGCGTTACATACATACCTACCATTTTTTTTTAAATCTAGACAATTCGACAGATGGCAGTGTCTATATCATCAAATGCCAAAGTACGCGAGAATATTCGCAATAGTCTATAAAGCAAAAATAAATAAAATTGTTTCCAAAAATCTCCCGACCAAACGTTGTTCTTGTAGTTTTCGAGTATCGATTGACTGACAAAATTAAGATCAATGCAGAGCCATCTACTGACAACATTAGAAACTAAAATCGCTTTTTAAATATCATCATCAGGTTATTGTTGTCTCCACTGCAGGAGCACAACCCTCTCCCATCTGCCGGAGACATTCCCGCCTCCTCACCATTCTCCCCCCGCAACTCCTCTAAGCAAGGATCAACGGAACTGCAAAGACACCTACCAGTGAAGGTAGGGCAAGTCCCAGGTCATGAATTTACGCTACCTTGGGCCCCAGACAAATTTAATTATAGAAGTAAAGAGTCAAAGTAGGAAGAGAGTTCCCACTTCCCCTTTAGCATTTGCTAGAGGGGAAGTTTCGTTTCATTGCCACACTCCCATTTGGGAGTGTAGCAATGAAACGATGACCAAAGTGGTCAGGTTGGGGGGTTGGGGGGTTTGGTGTGGCCAAGATAAGCCTGGCCACCTAGTTGAATACCACGGACGTATTTAGCGCCTTTGTGACGCAGTGAGCTGTGACGGAGTAGCTGGCTACTTCGTATAGTGCCAATAGTGGGCATGGCAAAAAATCTGCCGGAGACAGACGGAGGATTTGGCCTACACTCCCCGCGCTGGCCAGACGGGTTGGGGAGGCCTGATTGATGTCTTATAATGACGGTTCAATGAAGGAAGTGACAGTTCACGGCTGTCAAGTAAACATCGTTTCTAAACCCGTGTACAGTTTTTTGTAAAAATAAATTTAAAAAGTGACCATTTACTTACAAAATTACTATTATTTTGAAGAAATAACCTCAAAGAACAATACAACGGATTAATCACATGAAACCGTGAGTTCTCACTACATATTCCACTTAATCAAGGTGTATAAACGACAGTTATATTTAAATTTGACGCACACATGCACATTTTTCAAAATTTTACGCATTTTGAAGTGTAGATTTTATAACTGACTACCGGCTAAGCAGCTGTTTTATCAACTGTCATTCTTGAATAAGTCATTGTCATTATAAGCTAAGTGACAGACCTACACTGCTACCAACATTACAATCATAAAGTACGCTCAAAAACGTGCGTGTTTACTAAGATAGCTAAGAATTAAAAATATTTGAATTACTATAATTTTAACGACACAGTTTAAACTGAGAGCATGGAATCCAAATGTAAAACCAGACAACAAGTGCAAAAAGAAAGAGTTTTGGAATTGGAAAACACATTGGCAGCCCATAAGGTGGCACTGGTAAAGTTAGAGAAAAATATCTCTGACAAAGAAAAATTAATTAAGGCACTCCTGACAGAACAAGATGATAACTCAAATGAATTTGAAAAAATATGCAAAGAGAGTAAACACCTAAAAAAAATATTGGCGGATGCTGAAATAAAAAACGAAGACTTATTACAGCAAATTAATTCACAGAATGAAATAATACGAGAATTAACAGAGGAAAATTCAATATATGAAAGACAGCATGCAAGTACAATAAAACCACTTCAGAACGAATTACAAAAGCTTAATAACGAACATAAATTTCTTCAAACTGAACATGATAAATTACTATTAGAATCTCCAAATAACAACAATTCGTATAACTGTAGTGGAAAACAAACATGCACATTAAAGACAAAACATATTGCAAAAAAGAAAAAACTGATTAAAACTTTAAACAGAAAAATTAAGGTGTTAAATAAAAAATGTGACGCCTTACGGAATGACAATTTGCTACTAGATATTACTTTAGAATCTAACCGTAATGTCGAAGCTTTAAATTCTAATAAGGATGTTGTGTTGAAAAAAGTTTACGATTATGAAAAAATGATGAAGACGCAAAGTGAACACTGGGCACAAATAGAAACAGAAAACATCGAACTTAGAAAAAGACTACAAAACCTTGAGAACACGTGCAAAACGTTAAAGCATTGTCATGACTATAGAATTAACAGAATTTATCAACTGGAAAAAGAAAACAAAGATTATGACAATACACTCAAGGACATGGAGAACGTATTAACACATTGGGAAGATGAAGAAGATGAAGACATAAATACTGGAGCTATAAATAAATTAGAAAATGACGGACTACACCTAATCGAGAAAAATAATGAAAGTAATCATAAAGATGTACTTAATTATAATGATATGACTACTGAACCAAATATTGTAGAAAATACAACAAAAACGGTTATAGTAAGTGATGGACACGGAAAAAACATCGCGTTAAACATTTATCAGCAGTCGGATAGTTCTTACAATTGTGTAAACTATTGCTATCCTAATGCGACATACGATTATCTTTTAGACTGTGTTATTAATAAACTAAATAACCTGCAAAATGGAGATACGATAGTCCTGCTATCAACAGCAATTGATTTCAAGTGCAGTCTTCGGTTTTATATTGAAAAAATCAAACACATTAACAATGACTGCTTTAGAAAAGGTGTGAAATTGGTGATGTGTTCGATTCCTTACGTAGAAGAGAGGGACAACAATAGACATTATAGCAATGACTATATTTACAAATTCAATAAATATATGTACACAATATTGACCTGTTCACAGAATGCTAAATTTGTTGATATTAATAACTTTGATTCAGACTGTTTTAAAAAGAATAATAAATTAAATAAAGTAGGTAAACTTAAATTAAGTAATATAATTGTTAACAACACTATCAGCCTACACACATCTAATCTCAGACTTATTCAAATCGTTGACGAAAATGTGGTAGGTACTGATACAACAATAAACAATGATGAAGCAAATTATAATTGTGATCAAACAGAAAGTATAATTAGGCGTAATGGACGTACAGAGGCTTTTTTAGACATGACCAAAACACCAGCAAAAAAAGGAACAAAATAGAGATATCAGCAAAAGACCTGACGATAGGGCATCAAAATGTCCAAGGCTTAAATAATAAAATGTTTGATTTAAGTTTAATTTTAGATGAACATAAACTAGATGTACTTTGTTTAACTGAAACATGGCTGGACAGCGAAGCTTTACCTATATTCTGTATCAAAAACTATAAAATTGTAAGTAGTAGTCATAGATCTAAGCACAAACGAGGGAATACATTAATTTATGTAAAATGTAATATTAAGGCAAAGAGTAGACCAGATATTGAAAAGTTGACAATAGATAAGGTATTCGAGGTTAGCTGTGTGGAGTTGGATGATGTTATAATTTTAGCAGTCTACAGATCTTCAGCAGAGAACACGAAATCTAATATTGATGAATTTAATGAAAAACTCGACGAATGCCTGTCTAAGGTATGCAAAAACAACAACAAAACTATAGTTGTTTGCGGGGATTTCAATATTCATCTACCTACGCACGAAAACGAGCAACATGATTTCTGCGATCTTATGAATAGCTATCTCTTGAAACAGCAAATATACGATTATACGAGAGTAACACCTACATCGCGGTCTTGTATTGATAATATTTTTACAGACGGGAATGTCAAAGAAGCTTCTGTATTCCTAGGTATAAAATCAGATCATAAAGCTCAAAAAGTTGTACTTGCACAAAAAATTAGAAAAGTTGTCGAGCCAATTAGAAAATCTAGAGTTATTACTCCTGGTAGGATGCAGGAGTTAAAGTTTTATCTCTGTTCAATTGCTGACAGAAAACCAGACGATTATAGGGCATTCTTTAAAGAGTTTATGCGAATTGTGAACGCAAACATTCCTGTTAGATGTGCGAAAAAGAAAGAAAGTAAAGCGTGTAGCGACTGGGCTACAAAAGGTATTTTAATATCACGTGAAAAATTATTTATATTGATAGAATTATCACAAAACTATAAGAGCAGTCTTCTAAAAGAATATACAAAAATATACAGCAAAATCTTCAAAAGAGTGACAACAGAAGCAAAAAGGCTGCAATTGCGAGATAGAATATTGAAATCTAGCAATAAAATACAAACATCTTGGAAAATTATAAATGAAATATCGGGTAAAGGTACAGATAAAAATAAAGAGAATATAGAGCTCAATAACGTAAGTAGTAATAAAGAAGTAGCTAACCAATTTAACAATTATTTTGCAAATGTTGCAAGAGATACATCTAAAAATCTTAATATTAATATCGGTCAAGCTATAGGATATCTTGAAAAATACACTAGTAGGCACAAGGATAGCCATATCTTTTATCAAACCAACGAAAAAGAAGTATTTAAAATCATACAATCTTTGAAACCAAAGGCATCTGCGGATGTGTTCGACCTTTCAGTGAAACTACTCAACTCGTTAAAAGCTGAAGTAATTTCACCGATTACAAAGTTATTGAATGACTCATTTGAGAAGGGAACTTTCCCAGATCTATTAAAGGTTGCAAAGATCATCCCGCTTTATAAGAAAGGAGACAGTCGTGATTTACAAAATTATCGCCCCGTATCGCTGCTACCCGTATTCAGCAAAATATATGAGAAAATTATGTACATTAGATTAATGAAACATGTTAACAAAAATGATATTCTAAATAACCATCAATTTGGATTTAGGCCAAATAGATCAACTGGAGACGCGCTTTCGGAAATGGTCAAATTTTTACTACAATCATTAGACGCAAAAATGTACACTTGTGGCATTTTTTGTGACCTTTCAAAGGCTTTCGATTGTGTTCATCACGATATACTCATAGCTAAACTCGAATACTATGGTGTCTCGGGCAAGGATCTCTTGCTTTGTAAATCATACTTGTCATCACGAAAACAAATTGTGTATGCTAATGATGCAATATCAAAAGAAACATTTATCGAATTTGGAGTACCGCAGGGATCGATACTAGGTCCCTTATTCTTTCTCCTATATATCAATGATATAAGTGCTTCTATCAATGCAGATATAGATTTGATTATGTTTGCTGATGACATATCTCTAATTGTAAAAAGTAAATCAAAACTTGATGTACAGAGCAAGGTCACACAAACTGTAGAGGAACTTACAAAATGGTTCGAGAGTAATAATCTCCTATTAAATAAAAATAAAACAAGCCTCGTGCACTTTTCCCTGGACACCCACAATAGCAGACGGAACTTTATTGATGAAGATAAAATAGGACTGCCTCTATCTAGTAATGTAACATTTTTGGGAGTCGAGTTAGATAATAAATTAACTTGGCAGAAACATATAGATAAACTTGCTAAACGATTGAGCTCCGCCTGCTATGCTATTTATAAAGTAAAACAACTTTGCGGAAGGGAGGCCGCTAAATCGGTGTATTTTGCTCACTTCCATAGTATAATGTCTTATGGGATTCTTATATGGGGCAATGCTGCTGAAGTTAATAGAATCTTTGTGTTGCAAAAACGTGCAATAAGATCGATACTGGGCATGAAAGCTAGAGAATCATGCAGACAGGCTTTCAAGGAACTAAATATACTTACCATGACAAGCACGTATATAATGCAAAATCTATTGTACATAAAGAAAAATATTAATAAGTTCAATCTTCAGTCGGACAGACATAACTATTATACCAGAAATAGTGGCCCTCTTCACAGACCCGCGGTCAGACTAGCCAAGTTATCAAAAAGCTTTATATGTAATAGTCTGAAACTTTATAATAAGCTATCCTCTAACATTAAAGAATTACCACACAAACAATTTAAAAACAAAGTAAAAGCAATTTTAATTAAAAAAAGCTACTACAATATAAAAGATGCATTAAATGATAACATCATTGAGTAGCTTAGTTTGTTGTAAGGTTATTCAGAAAGTCGCTTTATTCGTATTATATTATTGATAAGGTTTGTTAATTTTGCATGTAAATAATTTTATGGACAATGCCACTTTACAGCAGCTGATAGAGTATATTATTGACATTGATACTGACATTAATTTTATATAAATAATATTTTTACACTACCACTTGCGGACAAAGCCCTTTACAGCAGCTGACAAACTGACATAGTCATAATTATTTTATTTAGCATTCTAATTATAAGTTGACAATGCCACTTTATAGCAGCTAATAATGCATATCTATTGATATTTGTAATTATTTTATCTTGTATATTTGACAATGCCATCTACCGCAGCTTAATGTTTATAGCGTAGAAACTGGTCGCTCATTGCCATGTATTCATAATGGTCGCGTTAACGCCAGCCATACATAAATGTGAAACAAAATGTAAAATTGTAAACAAAACAATGTCGACTTAGCCTAGAGTTCTCAATGTCCCAAAAGGTTGAAATAAATGAGTATGAGTAGTATGAGTATGAGTATGTATTCCCTCAGTCGCCTTGTACGACATCCACGGGAAGAGTTGGAGTGGTCCTATTCTACTCTACCGGAAACCACACGGCAAGTTTTTAAATATGGTCTCTCGGTAATTTCCAAACTAGGATTTTCTCCTATACAATGTAGAGTTAGACAAGGATAGAAAATAACAAAAAAACTTCGAGGCTGGAACCAATTTGTACAAACATTTCAAACACTTGAACGATATTAAACATAAGCACCATGAGATGGGTATTGTTAGACAACATTCAACTATCTATATTTCATTCCAGATTAATAGTCCTATGAAAACAAACGCATTTGCGTCTCGAAAACAAAATACACAATAGATGGTGTTCCTAAGTGGACTGCAAAGTTTACATGGTAATACAAACCTGTTTTTGCTGCTGGTGACCCTTTCATGTATATGTTACCGAGACGTAAATAGCGTTGGTTTTCATAGGACTATTAATCTGGAATGAAATATACAGTCATCATCATCAGTTTCTTTATCAAATTTGGTACTAAACGCATTATACTTGTCCTTTCGGTTACTCTAAGGTTGACTGGAAGAGATGTGGGATAAGTCCGCCTTTGTACACAGTTTAATTCCTATTTTATTGTTGTTATTTTTGGTACAATAAAGCGTTTACATACATACATACATACATACAGCCTGTAAGGGTCCACTGCTGGACATAGGCCTCTCCTAACACGCCACTGTACCCATTCTTAGGATCTTCTCATCCAGTCTGCCAGTCGCCTTACGCAGATCGTTACTCCATCTAGCCAGGGGGCGTCCCACACTACGCTTGCCCAATCGCGAAATATCTAAAAAAAAGTACTTTTTATTGGTGCCCGACGAGGGTGAAAAAACGCTGCGATAAAACGCCAGTCACAATACCATTGTAAAGTAAAGCAACCATCTGTATTCCGAAATCGTTCTCGCTATAAATATCAATTTGCGAGCGTCGATCGGCCGTCGGCGGGAAGCGATCATCGCTTCTACTCCGAACGGCAAGTAAGTCTTTTACTTTCAGTTTTACGTCCTCACTGAGTATTCTTTAAACGTAATGCTCTGATACTCGCTACAAGCAGAGAATACTAAATATTTCTACGTAAAATAGAGCCACGCCGCCCGCCGGTACAAAGTTACTACTCCAGCGCGCTATCGACCGGCGCCGAGAGATCGACGCTGTAAGTTAAAAAGAGAAGCACTTATGTTTTTGACATTGTCCCTCTCTCGATCGACTATGTTCTCGCGCTGGGTGCAGCAGCCCTACAATAGTTTACGCGAGTGTAAAAGGATGCGAAAGTTTGCCGTATGGTTTCCGGTAGAGTAGAATAGGACCACTCCAACTCTTCCCGTGGATGTCGTACAAGGCGACTGAGGGAATACATTATAAAACATCAATCAGGCCTCCCCAACCCGTCTGGCCAGCGCGGGGAGTGTAGGCCAAATCCTCCGTCTGTCTCCGGCAGATGAGAGAGGGTTGTGCTCCTGCAGTGGAGACAAAAATAACATGATGATGATGATATACTTTACATTGGCAAAAATCCTAAATCAATTTTAGATAGAAGAAGCGTAACTGAAGTGTTTTTCCTGATTGTACTGGAAATGGATTGTACTATATATACATACATATAAATAATAATAAATAAATATCTCAGACATTCACACCAATTATCCTGTCCCAAACTAGGCAGAGCCTGTGGTATGGTTCTAGATAACGGATACACATACTTAAATAAATATATAAACACCCAAGACTTGGGTACAAACATTCATATTCATCATACGAACATTTGCCCCTAGCAGGATTCGAACCTGCAACCTCTGGCGTGGCAGTCCGAGAGCTACCCGTTCCGCCACGGAGGTTGTCGGTATCATACACACGCACACACACACATCACTCACACACGTTTATTAAATATATATAAGATATATAAGTATGGAAGAGCGAGGTCCTCTGGTACAGACATTTTTATGTCTAAAAGAGGACCCCAACTATCCTCTGTAACCCCCTAAGTTTCTGTAATAAACATTTTTGTATTGTTCATCTGTATTCCAACTATTCTGTGGTATAAGTGACACGTACAGATTGTACAGGTATTTATAGTACATATCAAGGACATACATAGGGCAGGCTACGGGGCACACAGTCGCTCGATACATACACGCGCAAGCGTAAACGCCCTGCCCTACAGACTAGTGATGCGAATAATATGTCGATAAAAATAAATTAAAGTACTATACCTATTTTGTAGGTCTATAATTATGGGGATTTCTGGAATTTTTGTCCAGAAATACTTAGCGTTTCCTTTGAGCATCGGCAGGGGATTTCTGGACAGAAATTCCAGAAATCCCCTTAAGGGGATTTTTCGCAGGGGATTATTGGAATAAGCCTATTAAAGGCAGTGTAGTCATGTAAATAATCTATACTAATTGTAGGTCATAGAATAGGTAAACGTTTATTTCAACTGTGATTAGAGTCGCAGTATAACATTGTTTTGCTTGCGTTGTATCTACTCTGTGTCTTTTTTTATACTAAATACCCTCGCACAGAATGCACTAGGCAGTAGATACCAAAAAAAAAATTCTATAAAAATAAAGCCGTGTGTTTCCCGGCTTAGAATAGGCCCACCCCTATCTTTCCCGTGGGTGTCGTCAAGGCGCTAAGGGATTTCACCAGGGACGGGCAGCAGCGTTCTCCTGTGTGTGTATGTTAAGATCATTACTGCGATAACCAATCCGCCTGCCAAGCGTGGTGATTATGGCAAATCCCCCAATGGACATCTAACCAAAGTGGGGAGGTTTTGGGGAGGCCTATATCCAGCAGTGGACGTATTTAGGCTGATGATGATGATGATGAATGACAGTGATCTGTCGTATTTATGAATATTATACTTAAGAAATTTTCTAATTTTATTTTGAACTGTGCGCAAGAAATCTTTATGTAAGAAAAAAATACGAGCTACTACCCTCTTTATATTTTTTTTATTTATACAGTTCAAAATAAAATTAGACAATTAATTATAATATTTATTTTTTATTTATTTAATATTTAAGTATAATATTTTACAATAAAAATAAAAATGCATACTACTGTCATTATATCGATACAATTATCAGTGAAAAAGAAATTTGGTTATCCCTACGTTTGCTCCGCCCGCCCTCCACAGCGCGGATATCGGCGTCGCCTCCGGCTTCAGGCTATATACTTCACTAAGCAATACATTTTATGTTATATTAATAGGTATTTCTTATTACTACGTTTTATTATATCTGAATAAGTAAGTAAGGAATGCTTAGGAGAGGATTTGGCGTAGTTGCCCGCATTGGAGAAAATGTCATAAAATTGTTGTAAAATCATATTTAATTCGGCTGTTATATAACCTTTTTCTGGGACCTAGAGACAATGCAATTGAAACAAAACACATTTCCAAAACAATATTATTTGATCAATGATTTTTTATGGACGAGGTATTTATTATTCACAATTGAATATTGTAATACACATAAATAATAAATATACTTCCCTGATCTCATTATTGTATTATAAATACTGTGTTTGTAAAATGTTTTTAATTAATTTTGGAAACCTATCGGAACTATTTAATATCAAATTTAATGTAGGGAATAACACTAATAATATATATAAAAAAATTAAATAATTGTTGGAAGAAAAAAAAGCCGTCACAGGTAAACGATCTCCTCCAGCTCTGCGGAATTGCGTATTGTGCCTAAAACGCTCGCGGCGTTGCCCCTCTGAATTTCTACACTGTATTTTAGTTTGAAAGTTATTTACTGTATCTACACTAATATTATAAGATTTGTATGTTTGTATCGAATAAACTCAAAAACTACTCGACCGATTTCAATTCTTTCACCTTTAGAATGCTACATTATCCGTTGGCTACATTTATTACAATTAAATATTTACTAATTTATTAAAATTAGGGATCCCTACTAAAACTTCACTAATGTAATCCAAGGTGTAAATTTACATCGCATGCGCTGCGGAAACTATTGATGATAGAACCTTCGCGTGTCTGTACATTGAAAATATTTGCAGGAGTCGGAGCTGGAGCTGAAGTGGGAGGGGGAAGGGGAAAGGGGGAAGGTGAAGGGGGAAGGTGAAGGGGGAAGGTGAAGGGGGAAGTGGAAAGGGAATGAACGCTTACTAAATTTCAACTTTATTTAATTCTATAGTCCACGCGAGCGAAGCCGCGGGCACAGCTAGTCAGCTGTATTATTGTATTTATTTTATACGTTTTCTAATTCCTGAAAAATAATTTTACTATGTGGTTATATGACGAATATAAACCTTTTTTACTATCAAAAATTTTATAGGTACTTAGGAGTCAATTTAATCCACTATTTACTTACTGGATTATACATGATTATACATGATTATACATGATTGGCCCCAGTTCTACAAGAGATATCTTCTCTCTCGCTTCCTCCTAGAACATTCATTTAAACGCAGCTCAAATTAATATAAGTTCGCCGACTTGGAAACTCTAACTTTTATAAAGGCCGTTTTCAGTCAGCAAGTGAAGTTGGAATGGAAACGGCGGCTTACTGGGGATCCCTTCGAGAATTTCATTTAATTAAACAAGACAAGGACGGCGAGGTCTCCTTCTCGCTCTGGGGTTAAATTTAAAGCCTTCCCGTTATTGTTTTGTTTTGATTTTGACGTTTTGTGTACGAAATAGATAGAGATTAAGACTTTGTGTTTCAAATTGTAATAAATAACGGTTCAGCTTTAATAACATTACATCTCATACCATGAAGCAAAACACTTGGAGGTGAAACTATGAGCTACGAAAAATATTTTGTTTCATGGTATGAGGTGTAAGTTAAAACGTCATAAAAAATTCTGGGGCATCCAACGATCTCTATCTACTACTAGATGGAGCGTTCCAAACAATCACACTGTTCCACGCAAGTAGCCACAACTCTTTCACATTTCACATTAAATGTTCTGAGTAGTAACTGCACAAGTTTCAAAGTGAATAGGAAGTCGCGGGTACAGGTAGTAATCTATATTTTTCTGTGCAGAAGACTTGATACGACGACTTAATGTTAAATCGCACCTATCAGTGTCAGGTGGACCGACGACCTGAAGAAGGTGGCGGGTAGCTGCTGGATGCGGAGGGCGGGGACCGGGTGTGGTGGCGTTCATTGGGGAAGGCCTATGTCCAGCAGTGGACTTCTAGGGTCTGATATGATGATGATGATGATGACTGCCTCCTTAGTTCTGAGTCAGTCTAGTTAAGTTATGTTAAATAATGATGTGTCATATTTCAAATATAGGAGAATCTATCGATCCGTCATGCGTCCGTATTCCGACAGTTATGTGTCAGTGGTCCTTCAGCGCAGTGTCAGTTCTGTTCCGTGAAATTTAAGAAACTACTTAAAATATACCGTATGCTGTTGCATCAGGAACTAAATGAGCATTTGTATTCTATCATATTTTCCTTTAGGACATCTATAAAAGCACTGAGGCGGAACGAATCCGATACTGTTTGTGCGAATGAGTGCCTGCATCTGTATTTTGTATTGTTGAAGTTAGTAGTTAGTTCACACAGAGTACCGCGGGAAGCGGGATTTAGTATACCGCTACCGCCACGCCTCCGCCACGCATTCGCCTTCTGTGTGTTTTGAGCATTATACTGTATTTTAATGCCTAATTAATGCCGTGTGGTTTCCGGTAGAGTAGAATAGGACCACTCCAACTCTTCCCGTGGATGTCGTACAAGGCGACTGAGGGAATCTATACATATAATAAAAGAGTAGAAAAAACAAAAGAAAAGCGAATCTGTACATTGAAGTTAAAAAAAAAATTTCACTGCCCGGACGTTACTGAAGACCAGTAGAGTCCAAAAATATAATTAAAAAATTTCTTATCTGTCTGTATGTATGTATGTATGTACGGGCTAATCTTGGAAACTGCTGAACAGAATTTGACGGCGTTTTCACTGTTTAATAGCTTTGAGTTCGGGCCTCATACTGGTATAAGTCATATCTCAATAAAATGTCAGGATGCTGATATACAAGTTGACCTCTCATTTCATATCATTTGTATGAAAGTGTAGTTCAACATTACTGGTCATTGCAAGAACTTGACAGAAAGTGACAGAGATGTTTTAAAGCTCATTTATAGATTTATTTTAGCTGATGTATTTCAGGTATTTCCACAAGTCTCGATACAAAAAGTTCGCTATTCGATAATTAGTGGCCCTGTATTAGACCGGCGATCGTCGACAATGTCAATATCGAAGCTGTTCAGGAGTAGGTACGTCTGCCTAGGACAGACAATATAGTTGGGTAGGATCAATTTCAAAAGCTGACAGAAGAATCCAGTTAGGGTGGGCAGTATTCGGAAAACTGCGTCAAGTCTTTACGTCACCTATTCCACAATGTTTAAAGACAAAAATCTTTAATCAGTGCCTCCTGCCTGTCATGATTACATGGACGGAGACGTGGACACTGATGGTGGGCCTGATCCACAAGATTCAAGTGGCTCTGCGAGCTATAGAGAGGGCAATGCTCGGGGTCTCTATGAGGGATATGATTCGTAATGAGGAGATCCTATGAATAACGAAGGTGACCGACATAGCCGAAAGAATTAGTAAGCTGAAATGGCAGGTCACATCTGTCGTAGTACCGAACGGCCGTTGGGGCAGACGGGTTCTAGAGTGGGCGCGACGTCCCACGCTCAGGGTGGGACGCCCTGCCGCCAGGTGTATGGACGACCTGAAGATGGTGGCCGGAAGCGCCTGGATCTGTAGGGCGTTGTGGCATTCATTGGGGAAGGCATGTCCAGCAGTTTGACAGACATTTTGTTGTACAGTTAATTGGATATGCAACATAGGAAGGGAATAGGAGGGGAAGGAAGTCGGATGGAAAAGAATAGAGGGATTAGGGTAAGAGAGGAAAGATGAGGGGGCAGTGGTAAATAAAGGGTGTAGAAAGGGGTGGGTTAAGGGAAGGGGGAGAGGTAGGTGTAGGGAGAGGGAAAGGGAAAGGGGGGAAAGGGTTTTCAACGTTGTGGGAAGGGGATGGAGAAGGAAAGAAAGATAGGGTATGGAAAGGAAAAATTGGAGGGGGGGAAGGAAATATCACCTAATTTGCATAATATTAAAATATAAAAAAAATATTGATTATATGATAATCTTTTAATTCATGATAAATGTAAATGTCAACTTTATTTTAAAAAAAAGCGGCCAAGTGCGAGTCGGACTCGCCCATGAAGGGTTCCGTAGCAGCAAGTAACATAATATAAAAGTTATTGTAGTTCGTTGTAACTTTGATCGATGTTTTAATAATAGTATTGTGGTTTACGATTTATGACGTATTAAAAAAAACTACTTGCTAGATCTCTTTCAAACCAATTTTCGGTGGAAGTTTGCATGGCAATGTACATCATATATTTTTTTAGTTTTATCATTCTCTTACAGGGGGGGGGGGGGGGGGACACATTTTATTACCACTTTGGAAGTGTCTCTCGCGCAAACTATTCAGTTTAGAAAAAAATGATATTAGAAACCTCAATATCATTTTTGAAGACCTATCCACACCTATGGGTTTGATGAAAAAACATTTTGAGTTTCAGTTCTAAGTATGGGGAACCCCCAAAACGAATGTTTTTTTTTTCTATTTTTGTGTGAAAATCTTAATGCGGTTCACAGAATACATCCACTTACCAAGTTTCAACAGTAAGTTCTTATAGTTTCGGAATAAAGTGGCTGTGACATACGGACGGACAGACAGACAGACATGACGAATCCATAAGGGTTCCGTTTTTTGCTATTTGGCTACGGAAACCTAAAAAACTGTGGTCCAACGGGCGTAACCGCTGCTGGAACGCTAATTTTTACCCGACTTCAAAAAAGGAGGTTCTCAATTGGATAGTATTTTTTTTTATGTATATAAATATTTTTAATGCATAACCAGATTAATATATTTCTTTTAGGATTTAGTAATACACGTAATACATAAGAATGTGTAATGTTAAGTTGTCCACGCGGACGAAGTCGCGGGCAACAGCTAGTACATTATAAAATATCAATCAGGCCTCCCCAACCCGTCTGGCCAGCGCGGGGAGTGTAGGCCGAATCCACCGTCTGTCTCCGGCAGATGAGAGAGGGTTGTGCTCCTGCAGTGGAGACAAAAATAACCTGATGATGACTGTATTTTGCTGGGTTTTTTTAATATAAAAAAGATTGTAGGTACTGAATCTCAGCAGCAGATGTACATTAAAGTACCAGGGTGTCATAGCTCGTCGCAGTATCCAATCTCCAGGGAGGACTAATTCCGTTCCCATGTAGCTGTCCGTCAGAGCGTCCCCGCGGACCGCGGCGGGGCTTCCCTTGCAGGGACGAAGTGGGTAGAACAATCAATTATATTTTTTTGGGATTTTAAGCAACTGTATAAAACCCTTTAATGTATGAAGTGCTTAGCGTGAATTATAATTTGTAACACGGTGCTACTCACTGATCTACAATTTAAACTTTGAATTTTGAACAAAACCTTCGATAGGAAATGTCTAAAGTTATTCATGGCGTGTTAATATAAAAGTATTCACGCACATTAATCAAATGTTTTCATCGAATATTTTATTTTGAAGGCGTCGCACGCCTAGCAGTGGTCTCTCTACTGGCTGATGAAAGTGGTCATTTTGGGAAAGTAGTCATTTTGGAAATTGGACATTTTGGGAAAGTAGACATTTTGGAAATTGGACATTTTGGGAAAGTAGACATTTTAAGAAGTGGTCATTCCGGGAAAGTAGACTTTTTAGAAAGTGGTCATTTTGGGAAAGTGGTCATTTTGGGAAAGTGGTCATTTTGGGAAAGTAGACATTTTGTGTAGAAGACATTTAGGTACCGTACTTGCATCTGACGGTGCAATCATACATAGTTTTAAATGCGGGCCAACATTTAATTACTTTATTGTTTCGGTTCGCGATGCGTAGGTATAACCTCGAGAAGCCCTGCGTACCACCAGTTTACCGCACAACAGCTGAAAACTTGTACAAGCATTAAAAACTAAACTTTGAATGTAATTTAAACTTGTCGCAGTCTGTCGGATCTCATAATTCGTTACAATATCACAGCACAGGCGACCAGAACACAATAAACACAAACACAGTGTAATTGGGCGTCGTAATCCGTTAATAATAAAACAGGCAGCTCCCCCTCGCCACAGCGTGATGGTACAGATTTAAAAGTCAATATAGTTGGTGAGATTAGGGCGCGGGTAATTAGGTTCGACGCCCCATCGCGAGGGCGTAGGGCGCCGTAGGGCGCCGCGAGAAATGAATTAAGTACGGTTTAACATGATGCAAACTATGCAGAAGGTCAAGTTTACTATGAATAAATATTGCAGGGAAATGTAATAAAAATTAATGTCCCGCCGTCATAATGGACCGTCGACCTGAAGAAGGTGGCCAGGAGCGGCTTGGATGCGGAGGACCGGGTATGGTGGCGTTCTTCCCGCGGGTATCGTCAAGGCGACTAAGGGATTGCACCAGGACGGGCTGCGTTCTCCTGTGTATATTAAGATCGTTACTGCGATCACCAATCCGCCTGCCAAGCGTGGTGGTTATGTCAAATTTCCCTATGGACTACCCATCAAAAGTGGCATGCTATGCTATTTTGCCGTGTGGTTTCCGGTAGAGTAGAATAGGACCACTCCAACTCTTCCCGTGGATGTCGTACAAGGCGACTGGGGGAATACATTATAAAACGTCAATCAGGCCTCCCTAACCCGTCTGGCCAGCGCGGGGAGTGTAGGCCAAATCCTCCGTCTGTCTCCGGCAGATAAGAAAGGGTTGTACTCCTGCAGCGGAGACAAAAAACCTAATGATGATAATTTGAAATTAATATATAGGTCTAACTAGCTGCCGGCGACTTCGTCCGCGTGGACAATTTAACATCACGAATTATTTTAATTCCCGTAGGAATGGGATATTTTTTCGAAATAAAAACTATCCTATGTCCTATTCCAGGACCCAACCTATATGTGTGCCAAGTTTCATCACGATCCGTCCAGTGGTTGAAGCGTGATTGAGTAACAAACTACCAAACTTCCAAATATCCAAACTTTCGCATTTATAATATCAGTAGGATTCTATTAAAATGCATTAAGTTAATTATTGTCGTGAAATAAAATAAATCAAACTTCTTACCTTACAATTGTTATACGTAATTCCAAAATAATTAAAAATAATTACATTAGCCAGAGCTATGATAAAAATAAATTCATATTAAGCATTATTTATTAGTATTGATCGCCAGATGGACCGACGACCTAAAGAAGGTGGCCGGAAGCGGCTGGATGTGGAGGGCGGAGGACCGGGTGTGGTGGCGTTCATTGGGGAAGGCGGTCCAGCAGTGGACGTCTAAAGGCTGACATGTGGATGATGATGAAGCATTATTTATTAGTATTTTTATTTTATATTTATCTGTATTTTTTATTTATTTTTATAAGACACTTAATATGTAATCTTAAAATTCATATATTAAATTGAATCAGCGTTAAGTTTTTAAGAACATATTAGTGACGTTATTATGTTGCTGATCTTTGTATTACCTTAAAAATTATCATTATTATAAATCCCCGAAGATAGAAGCCCATAAACACTTTTCTCAATAAAAGATAATGGTGTTGCCATAACGGAAAAAGTATCCTTGTAAATTGCCCCCGACCGGGGCGGGCCTGGATTTGCGCGTGATTTAGCATTATTTGCGGCCGTTTGGGGATCATGTACAGTTAATTTGCTGGCAATAGTGCTGGCCGAGGTTTCGGTCTCACACAATTTTAGATTCGGTTTCGGCCTAGACTGTGGCAGGATAAGGGAAGTAATTGAGCCTTAATCGTTTTTTGTTACGATGTTTTTCT
This sequence comes from Esperia sulphurella, assembly GCA_947086405.1. Taxonomy (NCBI): domain Eukaryota; kingdom Metazoa; phylum Arthropoda; class Insecta; order Lepidoptera; family Oecophoridae; genus Esperia; species Esperia sulphurella. The sequence continues at coordinate 374,174 of OX352280.1, forward strand.
CTCAGCGTTTGTATGGATTTAAAGATTTATTTTTAATTATGGTAATGATAATATTAATATATTTTAGGTTGACTGGAAGAGATCCCTAAGTGGCATAAGTCCGCCTTTGTACACAGTTTAATTCCTATTTAATTATTGTTGTTGTTGTAATTTTTGGTTCAATAAAGCGTTTACATACAATTTATTTATATCGCACACAATATACAAACATTTCATAATTACAATAATTAAAATAATTTGAAATGAGTTTCAGCTCCTCTCAGCTTACATTGTATGCGTTATACTATTACTGCGTTAGTTCTATCGATACGCACTAATATTAATGCATACTTACGTATGCTAACATACTGAACTGAACGATCTATATGTTATTTTCAATGTAATTTCTTACATAAACCCCCACCTTGTCATAACATACCTAACTTTTCTCTTGTATAATATTTTCTACCCAAAGGTTGTCTGGAAGAAATCGCTTAAAACGTTAAGACTGCCTAAATTGTACTATTAAAACTTGTAACTGTATTTGTTTGTGCATTAAAGAAAGAAAAGAAAGAATTAAAATACATTTATTTACTACCATAATTGGCACACACAAAGAAAAAACCAACAAAGCAAGAAAGTGGAAAAAAATAAAATAAAAATTATAAGAACTAGAGAAAACAATTTAAAATTTTTAACATAGTTAAAATAGTATGCTTGTGCCGTGGCAGCAAAAGGGCAAACGACTCAGCGTATGTCTAGACCAAAGAGTATATTAAAGAGTGTATTGTATTGTATTTGATTCGGCCGAAAGTAAAATTTAGTTTTGACCGAAATTAAATATTCCGACACCGAACCTGGTGCAACACTAGCTAGAACCAGGGGTGGGTCAGTGAGCGGTAGGCGAGCTGCGGTCAACGCGGTAGCGGGTTTAATTCCCAGGCGGTTCAACGAGCAGCTAATGAGAAAACTGTGTGATCATTAATACCTTTCAGGTAAGACTAATATGTATCTTATATTTTTAGATTCCTTTGTTTATCATTCTACAATAGGTACAAGGGTGAATGGATGACGATCGGCAGAACTTTGTAAAGGAGCACAACAACACCGAGTGCTCCAACTGCCAACCTAGGTTTAGTACTGTCACGTGTAACACTGCATTTTTATAATCATCAACCGAAATACGTCCACAGCTGAACAGAAGCCTCCCCAATAGAATGCCACTGTTGGTGGGCTGTACATTGGGGGATTTGATATAATCACCACGCTTGGCAGGCGGATTGGTGATCGCAGTTATGTAGAGGTTGCTGCCCGTCTCTAGTGTATGTGTAAGCCCTTAGTCGCCTTGACGATACCCACGGGAATAGTTGTCTTAGTCTAGGCCGAGAACCACACTGCACATATTTATCGCCACAGCCATATTGACAATCATTCCCTTCACGCAAATATTAATATTCTGAAGGCACACATTTAAAATTTGATAGCGCTAAAATTGGTTTCGTCTCTATCTTCATAATACTGTGTAACAAGGATAGCAACAGTTTTAGTGCTGTCAAATTTTAACGTGCCTTCAGAATCGAGCCCAGTATCATATTTAGCCATATCACTTTAACCTATCCACTTAAATGTTTATATAAAATTGACATTTAGGAAATCATTGATTGAATAATATATCAATATATAAGAATGTCTTTTAAAACTATTTGTCAGGCATCCGTTGCCCACAGTGTTACCTTATTATAATTTAACTATGTTAGTGGGCACGATTCTGAAGGCACACATTTAAAATCTGACAGCCCTAAAATCTACTTCATCTTTATCAAAATCAAAATCAAAATATTTATTTTCAAAATTGGAACACATTATTCTCTTTTTGACGTCAAATTCTGCCTAAAACTACTCCACTTCCACCTGTATAACCGAGGGGAAGAAGTGGCAACAAACCCAACGGCACGGGGCCCTACCTTTGATTTATCTTATTCATTACAATCATTAAGTCTACCTATGCTGAGCCATCAAGCACTCCATGGACTTTTATCATTTAAGTAGTCATCTAACTTATAGTAGGCTTTCTTGCACAGATTAGCTTTTATAGAAGATTTGAATTTTTGTTCAGACAAGTTAATCTATCAAGTTACAAGTTATACAAGTTAATCTAATAATTATCTTCACAATACTGCGTGACAGGGATAGCAACAATTTTAGTGCTCTTAAATTTTAACGTTGTTCCTTCAGAATTGGACCCAGTAACTTGATAACATAAATTAGGTAAAACGTATTATCTATCTATCGATACTATGGTCACCTGCCGATCGATACGTGTGGGTGAGGTCATAACCAGGTGGTAGACCAGTGTATTGTATTGAATGCACCTTGATATGAATGCGAAGGGCGTTGAATTGATTGGACTGTAATTTAATTTGATTTTAATACGTGATTTGGTAACGATGTGCGGTAAATGTAGGTATGAGGGGCCGACTACAATATGAAAGTAAAGATGTTTTATTATTTTTATTTTCAACTAGCTGTGCCCGCGGCTCCGCTCGCGTGAACTACAGAATCCGCCCACGTTCACACTTCCGCTCCCGTTCTCTTCCCACTTCTACTTCCAGTCCCACTCAGACTCGAGACTCTCAATAACCCAATCCCAACCCCAACCTCAACCCCATCCCTATCCCCAAAAACTAAATTTCACTCAATCCCATACGCGCCGCGCCGTTCGCCGCGCCCCAGCCGTTGACCTCGCCCATATGATGAATATACTCGTACGTTCGAGAAATATTAAAATTTTTATCAAAATTTACGTAAAAAAGAGATGTTTTTTTCATGAATGTGATACAGAGTTACTGGAAGAAATATTAACAGTCGTTTTATTATCATCCGATACAATGGCTTTTAAAAAAAATACTTTATTAATATCTCATGTTCCAAGTGGCGTATCAAAATGAAATATGCACCAGATTTTAAGTTAGACCACCAGCAAGACAACTGTGCATCAAATTTCATTTATTAGTTTTTGCGTGATGCGGAACAAACATAAATACAGACAGACAGACAGAAAGACAGACAGACAGACAAACATTCTAAATAAAATTTGTTTTAGCTTCTATTGGCCCTATAAAGTCCCCTCATACATTTTTTTTTAAATATCTCTCATGTACAGACATCGACCAGTTACAGTTTTATCATAAGTATAGATATAGTTCCTATAACTGAGAAAGGTATGTTGGACATTTAAAGAGAATGAGTGAAAGAAGAGTGACAAAAGAAATGTACAGCGCGAATGTGGAAGGAACTATATTTTTAATATACACAGGATAATGCTGCTGCCCATCCCTGGTGTAATCCCTTAGTCGCCTTGATGATACCCACGGGAGTATTTGGGGTGGCGCTATTCTAAGCCGGGAACCACACGGTTTTATATATGTAATTATTATTATATACGTAATTACTGTTATATACGCAGTTCCAATGGGAAGCTGCTGGAAAAGTAATTATACAATAGGCTAATTAAACGATTAAATGCCACAGCAGCATAATACACTTGTTTAATCTCAATATAGATTAGATTAGATTAGATTTATTTATTTCACTTTTACATCTTAAAAATTCAATTTTACATGTCATTCTAATATTGTAAAAGGGATCGTCATAACATAAAATAATGTATAAGTTACAATGTCAACAATTCAAATAATGTCATAGTATATAACATACTATCTTTGTCAGTATATAATATTAAAATAAAAATTTAAAAATACACTTGGTATTAAATAATCACAAATTAAATTTAAACGTCAGAGGGCCCACCAATTTAATTTTTTAGAAAATTCATTTATTTATTTGGAATTAGAATTCAAAGTACTAATACGGAATATATACTGTTAATAAATTGTATATTTGAACCTACCCTAAACATCACGCTTTAAAAAACCACAGAATTATGTATTTTAACCGAACTTTACACATCCCATTAGCTTGTAATATTGTGTTGCCGATAATTGCTAGTGGTTGCTAGTGGTTGCCTGTGGTTGCTCGTTGCCTGGACCCCAGCCATAGCTAATAAATCTTAATACAGCGCGTCGAGCATGCTAATGCTCGGTAATGTATAGGGGTGGGCAAAGTCGATACATTGCAATAAAAATGGGATGTTGAGATAGGAAATGGGTACCTTGCTATTTGTTTTGAATAGAAAAAGATCTCAAATCTGCTAGACACACAATAAAAGTAATCTTTGATCTACTACAAAGCTAAGTTATGTTTATTTAAATATGTTGCCGACTGGGTAATCGACTTACTATGGAAACTACGAGAAAAATCATGATATTTGATGTTTACGTCTCTATGTACGCCACGCCGGAGGTTGCGGGTTCGAATACCGCTAGGGGCAAATGTTCGTATGATGAATATGAATGTTTGTACCCAAGTCTTGGATGTTTATATATTTATTTAAGTATGTCTATCCGTTATCTAGTAACCATAGCACAGGCTCTGCCTAGTTTGGGACTGGATAATTGGTGTGAATGTCTGACATATTTATATTTTATATTTATTTATATCTCAACAAATATACTTACTATAATAATCCTACTTACCTTCCTACTAATATTATAAATGCGAAAGTTTGGATAAAAAAATAATCCACTCAGTAACCAACAGTATAAAACGAAATATAACAAAAATGCAACAACACATGACGGAAACATTGCACCGCCGACACTCCAAACACGCGACACACCAAAACCAAACCTGTCCATTAAACAATTAACGCATCGCTCGACACTCGTCGCCGAAAAAGTTGCATAAATATTAGATCAGATAGAAAAAGATTTCCGTGTAACGGCACGGACTACCGCTTTAACTGTCTAATAGACCGGAATACGCGATGAAGTTAAAATTCGTAGCGTTCATTATGGGAAGTCTATACGGTTAATTTATAATGTGCATGGCGTTGAAAAGGGCAAATTAAAAGTGGGAACTGAAATACTGATAGGAATTGGAAAGGACGTTGCAGAATCTGGTAGCAAATTTACGCAAATAACCAAAGTATTCTTGTTTAGAGTGCAAGGTCTTAAAATAACGAATAATGGTACCCAAAAAAATGGAGTGTTAGAAAAAAGGATACGGGTATCATCCCTTTGCATTAAAAGCGTCTGCGAGCGACAACCATGGGCCTATACTGGTAAGAATTTCGGATAATATATCCGTCTATCTGTTTACAAACGCACTGGAGGATGTCTTTAAAACACTGAACTGGAGGGGACGGGGCATAAGTATAAACGGCGAGCACATCTCACACCTTCGATTTGCAGACGACATAGTTGTGATGGCAGAGTCGCTGCAGGATCTCGAGGAAATGCTGACCAGCCTCAACGGCTCTTCCAGACGAGTACGTCTTAGGATGAACGTAGACAGGACGAAAGTCATGTCCAACTCACACGTCGACCTAAGACCGGTGATCGTCGATAATGTCAATATCGAAGTTGTTCAGGAGTACGTCTACCTAGGACAGACAATACAGTTGGGTAGGAACACTTTTGATAGGGAAGCTGACAGAAGAATACAGTTGGGCTGGGCAGCATTCGGAAAACTGCGTGAAGTCTTCAAGTCGCCCATTCCACAATGTTTAAAGACAAAAGTCTTTAATCAGTGCGTCCAGCCTGTCATGATCCTGATCCACAAGTTTCAGGTACCTAGCTACGCTACTACACACCAGACTGTTGCTAAATGTTGAGAAACCTTACTATGTATACTGAGATACACTAGCTGTTGCCCCCGACTTCGTCCGCATGGACAACTTAACATCACAAATTATTATGTATTTCTCGTTGGAATGGGATGTTTTTTCGGGATAAAAACTATCCTATGATCTATTACAGGACCTAACCTATATGTGTATCAAGTTTCATCCCGATCCGTCCCATGGTTGAAGCGTGATTGAGTAACAAACATCCAAATATCCAACCTTTCGCATTTATAATATTAGTAAGAAGGATAGTAGGATAGGATTCATAATTATCGATATTGAGAGATTAATCACAGCACTATGGCAATGCATCTTTTTAATAATGAAAGGATTTGGTACACAAATGCGGATCGCCAGTTGCGGGGGTGAGGGGGTGTCCCACAGAGGGGGACCTTATTTATTTTTAAATGAAGTGCGGTGCGCAACCGAGCGAATGCACTTGTGAATTTTTAACAAGACAAGGCGGCCGGCCATCATGTTCGGTAATAAAAGTGTTGGTTAGTAAGTTATCTATTGAACTGCAAACGATGAATGACTGACGAATGATAAATGAATAATAAAACATACGTGCCACCTATATTTGCATCAAAATACATTTTTAATATATAATATTATATTTATATTACCATATTTAATATAATATTATATAATAAATAAATAAATATCCAAGCTCGCAGGGTGGGACAACCTGAAGAAGATGGCCGGTAGCGGCTGGATGCGGAGGGCGGAGGACCGAATGTGGTGGCGTTCATTGGGGAAGGTCTATGTCCAGCAGTGGACTTCTAGGGGCTGACATGATGGGCATTTTGGGAAAGTGGTCATTTTGGGAAAGTAGACATTTTGTGTAGAAGACATTTAGGTAAAGTAGATCACTTGCATCTGACGGATATTTAATATATAAAAACGAGAACTTTGCGTGTCTGTATATAAAGCTGTTGCCCGCGACTTCGTTCACGTGGACAACTTTACAAATTGTTATGTATTTCCCGTAGGAATGGTATGTTTTTTGGGATAAAAACTATCCTATGTCCTATTGCAGGACCTAAACTATAAGTGTACCAAGTTTCATCTCGATCCGTCCAGTGGTTGAAGCGAGATTGAGTAACAAACATCCAAATATCCAAACTTTCACATCTAATAAATAAAATCGTAAGCTTCGCGTGTCTGTACATTGAAGATATTTGCAAAAAAAAATTGGGGGGGTCTAAGGATAAGCAACAGAACACATTTCGATCATTTTTGAAATTTTTGTCTGTTTGTCTGTTTATCTGTTTGTCTGTGAGTTTGTGCACGCATCACTTAAAAACTACTGATCGAACTCTGATGGACTTTTCACAGAAACATGGGGCTTAATTTGGTGTAACATATAGGCTTTATTTCATTGCAATCGGTGCAGTCAATCATAAGTTATGCGAATTTATAGTTTTGGAAAACTCGCATACACTGCATTCGTATACAACGACGGAATTCGAGAGCGGTAGCGGGAGCGGGTATGGTGCTAATGTGTAGGTGTTTGTGTTTTGAAAACTATAAATTCGTATAACTTGTGAGTTACGTTTTGATTACGATGAATTTGTTGCATACGTATGAGGAGGAAAGGGTTGAGGGGAGGGTGAGGGAAGGGTTGAGAGCAGAGTTGAAGGAAGGGTTAAGGGGGGTAGATGCGGGACTTGGAGCGGGATCTGGATCAGGAGCTGGACCTGGACCATGACTTGGACCTGGACCATGACTTGGACCTGGATCTGTACCTTTACCGGACCTGGAACTTTACCGGACCTGGACCTGGACCTGGAGAGGGAGCGGGAGCGGTAATCATAGTGAGATTTAGAGTCTGAGTGGAAGTGGGCTAGGGAGCGAAAGTGGTGAGAGCGGATCCTGTAGTCCACGCGAGCGGAGCCGCGGGCACAGCTAGTCTAATAAATAAAATCGTAAACATCGCGTGTCTGTACATTGAAGATATTTGCAAAAAAAAAATTGAGGGGTCTAAGGATAAGTAATAGAACACATTTCAACCATATTTGGAATTTTTGTCTGTTTGTCTGTTTGTCTGTGAGTTTGTGCACGCATCACTTAAAAACTACTGAACGGATTTTGATGGACTTTTCACAAAAAGATGGGGCTTAACTTAACTTAACATTTAGTCTTTATTTCATCGCAATCGGCTAACTCAATCAAAAGTTATAGAAATTTTTAGTTTTCAATTACATTAGGAGGTAAGGTTAGTATGCAATATATTGCCCATAATAGTATTTCCTTACTATTCAGATTGCGATGAGTTTGGATTACATTTACAGCTGCGAATGGGAATTGTAGTGGGAGTGGGAGTGGGCGTGGGCGTGGGCCATTTTAACTTAACATTTAGTCTTTATTTCATCGCAATCGGTTAACTCGATCAGAAGTTATAGACATTTTTAGTTTTCAAATACATTAGTTTCGTAAGGTTAGTGTGCAATATATTGCACATAATAAGTGTTTCCGTACTATTCAAATTGCGATGAATTTGAATTACATTTGGAGCTGCGAGTAGGAGTTGGAATGAGAGTGGGAGTGGGAGTGGGAGTGGGAGTGGGAGTGGGAGTGGGAGTGGGAGTGGGAGTGGGAGCGGGAGGTGAGCGAGAGCGGACAGGAGCGGGAGCGGGACCGGAGCGGGAGCGGGACCGGAGCGGGAGCGGGACCGGAGCGGGAGCGGTAGCGGAAGCGGAAGCGGGAGTGCGAATGGGAGCGATTCTGTAGTTTACGCGAGCGGAGCCGCGGGCACATCTAGTTTATAATATTAGTGGGATCCTCTGGCTGAAGTAACAAGTAAGTATTATGAAGAGGCAAACAACCAAGCCAGACAGGAGAGAGACCAACATAGATAGGACTAATCAATACATTTAGAATAGACTGAAACTTGTAACTAATGGCGTCTCCATAGACTAGGCCTGCTCCATTTAATTATAACTTAATTAAACCCCGTTCACGATGGGTTGATCTATATCCAATCGACTAACACCAATTTATATACAAAACTAGCTGTTGCCCACGACGTTGTCCGCATGGACAACTTAACATCACAAATTATTATGTATTTCCCGTAGGAATGGGATGTTAATTCGGGATAAAAACTATCCTATGTCCTATTCCAGGACCTAACCTATATGTGTGCCAAGTTTCATCTCGATCCGTCCAGTGGTTGAAGTGTGATTGAGTAACAAACTTAAGATTAGCGGGAAGTGGGATGTATCAGGGGGCCAATTCTACTATTTTCAACATTTATCGTTCGTTTAAACAAAAGTTACGTTTTGACGGCGTTTGACGTTGTGGCGGGCTTTTTGTAGGACTATTTAAGATAAACATTTCCATCATACATTACATTTGTGTAACTCTAGCGGTTTTGGCAGTGCACGCCAGCATAGCTCGCAGATGGTCGATTTTTTCCTACTTACTTGATATTTTGGACAATTCACACAATATCTTTATAAATTGTAGCCTATGTGTTATTCTGATGTATAAGCTATATTATTGTAAATTTTCATTAAAATCCATTCAGTAGTTTTTACGTGAAAGAGTAACAAACATCCATCCATACTTACAAACTTTCGCGTTTGTAATATTAGTAGGATAGATCCAAGCAGAAATGCATACGGAATAGTTCCTCTGATCTCCGGCAATGCAGGGTATGAATTGGAGCATCGAAGTACAAAAACCGCTCCAGTCCAGCGCTAACCGTTTGAACAAACACTGCGCGCAACAAAAGCGCCGACAAAGCTGACGGCGAGGCCTACATAAGTTTATGGCGATGCTAAAATGGAGGCGGAAGGTTTCGTCTGATATCATTACCTCTCAATGGGCATTGTTTTAAATTGACAAGTGTGTGCCTTATGCGCTTCTAACGTTTCCCCGGCCAATGACCACTTCTTGAAATAACTACTTCTAACGCGTGGGATTAAAAAAAAACTTACTTGGCGGTTTATGTATCATCATCAGGTTATTTTTATCTTCACTGCAGGAGTCATCTGCCGGAGATAGACGGAGGATTTGGCCTACACTCCCCGCGCCGGCCAGACGGGTTGGGGAGGCCTGATTGATGTTTTATAATGTATTCCCTCAGCCGCCTTGTACGACATCCACGGGAAGAGTTTGAGTGGTCCTATTCTACTCTACAAGAAACCACACATTATAAAACATCAGAAATAGCCCAACCTACTCCGATCACCGTACACGAGATAGCAGAGTTCCCAAGTGCAGAGGCGCTGTTTGTAGAGACCGGCGGCGTATTTAGTTAATACAGTTTGCGGCAAGCAAATAATATGGAAACTGAACTAAGTCAGTGTTTGCCAATAATCTACTTACACAGGCTCTGTGGGCTTTTGAGTCGCGCTCTCAGATAACTTATATTTTAGCTCTTTGACTAATAATACGATGATATTATATATACTGCCGTGTGGTTTCCGATGGAGTAGAATAGGAGCACTCCAATTCTTGCCGTGGATGTCGTACAAGGCTACTAAGGGAATACATTACAAAACATCAATCAGGCCTCCCCAACCCGTCTGGCCCGCGCGGGGAGTGTAGGCCAAATCCTCCGTCTGTCTCCGGCAGATGAGAGAGGGTTGTGCACCTGCAGTGGAGACAAAAATAACCTGATGATGATTATATATGACGTTGTGTTATATTTTTCTCAGTAATGTTATGTATGACGATACCTTTTACAATAGTAATGAAATTTATTTTGCTATCTTCATCATCAGCCCGAAAGAGTCCACTGCTGGACATAGGCCTCTTCCAATGTGCGCCACTGAACCCGATCTTCGGTTCTTCTCATCCAGTCACTGCCAGCCGCCTTGAGCATTTTATAAATGAAAACAAAAGTTTGTTTTATTTAATAAGTTATAGATTTAATATTGTTATTTTAAAATAATCTCTTCAATTAAAAAAAGTTTTTTAAAGGAAGAGTGAATATGCATCTTCTGGGTAAGCGCGCTCCACCGGCCTCATCATCACTTACCATCATGGAGATTAAGGTCAAGCGCAACATTAATAATAAAAAAAAATTAAACAAGTTTATTTGGTTTTTTAAATTAATGTGAATTGAAGAACACGGAGAGGTTTAATGTCTGAACACAAGCCGGTAATGAAGAAGTCAAAGATAAAATCCTTGAGTATATGAGTATACTTGGTATATTTATACTTAATTTTTTTTTATCGACTACCGCTTCCTAGGTGTTAGCGCTGTGAAGAAAAAACGGCGCAACAAACTTCACGCAACACATCTTTTAAAATCAAACTTGTACACAATAATATAAAGATTGTGCGAAGCTGAAGCAACATTAGTACCAGGCATCGTTGTCATTCAAATAAATGTCTATTTTATTTCATTTTTCTGATGGACATAGTGAAAGGTTGCCGTGTGGTTTCCGGTAGAGTAGAATAGGACCACTTCAACGCTCCCCGTGGATGTCGTACAAGGCGACTGAGGGAATACATTATAAAACGTCAATCAGGCCTCCCCAACCCGTCTGGCCAGCGCGGGGAGTGTAGGCCAAATCCTCCGTCTGTCTCCGGCAGATGAAAGAGGGTTGTGCTCCTGCAGTCGAGACCAAAATAACTTGATGATGATGATGGTGAAAGGTTCCATCATGATGTTATGAAAATGGTAGGAGGATATCGAGAAAAATGGAATTGAAATATGTTGGTAGAGTACGTTGAAAAAGAAAAAAACAATAGTTGATGAACAAGTTCTGGTGAACAGTGAACAGTCGGCTTAACTGTCCCTACAAGCGCACCAAGAACTTGTTACCTTAAACTTTTGTCTTTGCACTAACTCAACTTTATCACGATCTTGTTTCAAACCATCATAAAAATATTACTTAGCTAACTTACAGCAACCAAGGCAAAATTCCACTTAGCTGATCACAATTTTTAATGGTACTGCTAGAAGTCGTGTATACGTAAGAATCTAGACATCTATTATAAAAGCAGCAAGTTAATCTGGAAAGGATGAAAAGAAAGAATTCTATTTTTCTTGAAATCTAGACGTAGGTACCATTTTTTTCACATTCATATTCAACTCAATCGAATTAACAAAAGATTTTGACATTAATATATGAATAATGTCTACATTTGTTGAAGAATTAGCAAGTTATCATCAATTCCTTTGATATCCGGCAGTCGTACATATTCAATACAGTAGCTACAACATACAGCCCAGAGCACATCAATAAACGAAACTTCACACGCTATAGGAAATAATTAAAAACGTACGAACAGTAGCCGATTGTCTAGTTTTACACTCGTATTACCTCCGCTGACGGCGACTAGGGTTTGTGTAGGGAGGTGACTACAAATTCGATACCGATTCAGTTCCGATACTCTCAACTCCATCCAATTTTGTATAATATGTAGAAATATATGTGTAAATAAAGCTTGAGGAGTACGAACAGTGTCTATATGAAATGGTTCGTCATGTGCAAGAAACAGAGTCATCAATAAATCTTCCATTTTGTTTACAGTTTTACCGACTCCATCCTGTCATTACCTACTACAGAAAAGACAACTAAATTTAAACCTTGTTATCAAATAATTAAACTCTGTTTTGTAGCATAGTTAAAAAATTTGCTCGCGACGTGCTTTGAAAAAAAAACATTATATTCCGCGACTGTGTGTGAATTTTTATTGTCATTGTAACTATTTTCAGCATTCACGTTAATATCCTTAATGTTTCAAGATCCTGTGATATTAAGGCAATCGGTTACTGGTGTGAGAGAACCTGTATGCGTATTGTATGTTTCTTTACTAATTTTACACTTGACCTCAATCCACCTGATGGTTGATAAAAGGAAGATCTCTTTCTTTAAAGAGGTTCAAGTAGTGCAAGAAACATATAAGCCGATATTTTTCCTTAGACCACTGCAGGACATAGGTCTTCCCCAATGAACATCACCACACCCGGTCCTCCACCCTTCGCATCCAACCGCTTCCGAGCACCTTCTTCAGGTCGTCGGTCCAGTCGATTCTCGGTCTCCCCTCCAGAACTCGTCTGCCCCAACGGCCGTCGGTTCTGCGACAGATGTGACCCGACCTGTGCCACTTCAGCTTGCGAATCCTTTCGGTTATTTCAGTGATCTTCGTTGTTCGTTTGATCTCCTAATTACGAATCATATCCTTCAAAGAAACCCCGAGCACAGCCCTCTCTATATCTCGCTGAGCGACTTGAAACTTGTGGATCTGGCCCACCGTCAGTGTCCATGTTTCTGCGCCGTAGATCATGACAGGCAGGACACACTGATTAAAGACTTTTGTCTTTTGTGGAATTGTTAGTATATTTAGTTTAAATGGTTAGTTTTATTCCAGTTTCGATTGTAGTCGTTGACATCTCTATCGTAGAGCAGTGGCCACACAGAGACGGATCTGTGGGTTTTGTTCGTTTTCGTCCGTCGTCGGTCGGACGCGGGCACTTCGCGCCACACTGCGAGATTCTTCGTGCGCTTTATTATTTATTTATTGCGGTGTGTGCGCACCTTTTTTGTCGACGCTACTTTTTTAAAGAACTCGCTCTCTGAGGTGTAAAGGTTAGTCGTGTTTGCATAGAGCCGCGGCCGCCGATGGGTTTATTTCTGTTTCTGAATGTTTAGGTATTTACGATGATGAAAGATTTCGAGTTTCTGTCACGTTTTTCAAACATTTTCGCGTTGCTTCGACGTTTTGTGGTATTATTTGAAAGTGCCTTTAAGTAGTCAAGTCGTTAGGTATGTTGAAATTATATTGAAGAGTTCCAGAATGACTATACAGTACCGACTGTTCAATTTGTTGCTCAAGCATTGGTCACAAGCCGCTCAAGTTTAAACACTAATCATTTAAATTTATAGGATCTCTTGTTTTTTCTTCGCTGTTATTAACAGCAGTCTGTATCTGAGTCCAATACAAATAAGCCAGTTATTAGGCATCATATTATTAATTTTACAAATTCAATCAACAAGCGGATGACCGGGTGTGGAGTCGTTCATTAGGGAAGTCTGTGTACATCAGTGGATGTCTAAGGGCTGATATCATGAACGAATAGTCAAGTAGATGATGATATACATTGATTTATATTTCATTCCAGATTAATAGTCCTATGAAAACAAACGCATTTGCGTCTCGAAAACAAAATACACAATAGATGGTGTTCCTAAGTGGACTGCAAAGTTTACATGGTAATACAAACCTGTTTTTGCTGCTGGTGACCCTTTCATGTATATGTTACCGAGACGTAAATAGCGTTGGTTTTCATAGGACTATGAATCTGGAATGAAATATACAAAGAAGCATGTCTAATTGTAGGGTATTTTACAAAAACAACACTTGTCAATTCCGACGAATTTCATATTTAAGCTACCTAGTGGATTTCAAAATCACCTAGAAAACCTAATATGGTGCTCATTTAATATAATAATTGCACATTTTGTGTAAAGTAGTGAGTAACTGGATTCCCTTTCGCATAAAAAATACATATTTTTGACAAGTGTTGTTTTTGAAATTTCAATTCTTATTCAGAAATCTAAGGTGAATAAATAATAACAGGAAGTATACATGATGTATCATGACCAACCAACTAACTGACCCACCAAATACCATAACTACCAACTACAGTGTGGAAACTTGGGGCTTACGAGTGAATAAAAGCGGTAACTATAACCTAATGTAAGATCAGTTACTTTACATTAATTGGCAACAAATTGACCATCGAGTTAATACCAATCGCATATCGTTACTCAAGAAAAGCAAAGACAAGTCACAATTAATGTTACAGTATATGAAATGTATTTGCCGTGTGGTTTCCGGTAGAGTAGAATAGGACCACTCCAACTCTTCCCGTGGATGTCGTACAAGGCGACTGAGGGAATACATTATAAAATATCAATCAGGCCTCCCCAACCCGTCTGGCCAGCGCGGGGAGTGTAGGCCAAATCCTCCGTCTGTCTCCGGCAGATGAGAGAGGGTTGTGCTCCTGCAGTGGCGACAAAAATAACCTGACGATGATGATGATATGAAATGTATAGTGAGGTCCTTGTTTACAAATTTGACAATAAAGGTTTCCAGTCAGATACAACGGGTTATAAACGACAATAAGATTCTATACATAATGCACACAACACCAAACCGCTTCCACACGATGAACTTTTATCATTTCAGTAATATCAGAAGAATCCAGACAAACCTACTAACTATCGGACCTGCTAACTCCTTTATAAATTTCAAAGTAACGACTTAAAGTAAAAGTCAAATGCACTTCAACTTGGCATAGCTGATATGCCGATACCTTTATATTTAAACATGTAAATTTTATTATTGACTTTTATAGGTGTTAGTCCTATAAAGAGAAACCGGCGCAGCAAACTTCCAGCTTTAACAACAAAACGTTTAAAATCAAATTTGCATAAAAGTAAAAAAAAAAGATTGTGCGAAGCTGAAGCGACATTAACACAGGCATTTTTGTCATCCAAATAATAGTATATTTTATTTTTATTATATTACAAGCTCTTTTTATTGTGATTCTTAAACTTTTGTGCCATTTTCTCTGCTAATTATTTGTATATATAGTCGCGGTGGAAAAAGTTCGTTTTTATTTCTTGTATCATACATAACTGTTATTGTCACAGTGCATGAAGAAGAGAATTTATTTTGAGGGCATACCGTAATTTATTTTTGCCCCCTCGCTCTTAGTGCCTTGTCTCACACTCTGTAAGGTTGGCTGGAAGAGATCTCTTTTAGAGATAAGCTCGCCTTTGTACACAAAATTTGTAACTGTATTTACTTTTAAAATTTGTGCAATAAAGAATATATCATACAAAATATTATTTAAAAGTAATTGAGTAGCTACTGTATTTTTTTCTTAATGACTCTCTATAACGCAGATCATAGTCACACAAATTGCCTCACACAATCATAACAGGTTATAATGATCATTACTTAGTTACAAATATTTGGATACAATTTAGAACTAGTACTAATTTACCAGTAACCTCCACACGGCGCTACAATTACCTCATAACAGTACTAAATAAGTTATAACATGAATTGATACACGCTGCCTAATAGATGAGGTGACAATTTGCTAAATTCAGTAGCAATGTCAGACAGTAGTGTCGGACATTTAGTGAAATGGTCGACTGTCTGAGATCAATAGTTATTTAACGGTGTTTAACGACACAGCGGCAATTTTCACGGATTACAAGCAGAGCTTAGCGTGGGACACACGGTCTTCTCATTCAATGAACAAAACCGAAAACCAGAGGACAGCTGTTTTCGTTCATGCTTCACGTAGCTTACAGTTTTTTTTGTCTAAGTTTGAAATATTCTTGTCGTTCTTGCGTAAATATTTTTGTCTATCTAAAGAAATCAAAGTTACTTAAACTTTAATGTTAATTTAAGTTTGTAATGTAAGTTTCACACTGTTTACAGTTTTTAAACGAAAGTATTAAAGTATCTTTATGTCACATAATGTCCAAGAAGTACACGAGTTTTTACGGCTAAATGTGGCAAACGGACAGACAAACCGTCTGATGGTAAACAGTAACAATCATTCCTGTTTTAATTCCTGTGATCATTATCCAGACGGAATCACTAGTGCGGAAGTACATTAAAGTCTACCACACATTTAGTTCATTTCAAGTCTTATTATACCAATTAAAAAATAAATCTAAGTGCATACTTTCTAGAACAGACTAATGGGCCTAGTAGATCGACGATCATGCAACAGAAATGCTCTCTGTCCAAACCAACCGTGTGTCACGAGTGTTAACGAAATACAAATATTAGCCGACGCACGACACAAATTAAGCCTAATGCCTAATGCAAAGCGCCGTTTAACTTGAAACTAAGTGCTTGGACAAAGCCACAGTTAGCAGATCACCGAGCACGTGTGTATTTGATATAATCAGAAGTATTTATGATGGTTAGGACTCTATTGGTAAAGCCAATGAACTAACAGCAGTTAAACTTCGCAGAAACTTGTAAATTATGATTAACTAAATGATAATGGTTGTAATTTTGAAATCAATATCTGTAAGTGTAGCTTAACTGTAAAACCAGTACGTAAAATTTTGTAAAATAAATAAATCGATATATATTAACACGATAGATATAGAAAATAGTATCGTTTTTATTAAAACTGCTTAGTAAAAGCATAGTGAATCTAAGAACTAGTCATAAATATCAAACAATAAACGTGTAGCATGTATAAATAAATAAACTCATGAAATATTTACTCTCAGCTTAAATATAAAAACAATAATGTCAGTTATGGAAGGGTATGGCTCTATAAAATAAAATAAAAACCAACGTAGACAATATTCCGCATCAAACTTCATAAAACACCAATAAAATGGCGTATTCGGGCGTGAAAATTTAGCTAAAGCGTTCGACTTCATCGACCACCCATTCGCGGTGGTTTTACAAGCACATAACTTTGACTTATAAGGTAGTTTATATGTGTCATGAAGGTTGAATCAGGTAGAAGGTCCCGTGAAATGTATCGACTTAGTGCAACTTTTGTATGGAACGTGCGAAGAGGGAGTCGCGCAAGGTACACTCCTTGGCCCCGTGCTTTATTTATTGTACACCTTTATGGTTTTTATAATGTGAATACTTTTTGCCGGATGTAGGGTAACGGTTTGGGATTACGATTGTTTGGTTTAGATTTTGTATTCAACAGTTACATCACCTGTCTTGTTACAAAGAAGTGTAATAAATGGACCGTCGAGTCACTAACCTGCACTCGACTCTCCGTTAGGCCGATCCGCATCGCGATCTCTTCTCTCATGAAGATGTCAGGATAATGGGTTTTTGAAAAACATCTCTCTAACTCATTCAATTGTGCTGGGGTAAACCTGAGTAAAGAAAAACACTTTTAATTATGTAAATTCAACATTAAAGTTGTAATGTATGTACTCGTTTGAACAGGAATGTATCAATCCCAAACTAGTATTTTCAGGAGAATATTTACTTTCCATAGTACAGGAGTGCTATGGAAAGTAAACAAGGATAGAACAATTCACAAATATAACATCTAACAAATATAATATTTATTTATAACAAATACAAACAAAAAAGATGTGATGTGCCCGAAGATGCAACGTGCATTCGAAGAAATTGCCTATTCAAAGAGATCCATGTTGTGTATCAGGAAAAGCATAAACTTCACATAGGGATTTAATGATATAATTTAACTATTTGTGAAACTATCGACTATAATTTCATCATCATATTCCTGACCTGCACGAATCAATAATCAGAATGTCTTAATCGTATCTGTCTAGCCGAAAGATTCGACAGCCCGTTCACATGGCATTGGGTGGAGGTGCTTGTCAACAATAATAATGGAATAGTATAAGTTTTATAAAATACATTAAAAAACATCAATCAGGCCAACCCTGGCCGGCGCGGGGAGTGTAGGCCGAATCCTCCGATTGTCTCCGGCAGATGAGAGAGGGCTGTGCTCCTGCAGTGGAGACAAAAATAACCTGATGATGATGATGAGTATAAGTTTTAGTTTTATAATCTTAATTGTATTGATACTAACATAGTTACCATAGACCGCCTAAATTGTACTATTTGTAACTTTTATAACGTGTAACTGTATTTGTTTGTGCAATAAAGTGTATTGTATTGTATTGTATAGTTGTATTTTACTTTATTTTATTTTTCATATGTGCTTACTAACAATTTATGGATCATTGTTTTCGGAATTAAAAAACTTTCATTTCTTTCATTTCATTAATCAATTCTTAACTCTCCCCTCCCCAAATACTTAATTCGGCCGTCTGTTAGTTGATGTATCTATGAAAACCCCTCGTCCCTATTACGAAAATGAGGCAATAGTTTTTTTTATTTCTTACAAACAAATTTTATTCATATTTTACTTAAGTTATGTTTTGTGTTACGTACTTAATTTATTATATGTTTTATTTAACTTAGATTAACTAGAACAGCCATTGCCCAGAATATCGTCGATACTTTCAATAGTCAATTAATTATTACATTTAATACATAAGTGTCTCGATCAAAGTCAAAGTCAAAATCAGTTATTGCATACGAGTACACTTGGTACATTTATACACGTCATTTTTTTTATTGACTACCGCTTCCTAGGTGTTAGCGCTGTGAAGAAGAAACGGCGCAACAAACTTCACGCAACACATCTTTTAATATCAAGTTTGCATACAATTACTAAAGATTTTGCGAAGCTGAATTAACATTAGTACCAGGCATCTTTGTCATTCAAATAATCGTTTATTTTATAATAGGCTTTCTTGCAAAGTTTGTTTTTAATGTGAATCTTAAACTTTCTGTCCGTAATATTTAAGATTTCTTCTGGTAGTTTGTTGTAGAAGCGTCTACATTGCCCCGTGAACGATTTACTGGCCTTACTTAGTCTTAACCCTGGTAAAACAACAACGATATTTTCGATGTCTAGTCATGACTCATGTCATGAGTGACGGTCACCTCTTACCATGATGATAGACTATCTGACAGTTTGTCGCATTCTTCTTACCATACTTATTGATGGTTATACGTTTAGAAGTAGTCCAGATATAAGTGTAAGTTACCTAGTGCGGTGCCTCTTCTGCTTGGCCGGCTTATCACTGTCTGATGCAGAGGAAGACATGCTGACCGGCACTGTCGCCATGTGCCCGCCGCCGTGAGGTGTGTGAATGCCACCTGTAAACAAAAATGACAGTTATATTGATAGCAATACGACAGGTTTTTCAGGAAGTCCATGAGCTAGAATATCTACATAAGTTAGTGATACAAAATTTGCATGAAATTAATTGAAACCACAATTAAGTTCTGGAGTTAAGACCGCGGTCATTGGGACGCCTCGATGACCTGAGAAAGGTAGCTGGAAGCGGCTAGATGAGGAGGGCAGAAGACCGGGTGTGGTGGCGGTCATTGGAGAAGGCCTATGTCCAGTAGTGGACATCTAAGGGCTGATATGATGAATTGAAACCATATTAACTAACGCCAATTGAATTAAATTCTTCCTGAGATATATTCCACTTATAGATAAGTAGTTATCTTGATGTATATCATCTGACGCTGGTTTACTTTATGTTGATGACGCAAATTTAATGATTGATGTAAAACTAGGAAGCAATATAACTCTAATCTTTTAAACCACAGCGATATCTATTTTAGTCAACTCTGTTACAAAACGACCTATTATAATTGCTATGAACTACATTCAGTTGATCAAGATTGATCTTATCGCAATGTCCATCACATAACGCTGCTTTAATCTGTTTCGCCACGAAATAAACTGGTATTTAAAGAGCAATGTATCACCTTGTGTGATGTCAAGGGACGTTTAGAGTGACTGAACCTACTGCTGTGTTCCAGATATCTGATACAGAAAAAAGGAGTGGAAACCGCGAACGACCGCTAGGTAACTCGCATTGGAAAATCATGTGACCAGCAGGGACCGATAAATGATGATGTATATGTCGCAGGCCGATCTTAAATTAGGCAGATCATTTTATTATCACTTTTATCTAATTGTAAACTCACAAGCTCTATAAACTATATAAGCAATATAAACAAAGCGCAGCCAGCGCCTTTGGTGGTGTATTTATATCGTCGAACGTTCGTCTTCGATCGATATACCTGGTTGTAAATTAGCCTTATCACGATATGGCTAAGCGTTAGTCAGGCACATCATGAAATGGCGCCAGATCACGATGTGCCTAGGCGTAACATGATCTGCCTGATTTTAAGATCGGCCTGCGACATATATACCAAAGCGGCGATGTACCTTGCAAATTAGATTATCTACCTTCAGTTGTTCAAGAATAATTCTATTGTACTGTCAATCATACAATACTGCTTTAGTCTATCCTGCACGAGGTAATATGAAAAGAGTAGCGAAACATCTTCGTAAATTTTTAGACGAAATATCTATGTCCCTCATCCGACGGTCCTTAACCTCGCTTCGTTGCAAAATGTGTCCGTAGCAAAGCGGCGACGGACGAGTACCTTGCAAGTGTTCGGGGCGGACGCCGTGCGCGAGGTGTACGCGCGTGTGGTGCGCCAGCGCGTGCGCATGATGCGCGCGCGCGCCGCCCGCGGGCTTCGTGTCGAGCGCGTGCGCCTCGCTGTCCTCCGGGCACGACTCTTTGTGACCTGGTGGACATAAATCGTCTTTGGAAACTAATTTATGGTTAAAGAACACTCGTATCCCACTCCTTCTGTAAATTGCTTACATTTCATTGTGTTCGTTCTATCGTTACGCACTAAGTATCAATGCGTGCTTACGTGATTTAATGTACTAACGTTTGGATTAGCCCGCGTATCGCATAACCCCTCGCGAAAAGTAGCGAGTGCGACGTGACATCTTGAATTGAATGTTCTATCATCTACTCGAATATATACGAGCGCCCATTCGGATTATGGCGGTTGACCAAGACGCGCCGTCCCGCTAACTACGTCACGAGCGTACGAATTCAAAAGGTCGTAGCCACCCACCAATTAATACATAGCTTATTAAAATGAGTTGTCTTATCCTAAACTAAGTAGAAGTTATCCTGTACGGCAAAATCCTAAGGAAAATCATTTTAGGAAGCAGAAGACCTTCATGGCAAACTTTGGCATTATTTTCCCGAGTTTTTAACAAACTCACACATTCACATCTCTGTTACGAGTAACTTAGTTTAAATTAGATTTCGACAGAGTTCACGGCAATCCCTGATAACGAGTATTTAAGGAGTTACAAGTGAAAAGTCACGGGCAATTCACTTTTATTGCACTTTGAGTTATTTGAGAATAGTACTTGAGACGATCCTGCTTTTGGATTTTATATTTATATATAAGTTTCAGCCATTTTGTTTTCTTGACATCGTTATGCTGCGGAGCAAGATTTTTAACTAAGCATAGCTCGAGTGTTCAGCTGAATTCAATAGGTCAGAAACACAATTATCTCGTTTTGTAATATACCTACCTATATTCCGTTTCAGGAATGAAAATATACCAACAAATAGCATTACGAATAATAATAATAATAATAACAATATGTCAGACATTCACACCAATTATCCAGTCCCAAACTAGGCAGAGCCTGTGGTATGGTTACTAGATAACGGATAAACATACTTAAATAAATATATAAACATCCAAGACTTGGGTACAAACATTCATATTCATCATACGAACATTTGCCCCTAGCGGGATTCGAACCCGCAACCTCCGGCGTGGCAGGCCGAGAGCTACCCGTTCCGCCACGGAGGTCGTCAAAAACCAATACTACAATATTCAGTGTATCATCATCATCAGCCCGAAAGGGTCCACTGTTGGACATAGGCCTCTCCCAAGGTGCGCCACTGAACCCGATCTTCGGCTCTCCTCATCCAGTCTGCCAGCCGCCTTACGCAGATCGTCGCTCCATCTAGCCAGGGGGCGTCCAACACTACGCTTGCCCAGTCGCGGTCTCCACTCGAGAACTCGTTTACCGTTGTTGTAATGCTGTAATGTGGATTATTGGTGAAGTGAAGACGTTAGATTTGTAATCGATCTTGGAAATATTGATAACCCTAAAGGTCTTGTCAAATGGTTTGTTAGTAATTATTACAAACAAGCATCGATCTATATGTACTACTGGATGGAGCGTTCCAAACAATCGCTGTGTTCCACGCAAGTAGCCACAACTCTTTCACATTCACAATGAAACTTGTGCAGTTACTACTCAGAACATTTAATTATCACTAAATATTGACGCTACGGTTAAATGATGTTAGTGATATAGAATATAGTAACAAAAAAACAAAATATCTTTAGTGGCATAAAAAAAACTTTGAATTAAAATACGTATATATGTAGGTATATTAAATACCTTTCTGTATTTTTCAGAAATCGAGAAATGTTAAACGTTTATAGTTTAAGATTTATATATAATGATATTTTTACGTTTTTTACGTAGGTATTTTATATTAATCATCATCAGGTTATTTTTGTCTCCACTGTAGGAGCACAACCCTCTCTCATCTGCCAGAGAATTTACTACTTATCTATAAGTGGAATATATCTCAGGAAGAATTAAAATCAATTGGCGTTAGTTGATATGGTTTCTTTTCATCATATCAGCCCTTAGATGTCCACTACTGGACATAGGCCTTCTCCAATGACCGCCACCACACCCGGTCTTCTGCCCTCCGCATCTAGCCGCTTCCGGCCTTTCTCAGGTCATCGGGGCGTCCGCGGTCTTCACTCCAGAACTCAATTGTGGTTTCAATTAACTTCATCATCAGGTTATTTTGGTCTCCACTGCAGGAGCACAACCCTCTCTCATCTACCGAAGACAGACGGAGGATTTGGCCTACACTCCCCGCGCTGGCCAGACGGGTTGGGGAGGCCTGATTGATGTTTTATAATGTATTCCCTTAGTCGCCTTGTACGACATCCACGGGAAGAGTTGGAGTGGATTAATGATATTACTCAATATGTACCTACATATTTGTTATATATTTTTTTTAATTTTAAAATACTGACCGGATTTGTCTCGTTTGGTTAATTAGTAGCCAGTGAATTACAACAAAGTTTTAAACTCTTCGATTAGCTTGACCTTCAGCTCAGTCTAGTGTGATCAGAATTTAAGTACATGCCTTAGTTCAATATATCGAGCTGGAGCGACGTCATTCCAGCTCGGACTTCAATACCCCCTTGTAACTTTTGATCTGTTTAAGTACAAAATCTGAAAATCGATTACAAAGTACATTATGAGTACTAAATCCTGCCAGGGTCAGATTACTGAAATTCGACTTTGTCCGAGCTGGAGTGACACGCACTTTCCAATCATCATCATCATCATCAGGTTATGTTTGTCTCCACTGCAGGAGCACAACCCTCTCTCATCTGCCGCAGACAGACGGAGGATTTGGCCTACACTTTCCAATATTATATCCAATATTATAAGCAAATGTTATAACTCACTTTTAACCCACTTCTAAATGTCGTATCGATTGGAAACTTAGCACACTTATGCAGTTCTGGTGACAGTACAATAATGTGGTACCATCGAGCTTGTGGGCTGATGGAGGTGGGCGGTGGTCATAGGTGGTCATATAGAGATCCTATACCGATGGCTGTAAGTAAGCCATAGAATTTAGGTTCGTTTGATTTGTCTCAATGAGTTGATTACATGAGCGTGTTTTTTGAAATTATTTGTGTTATTTTGTTATTAACTGTGTCGTGTGTGTGTAGTGCCGTGTGGTTTCCGGTGCCGTGTGGTTTCCGGTGCCGTGTGGTTTCCGGTAGAGTAGAATAGGACCACTCCAACTCTTCCCGTGGAAGTCGTACAAGGCGACTGAGGGAATACATTATAAAACATCAATCAGGCCTCCCCAACCCGTCTGGCCAGCGCGGGGAGTGTAGGCCAAATCCTCCGTCTGTATCCGGCAGATGAGAGAAGGTTGAGCTCCTGTAGTGGAGACAAAAATAACCTGAGGATGGTTATTAACTGAGATTACATTATGCCGTGTGGTTCCCGGCTTAGAATAGGGCTACCCCAAATCTTCCCGCGGGTGTCGTCAAGGCGACTAAGGGATTGCGCCAGAGACGGGGAACCGCGTCCTCCTGTGTATATTAAGATCATTACTGCGATCACCAATCCGTTTGCCAAGCGTGGTGATTATGGCAAATCCCCCAATGGACAGCCCACAAAAAGTGGCATTCTACTAGGGAGGCCTATGTTCAGCAGTGGACGTATATAGGCTGATGATGCGATGACATTAATAATTTATGTTAATTTAATTATTTTTATTCAATCGAATTCACAATTACAGTTGCACTAGCTGTGCCCTCCCTCCGCACCTCCTCCTCTCCCTTCCTACCTCGCCTCCCTCCCTCCCTTCCTCCACCACCTCCCTCACTCTACCTTACCGCCCACTGTTCTGCTTTTGTGCGAGTTTCGAAAACTATAAAAAAGTATAACTTTTGATTGACTGGGCCGATTACTATGAAATAAAGACTAAATGTTACTCCCTGTTGCTCTGAAAAATTCATAAGACTTGGTTTAATAGTTTTTACGTGATGCGTACACAAACAAACAGACAAAATATCCAAAAATGTTCTTAATGTATTCTATTACTTATTCTTAACCCCACACACGCGAAGTAAATGTTTTTCAAAGTCAAAGTCAAAATCATTTATTGCATATGAGTACACTTGGTACATTTATACACGTCATTTTTTTTATCGACTACCGCTTTCTAGGTGTTAGCGCTGTGAAGAAGAAACGGCGCAACGAACTTCACGCAACACATCTTTTAAAAATCAAGTTTGCATACAATTAATAAAGATTTTGCGAAGCTGAATTAACATTAGTACCAGGCATCTTTGTCATTTAAATAATCGTTTATTTTATAATAGGCTTTCTTACAAAGTTGTTTTTTAATGTGAATCTTAAACTTTCTGTCCGTTTTCCTCTGCTAGTTTGTTGTCTGGTAAAACAAGTTTATTTTTATTTCTTGTATTATAACTATTATTGTCACATTGCCTCAAAAAGAGAGATAATTTTTTCTGACATATTAAATATTATCTAAAATGAATTGACCAGCTACTGTTATTAAAAGTAATAAATTAAATTAAGTACTTAAGACTGCAGTTGGTTTATCTAATATCAAAAACCAACGATGCTAGCGCCGGCTACGGCAGCCGGGATCAGCGGGATTAGGGGCCGCCCATAAACAGGCTTTAATGGAATCGAATCCCGTAAAACAGAACTGTTCGCACCCCTGTTCATTGCCACCTAGTAATAGCTTGGTATAGGGTTGCCACCATTTGCTAACTAATGTTGGGCACGTGAAAATCGATTTCATTTTTTTTTTCACTACATGATTTACTAATACGTTTACAATAGAACTACTTTTCTAACTTTATTAGGTTAAAATAGAATGTACTAACATACTAAGATTTTTTTTTTTCAATTTTAATTCATATTTTTTCTTATAACGATTAAAAGATATTCAAATTTATTTAAGTATGTCTCTGCCTAGTTTGGGACTGGATAATTGGTTTGAATGTCTGAGATATTTATTTATTTATTTATTATTATTTAAATATATAAGTAAATATGGAAGTGGAGTAGATTTAGGCAGAATTTGACGTCAAAAAGAGAATTATGTGTTCCAATTTTGAAAATAAATATTTTGATTTTGATTTTGATTAATATAGATGTACAAAACATTTTTAGAACATATTTAAGAGTATTTAAAATTAATAAATGTAGTTATGATACTGTCTACAAATATTACACTAAATAATAAGATTACAAATTAAGAAAGGTAAATTTTTTTATTGAGTGCTTTTAAATAAACGCATCAAGTAATTTGTGGCATCCCTGATGTTAATTGAAGATATAAAGTTAAATTCATAGGTGTGTGTACATCTAGCACAGGGGTTCTCAAACTGTAGCACGGAGCCCATCTCAAGGTACGCGCAAACAACAAGACAATATTCACGATAAAAATTAAGTTACGTAATAAATTAAATTTCGACCCAAAAAAAAACTAGACACTTAATTGTTGAATAATAATGATATTAAATAACAAATTCGTACTTTCAACCGTTTGTCTATCTATGTTCACTATTGAATTTAATAGTTAATTATTAAACAATTTAATTTTCTATTCCATAATTATTTAACTGTTCTGAGATAACATTCCTATCCTAATTATTCTTCACCTACCACATACTTTTTATTACTCTCTTTATTTTACATACTCTTTATTTATTTATTTGGTTATATATATTGTATGTATTAATATATATTGTATGCGAATGTTTGTATCGTTACATGATAATTAAAGTAGGTAATGGGCCCGATTCAAAGGCACACATTTAAAATTTGCCAGCGCTAAAATTGGTTTCGTCTTTATCTTCATAATACTGTGTGATAAGGATAGCAACAGTTTTAGTGCTGTCAAATTTTAACGTTGTGCCTTCAGAATCGGGCTCATTATTATAATAAAGTTAGATATTGAATTACGTAAATAAGTTAATGTCCATAGCTAAAATATTAAAAACACATCATTATAAATCGTAATAATTGTCATCATTAGGTAGTCAAAATTAAATATTAATTTTAAATCCATTTGTTTTCTTTAACTCTACGTCACACCTACAAATGGACAAACTGGCCGAGGAAGGATGGCGCCTTTGATACAGGACAACCTAGTTTATACATACATACATACATACATACATACATGCATATGCATGCATGCATACATACATACATACATACATACATACATACATACATACATACATACATACATACATACATACATACATACATACATACATACATACATACATACATACATACATACTTAATGCTCACGCCTTGATCCCAGAGGGGTAGGCAGATACGATGGATCGCGATCCTGACACACCTCACTAGCCTCACTCACATTCATCAACCTTTTCATGCACCTCCTTTTATTCTTCTCACTGCGGACCCCAGCCTATTTGAGGACGTTACTAATTTGATCCTTGAATGTCCTCCTAGGACGACCTCTAGCTGTAGTTCCTAGTTTATAGTACCACATATTTACATTGTTAACCATTCCTTATGTAATTATTTTCTTGTGAACTTTCTACTTGAATAAAAGTTTTTGTCGTTATATTTGTTACTATTAGTACGTTGTGGTACCCCTAAAAGAAAAAGTTTGAGAGCCGCTGATATAGCAGGTTTATTTTTATGTTATTTTCAGTTGGCAGTTTCCTTCTATAGGTTATTTATCTTTAACTACTATGAATCAAAGTTATTGCAACATTTTTTTAATGGCATGCGTCCCCTTTAAATTGTTTTAATAAGTATGTTTTAAGTTAAAAGTTGTTTTTCTTATCGTTTCTTGTTTTAATTAAAATATAAAATGAAATTTAGTTGTAAATAAAATTCTGTCTCGAGATATTACAGAAAATTAAAAAAAAAAATTACCGAGTTTCGGGTCAAGAAAGCAATTTTCTCCTAAGGTCCTTGTATTATTCTTTTAGATAGGTTGTTTAATACAAAATCTATAATTTGGTAATTATTAAATCGCAACAGTAATAAAGAAAAAGAAAGAAAGAAAAACATTTATTTACCTGCCATAATTGGCACACACAATAGAAAAAAAATTAACGAAAGAAGAAAAAGTACAAAAAATTATATATAATACAGAATGCAATTGACAAATAATAATAAACACAGGCAAAGCTGTTATTTAAAAGATTCGATATTAGTTTTAGGGATGTTATGTATACCATTTAATGTACCTTTTTATCCGTCTGTTTTTTTGTATATCCGACGCATGACTTATATTTTACTGTACTTTTCGATTAGACATGTAAAATTTCCCGGTAAATTATAGATATTTCAAACAAAATTGTGTACAAAGTACACTTTGCCGACTTTTAAAGAACACTGCCACCGATTTTTAGTAAAAAAATATAAAAAAAAACTTTTACATATTTTTTCTCAAAAATAATTGGCTACGTTGAATTAGAATAACAATAATAGGTTTCTGTAGACCACAACTAAAGACAAATTTAGTACCGTAGTTGCGTTTCCAAATATATATATTTTGCTTCAATAAATTTTCTATTTTTGCATAAATTTTTCAATAATATTAGCTCACGTGTAATCCCTCAATTTTTGCGTCAACGCTTTGCTATTAGATTTCATTGACGTTTCTGGTAATGAAGAGTTTATTTATTGAGTTTATTTATTTATTTATTTATTTGGGCAGGTATGACGTACCTAGGGTGGGTAATTACTATGGCGACAGAACCATAAGAAAACGCCTACCTTATTTACTTAATACCTTGCCCGAGGATATTAGAATGGAGTGTAACAAGCGTAAAATTAAAAAAATGCTGAAAAATTATTTGTTGGAAAGCATTTAACTCCATCATATTTAATTATTAATTTCAATTAAACATAAGGAGACTATGATCCCCCAGTCAAGCCGTCTAGACGGTTTTGGGAGACAATTTTTATACGATTAATAAATTAAATAAATAAATAAATAATAATAATAAATAATAATTTATTTGACTTCTGGCCCGAGGGAGTCGTGTTTAGACGCTACAGGGAGGCGAAGGCTCTAAAATCCCTGAAATAGTGTGTATTTAATGTGAGGTTATATAATGTATGTATTTCTAGGCTAAGGTATTTGTCTATGGGCTAAGTTGCCTGCAAATAAATGATTTTATTATTATTTATTATTATTATTTTGTTAAACTCTATTATTAACAGTGACCTGACAAATCGGTGTTAAACAGGATTGAACACTGAATTTGTAATCTGAGTTAAATAAAAAACAGTTTAATGATCCATATGTTGTTAGATAATGACTTACAGCTAAGTGATAGTAATATTATTAAAAATAATGCTAACACCATGGCTAATAAAAATTATGAATTAACATTTTTATATTAATTTAAATAAATAAGTAAAGCATGGAATAACAACAATGTAAACATATAAGTTAGACTGCATAGATGTTGGAAATGTTTTATTAATATGTTGTTCATCATCATCATCATGTCAGCCCCTATATGGGGCAACTGCTCAATTTTTGAAACAATCTAAGTAAGGACCCGAGTCCACCTCGCCAAAGAAACAAAAAAAATCTTTTTTAATATTCTAATTTTATTATTTGAATGTTATCAAGTTTAGGTCCAATTCTGAAGGAACAACGTTAAAATTTAAGAGCACTAAAATTGTTGCCATCCCTGTCACACAGTATTATGAAGATAAAGACGAAATCAATTTTAGCTCTGTCAAATTATAAATGTGTGCCTTCGGAATCGGGCCCATTATTACCTTAGAATTTTAAATTAATTATTTTCATAATTATGTGCCTATAATACACTAGTTTTCCGTTTGTCTGCTTTGATCAAGTTTACCAACGTATTAAAAGCTTTCATGTGCCCAATGGGCAGAAACACAGAGCTCTCTATATCTTATACATCCTTTACATCACCTGTGTTTATAAATAAATATGTATATTTGAAATAAAAAAATATTTAATACTTTCAAAAAAACTGTTTAAAAAAAAGTAATAATGAATGACAAAATTGTTGTGGCCCGGCTTAATTCAGATCACAGATTCAAAATATAACCTTGAATTACACCAATTTCTCATTTCGATACCGGAAAATATATTATAGCGTAAGGGACAAATAAAAAAAATTCAGAACAGCCAAAATATAAAACTTTTTAGAACGGACGAACGAACGAACATAAACACAAAAAAAAAAAAATTATTTATGTTGAATAACTTTTTACCTTTTAATGCTTTTTAATGTCAAAGCAAAGTCTATTACATTTTCTGTATATTTTCATGCTAAAAACTCAAATATGTATAGCTAATTATGAATTTGTCAATATATGGTACCCTGTAGATATAACATTATATCCCTTACGTTAATTGATATTTCCGGTATCGATTTTCTGATTTTTGATTATTAATAATGGCGGTATCTGAAACGCATTGTACATCTACCATTTCATCTTAAAATATAGGTAATAATTGTCAAGTACTTTTATACCTTATGTAGAATTCCCCATGTATTTAATTTCCTTAATTTAAATTTCCTGACTTTCAATTTTTTATTTTGTTTTTTGTTTATTTTTGATGTTAATTTTTTTTCAATATACAGTGTATTTCTTTGATTTTGATTATGTAATTTATTAATATTTTATAAATCCTAATTTTAATGTAACTTGTATATAGGTAAGTATAATATTAGACTAGTATGTATAATTATAATTAACCCAACACAAACTAGGCATGCTGTCGTTGCCTATAATTGGGGTGGTATCTGGCCAATGTACAATTGTAAGTTTACCCTAAGCAACAATTGATGTACCTTAACTCTGTTGGTAACTTAATAAATAAACAAAATAAATAAATACCCTGTAACTTGGTCGTGACTCCAAAAATAACTTATTATAAATTGTAAATAGGGATATATTATTTTTGCTTGAAAGTAATTAAAAAGTAATTGGTGAACAAATATTTGGCTTATTCCAATAATCGCCTGCCAAAATCCCCTGCGAAGGGGATTTGTGGATTTTCTTTCCAAAAATCCACTTCCAGTGCTCAAAGGAAACGCAAAGGTTAATCAAATATATTATATATCATGCACCAGGGACGGGCAGCAGCGTTCTCCTGTGTTAATATCATTACTGCAATCACCTATCCGCCTGCCAAGCGTGGTGATCATGGCAAATCCCCCAATGGACATCTAACCAAAAGTGGTATTCTATTGGGGAGGCCTGTGTCCAGCAGTGGACGTAGCTGATGATGATGATTATATATTATCAACTTTTGCGGGTGAGTGAAATGCTCGAATATAAAACATCAATCAGGCCTCCCCAACCCGTCTGGCCAGCGCGGGGAGTGTAGGCCAAATCCTCCGTCTGTCTCCGGCAGATGAGAGAGGGTTGTGCTCCTGCAGTGGAGACGAAAATAACCTGATGACGATGATGATGATGTATCTACTGACCTCCTAGAGCTGTGGCCGTGAGGTTGTTGAGCATGGCCTCACAAAGCCAGCGCTGGCCGCGCGCTACGCCGCCGCCGCCATGCTCCGCTGTACTCCGCACCCAACCATTCACCACAACTACCTTAAACTACACACGCCGCACTCGGCTTTGCTCGCGAACCACTACAGTCTCAAAACCATCCGGCTCGAAGGACCAACCATTTTAAAAATGTGGAACACAATTTCACTGAACCGCCGCGAATTCCCGCGTCACTCGCGCAAAAGGACAAAAATTCCAGCGAAAACGAGCCTTAATACAAAACAATTAGCGTTGTATTACAATCAATTAGTTTTAATTACGACTCGGTTCAAACTTATTTACACACTTAATTTTTGTTATAAAATTAATATAACCCGTTTAGTATCAATTTGTATAAATTTGCAGTTTGATTGGTTCGCCCTTAAAATGATCGTTTAATGTGAAAACCGAATGTCGACTGGTACAAAAACAGATACCGCTCACATTGTGCCGGCACATTCTGAAGGCTGCACGCACAGAACTATACCCGTCCCCTTCCCTCCCACGCGAGACCCCATAAGCACCACACCGGATACACATGCGTGCATCAGTAATGGATGCTTACATTTTGTTTACGTTCGATTTGAACAAACGAATAATCTATTATTTCATTCGTGCACGTATTATTGATACGGGCCTTTCAGAAGCATACAATATTAAAACATTTACAAACATATATTCGTCTCCCTCGCGCGCGCTGCTTCAGCACAAAGCTTAGATATCGCTGTCTGCATCTCTCGCAGCTTTTGAATATCGAACGCGTTCCGAGCCGCTTCGCGCTGACCAATGGGAGCGCGGGGAAATCACTTTAACGGCGAGCAGGGCGGCGGGCACGTCGGGATATTGAAATATTATTGCTATATCTCGCGCAGGGCGTTCCGTTCTTTTGTAATGGAAAAAACAAATAGAGGCAGCGCGTCCGGGGTATAGGCTATAGGTGTGTTGCGGAGGTAAATAAGAGCACTTGAATGAGATCCGTTGGAGATATTTCGTCCGCTGCGTCGTTGAACTGAGCGTCGTGGACTGAGTGCGATCTCTTGTAATCGCGACTTTCATTTCGGACGTCGTTGTTGAATAAGGAATGCGAGTGGGACTCCGCGGGATGGGGAACGAGCAACGATCTCCATGTACTACTCGATGGAGCGTTCCAAACAATCGCTCTGTTCCACGCAAGTAGCCACAACTCTTTCACATTCACAATGAAACTTGTGCAGTTACTACTCAGAACGTTTAATTATTACTAAATATTGCGAATTTCAATATTTAGTTAATAATTAAATGTTCTGAGTAGTAACTGCACAAGTTTCATTGTGAATGTGAAAGAGTTGTGGCTACTTGCGTGGGACAGAGCGATTGTTTGGAACGCTCCATCTAGTAGTACATAGAGATCGTTGGGAACGAGCGATTTTTTTTATTCTTTTTTTTTTATTGCTAATAAAGAGCCTGAAGTTATTAAAGTTGCCAGAATACAAATTTTCGTTGACATTTCACCGGGTTATTTCAAACTGTTTTGAGATCGATTCTATTGTAAGAGAGCTACAATATTTTTTATTATTTTATTTCATAAAATTTCATATGTATCTCTCTTTTTGAGGCGCTGTGACAATAATAGTTATAATACAAGAAATAAAAATAAACTTGTTTTACCAGGGTTAAGACTAAGTAAGGTCAGCAAATCGTTCACGGGGCAATGTATACGCTTCTACAACAAACTACCAGAGGAAATCTTAAATATGACGGACAGAAAGTTTAAGATTCACATTAAAAAACAACTTTGTAAGAAAGCCTATTATAAAATAAACGATTATTTGAATGACAAAGATGCCTGGTACTAATGTTAATTCAGCTTCGCAAAATCTTTATTAATTGTATGCAAACTTGATTTTTAAAAGATGTGTTGCGTGAAGTTTGTTGCGCGGTTTCTTCTTCACAGCGCTAACACCTAGGAAGCGGTAGTCGAAAAAAATGACGTGTATAAATGTACCAAGTGTACTCATATGCAATAAATGATTTTGACTTTGACTTTGACTTAAAAGTAAAATATGTAAAAGTATCATTTAAAAATATAAAATTAATTTATAAAATTGCAATTGATTACACGAAATATTTAAAATGTCAAACATATTAATGAACTACCTGCGCCCGCGACTCCGCTCGCGTGGACTACAGGATTCGCTACCATTCCCACTTCCGCTCCGACTGTGTTTCTGTGAAAAGTCCATCAACATCTGTTTAGTCGTTTTTAAGTGATGCGCGCACAGACAAACAGACAAACAGATAAAATTTTCAAAAATGATCGAAATGTGTTTTATTATATTACTTATCCTTAGACCCCTCAATTTTATTTTGCATATATCTTCAATGTACAGACACGAGATGTTTACGATTTTATTTATTAGATTTAAATGTAAAAAAAAACTATATCATATAAAACGTCAGAAATGCTTATAAAATAAAAACATCTATTTAAATATTATATTTATTATTAATAAAACTCTTCATAATCAGCCTAAATACGTCCACTGCTGGACATAGGCCTCCCCAATAGAATACCACTTTTGGTTAGATGTCCATTGGGGGATTTGCCATAATCACCACGCTTGGCAGGCGGATTGGTGATCGCAGTAATGATCTAAACATACACACAGGAGAACGCTGCTGCCCGTCCCTGGTGCAATCCCTTAGTCGCCTTGACGACACCCACGGGAAAGATAGGGGTGACAATGAGTAAAAACATTTGCCAATTAAATATATTTTTTCATTCGTACTTAGCTCTTGTTCTGACAAATATGATGGTTACGTAGTACCTAATTTTAGGCAGTTTAATTTTGTGTCACATATCTATACTATACCTAATGGGATGGTAGATTTGTCATAAAACATTAATTAAAACACTTATTTGTCATAAACATTATAAAACATCAATCAGGCCTCCCCAACCCGTCTGGCCAGCGCGGGGAGTGTAGGCCAAATACGCCGTCTGTCTCCGGCAGATGAGAGAGGGTTGTGCTCCTGCAGTGGAGGTAAAAATAACCTGATGATGATGACTTACTAAATATCATTTTAAAATCTAATTAGTAGTGATAGATATGAAACAATATTGACCAAGTTTATTACATTGCGACCCTGACTCTGTGTTTAGCGCGTAGCTAAACACAGAGTCAGGGATGGATAAAAAACAGTTTTTTTTGAACATAAAACATGTTTTAAACAATTTAAACAGTTTTAAACAATAAAAAACATGTTTTAAATAATAAAAAAACATGTTTAAAACAGATGTTTTATACACTTTGTTTAAAACATGCCAACCCTGCACAGAGTTCTCTATGACATCTATCTGTCAATCTCTCTTCCCACTGACAGAACACAACTTGAAGATTTTATGACGGTGTTGCCCTTATAGTAGAAAGTGTAATAAAAAATAGGTACGTACCTATCATCAGGTTATTGTCTCCACTGCAGGAGCACAACCCTCTCTCATCTGCCGGAGACAGACGGAGGATTTGGCCTACACTCCCCGCGCTGGCCAGACGGGTTGGGGAGGCCTGATTGATGTTTTATAATGTATTCCCTTAGTCGCCTTGTACGACATCCACGGGAAGAGTTGGAGTGGTCCTGTTCTACTCTACCGGCAACCACACGGCAAACGTACCTATCAAATTTTTTTAAAATATATTTTATGTTAAAGTATGGTAACCCAGGAGGCAAATTATAAGGCAGCAAAATTACTTTAGTTCCCTGGGTATCCAGTAGGCTTTTTTTTATTGGAATATTATTTATATTTGTGACGGAAGTATATCATTCCTTTTATCATTAATACAGTTTAATTAAATTCTTTATTGCTTAGCAACCATTTTCCACTCAAAGTTGTTGTGTTGGAACGGTGTTTATCCTACTAGCTGTTGCCCGCGACTTCGTCCGCGTGGACAACTTAACACCACAAATTATTATGCATTTCCCGTAGGAATTAGATGTTTTTTCGAGATAAAAACTATCCTATGTCCTATTCCAGGACCTAACCTATATGTGTGTCAAGTTTCATCAAGTTCAAGTTCGGAGGTTGCGGGTTCGAATCCCGCTAGGGGCAAATGTTCGTATGATGAATATGAATGTTTGTACCCAAGTCTTGGATGTTTATATATTTATTTAAGTATGTCTATCCATTATCTAGTAACCATAGCACAGGCTCTGCCTAGTTTGGGACTGGATAATTGGTGTGAATGTCTGACATATTTATTTATTATTATTTATTATTTATCACGATCCCTCCAGTGGTTAAAGCGTGATTGAGTAACAAACATCCAAATATGCAAACTTTCACATTTATAATATTAGTGGGAAGTTGGATTATTCTTTATTGTTTTCAGTCGTAGGTATAATATAATTTAACGTTTTTATTTATAACAGTAACCAAAAATAATCTACATAAGTATCGTTTTAAGACATTTGCCCTTTCCAAAAGATGATTAGACCAAGAAATTATATAATTCACCAAACCCGTTTTACTAAAACGGGTTTGCCGCGTGGTTCCCGGCTTATAATAGGGCCACCCCTATCTTTCCCGTGGGTGCACCAGGGACGGGCAGCAGCGTTCTCCTGTGTGTGTATGTTAAGATCATTACTGCGATCACCAATCCGCCTGCCAAGCGTGGTGATTATGGCAAATCCCCCAATGGACAACTTACCAAAAGTGATATTCTATTGGGGAGGCCTATGTCCAGCAGTGGACGTATTTAGGCTGATGATGTGTAGAAAAACTCGTCTGTAGGTTAAAAACTATTTCAAGCTTTTTAAAGCTCAGTTCTCAAAATCATTGTGAATTTTTTACAGTTACGACTTGTGATAAGTTAATAACTGAGTGTTAAAATACTTTTCTGCATTATTTTTAAATGATTTTGTAAGTAAGTTAATTAAAGTAATTTAATTAATTATACTACGACCTTCGTGGCGGAACGGGTAGCTCTCGGCCTGCCACGCCGGAGGTTGCGGGTTCGAATCCCGCTAGGGGCAAATGTTCGTATGATGAATATGAATGTTTGTACCCAACTCCTGGATGTTCATATATTTATTTAAGTATGTCTATCCGTTATCTAGTAACCATCGCACAGGCTCTGCCTAGTTTGGGACTGGATATTTGGTGTGAATGTTTGAGATATTTATTTATTTATTAATCTCAACATCCAAACCAGCCAAAGCCTTTAGTATAGACATGGACATATAATTGCACTGACTCCCCACTTCAGACCCCTCCTGAATTCCTGCTCCCTCCCCTCCACTCCCCACTCCAACGTCGTCGGTATATTGACAGCGAGGAATGCAATTTTGAAATAGCTGCCGCTTCGTAACTAAAAGATGCCTAGTAGGTACTCATGTGCCTTTGTGAATTTTTCATTAAAACTTTTGAGCTATTAAACTAAGCTTTGAATAGCCTTACTTTGTAAAGTAAATTTTTTTTAAAAGTGAGTTCCAGTGGCCATAATATATCGTAGTCTTTGGGGACTTTTTATACAAATAAAGTTTATTTTTCTGAGGAGTATTTTCATGAAACTATTGGAATATATATTCGAACTAGCTGTTACCCGCGACTTCATCCGCGTGGATAACTTTTGTAGGACTATTTTAGATAAACATTTCCATCATACATTGCATATGTGTAACTCTAGCGGTTTTGGCAGCGCACGCCAGAATAGCTCGCAGATGGTAGATTTTTCCTACTTACTTGATATTTTGGACAATTCACACAATGTCTTTATGAATTGTAGCCTATGTGTTATTCTGATGTATAAGCTATATTATTGTAAAGTTTCAAGCCACAGTATATATCTATATCTTATGTGTAAGCCAAAATAGTGAACCATCGTGATGAAACTTGGCACACATATAGGTTAGGTCCTGGAACAGGACATAGAATAGTTTTTATCCCGAAAAAACATCTAATTCCTACGGGAAATACATAATTTGTGATGTTAAGTTGTCCACGCGGACGAAATCGCGGGCAACAGCTAGTCAGAAACAATTAAGCCGCGAATGAGTTTCGTTAAGGCGGGCGAGACGCCGCGTCGCTTCCCATCGGCAGTGGGCGAGAGACAATCGCAACATATTGCAGAGTGGAGCACCCTTAACGACGGCTATACCTGGGCTCAGGCCACGCGGTACAATGCTTGGGAGCATTTATATATGTATGTAAACGCTTTATTGTACCAAAAATAACAACAACAACAATAATAAAATAGCTATTAAACTGTGTACAAAGGCGGACTTATCCCACTTAGGGATCTCTTCCAGTCAACCTTAGAGTAACCGAAAGGACAAGTATAATGCGTTTAGTACCAAATTTGAATTACATAAATATAAACATTTATTTATAGGCATTTTTATATCATTCTAAATGCAGATGTGCTGTTGATGAAATATCTTAGACGTATGTTGGCTGATGACGATGATATAATATGCTGATTGCATATTGTAAATACA
This sequence comes from Esperia sulphurella, assembly GCA_947086405.1. Classification (NCBI taxonomy): domain Eukaryota; kingdom Metazoa; phylum Arthropoda; class Insecta; order Lepidoptera; family Oecophoridae; genus Esperia; species Esperia sulphurella. The sequence continues at coordinate 411,940 of OX352280.1, forward strand.
AAATACCGAAGTATTGACAATTTACATACAAACACTTTGGCATTCATAATACATATACACATAATGCTCACGCCTTGGTTCCAGAGGGGTAGGCAGAGACGATGTATCGCACCTTGGTGCAATCTAATGTCGCAAGGCGACTTTCCTTCGCCCGCTTTTCGCCCTGTGATACATTGACGTGATGTGTTGCGAACAACATCACATTTGACATTCATGATTATGGATTATTAATTTTGAATTTCGAATTAATTTTGACATTGACTCAATGAATGAAAACATTTATGGTGGCACTCTTCCACAATATTTTAATAGGTAGGTACTAACTGTGACTTACCAGAGTTATGAAATATTGAAATTGACGATTCTAAGTATACTTGTATACTATATGTATACGTTTTTTTTTTTTAAATGCTAAAAAAACCGAAATGCCAATATAAGACTCCCCAATAGAATGGCTTTTTGTTGGCATGTCCATTTTGGAATTTGCCATAGTTATACAGGTGTATTGGCGATCGCAGTAATTATGCGTGGGTGTCATGAACGCGATGAAAGGCTTGCACCAGGGCCGGGCAGATTGCCAAGCGTTGTAACTACGGCAAATCCACGGGTAGAATGGGAAGTGGCCCTATTTAAGCAACCATTCGTGATGTATCGTATTGTCTATCGAGAGGATTAGTTTATTATGTAAGTTATTTATATTGTACGTCTATCATATGTATGTATGTATGTGTATGTATATATGTATGTATGCAAATAAAATAAAATAAAAACATATTAATTACTATGCATTATTGATATAAACACTAACAGTTATTTAACATAAATTGGACCGGTTTGCACATGTAATAGTAAAAGCAACAGTGTACTTTGACCTTCATAACGCATCACGTACCTTCTAAAGTAACGGTCCTGGCAGAATATCAGCGTCGCGCCGCTGGGCTGCGACATTATGCTGAGTCAGGGCCCTTTCCGCAGCACAGCACGGGCTACACTGTTACTGTTACTCTGTTATGTTTGTTTGCTGTACTTCTGTATCATTAAGTGACCTATCTGTAACATTGTATTTGTGCTGTGTCTAAGAATAAATGAATTATCTATCTATCTATCTATCTATCTATTCCAAGCCGGGAACCAAGCGGCTCTACCGTGGACAAGTTCCTACAAATGCCACAATTTTTGAACCGCACGACATCCGGTACGAAAACGCAATAAAACCCGCGCACAAAGCTACCGAATGCACTACAGTTTACGCGTGCTGCCTCGGTGACGTCACGCCCCCCCCCCTCCCCCGGGGGCGCGGGGGGCCGGGGGTGTACACTGAGTGGCATTTATACAGGCACAAAGGTAGATTTCATTGTTGCTGTACTTTGATGCTATTTAATTGGATTACGTTTGATATTAATGTCTTGCTTGACATGATCTTAATTTATACGTTTTTTTTTTAAATTTGATACTTACAAGCAAAGCTCACTTTCCGATTGTAATGTAATTTTGTAATCTTGTAAATTGATTTTTTTTTAGTTTACTGCAACGATCTCTATGTACTACTAGATGGAGCGTTCCAAACAATCGATCTGTCCCACGCAAGAAGCCACAACTCTTTCACATTCACAATGAAACTTGTGCAGTTACTACTCAGAACATTTAATTATTTACTAAATATTGACATTATTTAACAGTAGCGTCAATATTTAGTAATAATTACATGTTCTGCGTGAAAGAGTTGTGGCTACTTGCGTGGAACAGAGCGATTGTTTGGAACGCTCCATCTAGTAGTACATAGAGATGGTTGGTTGAAGGTAATTTTTTTTTTAAATAATGTACTGGAGCTCTCTAACGTATCTAATATGGGAATGACAGAACAGACTTAATAAAAAAAAAATTAAACGAGTTACCCAGTGAGAGAGGGACAACGCTGGACGTCAACAACATAAGTTCTTCTCTTTCTAACTTGTAGCGTCAATCGGCGGCAGCCCAGTAGTACTACCACAGAAGTCCTATCAAGATAGAACGGTTGTAGCCATTTGTTTACTTCAGTCTCGCGCGTGCCGATTTTCGCATACAGCGCACCCCTCCCGATTTCTGGATTTTTTTCCAGAAATCCCCTTGGCGTTTCCTTTGAGCATCGCCAGGAGATTTCTGGACAAAAATTCCAGAAATCCCCTTAAGGTGATTTTTCGCAGGGGATTATTGGAATAAGCCACGTGGTGCACGTTTCTAGTGAAGAAATACAGATATGCAGTTAGAAATCACGCAATATGGCACTATTGCAGATTTTTCGTCAATGTTTTGTCAAAAACCTTGACTCGGTGCGTAACGAGTAAGCGTTTGATAGTTTTTGCAATATATTGCAAATAGCTGGCACGCGTGTCGCGTCTACTTCACCATTCTATCTTGACAGGATTTCTATGCTTTTAACTTTATTACTGTAAATCGATATTATTATCTTGATTGTATTACATGGAATCAATTTTATTTAAATTTTACATACTCGTACCTTTTTTAAGTAACTAAGAAAAAAAACATTTAATTCAGACACAAAGTCCATATTTTGTTAGTAAATCCAAAAAAAAAAAAATCAAAATACGTTTATTGCATAACTATAGGTACAAAATGATATTAAGTTCTATGTATAACCTCTAAAGCTTACCGTAATGGTGTACAATATTTTACAATAATCTAAATAAAAAAAAATTAATTAATAAAATTGTTAATAAAATTATAGCAATGTCAAGTTATGGGACGAATACAAACACAATTAATAACATCAAATATGTCAACAATATCCCAATAACTTACACATGTCAAATAAAAAAAGAAAAATCTACTCTAAACTATATACAAACATCCCTACCATTAGGTGATACTCTTATCGTCTAGAAGCTCCTGCACACTATAGTATAATTTCGAGATCAGCCACTCATTCAAGGCTTTTTTAAACTTTCCTACTTCTAAGTCTTTAAATCTATCTGGGATGCTGTTGTATACCCTTATGCACATGAAATATAGACCTTTGTGGTACAATGCGGATACATGGCCACCCTTGTAAAGAAGCTTATGGTTCCTTCTCAGATTCCTGTTGTAAGTACTGACTGTTTGAAAGAGATGTAAATGTTTCTTTACAAACATGCTAACTTCCTTTATGTACAAACTAGGGAGTGGCAGTACCTTGTATTTTGAAAATAATGGTTTACATGACTGTCTTTGTGATAGGCCACCAAGCGCTCTTATACTTAGAAACTATGTTAGTACAACCCTTATAATTGAGAATAATACAATTATATTTATGTTTATATATTAGAAATCTGTTAATGGCTAATGTTTAATTTATATTATACTATATTGTATATTTTTGTAAATTAGCTGTAGGTTTCAGAATAAATAAATAAAATAAAATAAAAAATAAAATAAAAATTAAAAAAAAGGACTGAGTCCCCCACCGACTAAGAAAATGTCGCAGTTATACAGTATTGATTAAGGCATTGGACATAACATCCTATTCCTAGCCAATACTCCTTACCCCCATCTCCTGTCTCCCTCGCCCCGATCCCTTTTCCGTCCGCCAATCCAAGGTCTGCCGTGCCGATGGATGCGTGTCCAGGGGCTAGCCTGGTCGTAAGCGTGCCGACATCCCGGAGCTGGGCGAACTCCGGGCACTATTAGCCTCACCGAATCATGCGGGGCTCTAATGAGGTGGACAATTATTGCCCTAGCTAATCGTGGTACCTCAACAAAACGGCGATGTTGTTCGCAACACATCACGTCAAGGGGTATCACGGGGCGAAAAGCGGGCGAAGGAAAGTCTCTTTGCGACATTGGATTGCACAAAGTGGCGATACATCGTCTCTGACTACCCCTCTGGGACAAAGGCTTTAGTAGTTTAGGTATTTAGTAGTGTATTCTGCACTTTTTGCCCCCCCCCCCCCCCCGCTCTTGGTGCCTGTCTCACACCCTGTAAGGTTGGTTGGAAGAGATCTCTTTTAGAGATAAGCTCGCCTTTGTATAAATAAATATATATATATAAAGACGTGAGCATTATTTATGTATGCATGTATGTCGACCTCAGAGCCGTGGTAGCCGGTTGGTTGTGCACTCGCCTCACGTTCATGAGGTCGTGGGTTCAAACCCCGCCCGTATCAATGAGTTTTACGAAACTTAAGTACGGTTTATTTATAATACCACGGGCTTTTCGGTGAAGGAAAACATCGTAAGGAAATCTGCATATGCCGAGGAAGAAATTCTGAGGCGTATGTGAAGTCCACCAAATCGGCTTGGGGCACCGTTGGTGGTCAGGGGTTTGGCACAAAAGATCCTGAAGGGTCGAAGTGTCGCCAGGTCTTCCTGGCCCCCTAAGAAGATAAGATAAGATGTCGACCTCAATTACAACTGTGGGCCCTCCGTGCCCACAGCTTCTTTCCGTTCTAATATATAGTATTCTCTGCCATCAGTCTGAATTCAATCAGCGTATTCAACTCTTGCCTCTCTGTCTGCCCTCTACGCGCGTCCCTGTCCCTTTAATTGCATTAGTTTTAAGTAAAGACGCATTAGCGCTAATCTGATAGGAACAGCTCGAGTTAACAGCCCCTTAAGTGGCGGAGAGTGAAATGGGTTCGCTTGATTATTTAATCTGTGCGAATAGAAGTGATTTTTGGAATTTCATTCAGGCTGTGTTTAGTAATTATACACTTAAATTTTCATCATCATCAGGTTATTTTCGTCTCCACTGCAGGAGCACAACCATCTCTCATTTGCCGGAGACAGACGGAGGATTTGGCCTACACTCCCCGCGCTGGCCAGACGGGTTGGGGAGGCCTGATTGGTGTTTTATAATGTACTCCCTCAGTCGCCTTGTACGACATCCACGGGAAGAGTTGGAGTGGTCCTATTCTACTCTACCGGAAACCACACTTAAATTTTCAAATTTGTAAAATTTCTTTTATTGATACCAATAATAACTCTTTTGACAAAATAATCACGTTTAATTTTTTTTTTAAAGTCGAAAATAAACATCATTTCGCCGTCGCCTTTTACCAGTTACCTTTAGGTCAGATTGAGATCAAGCATAAACCTATCAGAAATATAAAAAAGCGGCCAAGTGCGAGTCGGACTCGCCCATGAAGGGTTCCGTAGCAGCAAGTAACATAATATAAAAGTTATAGTAGTTCGTTGTAACTTTGATCGATGTTTTAATAATAGTATTGTGGTTTACCATTTATGACGTATTAAAAAAAAACTACTTACTAGATCTCGTTCAAACCAATTTTCGGTGGAAGTTTGCATGGCAATGTACATCATATATTTTTTTAGTCTTATCATTCTCTTTTATTTAAGTTACAGGGGGGGGGGGGGGGACATGACACATTTTACCACTTTAGAAGTGTCTATTTAGTTTGGAAAAAATTATATTAGAAACCTCAATATCATTTTTGAAGACCTATCCATACGTATGGGTTTGATGAAAATTTTTTTCGAGTTTCAGTTCTAAGTATGGGGAACCCCCAAAATTTATTGTTTATTTTCTATTTTTGTGTGAAAATCTTAATGCGGTTCACAGAGTACATCCACTTACCAAGTTTCAACAGTATAGTTCTTATAGTTTCGGAATAAAGTGGCTGTGACATACGGACGGACAGACAGACAGACAGACAGACATGACGAATCCATAAGGGTTCCGTTTTTTGCCATTTGGCTACGGAACCCTAAAAAGGGGTAGAACGGCCTCTGGTCATTAGGATGTCACATGGCAATCTTAAAAAAAAGGAAAACCCGGAAATAAAACTAAAAGTCAATAAATAATAGCTACGATGATAGTTTAAAAACCATGACATATTAGAAATATTTTGAAAATAATTATTGAAATTCTGATTTGACTTTATTTAAATGTTATGTATTTGTGTTGTATCTTTGTGTTGCATGTTGTATGTGTGTATTGTTACTATTTTAATTGCTACACCCCTGTGGGTAAAATTGCACTGATCAATTACCAAATATTGTATATTTTAATAACATCTACACCTACATGTAATTTATGGCAATAAATGAATTATTATTATTATTAATATTAATATTTATACTCTAGGTTAAATTAATTTATCTGTATTTTCAAAATTAATATAAAAAATCGAAGCCTAAATACTATTTTTAAAAATACTAAAAATCGCTCTTTAGACTCCCCTCTTGGTCCTGGAATAGGAAATAGAATAGTTTTTATCTTTCGAGATAATACGGAGTTAGAAAAAAATTGTGTCTCTCTCTCTCTGTCAACCTAAAACAAGGAATAACAAATTTATATAATTATGCACAGATTATACGCGGCGATATGATTCTGTACGCGTAAGCCGGGCGCAAACAAACAATAAACTAATAAAAAAAAACATTATAATACGCGCCGAAGACGCTAAGCGATGATTTTTAATATAAAAAAAATACACCCTTGTGGTGTTACTACGGATCTCACACTCGAATCGAACGCACTCGACTACGTGTGTAGTGAAAAATTGAAATTTGTGAAAATTAGAGCAAAGTTAAGGGATTATTAATGTTGTCAATGTAATTTTCATTATGTAGCATTTAAAATAAGAGTTACAACTTACAGTATGGGTTATCTAGTCCTACTGTAAGTTCGATCACAGTTTTTTTACGGATTTTTCAATGACGAATTATCAAATAGAAATTTGTACAAACTCTTTTTTTTTTGGAATTTGCACTCGCCAAGATTATGTAATTATAAATTCAGAATTATGAATACTTTATTTAACTTACCGATTACTTGAGATAATAAATTTTCCTAAAATTTAAATGAAACAGACTCAATAATATCTATGCTATTATTTTTAAATAACTGTTACAAATAATTGCTATTATTTTAAGATGCAATAATATTTTTAAATGAGTAGAATAATTTATAGAATATGATGTAAAATGTCGTACGCCTGTGAGCAAAACATAGAGTACCTACGAGTAAATGTATTCGACCATCTTAAAATACCTGTGTTAACGATTAAACGATTTGAATTTGTTAATTAATTATTATGCAGCAAAAGCTTCTGACAAGTTTTAATCTATTTCTTCGAGTTACATGTGAGTTGTAACAATGGTAACAGCATTACTTTAATATCGGTTATGGTTCAAAACCTATCTGTTTTATTACTCTTTATAGGCCTCACTTAACTACAACTTAAACTCCATTGTAAATTCAACCTTAAACTCACTAACAAAACTATACAATTTCGCACCAACCCTGCACTTAACCTGGCAGAATTATAAACTTAAACTATCAACGGATTTTATACCTTAATAATTATAACTTAAGGTTTATTTTACAATGTATGGAATAGGTTGTTAAGGCGACGATATACGCATAGGATAACGCACAGGCAGCGGCGCGCAGTTTATAATAAGTTAATACGGCGGTCGCACCCGCCTTAACTCGCTGGTATCTTATAGTGCACTGGCGGACATATTTAATGGTACTTTTGGAATAAATTACAAAAACCTAACTTATTGTTTTCCTCTGTTACATTCGAAGTCAAAGTATTTATTTGGATTCCATGAAGTTATACAAAGATTTTACACGTCATGAATTTAGGGATGGTAATTATGAATATTAATTAAATTTTATTACATAAGAATCAGAAAGTAATTGAAAATGAGTCCTATTATACAGACCGTAGGCCGAATTATTATTATAAAGTCTAAAGTATATTAGTCTAAAGTCTTACACTTCAGTAAAGAGTAAAGTCTTAAAGTCTAGTGATAGGTAATGTAGAGTTTGTTGGCAAAAAAATCAGATAAACTATAATAACACTCATTTGTTAATATTTCTTATATTTTGTTTAGAAATACGTTTAACTTTTCTAACTTTTTTAAGTCTTGTTAAGCACTTTTATTGCCATGACGTATGGTACATTGTTATGATACTAGTACGGGTTCAGCGAGTTTGTTCGTATATTTATTTAACTCTTTATTGCACGCACACACACCCAAAATCATAACAAACGATTAAAAGGGAAAAATACACTTTGGATCTTTTAAAGGAAGAGTGAATAGGCATCTTCTGGGTAAGCGCGCTCCACCTTAGGCCTCATCGTCACTTGCCATCAGGTGAGATTGAGGTCAAGCGCAAACCAATCAACAATCAAAAATGTTCGTATGATGAATATGAATGTTTGTACCCAAGTCTTGGATGTTTATATATTTATTTAAGTATGTCTATCCGTTATCTAGTAACCATAGCACAGGCTCTGCTTAGTTTGGGACTGGATAATTGGTGTGAATGTCTGACATATTTATTATTATTATTAATAAAAAAAGACGTAGAAATGGTAAAGCTTAACTCTTTAAGAGATTTCTGCCAGCGACGGAGAAAAATTCGTGTTAGGGCAAACATGTGTGACATAATAAGCAATACATAAACTACACACGTCAGACAAGTACCTATATAAATACGTACTATACATATACATAGATAATTAGAATAAAATCCAAAAAGTTATCTTAATATACTTTATTACGTATTCTTCAAATATACATTTTTGCAAATATTTTCAATGTAGAGATACGCGAATTTTACATATATATTTATTAGATACTAGCTGCTGCCCGCGACTTCGTACGCGTGGACAATTTAACACCACCAATTATTATGTATTTCCCGTAGGAATGAGACCTTTTTCGAGATAAAAACTATCCTATGACATAGGACCTAACTTGTATGTGTGCCAAGTTCCAACCCGATCCGTCTAGTGGTTGAAGCGTGATTGAGTAACAAACATCTAAATATCCAAACTTTCTTTATAATATTAGTAGGATTGTCCCGCAGTGTACGCGCCGCGCCCCACCCAGCAGTATGCATTGTAATAAACTTACACGGTTTTTAACTTCGCTGTCCCGCGCCCGCTGTGCTATAGGTACAGAGTGGAAAGAAACACCACGACAATTCAAAGCCATATCACATCTATTGTGCAACACGACGGCCTCCGTGGCGGAACGGGTAGTTCTCGGACTGCCACGCCGGAGGTTGCGGGTTCGAATCCCGCTAGAGGGAAAAGGTTCGTATGACGAATATGAATGTTTGTACCCAAGTCTTGGATGTTTATATATTTATTTAAGTATGTTTATCCGTTATCTAGTAACCATAGCACAGGCTCCGCCTAATTTGGGACTGGATAATTGGTGTGAATGTCTGAGATATTATTATTAACAGAAAATAAATAAAAAATAGATATTTAATAACTGCTACATTTTGTAACTCGTATAATAAAGGTAAGTACAAATATGTAAAATTTAAATAAAATTGATTCCATGTAACACGATCAAGATAATAATATCGATTTACAGTAATAAAGTTAAAAGCTTCTCTCACCCCCTCCCCCCTCCCTCCCGCCACACACACACACACACAATCACTAAAATATAATATATATATATTGTAAATCTGTTATTGGCAGTAACACCCATAAATTAAATTAATATTGTTTTCTAAGTGCTGTGGATTTTGTTAAAATACTAAATAAAATAAATTAGATAATTAAATATTTTAGTTACGTGCATTTTCAATTTCATGCCTTAATTTTCTTTCAAATAACATTATGTCATTTTTAAACAGCTTTATTTAATTTTATTTTTAACTAGCTGTTGCCCGCGAATAACATCATAAATTATTACGTATTTCCCGTAAGAATTAGATGTTTTTTCGGGACAAAAACTATCCTATGTCCTATTCCAAGACCTAACTATAAGTGTGCCAGGTTTCATCATGATCCGTCCAGTGGTGGAAGCGTGATTGAGTAACAAACATCCAAACTTTCGCATTTATAATATTAGGGCGATGTCATCTTTTAAATAGCTTTTTTATAATTTTTTTTCATTTATAGTGAAACGTTGTTCAGAATGACTAGAATTTGTTTATTCTACAGCCTGTATATCTATTATCTACCCTTGTTTGTCCCGTGACATTCATACTGGGGTGATCTATTTAGCAATGAATTATTTATATTTTTTAATAGAGTTAGTATAAAGATAACTTCATAGCAAAACAAAATTTTACTACGGCGGCGTTTTTAATAGGACTAAATACAATGCTGGGCACATCGCACATGAGTCTATAGACCTGAGGTTCCTATACTTTTTTCTCATAGACCACTTTCAAAATTAATCTAGTCCCAGTGGAAGCTACATTTCTAGCATATTCTCAAAACTCGACAAAAAATATGAAGATTAGACGCCAACGTAGACCCCCGTCGAGTCTCCCGTGGACCCCTGGGGGTCCACCTGGACCACTTTGGGAACTACTGGTATAGACCGTCATAATTGAAAAAATGCAGTGTTGAGTTATTAATACAAAAAAAAAACGTATTAAAAACGTACTCGATCTCCTCTATCTTTGTTTTTCATTATGTATACAGATAACTATAGTCTTAGTAAATAAGTCAAAAATGCGTATATTTATTTATTTAGCCGTTTTGTTTATCTAATTTTGAAACTTTGTAATAGTGTTTTCTTAAAACATGCTGTTTCGTATAGTGTGTATCGTCTCTGGCTACCGCTCTGTGACCAGGGCGTGAGCATTAAAATACAATACACTTTATTGCACAAACAAATACAGTTACACGTTATAAAAGTTACAAATAGTACAATTTAGGCGGTCCTATCGCTTTAAGCGATTTCTTCTAGACAACCTTTATTATGTATGTATGCATTATGTATGTATGTACATATTGTATTCCTCACGAAAATTGTACAACTCACGTGCCGTCGTGAGTTGTACTATCAATAAACAGGTACTTGTCTCTTTCCCCTCTTCCAGGGTAACTTGTGTTTTATTTGTGGTTTAATAAAAATAGCAATTTCATATTAAAAATATCCGGCGGGCCGGCTCGGGGCGCGGAGAATATATTTCATTGTAAAATGAATACTTCTTCCGAGCGGCGAAATCGCCGGCCGCATAAAGTTTACTCGGCGTAGAGGCGGGACTCGTGCTTTCAAAGTGAGTATCGATAAAAAAATTATCGTCGTAACAGAATGTCACTTTTGGTCCGTTGGAGGATTTGCTATAATCAGCACGCTTGGCAGGCGGGTTGGTGATAGCAGTAATACTCTTAATATACACAGGAGAACGCTGCTACCCGTCCCTGATGCAATCCCTTAAGGCTGAAACACATTTACTCCACGCGACGCAACGCGCGTGGAGTCAATCAAAACTTACTTATTCATTCATTTATTTATTGTTTCATGTAGTCAAGATGTTAGATAACAATACACAGGTACTAACATGAACTCTGTAAGGGCGCTACAATATATATAAACTTCACCTCTCCAGTGCCAAATCAATTGTCAAATAATTAAAAAAAAATGTATATACCTTTTTAAATATATGAGTTTTATTGTATGTTTCACTAACGTAGGAAATATTTACAATGTCATGTACATTAATGAATTTAAATGTCAATAATAAAAACCTATAAAACTATATAAAATGTCAGAACTAACTAATCTATCTTTTCGCATAGTATGCATATCCTGTTTTCTAGTCAAATTTTTCTGCGAAAAATTCATCTGTTTTGTAAAAACTATTTTTTATAAGAAATTCTTTGAGCCGTTTTTTGAAACCTAGTTCTATGACCAGAGACACGTTATCCACACACGAGGCAACGCGATTATGTGTTTCTGGCGATAGGATTTCATAGTTGCCTCGACGGAAACACACTTATCCTACGCGACGCGACGCTCGCAACGCGTGGGGAGAAAAATCCAAACTTAAGAAATCCTATCGCCAGAAACACACGTTGCGGTGCGGGGATAATGTTTCTGGTCATACGATTTAGTACGTAATTCAATCTCCACGCGCGTTGTGTGGCGTCGCGTCGTGTGGCTGTCATCACTTAACATTAACTGCGATCACTAATCCGCGTGCCAAGCGTGGTGATTATGACAAATACCCCAATGGACAGCGCACCAAAAGTGACATATACTTATTTGTCAACGATCTCTATGTACTACCAGATGGAGCGTTCCAAACAATCGCTCTGTTCCACGCAAGTGGCCACAACTCTTTCACATTCACTTTGAAACTTGTGCAGTTACTACACACAACATTTAATTATTACTAAATATTGACGCTACGGTTAAATAATGTCAACGCTCCATCTGGTAGTACATAGAGATCGATTTATATTTATTTATCGACACATCGATAAGCTTCCCCCAGGGTGGCGCCCCTAGAGGACGGCCGGCGTAAGAGCTAAGCCCTGTTCGTACTCCCCCGGGATCTAATATATTGTTATTTGTTACTGAAATACAAATACCTACCGCCGCCGCCCGCGTGCGCGAGTACTTAGTATCTGTTCGCGCGTAGCGTGCGTTAATGTTACACAACACTAGCTGCCCGCCCGACTTCGCTCGTGGGGTAGCATTGTATCATCAATCATCATCATCATGTCAGCCCTTAGACGTCCACTACTGGACATAGGCATTCTTTTTTTATTCCTGATGGGTTTACGCTTGACCTCAATCACACCTGATGGCAAGTGATGATGAGGCCTAAGCCGAAATACGTCCACTGCTGAACATAAGCCTCCCCAATAGAATGACACTTTTGGTAAAATATCATTTTGGGGTATTTGCCGTAATCATCACAATTGGCTTAATATATACACAGGAGAAAGCTGCTGCCCGTCCCTGGTGCAGTCCCTTAGTGACCTTGACGACACCCACGGGAAGATTGCAAGTGGGCCTTTTTTTATTATTAATGGGTTTGCGCTTGACCTCAATCAAACCTGATGGTAAGTGACGATGAGGCCTAAGGTGGAGCGCGCTTACCCATAAGATGCCTATTCACTTTTCCTTTAAAAAGATCCAAGTTGTACTTGTCCGGAAATACCAAAGCTGGCAGCGAGTTCCATTCCTTAGCAGTTCACATTATGAAAGAGGAAGCAAAACGCTTCGTGCGAGAGCGTGGTATGTCTACTGCATAAAGATGAAGTCCCTCACCACGCCTGGTAGTCCGGTGATGGAAGGGGAATGAGGGAATCAAATCGTGTAATTCCTGGGCACAATCTTCTAAATGTAACCTGTAGAATACCGAAAGACAGGCCGCACTGCGACGATGTTTGCGGCTCTGTAGCTTGGTATTTACCAGAGCATCGTCGCCAATAAGCCTTCGGGCACGACGCTCAACCGCGTCCAGAGCAGCTGATACTTGGCAGAGCCGTCCCAGAGGGGACTGCAGTACTAATATTATAAATGCGAAAGTATTTGGATGTTTGTTAGTTCGGTGATGGAAGGGGGATGGGGGAATCAAATGGTGCAATTCTTGGGCACACTCCCCAAAATGTAACCTGTAGAAAACCGTAAGACAGGCCACATTCCCTGATGAACACCACCACGCCCGGCCCCCTTTCTTTCCCAAGCTTTCTTAGGTCGTCGGTCCATCTATCGGCGAGGCGTCAGGGCTAATTAATTCATCATCATCATCAGGTTATTTTTGTCTCCACTGCAGGAGCACAACCCTCTCTCATCTGCCGGAGACAGACGGAGGATTCGGCCTACACTCCCCGCGCTGGCCAGACGGGTTGGGGAGGCCTGACTGATGTTTTATAATGTATTCCCTCAGTCGCCTTGTACAACATCCACGGGAAGAGTTGGAGTGGTCCTATAATTAATGTATCACTTTAAATTGAATAAAGTTATGTTTATGTGGCCCGCCCACTGCCACTTCGGCTTTCTAATCCTTTCGGCTGCTTCTTCGTTGGCGCACAGTTTTCACAACACCGTGGGTATATGGCCACGATTACCCGCTCCAAATCTTGATGTCATAGTTTGGCTATTAGTCGGCGACGGTATATTGCGTTCGACTCGTTAAAATAGATTTTTTAACCCAAATACATAATGTATTCAAACGGAGACAAAACAGGTGTTGACATCATATCGGATATGACGTCACAGTACGAAACTATAGTGCATATCAATAGTGAGGTTCTACTAAATCGATTTAACAAATTGAATAATCGATATTTCGGTTACGTAATAATATTTCCATAAACATCTTTTAAGAACGTGTGTATTACTTTAAATAGTATAAATACCGTATTTCCAGTCAGTAAATGAAAAACGTGATGGGTGGATTATCGCGCCAGTAACTGAAAGGCAGTATCAACTATGGTTGACAAATATCGATTATAAATATATATCGACTTTAATTCTGCTTTCACTACTCTAGTTGAAAAGATGCCGGTCGGCCGGCGGAAATCAATCAACGTGTTTAATATATGTTATTTTTAAACTCCCTATTCCATTAGATTTAAAAAAAATTGAGGGGATTCATAATTCAGACCAATATTTTTGGTACATGAATGGTAAAGACGCATCTTAGGCCCACTTTTGGGCATTCTCAATTCTTCTACCAATAGAAAGCCACGTTATTTGTGAGTGTCCTAGGCTATATCTATACTTATAATAAAACTGTAACTGGTCTATGTCAAAAAGGCAGAGAAAAAAAAATTGTATGAGGGGTATTTCTAGGGCCAATAGAAGCTAAAACATATTTTTTTTTAATTTTTGTCTGTCTGTCTGTCGGTCTGTCTGTCTGTCTGTTTCTCTGTCTGTCTGTATGTATGTTTGTTACCGCAATGAAATTTGATGCAGTTTTCATAGGTAGTAATTTATAAAGTTACGTGGACCAGGCGGACGAAGTCGCGGGCAAACAGCTATCTTGTATAAACTCGTCTAAAGTTTTATTAGAGCCGAAACACACTATTTCTCGCAACATGACCATATTGTTTCTAAATGAAAATTAAAATATTTGATGCTTTTAAAATATCGTAATATTTTTCATGGTCACGATTATAGTAAAAATATTAACGAGTATACGATTATCGTATCGTTATCGTTTCATAATACTTTTTAAACTCACAATGCAGCAGTAATAGACACGCTACTACTCTGTTATTTTTTCGCTATAATTCACAATACATAAGCCCTACCAGCCCCCCCCATTCCCCCTACATTTTGCTCCCAAAACCCCGCTCGGCTATGATCCGTGTAAACAGACTCCTGCATACAAACTGCCCGTAACTAGCGCACCCGGGGTTAAAGGACGGGCGGCAAATGTCCCGGAATTTTACGGGACAGCTTATGTAATATTTGCGGGACTCTTGTCTCAGTCTGTGTATATCGTTATCTGATTATGTTGGGCTCTCAATAATGAATTATTTTGTTACAATTTTGTATGCGTTATGGGATATTTATCGTGGTCTTATTTTGACAAGACACCGAATATTTTAGAATATTACAACAGACATTTCAGAAAAAAATATTTAAAAGTGTCCCGCTAGCCGCCAAACATCAGAAATACCTACTTACCTATACAGAAAAAGGTATATTATGGTCTATTACCATCACATTTACATTATTCATTTTAAATCTAAAGGTTTGCCTATAACACTTTTAAAATTAAATTTAAGAAATATCTAGTAAACTCATTAACGTAACCTCAATCTTTTTGTGCTAATATCATAATTAAATCTTTGTAATTTGCTTTGCTATTCACCATTGCGTAGTGATATTTAATATTCTTTGCCATGGATGTGTATAAAGTAAGAGAGCAATTTCTGCCAACAAACTGTATTATACAGTTTGGCGGAGTTATTGTATATATATATATATATTTTGGATAAATGATTTTTTTTATTTATTAATATAATATTAATGATATCTTAAACAATTCCTGTCTCAATCAAATGTTAATTAATCTCGTGGTGTATATTTTATTCAAATAAAAATGGCGTGGCAAAACCAAGTGTAGGTACCTACGTGAAAGGGATACAAGCAGTAAAAAGATGTACTAATGTAAGCTACTATATTATTGTACCTGTGTATTTTTTATCGTGCTATAAAGATTTTTTGAACTGAATTGAACGAGTTTCAACTTTTTAGTCTACTGCAAACACATTTATGTTTATTATATTTCAGAGACCGTCTGAGACTGTCTGTTAGCATGCAATATACAATCCTACTAATATTATGAACGCGAAAGTTTGTAAGTATGGATGGATGTTTGTTACTCTTTCACGTAAAAACTACTGAATGGATTATAATAAAACTTTACAATAATATAGCTTAAACATCAGAATAACGCATAGGCTACAATTTATAAAGATATTGTGTGAATTGTCCAAAATATCAAGTAAGTAGGAAAAAATCTACCATCTGCGAGCTATTCTGGCGTGCGCTGCCAAAACCGCTAGAGTTACACATATGTAATGTATGATGGAAATGTTTATCTTAAATAGTCCTACAAAAAAGCTACTCGAAATACTAATCGTGCGCAGACGAAGTCGCGGGCACCGGCTAGTAAAATAAATAAATTTGTCATACATATATTGTGACATTATTTGTCTAATACCAATACTACAACTTTCTCCTATACTATGAAGTCCCGTAAAATAATTGTATCTCGCTGTCTGTCCCGTATTCCCAAACAACGAAAGCCGCCTCCCTGGCTACGACATAACTCAAACATTAAAGCCTGATTTATAAAACGGCTGTATAAGCGGGAAATGGGGAAAAAATTCGCTTCCCTCCCCCCCGCGCCCCACCGGGTGACGTCACACAGCTTATGGTCAACTTAATGGTGGTTTAACGGATTTGCCGTTTATGTGGTACGGCTTACACCTAACATGTACACTCTTGGACAAAATTGGACAGAATAATTTGGACAAAAAAAGGACGACCTCCGAGGCGGAACGGGTAGCTCTCGGACTGCCACGCCGGAGGTTGCGGGTTCGAATCCTGCTAGGGGCAAAGGTTCGTATGATGAATATGAATGTTTATACCCAAGTCTTGGATGTTTATATATTTATTTAAGTATGTGTATCCGTTATCTAGTAACCATAGCACAGGCTCTGCCTAGTTTGGGACTGGATAATTGGTGCGAATGTCTGTGATATTTATTTATTTAAAAGATACAGATGTACAAAAGGACCAAGTGGCTACCAGAGTCCGAGTTAAATTGACACATTAGACATCCAGAATATACGACGGAGTCCAACAAAATCCGAAAATAGTATTCTAGTGACTTCGAGTAAATAAAATAAAATAAAATAAAATAAAAATAGCCTTAAAAATGACTTCGAGTACACACTAAAATAAAATACTTATCATCATGCCAGTCCTTGAACGTCCACTGCTGGACGTAGGCCTTCCCCAATGAACGCCACCACACCCGGTCTCGGCCCTCCGCATCCAGCCGCTTTGGCCCGCCCACTGCCACTAAATTTTCAGTTAATTGTCAACTGATCTTGCTCCTCTTTAGCTACTTCCACAGCATATTGACGTAATACACTATCCTACTGTGGGGTCGAGCACCATATGTAGAGACGATTTGAAGCGATAAGGCCGCCATTGTAGGCACACTAGACTAATCCTTCTCTGTACATTTTTATAAAATTTTATTATTAACCAGCTGTTGCCCGCGACTTCCTCCGCGTGGACAACTTAACATGACAAATTATTATGTATTTCCCGTAGGAATGGGATGTTTTTTAGGGATAAAAACTATCGTATGTCCTATTCTGAGGTCGTCGGTCCACCTGGCGGCGGGGCGTCCTGCTCTGAAGGCTCGGAGACTATTATTTTTGAGACCCGAAGTAGTAAAATCCAGAAAGTTCAAATACTGCTGAACCCCAAACGTCAAGGTAACATTCATAACATTCTTACAGTAATACACTTACCATGACGGACGATACCCGTTACGTACCAACTCGACGTGCTGTGGAAACGCGCATTGCGCTTTGCGCACGATGTTCAGTGCAGATACATAGTGACGAGTTGTGATGCTCTGCCTTGTTTACCATCAAGTAATTTATTGTTTATGTCGTATAATTTCACCTGTGATATACTGTTGTACTGTGTATAGTGTATGTGCCCCTTTTGTATGTTTTCCTCTTCTGTGTATAAACTGTGGTTGTGTAGATTTACAATAAAACTGTGAGTAGATCATCAACAATTATTTTCCTACCCTACGCAACCGATACATCCTTGGGAGTCTACATCGAGTCCATACTTCGTAACGAAGACGGTGGCTAACGTATTTCTCTGAACGATGAAGCTCAACTTCAATCAAAGAGCACAGTCCTCTCCATAGCTCGCTGAGCGACTTGAAACTTGTGGAACAGGCCCACCGTCAGCGTCCACGTCTCCGCGCCGTAGGTCATGACAGGCAGGACGCACTGATTAAAGACTTTTGTCTTTAAACATTGCGGAATGGGCGACGTGAAGACTTGACGCAGTTTTCCGAATGCTGACCAGCCCAACCGGACCTCATCCGACTATACTAAGCTTATCCTATCGTTCTGTTCCCTTTGTATTTAATTTTCGAAACAAAGTGAAACGTAAGATTCATAAGGCGGTGTCCACACTAACTGCCGGCGCGTGGCCGCCACGCGCCAGTCCCCTGCGTCAGTCCCCTGCGTCACGCGGCGCTAATCTACTAATATTCCGTTTGCACTGTCAATATTAGTCAGCGCTGTGCCTTGATAGATTTATGTCATGCGAATTACTGTTAGCGTTTATTTGACGTCTTGATACGTTAAATATACGGGGCGATTTTGATATGGGACGTCAGGGGACTGACACATTCTTCTTTTAGTGAATCGTCGGAGTCATTCTGTAAATTTTTCACAACTGAATGTCAGCATGTAGAGTCAACTTAAGATCTTTTAGTCACTAAAAGATCGCTAGGACCAACAATTCCCCAGTAGACATCCTTCCTCCTACTAATATTAAAAACGCGAAAGTTTGTAAGTATGGATGGATGTTTGTTACTCTTTCACGTAAAAACTACTGAATGGATTTTAATGAAACTTTACAATAATATAGCTTATATATGAGAATAACACATAGGCTACAATTTATAAAGATATTGTGTGAATTGTCCAAAATGCTTGACCATTTACCAACGTCAACAACATCAGTTACGCGGACGATATGGTGCTTATGAGTCCATCGATCAGTGCACTCAGGAAGCTGCTGCAAGCGTGTGAAACCTACGCAAATACCCATGGGTTGAGGTATAACACTAAAAAGAGTGAGCTCCTGGTTTTTGCCGCGGGAAGCAGCACTCCTCAAAACGTGCCGCCGGTCAAGCTATACGGGACTGCCTTGGCGAGAGTCAAGCAGTTCAAGTACTTAGGACATGTCGTGACGGAACGCTTGATGGATGACGAGGATATCGAGCGGGAGCGTAGGGCGCTGGCGGTCAGAAGCAACATGATCGCCCGAAGGTTTGCTCATTGTACAGAAAAGGTAAAAGTAACTCTCTTTAAATCCTTCTGTCAATCGTTTTACACGAGCAGCCTGTGGGTGAGATTCACGCAGAAGGCCTACAGCGCCTTACGAGTCCAGTATAATAACGCCTTCAGGATGCTGTTGCGACTGCCGTGGTGCTGTAGTGCGTCCGGCATGTTTGCCGCGCACGGCGCGCGTCGACGGATTCCACGCGATAATGCGTAAAAAAGTGTCCTCGCTGATGCGCCGAGTACACGGCAGCACCAACAGCATCCTGAGGGTGGTCGGGGGTAAGTTCGACTGTCCCATTGCTAGCCACTGGACGGCAGTGTTGGTGGACTAGCGAGCACCTGGCGGGCATTTATATTGTTATTTTATGTGTTATTTTATATGTTGACATTTTATTATATTATTATTTTTACATTGACATGATTATTATTAATTTTTGTGTATGGATCTTTGTTATCTGAAATAAATTGATTTTAATTTTTAATTTTTTTTAATTTAATTTAACATGGTGAAAAGGGAGCAGAGATTTTAACCCTTAGGAACCACAATCCTACTTCCTACTAATATTATAAATGCGAAAGTTTGAATATTTGGATGTTTGGATGTTTGTTACTCAATCCCGCTTCAACCACTGGACGGATCGTGCTGAAACGTGACACACATATCCAAACCTCCAAACATCAAAGCTTTCGCATTTATAATATTAGTAGGAACGATGTTGCTATCTTTTCCTTAGTTTTGCTTTTGTTTCACACCGCGAGAGTCCAGAGGGGTGAGAATATCCACGCGACGCCGCGGGCGGTCGCTAGTTCTGTAATATCTGTTTGTTGTAGCGCGTGTTAGCAAGGTCATTATCGCGGCGGGGTGTGGACGCGCCCTTATTGTGTGTTCCAATAATAAAGGTGCCCAGTCATTGGGTTTGTTTTAGGGCAGCTTTTCGATCAACGTATTTGGGTAAAAAGAGGGTAATGTATTTTAAAGTATTTAGAACTTGGGGGCATAGCTAGTATTTTCAACATTTATCGTTCGTTTAAACAAAAGTTACGTTTAAGTTTCTATTTTTAACCGACGCTATTTTGACAGCAATGCGTTTCGTTTTTACCTGAGACAACTGTCAAAATGTAGAAAAACGTTCGTTCCATCTACGGCTGACGTTTGTTTAAATTATTGTATTATATAAAAGTTAATCTGTGCAAGAAAGCCTACTATTAGATGACTACTTAAATGATAAAAGTCCATGGAGTGCTTGATGGCTCAGCATAGGTAGACTTAATTATTGTAATGAATAAGATAAATCAAAGGTAGGGCCCTGTGCCGTTGGGTTTGTTGCCACTTCTTCACCTCGGTTATACAGGTGGAAGTGGAGTAGTTTTAGGCAGAATTTGACGTCAAAAAGAGAATAATGTATTCCAATTTTGAAAATAAATATTTTGATTTTTATAGTTACGGCTGAAACGCAGCTGAAGCACGAACGTTGTGCGCAGCGGAGTACGAATAGTGTTAAAACCTGCGTTTCAGCTGCAGTTCAGTTGCGTTTTGAGCGAAAATGCGTTAGTAGAATTGGCCCCCAGATGAGGGAACATCATGTTAAATTTTATACAAAAGACCACCTCTATACATTCCGTGGTAGTCGTCAAGACAGCTAAGGGATTGCATCAAGGACGGGCTGCAGCGTGCTCCTGTGTACGTTAATATCATTACTGCGATCACCAATCCGCTTGCCAAGCGTGGTGATTATGGCAAATACCCCAATGGACAGCGTACCAAACGTGGCATTCTATTAAGGAGGCTTATTTACGATGTGACTATCAATATTGGCTGCTACTTTAAAAAATTACAGCACAATAAGCATTAAAGCAGAAATGCTTGCCTGTCTGCGCACTCCATTCTAAATCAAAAATATATTAAAAACCAGACCTTTTGCACGTCAAATGAAATCAAACTCAAACGTCACTATACTCGGTAATTAAAGCAGCGATTCTCACGAGAATCCGTACGGACTGACTGACAATATCTATATAACGTGACTAACCAATACAACTTTACTGATATTTTAAACAAAATTTCGCGGAAATAGACATTATTTCCATAGCAGAAAGGCAGTGCCTTAATTCCTTGTGAGTACTGCTCGATATTAACAAACCAATATAACTTTGCTGATATATTTAACGATGATTTCACGAAAATAGACTTGGAGTAGTGGTGATAAGGTTGGTTTCTGGTAACGTACTGTAAGGTCAGTGGCAATCAACCCCTCTCCAATAAACATCAATCAACTGCCTATTAAATGCACCTTTGCTGGGTTATATTGTGATTTGTTCCACTTGGTACTCTTAGCACGAAATTTAAAAAATAAACTTATCTTTTAAAAAATAAAATAAAGGGGATTTCTGGAATATTTTCCAGAAATCCCCTAAGCGTTTCCTTTGAGCATCGGCAGGGGATTTCTGGACAAAAATTCCAGAAATCCCCTTAAGGGGATTTTTCGCAGGGGATTATTGGAATAAGCCCAATTCTGTATGTTATTACCTAGTGCTAAGGCAAATAATAAGACACATGTCTGCCCTTTTATGAAGTTTTCTCTGTCGCTGGTAGGCTGGCAGAAATCTCTTTAAGCATTACCATTTGTACAAGTAATTTTATTTCCTTAACTTTATTAAAAGTAGGTACATTTCTTTATCAAACTTGGTGCTAAACGCATTATACTTATCCTTTCGGTTACTCTAAGGTTGACTGGAAGAGATCCCTAAGTGAGATAAGTCCGCCTTTGTACACAGTTTAATTCCTATTTTATTATTGTTGTTGTTGTTATTTTTGGTACAATAAAGCGTTTACTTACTTATTTGTATGTTTTTTTCTTTTCTGTGTGTCTTTTCTGTGTAAGCTTGGCCGTGCCCTTTTTGTATGTATTTTTGGAATTTTTTCTACATTTGTTTTGATATTTGTATAGGCATTTCATTTCCTTTTTTATCATTTTATTATTATTAATAATAACATTAATGTAAATAAATAATGACATGCAAAAATAATAACAATTGACATATGATAATGACAAATAATACTAATTTATATATAATTTTATTAATTTAATTTGCAGTGTAATGAATTCAAAATAAAGGCTATTTTTATTTTTATAATTACATTGAAAAAGAAAGCAATAGTTGATTTAAACAAGTTCTTGTTAACCGTGTACAGTCATCGCACACCAAGATATTACTCTCTTGAACTAATCTCATCTTACCTTGGTCATAGTTTGGTTTTTAATCATCATAAAAATAATTATTACTTAGCTACCATATAACAAACAAGACAAAATTACGCTTAGTTTACCAACATTTCTAGTGTAGGTATTTAAATATATAAGTATATTGTTATATATATACAATACACTTGTCTAATCCCAAACTAGGATTTTCTCCTGTGCTATGGGAATTAAATAACGTTAGGATAACAAATATAACATCCAGACCGGGACCAACTTGTACAAACTGCACAAAGTTGAATGACCAAGCCAGTCAGTCAGTTAATTTTAGAATAAATCAGCTAAGGGAAGAACCACTAAGTCACAAGTAGCGCCCACCCTTCGCCTTCGCGCACTTACCGGCGCGTGCGCTGCTCATCACCTGTCCGCGCCACGCACCCTGTATAGCGCATTGTTACTGACACACATGTTGATTTAAAAGCACCCCTTATACAGATAGATTAGAAAGAAACGTTTTATTTCAATATATATATTTTTAGAACAATGCAAATCAATCGTTTTACATACAAATTACACTTTTCTTAAAACGGTATTGATTTGGAAAATATATACTCATACTCATACTCATTTATTTCAACCTTTTGGGACATTGAGAACTCTAGGCTAAGTCGACATTGTTTTGTTTACAATTTTACATTTTGTTTCACATTTATGTATGGCTGGCGTTAACGCGACCATTATGAATACATGGCAATGAGCGACCAGTTTCTACGCTATAAACATTAAGCTGCGGTAGATGGCATTGTCAAATATACAAGATAAAATAATTATAAATATCAATAGATATGCATTATATACCTAAATTTTGACGTGTGGTTTCCGGTAGAGTAGAACAGGACCACTCCAACTCTTCCCATGGATGTCGTACAAGGCGACTGAGGGAATACATTATAAAATATCAATCAGGCCTCCCCAACCCGTCTGGCCAGCGCGGGGAGTGTAGGCCGATTCCTCCGTCTGTCTCCGGCAGATGAGAGAGCGTTGGGCTCCTGCGGTGGAGACAAAAATAACCTGATGATGATACCTAAATATTCCGACTTTCAATTTATATATGACTTCATACTATATCATTTTCATAAGTACCCATGCCCTAGTTAATCATCATATCAGCTCTTAGACCTCCACTGCCGGACATAAGCCGCACCACTGAACGCCACCACATCCTCACCTTCGCTTCCTTACCTTTCTCAGGGCGTTGGTCCATCAGGAGGCGGGGCGTCCCATCCTGCACTCGCTGATCCATGGTCTCCAGAACTCGTCTGCTTCAACGACCATCGGTTCTGTGACAGATGTGGCCCGCCCACTGCCTTCATTTCAGCTCGGTAATCTCGGTCACCTTTACTCTTCGTCGGATCTCCTCATTATGAATCATATCCTTCAGAAAAGCTCTCTCCATAGCTCGCTAGCGACTTGAAACTTGTGGATCAGCCCATCGTCAGTGTCCACGTTTCTGCGCCGTAGGTCATGACAGGCAGGTTAAAGACACATTGTACGGAATAGGCGACGTGAAGATTTGACGCAGTTTTACGAATACTGCCCAGCCTAACTGGAGTCTTCTGTCTGCTTCCCTATCGAAACTGTTCCTAACCAAATGTGTCGTCTGACCTAGGTAGACGTACTCCTGAACTACTTCGATATTGACACTGTCGACGCCCACCGGTCTTAGGTCGGCGGGTCCAACTCGAACATGACTTTCGTCTGCCCACGTTCATCCTAAGAGCTACTTGTCTGAAAGAGTAATGGCGGCTGGTATTATATTTAGATTTCACGAGCTTCCTTAAATTTAAGAAGAATACAGGTATGTCGTATCTCTAATTTTGATGTCGTATGTTGTAACAGAGGCAAGTTCCATTCCTTAGCAGTTCGCATTATGAACGAGGAAGCAAAACGCTTCGTGCGAGAGCGTGGTATGTCTACTGCATAAGGATGAAGTCCCTTACCGGTAGTCCGGTGATGGAAGGGGTATGGGGGAATCAAATCGTGTAATTCCTGGGCACACTCCCCAAAATGTAACCTGTAGAAAACCAAAAGACAGGCCACATTGCAATGATTTTTGAGGCTCTGTATCTTGGTATTTGCCAGAGCGTCGTCGTCACCAATGAGCCTTTGGGCGCGACGCTCAACCGCGTCCAGAGCAGCCAGCTGATACTTGGCAGAGCCGTCCCAGAGGTGACTGCAGTACTAATATTATAAATGCGAAAGTATTTGGATGTTTGTTACTCAATCACGCTTCAACCACTAGACGGCTCAAGATGAAACTTGGCACACATATAGGTTAGGATCTGGATTAGGACATAGGATAGATTTATCCCTAAAAAACATCCCATTCCTACGGGAATTACAAAAATGATATCTATTTTGAAATTCAAGATGTGTAAATATCGAAACCGGTGCGGACGGAGTCGCGGCGAAAGGCTAGTAAAAAATAGTTCTAAGACAGTACCTATACTATTGAGAAAATTAATTAAAACATTTTATTCATCCGAGCGTTGGATAGCCCTGTCGCCGGTGACGTCAGAGAGACGTCAAGATGGCTGACTTCGAGTCGAGTTGACAAATTAATTACGATATTGTCAATACGGCACGCGCAATTGAAAACATACGGCTTTCTGATGGGGACGGATCCGCGGCTGAGATACCGATAACTAAAGTCAATAATTACCGATATTTTATAACCTTTATTATAAGTTTGCTGAAGTAAGAATTGTCAAATATCAGTATTGAAATGAAATTAAATGGATAATTTGTTCACTGGAATATGGTTAATATAAGGTAGTCTTCAGTTACAGGCAACATACTCTGCCATTGGTATTGGCGTGTAAATATTTATTTATTAACTGAATAACTGATGTCATTAATAACCGGTATTATAAGTCATCTGAAGTAGTACTTGACACCCTGTCTGTCGTTAAACCGATGACTATCCAGGCTACATTATAAGCAGGCTAGTATATCAAATACTGCCATATATAACATCTGTACAAATAATATCGGATAGTACCCATGTATCTAAGTATCCACATCTATCAGAAAATAAATAACAAATAAAATATTCTTACTAATACTCGGTTGTACTAAGCATTTTAAAAATTCGACTCGATTTTCTATTTTATACATAAAATGACGTCAAGTTTTAAGCACCAGATCTAAACCTACCCCGTAAGTATTTCGGCAAATATCCGTCGAACTACAAAGCCATTTTGTACTCTCTAACGGGTCATGTGATATATTCCGATGGCGTTTAGCGTCTGAACCCCATTTTTTTCTTGTAAGCTCAGGACAATGAATTTGATTATTTATACTTTTTGTTTAAAGTATAATTCTATGGGTGTTGCTGTTCGAGGGTGAATTTTATTGTAAAGTTTCTGCTCTTGCTCCATCTATACAAATATAGCATGACATGGATATTATATTACCACTGAACCCCATGTTACTTAGGTACATTGGAGTCGGAGAACCGAAAGTGGAGGCGCGCTTATACATGTTTATAGCGAAGCAACCATTAACGCAAAACTCCATCGTATGTTTCCATTCTCTACTACTTTATCTGCTGTAGGCCTTTTCAACCTGAATTTACAATGTGTATTTATTTACCCAATAGCTTTTACGCGATAAAAAGCTTGTGTCAAGTAAACTTTTTAATCGCAACGTATCTCTCAATGCTAACGCCTTTAGCACACCCCCGAGACTCCATCAATGATCTCTATGTACTACTAGATGGAGCGTTCCAAACAATCGCTCTGTTCCACGCAAGTAGCCACAACCCTTTCACATTCACAATGAAACTTGTGGAGTTACTACGCAGAACATTTAATTATTACTAAATATTGACGCTACGGTTAAATAATGTCAATATTTAGTAAATAATTAAATGTTCTGAGTAGGAACTGCACAAGTTTCGTTGTGAATGTGAAAGAGTTGTGCCTACTTGCGTGGAACAGAGCGATTGTTTGGAACGCTCCATCTAGTAGTACATAGAGATCGTTGGACTCCATTCAAGCAAACAGATATAATCACCTACTACTACTATTATAGACGCACCTAGTCTGTCCACGTGCGTGTGTGTCAGTAAATTATTGTAAGGCTACTGCACCTAGCGCATGAACATAGTCTATCGAGAGTGGTCAATATACGTCAAGAACATTAGTGCTTCTCTATTTCTATCTCCCCTTAGTTAATGAACTCTCCTCTTGAACTGCAAGTTCTCATTTCTTCACTGCAGATTACAATTCTTCCCGACATTGGATTGCGCAAAGTGGCGATACTTCGTCTCTGCCTACCCCTCTTGGACCGAGGCGTGAATGTAGATTGCAATTCTAGTTACCTATAAAATATCGTTGCTAGAAATAAATGAGACTAAAAAGATTTAAAAAGTTAGATTTCCTTAATGTTTGTAAACTTTGCTTTTTACAAACACCGGTGCGCTCGACACCACGAATAACTGCCCTAGATCGTAACACAACCGGTTCATTATTTGCGCCCCGAGTTCACACCTCGAGGCGATGCGTCACGACCCGCGAGGGCGCTAAAAGCTGCGAACGGTAGCCGCCGGGGCATGGAATGGAGCACGACTTGTAAACCACATTCGAGTGAGTACATTCTTGTCTGTCATAATCAAACAAAACATGTTTGTTACGTACGTATGGAAGTTCATAGCGCCGTTTCTTCTTCACAGCGCTAACACCTATGGGAGAGTATCCAAACTACGTGACCCATTTAAAAAAGAAAATCCCCCCTCCCCTCCTCGGTGACCATCCGTAGTATATGCCAAGACCCCCCTCCCCCTGTAGTTTTCACGTAGTAATGTAGTAGTAACGTAGTACAAGAATTAAATAATTACAAACTTGTTTTACCATGCTAAGGTCAGTAAATCGTTCACGGGGTTAATGTATACGGTTCTACAACAAATAACCAAAGGCAATCTTTAATATGACATTCGAAATTTAATAAATCACATTCAATAAGACCTCCTGGCGGAACGGGCTGCCACGCCGGAGGTTGCGGGTTCGAATCCCGCTAGGGACAAATGTTCGTATGATGAATATGAATGTTTGTACCCAAGTCTTGTATGTTCATATATTTATTTAAGTATGTATATCCGTTATCTAGTAACCATAGAACAGACTCTGCCTAGTTTGGGACTGGATAATTGGTGTCAATGTCTGACATATTTATTTTATTTATTTATTTTATATAAATAAAATTGCTAGAAGTTTGTTGCGCCGTCGATATAAATGACGTCTATAAATGTACCAAGTGTACTCGTGTGCAATAACGGATTTTGCCTTTGAGTTTGAATGAGAATTTCTTCGCAAAACATAAAAAAAGTGCATTTGTAACCCCCACGAGTTGCGGCGACCGGTGGCTTGTCTGCAGGCAATTTGGCGGAGGATGGCTTACGATAGCTTATTAGCAATAAACAAAGCCTGGGTGCGGCCCAAGCGGTGGAGACAAGAATGCGAGTTACTAGAGAGGGCGGGTTAAGAAGTCAAAATCTTTTATTGTACATGAATAAATAAATAAATATCTCAGACTTCCACACCAATTATCCAGTCCCAAACTAGGCAGAGCCTGTGCTATGGTTACTAGATAACGGATACACATACTTAAATAAATATATAAACATCCAAGACTTGGGTACAAACATTCATATTCATCATACGAACATTTGACCCTAGCGGGATTCGTACCCGCAACCTCCGGCGTGGCAGTCCGAGAGCTACCCCGTTCCGCCACGGAGGCCGTCATCATCAATACACTTGGTACATTTATACACGTAATTATTTTATCGACCACAGCTTTTTAGATGTTAGCATTGTGAAAAAGAAACCACGCACAACTTCTAGCAATTCATCTTTTAAAATCATCATCATTATCAGGTTATTTTTGTGTCCACTGCAGGAGCACATCCCTCTCTCATCTGCCGGAGACAGACGGAGGATTTGGCCTACACTCCCCGCGCTGGCCAGACGGGTTGGGGAGGCCTGATTGACGTTTATAATGTATTCCCTCAGTCGCCTTGTACGACATCCACGGGAAGAGTTGGAGTGGTCCTATTCTACTCTACTGGAAACCACACGGCATAATGTATTATTTTACGTATTCCTAAAAAAAAAATTCAATGTCATAGCTCTCTGTAGATTCAATTCCCGTTAAGGACAAACAACTTATATCCTTGTCTCATTCTCATGGTAAAGGAAAAAAAATTAACGTGTGAATAATATATGAAATACTAGCTGTTGCCCGCGACTTCGTCCGCGTGGAAAACTTAACATCACAAATTATTATGTATTTCCCGTAGGAATGGGATATTTTATCGGGATAAAAACTATCGTATGTCCTATTCCAGGATTTAAGCTATATGTGTGCCAAGTTGAAGACGATCCCTCCAGTGGTTGAAGCGTAATTGAAGAACAAACATCCAAACTTTCTCATTTATAATTTTATACTAAGATATAAACCTAAGCTAACCCCGCCACCGCTTATCCTCTTGGGCCAGCCGAGATAAATCACTAAGGTTAAAACATCATTAATATTAAATCAGGCGCGAAGTGATTTATACTCCGAGGGTCGCGCCCCTCCTGTCGCTTGCGCCGCTCGCGTCGGAGGTGGGATATGCTCTGCATCAGAAGTGGAATCTGCCGACTTGTGACGTCACGAGTTTAGAAGTGAATTATGTACGGGTTTATGTAGATTTAAAAGAATTGGGTAGTGTCGTGTGGTTCCCGGCTTAGAATAGTGCCACACCTACCCATAGGTTGCCTGTAAGAAATCGCTACACTATCGTTATATCGTACACAATCGGTACACTAAATTCATCCTTCTATGTAAGTTTTTTTTTTATTAAAAAATGTATATGTTTTGGTGCACAATAAAGAATATTTGAATTGAATTGAATCTTTTCCGTGGGTCTCAAGGCGACTAAGGGATTGCACCAGGGACGGGCAGCAGCGTTCTCCTATGTCTTAACTATCATTACTGCGATCACCAATCCGCCTGCCGAGCGTGGTGATTATGGCCATCCTGTCCATGTGGGGACCCATTGAAAGTGAATTCTATTGGGGCTGCTTAAGTTCAACAGTGGTAAAAAACGGTTGGTAATTAAGATTCCAAATACTTATTGGAACGGGCGGGGTATGAACCCACGGCCTCATGAATATGAGGTCCAACAACCATGCTCGAACTGATGTCCAAAAGTCCAAACTTATTTATATGTAAGTACCTATATACGAGTACTTAGATAAGAAATCATATTTCAGAATGTTTATTTTTCTGACAGGTAATTTTTCTGACAGGTAATTTTTCAGACTGGACATTATTATTGTATATTAGCTGTGTCCGCGGCTCTAGACGCGACTACAGAATCCACTCCCGCTCCCGTGCCCACTCCCACTCCCACGCCCACGCCCATTCCCATTCCCATTCCCATTTCCACTCCCACTACAACTCCAAATGTAGTCCAAACTCATCGCAATCTGAATAGTACCGAACATTAAAATTATGCTTCCTTGTTATATTGCATACTAACCTTAGCTTCTAATGTATTTGAAAACTAAAAATGTCCATAACTTTTGATTGAGCAAACCGATTGCAATGAAATAAAGCCTATATGTTAGTCCGAGTTAAGCCCTATGTTTCTCTGAAAAGTCTATCAAAATCGGTTCAGTCGTTTTTAAGTGATGCGTGCACAAACAAACAGACAAACAGACAAAAATTCCAAAATTAATGAAATGTGTTCTAGTATTTATCCTTAGACCATTTTTTCCTCCATTTTTTTGTAAATACATATCTTTAATGTACAGACACGCGAAGTTAACGTTTTTATTTATTAGATCGTCCGGAGATGGAAAGGGGAGGGGGGAATTAATTCCGTCTGTTTCATGCTAAGATAGGAAAGTTCCCGGTCCCGTCAGCGGGCCACGTCACGATGACGTCACGCGTCCGGTGGCGGGCGCGGACGTGTGAAATCCAACGATCTCTATGTACTACCAGATGGAGCGTTCCAAACAATCGCTCTGTTCCACGCAAGTAGCCACAACTCTTTCACATTCACTTTGAAACTTGTGCAGTTACTACTCAGAACATTTAATTATTACTAAATATTGACATTATTTAACCGTAGCGTCAATATTTAGTAATAATTAAATGTTCTGCGTAGCAACTGCACAAGTTTCATTGTGAATATGAAAGAGTTGTGGCTACTTGCGTGGAACACAGCGATTGTTTGCAACGCTCCATCTAGTAGTACATAGAGATCGTTGGTGAAAACATTCGGCGCTCGGGCGGACGTGCGCGCTTCATTTACACGTGCACAGGGTGTTCTAATAATCCACGCTCAGCAGAGTGAGTAATTTTTTACTACTACATTTTAGTTGCTAATATGGACAATAGATGGCATTGCTTTTATCACAACCACACTCGATACAATCCAACATATATGTCGGCGAAATAATAAAGGAGGAGCTGATTTGGAGGCACAGTGCGTGTTCGGCGCGCCGTTCGGCTTTGTTCGGCGATCGTCGCGAGCACGCGCTGACGGAACGTCGGATATAACTGGCGCAGCCGCAGAACCGAGACAGTCTTCGATGGTAAGGCGTGCGGTGCGCAGGCGTTACGATGACGGATCGTCTGCCTTCTAAAATCGTTACTTGTTGATGTAGTGTCATTTAAGCCAGTAAACGTGTTTACTTTGTAACGGCGTTTAACTCAGTTTGGGAGCCCACACTTTCGGCGGAACCAGGAACCTACGACATCAGAAGTGGGATTCGAACCCACGCCCTCAGAAGAGGCACCTACGACATATATTTAATTACCTACTACTACTGCAAGCGCACTAGCCAGCACACGTTCGTGAGTGCGCGTACTGCGTACTGCCAGATATGCTCTATTATGCGGGCGGGGGAGGGGAGTGTCGCTTATTTACGTAGTAATATTTAATATTATCTGAATTGAGAAAACTATCTAAGACCACCTCAAAAGTAGTTAAAACACATTAAAACAATAGTATCTGATACAATTACCTTTGCAATGTACAATGACAAATCGTGAAATCGCCCAGGCTGGCGCAACTCAGTAGTAAAAACCGATGTATCAAACGGACAGAGTTTTTAATGGCGGCCTAATCCGTACAAATCAGGAAGAGCACTGAAACCCAACATTGTTATAGGACTCAGTGGTCTTCGTAACCAGACGGATTATAGAAACCGATGTATGAAACGGACAGAGTTTTTAATGGCGGCCTAATCCGTACAAATCAGGAAGAGCACTGAAACCCAACATTGTTATAGGACTCAGTGGTCTTCGTAACCAGACGGATTATAGAAACCGATGTATGAAACGGACAGAGTTTTTAATGGCGGCCTAATCCGTACAAATCAGGAAGAGCACTGAAACCCAACATTGTTATAGGACTCAGTGGTCTTCGTAACCAGACGGATTATAGAAACCGATGTATGAAACGGACAGAGTTTTTAATGGCGGCCTAATCCGTACAAATCAGGAAGAGCACTGAAACCCAACATTGTTATAGGACTCAGTGGTCTTCGTAACCAGACGGATTATAGAAACCGATGTATGAAACGGACAGAGTTTTTAATGGCTGCCTAATCCGTACAAATCAGGAAGAGCACTGAAACCCAACATTGTTATAGGACTCAGTGGTCCTCGTAACCAGACGGATTATAGAAACCGATGTATGAAACGGACAGAGTTTTTAATGGCGGCCTAATCCGTACAAATCAGGAAGAGCACTGAAACCCAACATTGTTATAGGACTCAGTGGTCTTCGTAACCAGACGGATTATAGAAACCGATGTATGAAACGGACAGAGTTTTTAATGGCGGCCTAATCCGTACAAATCAGGAAGAGCACTGAAACCCAACATTGTTATAGGACTCAGTGGTCTTCGTAACCAGACGGATTATAGAAACCGATGTATGAAACGGACAGAGTTTTTAATGGCGGCCTAATCCGTACAAATCAGGAAGAGCACTGAAACCCAACATTGTTATAGAACCCGTGGTCGTTGTAACCAGACGGATTACGCGTTGCCTTTTTTAAGAATTTTGTAAGGTAGTCAGGTAATTGTTGAAGCGTGATTGAGTAACAAACATCCAAATGTACAAACTTTCGCATTTATAATAT
The DNA here is from genome assembly GCA_947086405.1 of Esperia sulphurella. Lineage (NCBI taxonomy): Eukaryota > Metazoa > Arthropoda > Insecta > Lepidoptera > Oecophoridae > Esperia > Esperia sulphurella. The sequence goes on from OX352280.1 coordinate 444,639, forward strand.
TAGTAGGATGTTGAAGCATGTTCAGAGCAGCCTATACGTTCGGATGTAGGAGGCTTGTAGTTTTGACGTGTGCGCGTTAATTGCGGTATCAGCGCGCACCGTGCGCCCGCGCAGGCCGGCGGCGGCGGGCAGCGGGCTGGTACACTGCCCAATACCAGTGACGTAGTTGGGGGAACATATTATTTACTACATGTATACGCTTCTACAACAAACTACCAGAGGAAATCTTAAATATGACGGACAGAAAGTTTAAGATTCACATTAAAAAACAACTTTGTAAGAAAGCCTATTATAAAATAAACGATTATTTGAATGACAAAGATGCCTGGTACTAATGTTGATTCAGCTTCGCAAAATCTTTATTAATTGTATGCAAACTTGATTTTTAAAAGATGTGTTGCGTGAAGTTTGTTGCGCCGTTTCTTCTTCACAGCGCTAACACCTAGGAAGCGGTAGTCGATAAAAAAAATGACGTGTATAAATGTACCAAGTGTACTCATATGCAATAAATAATTTTGACTTTGGCTTTGATTGAAGGCCGCTAAGTGTAAACAACTTGGAAAACAGATTTAAAAATCTTTGTAAAGTTACCTCTTTCTTTCGTATCGGGGAGGAGGCCGTTATGTGTAAAGTATTATGCTCTGAAAGTGTGTAAAATATAGTCAAATCTTTTAAAGGGTTTAATCGAAATATTGAACTTCACTGAAAAATGTAACTGCATTAGATTTTCTAACTAGCTGTTGACTAGCTGTTGCCCGCGACTTTGTCCGCGTGAACAACTTAACAAAACAAAATATTTTGTATTTCCCGTAGGAATGGAATTTCTTTTTCGGAATAAAAACTATCCTATGTCCTATTCCAGGACCGATAGTGTGCCAAGTTTCATTCCGATCCGTCCAGTGGTTGAAGTGTGATTGGTAACAAACATCCAAATATCCAAACATCCAAATATCCAAACATCCTAATATCCAAACTTTCGCATTTGTAATATTAGTAGGATAGGATAATATCACAGGCTTCTTGGTGAAGGAAAACATCGTAAGGAAACCTGCATATTGGCGAAGAAGAAATTCTAAGGCGTATGTGAAGTCCACCAAATGGGCTGGAGGCACCGTGGACAGGGGTTTGACACAAAAGATCCTGAAGAGTCGGTCGGCCGGTCTTCCTGGCCCACATGGTGCAAATACAATGTTGCAGCAACCAGTATATCCCGTCTGGCCAGCACGGGGAGTGTAGGCCAAATCCTCCGTCTGTCTCCTGCAGATGGGAGAGGGTAGTGCTCCTGCAGTGGAGACCCTTAATGACAACGCAAAATACTGGTATACAGAGATCTCTCAAAACTAGATGTGGCACTAACGATGTCGGCATCAATATTTTAAGTAATTTTTTTATTAAGTTAATTTCAAAAAGGATGTTTCAAATGTTTTATTGCAATCATGTGGTTACAAGGATGGAACATAAAGTAAATCGAATCCATAACATGAACCCTGTTAAGGGCACAACAACATCAACTATTTTAAAATACTAACATGCATATGTAGTTATTTTATATTAATAATCATCATCATCAGGTTATTTTCATCTCCACTGCAGGAGCACAACCCTCTCTCATCTGCCGGAGACAGACAGAGGATTTGGCCTACATTCCCCGCGCTGGCCAGACGGGTTGGGGAGGCCTGATTGATGTTTTATAATGTATTCCCTCAGGCGCCTTGTACGACATCGACGGGAAGAGTTGGAGTGGTCCTATTCTACTCTACCGGAAACCACACGGCATTAATAATCAATACATGCTTAATCTATAAGTTTATATAAAACCAACTATTATAATGTCATTAAATTTAACATATTGTAAAGTTATATAAAATTATAAATATGTATATTAAAAAAATGAAGATAATCTGGGGAAATCAACTGATTTTGACTATGTCTATATTTCATACTTAGGGTTGCATACACCGAAGTTTTAGGGTTCAACCAATAACGCGAATAAAGAGAACACGGAGAGAGGGGCGAACTTGAGATCTTGCTTTTTCAAAACTCCTGATCCTTGAGTCCCCACTTCTGGACCTGGCTACACCCCTGATTAATCTTTTAAAAAAATTCGACCGGCAATTGAGCACGTGGGAGGTCGCATCATGCGCCGTGGCTCTCTTCTTTTATTGGACCTCTTACTTTTATCGAAATATGAGTTCCCATGACACTGCTAGTCTTTATTACCTACATCCGTTTTTTCCTGGGAATCTGATAGCGCCGTATTAAGTACTAGCTGTTCCCGCGACTTTGTCCGCAAGGAGTTTTAACATCTGTTATCTAATTCAATAACCATTTAGTACCAATAATGAAGGTAAAAACTTTGAGGTGCGAAAAATTATTGCCCATCATCGTATGACCTGTAGTACAAAATAAGAATACTAATCTTCAAGAACCCCTCGCCCTCCAAAGAACTCCAAATCGTATTTTTGTATTTATTTCATCATCATCAGGTTATTTTTGTCTCCACTGCAGGAGCACAACCCTCTCTCATCTGCCGAAGACAGACGGAGGATTTGGCCTACACTCCCCACGCTGGCCAGACGGGTTGGGGAGGCCTGATTGATGTTTTATAATGTATTCCCTTAGTCGCCTTGTACGACATCCACGGGGAGAGTTGGAGTGGTCCTATTCTACTCTACCGGAAACCACACGGCAATTGTATTTATTTATTCTATAACAATTTCGAATGTGTACGAATATCTTAACTTATTCTAACTTATTGTAACAATTCTATCAACTTAGGTGCTTACAATTATTATAGTCAATAAAATATTTTCAATTAAAAATTATATATTGACAAATTATAACAATTAAAATACTTAAAATACAATTATATACTTAAAATAATGCAAACGATGTCATAATTATGTATATAAAATCAGCTATGAGTGGCATCAAAGTCTAAAAATCATCTATAGAGTAACAACACTTTTCCAGAAGAAATGCTTTTAATTTAATCTTAAAGATACTTAAGATAGTTGTTTTATACATTTTAATTCGTTGGGTATCCTGTTAAAGAATCAGTAGTATACGTACCATTAAATGTAATTTGCATATTGTCTTGTTTTAACCTAACGGCGCGTTCGCGTGCAACAGCTAGTAAAGAATATAAGATAACGTATCCAAACTACTTGACCCGTTTAGGGGGGAGGGGCGTCTTCAAAATACCACGCTTGTTCACATGGGGGTGGGTTAGGTTTTTGTCACGTAGTCCTCTAGGGAAATTTGCGCATTTTCGACTCTATACTCAAACATGGCGCGCAGTTTTTAGCCCTTTTTAAGCTCACAGGTGGCAACACGGACGTCAGCTGATTGAAAACTGTAAATTTTTTCTTCTTGATAATATTTTTTTCACTTGTAATTATAGGAATGCACTCACTCTTGGCGTCACGCGGCAAGCGCCGTATTAATAAAGACAAATATGAGCAAACATTTTTTATTTTAACTTTCGGTTTGCGAAAATTGGTTTTAAACCATATTTATGCATTACTACGTGAAAACTAGAGGGTAGGGGGGGTCTTGGCATATACTACGGGTGGTCACCGAGGGGGGAGTGGGCAAATTAAAAAAACATGTGTCACGTAGTTCTCTAATATTAATATATACTTAACTCTTTTCGCCTATCGAGTGTCAATCCCGTACCAAGACAAACTGTCCCGTACTTAAAGACTAGCATTCAGATTAGATTAGATTAGATTTATTTATTTCACTTTTACATCTTAAAAATTCAATTTTACATGTCATTCTAATATGGTAAAAGGGATCATCATAAAATAAAATAGTGTATAAGTTACAATGTCAACAATTCAAATAATGTCATAGTACATAACATACTATCTATGTCAGTATATGATATCAAAATAAAAATTTAAAAATACACTTGGTATTAAGTTATCACAAATTAAATTAAACGTCAGAGGGCCCACCAATTTCATTTTTTAGAAAATTCATTTATGGAATAATATTCATTTTCCAACAAGAGGTTTTTCAGTCGTCGACTAAACGTTTCGTCATTGGTCTCGTTACGTACTCGTAGATCGCATTCAAGGCGCATATTTCCAAGAAAGAGCACCAAACTAATTGTAAGCAAAGCTTCCATCGTTTGACAAACTGTCAACCGAAACTAGACATTTGTGTGCTCAGGGACCAATTTATTTCGAGCTAACAGGTGCTAAAACAAGAGGCGAGGTGCTAAGTGCGGCCGATATGGTCAAAGGCCATTTGCTGGGGATATTCGGAGCAGATCGGGTCATTCCTATCTGAACCGGATCATGAAACTTTGCGTGAAACTATGGCAGAGTGGTCCCGGCTTAGAATCTCCCCGTGGGTGTCGTCAAGGCGACTAAGGGATTGCACCAGCGACGGGACGGGCAGCAGCGTTCTCCTGGGTATATTAAGGGTATTTGTTTTACCAGGGTTAAGACTAAGTAAGGTCAGCAAATCGTTCACGGAGCAATGTATACGCTTCTACAACAAACTACCAGAGGAAATCTTAAATATGACGGACAGAAATTTTAAGATTCACATTAAAAAACAATATTGTAAGAAAGCCTATTATAAAATAAACGATTATTTGAATGACAAAGATGCCTGGTACTAATGTTAATTCAGCTTCGCAAAATCTTTATTAATTGTATGCAAACTTGATTTTTAAAAGATGTGTTGCGTGAAGTTTGTTGCGCCGTTTCTTCTTCACAGCGCTAACACCTAGGAAGCGGTAGTCGATAAAAAGATGACGTGTATAAATGTGCCAAGTGTACTCATATGCAATAAATGATTTTGACTTTGACTTTGATTAACCTTTCATATAATGTTATTGCTAAACAAATCGGCCTGATGCTAGATGGTCCAACATGCAAAAGACAAACGTAATTTCACAGTGTCAGTGTGGTTCCCTTCTTAGAATAGAGCCACCCCCATTGCACCAGGAATAGGCAGCAGCGATCACCAGTCAAAGTTGCCCACAACCCTCTCTCATCTGCCGGAGACAGACGGAGGATTTGGCCTACACTCCCCGCGCTGGCCAGACGGGTTGGGGAGGCCTTATTGATGTTTTATAATGTATTCCCTCAGTCGCCTTGTACGACATCCACGGGAAGAGTTGGAGTGGTCCTATTCTACTCTACCGGAAACCACACGGCAAGTGTACTCATATGCAATAAATGATTTTGACTTGACTTGACTTGGAATGGGAATGACCCGAGCTGAGTTAGTGTTTACGGCAACAGTGGCGGTACGACATAGGCTGACGACCCGAATGGTGCTAAATTGTCACCATTTAAAACATCTTAGTTTTGGAATGGTCTGAAAATGGTAACCGGAAGCGCGGACAGCCGGGTGTGGATGTCGAAGTTAACCTACTGGGTAGTGGGTTCGAACTTTAACTGAGTTATGTTTTAAGTCGTCGTCTGGTTTCTGTTGCACCGGAAACATGTAAATTATGTTCTTATTGGTAAATTTAAAAAAAAAAACTACGGAAAGCACTTTAAAATTAATGAAAATAACATTTAAAAAAATACAACTAAATGTAAACAAACTTACAATATTATAAGCTAAGCTTCCAGGTTATTAGGTAGTGTTCATTCCCCCCCCCCCCCCCCTCCCCCCTCTAACATCATAATATTAATTCCGCCGCACTATAGTTCATTGAGTAAGTTTTTGAAAACTATGAATTTTTATAACTTTTTATCCAGTAAGCCGATTGCAATGAAATAAACACACAATATTACTCCAAATTGAGAGCTATGTTTTTTCTCAAGACTCCATCAGAACCGGTTCAGTAGTTTTTTTGTACAAAAATTCAAAAAATTATCTCACTGTATTCTATTATTTATATCCTTCATCAACCGAATACTCTAAAAACAAAATTAAATGTACAGACACGCGAAGTTTAAATTTTTATTGATTAGATTTATTTGCTATTTAGAGTAATTTAATTACCGAGTATACAATATATTTAAAACATTTCAAAAATAATACTTATGTATTCCTATCCATAACGCTAGAACCCAGAAAAATAATTACGAAAAGATATTAAACTTCTATATATTTACCTACAAATAACCTATGCAGTGTGGTTTCCGGTAGAGTAGAATAGGACCACTCCAACTCTTCACGTGGATGTCGTACAAGGCGACTGAGGGAATACATTATAAAACATCAATTAGGCCTCCCCAACCCGTCTGGCCAGCGCGGGGAGTGTAGGCCAAATCCTCCGTCTGTCTCCGGCAGATGAGAGAGGGCTGTGCTCCTGCAGTGGAGACAAAAATAACCTGATGATGAGTACTTACCTACAAAGTACACCATTGTCAAAATGTGAAGTGATGCATGTGATCTAACTGTCTAAGACTAGCTTTTACCCGCGGCTTTACTTGCATGGTTATAGGAACAATGAACGGATTATGTGTCTAAAATGATAACTGTTACATTATATTACTAGCTGTTGCCCGCGACTTCGTCCGAGGACAACTTAACATCACAAATTATTATGTATTTCCCGTAGGAATGGGATGTCTTTTCGGGATAAAACTATCCTATGTCCTATTCCAGGAGCTAATTCTATATGTGTGCCAAGTTTCATCACGATCCGTCCAGTGGTTGAAGCGTGATTGAGTAACAAACATACAAATATCTAAACTACTGCATTTATAATATTAGTAGGGATAGGATTGGCCGGCTCGTTGTCCTAGTGGCTTGCTCATTGGACTCGAGGGCCAGAGGTCGTAGGTTAGATCACACTGGGTAGAGACAACTTTGTACAAGTTGGTCCCGGTCTGGATGTTATATTTGTTATCCTAACGTTATTTAATTCCCATAGCACAGGAGAAAATCCTAGTTTGGGATTAGACAAGAGTTGTATATGTGTAATATTTATTATTTATGTACATGCATAATGCATATCCATGTTATATGACAAAGTACGACCTCGTAGCTCTCGGGCTGCCACGCCGGAGGTTGCGGGTTCGAATCCCGCTAGGGGCAAATGTTCGTATGATGAGTATGAATGTTTGTACCCAAGTCTTGGATGTTTATATATTTATTTAAGTATGTGTATCCGTTATCTAGTAACCATAGCACAGGCTCTGCCTAGTTTGGGACTGGATAATTGGTGTGAATGTCTGACATATTTATTATTTATTTATTTATTAATAGAGATCATCATCATCATTATCATGTCAGCCCTTAGTAGTCCACTGCTGGACATAGGCCTTCCCCAATGAACGCCACCACACCTAGTCCTACAATACAGTATTTTTTTAATGTGACGTCAGCAACTCAATGAATTCCGATCACAGTTAATAATAATAAAGATAGCCTGCCCTGCCTGCGACCACACAGCAGATCAGACAGACAAATGGCGTCGAGCTCCCGGACCATTAGCGCATCAGCCTCTAATGAAGTTTCCGTGTACGGCGAGTGCTGCCACTGTTATAGGCCAGCCGCCGAGGGTTACAAAGTTACTCAAGATCCTTTATTGCACATGAGAGTTTTTATCGACCACAGCTTCCTAGATGTTAGCGCTGTAAGAAAGATACGTCGCAACAAACCTTCAGCAGGATACCTCACATATATAATAAAATCCCTAAAACGATACGAGATGTAGATGAGATTAATTTATTTAAAAAAAACTCCACGATCTGTTGATAGAAAAATGTTATTATAGTTTGGACGAATTTCTTGGTGACGGTTAAATTCAAGGTTTCAATTTGTAACTAATTAACTCTTAATTTTTTTTTGTAACTTTGTTTTTAAATGCATGCTTTACTGCGACACAATGTTGTGTGCCCACGTGGCGGGACATAGCCGAGCTCTAACTATGACATGTAATCCTTTATATACCTATGATCCACAATAAAGATATTTCATTTAATTTCAGCAACATACGAGTATCTTTTATAGTTGAGATTGTATACAATATTATAATGATTGTGCGAAGCTGAAGCAACATAGAGATTAAGGGTTTTCTAACACGACTAACATTTTCAGAGTAATTTTTATGTCGAGAATTAGCCCGATTCTAAAGGCATAATGATGAAACTTACCACCACTTAAAATTTTGTCTCACAGTGTGTGATTGTGATATTATTTAAAAAAAATCTGACATTTTCATCCATATATTGTTAGTAAAGACTGCTAAGTGGTAATAACATAACTTACATAAATTGCACAGGACAGGCACATAAATAACCAAACATAATAAAACAAAAAAAAAGAGACAGATTGCTGTCACATTTTAACCTTCAGAATCGATCATATTATAATATTATCGATATACTCGCAGTAAAATCTTTTTAGGAATATCGATGCAAAAAAGCATTAACTACAAGCATAACCGATTCGGAATCAAATAAAAAGTAACGTCGAATAGTCTGGGTCCCGTATCCATACGGCTAATATAAAAGACTAGGAACCCAGACCATTCGACGTATATTTTGTTTCTGATACCACAAAAACATATATCGATGTGGATTACGGCGATTATGTTTTTTTGCGTCGATATGTCGTTAATCATGTCAAATATACGGTAACAAATAACCTATACTAGTAAACAGTAAGAAATCCATTCAAGGAAATTAATTTGATGTGGAAATATTCTCATTTTTTATTTATTTTTTTATATAATTACTATATTTTGAAAACATGCGCTATTTTTGTATTTACCTACGGTTTTTAATTTGCACTTGTGCAGTAATTAAACAAAGCATAACTTATATAATAACAATAAATATGTCAAACTGAAACCAGGATTTTCACCTGTACGATGGGAATTAGATAAGGGTAGAACAATTCAAAAATATAACATTCAGACAATTGTAAAGTGGTCTGTCTCTGAGGGGAGTCGAACCCACCACCACATTTAGTCATCAACTTATAATAATAATAGTGTTTTATTATAAACTTAAAAAATCCCAAAGTAATAACCAAAAAAAAAACAATAACTAAAATTAAAATATTATATAAAAGCTTAGGGAAAGGTGGTACATAAGTCGATTGTATCTTAGTGTTTGTATTAACGTCTAGTCAGTACCTATAGATCCGGCTATCAAATAAATATGGTACCTAGTTTCAAAGTATCAAAGGATAATATTATGCCCCTAAGCCACTGAACTATTCGGCTCGGCGAGCGTACAGCGCAGTGCAGCCACACAAATGAAATGTCTTCGTCTCGAGGGACGTGGCCTGAGTGGGGAGAGGGCGGCAGAGTGGATGCAATAACGTAGATAAAACACAATAAAACTACAGTTTCACATTCAAGTAAATACCTAATATAAAATATGTAATAATTTATTCATATATTTTTATATATGTCAGTTATCATTATTATATGAAAAAGTATTGGAGAAACCTCTTTTAAACCCCTTCGTTAGTCAAAAAAGGTGGTCAAAACTAGGACTAGATTGAACCTAGACAAAGAGATCCTTGTTGCCGTGGTTTCCGGTAGAGTAGAATAGGACCACTTCAACTCTTCCCGTGGATGTCGTACAAGGCGACTGAGGGAATACATTATAAAACATCAATCAGGCCTTCCCAACCCGTCTGGCGAGCGTGGGGAGTGTCGGCCAAATCCTCCGTCTGTCTCCGGCAGATGAGAGAGGGTTGTGCTCCTGCAGTGGAGACAAAAATAACCTGATGTTGAAAGAGATCCTTATAGATTTTAAACAATAACAACCTCCAGAGGACATGCCTAATATACCTATGAGATTACAAAGATACAATGCTCATCTGAACCATGAAAGACTTTTTTTACCAACATGGTTATATCCAGATCGGACATTTCCTAGAATCTTGTATCTGCCACATCAGTATACATGTCAAGACAATTTCTTACTGAAGTACCAGCTATAAGCTGCATTATAGAATTTAAAATAAAAAAAACAAAAGAGAGGACCACCGTTACCAACCGTCTAAAGGCAGGCTGAGTCTAAAGAAACCAGGATGAACCAGTACAGAGCAGACTGGTCAGAAACGCTTCCTACTCAGGATATTGTCAGGTGTTAGTGAAAAAGTCCCTGTAGATTCGGAAGCGCCTCTGCCCAACCATTATAAAACTCTAAACTCAGTTCCCGGCCCATTCCCCTACATAAATGGCCCGCTTGAAGGTACCAGCGCATCCCAGTGTACCGGCAGGCCGCGACGATCCCCGGGAACTCAACGAATACTGCCTTTATAAATAATTCAAAATACGTGTTTTCGAATCCTGGGCATTTTCTAATTGTTTTTTAATTAGTTTTTTTAAATTTTTTTAATTATTTTTGATATTTCAATTTAATTATTTCTGCGGAAATTTGATTTACATCACATTGTTCTGTTCCATCCCACACTAAGCTTTAAGTACTGTGGGGGTTGCAATGTGTTGCACCCCAATTTGGTTTTAGACTACTAGCGACATCTAGTAACTCGAAATAATTCTACAAGCAGTGACATCTATGGAAGATGCTCAGTAACGTATCGTACATGAGGAACTAATATATTGCAATAGATGGCAGCACTTGTCGTAACAGCGCTATCTAGCGGCAAGTAGAAGTATTAATATAAATAAACGAACTAGTAAATTGTTCTATGGATTTTATAATCACCAGTAGATGTCGCTGTTCTAAAAAATTCTCACACTAGATGTCACTACGGAGCAAAAGTAAGGATGGTGTGACAATGATTTGTCATACATATACGCAGACTCTCAACCAACAAGCACCAATTGCTGTTTTATTTATATTGTTGATGCCGCGTGGTTACCTCCTCAGAATAGGGCCACCTCCAATGTTTCCATGGATGTCGTCAAGGCGACTAAGGGATTGCACCAGGGATGGACAGAAGAGTTCTCCTGTGTATATTAAGATCATTACTGCGATCACCAATCCACCTGCCAAGCGTGGTGATTATGGCAAATCCCTCAATGGACAGCCCACCACAAGTATCATTATTGGGGAGGCTTATGTTCAGCAGTGGACGTATTTAGGCAGATTATAGCGCCGTAGTAATAAAGACAAATATGATCAAATCTTTTTCATGTGTCACGTAGTTTGGGTACGTTCCCTTAGGGCAGTGCTAGCGGTGCCTAGGCACAGGGCTTGGAGGGGCGCAAAAATTGTCATTTTTCAAGGGCGCACTTATAGAAGCTAATGCGAGAAGGTATTCTCTATAATCATTCGCAAACTTACGTTTGTCATATATCTATGTGATATGATATGAATGATAGCACGATTCAACATAGAGGCGTAGTATATATCCTTTTCGTTCGCCCCACCTTGACACGCCTGCTCTAGATGCAGGCCGTGTCGCAATTGACTCTACCAGCTACCAGCCTGCGGCTACAAGGACTCGATAAGTGCCGTGAGATTTGGAGTGTCTCTAACAAACGCTGTGGAAGATGAGGCTGTGACCTACATATTTGAATCTAGTATTTACACACGTCTAAACCTCGTACCATGAAGCAAAAATAATTTTTCGTAGCTCATAGTTTCACCTCAAAGTTTTTTCCTTCAGGATTGACACTAATTGGTTATTAAATTAGATAATAACTTATTATTATCTCCACTGCAGGAGCACAACCCTCTCTCATCTGCCGGAGACAGACGGAGGATTTGGCCTACACTCCCCGCGCTGGCCAGACGGGTTGGGGAGGCCTGATTGATGTTTTATAATGTATTCCCTCAGTCGCCTTGTACGACATCCACAGGAAGAGTTGGAGTGCTCCTATTCTACTCTACCGGAAACCACACGGCAGGGAAACCACACGGCAATTGAGTAATTGTATGCAATAGAGCTGTTGTCTTGTTGAAACTGTTTCAACAGCCAAGGCCAGCTTAAAAAAACTTAAAATAAACCTCTAAGCCTTACATAACTTCTCTAACATATATGTTAGTTCGTACAGAAACAATACAATTTAATTTAAGTCCGTAATTAACTGATTATAATAGCTCGTAGAAAGCTATGAAATATATCTAGTTATAATTACATTACGCGTGTCAGTGATGTAACGTGTAAGGCTAAGTGCACACTGTATGACGCCGCATACGATTATTTAAGAACTAGCTATTGCCTGCGACTTCGTATGTATGTATGTATGTATTTACCTTTATTGTACCAAAAATAACAACAACAACAATAATAAAATAGGAATTAAACTGTGTACATAGGCGGACTTATCCCACTTAGGGATCTCTTCCAGTCAACCTTAGAGTAACCGAAAGGACAAGTATAATGCGTTTAGTACCAAATATGATAAAGAAATCGCTTCGTCCGCGTGGACCACTTGACTGAGTTGAATGAGATGTTTTTTAGGGATAAAAACTAGTCATGTCCTATTCCAGGCCCTATCCTATATGTGTGCCAAGTTTCATCCCGCTCCGTCCAGTGGTTGAAGCGTGATTGAGTAACAAACATCCTATTCCAGACATAGGATAGTTTTTATCCCGAATAACATCTCATTCCTACGGGAAATACATAATAATTTGTGTTGTTAAGTTGTCCACGCGGACGAAGTCGCGGGCAACAGCGAGTACTATATAAATCATCTGATACATTTGACATAGGTGTGAATCGTAAATTTACTGAGTATCGTACATCGCCAGTGTATACAACGCTTAACTTTATATAAGGCGAAATAGATTCGTTATTAAAATTGTTAAAACCGAGTAAGATGTGTTAAGGTTTTAACTAATCATAATTAATAACATTATTTTTTTAATAGTATGGCATTTATTTATATTAACCGTGAGCAGAGGATACTACATATTACTACGCAAAGTCGCCCGCATAACAGAGTACGGCTGGCAGTACGCGCTACATTGCTGCCACGCGCGCGTTTCTACGCCAGTACGCTGTCAACCGAGATCTACGCTAATTTTAGAAAGAGAAGCACATTGTACCTCTCTCGATCGACTACGTTCGCCCGCTGGGTGCAGCAGCCCTACAGTAATTTACGCACACATACACACGTGTGCGGCAGGCTGGTGCGCCTGGAGTAGTAGTATAGATACCGGGGGTGTACCGTGAGGTTTGAAGAGACAGATGCGGCCGCTATTTTTGTTGCACTGTTTCCACCGCCCGAGGGCCTTGTGTAATGGAACTGGTGTAACTTAGTGGTGCAACATCGGCCCCGATACACACTGATTATCTTAGATGTGTGAGTTTCCTCACGATTTTAGGTCTATACTTGGTATATCTTACTGAAAAACCTTTTGTTGGAAAATGAATATTATTCCATAAATGAATTTTCTAAAAAATGAAATTGGTGCGCCCTCTGACGTTTAATTTAATTTGTGATAATTTAATACCTTGGCAGGCCAGTGATGGTCTTAGTAATCACAGGAGAACGCTGCTGCTTGTCCCTGGTATAATACCTTAGTCACCTTGACGACACCCACGGGAAGATTGGGCGTGGCCCTATTCTAAGCCGGGAACCACACGGCTTATGATTTTATCTACAGTCAAGAACAATATTACCCACTAAATGATTTCTATATACTTCAACTTAGCCAGTGTTGCAAGCACAAATTAATACCTTCGTTTATATCTGACCTCAAAATACTACTTTCTTCTTGCGCACGCGCCGCCTGCGGACAAGAAAGCTATTGCCAACTCCCGTCCAGCCTACCCTGACCCCTGGCATGACCTTGCGTTCCCTTCAAAGCTCCATGACTGCTCTAACAGAAGGGGGAAGGGAAGATCTCTAGTAAGTGGCCAGTTAACCACCTGAGCAAATAGTGATATAATGATAAAACAAATAGATTTTGTAATCAATAACTACTTAGGGACTGTGGAATAAGTAGCATAGAAGAAAATTAAGAAAAATCAATAAACAAAATATTATTTTTCACGGAATTTCTTCTCCAACCGGACACCTTAGGAAACGTACCCATACTACGTGACCCGTTCAGGGAGGGGGGGAGATTACTGACGTTCGTATCGACCCACGATTTTCAAATGTAGCGAGGCGTGCCTTCGTGAATTGTACAAACTAGACACAGTTCTTATTTTAGTTTTGATTTGTATGTTTTGATGTATGACGTTGTCCCTCTCGATCGGCTGTGCTCGCACGCCATGTGCTGACATCCCTACAATAATATACTCACACACACACAAACGTGTATAGACAGGCAGGTACTCCTGCAATAGTCGGTAATCAAATCGGTTCAATTGTATGATGTATCGAGGGAGTAGCAACTCTGGCAATGAACTTGTACCCTATTACGTCATCATCATCATTTCAACCTTTGAACGTCTACTGCTGAACACAGGCCTTTCTCAATTAATGGCACCACACCCGGTCCTCTGCCCTCCACATCCAGCCGCTTCCGGCTACCTTCTTCAGGTCGTCGGTCCACCTGGCGGCGGGGCGTCCCACCCTGCGAGTGTCGATGCGCGGTCTCCCCTCCAGAACTCGTCTGCCCCAACGACCGTCGGTTCTGCGACAGATGTGGCCAGCCCGCTGCCACTTCAGTTTGCTAACCCTTTCGAACCTTCGTTCTTCATTACAAATCATACATACATCGTGCTCACGCCCTGGTCCCCAGAGGGGTAGGCAACGATTATATATCGTCAATATTTAGTAATAATTAAATGTTCTGCGTAGTAACTGCACAAGTTTCATTGTGAATGTGAAAGAGTTGTGGCTACTTGCGTGGAACAGAGCGATTGTTTGGAACGCTCCATCTAGTAGTACATAGAGATCGTTGGGGGTAGGCAGACATGAATGTGGGGGTAGGGTTGATGTAATGTATGACGAACTTGGACCTATTACTAGGTCCAAGATGGCGAGCTATCACGAATCATCATATCCTTCAAAGAAATCACGAGCATAGCCCACTCCATAGCTCGCCTATCACTTACAGCGAAACAATGGTGTATAAGTCTATTGCTACGTTCATCATCAGGTTATTGTCACCACTGCAGGAGCACAACCCTCTCTCATCTGCCGGAGATAGACGGAGGATTTGGCCTACACTCCCCGCGCTGGCCAGACGGGTTGCTACGTAATTGCTGCGTACTTCCGTAAAAATGTTATGGTCGCCCAGACACACAAGGAAGCAGACAGCATGACTTACCGTCTAATAGTCCTCAAGTTGCCGTCGTAACAAGGTTATTGCTGCAGTAACACTTACAAGTCAGTAAACAGTAGTTACGTAACACGTGGGCGTGACAAGGAAAGTTGCTGGAAATGTATTACTTGCTTACTTACACTCGTAACACACTTGGTGAATACACTCGGACACAAAAATTAGTGTCACAGGCTACCAAATCATCATCAGCCTAACTACGTCCACTGCTGGATATAGGCCTCCCCAATAGAATACCACTTTTGGTTAGATGTCCATTGGGGGATTTGCCATAATCCCCCAATGACGACCGAAGATGAATTTTTTTTTATTTATATATATATTTATTTAAGTATGTCTATCCGTTATCTAGGAACCATAGCACTGGCTCTGCCTAGTTTGGGACCAGATAATTTGTGTGAATGTCTGAGATATTTATTATTATTTATTATAATCACCACGCTTGGCAGGCGGATTGGTGATCGTAGTAATGATCTTAACATACACAGAAGAACGCTGCCCGTCCCTGATGCAATCCCTTAGTCGCCTTGACGACACCCACGGGAAAGATAGGGGTGGCGTTATTTTAAGCCGAGAATCACACGGCAAAGGTTACATTATTATTATCATTATTATTATTATATTATTATTTATCAAATTTGGTACTTGTTCTTTCGGTTACTCGAAGGTTGACTGGAAGAGATCCCTAAGTTGGATAAGTCCGCCCTTGTACACAGTTTAATTCCTATTTTATTATTGTTGTTGTTATTATTTTTGGTACAATAAAGCGTTTACATACATACATACTGTTAATATGCACTTATGAAAAATATAATAAAACAAAATTATGTTAGTATCCTTAATAGCCGTGTGGTTTCCGGTAGAGTAGAATTTGACCACTCCAACTCTTCCCGTGGATGTCGTACAAGGCGACTGAAGGAATACATTATAAAACATCAATCAGGCCTCCCCAACCAGTCTGGCCAGCGCGGGGAGTGTAGGCCAAATCCTCCGTCTGTCTCCGGCAGATGAGAGAGGGTTGTGCTCCTGCAGTGGAGACAAAAATAACCTGATAATGATGATGGTTATTATCTAATTTAATAACCAATTAGTGTCTAAAACTTAAACTACTACCTATATTATTGTTCTTGACAAGCACCTCCAAATCAAAGCAAGGATCAAATTAGTAGCGTCCTTTTAAATGCTGGGGTCCGCAGTGAGAAGAATAAAAGGAGATGCATGAAAAGGTCTGTCAGGATCAGAATATGAGTAAGGCTATGTGAGGTGTGTCAGGATCACGCAAAGTGACGATCCATCTCTGCCTACCACTCTGGGACCAAGGCGTGAGTATTATGTATGACAAGCACCTCCATCCAATGACGTGTGAGGGGGCTGTCAAATTCTTCCGCTATACATTTCAGTTTGCTGTTAGAGCTCCCGCGCATTCGGTACATTAAGGAGGCCGTTTTTTGCGTCATCCGTGTGTGCGTCAGCAAACATGGCTGATGCGCTACAGAACCAGCCAGCATCCTGAATATATTATTGTATTGAATACGCAAGGCCCTGAGGACTCTTTTGGCATACTGGATACACAGATTGCTTGATTAAATTAGATTAGATTAGATTTATTTATTTCACTTTTACATCTTAAAAATTCAATTTTACATGTCATTCTAATATGGTAAAATGGATCGTCATAAAATAATGTACAAAATATAAATTACAATGTCAACAATTCAAATACTGTCATAGTATATAACATACTATCTATGTCAGTATATAATATAAAAATAAAAAATTTTAAATACACTCGGTATTAAATTATCACAAATTAAATTAAACGTCAGAGGCCCACCAATTCATTTTTTTAGAAAATTTATTTATGGATCTAGCTATTTCTATTAATTATTTTCTACTCTATTAATGATATCATTTCATCGAGGAAGGAAACACAGACACCTCGACACATTATACTCAAATAAATAAATAAATATCTCAGACATTCACACCAATTATCCAGCCCCAAACTAGGCAGAGCCTGTGCTATGGTTACTAGATAACGGATAGACATACTTAAATAAATATATAAACATCCAAGGCTTGGGTACAAACATTCATATTCATCATACGAACATTTGCCCCTAGCGGGATTCGAACCCGCAACCTCTGGCGTGGCAGTCCGAGAGCTACCCGTTCCGCCACGGAGGTTGTCAACCATGTAGTCATATAGTGCGAGATGCAATGTTTAAATTTATTTGTTTGTTTAATAAACTATCTGCTCATCAACTGAATCTTTGATATCATTAGTTACGTATGATTATGTGTTAATGAAATGAAATAACTGCTACTCAATACTAGTGAACTGTAAAATAACTATTAATTTTCATGAAAGTTTGCATGTCTAAGGACCTTGAAATAATACGAGCAATAATTTTGATATATTTAAGAATTCCAAAACTTTATTTAAAAAACTTTGAAACACTTTCAACATATATTTTGGGTAGAGTGTACGCATAGTCTAAGGAAATTTCATGCTAAATATGGTATATTTACGTACTCGCGACCTGTAATATGTAACGTACTCAGTGTGTAGATTTGCTACGACGGGGGGTCACGACATAGATAACCTTGTAGATTATCAGAAAATCTATTAGTAAAGTCTAGAGTGTCCTCGACCTTTACAGAGTCAAGCTGACCATATACATGGGGTATAAAAACCTGAGTATCTATTTCAGTTTATTTATTACTAGCTGTGCCCGCGGCTCCGCTCGCGTGGACTACAGGATCCGCTCCCATTCCCACTTCCGCTCCCATTCCCAATTCCGCTCCCTATCACACTTCCACTCAGACTTTAAATCCAGGTCCAAGTCCAGGACCAGTGCAGGTCCAGTACAGGTCCAGGTCCAGGTCTAGGTCCAGGGCCAGGTCCAGGTCCAGGTCCAGGTCCAGGTCCAGGTCCAGGTCCAGGTCCAGGTCCAGGTCCAGGTCCAGGTCCAGGTCCAGGTCCAGGTCCAGGTCCAGGTCCAGGTCCAGGTCCAGGTCCAGGTCCAGGTCCAGGTCCAGGTCCAGGTCCAGGTCCAGGTCCAGGTCCAGGTCCAGGTCCAGGTCCAGGTCCAGGTCCAGGTCCAGGTCCAGGTCCAGGTCCAGGTCCAGGTCCAGGTCCAGGTCCAGGTCCAGGTCCAGGTCCAGGTCCAGGTCCAGGTCCAGGTCCAGGTCCAGGTCCAGGTCCAGGTCCAGGTCCAGGTCCAGGTCCAGGTCCAGGTCCAGGTCCAGGTCCAGGTCCAGGTCCAGGTCCAGGTCCAGGTCCAGGTCCAGGTCCAGGTCCAGGTCCAGGTCCAGGTCCAGGTCCAGGTCCAGGTCCAGGTCCATGTCCAGGTCCAGGTCCAGGTCCAGGTCCAGGTCCAGGTCCAGGTCCAGGTCCAGGTCGAGGTCGAAGTCGAGGTCGAGGTCCAGGTCCAGTTCCAGTTCCAGACCTAGACCAGGTCCATATCCTCAACCCTCCCCTCAACACTCCTCTCAACCCTTCCCTCAACCCTCCCCTCAAAACCTCTTTCCCTCGTCTCTCCAAATGTAGTCCTCGTAACTAATCCATCGCAATCCAAATTCCGATCAACATTACTTTGTTGCATACGTATACCACAAATTCATCATCATCTAGTAACTCAAATAAAAGTTATGCGAATTTTCAAACACTCACATTACATTGGTACCATACCCGCTCCCGCTACCGCTCACGAATTCAGTCGAACATTTACACCCTACAAACTTCGCAGTGTATGCGAGTTTTCGGAAACTATAAATTCTCATAACTTTTGATTGACTGCACCGATTGCAATGAAATAAAGCCTATATGTTACACCAGATTAAGCCCCATGTTTCTGTGAAAAGTCCATCAAAATCCGATCAGTAGTTTTTAAGTGATGCGTGCACAAACTCACAGACAAACAGACAAACAGACAAACAGATAAACAGACAAACAGACAAACAGACAAAAATTTCAAAAATGATCGAAATGTGTTCTGTTGCTTATTCTTAGACCCCCCAATTTTTTTTTTGCAAATATCTTCAATGTACAGACACGCGAAGTTTACGATTTTATTTATAAGATATATTTTCAGTGAACCAGCATCTATACAAAGCTGTTACGGTTCGAATGCATCTAGTGTGCATCGTCCGACGATAGAAACTATTTTCATTTAAATTGGTTTTTTTGTTTATTTTGGGGAATGAAAAGAAAAATAATTAAAATGTAAGAAGAGTGAGCTATAACTCTGACTGACGCGCTGTCCTAAATGCTAAGTCAGTCGCTTGCTGTTCACAAATTAAACGTCATTTGATATTTATCAAAATTCCTCCGGTTTTGACGACATCTGTAATTAATCATAGAAAATCTAATGCAGTTACATTTTTCAGTGAAATACAATATTTCGATTAAACCCTTTAAAAGATTTGACCATATTTTACACACTTTTCGAACATTATACTTTATACATAATAGCCTCCTCCCCGATACGAAAGAAAGATGTAACTTTACAAACTTTTTTAAATCTGTTTTCCAAATTGTTTACACTTAGCGGCCTCCAATCAAAGTCAAAGTCAAAATCATTTATTGCATATGAGTACACTTGGTACATTTATACACGTCATTTTTTTTATCGACTACCGCTTCCTAGGTGTTAGCGCTGTGAAGAAGAAACGGCGCAACAAACTTCACGCAACACATCTTTTAAAAATGAAGTTTGCATACAATTAATAAAGATTTTGCGAAGCTGAATTAACATTAGTACCAGGCATCTTTGTCATTCAAATAATCGTTTATTTTATAATAGGCTTTCTTACAAAGTTGTTTTTTAATGTGAATCTTAAACTTTCTGTCCGTCATATTTAAGATTTCCTCTGATAGTTTGTTTTAGAAGCGTATACATTGCCCCGTGAACGATTTACTGACCTTACTTAGTCTTAACCCTGGTAAAACAAGTTTATTTTTATTTCTTGTATTATAACTATTATTATCACAGTGCGTATCATATTAGGGCAGTGTAGATCCCCATCACGCCCTTAATCCCCCACTGACTCCGTATCTGGCAACCGTCGCGGGAGTGGTTGCTTCACCATTTCACCAAAAACAGCTGGCGACGTCGTCGGCGCATTCCCGCGCTGGTATGCGCATAAATCACCAACAGGACCTCTAGTATTACAGACGTTATGAAAGTTGATGGACTTTGGCTACGGACATTTCGATTCTCGAAAAATATCTAAAAAAAATACATTAATAAAGTTACAGAAAAACCCCACAAAACTGAATTCTCAGTTTGACTGAGGGGAGCAGTCTCACACACAAACATTTGTAATGTAATCGATTTTTAAGTAAAGTGTACAATTTTAAACAGTATTGTAAGTATATATGTTTCACTAACGTAGTTTCAATATATATATTTTTAGTTACTTTTTCATATGGACAATTGTCTGAATAAAATATAATATAATTAAAACGCTAATATTTTTTTTACAGACAAACGTACTCGTTACAGATGTAGCATTGTTTTTGATACTAAACGCATTAAACTAGTCTATTCTATTCAAAATCGACTGGAAGAGATCCCTAAGTGGTATAAGTTCGCCTTTTTTTTTTCTATTTGTTATTGTTGTCATTAATTTTGGCACTCATATTTTTGTCGGAAACCCACCAATCGGGTGGATTGGACGCTGTATACCTGCACGTGTACGGCCAGGCTGATTCGCTTGTAGTAGCAGTAGGCCATTCAATCTGTTCGCTTGTATGGTTTCCGGTAGAGTAGAATAGGACCACTCCAACTCTTCCCGTGGATGTCGTACAAGGCGACTGAGGGAATGCATTATAAAACATCAGTCAGGCCTACCCAACCCGGCTGGCCAGCGCGGGGAGTGTAAGCCAAATCCTCCGTCTGTCTCCGGCAGATGCTCCTGCAGTGGAGACAAAAATAACCTGATGATGATGATGATGCTTGTATGGTGTGCGACTTAGGTTTGGAGTGCGAGGGTGTGATTTAGACTCTACACTTCAATTACCAGGGTCACAAGACCTGAAGGATGATATGGACGTAAGATAGAGAGCATAGGTCGACTGAACTATGACCGTAAAACAAAACTAAAACAGAAATTCCACACGCATGTTACAGGCAGCAAGCAGTGCCTTCGACGAAGCCTCGTCCTACGCCAACCAGCGTTGGCAGGCTGGTGGTTACGTCATAATCCTGCCTGTGAGAAATATCTAAAGAAAAAAAATTTACTCCTAAAAATTCCAAACCTGTTGACAAAATAGGACAATAAATTTTCATTGCTCTCCTAATTTAGCATTATTAGTCCCAACCTAATTGAAACCCATAAAAAAACCTCCCACAAACAACCAAAAATAACCTTTAGTCGTTTTATAACCTGTATCAAATGACTCCGAACAGTATTTACTATTTTTTTAAGGAAACGTTAAAAAAATATAGAAGTCAAGTAAAAAATAGGAAGCAAAAAGTTTTATAAAGTAAAGAACGCAGGTTGCTACGGCGCAGCAGAGACGGATTCAGTTATAGAAAAGAAAGTAGCAAGTTACTAGTAAGTTTAAATTAAGATAACTAATTTTGTATCTACTAACAAATAAAGTAGAGAGCTGAAAGACCAGACCCCACCTCCCATGGCCTTTCGACATCTAGGTCACACCACGAATCACGGGGAGTTGTCCGGTACTTGCTCAGATAAACTTAGCTTGTTCTTGCAAAGAGTAAGCTGATAAGGCCAATGATTGGAACAAAATGGTTTTACAGTGGAGACCGCGCTGTGACTATAAAGTTTAAAAAGGAATCTGAAAGCTGGATAGACCTGGGGGGCAATTCTACTAACGCATTTTTGCACAAAACGCAACTGAACTGCAGCGGAAACGCAAATTTTAACACTACTCGTACTCCGCTGCGCACAACGTTCGTGCTTCAGCTGCGTTTCAGCCGTAGCTGACGTTTAAACAAACGTCAGTCGTAGATGGAACGCACGTTTATACATTTTGACAGTTGTCTCAGGTAAAAACTAAACTCAGCTGCTGTCAAAATAGCGTCTGTTAAAAAGTTGGTAGAAAGGTTTTTCACACACGTAGTTAAGACGTAACGCTTAAATTATGCAGGAGAAGGTTATTTTTACAATAAATAACCATTTTACGGATACACGATCAACCAAAAAGAAACATGCGAATATTTATAATCAATAACAACATTTACCTTACTAACAGCTGAGTATCGTGTGCGTTCCGTCTGCGTATCGTTTACGTTCGGTTATCGTCTGAAGTAAAACAACAAGAAGAATACCAATTTGCGTTTGGAACGGAGTTTGACTAAAACTTGAACGTAACTGTTATTTAAACGAACGCTGAATGTTGAAAATAGTATAACTGGCCCCCTGTTTAAGTTAGAATGTATTTAAATGAAAAGTCATAAATATCTACAGCCGCTCCAGGGACACAGGGTGGGGTTATAGTCGGTGCAAGTTCTACATAACGCTTTTACGTAAAATAATCAATTCACAAATCGATTCGCCTACATTGTTGTCACTCTTGAATTTCAGTACTTACGAACGCGTGTGCCTAAAACATTTTCTCTCTGAGTGTACAAAAACAATACATCATACTACAATCCCATTATTAGAATGTGTAGACAAGACAACGAACTGACAATGGTAAATAACAGCATAGACTTATTTAATTCCAAGTTCAATAAATTTAAAAAATGTGTTTCAGATATCTACTCGTAAGATGTAATTTAGATATTATGGTCCTTTCTTGTCATTATTATTTTTATTATTGTATAGTGATTTATATATATATTTTTAAATTTTAGATATATGTATATAAATTACCCCTAACCTACTCTTCCCCCCCCCATATTTACCCAGATAAAAGAGAAACTATTACTAGAGAAAGATGGCGTAATACAGTTACATTCCGAATTAAGCCACCAGCCCTGGCACCTTATACAATTGTGATAAAGTTAAAATTAGAATGAACTTGGTATTTATCATAGAGCACCGACTTACTTTTCTGTTCCGGATTCCAAACATGTGGTCGAGAAAGATTAATTATGAAATATTCACATCACACCTCCATACTCTACAATAAGGCAAGTCGCTAATTATAATAAGTTCCTAATTACAATTAGTAATGAAGCAGGAAACGAGCAGGCAACGACTGGTAATTTGTTTCAATGATATTCGCCATTGACTCATGAATCAGACGTTCTGACTGATGCCAAACAGATTTCTACGGCCTTTCATTAGTCAATGTCAATTATAAAGTTCTAAAGTTTCATTTCACATATAATTATTGTGCACTTTCTCTAATTTATACTTATTACTTCATATTGCATCGAAATATGTTTCGGTTTTCGTTCCCACGGTTTAACTGCAAAAAAAATCATATTAAATTCATCATCATCAGCCGAAATACGTCCACTGCTGAACATAAGCCTCCCCAATAGAAATACACTTTTGGTGGGCTGTCCATTGGGGGATTTGTCATAATCACCGCGCTTCGCAGGTGATCGCAGTAATGATCTTAAATACGCAGGAGAACACTGCCGCACCTCTCTGTCGCAATCCCTTAGTGCCTTGACGACTCCAACAACGGGAAGATTGGGGGGTGGCCCTATTCTAAGCCGGAAAGCACATGGCCAATTTCAATTTCAGAAGGAGGCAAGGAAAAACTGGTAGTAACAAAACTTAAAAGGGACCGAACATGTCTAAAATACAGTGGCCATAAAATTCTGTAGGTTTGAAATAGAACTGGGGTTTCATCACAGTAACTGAGGAGTTGGGTATTAAGTTTAATTTGTAATATGTAACATTTGCACGCTAATATATGGATGGCTAAATAGGCATGATCTACCAGTTGCTAGTTATAAGATTTGACATTTGTACCCTATTTATGCAAATAAATATTCTATTCTATAAGATTTTCATCCCCTAGCAAGTACATCGCCGATAGTGACCGCTTAACAGCTAAGACCGTAAAAAAAAATATAGACCAAAATGTGTGCTCTGGGACAAATACAGTTTAAGCGCATCCCCGACACTCCTACAATGGAGCATATTGAATGACCTACTATTACTACAGGCGCCCCAGCCTGTCCGTACACGTTTGTGTGTGTTAGTAACGGCGGCAGAACAGTAGTGCGTAGTGCCAGCCGTCATCGCTTCTTTACATAGTAATATGTATATTTCATTCCAGATTAATAGTCCTATGAAAACAAACGCATTTGCGTCTCGAAAACAAAATACACAATAGATGGTGTTCCTAAGTGGACTGCAAAGTTTACATGGTAATACAAACCTGTTTTTGCTGCTGGTGACCCTTTCATGTATATGTTACCGAGACGTAAATAGCGTTGGTTTTCATAGGACTATTAATCTGGAATGAAATATAGTATTATCTGGTTTAAAGTTGAATTTAACTCGTGTTTACTGAGTAACTGTAGAAACTGCCCTTTTCCATGAAAGCTAGTAAAAATTTAAGATTTATTTACAATAAAAATGCCTCTTTACAGCAGCTGATAATGCACATCTATTAATATTTTTTTTCTTATAATATTACTTTGTGTTGTCTGACAACGCCACTTTACCGCAGCTTAATTTTATAATGTATAAACTGGTCGCTTTTTGTCATGTATTTCCAAAAGAAGCCATGTGTGAAATAGATATAAAAAAAATTTAAACAAATGTCGACTTAGCCTAGAGTTCTTAATGTCCATAAAGATGGAATTAAATAAGTATGAATATGATTTAAGTTACCAAATTCGTCCCTGTCTTACCAAGTGATAGTCAAGTTGCTCTCTCTCTGTCCGCGGCGCAGTCAGTGTGGCCGCGTCTCTCGAACTGACAGCGCGCTTCCGAAGCTAGTTAAGCTATAGTTAAGCTGAGCTATACTTAAGTTAAAGTCTAGTTAACTCAGTGCAAGGATGAACCATTTTTGTTTGACGGAAAATGTGATTCAGTCGATGAGAGGATTTTAATTAGTTTTTTTGGATTTTATTTGTTAGTGGAAGAACTTTTGGGAGAAGGATCGAGCTTTTGGAATTTGTGTGGTTTTGGTTTTGATAAGGTATGTTATTTTTTTTGTATAAAAAAATTATTTTTTTCACGAACTATTAGCAGTCTAATTGGTTAGGGTGTACAAAAGGGGGCGCTGTCTGAAAATGTCTCAAAAATGATTATTAGGAAAAAAAATTACCGCCAATCAGAGATTTTTTACATAGCACACCCTTTTATACATTCCGAGTGTCCAATTATTTTTTACTAAACAAACATGAAATCATATTTTATAACGCCTAACCCTAATTTAATTATAAGTAACCAAAAAAAAATACTATATTTTTTTCACGACCTAATTATATACCTATTAGTACTCCAATTATTTTTTAATTACCAAACTTGATACCATATTTAGTAACGCGTAACCCCAATTATGATTTTGTATGTTTATTTGACCGACCTACTAAAAAAAACTTTACTCTAATTGTCGAAAAAAATACATCACTACATCGAAATAGAATAGAATAGAATAAATTTTATTTCAAACATAATCCATATGTGTTAGTAACAAATATCTTATTCACTAATGTTAGTATATTACACAATATAAAAAATACTTCAAACTATAATATAACTTGGCTGTCCGATACTGGGCGGCTACTTGACTGCATGCAGTCAAGCCGTATCCACCGCCCCAGCATCGGAGAGTCCCCCCGGTCAGCCAGCACGTTCAGGATCCTGTCGGGGCTGGCGCGCACCCGAGCCATCCTAGAGGCGCACCGTTTACGCATGATGGCATCGAAACCATCAATCTGTGCCAGCGCGAACATACCGGAGGCACTGAAATCACTGGAAATAAGATTTTAAACAAAAAACTACATCAAAATTCATTCAGCTGTTCTCAAGCGAACAGATAAACAGACGTTGCAATTTATACATGCGACTGTTTGCGTAAGGAGGCTGGCGTAGTGACTGGATGAGAAGAACCGAAGATCGGGTTCAGTGGCGCAC
Source organism: Esperia sulphurella (assembly GCA_947086405.1). Classification (NCBI taxonomy): domain Eukaryota; kingdom Metazoa; phylum Arthropoda; class Insecta; order Lepidoptera; family Oecophoridae; genus Esperia; species Esperia sulphurella. Next base: position 470,762 of record OX352280.1, read on the forward strand.
CTTGAGAGAGGCCTATGTCCAACAGTGGACTCTTTCAGGATAATGATGATGAATATTGGATAACCGGTGACCGGAGGATTCCACTCTCCGTAACAGAAAAACGGGAAACCGGTTGATCATAATCAAACATAAATAGCTAATTTTACATATTTTGGACGAGACGTTGGCTTTTTCCATATGATTACCATCAACCAAGTCTATAACTAACGTCTGGCCGGCGCGGGGAGTGTAGGCCAAAACCTTCGTCTGTCTCCGGCAGATGAGAGAGGGTTGTGCTCCTGCAGTGGAGACAAACATAACCTGATGAGGTAGTCTATAACTGACCTTTGTCTTCGTTTGGTCTGCTAAGGACCCTTCTGGGTAAGCTCAAGAGTGACGCGCGCCAACGTCACCAGGAGACTGAGATTGAGGTCAAGCGAAAACCCACCCTTCGCCCATCTCTCTGAATGCAAGCAGAAGTCTTACGTCTAGCCCACGTCCACCTAAATAATAGATTTTTACATACACATAGATTGATCATTAGGCCACATCTGTTAGAGAGCTGATGGTTCCTAGCAGATGGACCTGGCAAAGGCCGTCAGGTCTGTGATCAGCTTGTAATAATCAATGAGGCCTTTGGGATAAATTACTTGATAGTGTAGTATCATCATCAGGTTATTTTTGTCTCCACTGCAGGAGCACAACCCTCTCTCATCTGCCGGATTCAGACGGGGGATTTGGCCTACACTCCCCGCGCTGGCCAGACGGGTTGGGGTGGCCTGATTGATGTTTTATAATGTATTCCCTCAGTCGCCTTATACGACATCCACGGGAAGAGTTGGAGTGGTCCTATTCTACTCTACCGGAAACTACACGGCTTAGTGTAGTATAGTTGAGACGAATGATTCCCAGCTTAAAACAGGGCCACCCTCAATATTTCCGTGAGTGTCGTCAGGGCGACTAAGGGATTGCACCAAGGCCAGGTTACAGCGATGTCCTGTTTACCGCGATCCACATTACTGCAACCACCAGTCCACCTGCCAAGTTTAGGTGGTTTTGTCAAATCCCCGTGGACAGTCCACCAAAACTCGCATTCTATTGGGGAGGCCTAAGATGAATGATAAGTTATACCTAGTGACGCCAAGAGACTCATTTGAAAGCGATCCCAATCATATCCGCGTGAAATCATCTAAAGAACATGGAATGAAGTAATTCCATCCACAAAAACGGACTCCTAGAGCGAGGAAAGCAACGCATCTTCCCCCAACACCAAGATACCATCTCTCTGCTCCGGCTGACATGTGAATCGCACTAGAGATGGGCAATGACTTTCACTCGATGCGGTTCAAGGGCGATAAAGGCCGCGACACCTCCGCGACTGAGATCGGCATGAACAACCTGACAAAGTCGCTAACTGTTATCAAATCAAATCAAATCATTTATTAAATCAGACGTTAGTCCATAAAATGTTGTTAGTATAAATAAAACTTAAGTCCATGTTAGAAAGCGGACAATAAAATAAAATAAAATTAAACTTGCTTTTGTTTGTGAAGGTGGATAGTCACCCAGTGCCTGAGTATTGGACTATCCACCTTCTCCCGTATAGTGGAGAGAGTTATCAGTTACTTCTCTATATCGGATTCGTAGACTTAGAAAGAGTGTGACAGATGGGTTAAAATACTTATGCAAGAGATTTTTCTCAACTACTAAATATAACTACACAGCCCTGCAGAGCGTACTGCGCGCAGTCAGGGCTGCCGCAAAGTTACTATACCGCGTTATAACTTAGAAAGAGACGCACTTATGTTGTTGCGTATAACGTTGTCCCTCTCTAGATGGAATATGTTCGGGCGCTGGGTGCAATGCCCTACCTTAATGTCCGCACGTGTTGAGCCAGGCTGGTAGTATTAGCAAGTATTAGTAGGTAATTAAGTTTGTTCGCTTGTATGCAGTCCCGAGCGTGGAGTGTAGAGCAAGGATCTCTATGTACTACTAGATGGAGCGTTCCAAACAATTGCTCAGTTCCACGCAACTGCGGCTGCTGGAGCCGAATTATTTACTAAATATTGACGCTATTTACCCGTAGCGTCAATATTTAGTAATACCTAATTAAATGTTCTGCGTAGTAACTGCACTAGTTTCAAAGTTAATGTGAAGGAGTTGTGGCTCCAGGAGCCGCAGTTGCGTGGAACAGAGCAATTGTTTGGAACGCTCCATCTATGTAGAGCAGGTTATTCAGGTTATTTTGAACACAACTATATATTTCTTTGGTGCTCATGTCAAGCTATGGTGGAAAAATGACATTTAAAAATAATCTATACCGATTATTTCATTTTGGACTGCGAGTATGACCTTTCTGCTTTTGTTTTTTGTACTTTTGGTCTTATACCACTTTCGGAGTTGAAATATCTATCAATATCGTTCTATTAGTAGTTGACATATTTCTGTGCCTCGAAGGTACACTACCGCAAATAAATTTTCGGTCAACTTTGTTTTTATCAAAATAGAGACAAAATTTACCAAAATTTTAGTTGGATATCCAATTCAATGTATATTATACATTTACATCCTATGTATAATATACATATATATAATATACATAATATAATATACATTGGATGTCTCGATTTGTCAGTTGGGTGGTACCGTAACAAATACGACTGGATATTCTGACATCTATTATATATAGCGTTCAGCTGCTATGTTTCGAACAGTGTTGACGACTCTGTGGTGTTATATATATTAGAGACTTGTTACTATTTCTCTTAACCCCAAAAAATCCTCGCTTTTTAACCTCTTTATGTTCTTTGGAAGTTACATTAGAACCACCGAGGAGGGCAGTAATACATTTCGACTTCATCATCAGCCGAATTTTTACTAGGTAACGGATACACATACTTAAATAAATATATAAACATCTAAGACTTGGGTACAAACATTCATATTCATCATACGAACATTTGCCCCTAGCGGGATTCGAACCCGCAACCTCCGGGTATTATTACTGCTATTCAAGAAATTACTGACCAATTAACAAATCTAGTGTACAAGTTTGTTAGTCATTAAAATCGTAACAATTTTAATTACCACAAATCATCGGTTCCTGTCTCGTTTCTATATTTCATCAACATTAATATTTATGACGAACAAATAATCAAATGAAATTTACGATTGCGGTTTGTCTCTCACTCGCAACAAATCCATTAGAGAGAGTTTCACATTCCCCGACAATCTTACGACTTAACATAATACTACAAATCGATCTCAAATTATAATCGAAAGTGTGTGGCGGACCTTATTCTGTCTTATAACCGCATCTCAACAAGCTTCCGCTTCGGTTCTCATTGTCATTATAATGAAATGAATGTAATGATACGCAATAATGATCATTTATTAATCACCATTAATGAATAGAAAGCGGGGAGTAAAAATCGCGTTTGTTACGTTTATGAAAGTTTTTCTACGTGCTTTGGGCAATAGTCTATAATAAGTTATCACATTTGATTCTTTTAAATTCATCATCATCATCAGGTTATTTTTGTCTCCACTGCAGGAGCACAACCCTCTCTCATCTGCCGGAGACAGACGGAGGATTTGGCCTACACTCCCCGCGCTGGCCAGCCGGGTTGGGGAGGCCTGATTGATGTTTTATAATGTATTCCCTTAGTCGCCTTGTACGACATCCACGGGAAGAGTTGGAGTGGTCCTATTCTACTCTACCGGATCCCACACGGCAGAATCTTTTAAATTGCTACCTGAAAATAAATCTTATATTTAGAATGACAAGGACTTAATTACAAATATTAATATTTATACAGAGAGGAACAAAGACTTCCCACTTCCACTCCCACGCCCACTATAGCTAGTAGTTCTAACTCATCGCAATCTGAAATGCATCGAGGATTGTTATATTGAACGCCTACTAATGTGTTTAAAAACGAAAAATTCCCATAACTTTTGATTGAGTAATCCGATTGCGCTGAAATTAAAACTAAACGTTACTCCGAGTTAAGCTCTCTGTTTCAGTGAAAAGTCTATCAAAATCGGTTTAGTTGTTTTTGCGTGATGAGTGCACAAACTAACAAACATAAAAAATTTAAAAAGATAGATTTTCTTTTTGGTTATATCTGGTTTTCAACGTCAGTCGAAGTACATCCACTGCTGAACATAAGCCTCCGCAATAGAATGGCACTTTTGGTGGGCTTTCCATTGTGAGATTTGCCGTAATCACCACGCTTGGCAGGCGGATTGGTGATCGCAGTAATGATCTTAATATACACAGGAGAACGCCCGTCCCTGGTGCAATCCCTTAGTCGCCTCGACGACACCCACAGGAAGATCGTGGGTGGCCCTATTCTAAGCCGGGAGACACACGGCAAAGTACCTGTAATAACCCTTCAAACTGGAACACTTCATTACTAAAGTTACTGTTTGGCAGAAATGGGTAAGAGATAGTGATCATTCGCACTAGAATCTTACTTACCACAGTTGAGTGTTCTGTGCTTTAATCAACGATCTCTATGTACTACTAGAGGGAGCGTCTCTGTTCCACGCAACTGAAGCTCCGGGAGCCGCAACTCGTTCACATTCACTTTGAAACTTGTGCAGTTACTACGCAGAACACAAATATTGACGCTATTTACCCGCAGCGTCAATATTTAGTAATAATTAATAGTTCTGCGTAGTAACTGCACAAGTTTCATTGTGAATACGACCGAGTTGTGGCGTCTTGCGTGGAACAGAGCGATTGTTTCATCATCAGGTTATTTTTGTCTCCACTGCAGGAGCACAACCCTCTCTCATCTGCCGGAGACAGACGGAGGATTTGGCCCACACTCCCTGCGCTGGCCAGACGGGTTGGGGAGGCCTGATTGATGTTTATAATGTATTCCCTCAGTCGCCTTGTACGACATCCACGGGAAGAGTTGGAGTGGTCCTATTCTACTCTACCGGAAACCACACGGCAAACGGAACGCTCCATCTAGTAGTACATAGAGATCGTTGACTTTAAAAAGGAGATAGTTGAGGTGCGGACCATGTGAGGAATAGAGTGATTCGCGAGAAGTTTAGAAAGAAGATAGATAAATAAAGTAGTCACGAAGGTAGAGAAGGGTATGTTGTGTTGGTTTGGACATTTAGAGCGTATGAGTGAAAGGAGAGTGACAAAAGTAATATACAGTGCGAATGTGGAAGGAACTACAGCTAGTGGTCGTCCTAGGAGGACGTTCAAGGATCAAATTGGTAACGTCCTTAAAAAGGCTGGGGTCCGCAGTGAGATGAATAAAAGGAGGCGCATGAAAAGGTTGATGCATGTGAGTGAGGCTGGTGAGGTGTTTCAGGATAATAAATAATAATAAATATGTCGGACATTCACACCAATTATTCAGCCCCAAACTAGGCAGAGCCTGTGCTATGGTTACTGGATAACGGATACACATACTTAAATAAATATATAAACATCCAAGACTTGGGTACAAACAATATAACATATATATTCTTTATTGCACACATTTTAAAAGTAAATACAGTTACAAATTTTGTATACAAAGGCGAGCTTATCTCTAAAAGAGATCTCTTCCAGCCAACCTTACAGGGTGTGAGACAAGGCACTAAGAGCGAGGGGGCAAAAAGTAAAAAGTAGGGGAGAAAAAAAAACAAACAATCATATTCATCATACGAACATTTGCCCCTAACGGGATTCGAACCCGCGACCTCCGGCGTGGCAGACCCGTTCCGCCACGGAGGTCGTCAGGATGACGCAAAGTAGCGATACATCGCCTCTGCCTACCCCTCTGAATGTATCTACCGCACTTCACACGCTTGTCTAATCTCACTCGTCATCATGAATAGCTTACATGTTTGTCTACACTTGTGGTTGCTATCCGATTATCATATAACGTAACAGTGACTTGGGTGATGTCACTTCACTGTCATTTGGTCATCGAACTCACTTTCGCTGAGATGAAGGAAAGTTGTCAACGCTAACTCGATTAGCTCCGCGACATCCGCGGCTATGCTAAAACGCGGTGAAACCCGGAACTGGCCGGATATATGCTAATAGACACAATAACGATAAGCAACGGATGCTCTGGACAACGATTATTCAAATGTTACGACGAAATTTCACAACATATCGATATTTTTTTGATAATACAATGGCCACACCGTTTTCGTTTGTAGGTGATTCGCAACTCGAATAACCGTTTTGATCTGCATAGAGATTCAGTGTACGACAAATCCAACGATCTCTATGTACTACTAGATGGAGCGTTCCAAACAATCGCTCTGTTCCACGCAAGTAACCACAACTCTTTCACATTCACAATAAAACATTTGCAGTTACTACGCAGAACATTTAATTATTTACTAAATATTGACATTATTTAACCGTAGCGTCAATATTTAGTAATAATTAAATGTTCTGCGTAGTAACTGCACAAGTTTCATTGTGAATGTGAAAGAGTTGTAGCTACTTGCGTGGAACAGAGCGGTTGTTTGGAACGCTCTATCTAGTAGTACATAGAGGTGGTTGGACAAATCCGAGATATTTTTACGGTAACCAATAACCAGAAGTTTGGAGACCCTGAAGAAGCGGGTTACATCTGTCGCAAACCCGACGTCCGTTGGGGCAGACGTGTACTGGAGTGGAGACCGCGGGGTGGGACGCCCCGCCGCCAGATGAGCCGACGATCTGAGGAAGGTGGCCGGAAGCGGCTGAATGCGGAGGGCAGAGGACCGGATATGGTAGCGCTTATTGGGGAAGGCCTATGTCCAGCAGTGGACGTCTAATATGATGATGAAGAAGAAGCTGTGGCCCTATTCTAAGACGGGAACCACGAATTTCTTAGTGGGAATGCAAAAGTATATGGATTTCAATGGAGTTTTGCTTATAAAATCAATTTTCGGGTACATAACTTTAAAGTTTAGACTAGACTACTTCAAAGTTGGTCGTGTGCTGGAACTCTGAGTATTAGTGCAGTGTAAGCATTGCAATTAGTCTAGTATCGCGTGCGACGCGCACAGTGGTTAACTGGTTCAGTGGGACGGCTGCGCGTGCGCACACCAGTCGCCGCCCGCGCATACACTGGCGTCATATCGAGAGTTAACACTATCAAACGTTTCGACAGACATCAAATTACTTAATTACTACTGTTTACTTCATTTTGGTAAGTAATTAAGGGAACGGAATCAGAGGGGAAAGAAATTGAAGCAACTGATGAGTTTTAGAGGGGAGACTTGACAAGGGTCATAATCTTATTCTTTAGGGATTGGTCAAACGGTATGGTAAAACTTTGTAACAGGTAGCTCGAAAATTACTGATAACTTTCTAAGTTCATAGATTTGAAGTGCTTTTCTAGTGCCTCTGGCATTTTATAAAATAAAAATAAAATATGTAGGGACATTTCACACACGGCCACCTGATCCCAAACTAGGCAGAGCCTGTAATATGGGTATCAGACAGCTGACATACATACATAATATAATATATAAATAACATCCAGTCACAAGCTGGATGCGGAGGGCAGAGGACCGGGTGTGGTGGCGTTCATTGGGGAAGGCCTATGTCCAGCAGTGGACTTCTAGGGGCTGATATGATGATCCAGTCACAAGGCAAACACAAGTGCTCATCACACGAATGTTTGCCCTGGGCGGGATTCGAACCCGCGACCCCGAGATTCGCAGGCAGGTGTACTACCGACTAGGCTACGGGGCCGACAATTAGGTAGATGCGTTATTAATAGAGGTGCTACCATGGTACTACAGCATGTTTTTCTTTACACAAGTTGTAAGTTTTCATATGAATGAATGAATGAATATATTTATTTCAGACTAAAAGTCCATATTTTGGTTAGTAGTTATAATTAAAGCTTAATGATTAGGTTAGTAATAGAATTAGTCATAGAGTATCGCGTAGCAGCTACCCTACTACCAATTTCATATTTTTTTCGTAATAGCTTAGGTAAGTATGCTTTATCGACTCGACCACCGCTTCCTGTTAAGAAGAAACGGCACAACAAAATTCAAGCAACACATGATTAGAGTGATAATTAATCTGCCACTGCAGTGGGATAATCTGGCGCTGACAGAATACCAGCGCTGGAGTTCGCGTAGCGTGCTGCAGCATTATGCTGAGTCAGCGCCATTTTGTTACTGCGACACATACCTATCTTGGTTATTTTTACATACATAATGCTCACGCCTTGGTCCCAGAGGGGTAGGCAGAGACGATGAATCGCCACTTTGCGCGATCCTGACACACCTCACTAGCCTCACTCATATTCATCAACCTTTTCATGCACATCATTTTATTCTTCTCACTGCGGACCCCAGCTTATTTTTAAATTGTAATTTATTAATTCCGTTTAATATATTTCACATGTGTGTGTGTGTCGTAGCTATGAATAAATCATCATCATCATCATCAGCCCAAAAGAGTCCACTGCTGGACATAGTACTCTCCCAAGGTGCGCCACTGAACCCGATCCTCGGTTCTTCTCATCCATTCACTGCCATATGAATATGGATAAATGACCTATTCTATTTATTCTATTCTATTCTATTCTATTCTATTCTATTCTATTCTATTCTATTCTATTCTATTCTATTCTATTCTAAGATCACGGGTGAAGTGGAGATACAGCTTCAAATTCCATGCGCGATTCCGCGCGCAATATCTGGAGCGGCATTTTCACTTCGTCTAACTAACCGTTGGTAAAGCAATTTACGATCTCAGTTATCTTTCACTATCTCTATAGCAATGCATTTATGTTGAAGTCTGTGATTTCACAAAATCTACAGCGACTCTAATACTGTGCACTAAGACCTGTTATTCTAAAACTGATGCTGCTGATTATTGTCATCTATAACTCTATACTAATATTATAAAGAGGTAAAGTTTGTGAGGTTGTATCTCTGGATCTACTGAACCGATTTTGAAAATTCTTTTACCGATAGAAAGCCACGTTATTTGTGAGTTTCATAGGCTATATATTAACCCGTATATTAAAAGACTTTTTCGTGGTAGTCGAAAAATGTTTACCGCCCAACGAAGTGGGCACGGGACTCCAGTATATATTATCTTTGGCACGGGTCATTAATAAATAAAATATGTTTTTACTTTCTGAACACAAAGATTTCTCTGTAGTCATAAAATCATAAAAACCTTTGTGAGAGACTGGTGTGTGTACTAGGTAGAAACCTGCGAATAATGCAGCCTAAAGTTTTAAAAGAGGTCTATAGTACGGGTATAAAGGTATTAGGATGGACCTTTCGCCAGTGTGCTATTTTGGCAGACTCTCACCCTCAATGAAGAAACGTCGAAAATAACGAAAAAAGGTTTATAATGCGTAAAATAAAACCAAATTAAACCTAAAAAACATCTTTGTGTATGTGTGTGTGCAGGGTGTGTTTGGGGTGGGGGGTGTGTGGGGATGTGTGGGAGTGTGTGAGGTGTGTGGGGTGTGTGGGTACGTGGGAGTGTGTGGGAGTAATGGATGCATACATGCATTAGAGCTATAATAAATATAAACAGTCAAATTGTTAATCGTGTTAGGATGTAAAAAAGTTATCTATGCTGTCATGGTCAAGCTTTTGAAGCCACTATGCGACTGTTCTCACAATTAGATTAGGAATTCGGCACGAGTAGCCTGTAGGCTAACCTCGCTCAAGGAGCCTATGAGCCTATAATAAGGGCTCCAGGGCGCTGTCGGAGCTCCCTCGCTTCTACAGCCCCCAACACCCCGACCCTCTACAAGCCCCAACACCCCGACACTCTACAGGCCCCAACACCCCGACCCTCTACAGGCCCCAACACCCCGACACTACAGGCCCCAACACCCCGACCCTCTACAGGCCCCAACAAACCGACCCTCTACAGGCCCCAACACCCCGACCCTCTACAGGCCCCAACATCCCGACACTCTACAGCCCCAACACCCCGACCCTCTACGGGCCCCAACACCCCGACCCTCTACAGGCCCCAACACTCCGACACTCTACAGGCCACAACACCCCGACCATCTACAAGCCCCAACACCCCGACCATCTACAAGCCCCAACACCCCGACCCTCTACAGGCCCCAACACCCCGACCCTCTACAGGCCACAACACCCCGACCCTCTACAGGCCCCAACACCCCGACCCTCTACAGGCCCCAACACCCCGACCATCTACAAGCCCCAACACCCCGACCCTCTACAGGCCCCAACACCCCGACCTTCTACAGGCCCCAACACCCCGACCCTCTACAGGCCCCAACACCCCGACCCTCTACAGGCCCCAACACCCCGACCCTCTACAGGCCCCAACACCCCGACCCTCTACAGGCCCCAACACCCCGACCATCTACAGGCCCCAACACCCCGACCCTATACAGGCCCCAACACCCCGACCATCTACAGGCCCCAACACCCCGACCCTATACAGGCCCCAACACCCCGACCTTCTACAGGCCCCAACACCTCGACCCTCACCAAAATTAGCGATAAAACCGCCTAGATTAAGCTGATTAATTTAAGCTGATTTAATTATCTTTGTATTTTTATTGTGTAATGAGTAACGTTGACGACCTCCGTGGCGGAACGGGATAGCTCTCGGCCTGCCACGCCGGAGGTTGCGGGTTCGAATCCCGCTAGGGGCAAATGTTCGAATGATGAATGTTTGTACCCAAGTCTTGGTTGTTTATATATTATTTAAGTATGTGTATCCGTTATCTAGAAACCATAGCACAGGCTCTACCTAGTTTGGGGCTGGATAAATGGTGTGAATGTCTTACATATTAATATATTAATATTGAATTGAAAATTAAAGGATACCAAACTTACTGCACTGAACACACGCCCAAAAAATTGTTTAAAATACAACAAGAACAGCATCAGATCCATTGCTCTTATTGCCACAGACGTAATAAAAAAAAACAATCATTACCGGAATTACTCAATACCGCGTTTGTTGTTTTATCTTTCTTTTTTGTAACCTCAAACTTTCGCCGAAAACCAGCCAGTTCAGTAGGCTATCGCTTTCTTTATGCTTCGCGGCCAAAGCAGCCATTGACAAACTTTTATTTTTTAATTTTTAATTACGCAATGAATTTCTGACGTTTTTTTGACTAATTGTCTCACTCCAGTTTTGGCGCATTATGTCACTGGTAATATACACGCATCGTGAGATCACTTACACGTTGTTACACAAACAAACATGCTATAATTGTTTGTAACACACGCCGTTTTGAATGTGTAGTAATTGATTACGTGAAGTAATTGCCAATGTCTTACCTTCTTAGGAGGCGAGTAAGACCTGGCAATACTTCGACCCTTCGGATCTCTTTTGGCTCAAAAGGACTTAGCTTCCAAAGCCCTAAAATACATTTAAAAAAATGAATCTCTTGTGCCTGCTTGTGCCCATATCTAATGGACTTCACACATGCCTTAGAATCTCTTCTTTGGCATATGCAGGTTTCCTTACGATTATTTCCTTCACCGAAATCCCGTGGTATCCCGTGGTAAAGTTTGGATATTTGGATGTTTGTTACTCAATCACGCTTCAACCACCGGACGGATCGGGATGAAACTTGGCACACATATAGGTTTGGTCCTAGAATAATAAATATCACGAACTCTACGAAATCTACGAACGTAACTATTAACTCATCTGTGCTCCTCAACTACTCCAGCGGGCGAGCTCCGAGCTCTCTCGGTCGGCTATGTTCGCGAGCTGGGTGCATTAGCCCTATCATATTTTATACACACACACACACAAACGTGTTCAGAAAGGCTGGTGCATCTGTAGTAGTTAAATATGTTCGCTTGTTGGAGAGCCAGGGTTGTGCTAAGGACTTTTGTACTGCCTAGATTGTATCTAAACAATGATCTATTGTTTAACAAACATGTTCTAATTACGAATTTCCTTTGCCATTTGAATTTGAATTGACTGTGTTAAGAATTTGTCTTCCGCTCATATGAAGCATATTTCTATTGTGTTAATTAGACAGATATGAACTCAGGGAAATTGCGGCCCACATCTATCGCAGAAACCACGTCCGTTGGAGAAGATGAGTTCTGGAGTGGAAACCGCGAGTCGGCATGGCCAGCAGGGCGCATACTGCCACTTCAGCTTGCTATTCTTTTTCGTTAAGTTGGACATCTTCGTCGGATCTCTTCATTACGAGTCATATCCTTGATCCAAACCCCGTGCATAGCCCTCTCCATAGCTCTTTAAGCTAGTTAAAAAATATTTAGGCTTTGAGCAATGTAAGACATTCAGACATTCTCAAAATAATTGACCTAGAAGAGCTAATCGATTCTTATATCGATTCGAATGTGTTACATATCGTTACCAATTAGTGTGGCCACTGAACCGAAATCTAATCGATTCCTACTGAGTTGCCACATGTTACAAGCTGAAAGGGAAATGGTCAATTAAACACTCGTCGAGGTATGCGTTATTATTCTTTTATTTTTTGTAACAGGTTTTACGGCCTTGGGAACGAGCCCCTTGCAACCTTTCTGTAACTTCCACTACTCAATATATTTTTTTTAAATAGATTTTACGGCCTTGGGAACAAGCCCTTTGTAACCTTTCTATAACTTCCACTATTCACTATATATTTTTTAAATAGTTTTTACGGACTTGGGAACGAGCCATTTTTAGCCTGTCTATAACTTCCACTGTTCTTTACAATGCAATTCATACTTACACTATTTTTAGTTCCTTCACTATAGTTTTTCATCATCATCATCATCATCAGCCCGAAAGAGTCCACTATTGGACATAGGCCTCTCCCAAGGTGCGCCACTGAACCCGATCCTCCGCTCTTCTCATCCAGTCTCTGCCAGCCGCCTTACGCAGATCGTCGCTCCATCTAGCCAGGGGGCGTCCCACACTATGCTTGCCCAGTCGCGGTCTCCACTCGAGAACTCGTACACCCCAGCGGTAATCGGTTCTCCGACAGATGTGACCAGCCCACTGCCACTTCAGCGTACTAACTTTGTCGAAGACTTTAGTTCTCTGGCGGATCACCTCATTTCGGATCCTGTCTCATAGAGAAACTCCGAGCATAGCTCTTTCCATAGCCCGCTGAGCGACCTTCAGTTTTCGAACTAGTCCCACTGTCAGTGTCCACGTTTCGGCGCTATAGTTTTTATTAATATTTTTTTTATATTTGAGACACTGTATTACTAATGAATTTGTAAATCGGTTTAAATGCTTAGGTGATACCAAGGAGACTAAGGGACTACTCCTGGATTTGACTTCTTCTGGCAAATCCCCCATTGGACAGCCCACCAAACGTGGCGTTCTATTGGGGAGGCTTGTGTTCATGATTATGATACAATTTATCTAATAAATAAAATCGTAAACTTCGCGTGTCTGTACATTGAAGATATTTGCAAATAAAATGAGGGGGGGGGGTCTAAGTAATAGAACACATTTCAATCATTTTTGAATTTTTGTCAGTTTGTCTGTTAGTTTGTGCACGCATCACTTAAAAGCTACTAAACCGATTTTGATAAACTTCTCACAGAAAGATAGGTCTTAACTTGGAGTAACATATATGCTTTATTTCATCGCAATCGGTTTACTCAATCAAAAGTTATGGACATTTTTAGTTTTCAAATACAGTAGTAGGTAAGATTAGTATGCAATATAACAAAGAAGTATAATTTTTTTGTTCGGTACTATTCAGATAGCGATGAGTTTGGACCACATTTGAAGCTGCAGTGGGAGTGAGTGCGGATTCGAGCGGAGCCGCGGGCAGAGCTAGTATAAAATTATGAAGCTATGAATCGATCACAACCCACGCCTCAGTCTATCCCAGTATATTACCGCTAGTTCGATCATGACGGAAATACAATTAATTATGAAATTAATTTGACTTAACATTTTTATTATCTACACTAATTAACATCTATTATATTTATAGGGTTCAGTGAAAAATTTCGCTAAGCGTTTTGTTCGTCTGTCTGTAAGTAACTTGAAAATGAAGAATGATTAAACTGAAATATAAATAAATAAATCCTACTAATATTATAAATGCGAAAGTTTGGATATTTGGATGTTTGTTACTCAATCACGCTTCAACCACTGGACGGATCGTGATGAAACCTGGCACACATATAGGTTAGGTCCTGGAATAGGACATAGGATAGTTTTTATCCAGAAAAAACATTCCATGCCTACGGTAGTATTACATATATACATACACTTGTCTAATCTCAAACTAGAGTTTATCCTGTGCTATGGAAATTAAACATCATATCAGCTCTTAGATTCACTGCTGGACAATCTGCCTTCCGTGGTTTCCGGTAGAGTAGAATAGGACCACTCCAACTCTTCCCTTGGATGTCGTACAAGGCGACTGAGGGAATACATTATAAAACATCAATCAGGCCTCCGCAACCCGTCTGGCCAGCGCGGGGAGTGTAGGCCAAATCCTCCGTCTGTCTCCGGCAGATGAGAGAGGGTTGTGCTCCTGTAGTGGAGACAAAAATAACCTGATGATGATGATGAATCTGCCTTCAACAATGAACGCCACCACGGGTCGATTTTTAGATCTCGTCGACCCCCAACATCAGTTTTTATTTATGTCGACCACTGGAACCCGATTTCGACCCCAAGCGGTCGGTATCGACCACTTTGGGAATCCCGGCTTTAGAGAGTATAAAACGACTCTAGTTCGGCGGATATATCCGAAATGCTTATGCAGTCCTGGTTACAAAGACATTCGAGGTCGGCAACAACTCACCGAAAACAAACTAGTAATTATCTCAAAGTATGCAGTCTATGGTCTTAAACCAACACCATAATACGTAGGCGCCATTTTGAAAGTTAGCCTTCTAAATAATCATAGCGTAGGACTTGTAGTAATTTATATATACAGCTAGCTGTTGCCCGCGACTTAGTCCGCGTGGACAACTTAACGTCACAAATTCTTATGTAAGTATTTCCCGTAGGAATAAATGGTTTTTTCGGGATAAAAACTATCCTATGTCCTATTCCAGGACCTATCCTATATGTGTGCCAAATTTCATTCCGATCCGTCCAGTGGTTGAAGCGTGATTTAGTAACAAACATCCAAATACCCAAACTTTCACATTTATAATATTAGTAGGGTAGGATTAACACAGATTACGAGTATGTAGAGGTATTTGTCTCTTGTGTGTAAAACATTTTTAGGAGTAGAAGAATTTAAAATATATATTCCTGGCTGTTTTCCGCGACTTCATCCTCATGGACCACGATTCCCGTAGGAATGAGTAGATTTTTCGGGGTAAAAACTATCCTATGTCCTATTC
This sequence comes from Esperia sulphurella, assembly GCA_947086405.1. NCBI lineage: Eukaryota > Metazoa > Arthropoda > Insecta > Lepidoptera > Oecophoridae > Esperia > Esperia sulphurella. The sequence goes on from OX352280.1 coordinate 486,032, forward strand.
CAGGAGCTAACCTATATGTGTACCAAGTTTCATCCCGATCCATCCAGTGGTTGAAGCGTGGTTGAGTAACAAACATTCAAATAATATTAGTGGGATTCTCTGCTCTAACCAACTTATCCATTGCGTCTGCTCTTCTTACCAAGGATATTAATACCAAAAGAGACTGCGAACAAAGACAATTGCGTATACTTGTTATGCGTAAGTACAAACATACTCTCATCGTTGCAAGGTCATCGCATTTCGCCCACACGTCATTGCCTACTGAAGTAAGCGCGCCTTGCTTGCTTCTCAGAATGTTCCGTACAACATTTATAAAAGGCAATAGCAGAGAATCCCACTAATTTTATAATTACTAAGTTTGAATGTTTGGATATTTGGATGTTTGTTACTCAATCACGCTTCAACCACTGGACGGATCGTAATGAAACTTGGCACACATATAGTTTAAGTCCTGGAATAGGACATAGGATAGTTTTAATTCCGAAAAACATCCTATTCCTACGGGAAATACATAATTTGTGATGTTAAATGGTCCACGCGGACGAAGTCGCGGGCAACAGCTAGTAATATTACTACGTAAAGAAGCGACCTTCACCTCCCCCCGCCAGTTTAACATCGCCTGCATAACAGAGCACGGCTGGCAGTACGCATTATTGGGCTAAGTTGGAAAGAGAAGCTTGTGTAACGTATAACGTTGTCGATCCCTCTCTCGATTGACTATGATCGCACGCTCTCGGTGCAGCCCTACAAAGTTTACTCACACACACATATTACGGACAGGCTAGGTACGCCTATAAAAAGTAAAGTACAAGTAGGTGAATAAGTCATCACATTACATTACGTCAAGGGGTATCAAGGAGCGAAAAGCGGGCGAAGGAAATGCGCAAAGTGTCGATACTTCGTCTCTGCCTACCCTTCTGGGACCAAGGCGTGAGCATTATGTATGTATGGAGTGCCGTGCCGGGGATGTGGTCCAGGGTCACAGGGCGTTTCTTCTTCACAGCGCTAACACCTATCAAGCGGTAGTTGCATACAAATTGACGTGTATAAATGTACCAAGTGTACTCAAATTAACCTTTAGGCCAATTTAGAGGAAGTGGTCTGTCCTCTGTGGAAATCGAACAGCCAACCTTTGGATCTTATTTTTTAAATTGGACCCTTTATTTACGGTACCCTAAATTCGCAGAACCATTAGCAAAACCCATTGTTTGTTAATACCACGCACTAGATGCAAGGCTCAGATACCAGTCGACGCACCAGCGATGGCAGTTCGGCACTGGTTTTAGTATAGGGATGTAGTCAGGAGAACTCTTGGGGCAAGTGCTAGTGATTTCTGGGTCGCTAAATATAAATATCTCTTATCGACATTATCGAAACTATATTTTCTCATGATCTTTCTGTAACTAATAAAATGCCGGTGTGATATATTAATTTGTTTCATTAATATATAAATGACCTATAAACCACAATGCACTACTATAGGCAATTATGTAATAATCTGGGGCCTATTTTATAAACGTCTTTTTTTAAAAATAACGAAATATGTAATTCTTAACCACATAAACGACGAGAATTTGACATATCTGTCGAATTTCCACCTTGACATTTTTGTCACTTCTAATATTTATTACATAAATAAAAAGAGACACATTGTCAAATTGTGACCTCCGTGGCGGAACGGGTAACTCTCGGACTGCCACGCCGGAGGTTGCGGGTTCGAATCCTGCTAGGGGCAAATGTTCGTATGATGAATGTGAATGTTTGTACCCAAGTCTTGGAAGTTTATATATTTATTTAAGTATATCTATCCGTTATCTAGTAACCATACCACAGGCTCTGCCAAGGTTGGGACTGGATTATTGGTGTGAATGTCTGACATATTTATATTTATTGAATAGGGCGTTGTTGGCTTCCACTATCACCATATTACTTACCATGTCCTAAGCAAATTTAATGGAGGATAAAAAAATGCAGTTTGTACTGACATCGAATTCGATTCTGCTGTAGCCGTATATAAAAACTGTGTTTTTAAATTTATAAAAAATATCGATAACTCGATGAAATACAAAATCCCATTCCATCCATGCCTATGATATTTCAATTGTTTTGTCATGAGATTTAGCGCCCTGTTAATGAAAATGATGCCCCTTCCAACAAACCCTAACTACGTACCTGTTCTAGCTAGTCCCAAGCACCATATCTGATACTATATGAGATGTAAAGACCGGTTATACTGGATGCAGAATTGCGTAATACCTCATAGTTATTGGGTCGCTTGCAAAATGTGCCGAGTTACAGTCAAATAACGTGTGTTTTTATTGGTTACAGGTAAGGAAGAAGCTGTTTAGGATTTTAGAATATTAGAGGTAAGGCAATCTTGTGGTGAAGTTATTTCGGGGGCAACGCATCCCACAGCCCAAACAGACCGAGGGCTCAAGTCCACATACAACAACAACAAGAATATAGTTGTGCCTCAACAACAAACATAAGCAGAGAGACACGTCTGCTGCTGGACATAGGCCTTCCCCAATGAACGACGACCTCCGTGGCGGAACGGGTAGCCCTCGGACTGCCACGCCGGAGGTTGCGGGTTCGAATCCCGCTAGGGGCAAGTGTTCGTATGATGAATATGAATGTTTGTACCCAAGTGTTGGATGTTTGTATATTTATTTAAGTATATCTATCCGCTACCTAGTAACCATACCACAGGCTCTGCCTAGTTTGGAACTGGATAATTGGTTGTGAATGTCTGAGATATTTAATATTTATTTATTTAATGAACGCCCCAACACTCCGCATCCAGACGCTTCCGGCCACCTTCCTCAGGTCGTCGGTCCATTAGCGGCAAGGCGTCCCACCCTTCACGGGCTGATCCGCGGTCTGTTTGAGGCGTCCACAGCATCCAACCACCACAATATCGGGTTGCGTGCTTCGTAAGCAAATTTCACCTAAAATCCGTTGAACTAAAATTCATATTTGTACTCTCTAACGCATTATGCTGATAAGCTTTTGGCTTCTATCGTGCAGAGGTGGATGCAACTACATGCATTCCGAAAATGATTTGTGTTTATTTGTTTTGTTTTATTTTAATTTTACCCAATGTGTTTTAATTTAATTTAACCCAAATTTTAATTGTTTTAATTTTACTTATTTTAAATTATTTGATTTCATTTTATTCTAATTTAATTTAACTTTGACTTCATTTAATTATTCTTATTTTTATTGTGATTTTATTCTTGTTGTACAACAAATATGACATTATTATGTTGAAATAAATTATTTGAATTTGTAGTTGCATTCCAAACGCTTTCCGTAAATGTCAGCTGATCCGTTAGAAAAACGGATTAGGCGAAAAACTTATGGAGTAGGACCCCAGGCTATTGATTAATAGATTGTGTGTATATTGAACCGACTTCCACTTAGCATTGTTAAGTATCGATTTCGTCACTTCTTTCATAAGAAGTAAATAACACTTTCGAATGAAATACCAACCTTTCTCCTTTACTCAATTTACTGAGCAAATAACAATGCAACTCAACTATGTGCTTAGGTGTGCGTAATAATTGTACACTCGCCCATGGAAATAACTACCTTTACATTTTAATTTGAATACTGAACGTTCGTTGTCCATCAGATGGTTTTTTTCAGCGGTCGGAGTAGATAGTCTTGTTTGTTTTGGCATGAAAAGTCTGGTCTATGCTTATAATTAGTAACTTTGTCATTCCCCTGTCTCGCTATGTCACTACTCTGTGCTTAGATTAGATTAGATTTATTTATTTCACTTTTACATCTTAAAAATTCAATTTTACATGTCATTGTAATACGGTAAAAGGGATCGTCATAAAATAAAATAATGTATAAATTACAATGTCAACAATTTAAATAATGTCATAGTATATAACATACTATCTATGTCAGTATATAATATTAAAATGTCAGTTAGTGTCACTCCCCTGACTCCAAAGATTTTCTCCTGGTATCAATAAGTTTAAAAGTGTGTCATTTTGCCCCTATCTTCCCTGTTGTGACGTCAATGCGACAATATATTTTATTATTTATTTAAAATACTCTTACAGCACCATAACATAATATAATAATGCTGTAACGAATAAATTTTTAATATATTTTAATTTTAATTGAAGTGCACGAAGGAAAGTCCCTTTGCGACATTGGATCTCGCAAAGTGGCGATGCAACGTCTATGCCTACCCCTCTGGGACCAGGGTTTAGCATTATGTATGTAAGTATGTAGTAATAAAATTTTAGACTGTTCTGTGAAGCTTCTACGTTCGGTATTGCTACCTCTGTTTTTTTCGAACCCAAAGCCCAACTATTGTTTGTGTTGTAGTCGTGTTTTAAGATTGCTTCTAGACATTTGTGGCTAGTGTTGTCAGAAGTCCCGCTTTAAGCCAGATCTCTTCGAACGCGTCCCGCCAACATCAGAGCTGGAAAATCCCCAATTTGTCGAGTTAAAAGAATCGGTCAGCGAAGGAAGAAGCCCACTGATTTACCAATCTCATAAAAGTCTGTGAGAATTGTGATGACACACTATTTGACGACCTCCGTGGTGGAACGGGTATCTCACGGACTGCCACGCCGGAGGTTGCGGGTTCGAATCCCGCTAGGGACAAATGTTCGTATGATGAATAGGAATGTTTGTACCCAAGTCTTGGATGTTTATATATTTATTTAAGTATGTCTGTCCGTTATCTAGTAACCATAGCACAGGCTCTGCCTAGTTTGGGACTGGATAATTGGTGTGAATGTCTGAGATATTTATTTATTTATTTGAGCCCGACTGTACTTTTGGTGGTCAAGTGCGACTTTCACCTGTTTTGTTTGGTTCCGGTCACTCTGTCCGTTCATTCGCTCTCCGCCAGGTCACGACTCTACAATCAATGTTACACGGTCAATGACCTGGGGTTTAGCTGATATTACAATGGAGAGAGTCAAATTCCGTTGCAATACTTAGTATCAACATTACCGTGTGGTTTCCGGAGAGTAGAATAGGACCACTCCAACTCTTCCCGTGGATGTCGTACAAGACGACTAAGAGAATACATTATAAAACATCAATCAGGCCTCCCCAACCCGTCTGGCCAGCGCGGGGAGTGTAGGCCAAATCCTCAGTCTGTCTCCGGCAGATGAGAGAGGGTTGTGCTCCTGCAGTGGAGACAAAAATAACCTGATGATGAACATAGAGTAAATAAATAAATCAACATCATTATCATCATATCAGTCCATAGACGTCCACTGCTGGAAAAAGGCCTTCTCCAGTTAACACGACTACACCGGAACCTCCACCATGCGCATCCACCCGTTTCCGGCTACCTTTCTCACTCGTCGGTCAATCTAGAGGCGGAGAGTACCACCCTGTGTCGATAGTCAGTTAAATTAATTTAAAATGGCATGTATTTAACGCGGCGACAAACTAATCTGATTTAGGGTTTTAAAACTAATTAAAATGGGTAGCAAAAATAATAGGTTGGCAGCTACAGTGAAGTAGCATTTTAAGTATAAAGTTGGGCCTGATTCTGAAGGCACAGATTTAAAATTTGACAGCACTAAAATTGGTTTCGTCTTTATCTTCATAATTCTGTGTGACAAGGATAGCAACAGTTTTAGTGATGTCAAATTTTAATGTTGTGCCTTCAGAATCGGGCCCGTAGCAGCTTTATATTGAGTTGAAAGCTTTGTTTTAATTTAAATTGGCAGTGATTTTTTGGTGTGGCAACTGAATTTATTGTTAGGCGACAACTTGACGGTGGATAAAAAGTAGATAGGCTTTCATAAATTATACAATGAGGTTGTTTATAAAATTAACTGAGATGAGAAGAAAATTTGAACATAGTTTTAAAAAACTTACTTTGTGAGACATTTTAAGAGGTCTAAATAAAGCAAATTGTGGCATGCAACAAATTATAGATGGTCTATAGTATTATTTCTTGACATAATTTTTTTTTTTAAATGACGAAACCCGAATTGTGTAAAGTGCGGAGATGCCTAGTTTTCGAGATATGTTTTTTGAAAATTTTGAGGATACATATATTTATTTGGTTGAATACCTACTATCTGGGTCAAAATGCCATCGCGACCTTCGGTCACCCCTCGCAATTAACTTTTGTGTCGGTTGACTAGAATCTGGGACTAGACAAGGACAAGACTAGAAAAGGTAACCTAACACCTCGTCGCGACCTACAGCATCCGTCGATACAGCGTCTCTGCCTACGCCTCTGAGATCAGGGCGTGAGCATTATGTTATTATTGATCTGGTGACCCAAGCATTATCACATTAACAATACCCTCCTTTGTCCTCATCGTAGTCGGGTAAAATACCTATACAGCACACCCATTCAACTATCTTATATGAATAAGAAGTAACCTACAAACTCCCACATGACTTGAATCCAAAATATCACTTACAATTCCTATCACAATTACTGTTATACAATTGAGCGACTTAGTGACTTCCAATGGGAACTAGTTCATACGAACCGCTCTTAAATAACTATTCAAATCTATGATATAAGAGCGAGGAAGAGTTATGAAATAGGGTTAATTATTATAGTTCAACTCATTGTTAGTTCGTGGGAGCTAGTTATGTAATTTGTTAGTTTTGAAGGTTAAATCCAAGCTCATCAATTGGGATGATATCTTTTGCGTCAACTCTTGTAGTTATGTAGTTATGGTGGTCAAGCCTGTAGTAATCAGGTTCAGGGTAGGCCACACCCAGGACATTCATTCTCCTTGCAGCCAGTGCATTGCATTCACACAGCAAGTGTTTCATCGTGTCGCTGTCCTCTCCACAGTTAACGGTTTCTGATAGTCCCATCTTAAGCAGGAGGTGCGTCACACCGAAATGGTCGGTAAACGCTCCTACGATAAGACAGTTTTTGCTAGTACAGTCTGTGTTGTCAATAAGCCTTTAAGCATGTTTCAACTCCCGAAGTGCTCTCCACTCCGCTAGGTGTTGTTCCTTTTATAGCAGTTTTATGGTAGAATCCCATAAATGACTCTGGTCCTGTCAGAGTTTGCTCTGACCCTTTTCTAGCCAGTGCATCAGCGTTCTCATTACCCTCGCCTTCATGCCCCGGGACCCAAACTAGTCGCATTCTGTTGTTATTTCCGTGTGTATTTATTACCTATATAGTTCCTTGGCATGTAGGATATAAGTTCTTATACCAAGTATTAACCTGATTTCAAACCATAAAAACAACATTTAAATAGATTATGACAATTTTGTATTTAAACCGTGAAGGATATCAAATTGTCGTGCTCGATCCGTGATATAAATCGTTTAAAAGCGTGCAAGGGACAAAAACGCCATTACTATACTAAGTTTAGGACGCCTGCACGCTATACGGTTTATCTTATACGTTTTTTCGGCTGAGCATGATCTTACCTACGTAAGATGTTTTGGTATTTATAAATACTCGTTCCGAATATCTTTTATATCATTACCTCTATCCCCTTTTCATTATTATATCAAGCCTTAAACGTACACTGCTGGACATAGCCGGTTCACCTGCCGTGCCGGTACACTCCAGAACTCGTCTGCCCCAACGGTTAAGTTAAAAAAGAAACTCATTGGTACGGACGGGGTTTGAGCCCACGATCTCATGAACGTGAGGCGAGTGTGAGGATAATGGCGCAGTGAACTTGATCCGTTTTTTACTATCACTCGCAAACTCGCATTCAGACAATTCCGTGTCGTGCACGGGCACCCTTATTGTATTGAATGCTCCTGGTTGTATTGGTTTACCACTCTATTTACAAGGTCTTGTGGTAATAGATCTTTTTGTACTTATTGTACTCTCCAGTCTCTGCCAGCATCCTTCTCATCCTAACTATTGACGCTACGGTTAAATAATGTCAATATTTAGTAAATAATTAAATGTTCTGAGTAGTAACTGCACAAGTTTCAAAGTGAATGTGAAAGAGTTGTGGCCACTTGCGTGGAACAGAGCGATTGTTTGGAATGCTCCATCTAGTAGTACATAGAGATCGTTGTTTGCAAGTAATCCTTCGTACCGTTACGGTGAGACTTACATTCTTAGTGTAATTAGTACTTTATTACTATGTTAGTAAAGTACTATATTCATCATCAGGTTATTTTTGTCTCCACTGCAGGAGCACAACCCTCTCTCATCTGCCGGAGACAGACGGTGGATTTGGCCTACACTCCCCGCGCTGGCCAGACGGGTTGGGGAGGCCTGATTGATGTTTTATAATGTATTCCCCTAGTCGCCTTGTACGACATCCACGGGAAGAGTTGGAGTGGTCCTATTCTACTCTACCGGAAACCACACGGCAAAGTACTATATTAGTAAAGTTTTTAACTAGGAATAGGTTTTAACAGCTCCACCCAGTGTCGGACTATGGGACCTATTTAGTGAAATACGTACATACGAGTACATACTCGTAAGATAGTTATTAACACAACATGAGAAAGAAACCGCTGTTTACGTTCACATGTTTACCTGACACAGGCTTCAGGTGTCGAGTAGAAGTTATTAAACATGCTTTTAGAGGCGCAGTATACTTAAGAATCGCTGGGTTCTCGACATATGTTTAATAACAGAAATATATATAGGTAAGTATACTCATTTATTCTATGTATAGTGTAGTGTATAGTACTTGTCTCGAGCGCATATGCCACAGTCGAGACAGTTCCCGCCCAACCGCGAGGAGCGTAAGACGTGGTGTTTGTGTCGGCGAGCCAAGGTTTTATATGAAGAGATAGAACGTTACATATAGTACAATATTTTATTATAAAATTTCAATATCCATGCACATTTTATTTTTATTCTTTTTGACCTACCGCTTGTTTTAGCTTTTCCCACAGTGAAGGTTGGCTGGAAGAGATCTGTTATAGAGATAAGTCCACCTTTGTACACTTTTATGTTATGCCCTTTTTTTGTAAAATTTATGTGCAATAAAGAATATAATAGATTTAGATTTATATATTTCACTTTTACATCTTAAAAAATCAATTTTTGATTTTGACTCTAATACGGTAAAAGGGGTCGTCATAAAATAAAATAATGTATAAATTACAATGTCAACAATTTAAATAATGTCATAGTATATAACATACTATCTATGTCAGTATATAATATTAAAATAAAAGAACTTAAAATACACTTGGTATTAAATTATCATAAATTAAATTAATAAGTATAATATTAGACTAGTATGTATAATTATAATTAACCTAACACAAACAAGGCATGCTGTCGTTGTCTATAATTGGGGTGGCATCTGGCCAATGTACAATTGTAAGCTTTCCTTAAGCAACAATTGATGTACATTCTGTTGGTAACCTAATAAATAAAATAAAATAAGTTACTACAAGAAAAAAAAACATAGATTAATGAGGCTGTCATTTGTTTATTTATACTTTATTGTATTCAAATACAAGTCACACGACTCATTTAAACATATGATGTACAAAGGCGCACTTAACTCTGTAAGAGTTTTCTTCCAGTAAACCTTACACCCGTAAGAGACAAGTCATAGCAGATAGGCAGACAGCAGTGCACATTATTTATAGAGAAAATAAATAGTGAAAAAGAAACCATATATATAAATAGAATAATTTAAATATACTTACAACTATATATGTATATTAAATATAATTATATACACACTCACTCACACTCTAGCCTTGAACATGTTCAACAATGTGCTCTCGCACGAAGCGTTTGGCTTCCTCTTTCATAATCCGAACTTCTAAGGAATGGAACTCCCTACCAGCTTCGGTATGCCACCATTATCATGCTTCATTATCCCTGAGTAATATAGGCATTAAGTAAATACTATAAAAATTAGGGATCCCTCTAAAACTTCAATAATGTAACCCAAGCTGTAAAAATGCAATATAACAAAGAAGTATAATTATTATGTTCGGTACAATTCATATTGCGATTGGTTTGTACTACAGTTGGAGCGACAGTGGGAACGGGAGCGAATTCTGTAGTCCACACGAGCGGAGCCGCGGGCGCAGCTAGTCCAAGATAAAGATCCAAGTTTTACTTGTCTGGAAATACCGAAGCTGAAATTCCATTCCAAACTAAAGCAGTCACGTCAAGTCTCGTAGTTATGATTCATAATTTATGGCGCAGGTCACTGATCTCACTTTCATTACCATCCACTTTCCTCACCACCTTCGACCTTGTCACTAATAAAACCTGAGACTAGTTCCGATTGTAATGCATAACCATGAGAGTGTTCCGACGACCGATGGTAATGACATTCGTTCTTTAATGATGAATATTTTATGCTGATAATCGGATCACCATTAAATTTCACATCTTGCAACACCTGCAGACTGACTTAATGATTTTGCGGAGAAATTCAGCATCTTGTATAATTCAATTCATAATCATCAGCCTTCAGCAGCGCTGAAGTTAAAACTAAATGTTACTCCGAGTTAAGCTCTCTGTTTCAGTGAAAAGTCCATCATAATCGGTTTAGTAGTTTTTACGTGATGCGTGCACAAACTAACAAACATAAAAAATTCAAAAAGATAGAATTTATTTTTTGGTTATATCTGATTTTCATCCTCAGTCGAAGTACATCCACTGCAGAACATAAGCCTTCCCAATAGAATGCCACTTTTGTTGGGCTGTTCATTGGGGAATTTGCCATAATCACCACGCTTGGCAGGCGGATTGGTGATCGCAGTATATACACAGGAGAACGAGAGAGGGAGAGAGATCCACGCTATAAATTAGAAAGAGAAACATGTTGACTTATAACGTTGTCACGATCGACTATGTTCGCACGTGGGGTGCAGCCCTACCATAATTTACGGACAGGCTGGTCCTCCTGTAGAGTAGTAGGTAATTTAATTCGTTCGCTTGTGTGGAGTTATTAGACGCAACGCACGTAATCGAATAACACATTGATATGATAAGCCTATCATACTGATTAAAACTGTGTGTGACCAAACGGTCTTATACTTTGGCAAATAACTCCCCTGGGCTAACGCAATAAAAGTAAAACCTCTGCAATTAACTATACATAATTTTTTTATTTCTTAGTTTTGATTTCTAATTCAAGATAAATTACCATAAAATTGCAAGATCTTATTTACATAATTTCCAAGTCCTCCACGCTCCGTGGGTCTCTATGCTTTATGGTTTTAGAACCGTGTCGGAGACGACACTTTTCCCATGGCTGGAACTCTATTTTACTCTATAGGTCACATTGCGAACAACTTTCTTCAATGACACCTCATTACCATGGTCAGTTACTCATTGTCAGTACCATGGTCGATTAGTCATTACCATGCTTCGATGGATTTCAGTTATTGAATTATATTTTATTTGTTCAGTTCATTGCCAATGTCGATACACTTTCTCGTGTCTATTTTATTCCTTTTTTGAATTCGTTTATTTTCGTATGCCATTTGAAAGCTATTGACATGACGAATGTCACATATCCATAAAGTTAAATTTATATTGTCACAAAATCCAAAATCAATTGAGTTTATATACTATTAGCTGTTGCCCGCGATTTCGTCCGCGACAACTTAACATCACAAATATTATGTGTTTCCCGTAGGAATGAGATGTTTTTTGGGATAAAAACTATCCTATGTCCTATTCCAGGAACTAACCTATATGTGTGCCAAGTTTCATCACGATCCGTCCAGTGGTTGAAGCGTGATTGAGTAACAAACATCCAAATATCCAAACTTTCATATTCATAATATTAGTAGGAAGGATTAGCAAGGTCTAAGTAATTTTAAAATGAACCTTATGTGTTTGGACTTTCCTTGTCATTCCCCTGTCCTTTGTTTTTGGATCGTAATATTACCGAAGGGATTTCATCACCGGCGGTGCGTGTGGTAATGACAAACGTCTGCGTTTCTCAACACTTTCTCCGCTGCCCGCCCGCGGGGGCGTTCCGACCTGCGTTTGGGAACAACTGGTTTTCGGCTTTTACTTTCATCCGATTTTGTAATCTGTGTAACTTTTTTATGCTAAATTTGAAAGGTCAGTTTCCTTCGGCGGTTGTGTGTGTTTGTGCTTGCTGTGGGGTTCCCGGTGTAGAATAGGACCACCCCAAATCTTTACGTGGGTGTATGTATGTATGTATGTAAACAACAACAATAATAAAATAGGAATTAAACTGTGTACAAAGGCGGACTTATCCCACTTAGGGATCTCTTCCAGTCAACCTTAGAGTAACCGAAAGGACAAGTATAATGCGTTTAGTACCAAATTAGATAAAGAAATGTACCTACTTGTCGTCAAGACGAGTAAGAAATTGCATTTAGTGTTATTCGATTATTTACGTGCGTGTAACTCCACACGAGCGAACAGATTTAATTACCTGCTACTCTACAGCAGCACCAGCCTGTCCGTGAATTATGGCTACTCCACCCTACGCGCGAACATAGTCGATCAAGACAACGTTATAACTCAAAAACATACATGTTTCTCTTTCATAGACATATACATAATTTATTAGTAATATTCATTACATGTCATTAACTTAAAAATATTTTTTCTTACCAATTGTTAGCATAAAAAAAAATTAAAATAAAATACAAAACAGAGAAATGTCAAAAAATAATAATATTAATATTTCTAATTTATAGCGTGGATCTAAGATCATTACTGCGAACAGCAATCCAAGCGGGATTCCAAGCGTGGCGATTATGGCTGACCCCTTTTGGACAGCCCACCAAAAGTGTCATTCTATTGGGGAGAACTGTCCAGCAGTGGACGTATTTCGGCTGATGATGGATATCAGTAAATCATTCACTGGGCAATGTATACGCTTCTATAACAAATTGTCAGAGGAAATCTTACATTGGCGATCTATCGTCTCTGCCTACCCCTCTGGGAAAAAGGCGTGAGCATTATGTATGTATTCTTACATATGACTAACAGACAGTTTAAGGAATCACATTATAAAACAATTTTGTAAGAAAGCCTGTTATAAAACTGACAATTATTTGTATGACAAAGATGCCTGGTACTAATGTTGCTTTAGCTTAGCACAATTTGTATAATATTGTATACAAACTTCGCTCAGCGAGCTATGGAGAGGGTTATGCTTGGGGTTGCTTTGAAGGATATGATTCGTAATGAAGAAAGAGGGTGACCGACATAGCAACATTGAATGATGACCTAGACGTCGAGAGAGAGCGCAGGGCGCTGTCGGTGCGTGGTAATATGCTGGTTCGCAGATTTGCACGCTGTTCTATAACAGTCAAAATAACTCTTTTTAAAGCTTACTGCCAGGTTTTCTACGCGGGCAGTCTGTGGACCACATACACCAAGCGTGCCTACAGCGCACTGCGCGTACAATATAATAACATTTTCAGGGCCCTGTTGGGGCTGCCCCGATACTGCAGCGCGTCAGGGATGTTCATCATTAGACACTGGGTGGGGCTGTTGAAACCTACTCGTATATCTAGTTATTTAAGAAATTAGTTAATAAGTTTACTAACACTATGGATATCTTATCTGAAATAAATAAATAATAAAATAAATAGCTGAAAGAAGTAAGCTGAAGTCCAGTGCGCGGGCATCTGTCGGCCGTTGGGGCAGACGAGTTCTGGAGTAGAAACCGCGGGGTGGCACGCTCGGACCGCCCCAGGTAGACCTGAAGAAGGTGGTTGGAAGCGGCTGGACCGGGTATAAGGGCTGATATGAAGTAATGAAATAAACTTGATTTTAAAATACGTGTAGATAGAAGTCTGTTGCGCCGTTTCTTCTTCACAGGGATAGCACCTAGGAAGCGGTCCTAATTTATAAAAAAAAAATCACATAAGTCAATAAGTGTCATCATCATCATCAGGTTAGTTTTGTCTCCACTGCAGAAGCACAACCCTCTCTCATCTGCCGGAGACAGGCGGAGGATTTGGCCTACACTCCCCGCGCTGGCCAGACGGGTTGGGGAGGCCTGATTGACGTTTTATAATGTATTCCCTCAGACGCCTTGTACGACATCTACGGGAAGAGTTGGAGTGGTCCTATTCTACTCTACCGGAAACCACACGGCGAAAACCACATATAAGTGTACCCGTGTGCAATAAAGACTTTAGACTTTGACTGGATATATCTTCTCATAGACTTCTTCTAGCCCAGCTTCTCTCATCTAAAGAGTATTCTCTGTGAAATTGATGTCAAATAAACGCATTTACTTTAAAAAAAATAACTCTCACCAGCCTTCGCGGAATTCTCCGCCTCCTATAAAACTGGCTGCCGCAAAAGGCGGTGAAATATTCGCTTTTTAGTAAAGCGCACGGAAGCGGCCGTTTTCACTTTCGCCCAAACTCGTTATACTGCCTGCGACATGGGCATGTGCGCAAGAGTTGTTTATGCGTGGTGTAATCCTCAAAACACGCAGACGGCGACTGCGCGGCGAAGGCGTGGCGGCAGCGGTATACTCCATACAAAAGGTTGTCTGGAAGAAATCGCTTAAAGCAATAAGACCTCCTAAATTGTACTATTTGTGATTTTTATAACTTGTAACTGTATTTGTTTGTGCAATATATTGTATTGTATTGTATTGTAAATCCCGCTTCTTATACGCTGTGTGGAATGTCTCATACTAAATCGAACAATACAAAAGACCAGAGCACGCCTCCGCCACTCATTCGCTTTCTGTGCGTTCCGTGTTTAACAGCTGCACTCCTACCCCACTGCTGGACATAGGCCCTTCTTTCCCCTCGCGCACCTGGTCCTCCGCCCCCTCAGGAGTTACCAGCCACTCACAGTCGGCGCTCATGCAAACGAACAGACTTCATTACCTACTACTACTACAGGCGCAAACTATCATAACTAAATAACAAACTAGCGGGATTCGAACCCGCAACCTCCGGCGTGGCAGTCCGAGAGCTACCCGTTCCGCCATGGAGGTCGTCTTGCCTCGCTATAGTAACTAATACGTTACGTTTCCAGAACATTACGTAACAAGTCCGTCGGCGTTGCCCGACGTGTCGTAACGTATCTACTTGTAATGTATCAGGTTCATCTATGGAGTAACCGACTACATATATGTTCGGGTTGTTAACCTTTACTAGAGCCGTGGTAGCCGGTTGGTTGTGCACTCGCCTCACGTTCATGAGGTCCTGGTACAAGCCCCGCCCGTACCAATGAGTTTTACCAAACTTAAGTACGGTTTATTTATAATACCACAGACTTTTCGGTGAAGGAAAACATCGTGAGGAAACCTGCATATGCCGAAGAAGAAATTCTGAGGCGTATGTGAAGTCCACCAAATGGGCTTGGGGCACCGTTGATGGTCAGGGGTTTGGCACAAAAGATCCTGAAGGGTCGAAGTGTCGCCAGGTCTTCCTGGCCCCCTGAGAAGATAAGATAACCTTTACTACACGTTTGCCTTAGAAGCAGAGATCTGGAGATGTAGTGTATTTTTTACCCACGACGGAACGGAGACGGCCAACGATATCTATGTACTACTAGATGGAGCGTTCCAAACAATCGCTCTGTTCCACGCGAGTAGCCACAACTCTTTCACATTCACAATGAAACTTGTGCAGTTACTACGCAGAACATTTAATTATTACTAAATAGTGACGCTACGGTTAAATAATGTCAATATTTAGTAAATAATTAAATGTTCTGAGTAGTAACTGCACAAGTTTCAAAGTGAATATGAAAGAGTTGTGGCTGCTTGCGTGGAACAGAGCGATTGTTTGGAACGCTCCATCGTCCCTAGAGATCGTTGGACGAAACTAATTTTAGCGCTGTCAAATTTTAACATTGTGCCTTCAGAATCGGGCCCATCGTCTCCTCTCAATGATAATTTACCCTTTGGGTTAATTTGAATCTAGACGGATAAAGTATTGGAACATGCGATTCAAGGGTCCTTTTTACTTCTACAAATTACCATCCTCATCACCGGACAGTCCGAGGAATATATCGAACCGGAAGCTCCTATCACAATAGACAGACTCCTTAACTGCGCTGAGCTTCTTCTTCTACTCCGTCGTTCCCTCACTGCTGAGGATCGCGACTGTATAAAATACGCCTCCACGCATAGCGGTCATTGGCCAGCCGCACCGCTTCATATAAGAACCCTCCAGCCAACCTCCTCACCGGGTCTGACCTCCTAGTAGCTCTAGAGCTCGCTTCTTCTGTGTCGTTCCCTCATTGCTGAGGATCGCGACCGCATAAAATGCTCCTCCATGCATAGCGGTCATTGGCCAGCCGCACCGCTTCATATAGGGATCCGCCAGCCACCCTCCTCACCAGGTCTGACCTCCTAGTAGGAGCTCGTCCTCTGGCACGCCTGCCCTCCACTTGTCCCAGAATGAGGCGGCGCTGAGCTATACAATTTCCCCCATTTTCCACTTTTACCGGAAACGAGAGTGGTTCGCTAAATATGTATGTATGTCTGTAGGACCGGTCGGTAGGGACTGGTTTCGGATGGCTGCGTCCGATGATGGCATATATTATGGTCACTGCCAGTAGTATCCTGTGCCTCGCTTTCTAGAGAATTTCTGGCCTTATTTTCTTGTCTTCACTGGTTTATTTATGATCATAAATGGTTTTGATTTGATCTGATGACTCATCATCATCATCATCAGCCCGAAAGAGTCCACTGTTGGATATAAGCCTCTCCCAAGGTGCGCCACTGAACCCGATCTTCGGTTCTTCTCATCCAGTCTGCCAGCCGCCTTACGCAGATCGTCGCTCCATCTAGCCAGGGGGCGTCCTACACTACGCCTGCCCAGTCGCGGTCTCCACTCGAGAACTCGTTTACCCCAGCGGTAATCGGTTCTCTGACTGATGTGACCAGCCCACTGCCACTTCAGCGTACTAACTTTTTAAGCTAAATTCTCTGATGACTAAAGTCGTGGTGATCAGTTGGAAGTACCTACTCTCGCCATACGTTTGTCAAGTCAAAGGTTCAATCAAATTTGGTTCTTGACAACTTTGGATTTATTTAGAACTTTACATACATCTTAATGCTCATGCTATGATCCGAGAGGAGTAAGCAGAGACCATGTATGAGTTATTTAAGAGCGGTTCATATGAACTAGTTCCCATTGGAAGTAACTAAGTCACTCTATTATATAACAGTAGAATGTGATAAGAATTGCAAATGATATTTTGGAATCGGTTTGGAGACTACTTCTTTTGAACCCCTATTTTACCACCTTAGGGGTTGAATTTTGAAAAAGTCTTCGATAGTGCATACCGGGGATACATCTTTGTGCTAAATTTGAAGTTTCTAGAGCAATCGGTTTGGAGATCGGACTTTTTAGGGTTCCGTAGCCAAATGGCAAAAACGGAACCCTTATGGATTCGTCATGTCTGTCTGTCTGTCTGTCTGTCCGTCCGTATGTCACAGGCACTTTATTCCGAAACTATAAGAACTATACTGTTGAAACTTGGTAGATGTATTCTGTGAACCGCATTAAGATTTTCATACAGAAATAAAAAAAAAAAAAATTTGGGGGTTCCCCATACTTAGAACTGAAATTCAAAAAAAATTTTTTCATCAAACCCATACGTGTGGGGTATCAATGGATAGGTCTTCAAAAATGATATTAAGGTTTCTAATATCATTTTTTTCTAAACTGAATAGTTCGCGCGAGAGACACTTCCAAAGCTGTAAAATGTGTCCCCCCCCCCCCCCCCCCCTGTAACTTCTAAAATAAGAGAATGATAAGACTAAAAAAATATATATGATGTACATTGCCATGCAAACTTCCGACGAAAATTGGTTTGAACGAGATCTAGTAAGTAGTTTTTTTTAATACGTCATAAATCGTAAACCACAATACTATTATTAAAACATCGATCAAAGTTACAACGAACTACTATAACTTTTATATTTTGTTACTTGCTGCTACGGAACCCTTCATGGGCGAGTCCGACTCGCACTTGGCCGCTTTTTATACTTAATTTGTTTGGTTGCTACTCTAGTGCAGGTTGGCATTTGACTACCTTGATGTTATTGTTGCCTACGCAGCCAGTTAACCGTCAGTCACAATTTCAAACCGGTTTGGCTCAACGTGTACCGGTTCTATTATAAGCTGGACCTCGGTCACTCTTCCTGTCGTTTCTCTACTTTTTTTTTAAAACACAACTAGTGAATCTCACTATGCCCATGATAATATGATTGTCTGTACAGAACAAAGATCTCTACGTACTACTAGATGGAGCGTTCCAAACAATCGCTCTGTTCCACGCAAGTAGCCACAACTCTTTCACATTCACTTTGAAACTTGTGCAGTTACTACGCAGAACATTTAATTATTTACTAAATATTGACATTATTTAACCGTAGCGTCAATGTTTAGTAATAATTAAATGTTCTGCGTAGTAACAGAACAAGTTTCATTGTGAATGTGAAAGAGTTGTGGCTACTTGCGTGGAACAGAGCGATTGTTTGGAACGCTCCATCTGGTAGTACATAGAGATCGTTGAAACAGAATGGAAAAAATTAATTCGTATAAATTGAAAATAAGTTGCCTATTTTATTGTTTTTAGTGTAGGTCAGACTTTAAATGGCGAAAACATGTCATTCATAGTGCCGGATGCAGTTTTAATTGCTCTATTACATACATACATAATGCTCACGTCTTGGTCCCAGAGGGGTAGGCAGAGACGATGCATCGCCAAGTACATGAATCATGTCAGCCTTTAGACGTCCACTGCTGGACATAGGCCTTCCCCAATGAACGCCACCACACCCGGTCCTCCGCCCTCCGCATCCAGCCGCTTCCGGCCACCTTCTTTAGGTCGTCGGTCCATCTAGCGGCGGGGCGTCCCACCCTGCGCGTGCCAATCCGCGGTCTCCACTCCAGAACTCGTCTGCCCCAATGGCCGTCGGTTCTGCGACAGATGTGGCTCGCCCACTGCCACTTCAGCCTGCTAATCCTTTCGGCTATGTCGGTCACCTTCGTTCTTCGTCGGATCTCTTTACATGAATAATACTACCTAATTCCGATTACTGATAATGGATGTACTTCTTTAGAAAAAATCCTGGTGGGCTACTAGATAGTGCATGTTCGTGAATTAGGTGAATCTTATTATTAATCAGTCGTGGTCAGTAGACATTTATTTATGTCCAGAAGCGGACGTTATCAGGCTGAAGTATCCTTAAGTACGAATTTGAAATGAAATGAAATATTTATGGTTGATTATAGGTTATTCATAATACAGTTTTCATCATCATCATCAGGTTATTTTTGTCTCCACTGCAGGAGCACAACCCTCTCTCATCTGCCGGAGACAGACGGAGGATTCGGCCTACACTCCCCGCGCTGGCCAGACGGGTTGGGGAGGCCTGATTGATGTTTTATAATGTATTCCCTCAGTCGCCTTGTAAGACATCCACGGGAAGAGTTGGAGTGGTCCTATTCTACTCTACCGGAAACCACACAGCAGGCCAAATCCTCCGTCTGTCTCCGGCAGATGAGAGAGGGTTGTGCTCTTGCAGTGGGTAAAAAATAACCTGATGATGATGATGAAAGAGTTTATCTATATCTATCTACGAGTGAAACGAAAGTTTTAACCGGTCAAATTACAATCTCTATTACATTCAGGAAGGAGTTCAAAGCTAGTAGCGATTAAGTTACCTAGACAACTTGTAAGTGCAGTATAACTGCACTTACAAGTTAAGTTAATACTTAACTCTACCATTAAAGACATAAAGACAATTTAATTATTCTAAGCACGAGGGTTAGTAGATACTAAAAACTTAATATTTATAACTTATTTGCTATTTTATTTTATTTATTATAGTCATATAAGTACCTAAAGTAAGGGAATACATTATAAAACATCAATCAGGCCTCCCCAACCCGTCTGGCCAGCGCGTGTGGTGTAGGCCAAATCCTCCGTCTGAAGAGGTTGTGCTCCTGCAGTGGAGAAAAAATAACCTGATGCTGATGATGATATAATATATACATTTCGTCGATAAACGACATTACCTTTTCCGATCTCTGGTTACTGTCGGCGTCGCATACTCGCATCGCCCCCGGCCAGCCATGCGTGCCGATGCTTGTAGATAAATAGAGCGATGCGGGTACACTCGGCGCCGCACCAACTGTGCACGTTGGGGCCCGCCGAAGGTACGAGACCGCCGGTCATGCGGATGTGTCGAAATGTTTCAAGCTTTACGAGAGGTTATAAATAAATATTACAACTAGCTTTTGCCCGCGACTTCGTCCGCTTAAATTTCGATATTTACACATCTTGAATTTCAAAATAGGAATGTATCATTTTAAGCTTCCCGTAGGAATGAGATGTTTCTTTGGGATTAAAACTATCCTTTGTCCTATTCCAGGACAAAACCTATGTGTGTGCCAAGTTTCATCCCGATCCGTCCAGTGGTTGAAGCGTGATCGAGTAAAAAACATCAAAACTTTCCCATTTATAATATTAGTGGGATACATACTCTTGTTAGGATTTCCTCCTGTGCTATGGGAATTAAACAACGATAGAACAATTCACAAATATAACATCCAAACGGGACTAACTTGTACAATTTGTACCAAGTAGTATGTTCTCAGTAGGAATAGAACCCACTGCCTCTGGCGCTTAAATCCATTTACCAAGTCACTAGGCAAATGATTCAGGTTTGACCGCTTCGTTGGCAGCATGCAAAAATGTGTCTAAGTCGCTCGACTTAGCGTTTAACTGTAGGTACCTATCGCAGTAGGTTCGTTTGAGTGACGGAGCCTTGTTGCGGTCTTTGGGTGTAGTAGTGTAAAGTAAAAAAAGCGGCCAAGTGCGAGTCGGACTCGCCCATGAAGGGTTCCGTAGCAGGAAGAAACAATATAAAAGTTATTGTAGTTTAGTTACCAAGTTTCAACAGTATAGTTCTTATAGTTTCGGAATAAAGTGGCTGTGACATACGGACGGACAGACAGACAGACAGACATGACGAATCCATAAGGGTTCCGTTTTTGCCATTAGGCTACCCTAAAAAGATGCATCGTAAGCGAATATGTTTATGAATGTCATGTCAATGTTGCAGGCCGATCATAAATTTAATTAAATTATGCATCACCGTGCATTTACAAATTCATCAATGGAGTAATAGTTCTTTTGCAACAAGAAGCGTTTCAAAGTGTTTTTAAACATTATCTATGATTTTAAATTGAGTGGGACATGCTTATACACACGTATGCAAAAGGCAGAAGCGATTTAACTATACAAATATTTAAATTTAATATTATATACTGACATAGATAGTATGTCATATACTATGACATTATTTGAACTGTTGACATTGTAATTTATATTTTGTACATTATTTTATGACGATCCCTTTTACCATATTAGAATGACATGTAAAATTGAATTTTTAAGATGTAAAAGTGAAATAAATAAATCTAATCTAATCTAATCTAATCAAGGTATTTACTGTGGGATGAGAAACAAAGTGTGCATCTATTTTGGCGGTTGACTGTACGCAATGAACGCGGACGCGGGAGTTTCTACCGCATTCTGTGTTGTACGGACCGACGGACGACATGATTCATCTGTAGGAGAATATATAACACTAACTGTGCCTGCGACTTCGTCCGCGCATATCACACTCCGCCCTCCCGCCAGCTCTTCTCCTTCCGTTTCCTAACTTCCCCTGAACCCCCTCCTGTTTAGTAAGCTCAAAATAAATAAATATGTCAGACATTCACACCAATTATCCAGTCCCAAACTAGGCAGAGCCTGTGTTATAGTTACTAGATAACGGATACACATACTTAAATAAATATATAAACATCCAAGACTTGGGTACAAACATTCATATTCATCATACGAACATTTGCCCCTAGCGGGATTCGAACCCGCAACCTCCGGCGTGGCAGTCAGAGAGCTACCCGTTCCGCCACGGAGGTCGTCATATATTATATCATATACAAACATCTCCATATATCTATCTATATATATATATAAAAATCAATTGCCATGCGTTAGTATCGCCAAAACTTTAAAATGGCTAGCCCAAAGGAACAGCTGAAAAATCGAAAAAATCAAGAAGGGGAGGGCAAAACTATATATATAGAGTTTATATATATATATTTCATTCCAGATTCATAGTCCTATGAAAACCAACGCTATTTACGTCTCGGTAACATATACATGAAAGGGTCACCAGCAGCAAAAACAGGTTTGTATTACCATGTAAACTTTGCAGTCCACTTAGGAACACCATCTATTGTGTATTTTGTTTTCGAGACGCAAATGCGTTTGTTTTCATAGGACTATTAATCTGGAATGAAATATAGGTGTTTGTATATAATATAAAATTACATACGTATACATTGTCTATTAATAAATAAGGATTTTCTCTTGTACTATGCGTCGGGTGGTTTTCAGCTTACAATACCGCCCCCCAATTCTTCCCGTGGTGGGCGTCGTCAAGTCGACTTAGGGATTGCACCAGGGACGGGCAGCAGCGTTCTCCTGTGTATATTAAGATTATTACTGCGATCACCAATCCGCCTGCCAAGCGTGATGATTACGTCAAACCAAAAGTGGCCATTCTATCAGCAGTGGACGTGTGTAGTCTGATAATGATGATTAGGGGGGGTATAGATCGCTTCATCATCGTCATCAGCCAACACAAGCCTCCCCAATAGAATGCCACTTTTGGTGGGCTGTCCATTGGGGGATTTGACATAATCACCACGCTTGGCAGGCGGATTGGTGATCGCAGTAATGATTCAAATTCAAATTCAAATATTCTTTATTGTGCACCAAAACATATACATTTTTAATAAAAACAAATCTTACATAGAAGGATGAATTTAGTGTACAACGGCGGCCTTATCGCTTTCAGCGATTTCTTACAGGCAACCTTTGGGAGGTGGCGAATTTTTGAGGAGTGGAAATACTGGATGCAAAGAGTATACAATTTATATAACATAAACTTGCATGAATACTTAAATAAATATATGCCTACAAACCGATAACTAGTAATACGAAATACATACTTAATTTAATACATATAAATAACTAGTAAATACATACTTAAATAAATACATACAAAAATAGAAAAATAAATACGAAACACTCTATTACGTAATCTGTTCAGTAGCCGCATTGTGAATTATAGTGAACACGCAGAAGCTGTTTAAATATGGGAAGTGATTTTGCTTGTCTGATGGGAGCCGGCAAAGCGTTCCACAACCGTACGGCCTGGACCGTATAAGAGCCACTGTAAAATTGTGTCCTGTGCGAGGGACATTGCAAAAGCATCTGAGTACAGGAGCGAGGATGACGACCGTGGACAGCCGCACGCAGCATAAACCTCTCTTTGAGATATTGCGGGGTGCGGGGGTTGTGGAGCACATTGTACAAGGTGGAGAGAATATGCGTATTGCGCCTGAGACGAATAGGTAGCCACTTTAATTTGGCTCGAAACTCAGAAACATGGTCAAATTTACGTAACCCGAAAACGAAGCGAATACACATATTCTGTAACCGTTCGAGCTTATTCAATAGCTCTTCTGTGGGATCGAGATAGCAGACGTCCCCGTAGTCCAGGATGGGCAATAAGAGAGACTGTGCGAGCGCAAGTTTAGTACTCATAGGAAGGAAATTATGAAGGCGTTTCAGG
Organism: Esperia sulphurella; assembly: GCA_947086405.1. Classification (NCBI taxonomy): domain Eukaryota; kingdom Metazoa; phylum Arthropoda; class Insecta; order Lepidoptera; family Oecophoridae; genus Esperia; species Esperia sulphurella. Next base: position 509,599 of record OX352280.1, read on the forward strand.
GAGTGCATTGCAGCAAACATCTTCCTGCTGACCTCGCCTATCTGAGAAGACCAAGAGAGTGTACGATCGAAGATGATGCCTAAATTTTTAACAGTTTGGCAATAAGGAATTGGGGTGCCATTAAGGGATAATAAAGGAAGTGCGGACATGTTAATTTTAATCAATTGACGGGAGCCTCCTATGATGATGGCCTGCGATTTCTCAGGATTCACGTTGAGACCATACGAAGCTGACCATAATGAAATTTGAGCTAAGTCAGCATTCATTTTATTTACAGCACTATGTAGGTTTTCAACGGACTCCCTGGTATATAATTGCAGGTCATCAGCATAAAGGTGATAGGATGAAATGATCTTAATATACACAGGAGAACGCTGCTGCCCGTTCCTGGTCCGGTCCCTTAGTCATCTAGGGCCTAATCGCAGTAATGATCTTAATATCTACTCAGTATAACGCTGCTGCCCGTTCCTGGTCCGGTCCCTGGCCGCCCCTGCATATGGTTACAGGCTATAAAGTAACCAAGAAAGACACTCGACGTGACGGTTCAGTGACGCGGGGCGGTGACACTTGCCGTAACACCAGTAACAGGTTCGATGCTCGGTCAGCGAGCTAATTACCTCTAATTACTCGATATAATGTTTTTTGTTGTTGCAGGTAAGCAACTGTTGCAGAACTAATTAATAAAATTAATAAAAACATCTAGGTAAGTTTATGCTCAGTTGGGGGAACATCGCACTGCGTACTGCGAATGTATAGGCTTCTACAACAAACTACCAGAGGACATCTTAAATATGACGGACAGAAAGTTTAAGATTCACATTAAAAAACAACTTTGTAAAAAAGCCTATTATAAAATAAACGATTATTTGAATGACAAAGATGCCTGGTACTAATGTCGATTCAGCTTCGCAAAATCTTTATTAATTGTATGCAAACTTGATTTTTAAAAGATGTGTTGCGTGAAGTTTGTTGCGCCGTTTCTTCTTCACAGCGCTAACACCTAGGAAGCGGTAGTCGATAAAAAAAATGACTAAATAAATGTACCAAGTGTACTCATATGCAATAAATGATTTTGACTTTGGCTTTGGGGGGACGAGGGGTCCAATCTTATTTTTCTTATTTATTATGTACATTAATTATTATCAGGGATCGAAATTAGGTAGTGGCGAAATATTTATGTTAGTATGTTATACTAGCCGTGCCCGCGGCTTCGCTCGCGTGGACTACTAACTTTCAATCCTACTTCGACTCCGACCCCGACCTAGAAGCCCACGCCCACTCTTACTCCCACGCGTGGACAACTTTTTTTTTTTTTTAAATGACATTGCTATTGGCCCTGAAGGCCTTCACAGCTTCACCGGAGGGAGAGCGAGCGCAGGTGCGCTCGGCTCAGTTAGCTGGCGCAGAGGGCGCTCAGCGCTAATTTTAGGGGGGTGCAACTGGCCTAAGGGCGCCCATGGGGCACGGACCTCGGCTTAGGACGTTGCTGTGAGTCTGTATAGTCGGGGAGAAGCGACCGGAGGTGTGACGATAGCGTGAGTATCTGTGTGAGGTGGAGGTGGGGCGCCGTCCTCGCCGGCGAGGGCGGTATGTCGGTGCAGTGTTCCTATCGGGCGCCTGGCGGCGGATTGCCAGTGTGATCTCGTCGTCAGGATCGTCTAGTACATGTCTAGGTCGACGCTTTCGGACGCTTGCGTCTGTGCGAGGGTGGTAAGTGGTGGCACTCACCAAACGCTGGTTAGGATGTTCAGTAGCGGCATCGAAGAAATCCCTAGATCTTAAAGTGGACAACTTAACATTACACTTTATTATATACTCTCCTGTCATGAGTAAACGTCATCCCAATGTCCTATTCCATGACTTAACCTATATGTGTGCAAAGTTTCATCGCGATCCGTCCAGTAGTTGAAGCGTGATTGAGTAACAAACATCCAAATATCCAAACTTTCGCATTTATAATCATAGTGGGATTGACACTATTTTATTTATTTTACTGAGAAAATTAAAAAAAACCAAAAAAACTGCTTACTTTGGGGTTTTCATGGTTCTTGGCCTGGTTGACAGATTTTAGAGATGACAACGTTAATCCAGGCGAACAGACAGACGGACAAAATACGTCGTATAAGGGTTTCCGTTTTTACGGTACCCTACTATCTATGGTCATTTACGACATCCGCAGGTAGTTCAATATATAGAAGGTACAGGCGTGCCCAAGCGTGCTGCTATAAATCTAGGCAGGCAATAATTTGTGGCTAGATCTAGGTTACAGTATCTAACCGCGGCAGGTACTGGACCGGCGGTCACGTCTGAAGAGAAAGCGACTTCGGGTTCGACTCCTGGTTCGAGCAAATTGGTTGAATCTGGTGGGACTGAGAGTAAATAATATACAGAATGTAATATTTCGCTTTTTCGCTTCGTTTCTATTTTATTGATGTTGTTGTAATAATTAGGTTTATACAACGATCTCTATGTACTACTAGATGGAGCGTTCCAAACAATCGCTCTGTTCCACGCAAGTAGCCACAACTCTTTCACATTCACAATGACACTTGTGCAGTTACTACGCAGAACATTTAATTATTACTAAATGTTGACGCTAATAATGTCAATAAGTAAATAATTAAATGTCCTGAGTAGTAACTGCACAAGTTTCATTGTGAATGTGAAAGAGTTGTGGCTACTTGCGTGGACAGAGCGATTGTTTGGAACGCTCCATCTAGTAGTACATAGAGATCGTTCGTTTTATAATGATGTTTCCTTCATCACTTTACTTAAAGTGATGCAGTTATTACATAAGCTCCTATGTATGTATGGCTTTAACCTACATTAGAACAGGTCACTTTGGATCTACACAATGTACAATCGCCTGTAGCCGGACGGACAGACCGACATACAAATAACGCTTTGTTTGCAGTAATTGCTTGTAGTGAAAGTTAGGGCTTCGCTAGCGGACACGAGGAAAAGTTATAAGTATACAAATACTACTTGTAACCACAGTATTTGCATAATACTGTCTTTCGGCGCACCCTTACCCACTACCATTATAGGCGTATCAGCATCAGCGTCCGTACACATGCGTGTGTCATCATCATCAGGTTATTTTTGTCTCCACTGCAGGAGCACAACCCTCTCTCATCTGCCGGAGACAGACGGAGGATTCGGCCTACACTCCCCGCGCTGGCCAGACGGGTTGGGGAGGCCTGATTGATGTTTTATAATGTATTCCCACAGTCGCCTTGTACGACATCCACGGGAAGAGTTGGAGTGGTCCTATTCTACTCTACCGGAAACCACACGGCAATTACCTTATCAGAAATTATTTTCTTCGGGGGAAAAAATGTTGTATTATTGATGGTTATCACGTTCATCGAGCGACGAATCGCACAACAAATCGCTGTTAGAGTATAATGTCTGCGGGTGTCGAGTGAGCCCATTGTGTGGATGGAAGCGAGATCCAGTTAGTAATAGAGAGTGTAATCGTTAAGTCTCGCCAGGCGATTCTATTCCATAAATATCAGCGACTAGCTATGCCCGCGGCTCCGCTCGCGTGGACTACAGAATTAAATAGAGTTGAATAAAGCTCCAGCTCGTACTCCTGGAAATATTTTCAATGTACAGCCACGCGAAGGTTCTATCCCACTGATATTATAAACGCGAAAGTATGGATGGATGTTTGTTACTCTTTCACGTAAAAACTACTGAATGGATTTTAATGAAACTTTACAATAATATAGCTTATACATCAGAATAACACATAGGCTACAACTTATAAAGATATTGTGTGAATTGTCCAAAATATCAAGTAAGTAGGAAAAAATCTACCATCTGCGAGCCATAAAATTATAATTTTAATGTCATAATATTAGTTCTTTTCTACGCCACGCTAATATAAGCTACTCGAAATACTAAACCTGCGCAGACGAAGTCGCGGGAACCAGCTAGTCATTAATAATTTCCGCAGCGCATGCGGTGAATGACAGTTTATGGAAATTTTTTTTACACCTTGGGTTACATTATTGAAGTTTTAGTAGGGATCCCTAATTTTTTATAGTAATAAATATAGCCTATATTACTCAGGGATAATGTAGCATTCTAATGGTGAAAGAATTTTTGAAATCGGTCCAGTAGTTTTTGAGTTTATTGGTTACAAACATACATATCTTTCCTCTTTATAATATTATAGTGTAGATATCCAAAAACTTTGAACTGATATCAAAACTGAATTACCTAACTAGCTGTGCCCGCGGCTCCGCTCGCGTGGACTACACAATTCTTTTTAATCTCACTCTCTATTCAACTTTGACTTCGACTGCGACCCTGACGCCCACTCCAGTTCCAAATGCAGTGCTAATTCATCGCAAACTGAATTGTACCGAACATTATAATTATATTTCTTTGTTATATTGCATACCTACTAATGTATGTATTAGAAAGCTAAAGAAATCCCAAAACTTTTGATTGAGTAAGCCGTTTGCGATGAAATGATGCACAGAATGCCATTTTTGGTGGGCTGCCCAGTTGCCATAATCACCACGCTTGGCAGGCGGATTGGTGATCGCAGAGAACGTTGCTGCCTGTCCCTGATACAATCCCTTAGTCGCCGTGACAACACCCACTGGATAATTGGGGGTGGCTCTATTGTTAGCCGGGAACCACAAAACATAAGAAGAACAGGGCTATGCGCGGGGTTTATTTGAAGTATTTGGTTCACAATGAAGAGATGCTAATTGAAAGCTGAAGTGGCAGTGGGCGGGTCACAGACGAGTCTAAAGTGACAGGCCGATGAATATCGACGAATTGCGTAAAACCGAACGCCGGTTAATGGACGAGCATTGAACAACCCGTTCCGTTACACGCAATATGTGTCCGAGATATGCACTAGTGCATATCTCTTCGTATAATTTAATTCCAAACCAACAGACAAACGAAAACCAACGCTATTTGCGTCTCGGTAACGTATACATGAAAGTGTCACCAGCCGCAAAAACAGGTTTGTATTACCATGTAAACTTTGCGGTCCACCTAAGAACATCATCTATTATTTATTTAGTTTTCGAGACGCAAATGCGTTTGTTTTCATTTCCCTATGCAATTTCAACGTCTTAGGGCAGATCTATACTTTCTTGGTGGTCGTTTATGTCATACATACAGTATTATAAACTAATATAAGAACGCACCTTGTTTTTTTTCTATTGTTGATGGGCTTGCGCTTGACCTCAATCTCATCTGATGGTAAGTGACGATGAGGCTTAAGGTGGAGCGCGCTCACCCAGAAGATGCCTATTCACTCTTCCTTTAAAATATCCAAATTGTACTTGTCCGGAAATACCGAAGCTGGCAGCGAGTTCCATTCCTTAGCAGTTCGCATTATGAAAGAGGAAGCAAAACGCTTCGTGCAAAAGCGTGGTATGTCTACTGCATAAGGATGAAGTCCCTCCCCACGCCTGGTAGTCCGGTGATGGACTCCTTCTACCTGGGGTAATCAAACTGCCGAACATAAGCCTCCCCAATAGAATACCTACCACTTTTAGTAGGCTGTCCATTAGGGGATTTGCCATAATCACCACGCTTGGCAGGTGAATCGGTGATCGCAGTAATGATCTTAATAAACACAGGTGAACCGTCCCTGGAGCATTCCCGCCTCCTCACCATTCTCCCCCCGCAACTCCTCTAAGCGAGGATTAACGGAGGTAACTGCAAAGACACCTACCAGTGAAGGTAGGGCAAGTCCCAGGTCATGAATTTACGCTACCTTGGGCCCCAGACAAATTTAATTAAAGAAGTAAAGAGTCAAAGTAGGAAGAGAGTTCTCACTTCCCCTCTAGCAAATTGGAGTGTAGCAAAGAAACGATGACCAGAGTGGTCAGGTTGGGGGGTTGGGGGGTTTTGTGTGGCCAAGATAAGCCTGGCCACCTAGTTGAACACCACGGACGTATTAGCGCCTTTGTGACGCAGTGAGCTGTGACGGAGTAGCAGAAGGCTACTTCGTATAGTAGTGCCAATAGTAGGCATGGCAAAAACGCTTAAACGCTAGGAAATTGTGACGGTTCGCAACTGATCTCCATAGAATACCGGACGGTTCTCGCAATTTAGATCCGATAGCATGAGTTCACGTTCCCGATCCCACCGTGTGCACTCCCACAGAATGTCACAGAATGCGTCCCCGGAGCAGTGTAATCCGTAAGTCGCCCCGGGAAGATTCTAAGCCGGGAACCGCTTGTCTCCATTTCTCTGAAATGAACCGACTGGATCCGCCGCGGTACATTACCGCAGAAGCTAATGACAGACATTCTCCTATATATATTGATTTATCCGACGCAGTGAAAGCGTTCGCGGTAATGGTGGTTTCTCTACTTGCAGAGGAAAAGGAAAAGTTGCATTTTATTGTTATTGGATGGCGTCCAGACTAATGACACTTGTTGGAAATCATCATCAGCCCTTAGACGTCAACTGCTGGACATAGGCCTTACCCAATGAACGCCACCACACCCGGTCCTCCGCCCTCCGCATCCAGCCGCTTCCGGCCACCTACCTCAGGTCGGTAAGCCTTGCCCATCCGCGGTCTACACTCCAGAACTCGTCTGCCTCAAATCCTATCATCATCATCAGGTTATTTTTGTCTCCACTGCAGGAGCACAACCCTCTCTCATCTGCCGGAGACAGACGGAGGATTTGGCCTACACTCCCCGCGCTGGCCAGACGGGTTGGGGAGGCCTGATTGATGCTTTATAATGTATTCCCTCAGTCGCCTTGTACGATATCCACGAGAAGAGTTGGAGTGGTCCTATTCTACTCTACCGGAAACCACACACACGGCTTGTAACGGCTGTAGTAATTATCTTAATAATAAATAATATGTCAGACATTCACACCAATTATCAAGTCCCAAACTAGGCAGAGCCAGTACTATGGTTACTAGATAACGGATACACATACCTACGCTTAGCAGGCGGATTGGTTATGGCAAATCCCCCAATGGACAGCCCACCGAAATTGGAATTATATGGGATGTACATATTTCGGCTGTTGATTACATGTACATACACTTGTCTAGTCCCAAATTAGGTTTATTATGTTATGAGAATTTACTTGCCCTTTTTTGTTGCGTTGTACGATCGGGGGGTCAAACTGTTTTTTTTTCTTTAAAACCACTTGGAATTGACGCGCGGGAGTTGCACTAGTGTATTTAGAATTAAAAGCTTTGTCGGACTTTGCTCTTTCTTTAGGGCAAAAAACATACTGTGCAGAAAGTTGTCTGCCCCCAGTGGTAATCGAACCCCCTACCCGCTCTCGGGTCTGACGACCAAGCCACTAGACCAACGTAGCGGTCGTAAAACATCGATATCTTTCTCGTTTTTAGGTAACATTAAAAAATGTATATATATCTTTATTTTCTCTACACAAAGGTTACAGATAAAGAAAAAAAGCGGCCAAGTGCGAGTCGGACTCGCCCATGAAGGGTTCCGTAGCAGCAAGTAACATAATATAAAAGTTATAGTAGTTCGTTGTAACTTTGATCGATGTTTTAATAATAGTATTGTGGTTTACGATCTATGACGTATTAAAAAAAAACTACTTACTAGATGTCGTTCAAACCAATTTTAAGTGGAAGTTTGCATGGCAATGTACATCATATATTTTTTTTAGTTTTATCATTCTCTTATTTTAGAAGTTACAGGGGGGGACACACATTTTACAACTTTGGAAGTGTCTCTCGCGCAAACTATTCAGTTTAGAAAAAAATGATATTAGAAACCTTAATATCATTTTTGAAGACCTATCCATAGATACCCCACACGTATGGGTTTGATGAAAAAAAAAATTTTGAGTTTCAGTTCTAAGTATGGGGAACCCCCAAAATTTTTGTTTTTTTTTCTATTTTTGTATGAAAATCTTAATGCGGTTCACAGAATACATCTACTTACCAAGTTTCAACATTATAGTTCTTATAGTTTCGGAATAAAGTGGCTGTGACATACGGACGGACAGACAGACAGACAGACATGACGAATCCATAAGGGTTCCGTTTTTGCCATTTGGCTACGGAACCCTAAAAAAACAAGAGCAACCATAAAATAATAAAAATACCTTTGCGAGAGACTGGTGTCTGTACTAGGTAGACACCTGTATGACAAATCACCAGGCTCTCACTCCCAATAAAGGACGAAACTTAAGCATAACGTAAACCAAAACAAAAAAATATATATAAGTAAAATAAAAACAGCAAATAGGTACATATAAAAAACATGCTTGTAACATTCACATTGTTACGTAAAATGTGAATTTTCACACGTCAAATCTTGTGTCGCACAGACAGACGTGTGACCTGGTTACTGATGAGTTCAGTTGTCTAATATCTCTAGAACCTTGGGTACTGTATCTTCTACTAAAACTAAAAAGAATGAGCGAATGGAACACTTTAATTGTTGTACTCATTCTTATTACTCAAATCATAAGCCACCCCTAGTCATAGCCTATCACGCGGGTCCTGTGCAGATTACAGACTTAAACCTTAAAATTACGTCTCTAGCGCACGTAACACAAACATAAACTTAAACATTTACTTCATCATGTCAGCCTTTAGACGTCCACTGCTGGACATAGGCCTTCCCCAACGAACGCCACCACACCCGGTCCTCCGCCCTCCGCATCCAGCCGCTTCCGGCCACCTTCTTTAGGTCGTCGGTCCATCTGGCGGCGGGGCGTCCCTGCGCGTGCCAATCCGTGGTCTCCACTCCAGAACTCGTCTGCCCCAACGGCGGTCGGTTCTGCGACAGATGTGGCTCGCCCACTGCCACTTCAGCCTGCTAATCCTTTACTTGTCTCATCTCAAACTATAGGATTATCTATTCGACCTATGCAAATTCACGAAGAACATCACAAAAATTATAACCCCTTGTACAGGAGCTACTTAAACAAGTCGTTTTCAACTATAAATTCATTCATATAAGGTTCATATTCATTAAAAGGATCATTTTTCTATTCCTTTCAGATGGCGCGCCACACTCGACTGGCCTGCCTCCTCGCCCTGCTCGCCGTGACGTCAGCAGACAAGGACCAGATGCGATGGTCCCGCCAAATCAGCTCCTACACCTCCGACATCAGCGACTGGGTGCCCCTGCCCGGGCCCGTCGAGAGAGACCCGCCGCTGCCGCCAATCAAGAGACAAGCTATTGCTGAACCCAGGATACTGTCTGAACCAGTCTTCCCAGGATTCGGGAGATCTTCAGGCTTCGGCCAAGAGCCTTTCCCGTCTCGGACTTACTTCAACGCTCCAGCGAACAGACAGCTGTATCTTCAGTCAGTCCCGGCAGTGCCTTCTGCGCCGCAGAACTTCTTAACAGACCAAGGATTTGGGCAGAATAATCCAGGATTCGGTCAGAATAATCCGGGATTCGGTCAGAATAATCCGGGATTCGGTCAGAATATCAGATTCGGTCTGCCGCAGCCCAACTTTCCGCCGAACCAAGGGTTCATATCTCAACAGTTTCCATTTGAGGGTATCCCACAGTTAAAGGCGCGACCACAGCATTCAGTATCAAATCCAATTAAATTTGAAAACTTCGCCAAGCCGAGTCTGCAGTTGTCGCCCCAAGCGAAACCATTTAATACTCAATTACCTAAGTTGGGTGAAGCACCGAAATTCGTCGATGGATATCGCGTAGAAAACATCAGCGGCGATTTCTCTAATATTCCCAAGAAGAGGCCCCAGTCTTTGCAGAAAATCAAGTTCGAAAACTTCGATAAAGTGCCGAAAACTGAGATGATTCCTCCGAAACCTAAAAGTGAACGAGAGGAGGTTCAACTGCTTTACGTGCCTTTGGAGTCTTTAAATAGAGGACAGTTTAACTTCAGAAGTCCAATGACGTCATCTCAGATCCTAAATTCGGATTCACAAGGACAAACCCTTCAAGGACCCAGGCCTTTGGAGCAACCGCTGGATACTTTCGGAACTGACCAGGATTTCTTTACGAATTTCAACACGCAATACAAATACCTGGATCAAGTACCGAAATTCTCGACACTACCAACTCAGCACCCCACTACTCCTTCAACTACACCCAAACCAAAGAAACTGAAGCCTCACCAGCCTCCTCTTGCTATCTTTATGACTCAAGAAGCGAAGAGAGGAAGTCAAGTTAGAGTTGGAGACGTCCTTTCATTACTAAAGAATGTTGAGACCGTTCCTGTGTTGGACTCAGTCAATCCCTTGTCTGCGCCTAAAGTCTTCATCGGACCGTCTTCTCTAAACCCTCCAGATAACTTTGTCAAGTTCGAACTGCCGTATTTGTCTAACATTGAACACAGCGACAAGAAACTTCGCCAGTTACCGTTCTTCGTTGCTCCATTAAGCTACAGCACTCCGCAAGGTTTCGCCAAGATACCCTTCCCATCGCCGCACGTTGGTTCCGTGGTTATAAATTCTCAAATCAAAGGATCAGTCACGACCGTAACTCCATCGACGCCGTACGCTGATGTGATCCCAAACTCTTACTCAACTCCACCACAATCATACAGACAGGAGACAAAACCTGTGACGCAAAAGCCAAATATCAGTTATTACAGCACAATTCCTCCGAAAACGAATGCTCCAGCGAACTACCAGTCAAATTATTACTCTTTTGAACCACAAACTGTTAGTACGGTCAAGCCTACTCCACGTCCACAAGACAGTATAGCAAATCCTCCGAAAGCCGATTCATACTTTCTAAGCAACGTTGGTCAATACAATCCGACTAATGTAAACTTCCAGACTCAGAATGAGTTCAAGGTGCCACAGCCTATCAGAGGTTTTAACATCCCCAAACAGACAGAAATACCAACCACTCCTAGAACCACTGTTACTTCGACCTCTGCTAAACCATCAACGTATCCTAGTCAGCTACTGGAAACCCATAACCCTTATTCAATAAACCAAGCTTTCCACTTCAGTACGCCGACAGATTATCACAGCTTCTTTGATGACGCTACGCCTGGATCACATCAACCGCTATCGTCCCCGATTCCATCAAGCTCTTCATCTAGTTCAACATCAAAGTCTGCTGAAACAGGAACCGAAAGACAAAACTATCAATCATCGCCAAATTATTTGCAGAACTACTCCCCAGAAATACACTACGAATCAGAGATTCAGAACTCGAGATATAATGCCTACAACACCAATGAGGCTAACAAATCTGAGGAGATTTCAAATTATAATCCATCAATTAGTACAGTTAGTAGTCCAAATCCTCCTACGAATTACAATACTAATATTGAAGCTCAAACTCATGAACAAAATGAAAACGCTCAGACTGTCGATAAAGTACCATTACCGTCATATGAAACTGATACGCCATCAACAAAATCGCCGTACTTGTACAACCAATATGAAACCAGCAACGAATCCGAAATCCAAACGAGTTCTACAACTAGCACTACGACTACTACATCTAGAAGGTCACCGCTGAGGTCTAAGGGACGTCCGCGATACACTACTCCTAAAACAGACTCTACTAACGAATCTACTACTAGGACAGTAGTGACACGCAGACCTATCAGAGAACGCAGACCTTTACCGCCACGATCCAAATATGAACCTAATAAGATTACAACCGAGAGAGCGACTAGAAAACCAGCCGACTCTAGTGAAAGTACAACCAAATACTCTAGAATGAGAACACGAGGACGAGTTCATTATAGGCCAACCGAAAGTGATGAAAATCACAATAAAGCTAGTAAAGGACATAGCAGGAAGGAAGAAGACCTCGCGTACCAAAGGGATGTTCTGCACCAAAATTATCCTGTAACGCTAATGGAACGAGCAAGCACTGTCGACATTGAAGCAATTACTGAACCTTCGCCTAAGATATCGTCCACTAAAAACGTCGATGCCACTGAATATTATGACACAGAAAACGCTTACAGCAATGACAGAGCTTCTATCAGCCAACAAACTCCCAATACGGCATCTAGAGAAGAGATACAAACATACACATCGAGAACAGAAGCGCAGACTGAAGCACCTTACTTGCCAAAAATACAATCTACCCGTGTCGAAGAATATAGCTACCAATCAAGAAGCAGTTCAGCTCCAGTTGATGCTATTTCTTCGTTCGGAGAGACTTCAATGGAAAAAGAAGAAAACTATGAAAAACAAACTACTCCTGTATCAAAATCTGAAAAACCAGAAGTTATATCGTACTCTACTGAATCATCTCGAGCAGTCACTGATCAAAGTCTACCCAATTACTCCGCCAATAATGAGTTTTCTGCTGCAGCCAACGAGGAAGTAACAACTACTCCTGATATTGAAATTTCAAAGGTAACGAGTCAAGAAGATAGTCGAGACGTGGAGCCAGAGCAAAATGTCGTACAAACCACACCATCTTACAACAGAGTTCGAGTGCGTCCAGGAGTAATCAGGCAGTATCACCAGACTTCGTCTACAGAGTCTTCAAAAACAAAAACGGATAGAAGAAGGCCAGTCCAAGCTGTTACCTACAGACCATTTGACAGGCGTAGGACTACGATGAGAATCGATGAAATCGAAGCAGATTTAAAGACTAAACAAGTTCACGCTCGTCCGGAAGTCCAAGATTATAGGCATCCTGTATACAAACCTGAGTCCAGTACAGAACCTGCAGATTCATCTCAAACAACCACGAAACGCGGTGTCATTAGACGTAGACGACCGACGTACACGACGTCAACCACTGAAGCTACGAGCAATAAGAGGGGTCAAGAAGTGAAAAACCGGTTCAGAGCACGACGACCCACCGAGAAGCCGGTGGAGAAACCTGAAGTCCAAACAAATGCCTCGACTTCGACTATCAGAAATACTCTACACAGCAGATACAGCAATAGACCGAGACTTTCAGAAAGATATAATAGGCCTAAACCTGAATCTGAGGACTCTGAAGACCAGGACTCGAACTCTTCCATCCACAGACCAAAATACATCGAACCTGAATCAGAACTGTGGCCTCCCAAAGTATCAACCGATTCTTTCAAGCCTTACAACCCAAATGATATTGCAGACGATAAGAAAGTTACAACGACAGAACGAACATCGGAAAATGAAGATGAACTCGATATAATCACAGCGAGGAACGAATATGACGATATACTCATCTCTGTAACACCAGCCACTAACAACAGAGTCACCAAGAAGATACCTGATATTCCACCTACTCTAGAAGCCTTAGTAGAGCAGAGTAAGATAACTAAAAGTGATTCCAAAGATAATATGTCGACGTTTGAAAGCATGTTGGAAGAAGTGATGAAGAGTTTAGAGGAACAAGATGAGAACGAATACAGTACGACAAATGTAATGAAGCATAAAGGTGGTGAGATTGGAGAAATTCCTCCTGAAAGAATCATTTCTTCAGGTGACAATTACGCACAAAAGACTACTACGGTCGAACATCATGAGGCCACGACTGAAGTTGAACCCGAGGCTGAAGATTCTGCTCAAACCGAGGTGAGAATTCAAAAATATTTTCTAATTAAACCTTCATTCCACTAACTAGAACAACTTAACTCCTTATTATTGTTTCAATGTTCAATCAGTTAATTGCAAAATCTATGGGTCATGACTTTGAAAAGCATATATTCTCCCTTCTTTACTCTTATGTAGGTACTCGTAAGTATAGTGCCTAGTAGCCTTAAAACTTCTTGAGGGAATGATTCTGCATGATACAATTAATCATGTTTGTGTAAAGACATTAAAAAACCTAATGTCATTTCTCCATTTCAGGAAGAAGCACACAGAGGGAGGAGACGTGGTTTCTGGAAGAAGGTAAAAGTGCGCCCTATAACGGAGTCCATCGAAACGGCAGAGTCACAGTACTATCCTAACTCTGTGAACCGCATAGCAAACACCATTACGCTGTCTAAAGCCGTACATGATAAATACGGCAAATACAACAAACCAAGGCCAAACCTCACCACGTACAGACCTAACTACCAGTTCATAAAAGAAATGTTCAATAACGACAATGAAAGTCTCAATGTACTGCCTATAGTAGATATTCCTAAAATTAATAAAAATGTGAAGGACAAAGCTGAACTAATAAAAGAACAGATAACCACGGAGGCTAGTTTAGAAAAGGAAACACCGACTGAATCTAACCCTGGAGAGATGGATTTGGGCACTGGCTCCCCAGACTCCACGTCTATTGACAATATGTATCACAGCACACCTACAGAACCAGCTCCTGCTGAACCTGGCTTAGCATTACTTGATAAAACCGAAGGCTTCAATATCATGAACTATCTATTTGGTGCAACTGCCGATGAAGACGAAACTCATGAGCAGAAAGTCGTTAAGAAAGTTACTGAAGACGAATCGGAGGCCAACGAAAAGATTAACAAACATATTGAAACAGCAACCGAACAAGTAAAATCCAAAGAAACTACATCGGAAACTACATTTATACCTGAAGAAATCACTACTGTAGCAACTGACGATGAATTTATGGAAGATTCTGTTACAGAATTTGATATCAAGAAGGTCAATAGTACAGAAAAGCCTAAAGTAGAAGAAAATAGTGCTGAAACAACGGAAAAGTCTGTTAAAATAGAAACTTCTTCAACTTCTAGTTTTATGGATGCTTCTAATGTAGTCAGCACGTCAATGTCTACAGAAATATCCCACGAAACAGAAATCTGTTTTAGGGGCAAGTGCATCAAAACTAGTGATGACATGTTATAAAGTCAAAATAATTAAATTAAAATGGTGCTAAAGACTAAGTAGTGTTCAAATAATGAAATAAACATTATTAATCGTGAATTTATGAATGAGGACAATAATTAGAATAATACACGAATAGGTGTCTCAAATACTTGAGTCAGGCTTTTAATATTTGAGTCAACTATGATAGTTTTTATTATATTTATTATGTTAAGATAAGGGTGAAGTCTTGTAAACGGTAAGGATCACTCTTTACTTTATTTCACCAAAGTAAAACACTATAGACTAGAAAGAAACTTTAATAGCGCGTGGTCACGCCTTTTGAAAATTCCACACGATGTATTATATTATAGATTAGTTAGTTTAAAATATTAATATAAGATCGAAAATGGTTTTTATACTTTTGTACTATAAATATTTCGACTGAAAATATTTTTGTAATCAATTATTTGTAATGTAAACTCCTTATTTGTTTTTGTTTTTAATTCTGCACACAATGGGCATTCTGCAAATATTAAATAAAAAAAGTTAAGTTTTTTTATGGCTTACGAGTTTTACAACTTGTCCCGCCCTACCCAAAGTTATTGATAAATAGTTTATTTTATATAAAACACAAATTGTTTACATACTGGTTAAAATTACTAAACGATATCTAAAATATGCCTACCTACTTAACTTGTATTAAACTGGAAATAAAAAAAAATTAAATAAATATTTCCTTTTGTTTTATTACCACATCTGAAAAACCCAAACATAAGATCCGACGAGTAAGTTAGATTTAATTTTAGACTTAAATTATTAATTACTACCTAATGAATCCTATTATAGCCTATAAGGCCGCCTTTGTACACTTTCCAAAAATCTGTACCTATTTTATTGTTATCCTTAATTTGTGTGCAATAAAGAGTTTATCTATCTATCTATAGCCTAAAGTAGACGTCGACTAGCCAAAACTCAAAGGAACTTCCTTTGTCTTTCAGCCAAATGTTTAAAAAAAACAAGCTATAACTAGCTTCGTTCGGGTGCACTACACAATCATTTTTAATCTCACTCTCAATTCGATTACACTTACCCCCACTCCCACTTTGAATCCCACTCCCATAACTTTTGTGTGAGTGAGAATGGAAGACACTTGGGTGTTCCTGTGGAGCCACATGCATATTGCTGCTCAAAGACTACTGCCTAGAACTGATAAGATGACGATGCTTCAAATGTTGTAGAACAAAATGCATCTACTTTAAATGCCAGCTCAAATCTACCCAGCTATTCTCACTCACATAAAAGTGATGGACTTTTGTGTGAGTGAGAATGGAAGACACTTGGGTGTTCCTGTGGAGCCACATGCATATTGCTGCTCAAAGACTACTGCCTAGAACTGATAAGATGACGATGCTTCAAATGTTGTAGCACAAAATGCAACTGCTTTATATGCCAGCTCAAATCCACCCAGCTATTAACTTTCGTCTTTTTTTTCTAACTGTTGCCCGCGACTTCGTTCGCGTGGAAGGACAGAAAATAAACAATGCCCTTCCCCAAGATTCGAGCAATATTTATATTATAACATACTGGGGACAGACATCGCTGTACAATTTGTACAAGTTGGTCCCGGTCTAGATGTTATATTTTGTGAATTGTCCTATCATCCTTGATTAATTCCCATAGCACAGGAGAAATTCCTAGTTTGGGATTAGGCAAGTGTATGTATATGTATGTAATATTAAAGAAAACATTTAAAACATACATAAATATATAAGTGAATTTAAATTTATAGCTACAAGCTATGAGTATCTTATTTTATCTTAATCGCACTACCATGGCTACATTGAGTTGACTTTTTTCGTGTCGTAGACGTACGCCGCAGTACGTTCAATATTTTATTTTACTTTGAAAATAGTTAAATAGATACTTAATGTTAATGTTTTTGTAATCTACATTAAATAAGCTTTTAGACAGTATTTTTCTTATATGAAGTTTCATATATAAATCTGAAAATATAAGGGTTTATTTGCATAGTTTTACTACTTAACATTTATTATTTAAGGTATTTCGTCATATTTTACTACGGAACCCTACAAAACTGGTATCACAAATGGACTGGCCATCGTCGATTTACCAGATAACGGCACCAAACTTAACTCGGAAGTCCAAATACATCCGCTAGAATTTTTTTCTGAGTGCAGGGAGTTCGGTACTTCGACTCCCCCCCCCCCCCCCCCCCCCCGCACCTATCGCGGAGTTACGTCTGCCTACCAGCTTGACGTGTATGACATCCACCAAGTGGCATTGCTCTACTCAAAACTGTCATACTTTTGCCCAATCGAAAACTAACTAAACTAAAAAACAACAATTTCAAAAGAGATATGTGTTCTATTACTTATCCTTACACTCTAGTATATATTATCTTTGTCCTTACTTAGACACCCATTTTTTTTTTTGCAAATATATTGCATGTACAGACACGCAAAGTTTACAAAGGGCTCGCTACAGTATAGTAAGTATCCTGATCGCAGGATGATTTAAATGCACAGACAGAAAATGTCAGCGCTACAAAAATTTCATTTCATTTACAAGCCATAAAATTAATTTACAAATTGAAGTCTCATTTCCTCGACGTCGGGTCATTGTGTGTTCTCGACCAAACGATGGCGGGTTGTATTTACCGCTTACCGCCATCTTGTGGCGAGTAAGAGCATATTTTTGGTATGTAACTGGAGAGCAAATCACACAAGTCAGAGCGCTGGATTAAGTAAGAATTCCCATATCTTTTGATTGAGTAAGCCGATTGCAATGAAATAAAGACTAAATGTTGGTCCGAGTTAAGCCAAGCGTGGTGATTATGGCAAATCCCCCAATGGACAACTTACGTACCAACCAAAAGTGGTATTATATTGGAGAGGCCTATGTCCAGCAGTAGACGTATTTAGGCTGATGATGAAGCCGTAAGTTTCTGTGAAAAGTCCATCAAAATCGGTTTAAACAAACTAACAGACAAAAATTTCCAAAAAAAGGTTTTAATGTGTTCTATGACTTATCCTCCATCCCCCAAATATTTTTTTTCCCAATATTTTCAATGTACAGACACGCGAAGTTTACGTTTTTTATTTAATACATGTCATACTTAATTGTAGTATTTTTCTCTTTAAGGCCTTAAACTGCCTATCTTACCTAGAATGTTAGTTTAACAGAAAAATGAATCCTAGATGAATGAAAATAAATATCTATTTGCGACGCAGAGATTTATCCCAGCGCTCCAAGCGGCCGGAAATCAAACATCTCTGCAGTATCAGTTTCCAAATTTTGCCGCTTGGTGCGCACGTGTAATATTAATATATTAATGATTACTTTATTCTTTTATTTATTTTTGCTGTTGTTAATTTTGGTACAATAAAGCGTTTACATATAAACATACATACATACAAATGTTGCATCGCCAATCTATTTGTAGTTTGTTTAAATTTATTTACTCTACGGGCCGTAAACAAAACTTAACGAAACGCTTTATGACACTTTCGTAGAACGGAACGTTACTGACATTGACAATTGTGAATTGACGTTCAATTTGAAGTTTTTTTCATAACACTTGCGCTGCGGTGTTAATACATTTTAACAATTTCTATTTTAAATTCATAAAAATGGATATCGAAACTAAAATAAAAGAGGACATGCAAACCCTTGGCTGTAATTCCAACATAAAAATCTCACTCGCATACAATTTATACATGTATTTGGTCGACGAGAAACTTATGTACGATACAGAATATTGCTACAACAAAGACATCGACACATTGTACATCGTTGCAAAACCGGGTAAGAACGAGAAATCTAACATATACGTTCCTATTCCCACTTGTGAGGATATCAGTATGGAATTTATAAACATACTGCAAGAAAATCTTTGTACTGTGGAAACTGGACCGAGTATAAACCTAGCATTCGTCGAAGGAGATTCCACCACAGTGATATACAGTTTCACAAAAGGTTTGGTCGAACGCCCGACCACGGAGAAGGTGTCGCAGCTTCGGATAAGGGAAGAACGGAGAAGCTTCATAAATAGTGAACTGAAGAAAAATCGGAATGATATTTTGAATAATGCGTTAAACGGAGGGGTTGTTGATGATGATGATTGCCAAGTTGTGGACTGAGAGACTGCTTTTCAAGGTTACGTTACCCTACAGTTAAACTTTTTTTGTTCCTCTGTCAGCTAGACATAGGGTTGCCAGACGTCCGGATAAAGCCGGACAGGGTCAGGCTTTTTGCATGTTTGTCCGGCCAAATTCGCCAGTGTCCGGTCCGTCCGGTTTTTGTTAGGTTTTTACATGTTGGGCCATCTCGCGGCTCGTGCACGAGCTCGAGTTAATCGAGTCGCCATCTCACGGCTCATGCACGAGTCAATAGAGTCGGATAGAGTTCTAAAATCGTTAGGTTTTAGAGTGTCCGGCCTTGATATCGAAAAGTCCGGGTAAAATACCTGCCCAGTCCGGCTTCGCCGTATTAAGACCTGGCAACCCTAGCTAGACAACTCGAAAACCACAAAATTGTTTGGACTGAATTATGGAATATCCAGCTATAAAATATATATATTTTACAAGATATCTAACAACGAAACCCACACACTGTGTACAACATAGACTTTGCTGATGTTTTTAAAATCAGCTTTAACATCAGAACAGCTGCAGCTAAACACTATTTCTGAAACTGTGGAGAGGACAACGACAAGATAAAGCACTCTATGTGAATGCAATGCACTTGCTGCCCGAGGACTACGACTAACCTTTGAGCTACAACCTTAAGGCCGAGGACTGGAAGCAGTATTTAACACACGGGATGACACTAAACATCCCTTAGGGTGGAAAATCAGAGAACTTCCTTTGCTTACACAAGTTGGTAAACTATTGGATAGACCCAAGACTACTGTGGACTATGAGTGGTCACAAAAAAGGAATTGATACAATTAATAAAATGGTTAGCCAGCGCGGGGAGTGTAGGCCAAATCCTCCGTCTTTCTCCGGCAGATGAGAGAGGGTTGCGCTCCTGCAGTGGAGACAAAAACAACCTGATGATGATGAATAAAATTGTTAACCAATAAACCCTATTGATTATATGCTACTATGTATACTATGTTTTGTAAATAAATTGTTTAAAATCTCAACCATTTTTGTTATGCAATTCCAAGTAATTGTAAGAAAAACAATACAATACAATACAATACAATACAATACAATACACTTTATTGCACAAACAAATACAGTTACACGTTATAAAAGTTACAAATAGTACAATTTAGGCGGTCTGATCGCTTTAAGCGATTTCTTGCAGACAACCTTTGGGTAGAAAATATGCCAGAGAAATTGTAGGTTGTTACAATGATATTTTTCATTCTGCAAAACGCATAAGGGTGCAATACAATGATGCATTTCGCATCCTTATGACACTGCCACGATTCTGTAGTGCCTCAGGCATGTTTGCTGACCGACGGGTGCCTGACTTTTTTGCTGTCGTCAGCAAAGTCAGGAAGCAATACGAGCCGTATTGCTTTTAGGACAATACGCAGCTGTGGCAACGGCATTCTCGGTGTCATTTGCAATGGATCCCCAGGTCCCATCGTAAAGTACCTGCTATCTCAGCTATCTGTTCACCATGATCAGAACAGAAAATAAGTGTAATATTTGTATTTTATTCTAGGTGTTAGATTATTGTATTAAATTTCATTATTCTGTTTTATGTTATATTGTTTGTATTATTATTAGTATTATTATAAATGATTGATAATTATAAGTTGTAAGAATCTTGAAATAAAATACAGCTATATTTGTCAAGTGTATATGGGTTTTTTATGCCTGAAATAAAGATATTATTATTATATTATTACAACAAAATAAAATATGTTTAATATGCGATAATTTTATTATCGCATATTAAACAACATGGCTTAATTACTTTAAACAAAATTCAGATTATGTAGAAAGGCAAAAATTAACAATATAACCTATAATAATTAAAACCTCTACTACTGCATGATCCAAAGGTCAACTGGAAGAGATTGCCATATTGGCATTATGTTCGCCTTTTGTACTTACTGTGCAATAGGTTTTAAATTAATAAGGTCACAGACCGCCATCTAGCGGTAGATAACGCAACTATATGTTGTGCTGCCCTCTAACGTCAACTGAAGGTATTTTTAAACAAACTGTGTTAACAAGTATACTTCCACATTTGTCAGATGTCGCACTTGCTACTAAATTTACATGTTTTATATATTTTAATAGAATTATCTATAGTTTCACACTGATTAATGTTAATAATGATAATCGAAAGTAATATATTTATTTCTACACAGAAAAAAAAAGATTATTTTAAAGGCGTAATGGTCTGTTGAATATAAAGTATAATTTCGCCACCTTTGTCATATGTCAGGATGGCCGAGCGGTCTAAGGCGCCAGACTCAAGGATTCCTTGCCTATTAAACGTAGGTTGAGCTGTTCTGGTCCTCTCTGAGGGCGTGGGTTCGAATCCCACTTCTGACAAAATCTTTTTGTAAGAAAAAAGGTACCTAATAATTATTGTAATTGCATCTTAATTATTTTTAGGCAGTTGTTATCAAGAAGTATTCTTTTCATGGACCATCAGCAGACTGATGTGGTCCATAAAAGATTTGTTTGCTATTTATTAATGTTTTTTTTTTTTCATTTTTAATTAACTTAAGAATAAATACTCCATATCCGGTCCAATACGCTAGTGGAATATTTAGTTTTCTATGTAGTTCTCGACTCCGCGTTGTATAGTTAGCAGCACATAACAAGCTCTGATTTGTATATCAATAAATTTTTGTATGGTAGTTTTACAAATCAGAGCTAGGCCTTTTTGTTTCGAACATGCAAAAAAATATGCAAAAAGAGTTTTCCCGTACCGGGAATCGAACCCGAGCCTCCTGGGTGAAAGCCAGGTATCCTAGCCACTAGACCATACGGGAGTTGCAGAACGTGCTGAATTATTCGTTTACATCTTGGAAGGCAAATGTTTATCAATACATTTATTATTTGTGGTAGAAAATATTAAATATTACGTTTCGGTAGCGCTAGAAGTTGAAAAAATTATGAAAAAAATCTAGAATTTATTATTTATTTAATATTAAAAAATTGGCTTTGTAAAAAAGCCTCTTATAAAATAGAAGATTATTTGTATGACAAAGATGCCTGGTAGTAATGTTAATTCAGCTTCGCAAAATCTTTAATAATTGTATGCTAACTTGACTTTTAAAAGATTTGTTGCGTGAAGTTTGTTGCGCCGTTTCTTCACAGCGCTAACACCTAAATCAACCAGGTACTCATGTGCAATAAATGATTTTGACTTTGACCTTATTAGTAAGCATTCATCATCATCATCAGCCTGGAAGAGTCCACTGTTGGACATAGGCCTCTCCCAAGGCGCGCCACTGAACCCGATCCTCCGCTCTTCTCATCCAGTCACTGCCAGCCGCCTTACGCAGATCGTCAAGCATTATTATTGGTCATTTTCTAAATAATTTCCAAAAACTTAGAATCAGTGATCATGATATCGATCTTTTTTAGCTGCTTTTTATACTGCGACTCTGATATTAAAAATGTATGAGATTCTTAGGTAGGTACTAAAAAATAAAGAATGAGAAAGACTGAATGCTTAACTCATTGTAAATTAAGTTGTTATTGTTAAACTATACAATTGTATAGTAGTGCTATTCTCTAAAATACAAACTCACGTTTTTTACTCATTTCAACCTAATCTATTGGCATTCTGCAAACATTCCAGAGCACTGTCGAAGTGAAGTGAGTTCTTTGTTCACTTCCGTCGATAGCAGTGAGTGAAGTCACTTGAGTGAGACTCGCACGTGAGTTTGTATTTTAGAGAATAGCACTGCTGTACTGAGTTTTGTCACTTTTTAATTTCTAACGACAATATTAGAATAGAATGGAATGGAATGGAATGGAATGGAATGGAATGGAATGGAATAGAATAGAATAGAATAGAATAGAATAGAATAGAATAGAATAGAATAGAATAGAATAGAATAGAGCAGAGAAGAGCAGAGCAGAGCAGAGCAGAGCAGAACAGAATAGAATATAAATACTTTATTTGGCGAACACAAATACAACACAGGAATTAAAATTGACGACATAAATATGAAAAAAAGAAGCAAACAAATTACATAACAGTTAAAACAAAACAGAAAAATAAATGCCACAGTGTTGTAGTGTGACGCCAAAAGGGTCCCCAGCCCAGCTTATGCTGTAGCAAGAGCTGCAGCGCTGACTTTCAGTGAGGCCACCAAATGACTCACGGACGCAGTTGGTACATCGCATGCAAGAAATGAAAAGATTTATATACTTATACTTTTAATAGATTTATATGTGAACGGGCGTGAAAGGTGTAAGCACAGTAGAAAATATTATTGACGGGAGATATTGTAATAAAAATATCGAGTAAAATATATATATAACTCTTTAATATACATCAAAACATTATTACAGGAACAAGAAGTGTTACAAATCTCCTCGGATAATCCGTCGAATTAAAAAGCTATTTTGTATTCTCCGAAATGACGTGGCTTATTCTATAAGCGTTTGGCGTTTACAGTTAGACGTCAAACTCTTATCAGAATATGCCCCAGTACTTGAACGTACAACAAACTACCAGAGGAAATCTTAAATATGACGGACAGAAAGTTTAAGTTTCACATTAAAAAACAACTTTGTAAGAAAGCCTATTATAAAATAAACAATTATTTGAATGACAAAGATGCCTGGTACTAATGTTAATTCAGATTCGCAAAATCTTTATTAATTGTATGCAAACTTGATTTTTAAAAGATGCGTTGCGTGAAGTTTGTTGCGCCGTTTCTTCTTCACAGCGCTAACACCTAGGAAGCGGTAGTCGATATAAAAATGACGTGTATAAATGTACCAAGTGTACTCATATGCAATAAATGATTTTGACTTTGTACGAAATTACTTTATTTCCACAGAAATTATCTGAAATGCTTACGGAGTAGATCCGCGTATAATGAGGATCAGTCACGTTTTGCAGATATTTAGAGCTAAAAACCCCATCAGTACTATGAAAAAAATATTTAAATCGGATCAAAAATGACGAAGATACTGTAATTTCAGTGCAGTAGTCCTAAAAACGGAAGTGACCGGAAGTTACACATGGGTAAGTGATGCGTGTAATATTACTAGAGTGATGTTACTCGGACGAGTGATGCAAGATCACTCATCACGCGACATATTCAACCATTACACATCACACATCACTAGACACGTAACACTCTTCTTAAATCGTTTACGTTCGGAATTATTCGGGCTTCGTCGAGTAACGCAACGCATGCAACGGAGATAAAGGGAACGGGTGGCATGCCACGTGCCGCGGCGTATCGCCCGCAAGTTCCCGGAACTTCCGACCTTACTCAGTTGCATGTAATGCCAAAATCTCGAGTGATGTTTAGGGTGACAGTAATATTATAAAGTGATTTGTAATGTTGCATCGCTTCTTCGGTACCGTTTTGCGCATCTGTCGCGTTGCGGGAAGAAGTGTGTGCAGCGGACAAGCGCAGTCTGCCGTGAACAAAACACCGCGACACAGAGCAGTGAATGAAATCCGGGCGAGAACATCGCGCGCGGGTTGTTACAAGTTACGTCGACACAAAAAGCGGGCGCGCTTTGAAAAGTTGCGTTAAATAAACTTTAATAACTTCGTCATTTCTTAATGGATTGTAATCATTTTAAAAATAAAATGCTCTACTATTTATAGCTCATTGAAAACAAAAAATCTTATTATGTGAATGATCCTCATTGAGAAATAACAAACGAAAACTCTTTCAGTCCCATTTCTCAGGTGGTTCAGTATATTCTAAATATGTTCTGTTCCCTATATCATCGTCAGCGGTATTACCATCATCAGGCACTGGAGTTGAGTCCGTATGTGGCCAATCTTCCTTGATCATATCAGCTCCTTTCTCGGCTATCATCATCGTCGGTCCGTTGGTGTTACCTCGAATCAGAACTGGCATTATAGACGCGTCTATGACTCTAAGTCCTGATACTCCGTGGACCCTCAGTCTTGGGTCCACTACCGCCGTCTTGTCCCACTTGGGCCCCATTTTACACGATCCCGCCTCGTGGTTGACCGCAAGTGTGTAGTGCCTTGTCATGCACTCGACGTACTCATCAGTACCCCACGTAGTGTGCCTACAAGCCTCTAATGGCTCCTTTATAAATCTTGCTTTTCCTGATTTAAATACATCAGTTTCTTCCAATTTCTTTAACATCTGAACTCCCCTTTTAATAGGTTCGATGTCACTGGGGTCCTTTAAATAATTAGCATACATATAGGGAGGTCCGTAAGGATTAGTTGTATTGAGTGTAATTTTACCTCTGCTTTTTGGAACTACATTCTGAACTCTAGGTATGACACCATCGTAAAATACAGACGGGAATATTCCAATTCTTTCAAAGTTTATTGGCTCCCGCAGATATTCTCTCCAAACAACATTCTCTGTTTGAATCTGAATGTCTGGAGCAGGCAGTTCTGGGTCTGTTTTGAAGAATGATATTGAATTATAAGGTCCAGTCGAAGACAGCGGTCCTCGTTTTACTATATCTTCTTTATATTCTTGAACCAGTTCCAGCATTCTTTCATTGTCTACAGTAGTCGCTGTGTCATTGGAGAATGCTATAATAAGGCCTGTGAAAGTCAAATGATCCTGTAAATTTTCTCCTACAGGTAAAACCTTAAGTACTGGTATATGTAACTTTTCTAAATCTTCCTTTGGCCCTATACCCGAAATTAAAAGAAGTTTTGGAGAATTTATAGCCCCAGCGGAGACAATAACTTCTTTTTTCGTTTTAACTATATATGCTTTACCCTTTCTAATATATTTAACACCATAAACTTTATTATTCTCGTCTATAAGTAATTTGACAGCTTCAGTTTTTGTTTTGATAATTAGATTTCCCCTTTGGCCTTTTATAGGATCTATGTAAGCGGTATTTGTTGAAGCTCTTTGTCCTCCAGCGCTGAACGCTTGAGCCTGCATAGTGCCTACTTGTTCAGGACCATTAAGATCTGTCAGTGGCAGACCCATTTCGTTGAAAGCCTTTGTGATTGTAATTGAAGGTTTATCTATGAAAGGGAACCTGGAAATAGACTGAGGCCCTTGTGATCCATGATATTTGCGATCCAGAACTTCTATGTTTAAATTTTTTTCTGATTTCTTGAAGTATGGCAGCACCTGTAGAAATAAAATAGTTTAATCAAACAGTACAGTTAACTGCATATATCCTAATGGTTTCCTTATAAAACACCTCTGATAAATAAGACATTGGGACCAACTGTTTCGGATAGATTTCTTACCTGTTTCTATTCTATCCCTAAACCTAAATTACAAAGGACAACAAGCACTATTGTATGACGCGATAGAGATTCTGTCTGTACTCTCAGGATATGAAGTCAATGCACTTGCAGCATTTGGGTTGTTGCCCTTGAATACTATTTCGCACTTATATTCTTCAACTACACTTTCCTAAACTATTCAGTAATTAAATTATAAGATTGATTAAGTAATGTTTACATCTCTGAAGCTCCACCCTTCGTTGCCCATCTCAGCCCATCCGTCGTAGTCCAGCTTGTTACCCCTGATATAGACCAGGGTATTAATTGTACTCGTTCCTCCCATCACTTTGCCTCTGAAACATACATTCTCATCCATTACTAAAATTACGTGATTATGGGTAAAAATTTCATACATACATACATAATGCTCGCGCCTTGGTCCCAGAGGGCTAGGCAGAGACGATAGATTGCCACTTTGCGCGATCCTGACACACCTCACTAGTCTCACTCACATTCATGAACCGTTTCATGCACCTGCTTTTATTCTTCTCACTGCGGACCCCAGCCTTTTTAAGAACGGTACTAATTTGATCCTTGATCGTCCTCCTAGGACGACCTCTAGCTGTAGTTCCTTCCTCATTCGCACTGTAAATTTCTCTTATCACTCTTCTTTCACTCATACGCTCTAAATGTCCAAACCAACGCAACATACCCTTCTCTACCTTCGTCACTACATCTTCTTTTAAACCACACTTCTCACGTATCACTGCATTCCTCACTCTGTTACATAATTTTACTCCAAATATTTTTCTTAAAGACCGCATCTTAACGGAATTTATCCTGCTTTCATGATCCTTCAAATTTCATATAATATTATTTTTATTTAAGTGAGTGGCTGGAAAATTACCGTGACCAAGGGCAGCGTCCGTCGATCCTGGCCAGACATGTCTTCCCATCTGGCTGCGCACTGTACCCCCAGTCGATGCTGGACCCCAATAGCACCGTACTCATGCCAGGGACCATGGTTACCTCCGGCTGCAATGGACCAGCTTCTATAAGCAGCACCTGGCAAGGCAAATAAAGTTTTAAAGACCAACAATTTGGCAATAAATCTTCGGCCGGTCGTTTAAAATTTGTTGTAGGTATTTAAATTGATAAATCCTTTTGATAGAACTCCTGTTCAATGATGTAGAAGATATGTTCGGGACCTTCGCCACCTGGCCTATATATAGTTAACATGCTTTAAATAGTTTTCTAAGGGTACAGATCGACGCGCTCAACAACTCCATATCATCCGCATAACTAATGTTATTGATACTAACTCTATCGATATAGTAGCCCGCATGCATGCAGCTGTGCTCTGATGATCGCCTACCATTCATGTAGAGATTGAAGAACGTGGATACGGATAATATCCGTGTCTCATCACCTGATATAAGTTTTTTCAACTGAATGTCATTATTAAGCACAAGTCGAACTTTTCTTGGAAAAAATATGATGCCTGGGGCCTACCTACGCTTTAGGATTATGGAGCGGCGCGGGACTTAAATACGTCCCATCGCTCCTACACCCGACCAATCTCGATATCTGAGTGCGGAGTGAGATTGATGAGATGAGATAGCATTATTATTCTTTAAAAATCTACATTGTCCTCCGAATTACTAAGTCAGCCACAACAATATTCTACCGACTTCTTTTCTTATTCCTTCACAGTACACGCAGCGCGCTTGTGGAATGAACTCCCGGAAGACATCTGGGGGCCAATTCTACTATTTTCAACATTTATCGTTCGTTTAAACAACAGTTACGTTTAAGTTACAGTCAAACTCCTTTCTAAACTCAAATTGACATTCTACTCATTGTTTTACTTGAAACGATAACCGACGCAAGACGAAGCGCAGACGGAACGCACACGTTACTCAGATATTAGGGACGAACCTAGTATTTTTGTAAGTATTCGTTACTCGATTCTCGATTGTGCGAATTTCCCATAGACACGACATTATTTTTCTCGAAAGCGCGGGAAATGTTCGCGTTTAAAGTACATGTTGTATTATTGCTATTGATTATAAATTTTCGCGTATGTTTCTTTTTGTTCATTGTATAAAAAAAATAAAAAATTAATAAAAATAAAATAAAAAAATGTATATCCATAAAATTGTAAGTTTATATTGTTTTAATTCTTATTGTATCATTTATTAGTTAAATTAAATTTAAATTTAAAATTGTCTATTGGTATCCTTATAAATAAAAACCTAAACAATAATACACAGAAATTTTAAATTATGTACTAATGTAGTATTTGTCATACTTGAACATAATGCTGTTAACAAAAAAATTAGTAGGTACGTATATAGCGGTATTTCAATATAAAATTCTTAGTTTATTACAAGTTTATAGAAAATGTACTTAACGTTTTTTAAGACGATCTAGTGCCAGCCTATGTGTAAAATAAAAATCTAATTGTTTATTAAACACTGATTATTTCTATTACAGTTGAGAGTAGACCACATACTACTTGTACCTACTACCTTATTTTGTGTGAAAATAACTTTTTTCTGTATAAATTTAAGCGTTACGTTTGAACTGCGTGTGTGAAAAAGTACCTTCCTACCAACTTTTTAATAAACGCTATTTTGACAGCGTAGCGTTCCGTTTTTACCTGAGACAACTGTCAAAATGTACAAAAAACATTAGCAGAATACGAAGTCACGGAATGTTCGTTTCATCAACGTCTGGAGTTTGTTTAAACGTTAGCTACGGCTGAAACGCAGCTGAAGTACAAACGTTGTGCGCAGCAGAATATGAAAAGTGTTAAAACCTGCGTTTCAGCTGCAGTTCAGTTGCGTTTTATGCGAAAATGCGTTAGTAGAATTGGCCCCCTGGACGGCTCCCAATAGGTTCGTGTTTAAACGATTGGTGCGCGAGCACTTACTTGGATCACCATAGGAGTAAATTGGTCATCGTCTATGAATCACGTTTTGATTTATTTATTGCAGAATATTTATGTAAGTATATATTTGTTATTTGTATAACATATGTATTTATTTATCTTAGTAATAAGTACTCATATATTACATATGTAGTATATATCTTATATGTGTAGGTATATGTATAATTTATAGTTTACATTAGTATATTTTAGTTTGTATTTATTTAGGTAAGTATAGTATATAACAAATTTTCTTATATAATTTTTTTTGCGCCTACCACTCATTATCTGCATAACCTAAAGGTCAACTGGAAGAGAATGCCATATTGGCATTATGCTCGCCTTTTGTACTTATGTGTAATAAAGTTTTTAAATAAATAAATATTCAGTTGGTTAACAAGGATCAAGATCCTGTGGCTCGCTTCGCTCGCTCCAAGGGTCAAAATGCAACCTTACAATTGTGTCGGCTGAGTACTTAATCTTTTTGACATGTTTTGTGCACGCACATTGTTATTAAACACACAATATATAATAAAATTACAATGAAAACCGAAAATAAAGTCTGTCCAGCTGTTCTCAATACAATACATTATACTGATAATGCGATGCAATGCAATACAAACAACTTCGTTTATTTTTTTGTCAAAAAATGAGTTTAAATCGATTATGTAATATGTAAATACAGTGCCGTAAATAGGGCGGTGCCACCGGTGCCCAGACACAGGGCGTAGACTCTGGGGGGCGCAAGAATGGCCAGACCCAGGCAGGACTATTGTTTTCGGTTTGCTCCTGATAAGTTCCCGCTGCGCCCCTAGTGCTCGATTCCAACACATACGTTTGAGTTTTAGTGAGTGAGACACAGTGGGTGGTATGATAGGCGAAGGGTCCACTTAACATCAGATGGCTCGTCTGCTTGTTTGCCCACATCAGTTTTTTGTAAAAAATAGATTTTTCTTCCAAAATATTAGATAACTAGCTGTGCCCGCGGCTCCGCTCGCGTGGACTACAGGATCCGCTCCCACTCCCACTTCCGCTCCCTATCCCACTTCCACTCAGACTCTCAATCCCGCTCCAGGTCCAGGTCCAGGTCCAGGTCCAGGTCCAGATCCGGGTCCTGGTCCGGGTTCGGGTCCAGTTCCAGCTCCAGATCTAGGTCTAGGTAAAGGTCCGGCTCCAGATCCAGCTCCAGATCCAGAGCCAGCTCCAGATTCATTGTAATCGACTGACTCAATCAAAAGTTATGCGAATTAATAGTTTTCAAAATCTCACATTCATTGGTACGATACCCGCTCCCGCTACCGCTCACGAATTCAATCGAGCATTTATACCCTACAGTCCTCGCAGTGTATGCGAGTTTTCGGAAACTATAAATTCGCATAACTTTTGATTGACTGCACCGATTGCAATGAAATAAAGCTTATATGTTACACCAAATTAAGCACCATGTTTCTGTGAAAAGTCGATCAAAGTCCGGTCAGTAGTTTTTAAGTGATGCGTGCACAAACTCACAGACAAACAGACAAAAATTTCAATAATGATCGAAATGTGTTCTGTTGCTTATCCTTAGACCCCCAATTTTTTTTTGCAAATATCTTCAATGTACAGACACGCCAAGTTTACGATTTTATTTATTAGATTGGTCCACCAACACCAAGTTCCTTGTGCTTTATTTTATCACCCTGAATGAAATAAAGTATAGGCTATACATAGCATTGCTCACCTATAATATAAAAAAAAAAAACAAGGGCGCAGTTATAGAAGCTCGCACAGGGCGCAAAAAAGGCTATTTAGCAGCTGCAGCGTGATGGCTGGAAGGTAGAAAGTAGAAGGTAGGCTGGCTATTTGACCGGAGAATTCTAAATATACTGCACGGCTGGCAGTACGCCTTATTGGTTATTGTCATTTTCCTGTGTACATTAGTATCATTACTGAATAGAATAGAATAGAATAGAACAGAACAGAACAGAACAGAACAGAACAGAACAGAACAGAATAGAATAGAATGGAATGGAATGGAATGGAATGGAATGGAATGGAATAGAAAAGAATGGAATGGAATGGAATAGAATTAGAATCCCCCTGCCAAGCATGGAGCTTCGGGGAATGAGGTGTGATGAGATAGGAGGCAACGTTAAACGCACGTACATACATACATAATGCTCACAGATTAGTCCCAGAGGGGTAGGCAGATACGATGTATCGCCACTTTGAGGGATCCATCGTCGCAAAGTTACCTTCCAAACGCACTTATAACTTTAACTTAGTCTCACAATATAAATATACTAGCTGTTGCCCGGGACTTCGTTCGCGTGGTTAAATTACATATTGTACGAATTTTAAGGACCGGCAGATAGCCGACATGGCAATTGACATTATTCACAAATCGTCGCTTTTCTTATTGATTGATATTAAAAGCTGAACTTCCCAGATCATTCTTGAAATTTAGAAATTAAAAACAAATTCTGTTGCGAAAAATTCACACATTTTCATAGATCATTTAAAGAATTTAAAAATATTCTAAAACAAATACGAAACACAATCTCGAGTTTATATGAGCCATACAATGTGTTAGAAAAGGATAGAAGCATCCCATCTCACATTTTTACCACCCACTTCCACCCACCGTGACCAAACTCCCTTACTTGCAAGTGCAGACCAAGGGCTATCTACTACTGCAACCATGAGTGGGGTGGCAATGGGTGGTTATAGAGAAATCAAAGTCAAAGTCAAAATCATTTATTGCATATGAGTACACTTGGTACATTTATACACGTCATTTTTTTATCGACTACCGCTTCCTAGTTACGAGAAAAGGCTGGATATACATACACACACTTTCCTTTTATACTTATATAAGTATAAAAGTATAGTTTGACAGTGGGCCTGATCCACAAGTTTCAAGTCGCTCAGCGAGCTATGGAGAGGGCTATGCTCGGCGTATCTTTGAAGGATATGATTCGTAATGAAGAAATTCGACGAAGAACGAAGGTGACCGACATAGCCGAAAGGATTAGCAGGCTGAAGTGGCAGTGGGCGGGCCACATCTGTCGTAGAACCGACGGCCGTTGGGGCAGACGAGTTCTGGAGTGGAGACCACGGATTGGCACGCGCAGGGTGGGAGGCCCCGCCGCCAGGTGGACCGATAACCTAAAGAAGGTGACAGGAAGCGGCTGGATGCGGAGGGCGGAGGACCGGGTGTGGTGGCGTTCATTGGGAAAGGCCTATGTCCAGCAGTGGACGTCTAAAGGCTGACATGATGATGATGAAGTATAATATATTACTTACTGTCCACTCCTGCACTTCACTCAGCCTGTTAGCCAGCACGCACCCCGCGGTGCCCGCCCCCACTACAATGAAGTCGTACTCCCCCCCATCGTAGTCCAGGGTCCCGTCTTGCACCAGCAGCTCGCCCTGCACCCGGCGGTCGTGGTCGTCGTTGTACAGCTTCAGGAGGAAGTTGAGGAAGAAGTAGCCGAAGTAGGAGCAAGCGGACAGCTGGCTGTTGGCTGGGCACAGCTGGGTCAGATTCGGGGGCTGCCAGTCCATTCTGGTACATAACAACATTGAACATAAGGACCTCATCTCCCCGGTGACTGCCATGCCAGTCCTGGGATCCTAGTCCGTATAATCTAACTACAAAGCTATTTTGTACTCTCTTACGGGCCACGTGACCACGTGATCCGGATGAAACATGGCACACATATAGGTTATGTCCTGGAATATGACATAGGATAGTTTTTATCCCCCAAAAAACTTCCCATTCCTACGGGAAATGCATAATAATTTGTAGTGTTAAGTTGTCCACGCGGACGAGTAATATTATAAACGCGAAAGTTTGTAAGTATTGATGTATGTTTGGTACTCTTTCACGTAAAAACTACTGAATAGATTTTAACGAAACTTTACAATAATATAGTGTATACATCAGAATAACACATAGGCTACAATTTATAAAGATATTGTGTGAATTGTCCAAAATATCAAGTAAGTAGGAAAAAATCTGCCATTTGCGAACTATTCTGGCGTGCGCCATAAAATTATAATTTTAATGTCATAATATTAGTTCTTTTCTACGCCACGCTAATATAAGCTACTCGAAATACTAATCCTGCGCAGACGAAGTCGCGGGCACCAGCTAGTAGATAATAAAATTATAATTATATGTTTCACTTGTGAAAGTGGATCGTCACCCAGTGCCTGAGTATTGGACTATCCACCTTCTCCCGTAAGTAGTCAGGAAGCTGCTAGCGCTGCGCATCAGGGAGGCAACTCCTGCGCAGGATGGCTGGATTCCATCAACACGTGTCTCGTACGGCGAACATACCTGATGCGGTAGGTACACCGACGTAACGTGGCAGCCTCAACATCACCCTAAACCCATGATTATATTGAAACTCTGGCCAACTTACCTTTATTATTAAACTTCCTAATGTACAAGAGCTACGGGCCCCTTTTAAATATTTTTTTAGAAAATTAGGTCAGATGTTACGTCAAATAAAAGTAGGTCAAAAATTATGTCAAACGATGGTGAACCATCAAAAATATTACAAGATTAAATGTGTTCCTTGTTTGTAGACAAATCAGTCTTTAGGTTTTAACCTAACGTAACAAAGTTTTATGTCGAAGTAAAAGCATAAAATCTACATTTCATGAAACACGTTTTCTACATTATTCTGTAAAACAACTTGCATGAACATTAATTGGATAATTGAAAAAATTTCATTTGAAATATAGATTACTGTAGTTAATGATGAATGTACAGTCAGTTCCCAAGTTCATCAGCCTGAAAGAGTCCACTTTGAAGGATATGATTCGTAATGAAGAGAACAAACAGACAAAAAATCCAAGAAAGGTCGAAAAGTTCTATTGCATAACCTTAGACCCCCATTTTATTTTGCTAATATCTTTAATGTACAGACACGCGAAGTTTACGCTTTCAATTTATTAGATCAGCGATCAATTTTAGCTCTGGGTGTCGATTCTATAAAATACAAACGCACGTGCGAGTTTCGCTCGTGTGATTATACGCACTTTAAAACTTAATCCATTGGCATTCTGTAAACATTCTAGAGCACTGTCGAAGTGTAGTGAACAAAGAACTCATACGCGAAATGAGTTCTTTGTTCACTACACTTCGAAAATCACACTAATACTACTAAAAATAATCACACGAGCGAAACTCGCACGTGCGTTTGTATTTTACAGAATCGACATCCAGTATTATTTTTTATTCGGTGACTCTGATATTAAAAAAGTATTAAATTTGATATAGGTACTTGTCACAGTCTGTTGTCTCTTTCTGACAGCAACAATAGTCCAAAGAAAAAAAAAGAAAGACTCGCGCAACTCAGTTGTCGTACCCGAGGATCAAACATGTACTGACTGAGATTTGTCACTTTTTACTTTCGAAAGACAATATTAGTGACGGTGTCACCTAACGTCTAGCTACAGTGGTAGAGTGAACAAAATAAGACAACTAGACTAAGTATTATGAAAAGGTTCAAGTTTATTAAGTTGTCCGGCTAGGTAGGGTACGTAGGTTTGAAGCCTAGGTCGGTCTGGCTATCGGAGACTGGCCGAGCTGTCTTTCAAGATACCGCACGCCCCTTGCTCGCGATGATCAGCTGCCACGCCGTGATGACCCGGTGAGTTGTCAAAAGTATAGGGCGATCAGGTAAACCAGGGGAGGACTGCACATGCCCTTCTTCATGGAGAATGTTTCTGTGCGAGCTCTTCAACCCGTAGGGTGTTCCTGGTAAATATTGTGGGTTTTAGAAGGTGAACAATCTAGGCCTGGACTGCCAAGGATAAGACGATCACGCTAGGGGGTGGGTATTTACAATTTAGCAATCATGAGATGAGGTATGCGGCAGTCCAGTTACAGTAATTATGAGGCGAGATGATCGAAAACCTTATGCTAGATCGCTGTGCAAGGAATTTAAGTACAATTTAAAATTAAGCAAGCAAACCCGCAGCAAGGCGGTAGTATAGCTAAGCCCGCATATAGCGATTCAGCAAAAGGTTATTTTTCTTTGGCATAAATTACATATTTGCAATGGATTTGCAAGCATTTACTTATAAACCATTATTGCTATCTAGCATCTAATTAATAATTATTACTAATCATAGTCAGATATCTTAATACAGAAAACAACCGTTCCAACTGAGATTTACAATGAAATACTTAATCGATGGAAATCCTAGCAAATCCCTGCTCAGCCAGCAAAATAAATTAAAATCAGCATTAATGTTTAAAACAGATAGAAAATATCTACCCTCATTGTACATAAAAATTACTGTTGTTTTCTGATACAAAAGTGTTTTAATATTATCTAAGCAATTAAAATCAAATCAAAGCGGTTAAATAAACGAAGATTAAGTAAAACGTAATGTAGATAATGCAATGGATAAAGTATGATGGAACACAAAGGATGTCCAGTCAAGGACTTACTTCTACGAACTTACTTCTACAAGGCACTAAAACTAAGTATATAATCAAATGTGACACTTACCCAAGTATGGGACACTGTTATTTCACTTTTTTAAATAAGTTATAGTTGGAAAAATAAGAAATAAATAGGATTATAGATCCAGAAACAATCCAATTATTATTCGCCTAGCAGTTGAGGCTGCGTGTGAGTGAATGAATCGATGGCCGGCGGCCGCGTCCGAGCGACCCGCACTTGTTTGCAACAATGTATCGGCCGGAATTATCTATATAGACTGTGTTTGAAGTTTGTCTGTTTATTGATTTTTTGTAAAGGGGATTTAGAATTTTTTATAAAATATGTTTAAGGATTTTACTTTAAAATAAGGTATTATTTAATATTTAGACCCTTCACTGTTTCTCTTATTAAAATATTAACGTTTCATACGTTACAACGGGAAGTATTGTAATAAAAAAAAATCGAGTAAAATAGATAAGTATAACTCTTTAATATATCACAAATACAATACTACAGGAACAAAACGTTACAAATCTCGGTTAATATCCTTAGAACTAAAAAACTATATTGTACTCTCCTAAATGACAGGTGACCTATTCTCACAAGCGTTTGGCGTTTAACTATGCTACTTAGACGCCAAATGCTTATCAGAATATATCCCAGTACCTGAACGTACAAAATTGCTTTTTAATTCCATGGCTATTATATAAAATAATTACGAAGTAGACCCGCTTATCATTGATAATAACAAACGAGAATGTTTTCAGTCCCATTTCTCAGTTGGTTCAGTGTATTCTAAATATTTTCTGTTCCCTTTATCATCGTCAGTGTTATTATCTTCATCATGCACTGGAGTTGAGTTCGTATGTGGCCAATCTTCCTTGATCATATCAGCGCCTTTCTCTGCTATCATAATCGTCGGTCCGTTGGTGTTACCTCGAATCAGCACAGGCATTATAGACGCGTCTATGACTCTAAGTCCTGAGACTCCGTGGACCCTCAGCCTTGGGTCCACTACCGCTGTCTTGTCCCACTTGGGCCCCATTTTGCACGACCCTGCCTCGTGATTCAGAGCAAATGTGTAGTGCCTTGTCATGCACTCGACGTACTCATCAGTACCCCACGTAGTGTGCCTACAAGCCTCTAATGGCTCCTTTATAAATCTTGCTTTTCCACATTTGAATACATCCGTTTCTTCCAATTTCTTTAACATCTGAACTCCCTTTTTAATAGGTTCGATGTCACTGGGGTCCTTTAAATAATTAGCATACATGAAGGGAGGTCCGTAAGGATTAGTTGTATTGAGTGTAATTTTACCTCTGCTTTTTGGAACTACATTCTGAACTCTAGGTATGACACCATCGTAAAATACAGATGGGAATATTCCAATTCGTTCAAAGTTTATTGGCTCCCGCAGATATTCTCTCCAAACAATACTCTCTGTCTGTATCTGGATGTCCGGAGCAGGCAATTTCGGGTCTGTTTTGAAGAATGATACTGAGTTAAAAGGTCCAGTCGAAGACAGCGGTCCGCGTTTAACACTATCTTCTTTATATTCTTGAACCAGTTCCAGCATTCTTTCATTGTCTACAGTAGTCGCTGTGTCATTGGAGAATGCTATAATAAGACCTGTGAAAGTCAAATGATCTTGCAAATTTTCTCCTACGGGTAAATCTTTAACTACTGGTATATGTAACTTTTCTAAATCTTCCTTTGGCCCTATACCCGAAATCAAAAGGAGTTTTGGAGAGTTTATCGCCCCAGCGGCAACAATTACTTCTTTTTTCGCTTTAACTGTATGTGCTTTACCCTTTCTAACATATTTAACACCATAAACTTTATTATTTTCATCTATAAGTAATTTGACCGCTTCCGTTTTTGGCTTGATAATTAGATTTCCCCTTTGGCCTTTTACAGAATCTATGTAAGCGGTATTTGTTGAAACTCTTTGTCCTCCAGCGCTGAAAGCTTGAGCCTGCATAGTGCCTACTTGTTCAGGACCATTGAAATCTGTCAGTGGCAGACCCATTTCGTTGAAAGCTTTTGTGATTGTAATAGATGGTTTATCTATGAAAGGGAACCTGGAAATAGACTGAGGCCCTTGTGATCCATGATATTTGCGATCCAGGACTTCTATGTTCAAGTTTTTTTCCGATTTCTTGAAATATGGCAGCACCTGTAGAAATAAAGAAGTAACAGTGCAGTTAACTCCAAATGAACCTGACGATTTCCTTCTTAAACCACTGCGGCTAAATAGAACGCTAGGCCCAACTTATTTATCTCTGTGCCACTGTTCTTAGACCGAAGTAACGACCACTTTCCTTACCTCTCCCCTTTCTCTTCTTCCCCCCTTCCCCCCTTTCCCACTTTCACCGTACACTCCCATGACCACCTATACCTATCTCCAAAATGTATTTCTGACTCATTGCATTACGAATTTCGTCGAGAGATATGTTTCTGTGAAAAGTCCATCAAAATTTCATAGTTTCTTTAGTTTTTAAGTGATGCGTGCAGAAACAGATAAACCGACAATAATTCCAATAATGATCGAAATGTTTTCTATGACTTATCCTTAGACCCCCATTTTTATTTATGCAAATATCTTCAGTGTACAGACACGCGAAGTTTAGGTTTTCATTTAATAGATTTTTTGCAAATATGAAAGAAAATATATGAATATTTTGGTTTAATTTGATTGTATTCTATTTTTTATTAAATTGATTTGTTTAACTAATTTTTAAATTAGTTTCATTTGTTATATTTATTATACTAATATTCTATAGCCTAAATTGTCATATCGTCATATCAAGTAATGCTTACATCTTTGAAGCTCCACCCTTCGTTGCCCATCTCAGCCCATCCGTCGTAGTCCAGCTTGTTACCCCTGATATAGACCAGGGTATTAATTGTACTTGATCCTCCCATAACTTTGCCTCTGAAACATATATTCTTGTCCATATCAAAAGTGCGTGATTTTGGCGATAATTTCATACACACATACATAATGCTCACACCTTGGTCCCAGAGGGGTAGGCAGAGATGATGGATTACCATTTTCGCAATCCTAGCATACCTCACCAGCCTCCCCCACATTCATTAACCTTCTTTTATTCTTCTCACTGCGGACCCCAGCCTTTTTGAGGGCGTTACTAATTTGATCCTTGAACGTCCTTCTAGGACGACCTCTAGCTGTAGTTCCTTCCTCATTCGCACTGTAAATTTCTTTTGTCATTCTTCTTTCACTCATATGCTCTATATGTCCAAACCAACGCAACATACCCTTCTCTACCTTCGTTACTACATCTTCTTTTAAACCACACTTCTCTCGTATCACTGCATTCCTCACTCTGTCACATAACTTCACTCTACATATTTTTCTTAAAGACCGCATCTCGAAGGCATCTTGCTTTCATGATTCATCAAATTTCATAAGATATTAGTTTTATTTAAGTGAATGGCTGGATAATTACCGTGGCCAAGGGCAGCGTCCGTCGACCCTGGCCAGACATGTCTTCCCATCTGGCTGCGCACTGTACCCCCAGTCGATGCTGGACCCCCCTAGCACCGTACTCATGCCGGGGACCATGGTCACTTCTGGCTGTAATGGACCAGCTTCTAAAAGCAGCACCTGGCAACACAAATCAGTTTTTAAAGATCATCAACGTACCTGGCAATTATTCATCGGGTGGTTGGTTAAAATTTGTTCCAGGTATCCCTTTTGAGGTTCAAAGATGTAGAAGACGTGTTCGGGATCTTTGCTACCTGATCTACATAGTACACAGGCTTTAAGTAGTTTTCTGAGGGCACAGCTCGACGCGCTCAGCAACTCCATATCATCCGCATAACAAATGTTATTGATACTAACTCTATCGATATAGTAGCCCGCATGCATGCAGCTGTGCTCTGATGATCGCCTACCATTCATGTAGAGATTGATACCAATGTATTTATTTAAGTATGTGTATCCGTTATCTAGTAACCATACCACAGGTTCTGCCTTGTTTGGGACTGTATAATTGGTGTGAATGTGAGATATTTATTTATTATTAATGCGTATCCTGCATTACTGGTTATTGTCATTTTCCTGTGTACATTACTATCATTACTATCGTTACTGCGATCACCAATCCCCCTGCCAAGCATGGTTATTATGACTAATCCTCCAATGGACAGCCCACCAAAAGTAGTATTCTATTGGGGAGGCTTGTGTTCAGCAGTGGACGTATATACATACATACATACATACATACATACATACATACATACAAACTTTAATCAAAGATAATATATACTACTTTAACTTAGTCCCACAAACAAATATATTACTTACTGTCCACTCCTGCACTTCACTCAGCCTGTTAGCCAGCACGCACCCCGCGGTGCCCGCCCCCACTACAATGAAGTCGTACTCCCCCCCATCATAGTCCAGGGTCCCGTCGTGCACCAGCAGCTTGCCCTGCACCCGGCGGTCGTGGTCGTCGTTGTACAGCTTCAGGAGGAAGTTGAGGAAGAAGTAGCCGAAGTAGGAGCAAGCGGACAGCTGGCTGTTGGCTGGGCACAGCTGGGTCAGATTCGGGGGCTGCCAGTCCATTCTGGTACATTACAACATTGAACATAAAGACCACAGCTCTCCGGTGACTACCATGCCAGTTCTGGGATCCTAGTCCGTGTAATTGAACTACAATACAAACGGGCCACGTGACATTCTGTTAAGCTTGACGTCTATGATAATTAGACGCCAAACATTTATCAGCATATGTCACATGGCCCGTTAGAAATACCAAATGGCTTTTAGATCTAAGGATATTATACGGATTAGGCCCCCAGGACTGGCATCATCTAGAATTCGGGCAAAATTGATTTGCAAGCAGACAGGACATTCGTCGCTTAAGTGTACCTTTAAGGGTGCGAATTAGTTCCACAGTATTATAGTACCCAAGTCTTGGATGTTTATATATTTATTTATGTGTATCCGTTAACTAGTAACCATAGCACAGGCTCTGCCTAGTTTGGGACTGGATAATTGGTGTGAATGTCTGAGATATTTATTTATTACAGTGAATGAATTTTAAAATTGGTAAGTACAGGTATTATATTACAATCTTGACCTCTTTAATATTCTGTTCTTAATTATGATAATGCATCATTCAATCTAATTATTTATTCAGTCAGACAGATAGATTATAAAATTATAATAATTAGTTTTGTTTGTGAAGGTGGATCGTCACCCAGTGCCTGAGTAATGGACTATCCACCTTATCCCGTAAGTGGTCAGGAAGCGGTTAGCGCAGCCCCGCATGCGGCGCGTCAGGGAGGCAACTCTGTTGTGAAGGATGGTGTGGAATCCATCCACACGCGCATGCCTGATGCTCTACACTAATGTAGCAACCCCAACAGCATCCTGAACACATTATTATATAGCCTACTTATCTTATCTTCTTAGGGGACCAGGAAGACCTGGCGACACTTCGACCCTTCGTGATCTTTTGTGCCAAACCCCTGTCCACGGTGCCCCAAGCCGATTTAGTGGACTTCACATAGCCTTAGAAATTCTTCTTTAGCATATGCAGGTTTCCTCACGATGTTTTCCTTCACCGAAAAGCCTGTGGTATTATAAATAAACCGTACTTAAGTTTTTAAAACCCATAGGGGTTTAACCCACGACTTTCAAGAAGCCTACTTACTTACTTATCTTTATTATTAAACCTCCTAATGTATAAGAGCTCGGGCCGCTGTAGGCACTGTATTTTTTAAAATTAAAACAACAAGCCAATAGTTTCGTGTATCGTAAAACAGTTGAGCGATAAAACTAAATTTAATTGAAGTGCGCCTTGAAAACTAAAGACTGCGCCGGATGTATTATAACTCGGTCGAGAAATCCAGCAATTTGTCTTATTACATTTAAAATATATAATTTACGTTTGCATATCACACAGTTTCACAAAAACCTACATAAATAAGAGACACTCACCGCGGCGTCAGCAAAACAATTGATAAGTGAATTGTTCATTAGGTCAAACTCAGACGTTATTATAATACTAGCTACTCGCTCGCGTGATCTACTGAATCTCAATCCGACTTCGACTACGACACCGACACCGACTCCGACTCCGACCCCGACCTCGACCTCGACCTCGACCTCGATCTCGACCTCAACCTCGACCTCGACCCCGACCCCGACCCAGACCCCTTCCTCGACCCTGACCCCGACCCCGACCCCGATCTCGACGTCTACGTTTTGCAAATGAAGTCTACGTTTTTATATATTAGAAGATTAGGTCAGATGTTAGGTCAAATAAACTTAGGTCAAAGGTTATGTCAAACGATGGGGAACCATCAAAAATATTACAAGATTAAATGTGTTCCTTGTTTGTAGACAAATCAGTCTTTAGGTTTTAAACTAACGTAACAAAGTCTTATGTCGAAGTAAAAGCATAAAATCAACTTTTTATGAAACAGGTTTTCCACATTATTCTGTAAAACAACTTACATGAACATTAAACGGTTAATTGAACAATTTTCATTTGAAATATAGATTACTGTAGTTAATGATGAATGTACAGTCAGTTCCCAAGTTCATCATCAGCCTGAAGGAGTACACTTTGAAGGATATGATTCGTAATGAAGAGATCCGGCGAAGAACGAAGGTCACCGACATCATCATCAGGTTATTTTTGTCTCCACTGCAGGAGCACAACCGTCTCTCATCTGCCGGAGACAGACGGAGGATTTGGCCTTCACTCCCCGCGCTGGCCAGACGGGTTGGGGAGGCTTGATTGATGTTTTGTAATTTATTCCCTTAGTCGCCTTGTACGACATCCACGGGAAGAGTTGGAGTGCTCCTATAATTAATGTATCACTTTAAATTGAATAAAGTTATGTTTATGTGGCCCGCCCACACGGCAAAGCCGACATAGCCGCAAGGATTCGCAAGCTGAAGTGGCAGTGGGCAGGCCACATCTGTTGCAGAACCTACGGCCGTTGGGACAGACGAGTTCTGCAGTGGAGACCGTGGGGTGGACGCCCCGCCGCCAGGTGGGCCGACGACCTGAAGAAGGTGACCGGAAGCGGTTGGATGCGGAGGGCGGAGGACCGGGTGTGGTGGCGTTCATTGGGGAAGGCCTATGTCCAGCAGTGGACGTCTAAGGGCTGACATGATGATTATGATGATTTAGGTACTTGCAATGAAAATATATCACGTCATTTTCACGGGATTTTATTAACTGTCTCAAAGATAATCCCGGGACTCTTAGCAAAATTACTCTAAGGTTGACTGAAAGAGATCCCTAAGTGGGATAAGTCCGCCTTTGTACATTGTTGAACACTGCTTTATTCTTTTGTTTATATTTGTTGTTAGTTTTGGTACAATAAAGTGATTACATACATGCATACAATATGCCTTCCGATATTTTTATAAATAAAACTAGCTTTTGCCCGCATGTTCGTCCGTAGGTTTCCATATTTACACATCTTGAATTTCAAAATAGATAATCATTTTCGTAATCAACTTCCCCAAAAGCCTCAAATATGACATTCATTCATATCGGTTTCCCGTAGGAATGATTGTTTTTTCGTTATAAAAACTATATCCTACTAAAATATAATAATAGTAATAATACCTGAAACCGGTAGACTGCATAAGGGACCTTGGAGTTACTCTCGATTCCAAACTATTGTTCGACGAACATATTGAATATATGATCAAAAAGGCTTATAAAGCTCTAGGTTTTGTTATTAGATCTTGTGCGAAGTTTACCAACCTGAAAACCACAAAGATCTTATACTGCTATTTTGTGCGTAGTACCCTCGAATACGCTTCTCAGGTGTGGAATCCATGTTATCAAGTGTACGTGTCACGAATAGAATCTATTCAAAAACGGTTCATGCGATATCTCCAGTTCAAATGCAAACGACGTGATTCTGACTATGAGTCCAGATGTAAAAAATACCATTTTCTTCCATTAGAATCGCGAAGAAACATAGCTGATATTGTATATTTAAATAAAATATTGTGCGGAAAAGTTGACTGTTCTGAGTTGCTATGTGAGTTGAATTTATGTGCGCCAGCTAGGCAATTAAGGAATTTTAAT
This sequence comes from Esperia sulphurella, assembly GCA_947086405.1. Classification (NCBI taxonomy): domain Eukaryota; kingdom Metazoa; phylum Arthropoda; class Insecta; order Lepidoptera; family Oecophoridae; genus Esperia; species Esperia sulphurella. Next base: position 553,105 of record OX352280.1, read on the forward strand.
CCCTTACATGTCCCCGCTGCCAGCACCAACTACCGTCGTAACTCATTTATTTACCGAGCCAGCTCGCTACTCAATGACTTAGTGTCTGAGCACCCAGCTATTGATATACACAACACTAGCTCCGTAACTATCAAGCGCCTAGCTGTTGGTAGCTATTTCGGGCCCCCAACACCCTAGCACCATGGAAAGGTTTCTTATTGTTAATTATTTCATGTATTTGTTGTTGTTCTGTGATGTGATTGGATTTGTTTTCTGTTTTTAATGTTAAGTAAATATGTGTTGTTTTAATATGTGAAAACCAGTTAATGGCTATTAGCTTTATATATTTGTAATATTATCTTTGTACTATAGCTGTAAGTTTTCCGAATAAAATAAAATAAAAAATAAAAATAAAATAAATAAAAATATAATATAAATTATATCCTACTACTATCCTAGGACCTAACCTATATTTGTGCCATGTTTCATCACGATCCGTCCAATGGTTGAAGCGTGATTGAGTAACAAACATACAAATTTCGCATTTATAATATTAGTCGGATGGGATTTACATCCATTGTATATCCATATGCCGTGTGGTTTCCGGTAGAGTAGAATAGGACCACTCCAACTCTTCCCGTGGATGTCGTACAAGGCGACTGAGGGAATACATTATAAAACATCAATGCTTCCCCAACCCGTTTGGCCAGCGCGGGGAGTGTAGGCCAAATCCTCTGTCTGTCTCCGGCAGATGAGAGAGGGTTGTGCTCCTGCAGTGGAGACAAAAATGACTTGAACCTGACCTGACGTATACTTCGATTTTGAAAATGTAGTATTTGTATTCACTCTGTGTATTTTGTTTGGTATCTGACTGTACCATTTATTTATTTAGAGGTTATTCATCGCATTACTAATGGATTAATTACCGATTCCTAAATGCTTTAAATTGTTAGATCAGTGATAAATAAAATGCAGGCAATTATGTCTTAAATTCAAAATGTATCATTTAAAAAAAAACAGTTCCTAATCGACAGTAATTAAACGTGCTGGAGTTTAAATAGCAGATCACTTGTCTGTTTTTATGTCCTAATTTTAGTGTATGTATGAGTATTCATGTTATATCCAAGGCCTGCCGTGCCGATGGATGCGTGTTCTGGGGCTAGTCTACAAACGTAAGAATTTCATCGCAACACGCTACCTAATTCCGTTCACTGTCTATAAGATTCTATTAATAACAATATGGACAAAGTCTGGAATATTAAAATTGATTGTCACAATCATCATCAGCCTGTAAGAGCCCACTGCTGGACATAGGCCTCATCCAAGACGCGCCACTGAACCCGATCCTCGATTCTTCTCATCCAGTCTCTGCCAGCCGCCCTACGCAGATCGTCGCTCCATCTAGCCAGGGGGCGTCCCTCACTACGCTTGCCGAGTCGCGGTCTCCACTCGAGAACTCGTTTACCCCAACGGTTATCGGTTCTCCGACAGATGTGACCAGCCCACTGCCACTTCAACGCACTAACTTTTTGAGCTATGTCGAAAACTTTAGTTCTCTGGCGGATTACCTCGTTTCGGATCCTGTCCCTTAGAGAAACTCCGAGCATAGCTCTTTCCATAGCTCGCTGAGCGACTTTGAGTTTTCGGACTAGTCCCGCTGTCAGTGTCCACGTTTCGGCGCCGTACGTCATTACGGGTAGGACGCACTGGTTGAAAACATTTGTCTTCAGGCACTGTGGTATACGCGACGAGAAGACATGACGTAACTTTCCAAAGTCACAAATTATACATTAATTGTCGTAGACGCGAGCACGAAATGTTTGATTGTCGTTGTTGTTTTGTTGCACCAGATGTCTGTGTAGACACAATACGGTAGTGCGTCTCGCAGTTTTATAAAATAAATTGTACAGCAGCGCTCCACATACTTTCTTGCGGAACCGTAAGAGGTTTTTAAAAATATAAGTACATTTACAGCCTGCTTTCGAACAGTGAAGTATTCCTCGTGAGCAAACCGACACACCTCAAGTTTATCGACGCCATATTATAATTAGTTCCAACTTGGCCCCTTGTTGTTTACAATAAAGGGTAAACTGTCAGATATGTAACCAATTCGGTAGAGAAATTGTAGAACATTAAAACTAATTCATTTTTCACGTTTAAGTTGCAGTTAGAAACCGTGCAATATGGCACTTTTGTAGATTATTTGGTGCCAAACGACTAGGTAAGCGTTTGATAGTTTATGCAATATATTGCAAATTTTGTATAAATCTCCATACAAAGTGGCGCCACGTTGTGAGCAACTTCACTGCTTTTAACGATTAATTTGGTTTCCCGTAAGAATGAGTTTTTGGGATAAATGTATACCTATGTAATATTTTATGTATTTATTCAATTATGTTAAATAAACTAGAAACTATCCTGTCTTATTCCAGGACTTAACCTATATGTGTGCCTAGTTTCATCTAGACCGTCCAGTGGTTGAAGCGTGATTGAGTAACAAACATCCAAACTTTCGCATTTATAATTTTAGTAAGATTATTGGCAAGCGTGTCGCACTTACTTCACCATTATATCTTGATATTACGATATTTGTGGCACAACTCAATTTTTCAAAAAATTAATTGCGTAAATTGCGTATTCAATGCAAGCCAAATTGAATCCCACGCACATGGAATAAAGTCAATTTTACGCTGAACCGCTAAATCACGCACACATTTACAGTCGTACGCGGTTCGCCTAGGGCTGGTACCTACGCTTTCGGATTTTGGAACGGCGCAGGACTTTATTCAAATGCGTCACATTATTCTCGCGACCCTGACCGACTGGCCCCGAAGTTTTTTATATACCTAAAGAGCGGACTGTTAGACTTACCTGCTTGTTGCCCCTTTGGCTGCTGAAGACCGAATACGTCATCATCATCACCCCATGTCCACTTGAACAAATACTTTACCTAGGTTTTGGAAGTAACTTCTGATTTATTATATTTACGTCGTAAATTTACCGAAATTTATACAGTAGGTACACAAACTTAAATGATAAATAGGTACCTATTTGACTATAGCAAATCTATACTTATAATAAAACTGTAACTGGTCTATGTCTGTACATGAGAAATATACAAAAAAAATTTATGAGGAGTCTTTATAGGGCCAATAGAAGTTAAATTTTTTTTTTTTATTTTTGTCTGTCTGTCTGTATGTATGTTTGTTACCTCATCCATCACGCAAAAACTACTGAATGCAATTTGATGCAGTTTTCACAGTTGTCTTGCTGGTGGTCTAACTTAAAATCTGGTGCATGTTTCATCTTGATACGCTACTTGGAACCTGAGATATTAATAAAGTAAATTTTTCTAGAAGCCATTATATCGGATGATAATAAAACGGCTGTTAATATTTCTTCCAGTAACTCAGTATTACATTTAGAAATCATTCATGTGAAAAAAACATCTCTTTTTTACGAAATTTTTTATTAAAAAAATGCAATATTTCTCGAACGTACGAGTATGTTCATCATATGGGCGAGGTCAACGGCCGCGGCGCGGCGAACGGATTGAGTGAAATTTAGTTTTTGGGGATAGGGATGGGGTTGAGGTTGGGGTTGGGATTGGGTTATTGAGAGTCTCGAGTTTGAGTGGGAGTGGAAATAGAAGTGGGAAGAGAATGGGAGCGGAAGTGGGAATGGGGGCGGATTCTGTAGTTCACGCGAGCGGAGCCGCAGGCGCAGCTAGTAAGTAATAAATACATACACTACATTACTCAAACAACAATACATACATTTAAGAACATAAATAAACAAGAATATATTGCAATAATTATACAATGAAAATTTCTAAGAAGCAAAAATTGCAGATCAAAAGGCAATGTACACGTCAAGGGACTTCGCCTGTCTGATTAAAAGGAATTCCATAGACGGTTAACTTGTAAGTATACAGAAAGAGTGATCATAGAAACTAGTGAAATGGGAAGGAACAGAGTAGTAGACAATCAGAGGAAAGTGGAAGATGAACAGGAGTAGAAGAGAGAAATTGAATGGCAGATAGGAGAGAACGTACGGAGAGTGGGAAGGGAGAAGGGGTAAGGGAGATGGAAGGGAAGGGTGCTATAACTATAAATAAGTCTCAAGGCAATCATAGCCTTCGCGCAGGCGATAAAGTACATATCAACTTTATTAAAAATAAAATGTGGTCAAAGCGAGCGGAGCTAGTTGTAATATATAAATGGACATTGGGCCTCACCTTAATATTTATAATGTAAAAAATATGTATTTCATCATTGCTACATGTATATTGATATTATTAAATAGTTTTTTGCTTATTCTATTAACAAAATATTCATATTTTCGTTTGTTTTGTAATCAAATACAACAATAAAATCATTATTCATCATTATTTGGCAGCCAATCCTTCTTGACTAAGTCGACTCCTCTCTCCCCAACCATGATCGAAGGAGCGTTAGTATTACCACGGGGCACCACAGGCATTATCGAGGCATCTATCACTCTCAGTCCAGATATTCCATACACCCTTAGTCTAGGATCCACTACTGCAAAATTATCTCCACCCGGACCCATCTTGCAGGTCCCCACTGGATGGAAAGGGGTAGATGTATACGACCTTGCCAAACATTCAATATACTCATCAGTACCCCAGTCAAAATTTTTACAAGCTTCTAAAGGTGTCTTTAGAAAATAAGCACCCCGCGATTTGAACGCTTCAGTATTCTCCAAACTTATTAAAAATTTAACTCCCTTTATCAGGGGAATCATATCTGATGGGTCTCCGAAGTAATTCGCATACAGAAGTGGGGGACCATTAGGATTGGTCGAGTTTAACATAAGCCTGCCTCTGCTCTTAGGTGCAACATTCATAGTTCTCGGTATGACAGAGTTGTAAAAGGCAGTTGGAAGTATTGATATTTTCTCATTAAATACTGGTTCACGCAAATACTCTTCCCATTTCGCATGATCCACTTGAAACTGTATGTCGGGCGCTGGTAAGTCTGGATCTGTCTTTAGAAACGAAACAGAATTTACTGGGCCGTTCCCTGATAATGGTCCTCTTTTTGGTTTAGCTTCTTTATATGCTTTAACATGTTCTAACACTTCATCATTAGACACCGTGGTAGCATATTCCTTTGGCAAAGCTACAACCATACCGTTGAAAGTGACGTGATCGTGTAGATTTTCTCCGACAGGCAGATCCTTGATTACAGGTATATTTAGAGGCTCTAATTGTTCCTTTGGACCTATTCCTGACAGTAAAAGTAACTTCGGGGAGTTAATAGCCCCAGCACTAACAATAACTTCCTTCCTTGCATACGCAGTGTAAATCTTATTGTTCCTGATATATTTTACACCATAAGCTATGTTATCTTCATCTATGAGTATTTTGATAACTTCCGATTCTGGTTTAACTGTTAGATTGTCTCTAATGTATCTGATTGGCTGTATAAATGCGTTGTTTGTCGAAACTCTTTCGCCTTCTAGTGAAACCGCCTGTGCCTGCATTGTTCCTACTTGTTCTTTACCGTTATAGTCTTTCAGTGGAAGACCTCCTTCGTTAAAAGCTTCTGTCAGCATGTACGACGGGTCGTCTATGTAAGGGAATCTCGATACATACTGTGGACCGCTTTCACCATGGTATTCTGGATCTATGGTCGCCACGTAAGGTATGTCCATATTCTTTTCTGATTTTTTGAAGAAAGGCAGCACCTGTATCAAATAAATTTATGTTTTATGAAGATGGGATTGAAAAGTGGTTATACATAAGTACCGATGGGAACGTACAGGATCAGTCTGGATGGTCACCAGTCACCACCTTCTTAACTATTTCTGTTTCTGTTTAACTATTTCGCCAAACAGCTTTAGTCCTCGAGTGGTGCTTATAGACTTTGGGTTGCAGGTTTATAGGCGAGAGTGACAGTTAACCATCAGGCAACAGGCTGTCCGTTTGCAACTTTAGACCGTAAAATAATCTTCCTACCTGTTCGTTATTATCGTCGAATGTAAAAGTCATCGGACAAAATGTTAGTAGGTGCAAAAAGTCGGAGAATAATTTCTATTCCACCCGCATTTTGACAACCTGTTACTCGTGCTCTCGGCGCGTCATCGTCGCCCCACGGTCGAGACAACTCGCTAGAACTGTTGATGTGCGCACGCGACTTAATTCGATCTTCTTCATTTTCTTCATATTTTTCATTTCGAGTGATATTCCTACTGTGTCAAAGTGAAACGGGTACCCGTGTCGTCAGCTGCTACTCTGGAGCTCCAGGTTACGGATTCAGTACGAGAACGGGATCAAAGGTTGGTGGCATTTATTTTATTCTTCGATACACGTACCGAAAAGTATTTTGTCCGACTAGGTACGCCAAAACATACAGTCCACTATTTTATATTAAAAAATCCAGTCCCTATAGGTATTCCCATTCTGAACGAATTCGCGTTCACTACCAACTTATTATTGTAACAGCTGATTGTTACTTTTGTTGTTTTTTTCTTCATTGCCTGCTTTTGTTCTTCTTGTTGGTAACTGGATTTGTAAAACACTGCTTTCAGCTTTTTATCAATGTTTCCAAGACGGTATTTTGATACAGACGTCAGGGTGACTACGTACTTGTGGAGTTTGGACTTGGCGACAGTCAGACAGTGGTGGATTTAACACTATCATTATCATATCAGCCCTTAGAGTCCACTGCAGGACATATCAGAATGGGCCTTCCCCAGTCAACGCCACCACACCTGCTCCTCAAAGATCATTCGACTAACCACATGGACAGTCCAAACTAATACATTTCATTACATTGATACCGATATATAGCGAAAATACAAATGGCTGGTCTTGGAGAGACTAGTCTAGTACTTACGTCCTCATAGCTCCACCCTTCGTTGCCCATAGCAGCCCAAGTGTCGTAATCCAGTCTGTTACCTCTAATATATGCCATAGAATTAATTGAACTGGATCCCCCCATCACTTTACCCCTGGAAGTATGAATGAACATTATTTAATACACAGAAGATACTGCTGCCTTTAACCTAGGACATACATAGAAAGAAAGTGGTGTTGCTCGAATTTTACTCCAAATTTCTGACCGGCAAGGAATTGCCCGATACAGTGACCTATCTTTAGCCACAGTTTTTCTAGTCTCCTCTTAACGCCTAGAAGAATCGGAAGAGGTGCCTACCCTTCTCTGATTACTCCTATCGCGTTAAATTTCGTATAGCAGAAGATTATACACAACCGTTGCATCTTCTCCGAACAGACTAAAAGTTTATCGCTAACTCCAAAATCAGTCCAGGCTAGTTCTCGATTTCTTAAGTGAACACTGACATGCTGCTGAATCTCCAGGTCTATTGGCAAGACCCTGGCCATTACTGGCAGTACTGGCTGTATGTTTTGCATAAAAGAGCAAGGCCAATCGCTGACTCTGGAGTATTCTTCGACGCACCCCTACCATCGTGCCTCTATCTAAGTTGTAGCCGCATAGCACATGCTGGATATGTATGTCGCCAGATTTATTATTAGAAGGATAGAATAGAATGGAATGGAATGGAATGGAATGGAACGGAACGGAACGGAACGGAACGGAACGGAACGGAACGGAACGGAACAGAGCAGAGCAGAGCAGAGCAGAGCAGAACAGAACAGAATAGAACAGAATAAAACATAATAGAACAGAATAGAACAGAACAGAACAGAATAGAATATTCATTTATTGGCTGTAACAAAAACACATACAGTGCAACATTACATATAAACAGAAATAATAATACAAACAACAACAACAACAACAACAACTAAGAGTCGGGTGCTACAGATAACTGAAGTCCTCACATGTCTCTTGACTTATGCTGTGGGCAAACTGAATACGTTTGCCCACAGCATAAGTGTACTCCGTGAAAGCAAAGTTTTATTCCAGGTTTCCTCCCAATTTTGTCACGAATTATGTCTCAGTAGCTACATGCATATCTTGAATGCAAAGGCAAGGCTGAAGTGAATACGTGGTGGTTCCTCGAGGATACCGTTAAGTAGAAGATGTTGGATTTTGTCAGGAGCGACCTCCACTTTATTCCCCATTCACCTACTCGCTGCAGATATGCCTCTGCCAGCCACTCCAGTTCAGCTCTTGAGTTACTCTGAAGCGAATTCAAATACCTTGGCCAGTTTCCCACCTCCACGCCTGCTCCCCCCGCAACTCCTCTAAGCGAGGATCCACGGAGGTACACTTACACATAACACCTTCCAGTGAAGGTAGGGCAAGTCCCAGGTAATGAATTTACGCTACCTTGGGCCCCAGACAAATTAAATTAAAGAAGTAAAGTAGGAAGAGAGTTCCCACTACCCCTCTAGCAAATGGGAGGGTAGCAAAGAAACGATGACCAGAGTGGTCAGGTTGGGGGCGTTGGGGGTTTGGTGTGGCCAAGATAAGCCAGGCCACCTAGTTGAACACCACGGATGTATTAACGCCTATGTGACGCAGTAAGCTGTGACGGAGTAGCAGAAGGCTACTTCGTATAGTAGTGCCAATAATAGGCATGGCAAAAACGCTTAATTGCTCGGAAATGGTGACGGTTCGCACACAATACCTTGGCCAGTCACATTTTCCTCCAGGTCGTGCTAAACAGCTCTTTTGGTCCGGTTCAGTACTATACTTCCAGTCGATATTGGATCCGAGAAGTGCAGTGGACAGGCTTGGTGATAGAGTAACGTCTGGTTGTTCCGGCCCCGCTTCCAGAAGCAGAACCTGTAACAGCGGTATATTTACCTTTAGAACATTTTAACATAACAAGAATGTGTCTTTATAGATATCTGTTCATTCAGGTAAATGGCTACATAGCGTCGTTTGACAAACCTTTATGCAAAATGTGAAGTTTCGAAACGAAGTTTGAGCTCTGAGTTCATATATTAAATGAGTCTGTCATTTAGGGTAGGTACTCTTGTATATCGATCCAAAAAGCGGAATTGCTATAACCTACACCGATGTCAATCCACTTTTGTTGCAAATTCAGAATCCTAGAAGGAATCTCCGTCCAATGGTCTGGGTCCAGTGTCTCTACGGCAGAGAAACGGGGCCTGGACCATTTGACGTAGTTCCGCATTTTCAATAAAAGTGTAATGCCCTCGATGTGGGCTATAGCGTTTCCGATTTTTTTACATCGATATAGACTAGCGGTTCCTGTCCCTTTGTGTTCCCCTTTAAAGTCCCGTTTTAGTTGTTTGAGAAACCTTTAACCGACACCCACTGATTCACTTACAATTCGTATGCATTGCATTTTTACAAAATCAAAATCATTTATTGCATATGAGTACACTTGGTACATTTATACACGTCATTTTTTTTATCGACTACCTCTTCCTAGGTGTTAGCGCTGTGAAGAAGAAACGACGCAACAAACTTCACGCAACACATCTTTTAAAAATCAAATTTGCATACAATTAATAAAGATTTTGCGAAGCTGAATTAATATTAGTACCAGGCAACTTTGTCATTCAAATAATCGTTTATTTTATAATAGGCTTTCTTACAAATTTGTCTTATAATGTGAATCTTAAACTTCCTGTCCGTCTTATTTAAGATTTCCTCTGGTAGTTTGTTGTAGAAGCGTATACATTGCCCCGTGAACGATTTACTGGCCTTACTTTCCCCTGGTAAAACAAGTTTGCTGCAGCAGAAATAGGAAACACTCTGCCTAATTAAACTTATTCGCATACTTACCTCCCAATCCGGAATCTCAGTGAGTCTATTCGCTACAACGCACCCCGCAGAACCCGCACCAACCACAATAAAATCATACTCCTCTCCATCTTGATCTTCTTTACTTTCATAAGTCTCTTTATTTTCATCTTTGTCATTTTCTTGTCTATTGTATAGTTTCTTCTGTATTCTTCTGTCTTCGGAGTCGCCATAGAGACGAATAAGAAGATTTAGGTAGACGAACCCGAATGAAGAGCAGGCTGTCAGTTGCGTTTGCGCTGGGCATACTTCGGTCAAGTTAACTGGTTGCCAAGTCATTTTGGAGAAAAATCCTATATTTTGCTGAACCTTAAACAGTTTTTTGGATTAATGATAAATTAAATTTTCACTCAAATAAGAAAGTTGCTTACTTAATGAGAGAATAGCGATGTGGATTATTTTTTATCTTTAATCGTTATTAGACGCAAGACTTAAACCGAAAGATATCTCAACCCTCCAAAGCGAGCTGTATTTCGCTTACTAAGCTTCTGTGAAATATATAAGTATCGAAACTTGGGAGGTAAAACCTCCAAAATGCCACTGTAATATAATATAACGGTTTTTACGTGTTACATAAAAACACTCGTCGTACACAAATAAATTATTTTTTTCGAAAAGTATCTTTTACTAATAGTTTCATAAAAATATCTTCTACCCAATACAAATTAAAGGGCCTAAATTTTACTATTTTAACTTCAAAATTTTTTAATTGTATTTTTTGTGCAATAAAGTGTATCATTCCAAACTTTATTTCTTTAAAGTTACTAAAATGATGCTTTGGTTGTTTTACCTGTCCAGTAATTTATTCATTATCATCAGGTTATTTTTGTCCCACTGCAGGAGCACAGCCCTCTCTCATCTGCCGGAGACAGACGGAGGATTTGGTCTACACTCCCCGCGCTGGCCAGACGGGTTGGGGAAGCCTGATTGATGTTTTATAATGTAATTTATTATTACTTTCAAAAATTAAAAATTAAATTATACCTGCGAGGTAATAAACGAAAATAACCCACCGTCCGTACTGAATAAGGAAATGCCAGAATGAAACGTAATAGCTATATAAATAGCGTTAAAATTCTTTTGTCCCTTTAGTCTAATCAGCTGCTCAAACATACATTATTATAACATCTTTATATTTTAAACAAAAAGAATATGAAATGCCAAGTATAGTAACTCCCGTTGCTAATTTATAATTAGCAAGAGAATGAACGTGAATTAAACGTCGATTTTAATCATGGCTTTCAAAAATCGGTACCAGACTCGTAATCGGTATCAAAAAAGAAATTTACCTAATAAATAAAAACGTAAACGCGAAGTGTCAATTGCGGTGTGAGAAAATTGAAGATATTTGCAACAACAAAAAATTGGGGGGTCTAATCAGGGCCGATTTTAGCACGCCCTGAGCGTGACTTCTACGGCCCCTATCTTCTATCGAAACCCAGGAAGAAAAAGGCAAGGAATAGAATGAATGAATTAACCATTTGGTCGCTGGATAAGCAAAATTACTGATGCGCCAAAATGTCATTTTACAGTTGGGAATAAAAAAAATCGGCTGCGACTTCGGCGCCCCTGCGTGTTGGCGCCCTGGGTGCGGGAGCGGGAGCTGGAGTGAAAGTGGGAGCGGAAGTGGGAACGGGGGCGGATTCTGTAGTCCACGCGAGCGGACCTTAAGTGTGAAATAAAATAGGACGTTACTTGCATGTAGTTTTTACAAACTTGTATTTTGCCAAAGTAGGGACAGACCAGTAGGGATATGTGGAATAGGTCAAAAAGATTAGTAAGTACGTGACACATGTAGATACGAGATGATTTAGACTCACAAGTCTGAAGGCTGTTTAGTTATATAGTTTCATGTCGTACAGGCTTTAGGCTCTCCATATCAATATCATCACAACTAGTCATTCACATAGTCAGTCAGAAGCACTGCAAGGAATGACTGGAAAATAGGACAATATTTTCGTAACTGCCTTGAACACAATCTCTGTTCCTAAGCTTGTTTGCATTTTTGTTTAATAGCTCTAATTGATGAGTGCAACAATACCATGTCATCAGCGTAACCAAAATTCTTGTTGATAAACTCAATATTTAGCAGTTGCGTTATGTATTATTAATCTTTAAAAAAACATTGCCGTTTGGAGGTGCCGGTAGAGTAGAATAGGACCACTCCAACTCTTCCTGTGGATGTCGTATAAGGCGACTGAGGGAATACATTATAAAACATCAATCAGGCCTCCCCAACCCGTCTGGCCAGCGCGGGGAGTGTAGGCCAAATCCTCCGTCTGTCTCCGGCAGGTGAGAGAGGGTTGTGCTCCTGCAGTGGAGATAAAAATAACCTGATGATGATGATGATGAAATAAAATATGCAGTATGGGTTTCTTTTATTTAATCATACATAAATATATTTGAATAAAAGTTAACTTGAATATTTAGTTATTACTTATTAGTTAAAATAATTTATTTGCGAATACATCAAAAAGAAGTTGATTCATTGTTTATAATAATTATGCAACCAATCCTCTTTCACCAAATCGACTCCTCTCTCCCCAACCATGATCGAAGGAGCGTTAGTATTACCACGGGGCACCACAGGCATTATCGAGGCATCTATCACTCTCAGTCCAGATATTCCGTATACTCTTAGTCTAGGATCCACTACTGCTGTTGTGTCCCATTTGGGACCCATTTTACATGTCCCTACCGGATGAAAAGGCGTAGAAGTGTAGGATCTCGCCAAGCATTCTATATAATCATCAGATCCCCAGCTTAGATGTTTACAGGCTTCTAAAGGAATCTTAAGAAAATAAGCACCTCGTGATTTAAAAGCGTCAGTCTTCTCTAAACTTATTAAAAACTTGACTCCTTTTATGAGAGGAATTAAATCTGTCGGGTCTCCGTAGTAATTTGGATTCATCAATGGAGCTCCATGAGGATTGGTGGAATTCAGAACTAGTTTTCCTCTGCTTTTTGGTACTAAATTCATAGTTCTCGGTAGCACGGCGTTGTAGAAAGCTGTTGGAAATATTGGTAATTTCTCGTAAAGTATTGGTTCTCGTATATACTCTTGCCAGTTTGCATTATCGCATTGGTATTGAATATCCGGAGCAGGCAAGTTTGGATCTGTTTTTATAAATGAAACAGAACTGACTGGTCCGTTTCCTGAAATTGGTCCTCTTTTGGGTTTAGCTTCTTTATAAACTTTGACATGTTCTAATAAAAGTTCATTGGACACAGTGGTAGCAGTCTTATTTGTTAGAGCTATAACTATTCCATTGAAAGTTACATGATCATGTAGATTCTCTCCTACAGGTAGATCTTGTACAACAGGTATTTGCAAATGTTCTAATTGTTCTTTCGGACCTATTCCAGATAGCATAAGTAATTTTGGTGAGTTTATGGCACCACCGCTAACAATTACATCTTTCCTTGCATAAGCAGTGTATATTTCGTTATTCCTTTTATACTTAACACCATAAGTTCTCTTGTATTCGTTTATAAGTATTTTCACAGCTTCTGAATCAGGTTTAACTGTTAGATTTTTTCTTTTATATCTGATTGGTTGTATGTATGCATTGTTTGTCGACACTCTTTCTCCATCTAAAGAAAAGGCTTGTGCCTGCATAGTGCCCAGTTGTTCTTTACCGTTGTAGTCATTTATTGGAAGGCCTCCCTCGTTAAAGGCTTCTGTCAACATGATAGATGGGTCATCAATAAAAGGAAATCGTGGTACATATTGTGGACCTTCCACGCCATGATACTCGCTGTCTATACCTTCGATGTTTACGTTATGTTCTGATTTCTTGAAGAATGGCAGTACCTGCAAATACAAACATCTTAATTCTGATATTTTATGCAAATAAAAATCTAATCTGTTTACTTATGTGATACTGATAATGCAGAGACAGTGTGTCGTAGTGTTTGTACTAACATGTTGGTAACACGAAACGTCTGATTGAGTTTGTGTTCGGGTATAATCCTCATGGACAACCATAGTTGCTTCTAGTGAGGTAGAGTTAGCGATACTGCTAAAGAAAATCGAAGTAGAAAGTGCCAAACTTGGTCTAAAGATCAACCATTCAAAAACCAAGGTAATGGTGGTAGACCGCGGGCAGCTGCTTCCACCTACTAATGCACTACAGGGATACGAAAGGGTTAGTCAGTTTGTGTATCTTGGGTCACTCCTAACAAATGAAGGCAGTTGTACCGAGGAAATTAACCGCAGAGCCGGAATGGCCAAAAGCGCAACCAACCTCAAGAAAGTATAGAAAAACAGAAGCATCCGCCGCAAAACCAAGATGAGATTGGTACGGGCCCTCGTTTTTTCAATATTTTTGTATGGCTCTGAAACCTGGTGCGTTAAAAGTCGGGATCTTTCCAAAATTGATGCTTTTGAGATGTGGTGCTGGAGAAGACTACTTGGTATACCATGGACAGCCATGAGAACAAATGACTCCATTCTTAAAGACCTCAATATAACAAAACGGCTCTCCACTATGTGCAAGGACTCTAAGCTTCTTCGGTCACATTGTGCCATTGTCCCAAGCACGACCTGGAGAAGCTCATCATTCTGGGACAAGTGGAGGGCAGGCGTGCCAGAGGACGAGCTCCGACGATGTGGTCAGACCCGGTGAGGAGGGTGGCTGGCGGATCCTTATATGAAGCAGTGCGGCTGGCCAATGACCGCTATGCGTGGAGGCGCATTTTATACGGTCGCGATCCTCAGCAATGAGGGAACGACGGAGAAGAAGATGATAACCAAAAGGAGCGATGACAATGTTTATTATCAAAATAAAAGCAAAACACAGTTTGTGCTGAATTCTATATTAAAACAGTATGTTTGTCTTATTGGCCTAAAATGCATATTGAGCATAATAGTTACTACGTAACAGACACACCACTCACTTGTGAAACGAAAATACCTACGCTGTTAATCAATTACTCCTTCCCACTGTTAGACAATAAACGCAAAAATGTCTCTAAGGCGAGCGCTGTTATTACTACGAACAGCGTGCGATATGCGGGTGGATTTTGGCGTGGCGCTCAGCATTCAAAAATGTGTCCTAGGTGCTCGAGTTTGCGTTGTTACTATTCCTAACCAACCGACTGGTAGGCGGGGCAAGGTGTAGGTACTTATCGCGATAGGGACGTACGATTATGATGACTTTGCTGGGAAATAAAGTTGTCACAGACCACCAGCAGAGTTAATAAATGTAGATACAGAAATCATCTTACGTCTTTGAAGCTCCACCCCTCGTTGCCCATAGCGGCCCAAGTGTCGTAATCCAGTCTGTTGCCTCTAATATATGCCATGGAATTAATTGAACTGGAACCACCCATCACCTTACCCCTAGAAAAATAAATATACATACATACGATTATTTGAATGACAAAGATGCCTGGTACTAATGTTAATTCAGCTTTGCACAATCTTTATTAATTGTATGCAAACTTGATTTTTAAAAGATGTGTTGCGTGAAGTTTGTTGCGCCGTTTCTTCTTCACAGAGCTAACAGCTAGGAAGCGGTAGTCGATAAAAAAAATTACGTGAATAAATGTACCAAGTGTACTCATATGCAATAAATGATTTTGACTTTGACTTTGATACATAAAGCTCACGCCCCAGTACCAGAGGGCTAGACAGAGACGATGTATCGCCACTTTGTGACTTTCCTTTGCCCGCTTTTCGCTATGATACCTCTTTACGTAAGGTCTTGCTAACAACATCGCATATATTTGAACATCGGACTAGGTTTTGAAGTGAGTGAAGCCACTTGCACCAGGGACGGGCAGCAGCGTTCTCCTGTGCGTGTATGTTAAGATCATTACTGCGATCACCAATCTGCCTGCCAAGCGTGGTGATTATGGCAAATCCCCCAATAAACTTCCCAAAAGTGATATTCTATTGGGGAGGCCTATGTCCAACAGTGGACGTATTTAGGCTGATGATTATGATGATGATGATATAATAGACTAACTGTGCCCACTGCTCCGCTCGCGAATCCGCTCTCGTTCCCACTCCCGCTCCCTATCGCACTTCCACTCCCACTCAGACTTAATCTCACTCCCAATCTTAATCCCACTACTGCTCCAAATGTAGTCCTTACTCATCGCAATCTGAATTGCACCGAATTATACGTCGTTGTTATATTGCATACCTACTCATGTATTTTAAAAATTGAAAATGCGCATAACTTTTGATTGACTAGGCCGATTGAAATGAAATAAAGCCTATATGTTGCACCGAATTAAACACTATGTTTCTGTGAAAATTCCATCAAAATCGGTTCAGTAGTTTTTAAGTTATGCGTGCACAAACAAACAGACAAACATTACAAAAATGATCGAGAAGTGTTCTATTTATTACTTATCCTTAGACCACCCCAATTTTTTTTACCAAATATCTTAAGAAGCCACTTGAGTGAGACTCGCACGTGAGTTTGAATTTTAGAAAACAGCCCTGCTTTTTTTCTGTCAACGAGACATTTTAATACCTGGGCCAGTCACATCTGTTTCCAGGTCGAGCCAAGCAGCTCTTTCCATTGGGCTCTGTGGAGTACTGCCAGTCGATGTCAGATCCCAGAAGGGCGGTGGACAAACCTGGAGCCAACGTGATGTCAGGTTGTTCAGGGCCCGCTTCCAGAAGTAGAACCTTCAACATAAATTCAGATCGTAACGTGAACCTTTCAACACTAATGATTGGCTTATAGTTTCCGGTAGAGTAGAATAGGACCACTCCAACTCTTCCCGTGGATGTCGTACATGGCGACTGAGGGAATACATTATAAAACATCAATCAGGCCTCCCCAGCGCGGGGAGTGCAGGCCAAATCCTCCGTCTGTCTCCGGCAGATGAGAAAGGGTTGTGCTCCTGCAGTGGAGACAAAAATAACCTGATGATGATGAATGACACTCCCCTGACACTACATACAAGGTAACGATAACATACTATTACTACTGCGTAAAAGCCTATCCGTACACGTTTATGTGTATGTGTAAATTTAGGCTTGCGTTAAAAGTCGGAATCTTTCCAAAATTGATGCTTTTGAGATGTGGTGTTGGAGAAGACTACTTGGTATACCATGGACAGCCATGAGAACAAACGACTCTATTCTCAAAGAGCCCAATATAACGAAACGGCTTTCCACTATGTGCAATGGAATTACTCTAAGCTTTGGTCTCATTGTGTGGTCTTCCAAGCACGATCTTTTTCCCTCCACCTCCCATGGTCTTTCGACATTAAGGTCATATAGGCCTAATCACTGGGGAGGTGCTCGGTACTTGCTCAGGTGCTCTATCTCGGACACCCTGCTTGATCCCCCTACAAATAAAATAATCATGTCCCTTGTACCTTTCTACAGCGGTTCTCCCCATTCTGGGGCGTGACGTCACACAAACTGGTTCGTCATCGGGCAGTCCAGTTAATGTCAGGTCAAGTCAATAAAATCAGATAAATAAATAAATAGATATCGCCTTGCTCTTCTAATTCTTTTTCCTTATCATCTTTATATATTTTTTTCACGCACGATCTGGAGAAGCTCATCATCCTAGGACAAGTGGAGGGCAGGCGTGTCAAGCTCCGACGAGGTGTTCAGATCCGGTGAGGATCAGGGTGGCTGGCGGATCCCTATATGAAGCGGTGCGGCTGGCCAATGACCGCTATGCGTGGAGGCGCATTTTATACGGTCGCGATCCTCAGCAGTGAGGGAACGACGGAGAAGAGAGAAAATACGTCAACTACCTTTAGACGAACCAAACGGCGAATGGAGCTACGATCTGCGTAAGGCGGCTAGCTAGATGAGAAGCACCGAGGATCGGGCCGTGAGAGAGGCCTACGTCCAGCAGTGGACTCTTTCAGGCTGATGATGATGATGATACGGGAAGTAATAATAATAATAATAATTAAATTGTCAGATATTCACACCAATTATCCAGTCCCAAATTAAGCGCAGCCTGTGTTATGGTTACTAAATAACGGATATACATACTTAAATATATAAACATCCAAGACTTGGGTACAAACATTCATATTCATCATACGAACATTTGCCCCTAGCGGGATTCGAACCCGCAACTTCCGGCGTGGCAGTCCGAGAACTACCCGTTCCGCCACGGAGGTCGTCAGGGAAGTTGGTGAAATTTAACTAACCTTCCATTCTTTGACTTCAGTGAGTCTGTTAGCGACGACACTCCCCGATGCGCCGGCCCCCACTACAATAAAATCATATTCTTCTATCTCCGACTCCATTTTGCTTTTAAAACTGTTAACATTGCTTAAGATTCGGTCGTCGTCTTCGCGGTTGCTTTGGTGAAATTTCTTCTGAATTCTCGCGTCTTCGGAGTCACCATAGAGGTGTACAAGGAGATTTAGGTAGAGGTATCCGAAGTAGGTGCAGGCGGTGAGTTGCGTGTGCGCAGGGCAGACGGCGGTCAGGTTGAGCGGTTCCCAAACCATTTTGGAAGAGGCTGGAACAAGCGGTATGATTATTTACAGTCATCCAACGTTTTTGACATATTCTATGACTAGCTGTTGCCCGCGACTTCGTCCGCGTGGATAAACTAACATCACATATTATTATGATTAAATTATAATACCACATGAAAATGTTTTGCAGGAAGTTGAGTACTTTTTCTCTGTAAGTTAAATATTTTATCGCATGGGCATATGCCTTCCCCCTTACCTTCCCCTCCCCTACCCATTCCCCCCCCCCTTCCTCTACACTTTCTCCCAACCGCCCCCCCTCTCCTTCTCCCAACCCCCTACCCACACTTTTCTTTTCCCACTCCACCCCTATCCCCTTCCCCAATACCTACCCTCTACCCTTCCCCCATTTGCCCCTACCCCTTCCTTCTCCCTTTCCCTCTCCCCTTTCTCCTCTCAGCGTGCTCAATTTTTTGCAACCAGTCCATTGGTATTCTATAGCCACTGTCCAATCTTGAGGAGCATGTCTACATTACATTTTTGCTTACTAAAAACCAGGGCCCTACTCCGTAAGCCTTGTAACGAAATATATGTACAGTAATATGTAATAATCACAGAAATCCTATCGAGATAGAATGGTGAAGTAGGCGCAACACGAGTGTCAACAATTTGCAATATCCATTTTGCATAAACTATCAAACGTTTCCTCGCTTCGTTTAGTCAAAGTCGGGAAACATCGACAAAAAATCTGAAAAAGTGCCATATTGCGCGGTTTCCAACTGCATAATACAATACAATACAATACACTTTATTGCACAAACAAATACAGTTACAAATAGTACAATTTAGGCGGTCCTAGCGCTTTAAGCGATTTCTTCCAGACAACCTTTGGGTAGAAAATATTATGCCAGAGAAATTGTTGGTAGCAATAATATAATATAGTTGTAATAAAATAATATAGTATTCTTAATGATAATATTCTCACTGGGAAAGTGACCGCGAGGCATAATGCCTGAAAGACACAGAAGGAGAATACGTCCAATGCTGAACATAAGCCTCCCCAATAGATGCCTCTTGTTGTGGGCTTTCCATTGGGAGATTTGCCATAATCACCACGCTTGGCAAACGGATTGGTGATCGCAGTAATGATCTTAATATACACAGGAGAATGCTGCTGCCCATTCCTGGTGCAGTACCGTAGTCGCCTTGACGACACCCACGGGAAGATTTGGAGTGGCCCTATTCTAAGCCGGGAACCACACGGCTTACATATGTATGGATATAAAATCCCGTTTCATACTAAATCGAACAATATAAAAAACCGGAGCACGCCTTCGCCATGCAACGCTGTGTGTTTTGGGCTTAAAGGGTGCTAGTGAGGGGCGCGCTGTATCCGAAAATCGTCACGCCCGGAACTTAAGTAAACATATGGCTATAACCATTCTATACTTCTCTTATCTTCTCAGGGGGCCAGGAAAACCTGGCGACACTTCGACCCTTCAGGATCCAAACCCCTGTGCCAAACCCCTGTCCACCAACGGTGCCCCAAGCCGATTTGGTGGACTTCACATACGCCTCAGAATTTCTTCTTCGGCATATGCATGTTTCCTCACGATGTTTTCCTTCACCGAAAAGCCTGTGGTATTATAAATAAACCGTACTTAAGTTTGGTAAAACTCATTGGTACGGGCGGGGTTTGTACCAGGACCTCATGAACGTGAGGCGAGTGCACAACCAACCGGCTACCACGGCTTTTATTCTATACTTAGATAAATAACTTGCATAGTAATTTATATCTTACCCAGTGGAGCAAAACGAGTGTGATGCTCACAAGACTCACTTCACCACACTGAACTCCAACTTTAAGTTATTTGCTAATTATTCTTGCAAAATGCGAACATCGTTTCGTTTAAGCGAATCCGCTGTTTTCACGTATAATTAAAACATTATTTAACCTTCATAAGTTTTAACCAGAGAATCTTATAAATAAAAACGTAAACCTTCCGTTAAAACATTTCAACAACAACAAAAAATGGAGGGTCTGAGAATTTGTATTATGTACTACTAGATGGAGCGTTCCAAACCATCGCTCTGTTCCACGCAAGTAGCCACAACTCTTTCACATTAACAATGAAATTTGTGCAGTTACTACGCAGAACATTTAATTATTACTAAATATTGACGCTACGGTTATATAATGACAAGAGATATGTGTTCTATTATTTATTCTTACTTAGACTACGGTTGTTGCGAATATCAGCATCAACATCCGCGGATAATCAGCATTCTTTTTAATATCAGCATCAGCGTCAGCATCAGCAACAATCGATGCTGATTTTTAATGCTGACATTCAAGGCGTAACGTGTTCGTTGAAGGCGGCCTAGCGCAAGTTACGTGGAGTTTAAACCAATCATAGACGGGTCGGCGGGTCTCTATGTAATAGAACACGTTTCGATCATTTTTGGAATTTTTTACTGTTTGTCAGTTTGTCCGTTTATTTGTTTGTTTGTGTAGCATCACTTAAATACTACTGAACCGATGTTGATGGACTTTTCAGAGAAACATTGTCCTTCATTCGGTGTAAATATATAGGCTTTATTTCACTGCAATCGGTCCAGTCAATCAAAAGATATGCGGATTTATAGTTTTCAAAAACTCACATACAGTAATTACATTGGTATACAAAAGTAATGCTCGGCGGAATTTAGATTGCGATGGATTAGTAAGGAGGACTACATTTGGAGCGACGAGCGTAAGAGGTTTGAGGGGAGGGTTGAGGGCAGAGGGTAGATGCGAGAGTGGGAGCAGGAGCGGGAGTGGCAGGGAGAAAAGGCGGCGGAAGGGGAAGGGGAAGGGATATAACACAAAATAATTTTCAACTTTATTTAATTCTGTAGTCAACGCGAGCGCAGCCGCGGGCACAGCTAGTATATATAACAATATTCATATTTGCTACTAATTTTATAGTAGGATATGTTTTATTTAAGTAATTTATTAATATCAGCATCAGTATCCGCTGATATTGATCTAAAAAATCAGCATCAGCATCAGCATCCGCTAATATAGTAAAAACCTGCATCAGCAACAACCCTGATTAGACACCCATTTTTTTTTGCAAATATATTGCATGTACAGACACGCAAAGTTTACAAAGGGCTCGCTACAGTATAGTAAGTATCCTGATCGCAGAATTATTTAAATGCACAGACAGAAAATGTCAGCGCTACAAATATTTCATTTAAAGGCTATAAAATTAATTTTCAAATTGAAGTCTCTTTTCCTCGACGTCGGTTCATTGTGTGTTCTCGACCAAACGATAGCGGCACAAAGTACGTAAAGCGGCGGTCGCGCGCATTTTGTGATAGCGGGTTGTATTTACCGCTTACCGCCATCTTGCGGCAAGTAAGAGCATATTTTTGGTATGTAACTGGAGAGCAAATCACACAAGTCAGAGCGCTGGATTAAGTAAGAATTCCCATATCTTTTGATTGAGTAAGCCGATTGCAATGAAATAAAGACTAAATGTTACTCCGAGTTAAGCCAAGCGTGGTGATTATGGCAAATCCCCCAATGGACAGCCCACCAAAAAGGTATTCTATTGGGAAGACTTGTGTTCAGCAGTGGACTTACAAATATATGCTGATGATATATGTATATATTTATACTTTACAAATTTATTTATTATCTCAACACAAAGATTTACAATAATTTACAATGTATTAATTATTACAAAATTGTTTGTATATTCATAACTTATTGCCTATACTATACATGTAAATTAGTTCAATTATTATTATTTATTATTAAAAAAAAAAAAGGATTTTGTTAACGAACTTGCCAGTGTAGTCTAATACGAGTATGTCAGTATAATTCTAACCAAAGCTAAAATATTACTAGGTTTCTAAACTATGGATCACTTAAGTCAGTCAAATATGATAAGTGTATTTTTTATATATATTTAAGTATTTTTCTTCTTAATTCAAAAGTGAATTAGAATTTTCGAAAAAAAAAATATTTTTATCTTTCCTTAGTGCCACACTGCACTCGCTTCTTTACGCAGAAATTTTCAGTATTTTGTGGTACAAGTGAACGTGTGTACGTGGACGTAAATATGTGAATTATTATTAAAAATTATAATATATATTACAATTTATGATACAAGGAACAAATAACTTGTTTTCCTGCATAAGAAAGGACTTAGTAAGGTCAGTAAATCGTTCACGGGGCAACATAATACGAGACTATAACAAACTGAATTGATTTGTAAGGATCTTTATTACGAAATAGATGATTATTTGGTAAGGAAGCTTATTTGAATGACTGATGTTTGGAATGTTGCTTCAGCTTCGCACAATCCTTATAATATTGTATACAATTTTTTTTTGCTGGAGGTTAGAATGAAATAGGACAGCGACATCTAGCGTGTTGTAGCAGACTTGACTAGAGTACAGCGTCATCTGGTGACAACTAGAAAATATATAAAGGTAATCTAAGCTATAATTTATTGGACACACAGACAAAATGACAAGATATGAATTAAAAAAATAAGCTGTCTCTAAATGAAAATAGCATTTTTTTGTAATTTCTTTAATATTATTAGATGTGCTTTTTAAAATAACCTGTTTTAAAAACGTATTTCACAAGTACGTACATACTTACATTTTATTTAACAAAATATCTAGGTACCTATTTTATTCGTTTCGTACAAAGGAAGTATGATAGATAATTGCATTTAATGATTTAATTAATACTCAAACGTTATCTTCAAATTGTTTACATCCGAATCCAAATTGTAAGTTGCTAGTTACGTTACAGAAGGCTAGAACAATATATTCTTAGAATATTTAACCTAAAAGTAAAAATAAATAAAAAGTAAAAATAAAACCAAAAATATTTCGCAGCCGGTAGGATTCGAACCTACGCTCCCAGAGGGAATCTGATTTCGAGTCAGACGCCTTAACCACTCGGCCACGACTGCTATTGACGTGCAGATTGAATTTATCAAAGCCTTTCTCTGGACGTTTTTCATACAACTAAGGTTGGTATTTTGTTCAATAAAAATAAAATTTTACTTTTAATTAAAAGTATATTCAAACATTACGAAATAACACAAAGCAAAGATAAATAAGCAGTTAAATAGATCTCAGTAAATTGGTGCACATATTCATTAAAAAAAAACTTTTCAAAGTGATTGGATACTTGTCTTAAAGAGTGGTAGAAGGCCAGAGTTTGTTTTTCGTTAAAATTACAGCCAAATAAATTCAAAAACTATTTTTAACGCTACTGGCTCCATCTAGTGGTTATTCCGGTTAACGACCACCTTAAACAATATTTTTTTATATAATAAATGATAGCTGCTAAGCCGGTGGATAAGTAAACCTACAGGTTTACATACATAATGCTCACGCCTTGGTCTCAGAGGGGTAGGCAGAGACGATGTATCGCCACTTTTTGCGATAAACGTCGCAAAGTGACTTGGTTTACTGGGTAAATAAATCTCAATAACTCCTAGAACCGAAGTCCGCGCACCAAAAGTGAAATAATCAAAACCTATTTAATATCTTTGTTGAAACCAAAGATAATATATACTAGTTGAAACTAAGCCATTGGCTTAGTACCTACGCAAGACGCGCTGTCACAGCTCTCGGTTTTCAATTAAATATACGGTTTGTGCAGTAAATAGGAAAAACCCATATAAAATTGATTTTAAAAGATGTGTTGCGGGAAGTTTGTTGCGCCGTTTCTTCTTCACAGCGCTAACACCCAGGAAGCTGTAGGCGATCAACGATCTCTATGTACTACTAGATGGAGCGTTCCAAACAATCGCTCTGTTTCATGCAAGTGGCCACCACTCTTTCACATTCACAATGAAACTTGTGCAGTTACTAGGTACGCAGAACGTTTAATTATTACTAAATATTTTTTTTATAAAAATACATATTTCTTTCAGATTACGCTACGGTTAAATAATGTCAATATTTAGGAAATAATTAAATGTTCTGAGTAGTAACTGCATAAGTTTCATTGTGAATGTGAAAGAGTTGTGGCTACTTGCGTGGAACAGAGCGATTGTTTGGAACGCTCCATCTAGTAGTACATAGAGATCGTTGTAGGCGATAATAAAAAAATGACGTGTATAAATGTACCAAGTGTACTCATATGCAATAAATGGTTTTGACTTTGACCCAATAACATGTAAAAATATATCATTCCACATGTAACTACTGCGTTTCAACTTATATTTTTACGTGAAACATTAACTAAAACAATAAAACTTTGATAGAGGCCATCATGTGACAATGTTGCTAGTAAAGGGAAATT
Source organism: Esperia sulphurella (assembly GCA_947086405.1). Classification (NCBI taxonomy): domain Eukaryota; kingdom Metazoa; phylum Arthropoda; class Insecta; order Lepidoptera; family Oecophoridae; genus Esperia; species Esperia sulphurella. The sequence continues at coordinate 577,552 of OX352280.1, forward strand.
ATTGTCCCAAAAAAAATCATTTTTATGTTCCTGAACATTTTACTTTTTTATTTCTCATAGTCATATTTATATCTTGGCAAGTATTATTAGTGTTGCCAGTGTTACGAATAAGTATAATTCTAATTGACATTATTTTTGTTAATATACAATATATACAAAATATAAATTACAATGTATACATTCAAATTCAAATAGTTTATTATAAATTACATTGTAATTTATATTTTGTATATTAGTTTATTTTATGACGATCCCTCTTAATATATTAGAATTACCTCTAAATTAGAATTATTAAGATGTAAAAGTGAAATAAATTAATCTATTCTAATCTATTGCTTTACTTTTAAGTCTATTTCTGTAGTTTGCTTCAATTTACCATTCTTAAAAATAAAATTAATCCCGGAATATAAATAAAAACCATGATTTCTGGGTTTTTAAGTCGCAGAATTACTGCCTATAATTCTGCAAGTACATAAAATGTATCTACACCTCATACCATGAAGCAAAATAATTTTTCGTAGCTCATAGTTTCACCTCAAAGTGTTTTCCTTCAGGATTGACACTAACTGGTTATTAAATTAGATAACAGATGATGTTAAAATGTGCATCTGTTATCTAATTTAATAACCAATTAGTGTCAAGCATGAAAGAAAACACTTTGAGGTTAAACTATGAGCTACTAAAAATTATTTGGCTTCATTGTATGAGGTGTAAATGGCGTGGATGCGTCTGGATTTTGAAAAAATAAATAAAGATGTACTTGAAATCTTTAGAGAATATACATATATATACATAGTCATTTAAGTTACTATTTAACACTTATGTACCCAAATCAGCGAAACCTACCTTTTTCTCTGGTATAATATTTTCTACTGTAGATTTCTGTAGTAGTGCCCTTACAGGGTTCATGTCAGTGCCTATGTATTATATGTCGTCATCAGCCTAAATACGTCTACTGCTGGACATAGGCTTCCCCAATAGAATACCACTTTTGGTTAGATGTCCATTGGGGGATTTGCCATATTCACCAAGCTTGTCAGGCGGATTGATGATCGCAGTAATGATCTTAACATACATACACAGGAGAACGCTGCTGCCCGTCCCTGGTACAATCCTTTAGTCGCCTTGACGACACCCACGCGAAGATCGGGGATGGCCGTATTGTAAGTCGGGAACGACACGCATTATATGTAAAATCCCATGAAGTACATGAAACAATAAATGATATGAATAGCCAAAGGTTGTCTGGAAGATTAGAGCGATAAGACCGCCTAAATTGTACTATTTTTAACTTTTAAAACTTGTAGCAAGTCTACTTTTAAAACTGTATTTGTGCTTTTAAATGTAAAATTTTAGAAAATTTCCCGACTTGTGGGTAAAATGTGTTGCCACTAGCACCATTATTCATATATTTGTGTGTGTGAAGCGTAACTACATGTCACTTACGCCTACATGAATAGTTTTTATGCCTCACTTTTGTTAGAAGTGTTTAATTAGATAACCATTCCTTTGTTGTCCTCAGTGAGTACTCGTAGTGTAGGCATTACCGATTGACATATGAAATTTTTTTCGTATTTATTTTCAAACATAAGATATTATATCTATGATTAGATTAGATTTATTTATTTCACTTTTACATCTTAAAAATTCAATTTTACATGTCATTCTAATATGGTAAAATGGATCGTCATAAAATAATGTACAAAATATAAATTACAATGTCAACAGTTCAAATACTGTCATAGTATATAACATACTATCTATGCCAGTATATAATATAAAAATAAAAATTTCAAAATACACTTGGTATTAAATTAAATTAAACGTCAGAGGGCCCACCAATTTTATTTTGTAGAAAATAGAAAAATCATTTATGGAATAATATTCATTTTCCAACAAAAGGTTTTTCAGTCGTCGACTAAACGTTTCGTCATTGGTCTCGTTACGTAGATCTGCGGGCAGGTGTTCGTAGTACGTGGGGCCGATGACGCGGGGGTTTTTGGTGGCAAGTGCAGTGCGGCGCGTTACTGTCTTTAATCGACCTTCGTTACAAAGTGTTTATATGTTATCTAAAATAAATAAACCACCTGGAATACTGGGGGCATATTAGGGCCGTTATGGCGTCTGGCGTTTACCTACGATCGATAATTTGACGCTAAACGCATATCAGTAAGTCACGTGATCCATTAAGAGAGTAAAAAATTACTTTTTGTACGACGCATAAAATGCTTACGGAGTAGCCTGCTTGTATCAACGTACAATAGAGTTGAGTTCGGTTCCTGTGTTGAGCAAATGTTTGTTCATGACGTGTCGTACGTGTTTGTACCTACGGGACTTGAATATATTATTTTTTATTTAACTCTTCCTTACATATTACTGAGCAGTAGGTACTAGTTTCACCGAATATAAAATTAGAATAAAAAAATATTTTTTTAAAAATAATTATCAAAAAAATTTCTCAAAATATGTTTTTTTTTTTAGTAAAATTTTTCAAAAAGAAACCTCAATCAAGGAACAAAAAGTGATTTCAAGGGGACACCCGGGTTTGAACCGGGGACCTCTCGATCTGCAGTCGAATGCTCTACCACTGAGCTATATCCCCAATGACAGCAGGCGTCAAAATTTTAATCCTATACTTGCAAGCAAAAATCATTCATGAAACGTGTTTATATTGTTTGTCAATTTGTTACGCAATGGCGCCCGTAAAGGCTAAACTGCTGGACGGTATGAGTTGCTTTTAAAAAAATATTATTCCTGAACTTAAAAAAATATTAAAAAACTTAAAATAAACACTTTCTCTGTTCAATTCTCCTAAAATAAAACTACAAAAAGTGAATAATCATTTTGTCTATTCAACTTTCCTTAAATAAAACAACAAAAAGAGCGCGCCCCCGGGTGGGCTCGAACCACCAACCTTTCGGTTAACAGCCGAACGCGCTAGCCAATTGCGCCACGGAGGCCGTGGAAGGACATTCGAAATTAGCGTATACTTGTTGGTGACCCATTATTATGATAAGACAAAATACAGCATGTATTAAATTCTCATATTTTGTTCTCATACATAATTCAGAGACTATAAAGTCTAAAAGTTTCAGTCAATAGACTGAAACTTTTATACATTATTATTAATTACCTACTCGATCAAATCGAAACCTCCAATGAACACTACGCCACAACGATCTCTATGTATTACTAGATGGAGCGTTCCAAACAATCGCTCTGTTCCACGCAAGTAGCCACAACTCTTTCACATTCACAATGAAACTTGTGCAGTTACTACTCAGAACATATAATTATTTTCTAAATATTGACATTATTTAACCGTAGCGTCAATATTTAGTAATAATACGCAAATTTAAATTTGGGTCAATTTTGTCAATTGTGAAACGTTAAACACTAAATGTCGTACGCCTATGGGCTAAACATAGAGTACTTACCGAAATGTATTCGACCAGCTTAAAATTACCTGTATTTACGATTAAATGATTTGAATTTGAATTTGAAATTCATATAAGTACTATTTTATTATTATGCTCCCTGAACTTTAAGCAAAAAAAAGGTTTTTTTATAGAGTTTTGGAATTTGATGACTCCATTTTGATAAAAACAAAACTGACCCAAATTTAAATTTGCGTATACACTTGGAGGTATCAAAATATCAACAAAAAAATGTTTCAGTTCAAGACCAGCAATGATTTGGCAACCTCTAAATCTGACAGAGGTTTGTCCAGCAAACAGCAGCTTGACAGCATGTTCCAGCTTCGGCTATTTGTTTCTGAACACGCTCGTCCAGCTGTATGGGAACTCCGTTGATAGAAGAGTACCTGATTATAATGGGTTTGTAACACCTTAATAAATATCGTCTCTCTCCCTCTCTCTCTACAGACTAAAGGGAGATCCTAAAGGAGTAAAAATATGTTGATGTTTTGAATAACGAGAGAATAACAAAACTTTTGCAGTGGCAATAAAGAAGATTTTAAAGAAGAATATGGAGAAGATGTAAATGATGGAGAAGAATATGATTTTGTGATTGTCGGAGCTGGGACGGCAGGGTGCGTGGTTACGAACAGGCTGAGCGAAGTCTCACATTGGAAGGTTGGTACAGAATTTCTTGATTGAGCGACCGCCATGACTGTTTGACCTAAATAAATCGTTAAGTTACTTGCTACACCCTTTGGGTAAATTTATTTAATTGAGACCACCAATTTACATGTAATTTGTGGCAAAATAAATAAATAGAGTGTGGAACAGCAAAGTGTCAGCAGCCGATTATTCCAGACTAGCTATGCCCGCGACTTCGTCCGCGTAGGTTTCGATATTTACGCATCTTGACTTTCAAAATAGATATCATTTTTGGTTTTCCGTAGGAATGAGAAGTTTTTTCGGAATAAAAACTATCATGTGTCCTATTCCAGGACCTAACCTATATGCGTGCCAAGTTTCATCCCGATCCGTCCAGTGGTTGATGCGTGATTGAGTAACAAACATCAGTATATCCAAAATCAAAATATTTATTTTCAAAATTGGAATACATTATTCTCTTTTTGACGTCAAATTCTGCCTAAAACTACTCCACTTCCACCTGTATAACCGAGGGGAAGAAGTGGCAACAAACCCAACGGCACGGGGCCCTACCTTTGATTTATCTTATTCCAACTTTCGCATTTATAACATTAGTGGGATTCCTTTTACGGTAGATTACTGGCACTGGCTTAACCGTCTACAGACTATCACGAGATGAAGAATAAAACTTCCAAATTTGTAAGAATGTTGTAACTGTGGGAAGTTCGAGGAATCTCTGACTGGCTCTAAGGATACTTCATTTTGTTGCTATTTTTTAAGAGACACCGTTCAATTCGTTCGCCTTGAACGTCGGATTTGCTCGGACTGGCGCAGGTAGCGCATAATTTTTATGTGATAATTGTTCGTCACAACCCTGAATTTGTCTTCCAGGTGCTTTTGCTGGAGGCGGGTCCAGAAGAACCCGATGTCACCCAGATCCCCAGCCTGTACTACGCGCTGCAGGGCTCCAATGTGGACTGGGCCTACACCACCGAGCCTGACGGCAAGAGCTGCCTCGCCAGACCTGGGGGGAGATGCGGCTGGCCAAGGTAGTTGGGTCAAACGGGGACACAGACAGTGGGACTAGTCCGAAAACTCAAAGTCACTCAGCTGGCTATATATGGAAAGAGCTATGCTCGGAGTTTCTCTAAGGGACAAGATTCGAAATGAGATGATCAGAAGACTAAAGTCTTCGACATAGCTCACGAGACGAATGTAAATTGCGTTTTCTGTATCAAGACAAGCGACTCACGCTTAGTGGAACAAAACCTGGTCTATTGCAGAAGGGTACCATGATGAGTAATGACTGAAATCGTATGCTGATAGTATTAAAAATTAACATGTTAAAAAATAAGATTATGGGCTACCCTTCTGCAACTGACATCTAAGTTAAGATGAATCACATCTATCGGAGAGCCGATTGCGTTGGGGTAAACGAGTTGTCGAGTGGAGATCGCGACTGGGCAAGAGTAGACGCTTCCTGGCTAGATGGAGCGACGTGAGGCGCGATCGGGTTCAGAGGCGCGCCTTGGGAGAAGGCTACTTATGTATAACATTTCTACTTCCCAGAGGCAAAATGATGGGAGGATCAAGCTCTTTAAACTCTTTACTTTATATCAGAGGGAATAAGGTTGATTACGATTACTGGGCCGCTATAGGCAACTACGGATGGAGCTACGAAAACGTGAGTAGCAAGAAATTTGAATTTATTAAATAATCTAGAGATAAGCAGACTGTTAGTAGAAGTAAAGTGAACTCATAGATGATATAGTTAAAGCAGGCCTCCGTCACTTCAAAGTCCCTAACGCGATAAGTACCTACAGTTTTGCGTAGCCCCGCTCACCCCGCGCTCGCCCCGCCCACCATTCGGTTGATTAAAAATAGTAACAACGCTAAGTCGAGCGAATAAGACACATTTTTGAGCGCTGAATGCCACGTCAAAAGTCGCCCGCATAACGCACGCTGTACAAAGTAATAACAAAGATTAATCTAGCTTTAGACACAGTTTTGCCTGTATTGTCCAACAGTGGGAAGGGATAGTTGATTAAAAGTGTAGTATTTTTATTTTACAAGGCAGTGATGTATATGTTTTACAGTAACTATTTGTAATCTGTGGTTAAAGTGTTTAAGTAGACCCCATTGATTCCTTAATCTCTTCTGCAGGTGCTGCCATACTTCAAGAAATCAGAGCAAAACATGAATACACCACCACTGAACCCTATATACCATGGTGAGAATGGAGAACAACCTGTTTCTTTCTATCCTCACGTTGAAAAAGCAGAACTAATACCCATCGAAGCATTTCAAGATAAAGGAGTATCACTAACTGATTTCAATGGAGAAATTCAAATAGGAACTGGTCAAGCACAGTCGTTCACTAAACATGGGGTCAGAATGTCTACAAACTCAGTATTTATACGACCAATTAGACATAAAAGAGAAAACTTAACAGTGAAAACGGAATCAGAAGTTGTCAAAGTACTTATGGATGAAAATAAAAATGCCGTTGGTGTGGAGTACGTCAGAAATAATAAAATTTATACAGCCGTGGCAAAGAAAGAAGTTATAGTCAGTGCTGGTGCCATAAATTCTCCGAAATTACTTTTACTCTCTGGTATAGGTCCAAAAGATCATCTAGAAGAGCAAGGTCTTAAGGTTTTAATAGATTTACCTGTTGGAGAAAACCTACACGATCATGTGACATTTGATGGAATTATTATTAAATTGTCTAATGAGACTGTTACTACTGTTAGCAAAGAAACACTTTTGAAGGAAATTGAAGATTATAAAGAAAGAGAAACGTACAAGGGTCCGTTATTAGAAATAGGTCCACTCAGTTCCATGGCATTTCTGAACACTGATCCAAATCTACCAGCTCCTGATGTGCAATACGATATTGGCAACTTAAACCTCAAGGATTTTTTAAAAGATCCAATCAATTATGATAGAACTAGAATATTTCCAACCGTTTTCTACGACAGTTTCATGCCGAGAATCACTAACTTAGTTCCAACAAGTCGAGGCAGACTACTTCTTAATGCTACAAATCCTAATGGACCTCCGATACTACATGCAAATTACTATGAAGATGAAGCAGACCTAACGCTTTTGTTGAAAGCTGTGAAATTTCTTCTAACATTAGAAGAAACAAATGCTTTTAAAAAATATGGAGCTTATTTTGTTAAAGAACCTTTACCAGCATGTAAGGATATGGTTTGGGGTACCGACGAATACTTCAAATGTCTAGCTCTATTCTACACTTCGAGTCCTTACCATCCAGTAGGGACGTGTAAGATGGGCCCCAGATGGGACCACAAGGCGGTTGTAGACCCGAGGTTAAGAGTTTACGGTATATCAGGCCTGAGAGTAATAGATGCTTCTATCATGCCTGTGGTTCCTCGCGGTAATACTAATGCTCCCACGCTTATGATAGGAGAGAAAGGAGCTGATATGATTTTAGAAGACTGGTTTGATGAAGTATAGTTTTGAATCTTCTGTCTTATTGTTTCTAAGGAATTAAACAATAGTTTATTTTGGTGTCGGTTGTTTGTTAACTATTACAGAATTATTTCTTATAATAATGTTTCAATTTCGTCCGTTAAATTTTATGTTATTTCAGTTTTCTTATAAGTACTGGCATTGTATTGGTGTTTTTTTCTGTGAATTATTTACATATGCAATAAAATAGACTTACCTTTCGATGAGACCGCTTTTTGGTTACTTAGCCTTTGTTTTTAATTTTATGTTCAATGCTTATCTCTATTTGCAGTTCTATTAGGCGACATGATACTATTTTGGATTAGGTAACATGATATACTATTTGCTGTCTTATCGTCTGTCTGTTATATTTTATAAATTTTTATATGTATTGGTGCACATTAAAATAATATTTAGACTTTTGTAATTGTTTAATTGTATTGTACTTATTATAATTAGACGACTTAGACGACCTCCGTGGCGGAACGGGGTAGCTCTCGACTGCCACGCCGGAGGTTGCGGGTTCGAATCCCGCTAGGGGCGAATGTTCGTATAATTAATATGAATGTTTGTACCCAAATCTTGGATGTTTATATATTTATTTATGTCTATCCGTTATCTAGTAACCATACCACAGGCTCTGCCTAGTTTGAAACTGGATAATTGGTGTGAATGTCTGAGATATTTATTTATTATTTATTTAATTTATGGGAAAGTAACAAAAAAAAAACGTGACTAAGCCTTACATGCCCTAAAAGCGCGGCTGAGCTTTCATAAACTACGTAGTCTGATTTTAGCCTATCGTAGTTTTTGGTTTTATAAAACCCCACAGCCTCTGACGCCTCTCCAAACCCTACGTAGCATATGGAAGTCCCCTAAGGGATTTATGAGTCTTCTTTACATAAGACATATTTTTAGATATGGTTAAACACCCGGGTTATAACCCAATGAACATGACAATTGTCACTTGGCTCGTCCCCTTGCCAAATAGACCGATGACCAAAAGACAAAAAGGGAAAGGTAGGAAAATTGGGTAATGGGTGATCTGGCAAGCTAACTTTTGCTCCATATTTAATTGTTACTCTTTCTGTCTCTCTCTTTCCGAGTTTCCATTTACAAATACACAATTGAACAACCTACATGGGAATTTAATAAATTATTTGGGAACTTATCATTATAGGGAATAAAAACAACAAACGACTGCCTATATAAGTTATATATAATATGATATGAAATAATATGATATAATATAATATAATATAATATAAAAAATGTGAAAGTTTGGATGTTTGGATGTTTGTTACTCAATCACGCTTCGACGGATCGTGCGGAAACTTAGCACACATATAGGTTAGGTCCTGGAATAGGACATAGGATAGTTTTTATTCCGAAAAAACATCCTATTTATACGGTAAATACATAATAATTTGCGATGTTAACTTGTCCGGACGAAGTCGCGGGCAACAGCTAGTAGACAATATGCAGAGATGGGTCCCGATCCAATTCGCATTGTAGGATGTGAAAAGTCACGATAGGCTATGTGCATGGGTAAAAGCCAAAATGGAGTCACGTGGTTTATGAATGCTCCCTAAGTTGTATCCTAATATTGTCATACGAGTAAAGCCACACGGTAAAGTTGGTCTTACATTGATAACAGTTTTTGTAATTAATTAGGCGTAACTAAATGTGTAGTTGAATTCAATGTTTACTTACCCCCTTTTTAGGGTTCAGTATCGTACTTATTCATTTTTTTTTATTTTATTAGCGTGCATTAGATATTTATATTTAAGTTGATATAAGGGGGCACAACAATATCTGATACTTCAAATGTCCACATTAATCAAATTATTATCATCACATCAGCCCTTAGACGTCCACTGCTGGACATAGGCCTTCCCCAAAAAACGCCACCACACCCGGTCCCCCTGCATCCAACCACTTCCAGCCACCTTCTTCAGGTCCCCGATCAATCTGTCGTCGGGACTAGCTCATAAATACCACAGTCCGGTGGATGGCAGCAGCGTCACCTAGTACTGCGACGACCAACACGTCTGCCCAGCGTGGCTATTATGGACAAAACTCTTCCGCGCAGTAACAATATTAGTTTTTTGGTGGCGTTCATTGGGGAAAGCCTATGTCCAGCAGTGGACGTCTCATAGGGCAGATATGATTGATTCATAGTGAACACGCAGAAGTAACTGCATGCTGTGTATAATTAACACGGATCTTGACCTTTAATTTGTAAGAGCGTCGGTACAAATCAGAGCTCAGGTACTATGAGAATTAAACAAAGATAGGACAACTACTTATATAACATCCAGACTGGTACCAACTTGTACAAAGAGCTATATGTTCCCAGTGAAGATCGAACCGACGACCTTTGCGCACGAGCCCACTGCCAAGCCACTACGCCAACAAAGCGGTTAAACAAATTCCATTAACGGTTAGAGCGTTTCCACATTGTCCGATCCGATGTGTTTCCGACGTCGAAACGATATCGCAATGACAATGTAGGCGTTATTGCAATGTCCGATATATTATTGACGTATGTAGTAATAATACACATACACTTTTTTGCGCATGTGTGTACACTGTAAAATGAACAGTGTGAATGCGTAGTTCAATATTTTCGTTATCAGATATATGTTGTCGTGACTGATGAAAGTGTCGTGAGTCGTGACGAACGCCAATTGACAGTAAGAAAAGATATTTCGAGAGATAACTGAGAATTGTTGAGCACAGAGACACAAAGATAAACAAATCTTGACGATAAAAATTTACGACTATGTGGTGTACGTTAATGCACGTATTCCTATAATTTTGACATTGTTATTTTGATAGTAAATTTTATTTTTTATGTAATTCCGATACAATACAATTCGTGATGGCAACCGGTTCCGAAAACACCGGTAAATTTCCATCTCCGAACATGAATACAGAGGTAGTATCCATTCGAATTTGTACAACCGGCTGTGCTAGCGCGGAATTACTAATAACCGTATGTTACCGGTATTTCAAATTCCGGTAGCAGATTTGTAGTACCAAGGTCAGTTGTAACGGTTTTTTTATAATATTGGTATTTGATTCTGATGGCAATATACTGAAATGGATTGTTAAACCCTAATACGGAATACTTATTGAATAAGTGCAAGCATTTTTCCTCAATGTTTAATTAATTCTTCTTTATCATTCGCTAAAGGTTCACTGAACACCAGAAGACGTACAGTGTCTACTTTACTTTTATCATTTATGACTCGATTGCATTATTTATCATGTCATTGTGAACTTTACAGCTGGTATTAATTAAATACTAAGCTGCAAGAGTGGAAATGAATGCAGTTGCAGTTCTGTACAAGACTGACAAACAACGTTTCCATCAATTTGTAAAGAAAAGCCTTGATAACAGTAAGTGTTGGAGTTGATTTTCCCAATCCCGTTCATCAAGGAATTAAGAAGGGAAACCGATCTAGTTTGTAAAATACCGGTATTTCAATAAATATCGGTAACTGACGGACTGTATTTGAACTGCTGCAAAATGGTAGTTTGATTAGATTAAATTAGATTTCTTTATATCACATTACAAATTTTAATACATAGATTAACTTACGTAAAAGGTCAGAGTTAATGTGATCGTCAAAAAATAATAAAAAAAAATAGTATACAAAATGTCAAAAATGATAAAAGTTTAGATGCAATTTTCGTGCGGTTGGCATAACTGCATCAGAAATGCAGACTGACTGCCGCAGTTCAGTGCAGTTCTAACGACTGGACCCTGGCTGACAGATAACTGCAAAAGAACTATATTGCAGTTGCTTCAACTGCATTAGGACTGCTTTACAACCGTGCAGCTAGCTGACAGTCGGTTTGCAGTTTTGATGCAGTTATGCCAACCGCAAGAACTCTAAATGCAGTCCGTCTGTGTTCTAAGTTATTCAGTTCTAAGTAATCGGGTCGCCTGTACTTAATTAATATCATGTAAGTCGTGTCGTGACCTTATGAAACATCAGTCAGGCCTCCCCAACCCGTCTGGCCAGCGCGGGGAGTGTAGGCCAAATCCTCCGTCTGTCTCCGGCAGATGAGAGAGGGTTGTGCTCCTGCAGTGGGGGCAAAAATAACCTGATGATGATGATTAAGTCATGTCGTGTGGTTCCCGGTTTAGAAAAGGGCCACCCCCAATCTCACCGTGCGCGTCGTCAAGGCGACTAAGGGATTGCACCAGGGCCAGGCAGCAGCGTTCTCCTGTGTATATTAAGATCATTACTGCGATCACCACTCCGCCTGCGAAGCGTAGCGAGTATGACAAATCCCCCAATGGGAGCCCACCAAAAGTGGCATTCTATTGGGGAAGCTTATGTCCAGCAGTGGACGTATTAACACACTTTATCATCGAACTGCTATGATGACTATCACTATTACAGACCAATTAAGTCAGAAATATACATTACTAGCTGGTGCCCGCGACTTCGTCTGCGCAGGATTAGTATTTCGAGTAGCTTATATTAGCGTGGCGTAGAAAAGAACTAACATTATGACATTAAAATTATAATGGCGCACGCCAGAATAGCTCGCAGATGGTAGATTTTTTCCTACTTACTTGATATTTTGGACAATTCACTCAATATCTTTATAAATTGTAGCCTATATGTTATTCTAATGTATAAGCCTATATTATTGTAAAGTTTCATTAAAATCCATTCAGTAGTTTTTACGTGAAAGAGTAACAAACATCCATCCATACTTACAAACTTTCGCGTCTAAAATATTAGTAGGATTTGGAGAAAAAATACACAATAAAAGGAACCCACCCATATGTTTTTCTTTATCAGGTACAGAATGATCTGGCAACCGTTGAATCTGACAGAAACGTGTCCTGCTGACAACAATCTGACGGCATGTTCCTGCTTAGGATACGTCTACTTGAACCTTCTGGTTCACCTCTATGGGGGAACAAGACGTCAGCAGAAAATATATCGAAGTAAAGACCTCTGTGACGACGATCTGGAGGAGTTTGCTGAAGAAGTGGGAAGTTTTAAAGATGGAGAAGAATTTGATTTTGTTATTGTGGGCGCTGGGTCTGCTGGCTGTGTGCTGGCTAACCGATTGACTGAAATTGAGGATTGGAAGGTCAAAAAGATTTATTATTAACATCACAAATTATTATTTATTTCCCGTAGGAATGGGATGTTTTTTCGGAATAAAAACTATCCTATGTCCTATTCTAAGACCTAACCTATATGTGTGCCAAGTTTCATCACGATCCGTCCAGTGGGTGAAGCGTGACTGAGTAACAAACATCCAAACATGCAAGTATCCAAACTTTCCCATTTATAATATTAGTAGGAAGGATTCTATTTCTATACACGACTCACTCTTGGTAAGGCAGGGTTGGCAAAAAAAGTATTTTCTTTAAAAAAGAATAAAACGTGATGTTTGTATATTAATACATTTTTTTTCCCGTAGGAATAAGATGATTTTCGGGATAAAAACTATCCTATGTCCTATTCTAGGACCTAACCTATATGTGTGCCAAGTTTCATCACGATCCGTCCAGTAGGTGAAGCGGGACTGAGTAACAAACATCTAAACATCCAAATATCCAAACTTTCGCATTTATAATATTAGTAGGAAGGATTCTATTTCTATACACAACTTACTCTTTGGTAAAAAAAGCAGGGTTGGCAAAAAAAGTTTTTCTTTAAAAAATAATAAAACGTGCAGTTTGTATATGAATACAGGTTTTTCTTAAATGTAATATAGTCTTCTTTGACTAAAATTTGCTATCCTTAATCAAGGTACATTCCCTCTTACACTTAGGTAATCTGTTGTTTGAATTATCACTATCTTATACGAGATGTTTGCCGTGTGGTTTCCGGTAGAGTAGAATAGGAATAGGAATAGAATAGTTGTAGGGGACAACTCTTCCCGTGGATGTCGTACAAGGCGACTAAGGGATACATTGTAAAACATCAATCAGACTTCCCCAACCCGTCTGGCCAGCGCGGGGAGTGTAGGCCAAATCCTCCGTCTGTCTCCGGCAGATGAGAGAGGGTTGTGCTCCTGCAGTGGAGACAAAAATAACCTGATGATGATGATACGAGATGTTACAGGTACTTCTTCTAGAAGCAGGTCCAGAACAACCAGACATAACTCTAGTGCCAGGTATAGCTGGTGTCCTAATGGGCTCCAGCATAGACTGGGCCTACGTCACCGAGCCTGATGGAAAGAGCTGTCTGGCCAGACCTGGTGGGAGATGCGGTTGGCCAAGGTAAAAGACTAAGAAAACAATAAATCGGCGTTTATTGAGCATTTGGTTAGAAGCATGACGCTGTTGTGTGTTTTGATAAAGGCTTCTAGGGTCTGGTGGGAGATGCAACTGACCAAGGTAAAAAACGGAAAAAGAATACCTCGATTTTTCTACCAGCATTCGTTTAGAAACATGACGGTGTTGTATGCGTTGATAGAGTCTGGTGGGAGATATTATTGAATTGAAGGTAAAAGATTGAACCTTGAATTGAAGGTTGAACCTTGTGAAGGTAAAAGATTAGGAAAACAATAGGTCGGCTTTATTTGAGCATTCCTTTAGAAGCATGACGTTGGTTTATGTATTGATAAAGGTCCCAGGCAAATTTGAAATATGTTCAACCTACATAAGATAATTATTAACAAAACCACAATTCACGTACTTAATTGACTCATTAATTTCAAATCGTGTCTTACATTTCAGGGGCAAGGTAATGGGTGGATCCAGTACAATAAATTCGATGCTGTACATTAGGGGACACAAGTTAGATTACGATGGGTGGGCTGGTTTAGGAAACAATGGATGGAGCTATGAGGACGTATGTATCTTCACCACTTTCAGTGGTCGTACCTCTCATTGCCAAGGACAATGATAAACAAATGTAACTTTTGCAGGTACTCCCGTATTTCAAGAAATCAGAAAACAATCTCAACATTGAAACTCTGGACTCAAAGTATCACAGCGTGAATGGGCAGCAATCAGTTTCTTACTATTCGTACGTCGACAAAGCGTCCAAGATGACCGTACAAGCCTTTAACGAAATAGGGGTTCCGGTAACTGATTTCAATGGTGCCAGTCAACTGGGAGCTGCGGTAGTGCAAACCACTGCAGCAAATGGAGAAAGAGTTTCAACTTATACTGGATTTATAGAACCTATCAGAAATAAGAGGAAGAATTTGACAGTGCGACCTGAATCTGAAGTTGTAGAAATACTTGTAAATAGAAGAAAGACAGCCTATGGTGTTAAATACATTAATAAAGGTAAAACTTACACCGCTGTAGCAAGAAAAGAAGTAATCATAAGTGCTGGAACTATAAATTCTCCAAAACTACTCATGCTTTCTGGTATAGGACCTAAGAAGCATTTAGAAGAGCTAAACATCAAGGTTGTGCAAGATTTATCAGTCGGCAAAAATCTACACGATCATGTGACTTTCAACGGCATTGTCATAGCTCTATCTAACGAAACATCTACTTTAGTATCCGGAGGTGAAATCCTGAAGCAAGTTTACGATTTCGCAGAATCAGAAGTCAAAACTGGACCTTTATCTTGTGACGGTACGATACCAACCATGGCTTTTGTAAAGACTGATCCTGATTTACCAGCGCCTGATGTACAATATGATCTCGGAAATATAAATTGGAGAGAGTTTGTACAGGATCCTATAAATTATGATAATGTGAAAATATTTCCAACAGCGTACTACGACGGTCTGCTTCCAAGAGTAATGACTTTGGAGAACTTTAGTAGAGGAAAATTACTTCTAAATGCGAGAAAGCCTAACGGACCTCCATTGATATATGCAAATTACTACGGCGACGTAAAAGATTTGGACACAATCATAAAAGGAATAAAGTTCGTACTAACTTTGGAAGCTACAGAAGCTTTTAAATCGAATGGAGCGTATTTTGTCAAAACCCCTCTTGAAGCTTGCAAGCAATTTGTGTGGGGTACCGATGACTACTTTACATGTTTAGCAAAATCTTATACATCTTCTCCATACCATCCCGTAGGAACTTGTAAGATGGGTCCCAAAGAAGACAAGACTGCAGTAGTTGATCCTAGACTGAAAGTATATGGTTTATCAGGACTGAGAGTAATAGATGCATCGATAATGCCTGCAATACCTCGAGGCAATACCAACGCCCCTACGATCATGGTTGCAGAGAAAGGAGCTGATTTGATTAAGGAAGATTATGGCGTAGCTGTGTCGCAAATTTAATTAATATAAATAAATATCTATGTAGTGTGTAAAGAACAAACGGACTATGTTGGACAAGTGCCTTAAATATTAAATATAGCAAATTTTACCCAAGGAAACATGCCTTTATTTTTAATAAGTAAAACTGCATCAAACCTTAGCCAGGAATCGAACAGACAAACGTAAACCAATCGACAGAATCAATCAATCTTAAGGATCAAATCTTTCGAATAAACATGCGTGAAAATATATTATCTGTGGTGAAATATACCTAGGACATACGGTAATATAATTAACTAGCTGGTGCCCGCGACTTCGTCTGCGCAGGATTAATATTTCGAGTAGCTTAGGGTTCACTATTTTGGCTGTAATGGTTTACACATAAGATATAGATATATACTGTGGCGGGCTTTTTGTAGGACTATTTAAGATAAACATCTCCATCGTACATTACATATGTGTAACTCTAGGGGTTTTGGTAGCGCACGCCAGAATAGCTCGCAGATGGTAGACTTTTTCCTACTTATTTGATATTTTGGACAATTCACACAATATCTTTATGAATTGTAGCCTATGTGTTATTCTGATGTATAAGCTATATTATTGTAAAGTTACATTAAAATCCATTCAGTAGCTTTTACGTGAAAGAGTAACAAACATCCATCCATACTTACAAACTTTCGCGTTTATAATATTAGTAGGATGTGATGAAATTGACATTAGATTTTGCAATTCTTAAAAGTGTTAGAGGCCATAACATAATTTTCCAAAAAGATGCAATGTTTATTAGAAAGATCTGTATGATTGACTTTATAGATAGTCCATAATAGAACTGGCAGTTATTTTGTTTTGCATTTGTGTCGGTTCGATTCCTAAGGCTAAGGAAAGCGACTTTTCAACCATTTGTGAACACAGTTACTTACTTATTAAACTAAAGTATGTTTCCTTTGTATGCCTTGTGGTTTCCGGTAGAGTAGAATAGGACCACTCCAACTCTTCCCGTGGATGTCGTACAAGGCGACTGAGGGAATACATTATAAAACATCAATCAGGCCTCCCCAACCCGTCTGGCCAGCGCGGGGAGTGTACGCCAAATCCTCCGTCTGTCTCTGGCAGATGAGAGGGTTGTGCTCCTGCAGTGGAGACAAAAATAACTGCTATCTATCTTTTGCTTCAGGGTCGATCCGTTCTTTCCATTTGAATAACTAAATTAACAGTTGACAAGTAGTTTGATTTTGAGGTTTTCAGTCTGGTTCAGCATATAATAAACAAACATAAGCAAAACAAATGACACATGTTACCGGAATTTTGTTTTAAAACCTCTATAATATCTAAAGGCTAAAGAAAAGCCAATATTTAAGTTCCCAAGGTACTAATTTAGAAATATTAGTCGTTCAGTTACGCACGAATAGCAATAGGTGGCGCTGTAGGTTCGCAAATGAACAAATTTTTTATTTTATTTTTTCGAATAAACTAAAATTATGTTCAGACTACTGATTTATTGTCGACGAAAAGATTACAAGCGCCCAAAATTTGAAAACCAATGAAGTGTGACGTTCTTGCGAAAACTATACTTCCACCAAAGATAATATATACTAGCTCTAGTATATATTATCTTTGATACTAGTCTTCCACATAGAAAATATTTACGAACGCTGAGCGAGTCTTTGCGTTGTCAATTAGCTATGTATTGCTACGAGAGTAATGAAAAATTTTGAGCCTCGATCCTTATTCATGAAATTGAAATATATATATTTTTTATATATCGTGTGTGAACTATATGAACTCTATCTGTGAGTCTACCTGTATTATACTATTCAAAAAAAGAAAGACAAACATTTTTAAAACAGTTTTTATTGCTTTAGTACTTATTCTTAAAAGATATTAAAAGTAAAAAATCATTTTTCTTCAGTTTTTCTCCCTCTTTTTCTTCTTTTTCTAAATCTATGTAATATAACATCATTACTTCAACATGCACTAGACTATTGTAGCAAATACTTTTAAATCTATACATTTCAAAGGCAGTTCATGCAATCACTGTTCAAAGAATAGCCAAAATGGCTGACATTTTGTAAATTTTACTCTTTTTACAAAGGGCAGTTTGGAACGTTAGAACATTTGGAATATTTAGCAAAAAATTTCTTGCTTAAAATACAAATCCTTGGGTATTTTAAGGAAAAATCTTGGCAATTCAGGATGCCTTAACATTATACAATCTTAAGTAAGTCATTATAAAAACATAGAATTTTATAAAATGCAAATTCTACTTCAAATTGCGGTCTACAAGACACTTTCATACAATTTCAATAGTCGATCAACGATAAAATTCACACGTCTTTCAAACAAAGTTCAAACTTGAACTCTAGATGGCGTAACGCCGAAGCCAAACAAAATGGCCGACCAGCGGCTGGACCAAAATAAGGTCAAATAATTTTTTTTTTCCATTATTTTTGTTCTCCTTCAAATGTTCACTTCTCAGGTAACTTTATAACTGGTGCCTGGCAGTAGCCCCAGTTGTACTCGCAGTGGTCGATCAAATCCCTCTCTGATTCTGATAAGATGGACAGGTCGATCTCCTGGCTGTCGCTAAATGGGTCCATGTATGGAAAGTGGACCAAGACGCAGCTGAAGTCGACTGAAGGGTCGCGACTTCCCAGAATTTTGCGCATTTTCTCCTCGGAATCAACCTGTGAACAAAAGAGAACCGGGATTAGTTTTTGTTTCGAGTTCATAGGTGGCGCTGGGTTGAGATACACATAATTAACGTTAGATGGCAGCAGCATTAATAAATTAATGTAAAGAGAGGTAAACACAAAGTATTTTAAACTCTATCATAATTTTTTAAAGACATACTGAAATACTTTGAAAGGTGAGTTGAAAACTATAAGTAATAATATTATAAAGAAAAAAAAAGATAATTACCTTGATGACATAAATGTCATTTTCGACGCAGAAAGCTTGCAAGAGCACTTCATGCATGTGCGTCGCGCTGTCTCCAGGAGAAGCTTCTGCTGTTAGGCAGAAAAGAGCTCCATTGCAGTTGTTGGAGAGATATTGCACGGCTGGAAGGAGCCCTACCGTCAGCCTTTTCTCCACACAGGCTCGCCGGAGCACCGTTTTGATGCACTGGCTAATCGGGCTGTAACAAAAAGAAAATAAGGTTAGAACATTTTGAAGAAAAAAAAGTATTCTCCCCGGCGGGGAATCGAACCCCGGTCTCCCGCGTGACAGGCGGGGATACTTACCACTATACTACCGAGGATGATGCTAGCTATTCTCAAATTAGTGAATACTTTTGGAATGGATTATCGGATTCAAAATATTTGGGGTGAATGCTCCGGTTAATGGACAGTTTAGTTCTGTGAACTAAGGGATTGATAGATTGATAAAAAAATATTTGAACAAACTTTAAGTATGTTAAATTCTCCTTTGATTACACAATAATAAATTGACCCGGACACTAAACGACTGAGAAAGTTTGAATAAAATTATTTTAATTATTGATTGCATCACTATTAAATAACATTGGTAAACAAATTACCTTTTAGCCGCAACTCCGCTGAAAGTCTCCGTCTTGAGAGAAACCATCTCGTTGCACATATTTGATACTTTAATACTTTTAAGTTCGTAATTGTCACAAATTTTTGAAACTCTGCTCGAGTTCGGTGAAATTGTCACTGCTTTTATTGCACTACGCTGAAAACTTCCTGCAGAAATTTTCAGATCCACTGGCACTTCACGAAAATCCTCTGGCAATCCAATCGGGTGTCTTATCAACTTCAAACTTATGTCACAATAATTTCACAACTTTTCTAGCTCAACTGGCGTGGTGTCGCTTTGTAGGCTTGGGAAAGAATGTGGTGATATGACGTAGCCACTGGCTTTTATAGCAGTCGCCGCGCACGCGCGAGAAATTGTCAGTGTGTGCGTGGCGCTTGCCCGGCGTCGGTGGTTATTCCTCGGAAATCCGCGAGGAAATTTCACGTGTAGTGAGAATTGAGTTTGTGGGCTCGTGTCCGTATTAAAGTAATCAGTAGATAGTAACACGTGCGCATGTGTGTGACATTTCTCTGAAGTGCCACAAACTTTGCAAGTTCGAAGCAGGTCCAAACGTGCTGTCGATTGGTCCCAAGCCGCTGTGAGCTTCCTCGCTCCCCGCTGCGGTAAGGAAAGCAGACGGTTGAGGGGGGACGTGGCTGCGGAATCGAGGTCTTTGATTTGTTGAGGTTATATTGTATGCAAGGGTTTGTTTGTGTGTGTGAAACGTTTTATCCGTTGGAAATCCCGCGTTTGTCCGCTGGGTTTTATTGAGTTGAGATAAGGAAGATTGGTAGAATGTCTGAATTGGGTCGTGCGGACGTTACGGTTTCACGCTTAGGAAACTTGGCCTTCAGATTTCTTGAATGAAACGAGCATCATGGCGTGGTTATATGTTTTGTAATAGAATGCAACAGGGTTATACATTTAGGATATTAATAAGACATATAGGATGTAATCGTATAGGATAAACATAAACGATGATTATAAAGTAAGATGATATATATCCCCAAGAGAATCCAAACGAGAACCATGTGGACAAAGGAAAGAAGATATAGGAAATCAGATTAAGATCTTAAGATTCTCAGAAGGCAAACTTTTATTATCATCAACATTAATAGATTGCAGGAGTCCACTGATGGACACAGGCCTCTTTCAAGACACCCCACTAAACTTGATCCTCGGATCTTGTCATCCAGTCACTGCCAGCCGCCTCAGTTCATCGATCTATGTAGTTAGGGGCGTCCGTCCCAAATATTATATTAACAACATAAATCCTAATTAAACAAGTAACCCAAAATAAAGTAAGTAATTGAAACAATTAAAGAAACCCAAACTTCCAAAAAAAAGTTAAATTTTCCATTGATTGGTTTTTGCCACTTATAATGCTTATTGGTATGCTATACCTAAATTTATATTTCATGAGAAACTACCTAGGAGGAAAAGCCAACTCTCGATTTGCGTAAACTCTGATTCTGTTTCTTAATAAATATAAAGTCCGTACCTTTCCACGTAATCGTTCCCAAAAATAGCATCTGTATCTAAAGATAACTTTTCTCACATCTCTCCGTCTTTGAAATTTCGTGTTTATTGTGTTTTGTAATATAATTGAGATATTTGTTGCTTGCTGTTTAATTTAAAATTCTTCCACTGATGGAATTGTTTCCCCAGTTTTTCGACTAATGGTATCTTCAAGAAAAAGAGTTATTTTTCCACTACTTGTTGTCACAGATGTAAGGTACTCTCCCGAAACGATGGTAGTTTACATAATCACTCACCAAGGACCATGTGAATATCTAGTCTAAATCTAAAATACTCTGATGCCTCAAATGTTTTGGTTTGCAACTTGAATTTTTGCAGAGGTTCCTCAAACGATACAGGTAATCACTTTTTGAAATTGCGATCATCATATCAGCCCATAGACTTCCACTGCAAGACACAAGCCCTCTCCAATGAACGCCACCACACCCGGACCTTCGCATCCAGCTGCACCTGCCGGCGCGAAATGTCCCACAAAGCGTGTGACGATCCGTGGTCTCCACTCCAGAACTCGTCTGCCGTCGGTTCTGTGATAAATGTGGCCCGTAGTTTATGATACTATGTACTTTAATACAGTCTGAGTTAACAAAAACATTATCTACACATCCTATGATACATAGTTAAATGCCCTTAGTTTCAACATCACCACGTGTCTTTTACGGTTCGATAGCCCATATCACGTATTGTTTATATTAGCCAGTTGTGTAACCGGCGGGCCATTGATCTTTGCCTTGCTTTAGTACGCAGTTCTAATCATTCATCTCATGCATGCGTAGTGTGCTCTTAAATCGTAGTTAGTCGTTATCTCAATTACATTTCCAATTTTAAGTAGTTATTTCTTACTTAATTTGTAGTCCCTCCTTGTTAGTCTTAATAAGTCGCAACGCAATATTTTTATTGTTTTTTTATCTATTTTATACAATGTCAAGTCAATCACACAATACCCTTTTGTATAGTCTAGTGACTTCTGCAGAATTCCTTTTTAAAGTACCTGTAATAGTGAACTGAGTAATATTTCTTTATTCAATCAAACAACAGCCTTAGCTATTATTGGGTAGGACGACTCTTTTCTAGTTATTGCTTTTTTACTATACCTGAAACATACCGAGAATATTTCCGGGAACATTCTTGTATGTTCAATCCAATCTTCATATTACGATTATATAATACGTAAACCCCATTAGTGCCATAATTAAGTATGTATTTCGTATTACTAGTTATCGGTATGTAGGCATATATTTATTTAAGTATTCATGCAAGTTTATGTTATATAAATTGTATACTCTTTGCATCCACTTTGTATTTCCACTCCTCAAAAAATTCGCCACCACCCAAAGGTTGCCTGTAAGAAATCGTTGAAAGCGATAAGGCCGCCGTTGTACACTAAATTCATCTTTCTATGTAAGTTTTGTTTTTATTAAAAAATGTATATGTTTTGGTGCACAATAAAGAATATTTGAATTGAATTGAATTAGTGCCATTGGTAATTCTACGGGAAAGTTGCTTCACTTTTTCAGTTCTCATAAATTCTCGGCCAGGAGACCCAGGAGAATGTTCTCGAGAACTTGAACGCTAAGTTTCACCAACGAGAATATTCTCGGGAATTTCACAAAACTTGCGACGAAAACTGCGAACTCCTTTTTTATACGTCTTCATTTCATTTACCAATTGCGACGCATTTATTTAATAGATGTTACTGTGTGATACCGGTTTTACTTAAATCAAAATTCCTTTTAAAGTCACATTGGGCCCGATTCTGAAGGTACAATGTTAAAATTAGACAGCACTAAAATTGTTGCTATCCCTGTCACACGGTATTACTAAGATAAAAACTTCACTAATTTTAGTGCTGTCAAATTTTAATTGTGTACCTTTAGAATCGAGCCCATTAGCTATCTAAAGAGTTCATCAACTTCAATAATATCTGTAAATAGTACACAGTTTATGGGTGACACATAGTTATCGATCATTAGGTTATCTAATTAATTGGAAAGGCAGGTTGTAACAATTGATAAAGAGAAATATCTACACGACAACAGACTAATCGATTGATAATGGTAATTCTTAGCAACAACCTGGCATGCGCTGAAATTCCAAGGAATGTTATCGTCAATTGATAAGTAAATAGCAAAAAATCAAATCATTACATTCGAGCGTGCTGTCAATATCATTATAATCAGCTTGTAATTATTTATCATTATTATTCATTACTTATTAAGTACCGGGTTTAACCAATTGGCCAACGTCCACTGTTCGTCCATCGCTATCTATTCCTTTGAAATGTTTTGGTTAGTTTTGATAAGAAGTTGTCACCAGCTTCAATGTTTTCCGGTCAATCTATGGAATTCCTTGGCAAAATATTTACTTGCAACCAGGGCATTTCCGTCAATATTTCAGTTTATTATTATTCGATTGTCTTTAACGGGAATTCACTTGTTATTATCCTGTGAATTGACCGCAATGACGTTATTTCAAAATAGATTATGAGTTTAAATTAGTGCAATTTAATTTTAAATATGATAATTACACTTCCTAGATGCGGAAATCAAGTATCTGGAGTCACATTAGGTATGTGTTAACAGAATGTTTCCTGGGTCTTCATCCCAATTCTATCATCATCATCAGCCTGAAAGAATCTACTCTTGGACATAGGTCTCTCCCAAGTCTGTGTGGGTGGAATACCTTCCCCCTCACGCTCTTCCACAGCGCTTCGATATGGGGTTCCTCAAGAGAGAGTAAAGTCCTTCAAGGTCGGCAATGCACCTTCAACTCCTCTGGTCTTTGGGTGGCGGTGAACACTTGCGTTCAGGTGGATCGTTTGGTTGTCTGCCTCCTAGTTATGTATATAAAAGGATTTTTATTTAGTGTAATGAAGACCATACCTAGTTCTCTGAAGTTCGTTGATCGTTCGAGTCAATGCATTAATTTCAAATATACTCAGTTCACACATCAGTTCATAATTATGTATCGCTACTTGTTGCTTCTAATTCACATAGCAATTAGTTTCCAAAACATCTGCTTCTTGCATGTCATTGTGTTAACCGTTTGTCGTTTCCTGAACAGAAAGGGTCGTGAGGTCGTGACCTTTGAGAGTGGTATCGATCCCGTTTCTCGCTACGAGTCAAGGCCCTATCACTAATCGGCCTTGTTTGCTTTTCGACGAATGCTGCGTTGTTTAACGGAATTTATTGATGGTTTGATAGAAAATGTGTGTCGGCCTTTAATTATGCATAAACGGCTCAACCTGTTATTTGACTGATTCCAGTGAGTCATGTTTTTGTCCAACCAGCTGAGTTGGTAAGCCTTGTATCTTATCGTATTTAAATATTTTATTAACAATATTATGGGAAAAGATGTATCTAACTGGTTACCTACGCATGTATGGTCTTCTATTAGGTTTTGTTTTTCCTCGTATTTACCTTTAATATTTTGGAATATTAAACAGGAAAGTACCTGGGTTTTTAATGTTTCCATTGGGTTTTTGCTAGTTTCCCTAAATACCTGGACTGGTTGGTTTATTTTTAATCTTTGAAAGGATAAGAGATGGAATTACCCTAAGTGTATGGACTCGGGAGAAAATAACGCAGGGTTTAAATATAGCAATTCCCTTCATATAAGTGATTATTTAACTTTACAAATCGTCGGCTACACGTGTTAACCTCCCAACTCCATTTTGGCTGCTCTGCAATTATATACCCTACAATATGCGAAATAGCGCTCGTAATAGCATATCAGCCAAAATGGAGTTCGAAGATTAACACGTTTTAATAATCCCTTATTAAAGGTTTCTTTGATTTATGGGTTTAAAAAGTATATCGTTGTCGAAGCATAAACCTACCTTCCTTCCGAACTATGTCAACTCTCAACTGTTAGATACTGCCATATTACTGCCACTGTTAGAGGCATCAACCACGAAGAAAGCAGATCCACCAAAAAGGACAACTTCTTAAAAGATGACTATACAGAAGAAAACCATAAAGAGAGCAAATACACAAAAAAATATAACTGTCAAGAAGATAACTTGTTAAGTAATATTACTATTATTTATTTTTAGCCCTTCTGTAGATATAAATTATCATTCGTAGAATTCGTCACTTCACTTATTATAAAACTGTACATAGTTATAGTTCATTTTATGTCATTCTTAGTTTATGTTATTATTTAATATTTGTAAGTTAATGTTTTTTATTTTCAGGTAAGTCCTTCGTCACTACAGATAATTCCATTTATGGGCAAAGGCATTTTACTATTAGAGTATAACAATTAAAAGCAAAATTTACTTGGAAAGAAGGGAAAACCCCGAATGTTACACGAATTACTGTCTCTGCAATGCCTACTACATCCTTGTGGGCTTGTAGGTCAACAACCAACACAGTTGCCACACATAGACGGATCCGAACGAATATTGCAATGTATTGCCATAATAATGTTCTACTGATATTAAACGATATTTATAAAATCCAAGACGTCAATATGTTAATAGGAAATCACATAAAACAAAATTAAAACTACTGCTGTCCCTATTACATAACAAAATATCGGATTTACTTCAGTTTTGTCAGTGAAACAACGAACTAGCGCTTAGTATGCTGCAATATCTTACAAGAAGATTAGATTAAATTATAAAGATCAGATCAAATAATTCAAGTTACCAATGCATAGAAATGTGTATATGACCCACAGTAAAGCTTTCGAGTCGGTAAACAATCAGTTAAATATGGTGAACAAAAGGTTACGTACAAGACATAACAACACATTGAATCAGCAATTTATAAATAAAGACATAGACTCATTTTTCCATAAACTTAAACTAACTCGTGAATCAGTACAACTATATTTAATTCCCTTATCATATTATCACCTTCGTCCCAGTCTCACGACCTGATGATAGCGGGCACGCTTCCTTATCAGTGCAAATTAGATAAATACACACTTTTCCTTATGTTATCTTTTATATCAACAAGATAGGGCATTATACTTTTGCAATAATGATAGCAAACATGTAAATTGCACGATCATAGTTTGTATTTCTACATGATTTGTGTTGTGGCACTGCGCAGTTTTTGTCTCTTATCAATTGCCAATGATGATAGAGTCTAAACTAAATACACGTGTCTTGCTTGACATGTTTGTGCCAATCATGCTTACTATCCCATTCGTCGTTTTATGCAAGAACTTAATACCTATATGATGTTTTTTTGCAAACTCATCGCGTAACATTTTACATAAAAGACAAATAACCTTGACATAGTAACTGTATATTTGGGACAATATTTTGTATGACTAATTTGGATCTAAAGGATTAGTGTTATATTGATATGATAAAGAAAAACGTTATGTTTATACAAAATGTCAAGCGAAGAGTCAACGAACCTGCAGAAAAAACAAATGTTATTGTGAAATAACAATGCAATATGATAAATGAAAACTGTATTACTAAAAAGATAAATAGGTAAACAAAAGTAAATATAAGTTAGAAAAATCTGAAATATCGAAAAGTTAAATAGAAAAGATATTATGGCCATGAGATACAATACAACAAAACACACAAACACCTGTTGAATGTCAATGCACTGGTAATAAAACCAAATAAATCAGTGATAGCGAGAACTGAAACATTCTGAATTTATGATGCAATTGTTACATGCCACATAGACATCGCCACGTAGATAGAGGACACATCAACTGATTGTGATGGTTATTAGATAAGATTGTAGTCGCAATATATCATCGATCCCAACACGAACAATTCTCCTATGGCGTCAAAACAATTTAAAACGATCTACCAACAATTAACCAGTGTGAGATGAATCTGTCACGCCCCCAAAAGCCATAAAATCTCATAAAAAATTATAAATACAGCGGTCAATGTATACTGGATGTTGACGACACCAGTCTGGTTGCGTATGCGCATACGAACGAACGAAACCATTGACGTCATTCGATCGTTTGCAGATGTTTTGGTGGGAAATACGCGATCAGTTTTGTTAGCAATTTTGAGAATTTTACTATTTAGTATTAATTAGATATGTCAAGTTGCATTATTAAATCAGTGACCTCTGATTCACGTTGATTCAAAAAGTTATTTAAATATCTTGATATGGGAACGTTTGTTTATGTTTTGACGGCTTTTGGTTTTTACGATTTATTTATAGAATAATTATTTGGTTTTTACTATTCGCATTGACATGTAACAGTAACATGTGATTTTTGACATGTATTAGAATATGTCGCAACATGGTGTTGAAGTACGCTTATGATTTTATTATTTGGAGTACTGCTGTCACCTCTAAGATTGCTCTGATTATTATCAACTGGCAGCCTTGGACGCGGTCTAGAGCCTATCGGCGACGATGCTCTATTTATTTATTTATTTGACGAAACCAACAGCTTATTCTTATGCTTATTTAAACAATTTGTGCAGTTATCTTAATTAACAAAGCCAATTACAGGTTTCCTAGTATAACTCATGGTAAGAGTGAGACATGCTTTATCTACTTACAGATATGTATTTAAGAATGAGAAAAAGTGTGTGTTGGTGTGTATAGTGTGTGTGTGTGTAGTGTGTGTGTGTGTGTGTGTGTGTGGTGTGCAGGCGTAATAAAACATTACCGATTATTAAGTTTTTTTATAACACCCAAGCTTCATATCATTAGTAGTCGTCCCATAACCTATCTCTCGGTTATTCTGGAGAGTATGCGCAGGAATCCCCTTTCCACCGCCGGACTATACCGCGCAGTGCGGGAATGACCCTATGTAGTTCATCAGTCGCGTTCGAAGCGTATCCCTTCATCCTTGACTGGTATTAAATTGTTGGCCAGCTTCTGTTTTTCCGGGTAATGTAGTTTATTTTATATTTCTTCACTTTGAGGAAGATTTACAGCCAAATTACAAACTAAATAATAATATAAATATGCTGATTACAAAACCCACATATATGTATAAATATTAACAAATCCATTATATTAAAAAACTAAAACTCTTATATAATGTATTAAAAGAAAGAAAGAAAAACATTTATTTACTACCATAATTGGCACACACAAAGAAAAAAAACCAACAAAGGCAAGAAAAAGGAAAAAAAAATATAAGAACTAGAGAAAACAATTTAAAAATTTTAACTCTGAAAAAAAAGTATGCGTGTGCCGTGGCATTAGGACATAATACAATAATTCCGACATTGGTCGACATTATATCCAGCGTTTAATGAAATTTACCTCAAACAAATGGGGCTGATGGGGAAGATTTCCCATAATAGCCACGCTGAGCAGACGTGTATGCCCATTGCAGTACTAGGCTTCGAAGAACTGGGTGTGATGAAGGAACATCAACAAGGTCCTGTATAACTTGGATTCCTCTAAAGGAAAAGTCTATACGCTTCTATATGCGCTCCATATTGATTTTCTTTAAGATACGATTAGCACGTGTCAAAGTGGCGATCCATCGTCTCTGCCAACCCCTCTGGAATCAAGGCGTAAGGATTATGTATGTTATGTATGTATGATTAGCATTTCTAGGTCAGTTTTAAAATATCGAGACTTTAATTAAAAATAAGCGAGACGGGAACGAAAAATTCGGGATTCTGACGAAATGGATATTACAATGGTAACAATGACTTTAATTAAAAATCAGATCAACCAATACGCTTCTTCCTTCGCTGACCGATTATTTTTAAAGTAACTGCGCAAATTGACTACTTAGATGAAAGCGGTTTATTTAGTGTCCCGCTTAAGGTGCAACCTGGACACGTCTTGAGAGGGCTGAAAAACGGAACGAACGTACCGTTTTACGAACGTACGTTCCCGGCAACACTAGGTTAAACAAAGATAATATAGGTAAAACTGGGGTTAAGATTGACCCGAGAGGTTAAACGTATCTAATATAATGACAAAATCTGATATCCATTTGTAACATTGTGCAGTAAAGCATACATTTTACTGAAATAATTATACAAAAACACAAAACACCAGGTTATATTCCTCAGTCCCGACTTCTGGCCCGAGGGAGTAGTGTTTAGACGTTTTAGGGATTCAAAGACTAACATCTCAAAAATAGTGTGATGAATTCTGTTAATTAAGGTTATATAATGTATGTATTTCTAGGTTAAGGTCTATTTATCTATGGGCCAAGTTGCCTGATAATAAACAATTTATTATTTATTATTATTATACGTCAACGTTTCAATATCAAACAATTAGGAGCAGGATTTTGACCTGCAACCGTTGTACCAGGAATGCATTTACGATTACTATCCAAGGTCTTAAACAAAGAACAACGCCTGTATCGTATCCGTTGCACTTTGTAACAGACAAGATAGTATCTTGGGTAAAGCCCAACAAGTAAAAGGGGAGTCCCGTGAAACGAGGATCTTGGTAAAGGAACTGGAGGTTGTTTCCCCTTATATGTAGAATTTCAATTTATACTTACAGCAGAGAATACTAAATATTTCTAAGTATAGAAGCAACACTCACCTCTTCCCGTCAGTTTAACGCAAAATAAAGCACGGTTGCGGGTAGTAGGCCAGTTAGAAAGAGAAGCACTTATATATTGACGTAAAACGTTGTCACTCTCAGACAAACGTTATCATATTAGGATAAATTTTTCTAATAAACCTATCCTAATTCTACGACACAAATAATGGTTTAAACTTACAAGGTATTTTGACAACTTATAAATCGCTTTATAATAATTTAAACTTAAACAGCGCCAAAATTTTTGATTATGTTTTTATTACTATCTTATAGCCTTTTAGCCTATAAATTGGTATTCAGAAACCAACCCTAAAACAACGATGATATAGTTGCATTTGCCTCTAGTTGCAATTGCACCATTTCTCCTTACAGTTTTCATTTGCCCATCGGACAGCAGAGTCAGGCACCAGCGTTCTCCTGTGTAAATTAGGATTATTACTGTGCTGCCAAGCATGGTGATGATGGCAAATACCCCAATGGACAGCCCACCAAACTGTTGTTCTATTATAGCTTACATCCAACTGTGAACGATTTTAGGCTGATGATGATGATTAATTAAATTAAATTAATTAAGTAAAACTTTATCGCAGTCAGTAATTAGTCAATAATTTTGTTATGTTAGTGTGTTAGTAATGATAATGGGCTCGATTCTGAAGGCACAATGTTAAAATTTGACAGCACTAAAACTGTTGCTATCCTTGTCACACAGTATTACGAAGATAAAGACGAAACCAATTTTAGCGCTGTCAAATTTTAAATGTGTGCCTTCACAATCGAGCCCCATGCTATAGGGTGAGAGGTATATAAGTTAGTATTATTATTTCTATTGGAACACATGTTATAATTTATTTTTTCAGACCTATGACTGTCTCCACCCAGTGTTTCCGGAAAGGACAGTCCGGTCTGGTGACAATCATTTCGAACCTGAAGATATCATTCGTTACTTACTATTACTTATATAAAAAAAATTCCTTAGATCTAACACAGTTCAGTGAGGTACATTCATCTTACACGTCACTAGAGTTCATTTCCCGAACTGTTCCAAAAATAGTTTACAGTTTTCTGAACTTTAAACATCATTCGCACCGCTAAAGGACACTAAAAGTAAACATGTTGACAGATACTAACAGTACGTAATAGAATTATGATTGATCAATCATCAAATACGTCATTACATTATTATATTTTCACTTTCAATCAATGAGGATATCATTTGTCTTGTAACGGTGCGTTTACCCTACCACGAGATTTATCCAATTCGATATACATTGCTGCTTTAGTAAGCTGTAACTTTATAACCAGCTGCATATGCAAGCAATATACGTCGAATATAGTGATAATATCACTAATTGTAGTAAAAAAAAACTAGAATGTTGACCTAGAATTCTGCTACGCGCAGAGCAAAGAATAAATAATGAACCACAACATAGATATGTGAATTATTGTTATATATCCATTACCGGTTTGTTTCTTGTGTCTACGTAATTACTTTGACGTTTTATGTCTCTAACTAGGCACTCCTCTTTACCTAACACGGTAATAAAATGTAGTTTAGTGTTTATCCGCAATATCCTGAGAAATGTAACATTATTTTACAACTTTTTTGTAATCTGTTATATTCTTGTATAAATCGTCTGTACAGAGTGTAGGCAGAGAATACTACTATACTATATACTATATACTAGCTGTGCCTGCGGCTCCGCTCGCGTGAACTACAGAATCAGCTCCCAATCCCGCTCCCGCTCCCGCCTCCACAAACAGACAAACAGACAAAAATTTCAAAATGATCGAAATGTGTTCTGTTGCTTATCCTTAGACCCCCAATTTTTTTTTGTAAATATCTTCAATGTACAGACGGGCGGAGTTTACGATTTTATTTATTAGATGCGAAAGTTTGTATGTTTGTTACTCAATCACGCTTCAACCACTGGACGGATCGTGATGTAACTTGACACACATGTAGGTTAGCTCCTGGAATAGGACAAAGGATAGATTTTAATTCGGAAAAAAACATCCCATTCCCACGGGGAATACATAATAATGACCTGGACCTGGACCTGGACCGGGAACTGGACCTGGACCTGGATTTAAAGTCTGAGTGGAAGTCGGATAGGGAGCGGAAGTGGGAATTGGAGCGGATCCTGTAGTCCACGCGAGCGGAGCCGCGGGCACAGCTAGTAAATAATATATGTAAAGGTGTTTTTTTTAAGTGTACACCGAACTCTCAATAAAACGTGTCGCAACTCGTCGCCCCATTACGATTGCAAGTGGCTCCGCACGTAGCGATAAGATACAGCGTGTGCTAACAGATAATCTACTGAAAAATAAATAAATATATACATATATAGCGAGTGAGTCATTCATGGTAGTGAGAATTTATTTTATCTGTTTGTTTTGCGCGATACCTGCACAACGGTCGTAATCATTGCGAAATATGTGTGTGGGAGGTTGTTGCTATGCGCCGAGCCAAGCCAAATTCGGTTGGAATTTGAAGAGTAAGTAGGTACCTGAATGAATATGGGCTGTTGTGGGGGATAAATGCACTCTGTGCAGGACGGAAATGGTCAAGTAGAAAAGCATGGACCTATGATTATAGAGTAGCGATCTCTAATTGCCAACCGGGAGCAGAACCACGGATTTTGGACCTTACAACCCGGACATGTGAACTGAATTATTTTGGCGGAACGAGTAGCTCTCGGACTGCTACGCCGGCGGTTGCGGGTTCGAATCCCGCTAGGGGCACGAGCTAGGCAAAATACTTGTCCACATCATCAGCGGAGTTCACACATCTCCTACTTTGTACTACTTTGCACCTAAAAGTCAGATTTAGACCTTAATATATCGCGAGCTGACAAAAGCGGACATTTCCATTCATTCCATTGACATTGGACAGATCGTCTTGTGATTGGATAGGTTGCCTGGAAGAGATCGCTTTAAGCGATAAGGCCGCCATTGTGCATCTGTATATTGCAATCTTTATTGTTATTCTTAATTTGTGTGCAATAAAGAGTTTATCTATCTATCGTCAATTCCACGTTTGACAGAAAAAGACGAATTTATATTTATAAGTCAAGTGTTGATCTTCGTTCACTTTCACCGTTTTAATGGTAGTAAGTGGTTCGTCTGGCCAGCGCGGGGAGTGTAGGCCAAATCCTCCGCCTGTCTCCGGCAGATGAGAGAGGGTTGTGCTCCCGCAGTGGAGACAAAAATAACCTGATGATGAATCTTTTCGAGTTTCAATGTTTATATTTTATCATCTTGGTATCGTATCGCTGGAATCACATCGTTACATTCCTATTTCAATGTAGGTATATTTGTCCAAGAACAACCGAAATTAAGTATTTTTCCTACAAAACAGACATATTTGCTTTCCTGTTGTTTGTTATTTACTTAATTTACTTGCTGTTATTTATTTTAAAATTTCCCCGTATTGATAAGGTTTTTATCAAACAGCAGTCACCTCCCCCTGTGTACGCTTGTGTCAGTCGCCGACATCTCTACCGAGCACCATGTCTGTCTGTATATTTCATTCCAGATTAATAGTTCTATGAAAACCAACGCTATTTACGTCTCGGTAACATATACATGAAAGGGTCACCAGCAGCAAAAACAGGTTTGTATTACCATGTAAACTTTGCAGTCCACTTAGGAACACCATCTATTGTGTATTTTGTTTTCGAGACGCAAATGCGTTTGTTTTCATAGGACTATTAATCTGGAATGAAATATATGTCTGTTATCTGCATAGATTTCTACGTATTACTGGTGTTGCTGCGTATATAAGTTACAATAACAACGCCCATAACCTCCACTGGTCTCCCCAAAAAAACATGAGGTTTAAGCACTGATCGTGACGTCAACGCAGGCTGGTTGGTGATCCCGAACTACCTCATCATGTCAGCCCTTAGACGTCCACTGCTGGACATAGGCTTTCCCCAATGAACGCCACCACACCCGGTCCTCCGCCCTCCGCATCCAGCCGTCCCACCCTGCGCGTGCCAGTCCGTGGTCTCCACCCCAACGGCCGTCGGTTCTGCGACAGATGTGGCCCTGCCACTTCAGCTTGCTAATCCTTTCAGCTATGTCGGTCACCTTCGTTCTTCGTCGGATCTCTTCATTATGAATAATATCCTTCAAAGAAACCCCGAGCATAGCCCTCTCCATAGCTCGTTGAGCGACTTGAAACTTGTGGATCAGGCCCACCGTCAGTGTCCATATTTCCGAACCTATTATGGGATTATTTATATAGATCATTCCGTCTTCACTAGTGGGATATACCCCGTTTGGTCGCGTGACGTGATTTGGAGCTTTCATTAAAACATTATAATCTGCCTAAGAGGACATTATAATTGGCACGCGCATGGTGGGACACCCCGCCGCCAGATGTACCGACGACCTGAACAAGGTGGCCGGAAGCGGCTGGATGCGAAGGGCGGACGACCGGGTGTGGTAGCGTTCATTGGGGAAGGCCTATGTCCAGCAGTGGACGTCTACAGGCTGACATGATGAATCTGCCTAAGAAACTGTTTCATTTGAGCTGACGCTGATGAGAAGCTGAAAGTTTATCTGGTTATGGGGTCAGGCATACCCAGAAGTTGTATATGTCTAGAAATACCGAAGCTGGTAGGGAGTTTCATTCCTTAGCAGTTCGCATTATGAAAGAGGAAGCAAAACGCTTCGTGCGAGAGCGTGGTATGTCTACTATATAAGGATAAAGTCTTTCCCCTGGTAGTCCGGTGATAGAAGAGGAATGAGGGAATTCAATCATGCAATTCCTGGGCACACTCTCAAAAACCTGTAGAATATCGAAAGACAGGTCACACTGCGGCGATGTTTGAAGCTCTGTAACTTGGTATTTACCAGAGCGTCCAGAGCAGCCAGCTGATACTTGGCAGAGCCGTCCCGGAGGTGGCATATTTCTTTATTACACGATATCACAAAAATATTCATGTATCAAGAAACTAAATAAATTGTATTTATCTTTTATGCAATTTTCTGCTGTATAAGGAAAATGAAAATAAAACAAAATAGGGTAAAACGTACAATAGTTTCTATCTATATATGGTTGGGGTTTTCCTTACAACGGTTCTTCTAAAAAGTCCATACCAAGATATAAAACTGGACTTCTCTAATACGCACCTTGTTATTGGCCCTCCTTTCTACTTAGTTTGGCCTGCATTTTTTTATTTTTTAAGTCGTCGGTCTTTCTAGTTTCTGGTCCGTCCAGTTAGCGACGTCATTTGAGGATCCCATAGAGGAATCTTTATGCAAAATGAGAAAAGCCTTAAAAAAACCATGTGCCAAAAAAACTAGTTTGTTGTCCTCGGGTTTCGGGTTAGAAGCCTATAGTTCTCGAGTTTAAGGATAAGAGCCTGTAGTCCATGGGTTAAGGGATAGGAGCCTGTAGTCGTCGTGATTAAGGGTTGTAACTTGAAGCCTTCGGATTTAGAGATAGGTGCCTGTAGTCTTCGGGTTTAGGGTTAGGAGCCTGTAGACCTCGTGTATAGCGGTAGGAACCTTTAGTACTGGGGTTTGTAGTCGTGTGTAGTCCTCGGTTTTAGGTATAGGCTATCCTTAACCCGAGTAATACTGGCTAGTATTACCTTAAACCCGAGTAATACTGGCTAGTATTACTCGGGTTTAGAGATAGGCGCTTGTACTACTCGGAGTTAGGGATAGGAGCCTCTACCTTGCAGCTAATTTGCCTCATTAGCGTTGCATTAACGTAGCGTTGCGTTGACTAATGTATTGACTTAGCACATCATGCTTCATCAGCTCAGGGGATCCGTTTTGACGTGATGTCGTTTGTTGCACTTTTATGTTTAGGTTAGTACTAAAAAAAATCTAGAATAAATCAGTCATCATCATCATCATGTCAGCCTTTAGACGTCCACTGCTGGAAGCCCTACCCCAATGAACGCCACCACACCCGGTCCTCCGCCCTCCGCATCCAGCCGCTTCCGGCCACCTTCTTCAGGTCGTTGGTACATCTGCGCTTGCCAATCCGCGGTCTCCACTCCAGAACTCGTCTGCCCCAAAGGCCGTCGGTTCTGCGACTGATATGGCCCGCCCACTGCCACTATAGCCTGCTAATCCTTTCGGCTATAAACTGAATAAATCAGAATCAATAAATAAATCTAGAATAAATCAGTATTCTAACAGTAGAGGAAATTTTAAAATCGTTACCTAAGTTCCGGATTTCCTTTTGTATCTGCTGGATTTCCGCAGAAATTCCGATCAATAAGAATTTAACTACGATTTTCAGTGCGATTACGATTTACGATAACGATCGTGACCTCGACCGCGAACACGCGATGCGTGTGACGACCCCGCCAAGGCCACACGTGGGAGCAGCTGAATCAGACGCCACACATAAACAATACAGACACTTCGCGCATGTGTGCGTGACTTTGCCCTATTTACGAGACTTGACAAGTTCATACTTAAGCAAAGCAAACTGCACAAGTTTCAAAGTGAATGTGAAAGAGTTATGGCTACTTGCGTGGAACAGAGCGATTGTTTGGAACGCTCCATCTAGTGGTACATAGAGATCGTTGGTCTCTGCCATATCTATCGTACAATGGCTTAAATAGTTTGAGCATGCCACGTGGGTGTTTCTAGTGCCTAGTGCCAATTCTGTGAATAAGTATTCTTTGCCAATGATTCTCTGAAACATTTCTACCGAGAACTCATCCGCTGTAGTGAGAATATTATTTTCATTTCATTCTCTCTAATTTAATATGTCTATTGGATCTTCCTTGATAAATTTTCTCATCATCAGCTGTTAGACATCCACCGTTGGACATAGGCCTTCGCCAATGAACGCCACCACACCCGGTCCTCCGCCCTCCGCATCCAGCCGTTTCCAGCTCCCTTCTTCAGGCCGTCGGTCCCACCCTGCGCGTGCCAATCCCAACGGCCGTCGGTTCTGCGACAGATGTGGCCCGTCCATTTCAGCTCGCGAATCCTTTCGGCTATGTCGGTCACCTTCGTTCTTCGTCGGATCTCCTCATTGCGAATCATATCCCTCAAACAAATCCCGAGCATAGCCCTCTCCATAACTCGCTGAGCGACTTAAAACTTGTGGATCAGGCCCACCGTCATATAAAATCACTATTCGCTCAAAATTCGCTTGAAGAGTTGCAAATTGACTGCTGATATTAAAGTAATTTACTCGTACCGTGTGGTTTCCGGTAGAGTAGAATAGGACCACTCCAACTCTTCCCGTGGATGTCGTACAAGGCGACTGAGGGAATACATTATAAAACATCAATCAGGCCTCCCCAACCCGCCTGGCCAGCGCGGGGAGTGTAGGCCGAATTCTCCGCCTGTCTCCGGCAGATGAGAGAGGGTTGTGCTCCTGCAGTGGAGACAAAAATAACTTGATGATGATGAAAGCTGACGAATCAATCGAAAACCCTGGGTTTTACATATCTTATTTGGAAAATAACATTACCTAAACAGGAATCAAAAATGCTAATACTTCTTCCATCACTCGTCTCTCTCTGTCATATCGAAACTGATAAGATAAGGTATTACTGTCGTCCATCGGTCGCTGTATCTCTTATCAATGATAACAGCACACACCCACGTTATCATGTCATTGGCTATTCTAATATTTGTCCGATAAGAGTCAAAGCCCTATATGAGGTCAAAATATATATTTTTTGGGTCAATCAAACATCCTAAGGAGCTCACTGGCAGCACTGTAAGCTTAATTGGTCCATATTACCCCACTATGGAGTTATTTTATAACGTACTAGCTGTGCCCGCGGCTCCGCTCGCGTGGACTACAGAATTAAATAAAGTTGAAACTTATTAAGCGTTAATTCCCTTCCCCCTTGACACGCGAAGGTTCTAGCATTAATAGTTTCCGCAGCGCATGCGATGAAGAGTTCATAGGTACTTTTAAAAAACTCCCAGATTCACAAGTATATTTTCATACCTAAAGTACAGAGTGACATAATGATAACGTGCGTAGAATGGCAGAATCTACGTTTTTTTAAAGAATAGAATCATCATCATCATCAGGTTATTTTTGTCTCCCCTGCAGGAGCACAACCCTCTCTCATCTGCCGGAGACAGACGGAGGATTTGGCCTACACTCCCCGCGCTGGCCAGACGGGTTGGGGAGGCCTGATTGATGTTTTGTAATGTATTCCCTTAGTCGCCTTGTACGACATCCACAGGAAGAGTTAGAGTGGTCCTATTCTACTCTACCGGAAACCACACGGCATAGAATAGAATAGAATATCTTTATTGTATGGAAAACAGGTACATTTTGCGGCTTAATTTGCTATATACATTAGATTCACCGTAAACCTGCCTTTCCAGGCATATAAGGTTTTAATTTGCTACTTGTAGAAAATATAATGCCTACCCTTTACACAATCACCTACAAGACACGGTTTGAAATCTTTCTTATATGTCACTGACAAGATCTTTTCAAGCGCATAATCATTAAGGCAGGCGCACGCGCAGTACCACGTCATACAATACTATAACGCGCATATTCGATTTGCGCAGTTTCAGTCAGGTGATGCAGAGAAAAGGAATTTTTTTATATAAACAAACTCGTCCTCTGAGATGAAACCAAAGGCAGAAAGATTTAAACTATAATTAGAGGACACCCTGTCACGTCAAGTGTGTGTAGAGCAAATAATCCTACTAATATTATAAATGCGAAAGTTTGTATGTTTGGATGTTTGTTTGTTACTCAATCACGCTTCAACCACTTGACGGATCGGAGTGAAACTTGGCACACGTATAGGTTAGATCCTGGAATAGGACATAGGATAGTTTTTATCTCAAAAAAACATCTAATTCCTACAGAAAACCACATGTTGCAGATGTGTAAATATAGAAACCTACGCGGACGAAGTCGCAGGCAAAAGCTAGTACTAAATAAAGCCCGCCGCCAGGTGGACCTACGACCTGAATATTGTAACCGGAACCGGCTGGATGCGGAGGACGGAGGACTTGGTAGGTAAGGTCCATGACCAGCAGTGGACGTGTTAGGGCTGATATGATGATGATGAAATATACATCTATTTATGTTTATTTTATTTAATGTGGTCTGATTGAACTCTAAGCAATAAAAATGACAGAAACGTATGTAAATCTAATATTCATGTAATTTCTATTAAAAATAATT
Source organism: Esperia sulphurella (assembly GCA_947086405.1). Lineage (NCBI taxonomy): Eukaryota > Metazoa > Arthropoda > Insecta > Lepidoptera > Oecophoridae > Esperia > Esperia sulphurella. The sequence goes on from OX352280.1 coordinate 616,014, forward strand.
TTACTTTCACCAAATTATTATATAGTTTGATAGCTGTTGTAATTTTTAATAATGTTTGATCTAAACATAATGAAATTGAATATAAGTACACACAAAAAATCCTTTGTATTCCATCCAACGATCTCTATGTACTTACTAGATGGAATAGCGAACCAAACAATCGCTGCGGGTAATAGCGTAAATATTCAGTAAATAATTAAATGTTCTGCTTAGTAAGTGCACAACTGTCAAAGTGAATGGGGTGCGGCTCCCGGAGCCGCAGTTGCGTGGAACAGAGCGATTGTTTGGTTCGCTCCATCTAGTAAGTACATTATGGAGATCGTTGGTGTATTCCCACCTATACGATCTCGAAAAATCCTTGTAAATGATTTCTTATGAAAAAATTCTCTGAACCGTAATTAGAAGATTAAAAAAACACCAAAGAGACCTAATCAAGTCACCCTGTCTTCCACCAGACATGCTGAAAGACCTCACCTCTCTGATCGTGCGTCACACGGTGACGTCACGCCTCCACCTGACTCCTGAGCTGGCGTTCCGGCTGGTGACGCCGGCCAGCCCGCTGTGGACTGCGCGGGGGGGAGAGGTTCCCTTCCCGGATCCGTACTGGGCCTTCTACTGGCCGGGGGGACAGGCTGCAGCCAGGTATGGAGCCCTACGGATATTCGACACAGTATAAAGGGATAAGTAGTCGGTTTTCCCATGTGAACAATTTCCCGAGATAAAAATAATTAGGTAGTGAAGAAAATATAGTAAACTAGCTGTTGCCCGCGACTTCGTCAACAACTTATCATCACAAATTATCATGTATTTCCCGTAGGAATGGGATGTTTTTTCGGAATAAAACTGTCCTACTTATGTCCTATTCCAGGACCTATATGTGTGCCAAGTTTCATCACGATTTTATCAGTGGTTGAAGCGTGATTGAGTAAAAAACATCCAAATATCCAAACTTTCCCATTTATAATATTAGTAAGATTAGTAAAACAGTTTGACAACTTTTTGCAAAAACCGTTATATTTACACTTTGATTTTGGCCTTTTTAGGCAATTTTCGACCACGTCACGTACGTACTAAGGTCCCAGTTCGATCTCCAGTGACTGCATGTACCAATAGGGTGGGTTTATATGCATTTTAACATCAACCAGGCCTCCCCAACCCGTCTGGCCAGCGCGGGGAGTGTAGGCCAAATCCTCCGTCTGTCTCCGGCAGATGAGAGAGGGTTGTGCTCCTGCAGTGGAGACCAGAATCTGTAGCTTGCTAATCCGTAGTTCTTCGTCGGATCTCCTCATTACGGATGACGTCCTTCAAAGAAACCCCGAGCATCGAAACAGGAAATCCTTTCAATAAATCCCCGCACTTTGTAGACGCTGTCTTGAATACTAAATACAGATAAATATTATTTGTATTGAGGAAAACAATGCGCAAGTAAACAATACAGGGGGATGTACTTTTAACACACACATCCATACAAATATGGAAGAAGATATGGGGCTTCCCGCGATCAGTAGCGTAAAATGCTAGTATATAGTTATGGAACAATTGAGATAAGAAAGGATAATTTGGTCCAATGACATCATCGTTCAATGGAAGAAATGGGAATGAATCACTGGAGTAATGTCTTTGTTTCAGAAAAATATCACTGTCCTAATATCAGTAGGACAGTGATATCAGTTTGATTCGTAATGAGGACATCCGACGAAGAACGAAACTCACCGACATAGCCGAAAGGATTAGTAAGCTGAAGTGGCAGTGGGCGGGCCACATATGCCGCAGAACCGACGGCCGTTGGGGCAGACGAGTTCTGGAGTGGAGACCGCGGATGGGCACTCGCAGGGTAGGACGCCCCGCCGCCAGGTGGACCGACGACCTAAAGAAGGTGGCCGGTAGCGGCTGGATGCGGAGGGCGGAGGACCGGGTGTGGTGGCGTTTATTGGGGAAGGCCTTATGTCCAGCAGTGGACTTCTAGGGGCTGACATGGAATATCTGTAGTGTTAGGTTTCGAAGTGAGTGAAGTCACTTGAGTGAGACTCGCACGTGAGTTTGTATTTTAGAGAATAACACTACAGATATTAGGACAGTGAATTTTTTTAAAAACAAAGACATTTTTGCAGAGATTCATTACTTTTCTTCCATAGAACAGTGACGTCATTGGGCCAAATGATCGTTTTTTACCTCAATTGTTCCATATACTCGTAACTAAATACTAAAATTTTACCCAAGCTTACTTGTCAGTGACGTCATTGAAAAAAAATCAAATTGTTCCAATAAAATCTCACAAAGGCGACCTTATGCAATTTTATTGCGAACAAGCTGTGCCCGCGGCTCCGCTCGCGTGGACTACATAATTATTTTCAACTTCACTACTCTCAGTTCGACTCCGACGCCCAAGCCCATCACCTTCACGTCCACTCCCACTCTCACTCTAAATCCCCGTCCCCCTTCCACTCCCACGCCCTCTGCAGCTTCAAATGTAATCCTAAACTAACTCATCGCAATCCAAATTGCAACGAACATTATAATTATACTTCTATAATTTTAGGCTTTTTGTAAAAACTAATGAACCGATTTTGGTGGTCTTTATGATGGATTTAACCTTTATTTCATCGCAATCTGCTTACTCAGTCAAAAGTTAAGCGAATTTATAGTTTTCAAAAACTCACTCAAGGTATTTAATGCACGTAAAATTCAGATCGCGTTGAATTAGAACTACGGTGGTGGCAGTTGTGTAGTTGGAGTGGGTGCGGGAGCGGGAGCGGGTGCGAGAGTGGGAGCGAGAGCGGGAGCGAGAGCGGGAGCGAGAGCGGGAGCGGGAAATAATTGTGTAGTCCGCATGAGCGAAGCCGCGGGCACAACTAATCCCATCCCACTAATCCCACTTTGGATGTTTGTTACTCAATCACGCTTGAACCACTGGACGGATCGTGATGAAACTTGACACACATATAGGTTAGGTCCTGGAATAGGACACAGGATAGTTTTTATCCCGAAAAAACATCCCATTCCTACAGGAAACCAAATTAATCGTTAAAAGCAGTGTGTAAATATCGAAACCTACGCGGACGAAGTCGCGGGCAAAAGCTAGTACATACTTAATATTGTAAGCTAGTACATATTTATAACCTCCCTAACCTGTCTGGCCAGCGCGGGGAGTGTAGGCCAAATCCTCCGTTTGTCTCCGGCAGATGAGAGAGGGTTGTGCTCCTGTTGTGGAGACAAAAATAACCTGATAAATGACTTAATATTATTATTAATTACCTAAGAATGCGGATTCCTTACAAATGTACTCATGTGATTCATTTTTCAGGCACACTCACACATACTTACGTAGATTTTTATCAATGAAATACGCGTTATCGCGTGTAAGACTGTATCAAAACAAGTGTGAGTATTGTACAGTAGTGACTCATACGGTGTTGCTGGGCTTCCCTATTCATAGTCTGGGCCTTGGTCTACTTTCGCAGAATGTTATTGATGAGTACAGGCCATATAGGGTTTTAATTATAAGCAATTCAAATCTAACATCGTTCCTTTTGGCAGTTCTTCTCTTGGCTTTTTTATAATTCGGATGTGTTTTTCTACAATTTATATTAATAAATCCCTATTACTATCCAAATTTTTTATTGATCAACTAGATGTGCCCGCGGCTCCGCTCGCGTGAACTACAGAATCAGCTCCCAATCCCGCTCCCGCTCCTTATCCCTCTCCCTCTCCCTCTTCCTCTCCCGCTCCCGCTTGCACCATCTCCGCAATCTAAATACCTAGTACGGAAATACTATTTTGAGCAATATATTGCATACCTTACCTACAAATGTATTGGAAAACTAAAAATGTCCATAACTTTTAATTGAGTCAACCAATTGCGATGAAATAAAGACTAAATGTTAAGCTAAGTTAAGCCCCATGTTTCTGTGAAAAGTCAATTAAAATCCGTTCAGTAGTTTTTAAGTGATGCGTGCACAAACTCACAGACAAACAGACAAACATTTCAAAAATGATCGAAATGTGTTCTATTGCTTATCCTTAGACCCCCCAATTTTTTTGTTGCAAATATCTTTAATTTAAAGACACGCGAAGTTTACGATTTTATTTATTAGATACACCCCTTTACTTGGCATAACAACCAAATTAATTTTGATGTCACATGACATAGCAAAAAAGAAAAAATAATTAAATTGACGAACTCCTCCTCATCCCTCCAACCAGTGCCGTAACCAGCCTTTTATACTGCGCCCTTGAAATATGTCCATCCAGATAATTTTTGCGCCCCTCCAATGTCTGCGCCCTGTGTCTGGGCACTTCTGGCACCGCCCTAGCTACCGCACTGCCTCTAACATGTCTGTTTTTAAACTTACAGAGTTCAACTAAAATTGACAGCAACATCTGTTCACATTTTTTAATGAAAGACTGGCTACCCATAAAACAGGGAATCCTGGTTTGTGAGCCAGGCTACTGCTTGTAATAATATATCTACATAGATATATATCTAGTATAAGGACGCAAGTATTCTTGAAAAAATAAATATAATCTGAATAGGAGATTGCATTCCCTAGTAATAGCAATAAATTCGTTGCCCAGACCAGACCTCTTATGTCACAGACAAAAGAAATGAAATGTAATATTTATGGTAAGTATGTGGAATTTGAGTTAAGTATACGAATTAAAAACGGCTTTGTAAGAAAGCTTACTATAAAACCGATGGTTATTTGAATGACCAAGATGCCTGTACTAATTTTTAAACTAGATTTTTGTTTCTTGGAAGTTTGTTTCGCCGTTTCTTCTTCACAACGCTAACACCTATGAACGGGTAGTCGATAATTGTTTTTACTTAACTCTCAAGCTCAAGACAGGTTGTGGGTGGGTTGACGTGTTAAACTGTATGTAATACTACTGATAATCTCATGATGTCCTAGTACTTTGTCTCCAACATCTACTTGTTGACCAGCTATCCAGTGGGGCGCCTGTAGGGATCCGCAAAAAGTATCGATACCTGAGTAGTATCGATACTTTCGTTACGATACCAAGTATTTTCGTACTCGATACTTTTGATACGATACTTTACTAGGTATCGATACTTCGTCACATACTCGATACTTTTTAGTGTACCGATACCAGACCTGCTTTGTTTTGAGAATCGCCCAGCGCCAGGGATGAGAATACGCCAGCGCTAGCTCCGTATGCGTGTGTAAATGCGGCAAACCGCATTGTATACTCATAGAGTGTTATCTCATTACCGTTCTCTTCTTTCTTGCTTTGCTGATGCATAACGACCCTCTCGGTAGATAGATTTGGGGGATCTAATTAAAATATGATGTCATTGTATGGAGACAAATTACTTTTTATGTCTGATTTTGGTCTAATTGCACTGATGCGCTTTAAAAAATAACTATATTTACATCTACCATTAGGTCAATGTATGTTGTAATAAATGAATTGAGACGGAATATTATTAATGGTATTATATATATTCTTTATTGCACATCTTAAAACTAAATACAGTAATAAATGGTGTGTACAAAGGTGAGCTTATCTCTAAAAGAGATCTCTTCCAGCCAACCATGCAGGTACCTTTTTTTATTATTAATTTTGAGACACGGTTCATATTCATATCATTTATTTATTGGTTTCATAGGGGATGAAAAAAGTACTCGATACTGAGTAGTATCGATACTTTTGATTCGATACTATCGCCGGTATCGATACTTTTAATGCGATACTGGTATCGAGTAAAGTATCGATACTTTTATTTTTTTGCGTATCCCTAGGCGCCTGTTATCCAACCAGAATATACCGACACTCCGACAGGTTGTGGGCGGGCTGCGGTGTTGACCTGAAATAAGACTAAAGGTGAACTCATAGTATCCTAGTACCTGACATAGACTTATTAGCCCGCGGCTGCCGTGTAAACTCAAAGATGCCCAGAGTGCAGCAACAGGTAATCATGATATCCTAGTACTTTCAGTCGAGCATCGACCTGTTAACCCATTGTCTGTTGGAGTATTATATTTATGTTATATGTCGTAGCAACCGATAGAGTAGTCTATGCTTTTGTACTATGTATTTTTTTTATTATTAGTATAATGAACGTCGCCCGTGGCGTATGTGAAGTATCATGCCCGACGGGAAGCGGAAGGCAGTCTTCCCTGTGCCCTCGAGACAGACGATCACCTGCGTATCGAACCTGTCAGTTTATCTTGTTGCCGAGTACCCAGTCTCATGGATCTCTTACACGACTGATGACGGTCGCATCTCAGACAGACCCCTACCCTTAGTCATAAACAAAAGTTTATCGGTAATACAGACGCAGGTTTTACTAACAAAATCCTAAAATACGGGAAGACAGCAGTCCGTCTTATCGTGGGAGTTTTTGCCGGCCATCTTGATGTAAAGCATCTCCTACATAAGATGGGACTGTCAGAGACTGTCAGTTGTAGAGCCTGTGGGGAGGACAGCGAAACGGTGAAACACCTGCTGTGTGAATGCAATGCACTAGCTGCAAGGCGAATGAGTGTCCTGGGTGTGGCCTATCCAGAACCCAAGGACTACAGGCTTCTGCCCCTTAGCTGCATAATAGATTTTATGCAACGAACTGTGGGGGACGGAAGCTCAGCATAGACAAAGGGGCTGACACAAAAGATCCCACAGGGTCGACGTGTCGCCGGGCGTGCCTGGCCCCCTATTAAAAGATAAGATAAGATCCTTAGTCATATATGGAAATATATATATTTTTTAGCTTTTCTTGGTATTCTCTCAGTGAGTCTGCAAATCGACGTAACATTTGTTGCGTATTCGTTTCGAACATTGGTCACGGCATAGAAGTTCTTACTGACAACGGATGACAGTTCACCGGATAATTTATTGTAATTTACTCGATTACTGTGGGGTTTTTCGATATATTGTAGGTATTACCTGATGTTTAATGAAATGTGACGCGTCGCACCGCGTCCACCAGAAAAGTCAACATGTTTACGGGCACATAAACCCCCCAGTAGACTGTTAATTGGCGACGCAGATCAAATCATCATCTCAACTCTTACAGATTCCAAATTTTCATCATCATATCAGCCCTTAGACGTCCACTGCTGAACACAGGCCTTCCCCTTCGGTCCATCTAGCGGCAAGTCGCTCTGTCTGCCCCAACTGCAGCTAGCTAGTTATTGTAATTGCACCATTTATTTTCTTTAATGAAAAGAGATATTGTCGATTATCGAGATCATCTTCATAATCATAGTAATATTTATTTATTGCATCATGCATACATACATACAGCATACATTATAAAATATCAGTCAGGCCTCCCCAACCCGTCTGGCCAGCACGGGGAGTGTGGGCCAAATCCTCCGTCTGTCTCCGGCAGATGAGAGAGGGTTATGCTCCTGCAGTGGAGACAAAAATAACCTGATGATGATTGCATCATGTGTTACATTTAACAACATGACCCTGTAAGGATATCGCAATTTTATATCTAACTAGCTGTTGCCCGCGACTTCGTCCGCGTGGACAAGTTAACATCACAAATTATTATTTATTTCCCGTAGGAATGAGATGTTTTTCGGGATAAAAACTATCCTATGTCCTATTCAGGACCTAACCTATACGTGTGCCAAGTTTCATCCCGATCCATCCAGTGGTTGTAGCTTGATTGAGTAACAAACATTCAAATATCCAAACATCCAAATGTCCAAACTTTAGCATTTATAATATTAGTAGGATGTGTAACTGCAGCGGTTTTAGCAGCGCACGCCAGAATAGCTCGCAGATGGTAGATTTTTTCCTACTTACTTGATATTTTAGACCATTCACACAATATCTTTATAAATTGTAGCCTATGTGTTATTCTGATGTATGAGCTATATTATTGTAAAGTTTCATTAAAATGCATTCAGTAGTTTTTACGTGATAGAGTAACAAATATCCATCCATACTTACAAACTATCGCGTTTATAATATTAGTAGGATTTAATTAATTACTATTTTTATTACCACCACATTGTTAGTCAAAAAATTCTTTTAAGTTATTCTTCATATTAGGGTATTGATAAGTTTCTTTGGTTTTTGTTGTTGGATTAAATTATAACTGTTTTTGCTATGCCTTGAGTTGGAAATACCTCAGGACTTATATGAAATCTATCTTCATTATCACTTTTTATTAACTCAAGTGTAAAACCCATCTCTTACAAAAAAAAATTAAGGGTTTTGCCATAATCATTTAATTTGTCTAATAATGTTTTTACATATTTTTATTGGACTTCAATTTTTCACGTGTTTCTTGTGATAATTTTTCATTTTCATTCGTCAGTATGGTTTCCCCAAATCTTTGAAAAAAATTGTTATTCCAATCTATACCTTTGGGCTTTGACTATAGATTCTGTTCAAAGAAAGACGAGAGTCCATTGAGATTTCAACCGCATTACACGCTAGAGCGAGACAACACCACGCTATTTCTCTTATATTAGAGCGGGAACAATAGCTTGAGTAACTTATCAATAGACCGAAACAGCTATAGCACTTCGTACATGAAAGAAAAGGATAGAATTAGATGAGTCATGAAGGAGATTTTCAGGATAGCAAATCAGATGAGTCAGCCCGTGTTCTGAGAAAGTAACTTCGAATATTTATGTGTATTGTCAAGTCTTTCACTTTTTATTGGGTTTTTGTTGATTTGCCTAAATTCCCTGAACCGATTAGATATCCATGTCCAACTATAATCAAAATACGTGACAGTATATTGATTTTAGATAAGATAGCTAATATAATAACTCCAAAAAAGGTCACATAATTGGATAAAAAATATTATTTCATCTGAACTTCGCCAATTATCCATTTTTGTTTATATATTTTCAAGCAAAGTACAGAGAAATAGTTAAGATTAGACAATGTACGAAAACTTTACTTTTTGTCTGATGGTAAGCCATTCATCTCCCAGATGCTATTCTTCCAATGCAAAAAATGTCTGTAAGGTACTTAAGGGCAATTGCAATTAAGAAGCAATTGCAACTAGGGGGTAATTGCAACTAGAGGATAATCGCAACTAAGGAGTCAGTTGCAACTAGGGGGTAATTGCAATTAAGGAGTCAATTGCAACTACAGGGCAGATGCAACAAAAGGTCAATTGCAACGCTGGAGGTTGCGGGTTCGAATCCCACTGAGGGCAAATGTTCGTATGATGAATATGATTGTTTGTACCCAAGTCTTGGATATTTATATATTTATTTAAGTACGTCTGTCCGTTATTTAGTAACCATACCACAGGCTGGCACCCTCATGCTTCATGATGTAGATAAAACTAACCCATTTATTTTCCACTAATATGAGTGTAAGCTCTGTCTACCTGCCCAGTCATTGTTTGTTTTTTGACAGTTTATGGGGTGAGCAATAAGGTGAGTAGTGAAGTCAGGTCAAGGTCAACCCTGCGAGCGATGGCCCGCCTGATTGTGTGGCCTTGAGAGGGTTGAACGTGCGACCTTCAACCTTGGGTTACTTCAACCTTGGGTACATTATGTGACATCATGCCATTATCGGTGGGGTGATTATGTCAAGTTGTAATATTCAGGGTGAAAACAATATTTGATCTCACTCGATTTCTTCTGTAATTAAAAAGGTAGGTATAGTTAAACTTATATTGATAAATCGAAATTTTGAGAGTTTTCCTTTATATAATTTGCATAGGTTAGGTAAATAGTGAAGTAAAATAGTTCCATTTTCTCACATATAAATATAAATTATGTAGTTGCATTTGCCCCCTCGTTGCCATTACCCTCTAGTTGCAATTGCCTCCTAGTTGCTCAATGATAACTAGGAGCTAAATTTCCCTAGTTGCAATTGATTCTTAAATATATATATCAAATCAAATCAATTTATTCACCCTTGCAACTGAGTACGTTGCATTGGGCAGGTCACAGTACAATGTTATTTTTATGTCAATTTTAGTTACAAAATAATTTAATTAATTTTAATTACAATTTAAGCTCAGCTATCAGAAAATGAATATTCATCTAATGATATTTCCATGAAATCCTTTAGTGAATAGAATGCATGGCCTTCAAAAAACAATTTAAGCTTCCGCTTGAACTCTAGCATCGGCAATTTGGTGATATATCGTGGCAACTTATTGTACATTATTATTTTCGTGTAAATTCCTTGTTTCATCACTTTCTGTAGCCTTGTTTTTGGATGCACTAACTTTTCTTTGTTTCTTATGTTGTAGTTGTGCCCGTTCATTCTCTTATTTAAATTTCCATTTTCTTGATCAGTGTGAATTTCTAACAAAATATATATAGAGTGATATCACAGTCATTATCCTATTTTTTGTAAAATGCCGTTGTGCCGATTGGCGCTTAGGAACTCTATTTATAATTTTGAGAGATCTTTTTTGACACTTAAGAACTTTCTTTATATCGGATGCATTTCCCCAAACAGTAATGGCGTAACTTAAAATTGACTGCACATATGCATAGTACACAGCTAAGAGAGTTTTCTTATCTACCAGAGGTTTTAGTTTTAAGAGAGCGAAATTAGCACTTGATACTTTCTTGCATACCTTGTCTATGTGCATTGAATGACTAATTGTATAATCTATAATGTAACCCAATAAAGTTGTTTCAGTTTTCCCTTCGTCAATTCTTTTTAGACCTTTCCTAGATTGATAATTTAATGTAACGGTTTTATCAGCATTCAAAATTATCCCATTTGCTTCGAACCAATCCCTTAAAATACAAATTACCTCCTCTGTTTTTTCTTTAAGGCGTATTAAACTCTTATCCTTAATTCCTACGTGCGTGTCATCTGCAAATAGACTAGGAAATGCCTATATATAAATGTCTCAGACATTCACACCAATTATCCAGTCCCAAACTAGGCAGAGCCTGTGGTATGGTTACTAGATAACGGATAGACATACTTAAATACATAAATATATATAAACATCCAAGACTTGGGTACAAACATTCATATTCATCATACGAACATTTGCCCCTAGCGGGATTCGAACACGCAACCTCTGGCGTGGCAGTCCGATAGCTACCCGTTCCGCCAAAAACTATAAAAACTTTTTTTTCCTTTCGCAGTCGGATTTTCGTTTTTTAACTAATTTTTTTTACATTTGATAATACAGTAGAGGTATTTAGATCTATTTTTTAAGAACTACCTGAAATTCGCCCATTGCTATTAATGCCAACAATGTTATTTAAAGAGAGTTCCCCACTGGAATCTTTGCATATACTGTGGAAATACTAGGAAAAGAGATGATTCCACGAGGTTCGATACTAAATTCCTGGAAAAACAGGCTGTATTCTGGAATCGTTTCCAGCTAACTCATAAAGTTTTATTGTTCTGTCTGACTGTAACCGGCGTAAATAATATAATTGGTGCAAAATATTGCTGTAAGTGATAATTTTGTGTAGGTATGATAATTGATAATTTGTATCTGTAGCAAGTCGTCAATGACAGGGCTAGAAACATGGCGGAGGACTTCATAAAAAATACAAGTTATTTTCGTATTCTTTTGATGACGATTTTCATTACGTTTTACTTAAATGTTCTTGGCTTGAAATCATATTGATCAAAAATTATAATAATTAGTGGATTGCTTATTCATATATTTCTCCATGTACGTTGTTCTCATAAAACTCCTTGAATCATCAAGAACCACGACTAACAAGGTCATGAATGTCTATGACGAATTGCACAGAAGGTAAAAGTATTCCATGGGTTTGAGGAATATTCGATTTGTTCATTTAGCATCTTTAGAAAATGCCCAGATTTGAGATATAAACGGCCGCAGTTTACGCACTGACTTTGTCAAATAAGTGATTCTAAAAATCACTTACTTTAATATTTAAACTCAAAGAGATTTTAATGGGCAGGTTGTGATATCAATAGGTGGATGCGGTGTAAATATAATAAATATGTGGGGACATTTCACACACGGCCACCTGATCCCAAACTTGGCAGAGCCTGTAATATGGGTATCAGACAGCAGATATACATACATAAATACATAATATAATATATAAATAACATCCAGTCACAAGGCAAACACAAGTGCTCATCACACGAATGTTTTGCCCTGGGCGGGATTCGAACCCGCGACCCCGAGCTTCGCAGGCAGGTGTACTACCGACTGTGGTGGTTTGGACATGAAATGGATACGACGACAGGTAATGTCATGATAAGGCTATGCAATATTCGCCCGATTTTCAGTATTCGAGTATTACGAATACCGAGATCGCACTATTCGAGATATTCGAAGTATTCGAGTTTTCCTAATATTGTTCATATTTTTTAAATAAATCAAGCAAATACTGTTTGGGGTTATCTCTGTTTTTGTGTTTTATTTATTAAAAAATTAAGTGTCAAAATTAACGTGTTTAACAGCAATAATCTAAAACTTAAATCTAATAGCAATAGCGAGCGGAACTACTCAGTTATGTTTCATTGACTTCACAAAGGCATTCGACTCACATGAACATACCTGGAAGACCCTACTAGAACAAGGAATAAGCAACGATCTTTATGTACTTGCTAGATGGAGCGAACCAAACATTCGCTCTGTTTCACGCATCGCACGATCACAGAAAAAGCATATTTTGTCTTGTATTCACACGTTATTATATAGTATTAGTAATGTAATCAAACTATTCGAATAACTCGAATACTAATGCTGGTAGTATTCGAATAGTAAATAGGGGCGAATACTCGAATACACGAATTGCATGCCCTAGTCATGATATTCTAGTACTTTGTCTACAAAATCAACTTGTTAACTCGCTTTCCACTCTCCAACGAAAATATTGACCTTGAGTCGCCCAGCGTGCAGCAATAGACAATAATCATGCTATCCTAGTACTTTGTTTTGAACATCGACCTGTTAGCTCGTTGTGCAGTTGTTGCTGCAGGGACTCCCACCGACCAACGAATACCGAAAAAGTGCAACGATTCTGGGCGGGTTGTGGTGTGGACTCAAAGATGCTCAGAGTGCAGCAACAGGTGTTAATCATGCTATCCTAGTACCTTATTTCTAAAATCTACTTGTTTGACAGCCATAACTTGTGAACCCTCCCACTGACCGAAGAATATACATTCTAACAGGTTGAGGGCGGGCTGCGGTGATGACGCAGAGATGCACAAATTGCAGCAACAGGTGATAATCATGCTATCCTAGTACTTTGTTTCGGCCATCAACCTGTTTGGCCGCTATCGAGTGACGCTAGTGATATCTCCCACCTTCCGAAAAATATATGTCGGGTTTATTGTGCTGGGTATGTGTTCAGGGGGCCGCTTGGTAGATTCGGGGAAGGTGGTGATATCATAAGACATAAACTACAGCTTTACTACTTTTATTTCACTTCGATTAATCAATAGGTAGTTACAACATAAATAGAGAAACGGTGCGTGCGCCGTGCCGTCTGAATCCATACTCCCCGTACGCTGCGGCGAGTCTGTCTTTTATACAAGCGTGCACCTGCGTTTAGTCGTAGTGGGGAAGCGCTGAGGCGGGCGCTCCGCCGCGCGCAGGTGTTCACAATGACGATCCGTCGGTCGTTTAACATCATAGTAGGGAAGCGATGGTACAATGTCAGCCATGTCACGAGTCCGCCGCCGTCATATACAATAACTACACTTCATACCATGAAGCAAAATAATTTTTCGTAGCTCATAGTTTCACCTCAAAGTGTTTTCCTTATAAGTATTGTATAAGATAGAGATAAGAAAGAAAATATATACATATGTATAAAGTTTTTCCCACAGGGGTGACATAGTCATAAATGACGAAACCCCTACCCTTAATAAAGATTTAAAATCTATCCAGTGGCGTTTGTGATCCCTCCCACCGACCGAAAAATATGCACTCCGACAGGTTGTCGGCGGGCTGTGGTGTTTTATTTATTCAATCTGAAACCTGCAGCTGGTTTACAATAATTTAGAATAATCCATCATCTTCAGGTTATTTTTGTCTCCACTGCAGGAGCACAACCCTCTCTCATCTGCCGGAGACAGACGGAGGATTTGGCCTACACTCCCCGCGCTGGCCAGACGGGTTGGGGAGGCCTGATTGATGTTTTACAATGTATTCCCTCAGTCGCCTTGTACGACATCCACGGGAAGAGTTGGAGTGGTCCTATTCTACTCTACCGGAAACCACACGGCACATAACTAATATTATAAATGCGAAAGTTTGGATATTTGGATGTTTGTTACTCAATCACGCTTCAACCACTGGACGGAACGACATGAAACTTGGCACACATATAGGTTAGGTTCTGGAATAGGATATAGGATAGTTTTTATCCCGAAAAAACATCCTATTCCTACGGGAAATACATAATAATTTGTGATGTTAAGTTGTCCACATAATTTAATCTGAATATTAGTCAATTATTGACCCATAGATGCTCAGTGTAGCAATAGGGATAATCATGCTATCCTAGTACTTTCAGTCGACCTGTTAGTCTGCTGTATGCAGTTGCAGTCACTCCCACCAACCAACGAATTTAAACCCGATAGGTTGTGAGCGAGTTAAGGTGGTGTCGCCCTAAATTTCTGTAATACGGCTCTGCTAATCTCGTGATATCCTAGTGCTTTGCATAAGTACATCGACCTGTTAGCAATTGCAGAAGAATTGGTGATTCGTCGTCCGTTTACTGAGTACACCTTCAGCTATAAGAATGGCAATCGGACAGATTTTGGGCGGGCTGCGGTGTTAGCTTCTGTGCAAGTACAGCTTCAGGTAGGCTCACGATGTGTTGCAGTCCCTCCCACTGCTCCGACAGGTTGTATCCACCCAGAGATGCTTAGAATGCAGCAACAGGTGATATTCATGCTGTCCTAGTACTTCATTTCGAACATCTACTTGTTAGTCAGCTGTTCAGTGACTCCTGTGAACGCTTCAACCACAAAGTACGTAAAGCGGCGCCGGCGGTCGCGCGCCGCTAGACAGAGAGACCGCTTAGAACAAACCGCCATTTCTCGCACGCACACATTGACGGTACGTTTACAGGCGTTCTCGGGCAGTCTCGGGCAGAACTCAGTCGCGAGTATCGTAAGTGATAGTGCGCTGTTTTTCAACATGAATACATGGTATTATTATGGTTGCAGTGTATTTGGTTGTTTAAATACTATTAAAACCTGTGCCTACACGTTCCGATACAATAATCGTTCATTTAAACAATGTCGCAATCGACGAAAATATTTTTCAGTCAATAATTTGTAACACCTGTGGATTTTTTTATAATAATAATAAATATACCACTTTTTTATTTACCTGTCTACTTTAAAAACACATAACGTATGTATAATTTTACATACATACACTTCTTGTTTTGAAAATAGTATGTCTGTCTGTCCGTCTGTTACAACCGATTTGCTTCGAATCTACTGGACCGATGAAGTCGAAAAATAAATGTTACAAACTGTACCCTGTGACATATTAAATGAAATGGGTTTCACATATTTTTTTTTTAATATCTAAAATAAATAATTTTAAAGTAATTTAATAAAATAGATTAAACGAAGTTGTGCGTGTAGTGTAGCTTTTATTTAAAGAAACGGATATGGAACTTGTCACCCTTTTAAATCTCAACTCATTTTCGCCGAACTTGGCGCCCTTTTTACATTTATGTTTTCGTCGGACTTGGTGCCTTTTTCACATTTATGTTTTTGGTGGGATCACTATTATTATATTATTAATACATTTTATTGAGACTGGAATCTTCGTCGTGTGTGGCGTCGGCATATTTTATGGATATTTGATGGTCTGCTACTCACTAAGGCATGTAAAACATGATAACATGTACGTATGCATGTATAAACGAACCGATGTATGTATGTTTGTAAACATAAACTATCTACTCCTTTTCAAAATTCAGAATCAATACAGTAGCAACCCTAGTCACTCAGGCAAGTTTGTAGTTATTTTCGAGAAAGGTGGGAGCGGTCCTTCTGTATATTTTTTATTTTGTGCTTCAACCGACCGAGGAATATGCACTCCGACAAGTTTTAAACATATAAACGTCTATACATGATTTAATGCAAACAGTTTTGACCCGGACGGAGACAAAAGCATTCGATCACGTTGACCACAGTATACTTTTAAAGAAACTGTGCGAGGCAACGTGCTTTAACTTCTCACGACGTATCTGAGCCATATAAAACAATCACGGAAATAACCAAATTTAATTTGAAGTCCAAATCCTAAGAACATTATTTATCACAATGTAGAGAAATGCAGTACGGGGTTCCACAAGGTATTGTTTTGGGACCTCTACTTTTTCTTGTGTATATTAATGATCTTCCTTAACATATTAACCATCCGTTGGTGCTCTTTGCAGATGATAGATAGCACAACCATAATAGAAAAAAAAATCATCACAATTATGAATCTGAGATAAACAAAACTTTAACTGACATAATCGAATGGCTTGATAATAATAACTTAATTATAAATGTGAATAAAACGAAAATAATGCATTTTAGACAAAGAACACCCAAATTGAGCGATCTCAATATATGCCACAACGGACAGCAGATTAAAGTTGTAAATATGACGAAGTTTCTAGGGCTTTGTATAGATGAGAAATGCTCATGGACACTACACGTGGATCAGCTGTGTAAAAAGATAAGTCAGTTTTCATATGCACTGTATAAATTGTCAAAAGTGGCAAGCACTGAT
This sequence comes from Esperia sulphurella, assembly GCA_947086405.1. Lineage (NCBI taxonomy): Eukaryota > Metazoa > Arthropoda > Insecta > Lepidoptera > Oecophoridae > Esperia > Esperia sulphurella. Next base: position 632,680 of record OX352280.1, read on the forward strand.
ACCCTTTTGACAGGCTATCAGGCTAACAGACTATCAGGCCGCGATATGGGGTTATTTTTTGAGGAAACTCTTCTCAGCATCGCCAAGTATTTATAGCTCAGAAAAGGTGTGTGAGAGCAATCTGCAACCTCAAAACAATAGAAAGTTGCGCACCTTTCTTTGCAAAACTAAAAATACTTACGCTCGCGTCGTTGTATATTAACGAAATCTCCGTTTCGAACATTTATTTGACTATGTTTCCCAGTGCATGAACTGAATTTGCTTGATAGAAAGAAACTTTGTCTGCGATCCTCAAATACTGCATTACTACATAAAAGTTTTATATGTATGGCCCCTAAAATATTTAATAATTTACCTGTGGGAATAAAACACATACACTTTAAAATAAAACTTCGAGCTTTATTGCTTGATAAATGTTACTATGACATTAACGAATTCTTTGTAAATGATAGGCAATTTATGTGAGACATATGGAATGACATTTTTATTTTGACTGTTTTAACTATTTTTAATTTGATTTTATTATTAACTGTTACTTTGACATATGATGTAATTAATGTATTGGTCTTTTATACAGTAAATAACCTAATATCTTTTGCACGCTAGAAATGGTAAAACATGTACGGCTTCACTATTACCATGAAGGAAGAATTTTTTTTACGCCTGCGTAAATTTTTTTCTTCCTTCATGACTATTACCTACCATATAACAAAACTAATGTAATTACCCATGTTACGCAATAAATACAATTTGAATTTGAATTTAAAACTATAGTACACACAAACTCAGTAAATCTCATGACATCCTAGTTCCACGTATCCAACCTTGCCTTGTTACCGCTGCTATCCAGTTGGGTTGTTGCTGCCGTCCTTCTCTCCCACCGACCGAAAAACTTATAGTGTGGCAACAGGTGATAGCATGCTATCCTTATACTTTCAGACCAACTATTAACCCGGTTCTGTAGTCACTCCCACCGACCAACGAATATATAAACTCCGACAGGTTATGGGTGGGCTCACCCAGAGATGGTCAGAGTGCAGCAACAGGTGATCATGCTATCCTAGTACTTTGTTTCGAACATCAACCTGTTGATCCGATGGCGCCAGTGATCCCTCCCACCGACCGAAGAATGTACATTCTACCAGGTTTTGGGACGGGCTGCCGTGGTGACCCAGAGAACAGGTGATAATCATGATTATCCTGGTACTGTGTTGCGACCATCTATCTGTTAACCAGATCCAGTGGCATCTGTGCTCCCTTCCACCGACGGAAAAATATGATTTTCGAAAGGTTATTTATTTATTCGTACCATCATCGACTTGTTAGCCATATGCACAGTTACCGCTCGGCCACGACTTTTAGCTTTGCGGGACGCGGCGCGGTGAGCGGCGCGGTTTCGGCAGGCGGAGGGTTGGCCGCTGGTTGCGGCGCCTCGTGGCGTGCTGCTAACATTTTTGTACATTTGTTCCCGCTGCTCGCCGCCCCGCTCCTAGCTGCCGCTGGCAGCGGCAAGGTCGTGGCCGAGCGGTTAGGGATACAATCCCTCCCACCGATTGAAGAATATCCTCTAGTGCAGTTATTGGAAGGGCCCAGAGATCGGCAACAGGTAATCTCATGATACCCTAATTCTTTTTGTCGACCTGTTTGCCCGATGCTATAGTTTAAGCGAGCTGCACGCTGCGAGCAGTTGACCTTTTATCTCATGCATGCAATAAACTAGATTCAATTCAATTAAATTGAAGCTAAGATTCACTCCTAGCACATAATTATAAATAGTACTATTAAGTCTCCTAGGGCCGGCCAAAGAATACAGACATATAAGTTTTTGACTGAGCTGCCCGCATGGCGGTAACAGATGAAAAGTCAAAATACTTGCACTTGAGCACACTAGGTAAATGTATACAAGTTAACTTGCTTGGGTACAAGGGGCTATAGAATTTTTTATAGACTACCACTTCGCGTTGTTGTGTCGACGATGGAACTGTAGGGCACTGTACAGTTGAGCCTTCCAGCCCACTCCCCACCGAGCGAGCGAAGAATTTACAATCCAGGTTTCGGGAGCTGCTGAAGCTACAGTCGCTCAAGATTCTGTCGACCTGAATTTAGTCTCTAGTAATCTCATGGTATCCTAGTACTTTGTCTCCAATATCACCTGTTGAGCCGCTACCCGATCCCTCCCACTGACCGAAAAATATACACTCCGACAGGTTGTGGGCGGACTGCGGTGTTGACCGAGATATGCTCAGAGTACAGCAACAGGTGATAATCATGTTACCCTAGTAATTTGTTTCGAACGTCAACCTGTAAACCAGCTATCCACTGGCGCCTGGAACCCCTCCCACCGACAGAATAACACTCCCTCCCTCACTCCGACAGGTTTAAGTCATGGTCTCCTAGTTCCTTGTATCCGACATCAACCTGTTACCCCGCTGATGTACAGTTGGGTTATTGCTGCCGTCCCTCTCTCCCACAGACCAAAGAACTATGCGGGAGGTGGAGTTACGATAGAGATGTCTTTATGTCAATAGTGCCAACAGGTAATAGCATGCTATCCTAGTGCTTTCAGTCGACCATGGACCTGTTAGCCTGCTGTCGTTGACCACAGGTTGTAGGCGAGTCGAGATGTTGATGTCGACGTGTACTGTGCATCGTACATCGACCAGTACAATTGGTGTATCGTCGTTCGTAGACCTTAATTGAGTACGGCTACATCTAACGAACACCAGCTGAAGAATGCACTTCTACAGACTTTGAGCGGGTCGCGGTGTTAACATCGGTATAAATACTGCTTCAGGTAATCCCATGGTATCCTAGTTCGTTGTGCCCATCATCGACTTGTTACTCCGCTGGTTGCAGTTTGCAGTTCCACCCACCGATTGAAGATCGATCCACTCCGACAGGTTGTGCTGACCTAGAGCCCCCATATGCAGCAACAGGTGATATTTATGCTGTCCTAGTACTTTATTTCGAACATCTACTTGTTAGCCAGGTTTTCAGTGACTCCTATGTACCGACCGTAGAAACACTCCGGTTTTAAAGCTATAGGTAATCTCGTGGCATCCTAGTTCCTTGGAACCAACATCTACTTGTTAGAGCTCTGTACAGTTGAGCTTGTGGCCTGTGACTGCAGTCCCTCTCTCCTTCCTATCGAAGAATTGATCGCACCGAAAACATATGTAATCTTCGACAGGTTTTGGACGTGCTAATGTGGCCCTATCTCATGGTATCCTAGTACTTTGTGTCGAAAATCAACCTGTTAGTTAGCAGCAGGCTACTCTGTATAGTCGGTTGGGTTGGAACTGTACCTACTACATCCTGCTACACGAGCTAGAGTTTGGTCGGTACCTACAACGCAGGAACATGTGATAATCATGATATCCTAGTACTTTATTTCGCACATCTACCTGTTAGTCCAGATCCATCCAGTGGTGCTTATTATCCCTCCCACTGACCGTAAAAAATACACTCGGACAGGTTGTGGGCGGGCTGCGGTGTCGATTTAGAAAAGGCAATAGATAATATCATAGCAATTATTATACTGGGCTCGCAGGGCATTATAAGCTCTTCAAGTGAACTTTGTTCACTTTAATCGCCTCAACTTTGTGAACTTTAATCGACCAATGAATATGGACTCCGACAGGTTCTGGGCGGTTGCGGTGGCCAAAGACTTCTGGAATACGGCTCTGATAATCCTATGGTATCCTAGTACTTTGTGTCGAACATCAACCTGTTAGCAGGCTTCTCTGTAGTCGGTTGGGGCTGCAAATCTCCCATCTACTGTAGTGTCCGTCTTGTACAGTATAATACTGTACAATAATTGTACCGTGGTAGTTTCATCCCATCCCCTGTTCCGTAGCGCTTCTGGGAACAAATTAACTAGATGCGCAGTACTTCTGCAACGCCCACGCGAATTTTATTTCTCTGTGAAAATTTTATTTAGCCCCGCTCGCGTAGACTACAGAATCCGCTCCCGTTACCACTCTCGCTCCCTATCCCACTCCCACGCAGACTACCAATCTTAATCCCGACCCCGATCCCGACCCCGACCCCGGTCCCGATCCCGACCCCGATCTTGACCCCGATCCCGACCCCGACTCCGACCCCGACCCCGACCCCGACCCCGATCCCGATCCCACTCCTAATCCTAATCCTAATCTCAATCCCAATCCCAATCCCTATCCCACTCCCGCTCCAACTGTAGTACAAACCAATCGCAATATGAATTTTGTATATAATGGCTTCTAGAAAATTTTGCTTTATTAATATCTCAGGTTCTAAGTGGCGTATCAAGATGAAACATGCACCAGATTTTAAGTTAGACCACCAGCAAGACAACTGTGAAAACTGCGTCAATAGCTTTCTTTCAGTAGTTTTGGCGTGATGAGGTAACAAACATACATATAGACAGACAGACAGACAGAAAAAAATTCTAAAAACAATTATTTTGGCTTCTATAAATTCTTCTTCTAACAAATATCTTCATTGTACAGACACGCGATGTTTACGATTTTATTTATTAGATTTTCAATGCATTACCAGATTAATAGTTTTCTTTAAGGATTAAGTAATACATAATAATGTGTAATGTTAAGTTGTCCACGCGGACGAAGTCGCGGGCAACAGCTAGTATTTAAATATAGCTCGAAAAAGCGTGAGATTTCTTTAGAGGATATTGACTTTGACTACGTGACAAAAACCTACCCCCCTGTGACCAAGCGTGGAATTTTAAAGACCCCCTCCGCCCCTGAACGGGTCACGTAGTATGGGTACGTTCCGTAATACATATATTATCTTTGATATTATATATTTTATGATAACTATTACCTACTCCTTTATCAATTTGACGTCGTCTGGTTGTCTACTGGTTTTGACTGGTTATCATCATTTGAACAATGATGTATCGTCTATCATCGAAGTGATATATTCGATCAACAATCTCTATGTACTACCAGATGGAGCGTTCCAAACAATCGCTCTGTTCCACGCAAGTAGCCACAACTCTTTCACATTCACTTTGAAACTTGTGCAGTTACTACTCAGAACATTTAATTATTTACTAAATATTGACATTATTTACCCGTAGCGTCAATATTTAGTAATAATTAAACGTTCTGCGTAGTAACTGCACAAGTTTCACTGTGAATGTGAAAGAGTAGTGGCTACTTGCGTGGAACAGAGCGGTTGTTTGGAACGCTCCATCTAGTAGTACATAGAGATCGTTGTATTCGATACACATTTTGATTTGAACGCTAACTTACCTAGTACGGGAGATTATCGTTTCAGCCGAAACACGTCCACTGCTGAACATAAGCCTTCCCGATAGAATGATACTTTTTGTAGGCTGTCCATTGGGGGATTTGCCATAATCACCACGCTTGGCAGGCGGATTGGTGATCGCAGTAATGATCTTAATATACGCAGGAGAACGCTGCAAACCCTTAGTCGCTTTGACGAAACCCACGGGAAGATTGGGGATGGCCGTATTCTAAGCCGGGGACTACTCAGCTCTTATCTAAATCGAGGCTCAAACCGTGCCGAAGGCATGCTTAAAATGTCGCATGCCTTGGGGCACGTAGTAGTAATTAAAATTCAATTAATTTTATAAGAAACTTAATTGAATTCTCAATCAACCTCATTGTTTATAATCTGAGGCCGAATTCTGAGCTTATCATAGAATTATTAATATAAATTATTTAAGGGGATCTTATGGAAAGTCTGTTATATATAAGTTACTGTCTGTCGTGGATGACTTACGGCGCAGAAACGTGGACACTGACGGTGGGCCTGATCCACAAGTTTCAAGTCGCTAGCGACCTATGGAGAGGGCTATGCTCGGGGTTTGTTTTGAAGGATATAATACAAATAACTTTATTGGTTCAAGAACAGTAGGGTCCTTATACTAGACATATCTATGTAGATATATTATTACAAGCAGTAGCCTGGCTCCCAAACTAGGATTCCCTGTTCTATGGATAGCCAGATATGTCTAGATAGATATGTTCATAATTCGTAGATTCGACGAAGAACGAAGGTCACCGACATAGCCGAGCGGATTAGCAAGCTGAAGTGGCAGTTGGCGGGCATAATTATATGTATATGAGAATCCATATTATATATGACAAATGAAAATAAATCCCACGCAATAAAACAACAGGATTTTAATATCGGAAAAAAAAACGCCATGGCGTCTTTAATCTTCTCTTAAAGACATCCCAAGTCACTAATATAATACCCAGACCAGTATATAGATAGTCTGTGCTAAACGGGAATCGAAGCCACGACCTTTAGGTAGAATTTGAGGCAAATGCCCGACCACAGGTCAACTTGGCGCACAAACTTCGAGTTCCAATTCGTAACAATGAATATCGACTGTCGATAATTGAACGCTAATATCGATAATTGGTCGATATAACAGATCTTTAGTATTTCTAGAATTTGAGGCTGGGTTTTTACGTCAATTTCATAGAAGTATTACGAATATATCTACTGGAAGGATAGGTATAACAAGTTTTTATTAGAAGAGTTTATGGGAGATTTTTCGAGGCATCTACTACTAAACCCAGGTTTGAGGTATAGTTTAATCTTATCTCTAGTTATGTCTTAGTTTTAGGGTCAACTTTTCGGAAACATTGTAAGACGGTATTATGAGTCCAGTACCGCCATCTATCGCGATTACAATTACTAATTGGCGACATAACGCTTTCATAATTACCGGATAGATGTCGCTGTTTGAAATAGTCAACAACGAAAATTAAATTTTTCAGATACATCCTAGACAACGAGGAAATAGTGAAAAACCGTTCCGTAGCTGATATTGGATGCGGATGCGGTGCGGGAGCAATTGCAGCGGCAAAAAGGAACGCCAAACGGGTTGTAGCAAACGATATTGACCCTTGTAAGTACGCATTAACAGTAAAATAAAAGCAAAGATTACTATTAAACTCTATATTTCATTCCAAATCAATAGTCGTATGAAAACAAACGCATTTGCGTCTCGAAAACAAAATAAATCATAGATGGTGTTGCTAAGCGGGCTGCAAAGTTTACATGGTAATACAAACTTGTTTTTGCTGCTGGTGACCCTTTCATGTATATGTTACCGAGACGCAAACAGCGTTGGTTTTCGTATGACTATCGGTTTGGAATTAAATATAGTATATATTATCTTTGCTTATTATCTTTCCTATTACTAGATAATAAAAAATAGGTAAAAACATTCAAATAACTTTTGTAAATCTACACCTGTAGTTTCTAAAATAGATTAAATCATATCTAAACTACAGAAATCAGGGAAATATTTTAATAAAAACCTCCGATAAAGTTGTTACTATAAGTACCATCTGTCAGAATTTTTAAGTACTATTTTTCATATTATAGAAGTAACAAGTTGTACTAAGAGAGGGAGCTTTTTTTGAAAAGGTTTTATTTCAGTATCAATATTGGTACGTTTTATTTTAGGATCTAGTATAATTTGACAGAAAAGATAAAAAATTCATGGTAAAAATATGCAAAATGTAATTTGGAGATGCCGGGGATCGAACCCGGGGCCTTTCACATGCAAAGCGAACGCTCTACCACTGAGCTACATCCCCTGTTGGAAGTCTGCTAAAATTGTCTTTCATACTCAGATGCAGTAATTGCGGCTACAATAAATGCGAAATTGAATGAAGTTAACATCGAAATAAATATGGTTAACTTGATTGGCGCGAAGTTAGAGCAATTCGATACAATTTTGGTGGGAGATATGTTTTACGATGAAGAATTTGCAAAGGTTTTGTTCAAATGGCTGCGGTCAAAGTCAAAGTCAAAGTCAAAATCATTTATTGCATATGAGTACACTTGGTACATTTATACACGTCATTTTTTTTATCGACTACCGCTTCCTAGGTGTTAGCGCTGTGAAGAAGAAACGGCGCAACAAACTTCACGCAACACATCTTTTAAAAATCAAGTTTGCATACAATTAATAAAGATTTTGCGAAGCTGGATTAACATTAGTACCAGGCATCTTTGTCATTCAAATAATCATTTACTTTATAATAGGCTTTCTTACAAAGTTGTTTTTTAATGTGAATCTTAAACTTTCTGTCCGTCATATTTAAGATTTCCTCTGGTAGTTTGTTGTAGAAGCGTATACATTGCCCCGTGAACGATTTGCTGACCTTACTTAGTCTTAACCCTGGTAAAACAAGTTTATTTTTATTTCTTGTATTATAACTATTATTGTCACAGTGCCTCAAAAAGAGAGATACATTTTTTCTGACATATAAAATATTATCTAAAATGAATTGACCAGCTACTGTTAATATGCTTATTTCTTTAAACTTTTCTCTTAATGAGTCTCTACAACGCAGATTATAGATTGCCCTAACTGCTCTTTTTTGCAAGATAAAAATGGTCTCTATATCTGCTGCTTGACCCCACAGTAGGATACCGTATGCCATGATACTGTGGAAGTAGCTAAAGTACACTAACCTCGCGGTAGCAACATCAGTTAATTGTCTGATTTTCCTTACGGCGTAGGCGGCAGAACTTAATCTGCCAGCTAATGAAGTTATGTGGGGTCCCCATTGTAAAGATGAATCTATAGTTATACCCAGGAACACAGTACTTTTAATAAATTCTAGTGTGTCATTACCTAATGTCACATTGTTTTCTACTTTTCTTACATTTGGTAGAGAGAATTTAATACATTTAGTTTTCTTTGTATTTAATGCAAGGTTATTTACACTAAACCAGTTAAGAATTTGCGTGAGAGTATTATTTACCTCAGCAAGTTCACAATCTTTTCTGCTAATTTTAAAAATCAGCGAAGTGTCATCGGCAAATAAAATAAAGGAGTTTAGCTGATGAAGGGAAAACCGTAAGTAGAACAACGTTTAAAGTCAGTTTTATAGTTCGACAGTACAGTTTCTTTAGTTTCATGTACATTGACGTTTATTAAGAGAATCATCTGATTTGAGATGTAAGAAAAACTTCAATGTACTACAAAATTTTATCAAATTAAACTTGCCTATACAACAAGGTGGAAATACAGAAAGTCATCTTGAGGGAAAGTAGTCTAAATATTAAAGTCAACATATATATCTTAAAAGTTAATATATAGGTATTTGCCGTGTGGTTTCCGGTAGAGTAGAATAGGACCACTCCAACTCTTCCCGTGGATGTCGTACAAGGCGACTGAGGGAATACATTGTAAAACATCAATCAGGCCTCCCAAAGCCGTTTTGGAGTGTAGGCCAAATCCTCCGTCTGTCTCCGGCAGATGAGAGAGGGTTGTGCTCCTGCAGTGGAGACCAAAATAACCTGATGATGATATAGGTATAGAGATCAGGGTTCAACTTCACTAAATTGTCCCGAACGCAGCCGCGCCCGATCGCTTCGACTTCGTATTGATGTTTGATTGACTTCAGTTTTCCGTCCAAACTCCTATCTCCAGGTGTTCCTCGTTGGCAGGTGCTGATAGGCGACCCGGGCCGCCACGGGCTGACGCAGCAGCGGCGGCGTCAGCTCTCTCTGGTGGCTGAGTATCGACTACCTGAAGAAATACGCGCTGAAAACCATGGCTTTACTGACACCACTGTGTGGAAGTTGAATAAATGACTACAAATTATCACCAGTACTCCCCCTACCCCTCACTCCCCTCGCAACCCTCTGCGAAAATGGAACACAGCTGGAAGTACGCACTACCGGGCTACCGCGATCGACTATGCTCGCGCGCTGGTTGTATTAGCCCTACAATAATTTGCGGACAGGCTGGTGCGTCTATAGTAGATCATCAAATCTGTTGGCATGTATGGAGGGTGTGGTTTGCCGCTCTCTCCCCCACCTCACCGGACCTCATTCCCCGGTCCCCCACTCTATGTGATTTGAACGTAAATACATATGTAGAAATATGTCTTGGACATATAATAATTGCCGTGTGGTTTCCGGTAGAGTAGAATAGGACCACTCCAACTCTCCCCGTGGATGTCGTACAAGGCGACTGAGGGAATACATTATAAAACATCAATCAGGCCTCCCCAACCCGTCTGGCCAGCGCGGGGAGTGTAGGCCAAATCCTCCGTCTGTCTCCGGCAGACGAGAGAGGGTTGTGCTCCTGCAGTGGAGACAAAAATAACCTGATGATGATGATGATATAATAATTGACACGGTTGGACGCCCCGCCGCCAGGAAGGTGGCCGGAAGACTACGACACCAAAAAACTAGAAAATTTTATAAGGCGCAGTAAGGAATTGACTAAGAAATAAATTACATTTATTTCTTAGTCAATTCCTTACTAAGTCCACATAATAATAACAGTCATTCATCATCAACCGAAATACGTCCACTGCTGAGCATAAGCCTCCACAATAGAATGCCACTGTTCGTGGGCTGTCCATTGGGGGACTTGCCAAAATCACCACGCTTGGCAGGCGGATTGGTGATGGCAGTAATGATCATAATAGACACAGGAGAACCATGCTGCTATTCCTTAGTCGCCATGACGACACGGGAAGATTGGCGGTGACCCTATTCTAAGCCGGGAACACACGGCATAGTATTACTTGCAGAAAAAAAAACAGGAATGAAGTAAAATGCAGTATATTTATTTATTTCTTCTTCATAATATGTAAATATATAAAAAACTATATAAAACATTATTTAAGGCACTAATTAATTAATTTACTGTTAGTTCGTTGTTCCATATCGTTGTGTGTTAAATTTTATATAGACTTATAATATGTAGAATACTTTGGAGAAATACAATACAGCGAGAATACAAGAATACATCAAGAATACAAAATATAAGAAAATTACAGAATGGGTGTTTAGAAAATGTGTTTTATTATTAGCAAACTCCATGGTTATACATCGTACAGTTCACGACGGCGCGCCCCTCTCCTCTAAATCGCTTACATGTCATTGTATGCGTTATATTGTTACTGTGTTATTTCTATCGTTACGCACTTATCATTAATACGCACACTAACATCCTGACGTTCGCGTCCCGCGCTCACTTCGCGAAAAGTAGCATGCCGTCGTGAATTGAACGATCTATTTATCGACAGTACGAAGACCGCTAAAGCGAAATTTTGGGAAATTACAGGAAAATAAAACTTATTATGGACAAAAAGAATACAACATTTTGTATAGTGGAGTATATTCATGAAATTCGAAAAAATATCTAGGTACCACCCAGTCGTTTGACAAACGTTCATTTGACAAAAGGGGGGATATGCCAAATAGTGTTATGGTATATTCGTCCTTCGGTCCCTTGCAGAATGGTCGAGTTTGCCAAAAGACACAATTGCGAGATAGATGTATTTTTCAAGCGTTTTTTTTTTAATTTCATTTCTACAAAATATTGGGACGGAAAATTACAATACTTACAAATATTTACATTGCTAAGAGATTATAAGTACGCATTTAAGTAATAACTTACAGCAAACATTAAATTAAATTCAGGTAAATCTTAAATTAAAGATGAAACAAAATTTGAGCCAAAGTCAATAATTTAAAACCACTTATTTACCGCACAATGTATTATTTATTGTATTTTGTAGTTATTTGAACTGAACCAATACAAGATGCAAGTTAACTATCAAAGTAGTTATTCAGCTGTGTTTTGAGATTATCCATCATCATTATCATCATCATGTCAGCCCTTAGACGTCCACTGCTGGACATAGGCCTTCCCCAATGAACGCCACCACACCCGATCCTCCGCCCTCCGCATCCAGCCGCTACCGGCCGCCTTCTTCAGATCGTCGGTCCACCTGGCGGCGGGGCGTTCCACCCTTATCCATCCTAACCAGCAAAAAATATTTAACCCACATTTGTCTTTTTTGCGATATTAAGTTTGCCTGTTACCTGTTACTCTTCAATTAAATATTACTCTAAAGTTTTGGATGAATATAGTGTAGGCTACACTTTATAACAAAAACATCCATATAGCGTGAAAAATGCTTACCCTTGGCAGATTCACCTTATCATTTTTTTATTAAACATGATCAATTTATTAAACTTTTTTGTTTATATTAAATGATTTGCTATTTTTGAGATTAAAACATGCAGTTTGGTAAACTTAACTAATTTTTTAACGTTTTGTGGGTTGGATATTTTCAGAATAACTGGAAAGTCAAAGTTTGTTTCTTACTTCATAAAAATCAAACGCCATATCCACAATTTTTGCAACTGAAAAATATGCAGTTTGCTTAGACCGCACCATTTAGAACAGCTCCATTTATCTGAACCATACGCCCCCGATATTATGCATAGTATTCCCGTTTGGACCGCGCCGTGCTAACCTAGTAGTGGGAATACTGGTCCATGTCCATGGACGCATGGGGACACGTCATCTAAGCCTAAGACAATTTATATATAAAATCAACTGAACAATGGACTCGATTCTGAAGCCACAATGTTAAAATTTGACAGCACTAAAACTGTTGCTATCCTTGTCACTCAGTATTATGAAGATAAAGACGAAACCAATTTTAGCGCTGTCAAATTTTAAATGTGTGCCTTCAGAATCGGGCCCAATGTTACTCTACTGACATATTGATATAATACTATTTTCATATTTATGACAGTTTTCACATATAATTTTACGATCGCTTGTATCGTAGTGAATAATCAATATTTTGGGCTTCTTATTCCGACTTATGACATTAGCAATGAAATTACATTAAAATGTAAATTACTACAACAAGGTGTGTCTTAAATAACTTTTCCGTGTGGTCTGAACTTTTAAATGAATACCTAATACCAGAAAAAAAACTTTCTGGTGATAAGTTAGATCAGATGTTAAATATAAATTTGTCCAGTTTCTTAAAATGTTATAGAATCAGACACCATTAACTGACCAACCAGCAAATCTCCCCTCTCCGACTTTACAGCTGATAATTATGCATAGTATTCGCATATATCCCATGTTTGGACCGCGCGGTCCGGCCCGAGTAGTGAGAATACTGGTCCATGTCCATTGGCGCGTGGGGATGCATTATGAGCACGGGCTGCAGGGCGAGGGACTTGCGCGACCCGGAGACTGACGTGGCGTCCGTAACGTACGCATTGTTGACTTCACCTGGAAGAGAGAGAAAAGGTTATACGAATAGAGGATCGCATACGTATCTTAATAATAATAAAATGAAAGGATAATAAATAAATAAATAAATATCTCAGACATTCACACCAATTATCCAGTCCCAAACTATGCAGAGCCTGTGGTATGGTTACTAGATAACGGATACACATACTTAAATAAATATATAAACATCCAAGACTTGGGTACAAACATTCATATTTATCATACGAACATTTGCGGGATGCCTAGCGCGATTCGAACCCAAAGAAAGAGAAAGGAGTATGAAGGGAAGGAAAGGGAGAAGAGAGCAGAAGGGGTTGGGGGACGGGGAGAGTGAAGGAAAAGAGCAAGGAGTAGGATAGGTTGGACACAGGACGGGGAGAGGATTGTGAGCGAGGGGTAGGGAGTGGGATAGAGTCGGAAGGGGAAGAAGGGACAGGGGGAAGACGGAACATAGGCTCCTGTTTACCTCTGGAACAAAGGTTCCCTCGGGAAATAAAAACTTGCTCCACGCGGGCGAAGCCGCGGGCGTTTTCTAGTTACTTATAAAATACGATATCGAGTACGTATTTATGTGGTCTGCGCGTACGCAGTCCCGGACACAGCCAGCTAGTGTTATCCAGTTTTTATGTGATGTGATAGTACCATGGCGGGGCGCCATTATGGAGCGCGAATTTTTTTTTGCTTCATGGATATATGTTGTATCTAAATATAGATACAACAGTGATGTTTAGTTATATTTGGCTTATGTTTTAGAGTTTTTAAGTTTGAATAATACTAAAGACTAAGATATAAATTGCTATAAAATATAGATGTTCTCACAGATGGTCAGTGTGAATGAAGCATGGCAAATACGACAACGGTGTATATGTTCGCGTAATCTGGGAAGTTGGAACAAAGTGTGTCGAATGTCCGTTAGCATATTCATGATGTCGTTGGTACCGACTGGCTCGCTCTCTAAAGCGACGAGAAACTACTAAAATTATCGAATTACATTAAGACAATTTTATTATAAGTGTTTTTATAATATTTCTATTTTTATGTATTTTTTTGATGGGCCGTTTGTCAGTTTGTAACATAAAACTAGATGACTAAATATTACTATAACGAGCAGACGCCCCGTGACTTCTTGCAAGTTGAAAGTTAACTATAACGTTTCTTTTATGTTTATGTCTAGAAATTTCGATTTTCGAGTTTAGCGATTTGTGCTGAACGTCAATACTGACTGTAAAAATCAATTCCAGGTGTTTAACCTAAATTTAAGTACGGTTTATTTATAATACCACAGGCTTTTCGGTGAAGGAAACATCGTAAGGAAACCTGCATATGCCGAAGAAGGAAATTCTGAGGCGTATGTGAAGTCCACCAAATCGGCTTAGGGCACCGTTGGTGGTCAGGGGTTTGGCACAAAAGATCCTGAAGGGTCGAAGTGTCGCCAGGTCTTCCTGGCCCCCTAAGAAGATAAGATAAACCTGGAATTGATTTTTATATTACACAAATACCTGGGCATGCCTAGCCTGGGTCCGATACCTTGATCGTGATCAAATCAAGGTATCTTGACCTTATAATCATGAAAATATAGAAACGAGTACCTATACAGTGGTTTCCCTTTCATAATAATAACTTAATTACATAAGTACTATAAGCTGTGAGCATCGAGCACGTTCCAGCCTGATTCCCAGCCCCACCGCGCCGTACGTCACGCTCGCGAGCATAAAAGCGAACGTTTATTGTGTTTATCATATTCGGCACGTGGGACGAGTACACAATATAGTCAAGTCCTAGCTGTGCTCGCGATATCCCAAACAGGCCGCTGAAATAAGTGGCATCCCCACCCCCCTCTCTTCGCCTTCCTCCCACTCTTCTCCTTGATTGATTGATTGAATATACTTTATTGCGCACAAATTACAGAAAATATGTAGTAGAAATATACCTTAAATGTACAAGTGGCTAATTTCTCCCAGGCAACCATATGCTAGTGAGAAATAGTAAAATTAAGATTGAGATGCGGGTGCAAAGATATAACTTCAAGATACTAAAGCTAGGGCTATACAGGGTTACAGGAAAAGTCGTGCTAGATCCCTTAAAGGTGTGGAGCACCCATCATTTCTGACTTATTTCACTATGAAACACCCTACCCTAAACTTAACCCTTTTCGAGATATTCGACTTTTAATTTTTTTATTGAAAATTGCTGATTTTTAGGCTACTACATTTATTTTTGTTTATTTTGTGTATCTTATTATTATTATTATTGCATTTTTACATGTGTAGTAAGATGCTTTAGGACGTCAATCATTAAAATAGTGCACAAGTTATTTGAATAGACCGTAGTAGACAAGTGAAAGAAAAGAAATAAAAAACATATTAGAAAGTTTATTTTTCTCTAAGGGATATCTAAAAAAAATATTATGGTAATTGTTCGGCAGATGTTTTTTAAAATATCTACGGTTCATCAGCTATCTAACGAGGTATAATAATGTAGGGTTTTATTCAAATGCATTCAAAAAAATTTAGTTTCATAGGCGACAGTGGAGAAGAAAATGTATACTTAGCCCTAAAAAGTAAAATAAAACAATAGGTAAGCATGAAATGCCATTTATTAAAGGTTTTCTCACAACTTTTTCTTTTTCTACAGTTCATGTTCAACATGGCCGCCTCTATTTCTAATACATTGTCGCATCCTTCTACGGAGACCGGTCTTCACTACGCCAGTGGTCAATGTGGTCCTCATTTTATTTGCTGCATCCACAATCCTTTCTCTTAAGTCTTCCACAGACGAAACTGGATTCGGCTCGCTGTACACGAGACTTTTCATGCAGCCCCACACATGAAAATCCATGGGGGTTAGGTCCGGACTTCTTGCTGGCCATGGCAATGGCCCACCTCGTCCAATCCATTTGTTTGGATAATTTGTGTCCAGCCAGTCTCTGACACTTCTCCTGAAATGGGCAGGGCAGCCATCGTGTTGGAACCACATGTCCCTGATCAGGTTGAGTGGCAGATCATCCAGCAAATAACTCAAGTCTGCTCTCAGGAAATTTTCGTAGCTTTCCCCGTTTAGATTATCCGGGAGAAAGTAAGGTCCAATCAAATGATTGGAGATAATGCCCATCCACACATTCACGCTGAATCTTCGTTGGGACCCCTTCACTCTTTTCTTATTGGGATTCCTTAGTTCTTTTAGGGCCCAGTAATGGGCGTTGTGATAGTTAGTTATGCCATCTTTATCAAATTTGGACTCATCCGTCCACAAGATATTTCTTAAAAAATCTGGGTCTTCTACATCAGCATTTAGCATAAATCTGCAAAAGTCCAATCTTCTCGCGGGGTCCCCTTCTTCAATAACGTGTACTGGCGTGTAATGGTACGGGTATAGGCCAGCAGTATGCACTGTAAACCACACTCTCCATTGCGAAAGCCCCAGATCACGGGCAACAATATTAGTGGAAGTAGTCGGATCCGCTCGAAAGCGTTGCACTATCTCATTGTCCTGTTCTTCGTCGTCAATTCGTGGTCTTCCCATGTCTGTACTTCGTCTCAAAACAGAGCCAGTTTCTCGAAGTCTTCGATAAACTCTGTCAAAAACGGCCACATCCGGCACTCGACGACCGGGGTAGCGAGTTATGTATTCGTTGCGAGCTTGCGCAGACACACAATCGCAGTATCCGTAACAAATAAGCATATCAGCATATTCCTCAGGTGTGTAGGACGTCATACTCAACACTTCCGTATCACAGGCACAAATCAGAGTCCGGTTAACAAGCACAGTAGTCACAAATCAGAAAAAATAGTCCAGAATCACAGCCAAGTCGAGAAAAAGGGCAAAACGATATCGCATCTACTATGTACGAAGCACAAAAGCAGACTGACAACCAAAACAATGTTTCCGGTTGTATTCCCAGTCCTAGCCGGTGTCTACTAACACATTTTTTCTTTCATTCGTACCTACATAAGTCGTCACTTGTCTCGCTCGCACGGTGCGTCTTAACTTGAAGGACAATAGGCGTGGGACCGTTAGAACTGCTACCTGGAGCGTCCCAACTACTTTTTTTCCACGAAATGTAATACAAACCCTAGATTGTTACACCTCGTTAGATAGCTGATGAAACGTAAACATTTTAAAAAACATATGCCGAACAATTACCATAAAATTTTTTTTAGATATCCCTTAGAGAAAAATAAACTTTCTAATATGTTTTTTATTTCTTTTCTTTCACTTGTCTACTACAGTCTATTCAATTAACTTGTGCACTATTTTAATGATTGACGTCCTAAAGCATCTTACTACACATGTAAAAATGCAATAATAATAATAATAAGATACACAAAATAAACAAAAATAAATGTAGTAGCCTAAAAATCAGCAATTTTCAATAAAAAAATTAAAAGTCGAATATCTCGAAAAGGGTTAAGTTTAGGGTAGGGTGTTTCATAGTGAAATAAGTCAGAAATGATGGGTGCTCCACACCCTTAAGGGATCTAGCACGACTTTTCCTGTAACCCTGTATACATACATATACAATATAGATAATAAATATGTTAAATATGGTGAATAACTTGACATAAGCAAAATCAGTTGCACAACTGCCTGCTTATCATCATCATCAGGTTATTTTTGTCTCCACTGCAGGAGCACAACCCTCTCTCATCTGCCGGAGACAGACGGAGGATTTGGCCTACACTCCCCGCGCTGGCCAGACGCGTTGGGGAGGCCTGATTGATGTTTTATAATGTATTCCCTCAGTCGCCTTGTACGACATCCACGGGAAGAGTCTGAGTGGTCCTATTCTCACGCCGCCCGTGGTCACGCCGGAGGTTGCGGGTTCGAATCCCGCTAGGGGCAAATGTTCGTATGACGAATATGAATGTTTGTACCCAAGTCTTGGATGTTTATATATTTATTTAAGTATGTTTATCCGTTATCTAGTAACCATAACACAGGCTCCGCCTAATTTGGGACTGGATAATCGGTGTGAATGTCTGACATATTAACGTATTAACATATTATTAACATAACATATTCTACTATACCGGAAACCACACGGTATGCCTGCTTATAAACAATAATAATAATAATATTACAAACATTTATTTAACACACATATTACTGGGGAACAGAGAAAACCACAACATGTGGTTAGTAACCGCATTCAGATTCGTAGTGGACTCGCAGCCAGTTTTTTAAGTTTCCTTCCTTCCTACTTTTGTTTCCCTCCTTCACCCTTCCTTTCCCTGAACCTCCGGTCCCTCACCCCTTCCCCACTCCTCACTCTCGACTACCCACTCCCATCCCCTTTAAAAAAAATTGAGCATATTCAAAAATTTATAGCTGTCTATGAATTTATACATGAACAAAAATTATATGTGAACGCAAGAAGATAGTTGAACAAGGGAGAACAGAATGGTATTCCATAGGAGACAATAGGACCGCAAGGAACACCAAAGAAAAGGTGGATAGAAGGCAACGATCTCTATGTACTACTAGATGGAGCGTTCCAAACAATCGCTACAACATTATTTAACCGTGGCGTCAATATTTAGTAATAATTAAATGTTCTGCGTAGTAACTGCGCAAGTTTCATTGTGAATGTGAAAGAGTTGTGGCTACTTGCGTGGAACAGAGCGATTGTTTGGAACGCTCCATCTAGTAGTACATAGAGATCGTTGATAGAAGGCATGGAAGTGTTCCATGGTAGTACTGGTAATTAATTGTAACATATTCATAACTTCATGGAATGCAAATAATTACTTTGCCTTTGACATCAAATATTACAAAAAAAGAGCCTCAAGTGCGACCCTGACTCGGGCACCGTGAGTTCCGTACCATCAAAAGAAACGTATAAATAGTTTTTTAAGTGGGAATTATTACCAATCAATAAAAAATAATGATTCGAACCATCTTATCTAAAGTTTCTTTGTAAAGGGTTTTTGCTGATTTCTAAAAAAACTGTGCTAGTCAGAGACCTCTATTAAGTCAAATTATTGCAGATACTTCTCTGTGCAAACTTCTGAGATATTGAGACTATTTTACATATCAATAACATTATAAATAATAGGCAATACGGGTACCAAGTAAAAGTTGGAACAAGCGATGCCATTGATACTCTGGTTGATGACGTTATAATGGAATTAAATGTAAAAAGAAAAGTAATGGGCTTGTTTCTGGACTTAAGCTCCGCCTTTGATACTGTGGACCACAGTATACTTATCACAAAACTAATACATTATGGTGTGCGAGGTAAACCTTTGGGACTCTTCAAATCCTATTTACAAAACAGGTACCAATTCGTTGAGATAAAATTTACTGAGGGTAGTACTGAAAGAATTTACAGGTCTGCATTACAAAAAAATTGCACAGGTGTCCCACAGGGATCAATATTGGGACCCATATTTTTTATAATTTTCATGAATGATTTAATACATTTTGTCAGCAATATCATCCCGGATATGAAAGTAGTAGTCTTTGCAGACGATACTAATGCAATAGTTTCAGCCAAAAATCTAGAAGAGCTTGAAATTAAAGCTAATAGAGCTCTGTCAGCCTTCAATGAGTGGTTTAACATTAATAATTTAAATATCAATAGTAGCAAAACTAATGCAGTTCTTTTCAGAACTACAACTGCAAGTAGTAAAACTTTATTTATAAGATTAAATTAAAATAGGATTTCATTGGTAGACACTGTTAAGTTCCTAGGAATATATATAGATTCGGATTTGAATTGGAAAGAGGAGATGAATAAAATTGAGAACAAGATTAGTTCCGCTTGCTATGCGTTAAGAAGTTTACGAGAGGAGGCAACAATTGAACAACTTAAAATAGCTTATCACGCCCTGGTGGAGTCACATCTTCGGTATAGTATTAAGTTGTGGGGAAACGGTTACGACTATAATATTAAAAAGGCGTTTGTGATCCAAAAACGGGCCATAAGAGCTATGGTAAGAATTGCCCCATGGGAATCATGTAGAATACACTTTCAAAGACTCAATATCCTAACACTACCAAGCCTATATATTTTAGTACTATTATGTGACCTGGTCAAGCATCCAGGAAGGTACGAGACTGCAGAACAGAGGTGCCTACGCCAAACGACAAGGAGAAAAGACATCCCATATACAATCGTACCGCGACTAAGAATTGTTGAGCATAGTGTGCGACATCAAGCAGTTGGGTTATATAACTGCCTGCCCACTCAATTTAAAATCATAGAAAATCCACTCATCTTTAAAAACACTTTGAAGCGCTTCTTGTTGGAAAAGAGTTATTACTCTACTGATGAATTTGTAAATGATGCATAATTTAATTTAATTTTTTTATTGTTTTTAATTTATTTTTAATTTTGTATAATTTTGAGATTGTTATTTTTTATTTATAATTTTATGTAATTCCGACACAATGCAATTTGTTATGGAAAATAAACTGAATAAACTGAATTTTCATCATAAGTCTAAGACAAAGCGGGATAAAATAAAATAAAAATTACTTTTAGAATGTACAAATAATGCCCTTTCATACGATACCTCACTAGGCCTAGTAACGACACTTAAAAAAAACATCATTTTGGCCCCATTTTAAAATGAAAATATTTTTTTATTATTTCTTTTTTTATATAATCGGGCAAGCATTATTTAAAACTATTCCAAACTAGCTGGTGCCCGCGACTTCGTCTGCACACGATTTTACTACCAAAGGTGCATTTGAAATAAATGACCAATTTTTTTTGTAGTTATGGTTCACTATTTTGCTATAATAGCTTACACATAAGATATAGATATATACTGTGGCGGGTTTTTTGTAGGACTATTTATGATAAACATTTCCATCATACATTACATATGTGTAACTCTAGCGGTTTTGGCAGCGCACGCCAGAATAGCTCGCAGATGGTAGATTTTTTCCTACTTACTTGATATTTTGGACAGTTCACACAATATCTTTATAAATTGTAGCCTATGTGTTATTCTGATGTATAAGCTATATTATTGTAAAGTTTCATTAAAATCCATTCAGTAGTTTTTACGTGAAAGAGTAACAAACATCCATCCATACTTACAAACTTTCGCGTTTATAATATTAGTAGGAAGTAGGAAGAATGTCAAGCTATGGCATTAGTAACGTGGAGCAGATAAACAACAAACAGGAGTATACTCTGCCGCAGCTTGCTGAGAGACTTTGAACTTTATAATACCTTTATATAACGACGGTGGCGGATACCCGCTGTCGGGCTGCAGCCGCACGTGTCTCGTGGCCAGGATGAAGGCCAGGGCTGCCAGCACGATGCCGTCCAGACACCCGATGATCGCCAGCAGATACGCCCAGCGTATGTGGCAGCGACCTGGAATAGTACATGTAATATAATGTAGATGGAAGCATCACTTTTAGCGATAAGGCCGCCTAGATGTGCTGTAAGGTAATTTATTTATGTGCCATATGGTTCCCGGCTTAAAATAGGGCCACCCCCATGGGTATCGCTAAGTGATTGCACCATGGACAAGCAGCAGCGTTCTCCTGTGTATATTAAGATCATTCCAGGTCGCTGGAACAGTACATGTCTTGGTTTAGCAAAAAAAAAACTACTAAGTATAATATAATGTAGCTGGAAGCATCACTTTTAGCGATAAGGCCGCCTAGATGTGCTGTAAGGTAATTTATTTATGTGCCATATGGTTCCCGGCTTAAAATAGGGCCACTCCCATGAGTATCGCTAAGTGATTGCACCATGGACAAGCAGCAGCGTTCTCGTGTGTATATTAAGATCATTGCTGCGATCACCAATCCGCCTGCCAAGCGTGGTGATTATGGCAAATACCTCAATGAACAGCCTAACAAAAATGACATTCTATTGGGGAGGCTTGTGTTCTGCAGTGGATGTATTTCAGGTCATGATGATGAAATCATTTACCTATTTATCTACTGCCACTTGAACTCTAATTTGTTCATATTAGAGCTCAGGTTACTTGCCATCATCTATAGGTACTATTTATTAAACTTTCTCTATGCAGAAATGGTTTGGCTGAAACAAATCTATTTTTGGAGACATTTAATCGTTAATCAGGCACTAGTTTTCTCAATTGAATAATTGATGGCCATTACAAAAAAAAATTGTTACATGCAACGATCTCTATGTACTACTAGATGGAGCGTTCCAAACAATCGCTCTGTTCCACGCAAGTAGCCGCAACTCGTTCACATTCACTTTGAAACTTGTGCAGTTACTACGCAGAACACTTAATTATTACTAAATATTGACGCTACGGTTAAATAATGTCAATATTGAGTAAATAATTAAATGTTCTGCGTAGTAACTGCACAAGTTTCAAAGTGAATGTGAAAGAGTTGTGGCTACTTGCGTGGAACAGAGCGATTGTTTGGAACGCTCCATCTAATAGTACATAGAGATCGTTCGTAAGACCATACAGCCTACAATATAAACTGACCTATGTTGTACTGGTCTGCCGTCGGCCCACAGGTCTCCTGAACAGACGTCTCGTTCCATCCAGCTGGGTACACGGCTACTCCTGCCACCATGCTGACCGCTGAAAACCAAGAAGTTAGGATTAACTAAATAAAATAAATATAAATATCTCAGACATTCACACCAATTATCCAGTCCCAAACTAGGCAGAGCCTGTGGTATGGTTACTAGATAACGGATAGACATACTTAAATAAATATATAAACATCCAAGACTTGGGTACGAACATTCATATTCATCATACGAACATTTGCCCCTAGCGGGATTCGAACCCGCAGCCTCCGGCGTGGCAGTCCGAGAGCTACCCGTTCCGCCACGGAGGTCGCAAACTATAAGAGAAACTTTGAAATCTATACATATGATAAAATCCTGTACCCAAAAGTTGTCTGGAAGAAACCGCTTTACCGTCCAGATGTCCAAAATGTAAGAAAATTTATTATAGTGCTGTGTTTTTTTTATCGTGCAATATATCTATTTCTTCAACAATAAATGATTTTGGAATTTCTGTTTGTTTGTGCACGCAAGATAGAACGGTTATAGCCATTTGTTTACTTCAGTCTCGCGCGTGCCGATTTTTGAAAACAGCGGGCACGCTTCCTAATTCCTTCGCAGATGTGGAATAAACTGCCGACGGTCATTCGAGATAGTACGTCGGTGACATCCTTTACAACTAAATTAAAAGAGCACTGTCTGTCTCCACTCAGTATAATATAGTATGTATGTATGTTTATTATAGTTCATATTATTTATTATATGTATATATATAGTTCAGGTATTTAGTTATTATGTAGTCTAATGCACTTATTTTGCCCCCCTCGCTCTTACTGCCTTGTTACCCTGTAAGGTGGGCTGGAAGAGATCTCTTTTAGAGATAAGCTCACCTTTGTACACACCATTTACTACTGTATTTAGTTTTAAGTTGTGCAATAAAGAATATATATATCCTTTATGCTTAGCGGTCACGTTTCTAGTGAGGAGATACCGGTGTGAAGTTAGCAGCCAAAGTTAGAAGCCAATTTGTAACCCGACCAAATAGAGATCACATACTTTTTAAAAATAAGATTAATAAAATAAAATAAAATAAAATAAAATAAAATAAAATAAAATAAAATAAAATAAAATAAAATAAAATAAAATAAAATAAAATAAAATAAAATAAAATAAAATAAAATAAAATAAAATAAAATAAAATAAAATAAAATAAAATAAAATAAAATAAAATAAAATAAAATAAAATAAAATAAAATAAAATAAAATAAAATAAAATAAAATAAAATAAAATAAAATAAAATAAAATAAAATAAAATAAAATAAAATAAAATAAAATAAAATAAAATAAAATAAAATAAAATAAAATAAAATAAAATAAAATAAAATAAAATAAAATAAAATAAAATAAAATAAAATAAAATAAAATAAAATAAAATAAAATAAAATAAAATAAAATAAAATAAAATAAAATAAAATAAAATAAAATAAAATAAAATAAAATAAAATAAAATAAAATAAAATAAAATAAAATAAAATAAAATAAAATAAAATAAAATAAAATAAACGTCTCGTATATTTATTTTAATATTAAAAAAGAAAAATTGGTGTCCGGGTATATGGAGCAGACCTTCCAAAACCAAACGTATGTCAAAAGAAAGAGAATACATCAAAGAGTAGCCCATATAAAAATGGAGAAGATTGATACGGTCCTAGGGTTCCGTATATTTATTTCAATATTAAGGTAAACATTTTTCAGAAAAATTGGTGTCCGGGTATATGGAGCAGACCTTCCAAAACCAAACGTATGTCGAGAGAAAGGGAATACATCAAGGAGTAGCTCATATGAAAATGAAGTAGATTGATAGGGTCCTAGGGTTCCGTATAATTTATTATATTATTAAGGTGAAAATTGGTGTCCGGGTATATGGAGCAGACCTTCCAAAACCAAACGTATGTCAAAATAAAGGGAATACATCAAGGAGTAGCCTATACGAAAATGGACTAGATTGATACGGTCCTAGGGTTCCGTATAATTTATTTTAATATTAAGGTGAAAATTGGTGTCCGGGTATATGGAGCAGACCTTCCAAAACCAAACGTATGTCAAAAGAAAGAGAATACATCAAAGAGTAGCCCATATAAAAATGGAGAATATTGATACGGTCCTAGGGTTCCGTATATTTATTTCAATATTAAGGTAAACATTTTTCAGAAAAATTGGTGTCCGGGTATATGGAGCAGACCTTCCAAAACCAAACGTATGTCAAAAGAAAGGGAATACATCAAGGAGTAGCCCATATGAAAATGAAGTAGATTGATAGGGTCCCAGGGTTCCGTATAATTTATTATATTATTAAGGTGAAAATTGGTGTCCGGGTATATGGAGCAGACCTTCCAAAACCAAACGTATGTCAAAATAAAGGGAATACATCAAGGAGTAGCCCATATGAAAATGGAGTAGATTGATACGGTCCTAGGGTTCCGTATAATTTATTATATTATTAAGGTGAAAATTGGTGTCCGGGTATATAGAGCAGACCTTCCAAAACCAAACGTATGTCAAAATAAAGGGAATACATCAAGGAGTAGCCTATACGAAAATGGACTAGATTGATACGGTCCTAGGGTTCCGTATAATTTATTTTAATATTAAGGTGAAAATTGGTGTCCGGGTATATGGAGCAGACCTTCCAAAACCAAACGTATGTCAAAAGAAAGAGAATACATCAAAGAGTAGCCCATATAAAAATGGAGAATATTGATACGGTCCTAGGGTTCCGTATATTTATTTCAATATTAAGGTAAACATTTTTCAGAAAAATTGGTGTCCGGGTATATGGAGCAGACCTTCCAAAACCAAACGTATGTCAAAAGAAAGGGAAGACATCAAGGAGTAGCCCATATGAAAATGAAGTAGATTGATAGGGTCCCAGGGTTCCGTATAATTTATTATATTATTAAGGTGAAAATTGGTGTCCGGGTATATGGAGCAGACCTTCCAAAACCAAACGTATGTCAAAATAAAGGGAATACATCAAGGAGTACCCCATATGAAAATGGAGAAGATTGATACGGTCCTAGGGTTCCGTATATTTATTTCAATATTAAGGTAAACATTTTTCAGAAAAATTGGTGTCCGGGTATATGGAGCAGACCTTCCAAAACCAAACGTATGTCGAAAGAAAGGGAATACATCAAGGAGTAGCCCATATGAAAATGAAGTAGATTGATAGGGTCCTAGGGTTCCGTATAATTTATTATATTATTAAGGTGAAAATTGGTGTCCGGGTATATGGAGCAGACCTTCCAAAACCAAACGTATGTCAAAATAAAGGGAATACATCAAGGAGTAGCCCATATAAAAATGGAGAAGATTGATACGGTCCTAGGGTTCCGTATATTTATTTCAATATTAAGGTAAACATTTTTCAGAAAAATTGGTGTCCGGGTATATGGAGCAGACCTTCCAAAACCAAACGTATGTCAAAAGAAAGGGACTACATCAAGGAGTAGCCCATATGAAAATGAAGTAGATTGATAGGGTCCCAGGGTTCCGTATAATTTATTATATTATTAAGGTGAAAATTGGTGTCCGGGTATATGGAGCAGACCTTCCAAAACCAAACGTATGTCAAAAGAAAGGGAATACATCAAGAAGTAGCCCATATGAAAATGAAGTAGATTGATAGGGTCCTAGGGTTCCGTATAATTTATTATATTATTAAGGTGAAAATTGGTGTCCGGGTATATGGAGCAGACCTTCCAAAACCAAACGTATGTCGAAAGAAAGGGAATACATCAAGGAGTAGCCCATATGAAAATGAAGTAGATTGATAGGGTCCTAGGGTTCCGTATAATTTATTATATTATTAAGGTGAAAATTGGTATCCGGGTATATGGAGCAGACCTTCCAAAACCAAACGTATGTCAAAATAAAGGGAATACATCAAGGAGTACCCCATATGAAAATGGAGAAGATTGATACGGTCCTAGGGTTCCGTATATTTATTTCAATATTAAGGTAAACATTTTTCAGAAAAATTGGTGTCCGGGTATATGGAGCAGACCTTCCAAAACCAAACGTATGTCGAAAGAAAGGGAATACATCAAGGAGTAGCCCATATGAAAATGAAGTAGATTGATAGGGTCCTAGGGTTCCGTATAATTTATTATATTATTAAGGTGAAAATTGGTGTCCGGGTATATGGAGCAGACCTTCCAAAACCAAACGTATGTCAAAATAAAGGGAATACATCAAGGAGTACCCCATATGAAAATGGAGAAGATTGATACGGTCCTAGGGTTCCGTATATTTATTTCAATATTAAGGTAAACATTTTTCAGAAAAATTGGTGTCCGGGTATATGGAGCAGACCTTCCAAAACCAAACGTATGTCAAAATAAAGGGAATACATCAAGGAGTAGCCCATATAAAAATGGAGAAGATTGATACGGTCCTAGGGTTCCGTATATTTATTTCAATATTAAGGTAAACATTTTTCAGAAAAATTGGTGTCCGGGTATATGGAGCAGACCTTCCAAAACCAAACGTATGTCAAAAGAAAGGGACTACATCAAGGAGTAGCCCATATGAAAATGAAGTAGATTGATAGGGTCCCAGGGTTCCGTATAATTTATTATATTATTAAGGTGAAAATTGGTGTCCGGGTATATGGAGCAGACCTTCCAAAACCAAACGTATGTCAAAAGAAAGGGAATACATCAAGAAGTAGCCCATATGAAAATGAAGTAGATTGATAGGGTCCCAGGGTTCCGTATAATTTATTATATTATTAAGGTGAAAATTGGTGTCCGGGTATATGGAGCAGACCTTCCAAAACCAAACGTATGTCAAAAGAAAGGGAAGACATCAAGGAGTAGCCCATATGAAAATGAAGTAGATTGATAGGGTCCCAGGGTTCCGTATAATTTATTATATTATTAAGGTGAAAATTGGTGTCCGGGTATATGGAGCAGACCTTCCAAAACCAAACGTATGTCGAAAGAAAGGGAATACATCAAGAAGTAGCCCATATGAAAATGAAGTAGATTGATAGGGTCCTAGGGTTCCGTATAATTTATTATATTATTAAGGTGAAAATTGGTGTCCGGGTATATGGAGCAGACCTTCCAAAACCAAACGTATGTCAAAAGAAAGGGAATACATCAAGGAGTACCCCATATGAAAATGGAGAAGATTGATACGGTCCTAGGGTTCCGTATATTTATTTCAATATTAAGGTAAACATTTTTCAGAAAAATTGGTGTCCGGGTATATGGAGCAGACCTTCCAAAACCAAACGTATGTCGAAAGAAAGGGAATACATCAAGAAGTAGCCCATATGAAAATGAAGTAGATTGATAGGGTCCTAGGGTTCCGTATAATTTATTATATTATTAAGGTGAAAATTGGTGTCCGGGTATATGGAGCAGACCTTCCAAAACCAAACGTATGTCAAAAGAAAGGGAATACATCAAGGAGTACCCCATATGAAAATGGAGAAGATTGATACGGTCCTAGGGTTCCGTATATTTATTTCAATATTAAGGTAAACATTTTTCAGAAAAATTGGTGTCCGGGTATATGGAGCAGACCTTCCAAAACCAAACGTATGTAAAAAGAAAGAGAATACATCAAGGAGTAGCCCATATAAAAATGGAGAAGATTGATACGGTCCTAGGGTTCCGTATATTTATTTCAATATTAAGGTAAACATTTTTCAGAAAAATTGGTGTCCGGGTATATGGAGCAGACCTTCCAAAACCAAACGTATGTCAAAAGAAAGGGAAGACATCAAGGAGTAGCCCATATGAAAATGAAGTAGATTGATAGGGTCCCAGGGTTCCGTATAATTTATTATATTATTAAGGTGAAAATTGGTGTCCGGGTATATGGAGCAGACCTTCCAAAACCAAACGTATGTCAAAATAAAGGGAATATATCAAGGAGTAGCCCATATGAAAATGGAGTAGATTGATACGGTCCTAGGGTTCCGTATAATTTATTATATTATTAAGGTGAAAATTGGTGTCCGGGTATATAGAGCAGACCTTCCAAAACCAAACGTATGTCAAAATAAAGGGAATACATCAAGGAGTACCCCATATGAAAATGGAGAAGATTGATACGGTCCTAGGGTTCCGTATATTTATTTCAATATTAAGGTAAACATTTTTCAGAAAAATTGGTGTCCGGGTATATGGAGCAGACCTTCCAAAACCAAACGTATGTCGAAAGAAAGGGAATACATCAAGGAGTAGCCCATATGAAAATGATGTAGATTGATAGGGTCCTAGGGTTCCGTATAATTTATTATATTATTAAGGTGAAAATTGGTGTCCGGGTATATGGAGCAGACCTTCCAAAACCAAACGTATGTCGAAAGAAAGGGAATACATCAAGAAGTAGCCCATATGAAAATGAAGTAGATTGATAGGGTCCTAGGGTTCCGTATAATTTATTATATTATTAAGGTGAAAATTGGTGTCCGGGTATATGGAGCAGACCTTCCAAAACCAAACGTATGTCGAAAGAAAGGGAATACATCAAGGAGTAGCCCATATGAAAATGAAGTAGATTGATAGGGTCCTAGGGTTCCGTATAATTTATTATATTATTAAGGTGAAAATTGGTGTCCGGGTATATGGAGCAGACCTTCCAAAACCAAACGTATGTCGAAAGAAAGGGAATACATCAAGAAGTAGCCCATATGAAAATGAAGTAGATTGATAGGGTCCTAGGGTTCCGTATAATTTATTATATTATTAAGGTGAAAATTGGTGTCCGGGTATATGGAGCAGACCTTCCAAAACCAAACGTATGTCAAAAGAAAGGGAATACATCAAGGAGTACCCCATATGAAAATGGAGAAGATTGATACGGTCCTAGGGTTCCGTATATTTATTTCAATATTAAGGTAAACATTTTTCAGAAAAATTGGTGTCCGGGTATATGGAGCAGACCTTCCAAAACCAAACGTATGTAAAAAGAAAGAGAATACATCAAGGAGTAGCCCATATAAAAATGGAGAAGATTGATACGGTCCTAGGGTTCCGTATATTTATTTCAATATTAAGGTAAACATTTTTCAGAAAAATTGGTGTCCGGGTATATGGAGCAGACCTTCCAAAACCAAACGTATGTCAAAAGAAAGGGAAGACATCAAGGAGTAGCCCATATGAAAATGAAGTAGATTGATAGGGTCCCAGGGTTCCGTATAATTTATTATATTATTAAGGTGAAAATTGGTGTCCGGGTATATGGAGCAGACCTTCCAAAACCAAACGTATGTCAAAATAAAGGGAATATATCAAGGAGTAGCCCATATGAAAATGGAGTAGATTGATACGGTCCTAGGGTTCCGTATAATTTATTATATTATTAAGGTGAAAATTGGTGTCCGGGTATATAGAGCAGACCTTCCAAAACCAAACGTATGTCAAAATAAAGGGAATACATCAAGGAGTACCCCATATGAAAATGGAGAAGATTGATACGGTCCTAGGGTTCCGTATATTTATTTCAATATTAAGGTAAACATTTTTCAGAAAAATTGGTGTCCGGGTATATGGAGCAGACCTTCCAAAACCAAACGTATGTAAAAAGAAAGAGAATACATCAAGGAGTAGCCCATATAAAAATGGAGAAGATTGATACGGTCCTAGGGTTCCGTATATTTATTTCAATATTAAGGTAAACATTTTTCAGAAAAATTGGTGTCCGGGTATATGGAGCAGACCTTCCAAAACCAAACGTATGTCAAAAGAAAGGGAAGACATCAAGGAGTAGCCCATATGAAAATGAAGTAGATTGATAGGGTCCCAGGGTTCCGTATAATTTATTATATTATTAAGGTGAAAATTGGTGTCCGGGTATATGGAGCAGACCTTCCAAAACCAAACGTATGTCGAAAGAAAGGGAATACATCAAGGAGTAGCCCATATGAAAATGAAGTAGATTGATAGGGTCCTAGGGTTCCGTATAATTTATTATATTATTAAGGTGAAAATTGGTGTCCGGGTATATGGAGCAGACCTTCCAAAACCAAACGTATGTCGAAAGAAAGGGAATACATCAAGAAGTAGCCCATATGAAAATGAAGTAGATTGATAGGGTCCTAGGGTTCCGTATAATTTATTATATTATTAAGGTGAAAATTGGTGTCCGGGTATATGGAGCAGACCTTCCAAAACCAAACGTATGTCAAAAGAAAGGGAATACATCAAGGAGTACCCCATATGAAAATGGAGAAGATTGATACGGTCCTAGGGTTCCGTATATTTATTTCAATATTAAGGTAAACATTTTTCAGAAAAATTGGTGTCCGGGTATATGGAGCAGACCTTCCAAAACCAAACGTATGTAAAAAGAAAGAGAATACATCAAGGAGTAGCCCATATAAAAATGGAGAAGATTGATACGGTCCTAGGGTTCCGTATATTTATTTCAATATTAAGGTAAACATTTTTCAGAAAAATTGGTGTCCGGGTATATGGAGCAGACCTTCCAAAACCAAACGTATGTCAAAAGAAAGGGAAGACATCAAGGAGTAGCCCATATGAATATGAAGTAGATTGATAGGGTCCCAGGGTTCCGTATAATTTATTATATTATTAAGGTGAAAATTGGTGTCCGGGTATATGGAGCAGACCTTCCAAAACCAAACGTATGTGAAAATAAAGGGAATACATCAAGGAGTAGCCCATATGAAAATGGAGTAGATTGATACGGTCCTAGGGTTCCGTATATTTATTTCAATATTAAGGTAAACATTTTTCAGAAAAATTGGTGTCCGGGTATATGGAGCAGACCTTCCAAAACCAAACGTATGTCGAAAGAAAGGGAATACATCAAGGAGTAGCCCATATGAAAATGAAGTAGATTGATAGGGTCCTAGGGTTCCGTATAATTTATTATATTATTAAGGTGAAAATTGGTGTCCGGGTATATGGAGCAGACCTTCCAAAACCAAACGTATGTCGAAAGAAAGGGAATACATCAAGGAGTAGCCCATATGAAAATGAAGTAGATTGATAGGGTCCTAGGGTTCCGTATAATTTATTATATTATTAAGGTGAAAATTGGTGTCCGGGTATATGGAGCAGACCTTCCAAAACCAAACGTATGTCAAAATAAAGGGAATACATCAAGGAGTACCCCATATGAAAATGGAGAAGATTGATACGGTCCTAGGGTTCCGTATATTTATTTCAATATTAAGGTAAACATTTTTCAGAAAAATTGGTGTCCGGGTATATGGAGCAGACCTTCCAAAACCAAACGTATGTCGAAAGAAAGGGAATACATCAAGGAGTAGCCCATATGAAAATGAAGTAGATTGATAGGGTCCTAGGGTTCCGTATAATTTATTATATTATTAAGGTGAAAATTGGTGTCCGGGTATATGGAGCAGACCTTCCAAAACCAAACGTATGTCAAAATAAAGGGAATACATCAAGGAGTACCCCATATGAAAATGGAGAAGATTGATACGGTCCTAGGGTTCCGTATATTTATTTCAATATTAAGGTAAACATTTTTCAGAAAAATTGGTGTCCGGGTATATGGAGCAGACCTTCCAAAACCAAACGTATGTCGAAAGAAAGGGAATACATCAAGGAGTAGCCCATATGAAAATGAAGTAGATTGATAGGGTCCTAGGGTTCCGTATAATTTATTATATTATTAAGGTGAAAATTGGTGTCCGGGTATATGGAGCAGACCTTCCAAAACCAAACGTATGTCAAAATAAAGGGAATACATCAAGGAGTAGCCCATATAAAAATGGAGAAGATTGATACGGTCCTAGGGTTCCGTATATTTATTTCAATATTAAGGTAAACATTTTTCAGAAAAATTGGTGTCCGGGTATATGGAGCAGACCTTCCAAAACCAAACGTATGTCAAAAGAAAGGGAATACATCAAGGAGTAGCCCATATGAAAATGAAGTAGATTGATAGGGTCCCAGGGTTCCGTATAATTTATTATATTATTAAGGTGAAAATTGGTGTCCGGGTATATGGAGCAGACCTTCCAAAACCAAACGTATGTCAAAATAAAGGGAATACATCAAGGAGTAGCCCATATGAAAATGGAGTAGATTGATACGGTCCTAGGGTTCCGTATAATTTATTATATTATTAAGGTGAAAATTGGTGTCCGGGTATATAGAGCAGACCTTCCAAAACCAAACGTATGTCAAAATAAAGGGAATACATCAAGGAGTAGCCCATATGAAAATGAAGTAGATTGATAGGGTCCTAGGGTTCCGTATAATTTATTATATTATTAAGGTGAAAATTGGTGTCCGGGTATATGGAGCAGACCTTCCAAAACCAAACGTATGTCGAAAGAAAGGGAATACATCAAGAAGTAGCCCATATGAAAATGAAGTAGATTGATAGGGTCCTAGGGTTCCGTATAATTTATTATATTATTAAGGTGAAAATTGGTGTCCGGGTATATGGAGCAGACCTTCCAAAACCAAACGTATGTCAAAAGAAAGGGAAGACATCAAGGAGTAGCCCATATGAAAATGAAGTAGATTGATAGGGTCCCAGGGTTCCGTATAATTTATTATATTATTAAGGTGAAAATTGGTGTCCGGGTATATGGAGCAGACCTTCCAAAACCAAACGTATGTCGAAAGAAAGGGAATACATCAAGAAGTAGCCCATATGAAAATGAAGTAGATTGATAGGGTCCTAGGGTTCCGTATAATTTATTATATTATTAAGGTGAAAATTGGTGTCCGGGTATATGGAGCAGACCTTCCAAAACCAAACGTATGTCAAAAGAAAGGGAATACATCAAGGAGTACCCCATATGAAAATGGAGAAGATTGATACGGTCCTAGGGTTCCGTATATTTATTTCAATATTAAGGTAAACATTTTTCAGAAAAATTGGTGTCCGGGTATATGGAGCAGACCTTCCAAAACCAAACGTATGTCGAAAGAAAGGGAATACATCAAGAAGTAGCCCATATGAAAATGAAGTAGATTGATAGGGTCCTAGGGTTCCGTATAATTTATTATATTATTAAGGTGAAAATTGGTGTCCGGGTATATGGAGCAGACCTTCCAAAACCAAACGTATGTCAAAAGAAAGGGAATACATCAAGGAGTACCCCATATGAAAATGGAGAAGATTGATACGGTCCTAGGGTTCCGTATATTTATTTCAATATTAAGGTAAACATTTTTCAGAAAAATTGGTGTCCGGGTATATGGAGCAGACCTTCCAAAACCAAACGTATGTAAAAAGAAAGAGAATACATCAAGGAGTAGCCCATATAAAAATGGAGAAGATTGATACGGTCCTAGGGTTCCGTATATTTATTTCAATATTAAGGTAAACATTTTTCAGAAAAATTGGTGTCCGGGTATATGGAGCAGACCTTCCAAAACCAAACGTATGTCAAAAGAAAGGGAAGACATCAAGGAGTAGCCCATATGAAAATGAAGTAGATTGATAGGGTCCCAGGGTTCCGTATAATTTATTATATTATTAAGGTGAAAATTGGTGTCCGGGTATATGGAGCAGACCTTCCAAAACCAAACGTATGTCAAAATAAAGGGAATATATCAAGGAGTAGCCCATATGAAAATGGAGTAGATTGATACGGTCCTAGGGTTCCGTATAATTTATTATATTATTAAGGTGAAAATTGGTGTCCGGGTATATAGAGCAGACCTTCCAAAACCAAACGTATGTCAAAATAAAGGGAATACATCAAGGAGTACCCCATATGAAAATGGAGAAGATTGATACGGTCCTAGGGTTCCGTATATTTATTTCAATATTAAGGTAAACATTTTTCAGAAAAATTGGTGTCCGGGTATATGGAGCAGACCTTCCAAAACCAAACGTATGTCGAAAGAAAGGGAATACATCAAGGAGTAGCCCATATGAAAATGAAGTAGATTGATAGGGTCCTAGGGTTCCGTATAATTTATTATATTATTAAGGTGAAAATTGGTGTCCGGGTATATGGAGCAGACCTTCCAAAACCAAACGTATGTCGAAAGAAAGGGAATACATCAAGAAGTAGCCCATATGAAAATGAAGTAGATTGATAGGGTCCTAGGGTTCCGTATAATTTATTATATTATTAAGGTGAAAATTGGTGTCCGGGTATATGGAGCAGACCTTCCAAAACCAAACGTATGTCAAAAGAAAGGGAATACATCAAGGAGTACCCCATATGAAAATGGAGAAGATTGATACGGTCCTAGGGTTCCGTATATTTATTTCAATATTAAGGTAAACATTTTTCAGTTTAATTGGTGTCCGGGTATATGGAGCAGACCTTCCAAAACCAAACGTATGTAAAAAGAAAGAGAATACATCAAGGAGTAGCCCATATAAAAATGGAGAAGATTGATACGGTCCTAGGGTTCCGTATATTTATTTCAATATTAAGGTAAACATTTTTCAGAAAAATTGGTGTCCGGGTATATGGAGCAGACCTTCCAAAACCAAACGTATGTCAAAAGAAAGGGAAGACATCAAGGAGTAGCCCATATGAATATGAAGTAGATTGATAGGGTCCCAGGGTTCCGTATAATTTATTATATTATTAAGGTGAAAATTGGTGTCCGGGTATATGGAGCAGACCTTCCAAAACCAAACGTATGTGAAAATAAAGGGAATACATCAAGGAGTAGCCCATATGAAAATGGAGTAGATTGATACGGTCCTAGGGTTCCGTATATTTATTTCAATATTAAGGTAAACATTTTTCAGAAAAATTGGTGTCCGGGTATATGGAGCAGACCTTCCAAAACCAAACGTATGTCGAAAGAAAGGGAATACATCAAGGAGTAGCCCATATGAAAATGAAGTAGATTGATAGGGTCCTAGGGTTCCGTATAATTTATTATATTATTAAGGTGAAAATTGGTGTCCGGGTATATGGAGCAGACCTTCCAAAACCAAACGTATGTCGAAAGAAAGGGAATACATCAAGGAGTAGCCCATATGAAAATGAAGTAGATTGATAGGGTCCTAGGGTTCCGTATAATTTATTATATTATTAAGGTGAAAATTGGTGTCCGGGTATATGGAGCAGACCTTCCAAAACCAAACGTATGTCAAAATAAAGGGAATACATCAAGGAGTACCCCATATGAAAATGGAGAAGATTGATACGGTCCTAGGGTTCCGTATATTTATTTCAATATTAAGGTAAACATTTTTCAGAAAAATTGGTGTCCGGGTATATGGAGCAGACCTTCCAAAACCAAACGTATGTCGAAAGAAAGGGAATACATCAAGGAGTAGCCCATATGAAAATGAAGTAGATTGATAGGGTCCTAGGGTTCCGTATAATTTATTATATTATTAAGGTGAAAATTGGTGTCCGGGTATATGGAGCAGACCTTCCAAAACCAAACGTATGTCAAAATAAAGGGAATACATCAAGGAGTACCCCATATGAAAATGGAGAAGATTGATACGGTCCTAGGGTTCCGTATATTTATTTCAATATTAAGGTAAACATTTTTCAGAAAAATTGGTGTCCGGGTATATGGAGCAGACCTTCCAAAACCAAACGTATGTCGAAAGAAAGGGAATACATCAAGGAGTAGCCCATATGAAAATGAAGTAGATTGATAGGGTCCTAGGGTTCCGTATAATTTATTATATTATTAAGGTGAAAATTGGTGTCCGGGTATATGGAGCAGACCTTCCAAAACCAAACGTATGTCAAAATAAAGGGAATACATCAAGGAGTAGCCCATATAAAAATGGAGAAGATTGATACGGTCCTAGGGTTCCGTATATTTATTTCAATATTAAGGTAAACATTTTTCAGAAAAATTGGTGTCCGGGTATATGGAGCAGACCTTCCAAAACCAAACGTATGTCAAAAGAAAGGGAATACATCAAGGAGTAGCCCATATGAAAATGGAGTAGATTGATACGGTCCTAGGGTTCCGTATAATTTATTATATTATTAAGGTGAAAATTGGTGTCCGGGTATATAGAGCAGACCTTCCAAAACCAAACGTATGTCAAAATAAAGGGAATACATCAAGGAGTAGCCCATATGAAAATGAAGTAGATTGATAGGGTCCTAGGGTTCCGTATAATTTATTATATTATTAAGGTGAAAATTGGTGTCCGGGTATATGGAGCAGACCTTCCAAAACCAAACGTATGTCAAAATAAAGGGAATACATCAAGGAGTAGCCCATATAAAAATGGAGAAGATTGATACGGTCCTAGGGTTCCGTATATTTATTTCAATATTAAGGTAAACATTTTTCAGAAAAATTGGTGTCCGGGTATATGGAGCAGACCTTCCAAAACCAAACGTATGTAAAAAGAAAGAGAATACATCAAGGAGTAGCCCATATAAAAATGGAGAAGATTGATACGGTCCTAGGGTTCCGTATATTTATTTCAATATTAAGGTAAACATTTTTCAGAAAAATTGGTGTCCGGGTATATGGAGCAGACCTTCCAAAACCAAACGTATGTCAAAAGAAAGGGAAGACATCAAGGAGTAGCCCATATGAAAATGAAGTAGATTGATAGGGTCCCAGGGTTCCGTATAATTTATTATATTATTAAGGTGAAAATTGGTGTCCGGGTATATGGAGCAGACCTTCCAAAACCAAACGTATGTCAAAATAAAGGGAATATATCAAGGAGTAGCCCATATGAAAATGGAGTAGATTGATACGGTCCTAGGGTTCCGTATAATTTATTATATTATTAAGGTGAAAATTGGTGTCCGGGTATATAGAGCAGACCTTCCAAAACCAAACGTATGTCAAAATAAAGGGAATACATCAAGGAGTACCCCATATGAAAATGGAGAAGATTGATACGGTCATAGGGTTCCGTATATTTATTTCAATATTAAGGTAAACATTTTTCAGAAAAATTGGTGTCCGGGTATATGGAGCAGACCTTCCAAAACCAAACGTATGTCGAAAGAAAGGGAATACATCAAGGAGTAGCCCATATGAAAATGAAGTAGATTAATAGGGTCCTAGGGTTCCGTATAATTTATTATATTATTAAGGTGAAAATTGGTGTCCGGGTATATGGAGCAGACCTTCCAAAACCAAACGTATGTCGAAAGAAAGGGAATACATCAAGAAGTAGCCCATATGAAAATGAAGTAGATTGATAGGGTCCTAGGGTTCCGTATAATTTATTATATTATTAAGGTGAAAATTGGTGTCCGGGTATATGGAGCAGACCTTCCAAAACCAAACGTATGTCGAAAGAAAGGGAATACATCAAGGAGTAGCCCATATGAAAATGAAGTAGATTAATAGGGTCCTAGGGTTCCGTATAATTTATTATATTATTAAGGTGAAAATTGGTGTCCGGGTATATGGAGCAGACCTTCCAAAACCAAACGTATGTCGAAAGAAAGGGAATACATCAAGAAGTAGCCCATATGAAAATGAAGTAGATTGATAGGGTCCTAGGGTTCCGTATAATTTATTATATTATTAAGGTGAAAATTGGTGTCCGGGTATATGGAGCAGACCTTCCAAAACCAAACGTATGTCAATAGAAAGGGAATACATCAAGGAGTACCCCATATGAAAATGGAGAAGATTGATACGGTCCTAGGGTTCCGTATATTTATTTCAATATTAAGGTAAACATTTTTCAGAAAAATTGGTGTCCGGGTATATGGAGCAGACCTTCCAAAACCAAACGTATGTAAAAAGAAAGAGAATACATCAAGGAGTAGCCCATATAAAAATGGAGAAGATTGATACGGTCCTAGGGTTCCGTATATTTATTTCAATATTAAGGTAAACATTTTTCAGAAAAATTGGTGTCCGGGTATATGGAGCAGACCTTCCAAAACCAAACGTATGTCAAAAGAAAGGGAAGACATCAAGGAGTAGCCCATATGAATATGAAGTAGATTGATAGGGTCCCAGGGTTCCGTATAATTTATTATATTATTAAGGTGAAAATTGGTGTCCGGGTATATGGAGCAGACCTTCCAAAACCAAACGTATGTCAAAATAAAGGGAATACATCAAAGAGTAGCCCATATAAAAATGGAGAAGATTGATACGGTCCTAGGGTTCCGTATATTTATTTCAATATTAAGGTAAACATTTTTCAGAAAAATTGGTGTCCGGGTATATGGAGCAGACCTTCCAAAACCAAACGTATGTCGAGAGAAAGGGAATACATCAAGGAGTAGCTCATATGAAAATGAAGTAGATTGATAGGGTCCTAGGGTTCCGTATAATTTATTATATTATTAAGGTGAAAATTGGTGTCCGGGTATATGGAGCAGACCTTCCAAAACCAAACGTATGTCAAAATAAAGGGAATACATCAAGGAGTAGCCTATACGAAAATGGACTAGATTGATACGGTCCTAGGGTTCCGTATAATTTATTTTAATATTAAGGTGAAAATTGGTGTCCGGGTATATGGAGCAGACCTTCCAAAACCAAACGTATGTCAAAAGAAAGAGAATACATCAAAGAGTAGCCCATATAAAAATGGAGAATATTGATACGGTCCTAGGGTTCCGTATATTTATTTCAATATTAAGGTAAACATTTTTCAGAAAAATTGGTGTCCGGGTATATGGAGCAGACCTTCCAAAACCAAACGTATGTCAAAAGAAAGGGAATACATCAAGGAGTAGCCCATATGAAAATGAAGTAGATTGATAGGGTCCCAGGGTTCCGTATAATTTATTATATTATTAAGGTGAAAATTGGTGTCCGGGTATATGGAGCAGACCTTCCAAAACCAAACGTATGTCAAAATAAAGGGAATACATCAAGGAGTAGCCCATATGAAAATGGAGTAGATTGATACGGTCCTAGGGTTCCGTATAATTTATTATATTATTAAGGTGAAAATTGGTGTCCGGGTATATAGAGCAGACCTTCCAAAACCAAACGTATGTCAAAATAAAGGGAATACATCAAGGAGTACCCCATATGAAAATGGAGAAGATTGATACGGTCCTAGGGTTCCGTATATTTATTTCAATATTAAGGTAAACATTTTTCAGAAAAATTGGTGTCCGGGTATATGGAGCAGACCTTCCAAAACCAAACGTATGTCGAAAGAAAGGGAATACATCAAGGAGTAGCCCATATGAAAATGAAGTAGATTGATAGGGTCCTAGGGTTCCGTATAATTTATTATATTATTAAGGTGAAAATTGGTGTCCGGGTATATGGAGCAGACCTTCCAAAACCAAACGTATGTCGAAAGAAAGGGAATACATCAAGAAGTAGCCCATATGAAAATGAAGTAGATTGATAGGGTCCTAGGGTTCCGTATAATTTATTATATTATTAAGGTGAAAATTGGTGTCCGGGTATATGGAGCAGACCTTCCAAAACCAAACGTATGTCAAAAGAAAGGGAATACATCAAGGAGTAGCCCATATGAAAATTAAGTAGATTGATAGGGTCCTAGGGTTCCGTATAATTTATTATATTATTAAGGTGAAAATTGGTGTCCGGGTATATGGAGCAGACCTTCCAAAACCAAACGTATGTCAAAAGAAAGGGAATACATCAAGGAGTAGCCCATATGAAAATGAAGTAGATTGATAGGGTCCTAGGGTTCCGTATAATTTATTATATTATTAAGGTGAAAATTGGTGTCCGGGTATATGGAGCAGACCTTCCAAAACCAAACGTATGTCAAAAGAAAGGGAATACATCAAGGAGTAACCAGTATGATAATGGAGTAAATTGATACGGTCCTAGGGATCCGTATAATTTTTTTTATTATTAAGGTGAAAAATTGGTGACCAGGAGAGCGGAGGGGTGAGGGTAATGGAGGGTGAGAGATGGGAAGGGGGAGGCAAAATACAATGTATGTAAGGGAGTACAGTGGAAGAGAGAAGCCGGGAGACAGGAAGGTGGGGGAGAGAGGGAGAAGGGAATCCAGGTGTTTCAGTGGTCTGCACATACTAAGTCGCGGGTACAGCTAGTTTACAATAATTGGTGTGTTTTAACCCTGTTATAGCAGAAACTACACTCAATATTTAAAAATCAGACTAAGTATTAATTTTCGCTTTTTTCATTTTCATTACATAAGTTACAATCACTTAATATTTGCAAAACAGTTGACAGTGGACGTCAATAGACTGTCGAGGATGATGATGGTGATTTACATTCGCCAACCTGTTGACCCACTGGTGTTTCACATATATCAACATGTTGATTTTCACAATAAATGAAGCATAATGAACATTTATACTTTTTAACGTTTTTTGGTATTTCTTGAAGACATCTAATATGATAGAATCTTTTGCATAAAGTACATTCTATAATAGAATTCTCTTTTGATGATTTTTCATTGATGCACGGAGGACATAAGTGGCTATCATCATCACTTGTTTCTCTCTTGCATTCAGTGCAGTCTTCAGCAGGTTTGACCTTTGATGATATTTCCTTGAAACACGGAGGACATAAATGAGTAACATTGTCACTTGTTTCTATTAATTTGAGTTTAATATCATTCCTGTAGCTGTCAAAATCTTTCTCCGTTGTTAAATTATCATAGCTACTTGTGGCAATACATTCAAAAAAGTTTATAATCATAACGCCACAACTGTAAGTATCTTGCTGGATGACGTGGTTTGGTGACACGATAGAAAACTTGTCGACTTTCTGTCGTAGTTGCTTGAAAAAATTTATAATTTTTTTTGTCACATTCGTTTTATGTTTTTCTTCTCCAAACGGGTCCAAAAATGTTATTTTTTTATCAGGAAAGTCCACTATAAGCAACTGGAAGTGTGAGTTCCTGCAGATCGGAAAAACAAGTTTAGATGTTTCTTTATCTACTTTGAAGAGCTTATATTTCAAAAATTCATCTGTGTATTTTTTATTTTCGAATATAACACTTGTTCTGGCAACCGATATCAATGTAAATTGGGCGTCATTTTCTTTATTAATTAGATGAAGTAAATGGTCGACAACAAATCCGTCTAAATATTCACATGGATCTAAAGTGCAGTAATCTGAAATGTGTATTTCTTTTAATGAGTGATCTATGTCATTCTGTTTTGATACAAAATAACCTAATAAATAAAGCTTAAAGAATCTGATCAAATGAAACAGGATAATCTAAATTTGAAGTAAACTTGCTCCTAACATTTAAATGTCAATAATTACAACAAACAAAATAGTAATGTCAGAAGTATTAATAATTAATTTAAAAATTATAATGATAATACGTTGGATGCCATAAATATACTAATTATATGTTTAATAAATGCGCAATGTTGTTGATGAGCCGTTCGCTGGCTTTAACACGAAGGTCAGCCACTCGCTTGAACACCTACAACTCATCTCACTTGAAGATCCACACACAAAATTGGTTACACAAAAACATTTTAGAATATGTACGTTACAACAATAATAAATACAATATTTTTCCTTTTCATTGCAGCTGCCCCTCTGTGTGTGATTCTCATTTTATAGTGCCTTAATTATATTTAAGTGCCTTGTTATAATCACCTTTACTTTTCCTTATGTGGGAGTAAAGCTTACGGCGACACTGAGACGCATTAAGATTTGTAGATTTAAGAAAAATCCTTTAGTCTAGTGAATTTTGTATGTTGTTGTAACATGCTTCAATGTAATCAATCAGAAACTGAGTTTACATTCACCACCATTGTTTGTTACACTCAACAGCCGCTAAGAAAAACTCCTACATACAGTTAACTGCTTTTAATATCCCGCTTATTTTTTACTGGCTCGTTAACTGGCTTTATCTGCTCACGCCTACTTAATGCTTCCTCATTATATGACTGTGATCAATGATTTTTTTATAATAAAATATATTGCGAACCAGACCATTTGGTAAAATATTCAATGTATCCTTTTCCGTGTATGTATTATTATTACAATTGGTGTCTTCGTCACTTGCTAGTACTTCCTCTGATTTTATTTCGAAGTCTATTGCACAGATGTTACATTTATATTCACTATTTATAAAATCTGCATTATCGCTTGGGTTGACACATTTTTGGTGGGTCCACCGGTCGCACTGATCACATTGAACCCATGTTGTGATACCAATGTTGGATGATCCTTCAAAACAAATGGTACATACTTGTACATCAACTTCTTGGTCTGGGTATATTATTTCAGATTTAGTTGATTTAAGCCATCTGCCTTCAAAATGGCTGTGTGTGGGCTTGGATTTCCTCTGCCATTTTTCTTTTGCATCCTTTGTACTTGAAGGATCTACCCGTGTCAACCTTTTTTTAGAAATATTCAGTTTTGTTTCTATTGTCATTGCCAAAACATCTTTTCTTAGACGACGCAACAATTGTGTCACTTTTAGGTTCTTTCTTCCTTCGAGTGTAATTTTTTTTAATTGTGCGAAATAGCTTTCAATTCGACTATTGCTCAACCTTTCTCCACCATGTACCAACGCTGTCCAAAGAGGTAAAAGGGGTATGAATTTATGTAATATTATATCAAAAAGATCGGGACAGTATTTTTTGTTTTTAACATTCTCGTTTTCACACACATCTAAATGAATTTTGCTTACTAGGTCCTTGAACCTTTTGAAGTATGGACTTTTTTTATACAAAGCTTCGTATTTATTTTCACGAGGCGATATAAGCACCTCTTTTGTACTGTCATTGTCATCATCATATTCGACATTTAGTTTTTCCACACAAATTTTCCTAACCAATTGTTCAGCCCTAGTTACCTCACGACTTTGGTTTTTAGAACACAACATAATGTAGAGGTTAGTAATCAATGCATCGAAGTCTTTGATTTTATTTAATTGAATCATGCTTGCGATAACATCCTTTAAAAACGAGCCATCGGCAATGGATAAGTTTCCTATGTCCTTACATGCCATTTTCATGAAATGAGCACAACAAAGGTATATCGGTGTCAGATGTTGTTTGTCCATTATTTCCGATAAGACGTCATCAACATTCTTATTGGAAATTATCGAATAAGTTTTATTCAAATATTCGACCAAGTTCAACCCATTAAATGCTCTCGTGATTGCATGTATATTGGCATATGAAAAATCTGATACAACCCCCGAGAAAGCCGGCCATAAATCTTCGTTTTCTAAAAATAAACGGAAATCACTCAGAAGACGCAAAATTGTATTAGTGTCATGGACACCAGAAATCATGGCGAAAACTGGAAAAAGGCGTTTCGTCTTTTGAATGTTGATAACGCCACTATATAAGTATAGTCTCTTCGTTGAAATGCGTTTTAATGGACGCACCACACTGCCAGTAGCGTCAAAATAAAGTACTGGTCGATTTGGATGTTGTTTTTTTAATACAAAAGCCTGCTCTCTGCTGTAAGTTTTTACATTGAAGGGGACACATACTTCCTTCACGTACTCCGGATGGTCTCGTTGCAACAGCAAGAGATCTTCAAAATCATCTGTGGCTCGGTCGTTCCTCGTAACACATTCCGATTTTATTTTTCTCAATACATCGTCAGATTTAATATTTTGTAAGTTACTTGTTTCTGCCATATTAAGATTATATT
This sequence comes from Esperia sulphurella, assembly GCA_947086405.1. Classification (NCBI taxonomy): domain Eukaryota; kingdom Metazoa; phylum Arthropoda; class Insecta; order Lepidoptera; family Oecophoridae; genus Esperia; species Esperia sulphurella. The sequence goes on from OX352280.1 coordinate 676,725, forward strand.
TCGTTAACTCGTCTTTTTTTACAGTAAATGGTTTTTTTTCACAAAGTTTCTTTTTAAAAATATCTCTCTCTACTCCCCTAACTTGCAGTGTCAGTGGTTGCGTGTGATGGAAGTTTAGACTATTACTGTAAACTTGGGCTTTACTGTAGGCTGTGATGACAATTCTAAACTTTTTGCATTGTGGCTGTTTACATAGTGCATTCACTACTATATTTCTTTTGCAATACTTTGCACCCTTAAAAACAATTAAACATGAGTTGTTTGCATGTTTTGTTATTTTTTTTCTAAGCACGTAAGGATATGTCTTTTTCACTAAATAATTTCCATCGAAGATTTAATGTCGATGTCAAATGTACCTTCCAAGATATCACACTTTGCGTTTAAAATAGGTGACGATTGATTTTTTGCTTGGATTGGCAAGAGTAGGGATGAATTGGGACTTGATATATTTAAGATAGCTTTATCTATATCGGATACATTTGGAGAAACTTTATGTTTCAGAATATCTTTTTCTAGAGTATTTAGTGAGACTTGCATGTGATCGTGTAAAACTTTGTCTAAATTATTTGCAGAAACATTGTGTTCTAGCGTGTTTTTGTCTGTTTCTGTTATGTGGGGTGAACCTTGTGTATGATCCATCGAAAGCGAAACAGAACGTGATCTTCGAGGAACAGTGAAGTCATTAACCTCTGGCGATGATGAGAACGCACAATGTGATCCTGACCTTTTTCTTCTTTTAGGAGCAAAAGACTTCTCGCTGCTACTGCTACTGTTTGCGAGCAGACTACCACTAGTGGTGTTAAAATAACTGCATGCCTCTTGATCTGGATTATTTAAATTTTCATTTGTTCTATTACGGTGAAGGAATTTACAATGATAATAGACTTTTCTCCTATTAGCAACAGTATTTTTGTGCCCCATGTGTTTTAATATTTTTTTATAGAATTCAAGATTATCATGTCTATAATGTCTAATATCAGGACGTGTTCCTAAATGTTTTAGCACCGTCAGTGCCTTTTTGACGTTTTCTCTAGAAAATCTTTTAATTTTCGGTGTCATAATTGGAACTGTACCCAAAATAAATGCAGCAAGAAACCAACGACCAATAATTTAACCAAAATCTACAACATCAATGACCTGATTAAAAAAATAATTATTTATTATTTACAAATACACAATATTTACTTTATATAAACCTAGGTTAAATATAATAATTAAACATTTATTTTCAAAATTTCTTTTGTTACAAATAGCCTACAAAATATTTTTAATAACAGATATTTTTATAACAGTAATTAAAAATCACCGTATAGTATTTTTTCTTTACTAAGTAATTCTTATCATGTAAATGACAACAGACGACACAAACGTCAGACAAGCATAATAAATACCTACTTAACCATAACAGAAATAACAACTAAGATAAATTTCGTACCGACTTTGAGAGGATCCCATATACGGAAATAGCAATAAAAAACTGACAAAACGAATACCTACTTATTAAGTATTAAACATGTAATCGTATATGTTACCTACAATTATAACACGATTACTATACCTATTTATTTAATTACGGTAGGTAATCAAATATATTACAAAACATAAATACTGATTTATTACCTAAAACGAAATAGTGCGAACTAAAAGTCTTTCAATCAATGAATTATTAAGTAAACCTAAACTAATTTTGAACAAAATGTACGAAAAAAAACAACAGTAATAAAAAAAACACAATTAAAAGTGGTAACAAAGACCCAAATACGAATAATACCTAACCTAAAGTAACACAATGAATAGAAAAAGTATTTAAATAAGATCCGACCGGATCAATCTCACTATCATCAGGGTAATTACATAAATCTATGTAATAATAAAACACAGTGTTTAAAAGACACAATCAACAAATAAAGACAACAATGAACAAATCTCAACGGCGGCCTATCGACTTAAACACAATGTTCAATACTATTTACGAATAAAGACTTGGAAATAAAATAACCAAAATGGTGTAAGCAAACAAATACCTAACGAACACAAATAAATAAACACAAAGATAGTCCCGCGCTGTCACGTCCCTTCTTATATATTGTTGCCGAGTTCGCAACTAGTGGGTGACCTTGCAAGCTAACTTTGCCCATCATTTATTAACGACCAATCATATTACATTATCTATCCCTTTCTAACTATTGCTCTCTTTCTTACCGAGTTCCCAATTACACTTTAAACAACAAAATCAACTAGTTGAGAACTTACAAACTAGTTGGGAACTTAACGAACTAATGGAGAGCTTACCTATCTAATATGGGAAATAAAATACACACAAAATAAAACATTTATAAAACCTTACGACTACCTATACAAAAATGAGCTACTTAATTACTATTTACAGTCATTGTCACGAACATATTCTCCCGCCGCAGCTGTAACAGCTGGAAACCTCTCGCGTTCGTGCCGTTTCGTGTAGCTCTGGTGTAGTCATCTAGGGCTCCGCTGTGGTCGGCAGGATCACTAGCTTCCGCGTCGGGCGCCGGAGAACTCCCTTGTTGGTGCGCACGTCGACTGCTCGTACCTCGCCGTCGGGACCCGGGAAGGTGGCCACAACCACCCCGCGTGGCCAGCAGTTGCGTGGCAGCGTACCGTCGGCGATCAGGACGAGGTCGCCCAGTTGTATGGCGCCCCTCGTCGCATGCGGCTCCCGCCGGTGTTGGAGCTCCGGTAGGTACTCACGTACCCAGCGCGCCCAGAACATGTCGGCGAGCCTTTGACTGGCCCGCCACTCCCTGCGCCCGGCTGCATCCTTTTCGGTGAAGGCCCCCGGCAGGGGGACCCGTGACGGCCCGCCCAACAGAAAATGATTGAACGTGGGCGTGACACGTGGGTTTTTGACATACGTTTGGTTTTGGAAGGTTTGCTCCATATACCCGGACACCAATTTTCACCTTAATAATATAATAAATTATACGGAACCCTAGGACCCTATCAATCTACTTAATTTTCATATGGGCTACTCCTTGATGTATTTCCTTTCTTTCGACATACGTTTGGTTTTGGAAGGTCTGCTCCATATACCCGGACACCAATTTTCACCTTAATAATATAATAAATTATACGGAACCCTAGGACCGTATCAATCTACTCCATTTTTATATGGGCTACTCCTTGATGTATTCCCTTTCTTTTGACATACGTTTGGTTTTGGAAGGTCTGCTCCATATACCCGGACACCAATTTTTCTGAAAAATGTTCACTTTAATATAGAAATTAATATACGGAACCCTAGGACCGTATCAATCTACTCCATTTTCATATGAGCTACTCCGTGATGTATTCCCTTTCTTTTGACATACGTTTGGCTTTGGAAGGTCTGCTCCATATACCCGGACACCAATTTTCACCTTAATAATATAATAAATTATACGGAACCCTAGGACCCTATCAATCTACTTCATTTTCATATGGGCAACTTCTTGATGTATTCCCTTTCTTTTGACATACGTTTGGTTTTGGAAGGTCTGCTCCATATACCCGGACACCAATTTTCACCTTAATAATATAATAAATTATACGGAACCCTAGGACCCTATCAATCTACTCCATTTTCATATGGGCTACTCCTTGATGTATTCCCTTTCTTTTGACATACGTTTGGTTTTGGAAGGTCTGCTCCATATACCCGGACACCAATTTTCACCTTAATAATATAATAAATTATACGGAACCCTAGGACCCTATCAATCTACTTCATTTTCATATGGGCTACTCCTTGATGTATTCCCTTTCTTTTGACATACGTTTGGTTTTGGAAGGTCTGCTCCATATACCCGGACACCAATTTTCACCTTAATAATATAATAAATTATACGGAACCCTTGGACCGTATCAATCTTCTCCATTTTCATATGGGCTACTCTTTGATGTATTCTCTTTCTTTTGACATACGTTTGGTTTTGGAAGGTCTGCTCCATATACCCGGACACCAATTTTCACCTTAATATTAAAATAAATTATACGGAACCCTAGGACTGTATCAATCTACTCTATTTTCATATGGGCTACTCCTTGATGTATTCCCTTTCTTTTGACATACGTTTGGTTTTGGAAGGTCTGCTCCATATACCCGGACACCAATTTTCACCTTAATAATATAATAAATTATACGGAACCCTGGGACCCTATCAATCTACTTCATTTTCATATGGGCTACTCCTTGATGTATTCCCTTTCTTTTGACATACGTTTGGTTTTGGAAGGTCTGCTCCATATACCCGGACACCAATTTTTCTGAAAAATGTTTACCTTAATATTGAAATAAATATACGGAACCCTAGGACCGTATCAATATTCTCCATTTTTATATGGGCTACTCTTTGATGTATTCTCTTTCTTTTGACATACGTTTGGTTTTGGAAGGTCTGCTCCATATACCCGGACACCAATTTTCACCTTAATATTAAAATAAATTATACGGAACCCTAGGACCGTATCAATCTAGTCCATTTTCGTATAGGCTACTCCTTGATGTATTCCCTTTATTTTGACATACGTTTGGTTTTGGAAGGTCTGCTCCATATACCCGGACACCAATTTTCACCTTAATAATATAATAAATTATACGGAACCCTAGGACCCTATCAATCTACTTAATTTTCATATGGGCTACTCCTTGATGTATTCCCTTTCTTTTGACATACGTTTGGTTTTGGAAGGTCTGCTCCATATACCCGGACACCAATTTTTCTGAAAAATGTTTACCTTAATATTGAAATAAATATACGGAACCCTAGGACCGTATCAATCTTCTCCATTTTTATATGGGCTACTCTTTGATGTATTCTCTTTCTTTTGACATACGTTTGGTTTTGGAAGGTCTGCTCCATATACCCGGACACCAATTTTCACCTTAACATTAAAATAAATTATACGGAACCCTAGGACCGTATCAATCTACTCCATTTTCATATGGGCTACTCCTTGATGTATTCCCTTTATTTTGACATACGTTTGGTTTTGGAAGGTCTGCTCCATATACCCGGACACCAATTTTTCTGAAAAATGTTTACCTTAATATTGAAATAAATATACGGAACCCTTGGACCGTATCAATCTTCTCCATTTTCATATGGGCTACTCTTTGATGTATTCTCTTTCTTTTGACATACGTTTGGTTTTGGAAGGTCTGCTCCATATACCCGGACACCAATTTTCACCTTAATAATATAATAAATTATACGGAACCCTTGGACCGTATCAATCTTCTCCATTTTCATATGGGCTACTCTTTGATGTATTCTCTTTCTTTTGACATACGTTTGGTTTTGGAAGGTCTGCTCCATATACCCGGACACCAATTTTCACCTTAATATTAAAATAAATTATACGGAACCCTAGGACTGTATCAATCTACTCTATTTTCATATGGGCTACTCCTTGATGTATTCCCTTTCTTTTGACATACGTTTGGTTTTGGAAGGTCTGCTCCATATACCCGGACACCAATTTTCACCTTAATAATATAATAAATTATACGGAACCCTGGGACCCTATCAATCTACTTCATTTTCATATGGGCTACTCCTTGATGTATTCCCTTTCTTTTGACATACGTTTGGTTTTGGAAGGTCTGCTCCATATACCCGGACACCAATTTTTCTGAAAAATGTTTACCTTAATATTGAAATAAATATACGGAACCCTAGGACCGTATCAATATTCTCCATTTTTATATGGGCTACTCTTTGATGTATTCTCTTTCTTTTGACATACGTTTGGTTTTGGAAGGTCTGCTCCATATACCCGGACACCAATTTTCACCTTAATATTAAAATAAATTATACGGAACCCTAGGACCGTATCAATCTAGTCCATTTTCGTATAGGCTACTCCTTGATGTATTCCCTTTATTTTGACATACGTTTGGTTTTGGAAGGTCTGCTCCATATACCCGGACACCAATTTTCACCTTAATAATATAATAAATTATACGGAACCCTAGGACCCTATCAATCTACTTAATTTTCATATGGGCTACTCCTTGATGTATTCCCTTTCTTTTGACATACGTTTGGTTTTGGAAGGTCTGCTCCATATACCCGGACACCAATTTTTCTGAAAAATGTTTACCTTAATATTGAAATAAATATACGGAACCCTAGGACCGTATCAATCTTCTCCATTTTTATATGGGCTACTCTTTGATGTATTCTCTTTCTTTTGACATACGTTTGGTTTTGGAAGGTCTGCTCCATATACCCGGACACCAATTTTCACCTTAATAATATAATAAATTATACGGAACCCTAGGACCGTATCAATCTACTCCATTTTCATATGGGCTACTCCTTGATGTATTCCCTTTCTTTTGACATACGTTTGGTTTTGGAAGGTCTGCTCTATATACCCGGACACCAATTTTTCTGAAAAATGTTTACCTTAATATTGAAGTAAATATACGGAACCCTAGGACCGTATCAATATTCTCCATTTTTATATGGGCTACTCTTTGATGTATTCTCTTTCTTTTGACATACGTTTGGTTTTGGAAGGTCTGCTCCATATACCCGGACACCAATTTTCACCTTAATATTAAAATAAATTATACGGAACCCTAGGACCGTATCAATCTAGTCCATTTTCGTATAGGCTACTCCTTGATGTATTCCCTTTATTTTGACATACGTTTGGTTTTGGAAGGTCTGCTCCATATACCCGGACACCAATTTTCACCTTAATAATATAATAAATTATACGGAACCCTAGGACCCTATCAATCTACTTCATTTTCATATGAGCTACTCCTTGATGTATTCCCTTTCTCTCGACATACGTTTGGTTTTGGAAGGTCTGCTCCATATACCCGGACACCAATTTTTCTGAAAAATGTTTACCTTAATATTGAAATAAATATACGGAACCCTAGGACCGTATCAATCTTCTCCATTTTTATATGGGCTACTCTTTGATGTATTCTCTTTCTTTTGACATACGTTTGGTTTTGGAAGGTCTGCTCCATATACCCGGACACCAATTTTTCTTTTTTAATATTAAAATAAATATACGAGACCCTAGGTTTATTTTATTTTATTTTATTTTATTTTATTTTATTTTATTTTGTTTTGTTTTGTTTTGTTTTGTTTTGTTTTGTTTTGTTTTGTTTTGTTTTGTTTTGTTTTGTTTTGTTTTGTTTTGTTTTGTTTTGTTTTGTTTTGTTTTGTTTTGTTTTGTTTTGTTTTGTTTTGTTTTGTTTTGTTTTGTTTTGTTTTGTTTTGTTTTGTTTTGTTTTGTTTTGTTTTGTTTTGTTTTGTTTTGTTTTGTTTTGTTTTGTTTTGTTTTGTTTTGTTTTGTTTTGTTTTGTTTTGTTTTGTTTTGTTTTGTTTTGTTTTGTTTTGTTTTGTTTTGTTTTGTTTTGTTTTGTTTTGTTTTGTTTTGTTTTGTTTTGTTTTGTTTTGTTTTGTTTTGTTTTGTTTTGTTTTGTTTTGTTTTGTTTTGTTTTGTTTTGTTTTGTTTTGTTTTGTTTTGTTTTGTTTTGTTTTGTTTTGTTTTGTTTTGTTTTGTTTTGTTTTGTTTTGTTTTGTTTTGTTTTGTTTTGTTTTGTTTTGTTTTGTTTTGTTTTGTTTTGTTTTGTTTTGTTTTGTTTTGTTTTGTTTTGTTTTGTTTTGTTTTGTTTTGTTTTGTTTTGTTTTATTTTATTTTATTTTATTTTATTTTATTTTATTTTATTTTATTTTATTTTATTTTATTTTATTTTATTTTATTTTATTTTATTAATCTTATTTTTAAAAAGTATGTGATCTCTATTTGGTCGGGTTACAAATTGGCTTCTAACTTTGGCTGCTAACTTCACACCGGTTGAGGAGATAGAGTTATGCAGTTAGAAACCATTCAATATGGAACTTTTGCAGATTTTTGTCGTTTTGACTCGGCGCGAAACGGCACATTCACTTTGACACTTGTGCAGTTACTACGCAGAACATTTAATAATCTAATAAATAAAATCGTAAACTTCGCATGTCTGTACATTAAAGATATTTGCAAAAAAATTAATTGGGGGTCTAAGGATAAGCAACAGAACACATTTCGATCATTTTTGAAATCTTTGTCTGTTTGTCTGTTTATCTGTTTGTCTGTTTGTCTGTTTGTCTGTGAGTTTGTGCACGCATCACTTAAAAACTACTGAACGGATTTTGATGGACTTTTCACAAAAACATGGTGCTTAACTCAACTTAACATTTAGTCTTTATTTCATCGCAATCGGCTAACTCAATCAAAAGTTATAGACATTTTTAGTTTTCAAATACATTAGTTAGGTAAGGTTATTATGCAATATATTGCTTAAAGTAGTATTTCCGTACCTACTATTCAGATTGCGATGAGTTTGGATTACATTTGGAGCTGTGAGTAGGAATTGGAGTAGGAGTGGGCGTGGGCGTGGGCGTGGGCGTGGGCGTGGGCGTGGGCGTGGGCGTGGGCGTGGGCGTGGGCGTGGGGGGGTGGGATTGAGAGCGGAACCGGAGCTGGACCGGAGCGGGAGCGGGTATGGTACCAGTGTAATTTGAGTGTTTGAAAATTCGCATAACTTTTGACTGAGTTACCCGATTACGATGAATTTGTGGTATAGGTATGCAACAAAGAAATGTTGGTCGGAATTTGGACTGCGATGGATTAGTTACGAGGACTACATTTGGAGAGATGAAGGAAAGAGGTTTGAGGGGAGAGCTGAGGAGAGGGTTGAGAGGAGGGTTGAGGGGAGTGTTAAGGGAAGGGTTGAGAGGAGTGTTGAGAGGAGGGTTGAGGGTAGAGTTGAGGATCTGGATCTGGACCTGGAACTGGAACTGAAACTGGAACTAGGCCTGGGCCTGGGCCTGGGCCTGGGCCTGGGCCTGACCTGGACCTGGCCCTGAACCTGGACCTGGACCTGGACCTGGACCTGGACCTGGACCTGGACCTGGACCTGGACCTGGACCTGGACCTGGATTTAAAGTCTGAGTGGAAGTGGGAATTGGAGCGGATCCTGTAGTCCACGCGAGCGGAGCCGCGGGCACAGCTAGTTTACTTAATATTAGCGTCAATATTTAGTAATAATTAAATGTTCTGCCGCCGTGTGGTTTCCGGTAGAGTAGAATAGGACCACTCCAACTCTTCCCGTGGATGTCGTACAAGGCGACTGAGGGAATACATTATAAAACATCAGTCAGGCCTGCCCAACCCGTCTGGCCAGTGCGGGGAGTGTAGGCCAAATCCTCCTTCTGTCTCCGGCAGATGAGAGAGGGTTGTGCTCCTGCAGTGGAGACAAAAATAACCTGATGGAAATGTTCTGCGTAGTAACTGCACAAGTTTTATTGCGAATGTGAACGAGTTGCGGCTCCCGGAGCCGCCATCTAGTAGTACATAGAGATCGTTGCAAATCCCCTACGTGTTGTATTATCTGTATGTATCTGACATTCGAAGCAAACTTCCGAAGCGCTACGCGGGTCTTAAGTCCTAAGTTCCACTAAATATTACGTAAAATATAACTATTTCCCATTCTAGAGCCCAACGGCCTCGCGCGCAGCGACGGCAAGAGGCCCGGCGGAATGACGTTGGTGCCCTGGCAGGTGGGACGCAACATGCGTCGACAACTTGCACCGTCCCACCTGAGCTCGACATCAATTACAGCAGGAGGAACGGCTGCAACCGCTGAGGCCGCGAAGCGCCGAAAATACTCTTGTCTTGGTGACAGTTCAGTGACAGACTTTCTTTCTTTCTTTTTAGTTATGTTTTCGTTGCGTTCGCGGTCGAAACGCTTGGTCCGTGAGGACAAGACACCCACCGCTTACTGGGCCAGTTAAAAAGAAAACTAGTCGAAACCACGGGCGACAAGGCTGGCTCGTTCCTCAATCAGCGTATAGGCATTGCAATACAGCGAGGAAACGCAGCCAGCATTATCGGTACCCTATCGGCAGCGATCTAGGGGACATTTTCCATTAGGTTTTCTAACTTTTAAATGTTAGTAATTGAAATAATATATATTAATTATTTCCCTAACATCTGTCATCGAAAGTTAATCTATGCAAGTCGGACGGCCATGGCGTTTCGTTTCACGCTCCGACGCCGTTCGGAAGAAAGCCTACATAATTTGAATTTCTCCTCATTTGTGCGCTAATGAGGGGAAAATGAAACGCAACCGGTTATCGACCACCACGGCTTTACGGACGATTTAACATTATAAATAGATTGAAATTAAAACAGTTTTACATCAAGGCGTAACCTTAGTCAAATGGTTACATCATTTAAGTATTTCGTCTGCCGGATCCTGAAAGCTGCTTACCATCACCATAAAGTTTTTTCCGAAAACAACAGTCTGGTATCTCCACCCAGGATGATGAAGATTTGAAGGAGACGAGTGTCACTTCTTTACCTAGTTATCATCATCATCATGTCAGCCCTAGACGTCCACTGCTGGACATAGGCCTTCCCCAATGAACGCCACCACACCCGGTCTTCCGCTCCATCAGTCCACCTTCCTCAGGCCGTCGGTCCCCCCCACCGGTCGTTCTCACCCTGCGACAGATGTGGCCCGCCCATTGCCACTTCAGCTTGCTATCCTTACGTAGTGATATCTAGTATTCTCTGCCACGACAATAAACCGCGCCCTGACTACGTTTCCACTAAGCTTGTAATAAAATTAATTGTCCGAGAGAGTGTTGCAAAATAGTTATAATTACGTGTGCTATTCTACCATTAGCCAGCTCATTAAGTCACGCGCCGCCGGCTTACGTGGGAAATGAATGTTATTATAATAATAATAATAATAATAATATTTATTTAGGTTCAACAGACATATTTTCCTTATTTTCTAGGTACATGGGTCTTATGTCTACAATGTGGTATTAAATAAAGTAACAAAAAAATATGCATCGTTTCCTTTACACGTGGCAGCTGGTGTTTAAAATGGGATAAACCTGTACTATAAACACCAGCTATAAAAGTGATATCAGACGAGAAGGCGAGCGGATAGGCAATGTCGAGTGAGTTGAGGAAGGAGAAATGTTAGATAGACAGTATTACTTTTAAGTGAAAATGATGTTATAAGGAGCAGCATTAACGAGTGTGTGTGTGTGGGGGTGGGGGGGGGGTGTGTATGTATGTATGTATGTATGTATGTATGTATGTATGTAGATATATGTATGTATGTATGTACGTATATGTATATATGTATTTATGTGTTTTGCAGGAGATGTTGATAAATCGGTGCTTTTTAGTGTGTGAAAAGGTGGGTAGGTATATTGTGTCCTTAAGTTGGGTAGACTTGCAGGGTGTGTTTCACGATAGTGGGAGCAGTAGATTTTCTGTTCTGTCGTAGTTTAGGGATAGGAGGTATTTAGTTACTAGCTGTTTGAAGAGGTTTTTATTGAGAGAGTGGAGATTAAGAGAAGAATGCAGTCTATTGTATAGAAACGGCCCTAAAAAAGCAAAGAATTTATGACTGAAACTGGTCTTACAAATAATTGACGGGATAACAAGATGGTTGCGTTTAGTACGAGTGAAGGGGTCGAAGACTGTGAGGGAGTGCTGTTTGAGGGTGGTGTATAAGATAAATAGTTGTCGAACTGAAAGGACTTGGCAATACGAATAGAGTTCAGAGGTAGGAAATAGGAAAGGCTTGAACGTGGAGACCTTTAAGATCGCTCTCTGGGCACGTTCGGCTTGAAGCAGATGAGTTTTGGATGCACCACCCCAGGACGTGATGCAATAAATCAACAATGACTGACAAAGAGTAAAATAAACCATTTTCATAATGCAGGGATTGGCTACGTGGCGAAGATGTTTGAACACAAAGATAAGTTTGCGGACTCTAGCAGAAAGAAGGTTTATATGGGGCTGAAAGGTTAAGTTGGAATCAATAATGATGCCAAGGTATTTTATAGTATTGGTTTGTTCGAGATTGGGGCAGTCACAAGCGAAGAGAGCTGGGTCATGTGAGGAGTGCGCGAAGATAGAGTAGGTGGCTGGGTGCGAGAAGGGAGGGTTGCGAATGGAGAAGGGTATGAATTTAGTTTTACTGACATTAAGAGTGAGAAGATGACTGTCAAGCCATCGTGAGACAATGTCAAATCCCAATTGACCGAAGAGATAGGTGTCATTCCAATTTCTGGCAGAGAAAAGAAGCGCCGTGTCATCAGCGAAGGAGATGATTTTACAATTTGAGAGTTTAAGGCTACAGAGGTCGTTAATATAGACCAGAAATAGGCTAGGTCCTAGGATACTGCCTTGAGGAACGCCATAGTCAATCGGAAGAAAGGCACTAGTGAGGTTATCAATGGATACACTTTGGGATCTGTTAGTGAGATAATCTGTGAAGAGAGAAAGTTGAGTGTCCCTGATGCCTAGAACTTCCAGTTTATGAAGTAGGATGGGGATCGAGACCGTGTCAAATGCCTTGGCTAGGTCAAGGAAGATAGCCAGACACTTATTCCCTTTGTCGATATTGGTGGCTAAATGGCTGGTCAGCTCGTGGACAGCATCGGCTGTGGACCTTCCTGCTCGAAAGCCATATTGATTAGGGGATATTAGTTTTTTAGTTTCGAGGAAGTTCATAAGCCTCGTGTTCATGATTCGCTCCAATACCTTTGACATAGCCGGTAGGACACATATGGGGCGATAGTTTGTGGCACGACTTCGATCCCCGGCCTTGAAGATAGGATGGATGAGACCTTTTTTAAAGGCAGAAGGGAATATACCGGAAGAAAGGCACAGGTTGAATATGTGGGTTAGGAGTGGGGCCAATACGTTTTTATGGGTTTTGAGGAGACTGGTAGAAATGTTGTCCCAGCCAATAGCGCAGTCAGCTCTCAGAGAGTCAATTGTACGGACAATTTCAGATTCATCAGTTGAGAGTATTACAAGTGAGTCGCGTTGTGAAATGTTTGGTGTGACAGTGTACTGTGTAGTTGTGTTAGATGCATTGTTTTGAATAAGTTCCGCTAAATTTCTACCAATATTGGAAAAGAATTGATTTACTTCATTTATTGCATTTAGGGGTGATGGGTTTGAGGTGAGGAGTTCACACGCCGGGTTGGTTGTTTTATTGATGTATGTCACATCCTTGATAACTTTCACTATTCACTAACTGAAATGTGTACGTCATTAGCAGATTCTAAGGCGCAAGCCATACAATAGGCGTTGGGCGAGGAAGACGTAAAGACGCGACGCGCGAACGCGTGGACGCTTCTTTTCAAACAACGATCTCTATGTACTACCAGATGGAGCGTTCCAAACAATCGCTCTGTTCCACGCAAGTAGTCACAACTCTTTCACATTCACAATGAAACTTGTGCAGTTACTACTCAGAACATTTAATTATTCACTAAATATTGACATTATTTAACCGTAGCGTGGCTACTTGCGTGGAACAGAGCGATTGTTTGGAACGCTCCATCTAGTAGTACATAGAGATCGTTGTTTTCAAACTATAGAAGTGACAGAGCTCGGGAGCGGACATTGTTACCTTTAGAGTCCCCGCAGACTGCAAACTTTATATCTGCCGATAATTTAGTCGGATTGAGCTGCTAGTGCGCACACTGGGCCAACAAATCGTCATAGTGTGCGCACTTGCATACATCTTTATACTTTTAAGAGCCTGACTAAATTATCGGCCGATATAAAGTTTGCTGTCTGCGGGGACTCTTAGACTACGCTGCGATCTCCGGTAAACATGCGGTCCGATAGAAGGATAAATACGCAATTATAGAAGCTACAGTGAGATAGGCAATGTGCTGGCCATACACACAGATTCTATCAAATACCGGTGGCTCAGATCGCATCGGTGCGCAAAAGGGTAAGGCAAGTCAGGCACGTACTGCAGTCGTAGCAGACTGGCGTTCATCATATCATCTTCATATCAGCTCTTAGACATCCACCGCTGGTCAAAGTCAAAGTCAAAATTATTTATTGCATATGAGTACACACGTCATTTTTTTTATCAACTACCGCTTCCTAGGTGTTAGCGCTGTGAAGAAGAAACGGCATAACAAACTTCACGCAACACATCTTTTAAAAATCAAGTTTGCATACAATTAATAAAGATTTTGCGAAGCTGAATTAACATTAGTACCAGGCATCTTTGTCATTCAAATAATCAGGCTTTCTTACAAAGTTGTTTTTTAATGTGAATCTTAGACTTTCTGTCCGTCATATTTAAGATTTGTTGTAGAAGGGTATACATTGCCCCGTGAACGATTTGCTGACCTTACTTAGTCTTAACCCTGGTAAAACAAGTTTATTTTTATTTCTTGTATTATAACCCCAATAAACGCCAGCACACCCGGTCCTCCGCCCTCTTACGTATAGGAGTGCCGCGTCTTCGCGCTTCCTCGCGCGACGACGGCTCTTCTGTGTGGTATGCGCCTAAGATAGTCGCTCACGGGTTACACACGCCAGTAGTCGAATAAATAGTTTTTGAATGAATTTGGCCACAACCTTTGCATGACCCAAAGGAGGAGCATGAAAAGGTTGACGGGTGTGATAAAGGGCTAGTGACGTGAGAGGGCTAGGACAAACATAAATTGATTGAAATGTGTTCTGTTGCTTATCCTTAGACGCCCAAATTTTTTTTGCAAATATCTTCAATGTACAGACACGCGAAGTTTACGATTTTATTTATTACATTTATACATTACATTTAGTATATAGTGTATTTTAGTTTGTATATATTATATAAGTATAGTAAAGTAGATTTAGTAACGAAGGTAGAGAAGGGTATGTTGCGTTGGTTTGGAAATGTTGACCGTATGAATGAAAGAAGAGTTACAAAAGAAATATACCGTGCGAATGTGGAAGGAACTACAGCTAGAGGTCGCCTAGGAGGACATTCAAGGATTAAATTAGTAACGTCCTCAAAAAGGCTGCGATCCGCAGTGAAAAGAATAATAGGAGGTGCATGAAAAGGTTTATGGATGTGAGTGAGGCAGGTGTGTCAGGATCGCGCAAAGTGGCGAACCATCGTCTCTGACTACCGCTTTGAGACCAAAGCGTGAGCATTATGTATGTATGTACCTATATATTAATTTTTGTCCACTACTGGCGCTATCTAGCGTTACTCAAACCTTGAGTGACCACGAGATTTTATATTAAACGACTAGCTGGTGCCTGCAACTTCGTCTGCGCAGGATTAGTATTTCGAGTAGCTTATATTAGCGTGGCGTAGAAAAGAACTAACATTATGACATTAAAATTATAATTTTATGGCGCACGCTAAAATAGCTCGCAGATAGCAGATTTTTTCCTACTTACTTGATATTTTGGACAATTCCCACAATATCTTTATAAATTGTAGCCTATGTGTTATTCTGATGTATAATAAGCTATATTATTGTAAAGTTTCATTAAAATCCATTCAGTAGTTTTTACGTGAAAGAGTAACAAACATCCATCCATACTTACAAACTTTCGCGTTTACAGTATTAGTAGGATTGATCGACAAAATTTACTGGAACAATACATTATAGAACAATTCTGGAAATTAATACAAAAAAAATATTATTTTATTTTTAAAAAATATTGTCTAATGGTTGTTGGAAAGTCTTTATTCCAAGATATTTCTGAGAAAGTTAACACAACTGCTTACTTTTTGCTAAAAAGCAGGTCACGTATTGAAATCAAAATCTTTTCATTCAAAGTCTCAAGTTAAGTTGAGAAACAAGAAACCTACTAATAAAATTTAAGTACTACATTATGACGAGATTTCACTTACATTAGTTAATTAAGTGAACACTTACTTCAGCGCATTTACGAGAAGACATTTTCTCGTACACAGTAGTATGCAACAAGTAATGATATATAACCGTGGTTCTCAAACTTTCTTTCTCGCGTACCCCATATCATCATCAGCTAAAACACTACTGCTGAACATAAGCCTCCCCAATAGAATGCCACTTTTGGTGGGCTGTCCATTGGGGGGTTTGCCATAATCACCACGTATGGCTGGCGGATTTGTGAACGTAGTAATGATATACAAAACTCAGGAGAACTCTGCTACTCGTCCCTGGTAAAATTATTTCTTAGTCGTCTTGACGTTAGCTATGGGAAGATTAGGGGTGCCTTATTCTAGGTACCACATGGCAAACGGTACCCCTTACATATTATAGGAATACTATGAAGTATCGATGATACTGGCACATTTATTTCTACGTCACACTGACATATTAAATAAATAGGGGTACTGGCTGGAATTAACCCGTTCGCAGACAGGTCTATAGGGACGATTTCGGTCGACGTCAAACCCCACATCATGTCGGTAATCTCTTGCGCCAGGTCCAGATACTTGATTTTATTACCTGTTTCGGCCTTCACGAGATTCTCGTCATACGGGATTGTGACGTCAACCAAAAACGCCCTAGACTGCGCCCGGTCCATCACCACAATGTCAGGTCTATTCGCGAGAATAGTTCTGTCTGTGATGATGGGCCGGTCCCGGTAGAGCTTGACGCGGTGGTTCTCGAGCGTTATTGTATTATGACAGCCTCTGATCGACGAGGCCATGTTTATTATTATTTTTAGTTTTGTTAAATCAAAGGTCGTGTTAATAAAATTGTATCGCTTGATTTGGGCAGACATCAGATTTGAGAAGGCCTATGTCCCGCAGTGGACATCTAAGGACTGATATGATGATGATGACTTTGAGGTTGATCTACTTTTTTGAAGCCGTGTGGTTTCCGGTAGAGTAGAATAGGACCACTCCAACTCTTCCCGTGGATGTCGTACAAGGCGACTGAGGAAATACATTATAAAACATCAATCAGGCCTCCCCAACCCGTCTGGCCAGCGCGGGGAGTGTAGGCCGAATACTCCATCTGTCTCCGGTAGATGAGAGAAGGTTGTGCTCCTGCAGGGGAGACAAAAATAACCTGATGATGAATGATGAAAATGTAAATTTAATGGGAAAGTATTATCAAATAGGTACATACTTAATCGTAATATTCATCCTTTCAAACGTGCGAATATTTCTCTACATGTCAAGTCGTAACATATTATAATGACACGAGTAGGTAGTGAAGAATATTGTCACGTGTGCAATGGTAAAACTGCAAAATTGCCATTTTGGGAACTTTACAAAAAATGCCTTAGTGTTATGCCATCTGCAGTACTTATATTTTGCGAGACTGGTGTCGATTAGGCGTTGAGAAATTTCTCTAAAGCGTCTGCAATATTCACTTACCAGGCCTGTTTCAAAAATAGTTTGAGAACCGCTATTGCAGATGATACCCGTGGATACTATTTACTACCTCTGACTCCGCCCTTTAGGTATAAAAATATACGACGCGACAAGGCCCCGACTGCCGGGGCACCTAGGCGAATCACGTACGGCTGTCAATGTTGCGTGATTTAGCGGTTCAACGTAACATCGACTTTCTTCCATGCGCGGAGGATTCAATTTGGCTTGCATTGAATTTTGTAAGTACGTAGCTTTCTCAGCGAGTGCGCCTTCTGTTCTTGTGCTATTACTTATTCTGTGGCCTTACCTACCATGGGATCTTCAGCAGATTGTGACGAATAGGAGGGTTTTGAACATATCTTAACACCATCTTTAACACCTTAAATATATAAAATCTTTTCATCTCAGATGGTTATACAACTCTATTACGTATCACAGTACCATCTAAAAAGTTTTATGAGTTTGCTTGAAGATATCTTCGGATCTACGTAACCGATTTTAAAAATTCTTTTACAGTTTAAAAGCTGGATTATTTAGAATTATCATATGCGATTTTTTTACATCAGAAAATTATTGATTCTCCTCGAGAAACACGAAAGATTTAAGCAACGACGCAGGTCGAAATTATAGTCTTCTATTCTGATGTCTGCTGAAATGTTTCCCACAGCATTTTAGTGAGAAATTCTAACTCCTCTCTTATAGATATATCTTTTACTCGAATCTCATTGTTCGGTTTATGTGTAAGTATATGCTATTGGGTCATCTTGACCTGGATTTGGTTCTAAGATTATGATGGTGTAAGTTTTAATATCTATCTAGTGCTGGCGCTTTTTACGTCGACGTAACTTATTACAACCCGCGCGCGAGGATCTCGCCCTTTCGGTCGGATTTCATTCCCCAGAGCGGTGTCGCACGTGTTTTGTTTGCGTCAGACAACGATCTCTATGTACTACTAGATGGAGCGTTCCAAACAATCGCTGTGTTCCACGCAACTGCAGCTCCGGGAGCCGCAACTCGGTTAAATTCACAATGAAACTTGTGCAGTTACTACGCAGAACATTTAATTATTTACTAAATATTAATGCTATTTACCCGTAGCGTCATTTCCGTTTCCGTTAACCCCTCCCATCCGTTTTTTCAGTAGCTACCAGTATCATCTCTGTTTCCTTAATAAATTGGTTTAAATTAACACAGCCATTTATATTTTCTTCCAGGGTAACGACATCTGCGTACAAAAAACGTCAAAATTCCAAGGTATTTATACATCATTACTCAAAAACAATGGATCGCTCGCGGCTTCCCACAAGTGTCATGTGAACTGACGTGGTGGTTATGTTACAATGAATGGTAACCGTTGTGGTTACTGCGACCTTTCTGTGGGACGGGACTATGGGAGGGAGATCAAAAATGAAGACTGCAACTTTATGTATCGACGCAATAATGCAGACACTCTAACACACACTATGAACATACTCATCATCATCATCAGGTTATTTTTGTCTCCACTGCAGGAGCACAACCCTCTCTCATCTGCCGGAGACAGACGGAGGATTTGGCCTACACTCCCCGCGCTGGCCAGACGGGTTGGAAAGGCCTGATTGATGTATTATAATGTATTCCCTTAGTCGCCTTGTACGACATCCACGGGAACAGTTGGAGTGGTCCTATTCTACTCTACCGGAAACCACACGGCAGTACATACTCATACTCATTTATTTCAACCTTTTGGGACATTGAGAACTCTAGGCTAAGTCGACATCGTTTTGTTTACATTTTGTTTCACATTTATGCATGGCTGGCGTTAACGCGACCATTATGAATACATGGCAATGAGCGACCAGTTTCTACGTTAGAAACATTAAGCAGCGGTAGATGGCATTGTCAAACATACAAGATAAAATTATTATAAATATCAATAGATATGCATTATTAGCTGCTGTAAAGTGGCATTTATGGGCTCGATTCTGAAGGCACAACGTTAAAATTTTACAGCACTAAAACTGTTGCTATCCTTGTCACACAGTATTATGAAGATAAAGACGAAACCAATTTTAGCGCTGTCAAATTTTAAATGTGGGCCTAATAGGCCCGATTTTGAAGACATTCGACGTAAACAAATAATCTGTAGTGCTGTTCTCTAAAATACAAACTCACGAGCGAGTCTCACTCAAGTGATTTCACTCACTTTGAAACCTAACTATTGGTAATTCCGTAAACATTCCAGAGCATTATTGAAGTGAAATGAACAAAGAACTCGCTTCACGTCGACAGTGCTCTAGAATGTTTACAAAATGCCAATGGATTAGGTTTCGAAGTGAGTATAGTCACTTGAGTGAGACCCACAGATGTGAGTTTGTATTTTCGAGAATAGAATAGAATATAGAATAGAATACATTTTATTTCAGACATAATCCATATGTGTTAGTAACAAATATCTTATTCACTAATGTTAGTATAATACACAATATTAAAAATACTTCAAATATAATTTGACTGCCCGATACTGGGCGGCGAGGCTACTTGACTGCATGCAGTCGTATCCACCGCCCCAGCATCGGTGAGTCCCACCGGCCAGCCAGCACGTCCAGGATCCTGTCGGGGCTGGCGCGCACCCGAGCCGTCATAGAGGCGCACCGTTTACGCATGATGGCATCGAAACCATCAATCCGTGCCAGCGCGAACATACCGGAGGCACTGCAGTACCGCGGCAGCCCCATCAGCACCCTGAACGCGTTGTTGTATTGAACACTACTGATTCCGAATTTGCAATTGCAAAAAATTTACATCGTTGTGCGTTTGTGTATACAGCGTCTGCGCTTTTTTGCGTCTGTCACTTCGCTTGAATCCAATTTTTAATTCAGCCTTGTTTTCGATTGCAATCTAGACAGCTCAAAGCTACAGGCCACGGTGCCCCCTGAGCTCCATGGCCCCGGGGGCGCTGCCCCACTTTGCCCTAGCGTAGCCACTGCATCACGATTTCGTCATTTCATAGAAGTAACTGAGGCGCAGAACCACTGCAATTTTCATGCAACGTAAGATTGCAGTTAAAAAAATATCATCTTTATGATGTGTGTTGCTTAAGCAGAAGTAACTTTATGTACTCAAATGCAGTGCTTAGTTTCGAGTAACAGTAACTCTAATTTAGTGCATCGATTACTAACATTATAAAAACAATGCATTCCAAACACAATTAAGTGCAAAGTTGTTTTCAAAGGCATCATTCTTTATTGCACATGAGTACACTTGGTACTTTTATACACTTTAATTTATTATCGAATGCAGCTTCCATGTATTAGCGCTGTGAAAAAGAAGCGGTGCAACATATATTTTAAACTCAACTTTGTATACAATAATAAAAAGATTGTGCGAAGCTGATACCAGGCATCTTTTCATGTATAAAATCTTTTTTTTATATTAGGCTTTTTTGCAAAGCTGTTTTTTTTAATCACCTTTGCTATATCGGATTTGTTATATTACTCAGAAAAACGAATATAATACGAGGTTATATTCATTATTCTAAGTTATATTATGTCCTCAATAAAACTTGTATGTTTGATAAATTATTAGATTATATATCTAAGTCGAAGGTTAAATTATATGTAATAGCGATCGCTTGTGAGTTTCTTTGAAAATCTTCAACCCCTTTTATACAATCCTTAGATTATATACAATCTGATCAAATTTTTTAAATAATATGTCAATATTAGATTATAAAACAAACTTTTTTAGTTTCTATAAAATTTTCTTTAAGATACGCCATCCATACGCCTATTGCATTAAATTCGACGATATACCTCATATATGCCTCATATCTATGATGATCATACCTTTTCTGTTTTGTTTTAATAATTTCATGACCTGTGAAGAGAGGTGAAAGTTATTATTAAGCCCGATTCCATCGATTCTGAAGACAAGCATTTTAAAGACAATACTAAAACTATTTCTATTCCTGTCAAACAGTATTATAAAGACAAAGACAGAACTAAATCTTAAAATTAGCTGTAAAATTTTAAGCATTACGAGTAAGATATAATTTCTGAAAGATCTTTTCAAAAAATAACACGCAACACTAAGTTAATCTATTGAGCAACCAACAAGTTGGTGATCTAAATCGAATTGCAAATTATTCTGAGTCATTGCTTTAATACAGTTATATTGTAATCAAAATCATAATGAATACAGCAACTTTTATTATACAACATCTATTCAAAATCAGTAAAGTTGCTTTTCAATTTACTGGACCGTTCCACCTATTTATTTGTAATTAAACTAAAAAAAACTTGAATTATTAATGTAATTATTCATGTACCAAAATAAAACCCTAATTTATCGATAGTTATTGATAAAGATTACTTATTTATACTCTTAGGGACACTTGTTAAAAAAAGTTTCAGGAAGCAAGCCAAACTTTTATTATGTTTTACAAATATTTCAAATTTAGTCAACGCACTCAAAGTTTAAGGTTTAGTATCCAGCTAATTCGGAAGCTGAAGGATAGTGTGACCTGACCATACCGCATCTATCTCGATCTATATTCAACGTTTTCCTCTTTGATGCTATGTCTTTCTCTAACACTATCCTTTTCTTCAACAAATCCTGTCTAATCCTCTCTGCATTCCTCAACTGTCCGAGCAAAGACGTCACGGTCTCGTGAATTTTTCTCACTTCTTCGATCAGT
Organism: Esperia sulphurella; assembly: GCA_947086405.1. Taxonomy (NCBI): domain Eukaryota; kingdom Metazoa; phylum Arthropoda; class Insecta; order Lepidoptera; family Oecophoridae; genus Esperia; species Esperia sulphurella. Next base: position 698,591 of record OX352280.1, read on the forward strand.
CCAAGATGAGGTTGATCTCTAACGCTTTCACCATGCGGTCGCCAGTTGTTTCTATTATCAAGCCTCGTTTGAGCCAATTTCATCGCTGCATCCATCTTCTTAATAGAATCCTGCAAATTATCAATTAAAGATTCCATGTCGGCTAATCTTTGCAGAGTATTCCTCAGTGTCTCTTCTAATTTCGTGCATAGCTCTTGAGTGATCGCTACTGTTTCAGCCAGTGCCATGTCTGTCCTGTCCGCTTGGGTCCGTAGTTTTCTACCTCCCTTTACGAGAATAGCATTAAGACTGCCACGTAGATCCGCAGATTTCTGTCTAGCTGCTTCACAGCTCTGAACATTTTCTCTGCAGAAAAACTCCCAGTACTCCAAAGGAGCAGAATTTTCTCCGAACCTGGTCGCTCCAGGTCTGAACAGAATTGTATTAGATTTAGTGGTAAGGCTTAAGTTAAGAGATTCTGTATTGTAAGCCATAGTTTTGTCGCACCAATCATATTCAATCCTGTGTTTCGCTGCTTTATTGATAACCATTTGCTCTTCGATCTGCTCTAAAGTTTTCTTCATAGTTGCTCTGACCTCATTGACAAAGTTCATCTCTTTGATTAACTCCTGCTCAGCGATATCTGCAACTAAATCCGGAATAAATCTATTCGATCGAAGATCTAAACATTCCTTAGAAATTGATTCAGGCAACATAAGACATCTCGATGCTCCTTTTAGACGTTGCCTTTCTATTTCTAGCAATTCCACTTCTTCTGTGATAGCTCTGCAAGCCCGTTCGACTTCTACCTTCCATCTGAATATATCTCTCGCTTTCTGTTTGAGTCTCTTCTCATTATTGCTCTGCTGTTTATCTATATTCCCAAATGCTTGCATCATTGCTGTCTTAGCATTATAATCTACGATATTCGATTCAGTTATAACTTCTTGATCCAAAACTTCGTTGTTATGTCGTCTCCATTCGCTTAAAGAGTACCTACTAAGGGAATACTTGTTAACGCCAGGTCGTGTTCCAGTCATATCAGCGAGAGATGTCCAGTCTACCTTTCCATCAGGTCCTGGCTTCAGTCCAGGTAAATATTCTTCACCAGTGGGGGGTCTAGATGTCGCTAGTGTTGGTTGTGGTTCTGGAACTGAAGATGGAGTTTGAGGAGCTTCCTCTTTGGCTTGGATTTCTTCCAAAGCCTTCTCAGGAGTTTTCTCTGCTTTAATAAAAGCGCCGATGTCATCACAGATTTTAGGGCACATGTCGGCGTCAGGGAATGTTGTTAGAGGGGCTGCCATTCTGGTATTTAGATAGTCAAGAGTGGTGAGTTATGAAATTAATCAGGTAGTAAATTAAGGAAAGGTTGGTATCAAAAAATATATATCACAAAGTTGACGTTTGTAAAAGTGAAGGAACTGTCAAGTATTGCTTTAATTTTGTTTTAAATGCTAAATGGCATTCATATAAAATAAACGTTTTTGCAATACTTTAGGTACAATAAAAGGAGTTTGAATCCAAATAGTTTGGTTATTTATGCTTTCAAATAATTTGCTAGCCATTGCAGGGGGTTTTTTATTCCTATGTTATTCTTGAGTTTTTGTGGATCGTGTGTGTTTATCTTATTCTTAAGTTATTCTTTCCCACAGGACCATACATTCCCACAGTAAAAATACCCTATGTTCATCTCCAAGAAAATGCCCGATGATCTGTTGGATAATCCAGCGTATTGAACAACATAACCACAAAATGTTTTTTTTTAGTTCGGGTAAATCAAACGCCGTGTGGTTTCCGGTAGAGTAGAATAGGACCACTCCAACTCTTCCCGTGGATGTCGTACAAGGCGACTAAGGGGATACATTATAAAACATCAATCAGGCCTCCCCAACCCGTCTGGCCAGCGCGGGGAGTGTAGGCCAAATCCTCCACCTGGCTCCGACAGATGAGAGAGGGTTGTGCTCCTGCAGTGGAGACAAAAATAACCTGATGATGATGATGATGAATTTTCGATAAAATCAATCCAGTCCGGGACCAACTTGTACCAAGTCTGTCTGCAGTGGGAATTGAACCCTCCGGCCCTCGAGCAAAGAAAATTAAAATACCAACTCAGACTAGGATGTGAATTGGGAACGAGCGATCGAGGTAAAAGTGGTTAGAAAGTGGTTTCGAGGTGGTCGATACTTACTGTCGCTCGCACGTGTCAATGAAGATTATTAGTGGAGTAGGACAGGGTAGCAGAGAATCTTCTAATAAATAAAAACGTCAACATCGCACACTGAAGATATTTGCAAAAAAATAAAATTGGGGGGTCTAAGGATAAGTCACAGAACACATTTCAATCATTTTTGGAATTTTTTCAAACGCTTTTGCGTCTCGAAAACAAAATATATAATAGATGGTGTTCCTAAGTGGACCGCAAAGTTTGCATGGTAATACAAACCTGTTTTTGCTGCTGGTGACACTTTCATGTACATGTTACCGAGATGAAAAATGGCGTTGGTTTTCGTATGACATTGAGTTGAAATAACATCTTAACAATAGGGCTTCATAGTTTTAACACGAGCACTAAAAGAGTAATAATCGTTTTAAATGTGGTACAATAAAGTTCAAAATTGCATGTAGGAGTAAAATCTATCTAATGCTCGTGCTACCGCTGAACTTTATTATAACACTATTAAATACGATTATTAATTGTCAGCGAAAAATTGTGACAGAAAAAAAAAATTCGCGACACAGTTGCAACTGCTCTCCTTGCAACTTTCTGCGCTGAACTTATTAAATTATAAACTTATTACCTGACATTGGGTGTTTTCCGCCAAAAGTATGAAAGCCAAAATTAATTAATTTCCCTTGTTAGAAAAAAAAAACAATAAGTATATTTCATTCCAGATTAATAGTCCTATGAAAACAAACGCATTTGCGTCTCGAAAACAAAATACACAATAGATGGTGTTCCTAAGTGGACTGCAAAGTTTACATGGTAATACAAACCTGTTTTTGCTGCTGGTGACCCTTTCATGTATATGTTACCGAGACGTAAATAGCGTTGGTTTTCATAGGACTATTAATCTGGAATGAAATATAGGTAGGTACGTATTTAAAAAGTTTAAGATGCATGTGAAGACTTGTTAAACCATACCAGGGCCAATTTTAGAAACATTTTGTATTGTCTGACAGTTATGTCGCGACGAGTCGCGAAACCCTATGCCTTCAACCTCGATATAAATTGATATAAATAAATGACAACACTGAAGCTGCTCCACCTTCTTGATTGTTTATGGTAAGCTTGTTTATGGCAAGCGTCTTTAAAAGTTTGAAGCCACTTGAGAATGTAAAAGTTTTCTTCAATAGAAGCTGAGTGATTTTAATAGTTTTTATTCATTAATTACAATATGTAATGTTATAGGTGATTAAAAACGTTGGTGTTTTCGATTTATTGGAATGATGTATCTGTTACGTAGTTACTATTAAGTAATCTGTGGCCATACTCCCAATTTAGATGCTTATTTTCTTAGCATCAAAATAATATCGATGCCTTGCGCAATATCGATTTGTATCAGGGTCACTCGATCGAAACGGAATCGACAGTACGGAACTGCGACCGTTTCGCCAGATAGATTCAAATCTCTGCCCTTTCACATAATATTTTAGCTGACGAGCGAGGTTTACTTAATAATAAATGTACTCTGTTGAAATAAGATATACGTAATGGCTCAAAAGCTTAGTAACCAAGCCATAACTTACTTTAAAAAAAATAAGACGGCCCAAAATTTTGGAATTAGAACTGTAGGTAAAGGATACTGTTACGGACCTGTTGTTGTTATTATTATATATTCTTTATTGCACAAATTTTAAAAGTAAATACAGATACAAATTTTGTGTACAAAGGCGAGCTTATCTCTAAAAGAGATCTCTTCCAACCAACCTCACAGGGTGTGAGACAAGGCACTATTCTATAATATTTACAGTTAATTTTGCGATTATGGAAAGTGTAAGAATATACTGTATTGTATGTATTTATTTGTTTAAGTATAATGTTAAAACAATGCATGAACTATACCACTACTACATTTTATTCAACTGCACAACTTACCTTCCCTTTGTCAAAGGTTGTATCGATAAGTAACAATACTATAGTACTAATGTGACTTACTTATTATTGTATCTGTGTATTTTTATCGTGCAATAAAGAGAAATTGAATAAGAAAATATTTTTGACTACAATGTCCTTTTTGACTTCCAACTAGTAAAAGTACTTTATAGTTTATAGTTTAATTAGGTATTTCGTCACTATTTCTGCATCTCATAAATTTATTAGGCTTGTCTTCGCTAAAATGATCATTTAACTAGTTAATTTGCTGACAGACGAAACGATATGTTTCAGCCACTTAAAATGCAATATATCAAATAAAGTGTTAAGTCATTTCATTACAGATGCTTCCGCTGTTTGGGATTCCGTTACAAGCGAAACTTTATCTGTCAGTCCACTGGATAAGTCGTAAACTACTAAACCGATTGAGCTGAAATTTAGAACATTAAATGTTAAATTTAATGACAAGAAAATTACAAAAAATTCAGAGACTAATGTATTAATAAAAAACTAAAAAATATTGATGGAACCTGCATTTTTTATGGTACAATACATATATTCTATTTTTATAATAATACTACAGATTAACAATAGCAGGTATATTTGCATTACAACTGGCACGAAAGTCGCTCCATTTGTAACAGTGACTGCAGAGTTTTTCATCTAATTGTGAAAGTACTCTAATAGCGGAGTGGAGTACGGAAATCTTACACAAACGTTGCTAAATAAAGCAAGATCATTGATTTCCATTTGTTCTTTAATGATTTTAACATGATCTACTTTCTATACAGTTATAGTTGGGTCAATCAGCGATTGCACGGCGATAATGATAGGCTATTAGAGATAGTCACCTTCATCTGTGCTATGTGTTAACACACGTTCGATATTCTGTCTATTTTTAAATGTGAGACTTAGAATGTTTGTCTTTGTCGTAGTGTTGTGTTGAAATGTTGTTGACATGTAGTTCATTAGCTAGAGTAGAAACAGGTTAATTTTTCTACTGAATAATCAAAGAACCTACGTCAACTCTGAACAAGAATAAGTAACGCCATTGGGCGTAAGATGGGATCTAAACAAAAACACTTGAAGGGAGCAGCGGAATGACAATAAAAGTATAAAAACAGTAAGGTCTATATTAAAATAACGGAGATCTTGTGATTGTATTAAAATTCCAATGATTTTGGATTTTGTGACTATATAAATTAAGCTTTATGGATTTCCACATTCGTCGTTATTCACCTGTACCCTTCAATTGTGATTTTTCTTCTTCTTGTTGTTGTTTTTTTTGTTGGTAAAAATTTTCTTACTTAATGTTTGCAAAAACACTAACGTTTACATAATAAGATTACAGGTTCAATTAAATTTCACTATTTTACATACATACATAATGCTCATGCCTTGGTCCCAGAGGGGAGGCAGAAACGATGGATCGCCACTTTGCACGATCCTGACACACCTCACTAGCCTCTTCACTATTTTCTAGTCAGTAAAGAAACTAACAACTTCTTAAGATATAATGCTTTGTATTATTTACGACTAAAGAAACTGTATTGGCGATAAAACAAATATTAAATTCAGCTTTCCACGCAGTACGTAACGGAGTGTATCTGTCATCATTATATCACTGCTACTTTTACTTTTTACGGCGATGTCGAGTCGATTTGCTGTAATAAATTTAGTCTACGTGCGTGCCATATCCTCACGTATTTCTACGCCTTTTTTTAGTTACCATGATAATAGATAACACGCATTGCACTGTGAAATGCATGGATGTATTTGTATGTATGTACTTTTAATCGTTAAGTTACTGAAGTTATAACCGGGTTATTTAAACGGTGTCAGGTAGAAAACTTAATAATGACGTAGCAAGAAAAAAGCAAGTCCGGCGACATTTGGAAATGTACAAAAATATACTGCTTTCGTTTATATTTGCCATATGACATACAATGCGATGATCACCGAAGTCTTAGCTTGGGCAGGCGCTTCAGCGATAACTATGTGTATCTAATAAATGATTTATTCTGTTTTAGTTTCTAATAGACTAAGGTTTCTGCAACAATTATAACATCAGATTTTATCACGATATTATGTACGACATCAGTAGCCAATGACAATTTGAATCACGACCTCGATTCAATAATAGTGCTAAATACAAAAACAAGCATAGTCGAATACAATGGCATGGCAGTTAAGTTATTTTTAGAAAGGCTAATCTAACCTTGCATTGAACTTCAATGAACCTGTTCAAATATCTGTTAAAGAATTTTGAGTACCATTACTACAATCTGGATACTTTATTGTTAGTTCATCAAAAGCAGTAAGCTTGAAATTTTCACGATAATATATTTTGTCAATACTGGAATGTACAACCGTAAATTACAACTCGCTTCAAACTACGTAAAAAACTGTAATTAGTAATTCATAAATAAATCATTCTTTACGCTTTTTATATTATATTTAGTCAAGCATTGCGAATTTTTACTTAATAAACAGCATTTTTCCTCTCCTCTCACATCTAGTGCGCTAACTCGCTGTAAATGAGCGTGCGGAGAACTTTTCCGGTCATATAGCGGTTTAGTGAACTGGCACATAGATGAGGTCATAATAACTTAGTAGGTTTTGCTTCATTATTCTCTAGTGTAAAACAGACATAATCATAAATTCTTAATAGTGACTTCATAATTCAAACTATTAAGTTCGCTGCAATAATGAAGGTATAAAAGTTAAAAGTTATTATTTATCAGCTTTCTTGAGTACATTATAAGTTGTGCTAAATGACTGTCAAATCATAAGAAGTTAGCTGTCAATATTTTGACAAACAGCCTCAGCCTCGGTTATAAAGGTGGAAGTGGAGTAGTTTTAGGCAGAATTTGACGTCAAAAAGAGAATAATGTATTCCAATTTTGAAAATAAATATTTTGAATTTGTATTGATTTTGGAACACTATCACTTATGACATCAATGAAATAAAAAAATATTTTGTGTAAGTTTCTTGATTTATAGCACAACCTAACTAAAGTAATATTATTAACTTTGCTAAAGCTGAATTGGATTTTTGAAATTATTTATCATTAATGTAAGTGATGAGCACCTTTAATCCGACTGGATGTGCATAGTTGTGTAATTTGAAAGGAATTTACATCGCATGACAGGCACATTTCACTGGTTACGCCGCGGTTATGCCAACGTTTGCGGTTTGGTCTTATCGCTCATCTTCCTTGAGGTAGTTCGCGATTCCTTTGAAACCATATGTGATATGATAGAACTAATAATTGACTTCACTTTAACTGGAATAACGACATTATTAAAATAGTTTAAGCTTCGTTCACTATCTTTATCTAGCTATATAGTTCACTATCCTTTTATTTCTTAGAGTCTCTCTTGAAAATTACTTATGTTAAAGTTTGGAAATTAGAATTTAATGTTTTGTATAGTCCTGTTTTTATGTCAGTCTTGTAAAATACAATACCAATGTGTTTTTTTGCTTGAACCTCAAAAACCACTAAACATAATTTTTTTAACCCAGTAACTTAAACGACCCATATTTTTGTTTATGAATCATGATCATGAAGCTTGAACGCAAGCAAAGCTAGCCAGTTTATACAATGTGCTGGGAAAGTTTATTTGAGAAATCATTGCAAATGCAGCGCGTCTATAACGTCGCTCGTGAAAATTCAAATAGTCCTCTATCAATCAACAGTGATTTGTTTTGTTCACATCATTGAAAATGCTTGTGAGATTTGGTTGAGATTTTATTGTGAAATTAAAGTATGGGACTGTAGTTTTAAATGATGGGTAAATATTTGCGGTTGCTTTGGTTGTCTTATGAGTTATGTATGAATCAATATCCTTTTGTCAATTCCCTTGTTCCTTATAAACCTTTTCGATGTCAACACTGGTGCTGGTGATGGAATGTATTTGTCTGCTGTTGCTTTTAGACGTACATCATTATGCTGTTGCAATCACCACCGATCATTATCATCTAGTGCTCTGTATAGGTCTCTTCTCTCTCACGCCACTCCGCCTGTTACTAAGACAATCTCGTCTATTGTTTCAGCACCATTTTAACGATGTCGTTTGACCATGAAGTTTGCATTATCTGTATTAAATATAAACTGTAACAGTTTACACTGTTCCCAGGTAAGTTATTGATAAAGATTCATGATATGATAGGCATAACCGGACTTTTAGTAAACGCTTATGTTAATTTAAGTTCTGATTATTGATCATTTCCGTGTTTCACTTTTGACATAAAATATGCAGATACATTGAACTGTGCTCCTATCTGAATCTCTTATTTTTTGATTAGGTTTATTTACCTTGCTTATTTTATTTAAACACTTCAGGCGATACTCTTTGTTACATGAAGTACCTTCTCAAAGATTTTTCCACGCAATCCGAAATGTGGTGAGTTTCCTTATGGTCATAGGTTTGTAGGTGCTTACAATATTCGTTGTACTCAATTGTATTATGTTAAAGTATCCTATAACGGTGACGTTGGAATAGTAAATGGATTATAGGGTAGTATTACATTTGTCAGCTAGGTAGTTAATCCTGTGATAAATGCTGACAGACATTATGTCATATATACTCATGTCTCCACTTGTATTACTAGGTGTGTGTAATGTTTTGTGACTTCACTGAAATGAACACTCACACGGAAATGAAACGAAACCCTAATAATACAATTTGTTTTGTTAATTCATACTTACATCCATACGATATACTTGAAGGACAAGTGACAAGTTTCTTTAAATCTTATCTGCATTGTCAGTTTTAAAACCAGCATTCAGAAACGAGTTTCTTGCGATATTTACTGCAGTTAAGCGTAATGTCTTTATCTCTGCTTTTTATTCATCTAAATATCATATAAATATTAAGATCTACTTGAAATTTTCAACGTATTTACAACGTATGATTTGCGATAATTTTGTTACGAAACCTTTTAACCGTCAAGTACCGTTATAAAAATGTTGGTTTCTTAAGCGTTTTACAATTCATTTTAGACATAAATTATCTCCAGTAAAACTTGTAGCATTTAACAACTTCTGAAGACCACCTTTCATTTCTGCGGGCCGGGAAAGGGACATGACTAGCTAGAATCTAGTCTTTCCCACCTGCCTTGTACCGGATGTTTGGGCCATACACCTGTCCCTTCCCAACATCCTTTTCTAGACATATACTATGTCTATTTGTATTAATTCTATACTTTACGATCTTGATATACGCAGCGAGGCCAGACAGAGCTTTTAAACAAAACTTTCGCTTGCAACATTATCTGTGTTGTGGTTGTTTTCATTGATTGGTTAACCGTGTTTTTGTGATATAGTGATACCACAAACATAGACCATTTACAATTATATAGTCTTAATCAAATTCATAGCCTATTCCATAACATACCCTTAAATTTTCTGTAATTTTTTTAGTTCTTTAACAACGTTAATCATACAAAAGGTCCAGTTTTTCGTCTTATCTCGAAAGCTTAAATATTATGTGAACAATGATACGGAACAATGTTATGCCGTAATGTTACAAAAAGGTTTGAGTTCTTTGTGTCTTGAATTTTGTAATATTCGGCTATTACTTAGCATTCAATCTTCTTAACTATGCAGGTGAGTCGTAAACAAAAGAGAGGCGAAGTAGGTCAGAAACTATTGCCAATGCTGTTTTGTAGTTGCTTCGTGAGTTAACTTTTAAATGGCAAATAACTTAGTTTTAACTTACCAGAAAATAGTTGCACCCAGCCGCAGATGTGAAACACAGTCGTGGACTGACAAAAGAAGAACAACAGCATAGCACAGATCGTAAATAAGGCGAGTGCGACAGCTACACCCACTAACACGGTTGCAATCTTGAACACTAGCCCGTTGATTGAGAAAAACTCATCCAATCGGCCTTTACAGTCTTCCATAGCTTCATCAGCTCTGCACACTTGCCATAATCCAAACTTCCTCGGATACTCAGTCTCTAGATCACCAATCCATTCTGGCGTCACGAAAGCAACAACGCTTATAATCGCGTAGCATATCGTAAATATCGCCCAAAGCACACCTATGGCTTTGGAATTACGGACGTAGTTCGTAGCGTATAAGTGTGACGAATCCACGTACTCGATTTTTGAACCCATCTTGTTTATATCCGGTTGTTTTATTCGTTTTTTTCAAACACTTCACAAGAAATTTATGTCACTTTATTGAAGACACATGTTTCTTTCATTCAGAGAAACTTAATTGTTATATTTTGTCTTAAAGTTCACTTGATTCATGTCTCAAGTGAGAAGTAAAGACGGATAGACCTTGAGGACGTCAGAAACACGACACGAAACTAAGGAAACATGAGCCACAACCTCTCGCCGCGCGCCATTCGGTCGAGTGCAGGCTGGAGTGGGGATAAGTAATCAAGCTACAAGTTTGACCTATTGCCCATTCATTTTTACTTTTTATTATTGTTATAGCGGTTCTTACTATATCTTTTCTTTTAAATTATGTACGACAAGGGTATATTGAATGTAAGAATTCAACTCTTATTCAAAATAATTGCTTTGGTTTTTACGAAACGTTAAATTACAAACGAAAGTAAATAAAACAACACCTACTGCCATCTAGTGCAAGGAATTCGTGTTAAGCAACCCATATGATAGTGACATCTAGCGAGTCCTCTCTGAAGCTTTTATATAATGTTTTCGTATATCTGATCTTATCAAATGATACAATTTTAAATCAAGTTTTATTAAAAGTGAAAGCTGCGTAGGTAGGTAGGTAATCAACCACTGGAAAGTTTACCCCAAATTCACGTTATTGATACTAGTTTATACGAATAAGTTAGGAAGTCTCCTGAAACGTATGTGGATTCAAATAACACGCTGCCTTTAAAACTTGATAGACCTACCTAACCGAACGAAAAGTCAAACGGTGCGTTCACTTATATCGATCAAGGCTTTAAATGTATTGAGTAAAAGAAACCAAGTAATACGAAGCTCTATGCACTATCTCTGTCTTTTAATACAATTAGATACAAAAGTGTTTAAAGCAGTTGTGTTTCGATTGTTTTATTTTCCTTAAGACAATTTTTTAGTGTTTTCCTATAAATCTCGTGAGTTTTCTTCGATTATCATGGTCATATCATCAGTGGCGAGACAATACAGTCTGTTTTGGAAATATTTCGTGTAATTATGTTGCGTAAATAGTGTAAAATCGATCAATATGTCTACTAAAGACAAATGGGTTCGCCGGTTTTCGGTCGATGAAACTTCAAAGCACAAGAATGGCTTCACAATTTACAAAATTACTTCTGTTGTAAGTATTTTTTATGTCTAACATCATCTTTATTTAATTTAGGACCAGATTTTGATGTCATATCTTCGAAATCGCATTCAAATAGTTATCAACAAGCCGTCACAACTTTCATAATCGCGACGTAAATCAATATTTATTCAACCAAAAAACGAAATTCCATCAAGAATTTGGTAGTAAATATTTACAAATCCTTACAAATTTATTGAATTGAGTTTGTTGCCCATTTTTAAAGCCTACTTATAGACCTGTAATGGAGATGACCATAGGCAAATTTTTACCATAGGAAAATCTGTTACCGCGGGAAGCAACAACTTATTCCACACGAGCGAAGCCGCGGGTAACAACTAGTGTGCTATAAATGTAATGCAAATGATATACAGAAGAATGTATACTTTCTACCTAAGTATATGAAAATTATGATATGCTTTCTAGTCTTACCACTGGGCTATACTTAATTTTTATCTTTATATTCCACTAGCTTTTACCCGCGACTTCGTCCGCGTACGTTTCGATATTTACACATCTTGAAAAGTGGCACCACATTGAGCAAATTCACTGCTTTAACATTTAATTTGGTCTCCCGTAGCAATGAGATGTTTTTAGGAGTAAAACTATCCCATGTCTTATTCCAGGACCTAACCTATATGTGTACCAAAGTTCATCGTGATCCATGTAGTGGTTGAAGTGTGTTTGAGTAACAAACATCCAAGCTTTAGCATTTTTAATATATATTTTTTTTAAATGAAAAATAAGAAGTAAGTTACAGAGGATAGTTGGGGCCCTCTTTTAGACATAAAAATGTCTGCCATAGGCCCTCGCGTTTCCATACTTATATCTTAGGTATATATATTTAAACAACGTGTGTGAGTGGTGTGTGTGTGGTCGTGTGTATGATAGTCCATTATTAATTTTAATAGGTACGTTCAATATATATAAATGTGTGATACGATATGTAAGACAGATGTAGTAAGAGTAAATATGTACTTATATTATTATTATTAATATTAGTGGGATTGTTTCTCATTTCAAACAATGTAATAATAGCTCAGCTGTATAGATACCAGTTTTGCCTTGCTACTAAAGAAGGCTACTAAGTGTTTTGGCTACTTTTAGGAAATTGGCAAAAAGGGGTCAAAGGAGGGTTCCATGAAAATAACTAGTTAGTATGTTGAAATAGCAGTGGGCAGGTCGCATCTTTTGAAAAAACGATTACTATTGTGGTAAAAGAGTTCTCGAGTGTAGACTGCGACAGGGCAGGCTTAATGTGGGGCAGGAGTCCTAGCTAGATGGAATGATGAACTGCGTAAGGTGACTGGAGGAGAAAAGCCGAGGAGTGGGTTTACTGGCATGCTTTGAGAGAGGTACAGTTAGTGAGTTTTGGAAGCAGGGCTGAATCTATACACATTTATGTATAGCCCATTGTCAAGACTTTTGTTCTAGATGGTTATTTATGGTCCAGATTACACACACACATTGTTACTTGTTAAATTAAAATAATGACTCATAGCTGCTATCAGTCAGAGAATCAACTCTAATCAGTGCTTATGTTCAACTGTTTGTTCAATGGACAACCACTATGATATTCATCCATAACTTTTCTTGGAAAAACTGTTCAATTTCACGTTGAATAAATATTATATTTAAATGTATAAGCATTTTGGACATAACACATTAATTTCATATATATACAACCTATTGGAATTAAACAAAGATAGGACAATCATCTAGACAGGGACCATCTTGTACAAATTGTACAAAATTGTCTGTCCCCAATGGGCATTCATCCCAAGACCACGCTCAAGTCCAGACCGATCAACTAGGCCAAAAGGACAGTAAAATTAAACTGAATAAACAATCAAATTGTAAAATTAAATTGTTATAGGGCATTCAGATCTCTTTCAACCTTATCTTTATGTCACATACACCTAGCTGCTGCAATAATCGTATCTTCGACCTTCCAGCTCTTCCCCATAGACTCCCCCGAAGTTCTGACCGTCGTGTCAGTCTGGAAGCGGTACAGCGACGTGCAGCGCTTGCACAAGAGCATGAGGTCACTGCACGCGGGGCTGCACCTCCGCGGCGCCTTCCCCCCCCTCCCTAGATACAGTTACTTCAAGAGGTTCCAGCAGGAGGTATGTACACTACCTCCCCCAACATTCTCCTGTATGTAAAATTAATTGGGTAGTATTTTTACTTAGTATTTACCTATGTTCTAAAATTATAAATTTCTTTTTTTTTATCTGCAGTACTATGTCTTTCTTATTTTCCTTCTGAAAGTTTGCCTGGAAGAGATTGCTTTAAACGATAAGGTCGCCTTTGTACACTTTCCATAAAACTGTACTTAATTTGTGTGCAATAAAGAGTTTATCTATCGTCAATTCCACGTTTGACAGAAAAAGATGAATTTATACTTATTTTGTGTGCAATAAAGAGGTTATCCATCTATCTATCAGTCGAAATACGTCCACTGCTGAGGCTGTGGTTTTCTTTTTCAGGTAATAGAGGAGAGAGCGAAGACAATAAAAGCGTTACTGGAGTTCATCGCCGACCACAAACTGCTGTTCACGAGCACAGACTTTGTTAATTTTCTTCAAGTAAGAGCCATAGACGCTAGACCGATATATTTTTAAAGGATATTTTGGCTCGGTTACAAGACCTTTAAGCCATAGACCGATATGTTAATCGTGGATTCCTGTAGACAAGCCCTACAGCTGCAGAATTGCAATTGCACGAAGTTATTTGAACTATCCCGAGTACCGTGGCGATCATTCATCATCAGATTATTTTTGTCTCCACTTCAGGAGCACAACCCTCTCTCATCTGCCGGAGACAGACGGAGGATTTGGCCTACACTCCCCGCGCTGGCCAGACGGGTCGGGGAGGCCTGAGTGATGTTTTATAATGTATTCCCTCAGTCGCCTCGTACGACATCCACGGGAAGAGTTGGAGTGGTCCTATTCTACTCTACCGGAACTTGCGATCATTAAATATCGCTAAAGCTCAATAAATCCAAAAGACAAATAACCTAGCACTGCTTCAATAATAATAGGTGTCACCAAGGGAATCTAAAAATTGTAGAATTATTGTGTCTCCACAGACCGGGTACCCGGAGCCCGAGGCGCGCGGGGGCGGAGTCATCGCCGCCATCCGGGCGTCGCTCCACTTGCCCATAGAGCAGTGCGCGCCGCTGGAGTACCACACCTCGGATGATGACTGCCGGAGCCCGGCTCATGCAGGTAATGATATGTTTCGGAAATATTTATAAATGTATGTCAAACTCCCAGGTAAAAATGTGGTTTCGATCACTTTAGAGGTTATTTTGACCACCGGGACGCTTGTTATCTGTCGTTCCCTTCCTGCTGAGGATCGCGACCCTGTAAAATGCGCCTCATTGGCCAGGGCACCGCTTCATACAGAGATCCGCCAGCCAGGGTCTGACCCCCTCGTCCTCCGGCACGCCTGCCCTCCACTTGTCCCAGGATGATGAACTTCTCCAGGTCGTGCTTTGGAGACCGCACAATGTGACCGAAGAATAAGTATAGAGGGCGGACTTCCTAAGAGAAGTTGTTCAATTTCTCGATCCCCGGCGGGGATCCATGACAGGCCAATCTATAATCTGCGTTGTAGAGACTCATTAAGAGAAAAGTTTAAAGAAATAAGCATATTAACAGTAGCTGGTCAATTCATTTTAGATAATATTTTATATGTCAGAAAAAATGTATCTCTCTTTTGAGGCACTGTGACAATAATAGTTATAATACAAGAAATAAAAATAAACTTGTTTTACCAGGGTTAAGACTAAGTAAGGTCAGCAAATCGTTCACAGGGCAATGTATACGCTTCTACAACAAACTACCAGAGGAAATCTTTAATATGACGGACAGAAAGTTTAAGATTCACATTAAAAACAACTTTGTAAGAAAGCCTATTATAAAATAAACGATTATTTGAATGACAAAGATGCCTGGTACTAATGTTCAGCTTCGCAAAATCTTTATTAATTGTATGCAAACTTGATTTTTAAAAGATGTGTTGCGTGAAGTTTGTTGCGCCGTTTCTTCTTCACAGCGCTAACACCTAGGAAGCGGTAGTCGATAAAAAAATGACGTGTATAAATGTACCAAGAGTACTCATATGCAATAAATGATTTTGACTTTGACTTTGACTTTGCCTGTCGCATTCTGCGCATTATGTATAAAAAATATGAAATATTGATTATGAAAGACTATTACCGCCTCGTTAGCCTAGTGGCTTAGTCATTGGACTCGAACGCCAGAGGCCTTGGTTTCGATTCCCACTGCGGACAGACAACTTAGTACAATTTGTACAAGTTGGTCTCGGTCTGGATGTT
This sequence comes from Esperia sulphurella, assembly GCA_947086405.1. Lineage (NCBI taxonomy): Eukaryota > Metazoa > Arthropoda > Insecta > Lepidoptera > Oecophoridae > Esperia > Esperia sulphurella. The sequence continues at coordinate 714,309 of OX352280.1, forward strand.
ATAATTGTGGATTGTCCTATCCTTGTTTAATTTCCATAGCACAGGAGAAACTCCTAGTTTGGGATTAGACAAGTGTAATATTTACTTATCATATTTATTTATAACTATCTGTGCCCGCGGCTCCGCTCGCGTGAATTACAGAATCCGCTCCCATTACCACTCCCGCTCTAGCTTTCGCTTCCGCTCCCGCTTCCGCTCCCGCTCCCACACCCACTCCCACTCCAATTCCCGCTCGCAGCTCCAAATGTAATCCAAACTCATCGCAATCTGAATATTACGGAAATACTAATATGTTATTGCATACTAACCTTACCTACTAATGTATTTGAAAACTAAAAATGTCTATAACTTTTCATTGAGTTAGCCGATTGCAATGAAATAAAGACTAAATGTTAAGTTAAGTTAAGTTAAGCCCCATGTTTTTGTGAAAAGTTCCTCAAAATCCGTTCAGTAGTTTTTAAGTGATGCGTGCACAAACTCACAGACAAACAGATAAACAGACAAACAGACAAAAATTCCAAAAATGATTGAAATGTGTTCTATTACTTATCCTTAGACCCCTCAATTTTTTTTTGCAAATATCTTTAATGTACAGACACGCGATGTTTACGATTTTATGTATTAGATAATTTATTATTTATTAGAAAAATATCACTTTTCACAGCCCATCCACAGCTGTCACCGAGCACGCGAACCATAGACGAAACAGACTTCGTATCCCATATACCGATATACGAAGCAGCCGATGTGGAACTCAGGACCAGCCCAAAACCTTCTACAACCCAGATCTCCCACGCAGACAGCTTCGAGTCTCTAAACTCCTTGGATAGCATAACCGACGACCTCTACAGCGAGTTGGACAAACTTACCATAGACAAAAGCAAACCTAGTATTAAAAAGACAGTATTACCAGACCTAATAAACTTCGACGCGCCGTCGACTTCCAAATTCGAAGACTACCACAATGTGCCTGGCAACTCTGAAACGATGTCTTTAAACTCAACAATAGACTCTTCGTACGACAGTAGAAGTTCGAGGGTTTCCGGTTACAGAAGCATGGCGTCTTTGTCTAACGTGGAGTGTAAGACGAAGACGGAGGATACTTACGTGTTTGAAGCTGGGTATATGTTGAATCTGGCGGCCAGGTACGAGGATATGGCGGAATTCCACAGGGCGTTCGAGTGCTATAAAGCTGGGATTGAAAAGATGCTGATCGGCGTGCAGTGTGAGTAATGTCCTTTTTTTATTTGAATTTAAACTGCATATACAATAAATATATACTTAGATAGTTATTCATCATCATCAGGTAATTTTTGTCTCCACTGCAGGAGCACAACCCTCTCTCATCTGCCGGAGACAGACGGAGGACTTGGCCTACACTCCCCGCGCTGGCCAGACGGGTTGGGGAGGCCTGATTGATGTTTTATAATGTATTCCCTTAGTCGCCTTGTACGACATCCACGGGAAGAGTTGTAGCGGTCCTATTCTACTTTACCGGAAACCACACGGCATAGATAGCTGTATTATGAGCTAATTCGTGTATATATTTTGTCATTTATGTATTATAGCTCAGATTACGATGACCTTAGGACTAACTACATTTCGGATTGGGCTTGCGATTGCGATTGGGATGAGGGTTGGGGTTGGGGTTGGAAATGTTAAAGGAGCGGGAGTGGTAATGAGAGCGGATTCTGTAGTATACGCGAGCGCAGCCGCGGGCACAGTTAGTACAATAATAAAGTACCTTACATTTGTACGAGTACTTACATTAAGACAGTTTTTTTCTACCAGGCAACCTTTTGAAAATAAATTATGGTTTAAACTTCACTTGACCTACATATTTCTCTATATTTCGCTTACTTTATCATATTAGCCACGCCCATGCCACCGATAAGCTTATCTAGATGGTTTCAGTAACCTCTTTGTAGGTATTTCATTGTGGTTGTGCTTTTATAGAGTTGACGTGACTTTGGCTACGAAAGAAATACTTTTGTGAAATTGTTAAGTTAAATATATACAATGGATCACCTCGTTGGTCACGTGGCTTGATCGTCAGACTCGAGGGCCGGAGGTCGTGCGTTAGATTCCAACTAAGGGCAGACAATTTTGTACAAGTTGGGCCCGGTCTGGATGTTATGTTTGTGAATTGTTCTATCCTTGCAGGAGAAAATTAGTTTATGAATAGACAAGTATATGTCTACATGAAGTATTTATTATAATGGACATGTTGTATATGTGGCACTATATGTTTGATTACGATGAGGAATTGCATGTCAGTGATGATGATGAAATATGTAAGTTGATTTTTTGTTAATTTGATAGGTTTTTTATCATTATAGCGAAGTAACCCGTCTGGCCAGCGCGGGGAGTGTAGGCCAAATCCTCCGTCTGTCTCCGGCAGATGAGGGAGGGTTGTGCTCCTGCAGTGGAGACCAAAATAACCTGATGATGATAGCGAAGTATGACAGACAGAAAGTTTATGATTCACATTAAAAAACAAATTTGTAAGAAAGCATATTATAAATACGCGAAATAACCGTGTATGTCATTTAGAGCGTGTGTCATTCTTACCGTTCTGTTTCGACAAGTAGACCGATGGGGAAAATTGACAGTTTGGGAAAGTAGACCGGTGGGGAAAGTGGACCAGACCCTCCACCTCCCACGGCCTTTCGATGTCTAGGTCCCACAGGCCGAATCACGGGGGAGGTGCCCTAGCCCGTCTAATTGGTAGCATTCCCCGAATGTCCAATTACCCGAAGGTCTAATTTGTAACATTCCCCGAATGTCCAATTACCCGAAGGTCTAATTTGTAACATTCCCCGAATGTCCAATTACCCGAAGGTCTAATTTGTAACATTCCCCGAATGTCCAATTACCCGAAGGTCTAATTTGTAACATTCCCCGAATGTCCAATTACCCGAAGGTCTAATTTGTAACATTCCCGAATGTCCAATTACCCGAAGGATTTTGAAACGCTATGTCGTCGTTGTTAATGCAAAGGGTCGATTTAAAAACAAGTTTTTATATATAAAAAAAATATATTGATGGTACCTCTAAAACAGGAGAGTTATTGCCATAACACGTATTCGCTAACGATCGAGCACTTCAGAAAATCTAAGAGAGTAAGATTTTGTTAAAACTTACTGTGTGTTTTATTTGGCATCACTATACTTGAAAACGGTTTCTTTACATACGATCCTTTAAAGAAAGAAAGAAATCATTTATTTGCTCTTAAATTGGTACAAATGCCAGATGTTAAAATTAGCCTAAAGTAACACCAACTCAGCCATTATCAATAGCATGCAAATTTATACAATTATTCATAACAATAAACATTAACAATGAAGAAGTATCTAATTGCCAAATGTTTTTACTCATTGCATGAGTTTTTTTAATGACAGGGATAATATTTAAATGGATGTTTTTATTTTATTAGTTTTTCTGACATTTTATATTATATAGATTTATAAGTTTTTTATTGACATTTAAATTCATTAATATGCTGACATTGTAAATATTTGAAAAAATTAATTTCTATTTTATAATTTTATTTCATATTTTTAATTGATAAGTTTACATATATTGTAGCGCCCTTACAGGGTTCATGTTAGTACCTGTGTATTGTTATCTAACATCTTGAAAACTACATGACACAATAAATGAATATGAATCACGTTTCATCGTCACCAGCCTTCACCAGTCCTAGACGAGCACAATCTTCGGTCTATGCAGGCTAGATATTTCATGTGGTGTTTCTGTTTCCAGCCGACTCGGATCCTCAGCGGAGGGCGCTGATTAAGGAGAAGACAAACAAATATTTGTCGTACGCAGAGCAGATATACAAGAAGCATCTATGCCACGAGGAACAGAGCGTAAGATGACTTTTAATTTATATATTTGTAAATCTTACGCCGCTCAATTCTATCATTACTGCATAAGTACTAAGTAGACTAAACATCTTCAGCTATACAAAACATTAAAACGAAACACACATCCAAACCCCCCCCCCCCCAATATAGCCTATGTTACTCTGGGATAATGTAGCATTCTGAAGGTGAAAGAATTTTTGAAATCGGTCCAGTAGTTTTTGAGTTTATTCGTTACAAACACCCACAAGCCACAACTCTTTCACATTTACAATGAAACTTGTGCAGTTACTACGCAGAACATTTAATTATAACTAAATATTGACGCTACGGTTAAATAATGTCAATATTTTTAGTAAATAATTAAATGTTCTGAGTAGTAACTGCACAAGTTTCAAAGTGAATGTGAAAGAGTTGTGGCTACTTGCATGGAACAGAGCGATTGTTTGGAACGCTCCATCTAGTAGTACATAGAGATCGTTGGTGTAGATGTACTTTTTCGATACCTCCAATGACAAGAAAATTTTGGTTAATTTTGTTTTTATCAAAATCGAGTCCTCATAGGCAGTCGTGTATGTCCCTCCAGCCGCTCCCCCCGCGGCCCGACAACGCCCGAGCGGTCCCCTGCCCCGTGCCGCTCTCCATGCTGAGCCGCCCCTACGAGGAGCTCTCGCACTACCGCGTGCTAGCCGTACTCTCCGGCACCATCATGCTGGTGCTGCACCGGGCCGAGCAGGCGTGCTACGCCATGAAGGTACATGCTACATACACACACATATTATTATAAATCGTTCACGAAGGCACGCCCCGCTCTTCTAAATCGCTTACATTTCATTGTATGCTCATACTTATACTCATATATTTCCACCAGGGTTGGCATGTTTTAAACAAAATGTTTAAAACATCTGTTTTAAACAAGTTTTTTATTATTTAAAACATATTTTTTATTGTTTAAAACTGTTTAAATTGTTTAAAACATGTTTTATATATAAAAAAACTGTTTTTTATCCAACCCTGATTTCCACCTTTTGGGACATCAATAACTCTGGGCTAAGTCGACATTTGTTAAAAAAAATTTATATCCATTCCAAACATGGCTGGAGCTATAGCGTCTTTTGGAAATACATGGCAAAGAGCAACCGATTTATACATTATAAAATGTAATTACCTACCCAATTATTAAATTACTAGCTAGAAAATAATTAGAAAACAGATACTTTACTCGATTGTGCCGAAACTTTGTTCGGCCATTTTGAAAAAGTTACGACGTCATCTCTATGGTGACTTCACATTAGTTTTTTTCAAAATGGTCTTAAACATTTTTGTATTAAACAGCCAATTTGTATTGTTTTAAATTCCGCCATTTTAAAAAATAATATATGAGTTATTCCCTATGAAGACGTAACATTTTATTTTGAAAATGGAAAAACATTTTTGTTTTAAAAGCCGTCAAAATTAAGTTATTATGTAATGATTTTGTATGTGTGTGCTTTAATAACTCACAAATGTATGTTGTTTTTTTCAGGTCATACAAAAAGTACCAAACAACTTAACAGAATTTGATGAATACTTCCTACAAAACACCAAGGAGACGCGACAACCGATCCTTCCCACGCTCGTCCCATACATGGTCACCCTACATTCATACATAGAGACAAACAACCTAATATTCCTCATACTATTGTACGCTCCCGGAGAAAAGTTATTCGATTATATAAAAAATTACGCAAAATCCATACCCAATACCCCAGCAAGAGAAGTTAATTTAGAAAATGTGTTCTCTGAACCGAAGGTTAAGAAAAACGATATAGAAAATGACAATATAGACAATATAGACAGTATTATAGAAACTAAAGCTGTTAATATTGAAAAAAACAAATTAGAAGCAACTCCCACTAACACTGAAGGAAACTTCGAAAATAATAATGAAGATACAAAGACTGAAAACTTGGGGAACTTAGATCGTTCTGTGACCGAACTGGTGCAGAATTCTCAGAAATTATTACTGAATGTGGATAAGGCTTTGAGAGATGTGCCGAAGAATGGTGGGCGTGAAGAAGGTGAGGAGGAATCGGGGGTTAGTGGAGAAACAATTGTGGCGAATGTTGAAAGGAGAGAAGACACGCTGAGTTGTAATAGGGTATGTATTCAGTCTTATAATAAAGATATAAGTTCTTTAGGCAGATGCTTGTGATTTCTACGTCGCTAAGTATCCTATTTTTAGTTTAAAAAATATATGTCGTAGGTTCCTCTTCTGATGGCGTGGGGTTCGAATACCGCTTCTGATGTCGTAGGTTCCTGGTTCCGCCGAAAGTGTGGGCTCCCAAATTGAGTTTAACGCCGTTACAAAGTTAACACGTTTACTGGATTCAATGACACTACATGAAATTACACTACATCATCAAGTAACGATTTTAGAAGGCAGACGATCCGTTCGTGTAGGTCCTGCGCTCCGCACGCGTATCGAGCGAACACTGTCTCGAGTCTGCGCCTGCGCCCGTCCTACCCAGCGCGTGCTCGCGACGCTCGCCGAACCAAGCCGAACGGCGCGCCGAGCACACACTGTGCCTCCAAATCAGCTCCTCTTTTAGCATTTCGCCATATATATATAAAATAAATATATATATATTTTATTCATAATCAAAAATAAACACATTCAATAACTCCGCCAAACTGTATAATACAGTTTTTTGGCAGAAATTGCTCTCTCTTTGTGAAAGAGAATACTAAATATCACTACGCAATGGTGAATAGCAAAGCAAATTAATCCTACTAATATTATAAATGCCAAAGTTTGGATATTTGGATGTTTGTTACTCAATCATGCTTCAACCACTGGACGGATCGGGATGAAACTTGGCACACATATAGGTTAGCTCCTGGAATAGGACATAGGATAGATTTTATGCCGAAAAAAATCTGTTGTGTGGAATGTAATATAACATGTGATATTAAATGTAATATAACATTCAGACTCGAAACCAACTTGTACAAATCGTGAGAGTGGTACATGGTATACACTTTAATTTATGCATTTCGTACTGTGACAATGAATGGAGGGGGGGGGGGGGGGGGTGTGTGTGTCATAAAAGAGATGAGGAGGTATGGGATGCCCACTCCTTGTCACAGTACCATGCAGAGGGCCGGAAGAAGAGTAATTCAAGTAAATCAACTTCGAAACGCACGCGCAGAGTGGGACGCACGGCCGGCAGGCGGATCCAGTCCAGCACTGGACTTATAGGGTCTGATATGGTAATGAATTTTTTGGGTCCTATATGCATATTTTACTTTCATGAAATCCTACCTTTGGCGATGCAATTTTTTTTTTAATAACGATTCGGTGGTCTGTTGGTTGCAGCTGTCCCCCCAGCCCCACGCCGCGCTCCCCCCTTCGCTCCCCCCCGCGGCCGTGTGCCGGTGGGGCGCCGAGATCCTCACGGCCCTGGAGAGCTTGCACAACTGTGGCGTGATTTGCAGGTCGGTATCACGCTTCAACCACTGGACGGATCGCTATGAAACTCGGCACACATATAGGTCAGGTCCTCGAACAGGACGTAGAATAGTTTTTATCCCGAAAAATCGGGTCCTTCCCCCGGAAAATACGTAATAATTTGTGATGTTAAGTCGTCCACGCGGATGGGTCGCGGGCAGCGGCTAGGAGAATAATAAAGTTAATAATGTCGGTACAACGTGTGCCCCGCAGAGATCTGAACCCGTCCAACATCCTGCTGGGCGCGCGCGGGCAGGCCGTGCTCACCTACTTCGCGCATCAGCCGGGCCGCGAGATGGCGCTGAGCGCGCTGCGGGCCGCGCCGCCGCACGCGCATATGTATATTGCGCCGGAGATACACACCGCCGTCTATGTGGAGGAGGGAGGAGAGGAGTTGGAGAGGGTGGCCGACTACTGGAGCTTCGGGGCCGTCATGTATGAGCTGATTTGTGGGGTGGTGAGTGCGTTTGTCTTATTTTTCTAAAAAAATTATAAAATTTAGTACCTTCAAAAAATGGTAAGAAACTAACCCTGAGTTTGCCTAAAAAATGGTAAGAAATAATTCTGAACTTGCCGCGAAAATGGTAAGAAACTAACCCTGAGTTTGCCTAGAAAATGCCCAAAAACTGACTCTGAGTTTGCTCAGAAAATGGTAAGTAAGTGACATTGAGTTTGCGCAGAATTTGATAAGAAACTGTTATATATAAGTGGAGGGTACTATCATGTACCTCGCGCAGAGAGGACAATAAATGACGCGTGCCAGTGCGCTACAGACTATCGGCTGTTTAACTTGCTTCTCCGTGATTAATCCCAATGATCTACATATTTATCAAAAACTGACCTCGAATTTGCCCAGAAAATAGTAATAAACTGACCCTGAGTTTGCCCAGAAAATGATAAGAAACAGACACTTGAGTTTGCTCAGAGAATGGTGAGAAACGGACTTTTTGCATGTGTCCAGCCGCTGTCGCACCACCACCGCGGCGTGTTCACGAGCCACACCGTGCTGCACGTGCCGCCCGCCGCGCCGCTCGAGGCCGCCTCGCTGCTCGCGCAGGTACCGCACTCTACCTCACACTACCTCACTCTACCTCACTCTACCTCACTCTACCGCACTCTACCTCACTCTACCTCACTCTACCTCACTCTACCTCACTCTACCGCACTCTACCGCACTCTACCGCACTCTACCTCACTCTACCGCACTCTACCGCACTCTACCTCACTCTACCGCACTCTACCTCACTCTACCGCACTCTACCTCACTCTACCGCACTCTACCGCACTCTACCGCACTCTACCGCACTCTACCGCACTCTACCGCACTCTACCTCACACTACCTCACTCTACCGCACTCTACCTCACTCTACCGCACTCTACCTCACTCTACCTCACTCTACCGCACTCTACCGCACTCTACCGCACTCTACCTCACTCTACCGCACTCTACCGCACTCTACCGCACTCTACCTCACTCTACCGCACTCTACCTCACTCTACCGCACTCTACCGCACTCTACCGCACTCTACCGCACTCTACCGCACTCTACCGCACTCTACCGCACTCTACCGCACTCTACCGCACTCTACCTCACTCTACCGCACTCTACCGCACTCTACCGCACTCTACCGCACTCTACCGCACTCTACCGCACTCTACCGCACTCTACCGCACTCTACCGCACTCTACCGCACTCTACCGCACTCTACCGCACTCTACCTCACTCTACCGCACTCTACCGCACTCTACCGCACTCTACCGCACTCTACCTCACTCTACCGCACTCTACCTCACTCTACCGCACTCTACCGCACTCTACCGCACTCTACCGCACTCTACCGCACTCTACCGCACTCTACCGCACTCTACCTCACTCTACCGCACTCTACCGCACTCTACCGCACTCTACCTCACTCTACCGCACCCGTGCACCGGGGGCACTTGCACGACCACCCTCGGTCCACTTCTATAAATAAGCTAAATAAACTAAACTGTGCAGTATTTTTTCGTCCCCCCTCCGATCACATGTCGAGAAAGTTGCGCGAAATCGATAGGATCCACCCCCGATGTGTACAGAAGACACCCGAGATCTCGAATCTTTTTACGTAGCAGCTCTCTGACCGAACGATGGTGCAGAAAAACAATAAACACAAAAAACTACAGTAAATACATACATATGTAATGCTCCCGCATTGGCGTAGGCAGAGACGATGTATCGCCACTCTGTGTAATCTTGTCAAACATCGCAGTACCACTTCCCTTCGCCCGCTTTTCGCCCCGTTTTTCCGACGTGTGGCGAACGACATCGCCAGATTTTTGGAGAGATTATTAATTTTAATTGTTCTCAGCTGCTGACCTACGAGCCGGCGGAGCGGCTGGGCGCCGGCAAGGACGGCATCGAAGAGATAAAACGTCACCCATATTTCAAGCACATCGACTGGCAAGACGTATACGACAGCTGGATGGTCCCAGGATGACGTCACTGTAGTCAAACTATAGGATAGTTTTATAAAGTCCATAATATGTTCCCTTTAGTGGTGTAATGTCGTTGTATCTGGACGTCCACGGTATTAAAGTGTTCACTGTATCAGGATGTCCACTGTATCAGGACGTTCATTGTATCAAGACGTCCACTGTATCAGAGTTTTCACTGTATCAGGACGTCCACTATATTAGAGTGTTCACTGTATCAGAGTGTTCACTGTATCAGAGTGTTCACTGTATCAGAGTGTTCACTGTATCAGAGTGTTCACTGTATCAGAACTTCCACTGTATCAGAGTGTTCACTGTATCAGGACGTCCACTGTATTAGAGTGTTCACTGTATCAGGACGTCCACTGTATCAGAGTGTTCACTGTATCAGAGTGTCCACTGTATCAGAGTGTCCACTGTATCAAAGTGTTCACTGTATCAGGACGTCCACTGTATTAGAGTGTTCACTGTATCAGAACTTCCACTGTATCAGAGTGTTCACTGTATCAGGACGTCCACTGTATTAGAGTGTTCACTGTATCAGGACGTCCACTGCATTAGAGTGTTCACTGTATCAGAACTTCCACTGTATCAGAGTGTTCACTGTATCAGGACGTCCACTGTATCAGAGTGTTCACTGTATCTGAAGGTCTATTAACATAATTATTCTATTATCTGCTAATCATTAGTGTTACATTACATCATAAAATATATATTTGAGAACCCGGTGGATGTCACCTTTTCAACCGACTTCAAAAAAGGAGGAGGTTCTCATTGCATGAAGTAATTCTTATAAGAACTGCATGAATTCTCAAGTAGTATGATAGTTGTATGGGGATAATACGAAACTTGTATGGGAAATTGTATAAGGAGTTATTTTGATACACTGGACATTGATATTGTGGACGTTCTGATATAGTAGACATTCTAATACAGTGGTCATTCTAATACAGTGGAAGTTCTGATACAGTGGCTGTTCTGATACAGTGGCTGTTCTGATACAGTGGCTGTTCTGATACAGTGGCTGTTCTGATACAGTGGCTGTTCTGATACAGTGGCTGTTCTGATACAGTGGAAGTTCTGATACAAAGAATGTTCCGATACAGTGGCTGTTCTGATACAGTGGAAGTTCTGATACAAAGAATGTTCTGATACAGTGGCTGTTCTGATACAGTGGCTGTTCTGATACAGTGGAAGTTCTGATACAAAGAATGTTCCGATACAGTGGCTGTTCTGATACAGTGGAAGTTCTGATACAAAGAATGTTCTGATACAGTGGCTGTTCTGATACAGTGGCTGTTCTAATACAGTGGCTGTTCTGATACAGTGGAAGTTCTGATACAAAGAATGTTCTGATACAGTGGCTGTTCTGATACAAAGAATGTTCTGATACAGTGTAAGTTCTGATACAAAGAATTTTCTGATATGAGTCATAAATTATCGGAACTTTTGTCAAAAACCGTAATACAAGATATTTGTATTTGAAATCATAGTGCCTGTTAGAATGTATAGAACACAGCTGTGTCTTTCAATGGTCCCTTTTTGATGTAACTTTTGTTGAAGTGTAGACCAGTGTAAACACAATTTATATGTCATACATATAGATAGCTAGACCCAAAGTGATGCAATTTTCGCTGAAGAATAGATTAGAAATCCGCACACTAGTACTTTAGGCGACTGGCTCAGAATTGATGCAATTCTCACTAAAGTAGTCTGCTGGGAATAAAAAAAAGTATTCAAATGAAACTTAAAAGAGACTGGTTTTTTTAAGGGACCGTTATCCTTTATATTTGGTAATAGACACTTAAATCTTAAGTAATATTGTGTTTTTGTAGTGCATGCCAGCTATATCTGCAGTACAGAGTGTTGAACCCGTCTGTGTTGTTCCTGGCGTAGAATAAGGCAGCCCCTAATCTTCCACCAGGGACGGGCAGCAGCGTTCTACTGTGTATATTTCATTACTGCGACCATCAATCCGCCTGCCAAGCAAGCGTGATGGTTAGGTCAAGGTTAGGTAAGGTTGACTGGAAGAGATCCCTAAGTGGGATAAGTTCGTCCTTGTACGCAACTTTATTCTTTTATTTATTTTTGTTGTTAATTTTGGTACAATAAAGCGTTTACATATATATGTGTGTCAGACATTCACACCAATTATCCAGTCCCAAACTAGGCAGAGCCTGTGGTATGGTTACTAGATAAAGGATAGACATACTTAAATAAATATATAAACATACAAGACTTGGGTACAAACATTCATATTCATCATACGAACATTTGCCCCTAGCGGGATTCGAACCCGCAACCTCCGGCGTGGCAGTCCGAGAGCTACCCGTTCCGCCACGGAGGTCGTCAAGTTGGGGGTCAATGTACTTTTATGCAAATATAGATGGCATGTACTATATAGTTTAGATACACAATTATAGTCATTCCAGTAGCTTATATTAGTTATATGACGTCACCTGTCTTCGACTATGTATGTAAAAAGTTGATGACGTTTTTTTTTGACGTGACGTCATTTCTCCTCTACTAAGAATCAAGACAGGTGACGTCATAACTAAGGGGGTCATAAGAACTATAAATATTTAAGCTTAGCAATTTAGTTACTTAGTAATACTTATTTTATTTAACACAGTAATATATTTTTTTTATATTCAGTTCCAAATCAGTTGCCAAAAGACAATAAAGGCAACGTGGACGAGATCGTGAGGGCACGTAAACTCAGCGTGGGATATTACCGCTGACGTTCTGAAAAAATATGTTTTAGGTATTCGGTATTCCCTCAGTAGCCTTGTACGACATCCACGGGAAGAGTTGGAGTGGTCCTATTCTACTCTACCGGAAACCACACGGCAAACATATATACATAGTATATCTAGTCGATTCACAGGATAAAAAAAAATTAAAATCTTGAACGTTTTTCAACAGTTGGGAAGCAACAACTGACGCTTGATGACTTTTGGAAATTTTTAAAATAAAATAACAGCGGGTAATTCACAAAGTGAACTGCAAAGTTGACGTGGTAAGACAAACTTGTTTTTAAAGCTACTGTTTCTCATGTATATTTTGTTACCGAGACGCAGATAGCATTTGTTTTCGATGCCATTTCATTTGGAATATCTAAGAAGTAGAATACACCTATATATAATTTATCGTAGCTCATAGTTCCACCTCAAAGTGTTTTCCTTCATGATTGACACTAACTGGTTATTAAATTAGATAACAGATGATTTTGAATCTGTTATCTAATTGTCGGCCCCGTAGCCTAGTCGGTAGTACACCTGCCTGCGAAGCTCGGGGTCGCGGGTTCGAATCCCGCCCAGGGCAAACATTCTTGTGATGAGCACTTGTGTTTGCCTTGTGACTGGACGTTATTTATATATTATATTATGTATTTATGTATGTATATCAGCTGTCTGATACCCATATTACAGGCTCTGCCTAGTTTGGGATCAGGTGGCCATGTGTAAATTGTCTCCACATATTTATTAATTTAATAACCAATTAGTGTCAATCATGAAGGAAAACACTTTGAGGTGGAACTATGAGCTACGAAAAATTATTTTGCTTCATGGTATGAGGTATAAGTATCTAAAAAGTATTAATAAAATTTGAAAAGTCTTGGAGATAAAGTTGTTTTTTCACATAGAGATTTTTTAAAATAATCCTGTGTATTGTTTTTGTAACCATAAGTATGGTACTTATTATTATATAATTTATTTAATTCTTTATTTAGTACAAAACTGGCATTTATAGTAAGACTAGCTTGCATAGCAGCGTTTTGTAAAATTTACTGTGGTAAATATTATTTTCCCTCGGTCAAAACTTGCCACAATGTTAGAGAAACTACTATAATAAAGATAAAAGTTTGTGAGTTTGCTCGAAGTAATATCCGGAACTACTAAACTTATGCTAGGCTACTTTCTACCGCGGGAAAATACTAAGTTCCCACGGGAATGTCGGGACGTACTACGAGTTGTCTAGAATAGAGTGGATACGACTTGACAAGATCTCGAAAATTTTATTTGGCTAGTAACTATGTAGAAATATACCTAAGAAATTTTTGTATCAATGAGTTATTGTATAGTAATATATTCTTACATTTATATAGAAATAAATGTATCTTACAATATAATTTTTATAACTGTTTTTTACCTACTTTTCTCCGCTACTCTTATCCTCTATCCAAATGTTTTCTGGAAGAAATGACTTTTGGCGATAAGACCACCTATAGATGTATGTACTGAAGTAGGCTACTTTATTAATGCATCTGTGTATTTTATTAATGCAAAAAAGAGTAATTGTATTGAGTACAGACTACGACGAATGCAAAAGGAGGCCTATGATTTTACCAGTATGTGTACTTGTTTCCTCGTCGAGCCTAAATTACTGAATCGATTTTGATAAGCGACGTATCAGCTTGCGTCATTTTGGCAGAGCCACAGCCTCCGATTTGAAATCTGACTATGCAGAAAATTTGTCCTGGATATGTACTATTTTGTACTTGAAAATTAGAATTTGTACTTCAGCCGATTAAAAGTTATAGGGGTATATTGGTGGCTCTGCCAAAATGACGTCACTACCCTGCCGTCAGACTTCAAATCAGAGACTGTGGCTCTGCCAAAATGACGCGAACGACGTATTATTGAATTCGCCTTAGTTTCGTGGGTGTGATAGGATGCAAAAATATTAAAAGTTTAGACCTGTGGCCACAGTGGATTTAATTAATACAATGAGATACGGAGATTGCCATCTCTCGGCGAGCTATTGCTTCCTTTAAAGTCCACTAGAGGTCACTGTCGCAAAAACTTGTGTTATCCTGATACGATACCTTGTTAAGCTCGCGCCGCTATGGCTTGCCCACCGGTACAAAGTACTACGCCAGCGCGCTATCGACGCGATGATCACACCTATATTATCTTTGATCACACCCAGGTTGATGAGTAATAGACTCTAGTATATTATCTTTGGTAATAGTAGGTTAATTGTATAACACCTATTGCCATCTATCGGGGAATAGAGACATTTTTGTTGTCAGGTTAGTACCTTATGACAAGTCGCATAAATTAACTATTCGACGGTAGATGGCAAGAAAATATTGAACTGCTAATGTGTTAAAAATGCACATAAGCTATTTTTACCTCGGGAAATATTTAATTCCCACGGGAAAGACGTATAACTGAGAGCAATGCCGCAGGGCAAGAAACGTGCTGATAAAATACATTCGTGCCTAAATATCAGCGAGGCCATGGCTTCGTAGCTTCAGACGAGCGACCATACTATTTTAACCATTAAGTAAATACCATATAACTTCATTTCCATTGTCACAGAACACACTCGATGTGCATAGGTGTGTGTAAAATGCGTTTGCAATAGAGTTGAAATTTCCATAGCACTTCGACGCAACTTATAAGAACATAGGCCTAAGATTGAAAATGATTTTTAAATATTATTTTATCACGGCCATGTCAAAAAGTCAACACAATGAAGTGAATTTGAAGACGGCGACATACTTCATAAATGTACCGGGTTCCGTTACCATCTTGTAGATCAACAAACAGTATGTTTGCGTCTTGTAGAAGCGCTAGTATCTACGTAAATACATCGACGAGTACTACTTCCAAAGTACTGTTATTAGTTCTATTGTCTGCCACACGCAAAGATAAATGTGTCAACATGTAAGAGAATGCAAGACGCTGATTGGTTCTACGGAACGACAGTCGTCGCTGAGCGAGGGCGTGAGTGTGTTGCGCATGCGCTTTCCGTGTCTTGAAAATTAAACTTTTTTTGTAGTAAATTTGTTGTTAATCTGAATAAAAACTTTTAGCTGTACTTTTAAAAATTTCATTTTAAACGTAAATTGTGATTTTCTTTTTTTATATTACATAAAAAAGGTTGTGATAAAGGAATTTCTTAACGCAAACGGGTTCTTGCGTCCCATCGCCTGTTTACTACGGATTTTGTAACTTGCATAATTTTATAATATCGATAGAATATTCAATGTGTACGTGATTTGGAATCTTGGAGTGCTCTTTGCTTTTTTATTGGAGTTTCTGCTGGCAAAGGTAAGTTTTTTTATATTCTATTACACATCTAACATTGTAAAAATGTACTGCTTTATAACGCCTTGAAATATTTATTGTAAGTAAAATAAATTAGGATAGACCTGTGGTTTAATTATTTTAGAATACCTACGTAAGTTCTTTCTAAACCACGAAGGTCACACTGGCTGTTTGTTCCGTACCGAAAGAGGTTTGTTTAAAGTTAACTTGTTTATTTTTAATTTGACCACAAAAAACAAACTTACCGTACTCCATTTGACAGCTGTGACAGAGCAAAGACAAGAACAGTAGAGTGACTAGGTTCTCTAGGAAAATTTCGGACATACGTAAAATAATTTGAAACCTACCCTTTTTACGTGTTTCAAATGGAACAGGTACATTATAAATGTATAGGACATAACAAGTCAAAGTAACGTAGCTATACAAGTTATTCTGAGATGTTAAATACTTCATAAGAACATGTGAATGAGTAATAAGTATCTATCTATCTATATCTATCTAACATATCTATGTATAAGTACCTATATGTACTTACTACATTCAGAAGGCGTTAATAAATAGTAGATACATAAATAAAACGTTATTGTTGTTGCCTACCCAAAGGTTGTCCTGGTAGAAATCGCTTTTAGCGATAAGACCGCCTAGATGTACGTATATGTAAGTTACTTTGTTATTGTATCTTTTTTATTTTTTTATGTGCAATAAAGTGTAATTGAATTGAATTGAATTATAAAACATCAATCAGGCCTCCCCAACCCGTTGGCCAGCGCGGGGAGTGTAGTCCAAATCCTCCGTCTATCTCCGGCAGATGAGAGAGGGTTGTGCTCCTGCAGTGGAGACAAAAATAACCTGATGATGATGAATTGAATTGAAAACGAATACTCGGTATAAAATATACGTATATGTACATACAGGTAAATTACGCCTATCAACATAATTATATACCGTAACTTGCATGCTATTAAATTAAATACTTTCTTATTTCCCGTTTATTTTCCATTACCGATTTCACAGTTTCTGTCTAGAATAAAGAATAATATCAAAGAAATCTCTGAAAGCGATAAAGCCGCCATTGTACTTACATTAGATTCAAAATTTATTTTGTACATTACATTTTTATAATTTACTAGCTGGTGCCCGCGACTTCGTCTGCGCAGAATTAGTATTTCGAGTAGCTTATATTAGCGTGGCGTAGAAAAGAACTAACATTAAGACATTTAAATTATATTTTGATGTTAGATTTTTTCCTACTTACTTGATATTTTGGACAATTCACACAATATCTTTATAAATTGTAGCCTATGTGTTATTCTGATGTATTATTGTAAAGTTTCATTAAAATCCATTCAGTAGTTTTTACGCGAAAGAGTAACAAACATCCATCTATATTTACAAACTTTCGCGTTTATAATATTAGTAGGATTGGTGAACAATAGAGCATATTTGAATTTGAATTCTAGACATAACCCTGGAAACCGTGAATTGAGGCCACTGAACAACTAACGTGCGTTAACAGAAGTTTTGGGTTTCTTACTAGACCTTTAAGTAAGGTGTGTTTTTCTTTAAATGTCTAATTTGATAAACAAACATGGCGCCAAGGTGACCATAGATATAAAATAGTGTTGTCAAATAATAGAATTAATTAATTCAATTGAATTTAATTGAATTTGTGATTAATTCTATATTATTCTCAGTGATTATAAGTTTCGGAATATTTATTTATTTATTGGTTACTCCCATGGATATTCTGTTTCGAAATACAAAATTTCATCCACATCGGATCATTACTTTGGACCTAGCATACGACTGCAGACAAACGGACACGCAAGCACATTGTTTAGTTTTTGGTTTTTTGGACTCTTACATATCTAAGGGAACATATATCCATCAAAGTTTCAAAAATAAATACAACATATTGCAGAAACATTTTTATTCTTTAAGGTACAAAATACAAATCATTGTAATAACAATAATATTAAGTATGTATAAAACAATGCACCGGCATCAAACTTAATATTTTAGAAAAGTGCAAACGATAATGAGCAACAAACATCGATTTTACCGATGCGATGCCGATTACGATTATCTGTGCCAATATTCCGTTAAAATTAATAGAATATCAATTGTCTATCTTTTTTGGTTCAGTGGATGTCCAACTTATTGGTCTAATCCTTTTTTTCTCCTCGCCTACTTATTTCTAAAGATTCAATTAGTTACAAGTATTCCGAATGAATAATTGAATTGCGTAATTGAATGCGTGACATACCCCATCTCTAAAATCCAAAGACAATATAGAGATAACCCGTCTCACAATGATTTAAGGTTAAAGCAATTTGTTGATAATTTTGCTAAAAACTAAGGTTTACGATGATTAATTCTATTCGTTTTGTGAGTGGATATCGTGCAAGTGCTTGTTTGAGGTATATGAGGATTTTGGGTCAGTTTTATTGTGTGATTGGCTTGAAAAATTGAGATTTTGTAGAGGTGAGTGGTTTGTTTACTACTTAGGACATTTAAAGAAACATGAACTTTACCTATATTTAATACCCGGTAAATAGGCTACAACTAGTTGGCGATTTGCAATAAGAGTTCTCATCTTCACTAAAGTGATAGTTAACTCTTGAATGAAAACGTCAAACTTGACATTGCTCGTTGTTGTTAAATTTGACATTTCAATTTGCAATTGAATTGTTAGCAGATTTGTAAAATGTAAAACAGCAGATTTGGTTCTAATTTAAATTTTGTGCTATTTTATTTTTTTAAATATTCGAACATTCTAAGTAGTTATGTATATTTATTTCCTAATATCGTAACGTAAAAAATAAATTTCGAAAATTTTTCTTGAAATAATTGCTACATTTTTTTAAATATATGTTTTACAGTACTTTATGGAGATATACTAAAAAAATCATCTGCTGTAATCGTGTTGATTAAGTGATAAATACAGCTGTGTTAAGTGACGTCATAGATACATAACATTACACCTGCATTTTCATTTGCACAAGAGAAAAGGGGTAATCCATAAATTTCGCAACCGTCACTATAACTTTCTTGCATTACATATTTCTTTCTTTCTGCAAAGTTAAGCAACTTTCCCTTTACATAATGCTGTTTTTATGTAAAATTCTCGTTCATATGTTAACTGACGCTCATTTCTCCCACGAACCGAACCGGTGAGATGCGATAATATCGCACGTAAGTTTCGTAATTAAGATAATTGTTGATAAGTTGAGTCTGCTACCACATACGGTCGGGCCGATAACCGGATTCTTAACCGTAAGTAAGGGTAAGTAACTCAAAAACATTAAATAAAAGAATACTTTGAAACTATAATTCACAAAGTCCAAGTTTTATTGGTATTTTAGGACAGTTCTTGTCAGTCTGTGAGTAAGATGGCGTTTCGCGATATAAGTGTGTTGTTTTAAAGAATATCGTCCAATATATGACAGTAAAATAGGTTTAAACGATCAATTACAAATGCTCATATAAATTGAACTAATATTTTTGTACATAAGGTAATTTTGATCTAAGTGATGTGGTGGCGGAAGATCGTTTCCCAAAAGGCCAGTTTAGAGATGATATGGTGTTGGGAGAGCGGTTTTCGACTGGTTAGTTTGAAGATCAAGTCAATTTTAAATGGAAAATGCTATTTATTTATACATGTATAAAAGATAGCATCAGTGGTGAAAAAGAAGCAAGTTTGCACCTGCACACAGTATGTTTTTTACCCTAAAAAAGTGACATGCCCTTTTTATTGCATAGTCCGACAAAGCTTTTAATTCTAAATATACTAGTGAAACTCCCGCGCGTCAATCCCAAGTGGTTTTGAAGAAAAAAAGAATTAAGTTTGACCCCCGATCGTACAACGCAACAAAAAAAATTTAAAATTACAAAATTTTAAATGTAATTTAAAAAGTTTTGAGCGCGATCGGAACTATTTTTTTCTTGGGTGACCTGCCTAGGTGACAACCCTGACGATATAATTTGAAATGCGATTTATTCAAAAGTTAGGCGGAGTTAGAAAATTCTGCTTTGGTAGCTTATTGCATCTGTTTAGGACAGAGTTTCGATCTCGGCCTTAAAGAAATATAATAAAATAAAAACCAAAATTCTAATAAAAGGAAGTTAACTTCGTTCCTACTGACTATTTCGCGAAGTTGATAACGTAAATATGTGTAGTCAATATAATTCAACCAAATAATGTTAATAGGAAAATTCTGTCGCGAATAGATTTACAGAATTTTTTTTTTGTTGCGTATTACGATCGGAAGGTACACTAAAATTTTTTTTTTTTTAAAACCACTTGGAATTTACGTGCGGGAGGTTTCACTAGTACATTTAGAATGAAAAGCTTTGTCGGACTATGCAATAAAAAGGGCATGTCACTTTTTTAGGGTAAAAACACTGTGCTGCACAATCACTTATAGCTTAATATGTCTTTATTATCGACCATCAGCATTATACGTAGAATATCAGTCTTTTTTCTTTACAATCAAGTTCTAACCAACAAATAAAACATTTACAAATAGATGAAACAGCGACGGTGTACTAGCTGAAGGTAACTGCAAGAGCCCTGAGAGAGTTCTGCGCCCAGCAGTTGTCTTATAAAGACTGATGATGACCAATTGCTATATTACTGACTTACCACTAACTTGTAACTGCATGCAGACAGTACTATAAACAAAATCCTATATAATAGTTGTAGTAGAAGTTCTCCACTATCTCTAATAACAACAACTAAATTTACCGAAACCACCGATAGTTTATAAAACAGACATATATAGCAACGTTTGCTATTGTTAAACATTCTCACGCCGGTCCCTTGAGAACATCGCGGTACGTATTTGCATCAAATCAAGGGCTATCAGTGTCTTCGGTGAGGCTTCCGGATTCGACGTAAAAGCCTTTCGACTGCCACTGTAAAACATTTCTATTATCCTTGCTTCCTGTACTCCGTGTGGTTCTTCTGCCTTATCTTCCCGTGGGTGTCGTCAAGGCGACTATGTGATCAATCCGCCTGTGATTATGACAAATCGCCCAATAGACAGCCCACCAAAAAGCCCTGCGTATTGGTTCCAGCTTGCGTTGAGACCATTTTATTAGGATGGATCATTATCATCATCAGGTTATTGTTGTCTCCACTGCTGGAGCACAACCCTCTCTCATTTGCCGGAGACAGACGGAGGATTTGGCCTACATTCCCCGCGCTGGCCAGACGGGTTGGGGAGGCCTGATTGTTGTTTTGTAAATGTATTCCCTCAGTCGCCTTGTACGACATCCACGGGAAGAGTTGAAATGGTCCTATTCTACTCTACCGGAAACCACACGGCAAGTAGGATGGATGGTGTGTTCTTATTCGTTTTATTGCTTTTATTCAAATACACTTTATTACAAAGACACGCGAAGTTTACGTTTTTATTTATAGACGTAAAGCTATACACGACACTCCACACAAAGTCATGCGCATCAGCTAGTATATTTTAACTGTACTGTACCGCCGTGGACGTTATGTTGTATTGTTTAATATAACCAAGGTCAATTAACGCATTTCCTTCGTTGTGCCCGGCCGATGCAATTAATGATACTTCCTTATTATTCACAATACAGCCCATTCAAATTCAAATTGATCCACCTATACCAAATCTTTATTGTGTATTTGTGCTTTTAAAACAGACGATTTAAGGTGAGTGTTGCATGGAAGTGGTTGAATAAGAATCTAATCAGATATCAAAATTGTAGGGAAAGTTTGTCAGTCGTTTGTGAGAAATGTGATGAAAATGACTGAATTAGTATAACAATAATTTTGATAATTTGTTTTCGATAAAAATCAATTTCGCCGGACAATCAATGTAGGCCAAATAAATTTAGGAAAAAATTAAAAACTATATTATTGACAATGGGCGCTATCAAGGGCGCTATCAAGCGTTACTTTATATAAATAATTTTTATCACATCTCACGAACGACTTACTTTCCCTACAATTTTGATGTCAGATTAGATTCTTAACTTTTTGTAATTTTTTTCATCTAACAATGTCTTCAACATCAATATCATCAGCCCATCGATATCTATGATTGAGCAGCCTATCGACATCTATGATTGAGCAAAGGTTTTGTTCGTTGCGCCACCTAACGAGTAGTATTATGCCTTTCTTAATCAACCACTTTCCCAGATTCTGCCACACTTGCAACCTCCCCACCGTCACTGTTACTAACTAAAACATCACATTCATCCCAATCAAGATACTCGACATCACATCTACCAGACCTCATCTACCAAATACAGTTAGCTATCAACCTCTCAGTTGCCAACTGTACGGCCTCACCATACGTTCACAAAACAACCTAATTTCTTTCTCCCAGATACAGTTTGCTTTGTGTTGTTTTTGCGGTGCTAGCCAGGAATTTTTATTAGTACCAAATGCGTACGGTACTCCGATAAAAAGTGTTACTGATTGTGTTAATGGTTCAAAGACTCGAGATTTAATGTGCTTCCAGTAACAATGAACTATATTAGATAGAGTCGGCTCCGTAATCAGTTTTATCCTACTAATATTATAAATGTGAAAGTTAGGATATTTGGATGTTTGTTACTAAATCCCGCTTCAACCACTGGATGGCTCGTGATGAAACATGGCACACACATAGGTTAGGTCCTGGAATAGGACATAGGGTAGTTCTTATCCCAAAAAAACATCCCATTCCTACGGGAATACATAATAATTTGTGATGTTACGTCGAAATCGCGGGCAACAGCTGTTTACAAATTAAGATATTTAATTCCCGTGCACCAGGGAGCAGCATTCTTCTGTTTACTGCAATCACCAAATCGCCTGCCAACTTTAGTTATTATGGCAAATCCCCCAATGGATAGCCCACCAAAATTGACATTCTATTACGGATGTTTATATTCAGCAGTGGACCTATTTCGGCTAATGATGATGGTGATAAAGTCATTTAAATTAATTCAAAGGGGGTCAGTTAGGTGTCCCAACATTCTGCATTCCCTTC
Source organism: Esperia sulphurella (assembly GCA_947086405.1). Lineage (NCBI taxonomy): Eukaryota > Metazoa > Arthropoda > Insecta > Lepidoptera > Oecophoridae > Esperia > Esperia sulphurella. Next base: position 737,208 of record OX352280.1, read on the forward strand.
ATCCATCAGATATATCTATGTGAAACAAACTCGAAGTCTTTTGTACGGCTTTGTTTTATCCTTCATGTCAATTTGTGGCCATGTCACGTTCTGTAGCTAGATTGATTTCTTATACCTTATATGACAACTGTCATTAGAAAAATAAATCACAACCACTAGTATAATTTACCCTTCAATCCGGTTTGTCGGCTTCTAGGTGCTGACATAGTTGGAGTAAGATTTATTTGTTTATTCCAACTAGGTACCATTTATGTAACCAACTATATCCGGTCACACAAGATAAGTTTCTATGGTGCAGATGATCTGCGAAACACGCAACAAGCAATCAAAGAAGTTCAACAACGCTATGGCCTATGACTCCTCGTGTATCAAATGAAATCAGGTAATTTAGTAGAACTGTCAGTGAATATAATCGAGAACATAAAGCTGTCTTCTTTTATTAAAATGAATAAATCACCTTATAGTTTCGTTTTTAAGTCGTAGCAATAAAAAAACATGTTACAATAAGTAAAGAGACTGAAATGGAGATGTACTGGACATATAGTAAGAGGAAAGAAGAAATGAAGCAGAACATTGATGAACTGGTTCCCAAAATACAACAAACGAAAGGGGGGAGACAGTTTAAGTGGCGAGAGGACGAGTTAAAGGATATAACAGGGAGAACATGGACAAGGATAGCGAGAGATAGAGCATAGTGGAAGAGATTGGAGGAGGCTTTTGCCAAAAAAGGGCATACATATAACTGAGACGGTGTCGAAATGTAAATAAATAATTGTTACATTTTATCTGAAATGTCATTTTATCAATTTGTAGGAGGTGGATGTAGAAAATAAGGAACGACTATTTGAAAACTGATGAAGAGTCCGAAACATTCGTTGCGCGCAATGTTAATAATGGCGGTACGGTAGCGAGAGGGTATTATTATATTGACGATATGTATGCTGCTTGCGGACTATAACTTTATTTATTAAAAAGTAATCAAAGAATACATGTATTTTAGTATCGCGTAGCCAACAAAAGGCTTCAAAGTAAAGTAAAGCCCAAGTAAGTAATTACTTCTTGCAGCTAAGTGTTTGTTAGATATTTCTTGCGATTCTTTTTGCACTTGCCTCGAAATCGTACTTTCGCAAGTTCTACTTTGTCTTTATATCATTATTTAAAAGACAGGTATTTTTTAAACCAGATTTATCAGCTGTCGTAACTAGTCCGTATTCTATCATCTTGGTATTAATAACCTGTTGGTTTCTTGCAGCTTTAGTTTCTTGAAGTCTCTTCCGAGATAGTGATACTGTTTTGATTTCTTTACTTTTCTATTTTTGGAAGTTTAGATTAATATTCTGTCCAGTATAATATTCGAAGCAGCCTTTTATGTCGTAAGTTTCCGGTTGTTGACAATGGTTTGCCTTATGTGGTTGAAGTGGCCCGCGCTTCTTTACGAATCACTATCAATGTACAAAAACTCAATGACGTTTGTATCACGACTCTCAAAAACAAAGCTTAAGTTACGCACGTTAGAATTTTCAAATTATCTTACTAAAATCGTTATGCTATAGTAAATCATCTAATTTTCTTGGTAACGTGGATTTTTAATAGATTAGTTTTAACTTTCTTGCAAATTCTATCAGACTGTATAATAGGTACTTATATTCTTTTTTATCATAGTTGTATGTATGAACCAATGTCATGATGTTTATGTATGGACACCGAGTTTGTGGAAACTCGATCCATTGAAATTTATTGGTAGAAATTCATAAAATAATGTAAATAAATTGTAAGAAAACTCATAAAAATGAACAACGTGCACGCGAATAACAGCACCTGTTGGTAAGTTACTCATTTGTTTGAAGTTTAATTCATGAGCAGTTATTTATGTATAGACTGAGTGAGATCATAAGTAAATAATAATTATTAATAATCAATATGAAATAATTGTTGTAACTGTAAATTATTCTCTTTTTATTCTGTCTTAGTGACAGCATTCCTCGACTACTTCTGTATTATTAACTATTTAGAATTATGACTATCGTTAATTTTGTTGTTTCTGTTGTCTCCGATTGCGACTTCTTACCATCATCATTATCACAGTCCAGTGCTAGACATAGGCCTCTCTCAAGGCCCGCCACTGAATCCGATCCTCGGATTTTCTCATCCAGTTACTGCCAGCCGTCTTACGCAGCTCGTCGCTTCAGCCTAGCCAGGAGGCGTCCCACACTGCGCCTGCTCAACGACCTGACTTTCTCATTACAATACAACTATGTATAATATTAAAATAGCTAATAGCTATTACAAGTTATCTTTTGGAGAAGCTTAAATAAACACTAAATTTCTTTATCATCTTCATCGGATTGTCTTCGACATTTATCCTAAAAATAACCCATCGGTAAATATTCAAGCGTTAAGATCAAGATGTAGATACATAACTAGTACAAAAAGTGTATGTTTCTGCTAGCACAGATTCTGCATTGGTGTAATATTTAATGAAATATATTCTATTTCATTAACTTTTGGGGTTAAAGGTGATGGCAGCGTTTGATAAGCTCGAATATTTACCACCGTAAAGATGAAACTCGGTGCAAATCATGCCTATTCTATTTTTCAGTTCAGTTACACTACTACCCCTACATTTGATCAAATCTCCATTTGCTGCTTTAGTACACTTTCTTGCATTTTACTTTTATGTGTCGGGTTTTGTGCAGTAAAGATTTTATCTTTGTGTGTCTTTTCTCATAGTAAATCTGTAGAGTACGCAGGCATCAAAATTCTATCAAGATAAAATATCTTCCAATAGTAATAATCATTAAACTAAGAACTCCTGTTAATATCATTAAAAAGACAGCCGTGTAAAAACAGTGTGCTGCGCCGTATCCCCGCTTGTTGCGAACCCAGTTTATAAGATAAGGCACATTTTGATGTAAAAAAAATCGAGAGTTTTAATGTATACAGTCCGCTATAACTACAATACCATAAAGCAAGAGACGGGCCGCGAATTAAAAACAATCAATACAACGATAGTACTACAGATTCTATTGTGCAACTATTATTGTTCCGTTTCGGTCATTTCGCACCGCAGTTATGACTCGCCATAACTCAAAGTACTTACAGACGGACAACACAATGGTGTTTGGGATTTGATTGAAGATGTTGCGAGATAAATGACCAATGGTTTTTTGGGTTAACGGTCTTTAAAGAGATATATTTGGAATGTAATTTAAGGGAGTACAATAACACCAGGTGATTAAATACCAACACACAGTACAAACTGGTATGAACGTAAAACTTTTTGGGTGGTTGCCTCTCGCTCTGATGGGGCGCGAATGTTTTTTCGTTCATAGAACTGGTGAACACCAAATAAAATATTAGTAAATTTAATAATTTAACAGGTCACATTTATTTATACCTAAGTATGTAAATATAAAACCAATTAGCAGTAATAAATAATTAATAGTGATTAGTCCAGTAGTTGCGTTCAATCATCATGTCAGCCCTTAGACGTCCACAGCTGGACATAGGCCTTCCCCAATGAACGCCACCACATCCGGTCCTCCGCCCTCCGCATCCAGCAGCTTCCGGCCTTAGGTATTTCTGGTTCGCGGTTTCCATTCCAAAACTAATGTCGCCTTCGTTCCTAGTCGGATCTCCTCATGTTACTAAGTGTCTTTACTTTAAGCAAATGTCTGGAACAACATTAATACCAGGCATCTTTATCATTCAAATAATTTTCTATTTAGATATATATATATATATTTCGTACATATAAATGTTATCCTAAATGAATTCACTAGCTACTTTTGATATGCTTGCCCGAATAGCTCTCTTTTGCAAAATAAAAATGGTATCTATGTCTGCTGCCTTAATATAACAGTTTTATAGTCGTTTAAAATATTTAGCAACGCCATAAGCATTTGCCGTAACGTAACGGCATAACACACGACAAATATTTCTCCATTAATACTTATAGGTGGAGTTACGACACACTCGTTTACTCACTCGATTTGAGCGCACAAGTTTTTCGTCCGCCATTTTTAGGGTTCAATATGGGCACTCTAGTTTGTGAAAAACCTCAGCTTGTTCATTAATCACTCACTAAATTCCAAACAGATGATTTTTTGATGATTTTTTTTAAACAAAAATGCATTGTCTCCAGTATATTTATGATACATACTTAAATTAATAGATTGTTAAATTAATTACTTCTTTGTTTTCTATAATAATAATAATAATAATAATAATAATAATTTTATTTATTTCTTCTCACAAGGTAAATACATACAATAGTAATCATTATGCTAGACTTAACAATAGATCAAAGGACAATTGCCTTGTGAGAGGCTGGTGTCTGAACTAGGCAAGTGCCTGTTTTACAGATCACCAGGCTCTCTCCACTCGGAAGTCATATTAATCTTGAGTTCAAGGAAAGTCCAACTGTGTAGTGTAAGCAATTATCAACGAAACATAAATATTGTAAAGTTCTGTTTGAGCGTGTGTGAGTATGAAAGTGAGCGTGTATGGATGTGTGTGTGTGTGGGGGTGGGGGGATGGGGGTGGGTATGTATTCATGTGCGTGTGACAACAAAGATCTACCTGTTAAATGTCATTCCAATTGATGGAAAATTATATTCTTACCTTAGTTGTGCAGCAGTTAGGAAATCACAGAGAGTAAGCGTTCAGTGTCGTCATAATTTAGTTGTAAAAGCCAGCGTGTAACAGAGCGTTTGCATTCATATTTAGATTTATTGTAAATTGAAAGTACGGGGTTGAGGTTATTATATACATAACTACCTAGAAAGCCAAAGAACCTGTGAGAGAATTGAGTGTTATATAGATGGGTGGGACAGACAGTATGCTGGCGACGTTTATTTGTGAAAGATAAGGAGTCGTACATAGTAGAGGAGTGCCTTTTAAGTACTAAATTAAGAATGAAGAGCTGTCGTACTGTAAGGACGCGGTATTTTTGGTAAAGGGAGGTAGTAGAGTAGTAGAAAGGAAGACAGCTGCTAACCTTTAAAACAGCTCTCTGTGCACGTTCAAGTTCAATTAGATTAGTTTTGGGCATACCCCCCCACGAGACGATACAATAGGATATTAGGGATTGACAGAGAGCATAATAAACACCTTTAATAATGAGTTGATAACACACCCAAAAGATGTTTAAAACGTTTAAACTTTTTTTTATTATTTATTTATCTCTTTATTGCACACACACACAAATATGAGAAAAAAAATATGTACAAAACTTTATATTGTGAAGCTTATATTTTTGAGAGGTTTTTACCTTTCCTATCTCATGCCATTAACTATGAAAACTGCATCAAACTGTATTCTAAATAAACTAAACAGACACGACGCTGCATTTCATGAATTAAAAATAACATATATAGAACATAGAGATACCAATCTATGTGTTACAGAACCCTCCACGCGTACGATAAAGTAACACTTTTTTCTGCGCGTCGAAGGTATGCGCACGGGCTTGCATGACGCAAGCGCGGCAGGTTGGCATGGCTGGCATGCCGCTCGCTCCAAACAGGTTTTCGAGACTGTCCCGCCCTAACATATCGCGTGGTCACTCTAGTGATTTGAATGCTCTGTGGAATCAAATAGATTTATCTAATAATGAGAAGAATAGGAAAAACTGTTTCATTCTCATTTATATATATATTTGATATTTTTTTATTTTTGGTTTTTGTTATTTGATGTAAGAGTTTCCAAAAATATTTTCTGGAAACAAAAGAGTCATAGCCGGAGGTTGCGGGTTCGAATCCCGCTACGAATCCCGAATCGAATATGAATGTTTGTACCCAAGTCTTGGATGTTTATATATTTATTTAAGTATGTATGTGTATCCGTTATCTAGTAACCATAGCACAGGGTCTACCTAGTTTGGGACTAGATAATTGGTGTGATGGTCTATGATATTTATTTATTTTATTTTATTAGTAATAAAATAATTACCAGTACATTTAAAATAGTAAACTTCAGTAGTAACTAACCAGTATTAACTATTTTTGAGAAATACTAATCTTCTGCTAGTTCTGCTGTTCTAGTAACGTGGGGTCTACTTCACAAGTATTTCGGATAATATCCGTCTAACCGCAATGATTACGAAGTAGGGCTCTAGGATCGGCTCCATATAAGTCTGACCATAATTTTAGTCTGTAAATATTTTTGAAAATATAGTAAATCATACTTCAAAGAATAAAAACAGTTAACATAAATAATTAATTTGTCTTTTTTTTAATAACTGATTTCTATTCTTAAACTAATATAAAGATAAAATATATATTTTTTTTCGATTTCCCATTGCCTTATTCATTAATCAAACTCAACCCACCACAGATTAAATCTGTCATTGCGAATTCATTCTTTCGTTCATTCATTCACTCTTGCAATAGACATGTGAGCTGCTATTTTTTCTGTACCGCGAACTATTTAGTAATAGCCCCCTTCCCTTCCCCCCCTTTATATTGCGTTGGCGACACATAGCTGTAATGGAGTTGTGTCAATATTTTATAATTAGTCAAGTTTTTTACTCGTTTCGCAGGCAAAGGAGAATAAGAGCACGGTATCTGTAGAGTACAGTAGAGAAAGTATTTCTCGTTTGGTTATCAGCAATAGGTACTACATTTTGGTAATAGATGGCATTGTGAACACTTCAAAGACAACTTCATACATAATTTGGTCGGAAGTTTTTTTAAACAGTGACTTTTGGCTTTTGGTCACTGGCCTTTGGAAACATTATCGTATACTTTAATATTTGATGGTACAGTTGGTATAGTTATCTATCGAGGTATTTAAAACATATTTTTTTGCGCCGAAAATACTTTAATATACGTATACGTACCTATTATTATCATCATCAGGATATTTTTGTCTCCACTGCAGGAGCACACCCCGAGCATAGTCCTCTCCATAGCTCGCTGAGCGACACTTGTGAAGGTGACTTGGAACTTGTCGATTATGTGGAGTCGTTCGTTACTGTATCTTTATACTGCGCTAATTAGTAAACGAACGAATTCCTTGTCGTAGTTTATTTTTAAAGCAAGCCGTAATTAGTTGATGTAATGTATTGATTTTGTTTGCTTTTAATTATATACTTTTGTATGTTCAATATAAATCTAGTGTCAATAAGTCCTATCAAAGATAATATATACGTATATATTATCTTTGATAGGACTTATTGACACTAGATTTATATTGAACATACAAAAGTATATAATTAAAAGCAAACAAAATCAATACATTACATCAACTAATTACGGCTTGCTTTAAAAATAAACTACGACAAGGAATTCGTTCGTTTACTAATTTAAATATTTAGCAAAGTAAATCGGAATTTTGCCTTGTGGTTTCCGGTAGAGTAGAATAGGACCACTCCAACTCTTCCCGTGGATGTCGTACAAGGCGACTGAGGGAATACATTATAAAACATCAATCAAGCCTCCCCAACCCGTCTGGCCGGCGCGGGGAGTGTAGGCCAAGTCTTCCGTCTGTCTCCGGCAGATGAGAGAGGGTTGTGCTCCTGCAGTGGAGACAAAAATGACCTGATGATGAAAGTAAATCGGAAACTTTTTTATTTTTATAATATTTATGAGTTTACAGCACATCTTATTGTTTCCAGTGAACTTCTATCGCCTACTTGCTATTTTGTCTAGATAAACCAAACTGCTTGGGTAACAGATAATTGAATTTTCTAAACTGAACTTTTAAAAGGGAGAAAACTTAGACATGTTAATTTTAGATGATAAATAATAAGTTAAAAATGTTAATAGTAATTTTATCAAAATCAGTAAGTGAGACTGCGAGGTTCCGTTGTTAATTAAATCACGTCCTAGCTGTAGACCTTGCCCTGAGCGGGGCAGGTGTTAAACTGCCTTTAATTGGTCATGTGTCCTCAAATACATCTCATATGGTTTGTTGAATACTGCCTTCTGCCCGCGGCGTTGCCTGTAGGTGATTTCCACCTATAGTGAAAGAATTCTAAGTCAAAATCAAAATCATTTATTGCATATGAGTACAATTGATACATTTATACACGTAATTTTTTTTTAATTTACCAAGTTTACTCATGTCGTATCCATCTGAGATTTAGCAAATAGTAGTTTATAATTAAAAGTTGGTCCACATACCAATCACACAATCTTGCCCTATAAGGTCTTCGAGTTTAGAATTTAAATGGTCTGATTCACCTTGCGAATCTGTTGCGAATTTAAGCAATTTAACGTGCACTTAATATTCTAAGAATCGAAGGAAACATTTCGCAATGAAATGTGGTTGACGTTTACCGTTCGTCCTATAGCCAAAAACCACATTAGCTTGAATTATTCGTTTAACCGACCGCGACTTTCTAGTTTAACTCCTATTATTAACTTCTATTGTAGTTCAAACACTTAGCGAATTATACAGGCTGAACTATAAAATAGACTAGCTACTGAAAGAGCTGGAAGAAGGGGGCCGGAAGCGGTTGGAGGTTGGAGGACCGGGTGTGGTGACGTTCTCTGACCTTCATAAAGCATCACGTACCTTCTAAAGTAACGTTCCTGGCAGAATATCAGCGTCGCGCCGCTGGGCTGCGACATTATGCTGAGTCAGGGCCCTTTCTGCAGCACAGCACGGGCTACAATGTTACTGTTACTTTGCTATGTTTACCTGGTACTTCTGTATCAATATGTGACCTATTTGTAACATTGTATTTGTGCTGTGTCTAAGAATAAATGAATTATCTATCTATCTATCTATCTATTCATTGGGGAAGGCCTATGTCCAGCATGAGGATGCGTTAAAGGCTAAGTTACCACGTTCCTAGGGACCTAGTCAGTAAGAATTTCGGCTGATATCCAGCAACTAACAGTCATTTTGTAAGGGTCGGGCGCGGATTGCCTATAACGCTAATTGTGGAAATCATCTATAATATGTCACGTGACCCGTTATAAGAGTACAAAATGGCTTATTAATTCATCTGATATTCACTTCAGAACTCGTCTGCAACTGCCGTCTGCTGGGCGACAGATGGCTTGTCAAGATCCACCGTTGTCATAGTTTCATAATATAAAATTATGAATTTCGCAAGATTGTTTTGGGAAACAATCGCGGTCACCGCTTTTAGGAGCACGCGACCTTAACCCTTCGTTGCTAATGTAGAAATAAGTGCCTTATAGTCAGCTCGGAACCGGTTTTAGAATGCCGGTACAATATATACAGTTCGACGAAGAAAAGTCTTTTTGCGACGCTGTATTTCGCAAAGTGGCGATAAACCTTCCCCTCTGTGATCAGGGCGTGAGCGATATGTATGTATGTATTTACAAGTTTTGCCGTGTGATTTCCGGTAGAGTAGAATAGGACCACTCCAACTCTTCCCGTAGATGTCGTACAAGGCGACTAAGGGAATGCATTACAAAACATCAATCAGACCTCCCCAACCTGTCTGGCCAGCGCGGGGAGTGTAGGCCGAATCCTCCGTCTGTCTCCGGCAGATGGGAGAGGGTTGTGCTCCTGCAGTGGAGACCAAAATAACCTGATGATGATGATGATGATAATTTACAAGTTTATTGAAGAAATGGTTCCTACTTTATCAAATTTATCTCGGTCACCGGTTTTTCCGAAGAACGGAATGTTAAATCTCGCGGAAATCTATACAAAACGGTTTTATTGACGCCGTCGAAAGCCAAAGAGCTGCGCTGCGTGTCGCCACCACATGCCGTGTTACTTTTCCTAGCACACTAATATAATATAATATAATAATAATATGTCAGACATTCACACCAATTATCCAGTCCCAAATTAGGCGGAGCCTGTGTTATGGTTACTAGATAACGGATAAACATACTTAAATATATTAACATCCAAGACTTGGGTACAAACATTCATATTCATCATACGAACATTTGCCCCTAGCGGGATTCGAACCCGCAACCTCCAGCATGGCAGTCCGAGAACTACCCGTTCCGCCACGGAGGCTTGACTGGATCATTTATTTATATTTTGATGCTGTTACTTGTGTTAATTTGTTTTAGTCAACGCGCATGAGTGCGTGTCTAGCGTCTACGTTTAAACCAGTTAATTTGTCACGCATAACCGGTTAATTTATCAAGCCTAACCGCTTAATTTATTATCATTAAATGGAGTAGACATAAATATGTCCTTTTTGTGAACTAGTTAATGAAACGAAACCGTAAATTTTCGTTTCAGTGTAAGTACAGAGCCGAAACTGGTTCGAAATTTTAACCGGTTTAATAATGGTTTCTTAACTACCATCATCTTTTTATAATATCTGTTATGATCTACATTGATATTGCACGAAGTTCTAGTGTTGTCTTTGTCTAATCGTGCACTGTCTCGTTTCAATCAAGTGCACTGATGTGACCTTCCAATGACGTTAGTTGTACGCAGTGATTGTTACCCGGTTCAAAAAACCGGTATATACCGGTTTTTTCATCGGATTACCGATATTTATGGAGTTAAAATACTTATAAATACTGTGTCATTCTTGGACTAATAAGCCGCAAATTATATGATTTTATTATCGAAATCCTGATTATTATAATATGTAGGAAGTGTTCGATCCTTAATTACAAGGTCTCTGCAAGTTTTTCTAGATATTCAAGATTTTTTTAATATATTTTTAATCGGTTGTGTCGCCTAGCCTAATTAATAGAAATAAAAACCTAAGTATACCATATATTTTTTAATTATTACTACTAGGAGTCTCGCATTTTGCATATTGCATTTAAACAGTTAATATAAATCCTGTGCAAAGAAATGTCCGTCGCAAGTACATACATAACACTACCTAATTCCGATCCCTGCTTATCAGTTAAAGTTTCTATGTAATTCGGTCTACCATTTAATCAAAATCAAAATATTTATTTTCAAAATTGGAATACATTATTCTCTTTTTGACGTCAAATTCTGCCTAAAACTACTCCACTTCCACCTGTATAACCGAGGGGAAGAAGTGGCAACAAACCCGTTTATTTAAGTATATAGCCAAATTTGTTTTTACACTTTAAATTTAAAATCTGTATTTCTAAAATATAGTAAGTATATATAAATACGTAGAGATTAAAAATAGAAATGAAAGGAGAATGACCAAAAGTGGGCCTAAGATGCGTCTTTATCATTCATGTACCAAATATATTGGTCTGAATTATGAATCCCCCTCCCTATTCCATTAAAGCTAATGGAATAGGGAGTTTAAAAATAACATAAAATAAAAACATTGATTGATTTCCGCCAGCCGACCGGCATCTTTTCAACTAGAGTAGTGAAAGCAGAATTAAAATCGATATATATTTATAATCGATATTTGTCAACCATAGTTGATACTGCCTTTCAGTTACTGGCGCGATAATCCACTCATCACGTTTTTCATTTACTGACTGCAAATACAGTATTTATACAGATTTAAAGTGATACACACGTTATTAAGAGGTTTATGAAAATATTAGTACGGAACCGAAACGTCGATGTATCAATTTAATAAGTCGGTGTAGTTTCACTTGAAAAATTACTGCTAATATAACCCCACAAAGTCTTCGGCTGCGACCGCGTCTGCCTGTTAAGGTGGTAAATAACTAAAATATAAGCTTGGTTGAGGTGTACTTAAATAAGAGCAGATATACTTATTTTTGTATTTGTGCTCTTTAGGTATTTAACAATATTTAGCTGATTTCAAGTAATACACACGTTCTTAAAAGATATTTATGAAAATATTGTTACGTAACAGAAATATCGATTATTCAATTGGTTAAATCGATTTAGTAGAACCTCACTATTGATTAGCACTATGGTTTCGTACTGTGACGTCATATCCCATATGGTGTCAACACCTGTTTTGTCTCCTTTTGTTTACATTATGTATTTGGGTGAAAAAATCTATTTTAACGAGTCTAATGTAGTGTCGAACGCAATATACCGTCGCCGACTAATAGCCAAACTATGACATCAAGATTGGGAACGGTTATTCGTGGCCATATACTCACGGTGTTGTGAAAACTGTGCGCCAACGAAGATTTCATTCCAAGTAAGATTATTCAATTTTCCCACTATATAGTTTAACGATTTTCTTTTTACAATAATCCTTAGTATTTTGCCTGTATTTTGACGACAATTTGATCCAGACGCAAGGTTCAAAGTTTAAGGGCAAACTCCCATACAATTTTGGTCATTCTCCTTTAAAAAAATAAGATTAGAAATTAAAATGCAAAAAAAATTATTATCGTTCAAATAATTTAATACTACCAACGATCTCTATGTACTACTAGATGGAGCGTTCCAAACAATCGCTCTGTTCCACGCAAGTAGCCACAATTCTTTCACATTCACAATGAAACTTGTGCAGTTACTATACGCAGAACATTTAATTATTACTAAATATTGACGCTAATTATATTACTAAATATAATATATTACTAAATATAACGCTAAATAATGTCAATATTTTTAGTAAATAATTAAATGTTCTGAGTAGTAACTGCACAAGTTTCATTGTGAATGTGAAAGAGTTGTGGCTACTTGCGTGGAACAGAGCGATTGTCTAGAACGCTCCAACTAGTAGTACATAGAGATCGTTGAGTACTACAGATTGCGGTAACCACACGTTGTACTCAAAGCGGACGGGGCGACCTTGTTCGCGATCCAAGCTATGATCTAAGCAAGGTGATGACACCCAGCAAAAACTTATGACTGGCTTTATGTATGTTACTGTCAAAGCGCAAAAACAGTAAAGCGTAAATACTCCTGCGACGTTAACTACTCCTATAGAATCGTTTAGTTGCACGGAATATCTGTATAAGATAGCATCATTTGTATAAACGACTGTTGTTTTTTTATTTATCAGTGTGTCTATCCTCTGGATACTAATCGAGCTGAAATTTGTAACATATTTATTTCTAAAATTTCTTGACAATGAGGGAAAAAATATCGAAATGTCGAAGTATACTTTAGTTTCATTTATATTGGCTTACCTTTGATTAAAGCTAGTTTTTTTTTGTGGGGACATTTCACACATCGGCACCTGATCCCAAACTAGGCAGAGCCTGTAATATGGGTATCAGACAGCTGATGACATAAATACATAATATAATATATAAATAACGTCTAGTCACAAGGCAAACATAAGTGCTCATTAAACGAATGTTTGCCCTGGGCGGGATTCGAACCCGCGACCCCGAGCTTTGTAGGCAGGTGTACTACCGATTAGGCTACGGGGCCGAAAAAAGTTTATTCATATTCATTTATTGCTTTATATAGTTAATAAGATGTTACAATAATACATAAGCACTACAATATAACATTTAAAAATACATATAAAATTAATTTACAATTTATTATTATCTTACTGACTAATCTATCTATCGCTTATTTCGCTAGTTTATCGCTTCTAAACAATTGCTCTATTCCTTTTGAAACAACCTTCTTAGGTCTTAGACCACGTGATCCGAATTGGGTTTTACTGGTAAATCTTAGGATATACCGATTTTTAACTTTTACAGTAACATATACATATATGTATATATGTTTTATGTGCGTTTTTGCGTTACCCATGTGGGATTTCGTGGGAAAACCGTGCAGTGCAATCATACTAGCTGACATGTATAATTGAATTGAATCTACTGTAGATAGATTTAGATTTATTTATTTCTCTAATATACCATAAAACAATATATAATATTATATACTATCTTAGCCATAAAAGAGATTGTCAATTGAATACAATAATAAACCTTATGTCATATAAAATCAGAATTAAATCACATAGTCAAGATAATCTATATATACATATAATAAAAGAGTAGAAAAAACAAAAGAAAAGCGAATCTGTACATTGAAGTTAAAAAAAAAATTTCACTGCCCGGACGTTACTGAAGACCAGTAGAGTCCAAAAATATAATTCAAAAATTTCTTATCTGTCTGTATGTATGTATGTATGTACGGGCTAATCTTGGAAACTGCTGAACAGAATTTGACGGCGTTTCACTGTTTAATAGCTTTGAGTCCGGGCCTCATACTGGTATAAGTCATATCTCAATAAAATGTCAGGATGCTGATATACAAGTTGACCTCTCATTTCATATCATTTGTATGAAAGTGTAGTTCAACATTACTGGTCGTTGCAAGAACTTGACAGAAAGTGACAGAGATGTTTTAAAGCTCATTTATAGATTTATTTTAGCTGAAGTATTTCAGGTATTTCCACAAGTCTCGATACAAAAAATTCGCTATACGATAATTAGTGGCCCTGTATTAGACCGGTGATCGTCGACAATGTCAATATCGAAGCTGTTCAGGAGTACGTCTGCCTAGGACAGACAATATAGTTGGGTAGGATCCATTTCAAAAGCTGACAGAAGAATCCAGTTAGGCTGTGCAGTATTCGGAAAACTGCGTCAAGTCTTTACGTCACCTATTCCACAATGTTTAAAGACAAAAATCTTAAATCAGTGCGTCCTGCCTGTCATGATTACAGCGCGGAGATGTGGACACTGATGGTGGGCCTGATCTACAAGATTCAAGTGGCTCTGCGAGCTATAGAGAGGGCAATGCTCGGAGTCTCTATGAGGGATATGATTCGTAATGAGGAGATCCTATGAATAACGAAGGTGACCGACATAGCCGAAAGAATTAGTAAGCTGAAATGGCAGGTCACATCTGTCGTAGTACCGAACGGCCGTTGGGGCAGACGGGTACTAGAGTGGGACGCGACGTCCCACGCGCAGGGTGGGACGCCCTGCCGCCAGGTGTATGGACGACCTGAAGATGGTGGCCGGAAGCGGCTGGATCTGTAGGGCGTTGTGGCATTCATTGGGGAAGGCATGTCCAACAGTTTGACAGCCATTTTGTTGTACAGTTAATTGGATATGCAACATAGGAAGGGTATTATGGGAAGGAAGTCGGATGGAAAAGAATAGAGGGATTAGGGTAAGAGAGGAAAGATGAGGGGGCAGTGGTAAATAAAGGGTGTAGGAAGGGGTGGGTTAAGGGAAGGGGGAGAGGTAGGAGTAGGGAGAGGGAAGGGGTAGGGGAAAGGGTTTTCAACGTTGTGGGAAGGGGATGGAGAAGGAAAGAAAGAAAGGGTATGGAAAGGACAAATTGGAGGGGGGGGGAAGGAAATATCACCTGATTTGCACAATATTAAAATATAATTTTTTTTATTGATTATATGATAATCTTTTAATTCATGATAAATGTAAATGTCAACTTTATTTTAAAAAAAGCGGCCAAGTGCGAGTCGGACTCGCCCATGAAGGGTTCCGTAGCAGCAAGTAACATAATATAAAAGTTATTGTAGTTCGTTGTAACTTTGATCGATGTTTTAATAATAGTATTGTGGTTTACGATTTATGACGTATTAATAAAAACTACTTACTAGATCTCTTTCAAACCAATTTTCGGTGGAAGTTTGCATGGCAATGTACATCATATATTTTTTTTTGTTTTATCATTCTCACAGGGGGGGGGGGGGGGGACACATTTTACCACTTTGGAAGTGTCTATCGCGCAAACTATTCTATGATATGATGACTATGATATTAGAAACCTCAATATCATTTTTGAAGACCTATCCATACGTATGGGTTTGATAAAAAAAAAATTTGGAGTTTCAGTTCTAAGCATGGGGAACCCCCAAAATTTAATGTTTTTTTTTCTATTTTTGTGTGAAAATCTTAATGCGGTTCACAGAATACATCCACTTACCAAGTTTCAATAGTAAGTTCTTATAGTTTCGGAATAAAGTGGCTATGACATACGGACGGACAGACAGACAGACAGACATTCCCGCCTCCTCATCATTCGTCCCCCGCAACTCCTCTAAGCGAGGATCAACGGAGGTAACTGCAAAGACACCTACCAGTGAAGGTAGGGCAAGTCCCAAGTCATGAATTTACGCTACCTTGGGCCCCATACAAATTTAATTATAGAAGTAAAGAGTCAGACAGACAGACAGACATGACGAATCCATAAGGGTTCCGTTTTTTGCCATTTGGCTACGGAAACCTAAAAAACTGTGGTCCAACGGGCGAAACCGCCGCCAGAACGCTAATTTTTACCCGACTTCAAAAAAGGAGGTTCTCAATTGGATAGTATGTTTTTTTATGTATATTATTATTTTTAATGCATAACCAGAATAATAGAATTCTTTTAGGATTTAGTAACACGTAATACATAAGAATGTGTAATGTTAAGTTGTCCACGCGGACGAAGTCGCGGGCAACAGCTAGTACAAAATAAAATAATGTCAGTATACAATAATGTCAAGAGATATATGTATAAGTACTATCTTTCTATTATATAGCTTTTTAAGTTGTCTGTGATACATCTACATAGGTTAGATTCAAGTTATTAATAAAGTATTTTTTTTATTTGAACTCTATTCTTTTTTCATCTGTTTTTTAACGATCTGGATGATATGTTTTTGAATTGTGCTATTCTTATTTAATTCCCATAGCACAGGAGGCAATACTAGTTTGGGATTAGACAAGTGTACTTGTGTATATGTAATATTTCATCATTCATCATCATCATCAGGTTATTTTTGTCTCCACTGCAGGAGCACAACCCTCTCTCATCTGCCGGAGACAGACGGAGGATTTGGCCTACACTCCCCGCGCTGGCCAGACGGGTTGGGGAGGCCTGATTGATGTTTTATAATGTATTCCCTCGTCGCCTTGTACGACATCCACGGGAAGAGTTGGAGTGGTCCTATTCTACTCTACCGGAAATCATACGGCATATGTAATATTATGTGACATTCACATTGTAGGTTTGGATTGTATAGGTAATTAGTTGAAAGAAAACTTCGATACATTTAACGCGATCGATATTATATAATCATTAATTAAATATTTAAATTTATTTAAGGCAATTATTTTTATCAACACCTCATTAATTTTAGAAAAATATGTCATTGATGTGATTTATTGTAATTGATCCTTTAAATATTTAATTTAATGGAATGCAATATTAAATGTTACTAAATATTCAAACGAATTTATAAAACATACGCTTTGGTCTCATCAAAATACAAGAAAAAAACCCTATTTATCTCCTATACTAAAAACAGCTATATAATAACTATTTTTAAAAAGATATTAAATGTACTTATCTCTGCGTGTGGCTAAAATCTGAACTAAACCTGCCTATGAATTATCATTAGGGTTATATTTTCGCTCATATACAGTGGCGCCATCGTCACATACACTTAAATGTTAGTTTTTGTAGAAGAATAAGTATAATTATATCATTACGAGGATTCTTCGGCGCAGGAGTGGGCGTCAAAACGATTTATAATTGAGGAGTAATTTTTAAAGCAACAAAAACTTCTCACATGCCATTATTTAGCTTGAGGTCTATTACGAAATTGTATTTGGTATGAATGAGTCAGGCGATTGTACGGAATGAAAATGAAATCACACATAATTATAATTGCATTTTAACTAGCTTTCTACTGTTTCTAAAATGTTTCCCGCGGTAAAAGTAATACATTATGTGAATATATAACTTTCCTCCCGACAAATTTCAAACTAAGCCTCCCCAATAGAATGCCACTTTTGGTGGGCTGTCCATAGGGGTTTTTGCCATAATCACCACGCTTGGCAGACGGATTGGTGATCGCAGTAATGATCGTAATATACACAGGAGAACGCTGCTGCCCTTCCTTGGTGCAATCCCTTAGTCGCCATGACGACACCCACGGGAAGAGTGGGGTGGCCATATTCTAGCCGGGAACCACATGGCGCTATAAATGTTTGCTAATTATTTATACCAATTTCACAGCCTTATTTCAGCTGATTTATTGGACGTGTTTAGGCTGATGATGCATAAAATCATCTACCGACTATATCTTTTTTATAAAAAAAATCTTGTTTATATACATTACTAGCTATTTTCTGCGATTTTATCCGCGTGGAGAACTTAACATTAAATATTATTAAATATATCCCGTAGGAATAATATGTTTTTTTCAAAATAAACACTATCCTATGTCCTATTCCAGGAACCTAACCTATATGTGTGCCAAGTTTCGTCCCAATCCGTCGAAGCGTGATTGACTAACAAATATCCAAATTTTCGCATTTATAATATTAGTAGGATACATTATGCTATCTATAGCGACATAAGGACTATCCACCTTCACAAACAAAACAAATTTTAATTTTATTTTCTTGTCCACTTACAAACATAGACCTTTTCATTAAATTTTTTTTATGAGGAGTTTTATTTATACTAACAACATTTTATGGATTATCGTCTGAATTAATAAATGATTTGATTTTGATTTGATTATGCTCAACAGACTAATAGCACAAACACATTACTAAAATGGCTAGAATGCGAACGGTCCATATTCATAAGATCCATTAATGGATTAGTTACATTTCAATATATCGAAAATGGTAAAGATTTCTATGTCAACCTTACCATAGACATATAATTAAAAATAGACTGTATTGAGATGCTGTTAAGACTGAAATTGTATTAAATGAAAAGTTGCGTTTTTCTAATGTATCTCTTGGAATGTTCGTGGACTAAAATGGTAATCGCGACTCCATATTTATCTTGAAAATTTCTCGGTTGTAATTACTTAAAACAGGTTAAAGTTTCAGGTCGAGGTTTTAACTCTAACAGAGAATCTACACTTAATATTATAAAGAGGAAAGGTTTGTATGTTTGTGACGAATAAACTCGGAAACTACTCGACCCATTTCAAAAATTCTTTCACCATTAGAATGCTACATTATCACTGAGTAACATAGGCTATATTTATTACTATAAAAATTTAGGGATCCCTGCTAAAACTTGAATAATGTAACCCAAGGTGTAGAAAAATTACCCATAAAGTGTCTTTCATCGCATGCGCTGCGGAAACTATTGATGATAGAACCTTCGCGTGTCTGTACATTGAAAATATTTGCAGGAGTCGGAGCTAGTGCTGAAGTGGAAGGGGGAAGGGCAATTAACGCTTAATAGTTTCCAACTTTATTTAATTCTGTAGTCCACGCGGGCAGAGCCGCGGGCACAGCTAGTCCTAAATATGACTACGTAAAGATGCTTACGGTGTAGACCCCCAGAGCTCTAAATAGTACGCGAAAGCACGTTGTGAGTATAATTAAGTGAAAGTGAGACGTTACAACACGTGCAGACGTACTTCGTAGGCCTACGAACGAATACAAGTGAGAATTCCACAGCATATACGTGACGCCAAGTGAGGAGAGATAAGGATTCCTTCTAAATTATATTTATACTTATATTATACGTGACTAATCGTAACATAGAATTAATTAAAAACTACACGTTCAATTTACGACGGCACTTCTCTCTAAATCGCTTACATGTCACTGTATGCGTCATATTCTGTGTTGGTTCTGTCACTGTATCACTTTCATGTATCACTTTAAAATGGATAAAGTTATATGTTTATGCTCTAAGACTAAAAACAGTCGAAGCCAGCGAAGAGTACAAGCCTTCGTTCAAGCCTACATTAGGCTAACTAGGTCCATAGGACTTGGTTTAAGGAGCACGAGTAATAAGTAGTCATCTATCTTTTCGCCAAAGCATCCAAAGACAAAAATAAAAAAAAATAAGGAAAAAAATCAAATATGTATGTTATTAATATTGATCGACAATTTTTTGTACGAATTGATAGATAATATCAATATCTTTGATAATAAACACAGTCGTAGAAAACAATATTGATTGATCTGTTCAGTCGTTTTAGGGTTATATCGGGGTAAGACGGATCGATAACAAATTTTCTTTTAGAAAGAACTCCAAAAATTACTAGCATATTTTATTCATAACAATGCATCTAATGTTTTAAGTAGGTGTGTTTTTTTTTATCACGCATTGTTCTAGAGATGTGTAGAACAATACTATGTAATAGAATAAACGAATTTGTTTTTTGAAATATCTAAACAAATGTCCCAAACTGTAGTAAAATCGTTGTCATTGCAAAATCGTTACTAAACGTCAGTTCATTCATATGTGTTGGCTTATTTCGTCACATCTAACACCGGCCTCGGTAGCGCAGTAGGCAGCGCGTAAGTCTCATAATCTTAAGGTCGTGAGTTCGATCCTCACCCGGGGCATCGTTTTTGCGTCTTTTAAATATATTTTTTTACTTTTTTTCTCCTACTTTATTGCTAACCTGAAACTTTGTCATACTAAACGAGTTCGCAAAACATGTTTGCTACCAGATTTTTGATGTAATTCCTTACGAACTTGTATTGGGCGTACGTTACGAAATTTACCGCGTGTATGCAAATCCACCGACTTAACAATGAAAATACCTGCTATTCCAGCCCACATTGCGTTCTGTTATTGTTTGAATGCGTTGTAACAAAATTAAAAGTAATTATTGAGTATGAAATGTATGTCGCGGGTGTGATATTTCGCAACTAAATTGGTATTGGGTTTGCAATTGGTTACAGCGCCATCTATTGATGAATAGCGGAATATTGAAAGGCCTTTGTAATTTTTCCTGTTTAATTAAAACATTAATTTAACATTATTTATATGTCAAAAGGCTTATAGAATTTTCTTTTATGTACTGTTATAATAGTGGATGCATAATAACCAACTTTATGGTTGTTTCAGATTGGATTTCAACAACTTCAATTAAACAAAACGTAAGTAATTTTTTTTTCTACAAGTACACCAAATTATAATTTTTATGTTATTTGTATGCGAGAAGCGGACGAAGGAAAGCCACTTTGCGACATTAGATTGCGCAAAGTAGCGATACATCGTCTCTGCCTACCCCTTTGGGACCAAGACGTGAGCATTATATATGTATGTGAATCTGTCTGTTCACAATATAGTATTATTTCATTTGATTTGTTACATATACTGCCTATATCGTTTTGTACAGTTTTGGTCGAAATCAACTATAAATATCACTTAGTCAACTGGCGTTAGGTTCGATTCCCAGTGAGGTAATAACAAGTCTGACATAGAAAGGGCAAGTTATTAGTATTACGCAACAACTGTGGTTTTCAGAAGATTAACCATTAACCACTGTTATTAAGGACTGTGTTGGACCAACTGGTTTTATTCATGTCAGTTTTGACAGGTGAAATTGCAATATAACCTTGTAACTAGATAACAACGATCTCTATGTACTACCAGATGGAGCGTTCCAAACAACCGCTCTGTTCCACGCAAGTAGCCACAAGTCTTTCACATTCGCAATGAAACTTGTGCATTTACTATTACTAAATATTGACGCTACGGTTAAATAATGTCAATATTTAGATAATAATTAAATGTTCTCAGTAGTAACTACACTAGTTTCAAAGTGAATGTGAACGAGTTGCGGATCTTGCGTGGAACAGAGCGATTGTGTGGAACGCTCCATCTAGTAGTACATAGAGATCGTTGACGTATGCACACATTGATGATTAGTGCGTAACGATAGAACTAACACAGCAACAATGTAACGCTTACAATTTCAATTTTAGAGTATTGGGGCGCGCCGTCGTGAACTATACGGTATATACGTATATTGAGAAGGTTAAAACAGGTTGGTATGTCGGTGAAATAAGTCTCCCAGATCAATAAACATCCAAACGCCTCAAACCTCACCAAAACCGGTTCTTTCATTGCTAAAGCACGCACGAAACATACATAAGCTACTGCTAATATAACATCCGTGCGGCCTTAAGTCGACCTTACTTGATCTACACTTAAGACCCACCCACCCCCCCTTCGACTCAAGTCTTAAGAACCCCGCGGGGAGGACGGATCTCCACTGCAGCTCAACGTATTCTGGTTAAAAACAAATCGTTTACATAACGTCATTGTTTGACCAGACGCGGCAAACTTACAAATGCACTTAGCGAAAAGTTTAACATTCGAAATCTTACATTTTTGCGTTAAAAATAAAGTTTGTAATAGGTATTTAAATCGCAAAGGTAAGGTTGTAAGGATTACCACAGAGGTAAAACGCCGTCCGTTTATAAATTCGTTGAAGATGGCCTACAGATAAAGTTTTGGATTTGAAAATTGGTTTTGAAGTAAAGAAGATTACGCAACTAAAGATTCTTGATAAAGGCTTAGAGAAAGGGGAGATTGAGGTGGGACAGGGACAGGGACAGGGACAGGGACAGGGACAGGGACAGGGACAGGGACAGGGACAGGGACAGGGACAGGGACAGGGACAGGGACAGGGACAGGGACAGGGACAGGGACAGGGACAGGGACAGGGACAGGGACAGGGACAGGGACAGGGACAGGGACAGGGACAGGGACAGGGACAGGGACAGGGACAGGGACAGGGACAGGGACAGGGACAGGGACAGGGACAGGGACAGGGACAGGGACAGGGACAGGGACAGGGACAGGGACAGGGACAGGGACAGGGACAGGGAGAGGGAGAGGGAGAGGGAGAGGGAGAGGGAGAGGGAGAGGGAGAGGGAGAGGGAGAGGGAGAGGGAGAGGGAGAGGGAGAGGGAGAGGGAGAGGGAGAGGGAGAGGGAGAGGGAGAGGGAGAGGGAGAGGGAGAGGGAGAGGGAGAGGGAGAGCGAAAGGGAATATGTGTCTTTCTAAGAGGTGAGACTACCTGCCTTGTGGTTCCCGGCTTAGAATAGGGTCACCCTCAATCTTCCTGTGGGTGGCGACTAAGGGATTGCACCAGGGACGGGTAACAGCGTTCTCCTGCGATCACGAAACCGCCTGACAAGCTTGGTGATTATGTAGTTAAGGCAAATCCCCCAATGGACAGCCCAGCCCACCAAAAATGGCATTCTACTGGGGAGGCTTGTGTTCAGCAGTGGACGAATTTCAGCTGAATATATAAAAAAAGTAAATTTATCCAAGTAAGGATTTCTTTAGGTCAAACAATGTCACATACGTTTAATTTCTTCCTGATGTATATAATATATATATGGATACGTCGCCCAAGCAGGCTGCCCCCGAAGTAATTGTTTACCCTCGTGATGGACTCCAACTTTCCCTAAGCGACCACGATCACCCTGGTGAAGTTATGTTGGCCTGGACTTCTATATTCGACATTGACTTCGAGTTAAACAATAAGAAAGTTTTGAAAGCAAAAAAGAAAATGGCTGCCCCCAATTTGGACAGAGTCGCGAACAGTTCGTGTGTTAATAAAATAATAGACAATTTATTTAAGTGTCGGTATGTGCCACCTTGACAGTGCGTGACCGACCGCGTGCCTGACAGCAATTCGTCAGTGATATACTAGTTAACGTTACGTTACGTGCCGTTTTTAACGTTACACCGATAACCGTTATGCAAAGTCATAACAATTATCTAGTTTCAAGAATATGAAGATATTCCAGACTTAATTCTCACTTAGCTGTTGCCTAAGTTTGTTCAGTTTTTGTGTCACATAACACATAACATTGTTAGAGAATCCCACTAACTAGCTGGTGCCCGCGACTTCGTCAGCGCAAGATTAGTTTTTCGAGTAGCTTATATTAAGGTTCACTATTTTGGCTATAATGGTTTACACATAAGATATATACTGTTGCGGGCTTTTTTGTAGGACTATTTAAGATAAACATTTCCATCATACATTACATATGTGTAACTCTAGCGGTTTCGGCAGCGCACGCCACAATAGCTCGCAGATGATAAATTTTTTCCTACTTACTTGATATTTTGGACAATTCACACAATATCTTTATAAATTGTAGCCTATGCAATATTCTGATGTATAAGCTATATTTGTAAAGTTTCATTAAAATCCATTCAGTAGTTTTTACGTGAAAGAGTAACAAACATCCATCCATACTTACAAACTTTCGCGTTTATAATATTAGTAGGATAAGATAGGATAGGATAGTAGGATGCGAATTTTTGTATGTTTGTTACTCAATCACGCTTCAACCACTGGACGGATCGGGATGAAACTTAGCACACATATAGGTTAGGTTCTAGAATAGGACATAGGATAGTTTTTAACCCGAAAATGTAGATACATTTTCGGGAAACCGAAATAATCGTTAAAAGCCGTGTGTAAATATCGAAAGCTACGCGGACGAAGTCGCGGGCATGAGCTAGTCTACTATAAATTAGCAAAATAACAAGCAAAACCATATTGATAAACAACCAAACAACGATATGACTTTACATCTTCCATTGAAACTTGAATGTGAATAAAAACTCGTCGAAAGAGTGAAAAGTTGATTTCGCCGAAACTGCATGACGACGGGTGGTCTTAACCGAACCAAATTGGACATTATTACGAAATCTGGCAAATTTTCACTTTACTCATTAACTCTTATAGCTGGTGATGATGTAGATATTATAGAAAAGTTTTCAGGACATTCCAGGACCTAACCTATATGTGTGCCAAGTTTCATCCCGATCCGTCCAGTGGTTGAAGCGTGATTGAGTAACAAACATCCAAACATCTAAACATCCAAACTTTCGCATTTATAATATTAGTGGGATACCTACTGAAGTATTAGAAAACTAAAAATTCCCATAACTTTTGAGTGAGTAAGCCGATTACGATGAAGTAGGTAAAGACTGTTACTCCGAGCTAAGTCCTATATTTTTCTGAAAAATCTATCAAAATCGGTTCAGTAGTTTTTACGTGATGCGTGTACAATCTAACAGACAAACAGATAAACAGACAAAAAGACAAAAAAAAGTTTTAAAATGATATTAATATGCTTTAACAAGTTCATTTAAATTTTAACCTTATTATCATTGGATAAGGTGCTAGTCACTTAATTCCGAATCTGACTGGAAGTACATGGAATCTTGCGAAATTTAACTGACACCAAAGCCAATAATGTTTTATGTATGACCACCTTCTTAACCAACCTTGACAAGTGTAGTTATGCGTTTAGC
Organism: Esperia sulphurella; assembly: GCA_947086405.1. NCBI lineage: Eukaryota > Metazoa > Arthropoda > Insecta > Lepidoptera > Oecophoridae > Esperia > Esperia sulphurella. Next base: position 762,024 of record OX352280.1, read on the forward strand.
GTAGGCCGCATCTCTTGTTTGCAGTGTGCTTCTGTCGCCTACTCGCCATTCAGCGTAAGTCAGTCTAGATAAACGAAACTACTTGGTAGTTAAAACAGATAACTGAATTTTCTGAGCTAAGTACTCTGAAAGACGTTAAGTATAAGTATTATATATATATATAGAAGACTGTCTCGGTTCTGCGTCTGCGCAAGTTATACCCGACGTTCCGTCAGCGCGTGCTCGCGACGATCGCCGAACCAAGCCGAACGGCGCGCCGAGCACACACTGTGCCTTCAATTTAGCTCCTCTTTTATTATTTCGCCGACATATATATATATATATAATACTTATTCGTTTCTCTAGTATAATATATATTACCTCCCCCCCAACCCGTCTGGCCAGCGCGGGGAGTGTAGGCCAAATCCTCCGTCTGTCTCCGGCAGATGAGAGAGGGTTGTGCTCCTGCAGTGGAGACAACAATAACCTGATGATGACTTACTTTACTAGCATTTACTTCCTGACGTACAATTACTATTACAATTTCAAAGTTGTTTATTTATCATTGTCAAATGTTAATCCATAGTCAGAGACAATCATCATCAGGCTGCGAGAGTCCACTGCTGGACATAGGCCGCTCCATTTACAGAAAACACGTCATATTATTTAAATACATACATTTGCGTATCTTGCAATCATCTGTCATGCCCTTTTCAAAAGGTTCGCTTTCGACAGAACCCAAAAAAAACTGCGAACAGTCACGTTTTAAACGCGACGTCTCTTTTGACCGTACACCAAAAAAAGATCTTGGCTTGTAAAAGGCTTTCAATCAAATGTGAGGGCAAATTTCTTTTTAAAAATCGACTTTGCTGCAGTGACGTAAAGGCTATGGGTGTTACGTTATATAGACTGTCTGTACAATTTATAATTTAGCATTCAAATCGTCTTCGGCACCCGAACTCGTCACTCGGACTGTCCCAATAAGGGAAGGCGCTATGGTCACCTGCATTTCCTTGTATTTAGGGTCATGGTATGTTAGAGTTTGTCATTTATCTTTATATTTTTATTTTTTTATTTATTTGTTTATTTCATTAGAACAAGTTACGTAAAAATTCGGAGGCAGGTGTCTCCTTTTAGGCTCGCAGAGCCTGTGTTAGGAGGCACCGCTCTTCTTTACAAATATTGTTTCGTGTTGTAAATATAAATATAGCATCGTTTCTTCTTATATTAACAGGTAATACTACTTATTTCTACATATTATATATATTATATTATAATGGAGTGAAAACTTTAAATCTATCTTTATAGATTTAATAGAATTGTTATTCTTTTTACTTTGTAACTTTATCGAATGTATAATACTTTCAATGTTTATTAATTTTTTAATGTTTGTATTTGAAATTGTACCATTATGAATTGTTTCTGTTAGGGTGCATATGATGTTGATAATAAATTAAATTATTACCCTACTAGCTGTTGCCGCGGCTCCGTCCGCTCCCGCTCCGTTTACTCAATATTGACGCTATTTACCCGTAGCGTCAATATTTTGTAAAAATTAAATGTTCTGCGTAGTAACTGAACAAGTTGCATAGTGAATATAATCGAGTTGCGGTTCCCGGAGCCGCAGTTGCGTGGAACAGGGCGATTGTTTGAAATATTCCATCTAGTCGTACATAGAGATCGTTGATCACACCCAATTTTCCGCCTTCCAACTACTACTCAGCCTACACTATCACCTGCCCACTGACACTTAACGGCACTAATTATTTCGATGATATTAGAGCGCCATTCTGTCATGTAAATTAAGTAACGGATTCTTTAAGTGACGTCTTAAAGTATTTTAGACCGGAAGGAAGAAATTGACAGCCCTATTGGTATTGTGTAACGGTAACTGGTGACCATCACTCTGTCAGTATTTAGGATAACTACAAAGCCATTTTGTTCTCACTAACGAAGTTGTCAGAAGTCATGTGGTATATCCCATCCCACTAATATTATAAATGCGAAAGATTGTATGTTACCCAATCACGCTTCAGTTACTGGACGGATCGAGATGAAACTTGACACACATATAGGTTAGGTCCTGGAATAGGATATAGGATAGTTTTTATCCCGAAAATAGATTTCATTCCTACGGGAAATATTAAATAATTAGTAATGTTAAGTTGCCATACGTTTATCCGCATACGTCACATTACACGTTAGAAAGTACAAAATGGCGATTTTTGTGGCAGCCGGAATTATAATTTACGGTGGAAACCGCATAGCGAAATCCATGGAATCTGGAAATTGGATGTGGGCGGAGATATTCCGAGAATGTGGAATTGTCGCGTAGATGGCGAACAGCACTTACAAGGGAACCTCGAGAGCCTCGCGAGGTTCGTTTACAGTTTTGATGGCCCTCGGTACAGATGGAAGTGCTTGTGAGCAAGTAGATTTCACGCGAGCCGTTCCACACCGATTTTGTTGAAACTCCTTACAAATAATTAAAAAGTAGTAATAATAAGGTAGTGGAGACCGCGGAGACCGCGGATCGGCACTCGCAGGGTAGGACGCTCCGCCGCCAGGTGGACCGACGACCTAAAGGTGGCCGGTAGCGGCTGGATGCGGAGGGCGGGGGACCGGGTGTGGTGGCGTTCGATGGGGAAGGCCTATGTCCAGCAGTGGACTTCTAGGGGCTGACATGATGATGATGACAAATTATTAAATAAATACACATCTCACACCAATTATCCAGTCCCAAACTAGGCAGAACCTGTGCTATGGTTACTAGATAACGGATAGGCATACTTAAATAAATATATAAACATCCAAGACTTGGGTACAAACATTCATATTCATCATACGAACATTTGCCCCTAGCGGGATTCGAACCCGCAACCTCTGGCGTGGCAGTCCGAGAGCTACCTCGTTCCGCCACGGAGGTCGTCAAATGTCGCTCTGGTAAACTATTTTATTTTCAGATTCGTACTGTACTCAAAATCGAAGTAAAAACTACTGAACCAATTCGGGTAGAGCTTTCAGAAAAACATAGGGTTTCATTCGGAGTAACGTATAGGCTTTATTTCATTGCAAACTGCTTCAATACAATCAAAGGTTATTCATTTGTTTTGTTTTCTAAGACTCACGTACATTACATTAGTATGTAACAAAGTAGGTAGTAGGTATAATGCTCGACGGAATTTAGATTGCGATGGATAAGTTAGGTAGAACTACATTTGGAGCGACGGGGGAAAGAGGGTTGAAGGGAGGGTTGTGGGGACGGTTGAGGACAGGGCTGGGAGCAGGGTTGAGAACATAGTTGAGGGCAAGTTCGAGAGCACGGTTAGGGGCAAGGTTGGGGATGTACATTTCAACTATATTTTAAAAAGAACACCCAATAATTCTGTAGTTCACGCGAGCGGAGCCGCGGGCACAGCTAGTCTATAATAGAGTAGAGTTCACATGATCAGCTTAAAAATATATAAATGTATGTACATGTGAAATATTATTATACTAGCTGTTGCCTGCGACTTCGTCCGCGTGGGCAACTTAACATCACAAATTATTATGTATTTCCCGTAGAAATGAGATATTTTTTCGGAATAAAAACTATCCTTTATCTTATTCCAGGACCTAACCTATATGTGTGCCAAGTTTCATCCCAATCCGTCCAGTGGTTAAAGCGTGATTGAGTAACAAACATCCAAATATCCAAACATCCAAACTTTGGCAGTCCTAGTGTATATTCTTTATTGCACATCTTAAAACTAAATAGAGTAACAAATGGTGTGTACAAAGGTGAACTTATCTCTAAGTGAGATCTCTTCCAGCCAACCTTACAGAGTGTGAGACAAGGCAGTAAGAGCGAGGGGGGCAAAATAAGTGCATAATAGACTACATAATAACTAAATACCTGAACTATATATATACATATAATAAATAATATGAACTATAATAAACATACTTACATACATACTATATTATACTGAGTGGAGACAGACAGTGCTCTTTTAGTTCAGTTGTAAAGGATGTCACCGACGTACTATCTCGAATGACCGTCGGCAGTTTATTCCACATCTGCGCGCTCGGACAGTGAAGGAATTGAAAAAGAATTTGGTGTTGGATTTGGGATAGGTGAGGGTCTTGGTGATGCAGGCACGTCTAGGACGTTGGGTGGGGGTGAACTCGTGGAAACTGGAACGGAGGTATTCGGGAGCAGAAGGATTTTTGAGGATCTTGTAAAGAAAGGATAGGATGTGCACATATCGGCGAAGATTAGATTATCCCTAGATACTATACTATAACATTCTCAGACTAACTTAAGTCTATTTCATGAGTATGACATTTAAACCCACCTTCCTTTTAAGACAAGTCTGCAAAAAGTAGTAATGACTGTAGAAACCAAAACTGGAAGGTGACTCAGCATGTTTACACTCTCTTCTTTCTACATTATGTAAATGTTTACAGGCTGTCATGTCGAGGGCGTGGCCCTCAAGTGGACTTGCTGTTAAATGTCACGTTACATCATGTACCTACATTCTGGCTAGGATATAACTTGTCAATTGGTAAGGGAAATTGTTAGTGGGTCATGTTTGAACGTCATTCAAAATCTATACTAATATTATAATTTGTGAGGTTGTAGCGGGTGATCTCTGGATCTACTGAATCGATTTGGAAAATTGTTTTACCAATAGAAAGCCACGTTATTTGTGAGTATCATAGGCTATGTATTAACCCGAAAAATTATAAGACTTTCGTGGTAGTCGGAAAATGTTTACCGCCCATCGAAGTGGGCATGGATCAGCTAGTTATTAATAAACAACGATCTCTATGTACTACTAGATGGAGCGTTCCAAATAATCGCTCTGTTCCACGCAAGTAGCCACAACTCTTTCACATTCACAATGAAACTTGTGCAGTTACTACGCAGAACATTTAATTATTTACTAAATATTGACATTATTTAACCGTAGCGTCAATATTTAGTAATAATTAAATGTTCTGCGTAGTAACTGCACAAGTTTCATTGTGAATGTGAAAGAGTTGTGGCTACTTGCGTGGAACAGAGCGATTGTTTGGAACGCTCCATCTAGTAGTACATAGAGATCGTTGCATGTCATTGTATGCGTTATATTGTTACTGTGTCAGTTCTATCGTTACGCACTAATCATCAGTGTGTGCATACGTAAGGTTAATGTTTCTTTAAATGTCCTAAGTAGTAAACAAACCACTCACCTCTACAAAATCTCAAATTTGCGAGCCAATCACACAATAAAACTGACCCAAAATCCTCATATACCTCAAACAAGCACTTGCACGATATCCACTCACAAAACTAATAGAATTAATCATCGTAAACTTTAGTTTTTAGCAAAATTATCAACAAATCGCTTTAACCTTAAATCATATTGAGACGGGTTATCTCTATATTGTCTTTGGATTTTAGAGATGGGGTATGTCACGCATTCAATTACGCAATTCAATTATTCATTCGGAATACTTGTAACTAATTGAATCTTTAGAAATAAGTAGGCGAGGAGAAAAAAGGATTAGACAAATAAGTTGGACATCCATTGAACCAAAAAAGATAGACAATTGATATTCTATTAATTTTAACGGAATATTGGCACAGATAATCGTAATCGGCATCGCATCGGTAAAATCGATGTTTGTTACTCATTATCGTTTGCACTTTTCTAAAATATTAAGTTTGATGCCGGTGCATTGTTTTATACATACTTAATATTATTGTTATTACAATGATTTGTATTTTGTACCTTAAAGAATAAAAATGTTTCTGCAATATGTTGTATTTATTTTTGAAACTTTGATGGATATATGTTCCCTTAGACATGTAAGAGTCCGTTTGTCTGCAGTCGTATGCTAGGTCCAAAGTAATGATCCGATGTGGATGAAATTTTGTATTTCGATACAGAATATCCATGGGAGTAACCAATAAATAAATAAATATTCCTAAACTTATAATCACTGAGAATAATATAGAATTAATCACAAATTCAATTAAATTCAATTGAACCAATTAATTCTATTATTTGACAACACTATTTTATATCTATGGTCACCTTGGCGCCATGTTTGTTTATCAAATTAGACATTTAAAGAAAAACACACCTTAGACTGACATACTGACGTTCGAATTTGTTCCCCCGCGAAAAGTAATGGGGCGTGCCATCATGAATTGAACGATCGTTTAACTTACATAAATAACTCGACAGTTTATTTTGCCACAAATGTGTTTTTCATGCATTTAAAATTTCGACGATAATATTTCAACTTATATAACGAAAACAAGTTTTGTATCAATTTGAACATCAATAAAATCTAGACAAATCCTTAATTGCCTCATCGATCAGGAACTGAAATTCTTGAATAATTAACTTAATATTATGTTTTCGAGCGCGTATAGCACACAAAACTAGTTTTTTAAAACTGTTATGTAAATTAAAATTATTGTAGAAAGTTTAAAGTGTAGAAAAGTTTAAACTAAGTTAAGTTTTATGTATATATGTATATGTAAACGCTTTATTGTACCAAAAATAACAACAACAACAATAATAAATGGGAATTAAACTGTGTACGAAGGCGGACTTATCCCACTTAGGGATCTCTTCCAGTCAACCTTAGAGTAACCGAAAGGACAAGTATAATGCGTTTAGTACCAAAATTGATAAAGAAATGTACCTACTTTTAATAAAGTTTGAAAATACATATTACATAAACATAAACGAACAATGGGCCCGATTCTGAAGGCACAATGCTAAAATTTGACAGCACTAAAACTGTTGCTATCCTTATCACACAGTATTATGAAGATAAAGACGAAACCTATTTTAGCGCTGTCAAATTTTTAATGTGTGCTTTCAGAATCGGGCCCAATATTAGACTAAATGAGTATTGTAAAGAAACAAAATAGAATGTACGTTTCGGCGGTGCTCCGGCGGCGAGCGGTGACTTGACTTTAAAACCCAGACTACAAATAAAACCCCGCCCGGAGGTAAACTACGACAAATCCGGGGCAACCCGGACGGATGGCAGACTTCTTTACGTAGTAATAATATCATCATCAGGTTATTTTTGTCTCCACTGCAGGAGCACAACCCTCTCTCATCTGCCGGAGACAGACGGAGGATTTGGCCTACACTTCCCGCGCCTTGGGGAAGGCCTATGTACAGCAGTGGACGTCTAAAGGCTGACATGAGCTCAGTAGTGCATACTGCCAACCGTGCTCTGTTTTGCGGGCGTCGTTGTATGGATAGGGGAAGTGAGTATCGTTTCGATTGAGAGTAAGAATAAGAATCCACTTCGATTATTGTCAAAGGAGTCGTTCGTCCCATCTCTAGACTTCCTGAGCTACGAAACGTATATTATAAAAATAAGTCTATCTATCTATTACATATATAAAAGGAAAGTGTGTGTATGTATGTCCAGCCTTTTCTCCATAACCACCCACTCATGGTTGCAGTGGTAGATAGCCCTTGACCTGCACTTGCAAGTAAAGGAATTTGGTTACGGTGTGTGGAAGTGGATGAATGTGGGTGTTAAAGTGTGTGATGGGATACTTCTATCCTTTTATAACACATTGTACGGCTCATATAAACTCGAGATTGTGCTGAATGGCGTTAAGTGCGTTTGTGAGTGATAATATTAAGAACTTTTCTAGATAATTCCAGATTTTTCCAGAATGTTCTAGATTGTTTTCAAAATTTCAAGAATGAACTGGGAAGTTCTGTTTATAATATCAGAAAAGCGACGATTTGTGAAAGCTGTCAATTGTCATGTTGGCTATCTGCGGGTCCTTAAAATTCGCTTATCCACGCGAACGAAGTCGCGGGCAACAGCTAGTGCTGTATTAAAAAGAGAGCCGGCACCAGTAACAGGTTATGCTACGTTATGAGTAGCGTTAAAATAATAGTTATTTTCCCCATAACTTTGTGAAACACCTTTGCTTTCTCGTCGCCACAGATTAAAATCGGGTAAGTTTGTTTTGACACTAGGGTTGCCATGCTAAGCTCAATAAATCAAATCATGTATTAATTCAGACGATAGTCCATAAAATGTTGTTAGTATCAATAAAACTTAAATCTATGTTAGTAAGTGGACAATAAAATAAAATTTGTTTTGTTTGTGAAGGTGGATAGTCACCCAGTGCTTGAGTATACGACTATCCAACTTCTCCCGTAAGTGGTCAGGAAGCGGTTAGCGCAGCCCCGCATGTGGCGCGTCAGGGAGGCGATTCTGTTGCGCAGGATGGCGTGGAATCCATCTACACGCGCCTCGGCGAACATACCTGACGCGCTACAGTAACGTGGCAGCCCCAACAGCATCCTGAACCCATTATTATACTGAACACGCAGGGCATTGACGGCTCGCTGCGTATATAAAACTGCTGTCAGGGCGGTGCGAAATAACTGACGTTAATAAAATAATGCCGTGTGTTTTATAGAATAGGGTCATCCTCAATCTTCCCAAAACAAGGAATTGCACCAGGGATATATTAACATCATTACTGCCTACCACAGTGTTGCCACACTGCACCTTCCCTACAGGTCGGTCGCACGCCTCGGTTCTACTCCCGGTTTGTCGGATAAGTTCCCCGCGTTGTTGCCGCTCACTCGTGCAAGCGAGTGTAATATTAAATTATCGTCCGACAATCCGTGTGACGCGATACCGACTGTGTGCACCCGACACTGAACCAATTTTGATGGACTTTTTACAGAAACATAGTGTTTAACATATAGGCTTTATTTCATTTCAGTCGGCCTAGTCAATCAAAAGTTATGCGAATTTTTTTATTTTCAATTACATGAGTAGGTATGCAATATAACAAAGAAGTATAATTCGGTGCAATTCAGATTGCGATGAGTAAGGACTACATTTGGAGCAGTAGTGGGATTAAGATTGGGAGTGAGATTAAGTCTGAGTGGGAGTGGAAGTGCGATAGGGAGCGGGAGTGGGAACGAGAGCGGATTCGCGAGCGGAGCAGTGGGCACAGTTAGTCTATCATCATCATCAGCCTAAATACTTCCACTGCTGGACATAGGCCTCCCCAATAGAATACCACTTTCTGTTAGATGTACATTGGGGGATTTGCTATAATCACCACGCATGGCAGGCGGATCGGTGATCGAAGTAATGATCTTAACATACACACACAGGAGAACGCTGCTGCCCGTCCCTATTATATACCACTATTTATTTATTATTTCGTCTTCTATTATACAGCACTTTCTAATCGCCAGCCCTATGTACCAGCTACTAACAATACGTACGATACAGATCGTGGTCCATTTTGCGAAGCAATTAGACGTGCTCCGTCCCATTGTTCCACTGGGCCACTAATAATGGTGTTCTGTGGTTTCTATACCTATTGATTTGTTAACGGATAACTGTTGTGTGAAGTGACGGGGGTGAATGTTAAGAAGTGTTTTTATTCGGAGGTTCTTTATTGTTCCAAATAGGAGATAACATGTAAGAAGGCAATGGACATTTGTATTAATTTAAGTTGGTAACACTTTTTTTTGTAACAAACAACCCCCTTGTGTGAAACGTGTCGCAGGCAAGCAAGTTGTGTTCATTGTTTAATTTCATCATCATCATCATCAGGTTATTTTTGTCTCTACTGCAGGAGCACAACCCTCTCTCATCTGCGGGAGACAGACGGAGGATTTGGCCTACACTCCCCGCGCTGGCCAGACGGGTTGGGGAGGCCTGATTGATGTTTTATAATGTATTCCCTCAGTCGCCTTGTACGACATCCACGGGAAGAGTTGGAGTGGTCCTATTCTACTCTAATTTAATTTAATTTTTAATTCAGATGTTGATCCATAATGTGTTAGTAAGTCTTAAGATATGTTAGTAAATAAATGAAAATTATTAGAAAAGAAAATTAAAAACATTTGCAACCATTTAAACTTACATTTGTTGTGGACAAGGTGGACAGCTTCCCAGTGCCTGTGCATTGGGCTGTCCAACCTGTCGCGCAGCGCGCTGAGGAGGCTGTTGGGGCTGTCACGAACCCGACGCACCAGGGAAGCGACTCGTTTGCGTATATTTAAGAGATAATATATTACTGTTTTCTAATATAAAGCGGACGTTTTCATCAATAATCAAGATTCACAACAGAACATCTTTAAGGTATATACGTTCACTCGCATCAGTGAAGTCATACAGTGCCCGATTTATCGTCTCAGTGATCGATTCTGCCTTTGCCTGCGTGTGTATTTATGTTCTGCTTGCTGATGGGATGAATCGACATATTTCAGACCATCACAAAATTGTCTTGCTTTTAAAGTTACCTGAAGTAAAATTAGACATACAATATTATGCAATCAGTAGCTGTTCTGGTCGTGTGGGCTACAGAATTGTTGGGTGTTTTTTTAATATAATAGATAATAATAATAAATATAAATATGTCAGACACACCAATTATCCAGTCCTAAACTAGGCAGAGCCTGTGGTGTGGTTACTAGATAACGGATACACATACTTAAATAAATATATAAACATCCAAGACTTGGGTACAAACATTCATATTCATCATACGAACATTTGCCCCTAGCGGGATTCGAACCCGCAACCTCCGACTTGGCAGGCCGAGAGCTACCCTGTTCCGCCACGGAGGTCGTCATATAGTGTAGTATATAATATAGTTGATATTTACATCTACCTTCCCCTCAACCCTCTCTTTTGAAAATGCTTACCCTCGCATATTCTCGCCTCGGGGGGACGAGCAGGATATGTTGGGATCACACCGACTAAAACCCCGCGGTGGCCGTCTCTGGCGCACAGAAGAAGAGACACCGGGATCAATACCTATTGCAATCGAGTGTCCCTCCCCCGCGGGGCTCGCGGTGCCTGCAGCAGCAACGAGGCCACCCCGTTGCCGGGGACGCGTAGGATGGACTCCGCGCACCCGCGTCCCCGATGACCCCTTCCAGTGGGCTTGTACGACAGGCAGGGAAAACCGTGGCAGATATAGTATAAAGTTTTCGATATAGCTCAAAAAGTTAGTACGTTGAAGTGGCAGTGGCAGTGGCAGTGGCGCTGGTCACATTTGTCGGAGAACCGATCACCGTTGGGGTAAACGAGTTCTCGAGTGGAGACCGCGACTGGCAAGCGTAGTGTGGGACGACCCCTGGCTAGGTGGAGTGACGATCTGCGTACGGCGGCTGGCAGAGACTGGATGACAAGAACCGAGGCCTATGTCCAGCAGTGGGCTCTTACAGGCTGATGATGATGATGACTCATTCTTTAACCACCAATTTTTTGTTGTTGCAAATATTGTACAATGTATTCGTAGAGGCCTGCGAAGTTTACCTTTTTAATTATTAGATATCAGCTCTTAGACATCCCTTTCTGGACATAGACATTCCCCAAGCAAGCCACCACACATAGCCCTTTGTACTCCACAGCCAGCCGCTTCCGGCCACTTCCTTCGGTCCATCAGCCGGCGGGGCGTCCCACCGGAACCTGCGTAGATTATTATGTCAGCTAACATAATAAGAAGTAACGATAAGGAGCAACATAATCCATGCAAACATGTAGTATGACGAAAACAAGCAGTGATAACAGATGGCGCTGCACATAAAAACGTACCATTCGAAATTCGGCGTCCGATTTTCAAATTCGCATCGATTGGAAAGCACTCCCCGCGAAGTGGAACGTACGTGAGCTCTGTACGCGCTTGGAAAAGTGAGCGATAACGTTTCTATGAACGAAAGTTTATTTGTTATAAACTGTTGGTTTATTTAGCTAGAAATCTGTTACCGTTTTTGAGGTTGAATAGTTTTTTTATTGTTCCTGATGGGATTACGCTTGACCTGAATCGCACGTGATGGTAACTGACGAGAGGCCTAAAATGGAGCGCGCTTACCCAGAAGATGCCTATTCACTTTTCTTTTAAAAAGATCCAAATAGTACTTGTTCGGAAAAACCCAAGTTGGCAGTGAGTTCCATTCCTTAGCAGTTCGCATTATGAAGGAGGAAGCAAAACGCTTCGTGCGAGAGCGTGGTATGTCTACTACATAAGGATGAAGTCCCTCACCACACCTGGTAGTCCGGTGATGGGGGAATCAAATTGTGCAAATCATGGGCACACTCCCAAAATTTTTAATCCGAACATCATTATGTAAATGTACGTATGCACACATTAATGATTAGTGCGTAACGATATATTTGCCGTGTGGTTTCCGGTAGAGTAGAATAGGACCACTCCAACTCTTCCCGTGGATGTTGTACAAGGCGACTGAAGGGAATACATTATAAAACATCAGTCAGGCCTCCCCAACCCGTCTGGCCAGCGCGGGGAGTGTAGGCCGAATGCTCCGTCTGTCTCCGGCAGATGAGAGAGGGCTGTGCTCCTGCAGTGGAGACAAAATTAACCTGATGATGATGATGATAGAACTCACACAGCAACTATATAACGTATACAATGACATGTAAGCGATTTAGAGAAGGAGTGAGGAGTTCCGCGAGGTGAACTGAGGATTTATAACTTTTCACTTATAAATTGTACTTGTAAAGTTTTAGTATAGGGCCCTGGAATAAATATAACATAATAACAGTAAGATGCGGTCTTTAAGAACAATATGTGGAGTGAAGTTATGTGACAGAGTGAGGAATGCAGTGATACGTGAGAAGTGTGGTTTGAAAGAAGATGTAGTAACGAAGGTAGGGAAGGGTATGTTGCGTTGGTTTGGACATATAGAGCGTATGAGTGAAAGGAGAGTGACAAAAGTAATATACAGTGCGAATGTGGAAGGAACTACAGCTAGAGGTCGTCCTAGGAGGATGTTCAAGGATCAAATTAGTAACGTCCTCGAAAAGGCTGGGGTCCGCAGTGAGGTAAGTGAGTGAGGCTAGTGAGGCGATCTATCGTCTCTGCCTACCCCTACCGTTGCTTTGAGCTAATTTATATTTATATTACTGTTAATAAACTATATAGTAAGTATATATTAACTTATGTAATGTAATGGTATGTAGGTATATATTTGTATATATATAATATTCTGTTATACATATATAAATAACGCTCACGCCTTGGTCCCAGAGGGGTATGTATGTATGTAAACGCTTTATTGTACCAAAATTAACAACAACAAAAATAAATAAAAGAAAAGTTTAGTACAAAGGCGGACTTATCCCACTTAGGGATCTCTTCCAGTCAACCTTAGAGTAACTGATAGGGCTGGAATAATGCGTTTAGTACCAAAATTATAAAAGAAACGTACCAACATATAATATTACATAAATATATATATATATATTTATGTATCATTTATGTTTATGTAATATTATATGCATACTCTAGTGTAAGTGTATATTTATGGGTACGTTTCTTTTATAATTTTGGTACTAAACGCATTATACCAGCCCTATCAGTTACTCTAAGGTTGACTGGAATAGATCCCTAAGTGGGATAAGTCCGCCTACACAGCTTTTTCTTTTATTTATGTTTGTTGTTGTTAATTTTGGTACAATAAAGCGTTTACATACATACATACATACATACATACATACATACCCCTCTGGGACCATGGCGTGAGCATTATGTAGAACAGAATTGTACTTTTGTTAAAGTTGTGACATTTAAACCTTACGTAAATATTTCTATATCTTAATCTCTCTCTTTCATTAATTACATCTGACACTTCAATAATTGGAAATAATTAATTATAAGCCATAATTAACAGCGTGAGAAGGAATTATGTGGAAAACGTGTATGAGTTGGAATGGAGTGAATACATATTTTTAGAGAGATAAGCCGCTTTGGCAGTTGGCTGTTTCTTCATATCTAATTAAAAGGGCATATTAATAATTTGTTTGGACATCTAAAATAGGTACACAGATACCCCCGCCCTCTGCATCCAGCCGCTTCTGGCCACCTTCTTCAGGTCGTCGGTCCACCTGGCCGCGGGGCGTCCCGCCCCGGAACTCGTCTGCTTCAACGGCCGTCGGTTATGCGACGGATGTGGCCCGCGCACTGCCACTTCAGCTTGCTAACCATTTCGGTTATGTCGGTCAGTCATATCCTTCAAAGAAAGCTCGAGCATATCAAAATTAACAACAACAATAACAAATAGGAATAATATTGTGTACACTTAGGGACCTTTTAAATAAATATAACATACTAGCTGGTGCCCGCGACTTCGTCTGCGCAGGATTAGTATTTCGAGTAGCTTATATTAGCGTGGCGTAAAAAGAACTAACATTATGACATTAAAATTATAATTTTATGGCGCACGCCAGAATAGCTCGCAGGTGGTAGATTTTTTCCTACTTTCTTGATATTTTGGACAGTTCACACAATATCTTTATAAATTGTAGCCTATGTGTTATTCTTATGTATAAGCTATATTATTGTAAAGTTTCATTAAAATCCATTCAGTAGTTTTTACGTGAAAGAGTAACAAACATCCATCCATACTTACAAACTTTCGCTTTTATAATATTAGTAGGATACTAGGATTCAAACTAGGATTTCGCCTGTGCTATGGGAATAAAACAATGATAGGACAACTTTCGGATATAACATCCAGACCGGGACCAACTTGTACAACTGTCGATCGGTTTTTCTTCATCATCAGCCGAAATACGTCCACTGCTGAACATAAGCCTCCCCAATAGAATGCCACTTGGGCTGTCCATTGGGAGATTTGCCACAATCACCACGCTTGGCAGGCGGATTGATAATGTGTTTAGTAGGTACCAAATAGAACGTTAATTCTTATATTTTGTGCACAAAGGCGAGCTTATCAGTAATTCTCTGTCGTTCCCTCATTGCTGAGGATCGCTACCGTATATAACGCGCTTCCAAACATAGCGGTCATTTGCTTCATATAGGGATCCGCCAGCCACCACTATTATCTATACTTATAATAAAACTGTAACTGGTCTATGTCTGTACGTGAGAGATATTTAAAAATAAATTGTATGAGGGGTCTTTATAGGGCCAATAGAAGCTAAAACATTTTTTTTTTTAATTTTTGTGTGTCTGTCTGTCTTTCTGTCTGTCTGTCTGTATATATGCTTGTTACCGCATCACGCAAAAACTACTGAATAAAATTTGATGCAGTTTTCAGTTGTCTAGCTGGTGGTCTAACTTAAAATCTGGTGCATGTTTCATCTTGATACGCCACTTAGAACCTGAGATATTAATAAAGCAAAATTTTCTAGAAGCCATTATATCGGATGATAATAAAACGACTGTTAATATTTCTTCCAGTAATTCAGTATCACATTTAGAAATCATTCGTGAAAAAAACATCTCTGGTTTTCGAAAATTTTGATAAAAAAATGCAATATTTTTCGAACGTACGAGCATGTTCATCATAAGGGTGAGGTCAACGGCCGCGGCGCGGCGAACAGCGTGGCGCGTATGGGATTGAGTGAAATTTAGTTTTTGGGGACAGGGATGGGGTTGAGGTTGGGGTTGGTATTGGAATATTGAGAGTCTCGATTCTGTAGTTCACGCGAGCGGAGCCGCGGGCACAGCTAGTCACTAATAGAGATACTTAAAGTAGGTACCGAGTTAAATGGCTACGGGAATGAGGTGCGGTGAGGTAGAATGGAACGTTCCCCCCTTCCCCTCCCCCCTCCCCCCCCACTACAGAGATCACAGGTCAGAGGTCTTCTCAGACCTCCAAACACACTTCCAATAAAATATTCTCGTATTATGTAAATTCTCACACCTAGACAAGTAACCACAATAAACGAACGGCAGCGTCAATTACAGTACCCACTCGCGACAGGTGCGCAGTAGTAGCTTAAACCACGCACCGAACATACCTACTGAGGAATTTGGAACGTATCGTTTGTACACTCAAGGTCGTTTTTAGCGGAACGTTTTTTTTTCATACATTATTGATAATTTTAGCACTTTCGTAGAGAATATTAAATGCTACTACGTCGAAAAGAACAGAGAACGGCTGGCAGTACGCTTTCACTTCGAAAGAGAAGCACTTATGTTGTTGACGTGTAACGTTGTCGCGCTCTCGAGACTAGAAATTTGATCAGGAGACAACGTGAATGTCTACATATATACATAATGCTCACGCCTTGATCCTAGAGGGGTAGGTAGATACGATGTATCGACACAAAGCGACGTCGCAAAGCGACTTTCCTTCTTCCGCTTTTCGCCCCGTGAATGTGTGGCGAACAACATCGCCGCATCCGTGTTGATGTATCACGGTTAGCTAGGGAAATAATTTGTCCATCTGATCAGAGCCCCGCATGACTCGGTAAGGCTCATAGAGCCGGAGGTCGCCCAGCAAAATCAAAATATTTATTTTCAAAATTGGAATACATTATTATCTTTTTGACGTCAAATTCTGCATAAAACTACTCCACTTCCACCTGTATAACCGAGGGGAAGAAGTGGCAACAAACCCAACAGCACAGGGCCCTACCTTTGATTTATCATATTCATTACAATCATTAAGTCTACCTATGCCGAGCCATCAAGCACTCCATGGACTTTTATCATTTAAGTAGTCATCTAACTTATAGTAGGCTTTCTTGCACAGATTAACTTTTATAGAAGATTTAAATTTTTGTTCAGACAAGTTAATAATTTCATTCGGAACCTTATTGTAGTAACGCACGCACAGCCCCACAAAAGAATTATTGATCTTAGCTCCGGGAACTACGAGTACATCTCCTGTTCATCCGATATTGAGAGACTCTATAACCGGTCACTGATAGAGTTATGTTACATTATATATGAATAAATGAATTTTCTAAAAAATTAAATTGGTGGGTGTGACGTTTAATTTAATTTGTGATAATTTAATACCAAGTGTATTTTTAAATTTTTATTTTAATATTATATACTGACATAGATAGTATGTTATATACTATGACATTATTTGAATTGTTTTTTATTTTATTGATTAAGAAAAAACAATAAGATAATCTTAAATTTCTAAGTCTTCTAACTAAACCAAAATTGAGGTTTATCTGTAGATTAGATTAAATTAGATTAGATTTATTTATTTCACTTTTACATCTTAAAAATTCAATTTTACATGTCATTCTAGTATGGTAAAAGGGATCGTCATAAAATAAAATAATGTATAAATTACAATGTCAACAGTTCAAATAATGTCATAGTATATAACATACTATCTATGTCAGTGTATAATATAAAAATAAAAATTTAAAAATACACGTAGAAGACGAGTTCGCAACAATAAGTTATCTACTAACTGTAATGTTGACATTGTAATTTATACATTATTTTATTTTATGACGATCCCTTTTACCATACTAGAATGACATGTAAAATTGAATTTTTAAGATGTAAAAGTGAAATAAATAAATCTAATCTAATATAAACATGTCACAAAGAACTCTCCAACCATTTCAATAATGTTTACGCTTGACTTTTGTCTAGTACATACCAAAGTGCGTAACCATTACCAAGTAACAAAACACTCTCCCTTTAGCATCTCGCGGCGTTGCGTCAGCCGGCGAAAGTCCTGCTCTATGTGGCTAGGCACGTGATTCAGATGTTAACTATTAGTTAACAGCTTAACATACAGGTGAAAAACTTGTTATCTGCCAACGATCTCTATGTACTACTAGATGGAGCGTTCCAAACAATCGCTCTGTTCCACGCAAGTAGCCACAACTCTTTCACATTCACAATGAAACTTGTGCAGTTGCTACTCAGAACATTTAATTATTTACTAAATATTGACATTATTTACACGTAGCGTCAATATTTAGTAATAATTAAATGTTATGCGTAGTAACTGCAGAAGTTTCATTGTGAATGTGAAAGAGTTGTGGCTACTTGCGTGGAACAGAGCGATTGTTTGGAACGCTCCATCTAGTAGTACATAGAGATTGTTGTTATCTGCATTATCTCTAACTAGCAGGTCGCGTGCGCATCGCAAACGGTGTGCTAGAAAAGTGTTGAGTTAAGAGCTCGCTCCCCCTGCCTTCCTGACGAATTGTAAAATCTTGCTAACCAAGTAATCATTTTGCAGCGCGATTGTTTAGTAAGCAGACACTTATTTAGATTGTTTGCAGAACGAGGGTTGCAGCCTGATTTTTATTTGTTGCAGACCAAATCTTTGTATGCCGAACATTGCCAATATTTAAGTAATTAAAATCTGTGGTTAAATTATT
Organism: Esperia sulphurella; assembly: GCA_947086405.1. NCBI lineage: Eukaryota > Metazoa > Arthropoda > Insecta > Lepidoptera > Oecophoridae > Esperia > Esperia sulphurella. Next base: position 780,138 of record OX352280.1, read on the forward strand.
TGATCTCATCGTCATCAGGTTATTTTTGTCTCCACTACAGGAGCACAACCCTCTCTCATCTGCCGGAGACATTCCCGCCTCCTCACCATTCTCCCCCCGCAACTCCTCTAAGCGAGGATCAACGGAGGTAACTGCAAAGACACCTACCAGTGAAGGTAGGGCAAGTCCCAGGTCATGAATTTACGCTACCTTGGGCCCCAGACAAATTTAATTATAGAAGTAAAGAGTCAAAGTAGGAAGAGAGTTCCCACTGCCAGAGACAGACGGAGAATTTGGCCTACACTCCCCTCGTTGGCCAGACGGGTCGGGGAGGCCTGACTGATGTTTTATAATGTATTCCCTTAGTCGCCTTGTACGACATCCACGGGAAGAGTTGGAGTGGTCCTATTCTACTCTACCGGAAACCACGCGGCAATGGGCTGTTTTGTTTACAACAGTAAAATAAGTCTTACGTTTGTTTATCATACTATTAAATGTATAACAATCAAACTTCCATTCTGCGTGCACGCAGACCAGAATCAAAGACATTTAAAATGGCTTACCATTCCATTACACAATAAAAAAATTATGATCATGAAGACACCCGAAACAAAGCCGTGTCAATTTTAAATTAAAGATGAAATTACGTAAACCTAATCATCTTCAGTTGTTATGACATCGGATTGAAAAACTCGATTTCGACACCGATGTTCCAATTAGCTTGTATCGATTTGCATAGCCATACATAACCGAGTTGTTCAATTTTAATCGGTTCTAGTTTTTAATTACACCGTTAATGGCTACCTAGTACCAAAATGCATCATATTAGCCTAAGGGCTATAAGATGTCCACTGCTGGACATTGGCCTTCCCCAATGAACGCCACCGCATCCAGCCGCTTCCGGACACTTCTTCAGGGCGTCGGTCCATCTGGCGGCGGGTACCAAAATTAACAGCAACAAAAATAAATAAAAGAATAAAGTTGTGTACAAAGATGGACTTGTCCCACTTAGGGATCTCTTCCAGTCAACCTTAGAGTAACACTAGTTCAGAGAGTACTATGTAAACACGCGTTATTTTGCCCGAAAAATAGCACTGCCGGTCTAAGTTCAACCGTCGCGGCACCGAGTAATCGACGCTGTAAGTAGAAAGAGAAACACATATTGTTGACGTATTGTCCCTCTCTCGATCGACTATGTTCGAGTGCTGGCTAATGGTGCGCTAGTGTTGGCAAAGTCTCGAGAAAATTCTCCTTGCCGAGAATTTATGAGAACTTAAAAAGTGAAGACACTTTTCCCTACAATTAACAATTCAACTAAATATGTGTTTATGTATATAATCGTAATATCACCAGTCTGCATATTACGATTATATACATAAACACCAACGATCTCTATGTACCACTAGATGGAGCGTTCCAAACAATCGCTCTGTTACACGCAAGGAGCCGCAACCCGTTCACATTAACTTTTAAACTTGTGCAGTTACTACGCAGAACATTTAATTATTTACTCAATATGAACGCTATTTACCCGTAGCGTCAATATTTAGTAATAATTAAATCTTCTGCGTAGTAACTGCACAAGTTTCATTGTGAACGTAACCGAGTTGCGGCTCCTTGCGTGTAACAGAGCGATTGTATGGAACGCTCCATCTAGTAGTACATAGAGATCGTTGATAAACACCTATTTAGCTACATTGGTAATCATAGGGAAAAGTGGCTTCACTTTTTAAGTTCTCACAAATTCTCTGCCAGGAGAATGTTCTCGGGTAAATACTTAGTGCTGGTAAAGTCAAAGTCAAAGTCAAAATCATTTATTGCATAGGAGTACACTTGGTACATTTATACACGTCATTTTTTTTTTATCGACTACCGCTTCCTAGGTGTTAGCGCTGTGAAGAAGAAACGGCGCAACAAACTTCACGCAACACATCTTTTAAAAATCAAGTTTGCATACAATTAATAAAGATTTTGCGAAGCTGGATTAACATTAGTACCAGGCATCTTTGTCATTCAAATAATCGTTTACTTTATAATAGGCTTTCTTACAAAGTTGTTTTTTAATGTGAATCTTAAACTTTCTGTCCGTCATATTTAAGATTTCCTCTGGTAGTTTGTTGTAGAAGCGTATACATTGCCCCGTGAACGATTTGCTGACCTTACTTAGTCTTAACCCTGGTAAAACAAGTTTATTTTTATTTCTTGTATTATAACTATTATTGTCACAGTGCCTCAAAAAGAGAGATAAATTTATTCTGACATATACAATATTATCTAAAATGAATTGATTGGTATGTAATAGATGTAGGTGATTAAATCAGTGAACTATGACAGAGTGAGAAATGCAGTGATACGTGAGAAGTGTGGTTTAAAAGAAGATGTAGTAACGAAGGTAGAGAAGGGTATGTTGCGTTGGTTTGGACATATAGAGCGTATGAGTGAAAGAAGACTGACAAAAGAAATATTCAGTGCGAATGTGGAAGGAACTACAGCTAGAGGTCGTCCTAGGAGGATGTTCAAGGATCAAATTAGTAACGTCGGTAAAAAGGCTGGGGTCCTCAGTGAGAAGAATAAAAGGAGGTGCATGAAAAGGTGTAAGTGAAGTGTGTCAGGATCGCATCTTCTCTGCCTACCCCTCTGGGATCAAGGCGTTATGTATGTATGTATGAGAAAATCTGTTCGCTTGTATGGTATGTCGGGGGTGTGCTGTTGACCTGTCTGCAATGGAGTCATCGATCAGCGTTACCACATGCTTGCAACGACAATTATACCGCGCAACCAAGCGCACGCGCATCGGATTAATACAAGATGGCCGACTGACAAGACGCGGGCGGAATGCATCTTACTTTCAATTTTTATAAGTAATTTCATTTGGTTACAAGTTACTGATAATTGTGCTGTTGAGACGATCGAGAGGTAAAATGTGTCGCAGTGTATGTGTGTTCGTGCCTGGTATATTTGCATAAAAGTACATTGAACCCACCGGTACTAATAATAATCCTAACTACGAGAAAGTGTGGTTATACGCAGGACCGGTCTTAGAGACCCAGGGCACAGATGAGATAATTGTTACGTTATTTTTTTTTCCGGCTTATGCTGATGATTCATTTGCGGATTTTGACTTTGAGTAAATTCTTTCCATTCCAATAATCTACAATCAGCTTTAAGTACATACAGAATGCTCACGCCTTGGTCCCAGAGGGATAGGCAGATGACGTATCGCAACTTTGCGCAATCCAGTGTTGCAAATCGACTTTCCTTCGCCCGCTTTTCAGCAGTAAGTGTACAATATTAAATGTATGCAGATGACGTGGCAGCAGTTATAACAGCATTGTCACTGAATACCCTGGAGACGAAGTTGAACTCTGTCGCTCGTCAATTATCTAACACAACGGCTTGAGACTAAATATCTCTAAAACTAAGTTCATTCAATTCGATCTATCAGACATAGGTCATGGTGGAAGTCGCTGCAGTGACGATCGAGCAAGTGTTCTCGATGCTCTTCCTAGGTTTCCAGTTAGACCAAGCCCTAACGTGGGAAACACACATCGAGAAGCTCTGTGGAAAACTAGGTAGGGCATGTTTCGCTTTGAGTCGCCTAGCCTCGACACTTTCGAAACTCCTACAATACGGCCTCGAGTTCTGGGGACGCGCTGCCGACCGGGAGCGTGTCTTCAGAATAAAGAAACGTGCCGTCCGAGCGATTGCACCTATCCCGTATGGCGTCTCCGCCTATATCACTTGGAGTAATGATACTTCCTGTGCGTCCTGCGTGTCATGACCTACGGTGCAGAAACGTGGACACTGACCGTGGGCCTGATCCACAAGTTTCGGGTCGCTTAGCGAGCTATGGAGAGGGCTATGCTCGGCGTATCTTTGAAGGATATGATTCGTAATGAAGAGATCCGACGAAGAACGAAGGTGACCGACATAGCCGAAAGGATTAGCAGGCTGAAGTGGCAGTGGGCGGGCCGCATCTGTCGCAGAACCGACGGCCGTTGGGGCAGACGAGTTCTGGAGTGGAGACCACGGATTGGCACGCGCAGGGTGGGACGCCCCGCCGCCAGATGGACCGACGACCTTGAAATTATTTTGTGATAAATTAATACAAAGTGTATTTCGAACTTTTTACTTTAATCTACACTAATATTATAAAGAGGAAAGATTTGTATGTTTGTAACGAATAAACTAAAAACTACTGGACCGATTTCAAACATTCTTTCACGATTAGAATGCTACATTATCCCTGAGTAACATAGGCTATATTTATTAGTATAAAAAATTAGGGATCCCTACTAAAACTTCAATAATGTAACCCAAGGTGTAAAAAAAATGCCATAAAACGTCTTTCATCGCATCATCATCATCATCAGGTTATTTTTGTCTCCACTGCAGGAGCACAACCCTCTCTCATCTGCCAGAGACAGACGGAGGATTTGGCCTACACTCCCCGCGCTGGCCAGACGGGTTGGGGAGGCCTGATTGATGTTTTATAATGTATTCCCTCAGTCGCTTTGTACGATATCCACGGGAAGAGTTGGAGTGGTCCTATTCTACTCTACCGGATCCCACACGGCAAATTTCATCGCATGCGCTGCGGAAACTATTAATGATAGAACCTTCGCGTGTCTGTACATTGAAATTACTTCCAGGAGTCGGAGCTGGAGCTGAAGCGAAGGGGAAAGGGAATTAACGCTTAATAATTCTGTAGTCCATGTATGCGGAGCCGTGGGCTACTAGCTGTGTACCTACTGACATAGACAGATGTTGAATACTGTGACATTATTTTAATTGTTGACATTGTAATTTATGTTTTGTATTTAGGTTTACTTTATGACGATCCCTTTTACTTATCATACATGTAAAATTGAATTATAAAATGTAAAAATTAAATAAATTAATCGAATCTGATGTAACCGTCCCACTGCCACTTCAACGTACTACTTTTGGAGCTTTGTCGAAGACTTTAATTAAATAAGACTACCTAACTCCGAACCCTCTATATTCAGTTTATATCATTAACAAATTGCATTGTGTCGGAATTACATAAAATTAAAGATAAATACCAATCCGCCTGCCAAGCGTGGTGATTATGGCAGATCCCCCAATGGACAACTTACCAAAAGTGGTATTCTATTGGGGAGGCCTATGTCCACCAGTGGACGTATTTAGGCTGATGATGAAAGATAAATATGGACCGACGACCTGAAGAAGGTGGCCGGAAGCGGCTGGATGCGGAGGGCGGAGGACCGGGTGTGGTGGCGTTCATTGGGGAAGGCCTATGTCCAGCAGTGGACGTCTAAAGGCTGACATGATGATGAATGATAGTTCCATGTCTGTTGATATTCCAAGTGGCCGTATATGCGCGACAGAACTTAAACATGTACGGGTGGCGACTACCACAGGTACAGCCTGCGAAGCGCCGCCAAAGAGTGTTCTGTGTCGCGCACGGTGGAGAAAGCCTGCCGGACCGTCCACGCTATGGGCCCCGCGGTGTATAACAAGCTCCCGGGGAACATAACGGGGTGTCTTCTGACGGCATTTTTCAAAAATAAATTGAAATCATGGCTTGTCGAGCAGGCATTTTACACGACCTTGTGTGTAAAATTACCTGAAAAAATTTATGGTTAAGTTAATTTCAATTTGATGTTGACATTTCGCTGTTATTTTTTTATTATTATTAATTTAATTAATTAAATACACAATCAATAAAAGTCATACATCTTTGTGCCCTCCGCGGTGGTGACATCGGGAGCGTGGGGATCGGAGGCCAAGGCATTTGTGCGTGAGATGGGAAAGCGCATGAGAGACCATGGGAGTGACCCCCGGGCGGAGGCGTACCTAGTTCAAAGATTAGCCCTGACCCTGAAGTCTTTATTAGATTTATAACATTTTTATTATTATTTATTTTTAATATATACCTACTTACAAATGGTAAGAGTAGAATTATTTTTATGTTTAATGACTTGTAATTAATGTTATCAATAAAGTCTATGTTTAATGCCTCATCAAGTGCCAAGTGTTTTTCCATTAAAACTGACAGATAGTTTACCATAAAAACCAAGGCGAATTGCGTTAGAAAACATGTTTAAAGCACAGTTTTTTTGGGCCGTGGAAAGCGTCAGAACAGAACAAAGGCGGATGAAATTGCGCAATGGAATTAGATAATAAACGGAATTGGGCTGTTTTGTATCGATTTGGATAAAGCGATATGAATGACTCTTTTAATCGTATCACAGCTGGGTGTCGTCGGAAGGAAACTATCATGAATTTCTGTGGATTTCCTCACAAATACGAGGAAGAATACTCTCTGTCCGCATTAGAAGTTCCGCTCTATCATCGTCATCAGCCAAAATACGCCACTGCTGAACATAAGCCTCTCCAATAGAATGCCTCTTTTGGTGGGCTGTCCATTGGGGTATTTGCCATAAGCACCACGCTTGGCAGGCGGATTGGTGATCGCAGTAATCATTTTAATATACGTTCCTGGTGCAATCCCTTACCGCTCGGCCACGACCTTGCCGCTGCCAGCGGCAGCTAGGAGCGGGGCGGCGAGCGGCGAGAACAAATGTACAAAAATATTAGCAGCACGCCACGAGGCGCCGCAATCAGCGGCCAACCCTCCGCTAAGCCAAAAGCAGTGGCCGAGCGGTTAGTCGCGTTGACTAAGATTGTGGTGGCTCTATTCTAAACCAGGAACCACACGGCCATTGATATTCCCCTATCGTTTAAAACGGCCTATAAACTAATTCTAGATACAATTTGGATGATCTGAGCTAACTAACTTAAATAATTTTCAATTCTACATATTACTTGCCGTGTGGATTCCGGTAGAGTAGAATAGGACCACTCCAACTCTTCCCGTGGATGTCGTACAAGGCGACTGGGGGAATACATTATAAAACATCAGTCAGGCCTCCCCAACCCGTCTGGCCAGCGCGGGAAGTGTAGGCCAAATCCTCCGTCTGTCTCCGGCAGATGAGAGAGGGTTGTGCTCCTGCAGTGGAGACAGAAATAACCTGATGATGATATTATTACTACGTAAAGAAGTCTGCCATCCGTCCGGGTTGCCCCGGATTTGTCGTAGTTTACCTCCGGGCGGGGTTTTATTTGTAGTCTGGGTTTTAAAGTCAAGTCACCGCTCGCCGCCGGAGCACCGCCGAAACGTACATTCTATTTTGTTTCTTTACAATACTCATTTAGTCTAATATTGGGCCCGATTCTGAAAGCACACATTTAAAATTTTACAGCGCAAAAATTGGTTTCGTCTTTATCTTCATAATACTGTGTGACAAGGATAGCAACAGTTTTAGTGCAGTCAAATTTTAACGTTGTGCTTTCAGAATCGAGCCCATTGTATGACAATAATTAAAACTATTAACTAAAACCTATTATACTGAGTAACTGAAACATACATGTCCGGGGTGTATGCTCAAAATCCGGGGTCATGACAACCCTACCCGTAAAGTACCTTTGGCGGTACGCCCCACAGGGCTGCCACCCGCCGTTTGTTGTGTGCGCGCGCTGACAGCCCCACAATAATATACGCACACACACGTCTACGGCAAGGCTGGTGCTCCTGCAGTAATAGTAGATAAAATCAGCTCAATTTATAGATTAGCTTTAGCCCGCGACTTCGTCCGCGTAGGTTTCGATATTTACACACTGCTTTTAACGATTAATTTGGATTTCGGGATAAAAACTATCCTATTCCAGGACCTATATATATGTGTGCTAAGTTTCATCCCGATCCGTCCAGTGGTTGAAGCGTGATTAAGTAACAAACATACAAAATTTCGCATTTATAATATTAGTGGGATAGTGAGATGGCTTGGGTTAAAAGCTTGCAAGCGAATAGATAGTCTATGCATACTGTCTGAAACGTAACAAAGATACTTAATTACATAATAACTTAAAAAAATAGCTAAAAGTGAAATGTGACTCTTATTGTGGTAGTAAATAGGGTTGAATAGAAGCGGACAAGTAAGTTGCTTAAGGAGCGTGGCAAGTGGGCGGCGAATTGCTTCGTCATGATCGTTTGTCGGTTTATCAGTGAATTGGATGCATTTGTCAGTGAAGAATGAATGTGGGAAGAAGCCATCGATATGCAAAGGGAAGATAAGTGACTGATGAACAAGATGGCGTACAAAAAGCCTTAAATCGGTTGTCCAATAGCAGCGCAGGATTTAAGCGCGTGAAGTACCAACTCAATTGGTTTCCCGCGCTCTAATAAAATTTGTTTATTGTGCTGTGCATATGAAGAAAACAAATTTTCGGGGCGGAGGCGCCCACCAAAAAGATTTTACCTTCATAATTGCGCAGGTACATAGGGGAGACCAACGATCTCTATGTACTACTAGATGGAGCGTTCCAAACAATCGCTCTGTTCCACGCGAGTAGCCACAACTCTTTCACATTCACAATGAAACTTGTGCAGTTACTACGCAGAACATTTAACAATATTTAGTAATAATTAAATGTTCTGCGTAGTAACTGCACAAGTTTCATTGTGAATGTGAAAGAGTTGTGGCTACATAGAGATCGTTGACAGTCGCGTGTAGGTTTCTGTCACCGTTTTCTTATGGCGTTGCTAACTTTTATGGCGGCAAACCCACTACTTCTACAGAAACAGAATCTCTAGTACCATTAACAACTCTACACAATTGACGATAAAGCGTACACTGTTCTCAAAGCGTTGCAAAGAGATTCCGCCTTCGATAAGAACTAGCAATTAATTACCGCTACTCACTCATAGATGGCATTGCGTAACGCTATTGCAAACTTATATTTGCGCTTGGATTTTTATTTGCTCGTATTTGGTGTAAGAGACAGCAGTTTGTTTGATTGAAAATGTAAGTTGGTAAATTGGCATAGAAATAATGTTGCCTTAGTAGGTTTTTAACGGTATTGTGAATGTGTCAGTAAGCATGAAGTGCTTTAATTGAATCATTTAACTACTATTTTGAGTAATTTGCAATTATTTTACCGGTATTTGTTCTTTTTTATGCCATCTCACCGATGCATCACATTTAAAAAAGCGGCCAAGTGCGAGTCGGACTCGCCCATGAAGGGTTCCGTACCAGCAAGTAACATAATATAAAAGTTATAGTAGTTCGTTGTAACTTTGATCGATGTTTTAATAATATTATTGTGGTTTACTATTTATGACGTATTAAAAAAAAACTACTTACTAGATCTGGTTCAAACCAATTTTAAGTGGAAGTTTACATGGCAATGTACATCATATATTTTTTTAAGTTTTATCATTCCCTTATTTTAGAAGTTACAGGGGGGGGGACACACATTTTACAACTTTGGAAGATTCTCTCGCGCAAACTATTCAGTTTAGAAAAAAATGATATTAGAAACCTTAATATCATTTTTGAAGACCTATCCATAGATACCCCACACGTATGGGTTTGATGAAAAAAAAATTTTTGAGTTTCAGTTCTAAGTATGGGGACCCCCAAAATTTTTGATTTTTTTTCTATTTTTGTATGAAAATCTTAATGCGGTTCACAGAATACATCTACTTACCAAGTTTCAACAATATAGTTCTTATAGTTTCGGAATAAAGTGGCTGTGACATACGGACGGACAGACAGACAGACAGACAGACAGACAGACAGACAGACAGACATGACGAATCCATAAGGGTTCCGTTTTTGCCATTTGGCTACGGAACCCTAAAAAGGTACCATTGGAAATGCAAAAAAAAAACAAGCACTTAAAACGTGTATTCCGATACCGGGAATCGAACCCAAGCCTCCTGGTTGAGCCATTGGAAATGCAAAAATAAAGTTCAAAAAATATATTCCGATACCGGGAATCGAACCCGAGCCTCCTGGGTGAGAGCCAGGTATCCTAGCCACTAGACCATATCGGATGTTATCATTCCGTCCCAAATTATCAATAACTTACTCGAAGAAGTAAAAAAATTCTACTTGTTAAGGGTGATGTGAATAGTTTAAAAATATTCATTACTAAAAACTATGTGAAATTAAATTGTAAGGGTACTGCAATCTTGTAGTAAATCGCATGGGAAAATGTGTGCTAATTCAAATTGTCTAGAAGATTACAAAATTAGACTCTTGTCTATACAGAGACTTCTAATATATGTTTTAATTAAAGGAATTTATATTAAATCTGCTATATTAAGCTTATATTATTTTTTTTAATCAATATTAAAAAGAGGTAAGGTATCATCTACTTTATTTGAGACTAAACTGAGTCTCGTAGTGTAAAGTAAATAGATAACTTACATTTGAAGCTAAACTATCATCATCATCAGCCTGAAAGAGTCCAATGTTGGACATAGGCCTCTCCCAAGGTGCGCCACTGAACCCGATCCCCGGTTCTTCTCATCCAGTCACTGCCAGCCGCCTTACGCAGATCGTCGCTCCATCTAGCCAGGGGGCGTCCCACACTACGCTTGCCCAGTCGCGGACTCCACTCGAGAACTCATTTACCCCAGCGGTAATCGGTTCTCCGACAGATGGGACCAGCCCACTGCCACTTCAGCGTACTAACTTTTTGAGCTATGTCGAAGACTTTAGTTCTCTGGCGGATCACCTCATTTCGGATCCTGTCTCTTAGAGAAACTAAACTATGATTTATGCTAAATACTAATTTTGATACATTAAAATTGAAAATTTTATAGGTATGCATTTAACATTTAATAATAATGTAACATTTGACGAATTAATGGAACCACGGAGCGAAAAGTGAACGAAGGAAAGTCGCTTTGCGACGTTGGATCGCGCAAAGTGGCGATATATCGTCTCTGCCTGCCCATCTGGGACCAGGGAGTGAGCATTATGTATGTATGTAAAATTATAGGGCAAATATCAGTTTCGAAAATCCTGATATCAATTAGATTAATACCAGTATTATACCGGTACGAGTACATATATTCCCCATCGAAATAGATACCCATTTTACAGGTAATAAGCTCGGTGGTATAAACTGGTTACTGAATGCCGGTACTTCGAAATTGATTTTCTGAACATATTTTTTCTATATAGGCTATTATTCGAGTTGGGGCTATTTCAAGATCTCAGTCTAGACCTTGTATCACTGCGACCATTTCTGGTCTATTGTGATCGCCACCATACTATAGTTCCGTGTTAAGCCTTGCAGCAGTTAGAAACTGCACAATGCTTTTAGTACTGAGTTGTTTTACTTCGTCAGGGCGTAGCAAGTAGTTACCTAGGTGTGTATTTCTTTTACGCATCAGTGGTCCACACTCGCACAGGAGGTGCATGGGGGTTTCCTCTGCTTCCTCACAGAGCCTACACGCTCCTGTGATTCGGAGCTTGAGGTTGAACATGTGTTTGTTCAGGCCACAATGTCCTGTGAGAGCTCTCACTACTATGCGTAAGTTATTCCTGCTAAGCGCTAGTGCTTCTTGAGCAGACTTACGATTGTAATATAGGCTAAGATTAGCTTATATAGAAAATAAGGAAACTATTTTTGGTTTTGGTAATTTGACTTATTAAGAACAACTTCAAAGAGTATATTACAGACCCAAAAGAAAAAACTGAAGTAATATTCAACCTTTGAACAGACAACAAAGTACATAACCCAACACAATATGTATGTCAAAACACGATTGTTATGTAAACAAGCCGCTGCGGTGAGATTTCAAAGCAAATTATTTACATAATAAGCAGGGCTCGGAATTAGGAAGCGTCATTTATGGAATTGCGAGGAAAATATGGTGTGGTAGATTACTTAATATGACCATGCGGGATATATCTTTTCTTTTCTTCCTGCAGTATTTTATTAACTGTTTTAATGAAAATCCTGGACTCTTTAGTAGTAAAAATTATCCCATTAATATTATAAATGCGAAAGTTTTGATGTTTGGATGTTTGTTCCTCAATCACGCTTCAACTACTTGGCGGATCGGCATGAAACTTGGCACACATATAGGTTAGGTCCTGGAACAGGACATACGATAGTTTTTATCCCAAAAAAACATCTGATTCCTACGGGAAATACATAGTAATTTGTGATGTTAAGTTGTCACGTGGATTTTACCAATAAGCGGGAAGTGGAAGAAGAGTTAACAATTATTAAAATAAGATATGTGGAATGACCATATTTAGAATAATGCACCTAATTGTTACTACACTACCTAATTCCGATCCCTTAATAGATTATCTGAAAGATGCAAAAAATCTTTTAGTTTCGTTAGTCTTTAAACGTCCACTGCTGGACATAGGCCTTCCCCAATGAACGCCTCCACACTCGATCCTGTGTCCTCCGCATCCAGCCACTTTCGGTCACCTTCTTCAGGTCGTCGGTCTTCCTGGCGGCGGCAGCAAGGCGTATCACCCTGCGCATCCTATCCTATATATCCTATGCCTATCCGCGCTCTCCACTCCAGAACTCGTCTGCCCCATAAATTACACATTCGGTAAACACTAAATCCTACTAATATTATAAACGCGAAAGTTTGTAAGTATGGATGGATGTTTGTTACTCTTTCACGTAGAAACTAATGAATGGATTTTAATGAAACTTTACAATAATATAGCTTATACATCAGAATAACACATAGGCTACAGTTTATAAAGATATTGTGTGAATCGTCCAAAATATCAATTAAGTAGGAAAAAATCTACCATCTGCTAGCTATTCTGGCGTGCGCCATAAAATTATAATTTTAATGTCATAATGTTAGTTCTTTTCTACGCCACGCTAATATAAACTACTCGAAATACTTATCCTGCGCAGACGAAGTCGCGGGCACCAGCTAGTAAGATAATATAGTTGTACGAACACTTATTATGACATCTGCTGTTACTGATGTCATTAACAAATGACACACAGTTTCATTAATGGCGATGAATGGCGGGACCGGTGGGAATTTCAGAATTAATGTTCTAACCATTATAATTAGTTTTATTGTTTCGTACAACGACAAAGTGAAGCAGTTAAGCGGTTAAATATTATGGGAAAATGTGAAACTGTATTTGCGTTAAGTAATAATTTATTCATGTAACGCTACTAATTTTATTCATAACCATGTTTGTTTACTCATTACTGTTCGGTTTTTTTTAAACTAACTTCGAAAAAGATACCAATTCAACAACAAAAAAAGAATTGATTAAAAAGATAGTTACAGTATTTCCAGAAATCACCTTAAAACGACTGCAGAGCATAATCTTTATTTTAATAATTTGTACACACTAAAATACAAGGACACTATATAAAGATAAAAAATGATTTAAAAGATAGAACTTATTTCCAAAGACATTTCTTCCCGCTAACCTGCGGTAAAGAAAAATTATTACAGAGAAACATTAGTCGCGTGTATATGTAATACACAAGTACAGAGTAATTTGTGTGGAATAAACATACATCTTCATCAGCCCACGGCCGCCATTTTGAATTTACAATTATAATTAAATCATAAAACACTTGAAAATGGAGAATTCTCCAAATGAGGGGTTCATTTGCAAAAATCGATTCAGCAGTTGGGGCGCTACGGGAGATCTGCCCAAATAAATACATAAATTGCAAAAGTTATATTATTTTATAACTCTCTTTTTGGCGTCAATAGAGTAAAACATATGAATATTAGCGGCATCATATCTGATATTACAAGACAAGCGGTTTAAATTCACCAGAACATCGAAATCGCCAATAAAATTAGCCACGTGTATCCAAACAATACATTCGCAGGTGGTCGGCACACTTTGGTACTTTCTCTCGGATGCCTGCGCGGGCGCTCCCGCTGATAAAGTGGCATAACGATTCGCCGCCCATTCGCTGTTCTTGCTGCCCGTTGCTATCAGTAAATCGTAATCGATATTAAACATGTAGTCCTTCAGTTCTCGGTTCTGGTAAATTACGCCCACGGATTTTATTAAGATCCCTTTCATACTTCTGCTTCATCTCAAAGTTTTAGTTCACGAGATATTTGTTTTACCAAGTTTGTCTTTTTTACTTTGGATCCCTGATGATGGTCGCAGGAGTAACAATCGAGCAAGTGCACGCAACGCCCTTCCTAGGTTTCCAGTTAGACCAAGCCCTAACGTGGGAAACGCACATTGAGAAGCTCTGTGGAAAACTGGGTAAGGCATGTTTTGCCTTGAGTCGCTTAGCCTCGACACTCCCTAAGGAAACCGTCCGTACATGCTACTTCGCCACCGTGCAGTCACTCCTACAATACGGCTTCGAGTTCTGGGGACGCGCTGCCGACTGGGAACGTGTCTTCAGAATACAGAAACGTGCCGTCCGAGTGATTGCACGGATCCCGTCTGACGTCTCCGCCAGACCGCATTTCGTGTCCCTTGGAATAATGACACTTCCGTGTCTGCTAATATTCCAAGTGGCCGTATATGCGCGACAGAACTTAAACATGTACGGGAGGCGCGGCGACCACCACAGGTACAACCTGCGAAGCGCTGCCAAAGTGTGTTCCGTGTCGCACACCCTGGAGAAGGCCTGCCGGACCGTCCACGCCGCGGGCCCCGCGGTGTATAACAAGCTCCCGGGGAACATAACGGATGCGTGTACAGACGCAATTTTTAAAAAGAAACTAAAGTCGTGGCTTGTCGAGCAGGCGTTCTACAAGTATAATGACCTTATATGTAAAATCACATAAAATGTAAGTTTGACATCATGGATAAATTAAGAATTTAAATATTATTATTATTTTTGACATTCCTCTGTTGTGTACTTTATTTGAATTTTTTATTTTATTTTTATACTTACAATTAGTAAGAAATATTACTATTTTTAAGTTAATGACATGTAATGAATATTATTAATAAATTATGTCTATGTCTATGTCTATGGTAACTGCTGGAGAAGTTTAGGGCTTTCGAACTCTTCATCTGTTTCTATCCGACTAATCTGACACACGTCGACCTAAGAGTATCTTAATATGATTATAATATGCATTACTCTGAAACACAGGACTTCATACTTAGTAAACCGTGGTTCTTCCACTTTCGAGGTGCCAGTATACAAGTAACGTCTACAATATGCCGCCTCCGCCTTGGTTATGCATGTACTCCTATACACCTAGCTAAGCTCAGGATCAGAGAAAGCTCCATGTGTGAATGTGGGCTCGACGAAGGGACAATGGACCATATATTTTTTAACTGTCCCAATCTAAGATATCTCTGTATGATGTGCTCCCTCGCCCTACTAATGATAAATCCGCCTGTTACGCCTAATATGCTTCATATTAACTGTCTATGTGAATTTATTCGTACTAACAAAATTAAATTGTGAAATACTACTAACAATATTTCGTATATATTATGTCCACTAAAGTCGGTAGTTTAGATCACATGTTTAACTTGTTTTGTATGTTTTAAATTTTAATGATCACTATTTTCCCGCATAATATATTACATATTAGTTTACGTGTACTTTCTAAGATCACAATTTGCAATATACATTTCTCTATTAGACTGTTGTTGTAACAAGCGACGAAATTGCTCCAATTTTCTTTAAACTCTCTGATATTTAACGACAGCTCGTTTTCTGCAGTATAATGTTAAGAAAGTACATACAGGTGTATGTCTTTTCATGTTTTCTCATGTTTAAGTAAGCTGTTGTAGATTCTTTTCACTTTTTTTAACCCAATTTAAAATTATTTGTACATCAGTTTGCCTACTGCTTTCAGCTTGCTCACCCACTCGGATATGTCAGTGAACCTCGTTCTTAGTAGAATCTCCGCATTACAAATCATCTCATCTCAGATCCACCGTCAGGGTCCTTGTTCCTGTGCCTAAACTCGTAAAAGACAGGACGCACTGTAACTACTGTAAGGCATATCTTTAAGCTTTATCTTATAACTTATATTACTGTTATCTTCTCTTATATATTATCCTCGAATGCTTGTTTTTGAAAATCTAGCCACTGCATATTTATTGTTCATGTGTTTCCTTATCCGACAATTGTTGTCACTTACCTGTGAGACGAACAACAGGTGAGCGCATGTGCCAGAAACTGCTTAATTATGAATATGGACTGAATGATGGAAACTAAAGCTTTTATTAATGTTTCGTCGGTCATTTCTATTACATTAACAACTATATCACAAACCACCAGGTGTGCTTTGATACTATCACTCAAATCATCTACAAATTACCTCTCATTACCAAACCTACTTGCTGTAATCAAAACTATTGTGCTAATATACCAGAACTCTGTTACTTGAATATGAAACAACGCATCAACGTTATAAGACAGCGAATTGTCTGTCAATATTTTGACTAGAGCTCTGATTATTACAATATAATGAAGGTCGATTATTTGTCTGTCCGTCACAGCCGTCACACCCGGCGGCGGTCACTCTCTCGGTGCTTTCACCGTAACAATGGCTCGTTGATCTCTAGCGTTATCAATATCTTTTACTTTTGTTTTCACTTGCGTTTTTGCGGCGTCTTCGTCTTTCAATTCTAGTTATGTTATGTGACGCAATTATAAAAGGTTGTCTAGTTTTATCATTGGAGCTCTTTGCACAATAAACCTATTAGTTTAAGAAACTTTAAGATACCTTTAGTTATATGAAAGTCAATATTATCGAATTGAAAAAAGCTATTTTTATGGGTTCAGTTCAATAAATTCGCACATTCAGTGGAATAATGACGTTATTACAATATTTTTTTTGTTTAATATTGTTCTTGACTGTTATTTGAAAATTCTCTTCAAGTTTGAACTGAAAAATTACAACGACATTATTCCATCGAAAGTGCGTATTGGTATTAGTTTTATAGTTACGTAACTAGATCATTATTTTTTTTTTTACTTTTTACTAAATGTATTATGGTGCAACAGTCGGCAGTAATGACATTTGGTCTCTGTATTACACTATATAATTTAATGACTTTAAAGGCAATATGGATGCGGAGGACCGGGTGAGGTGGCGTTCATTGGGGAAGACCTATGTCCAGGAGTGGACGTCTATATAATGATGATAATGGAAGCAATATATACAACGTGGTTTAGGAACAGAATAATAGTAGCTCAGTCTTACTTTGGTTGGATGTAATTAGGCATAAACCTCCTAAACTGTTGGGAGATCTGGTCTAGTTGTAGATTCATAATAGGCTATTAAATTATTGATATGCAATATATTACTTCATTATTATATTAACCTATTGTTTTATTTGTTACAGGTTAAAAGTGAAGTGCCAGTGACTAGAGAGTGTTACACACAAAATGACGTAACACATCGATTAAATTATTAGGCTAATAACTTCTATAATTGTGAATGGTAATTTAAAAAAATATGATCAGGACGTAAAACTATGAGGAACTTTAGGAAGTGAATTAAGAAATAAATACAAAATGGTGTCGTTGTTAAGCGTGACATTAGCGAGTGCAGTGCTCAGTGCTGTGATTGTGAACGTGTGTGGGCATGTCGCCTTAACATTCCCCCCGGCGAGAAGATACGACCTGGACTTTTTGGATAATTCTAGAACGAAACCGCCATGTGGGATGCCGAAAGGTAAATATTGTATGCATGTTAGCATTAAAAATCTTTTCATGCACCTTTATTCATCTCACTGAGGACGGCACGAATTTGATACTTCAACGTTCTCCTTCCTCTAGCTGTAATTCGTGATAATTCCTTAAACATTCGCGCTATAAACATCTTGCAAACCACACTTCTCGCGTATCACTGTTTTCCTCACTCTTGATGGATGTGAGTGAGGCTAGTGAGGTGTGTCAGTATCGCGCAAAGTAGCGATACATCGTCTCTGCCTACCTTCTAGAACAAAGCCGTGAACATTATGTATGTTTGTGGTATTATAATGGTAAAATTAAAAAAGCTACTGTAAGCTATAAGCGTAAGAGACTCCCATGCTCATTGGTCCTTATTTACGGGGCGTCCGGGCGGGGTTTGATTTGAAGTCCGGGTTTTAAAGTTTTCAAGTCACCGCTCGCCGTCGGAGCACCGCTGGGACAAAGATTCTGTTTTGTTTCTTTACAATAGATATATTAAGTCTAAAATTCTTTGAAAATCGATTTAAAACAATTAAAACTATTTTTAATTTTTAGTTGACTATTTTTAGTTAGTTGGTTTTCATGGTTATTGTCCTGATTGGCAGATTTTAGAGATGACAACCCTAGACAAGGGGTTGATATTCAGCCGTTATGGCGTGATTGAGCACAAACAGACGTCCATACTTTCGCATTAGTTAATGTTAGTGCGGTATCAGTAACATTTGCCATAAACCTTTAAAACCATAGACTGTCGTGGTTAGATGAATCACCTGAGGGCAGTGACCTAGGTCGGGGCCGAGGCTAGACAGATGTCTTACATAGTAATCAGATGCTGCAACGACTGCAAATTGTTATCTACAATGTCGTAGTCAGGTTGAGCTGAGATTGTTATACAGAATGTTTTAAATAAACCAGATGAATTAAGGGTTTATTGCATATCGTAAACACAATACTTTTTTGACACTTTACGTCAGTAGTTTTCTATATAAATCTTTAACTTGTCATTATGTAGGTACCTATTCAAAAACTTAAAGGAATTTTGAACCAGGACCTCTTTATTATATAGTATGACTTTATGCCAGTAAAAATAATAGTAATTTAATTTGAAATTAATATTTAGTTCTTTCTGTCATGTAAGCCGCTGGCCTATTTCTGCACGTCACAGAAAAAAAACTCTGATTTTTAGGGCGTATAACTTCCCGCGTCCAGTGCTCACCCGTTACAAGAAGTGGCGGGGCGTGCCATGGTGAATTGTTCACAGTACAATGTTATTTGTTTTGTCAATTTTAGTTACAAAATAATTTAAATAATATTAATCACAATTAAGCTCAGCTATCAGAAAATGAATATTCACCTAATGGCATTTCCATGAAATCATTTAGTGAATAGAATGCATGGCCTTCAAAAAACAATTTAAGCTTCCGTTTGAACTCTAGCATTATTAACTGTATTATATATACAATGCGCCCCACAACCCCCGTACCCCGCAATATCTTAAGGAGATTAAATAGTCCAGAAGGCCGGTGAAATTTAATTTTTATCGAAAATTGTGGCCAAATATTGAAAACCATTTTTTCTACTAGTCACGCCATCTAGTGTTATTAATCTTAAACACTGCGATCATTAGCCTAATAAAGACAAACATATTTTTAGCAATCACCCCCTTAAGTGATACCAATAAGGACGCTAAAAGGTAGACAGTTATTTCGCACGATCTGATAATGCAGTCGTGGCCGAGTGGTTAAGGCGTCTGACTCGAAATCAGATTCCCTCTGGGAGCGTAGGTTCGAATCCTACCGGCTGCGAATGGTTTTTGTAATTTCGGGAGCAATTTATATAACATTATTTTAGGGTTTATACGTATATGACATATATTTAAAATATTGCATTTGTTATTTTAAATTAATTTAAAAAAATAACTACTAATACTAAAAAAATACTACTAATAAATACCTACACATGAATATAGTAACAGACTGGTTTGCAAAAATTAACTTAGAAATTAGAATAAAGTCAACGCCTTTAACACTAAACTATCTGGAACTATCTTGTTTTCATAAGACCGCCTGAACTTTGCATTGGGCTCTATAGGAGGTGATCTGACATATAAAAAAAAATACCAAATAAAAGCGACTCTTTTTCCCATACCCCTTTTGTTGTTCTTAATTTTATTTAGGTACTAGCTTTTGCCCGCGACCTTGTCCGCGTAGTTTTCGATATTTACACATATTGACTGCTTTTGACGATTAATTTGGTTTCCCGCAGAAATGAGATGTTATTTCTGGATAAAAAACTATCCTTGGTCCTATTCCAGGACCTAACCTATATGTGTGCCAAGTTTTATTTTATTTTATCAGGTTTCGCATTCATAATATTAGTGGGATGGGATTTATTGATAAACAAGTTCTTCCTAGAGGCGTGAACGTTACGTAATTTCAAAAAGACAGTTTTGTTATATTAAAAATGTATGTGAATAAATCATAATCAACTAAAGTAATGCTATTTCTATTTATAAACCATCTAATCTAGTCGTAGCAACTTGCGTATACACTGCGTGTTTATTACACGCTTCGATCACAGACAGAAATGGATATGTCGCAGGCCGATCTTAAAATTAGGCAGATCATGGTGCACATCGTGACGGCGCCCTACTAAATATTGACGCTACGATTAAATAACGTCAATATTTAGTAAATAATTAAATGTTCTGCGTAGTAACTGTACAAGTTTCATTGTGAATGTGAAAGAGTTGTGGCTACTTGCTTGGTACAGAGCGATTGTTTGGAACGCTCCATCTAGTAGTAGGTATATAGAGATCGTTGTGCCCGACACACTCAGAAGGCGAATGCGTGGCGGAGGCGTGGCGGCAACGGTACACTCCATACAAAATCCCGCTTCCCGCGGCGGTGCTCTTTGTGAAGTATCTCATACTAAATCGAACAATACAAAAAACTGGAGCACGCCTCCGCCACGCATTCGCTTTCTGTGTTTCGGATTTTCGGGCCACGCAGTTTTCGCGCTGACGGTCGAGTGCAGACTAAGTGGGCGATGCGCGGAGTTTTAAATTGCGCGCAGTTTTCGTGGGACGCGAGTCGCACTGGCTTATTCATACAGTTTCGTTTCTGTGATCGAAGATTACACCACATTATTGTTAGTCGAACCATACTTACCAAGCGATGTATAAATGCCGTGTGGTTTCCGGTAGAGTAGAATAGGACCACTCCAACTCTTCCCGTGGATGTCGTACAAGGCGACTGAGGGAATACATTATAAAACATCAATCAGGCCTCCCCTACCCGTCTGGCCAGCGCGGGGAGTGTAGGCCAAGTCTTCCGTCTGTCTCCGGCAGATGAGAGAGGGTTGTGCTCCTGCAGTGGAGACAAAAATAACCTGATGTTGATGTATAACTTACATGCTGTTATTTTGTACTATTGTACCGACAAAGTAAGCCTGAGAACCGTTACAGAGTTACATAATAAAATTGTTTTGTACAAAACAATAAATTCCTTGTGAATGCGAGTGAAATGCCGAATAAATGCTAAATTCTCACGTGCCGCAAATTGAAATAGCAATTTATTTGAGGTTAGTTGCGACATCTATCAATGAATGGTATGACGCAATGAATTAATTGCTTGCTAGAGATAGTAGTTACACTACTTGATCATAGATGGCGCGGTTATCAATAATTGTCTTAAAAGCATGTTAAAGCATCGCAGAACTGACGGCAGGTGGACCGACGACCTGAAGAAGGTGGCCGGAAGCGGCTGGATGCGGAGGGCCGGGTGTGGTGGCGTAGGTAGAGAAGGTCTATGTCCAGCAGTGGACATCTCAGGGCTGATACGATTATGATGAAAGTGTATTTAAAAATAGGTTTCTTAAAATGATCCAGTTTTAAGGGGATAATTTGAATCTCCTAGGTCATTATATGTAATTTATTTGACTGGTATGCAATATGTATTCTTAAAAATGATTATTACTACTTACTGTGTTTGGCCGAATCTTATTTATTACATTTTCTTACAAAATTTAAATAGGAAAGAAAATTTTATATGGATAATAGTTACCCCAAACCAAAGATCCCTAACCTTACAATCATCATCATCAGGTTATTTCTGTCTCCACTGCAGGAGCACAACCCTCTCATCTTCCGGAGACAGACGGAGGATTTGGCCTACACTCCCCGCGCTGGCCAGACGGGTTGGGGAGGCCTGATTGATGTTTTATAATGTATTCCCTCAGTCGCCTTGTACGACATCCACGGGAAGAGTTAGAGTGGTCCTATTCTACTCTACCGGAAACCACACGGCAACTTACAAAAGAATATCAAATTCTAGATTTTTTATTGTGACTTCTTGTTTCAGGAACACTGAAAACGTCGTTTCTAGCGGGATCTACGTTCACAGTTCATTGGCATTTGGCGTATGCGCACAGAGTAAGTGGTTTTGTCATCTTACATCCTACTAATATTATAAATGCGAAAGTTTGGATGTTTGGATGTTTGTTACTCAATCACGCTTCAACCACTGGACGGATCGGGATGAAACTTGTCACACATGTAGGTTCGGTCCTGGAATAGGACATAGGATATTTTTTATCCCGAAAATATATCCCATTCTTACTGGAAATACGTTACCTGTTCGGGTTAGTTGACCATTCACAATATCATCATCATCATCATCATCATCATCATTAGCATAAACACGTCCACTGCTGGACATTAGCCTCCCCAATAGAATACCACTTTTTATAATAACAGACTTGCCATAATCACCACGCTTGGCAGGCGGATTGGTGATCGCAGTAATTATCTTAACATACACACACAAGAGAATGCAATCCCTTAGTCGCCTTAACGACACCCATGGGAAAGATAGAGGTTAGGTAAAGGTTTCCGGTAGAGTAGAATAGGAGCACTCCAACTCTTCCCGTGGATGTCGTACAAGGCGACTAAGAGAATACATTATAAAACATCAATCAGGCCTCCCCAACCCGTCTGGCCAGCGCGGGGAGTGTAGGCCAAATCCTCCGTCTGTCTCCGGCAGATGAGAGAGGGTTGTGCTCCTGCAGTGGAGACAAAAATAACCTGATGATGAAGTGTACGTATATATGTATTTTTTTAACTAACTACTAAGGCTCGTGACTTGTCTCAATGAGTGTTTTGGTAACATTAGCGTGTTTTTTTTTCAGGGTGGTTTTAGCCTAAGGATACTGGACTTCCTGGAGAGACCTGTTCTGGACCTCACGCCGAGGGCGGGGGGCTCCGAGTTCATACGAGATGATGTCACGTGAGTATCAGTTTAAGTAGGTGGATTGATTACCTTGATAATTACATACACTGACACCGTTTATCTTTGCTGCACTGACTAGGTCCATTAAAAAAATTAAGTCATTTATTCCATTTAGACCAACGATCTCTATGTACTACTAGATGGAATGTTCCAAACAATCACTCTGTTCCACGGAACTGGGGCTCCGGGAGCCGCAACTCGTTCACATTAAAAAAAAAATTCAAAAAAAATTCAAAACTATTTATTTAAACCCTTAATCTAATAGTTGATTAAACTATAAATTTATAAATAACTTACAAGTAGACATACAGGTGTAGCGCTGTGCAACAAAGTAAGAACTGAGCTACTGCACTGACCCACAGGCCGTAACGCAGTAGTCAGTATTGAGTTAAAAACAGGTAATTAATTATTTTGTGTACATTCACTATGTAACTTGTGCAATTGCTAGCCAGAACATTTAATTATTACTAAATATTAACGCTACGGGTAAATAGCGTCAATATTTAGTAAATAATTAAATGTTCTGCGTAGTAACTGCACAAGTTTCAAAGTGAATGTGAACGAGTTGCGGCTCCCAGAGCCCCAGTTCCGTGGAACAGAGCGATTGTTTGGAACGCTCTATCTAGTAGTACATAGAGATCGTTGATTTAGACCAACAGATCATAAAAATGTTGGTAACAAACTTAAGACTGCTAATAGAATAGAATAGAATAGAATAGAAAGACTTTATTTGGCGAACACAACATATTAATTAAAATTGATGATGAAATATGAAAAAAAAGAAGCAAACAAATTACATAACCGTCAAAACAAAACAGAAAAAATTACACAGTGTTGTAGTGTGACGCCAAAAGGGTCCCCAGCTCAGCTTATGCTGTAGCAAGAGCTGCAGCGCTGATTTTCAGTGAGGCCACCAAATGACTCACGGACGCAGTTGGTACATAGCAAGCAACAAATGAAAAGATTTATATACTTATACTTAATAAAAGTCACCTGGTACCTGAGTATTGGACTATCCACCGTCTCCCGTAGGTCAGGAAGCTGTGAGCGCTGTCCCACACATGGCGCGGAATCGATCCACACGCGCCTCGGCGAATATACCTGATGCGCTACACGTAAAAGTCCAGTACGTTCTTGTACAAGGGTATGAACCCGTTTACTTTAATATACTTTTTTCCCCAGGGCTCAGAAGTATGAGGTGCGTCTGCCCAGCGACTTCACCTGCGACAACTGCACTCTCCAGCTGCAGCGGGAGGCGGGGGAGTGGGGCGCCAACTACAGGTTCTGGTCGTGTGCAGACATAGACATACTGCCGCGTAAGTAATAACAGACCTTACACGTCCACTGCTGGACACAGGCATTCCCCAATAAACGTCACCACATCCAGGGCCGGATTATCCATTAGGCAGTGTAGGCAACTGCCCAGGGGCCCCGCATCGGCAAGGGGCCCCGCACTCCGGGTCGTTTTTGTCTTTAGGGGTGGGCGTGGTCATTAACGTGGGTTCCGGGGTCGGAGTCGGATTGAAAGTGAGTAGTCCATGCATTGCATTGTGGTAGAAAAACTATATTTCAGGAAGTTAGAACACGATAAAGGCGCCGGACACGTTTATTGCCTAGGGGCCCTGACATGGCTAATCCGGCTCTGACCACACCCAGACCAACGCTCTCCGTATCTGATCACCTTCCACAGGTTCTCGGTTCATCTGTCGGCGGGGCGTCGGTTCTGCGACATAATACATAGCCCGCCCTCTGCCACTTAAACTTGCTAATCCTTTCAGCTATGTCGGTGACTTATTCGTGGAATCTCCTCATTACGAATCATATCCTTCAAATAAACCCAGAGCTTAGCCGTCTCCATAGCTCGCTGAACAACTGGACACTTGTGGACCAGGCCCACCGTCAGAACCCATGTCTCCGCGCCCGTAGGTCAGGTAGGACGCACTGATCAAAGACTTTCCAAAACAAAAGTCTTGCCTATGCGTCCTGCCTGTCAAGAACTACGGCTCAGAAATGCGGACACTGACGGTGGGCCTGGTCTACAGATTTCAAGTCGCTCGGCGAGCTATGGAGAGGGCTATGCTCGGGGTTTCTTTAAGGCATAAAGCGAAGAGACGTGGATATTGTTCAAAACATTTTTACTTCCAGCTCGGATCAGCTATCTGGTATCGTTGCCCGGGGCTGTTGACGCGAACTTCAGGATCATTATAATCCTATACCGTGACGTCCATTCGAGTAACCGATTAACTAGTTACTTGCAAGCTTTGGTCGTTTCCGCTTTCCTTTACTCTGACAACATAAATTCCACAGCATAATTTATTCTTAAGATAATATGTTCGAATACATCTCAAGGTAAACTGCAAATGCAATACCATTACATATTTAAGACTTGTTTTGACAAGAATATTTACATTAAACTCCTTTGTTCAATTCTCTAATTATCATAAGTCACTGGTTAATGAAAGATTTATAATCAAGTTATTTTAAACTGTATCGGATTGAGAACAAGTTTCAACTTCGTTATGCGCGGAATGTGGACTGTCGACTGATAGGGTTGGTGACCATCGGAGTGGGTTGTAATTGAGTACTAGGCCGGTTGAGCAATTAATATAAGTCGCCGCAAGAATGCTTGCCATTTTTACTGAAGAGAACCGGTTTTCTGTTAAGCCCTATCTAGTTATGATATCAAAACGAAATAACAGTCTTTTGCTACCGCTTTGATAACTGATCTGTCAATCAAATTCCAACTTAAAATTAATTGTAAGCCATACACAAGTTACATTTACTTTTGATCTTTGATTTCATAAGACGGACGTCGTCACAAAATTTCATTTTGGCAAGTTCAGCGTGAAGGCTCTCTTAATATTATAAACGCGAAAGTTTGTAAGTATGGATGGATGTTTGTTACTCTTTCACGTAAAAACTACTGAATGGATTTTAATGAAACTTTACAATAATATAGCTTATACATCAGTATAACACATAGGCTACCATTTATAAAGATGTGTAAATTGTCCAAAATATCAAGTAAGTAGGAAAAATTTTACCATCTGCGAGCTATTCTGGCGTGCGCTGCCAAAACCGCTAGAGTTACACATCCTACTAATATTATAAATGCGAAAGTTTGGATGTTTGGATATTTGGATGTTTGTTACTCAATCACGCTTCAACCACTGGACGGATCGGGTTGAAACTTGGCACACACATAGGTTAGGTCCCGGAATAGGACATAGGATAAATTTTATCCCGAAAAAACATTTCATTCCTACGGGAAATATATAATAATTTGTGATGTTAAGTTGTCCACGCGGACGAAGTCGCGGGCAACAGCTAGTATTTCATATGTACTCCTATATTGGGAATTTGTCATGCTAAATTTATTAATTCAAAAGTACTTCTCCCAATACTTTATTATGTTATTTGTAGGGGGATCAAGCAGGGTGCCCGGCAAAGAGCGCCTGAGCAAGTACCGGAAATCTTCCCCGGGATTCGGTCTATAGATTACGCCGAAGATCCTGGGAGGTGGAGGAGTTTTCCTCCTTCAGTGACCACTTGAGTTCCTTCCTTTTGCGGTAGACATTTTGAGCTTGGGCTCTGGAAGCTAAGAAGTTTGCACCGATTATTGGCAAACTTCTGAAGGAAAGACCGTCGAGCCAGATCCTTTTCTATCAGTAGTATCAGCGTGGAGGTTAAAAGGGGTACGCAGCGAGCATCCTCGGCGTTATCAACAACTTTGCAAATCTGGAGATCTTTTATCTGTAGTGCAGCCCCTTTTTTTTTACTAGTAATAAAGCAAATTGTATATTTATTCTATCATCTCTCTTTCTCTTAAATTGAAGTAAACGATTTAGTAGTTAATCATCATCAGCCGAAATACGTCCACTGCTGAGCATAAGCCTCCCCAATAGAATGCCACTTTTGGTGGGCTGTCCATTGGGGGATTTGCCATAACCACCACGCTTGGCAGGCGGATTGGTGATCGCAGTAATGATCTTAATATATACAGGAGAACGCTGCCCGTCTCTGGTGCAATCCCTTAGTCGCCTTGACGACACCCGCGGAAAGATTGAGGTAGTCCTGTTCTAAACTATTGCAGGATCATCATCATCATCATCAGGTTATTTTTGTCTCCACTGCAGGAGCACAACCCTCTCTCATCTGCCGGAGACAGACGGAGGATTTGGCCTACACTCCCCGCGCTGGCCAGACGGGTTGGGGAGGCCTGATTGATGTTTCATAATGTATTCCCTCAGTCGCCTTGTACGACATCCACGGGAAGAGTTGGACTGGTCCTATTCTACTCCACCGGAAACCACACGGCAATAGCCTTTTGCTACAGTTCTAAATCCTTCCCCAGGTAAAGAGTACCACGAGACGTGCTCAGGTCACGGCTTCCACATCCTGGGCCGCTGCAAGTGCAACAAGATGTACTCGGGCCCGCGCTGCCAGTTCAGCGACGAGTGCACCGAGGACAACGACTGCGGGCTGCGGGGCAAATGCATTGACATTAACGCGACAGAGTCGCCCAGCAGGATGTGCTACTGCCCGCATGGATTCTTCGGAAAGGGATGCAATAAGAGTAAGAATCATATTTTTAAAGGCTTATCCATATACATAATGCTCACGCCTTGATCTCAGAGGCGATGTATCGAGCTATGTCGAAAACTTTAGTTCTCTGGCGGATTACCTCGTTTCGGATCCTGTCCCTTAGAGAAGCTCCGAGCATAGCTCTTTCCATAGCCCGCTGAGCGACCTTGAGTTTTCAGACTAGTCCCACTGTCAGTGTCCACGTTTCGGCGCCGTACGTCATTACGGGCAGGACGCACTGGTTGAAAACACTTGTCTTCAGGCGCTGTGGTATACGCGACGAGAAGACATGACGTAACTTTCCAAATGCTGCCATGTATGTATATATGTTACATTTATTTACTATTTCAGAGGCTCCGTGGAAGGACAAGAACATCAACCTGGCCCTCTACAGCAGGCGCGAGCTCTCCAAACAGTTCTATCTGTACTGGAGAATACTGAAGGATAACGCTGAACTAGAAGTCATCATGATTGTGAACGGGACTTCTTATGCTGGTAAAAATATACATTCTTATCATTCATCATCAGGTTATTTTTGTCTCCCCTGCAGGAGCACAACCCTCTCTCATCTGCCGGAGACAGACGGAGGACTTGGCCTACACTCCTCGCGCTGGCCAGACGGGTTGGGGAGGCCCGATTGATGTTTTATAATGTATTCCCTTAGTCGCCAGGTACGACATCCACGGGAAGAGTTGGAGTGGTCCTATTCTACTCTACAGGAAACCACACGGCTGATATTCTTTATTGCACAAATTTTAAAAGTAAATACAGTTACAAATTTTGTGTACAAAGGTGAGCTTATCTCTAAAAGAGATCTCTTCCAGCCAACCTTACAGGGTGTGAGACAAGACACTAAGAGCGATTCTTCCATCACCATCAGCCGAAATACGTCCACTGCTGAACATAATCCTAGCCAATAGAATACCACTTGTCGGTGGGCTGTCCATTGGGGGATTTGCCATAATCACCACACTTGGCAGGCGGATTGGTGATCGCAGTAATGATATTAACGTACACAGGAGAACGCTGCTGCCCGTCCTTGGTGCAATCCCTTAGTCTCCTTTTATTTATACTTTATTGTACACAAATACAAGTCACACAACTCATTAAAACCTATGATGTACAAAGGCGCACTTAACTCTGTAAGAGTTTTCTTTCAGTAAACCTTTGGGTGAAAAAGACAAGTCGCTTTGCAGGCAGACAGCAGTGCACATTATTTATAGTGAAATTAAGTGAAAAATAGAATAATTTAAAATTAAAACATATATTTGGCTCGATTCTGAAGGCACAACGTTAAAATTGTACAGCACTAAAACTGTTGCTATCCTTGTCACACAGTATTATGAAGATAAAGACGAAACCAATTTTAGCGCTGTCAAATTTTACATATATTTTTTATCATAATTTCAGCCGTCGGTTGGCGCCCAAGTGGTTTGACCAAAGAGTGCAAAAACTTCCCAGTTCTAGGCCCATCTACTGATGACAAACGTGAGTACAACATTATCAGAATCAAGACATTACTTTAACAACAAAAACTTAAAAAAAAAACCAAATCTTTACGTTTATATTCCAGCAAGCACACCAAAACCGGAACCTCTCCCGGAACCAGAACCAAAATCCGAACCGAAAGCTGAACCATCAGCAGAACCCACTGCAGAACCCGAACCGGAACCAACAGCAGAACCCAAAGCCGAACCAGAACCGTCGCCCGAACCTAAATCAGAGCTGGAACCTACTGCAGAACCCAAAGCTGAACCAACCGCTGAACCGGAACCCAGTTCTGAACCAGAACCAACTGCTGAACCAAAGCCAGAACCTACTTCAGAACCAGAACCTACTTCTGAACCTACAATCAAATTGCCTGAGAATGATAATAGAAATAAGAGGGTGGCTATGCACTCGTTAGACGGATTAGATTTCAAGAACTTAGGCGACGATGTGACTGTGAAAACCAGCGTTTCATACAAAGTTTCTAGTTCGAAGGGTGAGAATCATCATCATCATATCAGCCCTTAGACGTCCACTGCTGGACATAGGCCTTCCCCAATGAACGCCACCACACCCGGTCCTCCGCCTTCCGCATCCAGCCGCTTCCGGACACCTTCAGGTCGGCGGTCCCCCTGCCGGCCGGCCCCGACCCTGCGCATCCCATCCGCGGTCTCCACTCCAGAACGTGTCTGCCCTAACGGCCGTCAGTTCTGCGACGGATGTGGCCCACCCACTGCCACTTCAGCTAGCTAGTCCTTTCAGCAGTATCGGTGACCTTGATTCTTCGTCGGATCTCCTCATTATGAATAATATCCTTCAAAGAAACACCGAGAAGAATTCTTTCTTATTTTTTTTATATCGTTTAGTATTTTCATAACTTTTTCTGCTTTTATATCTACTCTACTAGATAAAAATGGATCAAGTTGTTTTTTCAATGTAGTCGAAGTTATTTCAAAGCTTAGTTAGTTTTATTAAAGTATTTTTCTAAAATTTACTGTTCGTGTAATACTATTTTTCACCAATACTATAATGTATCATAGAAAAATTAATTGGATGATTATGATAATGAAATCTGATGATGTTATCGAGTATATGTATGTGTATGAGATGCTTAAGATTACCTATAGATCTAGTTATACACTTCATACAATACTACCAACTCTGCATAATGACTACAAATATTATAATACTAAATTAAAATAATACTAAAATAAAGACTACATTTTTCAAAAGTGTTTTCAAATATTTTCAGGACGAGGTAAACGAGCAGCCCTGGAAACTGAACGTGAGTATGAAATACTAAAATATAAAAAAAATATAGCACCAAATAAAAGAAATAACAGTACAGCACAATAAGACTAAGAAGCTGGCAAGTCACAAGCATAAGCAATTAGCACACACAACTTTGCTGAAAACAGCAAGACTAACTGCAAATTTAGTTAAATACACTAATGTAAATATTAAGGACACTTTGCACCGAATAATATGTAAAGAATATACTTGTACATGTATAGATTGAGCAATTCACGATGGCATACCCCGTAAATTATACGCGGGGAGTTAATCCGATGTTGTTAGTATGTTAGTACGTATACACATATTGATGATTAGTGCGTAACCATAGAACTAAGGCAGTAAGAATATAACGCGTACAATGACATGTAAGCGATTTCAGAGAAGTGGGGCGTGCCATCGTGAACTGAACGATCTAAATATAACAATTTATTGTTAGGTAACTTCATCACCGAGAAACAAATACAAGTTTGTTTAATTTAGAGTAAAATGTCTGATGACATTAAATACAAAAAACATTTTCATCCATATATTGTTAGTAAAAGACTTAGTAACAAAGGTTTAGTAAACATAACTTGCACACAAGGACACACACACAAAAAAACAATCAAGCAAAAGCAAATAAGCCCTAATAAAAAGGTTTATGAAAATATTCCTAAAATCCAGCTTTCTTTAGAAAAGTCTCGTAAATTAGTGAATGTAAAATAAAATACTTCAGTATTTCGTTGTCAATGTTATAACTTCAACAGAAATTAAAGTCAAGAAGGCTTACCCTGAAACCAAGGACTACATGCTTCTGCCCCTTAGCTGCATAATAGATTTTATGCAGCGAATTATGGGGGATGGATGCACAGTATAGACAAAGGGGCTGCCACAAAAGATCCCACAGGGTCGACGTGTCGCCGGATACACCTGGCCCCCTATTATGAGATAAGAAAGTCCAGAAAATACCGATTTTAACGTTATCGTCCTTTTTTCTTATTCGGTGTGTGTCGTGTCTACTTTACAGAACAATGTTGCATGGTGACATTATTTTTACAGATGTGGGAACTTCGACCTCTGTTATATTCCATGAACACAGAACGAATCAAACAAACCCCACTTCCATCCCAGAACCTTCCCCAGAACCGAGTTCTGAACCAGAACCCACACCCGAACCAAAATCTGAACCAAAGTCTACCTCTAAGCCGAAGTTTACACCCAATAAACCAAAATTTGCACCAAAACTAAGAAAAATAACAGTACTTAATGCAACAACAATTACCACACCAGTGCCTAAACCAGAACCAGAACCTAAGACTGAACCTGAGCCCACTCCTGTTCCTGCATCAGAACCAACACCAGAACCGACAACTGAACCAGAACCCTCCCCAGAACCAAAATCTGAACCAGAACCATCACCGGAGCCAAAATCTGAACCAGAACCTACTGCTGAACCTAAACCTGAACCAGAATCATCCCCAGAACCTAATTCCGAACCAGAACCTTCTCCTGAACCCAAATCTGAACCTACTCCAGAACCTAAATCTGAACCAGAACCATCCCCAGAACCCAAATCTGAACCTGAGCCTTCTCCTGAGCCTAAATCTGAACCAGAACCGTCCCCAGAACCCAAATCTGAACCAGAGCCTTCTCCTGAGCCTAAATCTGAACCAGAACCGTCCCCAGAACCCAAATCTGAACCAGAGCCTTCTCCTGAGCCTAAATCTGAACCGGAACCGTCCCCAGAACCCAAATCTGAACCAGAACCCATAAAACCCAAAACAGCAGCGGAATCCGAGACATTGTTAGTGAAGGGACTAAAGGAAGAAGCAGGTAACGCACTGGCTTTGCACCGTTTTGAGACACATTATCAGATATATGAAAATTCAGATTTTCACATTAATGTCGATCAAATTATTATAGACAAGTTTTAAAAAAAATATATAGGTACCTACTTATTAGTTTCGTAAAATCTGCTATATCTGATGATGTGTTAATTTTTTTTGTATAGCAAAATTTAGCACTTCATGGGTATTGGATATTAACCCTTATACTTAACACATTTAAGGAATATTACTTTACTTTTCTTACACTTACTTAAAGCTTATAAAATTCCAGAACGATTGGACAATTAGTAGTCTGAAAGATGTTCTTATTTCTATAAAGAACTAGTTACGAAAATGTGGTTATAGTTAAATCTGATGAAAATGTCATACTTAAATTAGTCTAGGCTTAGAATTTATTATCCGTACCGAGTCATGCGGAGCTCTGATAAGGTGGACAAGTATGTCTAGCTGATCGTAGTACCACAGTGTGTCTCAACACGGAGGCGGCGATGGTGTTCGCCACACATCACGACAAGTGGTATCACGGGGCGGAAAGCGGACGAAGGAAAGTCGCCCTGCGACGTTTGTCAGGATCGCGCAATGTGGCGATGCTTGTCTCTGCCTACCGCTCTGGGACCAATGCGTGAGCATTATGTATGTATGAATTAAAATTAGACTAGTCATATAATAATAATAATTTGTCAGACATTCACACAAATTATCCAGTCCCAAATTAGGCGGAGCCTGTGTTGTGGTTACTAGATAACAGATATACATACTTAAATATAAATATATAAACATCCAAGACTTGGGTACAAACATTCATATTCATCATACGAACATTTGCCCCTAGCGGGATTCGAACCCCCAACCTCCGGCGTGGCAGTCCGAGAGCTACTCGTCCCGCCACGGAGGTCGTCATATAGTCGTACAAAATCGATCGAAACTGATTGTACCGTTTCTGTGGCCCATAGTTTGTTTATTAACAAATAAATCCCATTAATATTATAAATGCGAAAGTTTGGATATTTGTATGTTTGTTACTTAATCACGCTTCAACCACTAGACGGATCGTGATGACACTTGGCACAAATATATAGCAAAAGGACCTAATCTATATGTAAAGGTTAGATCCTGGAGTAGGACATAGGATAGTTTAATCCCGAAAAAACATCTCATTCCTACGGGAAATACATAATAATTTGTGATGTTAAGTTGTCCACGCGGACGAAGTCGCGGGTAACAGCTAGTATTACATATATACATAATTATTTTATAAAGAAAATGGAAATACATAATAATTTGTGATGTTAAGTTGTCCACGCGGACGAAGTCGCGGGTAACAGCTAGTATTACATATATACATAATTATTTTATAAAGAAAATCATCAGCTGTGACTGAAATGTTTCACATAAGTATCACATTGTCATCAGATTTAACACAAACCATATTTTCCTAACTAGTGCCTGATGCTCCTGGGAAGTTTATGACTTCTTATGTGCTGTTATGATTTTTTTGTGACTGAGTATTTACTATAAAACTATTTATTGTACTTAAGTTCTACACTTTTGCTTGGAAGCACGCTTTGCTATGCTTATGCTGATTTTCTTTTTCTCAAGTACTTCTAACTTAATTCCCTTCTCTTTCTTCCTTATTTTCCCTTCCTTTCCTATAATTCTCTCTTTTTCTAATTATCTTTTTAATTACGTGTGCGTGGTTCTATTTTAAAACTGTCTTGTCTTGTATAAATAAAATAATGATCGACTTTCGTCCATCTAAAATTTTACTGATAATTTTATCATTTTAAAATTTGTAGCTCTTTCTCTCTCTCTAATTCTAGCATTTTCGGCAAAAGAAATATCTAACTTCTATATAGATTGTACAAACATATCTGTAAATCAGCGGGGATTTACTGAACATGAAATTTCATATTCTGAAGGTATTCATTGAACATGAAATTTCACATTCTGAAGGTATTCACCGATTATGAAATTTCACATTCTGAAGAGATTCGCCGTACATGAAATATCACATTCTAAAGCAATTCACTGGACATGTAATTTCATATTCTGAAGGGATTCACCGAACATAAATTTTCACATTCTAATACACCTTGACCCATGTTCATTTTGGGATGTGTTAGATTAGATTAATACATAATTAACAGGGCAATACAGACTGAAACTCCCAGACTAGACCGTGCAGTCTGATCCGGGATCCTGAAATTCCAGGTTACAACTAGTAGATATGAAATTTAGGGTCAAAAGATGATAATATTATTAGTAATGTAAGTGTATATGCTATATAACCCGGGAATGTTCTAGGCTACTACCCAGCCCACGAGTACACGCCTAAGTTCGACTTCAACCCAATGGACTGCACTGACATAATCATCGGCACTGCCAGAGGAAACTATCATCGGGTTCAAGACTACTACACTAGAGACAGGTAAGCATATTGCCCTCTTAATAAGATCCTACCTAATCCAAAATTAGAAACCAGCTCAGAATCCTATTATATATATGTCGGTGAAATGATAAAAGAGGAGCTGATTTGGAGGCACAGTGTGTGCTCGATGCGCCGTTCGGCTTGGTTCGGCGAGCGTCGCGAGCACGCGCTGACGGAACGTCGGGTATGACTGGCGCAGCCGCAGAATCGAGATAGGCTTCGATGGTAAGGCGTGCGGTGCGCAGGCGTTACGCTGACGGATCGTCTGCCTTCTAAAGTCGTTACTTGATGATGTAGTGTCATTTCATGTAATGTCATTTAAGCCAGTAAACGTATTAACTTTGTAACGGCGTTAAACTCAATTTGGGAGCCCACACTTTCGGCGGAGCCAGGAACCTACGACATATATTTTATAATGTAATAGTACATTATAAAACATCAATCAGGCCTCCCCAACCCGTCTGGCCAGCGCGGGGAGTGTAGGCCATATATTCCGTCTGTCTCCGGCAGATGAGAGGGTTGTGC
This sequence comes from Esperia sulphurella, assembly GCA_947086405.1. Taxonomy (NCBI): domain Eukaryota; kingdom Metazoa; phylum Arthropoda; class Insecta; order Lepidoptera; family Oecophoridae; genus Esperia; species Esperia sulphurella. The sequence continues at coordinate 815,030 of OX352280.1, forward strand.
TCCTGCAGTGGAGACAACAATAACCTGATGATGATATTATATTACATTTGTTATTTTTCTTAAACCATCCTACTGAAACCACTGGGTTTATTTGTAGGATGGTTGGTCGCTACTTGTACAAAACTTATTCTGTTGCTAAAATAGATACTTGAATGGAGAATGGGATCGATTCTGAAGGCACAACGTTAACATTTGACAGCACTAAAACTGTTGCTATCCTTGTCACACAGTATTATGAAGACGAAACCAATTTTAGCGCTGTCAAATTTTAAATGTGTGCCTTCAGAATCGGACCCAATATCTATTTAGCTACTGTATTATTATTTATGACAATGACGTGTAAGCGGCTGTCAAATCTCGCAGCTGTCCCATTCAGGATGATGTTAAGGCCTATTTCATACTATCTGTGCCCGCAGCTCCGCTCGCGTTCACTGCAGAATTAATTCCACTCCAACTGTCACTCTTACCCTTGTTCCAAACGTAGTCCTAACTCATCACAATCTGAATTCCGCCGAGCATTACACTACTGTATTGTATACTAATGTAATACATTAGAGTTTTTGAAAATTATAAATTCGCATAACTTTTTTGTTTGAGTAGGCCTATTGTGATGACATAAAGCCTATATATTACTCCGAACTAAGACCTATGTTTCTGTGAAATTTCCATCAAAATCGGTGCAGTAGTTTTTACGCGATGCGTGCTCAAACAAACAGAACAGACAAACATTTCAAAAATGATCTTAATATGTTCTACGACTGATTATTCATCAACCAAATTTTTTTTTTTTGCAAATATCTTCAATGTACAGATACGTCAAGTTTACATTTTTATTTATTAGACTAGCTGTGCCCGCGGCTCAGTTCGCGTGGACTACAGGATCCGCTCCCAAACCCACTTCCACTCAGACTTTAATTCCAGGTCCATGTCCACAAACAGACAAAAATTCCAAAAATGATTGAAATGTGTTCTATTACTTATCCTTAGACCCCTTAATTTTTTTTGCAAATATCTTCAATGTACAGACACGCGATGTTTACGATTTTATTTATTAGATTATAAACTAAATATTTACTGTGGTATATTTATATTATCCCGGAGCTGGGCGATCTCCGGGCACTATTAGCCTCACCGAATCATGCGGGACTCTGATGAGATGGGCGATTATTTCCCTAGCTAACCGTGGTACCTCAACAAGGCGGCGATGTTGTTCGCAACACATCACATCAAGGGGTAACACGTGGGGTGACATTGGATTGCGTAAAGTGCCTCTGCCTACCCCTCTGGGACCAAGGCGTGAGCATTATGTATGTACGAATTATACAAATATTTAAAGAATATTTATACAAATAATACATAATACGAGTACATTTATGTACATAATGTATTAAACAACTTGATAACGTCGACAATACTGTTGGTCCTCCTCTCTCCTACTCGCTGTGCCCAAATGGGTCCATGAGAACTCTGTCTTTTTATTATCTGTTAACACCATGGAATGCAATAAAGTTTACTGATTACTGATTATTAACTGTGACACGTTATTCCAGGTCTACTCCACGCGTGGACACGTTCTGGGGCGGGCACGATGACGTCACGGCCGCGTCAGGGTTCGAGGAGAACGGGGTCACCACAATCATGTTCAGGAGGAAGATCAAAGTGAGTACAAATCGTGTACATTAGGAAATAACTTACATAAGTAACAAACTTAATCATCATCAGCCCGAAAGAGTCCACTGTTGGACATAGGACTCTCCCAAGGCGCGCCACTGAACCCGATCCTCCGCTCTTCTCATCCAGTCTGCCAGCCGCCTTACGCAGATCGTCGCTCCATCTAGCCAGGGGGCGTCCCACACTACGCCTGCCCAGTCGCGGTCTCCACTCGAGAACTCGTTTACCCCAGCGGTTATCGGTTCTCCGACAGATATGACCAGCACACTGCCACTTCAGCGTACTAACTTTTTGAGCTATGTCGAAGACTTAGCTCATATACAGTACCTATATGTATACAGAAATAAATATATGTATACAGTACCTACATTTATTTATTTAACTCTTACATTAAAAAGAAACACAAGTACAAAGGGCGAACTTATCTCTGAGAGAGATTTCTTCCAGCAGACCCGCGAGGGAGATAATTGAAATAAGAGGGACAGACATAGTGTGTACGTAAATAAAAAAAACATATACATACATACACTAATATAAACTATATACCCACTTACATAGATTATTTATTATAACCTGCACGGTAAACAAATATATAAGTATATATAAATTTTATTATATTTAGTTATTAAATGGGATGAAGGAGTCGCATTTTGTAACTGACTCCCAAAATTTCCCATTTTGTAACCAGTTACGAAATTGAGTTTAAAAAAGGCAAGGTTAAGGGCAAGTTTATAGTTATAATCAGCACTTTATTGTTTTGTTCTGAATAACCTGCTCCAAATTCCACATTTTTTTTTATATTACTTACGAGTATATATATCATCATCAGGCTATTTTGTTTCCACTGCAGGAACACAACCCTCTCTCATGTACCGGAGACAGACGGAGGATTTGGCCTACACTCCCCGCGCTGGCCAGACGGGTCGGGGAGGCCTGACTGATGTTTTATAATGTATTCCCTCAGTCGCCTTGTACGACATCCACGGGAAGAGTTGGAGTGCTCCTATTCTAATTTACCACACGGCAATAAGGATTGTACAATTCACAAATATAAACATCCAGACCGGGACCAGCTTGTACAAAGTTATTTGTCCCCAGTGGGAATCGAATCCACGACCTCTGATACTCGAATCCAACGAACAAGTCACTAGGCCTACTAAAATAACCCTCGTAACTCCTTCCAGGCCAAAGAACCAACCGATCACTCCATAGTGGATGACCAGATGCACGTGATCTGGGCGCGTGGGCAGGAGCCGGGCCGGTACGTGCACTCCCCCCCCTCGGGGATAGAGAGGGGCGGCGCGGGGGCGGGGGCGGGGGTGGGGGTGGGGGACTTCTACCGGCCCGACGAGCTCAAGTACCACGGCCACGGCGGCCAGAGGGGGGTCGCCACGATCAACTTCTTTGGTAAGAAACTTTGATTTCGTCTGGGGGTCTACTGGATAATATGCATCAAACTACAAAGGCATTTTGTATTCTCCCACGGGCCATGTGTCTAATTAGGCGTCTAGTATCGTAGTTAGATATAAAAGATTATAAGAATAAGTTATGTGATCCGCTCGAGTGTACAAAACACTTTCTGGCAACAGACAACACCTCGACCAACCGCGCACGACATCATCTCGGTACCGACCAATCACGAGAAGGCGCCACCGTGGCCGGGCCAATCAGCGTACAGTCCCCCCGCTCGCACACCCTAGCACTTTGGACAGAATTTTTTGTTTGTAGAATCAAATAATGCGGCCTTTTGCATCTGTTGAAGATTATTATCTATCTTCCTTCCCCTGCCCGTTCACAGAAGAAACAAAATCCTCCATCACCGGTGGGGTCACCCCCCTCCCCAACAAATGTGGGGGGCAGTGGAGGCTGCCCGCCGGCTGCGAGCCCGCGAACGGGACGTGCGACTACCTCGCGTCGTGGGAGTACCTCGGCCTCAAGCGGGGGAAGGACTCCGTCAGATTCACTGTAACGACTAAGCAGAGCAAGCACTGGACTGGAATCGGGTTCAGCAAGGATAAGAAAATGGTGAGTGTCTGGATAGAAGAGCAGATCTGACCCTTGGCAGACTTGTATGGGGTACTTCATCATAATCATCATAATATAAATGTCAACTTCCCAAAATAACCACTTTCCCAAAATGTGATCTATAGGGTCCGACCGAACGAATCTCTTGCCCCAAAACAGAATTAAGTAATAGAATCATCATAATGTCAGCCTTTAGACGTCCACTGCTGGACATAGGCCTTCCCCAATGAACGCCCCCACACCCGGTCCTCCGCCCTCCGCATCCAGCCGCTTCCGGCCACCTTTTTTAGGTCGTCTGTCCATCTGGCGGCGACGTTCCTCATTCTCGAAACCCTTTAATCCTCCACTGTAACTTATAAGCTACTAGCTGTTTCCCGCGACTTCGTCCGCATGGACCACTCTTCCCGCAGGAATGAGATGTTTTTTTGGGATAAAAACTATCCTATGTCCTATTCCAAGACTTAACCTACATGTGCGTCAAGTTTCATCACGATCCGTCCAGTGGTTAAAGCGTGATTGAGTGACAAACATACAAACTTCGCATATATAATACTAATGGGATTAATCTTCCAATGAAAGTGTTGAAGTTTGTCTCTCAATCACTCCGTAACTGCTCAACTAGTTTCAATGAAATGCAGCGGTAGCATATTATTTTAGTTTCAACTTACATAGCATTAAAAATGACTTCGTTTTTCACCGCAGTCTCAAACGGACGCTATAATTGGATGGTACGACCCTCGCTCCAACCGCCCCTTCATCATGGACACGTGGGTGAGCGGATACTCAGCTCCGAAGCTTGACCCCCACCAGCATATTGCTTCAGCATCAGGAAGCCTCATTGATGGAGAAACTACACTCAGTTTCGTGAGGAAAAGGGACACTGGGGATACTAAGGTGAGTCACTGCGTACTAGGTTAGGTGACTTCCTGAATACCTGGGGATAGTAAGACAATAGATTCAGCATACCAGGGGATAGTAAGGTAAGTCTATTAATAGCCGACAGCCTCTTCATCGGGATATCCCATAATATATTAGTTTAAATTACACTGGTCAAAACACTGATATAAAAACTTGCTGTGCATGTAAGGTAGGAATGATTACACTATTTTCAATGCAGTCCTGTCGTAACTATTAACTCATCTGTGGCCCTGTCACGTTCTCGTCGTATATGGCTACGTATATAAAGAGGAAAGATTTGTATGTTTGTAACGAATAAACTCAAAAACTACTGGACCGATTTCAAAAATTCTTTCACCATTAGAATGCTACATTATCCCTGAGTAACATATTTATTACTATAAAAATTTAAGGACTAATAAAATTTCAATAATGTAACCCAAGGTGTTATCTATACCTATAATAAAACTGTAACCGGTCTATGTCTGTACATGGGAGATATTGTAGAAAAATGTGTGGTCTTTATAGAAGACAAGATAAATGTTTTTAGAATTTTTTTCTGTCTGTCTGTATGTATGTTTCTTACCTCAGCACGCAAAAACTACTGAATGAAATTTGATACAGTTTTCACAGTTAACTTGCTGGAGCTGTAACTTAAAACCTGGTGCATGTTTCATCTTGATACGCCACTTAGAACCTGAGATATTAATAAAGTAATTTTTTCTGGAAGCCATTATCATTCAGAAATAGTTGGAGACAATTAAGTTATTTTTAGCGTATTTACCTATAATAAAACTGTATCTGGTCTATGTCTGTACAACGGAAACGGGAACGTATTATTGGCTCTTATATTTTATATACTTCTTGTCCCTATAAAATTATATTTGTAATATCGTGCTACCTAGTCTAAATAAAGACCGTCTAGGCATTAAAACCGGTCGTAAACATTGAGAGATAGCCCCGGCACGGGCTGTATGGCCTATTGGGGCTTCTCTGGACACACACTGTCGTTCCATAACGCATGCTCGGCCCATACACTCGTATGAGTTGTGTTAGAATTAAGAAAGTGTGTAAATTGTCGTAATAATATGGAAACAATATAAACAAACAATAAACGGGAGCGGGGAGCGGATTCTGTAGTCCTGTAGTTATGTAATAAGCTTTATCATGTTGTCTGCTGTTGGAAGGTAGAAGTCTTTAGCTGGCTCGTCTGTGTTCCCTTCTCGTCGCTGTAATTAAGTCGAGGTCTCCTCTCCAGGACCTGGCGTTTACCGACGAGCAGTGCCTGTACATGATGTTCGTGACTCACGGCGGGGCCTTCGACGCGGTCAACAAGCGCACCAGCAAGCACACGCTCACCCCCATAGTGACGGAGGACAAGATCTGCATCAAGCCATGCGGCCCTGGTACGTCTGGCACTGAACATGTCCTTTGTTGACCAATGAACGGACTGGCCGCCTGGATTTTAACGCTCCAGGCCGTGGGTTAGACTCCCCCTGGGGACAGACACCTTTGTACAAATTGTACAAGTTGGTCCCGCACTGGATTGTTATATTTGTGAATTGTTCTATCTTTGCTTAATTTCCATAGCACACGAGAAAATACATTAGGATTAGACGAGTGTATCCTGCTAATCCTATTTCCTACTAATATTACAAATGTGAACGTTTGGATATTGGAATGCTTCCCCCAAGATGAGAACCTCATCATCATCAGCCTAAGTACGTCCACTGCTGGACATAGGCCTTCCCAAAAGAATACCACTTTTGTTTAGATGTCTAATGGGGGATTTGCCATAATCACCACGCTTGGCAGGCGGATTAGTGATCGCAGTAATGATCTTAACATACACATACAGGAGAACGCTGCCGCCCGTCCCTGGTGCAATCGATTAGTCGCCTTGACGACACCCACGGGAAAGACAGGGATGGCCCTATAGTTTATTAATTATACTTAGGGGGCAGTCCTTGTAATGAATAAATATTATACATACTAGCTTTTCGTTCGCGTGGACCACATCACAAATTATTATGTATTTCCCGTAGGAATGAGATGTTTATTCGGGATAAAAACTATCCTATGTCCTATTCCAGGACCTAACCTATATATGTGCCAAGTTTCATCCCGATCCGTCCAGTGGTTCAAGCGTGATTGAGCAACAAACATCCAAACTTTCGCATTTATAATATTAGTGGGAAGATAGATAGATAGATAAACTCTTTATTGCACACAAATTAAGGATAACAATAGAATAGGTACAGATTTTTGGAAAGTGTACAAAGGCGGCCTTATCGCTTAAAGCGATCTCTTCCAGGCTACCTTTCTGAAGGAAAATAAGAAAGACATAGCGACAGAGTATTGCAGGTGAAAGAAGAGAAATTTATAATTTTAGAACATGGTAATTACTTGATAATAATATTACACAATTGAATTTACATACAAATATACTTAAATACATACCTATGCATACATATATAGTTTATAATACAATACATATAACGTACGTAATATACTATATTAAATTAGGCACAACTATTGTGAGAGAAAATGCTTTTTAAGGCGATCTTTTAACACATGCAATGATTTTGATTGACGAATCTCACTTGGAAGAGAATTCCATAAGTGGACTGCTGTAACAGCAAAAGAGTCTGAATAATAATTCGAACGACAGCAAGGGGCCTGAAGTTGGATTATTGATAATAATCAGCACCTTTCGATGTCCAGAACCAACAGAAGAGGAGCTCGCCATCGAGCCCGTAGTCCCAGGAGTGACGGCATATACCATGCTCATCCGCATCACGTCGCTGGCTGACAGCTTCAAACCGCCAGCCGCGGGGAGTAAGGAGTACGAGGAGCTGAGCGCACAGGTCCTGGACACCATGAAGAGAGAGCTGGCCAGGAAACAAGGGTTCTATGGGCTGCAGCTCAACGGGTTTATGCAGTGAGTATACTAATACTGGAGGGGTGGCACGAGATGGCGCTAGTGATCGGAACATATTTATAAATGAATCTCACACCCTGGTCCCAGCAGGTCACACCAGGTCCTAACTTTCCATAAACCTTCTAGACTACTTGTAGTGTTCCGTAGCATAACTAGGAACCCTAATAGTTTCGCCATGTCCGTCTGTCTGTCTGGTGTTTTGCTCGCATACTATTAGTACTATACTTTAAAATATATTTAAAAAATATATTATTCGCCTATCTCTTGTTAACGAATTATTCTCCAGAGTTAATTTATTTTTAATATTAGTTAATTAATTTTATTTCTTATATGATAGGTGAACAATAAATAATATAATGTATGAATATATTTTCAGAAACGAAACTAAGGCCATAATCGCGGACTTAACTCTCAAATCCATCGAGTCCAACACCATTGAAGGCTCGAGCGCGCGCTCGCTCGATAGCGTCGTCTCGCTCGGCGGCAACGGGACAGAGGGAGAGGGCGATATGGCCAAGTGGGAGCGAGTGGTCAGAGACACCCTGGCGCAGGGGAAAGTCGGCAACTTGAACGTCGACCCCGAGTTCTTGGTGTTTGAGCCGCAGAGCTGTAAGTATGGTCTTATATACGTCCACTGCTGAACAGCCTTGCCTTTCTAATAGAATGTCACTTGTGGTGGGCTGTCCATTGCGGGATTTGCTGTAATCTCCACGCTTGGCAGATGGATTGGTGATCGGAGTAAATCATAAATAAATATCTCAGACATTCACACCAATTATCCAGTCCCAAACTAGGCAGAGCCTGTGGTATGGTTACTAGATAACGGATACACATACTTAAATAAATATATTAACATCCAAGACTTGGGTACAAACATTCATATTCATCATACGAACATTTGCCCCTAGCGGGATTCGAACCCGCAACCTCCGGCATCATCATCATATCAACCCTTAGACGTCCACTGCTGTACATGGGGCTTCCCCAATGATCGCCAGCACACTCGGTCCACCGCCCTCCGCATGACACCTTCTTCAGGTCGTCGGTCCATCTGGCGACGGGGCGGGGACCGTCGTTTCTGCGATGTGTGTGATGTAGGTGTGACCCGCCCACTGCCACTTCAGCTTGCTAATATGTAAAATACTATACGTAAAATCGGAAAGGGGGGAGTCTTGATATATACTACAGGTGGTTAGAGGGGGTTAAAGTTACAAAGACTGTTAGATGTGTGGTTCCCGCCTTAGAATGCGGCCACCCCCAGTCTTCCCGCGGGTGTCGTCAGAGCGATTAAGGGATTGCAACAGGAACGGGCTGCAACGTTCTCCTGTGTATATTAAGGGTATTACTGCGATCACCAGTTACTCTAAGGTTGACTGGAAGAGATCCCTAACTCGAATAAGCCCGCCTTTGTATACAACTTTATTCGTTTGTTTTTGTTGTTGGTACAATAAAGCGTTTACATACATACACCAATCCGCTTGCCAAGCGTGGTGATTATAGCAAATCTTCCAACGGACAGCCCACCACAAGTGTCATTCTATTTGGGAGGCTTGTGTTCGGCTGTGGACGTAGATTTAGATTAGATTAGATTTATTTATTTCACTTTTACATCTTAAAAATTCAATTTTAGATGTCATTCTAGTATGGTAAAAGGGATTGTGATAAAATAAATTAATGTATAAATTACAATGTCAACAATTCAAATAATGTCACAGTATATAACATACTATCTATGTCAGTATGAGTATACATATAATATTTAAATAAAAATTTAAAAATACACTTGGTATTAAACGTATTTCCGCTGATGATGAATAAAAAGCTACACAATACAATGCACAAACAAATACAGTTACACGTTATAGAAGTTACGAATAGTACAATTTAGGCGGTCTTATCGCTTTAAGCGATTTCTTCCAGACCACCTTTGGGTAGAAAAGTTGCGCTGATTAGGAAATTTAAATGATAAATAGGTACTTATATGAAGTCGGCCCCGTAGCCTAGTTGGTAGTACACCTATCTGCGAAGGGTGCGGGTCGCGGGTTCGAATCCCGCCCAGGGCAAACATTCGTGTGATGAGCACTTGTGTTTGCCTTGTGACTGGATGTTATTTATATATTATATTATGTATATATGTATGTATATCAGCTGTCTGATACCCATATTACAGGCTCTGCCTAGTTTGGAATCAGGTGGCCGTGTGTGAAATGTCCCCACATATTTATTTATTATTATTTATAATAAATAAAATAAAATAGCAAATAAGTTATAAGTATTAAGTTTTTATGGTTCTACACATATTACATATACATACACAACTAATAAATTATTTTATGGCTCTCCTGAAAACTCGTCGTTGCCGTTTCCAGTAGCGAAATGAAGACCGGCATCTAAAATGTGATATTCCCCCCAGTGCTGTCCTCCGGGCCCAGCATCGCGTCCGCCGGCAACTCCGGCACGTTCTTCGGCCTGGCCGAGACCAAGCTGTACGTGGTGGTGGGCTGCGTGGCCGCGCTGGTACTAGTCGCGCTGCTGCAAGCTGTCTGCACACTCTACAGGAGCCGCTCCAGCGGGCCCAGGGGGAAGGTCCGTCTTATTTATTACATACTAGCTGTTGCATGCGACTTCGTCCGCGTGGACGACTTAACATCACAAATTATTATGTATTTCCTGTAGGAATGGGATGTTTTCTCGGGATGAAAACCTATGTCCTATTGCAGGACCTAACCTATATGTGTGCCAGGTTCCATCGCGATAGGTCCAGTGGTTGAGGCGTGATTGAGCAACAAACATCCAAACTTTTATACTCGTATTTATAATATTAGTAGGATAGGATATACAGATGTAAAAAAAAAATTGTTAGTGCAAATTCGGAATAAGAAAAAATCTTCGTCAGATGGTCTGGGTCCGCTTTAAGCTGCACACAGGCAGATCTGCTTAAAAAAATGAAAACAATACAAATTATATTAATGTTAATATATTTTATTTATTACAGAATACATACATACATAATACTCACGCCTTGGTCCCAGAGGGGTAGGCAGAGACGATGGATCGCCACTTAGCTCTATCCTGACACACCTCACTAGCCTCACTCACATTCATCAACCTTTTCATGCACCTCCTTTTATTCTTCTCACTGCGGACCCCAGCCTTTTTGAGGCCGTTACTAATTTGATCCTTTACAGAATATTTATGTATATATTTGTTATTTATATAACATATGTAGTATATATCTTTTACGTAGTAATGTATAGGTATATGTATAATTTATAAATTACATTGAATATGTAGTGTATTTTAATTTGTATTTATTATATAAGTATAGTATATAACCAATTTTCTTATAAGTTTTTTATTGCGCCTACAACTCAATATCTGCATGGCATAAAAGTCAACTGGAAGAGAATGCCATATTGGCGTTTTGTTCACTTTCTGTACAATATGTGCAATAAAGTTTAAAAATCTCTCTTCCAATTCCAGGACCAACTGATCCCCAACGCAGCTTGGAAGGATTACTCCGCGGCCAACACAAACTACGCCTTCGAGCCTTTTGAAAACGACGACAAATACAACAGCACTACATCCACCGCCCCCCTGCGCGACCGCCCCCCCGCCGCCCCCCTGCGCCCCACCGACCCGCCCCCGCCCCGGCCGGCCAGCGGGCACAAGATGGCGCCCAATGGAAACAAGATGGCGGGCAATGGCAATAAGCAGATGTCGCCGAATGGCAACAAGATGGCGCAGAATGGAAACAGAACGGCGCAGAATGGAAACAAAATGGCGCCGAAGTACCCGAATAGCGCGGCGCAGTATTATCACGAGACGAGGTCGCTGCAGAGGCCCCGAGGACAGTATGGGTGAGTGATTTTATATACAGGGTTACAGGAAAAGTCGTGCTAGATCCCTTAAGGGTGTGGAGCACCCATCATTTCTGACAGTAATTGTTCGGCAGATGTTTTTTAAAATATTTACGTTTCGTCAGCTATCTAACGAGGTGTAACAATCTAGGGTTTGTATTACATTTCGTGGAAAAAAAGTAGTTGGGACGCTCCAGGTAGCAGTTCTAACGGTCCCACGCCTATTGTCCTTCAAGTTAAGACGCACCGTGCGAGCGAGACAAGTGACAATTTATGTAGGTACGAATGAAAGAAAAAATGTGTAGACACCGGCTAGGACTGGGAATACAACCGGAAACATTGTTTTGGTTGTCAGTCTGCTTTTGTGCTTCGTACATAGTAGATGCGATATCGTTTTGCTCTTTTTCTCGACTTGGCTGTGATTCTGGACTATTTCTTCTGATTTGTGACTACTGTGCTTGTTAACCGGACTCTGATTTGTGCCTGTGATACGGAAGTGTTGAGTATGACGTCCTACACACCTGAGGAATATGCTGATATGCTTATTTGTTACGGATACTGCGATTGTGTGTCTGCGCAAGCTCGCAACGAATACATAACTCGCTACCCCGGTCGTCGAGTGCCGGATGTGGCCGTTTTTGACAGAGTTTATCGAAGACTTCGAGAAACTGGCTCTGTTTTGAGACGAAGTACAGACATGGGAAGACCACGAATTGACGACGAAGAACAGGACAATGAGATAGTGCAACGCTTTCGAGCGGATCCGACTACTTCCACTAATATTGTTGCCCGTGATCTGGGGCTTTCGCAATGGAGAGTGTGGTTTACAGTGCATACTGCTGGCCTATACCCGTACCATTACACGCCAGTACACGTTATTGAAGAAGGGGACCCCGCGAGAAGATTGGACTTTTGCAGATTTATGCTAAATGCTGATGTAGAAGACCCAGATTTTTTAAGAAATATCTTGTGGACGGATGAGTCCAAATTTGATAAAGATGGCATAACTAACTATCACAACGCCCATTACTGGGCCCTAAAAGAACTAAGGAATCCCAATAAGAAAAGAGTGAAGGGGTCCCAACGAAGATTCAGCGTGAATGTGTGGATGGGCATTATCTCCAATCATTTGATTGGACCTTACTTTCTCCCGGATAATCTAAACGGGGAAAGCTACGAAAATTTCCTGAGAGCAGACTTGAGTGATTTGCTGGATGATCTGCCACTCAACCTGATCAGGGACATGTGGTTCCAACACGATGGCTGCCCTGCCCATTTCAGGAGAAGTGTCAGAGACTGGCTGGACACAAATTATCCAAACAAATGGATTGGACGAGGTGGGCCATTGCCATGGCCAGCAAGAAGTCCGGACATCATGGATTTTCATGTGTGGGGCTGCATGAAAAGTCTCGTGTACAGCGAGCCGAATCCAGTTTCGTCTGTGGAAGACTTAAGAGAAAGGATTGTGGATGCAGCAAATAAAATGAGGACCACATTGACCACTGGCGTAGTGAAGACCGGTCTCCGTAGAAGGATGCGACAATGTATTAGAAATAGAGGCGGCCATGTTGAACATGAACTGTAGAAAAAGAAAAAGTTGTGAGAAAACCTTTAATAAATGGCATTTCATGCTTACCTATTGTTTTATTTTACTTTTTAGGGCTAAGTATACATTTTCTTCTCCACTGTCGCCTATGAAACTAAATTTTTTTGAATGCATTTGAATAAAACCCTACATTATTATACCTCGTTAGATAGCTGATGAACCGTAGATATTTTAAAAAACATCTGCCGAACAATTACCATAATATTTTTTTTAGATATCCCTTAGAGAAAAATAAACTTTCCAATATGTTTTTTATTTCTTTTCTTTCACTTGTCTACTACGGTCTATTCAAATAACTTGTGCACTATTTTAATGATTGACGTCCTAAAGCATCTTACTACACATGTAAAAATGCAATAATAATAATAATAAGATACACAAAATAAACAAAAATAAATGTAGTAGCCTAAAAATCAGCAATTTTCAATAAAAAAATTAAAAGTCGAATATCTCGAAAAGGGTTAAGTTTAGGGTAGGGTGTTTCATAGTGAAATAAGTCAGAAATGATGGGTGCTCCACACCCTTAAGGGATCTAGCACGACTTTTCCTGTAACCCTGTATACACTAGCCATGCCCGCGGCTCCGCTCGCGTGGACTACTTACACGCCCTTGCCCAAGCCCACTAAAGCTCCAAATGTAGTCCCTCATCGCAATCTGAATTACCCCGAACATTATAATTATACTTCTTTGTTATATTGCATACCTACTACCTAAAACTAAAAATTCCCATAACTTTTGATTGAGTATGTCGATTGCGATGAAATAATGACTAAATGTTACTCCGAGTTACGACCTATGTTTCTGTGAAAAGTCCATTAAAATTGGTTCAGTAGTTTTAACGTGATGCGTGCACAAACAAACTAACAAACAGACAAAAATTATCGAAATGTGTTGTTACTTATCTTAAGAGATATAGTAATTTGTGTCTACAATTAAAAATGCTGTTTTTTATGTTTTCTTATGTCTAATATCGAAGTCATGATTCAGAAAATGAAGAAATTATTAAAAAAATAAAACAGTGTCAAAAAACGTTATTTATTGAATCAATCATTATTTTCCTTCTTTCGTCTACTTACCTTGTAATTTGTCTAAATATTATACAAATCTTTAGCCTTTTGTCTTTCGGAAAACAATTAGGTATATCGTACCATTCTTTTGGTAATAGGGTCACCAAAAAAATTATAATAATAAGCAGAGTCTTAACCTAACATTTACAATTAGTATTAAACACCATAAAATTCGAAAATTCATCATAAAAAATATTGAAACCAAATTCACATTATAATTTTTCATGAAAAACAGAAAAACCGACCGAAACGACTAAAAATATAAAGCGACTCGTAAAACAATAAAAAAAAAAGAATGACTCGCAAAGTACATTAGCGTGACTGTCCATTTGGGGTAAAAACACCCCTTTGCAAGTGATCGCGTATTTCGGCACTCAGCCATGCGACCGTGTGGCCTAATGGATAAGGCGTCGGACTTCGGATCCGAAGATTGCAGGTTCGAGTCCTGTCACGGTCGGAAAATAACTTTTTTGTCTTTTTGTTTTTATTTTGATTTATTTGGGAATGATTTTGTTGTGATTTTCTTTTAATTGAGTGAATATAAAAAAAATGTTTTAATAGTTTTGAATTTTTTAATTTCCTTTGGAATTACATCGACTAGATTTTTTCTCCATTGAAATATTTCATTCTAAACCTATTAATAATAAAAAATGCCATAAAAGTATGTTTATTGTAATTTATTTTTGAAATCAAAAAACTATATCTCCCGAGCTGGGCTTTCAACCTAGGCCACCTTAACAGTTAAAACTGAGCCAAAGGGATTCTCAAAAGATATTTTTTAAACTCCTGTAAATTTTATCTATAACTTAATTCTAAATCAATAGTCATAAATATGAAAACAAACGTATTTGCACCTCAAAAACAAAATAAATAATAGATGGTATTCCTAAGTGGACCGCAAAGTTTACATGGCAATACAAACCTGTTTTTGCTGCTGGTGACTCTTTCATGTACACGTTACGGAGACACAATAGCGTTCGTTTTCGTATGACTATTGGTTTGGAATGAAATTGTAGAATTAAGCGCGTATAAATCTATACTTATCCTATTTCCTACTTAATATTATAAATGTGAAAGTTTGGATATTTGGATGTTTGTTACTCAATCACGCTTCGACCACGTGATGAAACTTGATTAGGACATAGGATAGTTTTTATTCCGAAAAGACATCCCATTCCTACGGGAAATACATAATAATTTGTGATGTTAAGTTGTCCACGTGGTCGAAGTCGCGGGCAACAGCTAGTGTGCAATAAAGGATTTTACCTTTGACTTTGAAGGGGATGATTCCACCTTCATACAGCCTTCATCGTTGCTTCATTGCATATCAGGAGGGCGCGGAATCTCATAGCAAAACACTTGAAAAGCTATAGGGAAGTCATTGTTTAGTATCGAGTTTTGAAACACCGATATTTTTTATTTTAAAACTTATTTACCTAGCAAATACTAGCTCTGCTGTGACTCGCTGAACCGATTTTGATGAAATTTGGTATGGAGATAGCTTGAAACCCGGGGAAGGAGGCTAATATTTTTAATTCGACACTAATTTTGGGCAACCGTCTCGGCCACTCAGTTCTTTCCACTGTGGTACTGGTCTAGAAACCACGTGACTTGATAAACGTTTTGATGAAAATCCATTTTGTACAGACATAGGTTTTATAGGCACAAGAATACTATTTATTTATTATAATTTGTATTTAGTAATAAAAAAAAACATTTTTATCCATCTCATTTTGTTTATTTTATTGGTTTGAGCCAAATAAATATTTTTTTTCTTTTCTCCATTCTGTGATAGCCACATAAAAATTGGAAAGCTCCTTTATTTAATTCAAAAATATATGTAGCTCGAAAACTTGATAAAATGACTGACCGCAGTCGCGAAAGACTAGCGATAGTTGGATGAAAAAAATAATGACGTGTACGAGGGCAGGCGGGCCAGAGGACGAGCTCCTACTAGGAGGTCAGACCCGGTGAGGAGGGTGGCTGGCGGATCCCTATATGAAGCGGTGCGGCTGGCTAATGACCGCTATGCGTGGATGCGCGCTACTAGGAGGTCAGACCCGGTGAGGAGGGTGGCTGGCGGATCCCTATATGAAGCGGTGCGGCTGGCCAATGACCGCTATGCGTGGATGCGCGCTACTAGGAGGTCAGACCCGGTGAGGAGGGTGGCTGGCGGATCCCTATATGAAGCGGTGCGGCTGGCCAATGACCGCTATGCGTGGATGCGCGCTACTAGGAGGTCAGACCCGGTGAGGAGGGTGGCTGGCGGATCCCTATATGAAGCGGTGCGGCTGGCCAATGACCGCTATGCGTGGATGCGCGCTACTAGGAGGTCAGACCCGGTGAGGAGGGTGGCTGGCGGATCCCTGTATGAAGCGGTGCGGCTGGCTAATGACCGCTATGCGTGGATGCGCGCTACTAGGAGGTCAGACCCGGTGAGGAGGGTGGCTGGCGGATCCCTATATGAAGCGGTGCGGCTGGCCAATGACCGCTATGCGTGGATGCGCGCTACTAGGAGGTCAGACCCGGTGAGGAGGGTGGCTGGCGGATCCCTATATGAAGCGGTGCGGCTGGCCAATGACCGCTATGCGTGGATGCGCGCTACTAGGAGGTCAGACCCGGTGAGGAGGGTGGCTGGCGGATCCCTATATGAAGCGGTGCGGCTGGCCAATGACCGCTATGCGTGGATGCGCGCTACTAGGAGGTCAGACCCGGTGAGGAGGGTGGCTGGCGGATCCCTATATGAAGCGGTGCGGCTGGCCAATGACCGCTATGCGTGGATGCGCGCTACTAGGAGGTCAGACCCGGTGAGGAGGGTGGCTGGCGGATCCCTATATGAAGCGGTGCGGCTGGCCAATGACCGCTATGCGTGGATGCGCGCTACTAGGAGGTCAGACCCGGTGAGGAGGGTGGCTGGCGGATCCCTATATGAAGCGGTGCGGCTGGCCAATGACCGCTATGCGTGGAGGAGCATTTTATACGGTCGCGATCCTCAGCAGTGAGGGAACGACAGAGAAGAAGATTAATGTATATTCGTATGCAATAAGTTTTGACTTTGACCCGTACATATGATTGTTTTTTAAACAAACAAGCAACTAATATACTTGTCTCTTTCCCCTCAGGCCGAGCTACGGAGGAGGCGGGGGTGGAGGAGGGGGTATGGGAGGGGGCATGGGAGGGGGAGGGGGGCGCCCCGAGCGCGCCACGTACTCCCTCCCGCGCGGCGTGCGGGGGGCGCGGGGGGAGGCCGCCGTCGCGCCGCACCCAGACTTCTACTTCATGCCGTCGCAGCGCAAGTACGAAGGTGAAGTTGTCAGAGTATACGTCGACTATAGGGACAGGGACGACGGGTATAGGGGTACGAGGGACGACGGGTACAGGGGTAAGAGTGCAAGTAGAGATGACGGGTACAGGGGTAAGAGTGCAAGTAGAGATGAGGGGTACAGGGGTAGTAGTAAGGATAGAGATGCGTAGGTTACGGTATTGAGATATTGTTGCTAGAATTCATGTAAACTGTCATAATTGAACTTAAAAGTGAACAACTCATCCCGATTTCTAATGAGTTTAAATGAGGATCAACCACATACGATCAACCACATAGATGTAGTATGGCGCATGCGCTCTAAATTACAGAGCATCTTACTTTATAAATTATTAAAATCCATCAAAAAACGACAAAGTTATTAAAGTTTATTTGACGCAACTTGTCAAAACGCGCGCGATTTTTATGTCGACGTCATGTGTTTCAACCCGTCATCGGAGCTCATTCGCCGCTGTGTGTCGCGCGTGTTTTAAAGCAGACTGCGCTAGTGTGCTGCGCGACGATGCGACAGATGACGTAACTTCCGATCACTTCCGTTTTTGGAACTATTGCGCTGAAACTGCTGTATCTTTGTCATTTTTGATCCGATTTAAATGTTTTTTTCTTAGTATTTATTGGATTTTTTAGCGCTAAATATCTGCATACTTAACAAAAAAAAAAGTGATTGATCCTCATTGTCAGAGTATACGTCGATTGGACAGTGACGACGGGTATAAGAGTACAAGTGACGGGTAGGAATACAGGGGTAGAAGTGCAAGTAGAGATTTAGGGGTATAGTACCGAGTTATTTGTACTTAAAATTGGACAAATGCCTATAATGTCTTGTACTTACAACCTACCAGCATGATCATAAGGTTGAGAGGTAGCCATCAGGTTTGCCTGTTGTGAATTTTTTTAATAAATAAAACCATTTAAATACATTTTGTTGACACTTTGGAAAGGGTCTTGCTTAAAACATACTTTGTAACTATATAGCAAGAGACAATGGGTTTAATTGTACAAATGTCAATAGATAGGGGTATAGGGGTACAAGTGGAAGACAGAGATATTACTTATTGATATTATTCCTATAGCGATTTTTTTATTAATAATCAGGGTATGTATGAAATATATAGTGATAAGGTAGAGTAGAATTGGAGCGCTCCAACTCTTCTCGTGGATGTCGTACAAGGCGACTGAGGGAATACATTATAAAACATCAGTCAGGCCTCCCCAACCCGTCTGGCCAGCGCGGGGAGTGTAGGCCAAATCCTCCGTCTGTCTCCGGCAGATGAGAGAGGGTTGTGCTCCTGCAGTGGAGACAGAAATAACCTGATGATGAATATAGTGATGAGTGATAGTGAACTCTATACAGTGTTAATAAGGACTCAAATACAACAAGTTAGAAAGGCAAATTGTCGAGTTGTCGATGACGGGTAAAGATGTACAAAATAGGTTGTGGGGTAAATAGGTACGTAGAGCTAGTGTGGGTAAATAAGTAGGTGGTTGAGTTATAACAAGGGGTCGGAATTAGGTAGCCACATTTATGTACTTGCAACGAAAACGCCACGGAAGATTAATATAGACATTCGTTTTCACGGGATTTTATTGTTGTATTGAAAATACCGGGACTGGAAAGTTGAAACTTGCATCCGTCTCTTTCCAAGGTTTATCAAATATATTGATTCCAAAACACTGTTTAAATAAAACTCGGAAGAAATCCCGGTATGTCCATATTAACATAAACATTTCGATGACACTACCTAAATCCGATCCCCGGTCATAAATTTTGATGTTTACTTCAACGATCTCTATGTACTACTAGATGGAGCGTTCCAAACAATCGCTCTGTTCCACGCAAGTAGCCACAACTCTTTCACATTCACAATGAAACTTGTGCAGTTACTACGCAGAACATTTAATTATTTACTAAATATTGACATTATTTAACCGTAGCGTCAATATTTAGTAATAATTAAATGTTCTGAGTAGTAACTGCACAAGTTTCATTGTGAATGTGAAAGAGTTGTGGCTCCTTGCGTGGAACAGAGCGATTGTCTGGAACACTCCATCTAGTAGTACATAGAGATCGTTGGTTTATTTTTATTTTATCCAGTAACCATTGGCGTTGCTAGAAAGGGTCAAGCTTTAAATTATATTTGTGAAGCTTAGCAATATGTTTGTGCCAGTAATGTTTTTTAAATTGAATTATCTTGTACATAGAATTGAATTAAGTAAAAGTTACATAAACCTCATACCATGAAGCAAAATAATTTTTCGTAGCTCATAGTTTCACCTCAAAGTGTTTTCCTTCATGATTGACACTAATTGGTTATTAAATTAGATAACAGATGATTTTAATGTGCATCTGTTATCTAATTTAATAACCAATTAGTGTCAATCATGAAGGAAAACACTTTGAGGTGAAACTATGAGCTACGAAAAATTATTTTTCTTCATGGTGTGAGGTTTAGATATTAATTCCTTTTAGGGGCTATTCTTAGGCACACAGTTTTCTAAACTCTTTCGTTTTTTTACTGAGAGACAGCTGGTTTAAGAGCTGCTGAATTTTAAGTGTGTCTTCGAATAGGGTCCAAATGTATATAGATTGCTCAGTTCATGATGGCACGTCCCGTTATTCCGACGCGGGGAGTTAAATCCACCTCCACCTCCCCGTCGACCGCAGAATAGAGCACGGCTGGCCGTACGTATTACTTATGTTGTTGACGTATAACGTTGTCCCTCTCTCGTGCAGCAGCCAGCCTTTACGCACACACGCATTGGTGCGTTTGTATTAGTCGTACGTGATTAAATCTGTTCCCGTGGATTGTGGGGGGTGAGGGGGGGGGGGGTGAC
Organism: Esperia sulphurella; assembly: GCA_947086405.1. Lineage (NCBI taxonomy): Eukaryota > Metazoa > Arthropoda > Insecta > Lepidoptera > Oecophoridae > Esperia > Esperia sulphurella. The sequence goes on from OX352280.1 coordinate 835,254, forward strand.
GTCAGGATGTTAGTGTAGGCACACATTGATGATTAGTGCGTAACGATAGAACTAACACAGTAACAATATAACGCGTACAGTGACATGTGGATGGTGCGTGCCATCGTGAACTGAACGATCTATACGTATTTGTATAGATTTTGATTGAGATTTTAATATGAATAAATTAATTTTCAGCTTAAATAAAGTAGGTACTATCATTAACATCGGATTTTGTTAATCATTTATTTAATATTTTATATAATTAATGTTTAATTACGTATATTTGAATTTATCAGCTTTCAATTAATTTCAGTATTTTGTTTATTACTTTAAAAGTCTATTTGTAGAAAAGCAGTTATTTTTCAGGTTGGAACAGAAAAGTGACACCAGTCGATTATTTCTTACCAAATAAAGATATCTGAAAAATTCAAACTGACATTGCTACCAGGTGGCCTAGTGCTAAAAAGGATGTAACTAAAAATAAATTTAAAAAAAACCGCATAAAAAGCAAAGGGACTTAAATTTTTTAAGATATTTTTATTAGTTAAGAAATAATCGGTTGGTGACGCTGTTCTGTTCCACGTTGCATATATTTTTGACCAAAATTTATAAGTTTATTTTTTGAAAAAATATTTTAATAACTGCTTTTTCGCAAACAGCCTGAATGTGTAACAAGGGACGCTCAGTCTGCCTGTAGTCCGCTTCTGGTCGCTTCTTAACTGATATTCTCATGAAAATAAAACTTTTTATTTTTTATTTTCGTGAATTTTCGGAAATTTGCACCACGCTTGCGCTTAACTTCACGTAGTTAGAACGGTATCGGATTGGTTGATGAAGTGCGCTCTGAACGTCCTTCGTTTGGCGTTTTTTTTCGTTAGAGGCGTTTGAAATTTGTATTTAAAAAAACTATATAAATAATAATAAATATAGCATATATACATACACTTGTCCAATCCCAAACTAGGATTTTCTCCTGTGCTATGGGAATTAAACAAGGATAGGACAATTCACAAAAATAAGATATATACCGGGACCAACTTGTAAAAAGTTGTCTGTCCCCAGTGGGAATCGAACCCGTCACATCGCCCATTGGCTAATTGTACTTTGAAAATTTTTAAAAATACAGATTTATACAGTTAGCGATAAGGCCGCCGTTGTACACTAAATTCATCCTATGTAAGTTTTGTTTTTATTAAAAATGTATATGTTTTGGTGCACAATAAAGAATATTTGAATTGAATTGAATTTATTAAAATTAATTCAGCAGTATTTTTCTGATTTTACGTTTTATTTTTCTAGATCTTAAAATAGTTACAATCATCTTCCTCATTTCCAAACGTCTACAATTTACGGTCTTCTTGACTAGCAGGGAAGAATTGGTGTCAGAGGGAGGGTCACTTATTTATTCATTGCCTCACACCTGACCAGTAATCAGCGCCTAGAACGGTGCCAGCGGCCCCAGGTCAGGGCGCAGACTTTGGAGGGGCGCTAAAATTATCTGGGTGGGCATTTTACGGGCGCATAAACTGCTAGTTACTTTACTGCCTATAATGCATTAATCCTACTTGGAAATCTCTTCCAAAATATTAATATATTCTTTACTGCACATTATTTTTACAAAAAGGGTATAAATAAAAAAATTAACAAAGGTGGACTTATCTCTATAAGAGAACTATTCCAGCCAACCTTCACTGAAGATGAAACTAAAACAAGCGGAAGATATAAAAATGAGCATTTATAAATATGTATTTGTAAAGGAGTAATATTAGTTACAATAATTATTTTACCAAACTACATTTGATTAAAATAAACTATGAAACTTTTTTTTTATTGAATTCATTGTAAATATACATTATTATATGAGTTTCAAAGCCCCTCTAACTAAAAAAACGCAGGCTTGTATTATTTTAAATATAAAATTAAAATATTATTAAAATGTGATCAAAATGTAAGTAATGTAGTAGAATATTTTAAAAAATAAATATTATTTGCTAAAACTTAGTCTAATTTATGTCTAACTACAATCCGTGGCATGGAATAAAGGTAATTATTGATTTTTTTTAATACTTTAATTAAGCTTCGTATTTTTAGTGGTAGTAATTTGCATGGTATTGGGTGTAACTAATAAAAAAAACCAATTTAAATGAATTTTTTATTCAATACTTTCGAGAAAAATTAGAGGTTCGTTTTTTTCATACGTTTGAAATCATTTTAAGCCCTCTGGTGAGATCTCGGGAACTACTCCGTGCTAAGCATTTCGTCTAACATCCGTCTAACCAAAGAAACATTTGTACACTACAACGATCTCTATGTACTACTAGATGGAGCGGTCCAAACAATCGCTCTGTTCCACGCAAGGAGCCGCAACGCTTTCACATCATTTCATTTGATTTCGTTCGGCGTTCATATTATCGTAGATCGACGCTCAACGCTTACCGGAACGTCATGTGACCAGTACAGATGTGTTTTTAGTTGGTCGGATATGCTTATAGAGTAGGCGCCACCAGGACGAACTTGTACAAAGCTATATGCCCTTGCTACCTCTGACGTTCAAGACACGCCTGAACCACTGGGGTAAATAAAACCGTTGTAAATATTGTATTGATATGTAATTTTTTTTATTTCCTTTCCAGATTTTTGACGGGGGCAAAGGAGTATTAATAATTAAGGTTTAGTTACCAACAGAATTAACTTCTTACTTAAAACACCGAACAATTGTACCTTTTTAAGATATTCTCTGCGCTTTCTTATTTTATTTTTTAATTTAACTTCCAAACCATATCTAGTCTCGTGTCACAGTTTTAAAAATAAGTTTTAACCTTCACTTTTTTTTTAATTTAATTAAACGTAATTTAATTATTAACTATTCCATTTATGTAGAAATAAAAATAATTGTAAATATTTTTACTTAACTGATGATTTTTTTATATTATTTTCGCTGTATATTTTGCAAGATTAATACTGTATAATAATATATATAGATTGCACAATTCACAATGGCACTCCCCGCTACTCTGCGCGAGGGGTATCCGAACGTTAGTATTTAGTGAACGTATGCATACATAGACGAGTGTGTAACCATAGGATTCACACAGTAACAATATAGCGATTACAATTAATAAGAAGTAAGACGTGCCTTCGTGAACTGAACGATCTATACCTCTATTTTTAAGGTTGAAAAACATTACCTTTGTTTTTCGCAGTAAGTTATAATAATCTGGTCGCTCGCGAGTTAAGTATCACTAGATGGCGTCACTGGGCGTTTATTTCTGAATTTCCATCAAATTTAATATTCAGAGGGGAGGTGCATCTAAATTCATTATGTATACATAAAAGCTTTTCGCAAATGAATTTATACTCTAAGTGGTACTTCTAGGAGACGAAATCGTAATTTTGAAATCAAAAATTATAAGTAACTAAATTAAGAAAAAAATCAAAAACTGTGTTTCAAAAAACCTTATAAATAACAGTAATACTTTTCGCAGAAACTTTTAAATTACTTGGTCGATGTATTTATTATGTGGTCTAACTTAAATTATGTCAAACATAACATAATGCTCACGCCTTGGTCCCAGAGGGGTAGGCAGATACGATAAACGATACGACAAACGTCGCAAAGCGACTTTCCTTGGCCTGCTTTTCGCCACGTGATACAATTTGGCGTGATATGATGTCAAATTATGTCACATATGTTCAAAAAATCCAGGGAAAAGATTTAAAGTAAGCTTTTTATGAAATCAAACATAACCTTTCCAAATAAAATCATTTAATAACGTTTTTGATATAAAATAATTTTAATAACTACTGAAATAAATAATCAACCATTGTTTATACTGACTGTAAATAATTAAAATTTGTTAAAAAAAGGTCTTAGAATAATTTTGAACTAAGACACCAGTGTTTTTGAAAACACAATCTACAATCTTACAGCATTTACACATTAAAAGATTTTAGTTAAAATTATCTGAGTATAAGCTAAGGAATTGAATATTATTCTGAACCCAATTTATAGAGATATTAAGTTGAATATTAAGGATAGATTTTTTTATAAAGTACAGTTAGATCCTGGAACACTGACTCGGGTACTCCGTAGCATTTCGGACAATATCCGTCCAATTACAAAGCCATTTTGTAATCTCTTGCGGGTCATATTCGAACAAGCGTTTGGCGTCAAATGAGGATCAGTCACGTTGTTTTTATGTATGCAGATATTTAGCGCTAAAAACCCGAATAAATACTATGAAAAAATCATTTTAATCGGATCAAAAATGACGAAGATACAGCAATTTCAGTGCAATAATTAGGAGGGCGAGAAAATCGCGCGCGGGTTGTAACAAGTGACGTTGACTTAAAAAGCGCGCGCGTTTTGGAAAGTTACGTTAAGACCTTGATAACTTCTTCATTTCTTGATGGATTTCAATAATTTTAAAAATAAAATCTGCAATGTATATCGCATACGCCATACTAATTAAAAAATTAAAAATCTTCTCATGTGTTTGATCCTCATTATCGTAGATACCAAACGCTTAATAGAATATGACACGAGTACAATTGCTTTCGGAGTAGGGCCCCTATTCATACGAAACAATATGCTACTTTGAGTTGGTAACATTTAAGGTAGAATTTGGGTATTTTAAGACTCTCTTTGTAAATGTCACAGACTGGTGACGTATCATACTTGATTAGTTCTACACTGGCTATATTAGTTAGGGTTGGTATAACTTTTGTTCGAACTTGTTACGTCGGATTTGTATGAAATTTTCTTCAAAAGCACATGGTCTACTTTCCCAGAATGCCCACTTTCCCAAAATGACAACGTTGTCACGAACATTTTAGAAAGTAAAATATCACTTTCACTGAATGTCCCCATGCTTCCCCGTTCAATGTGGTTTATAACGTTAGGAGAAAACGTACACTAACCAATTATTTTTCACCGGGGAAAACTTGGCTGAGGGACGGATATTATCGGAAGGTTATTATTTTAAATTTTGGGGTAATAGAAATAGGTTTGTGTTACCATGTCAACTTTGCGGGCAACCTAGGAACACCATCTATTATATATTTAGTTTTTGTTTTTGATGCGTTTGTTTTCATATTGAAATAAAATATACATGAATATGAAAGGCGTGACGTAATCTAGAGGGGTCACTGGTTTGAAGCATTTATGAATTGACTATTATACTGCCTAGCGAATGTTGCCGTATTCAAATATCATACAGAGCATTTTGTGACGTCACGTTGAGTCGCGTAGCTCAAAAGTGTGCTGACCTAGTTTTTAGAATTTAGTTTAAGCAGAATTGTAATGTCTATCTATAACAGAAACAAATGTAAAATAAAATAATATAATGTATTAAAATAATTTTATGTAAGACCGGACCTAAGACTATATTTGAAATAAAACCATTTTAAATATAAACGAAAGTTTTATTTAATATATTATTTTAAGTGTAATAATCTCATATACATATATACAAAAAATACATTTTCCTTTGGCATTGTTCTGATACAAACATTAAATGATTTTTATTTTAAAATCGCTACATAACTCGGCTAATTGTCAATTGTATAACTCGTATTCTACTCGTCCTGCGATATTAATTTCCTACTCCGTAAGCATTTCTGCTAAATAAGCTGAATGACAAAGATGCCTGGTACTAATGTTAATTCAGCTTCGCAAAATCTGTATTAATTGTATGCAAACTTGATTTTTAAAAGATGTGTTGCGTGAAGTTTGTTGCGCCGTTTCTTCTTCACAGCGCTAACAACTAGGAAGCGGTAGTCGATAAAAAATGACGTGTATAAATGTACCAAGTGTACTCATATGCAATAAATGATTTTGACTTTGACTTTGGCTAATATCCATCGAAATACAAAGCAACTTTGTACTTTTTAACACGTCCTGACTTCACGAGTCTTATTTGGAACGCAGTAATGAGGTACCTATTGAGGTAGCGATAAATGTATAACAGCGATATTTATACATATTCTATTATAAATTGATAGTTTTTTCGTTATTTGCGTCTCGGAAACATATGTACATACATACATACATAATGCTCAAGCCTTGGTCCCAGAGAGGTAGGCAGACGATGGCTCGCCACTTTGCGCGATCCTGACACACCTCGCTAGCCTCACTCACATTCATCAACCTTTTCATGAACCTCCTTTTATTCTTCTTACTGCGGACCCCAGCCTTTTTGAGGACGTTACTAATTTGATATATACAGGGTTACAGGAAAAGTCGTGCTAGATCCCTTAAGGGTGTGGAGCACCCATCATTTCTGACTTATTTCACTATGAAACACCCTACCCTAAACTTAACCCTTTTCGAGATATTCGACTTTTAATTTTTTGTACATGAATGGTTTCCGGTAGAGTAGAATAGGACCACTCCAACTCTTCCCGTGGATGTCGTACAAGGCGACTGAGGGAATACATTACAAAACATCAATCAGGCCTCCCCATCCCGTCTGCCCAGCGCGGGGAGTGTAGGCCAAATCCTCCGTCTGTCTCCGGCAGATGAGAGAGGGTTGTGCTCCTGCAGTGGAGACAAAAATAACCTTGCGTCAACTTCAGAGATATTTAGTAACGTGGCGCTACCTATACCATGTAACCTTGTCTTTAAAGCGGGTTAGCTGGAAGAAATTTCTTTAGAAATAAGCTTAAACCTTTTGTATAAATTTCTTTGTGTTGTTATTTGTATGTTTGTACAATAAACTATTAAATAAATAACTTTGGAACACTGTCTACTGTTTATTTTGTTTTCGAGGCGCAAATGCGTTTGTTTTCGAATGTCAATTTGGAATTTCATTACGTGTTTAATTTGCTTTCCCTTACACCTAGTTTATTTTGGTATTAATGCGTATTCTACCCATTCCACTACCTTACTATATGGGAACTATATTTTACCCCAATGTACAATATAATAACCCCTGGGGCCAATAATTACCCTTCACAGGGTCTATAGTTACCCTAAGTTACCCCAGGATAAAAAATGCCCCAGACTTTCAGACATACCCTTGGTGGGGTTTATAATGATAATTGACTTATAAATCATGCATTACACGACGGCACGTCCCACTCTAAATCGCTTACATGTCACTGTATGCGTTATATTGTTACTGTGTCAGTTCTATCGTTACGCACTAATCATCAATGTGTACATACGTACACTAACATACTGACGTACGGATTAGCTCCCCGCGTTGCGTAAGTAGCGGCGCGTGCCATCGTGAATTGAACAATCTATACACTAATTTATCTGTCATTTCTGGCTGAGCCACAGCCTTGGATTTGTAATCTGAGTATGCAGGAAAAATGTGTCGAATATGAGCTGTTTTGTGCCCGAGAATCAGACTTTGTTCTTCTGTTGTTATAAATATACTGGGATGCATCAGCGGTTGAACGCAGACCTGTGCAAGTATTTAAATTTTTTTCTCAGATGTACTAACGAAAATTTACTTTTTTTATATTTTTATATACATTGTTATTATTATGTATATTATGACATTGTTATAAATCTCATACACGAGTTGTGTAGAATTGACATTTTGTATACTATATTTTATTATTTTGTGACGATCGCATTAACTCTGACCTTTTACGTAAGTTAATCTATGTATTAAAATGTGTAATGTGAAATAAAGAAATCTAATCTAATCTAACCATTTTATTATTGTATCCGTGTGATTTTTATAGTGCAACAAAGAGCCCGAACCCGAATGTGTGAGACTCACGTATCTAAAGATTAATTCAATTCGGTTAGAATTGAATTAATCTTTGGATATCTCGTATATACGAGCACAACTATTTGGGTATCTTTCTTATTTATTATAAAACAATGGTGGACTTATCTCTACAAGAGATCTTTTCCAGTCATCCTTCACTGTAATCCTATACAGTTTCTTCCTCGTTTACAGATAGTTTTAGTGCTTTCCGAGATATAGCCGTGGCTCAGCTGTAGTGAAGTCATTGCAGCCGAGCACCTAATGCACCCCTAAGTCTCGAGCATAAATTCAAATTTTTCAGGCACAAAATAGTGCTATATTAAATCCTATCGGTAACACGTCTATATTATTCTTACTACACCCTGTATATTTTATTGTATACATAACATATAATTCTACAAGAAATATCAATTGCTAATCATAAAACCATTTATAACAAATTATATAAAGCCATTTCACCATTATTTTTATAATATAGTAAACTCATTACCCTCTCGCTAGCTACAGTCGCGTAAAACCAGGAGCTTTTACCTACAAATTGGAGCGAACACCTTTGACTTGCTTGCTTCTATAACGCCAAGTGTCCTGAAGCAAATATTAGATATTAGACAGGAAAAAGTAGATAGGTACATTTTTATAATATCTAGAACTAGAAACAGATATTTATACAGTTTATACTTAAAAAATTCCCGAAGTGGGCGAGGTTTGGTGTGGGGTAATTATTGAACGACAAATCGAGTATATGATTACCCCAGGCAAAATATGGAGGTAGGTAGATAAATGATAGGTGTTTTCATATTTAGAACTAGTAAACTAATATTTACAGAGTTGATACTTAATATTTTGTCCGAAACGGGATCTATGACAAATCAAGTCAATAATTACCTCAGGTGTAAATAATTATTGTCGACTAATCGAGTATATCATCATCAGGTTTTTTTAGTCTCCACTGCAGGAGCACAACCCTCTCATCTGCCGGAGACAGACGGAGGATTTGGCCTACACTCCCCGCGCTGGCCAGACGGGTTGGGGAGGCCTGATTGATGTTTTATAATGTATTTCCTTAGTCGCCATGTACGACATCCACGGGGAAGAGTTGGAGTGGTCCTATTCTACTCTACCGGAAACCACACGGCAAATCGAGTATATAATTACCCTAAAATGGTCACTATGGCAGGTGGTGATCAGTCGGCCGACTGACACTAGATGGCGTCAGTAGTCGAAAAAAAAAGTTTTTAATACATATTTATCGAAAAATACGTCCATTGCTAAAAATAAACCTCCCAAATCGAATACCACTTTTGTTCGGTTGTCCTTTGGAGTTTTTGCCATAACCACCACGCTTGGCAGATGGATTGGTGATCGCAGTAAAGATTTTAATATGCACAGGGGAACGCTTCAGCCCGTGCAATCTGGTGCAATTCCTTAGTCGCATTGACTAGACCCACGGGAAGATTGGGTTGATGGTTATAACTACTCCAAATTCGCAGGTGTTAATGGGCGGCAGTGTCAGCCATTTAGATTTTCATAAGGTTTAGTAATTTGTTGACCCCATTTGGGGTAATTATACACGATACTTGGGGTAATTATACACCCCACTTGGGGTAATTATTGACCCTACTTGTCATCGTATACCCCACTTGGTGTAGTTTCTCGCACTGACCTGGAAGGTGACTTCGAAGCCCCTCCTCTTGGCTTCAGACTGGATCTCCGCGGCCACCACCTCCTGCACTGTGCCCGTTACGTCGATGTAGTTGCACTTGCTGCTCGCATAGTGGCACGATATACACTTGCGGTAGTTCTGGGAAACAAGTTACAAAACTCTGCTTATTATAACTCTAAGGCAATTTGGAACAAATACTTTGATGACCCTTCGTAAAACAAGGGTTTCTTTTACAGAACGATACAACCACAACCATGGAGCTCTTTGTGGTTTGACAACTGCTCCGAACAAGACTCGTTCTCTAAATAGCTTACATGTCATTGTATGCGTTATATGGTTATTGTGTTAGTTCTATCGTTACGCAATGAACATCAAATCAACTCTCTGCGCTCCATCATTATTGGCGTACTATTCATGAGGGCGTGACATCTAATAAATAATCTAATAAATAAAATCGTAAATATCGCGTGTCTGTACATTAAAGATATTTGCAAAAAAAAAATTGGGGGGTCTAAGGATAAGCAACAGAACACATTTCAATCATTTTTGAAATTTTTGTCTGTTTATCTGTTTGTCTGTGAGTTTGTGCACGCATCACTTAAAAACGACTGATCGGACTTTGATGGACTTTTCACAGAAACATGGGGCTTAGTTTGGTGTAACATATAGGCTTTATTTCATCGCAATCGGTTAACTCAATCAAAAGTTATAGACATTTTTAGTTTTCAAATACATTAGTAGGTAAAGTTAGTATGCAATATCTTGCACATAATAGTATTTCCGTACTATTCAGATTGCGATGAGTTTGGATTACATTTGGAGCTGCGGGTGGGAATTGGAGTGCGAGTGCGAGTGGGCGTGGGCGTGGGCTCGGGCGTGGGCGTGGGAAAAGGGAGTGGGAATGGGAGCGATTCTGTAGTTCACGCGAGCCGAGATCACCTGGACCTAGACCTGGACCTGGCCGATACACTGCGAAGAATGTAGGGTGTAAATGTTCGACTAAATTTGTGAGCGGTAGCGGGAGCGGGTATGGTACCAGTGTAATTTGAGTGTTTGAAAATTCGCATAACTTTTGACTGAGTTAACCGATTACGATGAATTTGTGGTATACGTATGCAACAAAGTAATGTTGGTCGGAATTTGGATTGCGATGGATTAGTTACGAGGACTACATTTCGAGAGACGAGGGAAGAGGTTTGAGGGAAGGGTTGAGGGAAGAGCTGAGGGGAGGGTTAAGAGGAGTGTAGAGGGGAGGGTTGAGGGGAGGGTTGAGGGGAGGGTTGAAGGGAGGGTTGAGGGGAGAGTTGAAGATCTGGACCCGGACCTAGGTCTGGGCCTGGAATTGGACCTTGGCCTGGATCTGGACCTGGACCTGGACTGGACCTAGACCTGGACCTGTACTGGATCTGGACCTGAACCTGGACCTGGATTTAAAGTCTGAGTGGAAGTGGGATAGGGAGCGGAAGTGGGAATTGAAGCGGATCCTGTAGTCCACGCGAGCGGAGCCGCGGGCACAGCTAGTCATGAATAAGTACGATCTATAATTTACTTAAGCTAGCTATACAAATCTTCTCAGTAAGAACCGGCAAGTTAGACAAATACTTTTTTCGCAAAGCTATCAGACTGGCCTGCGTATACGATTTACTTTGAAAACTACAGAACTAATTTTACGTTAACATAATTTTTAACGTAAAGTTAGTTCTGTAGTTTTCAAACTTAAGTTTTGGTAATTACTAAGCGAAAATACCTTTGATACATTTGGACCGGACCCATGGACCAGCAAAGGATGGAAGAAAACGGTGTCTCCTGGACTCATCTCGAGGTGGACGCGCTTTTCCAGCGGGGCCACCGCCGCCTCCTGCAGTATGCCGTGGTACAGCTTACTTGAGTCCTGTAATAAAAAACAACGGTAAATATTTTTAGTTTGCCTGGAACTGTGCAAAAATAACTATTTTCATGCAATTTTTCGATTATTTTACACATTGACTCCAAACTCCCGCGACGCACCGAGATACGTACCTACTGATGCCGCTTTTTACTCTACCATTACCTTGGACATGTTTGAAACAAAGTCAACACAAAACGAAGACAATCAAATCGTGTAAGTGTAGGGAATACCCTCGGATTGAGTAAAACAAGATAACACTAATAGTCGATTTTTTTTGCTGCGTGCAGATTTTAGCAATCAGATATTTGGTGCATATTAATTAATTAACTAAACGTTATATATTGTCACAAACGATTTAATACTCTGGAACGGTAAAATGGATAAATATGAAGAATTGTGGTAAAAAAAATATTTTTTCGACTATTGGCGCCATCTACAGCACCTTAAGTGTCGCCTATGGTGATATACCAAGTATACCTAATATATACATACATCTTAGGGCTTTAACTACTCTCAATTATCAGGTGTTCATGGCCAACAGTGGCAGCAGTTTGCCCCATTGGGGTAATATACACCCGATGTGGGGTAATTATAGACCACACTTGGGGTAATTACAGACCCTATAGGTGATGGTGCAAACTTAAAATGGGTAAGGTGAGTACTGTGAGGGTGAATAAAATGAAAATCCTAATTATGAAAAAGTTAGAACGGCAAAGTTGCGTGTGCGCTCCTGTCAACGATGTGGCTGGGACTAGAGGTCACGCAAGCAAATAAATACTATTTAATTCGCGAACGAGACAGGTATATAAGCAATTAAGCATACAGGCATCCTTTGCATTCGTAGATAATTTTATAAAATTAAAGGGACCAAGTGCCTACGGTAATCGAGAATCGCGGAGCTGCGCAGTTACCAGGTTAGTATATCAGGTAAGTACATTACGAGTAAAAAGATTTAATAATAAATAAAATTAAGTTTTTATTTCACGGAATGCGTTGTTTGTGTATCGCCTACATCCCTACTTGGGGTAATTAGAGATCCCATTTCGGGTAATTAGAGACCCCGTTTGGGATAATTTTTCTTGTCACATTTAGAGTAATTTCTCGCCTATTACACAGGGCGATGAAATTGTTTATTTTTTATCGAAAAATGTGCCTAAATAGATTTAAAAAAAATAACAACTATTTATGCGACTACTGGTGCCATCTGGTGTTTAACTTTTTTTTGTTTTTTTTTTTTTTTTTGTCTTTATTGTATGGAAAACGGGTACATTTTGCGGCTTAATTTGCTGTATACATTGATTCACCGTAAACCTACCTTTCCAGGCATATACAAGGTTTTAATTAATAACATAATAATAAAATGAATAAAGGAGAACGAAAATAATATGTAAAATTTAAAAGAATTAATTGTCACAGTGATGAAAATGTCAGATTTTAATAAATGTCAAAAATTACTAAAATCTACTATTATTATCAAATGTCAGAAATTATATACACTATTTATAGTCCATATATTCATTAACACTGTAAAAACACCTTTCAGCGAGCCATAATTTGATTGATTTTTTAAATGTAGCAATTTTGTGTTCCTTAAACATGTCAGGAAGTTTATTATATATATTTATGCACATGATAAAACTATTTTTGGAAACAACAGTCAATTTTGAGAGTGGTTTGTGCAATTCATGTTTGTATTTAGTTCTTACCTGTCGCTTATAGATATCTTTAGTTTCCTGAAAGAGGTATTTGTTTTTGTACACAAACAAGCACACATCCATAATATATAAGCAGGGCAAAGTTAGAATCTTATGACTTCTAAAATAGGGTCGACATGATTCAATGCGAGAGAGGCCAAATATTGCGCGGATACACCGTTTTTGCATTAGGAAGGCATGATCTACATCTGTCGAGTTCCCCCAGATTACTTACAATGACTTACCTCCAAATTGCCATGCTCGTACAGCGTGCCCAGCTTGTGCGAGCGCGGGATGACGTACAGACAGCCGTTCTCCATATTCACGTGGTCCACGGCCGTCCACGAAGCTATAATCTTCTCCGCTGGACGGAACGGGAAGTAGTATAGATCCTGGAAATTAACATAATATATACAGTGGAAACAAAGTGGAAAAGTTGCCGCTAAAACGCCATGTTGGAGTAGCCAAGGAGTCAGGAGAAAATATCATGGAATTCGAAAAAAAAAATCATTAAAATATGCCACTATTATCTTATCTTGTCAGGGGCCTGGCCCTGGGCACACTTCGACCGTTCAGGATCTTTTGTACCAATCTTCTGTACACCAACGGTGCCCCAAACCGATTTGGAGGACTTCACATACGCCTTAGAATTCTTCTTTGGCATATGCAGGTTTCCTTACGATGTTTTCCTTCATCGAAAAGCCTGTGGTATCCTATCCCACTAATATTATAAATCCGAAAGTTTGGATATTTGGATGTTTGTTACTCAATCACGCTTCAACCACTGGACGGATCGTGATGAAACTTGGCACACATATAGGTTAGGTCCTGGAATAGAACTTAGGATAGTTTTTATGAAGAAAAAACATCCCATTCCTACGGGAAATACATAATAATTGGTATTGTTAAGTCGTCCACGCGGACAAAGTCGCGTGCCACAGCTAGTTATAAAAAAACCGTGCTTAAGTTTGAAAAAAGTCACTGCTACAAGCGGGGTTTGACCCACGATCGCATTTACGCGAGGCGAATGCATAACCAACTAGGTAGGACAGGTGTTCAGAAGGGTAAATAGCGACCCCATGTGGGGTAATTACTTACCTGGTGGGGCGGGTGCCTGGTGGTGCCGGGCGGCTTGTTTATGAACATGCTGTGCATGGCCGTGATGTCGTCCCCGACAAACTGGGACACTACGTGCAGCAGGCGAGGGTTCTCGGTGTACTGGCTGAACACATCGTCGAACAGGATGTCTTGCAGCTGAGGATAAACCAGCAAAAGTTAGGCGCACTAAGTGTCGAAGACATTTAGATAGTCTTGACCAAAGGTCGTGTGGTTTCCGGTAGAGTAGAATAGGACCACTCCAACTTGGATGTCGTACAAGGCGACTAAGGGAATACATTATAAAACATCAATCAGGCTGTTTTGTCAGGCAAGTCTTGGCTGTTTATATATTTATTTAAGTATGTCTATCCGTTATCTAGTAACCACAGCGCAGGCTCTGCCTAGTTTGGGACTGGATAATTGGTGTGAATGTCTGAGATATTTAAGTCTTTGAATTGTTACAATATATTTTTATGATTAAAATCCAACATATATATTCCGGCAGTTGACAAAGCGTCTCGGACACAAGCTTGTGTATTTATAAATACCTTATTGATAAGGTCCTCCCCTTTGGCCCCAGTTTTGATAAGGCCAGGCTCCTTCATCACTGTTATGTTCCCTTTCTCAACTAGACCCTTGCTAATTTGAATAAAACGCTGCCTGAAATATACAACTTAGAGTTAGGTAAAAATATTCACGTGGTTCCGAGTGGTTCGCGGCTTAGAATAGGGCCACCCCTATCTTTCCCGTGGGTGTCGTCAAGGCGACTAAGGGATTGCACTAGGAACGGCTAACAGCGTTCTCCTGTGTATATTTAGATCATTACTGCGATCACCAATCTGCCAGCCAAGCGTGGTGATTATGGCAAATCCCCCAATGAACAGCCGACCAAGAGTCGCATTCTATTGGGGAGGCTTATGTTCCGCAGTGGACGTATTTCGGATATTTTTCATATTTGATATAATACTCTTTTATAAGCAGCTATTGCGGACTGTGGTCTACATTATATTATATTACTAGCTGTGCCCGCGGCTCCGCTCGCGTGGACTACAGAATCCGCTCCCGTTCCACTCTCGCTCCCTATCCCACTTCCACTCAGACTCCCAATCCCATACCCAACCCCAATCCAATCCCACTCCCGCTCCAACTGTAGTACAAACCAATCGCAATATGAATTGTATCAAACATAATAATACTTCTTTGTTATTTATAATGGCTTCCAGAAAAAAAAACCTTTATTTATATCTCAGGTTTTTTGTCTTTGACAACTGTGACAACTGCATCAAATTTCATTCAGTAGTTTTGCGTGATGAGGTAACAAACATACATACAGACAGACAGACAAAAATTTTAAAACAACTATTTTGTCTTCTATTGGCCCTATAAAGACCCTCAAAAATTCTAAAAACAATTATTTTGTCTTCTATAAAGACCCATACACATTTTTCTACAATATCTCCCATGTACAGACATAGACCGGTTACAGTTTTATTATATGTATAGATTACATATGTATTTTTTCCTAAGCCATTCTACTCTGTATGAAACTACTTGTACAAAACTTATTCTGTTGCTAAAATAGGTACTTTTCGTGCATTGCCCCCAGCATGTCATCGACCAAACTTTTTGATAATTCGTTTAGAATTTGCGGCAAGATTTCTTCATTTCTTCGGCTTCCATACACATTATTGTATCCCGGTTGTACATATCGGGGAAGGTATGGGATGTCTCGTAGGTGGCTAGGCCGTTAAAAACTTACTTGTAACTGTATAAAGATGTAAAGTCAATCAGTTCCTTTAGCACTAAGTATCCATTTTCATCGTAAAATTTAAACTGTTCTTGCGACAGCGTATAGGTTTCAGGCAAATCTGCTGCTACCCTGTAACAGTACATTTTATATGCTTTTAAATCAGTGTAATTATATTATTATTTTAAATTACATGTGTTGTAATTGTAACACTGGCAACACCACCATTTCCTTGGTGAACTTGAAGGGAACTTGAATCTTAAGTGAAAATACCTATTAGTATTAGTTATTTCTAAAAGATATTATAAAAAATGAAGTGTATAAATGTGTACTCATACGCAATGAATGATTTTGACTTTGACTTTGAAGACCTGACGACACTGCGACTCTTCAGGATCTTTTGTGCCAACCCCTGTCCACTAACGGTGCCCCTAGCTGATTTGGTGGACTTCACATATGCCTAGAATTTCATCTTTGGCATATGCAGCTTTCCCTATGTTTCCCTTCACCAAAAAGCATGTGGTATCATTGGAACGGCCGGGTTTTGAACCCACGATCTCATGAATGTAAGGCGAGTGCACTACCAACTAACTACCACGACTCTTCTATGCATTAAAATCTTTACACTTCATCCTGCCCATCTTGAAGATGGTCAAGGAGTGAACAATATTATTTATTAAGTATAACGACCCAGACAAATGTTTACGCCAGTTTTTTCCATAGCTCCCCCTTTTGTATCTTCTTCTCCCTCGTTCCCTCACTGCTGAGGATCGCGACCATATAAAATGCGCCTCCACGCATTGCGGTCATTGGCCGGCTGCACCGCTTCATATAAGGATCCGCCAGCCACCCTCCTCACCGGGTCTGACCGCCTAGTAGGAGCTCGTCCTCTGACACGCCTGCCCTCCACTTGTCCCAGGATGATGAGCTTCTCCAGGTCGTGCTTGGGAGATCGCACAATGTGACCGAAGAAGCTTAAGAGTCCTTTCATTGAAGATAGTGGAGAGCCGTTTTATTATATTGAACTCTTTAAGAATGGAGTCATTTGTTCTCATGGCTGTCCATGGTATACCAAGTAGTCTTCTCCAGCACCACATCTCAAAAGCATCAATTTGTATACTCTGACCTAAATGACAATAACAATCGCTGATAGCGTTCTAGCGTTCTACTGTACAAAGTCTACATAATGCTCACACCTTGGTCCCAGAGAGCCTTGTACCCAGTCTAATTATTAGAATCTGTTTAGCCTACATGGTATAATTGAGGAAACAAACGATTTATATTAATTGCATAAACTTACCGTTTCGGTATAAGTTTTAAACTCCTTGTAGAACACTTTGGATCCATTTTTCTTTATTATCAAATAACAACTTTTACTTAAAACTTAATACTTGAAGACTGGTAACAAGTTACAAAGTACACAACAAAATTTCCTAAGTTTACTAATCAACTGGACTTCAGAATTTGTATCACAAATAACTGATCTCATCAAGGAATTATATAAAGGGATTATGGCTTATCTTGTTGTTCACAGCTTAAAAATAATTGTCATTATTTTATCGAATAGGTATACCTATTTGATTTTTGTAAGTTGAAAACAACCATAAATAGTTAATCTAAGAAAACAACAAACCATTTCTGTCTGTCTGTCAAAAGGGTACAGAACTACAGAACCACAGAACAACAATGTACAGAACAGATAGGCACACTAGGATCTCCGATCTTATCAAAAATCGATTTAGTAGTCCGATCTTCGACTTTTGAATCGATCTTTTAGGAGGGTTACATCAATCCAAGATCGCCACAAAATTGAGAGATTGGAGGTCGATTTTTCTTTTAATGTTGCACCCTCCAGTCTCCAGCGGCATTTTAAGGAACGCGTGACAGACAGTGCAAGGGCGCTGTATAAAATGTTATGAAAAAAGAAATTAATTCGTTACTATCTGTGATTGGTTTAACGCTTAGGTTGCAGAGGTTTAATCAACATGATGTCCAATTCATTCAGTGAGTTAGTTGATTGAGTCCTGAGTGAGTTAGGAACAGTGAGTGAGTGTAGTGATTAGTGTATTTTTTTCTGGATCGATCTCAACTCCCACGATTCGAATCGATTTGTAAAATCGATCTTTTCACCAAAGATCGGAAACCCTAATAGGCACTCACTGGCAGCCACTGCCAACTAAAGCAAAGAGATTAAAAGAAGAGAACGCTAGGTATGCTTTGTAAGGTTAATGTTTCTTTAAATGTCCTAAGTAGTAAACAAACCACTCACCTCTACAAAATCTCAAATTTGCGAGCCAATCACACAATAAAACTGACCCAAAATCCTCATATACCTCAAACAAGCACTTGCACGATATCCACTCACAAAACTAATAGAATTAATCATCGTAAACCTTAGTTTTTAGCAAAATTATCAACAAATCGCTTTAACCTTAAATCATATTGAGACGGGTTATCTCTATATTGTCTTTGGATTTTAGAGATGGGGTATGTCACGCATTCAATTACGCAATTCAATTATTCATTCGGAATACTTGTAACTAATTGAATCTATAGAAATAAGTAGGCGAGGAGAAAAAAGGATTAGACAAATAAGTTGGACATCCACTGAACCAAAAAAGATAGACAATTGATATTCTATTAATTTTAACGGAATATTGGCACAGATAATCGTAATCGGCATCGCATCGGTAAAATCGATGTTTGTTACTCATTTTCGTTTGCACTTTTCTAAAATATTAAGTTTGATGCCGGTGCATTGTTTTATACATACTTAATATTATTGTTATTACAATGATTTGTATTTTGTACCTTAAAGAATAAAAATGTTTCTGCAATATGTTGTATTTATTTTTGAAACTTTGATGGATATATGTTCCCTTAGACATGTAAGAGTCCAAAAACCAAAAACTAAACAATGTGCTTGCGTGTCCGTTTGTCTGCAGTCGTATGCTAGGTCCAAAGTAATGATCCGATGTGGATGAAATTTTGTATTTCGATACAGAATATCCATGGGAGTAACCAATAAATAAATAAATATTCCTAAACTTATAATCACTGAGAATAATATAGAATTAATCACAAATTCAATTAAATTCAATTGAATCAACTAATTCTATTATTTGACAACACTATTTTATATCTATGGTCACCTTGGCGCCATGTTTGTTTATCAAATTAGACATTTAAAGAAAAACACACCTTAAGTACCAACAGGGGCAAGAACGAATGTTGCTATAAATAAATATTATACGAAGCATACCTTTATAGCAGCTCTATAAAATAAATATAAAGTCAATGTACAATTTTAGAGCTACCAATTGCTTTTATAGTTAATACTTCGGGATATTTTTGATATGTAGGTATTTGTTTTAGGTATGCACTTTAACATAGAGTTACATTTACAAGCGAAAATTCTATAAACATATTGGTTAAATTATAGCTTTGATTATAAACACGCGAAGTCGCTAGACTCGTCGTCAAGCAAGTTAAATCGACATCAAAGAAATAACTCGAAATAAAATATGATATTAAAAGTGAACGGTGTCTGGTAACGACATTAAATTTATTTCAATAGTCAGGAATATTTTATTTATGGCATTGCTCAAAACAACAGGGTTATAGCGCGATTGATAAGTGAAACACTGTGAAGTAATTTACTTAGTCATTTATAATTATATCATCTCTCTGTCAATATAAACTGCCTCTGCTGTAACAGCAGAGGCAGTAATATTTTTTACGTAGAGCAACAGTTGCTCTATGTAAAAAATATTTTACTTCCAAATACCTTTGCGCTGGCTGCATCATCTTATGTCATTGAACTCATTATATTCGCGAATTATTCTGATGGCCTGTAGAACGAGGTCATAAAATAGTTTTAACAAAAAAAAACTAAGGAATTTTCAAGTACTATTTAACATTAAATATATATATAGGTATATAAAGTTTTAAATTCTTCAACAGATGGCACTGCAGTATGCGAGAATATTTCCAAAAACCTATGAAAAAGGCCATAAAATTATTTAAACTACTGGTCGAAATTGACGTGGCTTTTTGAGTCTCTTGACAATGACAGGTGGAAGAATGCAACGCCATCTATTGCTAACATTAGCAACTAAAATTTCGTCACTAACTAGCCAGAACAGGGTTGTTGAAGCATGGAAAGTTGAAGCAATATATTGCACTATGTCCCATTTTAAGACAGTTGTAGCAAAGATAATGTACGCGCCGTAAACGATAATGGGTAGGCATAAAAGAATTGATCGAAGTATTTTAGTCAGAGTTTTTAAAATAGGGTTATCGAAGAGGTTACAATGACATAGGGTTATCATTATCAGTCATAAAATATAGGTACAGTAGATTAAAATATTATATACTGTATATAAGTATATACTGCATACTACCATTTACTTGCAACGAAACTTTTTATATTAGGCTGTCCGCACGCACAACTCAAAGATGACAGGAGCGATTGAGCTGAAACTTGGAATGGACATGTTGTTTGTTGACTGTCTATTTTTGTTTTCGTTACTGACAGATAGCAAAGAGAATTATAATATGATAGATATCTATTAACTTTAACGTTGGGTAACACTAGATGGCGCAAATAGTCGAAAAAACTGAATCTTTTTGGTCACATTTTCGTAAGGAAGCAACGATCTCTATATACTAGGTACTAGATGGAGCGTTATACACAATCGCTCTGTTCCACGCAACTGCGGCTCCTGTAGCTGCAACTCGGTTACATTCACAGTGAAACTTGTGCAGTGCATTAAATATTGAAGCTAATTACCCGTAGCGTCAATATTGAGTAATAATTAAATGTCGTTCGTAGTAACAAGTTTCATTGTGAATGTAACCGAGGTACGTTTCCCGGAGCCGCAGTTGCGTGGAACAATGTTTATAACGCTCCATCTAGTAGTACATAGTAATAGTTGTTAGAAAGCAATTTCGTCGGCCTTCTAGCTAGACTTATCATTCAAAATATCAAATCATTCTGACAAGATTCAGCGTTTAAATAAATAATTTTTTGTAAACTTTGTGAATGATAAAAATTGTTTATTCTGAAAGTTGATAATGTAAATTCCACTTTTATCGACTACTGGCGCCATCTAGTATTAGCAAATAAAAAAAATTAACGTCAGATTCGGTTTAGCAAATGGAAAAAAAACGTAAAAGATGAAAATTCGATTATCAAAGGCAGACATTTAAATTTTCATGTGCGATTATCATGACCTGAAGATCACATAAAAAAAAAACTTGTAGACCAATAAAAATGAGCGTTTAACATACAATCAATTGTTTTATTAATATTGTACGTTTTTGGTTCGCTGTTCTTCTTAGTTGGAATATTGCTTTAAGCCACATTTCTTTATTAAATCAATGTTATGTAAATATCTAAACCGACTGTAAACTTGGTTTGGAATAGACACCTGTAAATAATATAAGCTCATTTTCTCTATCGACTAGCATGAACAAGAATGGTTTTGTTGCCGTGAATTCGTTTATAAACAGCGATCTTCCCACTAACACCGCTGCTGTCGCCGCACTGGCTTGTGTTCCTCTCTCCGTTACTGAAATACGAGCCTTCTGTATAAACTTGGAGATGTATACTGAATAGTCTGATATTTCTCCGAATTTAGCTAGGTTACTGTCAAACATAGTTCTCAATCCCATATCAATGAGCAGCTCCTTTAAATTATCTAAG
This sequence comes from Esperia sulphurella, assembly GCA_947086405.1. Taxonomy (NCBI): domain Eukaryota; kingdom Metazoa; phylum Arthropoda; class Insecta; order Lepidoptera; family Oecophoridae; genus Esperia; species Esperia sulphurella. Next base: position 856,760 of record OX352280.1, read on the forward strand.
TCTGAATTAATATCGAATCTTGGTATCTGAACCGATACTAACTGGGGTTCCAGAAATTGCGTGAAAATCGTTCTTAGACTCACTCGTCTAAGATTGTCTATGACTTTTAAAATTGGTACGTCAGTATCAGGAAGTATGAAGAGCATTGAAAATCTTTCATTGTCGTATGGTAGTTCGAGAACCTTAGCTTCAAGTTGATCTATTCTGGTCATATTAGCGTACTGTTGTTGAAACATGAGCATAACATCTCCGATTTGAGTGCCTCTCTCGTCGTAAAAAGGGCTCAAATCAGTTTCTTCATCTGAAAACTTCGATTTCCAATTCCCTGAGAAATATAAAGCGTCTATAAGTACAAGGTATACGTCTTGCAAGTCACTTGGAGAAACGATATCAGTTATAGTGCCACGAGTGGCTTGGTTCACATATTCATTGATAGTTCCTGCTACATCTACTGTATTAGCGAATTCTATCGTCTCAATATTACTAACTTCAGTTTTCTTTACTTTGTTTATAAACTCTTTTTTAAGCGGCATTCTTTCGTCGATGAATAGAGATGAGCTTCTCACTAGATTAGAATCGGATGATGACAGCTGTTTAACGATTTCGAAGAATTTCTTGTTGAAACAGTCATGTGGGTGGAGTCTTAGGACTTTCTTTATGTCTTCTAAGGTGTCATCAGTAGCCCCTAATGATATCGTTGATATTAAAGTCCAAGGTGATAGAGTCGATGCCACGAAGTGATTGTCAGTGTCTTCGGCCAGTCTCGACACTAACTCGATTGAGAATTCATATACTGACCTTTTAAAAAATGATCTAGCATTTTCTATATTACACTGCGAATGTATTAAAGGAAATAACAAACAAATAACGAAAATTAAGCTGTTGAGTCTAGCCATGACTGTGTTGAACGGAAACTGACCAGTAACTGATACATTAGTGTTTAAATAATAGTTAATTTTGAGAATCCGTTATCGAGAATGACCTGGCCTGAGATAAAACGAAGTTTGACAGGGTTTATGTATTCCGTGATTAATAGGATCTGATTGTTGGTAAATTATTCATATTATTACAAGTAGACAGTATACAAATTATGATCACTAACGTTTCTAGACTTCTAGTCCCAGCAGTTAGAGCTACGTACAAGGTATCATTTTACAGTAGAACCTTTTTTTTTTTAAATAAACAATGGGCTCGATTCTGAAGGCACAGTGTTAAAAATTTTACAGCATTAAAACTGTTGCTATCCTTGTCACACAGTATTATAAAGATAAAAACGAAATCAATTTTAGCGCTGTAAATTTTTAAATGTGTGCCTTCGGAATCGGGCCCATTGTTATATTCAGATAATTTAAAATCCATATTTTGTTAGTCCTGACTTATTCTATACAATACAATACAATACAATACACTTTATTGCACAAACAAATACAGTTACACGTTATAAAAGTTACAAATAGTACAATTTAGGCGGTCTTATCGCTTTAAGCGATTTCTTCCAGACAACCTTTGGGTAGAAAATATTATGCCGGAGAAATTGTAGGTTGCGCTGATCAGGAAATTTAAATGATAAATAGGTACTTATATGACTATAATAAATAAAATAAAATAGCAAATAATTTATAAATATTAAGTTTATGTTAGCAAGTTTACAAAAATAAAATAATAGATGAATACAGCATTTCATTCTTTAACCATTTCTGATAGCAGAGAATAAACGACACTCACATTCCCTCGCCAGTTTCGCTGCCCGCAAAACAGAGCTCGGCTGGCAGTACGAACTACCGGTAGGTCTCCGTCACTCGAACGTCCTTACTGCGATAAATCCGTCCACTTTCGCGCACCACCCGTTGGTTAAGAAAGTATCAACGCTAAGTCGACCGACTTAGACACATTTTTGGGCTTATGTTGTTGACCAAGGATCAAGTTTTAATATTTGCTCCTTGTTGTTAATGTACAACGTTGTCCCTCGATTTTGCACCTGCTGACTTTACGCACACACAAAAAAGTGTACTTAAGTCAACGATCTCTATGTACTACTAGATGGAGCGTTCCAAACAATCGCTCTGTTCCACGCAAGTAGCCACAACTCTTTCACATTCACAATGAAACTTGTGCAGTTACTACTCAGGACATTATTTAACCGTAGCGTCAATATTTAGTAATAATTAAATGTTCTGCGTAGTAACTGCACAAGTTTCATTGTGAATGTGAAAGAGTTGTGGCTACGTGCGTGGAACAGAGCGATTGTTTGGATCGCTCCATCTGGTAGTACATAGAGATCGTTGGTGTACGTAAGTACAGGCTGGTATGCCTCCACAGAAATCCTATCAAGATAGAATGGTGAAATAGCGCCACGCGTGCCAACGATAGATAGATAAACTCTTTATTGCACACAAATTAAGGATAACAATAAAACAGGTACAGATTTTTGGAAAGTGTACAAAGGCGGCCTTATCGCTTAAAGCGATCTCTTCCAGGCAACCTCTCAGAATGAAAATAAGAAAGACACAGCGACAGAGTATTGCAGGTGAAGGAAGAGAAATTTGTAATTTTAGAACATGGTAAATACAACGATGTGCAGTACGTTGGAAAAATCTAGCAACCGCTTCGCGCTGAGTCAAGGTCGGGGAAACATCACCAAAAAATCTGCGATTGCGAGGTTTCTAAGAGTCCCCGCAGACTGCAAACTTTATATCGGCCGATAATTTAGTCAGGCTCTTAAACAGTATAAAGATGTATGCAAGTGCGCACACTATGACGATTTGTTGGCCCAGTGTGCGCACTAGCAGCTCAATCCGACTAAATTATCGGCCGATATAAAGTTTGCAGTCTGCGGGGACTCTAACTGTATCTTCTCACTAGAAACGCGACCGCGAGGCATAAAGGGTGCGCGGGAGGGGCGCTCTGTGTCCGAAAATCGGCACGCACTGAACTGAAGTTAATAAAAGGCTATTATAACCATTCTATCTTAATCTGTTCGCTTGTATGGAGTGTCGAGCGCACCTATCCAGTTTTTTTCTGTGATCGAAGGTTTGTATAAGTTGGTGTTGCAATTAATAACAAATAGTTTAGTAATTTAAATTTTTCTTTTATTAAATACGTAACAATGTTTAAATAACAAAATCTCAAATTTATCACTAATATCACATTTACAGCCTCCAATATTAGGTTGTTACGGCAAGAATAATAATGTTTATAATGCTTACATAAGATAATATATATGTACTCGTATGTATAAGGTAAATATTTCGAAATTGTCACTAGTAAATTTTTTTTTTATTGTTGATGGGTTTGCGCTTGACCTCAATCTCACCTGATGGTAAGTGATGATGAGGCCTAAGGTGGAGCGCGCTTACCTAGAAGATGCCTATTCACTCTTCCTTTAAAAAGATCCAAATTGTACTTGTCCGGAAATACCCAAGTAAATATTCAATTCAAGTATTCTTTATTGTACATAAAAAATTAAGATACAATAATAAAGTAACTTACACATGTACGTCTAGGCGGTCTTATAGCTAAAAGCGATTTCTTCCAGACGACCTTAATATTACTTTAGTGAAGGATAATTTAAAAAGTATTTTTTTTGGAAGTAGCTCCGCTCGCGTGGACTACAGAATTATTGTTATTTTTTTTATACTTGAAGTTGAAATTTGCTTTGTATAGTGTTCCTTCCCCGTCCCCTTCCTCCTTCCCTCCCACTACAACTGCCACCGCCACCGCAGTCCTAACTCATCGCAATTTGAATTCCGCCGAGCATTAGGTACGAGTACTTCTGCTTACTACTATCTACTTCTTTGAGTGAGTATTTAAAAACTATAAATTCGCATAACTTTTAATTGAGTGAGCCAATTGCGATGAAACAGAGACTAAATGTTTTTTTGTTAGAAAAAAGACGAAAATTTCAAAAAGTAGTTAATGTATTCTACTACGTATCCTTCACCCTAAAAAAATATATTTGCAAAAGTATTCAATGTACAGACATGCGAATTTTACACTTTTATTTATTAGAAGATATTTTACATCACAAGAAAAATTGCCGTGTGGTTTCCGGTAGAGAAGAATGGGACCACTCCAACTCTTCCCGTGGATGTCGTACAAGGCGACTGAGGGAATACATTATTAAACATCAGATGATGATACACGCTGAGGAGTATATTGGCACCGCAGGCACAGGCTTGACTAGCAAAAGCCTAAAAGACGGTGTGAAAATATCCGTCTTATTGTAGGATCGTGTATCAGCCACTGTGAACCAACCTCCTTCGTAAGATGGGACTATCAGAGACAATTAACTGTAGAGCCTCTGAAGACAGCGACACGATGAAGCACTGGCTGTGTGAATGCAATGCACTTGCTGCAAGGAGGATGTTTCCTGATCTCCTGTGGTCCTCAGGTTCAGTGTAAGCTGAGCTCAGGACAGCTGAGATGTCGGCGGATATCTCACGATAAGTTTGTTACTCACAGCATTTCCCCTCCTCTCGGAGGTTACACCTTTACGTTGTTCACGTAAATCTAGTGGGGGTGGTCTATTATCATTGGAAAGCAAACACTAATATAAGTATAGGTACAGTAATAACACAGAGTAAGTAAATTGAGGTTCTGGGTTCGCATTCTGATATGATAACGAACTGCTCGTTCCAGAGGGAGTCGTTGTCTCGTAGTGGAACTTCTAGGACTACCTGTGAAGCAAAGAATATGTTTCAGTAGGTTTTCATGGGTTGTCGGTCCATCTTTCAGGATATCCCATGCTTCATCTCTTATCTTTATATTTGTAGTCTCCACTCTAGAACTCATGTGGCCATCTCATTTGTACATATATACCTACTCAAAGCGGCTGGCAGTGACTGGATGAGAAGAACCGAGGATACTGTTCAGTGGCGCGTCTTGGGAGAGACATATGTTCAGCAGCGGACTTTTTCAGGCTGTTAATGATGATAATATCTACTCAATGCTACTTCGGCTTGCTTTTGGCTTGCTTTTAGCTTCTCAGTGCTTCGTCAAACCCATTGTCAAAACCAGAAACTGATAACGATATAGTAATCACACTGCCTTTTGGAGAAGACCTGTACCAAGAGCAGAAGTTGACTGTCATAGGTAGTGCTGAAGAATGAAACTACCTTCTGACTGGAGAATATATCAAGCGGGAGATCACAGCGCTCTGTTCTGTTGGTGCATTCCCTGAGCTTGGTGCGCGCCACATCGTATCTGGTCTTCTGCAGATCGAAGCGTGCTCTAATGAAGTTCCTTTGCACCTCATTCTCTGAATTGAACACGAAGAAGTAGTAGCCGTTGGCTGGTACTCTGCAATTGGATTTAATGTTTGGAGATAAGGGTTTGGAAATAGAATTCGGATTGCAATAGGAGTAACACTATGGACTATATGACCGACCGTTAATGATCGTTGCCATACATACCATCGCATACAAACTCAGGACTGACCCTGATGTCAGCACGACGTACAGTCTCGACGAAAAGAATACTGACCCTAAGAAGCAGATGTCAGTCAGGAACAGTTTGTGGCAATGTGGCAATGTAGTTAGCTCGCCTTCCGTGCATTCTCCATTACATATACGCATGAACAAGACTACATTAGAGTTTACGCTGCTTCAAGATTACGCCACTCTCTTACCCATTTCTGTCTTAACCAAACCGCTGCGTCAGGTTTTAGAGCACAAGATAGTCCATGTAGGTACACGAAGAATTCCAACAGTCTTCCAAGTCCAGCTAAGTGGACGCCTTTGCATCCTTCGAATTATTGTGCTGCTTAACATTTGCGCTGTCTGACCAGCGTGATAAGGAGCCAAGAGCGAGAGAGAAGAGGACAAAGAAAAGGGCAAATTGCTGATTGTCGTGACATTGTGTCATGGCTGTAATAGTCGATAATAGATAAGTCTCTCTAAGTTTTTGTCAATGGTTCTTCTGGAACGAGGATCGTAATGAGTCGGTTTATATCTTGTGTTTTTTTTTAAATTAATAAAGCCCAGTTTAACTTATATAATTCGTTTATATTCGTACCCGTAACAAAGGTACAACACTGATTGAGCAGGAAATTTTACTTCCTGGCATCACCCAGCAACAGATGCTTGGGGTCTTCTCCATATCCTAGTCATGGCAAGACAAAGTACCTGTAAGTAAGAGCGTTGGCTCTGGCAGCATGATGAGCATCATCAGCCGAGACACCAGCGCGACATGAGCTGTGCGGAGTCAGAGGTAGGTTTAGTATCAGACCCTCGCACTCCAGCAAAGCCTCCTCGCTACTGGAGAATGACGACCAGAACTCAGAGTTGGACATATCTAGAGCTGTCGTCTCGTTTAGATGGACGTGGTGTTCAGCGAAGCCGTCAGGTTCTAGACCCTGGAAGAGAAAAAGTCAGTTTAAACTGATGATCATGCATTTATGACTTTCAAAAAGTCTTGAATTGATGTCGAATCATTTTGTGTGAAGTTCAGTGACTCATGATCATAGATATATATATATATATATATATATATATAAGTACTTATCTTCCGCCAAGAACAAATAGTATTCTAGTTTTTTTGACGTTTTTTTTTATTTAGTTTAAATGGTTAACTTTTATTGTAAGATAAGTCTATTAAAACATTTTGTTGCACTAAAAACGTTATACTCTTGAAATAAATTGATTATTTTCTAAAATGTCAAGAAAATGTGTTTTCTTAATTGAAGAAAATTATTTATTCCTGTGTACAAAACAAACCTGCTGTTTATTACAAAGAGAACGATCCTTACCTCTTCTGCAGCATAATTTCTAGGTTCATCATCTTCGTTAAGTTCTTTTTCAAGCTCTATCTGACCCAGCATCAGCTCTCTCCTGGCTCTTGCCGCAATCATGGAGTCTCGTTGCTGTTCTAAAAAAAAAAAATTACACAATAAAATCATTTCTTCCTACTTCAATGAGGAGTATATTCGCTATTTCAAGTTTCTAGTGTGGGGTTTGTGTACTTATTTTGTCATTCTAAGCTGGCAACACTATATTACATCATCATATCTTCTTTCCTGGCATAAAGAGTATTTTTCATATTCGCGGAGAAATATAACCTTGTCATCCCACAAATTGGAGACCCCGAAGAGATGTGACCCCTAAAAGGGTCCACCTTATCCTCTGAAGTCTCCCCTCCTAAGCCAGACAAATTTCAAGGCAGATAAACTATAGTACAGACAAATATGATTTCTTATTGCTAATTATGCACACCACATCACTTCTCATATTTTTAGATCTTGGGTTTACTTCATTGTCTAATAAGCCCATAGGTAGACGTTTAGAAGTTCACCAATCGCGCACAAGGTCATCTTAATTCCAACCAATCATGACACCGCGCGACCGGACCGGCCCAATCAGTAGTCCCCTCAGTTCCAATAGTAAGTTTGCATCGCAAATACTCACGCTTTCTCTGCGGTCTGGTCTTCTCCTCATCAATTGCTTCGACTAGCACCTTTCGTAGTCGATCCAACTCTTCACTGCTTCCCGTCACCGCCGCCATTATATCTGGTTTGCCCTCTGACAAAGGCTGAAATATCAAAATATACTCCATTGACTGCGTTTTCGTAACCTTTCCTTGTACCTACTTGACCTTTCCTTACCGACGCCAGCTCTTTAAATAACAATTTCCATTTCTATCTTTCATTAATACCAAAATGACAATTTTATAAAATAACTATGTCGATTACAGAGAAGATTTAGTTTGGATGCATTCCATCTTGATATTGAATCCTAAAACATGAGTTTGTAATTTATTAGAATGATAGAATACGAGTAGACAAATTTTTATATCAGACATAGTCCATGTGTTAAAAAAATTACTCATTAATTATTGGCGATCAGGATTTGAGTTAGTCGGGTCGAGCCGGGTCCTGTTTTATAATTATCACTAACTAACACGGAACTCCCGATAGCTCATTAGTAAAAGAATAAAGGTCCTGAAATGGCCAGAAGCAGACTAAAATCCTGATTGCTTATCCATTTCCCACACTGATTTATTACTCCAGTAAGAATTGGTGGACTTAACGTTTCTAAACTCATATTTTGTAATCTCGTTATTGACCTCATTTGTCCAACGACGTAGTTCCCTGTTATCAGCTTAGATGAACTGTCCGTATTACCTCGTTTTGATATGTGACTCCCATCGTCTCGTGTAGTTTTACCAGAACTCTTTTTCCTTTATCTCCTAAGGCATGCAGTCGCTTCAGCACATCTTCGAATACTTCTCTTGAGTTCGTCTCTTCTGAGCTGGTTTCGTTGATTTTCTGTGAAATAATAGTAGTTATTACTTTGAAAGAAATATGAAGAACGATGGGGCGTTGTCTCGAGTACTAGGGCTAGAAGGATTAAGAGAGGAAAGACTTGAAAATATGGCAGTAGAAGAACACATGCCAGAATCATATAAGGTTGCCCATGGTCGATTCGTACTTGAATATATTAGATTTCTAAAAAAAACTATGAGAAGCATTGATAATTTTAAAAGTTACAATGAGTTGTATCCCTCTATAGATTTGAATATAAGTGTTATACAAAGTAATAGAGAAATAGTTTTGTGAATATCTTCATATCTAGGTTCAGTATCCTTTTTATCTCTTCTTGAGAAACAAATTTCGAAGTAGTTCCATGTGTACTGTGTACTTAAGTAAATACCTTAAAAATACCGGTTATATATCAGTGTGGCCTTCATAACAAAAATAACTCGTGCCAACCAAATGATATACAGTAATAAACTTTGTTGTTTTAACTAAGCAGTCATGTAAATATCTAACATATTATGTAAATGAGTAAGACAAACAACCACAGACGAAAACAATACCTACCTAAGTTGGTAAATAAATTAAAAAGTGGAAAAGCAAAACAAAATATAAAAAACCGACTGTAACTAGGCTTAAAATAAACGAAGATGTGAATAAGATATAGAAAATAATAGATAAAGGTCTCAACAATGACAAAATGGATGACAACGTAGATGTATAAGATAAGCTTTAATGACTATCAAGTATAATTGAATTAATTAATCTATTATAAAAGATAAGCAAGATAGTTGCTTCATGTGTCTCCTTGATCTAATTTATTTGTTGCATAGAAAATATACCGATATTGATACTAAGAAACTCAATATTAACACAAAATATTGTAAAGCCACTGCAGAATCATGATAAGGAGATAAAACTTATACGATTCAAGTGAGGAACTTTCCACTGTAAAGAATTTATGCATTTATCATTTTATTATAGGCATAGAGTCAGATAATGTACAATATTTACATACATACATTACAACAGGATTTGCTAACATTATTAAATGAGTAATAAAGATAATTTAGATATAATAATATTGAAATTGCAACTAAGCACTACAAGTTTGTTTAAAGCCATATCTTTAAGATCCAATTTATTAGCAGATTTGACCGTTTTTATTATTCTTAATCATAAGTCTCATAATTTTAGTGAAATGAATAAAAAAGTCTACAGATAATTTTGAAATATTTTCAATTACCTACTTTTGTTTCGTAGTATATTTTACTCTGTTCCTTTTTAGTTGTCTGCAAGATCAATAATTACTTACTTAGGGACTTACTTTTATTACGTTTTCTGTCGCATTATAGTCTGAAGTCGTAGTATTCTCAATATGCTCCATTTCTATATTATTATTTTCTGCGGGAGTTTCTTCAACAGCACGTTCAATATTAATACCACTTCCCAGATAGTTATTGTTAATCTCTATAACCTTATTATTAGTGGAAATGTGGTTTAATGTGACTGTTGGAACTTGTGGTTCAATAGTTGTTGAAGAAACTGTGTTGTGAGTATTTATTTTATTTGTAATATCTTGTTCGCTGTTGTTTCCATCAATATCTGTAAAAGATAAATATTTATTGATATAATACCAGCTATCTAGTGCAATTACAATACAAATGATTCCTATCTTTGTCTATATCTGTCAGTTGTTTCTATGACCGTTAATATTTGTTTTACTTTAATGATTTGTCTGGCTAGCTTCAGTTTTGTTTTTAAATTCTTTGGTTTACAACACTAGAGTACCTATCAAAGTAAATTTCTTCTAGTTCTTACTATTTTTCAAATTGCTATGTTATTTTAATATTACTTTAAAAAGACAATTATTATAATAAGTTCTACTGTATATTATAGCCTGCCAGAGTCTACTGCTGGACATAGGCCTCTGCCAAGACGCGCCACTAATCCTTGGTTCTTTTCAGATGATGTTCTTTTATAATCTTTATGAACTTGAACCATCTAAACCTTTAGTTGGCTTTCTTTGTTGCATGCTATGTCACCTTTTGTACCATGAGGTTGAATCGGGGTTTCTCTTTTCAGTCACCTTAGTATAAGCTACTCTACCTTTAAAGGACAACCATCTTCTCTCATCTCTATCTACATTGGCGTCTCTGTGTCTGTGAAGGGCTGGTAAGGACATCAGGTGGGGCGGCGGGTGGTAGTACTTCAAGGATTCTGTTTTAGCTGCCTGCCGTAGAGCGTGAAGACGCTCCAGGATCTCTCGTAGTTCCTATTGACAGAAGAGAGCTAGTGTAATAGATACTTGAGGCACTTCATCTTAGTCCTCAGACTCGGGGTAGTTTTTGTATTGTTCAGTGGCATAATTCGAAGATTACAGATTTTCCGGAAGAACAGTGGTGTCTTACTAATTTCACCTGATATTTAAACCAGTACGGTTACCTATGTAGTTTGAATCCTTATCACACCCTCAAAAACCCACTATGCATGTTTCTGAGCCATAGGACATGTCATGCGTGACATGACTCATAGTTGGAATAGATTGTGTAGAAAAGTAATGTAGGCAGTATGACTTTGAATCCCGAAATTAATAATATTCGTAAAGAAATTTCAATCTCAATTAAAACAACCTTTACCAATAGTATTTTAGAAAGACAGTTAATTGAATAGTACGCAAGAAAGTTAAGTTTATTTTGAAGTTATTATCTTAATTAAGTCTTCTATCTGCAGAAGATTCTTAAATTCTATGGGTGTATCTATTATATGTACTGAATTACAATTGAATTACAAATTCCGACCATTTCATAATAAGTACTTGTATTTATTTTGCCATAAATTACATGTCATATAACAGGTGGAACATTATTATTTAGTCGCCCAAATCCAAAAACTCGTTCAGAGTATAGGGGCACTTTTGTATCAGAAAACTTTTAAACTGTTTAAAAAAAATGCATATCATTGAGCGATTTCAAGTTGCTTGGCAAGTAGACACTATCATATCCACACTTAGAAATGTTACTGACGCGATAACAACTTTCTAAGTCTAAGATAAGGTAATACTATCATACTATCGATAATTTATATTATCGATAACTTATAGATAACTATTTTTACATTAATATAAAGGTAGTGGCAAAATTCATCATCAGCCTATATACGTCCACTGCCTCACCCATAGAATGATATAATATATAGTAGGTACACGCGACTACTGCCTCTCTATAATCCCTTGTCTTCACCGCAGGTTAGCTGGAAGAAATTTCTTTAGAAATAAGCTTATCCTTAATTTTCTTTTCTTTGTGTTGTTCTTTGTATATTTGTGTGTACAATAAACTATTAAATAAAATAAATAAATAATGATACTTTTAGTGGGCTGTCCAAAAGGAAAACGCTACTGTCTAGTGCAATCCCTGAGTCGCCTTGACGATACCCACGGGACCCTATTCTAAGCTTCTATTATGTCATATGTTTTTCCGTGTGGTTTCCGGTAGAGTAGAATAGGACCACTCCAACTCTTCCCGTGGATGTCGTACAAGGCGACTGAGGGAATACATTATAAAACATCAGTCAGGCCTCCCCAACCCGTCTGGCCAGCGAGGGGAGTGTACGCCAAATCCTCCGTCTGTCTCCGGCAGATGAGAGAGGGTTGTGCTCCTGTAGTGGAGACAAAAATAACCTGATGATGATGATGTTATGTCATAATGGTTTTTAAACTACTGACTGCTCATTTACCTTAGGGTCATGATCGGTGACGTCGACAGCGGGCACGGCGCCCTGTGAGGTCACGTTGACCACGTTGTTAGGATCATGGAAGCTAACTCCAGACTTGTGTCGCTTCATTGTGCCTGTATCAGTGTCAAAGTCAAAGTCAAAATCATTTATTCCATATGAGTACACTTGGTACATTTATACACGTCATTTTTTTATCGACTACCGCTTCCTAGGTGTTAGCGCTGTGAAGAAGAAACGGCATCTTTTAAAAATCAAGTTTGCATACAATTAATAAAGATTTTGTCAACCATTAGATGCATGTTATTTAAATAACCTAAACATAAATTTATATTACACTAGCTGTTTCCCGCGACTTCGTCCGCGTGGACAACTTAACATCTCAGATTATTATGTATTTCTCGTAGGAATGGGATGTTTTTTCGGGATAAAAACTATCCTATGTCCTAATCCAGGACCTAACCTATATGTGTGCCAAGTTTCATTACGATCCGTCCAGTGGTTGAAGCGTGATTGAGTAACAAACGTCCAAATCCAAATATCCAAATATTAGTAGGATTCTATCTTTTAACAGACTTCCTTGGCATGTTACCTATTGAATTCCCTTGGCATGGCTTGAAATTATGTCCAATACGTCATTCGAAAAACATCTACTATTCAATATTTCAAGCCCCATAATTTTTCGTATTCAGAAACCTGAGCTAAGTATACGTTGATAGATAAAATTAAATGAATCGTTCATTATTTCGTTCCCTCTTTCGTACATTTATTCATTTATTCATTCAGTCAATATGGGAGCTTACTTAATGATCTTGCTGTTTAAATAACTTAGAAGTATAATTAATTAAAAAAAAATTAGCCAAGTGTATATACGAGTACGTAGGTACACAATAGGGTTTTCAGTTTTCCATAATTGCCGGGCATTAATTTTTTGTAATCAGTTGTATCAGTCTCTGTCCGAGGTTTTACTCTGGCGACTAGAATGTAGATCTAAAATGTAGTTCTATTTGATTTGGCGTGTCGCGAACTATATGTGGCAGTTTAAATAGTACACATTTTAGACGACCTCGGTGCGTGGCGGAGCGGGTAGCTCTCGGACTGCCACGCCGGAGGTTGCAGGTTCGAATCCCGCTAGGGGCAAATGTTCGTATGATGAATATGAATGTTTGTACCCAAGTCTTGGATGTTTATATATTTATTTAAGTATGTCTATCCGTTATCTAGTAACCATACCACAGGCTCTGCCTAGTTTGGGACTGGATAATTGGTGTGAATGTCTGACATATTTTATATTTTAAATGACACGTGTTCAACAGTGATCATTAACAGTCTGATAATGCCATAAAAATAGATAACACAGGTCATTAAACTCACCAGGGTCGTTGGCCTTTCCATCGTTCTTTTTTAACTCCTGCAGTTTCTCAAGGAGAGTGGTGTTGGAGAGCAGACCAAGTTTGTGGGCTTCCAGGAGTTCGTCCAGCTCTTCGGAGGAGTCGTCGCCTATGTAGGCGCACTCTTGGAGGTGTTTGTATCCTTTGATCATGATCAGGGATGCTCCTGGCCAACTGAAGTAAGGAAAATCATGAATATATACTTAGGGTCAGTGGTGGCGTAGCACTAAAGGCGGAACTAATAGGTATCCAGCGGATATATATCGTTCAACTCACGAAGGCGCCCCGCACTTTTCGCTACGGGTGAGCGCTGTATACGGTGAGCTAATCCGAACGTCAGTATCTTATCACACATGGATGATTAGTGCGTAACGATAGAACTAACACAGCAACCGTTGATGACTGATGCACTGCGCCTGATGACCTGATATTTCATTGAATATTATTTATAAATAAATGATGTATAGCGAGGGTGTATGGTAAAATTACGTAAAATGACATAACATGCGCGCGCGCCGCTGCGGCTGCGGGGTACACAACATCAAGCGCACGCGCCGCCATCGCCAAGTCACTACTTAGTTTGTGATCGCCAGTCTGCCGCTAGCTACCTGCGCGATCCGCACGACAATTTTTATTACCATACGCCCTCGCTATTTTTGTTTTCCAAGGATCTCTATGTACTACTAGATGGAGCGTTCCAAACAATCGCTCTGTTCCACGCAAGTAGCCACAACTCTTTCACATTCACAATGAAACTTGTGCAGTTACCACGCAGAACATTTAATTATTACTAAATATTGACGCTACGGTTAAATAATGTCAATATTTAGTAAATAATTAAATGTTCTGAGTAGTAACTGCACAAGTTTCAAAGTGAATGTGAAAGAGTTGTGGCTACTTGCGTGGAACAGAGCGATTCTTTGGAACGCTCCATCAAGTAGTACACAGGGATCGTTGTTGTTTTCACTTTTTTTTCTTTGTTTTTCACGCCAACCAGCACATCAGCTTCAGCAACAATCTCTCCCCACCCGTTTACGGAGTAATAACAACGCTAAGTCGAGAGCTTTAGACACATTGTTGGATGTCTCTCTGATAGTGGGAAGTAGTAGATGTAGTAACTAGTTAGTAATATGTGTCTTGCCACCTGCCGTGTGGTTTCCGGTAGAGTAGAATAGGACCACTCCAACTCTTCCCGTGGATGTCGTACAAGGCGACTGAGGGAATACATTATAAAACATCACTCAGGCCTCCCCAACGTCTGGCCAGCGCGGGGAGTGTAGGCCAAATCCTCCGTCTGTCTCCAGCAGATGAGAGAGGGTTGTGCTCCTGCAGTGGAGACAAAAATAACCTGATGATGATGAATCTGTGTCTATACGCTGACTTAGTTTAACTAACCTGACACAAGCCGAGACAGTAACAGTAGATCCCTTAAGGAGATAGAATCCCCAGTACTCCTTCATGTCATCTTCCAGTTCAAGTTCCCTCGTCATGGACACCGGCACCAGCTCATCGAGCAGCTGTGGAGGCCCGGGGACCACGAAGGCGTTGAACGTCGTGTTGGATCTTACCACCTGGCGCTGTGGGGACGAATACTGACTTTGAAGGTTTAGTCAGAACGGAAATCAAACCTATAAGATATATATATATATTCGAAGTGACGATTTCATTGATTATGAACGACGATTCATGACGATTATGTCAGATCCCAATGGACAGCCCACCAAAAGTGGCATTCTATTGGGGAGGCTTATGTTCAGCAGTGGATGTATTGACTTATGATGAGGAAGAAAGAAAATCTTATTTTGAGATAACTTAGTGAGTTTACTTACCACTAGATAGGGTTAAGAGGTTATCGTTTGAAACATAGATAGTTATGTATTAAAAGTAGTCAAAGATTTTAAAATGTTTCGTAGAACATTATCATAACAGCCTTTAGAGGTCTACTGCTGGATATAGGCCTTTCCCAATGAATACCACACCACCAGTCCTCCGACCCCCATTTCTGACTGCTTTACAACCGTGCAGCTACCTGGCAGTCAGTGTGAATCCCCGCCTCCTCACCAATCTCCCCCCGCAACTCCTCTAAGCGAGGATCAACGGAGGTACGCAACACAAAACACCTACCAGATAAGGTAGGGCGAGTCCCAAGGACTAAATCTACGCTACCTTGGGCCCCAGGCAAATTAAATTAAAGAACTTCAGTCAGTGTGCAGTCAGTGTGAAGTCAGTGTGCAGTCAGTGTGCAGTCAGTGTGATGTCAGTGTGCAGTCAGTGTGCAGTTATTAGAACTGCACGCGGACTGCGGCAGTCGGTTTGCAGTTTTAATGCAGTTATGCTAACCGTACGAAAACTGCATCCGAACTGCCTTTTGCAGCTGGCTGGCAGTTCAAATGCAGTCCGTTTTTGTACACGGTTATATTCTTTGCTGCCACTTCTATTGCTGCCTCTTTTCCCCAGAGATTTTCATAATTCCCGTGAGCCATTATGCGAGCCCATAAAGAAGTAGGGTATTTCTATATTACAGGGAATCCTGATTTGTATGTAATTAGGCAAGTCATAGTCAATGAGAGATATAAATAAATAATGTCATAAAATACTTAGGAGACAGCCTCGCAACCGATAGTAAAGCGTGAAAGATTATTAAGTCTATTTATCAACACTGAACAGCACACAATATAAACTCTACGATAAAACAATTGAACACAATTTAATCGTAATGTAAATAGAATAAATATGTAACAGTAAATAGGTGATGTTAAAATGGCAATCCTTAGGATTCCAAAACTAATACAAACATGGAGACGTCGTTTTAATGGAGTAAAGCTATGGGTTGTGACACTAGAGCACGCAGCGAGTAACGCTCAGATCAAGGATATCACCATCTGTATCACCATGATGATGATCTACCCACGTGGATTACCGTAGAGAAGCCCTACAGCTGCTGAAGAACAAAGAACATTTAATTACCTACTACTGTACGTTGACGTTTGTATGTGTGCGTTAATAATAGTAAGGCTGGCAGCACCCAGCGCAATCAAGAGAGGAACAACGTGATAACATTTTGTGGGCGACGATAAAGTGGGATTTTGTGGGAGTGACGCTTCTTTACGTAGTAATATTCAATTTTCTTTGGCACGACAGTCTATCACATGGTAATAATAGTACGTTGTTACCTGAAGACTTGGATGCAATGCCTTGTGATTACTTTGGCTCTCTTACTTGGAACACAGCGATGCTGATGTCAGGGGATAAAACTTAAAGGAAGAACCTAGCACTGCATTCTTATAACCTGTGATGCCTATATTTTACGTTATAACAAGTAATATAACGGAGCAGCCGTTGGGACAGAAGAGTTCTGGAGTAGAGATCGCGGATCGGGCACTCGGAGGATGGGACGCCCCGCCACCAGATAGACCGACGTCCTGTAGAAGGTAGCTGGAAGCGGATAACAGAGGACTGGGTGTAGTGGCGTTCATTAGAGAAGGCCTATGTCCAGCGGTGGACATCTAGGGGCTAATATGAATAATATGGTGTACACACCTACCTGGCACCAAGTGGGCGAAATCTTGCTGTCTATCAGTCTCATGTCCGTCATGCTCATTGGATACATCTGTCCCGAAAACACTCTGTACCTGTAATTATTGTTATACTTTAGGATTTTACAATATCGCTGGTAGATTTGATTTCCATTGATGTTTAGAAGTCCTTTGACCCATAGCAAATGCTATCCACGAGTTTACTATTCGGTCACAAGTCTTGAAAGGGGTACAAAATCTTCGATCTGACGAAAGCGTTTGACATAGTTTCGATCTCAGTCCTAATCAGAAATTGAGGCGCTTGGTGTCAAAGAAACCAACCCAGTTGTTTATATTTTCAGATTACTTGATGGGTTGGACAAAATGTGTAAAATTTTGGTCTTCTTACCTTTGACCTAGCCATTACACACTAATTTGCCACAAGGTAGTGGCTTGGGTCCAAGTTTACTTAAATTAACTTTGTATCAAAGTTGCTAGGTAAGGTAATTTGTTGACAATGTAGCATTGTTCAGTTGGTCTTGCAGTAGACATTGGTGTTATTATGAATGTACTATCGAAACTTAATTGATTTCACTATAAGTTTATTTCATGTATAGTACAATATTTTATTGTAAACTTTCAATATCGATGCACATTTTATTTTTGACCTACCCCTTGTTTTAACTTTTCCCACATTGGAGGTTGGCTGGAAGAGATCTCTTATAGAGATAAGTCCATAGAATAGAATAGAATAGGTCATTTATTCATAGCTACGACACACACATACATGAGAAATAAACAGGACAGAATTAATAAATTGCAATTTAAAAATAATCAAGTTACCTATGTATCATCGCAGCAATAAAATGGCGCTGACTCAGCATAATGCACACTTTTATGTTATGCCCTTTTTTGTAAAATTTATGTGCAATAAGTCTTGGTAATAAAGACTATTTTTCAGTATCTAGCAACTGCATTCACGCTGTCTACATTAAGTGCACCCAATAGACATCAGCCAGACATTTTCAATAACGCGTTGGAGACTTCCAGTCACTCACCTCAAGTACAGTGGTATGAATATGAAGAGACTGGGCAGTACTATCATGAGAAGAAGAAGCCGACATAGCCTGAGTGGGCCTCTGTAGCACGAGCGAGCCCCAGCGTGGCTGAACGACTGGTTCACCCGCGGTCGGCGTATGATACCAGCTGGAATAAAGGATAGTAAGTAAGGGGGCATAGTAACATCAAGTGCCAGTCCCATCTGATGCACGGAGTAGGCAACATTTGTTTTGCGACGACATTCGCATCACATTTAATTATTGACTTATATGCATAAGGTAATAAGGCCTAATGTCTAGTAATTAATTTACCACGTTAGGAGATTGATGACATTTTACACTAGAAGTTTATACCGAGTCTCATTGGAAAGCAATGACAAACGGAAATAGGAACGAAACAGATTTTATTATAAAACTTAGGAGCGCCCGTCAAAAGGTGAAATCAAATCGGTGGTACTTTTATAACCCAAATAAGTACTACATACATATTGGGCTCGATTCTGAAGGCCCAATGTTAAAATTTGACAGCACTAAAACTGTTGCTATCCTTGTCACTCAGTATTATGAAGATAAAGACGAAACCAATTTTAGCGCTGTCAAATTTTAAATGTGTGCCTCCAGAATCGGGCCCATTGGCTCTGTAGTTTCGTCATCATTATCATCAGCCGAAATACGTCCACTACTGAACATAAGCCTCCCCAAAAGAATGCCACTTGGGCTGTCCATTAAGGTATTTGCCATAATCACCACGCTTGGCAGGCGGATTGGTGATCGCAGTAATGATCTTAATATATATAGAAGAACGCTTCTATTCCTTAGTCGCCTTGTAGATTGGGGGTGGTCCTATTCTAAGCCGGGAACCACACGACTATGAAAGGAATGACAAACGGAAACAGATTTCATGATAGAACCTAGGAGAGCTTGTGAAAATGCGAAATCAAATATGTATATGGGACTTAGATAATCCAAAACGAAGGGCTGGACGTTATCTGGTGCTAAGTAACTCGCCCGAAATACGTCCACGGTTGAACATAAGCTTCCTCACAACGCCACTTTGGTGGGATGTCCAGATGACGATCTCTAGATGGAGCGTTCCAAACAATTGCTCTGTTCCACGCAACTGCGCCCCGGGAGCCGCAACTTGTTCACATCATCATCAGTTTATTTTTGTCTCCACTGCAGGAGCACAACCCTTTCTCATCTGCCGGAGACAGACGGAGGATTTGGCCTACACTCCCCGCGCTGGCCAGACGGGTTGGGGAGGCCTGATTGATGTTTTATAATGTATTCCCTCAGTCGCCTTGTACGACATCCACGGGAAGAGTTGGAGTGGTCCTATTCTACTCTACCGGAAACCACACGGCCGTCGGTTCTGCGACACATTCACCCCACGTGGGGTAAATGTGTTTTGCCTTTACCGACATGCCATAAAGGCTCGTACCCAAAGCCGTAAAACCTTTAAGATAATAACGTTAAAGTTACAGTTCAGACTACTTACATTCCAATGGCACCAACTCCTGAGGATCCATGTTCTAATCTGACTACTCATATCATCAAACACTTGATAAATGTCTTTCTTTATTATCTTATATAATAGCATATAAAACAGTCCACTTTTATATGAGTATCTGTACTTCTTACAATTAACATAAGTATATTCTTTAACACGTATATTTTTCAATATAATATAAATATGCTGTTGAAATGAATTAAAAATAGTTCTTTTTTAAATGGTACAAAGAATACATACATACATAATGCTCACACCTTGGTCCCAGAGGGGTAGGCAGAGACGATTTATCTCCACTGTGAGCAATATACGTCGCAAAGTGGCTTTCCGTCGCCCATACAAAGAATACACTACGATTTGTAGAATCTAAATGAACAATTAAAATAAAAAATAAAAAATATTTAACAATTTAAAAATTTAACAAGTTCTTCGACTACATAAGTTAATAACTTAAACAAACACTGTACAAAGAAGCAAATTATTGGAGTTTTGTCAAAGTAACATACGAAACTATAAAACAATATAACAAACACTTTATCAAAATATTCAAATACTAACATTAAGTTACTCAATTATTCGATACTTTATTCGATTTTGTTTGAATGTCTGTCACGCGTGTAACCTTACTCGGCTGGGACAAGAAACTGGTTCGGTTTCGTTTTATTATAACTTATCGCTACAGTAAATAATTCATCGTATATCGTTGTCCCTATTACGATAAGAGGTTTACTCTTCATTGCGATGTCATTAGTAGCCTATAAGTCTCATCATCATCAACCTAAATACGTCCACTGCTGGACATAGGCTTCCCCAATGACACTTTTGGTAAGTTGTCCATTGGGGGATTTACCATAATCACCTCGCTTGGCAGGCGGATTCGTGATCACAGTAATGATCTTAACATAGACACACAGGAGAACGCTGATGCCCGTCCCTGGTGCAAACCCTTAGTCGCCTTGACGACACCCACGGGAAAGATAGGGGTGGCCCTATTCTAAATCGGGAACCACACGGTAAGCCTATAAATTCTACAGGCTATTCTCTAAAATACAAACTCACTTGCGAGTCTCACTCAAGTAACTTCATTCACTTCGAAACCTAATCCATTGGCATTCTGTAAACATTCCAAAGCACTGTCGAAGTGAAGTGAGTTCTTTGTTCACTTCACGTCGAGAGTGTCTGTCCTAGTTTCTTATTGTTATTGTATCACCACCACATTATTTTAACAATAGGAGACATGTTATGAGTAAAAAAAATTATGTCCATAGGTGGAAAAATCGACACACAACTCGCGAAATAGACAAAATGGTTGATTCTTTGATTTAATTGGAACAGTTTTGTTTTTTCAAGTTTAGTGAAAAATACTCTTACAAAATGAATTTTTTATTTTGTCAAAAAGAAGCTTTAGACTTTATTTCTGTAAATCAGAACAGTGGCGCTTTATTCCACTGTCGATTTGGTTGTCGTATTGATATCGCTAACGCTGGACCAGAATACGACTGTTTGTAATTCATGACTGTCAGCTAATTATGTATGTGTAATTATTGACAAAGCCTTATTTATATATAACTTTTAAGATATTATTTCCTCTTGACGCGTTAAATAGTTATTAAATAATTGACACACACAATAATAATGATGATTAATGAATTACTAGCTGTTGCCCGCGACTTCGTCCGCGTGGACAACTTAACATCACAAATTATTATGTATTTCCCGTAGGAATGGGACGTTTTTTCGGGATAAAAACTATTCTAAGTCCTATTCCAGGACCTAACCTATATGTGGGCCAAGTTTCATCCCTATCCGTCCAGTGGTTGAAGCGTGATTGAGTAACAAACATCCAAATATCCAAACTTTCGCATTTATAATATTAGTAGATTGGACACTGCCCACGTGATGTGAGTTTAGATGCGGCATTAGACGACGAAACAATACGAAGAACGACGTCCATAGACGTACTGTCACGTTACGTGAGAAGTGTGGTTTAAGAGAAGATGTAGTAACGAAGGTAGAGAAGGGTATGTTGCGTTGGTTTGGACATTTAGAGCGTATGAGTGAAAGAAGACTGACAAAAGTAATATACAGTGCGAACGTGGAAGGAACTACAGCTAGAGATCGCCTAGGAGGACGTTCAAGGATCAAATTAGTAACGTCCTCTAAAAGGCTGGGGTCCACAGTGAGAAGAATAAAAGGAGGTGCATGAAAAGGTTGATGAATGTGAGTGAGGCTAGTGAGGTATGTCAAGATCGCGCACAGTGGTGATCCATCGTCTCTGCCTACCCGACTGGGATCAAGTCGTGAGCATTATTTATGTTTGTATGTACAAGCTAAGGGTAACTGCATTAGGTGCATCTTTCGTGCGCTATAGTCAGTGTCAGCTTCCCCAACAGAGAATCCTACTAATATTATAAACGCGAAAGTTTGTAAGTATGGTTGGATGTTTGTAACTCTTTCACGTAAACACTACTGAATGGATTTAATGAAACTTTACAATAATATAGCTTATACATCAGAATAACACATAGGCTACAATTTATAAAGATATTGTGTGAATTGTCCAAAATATCAAGTAAGTAGGAAAAAATCTACCATCTGCGAGCTATTCCGGCGTGCGCTGCCAAAACCGCTAGAGTTACACATATGTAATGTATGATGGAAATGTTTGTCTTAAATAGTCCTTCAAAAAAGCTACTCGAAATGCTAATCGTGCGCAGACGAAGTCGCGGGCACCAGCTAGTATTAAATATTACTACGTAACAAAGCCACATTCACCTCCCCTCACTACTTTGACATCGCAAGACAGAGTACGGCTGACAGTACATCGATATATTCTCGGTGTCGTTTGCAATGGATCTCCAGATCCCATCGTAAAGTCCTGGACTTCTGTTCACCAGGACCACAACAGAAAATAGATGAACATTTTACATTAATGTGTCATTTTATCAATGTGATTTTTTTTTTGTTTTATACATATATTTTTAATTATTTATGGAGGGCCTTACAAAATCTTGTAATGAGGTTTACAGTAGTACTACGTAGTGCTTACACGTTGGCAGAGACAACGATCACCACTCCTTTTTCCCTAGCTTCGATTTTAGCGATGTATAATCATAATGGCGATGCCTGAAAAGCAGCGTTTCGCTGAGGCATCGGCCAATTCATCTGACTATGTACTACTTACAAATACTTAATTGTTGAACTGAATGTTGTCGTTGAATAAATTCTCTTTTATTTATTTTATTTTATTAAAATAGTATTGTAAGTCAGTTGGATGGTAAGCACTCAGATGGTAAGCAGAATTATTTGGTTCAGCAGATAAGTGGCGAACGTTGGAAGAGGCCTATTACCAGCAGTGGAGTTCTTTCAGGCTGATGACGATAAATCTTATAAATAAAATCGTAAACATCGCGTGTCTGTACATTGAAGATATTTGCAAAAAAAAAATTGGGGGGTCTAAGGATAAGCAACAGAACACATTTCGATCATTTTTGAAATTTTTGTCTGTTTGTCTGTTTATCTGTTTGTCTGTTTGTCTGTGAGTTTGTGCACGCATCACTTAAAAACTACTGATCGGACTTTGATGGACTTTTCACAGAAACATGGAGCTTAATTTGGTATAACATATAGGCTTTATTTCATTGCAATCGGTGCAGTCATTCAAAAGTTATGCGAATTTATAGTTTCCGAAAACTGAATGTAGGGTGTAAATGCTCGATTGAATTCGTGAGCGGTAGCGGGAGCGGGTATCGTACCAATGTAATGTGAGATTTTGAAAACTATAAATTCGCATAACTTTTGACTGAGTTAGTTGATTACGATGAAAAATCTGGAGCTGGAGCTGGATCTAGATCTAGAGCTGTATCTGGAGCTGGATCTGGAGCCGGAACTTTAGCTAGACCTGGACCCGGACCCGGACCCGGACCCGGACACGGACCTGGACCTGGACCTGGACCTGAACCTGAATCTGGACCTGAACCTGGACCTGGACCTGGACCTGGACCTGGACCTGGACCTGGACCTGGACCTGGACCTGGACCTGGACCTGGACCTGGACCTGGACCTGGACCTGGACCTGGACCTGGACCTGTACCCGGACCTGGATTTATAGTCTGAGTGGAAGTGGGATAGGGAGCGGAAGTAGAAATGGGAGCGGATCCTGTAGTCCACGCGAGCGGAGTCGCGGGCACAGCTAGTAAATAAATAATAAATAAATACCTCAGACATTCACACCAATTATCCAGTCCCAAACTAGGCAGAGTCTGTGGTATGGTTACTAGATAAGGGATAGACATACTTAAATAAATATATAAACATCCAAGACTTGGGTACAAACATTCATATTCATCATACGAACATTTGCCCCTAGCGGGATTCGAACCCGCAACCTCCGGCTTGGCAGTTCCAGAGCTTCCCGTTCCGCCACCGAGGTCGTCGATGATGAATGTATATGGGTTTTATATTATCATCATCAGCTTCAATGAGTCTACAGCTGACCTCTCCCAAGGTGCGCCACTGAACCCGATACTCGGCTCTTCTCATCCAGTCACTGCCAGCCGCCTTACGCAGATCGTCGCTCCATCTAGCCAGGGGGCGTCCCACACTACGCTTGCCCAGTTGCGGTCTCCACTCGAGAACTCGTTTACCTCGGCGGTAATCGGTGTCCCGACAGATGTGGCCAGCTCACTGCCCCTTCAAGGTGCTAATTTTTTTAAACTATGGCTTTAGTTCTCTGGCGGATTATCTCACGGTTGTATATGATTGCAACAAAAAAAAATATATACCTATTATTAAATCTTCTCTAAATAGGCCGATACTTTATCTATTGGCTCGATAACAATGTGTAATGTCTGTCTGTCTGTCTGATAGAAATATTGACAGGAGTTATCAAGTATCAGGATGCAAAGTCCTGTTTTGTTCTAATAAACGCAAAACTGATAGGTTTATATGAAAGTCTTATTGTACTAGTTGCGTCCGCGGCTCCGCTTGCGTGTACTACACAATGTTAATAATTCTTCTGTTTATATTCATATACTACATACAGGTAGGTAGGGCCCTGTGCCGTTGGGTTTGTTGCCACTTCTTCCCCTCGGTTATACAGGTGGAAGTGGAGTAGTTTTAGGCAGAATTTGACGTCAAAAAGAGAATAATGTATTCCAATTTTGAAAAGAAATATTTTGATTTTGATTTTGACTATCCATGCACATTTTATTTTTATTCTTTTGACCTACCGCGTGTTTTAGCTTTTCCCACAGTGAAGGTTGGCTGGAAGAGATCTCTTATAAAGATAAGTCCACCTTTGTACACTTTTATGTTATGCCTTTTTTTTTGTAAAAAATTTATGTGCAATAAAGAATAAGTATAATAATACAAGCTATGCCTGAAGCTCCGCTGTCGTGGACCACCGAATCCGCTCCCATACCCACTTCCGCTCCCCCACTTCCGCTCCCCCACTTCCACTCCCACTCAGACTACAGTCAGACTCTCAATCTCACTTTCAATCCCGCTCCCGCTCCTGCCCCCCTTTTTTTCGGATTGCGGTTGTTGGTTTGGATTGCAGTTTCTATAGTGAGTTGCTCAACATAATTATATGCGCCGCGCGTTTTGTCGCGATAAGAGGTACGTTGAGAAAAAATTATCATCGGATTGCTAAGGTGATCCGCTCACCTTCCACCTGAGTGAGCTGAGTGGGGGGAAAGGGAAGGGGTTATAGAGGGGGGCCTTCAAAGGACAACGGGGAGAAGAGGGAGCCCAGGGAGATCGTCAAGGGGAAGGCGGCTAGAGCTATGACGGACAGAAAGTTTAAGATTCACATTAAAAAACCACTTTGTAAGAAAGCCTATTATAAAATAAACGATTATTTGAATGACAAAGATGCCTGGTACTAATGTTAATCCAGCTTCGCAAAATCTGTATTAATTGTATGCAAACTTGATTTTTAAAAGATGTGTTGCGTGAAGTTTGTTGCGCCGTTTCTTCTTGGTACATTTATACACGTCATTTGATAAAAAAAATGACGTGTATAAATGTACCAAGTGTACTCATATGCAATAAATGATTTTGACTTTGACTTTGACCTGCCAAACGGCCACGGAGGGGGACGAAAGTAACCCCCCCCCCCCTCTCCAGATGCAAATATCTTCAATGTACAGTACACACGAAGTTTACGATTTTATTTATTAGATTAGAAATCTGTAATAATATTAAATATTATATTGTAACCATAGTAACTGGCTGTAGACTTACAGCATTTAAAACCGCTCACTATCAAATTAACGTCTAATCATATAAAAATATTAGCAGCTGAAAACGCTTGGGTTTATTTGGTGCGATTAAAACTAAATTAACGTTTTCAGTTACAAAAACTAAAAATCACTACGAATATCACACTTTGTACGCAAATTTTATTTAGCTGACAGCAAAATTTATTATGGTTTTTTCGTCAACGCGCGACGTTTACGCTAGCTCAAGCGATACTAAATTTTTTTAAATCTAATTTGGACCCAATTAAGGCGTAAAACACACACAAGCGACGTAAGGCGAAGGCACGGGACAGGCGCAGCGCAGGCGTGGGACAGATACGGCGCAGACGCGATTTGAATTATATCAGAAGAGGCGTGGAACAGGCAAGAAACGTTCAGATGCGGCATTATACAGGCTGACTTTGGTGCGTTTGTTTGTTTGTTTGTTTTTGATTTGGTCTTCGTCTTCAGATTGCGTCTGCTGCAATTAATTAATGTGCAAAGGCCCAGAAGATATTGGGTGCACCCAGTGTGGCAATTGTCACAAGAGCACAGATATTTTAAAATAATGGAACAATTACATGAATTCCCTGATCGTTTTCCCGACGTATATAAAATGTTACCAGAATGTTACGATTTTATATTATCAAAAGTGAAAGTTGGGCTTCAGAAGCTGCATACACATTGGAGGGAAGCAATCTGTCCTGAAGAAAGACTGTTGGTACATTAAAATCAATATCATCACGCATTTTTGGGTTGGTAAATACCGAGCATACCGTATCACAAGCGACGTGCTCCTTGCGTGACTCACGAGAACCGACTGCTAGCGACGCGGCGCAGGCAACGAAACGGCGTGTCTGCGCCGCGTCGCTTCAGTATAATTCAAAAACGTCGCCTGCATACATTTTGTATGAAATCGTTTTGAAGCGGCGCGCGCCTGCGCCACGCCTGTCCCATGCCTGCTGCCTTACGTCGCTTGTGTATGTTTTAGGCCTAACATAGACATACGTGAGCAAGTTTATTTTGCCGTTCGAGGTGGCGTTGTAAGTGACAAGATTGTTAAAATATTAACAGATTTGTAATTAGTTTCGTGTTTTTCAACCGACAAACGTAAGTTTGCTGCTCTTTTTACAATACATGCCAGCTACCAAATTAATATTATAATGAGAAAGTTTTTATTTCTTTGTTTGTATTTACGATTTTGACTAAACTTTTAGATTTTCAATTTTCAAAACAGACATGTACAAAGTTTACAGTTAGTTTACAGTTTCATTGCCTGTGGTTCCCGGCTTAGAATAGGGCCACCCCTATCTTTCCCGTGGGTGTCGTCAAGGCGACTAAGGGAATACATTATAAAACATCAATCAGGCCTCCCCAACCCGTCTGGCCAGCGCGGGGAGTATAGGCCAAATCCTCCGTCTGTCTCCGGCAAATGAGAGAGGGTTGTGCTCCTGCAGTGGAGACAAAAATAACCTGATGATGATGATCGATTCTCCAAATGGCATTCCCATCGGAGACGTAACTTTTTTGGGGAAGGAATTCGTTGGTCCATACAGCCTTAATATATTAACCGCTGTTGCCCGCGACTTCGTCCGCGTGGATAACTTAACATTACAAATTATTATGTATTTCTCGTAGGAATTAGATATTTTTTTGGGATAAAAACTATCCTATGTCCTATTCCAGGACCTAACCTATATGTGTGCCAAGTTTCATCCCGATCCGTCCAGTGGTTGAAGCGTGATTGAGTAACAAACATCCAAACTTTCGCATTTATAATATACGTATTAGTATGATAAGATTTTAATACCTTATCTTATAAAATATAATAATTAACTTTAAACTAAATTAAACCGCATCGAAATCGGACCACTCATTGATGAGCTACGGATCCACGGAGAGGCATATAATGAGCTTACAACTAGAGGTAAGCTTATTCCGGTCACTCGGAGACTACCTCTACAATGCCACGCCTCTAAAATGCCAAAGATTTTTTTCCAAATGACCTAAGAAATCAGAAATTAAACAGACAAGACATTGGGCCTGATTCTGAAGGCACACATTTAAAATGTGACAGCTCTAAAATTGGTTTCGTTTTTCTCTTCATAATACTGTGTGACAAGGATAGCAACAGTTTTAGTGCTGTTAAATTTTAACGTGGTGCCTTCAGAATCGAGCCCATTATCAATGTAGATTTTCTAGGAAAGATTTTGTTCACAATTGATTGTTATTTAAATGTAGGTCAATTGTTTTTTTTTTAGAAAAACAAAGAAGGGTTTTTCTACGAAAAAAAAGGTCTTATACCAATAAAGTAATTTTTTCTTTATACTTGTAAAAATTAGCTACTGTGAAAAACAACGACGGGAAACATGAGAACGGACAAAGAAAAAGTCTGGAAAAATCCTACTAATATTATATAAGCGAAAGTTTGGATATTAGGATGTTTGTTACTCAATCACGCTTCAACCACTGGACGGATCGGGATGAAACTTGGCACACATGTAGGTTAGGTCCTGGAATAGGACATAGGATAGTTTGTATCCCGAGAAAACGTCTCATTCCTATGGGAAATACATAAAAATTTGCGATGTTAAGTTGTCCACGTGAGACGAAGTCGCGGGCAACAGCTAGTCTAATAATAAATCGTATATTTTGCATGCGATAAATAATTTTGGTTTTGACTTCGATAATAAACAGTAAGAAATTCAATCTCTTGAATCTGCGAGGAATGCATTGTCACAAATTTGTACAATCTATCTTAAACCAACATGAGATGCTGTGGAGAACCCTCTCACTCCGCCCTCACGTATCCTCCCATTGGCTAAACGATTTCCCTCCTCCACCAATCAGGTCGCGAATCCCGCAACCCTCTCGTGGAATTTTAATAAAAAAAACAAAATTTTCGTCAGTCACTCCCGGATTTCTCTCAAGTGAACATCAGTGGTTAATTTTATTAAAATAAAAATAATTTATTGTGTGTTTGTTGCAGTTGTGTTGTGTGATTTATTGTGAATTAAACTGTATTTATATGCCAACCGTAACGGATACAACAGGAAACAACGGTAAACTCCTACTAAGATTAATCCCACTAATATTATAAACTAGCTGGTGCCCGCGACTTCGTCTGCGCAGGATTGTATTTCGAGTAGCTTATTTTAGCGTGGCGTAAAAGAACTACTTACTTGATATCTCTGACAATTCACACAATATCTTTATAAATTGTAGTCTATGTGTTATTTTGATATATATAAGCTATATTATTGTAGAGTTTCATTAAAATCCATTCAGTAGTTTTTACGTGAAAGAGTAACAAACACCCATCCATACTTACAAACTTTCGCGTTTATAATATTAGTAGGAAGGATGTTAAAGTCTGGATGTTTGTTACTCAATCACGCTTTAACCACTGCATGGATTGGGATGAAACTTGGCAAACATATAGGTTAGGTCCTGAAATAGGACATAGGATAGTTGTTATCCCGAAAAACATTTCATTCCTACGGGAAATCCTAGTTCCTAGTAATATTATAAATGCGAAAGTTTGGATATTTGGATGTTTGTTACTCAATCACTCGTCAACCACTGCACGGATCGGGATGAAACTTGGCACATATATAGGTTAGGTCCTGGAATAGGATATAGGATAGTTTTTATCCCGAAAAAACATCTAATTCCTACTGGAAATACATAATACTTTGCGATGTTAAGTTGTCCACGCGAGACGAAGGTAGCAGCTAGTACTACATATATACTTTGCTGTAGTCTATATGCTTAGGTTAGTGAAATAATCACAAACGAAAAACATCATCAGCCTGAAAGAGTCCTCTGTTGGACATATGCTTCTCCCAAGGCGCGCCACTGAACCCGATCCTCGGTTCTTCTCATCCAGTCACCGCCAGCCGACCCCTCACGTCGCTTCATCTAGCCAGGACGCCCGTGCCACACTACGCTTGCCCAGTCCCGGTCTCCACTCGATAACTCGTTTACCACAGCGGTAATCGGTTCTCCGCTTAGAATAAACCCTCATAATGTTCAAGCGCACGACGGACACGAATTTACCTAAACCTGAGCTACTCAAGGTTGCGATAGGCCTCTTAAGGAGACTATGGGATTGCCCAGGAACGAACATTATGAGGGTTTATTCTAAGCGGAGAACCGATTACCGCTGTGGTAAACGAGTTATCGAGTGGAGACCGGGACTGGGCAAGCGTAGTGATATTCTACAACTGTTGATCTTAAGATCATTCCTGCGATCACCAATCCACCGGCCAAGCGTGGTGATTACGGCAAATCCTCCAATAGACAGCCCACCAAAAGTGCCATTCATTGGGGAGGCTTGTGTTCAGCAGTAGTTCGCCTGGTGATGACGATGAGCGTAAATAACTAACGCGACATTTAAATATAGCATTTCCGCCGATAAACATATCCGGCGATATCGCGACATAAGGCAGCTTTTATTAAATATACAATTAGTTACAAGGGAATTGTGTCACTGTTTGTATTTAACTCGACATAAATTATTTCACGAGTTGAAAATAGCAGGTAAATTTTCTTCACAAAATCCACAGCTTTTAAAAATAAAATGATAGTTCTTACTGCCAATAACGGATTTAAAACATATATAAGTATCTACCTATTTTACAGTCTAGTAATTGTGTGTGTGTGTGAGGTGGGGGGGATGTGGGGGGGGGGGATGTGTACACATATTATATAATTGGATGTGATTAGATTACATACATTATTGATATGAATAGTATCATCATCATCAGGTTATTGTTGTCTCCACTGCAGGAGCACAACTCTCTCTCATCTGCCGGAGACAGACGGAGGACTTGGTCTACACTCCCCGCGCTGACCAGACGGGTTGGGGAGGCCTGATTGATGTTTTATAATGTATTCCCTCAGTCGCCTTGTACGACATCCACGGGAAGAGTTGGAGTGCTCCTATTGTGCTCTACCGAAAGTCACACGGCATGAATAGTATACATGTGTATTATATTATAATAAGTTAATAAGTGTACTAATTATTTATTTATTGTGTTATGTTATATTTTGTATAAAAGAGTACAATTTTACAATTTATTGCTTGCAAATATTACCCGACTTTGCGTGAAACGAGTAATCGTTTGATAGTTTCTGCAATTACTCATATTGCCCATCGTTGGGATGCGTGTCGCGCCCACTTCACCAATCCTATCATAATAGGGCTTCTGTGACTGACTCCCTTATAAAACTAAAATACCTATACGCTTTTAAACAATTACTCCTTTCTACAGACAATAGTTGTATTGCCGTGTGGTTTCCGGTAGAGTAGAATAGGAGCACTCGACTCTTCCCGTGGATGTCGTACAAGGCGACTGAGGGAATACATTAAAAAACGTCAATCAGGCCTCCCCAACCCGTCTGGCCAGCGCGGGGAGTGTAGGCCAAATCCTCCGTCTGTCTCCGGCAGATGAGAGAAGGTTGTGCTCCTGCAGTGGAGACAACAATAACCTGATGATGATGACAGACAATAGACCCAAAAATATGTCTAGGGCGCTCTTCTAAGCGTTGTTATTATTCCGTACAGTGCGCGATAGACGAGCAGCGTTTGATGTGGCGCCCAGCGCGCAAAAACGTGCCTAAGGCAGTGGACTAAGCGTTGTTATTACTCCGTACAGCGTGCGACGGGCGGGCAGCGTCTGATGTGCCGTCCAGCGCGCAAAAATGTATCTAATCATTCTACTTAGCGTTTATTTATTTATTTATACTTTATTGTACACAAATACAAGTCACACAACTCATTTAAACATGTGATGTACAAAGGCGCACTTAACTCTGTAAGAGTTTTCTTCCAGTAAACCTTTGGGTGAAAGAGACAAGTCATAGCAGATAGGCCGACAGCAGTGCACATTATAGTGAAAATAATTGTGAAAAAAAAATTATATGTAATTATATGCAATTATATATAATTGTTAATATTTCTAACCAAACGCCCTGTGAACGGGCCCAGCGTACCGCCGGCGCGGCCCGAAACTGTAGGTACTTATCGCGGTAGTGGCAGAGGCCTGGCATTAATATGTTCTTGTGGTGCTCCTTGTTATTATCAGCTTTCCAAGTTGATCCTTGTTCCCTGATAACAAGGCTGTTTTTCGCGCAGTGTATTCAGCAGCGATGGCGTCAGACCAAGACTCGTGCTCTGACGAGGAACCAGACAGTGAGATGCTGAGCGACGACCTGTGTCTGCAGGACAGCGACGACGAGAGGCCGGCCACCAGGAGTGTGCAGGTAGATTTATATTCAGCGCTATGACTACGTGAACTAATAAGGAAACTTCACAATTTAAATCACCGATTTTAGTGAAAGGGCATGTAACATTTTACTATGGAGCCTGGCATACTTAAACGGAGAAAAAATACTACGTAAGTTATACACATTACTACTGCGTGTGCGCAGTACTACTTATTCTGTATGTCACAACAGTAATTTAGTTTACACATAAGTGAGCCCTGGTTGCTTTTTAAATATTTTTTCTATTCCATTCCATTCCGTTCCGTTCCATTCCATTATATTCTGTTCTGTTCTGTTATGTTCTACTCTACTCTACTCTACTCTACCTGCTCTGTTCTGTTCTATTCTATAAGTACGTAAGAATGTTGCATTTCAATGAAGCGTTTATGAGAAACCACATAATGAGTACGGCGCCTACTACGTGTAATTACTCGTACGTAGGTTACAACAGGAATTACGTTATCCGGCTACTTATTTTTTCCTCCGTGTACTCATAGACAGTATGTTATACTTATACGTTGATATTGTTTTAAATTTTGACATTGTATTTATATTCTGTAAATTAATTAATTTTATGACGATCCCTTCTACTATAATATTATTAGAATGACATGTATTATTGACTTTATAAGGTGTAAAAGTGAAACAAATGCATCGTATCTGATCTACTGTCGGCCATTTTGAACAATTTTCGAAATCGCGGCCACGGATCAAACGTTCACATACCTTGTTTTATCAGTGGCCGCAATTTCAAGAATTTTTCAAAATGGCTGACAGTGGGTTTGCTAAACAGGTAAAATGGCCTTTGGTACAGATGTACCTTTGTCAAATTTAGTAATTGTCATATTTTTCATTCATATACTTTTGGTCCAAGTTACTGGTAGATTAGATTAGATTAGATTAGATTTATTTATTTCACTTTTACATCTTAAAAATTCAATTTTCCATGTCATTCTAATATGGTAAAAGGGATCGTCATAAAATAAAATAATGTATAAATTACAATGTCAACAATTCAAATATCACAGTATCTAACATACTATCTATGTCAGTATATAATATTAAAATAAAAATTTAAAAATACACTTGGTATTAAATTATCACAAATTAAATTAAACGTCAGAGGGCCCACCAATTTAATTTTTTTAGAAAATTCATTTATGGAATAATATTCATTTTCCAACAAAAGGTTTTTCAGTCGTCGACTAAACGTTTCGTCATTGGTCTCGTTACGTAGGTAACTTCTAACCAGCCAGCCAGCTGCCTGGCCCAAAATAACAAGATATATTCGGACATCAGGCACACGGCGACATCTCGACCCTATAGGATCTTTTGTATCATCCACTATGCTTAAATGTTGCCCCGATTCCCAACTATCCGCTATATAAAAGTCATTATGCACTGTTCACCTTGCAGCTAGAGCATTGCATTCGCTCAGCAAGTTCTTCAACGTCTCGCTATCCTCTCCACAGGTCCAGCTATCTATTTCCTTTCACAGAGTCTCTCCGAAGACCTGCCTGCCCTCAACTCCTGTCTCCTCCGGCCACCTCGGAAGCTGTTTACTAACTGCCGCGAGCGCTGGCGTCAGCAGAACGTGAGCGGAGCCTTCGCAGAGCTCAGAAGACTGGTGCCAACTCACCCGCCTGACAAGAAGCTGTCCAAGAATGAGATACTGAGGATGGCTATCAGGTATTCTAGCTTAAGAAACTGAAATCTTGTTAAAGGAGGTCATGTATACCTGGCGACACGTCGACCCTGTGAGATCTTTTAAGTCAGCCCCTACTCGGTCTATACGGTGCTTTCATTCCCCATGGTCAGCTGCATAAAGACTATTATGCAGCCAAAGCCTAATGAGCCTATATGAGCCTGTAGTTCTTGGTTTATATACTGAATACACCCAGGACACTCATTCGCCTTGGCTATTATTAGCTAGATGCAACCCTAATTACAGAAAACAAAAGCAGGTTAAAAACTATCCTTTGCTCTATTCCAGGACCTAACCTATGTGTGCCAAGTTTCATCCCGATCCATCCAGTGGTTGAAGCGTGATTAAGTAACAAACATCCAAACATCTAAATATCCAATCTTTCGTATTTATAATATTAGTAGGATTGTTAACACGCGTGTCTAGCTTACTTCACCATATAGATATCTCATTCATTTCTATGGTTCAGGGGGCGAAAGTAACTTCTATACTTACGTCGGATATGTCTGTCTATTTCTGACAAATATAACTTACTAAAATCCTTTTCCTCAGATACATCGGCCTCCTCTGCGAAGTTCTGGAATGGCAGAAGACCCATGGTCTTTCCACCAACAAAGAGAACTCCAACCTCGCCATCAAGTGCGAATCCCCCCTCAGCCCGCAGTCCCGCCGTTTACGTCTCAAGCGACCGTATTACGACGACGACTGCCCAAGAGCCAAAGTCTTCATAGAAGAATACCAGAAATACGGCAACGAGGAAAATGAAGAATTCCGAAGAATCCAGAGAAGTATTCTCAACAAAGACTATTACTTTGGAAAAGAACACTTGAGAGTGCTCAGGAATCAGTATTACTATCCAAAATGGCGTCAGAATATACCATTTAGGAATCTGGGTGATAGAAATGGTAATAACCTGCTGATGATAGCACCAGCTCAGGATAAGGATGATAAGAATGGTCAGAGTAAAGACAAGGATAGTAAAGATTGTAATAAGTAAGCTGAGGGATTAATTATAGTTAGTCAACGACCTCTATGTACTACTAGATGGAGCGCTCCAAATACTCGCTCTGTTCCACGCAACGCGGCTCCGGGAGCCGCAACTCGTTTACATTCTCTTTGAGATTACTACGCAGAACATTTAATTATTACTAAATATTGACCAGGTAAATAGCATAAATATTTAGTAAATCATTAAATGTTCTGTGTAGTTTTTAACAAGTTTTAAAGTGAATGTTGCTCTTGTTTATGTTGCTCCTAAGCTCACATATTATTACCTACCATAAAAATATTTTATGATTTGTTTTTGTTATGTTTTTAATTTACACTACACCTCATACCATGAAGCAATATAATTTTTCGTAGCTCATAGTTTCACCTCAAAGTGTTTCTTTCCTTCATGATTGACACTAATTGGATATTATATTTGATTAAATTAGATAACAGATGCACATTTTAAATTCATCTATTATCTGATTTAATAACCAATTAGTGTCAATCCTGAAGGAAAACACTTTGAGGTGAAACTATGAGCTACGAAAAATTATTTTGCTTCATGGTATGAAGTGTAGTGTACATAGAATAATAATGTTTCAAGTAATTTTACTGAAAAGTATCGTCAACTATCATACAGTGAACATTAGTTAAAATCATCGTGTTTTGGACGTAAGTGACTTGAACAGAATAAAAAATCTACTGGAAACTGCTATAGCTTTTCATTTTCACGATGCTCCTATTCCCTTCCCTTTCTCACACATCGCTTTGATTGTTTCTATCTCGCTTTGATTGAAAAGGGGCGTGTCAAACCACGCCTGGGGATTCCTGCTGTAGGGAGATAAAATAAGCTGGGGTAAACTGTGCAGTGTATCTTGCAGATATGAAAATACATTTTAGCTCTCATACGAGAAAGGTAAAAAGGGAATTTAGGGAAAATAGCAAAAAATTCACCACTATAAAAGAAATGTCAACTTGACATAAACGAATTCTTTGCAAATGATATTAAAAAGTAGATATGGTTATCATCATCAGGTTATTTTTGTTGCGCTTAGAAGAGCGCCCTAGACATATTTTTGGGTCTATTGTCTGTCATCATCATCAGGTTATTTTTGTCTCCACTGCAGGAGCACAACCCTCTCTCATATGCCGGATACAGACGGAGGATTTAGCCTACACTCCCCGCGCTGGCCAGACGCGTTGGGGAGGCCTGATTGATGTTTTATAATGTATTCCCTCAGTCGCCTTGTACGACATCCACGGGAAGAGTTGGAGTGGTCCTATTCTACTCTACCGGAAACCACACGGCAGGTGGCCATGCTACCAAACAAACCCCTATAACTTTTGCCAGGCACGCCCGGCGACACGTCGACCCTGTGGGATCTTTTGTGTCAGTCTATGCTGTGCTTCCGTCCCCCATAGTTCGCTGCATAAACTCTATTATGCAGCTAAGGGGCAGAAGCCTGTAGTCCTTGGGTTCTGGATAGGCCACACCCAGGACACTCATTCGCCTTGCAGCTAGTGCATTGCATTCACACAGCAGGTGTTTCACCGTTTCGCTGTCCTCCCACAGGCTCTACAACTGACAGTCTCTGACAGTCCCATCTTATGTAGGAGGTGCTGTACTTTACTTTAAAGGGACGTATGGTT
Organism: Esperia sulphurella; assembly: GCA_947086405.1. Taxonomy (NCBI): domain Eukaryota; kingdom Metazoa; phylum Arthropoda; class Insecta; order Lepidoptera; family Oecophoridae; genus Esperia; species Esperia sulphurella. Next base: position 893,071 of record OX352280.1, read on the forward strand.
CCGTTAGTTATCCAGAGGTCGTGTTCATTTTTGCGGGTATCGTTTAACCTGGCGAGACGGGAGTGTCGTTTCTTCACGTAGTAATATTTATTATTTTCTGCTATTTTTGTTTAAATATCTCACGCAAAATATTTATTTCTGGGTATGTTTATGAGAAACAATTTTATGCCAAAGAATACTTTTAATTACATTTTTTTTTATTACATGCTTGCTAGAATGCACCAAACTTGCTAGCCATCAGTCCGTATGATAGTTAAGTTTGAATCTAAATCTTACGGGTAGAAATCAAATATATAAAAAAAAAGTATTTTACTGTAGTTAAGAAGAGATTATAATAAATTTATTAGGACAAATTCCCCTAAGCCCAGTCACACCGCACCAGCTTCCCATAGATAAGGGGGTGTTTAATCCGCAATTGAAATGTATGAGTTGCATAAGCCACGCGCCTGGGTACTTGCGAAATTTAGGCCCCGTCTCATACTGACGCGGTTCTAACCTCCGCCGCGCGGCGCGGCATGCACCTTGTGAGTTATTGCTACGGTAGTAGCGATAAAGGGTATGTTTGAAACGCGAGAAAATGGAGCGCGTAACCACTCACAATTTGTCTTCGAGTCCCAGTTTGGAACGTAGTGTAGATATATTTGAAACAATAATTTGAATATTTAACCTTATAGAGTAGGTAATACTTGCAAGTCGTTTCCGCTTACAATTCTTGGGGAAAAAAACTTTTTTGCCTCGGGAAAACCGAAAAAATTCTACCGCCTCAAATAAGGTGTAAATATTTTAGGTGCAATAAAGTATAAACCAATTACGGAATGGGAATTGAATTCCCATTTCGACCTTTTCGACCAACAAACCTTTACGAAATGGGAATAAAACCCAAATTAAATTTACTGCCCTAGCAGTAAATTTAATTTGGCTTTTGTTGTTCATGGGTAATTTGGATTCCAAGACGAAAATTATGCAAGATTTTCTCGTTGTTTGAGAACATAATTAAAAGCTTTTTCCCTTTTTAGGGTTCCGTAGCCAAATGGCAAAAACGGAACCCTTATGGATTCGTCATGTCTGTCTGTCTGTCTGTCTGTCTGTCTGTCTGTCTGTCTGTCCGTCCGTATGTCACAGCCACTTTATTCCGAAACTATAAGAACTATATTGTTGAAACTTGGTAAGTAGATGTATTCTGTGAACCGCATTAAGATTTTCATACAAAAATAGAAAAAAAATCAAAAATTTTGGGGGTCCCCATACTTAGAACTGAAACTCAAAAATTTTTTTTTCATCAAACCCATACGTGTGGGGTATCTATGGATAGGTCTTCAAAAATGATATTAAGGTTTCTAATATCATTTTTTTCTAAACTGAATAGTTTGCGCGAGAGAATCTTCCAAAGTTGTAAAATGTGTGTCCCCCCCCCTGTAACTTCTAAAATAAGGGAATGATAAAACTAAAAAAAATATATGATGTACATTGCCATGTAAACTTCCACTTAAAATTGGTTTGAACAAGATCTAGTAAGTAGTTTTTTTTTAATACGTCATAAATCGTAAACCACAATAATATTATTAAAACATCGATCAAAGTTACAACGAACTACTATAACTTTTATATTATGTTACTTGCTGGTACGGAACCCTTCATGGGCGAGTCCGACTCGCACTTGGCCGCTTTTTTATTTTTAGGGTTCCGTAGCCAAATGGCAAAAACGGAACCCTTATGGATTCGTCATGTCTGTCTGTCTGTCTGTCTGTCTGTCTGTCTGTCTGTCTGTCCGTCCGTATGTCACAGCCACTTTATTCCGAAACTATAAGAACTATATTGTTGAAACTTGGTAAGTAGATGTATTCTGTGAACCGCATTAAGATTTTCATACAAAAATAGAAAAAAAATCAAAAATTTTGGGGGTCCCCATACTTAGAACTGAAACTCAAAAATTTTTTTTTCATCAAACCCATACGTGTGGGGTATCTATGGATAGGTCTTCAAAAATGATATTAAGGTTTCTAATATCATTTTTTTCTAAACTGAATAGTTTGCGCGAGAGAATCTTCCAAAGTTGTAAAATGTGTGTCCCCCCCCCTGTAACTTCTAAAATAAGGGAATGATAAAACTAAAAAAAATATATGATGTACATTGCCATGTAAACTTCCACTTAAAATTGGTTTGAACAAGATCTAGTAAGTAGTTTTTTTTTAATACGTCATAAATCGTAAACCACAATAATATTATTAAAACATCGATCAAAGTTACAACGAACTACTATAACTTTTATATTATGTTACTTGCTGGTACGGAACCCTTCATGGGCGAGTCCGACTCGCACTTGGCCGCTTTTTTTTAAGCAAATATTCGTCAAAAATAGAAGTTATTGATGTGATGACCAACCTCACCTAACCGCTGCGTTATTGCGCTAATAACAGCATCAACGTGAACGAAGCTTAACTCAGGGAGGGTGATTGAAACGATAACAATATTTGGGGGTCGATTGGGGGCAAAGTGATTGTTATGGACCACTGATTTGTACTAATCCCCTTGGGAAGAGATTATGGCGGGTGCTTGTTGACTTCTTGCGTCAAACAGCGATTTGATCAGTAATTTTATACGATGACAAAAAAAATTGTGTCCATTTTTGTTGATGACACTTCTGAAAATTTTATTTTCTTGTAAATTCCACGATATAAGTATCCACTTAAAATGATTGAAGCCTCTATTTTGGTAAGTTTGGGGCAAAGTATATTTTTGTTACCTACAAACAAAATATACATAATCCAAACGCAATAATTTTGGCGACGCTACTGAGAATACTGGTATGCTATGTGTATATAATACAAAACGACATACATAAAAAGATCGATGATGATTTGAAAGATTTTAACCTCTTTAATTAGCTAAGTACATAGAGACAAACTCCAGACCTGCTAACGAGCCATTTAGAGCAGTATGATAGGAAAGAAATTGAACGACCGAATAAGATCTTCTGAAATTCGAAAAAAACATTAAATTACTGATATTACCAAAAACATTGACCAACATAATGGCGCTGGGCAGGTCATATGCCCAGGGACCAACAGGAAAAATGGTGAAATGTCCTCACTAACTGGTACCCGAGAGATGGGATAAGGAACAGTGGCAGGTCATGCAGGAGATGCGAGGATAAACTGAGAGGGACACAGTGGGATCCACGTGGAGGGCAGTGGCCTGGAACAGACAAGAATGGAAGGGGCCAACAGACACAATGACAAATGAAGACTAATACAACATTAAATAATAATGAAACTTTGAAATCTATTTATTTTAATCAATTAATGCATTAATTAAAATGCATGAGTCAGGATAAAGGCTATTTTATTTTATTTAATTAGCTGCAAAACATAATTTAGTATTATACTATTCACAACTTTTAAATCTATAAAAGCCAGAAATTACTGTATTTATTTCATTAGACTTGACACCATTATTTCTTGATTTAGTTTCGTTCTTCATGAGCAACCTTTATTTGACACGCGAACTGTCATCCACAATCTTCCATAACATATCACGTCCATAGCTAGACGAAAGAAGAAAACTTTTTTCTTATTGTCATAACGACTTCTACCAAGAAAACGAAAAAAGACAACGCACATCCAAACAGCCAGACATAAAATATACCAGTTATTTGTGACAGCGTTATAGCACACCCAGTTAAACAACGGTAATCATTACCCATTAAGTTTTTATCAGCTAATTTCACTTTTGCAGCTACAGTAACTCCCACCGCTTCTTCGTATAGTTTATTAGCAATTCCAGCTTCGAAAATCCTGGATACTAAGTCCTGGAAATCATTTACTAGGGGATGATCTTTTCTAATGATCATTTCTTGGAACGTCGTAAGAAGGTTATGCTTAGCCCTCAAAACATTTGCTTCATTCAAAATTGTAAGAAGCGATTGAAGCAAATAGAATTCTCCATCTGGGACAATTGTTAATCCTTTGTAAAATAACATTTTAACTTCACAGTCTGCAAATGATTCACAATCCTTAGATTTATTAGCAAATGCTAAGTATGGCGCATCGTTTAAGAAATGTTTTAATTTGGGAATCAGAAAAGCGGTTCTTTCTGATGACATGATGGCTTTGTTGCTTTTGAATGTTTGTGGACGTCCTTGAATCGTTAAATATGAAAATAGTTGGACATTTAAATAAAATGACATGTGAATACACGTAATCCAGTAGACAACGTTCAACATTTTCTGTTTCTTTGATGTAGCGTCCTGTAGTAAATGGGCTCCCAGTAACGCTCCCCAACTGTAAAGTAACGTGTTTCTTAAAGAAACTGTCTGCCCATCAAATAATCGAAATATATTCCAAATTAAAGGATATATAATGTTGATTGCAAAGAATAAATAAAGTCCGTTGATTTTAGTTACAAACTTACTCCAATGTCTTGTCGGCCGTTCTGAGGTGTAAATCCATGTGATTCTATTCACTGAGTATACTCCTGAGAAAGATACATACTCCTCAATTACTCTATGCAAACCTCCAGCGCACACGTCTAAAGTGTTATTAACCAATAGCCTAGAGAAACTGTAATGGGTAAGATCTTTGTCAATTTTAAAAATGTAATAAAATTTAAGACGTAGATTGAATTTATTTCTGAAAATTTTCAGTATCTCTATATCTAATCCTTGAGGGTTTTCTATAGGATCCAGCGGTTTTAAAGATTCTTCATTAGGAATTTTAGCATACGGAAATGAGCTTCTTAAACCAACTGACAGTGAACAACCTTTATAGTTCAGATGATTTTTGACAGGTAATATAGACACAATTTTTCCGTTGATACATTTCTTGAAATGATCTGATTGTAAATTATATCGCACTTTACAAGTATTAGCATCTATTGCTGAATTTAAAGTTGTAAATCTATGATTGCCTCTAGCAGTATCTTCTGTAACAAAAGTGACATCGTTGACATAATCCTGTTTAATGCCACTAACTTCATCGTTGCATTCTTTATCGAATAAAATTATTATATGTTTAATATGCTTGTTCGTTTTGTTGACATTGATATCAAATGCAGATTTGCAGTCATCAAAATGTACGGCTGTGTAGCTAAGCTGATTCTCAATGTAGTTAAGTTTTTCAATAACAACCAGTGGTATGTTATTATTTAGCAATGCTTTTATCATATTTTCTATGAAGATTTCTCTCTTAGAGCCAGTTTCAATGTTATTTTTGACTATGGCAATAATTTTTTTATAAAATGTTGTGTCTTTGTCATTTATGATGCAATTGGCGACAGACGAAGCATACTTATCGTCTGTGTAAATTTTATTAGAAATGTTGTTTTTGATCTCTTGTACATCATTTTCATATAGTGCATTTATGGAAAAGATGTTTAAATATAGACAGATCACAATATTAATACAAGTTGATATCTCTTTGAACATTTTTGATAATTTAATGCGATTTTTTGTTAATATTTTCAAGCTGCGCGCTACCTGCGCCGGAAGTTAGCTTTTTGTGATATGGCACTAACTTCTAATATTTTTTTATTTGATAGTACTGATATAGGATGTTATAGTTGGATGCTTCTGAAATCGGATTATTATTTTCTCATATCACTTATTTATGATACGTTGTACATTATCCGTTTGTCTCCCTTCTTTTATTTATTTTTATTTTTAATGGGTTTGCGCTTGACCTAAATCAGCAGCAACGACGAAGCTGACAGGTGCATTTTTAATGGTAAGTGACGAAGAGGCCTATGGTGGAGCACGCTTACCCAGAAGATGCCTATTCACTCTTCCTTTAAAAAGATCCAAATTGTATTTATCTTATATTAACTTTCTCCTACAGTTTAAGATGACAAAGAAATGTAATTGAAATAAACTTATGTCAACATCTATTTATGATTATGATAACTTTTATCAATAAATGAATTAGATTGAATAGAATTTTTTTTGGCTGGAAGAGATATTTTTTGGACAATAAAACCCTTTACTTTGTGACCAAAAAAAGATAATATAATCATAATTAAAATAAATGTTTTATTTTCTAAAAATAAGAAAAAAATTGTACATCTGTATATACGACAATGTTGCTAAATCAGTACATATTAAAACAATTCGTCTAATGGTGTAGGTACCTACCTAACAGCTTTTATTATGACAAAGCTTTTAAATTTTACAATCAGATTCCATTTTGTCAGTATATAGTTTGATAACAATTTTAACTCATCTATTCCCGTGGATAATGAATCAATTAATTAAATTGAATTTTAATCTATTGATTAATGGATAGGTATCTTTTCAACTTTTTGCCACATCATCAGCCTAAATACGTCCACTGCTGGACATAGTCCTTCCCCAATGAACACCACCAAACCCGGATCTCCGCCCTCCGCTACCAGCCGCTTCCGGCCATCTTGTTTACAAAATACTGAAAACTTGGTGACGTTTAATTGGAATTTGATATATGGTTTGGAATCAGAGTTTTTATTTAAAGCTAGCTGTGCCCGCGGGTACGCTCGCGTGAACTACAGAATACGCTCCCATTACCACTCCCGCTTCAGCTCCCGCTTCCTCTTACGCTTCCGCTCCCTCTCCCGCATCCGCTTCCGCTTCCGCTCACGCTCTCCTTCAGCTCCCGCTTCCACTTCCGCTCCCGCTCCCGCTCCCGCTCCCGCTCCCACACCCACTCCCGTTTTCCCACGCCCACTCCAGCCCACTCCAATTCCCACTCGCAGCTCCAAATGTAGTCCAAACTCATCGCAATCTGAATAGTACGGAAATACTATTATGTGCAATATATTGCACACTAACCTTTTAATGTATTTGAAAACTAAAAATGTGTATTACTTTTGATTGAGTTAGCCGATTGCGATGAAATAAAGACTAAATGTTAAGTTAAGCCCCATGTTTTTGTGAAAGTTCATCAAAATCCGTTCAGTAGTTTTTAAGTGATCCGTGCACAAACTCACAAACAGACAAAAATTCCAAAAATGATTGAAATGTGTTCTATTACTTATCCTTAGACCCCTCAATTTTTAACCAATTAGTGTCAATCATGAAGGAAAACACTTTGAGGTGAAACTATGAACCACGAAATAGTAGATTGTACCGTATCATAAGGGAGCAAAATAACATTTTTACGGCGAGGGCGCTTTTTTGAATCCCGAGCGTAGCGAGGGATTCTAAGTACGTCGCCCGAGCCAAAAATATATTTTGCGCCCGAGTGATACACTCTACTTTTCATCTCCCTCTATGAGAAAAATAAATAAAAGGCGCTTTTAGATACAATTCATGAATACGTGTATTTAGTGAGGAATAGAAACAAGCGTAGTTCGCGCCTTTTTCATTTGTTACCATTTTTAAAATAAGCCGGCGCGTTGGTTTTTTTTAAATCCAGCCTTCGCGCCGCTCACGTTACCGGCCAGTAACTTTATTCATACAATATTTGCACTCAATCTCTTTGATCGCGGAACACTAAAAGTCATATTCGTGTTCCAAATTCAATTCTCATTACTGCCCGCTGAAAAACTCTCTTGCAGAAAAGACGTACTTTGGTCGCACTTATTGAGGAACCAATCGTCGCTTTTCGAATAGATGGGATGAAAAATTATTTTGCTTCATGAGGTGTAGTAAATAAGTAAAACATAAACAAAATACTTATCATCAACAAAATGGAAACATTTATTCAACAAAATCACAACTCAGTCTTTCTACTCTTATTCAGCTTCCTGAACTCTGTCACTGCCTTCAGCACGTCTTCTGCGAAGACTTTCGGCAGCTGGAAGGCCAGGAAGTGTCCTCCGTCGTCGATAGCCGTCGCGTTGACCAGGTTATGGTACTTGATCCTCAGCATAGAGGGTGGAGAATACCCGAGCTCGTATTTGGGCTGGATGATCCATGTTGGCACGGAAGTGGGGATGCTGAAAGGAATAACGATTATATCAGAACAGAGCCGTGGTAGCCGGGTTGGTTGTGCACTCGCCTCACGTTCATGAGGTCCTGGTACAAACCCCGCCCGTACCAGTGAGTTTTTCAAAACTTAAGTACGGTTTATTTATAATACCACAGGTGAAGGAAAACATCGTAAGGAAACCTGCATATGCCAAAAATTCTGAGGCGTATGTGAAGTCCACCAAATCGGCTTGGGACACCGTTGGTAGATAGGGGTTTGGCACAAAAGATCCTGAAGGGTCGAAGTGTCGCCAGGTCTTCCTGGCCCCCTGAGAAGATAAGATATCAGAACAATTAGGCTTTTCTAGCATTACAATACTAGGTAAACAGGGAACGTTATGTATAAGTTGGTCATGATCCGCCGTATGGTAGGTATATTGCCGTATGGTTCCCGGCTTAGAATAGGGTCACCCCCAATCTTACTGTGGGTGTCGTCAAGGGGACTAAGGGATTGCACCAGGGACGGGCAGAAACGTTCTTCTGTGTAAATTAAAATCATCCTTTCAGTTACTCTAAGGTACACTGGAAGAGATCTCTTAGTGGGATAAGCCGCCCTTGTACACTGTTTTATTCCTATTTGTTGTTTTTAATTTTGGTACAATAAAGTGTTTACGTCATGTATATTATTACCGCGATCACTAATCAAACAACCCACCAAGGTGTTAATCTATTGGGGAGGCTTGTGTTCAGCAGTCGAAGCATTTCAGCTCATGATGATGATACATTATGATCCGCTGATGCTATTTCCCCCGTATTATTATATTGCCTGTCATGACCTACGGTGCAGAAACTGACGGTGGGCCTGATCCACAAGTTCCAAGTCGCTCAGCGAGCTATGGAGAGGGCTATGCTCGGGGTTTGTTTGAAACATATGATTCGTAATGAGGAGATCCGACGAAGAACGAAACTCACCGACATAGCCGAAAAGAGTAGTAAGCTGAAGTGGCAGTGGGCGGGCCACATATGCCTGAGAACCGACGGCCGTTGGGGCAGACGAGTTCTGGAGTGGAGACCGCGGATCGGCACTCGCAGGGTGGGACGCCCCGCCGCCAGGTGTACCGACGTCCTAAAGAAGGTGGCCGGTAGCGGGTGGATGGGGAGGGCGGAGGACCGTTTGGTGGTGTTCATTGGGGAAGGCCTATGTCCAGCAGTGGACCTCTAGGGGTTGACATGATGATTATATTATGCTCAGAAAGAGCTTATTCAGGGACTCTATTTAACAGAACCTTAAAAGAACACTCACTCATCAAGTCTCAGTCCAAAGTGTCTCTTATTCAACGTCTCAGCATACAGTCTCATCGAGGTCGTGATTGAGTTGGTTGACCAGTAGCACATGAGGTTGTCGATCAGCTTCTCCTTGGCGAAGTGGTCTGTGACCGGGCGCTGGTTGCGGTCTGTCCAGGTGGAGAACTTTTCCAAGATATATGCGAGAAGGCCGGCAGGAGAATCAGAGAGGGCGATGCCTGGAGAAAAATCTACATGTACAGTCTTCCTGAGGGGATCAAGGTGGCAAGGTTACTGCTAGTCTTAGAGGTTAAATACACCAGTTAAAAGATTGCATATGTTCATGGGTGCCGTGTGGTTTCCGGTAGAATAGAATAGGACCACTCCAAGTCTTCCCGTGGATGTGGTACAAGGCGACTAAGGGAATACATTATAGAACATCAATCAGGCGTCCCCAACCCGTCTGGCCAGCGCGGGGAGTGTAGGCCAAATCCTCCGTCTGTCTCCGGCAGATGAGAGAGGGTCGTGCTCCTGCAGTGGAGACAATAATAACCTGATGATGATGGGTAGTAGTCGATGAGTACCATAAAAGCCGCTCTAAAAACACATGCCGAGGAACAACACCTGGCGGAGTGGAGAGCACTTCGGGAGCCGAAACACGCTAAGGAGTTTATCGGCAACACAGACGCAAGTTTTACCAACAAAATTCTAAAATACGGGAAGATAGCAGGCCGTCTTATCGCAGGAGTTTTACCGGCCATCTCGATGTAAGACACCTCCTGCATAAGATGGGACTGGCAGAGACTGTCAATTGTAGAGCCTGTGGAGAAGACAGCGAAACGGTAAGGCACCTGCTGTGTGAATGCAATGCACTAGCGGCAAGGCGAATGAATGTCCTGGGTGTGGCTTACCCAGAACCAAGGACTACAGGCTTGTGCCCCTTAGCTGCATAATAGATTTTATGCAGCGAACTGTGGGGGACCTAAGCACAGCATAGACAAAGGGACTGACACAAAAGATCCCACAGGGTCGACGTGTCGCCGGGTACAAAAGATAAGATAAGATGGGTAAGAGTGACCCTAGTTCGCACCTTTGAGGTAAACTGTGATCTGCTTTCTGAAATGCAGTTCTAAGTGCATTGCAATACTTTTATCGCAACTAAGGGCTGTCCAGCTATGTATAAATGCACCAAATAAAGACGCAATGTCAACTCATTACCTCATTAACTTTATCAATAGATACAGGATTTTAGGTTAGAAACAATACTATCGATGTCTGGTGGAAAGATTAATCAGTCACTGATACCGTGCACTTAAGCACTTTGTTACGTGTGTACCGAATGCACCAAATCTGTGGACTGTTGAGGAAATTTGGAAGATAGAAGTTGAGGATTGTTTCTACGACGCACCCCGATAGGCTAGGCGAGTGGGTACCTCATGTTGCGACACGTAACGAACGGTTCCAGCCCGTTGATGACTGACGTAAGCACACCTTCGGGCATATACATAATTTTCTCATATTATGCAAACTCTGCCATAGAGTAGACCTCGAAAACAAGAGAAAAGTAATTGAACGCCTAGTATTGGGCTTGCCAGAAATTGTAGGAACATGGGGCTTAGCTTGGAGATCTAAGCTCACTTGCTTCCGTGGTACAAAAAACATCTGACAGATAACCTTACAAAGTCAAAGTCAAAATCATTTATTGCATATGAGAACACTTGGTACATTTATACACTTCATTTTTTTTTATCGACTATCGCTTCCTAGGTGTTAGCGCTGTGAAGAATAAACGGCGCAACAAACTTCACGCAACACATCTTTTAAAAACAAGTTTGCATACAATTAATAAAGATTTAGCGAAGCTGAATTAACATTAGTACCAGGCATCTTTGTCATTGAAATAATCGTTTATTTTATACTAGCTGTTGCCCGCGACTTCGTCCGCGTGGACAACTTAACATTACACATTCTTATGTATTACGTGTTACTAAATCCTAAAAGAAATCTAATAATCTGGTTATGCATTAAAAATATTAATATACATAAAAAAACATACTATCCAATTGAGAACCTTCTTTTTTGAAGTCGGGTAAAAATTAGCGTTCCGGCGGCGTTTTCGCCCGTTGGACCACAGTTTTTTAGGTTTCCGTAGCCAAATGGCAAAAAACGGAACCCTCATGGATTCGTCATGTCTGTCTGTCCGTCCGTATGTCACAGCCACTTTATTCCGAAACTATAAGAACTTACTATTGAAACTTGGTAAGTGGATGTATTCTGTGAACCGCATTAAGATTTTCACACATAAATAGAAGAAAAAAAAATATTAAATTTTGGGGGTTCCCCATGCTTAGAACTGAAACTCAAATTTTTTTTTCATCAAATCCATACGTGTGGATAGGTCTTCAAAAATGATATTGAGGTTTCTAATATCATTTTTTTCTAAACTGAATAGTTTGCGCGAGAGACACTTCCAAAGTGGTAAAATGTGTCGTCCCCCCCCCCCCCCCCCGTAAGAGAATGATAAAACTAAAAAAAATATATGATGTACATTGCCATGCAAACTTCCACCGAAAATTGGTTTAAAAGAGATCTAGTAAGTAGTTACAACGAACTACAATAACTTTTATATTATGTTACTCGCTGCTACGGAACCCTTCATGGGCGAGTCCGACTCGCACTTCGTCGCATTTTTTAAAATAAAGTTGACATTTACATTTATCATGAATTAAAAGATTATCATATAATCAATAATATTTTTATATTTTAATATTGTGCAAATTAGGTGATATTTCCTTCCCCCCCCCCCCCCCCCCCCTCCAATTTGTCCTTTCCATACCCTTTCTTTCTTTCCTTACAACAAAATGTCTGTCAAACTGCTGGACATGCCTTCCCCAATGAATGCCACAACGCCCTACTGATCCAGCCGCTTCCGGCCACCATCTTCAGGTCGTCCATACACCTGGCGGCAGGGCGTCCCACCCTGCGCGTGGGACGTCGCGTCCCACTCTAGAACCCGTCTGCCCCAACGGCCGTTCGGTACTACGACAGATGTGACCTGCCATTTCAGCTTACTAATTCTTTCGGCTATGTCGGTCACCTTCGTTATTCATCGAATCTCCTCATTACGAATCATATCCCTCATAGAGACCCCGAGCATTGCCCTCTCTATAGCTCGCAGAGCCACTTGAATCTTGTGGATCAGGCCCACCATCAGTGTCCATGTCTCCGCGCTGTAATCATGACAGGCAGGACGCACTGATTAAAGATTTTTGTCTTTAAACATTGTGGAATAGGTGACGTAAAGACTTGACGCAGTTTTCCGAATACTGCCCACCCTAACTGGATTCTTCTGTCAACTTTTGAAATTGATCCTACCCAACTATATTGTCTATCCTAGGCAGACGTACTCCTGAACAGCTTCGATATTGACATTGTCGACGATCACCGGTCTAATACAGGGCCACTAATTATCGAATAGCGAACTTTTTGTATCGAGACTTGTGGAAATACCTGAAATACGTCAGCTAAAATAAATCTATAAATGAGCTTTAAAACATCTCTGTCACTTTCTGTCAAGTTCTTGCATCGGCCAGTAATGTTGAACTACACTTTCATACAAATGATATGAAATGAGAGGTCAACTTGTATATCAGCATCCTGACATTTTATTGAGATATGACTTATACCAGTATGAGGCCCGAACTCAAAGCTATTAAACAGTGAAAACGCCGTCAAATTCTGTTCAGCAGTTTCCAAGATTAGCCCGTACATACATACATACATACATACAGACAGATAAGAATTTTTTTAATTATATTTTTGGACTCTACTGGTCTTCAGTAACGTCCGGGCAGTGAAATTTTTTTTTTAACTTCAATGTACAGATTCGCTTTTCTTTTGTTTTTTCTACTCTTTTATTATATGTAATAGATAGGCTTTCTTACAAAGTTGTTTTTAATGTGAATCTTAAACTTTCTGTCCGTCATATTTAAGATTTCCTCTGGTAGTTTGTTGTAGAAGCGTATACATTGCCCCGTGAACGATTTACTGACCTTACTTAGTCTTAACTCTGGTAAAACCAGTTACGAAGTCATAATATGATAATTCCCTATCATATCTATAGATACTCACCAACACTGTCAGGTTTCGTCGCCTGTAAATGCATATATCCCGTCTCTTGCACCAAGAAGTTCATGATTTCACTCCTAGGGTACATGCGGTCAGCCAGATTATCGTCCACTATCAGAGGCGGGTACAAAGAGCCCAGCGTCTCAAGTAGCATTATTGTTTTTGAAATAACGAAACCACCGTTGGCGTGGAATCCGAGAACTTCCTGGTAACATGAAAATATCTATTAGCATATGTATTTTATCTGCAAGCAAATATCTCTACGATAGAGACTTTCACATTACGCCAAGTGGTATCACAGTGCGAAAATCGGGCGAAGGTAAGTCGCTTTGCGACGACGGTTCAAAGTGGTTGCTCTCGACTCACCCCTCTGGGACCAAGGCATGAACATTATGTTTTTATGTATAAGAAGGAGAGAAGGAGAGACAACAATCTCAGAAAATTAATATATGGAAATAGATTTATTGTACCAAAATTTAACAATATGTATGGCATGAAAAATTTCAGATATATGTCGCCTAAACTTGTAAATGGTCTGCCAAATGATATACAAAATAGTTATTTAACACAACCCAAATACAAAGAACAAGTAAAAACAATATCTGTTGGATAGCCAGAATAATGACTATATTTTATAAGTCTGAAATGTACCTTAGTTATATGTCTGTAAATGCTATAAACTTTAAAAGTAGATAACTTATTGTTGCGAACTCGTCTTCTACAGATAAACGTTAATTTTGGTTTAGTTAGAAGACTAGAAATTTAAGATTTATCTTTATTGTTTTTTTGATCAATTAAAAAAAAATTATAGAAGAGACATAATCTGTAGAGAAAGGGCTTCGTTCTTTTCAGCTACTGATAGAAAGGGAAGTTTATCGTCCTTATCCAGATTAGTGACCCTGGGGAGAACGGCGGTGAAACGTGGTCTTGCGCAGCCGTGTCCAGTTTAGGGGGTAGGAATCATATATCCCCCAGAGTCTCAAAGCGTGGAAGTATCCGGTGTGCCTTCTGTAGGAGAGCTCGGAGTCTCACCATATGCAATGCAGGGCCTCCGATGGTATTTTAGTGGTAAAAACCTCTTATAACCTGATTTTCTCCCCTGGAGATAGCGTTTGTGAGAAGTTTTCCTCCGTCAACGAAAGGCTTGCTTACAAAATTTTTACGTATGTTAAGTCTAGTGAAACAAACAATACCTCAGGGAATAAAGTTGCCATGTGGCTGCCTATATAGGATCCCCAGTCACCGCCCTGCACATAATATTGCTTATAACCGAGTCTCTGCATAAGGTTCTTGAATATAACTGCTATTTCTGCAGCACCAAGGCCTGGACGAACTGCTGCCTGCAACAGATGAAATAACGTATTTTAGTACTAGCTGGTGCCTGCGATTAATATTTCGAGTAGCTTATATTAGCGTGGCGTAGAAAAGAACTAACATTATGACATTAAAATTATAATTTTATGGCGCACGCCAGAATAGCTCGTAGATGGTAGATTTTTTCCTACTTACTTGATATTTTGGACAATTCACACAACATCTTTATAAAGAAAATCTTAATTAAAACTAATAATATATACATACATATATATATAAAAACCGTTACAGGTAAAAGATCTCCTCCAGCTCTGCGGAATTGCGTAATGTGCCTAAAACGCTCGCGGCGTTGCCCCTCTGAATCTCTATACTGATGCGGCGAACGAAGAAGGCCCTGGCTCGAGGGTCACCGGGTTTTTCTTTTAAGAAATTCCCGATGAGGCTAGCGAAGTTGATAGCCTCCGGTGACCACGCACCAAGGGTCTCCACCGCAAAAGGCAGAAACTCGAAGAGGCCTCGCAGCGAGGAATAATCGCTCTTTATAAATTGTAGCCTATGTATTATTCTGATGTATAAGCTATATTATTGTAAAGTTTCATTAAAATCCATTCAGTAGTTTTTACGTGAAAGAGTAACAAACATCCATCCATACTTACAAACTTTCGTGTTTATAATATTAGTAGGATACATACATTAAGCTCTATTAAACTCTTGGGTACAATATAAATACAGGTTTTACAGCATCGAAATAAGGTATGTGGCGCTATGTGTAAGATCAGATTTTACCAGGTGCCTAGTACATACATATTCTTACTAACTACTCTAAAAACAGTAAAGCAACAAGATGATAAGAAAACTCGCTGAATGTATCACTGTTTCAAATTGCGGGATCGAACTTGCATCAATAGGTACCTATTCGAGTGTGTAGATGTGGTTTTCTTATAGATATCACTGTATCATTAGTAACTGCTAAATCGGATAGTTATATAGTAGATACATAGCCCACCAAGACTACTCACATCAGAAAACCCATACCCCGGCAAGCTAGGAACGATGACCTCAAATGCAAAGTCCCTGCCTTCTTGAACGGAGGTAAGCAAAGGAATTGCTTCGTAGAACTCCCTTACGGAGCCTGGCCAGCCGTGAAGAAGAAGAATCGGGACCACATCCACGCCTGCAGGAACCTGGAGGACACGATTTTCTATATATGGATTTGATGAGAATGATCCATGGGGAAAACTTAACTTATTTGGTCTCCTGGTTCTATATCATCGTTCCAATGAACATCGTCTGTTTACAGCTGGAATCAATGCTGGGTTGATTCTAGATATCATCTGCCACGTAGGCAACCCAGGCTGTCCTGTTTTTATGCTGTCTCCACTCTAGAATTCTTCAATGGCAACCGGCCATCAGTTATTCAACAGATGTTGCATGTCCTCTTACTAATGCTTACGGCTATGTCACTGACCTTAGTTCTTCATCGGTACTCGTCTTTACGGATCATTAAACCTTTAAAGAAACTCAAAGTTTAACTAGCTGTGCTACCCTGAATATGTGGATCAGGCTCTCTGTCAGTATTACAAAAGGCTGTTGATTTATCGTGAGGCTGATGATGCAAATAAATCTTACTTACCTCAGGCCTAACATGGATGAAGTGTATACTAAGCCCCTGTATCAGAGTCCTGAACTGCTCGTACTGATTGAAGAACTTCTGCCGTTCATCGAAGGGGTATTCCTCGGACCAGTAGCGTAGCCACTCATCCAGATGATTGCTGTTGAATCCATACTCATGAGTAATACCTTCTATAGGAGGGGTGAATGTTACGCTGCTCTTGATTCGCTGCTTCAGGTCTTGGATCATCTGTGAACAGATTCGTATTGAGATGAATGTTAATACACTTATAGCTTTAAGTATCATCATCATCAGGTTATTTCTGTCTCCACTGCAGGAGCACAACCCTCTCTCATCTGCCGGAGACAGACGGAGGATTCGTCCTACACTCCCCGCGCTGGCCAGACGGGTTGGGGAGGCCTGATTGATGTTTTATAATGTATTCCCTCAGTCGCCTTGTACGACATCCACGGGAAGAGTTGGAGTGGTCCTATTCTACTCTACCGGAAACCACACTTTAAGTATCAGTAAGAATCAAATAGAAAGAGAGAAAAATAGATTTGAGATATCCATGTTTATTTTAAAACCTTGGGTCTTCACCAGAGACAGATTTAGCTGGAATTTGATTGTGGATTTCCACGGTTTAAATGTAAGAAGTCCAATCAAGAATGCATATAATTATCTGATAATGCACAGACGATCATCATCATCATCATGCCGGCCCTTAGACGTACACTACTGCACGAATATGGCTTGCTGCTTCGTACTTAACAACTGCCTAAGGACATGGACGCGCTTAGCAGTACCATATCATCTGCGTACCTTAGATTGACACTGAAAATGTCGATGTGACAACCGACAAGATGACTGCTGAGCGTGACGATAAGGGCGTTTGCATAAATGTTGAAAACCGAGGGGGATAGGGGGAAGGGAAACTAACTCACCACTTCCTTAAATTTCACTCTGTAAGGCCTGACTTTTGTATCGTCTTTAGCCTTCAGCTCCGGTGGTCCCCACCACGCGTCTAAATCCATATCTGGCAGTGGCGGTGGGCTCTTCAGGAAGACGTAGTAGACGGCCACTGCGATGATGGCCAGAACCGGAGCTACGAAGAGCAGGCGGGCCATCTGGAAAAACCAGCAGTGCAATACAGTCACATTTCGAATTAAGTGACTAGCCCCAGCACCTTATCCAATGATTGTAAAGTTTAAATTAGAATGAACTTAATTATTTACAGTACACAATATGCAGGTTGGTTAAATGTTGTTAGACTGGAATGTGCATTTTACATAGTAATAATGTTCCACAGTCTTCGTTTTTGAGTTCTACGGCAGACTTACGGACGGACAAAATGCTTAGCCATGTTTGTAATAATCATAAATCTTATAAATAAAATCGTAAACTTCGCGTGTCTGTACATTGAAGATATTTATAAAAAAAAGAATTGGGGGGTCTAAGGTTAAGCAACAGAACACATTTCGATCATTTTTGAAATTTTTGTCTGTTTGTCTGTTTGTCTGTTTGTCTGTGAGTTTGTGCACGCATCACTTAAAAACTACTGAACGGATTTTGATGGACTTTTCACAAAAACATGGTGCTTAACTTAACTTAACATTTAGTCTTTATTTCATCGCAATCGGCTAACTCAATCAAAAGTTATAGACATTTTTAGTTTTCAAATACATTAGTTAGGTAAGGTTATTATGCAATATATTGCTTAAAGTAGTATTTCCGTACCTACTATTCAGATTGCGATGAGTTTGGATTACATTTGGAGCTGCGAGTAGGAATTGGAGTTGGAGTGGGAGTGGGAGTGGGAGTGAGTGGGCGTGGGCGTGGGGGGTGGGATTGAGAGCGGAAGCGGAAGCGGTAGCGGTAGCGGGAGCATAACCGGAGATGGACTGGAGCGGGAGCGGGAGCCCGTACCAGTGTAATTTGAGTGTTTGAAAATTCGCATAACTTTTGACTGAGTTACCCGATTACGATGAATTTGTGGTATACGTATGCAACAAAGTAATGTTGGTCGGAATTTTTTAGATTTGTTACGAGGACTACATTTGGAGAGACGAGGGAAAGAGGTTTGAGGGGAGGGTTGAGGGGAGAGCTGAGGGGAGGGTTGAGAGGAGTGTAGAGGGGAGGGTTGAGGGGAGGGTTGAGGGGAGGGTTGAGGGGGGGAGGGTTGAGGGGAGGGTTGAGGGGAGGGTTGAGGGGAGAGTTGAGGAACTGGAACTGGACCTGGACCTGGACCTGGACCTGGACCTGGACCTGGACCTGGACCTGGACCTGGTCCTGGACCTGGACCTTGACCTGGACCTGGACCTGGATATGGACCTTAACCTGGACCTGGACCTGGATTTGAAGTCTGATTGGAAGTGGGATAGGGAGCGGAAGTGGGAATGGGAGCGGATCGTGTAGTCCACGCGAGCGGAGCCGCGGGCACAGCTAGTAAATAATATTCCTTAAACAAAGGAATGGAAAGTGTGAGAAGATTTTCTCGGCCCAGGCAAGCGATGTTTTTAATATCAGTATTTCATATTTAAAAAAGTCCCATATGAACAACGATCTCTATGTACTACTAGATGGAGCGTTCCAAACAATCGCTCTGTTCCATGCAAGTAGCCACAACTCTTTCACATTCACAATGAAACTTGTGCAGTTACTACGCAGAACATTTAATTATTACTAAATATTCACGCTACGGTTAAATAATGTCAATATTTAGCAAATAATTAAATGTTCTGCGTAGTAACTGCACAAGTTTCATTGAGAGTTGTGGCTACTTGCGTGGAACAGAGCGATTGTTTGGAACGCTCCATCTGGTAGTACATAGAGATCGTTGCATATGAATATAATTTGCTATCTTTAAAATGTAAGGTGCTTCAGCCGCATGGAAAAGCACTTTGATAACCATCTAGCAGGAAGAATTTTAAGAAATCGGGTACTCTATGTAAAATCACCATCAGCCTATATCCACTGCTGAACATAAGCCTCCCCAATAGAATGCCACTTTTGGTTGGCTGTCCATTGGGGAATTTGCCATAATCATCACTCATGCCGTGTGGTTCCCGGCTTAGAATATGGACTAAGGTATTGCACCAGGGACGGGCAGCAGCGTTCTCCTGTGTGTGTATGTTAAGATCATTATTGCAACCACCAATCCGCCTGCCAAGCGTGGTGATCATGGCAAATCCCCCAATGGACATCTAACCAAAAGTGGTATTCTATTGGGGAGGCCTATGTCGAGCAGTGGACGTATTTAGGCTGATGATGACCACGCTTGGGAGACGGATTGGTGATCGCAGTAAAGATCTTAATATACACAGGAGAACGCTGCTATCCGTCCCCGGTGCAATCCCTTATTCGCCTTGACGGTCGTCACGGTAAGATTGGGGGTGGCCCTATTCAAAGCCGGGAACTATACCAATTGATATTAATTACTGAGTAATAATTAAACTGTTTAAAAATTCAAATGCAATGCAGTAAAAACAAAGTAAATCAGTGTTGTCAGGGACGATATCTGTATAATATAATTATCTCTAGACATCATTAGATATGTGTATGTTGTTTGTGTAATAAACGTAACACATGACAAAAAATATTGTCCTTGTGTATTCGCCTGTTCATTGTAGAAAATCACATCACAATACACTTTTTCATTCCTGTTAACTTTTTCTATTACAGTCAACGATCTCTATGTACTACTAGATGGAGCGTTCCAAACAATCGCTCTGTTCCATGCAAGTAGCCACTTGGTATAAATATATTTCTTATTTATAAATCTGGGAGAGAAAGGATACTCCAAAAACATCGCAAACAGTACTAACTGAAATCAACGATCTCTATGTACTACTAGATGGAGTGTTCCAAACAATCGCTCTGTTCCACGCAAATAGCCACAACTCTTTCACATTCACTTTGAAACTTACGCTACGGTTAAATAATGTCAATATTTAGTAAATAATTTAATGTTCTGCACGAGTTTAATTGTTCACTAGCAGCAGCGTTCTCCTGTACTGCGATCACAAATCCGTCTCCCAATCGGCAAATCCCCCAATGGGAACCAGAAGTTACATTCTATTGGGGAGGCTTGTGTTAAGACATATTTCGGCTGATGATGTATATTTATACTAATCAGTATCTCAACTACCAATATATTATATACACGTGTATTTAACGATAAAAATACAGTTCAAATAACATTATTATCTCACCTTTAATCCGTTTTGATAACAACACACAACACGTCCGCTCTCGACCGTGGCACAGTAGCGAATGAATAAAAAAAGGTATCTTGCTAATCATCGCTGTGTTGTGATAGATGTTTCGTAATTTGGTGATCCACTGAAGCAAGGCTTTATTATTATTATTCGAGTTGGGGCTATTTCAAGATCTCAGTCTAGACCTTGTATCACTGCGACCATTTCTGGTCTATTCTGATCGCCACCACCATGCTATAGTTCCGTGTTAAGCCTTGCAGCAGTTAGAAACTGCACTGAGTTGTTTTACTTCGTCAGGGTGAAGCAAGTAGTTACCTAGGTATGTATTTCTTTAACGCATCAGTGGTCCACACTCGCACAGGAGGTGCATGGAAATTCGACTAAGCACCGACATTTCTTCTATCTATTTAGAACTGTAATCCGCGATGGTGGCATGCCAGAATAAGACATAGGTCATTAAATCATTATCAAAGTCAAAGTCAAAATTATTTATTGCATATGAGTACACTTGGTACATTTATACACGTCATTTTTTTATCGACTACTGCTTCCTAGGTGTTAGCGCTGTGAAGAAGAAACGGCGCCACAAACTTCACGCAACACATCTTTTAAAAATCAAGTTTGCATACAATTAATAAAGATTTTGCGAAGCTCAATTAACATTAGTACCAGGCATCTTTGTCATTTAAATAATCGTTTATTTTATAATAGGCTTTCTTACAAAGTTGTTTTCTAATGTGAATCGTAAACTTTCTGTCCGTCATATTTAAGATTTCCTCTGTAGTTTGCTGTAGAAGCGTATACATTGCCCCGTGAACGATTTACTGACCTTACTTAGTCTTAACCCTGGTAAAACAAGTTTATTTTTATTTCTTGTACTATAACTATTATTGTCTCAGTGCCTCAAAAAGAGAGATAATTTTTTTCTGACATATAAAATATTATCTAAAATGAATTGACCAGCTACTGTTAATATGCTTATTTCTTTAAACTTTTCTCTTAATGACTCTCTACAACGCAGATTATAGATTGCCCTAACTGTCTAGGTGTGGTTACTGACGGTAGGCCTGACCTGAGTGATGAAGAGGACCATGTTCAGGGTTGCTTTGAAGGATATGATCCTCAATTATGAGATTTGTTGAAGAACTAAGATCACCGAAAGGACTAGCCAGCTGAAGTGGCCGTGGGCGAGACACATCGATTATATTATTACCTATTTAATATATCATGAGATATTTAGTGAAAGAGGTATACTTAAAATTTAGTAACTGATGCTATGATGAATTTCTAAATAATTATGGACTTATATTACTTATTTATAGATAATTGTGTTTTATCTTATCTTAGAGGGCCAGGAAGGCCTGGCGACACTTCGACCCTTCAGGATCTTTTGTGCCAAACCCATGTCCACCGACGGTGCCCCAAGCCGATTTGGTGGACTTCACATACGCCCCAGAATTTCTTCTTCGGCATATGCAGGTTTCCTTACGATGTTTTCCTTCACCGAAAAGCCTGTGGTATTATAAATAAACCGTACTTAAGTTTCGTAAAACTCATTGGTACGGGCGGGGTTTGTACCAGGACCTCATGAAAGTGAGGCGAGTGCACAACCATCCAGCTACCATGGCTCAATTAATTGTGTTTAATTGTAAACGTTTTCTACACTTAAAGGCGTTGGATATTTATGTAATTTGGACTTTGATGTAGTATCTTAGATGATGAAGTATACATGGAATTCGTGGGTTCTGGCTCAACCCTTACCATCTCACCCCTACCCAGAGGAGTGAGTTTGAATACGAATCGTAGGCGAGCTGTGGGCGAGATGCGGCATAGATGTGAATCCCTACTACTCTCATATTACGCAGTTCAAAGATAAGTCCAAATAAGTGTAAGCAAATATCAACCAAACAGATATTGTACAGTTCTGGTTGAGCGTGTGAGAGTATGAAAGTGTGCGTGTATGGATTCGTGTGTGTGTGTGGGGGGGGGGGGGGGGGGAGTGTGTATGTATGCATGTGCGTATGACAATGCAGCAGTTAGGAAATCACAGAAAGTTTAGTTTTCTGTATCGTCATAGTTAAGTTATACAAGCCAGCGTGTAACAGCGTTTGGATTCAATTTTAGATTTATCGTAAATTGAAAGTATGGGGTTGAGTTTGTTATATACATAACTACCTAGAAAGAAAAAGATTAACAACATCTTGTTCAAATCAACAACCTTTTTTTTCAGTCAATGTTTTAATCCAGGATTTAGGTTATCATTCAATTAATCATACTGATATTTAGTGATAATAATTTATCTATAGAAAAAAGTGAATTCTCAACTTTATGCCTGTGGGATAGAACTCATTTTCGCTTAAACAACTGTAAGTGACCTCTGTTTAGAATCATACGATTTATCGCTTGACGAAGTTATATTTGGATGCTAGGGCACGTTCACACTTGTGTAATGTTTTCTCCTACCTACATAATCAATTGGTCATAGACTCAAGTGCCAGAGGTCGTGGTTTCGATTCCCACTGGAGGCAGACAACTTTGTACAAAGTTGTCATGTCATGGTCTGCAAATTATATACGTGAATGGTCCTATCCTTCTTTAATTTCCATAGCATAAGAAAAATGACTTTGACTTTGGATTTACAACGGGGTTGCGGGCACATGGAACAAGTTACCGGCAGGACATTATCGATGTCCCATCTGTGAACACTTTTAAAAACAGACTAGACAAGTTCTTCAAAAACCATAGTTACAAAGTGACAATTCAGACTTAAATACACCAGTTCAGATATAGGCATACCAGCAAATTGCTGCTAGACTATTATCCCTATAATAATAATAATAACATAACAGTCTGTTTTGTGACAGTTTGAAAAGGTAACATGTGCTCGCTTCGTGTTGAAGAATGAATTTGAAAACTGAAGAATCTTTCCATTCCGTCACTTAGGTAAGTAGCATTATTATGGACGTGACCCAATGTGTGTTGCCGGGCTGTGCCGGCCGGCGCTGATAAATAAACAAGCTACCCACACATACACATTAGTGTCTGTATAGGCTCTGTGTTGCCAGCAAGTATTGATCTCTACGATTTCTGTAATTTAATCTTGTCATGATTAGATTAGATTTCTTTATTTCACATTACAAATTTTAATACATAGGTAGATTAACTTACGTAAAAGGTAAACAAAATAACAAATATTGTAAACTCAAATCAAATCAGCAGCAGAGAATCCTACTATTCATCATCAGATTATTTTTGTCTCCACTGCAGGAGCACAACCCTCTCTCATCTGCCGGAGACAGACGGAGGATTTGGCCTACACTCCCCGCGCTGGCCAGAAGGGTTGAGGAGGCCTGATTGACGTTTTATAATGTATTCCCTTAGTCGCCTTGTGCGACATCCACGGGAAGAGTTGGAGTGGTCCTATTCTACTCTATCGGAAACTACACGGCTATCCTACTTATATTATAAATGCGAAAGTTTGGATATTTGGATGTTTGTTACTCAATCACGCTTCAACCACTGGACGGATCGTAATGAAACTTAACACACATATAGGTTAGGTCTTGGAATAGGATATAGGATAGTTTTTATCCCGAAATAACATCCCAATCCTACGGGAAAAACATAATAATTTGTGATGTTAAATAAATACATATACAAATGGTAATTTATTTTTTATTTAACAACTTTATTGCACAGAATGTACAAAAGACGAACATAATGCCAATATGACATTCTCTTCCAGTTGACCTTTGGGTTATGCAGATAATAAGTGGTAGGTGCAAAACAAATCATATAAGAAAATTGGTTACACATAGGTAGTAAAATACACGACATAACTAAATGTAATTTATAAATTATACATATACCTATACATTACTACGTAAAAGATATATACTACATATGTAACATATGAATGTTTATGATGACGGTAATGCTTTCTCTTTAAGAGATTTCTGCCAGCCTACCAGCAAAAGATTCATCGAATACACGAAACCTACGGTAGCAGCCCCGACCCACACCAATTTTTTCCTGTTTTTTAATAGTTTTCTATTCCATACGTTTTGATTATTCGGGTAACAGAACTTTAATGTAGGTATAACGGTAAAAGTATACCCACCTGGCAACACTGACGAGTACCGTAATATCACTCAACCAAATCAGTGTACAGTGTGTTCGGCGTAAGTTGCTGGTGGTTTTATATCTGTGTTGTGAATTTATTTATTGGTAAGTATAGTAATATATACGCTTCTACAATAAACTACCAGAGGAAATCTTAAATATGACGGACAGAAAGTTTAAGATTCACATTAAAAAACAACTTTGTAAGAAAGCCTATTATAAAATAAACAATTATTTGAATGACAAAGATGCCTGGTACTAATGTTAATTCAGCTTCGCAAAATCTTTATAAAATTGTACGCAAACTTGATTTTAAAAGATGTGTTGCGTGAAGTTTGTTGCGCCGTTTATTCTTCACAGCGCTAACACCTAGGAAGCGGTAGTCCGTTAAAAAAATGACGTGTATAAATGTACCAAGTGTACTCATATGCAATAAATGATTTTGACTGTGACTTTGACTTAGTTAAAAATATTCATGGAGACCGTGTGGTTTCCGGTAGAGTAGAATAGGACCACTCCAACTCTTCCCGTGGATGTCGTACAAGGCGACTGAGGGAATACATTATGAAACATCAATCAGGCCTCCCCAACCCGTCTGGCCAGCGCAGGGAGTGTGGGCCAAATCCTCCGTCTGTCTCCGGCATATGAGAGAGGGTTGTGCTCCTGCAGTGGAGACAAAAATAACCTGATGATGATGAAAAATACTTATTGTCTATTTTTAATCTGAAATTATTTATAAACCATTTGACCAGTGTGTATGAAAGAGAATAAAAAAAAATCGAGTTAACATAAAAAAAATTAAACAGGGCGTTTTTTACAGTTAGCGTTGGGATGTATAATTTCATTACAAATCAACAGTTATATAAAAACAAACGCATTTGCGTTTCGAAAAAAAAAAACCTTTTTTGGTGGTGTTACTAAGTGGACCGCAAAGTATAAATGGTAATACAAATCTGTTTTTGCTGCTGGTGAACCTGTTACAGAGATGCAAACAGGGTTGGTTTTCGTATGACTATTGGTTAGCAATAAAAAAGGTGGAATTTTATTTTTTATTAAAATAATTTCGTAAGTGCCCATCTTGCTCTGACAATAATTATAATGTAAAATGGTGATCTATACAAATAGATCTGGAAGTAGTAGGTGTAAAATCAGACTACAGTAAATTCTTGGATCTCATATATTTCTGTTATTATCATAATTTGACTGTTACAACAGTTCTATATCCTTAAAAGCTATAACAAAACATTAACTCATATCACAACCCCTTCTCAATCGTCCATCAACCTTATCTCTCTTTTTATGCGTTTTTGGCTCCGAGTACGTGCTCTTTTTGTCCACTTGAATCAATCGTCAACCTGGCTTGCATTCTAACATTGCTCGTCGCTAACATAGGTAAGTAAACTCTTGTGTGAACAGCGGAAACAAATACCTAATATTGGACCTTGATCTTGTCTTTGACGGTTGGTATTACGATACTTGACGTTCTAATACTTTTGTTTGTTCTTTGGCTTATATTTTAGAGTTATTAACTTTGAATAATAAACTCAATATGTGATAACTTATTTCCTGCCATTTTATTAAATTCTATAAACATTATTGAGGTTCAGGAAGAATGTCTCTACATATTTAACTAAAACATTCAACAAACTTCCTACAAACGATATGGCTAAACGTGGCTAGCCAAATAGACAAACGAGTTTCGAACGATCGGCCTGATATAAGTCAGGCACATCATGAAATGGCGCCAGATCACGATGTGGCTAGGCGCATCATGATGTGCCTAATTTTATGATCGGCCTGCGACATATACGAGTACATATCGTTTGTCAATAAAGATACAGATTTTTTAAAAGTCAGTAGGTACACAGCGGCTGGCAGTGACTGGATGAGACGAGGAGACGATCGGGTTCAGTGGCGCGCGCGTCTTGGGAGAGGCATATCTCCAGCAGTGGACTCTTTCAGGCTGAGGATGATGACACGTGTGCAGTTTCTTATATTCTCTGTAATATATCGGAAATATTTCGCAGTTATTTAGCCCGCAAACTATTTTTTTTCATTACATTTTTTCGCGTATAATTTTATGTATAAAATTCCAAGTGCAATCAGTTGAGCAGTTTTTGAGTTATCTAACGGACAGACAGACGGCCAAAAAAACTTCGCTAAGAGGATCCGTGTAGGGTGTTATAATGTCATCTTTCAGCATTAAAATTACAAGAAATATAGTAGGTCAGAAATATATTATATATTTTTGCTTCCTATACATCCCAATCAGTGAACGCAGATAAAACATCTTTACACATTTATAAAACGTTGTTTACATGTACATTTGAGTCTCTTTAAGTTTCTACTTAAGTCTTTTCATAGTACCCATTTGTACACACTGACCTGAAAATCAAATTCTTACATTTGTTGTCGACAAGGCGGACAGTTCCGGTGCTGTCCATCCTGTCGCGCAGTACGCTAAGGAGGCTGTTGGGGGCTGGCACGAACCCATAACATTAGGGAAGCGATTATTTTGCACATGCGTGTTTCTTTGACTATCCTTGATGCTCTGCAGTAGCGTGGCAACTCCAACAGCACCCTGGAGATATATATTCACCATAAAAATACTTCTTTTCAGATAAAGAATGGGTAAAATGCTGAACATACTAGCCCTCGTAGTGGCTGTAGGTGCAGTGGCTGTATGGCTGTGCTGTAAATGCTGCCATGATCCTGTACCTCCTCACCTGGACCCGGAGGAGTGGTGGGGGCCGAAGGAGCTGAAAGGCAAGCAGGATACCAGCGTGAAAGCCTTTCAGATCAAGTTTAGTGAGGAGGTAGGTGCAAACGAATGCCCGTTGATCTGGTAGACGGGTCAGAAAACCATTTCTATATGTTTTGTATGCATGCTTCTGGACCCACGTTTGTACGTGGTTGTATTGTCTTCTTAGGGGGAAGAAGACCTGGCGACACTTCCACCCTTCAGGATCTTTTGTGCCAAACCCCTGTCCCCCAATACGGCACGCCTTAGAACTTCTTCTTTGGCTAAAGCAGGTTTCCTTAGGATCTTTTCGTTCACCGATAAGCCTGTGGTATTATAAATTAACTGAACTCACGACCTCATGACAGTGAAACGAATGCAACCAACCAACTAACTTGACTACCACGGTACTATGAAGTAGTCGAGAAGGCCGACGAGATTGATTTTTGTCGATAATTGTGGCCTGTTTAATTCAGGAAAAATTAAACCAATTTTTTTTTATTTCTGGCGTCATCTCACGTTGTTCAACCCGTGAACGATATAAGAATAGTTTCGTATTTAAAATACGAAGTGGGCCCATAACCTAAAAAAATTCTCATGAACAGGATCCACGAGACCATTTATAAAAATTATATTCAGACCGTGCCGTATCTGCCGTGTGGTTTCCGGTAGAGTAGAATAGGACCACTCCAACTCTTCCCGTGGATGTCGTACAAGGCGACTAAGGGAATACATTATAAAACATCAATCAGGCCTCCGCAACCCGTCTGGCCAGCGCGGGGAGTGAAGTACAATACCTCCGTCTGTCTTCGGCAGATGAGAGAGGGTTGTGCTCCTGCAGTGGAGACAAAAATAACCTGATGATTATGATGATATTCAGACCGGGAACTCTTGCACAAATTGTATAAAAATGAGTCCCCAGTGGGAAACGAACCCAAGTCCTCTGGGGCTTGAGTCCAATAACTAAGTCAGTTAATCATCGAGGCTGTTAATTAGGATACAAGGAGTTAAGTTGGCAATCTTGAGATGTACATAATTAATTTCAAACATTGCAGTGAATTCATCCTCAAAATAACATCATCCTCACTATCCTCATTCCAGATGATAAAAGACCTTAGAGACCGACTCAAGAAGCACCGTCCGTTCACACCAGCTCTGGAAGGCGTAGGATTCGAGTACGGCTTCAACACTGGTCACTTAGACGAATGGATCAATTACTGGGCAGACAAATATAACTTTGCTGAACGTGAGAAGTTCCTTAATCAGTTCCCGCAATATAAAACCAATATACAAGGATTGGATATACATTTCATTCGAGTCAAGCCTCAGGTTAGTACTTAGAATTGTAAGATACTCGTTATACTATATTTATTTATAGGCTATTCCTTGTATACCCAAAACCTTAAAGATTCTGGCGATTCTGACCAAAATATGCTATAATAATATATATTCGTCAGATCAATTGTGACAAAAACATAAAGGATTTATATTTTACACCAAATTTGACTTAAAATTCAGAACACATATGTACCAACTTATGAGTGATGCTCGTTAGGTGAGTTTTCCAAATGTACTTTATCTGTGTAGTACATTCTCGGGACGCATGCGGACCGCGCTATAATTTCTGTCTCTTTCGTGCATTGATGATTCCTTCTCATGCTCAATCTCAAATGTACGGTTACATTTATGTGCTCCGAGATCGTTCAGTTATTTTGTTTATGCCTTTGCGCACCTTTTCGACCAGGTTACCTGGTCGTGGTCACGAGCTGAGAATGTCCTTTAAGGCAACTAAGGTAAATCCAGATGCTGGTGGGAAGGATCATCGTCTGGTCAACTTCATCACCAACCTACCAGCATATACAACGTGCTGATTAGAACAGTCTGTTGAAGTTGATACTTAAATCATTTCCGTACATTATTTCTCAGGTATCTTCAAACGTGCAAGTGGTACCATTGCTCCTGATGCACGGCTGGCCAGGTTCCGTGCGGGAGTTCTATGAAGCGATTCCTTTGCTCACTCGCCAGGCTCCAGGATATGACTTCGCATTTGAAGTCATCGTGCCAAGTTTACCTGGTTATGGATTCTCTGACGTAAGTCAACTATTTGTTATACTTTATTTCATCTTTATCATAATTTTTGGCCCACAGCACTGTCGCAAGCTTTGGAAATGGGGCCTAGTTTCTTGCCTCTATCCCGAGTCTTCCTTCCACAGTAGTTCCTACTCCGTATGCATTGCGGATAATAAAGCATTTCGTACTTTCCATCGGGTTTTGTGGCATATTCTAATAGAGCTCTAAAAGTTTATCAGAATTTGTCACATGATTCGATAGAAAATACAAAATGTCTTTATAGTTCCACGGATATTGACCGAAATACTTACGGAGTAGGCTTCCAGGTCTTCTGCAGTTATCCTCATAGGCATCATAGTCAAATCTTACCATAATCAGTATTTCACTTATAGACTTGTTTTCCTTTTCTTACTGCACTTCTTAAATCATGTAAGGTCTTCCTTTGCAGGGAGCAGTGCGCCCAGGACTTGGTGCAACTCAAATCGGAGTCGTTATGAGGAATCTGATGCAGAGACTTGGATTCAAGAAGTTCTACATCCAGGGCGGAGACTGGGGTGCTGTTGTTGCTTCAGCTATGGCAACTTTGTACCCTGAAGATATACTTGGACATCATTCTAATATGGCAATAGCAAACGTAAGTAGGTCAAAAAGAAAGTATTGCTTTAAAACTTTATGCATATGAATGATCAGTGTACGGTATCAGGTATTTCTTGTTGAATTGATATGTTCTGGACAAGTTTGAACATTGGTCATCACTATCAGCCTGCAAGAGTCCACTTCTGGACATAAGGTCCTCCCAAGGCACGCCACTGAATCCGATGCTTGGTCTTTTCATCCAGTAACTGCCAGCCGACTTACGCAAATTATCTTTTCATCTAGCTAGGACGCCCGTCCCACACTACGCCTGCCCAGTCGCGGTCTCCACTCGGGAACTCGTTTACCACAGCGGTAGTCAGTTTTCCGACAGATGTGACCAGCCCACTGCAACGTACTAACATTTTGAGCTATATCGAAGTGTTTAGTTCCCTCGCAGATCACCTCATTTCGGATCCTGTCGCTTAGAGAAACTCCGAGCATAGCTCTTTCCATAGCCCGCTGAGCGACTTTAGACCGAAAAATCTAAAGTCGCTCAGCCGGCTGTGGCTCGGAGTTTCTCTAAGGGACAGGATCAAAAAGCCACAGTCCTGTTTACCGACAGGGCGTATATGCACGCACATTGATCATTACACTATCATTCATCAATCTGTTAACGCCCACTGCAGAACATAGACCTTCCTTTTCAGGAGGAACCGAGAAGTCAAGACGTTCTTTTGTGTTGTGGATCTTCTAAATAGCGTCCCTTTTTTAATGAACAGTTTTCTGACTTTTTTTTTAATTACTTACTTTTCTGTACAGACGCCTTGCGCTGTGATGCAGACCATACTTGGAGCATTCATACCATCCCTCGTTGTGGAGCCACACCTTGCTGACAGAATGTACCCACTGTCTTCTTACTTCTCTTACTTCATGGAAGAGTTTGGATACTTCCATCTACAAGCCACCAAACCAGATACTGTTGGTAAGTGTAAAAGTAAAAAGCGCTTAGGTCAGCTGGTGGAGAAGTATCCCGGTCTTTCTAATAAGGAAAAGAACGACAAAAAATACGCTTGTTCATTAAAAAGTAATGATTGACAAAAGAATTTACATAAGTAGGTACATCAGAAAACTAGGACCAAATTTTTTTTATTCCTGATGAGTTTACGCTTGACCTCAATTCACACCTGATGGTAAGTGACGATAAGGCCTAAGGTGGAGCGCGCTTACAATTAGTGTCAGTCTTGAAGGAAAACACTTTGAAGCTACGAAAAAATGTTTTGCTTCATTGTATGAGGTATAGTGCATTCTAGAACCGAATTTACCTATATCACGCTACAAATTCATATTATCCTATTGATTATGTCATTAGCAATAAAATGCTTAGTCATTATGACATTGAGCCTTGTTCTTCGTAACCAAATATTACTATCCTTATCAAAGAGAATTCGGTTTGATTGTCAAGGTGCAAGGTCTCGAACAAACGAAAGGACGCATTATTTGTTATCTTGTTGAATCATCAGACTGATATCACCGTTCACAGTTTGAAACTTGGTATAGGTATTTGCCGTGTGGTTTCCGGTAGAGTAGAATAGGACCACTCCAACTCTTCCCGTGGATGTCGTACAAGGCGACTGAGGGAATACATTATAAAACATCAATCAGGCCTCCCCAACCCGTCTGGCTAGCGCGGGGAGTATAGGCCAAATCCTCGGTCTGTCTCCGGCAGATGAGAGAGGGTTGTGCTCCTGCAGTGGAGACAAAAATAACCTGATGATGATGATGATGATAATGCAAGACAGTTATACATATGAGTTACCGATAGTATAAAGTATCGACCTTAGCACTTAGACATTTATTATCGAGACAAAAAAATCTAGGTCTATTTATCATATATACATTTATTTCCAGGTGTAGCCCTATCAGATTCTCCATCAGGTCTTCTCGCCTACATTTTCGACAAGTTCTCCATGGGGACACGAAAGCACCAGCAATCGCTGGCCGACGGAGGCCTGGTCTCTAACAGCAAGTTCTCCAAAGACCAGCTACTGGACAACCTGATGATGTACTGGACCAGTAACTCCATAACAACGGCAGTGCGGTTATACGCAGAGTCTATGAGTAGGAAACACAGAGAACTGAAGTTGGAAGTGTAAGTTGTTTCTTAAATAGCAATACTTACCTTA
This sequence comes from Esperia sulphurella, assembly GCA_947086405.1. Classification (NCBI taxonomy): domain Eukaryota; kingdom Metazoa; phylum Arthropoda; class Insecta; order Lepidoptera; family Oecophoridae; genus Esperia; species Esperia sulphurella. Next base: position 925,193 of record OX352280.1, read on the forward strand.
ATTTTACCCCAATTGCGAATATAAACTAAGAGTATGTCCCTTGCTTAATAGACCGACGACCGGAAAGTTCTAGCAGGATGAATAAGGCGGAAATCAACACGTGGTGGCGCTGGATGTATGTTATAATGCATGTCCAATGTCAGTTTCATAATACTATTACGCCTCCTTAGGCAATTGTTTCGCTGTATTCAATTATTATCGACCCGAATAGCATCCAATGTGATTCGTTCGTCCGTCTTTTTGTGAAGGTCCTTTTGTGAAGGTCCTTTTGTGAAGGTCCTTCTGTGAAGACCCTATAAAGGTTGTCATGTGAAGGTCTTTCTGTTAAGGCTCTTCTGTGAAGATCCTCTTGTGAAGTTCCTCTGTAAAGGATATTTTGTAAAGGTCCATCGGTGAAGGTTATTTTGTGAAGGTCTTTCTGTGAAAGTCCTTCTGTGACGGTGGTTCTATGAAGGTCCTTTTGAGAAGATCCTTCTGTTATAGTCGTTCTATGAAGGTCCTTTTGTAAAGGTCTTTCTATGAAAGTCGTTTTGTGAAAGGCCGCTTGTTTGTATTATATCTAAATTAAGTTAGATGTTGCCGTCATTATTTTGCTGGGTACCATTTTATTTCACAAATAAAGTAAACATTCTGTTGTATAAAAAAATTGTTTTGCCATCCTCAGAATCAAGTCCCCGGTCCCAACCTGGGCGCTCCAGACTAAAAACGAGCTCTTCTATCAGCCCCCTGGTCTGCTGAAGACCAAGTACTCCAACCTGATAGACACGACCGTGCTGGACTACGGTGGACACTTCATTGCCTTTGAGTTACCTAAGGTCTTCGCTGAAGATGTATTTAAAGCTGTAAAGGCTTTTAGAGAGTGGCATGCGACGAAGGCAAAAACTGAATTGTAGTTAGTGATTTTGTGATGTAAATAAAAAATGTTTTATTATTATTTTATTTATTTACTAGCTGTGCCCGCGGCTCCGATCGCGTGGACTACAGGATCCGCTCCCATTCCCACTTCCGCTCCCTATCCCACTTCTACTCAGACTTTAAATCCAGGTCCAGGCCCAGGTCCAGGTCCAGGTTCAGATCCTCAACTCTCCCCTAAACTCTCCCCTCAACCCTCCCCACAACCTTTTCGGAAACTATAAATTCGCATATCTTTTCATTGACTGTACCGATTGCAATGAAATAAAGCCTATATGTTACACCAAATCAAGCCCCATATTTCTGTGAAAAGTTCATCAAAGTCCGATCAGTAGTTTTTAAGTGATGCGTGCACAAACTGACAGACAAACAGACAAAAATTTCAAAAATTATCGAAATGTGTTCTGTTGATCCTTAGACCCCCAATTTTTTTTTTGCAAATATCTTCAATGTATAGACACGCGAAGTTTACGATTTTATTTATTAGATTTCACTATTTATTGCACACATACCAAAAACCATAACAATCAATAAAAGAAAGGAAAAACTAACTTGAAAACTTGTCTTTTGAATTTTGTTTTATTTTTTTACCTACGAGTACATCTGAACTATATTTAAGTTTGGATGTAGGACGTAGGTAATCTCCGAAACTACTCATCCGATTTCAAAAATTCTTCGACATATATTTAGAAAGGACCTTCAGGGTAGACATAGAATGTATATTATCCCGTTAAAATAAAAGGGCATTTCGTGGAAACTAATTATGCAATTTAAGTGTACGAAAAAATGGTCGAGCGAATGCATTTCTGCCGTAAGAGATATATTTATGAATGCTTCTATACAATAATAGTAGAGCGTAAAAAGGCCTGTAAAAGCGTGAGCGGGAGGAAAGGTGGAAGGAGAGGGGGAAGAAGATTAACACGAAATAAATTTCACCTTTATTTAAATAAAAAGAATTCTGTTTGTAGTCCACGCGAGCGTAGCCGCGGGCACAACGAGTGTTGTATAAAAGGACATCGGGATAAACCTCCCCAATAGGATGCCGCTTTTGGTGGGCTGTCCTTTGGGGGATTTGCCATAATCACCACGCTTGGCGAGCGGATTAGTGATCGCAGTAATTATCGTAATGTTTGTACAGGAAAACGGCACTACCCGTCCGCCCTTGGTTCATTCCTTCGCCTTGACGACGGCACCAACGAGAAGTTTGTCACAATGCGAAAGTTTGGATGTTTGTTACTCAATCACGCTTCAACCACTAGAACTCGCTCAATACATACATGTTTTAGACAGCTTCAGAAGGGCCCTATACTAAAAGAGTTTTTGGATTTGAGCGACCTGGCTATATGTAAATAAAATAAATAATCAAAATCAAAATCAAAAAAAAATATCTCGGACATTCACACCAATTATCCAGTCCCAAACTAGGCAGAGCCTGTGGTATGGTTACTAGATAACGGATGCACATACTTAAATAAATATATAAACATCCAAGACTTGGGTAAAAACATTCATATTCATAATACGAACATTTGCCCCTAGCGGGATTCGAACCTGCAACCTCCGGCGTGGCAGTCCGAGAGCTACCCGTTTCGCCACGGAGGAAAAACTTACCTTACCTTTCTTGCTACATTCTTTGAGTAAAACATTGAAATCACTAAATGTCTATCTACCTATGTATAACAAAGGGTATCCCAAGGTTACATGCGAAAGTTTGGATGTTTCGATCAATCACGCTTCAACCACTGGACGGATCGGGCTGAAACTTGGCACACATATAGGTGTGGTTTCCAGTAGAGTAGAATAGGACCACTCCGACTCTTCCCGTGGATGTCGTACAAGGCGACTGAGGGAATACATTATATAACATCAATCAGGCTTCCCCAACCCGCCTGGCCAGCGCGGGGAGTGTAGGCCAAATCCTCCGTCTGTCTCCGGCCGATGAGACAAAAGTAACCTGATGATGATATAGGTTAGGTCCTGGAATAGGACATAGGATAGTGTGTATCCGAAAAAACGTCTCATTCCTACGGGAAACCAAATTAATATGAATTTATGTCATTGTCAAGGTTTTTAGGGTCGTTGATTATGAAAATATCTATTTTGAAATTCAAGATGAGTAAATATCGAATGCTACGTGGACGAAGTCGCGGGCTAAAGCTAGAATTTTGTCCTGTACTATTATGGGAACTAGACAAGGACATAACAATTCATAAATGCCTAGTCATGCCGGCTAATCAGTTTCAGAAAACAAGCACACATGGAAACTCAGTGTTGCCAGTGAATAATGTTTTGTTAATTTTTTTTAGATGTATCCCATAGCCTTGAAATTCTGACGACGTAACCATAGGCATAAAACAGATAGGTAGGTATATTCCACATGTCTTATAGATTTTACCCAAAATTAATTAATTAAGTTTAATTGTTGTAAGAAAAAGAATGTTATAACATCTATATTAGATTACATTATACTATGTAAGTTCAGAATAAAGAATAAATTATAAAAAAATATGTTGTTTTGTAGTTTTTGTATCATCATCATCATCAGGTTATGTTTGCCTCCACTGCAGGAGCACAACCCTCTCTCATCTGCCGGAGACAGACGGAGAATGTGGCCTACACTCCCCGCGCTGGCCAGACGGGCTGGGGAGGCCTGATTGATGTTTTATAAGGTATTCCCTCAGTAGCCTTGTACGACATCCACGGGAAGAGTTGGAGTGGTCCTATTCTACTCTACCGGAAACCACACGGCATCGGCAACCGCAGTTTTTGTATACAAAACTGAAATTACTAAATGAAGCTTAGTAAACGAAGCGTACCTAATCGATATATTGAGTATCGGTTCAGAGTATTATGTTGTATGTATTCTTATAGATACAGACGTACGGTTACTGTATATATAGAGTTTTACAATAGCGAGTAAGTGTAGTTCAAATATCTATATATCTCGTAAAGGGTTCACACTTTAATGATCATGACATCAAGTTGTTTGTTATGACGTACTTTATATAATACTTACTTATTTGATCATGGACACGCATGCTGGAACTATTAGTTTTGACCCCGAAGACCATGACATTGAGTATTTAGCAAGGTGTTATTAAATATGTAGTCGGATAATTATAAATGATATCGAGTCCGTTACGCAGTCCGCTACAGTTGCATTCATCCAGTATGAAACCCATACTGGATGAATGATTTTGGTATAATAAAGCATTTACATACATACATACATACATGCATGCATGCATGCATGCATACATACATACATACATACATACATACATACATACATACATACATACATACATACATACATACATACATACATACATACATACATACATACATACATACATACATACACACATACTAATGTTAATCATTTTTTTATTTATTTAATAGTTTATTGTACATACAAATGTACAAAGAACAGCACAAAGAAAAGAACATTATACAAAAGGTTAAGCTTATTTTGTGCACAAAACTGTGAACTATTCTGGCAACATTTATCAACAGTTATCTAAATGTATTCATTCATTCAGTATTCAATTCAGTGTGATATGTGTCCCACATAGATACAGACGTACAGCTGTTCACTGTTGTTAAATAGCCGGTAAGTGGAGTTCAAATATCTGCAACTACCTATTACACAAAGAGGTCAAAGATGACACCTTTTAATGATCATGACATCAAGTTCGTTATTATGACGTACGTTATATAATACTTATTTATAATTTGATCATGGAATCGCATGCTAGAACAAATTATTTTGACCCTGACATTGACCGTGAGTGGCAAGGTGTTTTAAATGTGTAGCTAGGATACTTATGATAAGACTAGCTGAGCCAGCGGCTCCGCTCGCGTGGAGTACAGAATCCGCTCCATTCCCCCGCCTCCACCCCTGTAGCTCCAAGTAGTCCAAACTCATCGCAATCTGAATAGTACCGAACATTAAAATTATACTTTTTTTGTTATACTTATTGCATACTAACCTTACCTACTAATATATTATTTGAATATTACAATATCCATAACGTTTGAATAAGTAAACCGATTGCGACGAAATAAAGCCTATATGTTACTCCGAGTTAAGCCCTATGTTTCTGTGAAAAGCCCACCAAAGTCGGTTCAGTCGTTTTTAAGTGATGCGTGCACAGACAAACAGACGGACAAAAATGTCAAAAAATGATTGAAATGTGTTTCTATTACTTAATCCCCAATTTTTTGTTTTGTAAATATATCTTCAATGAACAGACACGCGAAGTTTACGTTTTTATTTATTTTAATATCGTTTTACAGGTAGAGAGCGTAATAAAATAACATTAGAAACCCATTAAAGTTGTCGCTTCTTTTTCCACCAAATTTAATTGAATTATTCTTTATTGCACGATATAAATACAAACATACAAATAATAAAGTAAACTAATTTTGGAAATTATTCATGAATGGGAAGTGAACTCTTTTCATTAAGATCTGGGTATGCTCTGAGAAAAAAATAAGTAGCCCTTCTACTTACGTAAGGATAAAAATATACCACTATAACGTAAGTAGCCGCCCCCATTATAAATGGTGTGCCGGCCACATTATTAAGTAGTTTGGTTACTTAGTAATGTGGCTGGCTACTGAATCAGTTGTAGGTGACACCATTTATAATGGGGGTGGCTACTTATGTAATAGTGGTATATTTTTATCCTTACGTAAGTAGGAGGGCTACTTATTTTTTTCTCAGTGTGTGAACTTTATTTTGTAATGTCGAAAAAAAGCTACTGACCGGTGACAGGCAGCACCGCAATAAATTGCGAGGTCTAGTACTGCGATGGCAAGCATTAGGATGGCAAGGATTAGTAAGCTGAAGTGGCAGTGGGCGGGCCACATATGCCGCAGAACCGACGGGCGTTGGGTTGGGGCAAACGAGTTCTGGAGTGGAGACCGCGGATCGGCACTCGCAGGGTGGGACGCCCCGCCGCCAGGTGGACCGACGACTAAAGAAGGTGGCCGGTAGCGGCTGGATGCGGAGGGCGGAGGACCGAGTGTGGTGGTGTTCATTGGGGAAGGCCTATGTCCAGCAGTGGACTTCTAGGAGCTGACATGATGATGATGATGAAGCATTAGGTACCACGTTGACAGGCTGCTAATGATGTACACATTCTTTGATATGTGGTGTTTGATATATTTATTATGAATAATTTGTTTTCAGTATCCAAGATGGGGAAATGTTTAAAAGTGCTAGCACTCGTGGCCTTAGTGGGTGGGGTGGGACTATGGCTGTCATGTAAATGCTGCCATGAACCGAAAGCACCTGTTCTGAATCCTGAAGAGTGGTGGGGACCAACTGAGCTGAAGGGTAAACATGACACCAGCGTGAAGCCCTTCCAAGTCAAGTTTAGTGAGGAGGTAGGTGGCGAATACCGTATGGTTTTCGGTTTAGAATACGATCACCCCCAATTGTCGCGTGGGTGTCGTCAAGGCGACTAAGGGATTGCACCAGGAACAGGCAGCAGCTTTCTGGATCATTACTGCGATCACCAATCCGCCTGCAAAGCTTGGTGATTATGGCAAATCTCCCAACGGACAGCCTACCAATGGTGGTATTCGATTAAGGAAGCTTATGTTCAGCAGTGGACGTACTTCGGCTGATGATGAGGTGGCGTGGCGCAGACAAAGATCTTTACCTTTACAAGGATTGTACCCAGATTTTGACGGATCTGACGAAGAACTATGGTTATCAACATAACCGAAAGGATTTGCAAGCAGAAGTGGTCACAGAACCGACAGCCTTTGGGGTAGACGGATTCTGGTGTGCAGACCTTAAATTTAAAGAAGTAATAAAGCGGATGGATGTGGAGGGCTAATTCCCGGGTGGTATGTGTGATACGGTGATAATAATGCGTCACGATTTTAAAGACTGACGGAGATTACATGAAGCATAAAGGTCTGGAGAAAAGACATATAGTGGATTAGTCCAGAATCACGAGTGCTACTGACCAGTTTTACTTCTCAAGAGATGAACCAAGTTTTGGAACCTGATTGCCAATGTTAACTAGTAAAATAAGCACTATAACTAGAAACAGGTCGTAATAAAAAGTTGTATATCCGTAACCCAAAAATTCATACAAAGGATGCAATGAGCTGATCAGTTTGTCTAAAATCGTATTTCAAGTGGATTCTTACTATTTATTTCAGATGATAAAAGATCTAAGAGACCGACTCAAGAAGCACCGTCCCTTCACTCCAGCACTGGAAGGCATAGGATTCGAGTACGGCTTCAACAGTGGTCAGCTGGACACCTGGATCAGCTACTGGGCTGACAAATATATCTTTTCTGAACGCGAAAAGTTTTTCAATCAGTTCCCACAATTCAAGACTAACATACAAGGACTGGATATACATTACATTAGGGTCAAACCTCAGGTTAGTATTTCAAGAACTTTCAGACCAAGAAGATTTAGCTCCTACTTTTAGAGCCAAAGTATAAAGCTCACCTGCTCATGATATAAATAGGCTTTGATTTAACTTATTCTAAACAGGTAGTTAACACACTTGTAGATTAGTACCTAATGTACCTGAACATCTGAATCATATGCAACTTTGCGTGAATCAATATAGAGACTTGAAGTGCCTTGATACTCTATAATAAACTGTCTCTCTTACTCTTTGAACCTGAACATAGCCTACATAGATTGCGTTTACTACACTTCATAATTCTTGGATTTTGATTCTTCTACCTCAGGAATGTGTCTGTTAATTAATTAGTGAATAAGGGTCAAAGATCTAGACATTTACAACGCTTCACAAGCAAAAACCATCATCGAGAGCCAATGATAAAGTCATTGGCTCTCGATGATGGTTTTTGCTTCCCCTTCCCCTTAAACCGTATGTCTTTTTTAAAAGGGCTCCCACTCCAAACGACTAATGTTTGTCACATTCACCAGGTCTCCGCAAACGTACAAGTTGTACCGCTGATTCTGATGCACGGATGGCCAGGTTCGGTGCGAGAGTTCTACGAAGCGATTCCTCTGCTGACTACACAAGCCCCAGGCTTCGATTTTGCCTTCGAAGTCATCGTGCCAAGTCTACCTGGCTATGGATTCTCTGATGTGAGTAAACTCGATACCTTAGTTTGTAATCGCTTGGTTGTTAGCTGCCATACTTACTATCAACATCATTATGGATTCATCGTTGAGGCGAGACACTTATCGATTTCGTATTGTATATGGATGCTTGTATATATTGTGAAGTATGATATCCAATTTGCATGTATGAGTAGATATTTATTTAAACGGGTCTGGAACGCACCCATATACTGTTTCCATTCTACATATATAGTTTCTTCTTATCTTTTAAGAGTCGTGGTATATCAGGATAATGAATTTCTTGTTTGATAATAAGGTAATGAAACAGTGAATATTTTACAGTTATGAAAGTTGAATTACAGTTTCTTGTTTGATATCCACTTATACGAGTACGTAGGGGTTACGAAAAATAGTTATGTCAACCGAACAAGAGCTATAAGTTAAACGCTACAATAGATTTAAACAATCTACAGTGTTAAACTGATCTAAAGTCTGATGAAAATTGTAAAATTTCTTTTGTTATGCAATACAGCAATTAAGTAATGATTCATAGGTTGATATAATATTCGATATCATGTTGTTTACTGTCACTAAATAGATTTATACTTATCGTATTAAAGATTTAGGTCGAATTCGAGGGATTGATGCCAATGTTTTCAATTTTGGTTGGTGTTTTGGATATAAAACGTCTTCAGTTTTATATTTGTCCAAAGTTGCAAATCATCATCATCAATTATTCGCCCTTAGACGTCGACTGCTATACATAGACCTTCCCCAACGAACGCCACCACATCCGGTGCGCCATCCTCTGCGGCCATCATCTTCATGTTGTCTGTCAATCTGGCGGCGGAGAGTCCCACCCTGCTTAAATGTTTAATCTTTTTGATGAATTGATAACCTGAAAATCGCTCGGTTGTATTGGGTTGACTTTCACATCCATAGTCAGAAATGTATGTTGGATTTCAACAAGACATATTTGCTTTACATAATCTACTACGAGTTGTAGAATAACCTTAAGATCTCTCATTACAGGCAGCAGTCCGTCCAGGACTCGGTGCTCCTCAAGTCGGAGTCATTATGAGAAACCTGATGCACAGACTTGGATTCAAGAAGTACTATATCCAGGGCGGCGACTGGGGTGCAATCATAGCCTCAGCTATGGCTACTATGTTCCCTGAAGATATACTGGGACATCATACCAATATGGCCTCTTCTCAAGTAAGGCTTTTTGGCCTTTTTCTAATGCTTACAAAAATAATAGAAAGTTTGTGGCTGCCTCACACCACCACACACACACACCATCTAAGAAAATTATAATTCTTGTTGATTTAAGGAAATGTACCTCTTTGTACTTTATATTATACATATCCCAAGTAGCAATCAAGAATAGTGACTAAATCCTACATATCTATACTTTATCTAAAGTTGGATTTGGTTATATCAAAAAAGTTTTCGTTAAGTCATTTTTTTCTTTAAGACTAACTAGTTTTATACTACTGCTACTTTAGCAAGTTCAGAATACCCAAAACCAAGTTAAGTATTCTCAAAACTGTTTTGTATTAGGTATGCCTACAGTTAAAACTAAAAATCTTTTTTAACTGTACTCAGATTATTTGAAGGCTCACTTAAAACTCATTCAAATAATTCAAGCATCTGTTTAGTCTTCCAAAGTAAAAATTAATTTTGTAGATAAACTTAAGATAATTGTAACACCAAATTCTGGGAACCGTTTTTCTGAAGAACATTTTATTCCTTTATTACTCAAATTAATCAGTTTAGAGTAAAAATACATTTAACGGGACGTATTTATCAAATGGAACCAAGTAGAAAGATGGATGACGTTGAAAAATTAAAAAGATCTGGTAATTTTCGTTCGAAATTCGAAATATAAAAAAAATAGTTTAAACAGAGTGCAAGCTGCAAATTTCAACAATGCATCATCTTCGACTCAGACCTCAGTGTCGTTATTAGGAACTACAGATCACGAGGAAGAAGATACTGCAGAAAATTGGGAAATCAAAATAGTGGACAGTAATTCCGATTCTAATGAATCGAAAGGTGATGATTTTAATTTTAGAGACCAATTAAGAAACTGGTCTATTGGTCACAATATACTATACATACTGCAATCAATATGGCTTATTGCAGATTATAAATAAGCATGATCCAGGTGTTGTGCCAAAAGACGCAAGAACACTTCTGAATACAGTAAAATCTGTAGATATCAAACTTTGTGGCAGTGGAGAATACTGGCATAATGGATTTAAAAAATATATTTTACAGTATTTTGGAAATTTGGATAAACATATCAATCAATCTATATATATAAAAGAAGAAACTGACTGACTGACTGACTGACTGACTGACATATCAACGCACAGCCCAAACCGCTGAGTCTAGAGGCTTGAAATTTTGCACAATGGTTCCTTATATAGCATAGGCAATCACTAAGGAACGGATTTTCAAAATTCATCCCCTAAGGGGGTCAAATGAGAGTTCAAAGTTTGTATGGAGAACGTCTATTAGATAAATCTATCAATTTGAAACTTTGTAGGAATACTTTAAAACCTTAATGATTCAACACGTGTTTTACAGTTTTTGAAAAACCAACCCCTAAGGGTCTGAAATCGAGTTCAAAAGTAGTAGTCTCCAAACCGATTGCTCTAGAAACTTCAAATTTAGCACAAAGGCTCCTTATCTATCTCCGGTATGCACTATCGAAGCCTTTTTCAAAATTCAACCCCTAAGGTGGTAAAATAGGGGTGCAAAGTTTGTATGGAGAAAAACTATTAGATGTTCCTATCACTTCGAAACTTTGTAGGAGTACTCGAACAACATAACGATTCAACAAGTATTTTACAGTTTTTGAAAAACCATTCCTTAAGGGACTGAAATGGAGTTCAAAAGAAGTAGTCTCTAAACCGATTGCTCTAGAAACTTCAAATTTAGCACAAAGGTTCCTTATGTATCTCCAGTATGCACTATCGAAGGCTTTTTCAAAATTCAACCCCTAAGTAGGTAAAATAGGGGTTCAAAGTTTGTATGGAGAAAAACTATTAGATGTTCCTATCAATTCCAAACTTTGTAGGAGTACTCGAAAAACATAATGATTCAACAAGTATATTACAGTTTTTGAAAAACCATCCCCTAAGGGGCTGAAATGGAGTTCGAAAGTAATAGTCTCCAAACCGATTGCTCTAGAAACTTGAAATTTAGCACAAAGGTTCCTCATGTATCTCCGGTATGCACTATCGAAGGCTTTTCAAAATTCAACCTTTAAGATGGTAAAATAGGGGTGCAAAGTTTGTATGGAGAAAAACTATTAGATGTTCCAATCATTTCGAAACTTTGTAGGAGTACTCTAAAAACTTCATGGCATAACACATGTTTGACAGTTTTTGAAAAACCATTCCCTAAGGGGCTGAAATGGAATTCGAAAGTAGTAGTCTTACAACTGATTGTTCTAGAAACTTGAAATGTATAGTAAAGGTTTCTCATGTATCCTAGGTATGCACTAGGGAAGGTTTTTTTTTTTCAAAATTAAAACCCCTAAAGTGGTTAAATAGGGGTTTAAAATTTGTAAGGAGAAAAATTATAAAATGTTCCTATCAATTCCAAAATTTGTAGGAGTACTCTAAAAACTTAATGATTGAACAGTGTTTTACTGTTTTTGAACAATCATCCCCTACGTGGATGACGTCTGGCCAGCGCGGGGAGTATAGGCCAAATCCTCCGTCTGTCTTTGGCAGATGAGAGAGGGTTGTGCTCCTGCAGTGGAGACAAAAATAATCTGATGATGATGAAGTGGATGACATGGAGTTCGAAAGTGGTAGTTTCCAAACCGATTGCTCTAGAAACTTGAAATTTATCACAATTCCTCATGTATCTACAGTATGCACTATTTAAGGGTTTTTCAAAACTCATCCCCTAAGGTGGTAAAATAGGCGTTTAAAGTTTGTATGGAGAAAAATTATTAGATGTTCCTATCAATTCGAAACTTTGGAGGAGTACTCGAACAACGTAATAATTGAACACGGGTTTTACAGTTTTTGAAAAACCATCCCCTAAGGGGCTGAAATGGTGTTCGAAAGTAGTATTCTCCAAACGTATAGATACATTTAAACTAAAAAGGATTATAAAGCTGAGATGGCAGTGGGCGGGACACATCTGCCGCAGAACCGACGGCTGCTGAGGTAGACGACTTCTGGAGTAGAGACCTCGGATAGGCACGCGCGCAAGGGGGATAGGCCCCGCCACTAGATGGACCGACGCCCTGAGCAAGGCGGCCGGAAGCAGCAGGATTCGGAGGCGGTGGACCGGGTGTGGTGACGTTTATTGGGGAAGGCCTATGTGCAGCAGTATATGTCGCAGGGCTAATATGATGATGAACTGTATTGAATGTATAAAATGATGAAAACATTATTAAGTAAAGACGTCGATTAAATAATTTATGATAATGATAACGTCAACAGCTTCTTCTCCAAAGCACTAAATGAATTCGAATGTGGTTTTCACTGTTGGATAGCTTGGTTTACCGTGGGTTTTTTCAGCTGGAAACAAACACCTTTTTTAAGCAGGCGAATCTGCGGGCAACAGTTTTAATATAAATAAGTCGAAAGAGTGTTTGTTTGTTTATTTATCTGTTTCTTTCACAGCTTGGCTGTTAAACTAATTGCCATAATTTTTTGATTAGTACACATAACATCATTTATTTGAACATAGGCTCATGTTTACCTCTGGAACCATGGTTCCCTCGGGAAACAAAAGGTTGCTCCACGCGGGCGAAGCCGCGGGCGTTTGCTAGTTTACATATAAATGTAAATATCGATGGGTTACCTACATACAAAAGCTCAAAAGTAGAGTTTTGGCCAATTCTATTTAACATTCCTGAGATGAACACTGTGAATTTTGCACTACTTATACGTCATCGAGTGAATAATTTATAAATGAATAGTTTTTTTTTGCATAAACTTCTTTCCAGCACAAAATACACTAGAATAATAAAATGACAAGCTAAGAAAATATCAAGTAATCTGGTGTTAACTAAATCAACCTAAAGAATCATTTAATACTAAGTAGTATTAAATAGTAATACATCAATACGTTGTTTAGTATAAGTTAAATGTAATATCTCTTAACTAGCATTACTTTAAATCTAACTTGTCTTTACTTTAGCTAAACTAGCCTTACAAAATCAATATTGTCTAAAGTTTTACTTCGTTAGGAAAAATAAGATTTAACGCCATTTTGCACTTTAAGTGAAAAAATAATAATACATTTTCCGACACCACCTCATGAAAAACTAGAGAAGATTGAAGTTATATTTTTGTTAGAGTAATTCTAACTTTATAAAAACTAATTTATTTATAGAAAATTTAATATTCTGCACTTTATGCTGCCAAATTTTTCAATTGCAATACAAATATCCTAAATTTTATTGTTATTTTTATGCTATTTTAAAGGCCCGTCTGTTTTATAGCACTTTCTATCGATTTTACACGAGAAACAATCATGCGTTTTAAATTTCCAATGCATACAACGACATAATACATCATTTTCTAGACATAAACATTAGTTGTATAGCCGCCATTATCATAAGCCTTCATCTTGTTTTTGTTTAAGTATAAAATGTTCACCATATTTTCTAAAATACTATGACATAAAGTAAAAAAAGTTTTAAATTTTACTTCAGTAAGTTATGATAGAACCTGTGAAATTCAGTATTGATAGTTTTAACTAGGTTTTGTAGATATCTTCAAGTCTATTTCTTGGTCTAAAGTCGACCTACAAGACATCTTGAAATCCGTGTTTAGAGCTCTGCAAAAACCACTCTCTTAAGTAGGGTTAAAGTTTGTCTAAACAGTAGTCTTAACTCTGTCTTAAATTTATCCTAAATGCTGTGCCCACTTGTACTTAACTGTATCTTGAGGGATATCTTCAGGGATATCTTGAGGGACGTAATAGGTTTAGCCAAGACAACAGCTGGAATACGTCTACTTGTCTTTAAGATAATTATAATACCCTTTTAAGACATTTGTTTGCTACTTGGGATATGTATATTAGGTACTAATTTGAGCTGTTATTTTAACCAGAACTCCTGCAACATGATCAAAACAATAATTGGTGCATTCATACCGTCCCTCGTGGTGGAGCCGCATCTAGCGGATAGAATGTACCCATTGTCTTCTTACTTCGCTTACTTCATGGAAGAGTTTGGATACTTCCACCTACAGGCAACCAAGCCTGACACTGTTGGTAAGTGCTAACTTAACTAACTCATTACTTATTTTTATTTCGGTCTTTTGGGGCATTTAGAGTGTTTCAGAATTCTAGGCTAAGTCGACATTGAGACCGATTCTGAATGAAAGGCAATCATTTAAAATTTGACAGCGCTAAAATTGGTTTCATCTTTATCTTCATAATATTGTGTGACAAGGATAGCAACAGTTTTAGTGCTGTCAAATTCTAACACTGTGCCTTCAGAATCAAGCCCATTGTTGTGTTTATATTTTGTATTATATTTATTTTACACACATCTTTTGGAAATTCATGACTAATTACAACCAGGTGCCCTAAACCATAAGCATTTTGGACTATATCTGTCGAACTACAAAGCCATTCTATTCTCTCTGGTCACGTGACATAATCTGATAAGCTTTTAGCATCTAAATACGATAAATAGACCCCGAACGCTTATCAAAATCTGTTACATGTCCAGTTAGAGGATACAAAATGGCTTTTGTAGTTTACCCAAAGTACTCACGGAGTAGGCCTCCAATTTCTACGTAACAAAATGAAGCCAGGCTGCTGTAAAGGGTCTAGTGACTCCGCTATTGATTTTAGGAATGTCTTTTTAGACATAAAACTATATCAATCATCGAAACTGATGCTGTTGTTTACCGCGTCAACACGAATTACTGCCGAATTCTCATTAGCTTTCTTGAATTGGCGTCAGTCTGTGGATCTGTCCGTACCAACTAGGTATTACATCATCATCGCCAGTTTTATCTATTGTATAACAAACAACTTCTCAATTAGTAGCATTATGTATAAACAAATATGTACTAATATCATACGTTTCTAAACGTAAGAAAACAAATTAGTATGAAAAAAAACTGACACCTCAGTTTGTGTTTTTTTCAGCTACTATCCATAGCACGGGGTTAAAATAAATAGCAAACACCGCATCACATGTATCTCTGATCTATAGTAGAGGCTAAAATCGTACGGAATCTATAAATAATACAATTTGTTAATAATTTGTTTCTTTACACAATGCCCTTATTTCTACTAATTTACAAACTTAAATTATATATATTTAATATTATTATGATCACCAATACATTGACAGCCCTCTAAGCACAATTTAAAAACTAAATCTGTGAAGTCACTTGACCTGGTGCTGACAGAATACCAGCGCTGGAGTTCGCGTAGCGTGCTGCAGCATTATGCTGAGTCAGCGCCATTTTATTGCTGCGACACATAGGTACCTTGATTATTTTTAAATTGTAATTTATTAATTTATGTTCTGTTTATTTCTCATGTATGTGTGTGTCGTAGCTATGAATATATGACCTATTCTTTTCTTCATTGGAAAAGAATACTCTAAAACATCACAACATGTACCTTAAAATATACTAGTACAAACAAACCTTGAACTTGAGATTTAATATGAATAATCAAATATTGTAAAACGTCTGTATCTACAAGGCCAACGATGTGGTCCAAAGATTATAAATAACTACACCTAAGTACTTGTTAGGTATATCTACAAATTGGTTTATCATTCTGACTGGTTCTACTTATTGTATTGTCATGATGACGAAAAGTTTTTAATTTGTCATGATAAGTAGATAATTGTAAGCGACTTTTAAAAGTAGGTACCTCCATACACAAACTCACAAAAAAAGAAAAAAAAAGACGTTAACAGTTGAATAACATCTGGTTTTTTTTCTAAGATGGCCTGCCACGGCTAAGCTTATCTTCCCTATTCCTTGTCGTATCTTTATCTAATGTAGCGACACACTAGGGCATTCAAATAAATGCGGAACTAGTATTATTTATTTTAGGAATAAAACCTATTTTCCTTTGTATTTCATTGATTTGAGCCTTAGAAATAATGTAATTGGACTAAGGATCAAAGATTGTTACGAAAAGAACTTTTTTTTTAAAACATTTAAACTGTTTGTAATATAAATCATCCTCTACGACAATATATGACCACCTAACATCTAAATAACAGTCTTTTTTCTTTCCAGGTGTGGCCCTTTCTGATTCTCCATCAGGTCTATTAGCTTACATTCTGGAGAAATTCTCCACCTGGACTATTAGAGGCCAGCGAACGCTTGCCGATGGTGGGTTACTCACTAATGGCAAGTTCTCCAAAGATCAACTACTTGACAATTTGATGCTGTACTGGAGCACAAATTCTATTACGACTTCAATGAGGCTATATGCTGAGTCCATGAGCAATAAGAATAGGGGACTGAATGTGGACGCGTAAGTATTCCTTGATTTCTGTATTACTTGATGGATTTTATTATTAAAGGTACAATTTCTTTTACAAATAGGTTAATAAGTTCAAAATAACATGCTAGATCCTTAGTGAGAATATACTTGCACCTCAGGGATCTATTTTGGGTCCATTTTTATTTTTTGTGTATTAAGGTAGAGTTGACCGATATATTCTTTATTGTTCAGATAATTTAGATCGCGATTTATGGTACTTGTGGTCTTAATGCTAATAGCTCTTTCTTCTAGGTAATCTTTGACAGTATGATGTAGTGTACCAAAAAATATATACCTATTGTTTTCCGCATTTTAGTACACTAAGTACGCTTTAATGACCGTCTCGTTGGCCTAGTGGCTTGGTTATTAGACTCGAGCGTCAGAGATCGTGAGTTAGATTCCCACTAGAGACAGAAAACTTTGTACAAATTTACAAGATGGTTCCCGTCTAGATGTTATATTTGTGATTTGTCCTATCATAGTTTAGTTTCCATAATACATGAGAAAATCCTAGATTGTGATTAGACAAGTGTAATTTATGTTAATTTTGGATTTGCATCATTTGTTTTCAGGGTAAAGACTCCAGTTCCGACGTGGGTGGTCCAGGCCAAACACGAGCTCGCATACCAGCCCGCCAGTTTTCTAAAGGCCAAGTATACCAACCTGGTCGGCGTGACTGTCTTGGACAATGGCGGACATTTCTTAGCTTTTGAATTGCCTAAGGTGTTCGCTACAGATGTCTTCAAAGCCGTAAAGGCGTTCAGAGAGTTCAATTTGAAGAAGGAAAAGACTGAATTATAGTTTATGTTATGATTTTGTAAATAAAATTGTTTTTGTACATTATTCAGGGTTATTTCCTTAGTTAAGAAATTAAGACTTAAATTACTAAACCAATCTTTATTGATCGAAGTAAAAGAACATATTGAAGTTTAAAGATCTTTACTCAAAGATAAATACAAACTATCAGTATAACTATTTAAAATACTTAGGAATGTCCTTGGTATGGGTAAACTAGAACCGCTTCGAGAAAGTCATACCTATTGGATGACTCTAATAATAGTTTTAAATTAGACACAATTAAAAATATAATAGAAACATATTATAAAAATGAGAAAGAACTTTGCATACATATTTTTATAAATAAATTGGAAAAACTTGAGCAATTAAATAGTAAACAGCAACATGATGATAATAATAAATAGAAACTCTACCGTTTATCTGTTAACCAATATCTATAAGATAATATCATCATCATGTTATTTTTCTCATCTGCCGGAGACAGACGGAGGATTTGGCCTACACTCCCCGCGCTGGCCAGACGGGTTGGGGAGGTCTGATTGATGTTTTATAATATATTCCCTTAGTCGCCTTGTACGACATCCACGGGAAGAGTTGGAGTGGTCCTAATCTACTCTACCGGAAACCACACGGCAATATCACGAAACACAAAATATTACCACTTTCTTGGTTAGAAACCAGAAAATTCACCTGGCAACACTCGTAAGTACTGTTATCTCATTCAATTCATTGTGCAATGTGTTACATATAGGTACAGACGTACGTAAATGGTGTTTATTAAGTGTTGTCATAACAAAACTTTATAAAAACGGTAAGTGAAGTTCTAATATCTGCACATTATGTCCCTTAGACTTGAACTAAAGACTACATTGTTACAAGTCGTTCGATAAGTAGGGATCCCATTATAGACATTATAGAGATTAACAACGATCTCTATGTACTACTAGATGGAGCGTTCCAAACAATCGCTCTGTTCCACGCAAGTAGCCACAACTCTTTCACATTCACTTTGAAACTTGTGCAGTTACTACTCAGAACATTTAATTATTTACTAAATATTGACATTATTTAACCGTAGCGTCAATATTTAGTGATAATTAAATGTTCTGCGTTTGTGTGGTGTACACCACCACCACACCCGATCCTCGGCCCTCCGCATCCAACCGCTTCCGGTCACCTTCTTCAGGTCATCGGTCCACCTGGCGGCGGGGCATCCCACGCTGCGCGTGCAGATCTGCGGTCTCCACTCAAGAACTCGTCGGCCCCAACGGCCGTCGGTTCTGCGACAGATGGGCCCGCCCACTGCCACTTCAGCTTGCTAATCCTTTCGGCTACGTGTCGGTTACCTTCGTTCTTCGTCGGATCTTTTCATACGAATCATATCCTTCAAAGAAATTTCCCCATAGTGTCGTTATTATGGCGTATTTGTCCAAGTACTGAAACTGAATAACCTTGAAAACTTGATACTTAAACCTTAAATATTTTTAGCTTTTCACTGACAGACAGCACTTGACTATTTCTATCTCCTGAGGAAAGACTTAATCAGCACAGATTTGAGTCCGGCAGGTGTTATCGAAGTCTGTAAATGAAATAACGAAAATATTAAATAACTAGCTTGCCCGCGACTTCGTCCGCGTAGGTTTCGATATGTACACATATTAAAGTTCCAAATAGACATCATTTTAGGTTCCCGTCGGAATGAGATGTTTTTTAGGGATAAAAACTATCCTATGTCCTATTCCAGGACCTAACCTATATGTGTGCCAAGTTTCATCCCGCCCTGTCCAGTGGTTGCAGCGTGATTGAGTAACAAACATCCAAACAGCCAAACTTTCGCATTTATAATATTAGTGGGATATAGATAATGCTTCATATAACTTGTGTCTATACACAACAGCTGATAATAGAAATACTTGACAGCCATTTTACTAAATATTAGTCACACCAAGTGTTTGCGGCAAACATACAATGAATAATAACTCCAACAACACTAAACTTTGGTAATTTTAAACTAAATAGGTAGTATAGATCTACTTAGTACTTTTTGGATGTAAAATTTCGTAGTACCGTATTTCGTGGTGCAGCACTTAGTAGTGCAACACTTAGCAGTGCAACACACAAATTGATTTAAAATTTATGTTTAATTTTGAATAATGACGTGTTTTTAATATTTTAGCTCTGAACATTAACTTATTTATTTAACTCAATATCTTATTTTATTATATTACCTATTTTAATTATTATGTAAATGTACAAATATTCGCATACAATGTCTATTGTTTAACGAATAAATAAATATAAATGAAATGAAATGAAACTCAGCAGTGCAACACTCAGCAGTGCAACACTCAGCAGTGCAACACTTAGTAGTGCAATACTTAGCAGTGCAGCACTCTGCTGTGCAACACTCAGCAGTGCAACAATTAGTAGTGCAACACTCAGTAGTACAACACTTAAGAGTGCAACACTTAGTAGTGCATCACTTCATCACCGTAAGCCGATTGCCATCTGATCCAATTACTTCACGTGTTCATTTTCTTTCTAGATCGAAAATGGGGAGGTTGTTGAAAGTTTTAGCAGTAGCAGTGCCAGTCGGAGGAGTGGCAGTATGGATGTCCAGCAAGAGCAAAGACCTGAAACCACCACATCTGAATCCTGATGAATGGTGGGGGCGCAAAGATCTGGAAGGCAAACAGGACACTACCATAAAACCCTTCCAGATCAAGTTTCCTGACGAGGTTTGGAGGAAGTTTTCTCTAATCTTTCTGAGGATTTAATAGTAAACGAAAGATTTTATTGTACCTTTAACCAATGTTCCAGATGATAAAAGACCTAAGAGACAGACTCAAAAAACACCGGCCATTCACTCCACCATTGGAAGGTGTAGGCTTTGAGTACGGTTTCAACGGTGATCAGCTGGACACCTGGATCAACTACTGGGCAGACACGTATGATTTTGCAGAACGTGAAAAGCTGCTCAACCAGTACCCACAGTTCAAGACCAATATACAAGGGCTCGATATACATTACATTAGGGTTAGACCTGAGGTTAGTACTACAGGAAATGCAGAAGGTTTAAGGCACACATCGGATCAGAATTGCCCAGCCGTATCGGTTTTGCGTGGCGCCAACATCGACCAGACATCAACATTGCTCGGTAGTTCGGAACTACCGAAGATACTGCCCAATAAATTGATCGTTTGTAGTGTAAGATCTTTGAATTGTTGAGATGGGCAAGTGGGACACAGGTGAAACTTAAGCGTAGTGTCTGTGAATTGACAAGCCGGGGCAATGCTGATCCGATGCTGTGCTAATACATGTACGATTGCCTTTAATCACTCAAAGGCTTTGGACAATTCCAAACTTTGAAACTTTCATGTTAGATGCTGAAGATTGAAATTATATCAGAGTTCTTAGGGAAACAACGCATTATTACCGTTAAGATTATTAAACATCCACATAATCATCATCATCATATGAGCCCTTAGACGTCCACTACTGGACATAGAACTTCCCCAATGAACGCCACCAAACCCGGTCCTCCGCCCCCCACATCCAGCTGCTTCCGACCACCTTCTTCAGGTCGTCGAATATCTGGCGACGGGGAGTCCCGTCCCGACTCTGTGCGAGCCGAAGATAGCAGTCGAATAGATTTAGGTGTAAGTTAGACATTAGGCCCGATTCTGAAGGCACACATTTAAAATTTGACAGCGCTTAAAAGGGTTTCGTCTTTATCTTCATAATACTGTATGACAAGGATAGCAACAGTTTTAGTGCTGTCAAATTTTAACATTGTGCCTTCAGAATCGAGCCCATTGTCGAGCTAATAAAATCAACAAGGTAATGAAGATCTAGGATTCAGCATAAGAAACTTACTCAGCGAACCCGTTAATATTCCAGGTACCACCAAACGTAGAAGTGATACCCATACTCCTGTTGCACGGCTGGCCAGGGTCCGTGAGGGAGTTCTACGAAGTGATTCCTCTGCTCACTCAGCATGTTGAAGGTTATGACTTCGCATTTGAAGTCATCATACCAAGTCTACCTGGTTACGGATTCTCTGATGTAAGTAAAGGCATCTGATGCAATTCCTGATGAGTAACATCAGTAAAGGACCGTTTGTTTCATAAAGACTTTATTTTACAAGTTAAAATTCTTCTAATACGATAATGATTGGTGACAGTAATTTAGCGAAGCTTTTGCTTCATATTGCCGTTTGCATCGTTGTCTCCAGATATTCGAAACAGTTAGGTAGCAATCGCAATACCAATCGATGATTATTTAATTTGTTTCTTCTGACTTCTTTATTCGCCTAATGTTTTTCTATCTGCGACTTTTTCCAAAGACCAGGCAAGTCTTATGATACATTTCTTGCCTTGCTTGTATGATTTCCTAGAGTTACAAAGCCTTTCTTTCAGGGGCCAGTTCGTCCTGGACTAGCACCTCCCCAAATCGCAGTCGTCATGAAGAATTTGATGCAGAAACTTGGATTCGAGAAATTCTACGTCCAGGGCGGTGATTGGGGTGCTCACATCGCCTCAGCAATAGCAACTCTATACCCTGAAGATGTACTAGGACATCATAGTAATATGGCCGCTGCTCAGGTATGTCACTAGGAGTGACGTTTACATATTTTATTGAGACATGTAACTATGACACGGCTTCTATACGCCAATTTCATGTTCTTATAATTTCTGCTTCCCGTGTCACTCAGTTGTAAAAATGTTAAGTGACCAAACATTTGAACCAGGTTTATTGGGTTCTCATTATAGTGTTTATCACTACTTGATAAAATTCTGCACCGACCGCGACCTGAGATCCATAATTAAAACCGCTTCTTATTTTTGAGAATTATAAATTTTGCACGAGCTTCAAGTTTTTAATACTTATTAGTTTGGGCGGTTTTGGATTCTCTAATTTCCTAATACACCGATGTATTCTTTTGTTGTCTACATAGAGCTCCAAGATAATGATGAAAACTGTACTTGGTGCGTACTTCCCATCTTTTGTGGTAGAGCCGCATCTAGCGGACCGAATGTACCCTCTGGCTTCTCGCTTCGCTTTCATGATGGAAGAGTTTGGCTACTTACATATTCAGGCCACCAAACCTGATACTGTTGGTAAGTTAGCTAAGTATTCTTTCATTTGACTTATCTGATTTGTTTAGACAAATGGCTTGTGGGATGCCCATATCAATCCACAATACATTGTACGTATAATTATCTTAATTTATAATACCCTCGGTAGTTAGTATTTAGAGCAAATCGAAAATAGTATAAATTGAAACGATGTTGAGAAATAAAGTCGCGAAAGTTCACTGATACTTCAATCCGGCACACAGCTACTTTATTTGGAACCAACTCTCCCAAATTAGTGATCCCGTGGATTGATTTGTGTGTTTATTGTTTGACTAATGATGTAATGACAGTGTTTATTATAATTTTTCTTCTAGATTTTTGTCTTCTTAAGAAATACTGTGTGTGACTCACCAAACACAGGTGTCTGTATCTCGCTCTGCTGTTTTCATCATCGTCATCGTCAGGTTAATTTTGTCTCCACTGCAGGAGGTCACCCCTCTCTCATCTGCCGGAGACAGACGGTGGATTTGGCCTACACTCCCCGCGCTGGCCAGACGGGTTGGGGAGGCCTGATTGATGTTTTATAATGTATTCCCTTAGTCGCCTTGTACGACATCCACGGGAAGAGTTGGAGTGGTCCTATTCTACTCTACCGGAAACCACACGGCAAACCACTCTGCTGTTTTACATACTCTTAATAGTTACACGATCGATACCTTACTATCATTATCAATGTGATTATCCATTATTTACTTATTACATTTCTTTGTACGTCAAGTTAATGTCTAGGTCCAAGGGTTTTATAATTGCACAACATCGTAAGCTTTTTAAGTACCTATTGTTCCGCTATTGAGTTTTTAATGCTGGCTCTACACGACCGTCCAACTTTCCAACTGATCATCTAACAATCGATGTGTAGATGGAAGGTTTGTGTTTGTGGCTCGAGTTGGGTCGACTTAGGCATATATTTATAGGTCTGTTAGGCACAATCTTCATTACATCAAAGGAGTTAATGACGGGTTCGGTTGGAGTTGGTCCTCGTTGTGTGTAGGTATATGTGTGAGAACCGGTTTGTGGGACCGATTGAGTTCCTTGCAGAATTTAATGATGAAACTCTATCAAATATTACAGTATCAATTCAATTGAGAATATAATAAAGTATATTGTCATTCTTTACGTAGTAACTATAATCTTATCTGTGATTCTTCGTTTCGATGATGTATTTATAAATCTTGATGACGAATCAATTTTTAGTTTGTTTAGAAGTGACACTGAAAAGTATCTATCAGTATCATTACAATCTTTTTAATGCTGTAAATACAAACTTGAAATTAAAATATGTGTTGCTGAAAGTTTGTACCAAGTGTACTCATAAGCAATAAAGAGACTTTAACTAAATATGAAGTAACCAATGACCTGATACGGAAGGTCATTGGAAGTAATTGCTAAAGGCATTGTGCAGTTGTAACTGCTGCAGGGCTTAACACGGAACTATACGGAACGGTGGCGATCACAATAGACCAGAAATGGTCGCAGTGAAACAAGGTTTAGTCTGAGACCTTGAAATAGCCCCAACTCATTTCTCACTCAATATCCTATTTTTAAAGAGACGCAAGCGTAAGAGACGGAAGCGAAGGGCTTTGTAAGAGCGCTGGAGCGGCGCTTGAGAAATAATGGTGCAGAAGCCCGCGCCGAGTCATACCTGGTGCATTGCACTGGCCATTCAGCGCGGAAATGCGGCCAGTGTAATGGGTACGTTTGCACAGGGCTTGACTCGGGGCGGGCTTCTGGACTGAGGCTTCGGCCTTAAGCGGCTTTCAGCTTGTACTTTTATTTCTAAGTTATTTTTATCCTTTGATGTTTGTATATAATAATTAAAATTAAATGTTGATTAAACTCAAATATTAATAATAACAACTGTTAATGTTAATAAAGTTTTGCTCATACTAGCCCTACGTTGCGTGACGTAATATACACAAAACTGTAGTCTATACGAAAGATCGTACGTCAAAATATCTAGCAACGCAATAGCATGCTAAAATGTTGTCAGGCGTTTCTAAAAGTTTCTTTTTCTTTCCAGGTGTAGCCTTATCAGATTCTCCATCAGGTCTATTAGCTTACATTCTCGAAAAGTTCTCCACCTGGACTATAAAAGACCAGCGTACACTCCCAGATGGCGGACTAGTCTCCAATGGAAAGTTCTCCAAAGACCAGCTTATTGACAACCTGATGATATACTGGGCCAGTAATTCTATAACAAAGTCAATGAGGTTATATGCTGAGGCTTTGAGTAATAAGAACAGAGCATTGAATTTGGACGCGTAAGTATTTTCCGATCTCTTATTATTATTTATTGTACCTGTGTCATGTAGGCATTTCGCAAGTAATCACAGTACCTTAAAAACGGGAATATAGACTAAAAATAAAAATATTATTTCGGATTATAATATTAATTAGTAAAGTTGTACCTCCCCTGAGGTACAACTTTACTAATTAATATTATAAGATCAATATTAGGTCCAAATCTTTTTTTTTATATAGCACAGGAAATTTAAACTATGTTTTTGTGAAACCTCAAAATCAATAAGGATCCTTAGCATTTTACAAGTATCTCCGTAAAAGTCCCCACCTTTAGAGTGCAGGCCTCCCCCCTGCCCCCCTCAATCGTGTCCCTGACCGTGCTGTTTTTTTTTCACTAAAATTATTAGAGCTAGGGAAAAACTGTCAATGGTTAAAATGAACCTTATTAAATTATCTACAAAATGGTTTTTAGTTTATTTTAACAGAACTTCTGCATGATTTTTTTTTCTCACTTTGTTAGCGGTTTACAATTACAGTTGTAAATTCATTTAACGCTGGTAACAGGTGCAAATTGTAACACTTGACTTATATCATTCCTTGTTTACAGAGTCAAGACTCCAGTCCCAACTGCGGTGATCCAGGCTAAGCACGATCTCGGATACCAGCCTCCTGAGTTTCTGAAGACCAAGTACCCCAATCTGGTCAACGTTACAATATTGGAAGACGGTGGACACTTCCTAGCCTTCGAGATGCCAAAGGTCTTTGCTGAAGACGTCTTCAAAGCCGTGAAGGCGTTCAGAGAGTTCCATTCAAAGAATGCAGAGAAGAAGACTGAATTGTAAACTATTATTAATAGGATTGTTATTTTGTTATAAGCATTTAATTGGTTTTCTTTGTCAGTTATAATTACAAAGCACTAGGTGAAACTGTACAGCTTTGATAAACTTTAATAAATGAATGTTTAAAAAGTACATATAGTTTAAATTGAACATTTATAAAATGATTTAATTAAACCGTTGTCATTTTAGTCATTACTAAAATACCTATTGTACGACCTAGATAGTGTACACCGCGTAGTAGATTTCAAATATTTTAATTGCACTGAATTAATAGTATAGAACAGGTTAATCATAAACACTTATTATTACTAACTTTTATTAACAAACTTAAATAAACAATATTGTTTTCTTACAATCTACTAACTAAAACAATTAAGGAACTAAGAAAATTAAAAAAGGAAAAACTAAAAATGGAAGAAGCAGCTGGTGGGATAAGGATTATTGATAACCCTAAAGATTTATTAAACAGTACTAATAGACTTCGTGGCACGTAAAAGGATTAAGAGCCGAGAGTAAAACCTAAAACACTCATTGTTCTTAAAAAGCCAAAACCAGTATTTACAATAACGAACCTGAGAAAAGCACTGAAATGATAACTAACAATAAATAAAGAATGAATTTGCCCAATGGGCTATGGAGAGAGCTATGCTCGGAGTTCTCTAAGGGACAGGATTTGAAATGAGGTGATCTGACAGAGAACTAAAGTCTCGATATAGCTCTAAAGGTACGTTAAAGTGGCAGTGGGCTGGTCCCATCTGTCGGAGAGCCGATTACCATTGGGGCAGACGAGTTCTTGAGTGTAGACCGCGACTGGGCAAGTGTAGTGTGGGAAGCGCCCTGGATAGATGATCTGCGTAAGGTGACTGGCAATGACTTGAAGGGGAATTAAAATATCAACTTGCTGAGAGCCATGTAATCGACGGAGGGGTTGTTGTAGTTTTATCAAACGCCACCGATGTCAGTCCATTTGGGGTACACTGTGTTAAAATTAAACAAATCAGTCTGTATCTATTATAGGTATTATACCCAATAATGGATTGAAAGAATTGATACTTTGGTTGCACGAGATGTGATATAAGTTGACACGTTGCTAGCACAAGATGTTGACTACTCGAAAAGCAGCGTGAGATATGGAAACTTGCATTGGTATAATGTACCATCTTATGATGGAGTAATGATACTGTTGTAATATGGAACGAAACGCTACTCTTCTTTTATCTGTGGTAGATTAACCGCGCTTTTGTTACTTGACAGCTGTGAGAATAAATGGAAGAATCTGCTAAACTAAATCAGTCTTTTAATCAGTAATACTAATTTAACATGGTGGCAGCGGTGTAATTTCAATACAGAAACATTCAGTAGATAGTTGGTGATAATTCAGTCAGTAAAAGTTAGTCAGCAGTGTAGTTCAGCCAACAATGATAAATGAACAGACAAAAAACCCACAGGCACCTGAAAGGTTTTCAGTCAGGCCACCTGAAAGGTTTTCGTTTAACGCGCTGGAATGGAGCGCTTGGAGGAACAGGTTCTCACGATATATGAGTCTTGCCGGGAATGACGCGAAACCCGATAAAGATAAAGTAGATTGCTTGCTATATTGCATGGGAGAGAAAGCCGAAGATATCTTACTGCAGTTTGGTATGAAACACAGTTATGACGAATTGTTAATCACATTTAACAACTATTTTACACCAAAGAAAAACGTTATCTACGAGCGGTACAAATTTAATTCAAGGTCGCAAATGGAAAATGAAAATGTCGAAGAGTTTGTGACTGAGCTGTATAAATTAGCTGAACATTGTGAATTCGGCGTATTGAAGGAAGAACTTATTCGAGATAGAATAGTAATTGGTATCAAAGACAAGAAGACAAGCGAAAGACTTCAATTAAAGAATGATCTAGTTTTAAAAGATGCTATACTTATCAGCAAACAAGCAGAAGCTCAACAGGAGGAAAGCAAGCTGTGGAGTGGGAGGAACGGAGCTACCGAAATAAATAAAATTTGGAAGCAGCAGCCGCGCCAGCCTTATAAACAGTCGGATAGCTGTTGGTTCTGTGGCCGAGAGCGGCATCCTAGGGAGCAATGCATAGCATCAAAGGCTACTTGCCACAAATGTGGACGCATCGGGCACTTTGCTAAACTATGCAGGACAAAGTCGATGAGGAGAGTTGAAGAAGAAAAAAGTGAAGGAGCAGTTTTTGAGGTTAGTCTATGTGAAGGAAAACAGAAGTACAATATTGAAGTGAGTGTGTTTCAACATAAGACATTTATTGACAAAACAAACTTTTTGATTGATACAGGAGCAGATGTAACTGCGATTCCAGAGAGTGCTATTACAAAACAGTTAAAGTTGGTGAAATGTGAAGAAAAAATCAAAGGACCCGATGGCAGGAAATTAGATGTTAAAGGGACAGTTCAATTGAGATTAGAATATAAAAATAATGTGTATGAAGGTAAAGTGTATGTAATAAGCGGATTGAAGTGTGCCATTTTGGGTCGGCCGTCTATTGAGAGTATGAAAATCATTTCTATTTGTTCTTTGTTAGTACCAAGCCACACCAAGCCAATCAGTGATGTGTCTCAAGTAGCAGTGGAAAAAGAATTTCCTAATATCTTTAATGAGCTAGGGGTATTTAAGGGCCAGTTTCATATTAAATTGGTGGATAATCCACAACCATATGTACAGGCAACCGCTCGAAGTGTATCAATTCCACTGTTACCTAGAGTTAAAGAGGAATTAGATAAATTAGAAAATCTCGGTATAATAAGCCCTATAGAGGAGCCTACAGAATTTGTTTCGCCGATTGTGGTAGTCCTTAAGAATGATAAAGTTAGAATATGTGGAGACTATACTAAAGTAAATCAGAATATTTTAAGGCCAGTCTATCCAATTCCAAAGGTAGAAAATACATTAGGCAAGCTGAAAGGTGCTAAATATTTTTCAAAAATAGATGCCACATCTGGATTTCATCAAATTTTATTAGATGACTCTTCAAAAAAGCTTACTACAATCATCACACCGTTTGGGAGGTATATATATAATAGATTGCCCTTCGGGTTGAATTGTGCACCTGAATATTTTAGTATGAAGTTCTCAAATTTGTTTAAAGACTTGAAAATAGCTATACATATGGACGATATTCTCATCTATGAGGAAAGTATAGAAGAACATGACAGGATTTTGAGAGAAGTGTTAAGGAGATTGGACAATGAAGGTATAACTATTAATAGGAACAAATGCACATTTGGAGTGACAGAAATTAAATATCTAGGGCATGTAATAGATCAGACAGGGATCAGACCAGACCCAGGGCGAGTAGAAGCAATTGCAGGGTTCAAAACTCCATTGAATAAAAAAGAATTACTGCAATTTTTAGGCATGGTGAATTATGTAGGGCGGTTCATCTCAAACAAATCACATATCCTTTCACCACTGCATGCTTTATTGAAAGAAGATCATATGTTCTGCTGGGGATCATCCCAAGAGTTAGCATTCAGTCAAATTAAAGAAACTCTTAAATCGGCACCCACTCTGGCACATTTCAATCCATGCCACAAAGTAATTGTGTCTGCAGATAGTAGTTCATTTGGTCTCGGGGCAGCCTTGCTCCAAGAGGACAAGTTGGGTCAAAAGTCTGTAGTTGCTTATGCCAGCCGAACTCTCACTGACACCGAGAAGCACTATGCCCAAATAGAAAAAGAGGCTTTAGCACTGGTTTGGGCCGTTAACAAATTCAGAGACTATATAGTAGGAATTCATATAGAGTTACAGACAGATCACAAACCATTAATTCAAATATTGCAAACTAAACCTTTGGATGATCTTAGTCCACGGCTTTTGAGATTTAGATTAAAATTAATGCGGTTTGATTATGAGGTAAAATACATACCAGGCAAATGTTTAGCTGTGGCAGATGCACTCTCAAGGCATCCACTGTCCAGGACAGAAAATACAGACAATTGTAGCTTGATAGGATCAGAGATAAATATGTTTGTTCAAGATACAGTACCAGATGAGGCTTTATTAGCAGTCCAAACCGAGCAGGGCAATTGCACTGTCTGTGTCAAATTAAAAGAATATACTGTACGGGGATGGCCCAATAAAAACAAAATAGATGGATCTTTGAGAAATTATTATCAATACCGGCATAATTTTTCTATAGATACGGATCTGCTTTTATATAATTCAAGAATAGTTATACCCCAGCAAATGCAAAAAGAAATGTTGGAAAAAATACATCAAGGCCATTTAGGGATTTCAAAGTGCCGTGAACGCGCTAAACAATCAGTCTGGTGGCTTGGCCTGTCCAAACAAATTGAAGAATTGGTAAAAAGTTGTCCCAAGTGCATTGAGATGTACAGGAATCATAAAGAGGAAATGGTCATAGATAAAGTACCAGACAGGCCATGGCAAAAAATAGGTATAGACCTCTTTAAGTATAAAGAAGGGTGGTATTTAGTATTGATTGACTATTATTCTAGATTTCTAGAAATACTAAAATTAAAGGATTTAACTGAGGATACTGTAATACATAGATGTAAAGAGACCTTTTCTAGATATGGCATTCCTGAGACAGTTCGCTCGGATTGTGGTACTCAATTCAAAACAAAATTCAACTTATTTGCTAAAGAATACGGATTCAAATCAATTACTAGCAGCCCTTATTACCCTCAAAGTAATGGATTAGCCGAGTCTGGAGTGAAGATTGCTAAATCCCTTTTATCAAAAAATGATGATATTTATCTTGCCTTGCTTATTTATAGGAACACTCCTCTAGAATCTGGTTATAGCCCAGCAGAGCTAATGTTTAACCGCAAACTGAGAGATAATCTTCCTATTTTATCAAGTAAATTAAATGAGACAGTTATTATTGGGCATAAATTAAAAGAAGCAATTACAGAAAAGAAATATAAAGATGCATCTTATTACAACAGAAGGCACAGAACAAGTTATTTAGAAGAATTGAAAATTAATGATAGGGTTTGGGTAACTGATTTGAAGTTGTATGGTACTATTATTCACAAATGCAAAGAGCCACGCTCGTTTATTGTACAAACAGAGAGAGGCAATTTTAGACGGAATAGATGGCATTTAGTGATAGCTCGTCACTGGACCTTAGTGGACAGGGGGGATCCAGTTCAAGATGATTTAAATAGTTTTCCTGCAAGTCTTTTAGATGCTCGAGAAGAGGGTAAAGATTCAGAGCAGATAATTAAAAACCCAACTTCTGAGGTTAATGAAAATTTGGAAAGACGATCTGAAAGGCTTGTAAGAAGACCCCAGTATTTAGACGACTATGTGACGTAATAATAATTACTTTATTTTATAGTCTTTAAGAAATACCATTTGTTTTGCTTTATGTAATAGAGAGAGATGTTGTAATATGGAACGAAACGCTACTCTTCTTTTATCTGTGGTAGATTAACCGCGCTTTTGTTACTTGACAGCTGTGAGAATAAATGGAAGAATCTGCTAAACTAAATCAGTCTTTTAATCAGTAATACTAATTTAACAGATACCTCTCAGAAATTGAATAATGAGAGACAAGAACGGACAAATAACATCATTAGTTGAAGGTTGTGTGATTCGTGCAGATTCAATGCGGCTTTAGATATGATTCTGAAACCATGCTAATTTCTTGAGGTAAGTAACTGTGTATAACCAATAGGACAGGAGGCTAAGTAGAAGGGGCAAAGAATGTGCATAAGAATGAATTCATGCAATTACTGGTGCATCTCCCGCAATCCACTCCATATATTCGGAGTTGCTATTTCCTCGATATGTGCGGGGGAATTTGCACAGTGTTTCCACATTTGAAAAGTAGGCGTCCCTGACCCCTCAATAAGAGGGTAAGGCCAGATCTCTAATCGTACCCCATAAACGTCATCCAGGAGTGCCCAGTGTGTCTCATGTAGGCACTGATCCACTGAGTGGCAGATGATGGTATTAACGCGGCGTTACCCCCAACTCTCTGCAGCAGCTCTTGTGAGGTCCTTGCCAAACTGTCACTGTTTCTCCTGATAGAGTTGTCTAGGAGAGCCTGGCCTGGACCTGGAATTTATTACACAGAAGAATAAATTCAAGGTTTTTTCTTGCCTCAAAGCATGGTGTGAGCTAAAATATGAAATGTACAAGATCTTTTACCATTATTCGTTCTGTGCAATCTTCTGAAAGCGTCTAAAGCCTCCAGAACGTCAGCAACTAGGACTTCTGGATGCTCGAAGGCCAGGAAATGTCCTCCGAAGTCAAGCACCGTGGCGTTTATGAGATTTGGGTATTTCACCCTTAGGATAGTAGGCGACTGGTAGAGTTCGAATTTGGACTGAATCGCCCATGTTGGTACTGGTGTTGGTATTCTGGAAGTAAAGTTTTATGAGTGAGATATGAAGAGGACGTCTTTATAAACGTGACCGTTCATGGCTACCTTAAGCACGTAGTTCGCTTTGCGTTTCTGGGATCGAGGTTTCGAATTCTACCGGTATCAATAATCTACCATACACTTTTTAGTAAAGAAGCACATCGTAGAGAGAATTTCTACGACAAAAAATAAATTTGACGTCCATCAACCCACTAAGCCTAGTTAGTGGACTGGACACACACATCGCTGCATAGGCTATTTGAGTTTTGATTATGAAGGTGCGAGAAAAGGATCAATATTTTAAATGAAAAAAATGTCTAAATAACTTACGACTCAAGTCCCATAGCCAAATGTTTCTTATTAAACGTCTCCGCATAGAACCTCATCGCAGTGGTCATAGAATTAGGTGCCCAGTACAGCATCAGATTGTCAATGATCTGATCTTTGTCGAAGTTACTTATACCCCCGTCGCGAAGGTCTCTGGCTGGTGCTCCGCCGGTACCTACAGAGAACTTCTCCAAGATGTACGCAAGGAGACCGGCTGGAGAATCGGAAAGGCCAATACCTGGAGAAAGAAGTAGGATTATAAAATAACGAATACGGTATAAGGAATTCAGATTCGAAAGAAATATTGGCCCTAATCGCTACGGGCAAATTGATTGTTGATCTCGGAATAGGCTATCGTATCAGACTGTTAAAAGTCTTAGAAAAAACATACCTATCTTCGACGTCTTTACCTAAATTTACCGCAGCATCTCGCTAGTATCAGGAACTTAACAGTTTCACTTTCAGTTATCCTGCAGTCTTCATACACTTACTGCCAATATCGTCTTCATATACTTACTGCCATCACCAACCTACCTGCCCAGTGTGGTGTTTAAAGATTAACATCCCATTACTTTAGGAAGGGTCTGATTAGGATGTCATAAAAATGCTCCTAATTCATATTTATTTAGTTCTGGGATCATTTTCGGTCTTTCACTAACGCATCTTCTGCTATTCGCTGTTCTCCACAATCTTATTCCGACGCAATCGCAAAATGTAGTCCTCGCTCATTGCAAACCGAACTTACCCTGCACCTATTAATAACTCAAACTATGGTCGTATCGTCGTATCTTTCATACTTTTCTTTTTACCACGAATAAGAATTTTTAGTTTTCTAGCTTTTTCTAACTTTAACAAGTAACTTTTAGTGGGTTCTTATACACCTACCGACAGTATCAGGCTTAGTAGCCTGCTCAAGGAAGTAGCCGAATTCTTCTATCAGAAACTCAGCCTTCTCCCGCAGCGGGTACAGTCTGTCTGCAAGCGCCGGGTCAACGACCAGAGGTGGATCCAAGGCGCCGAGGACTTGGATGAACAATGCGGCTGGGGCCAGCGCAGTAGCCATGTTCGTGTGGAAACCAAGAACGTCCTGAAAGAACATTTTGCACAACGTGAATAAAAAACTGACGGTGGGCCTGATCCACAAGTTTCAAGTCGCTCAGCGAGCTATGGAGACAGCTATGCTCAGGGTTAGTTTGAGGGATATGATTCGTAATGAGGAGAGACGACGAAGAACGAAGGTCACCGGCCCAATAATACTGCCGCCCTTAGCATAACCAACGCACTTGCGTCGCGAGCAGTTTCGAGAAAACGGCGCCTAAAATTTTTTTCACCTTATCGAAACTAACAGATGTGGCGACCGCCACGCTTAAATTTTGCCGCGCTGAGATCTGCGCGCGCGAACACTAGCTGTCAAGATGATTTCAGAGTTTTCAGTTCAGAGATTCTCTCAAAACAAATTATGGAGTTTTTCCAGTGTGCTCCGATTGTAGTGTATTGTTATTGTTTACTTACACAAATAAACTATTTAATTAGGTAAAAGGATCGTTTTAATTAAGTACAACGTCTCCGACACCTAAACTGATTATTTTAATTATTTTAATATTATAGTAAGTACCTATTGACCGTGGCTTTTGTATGAATTATCTTTTTTGTATATTTAATTATTCTTTGATGAATATGATTAGTAAAGAGGTTGGGCATTTTGCACTTACGATGGTTATGCTTATCAAAAACCTGGAAAATAAACAATATCTCAGAAATTGGACCACTGATT
Source organism: Esperia sulphurella (assembly GCA_947086405.1). Lineage (NCBI taxonomy): Eukaryota > Metazoa > Arthropoda > Insecta > Lepidoptera > Oecophoridae > Esperia > Esperia sulphurella. The sequence continues at coordinate 959,163 of OX352280.1, forward strand.
CTTAAAGATCTCGTTGCGCTGATTCCGAATATGCTATTAACTCACTCAAAAATGTCGATTACGTTGGTTATGCTAAGGACGGCAGAATAGATTACAGGAGCTGATAATTTGCTTGCACGATGACACAGGCCTGGCTAGGAAAAGAAACTTATTAACTAGAACGATGAACTGGTGTCGTCTCTTTAACTTTTGAAGGTGAACTTATTAACAAGAACGATTAACAGGTAGGCTCTTTAATTTTTGAAGGTGACGGTAATGACGGCGGGTGATACTTTTACATATTCACCCAGGTGGTGTTTGCTGATCGATGAAGTAAAATACTGCATGTGTTCCATTGCAGTTCTGAAATCATCATCATCATCAGGTTATTTTTGTCTCCACTGCAGGAGCACAAAACCCTCTCTCATCTGCCGGAGACAGACGGAGGATTTGGCCTACACTCCCCGCGCTGGCCAGAAGGGGTGGGGGAGGCCTGACTGATGTTTTATAATGTATTCCCTTACTCGCCTTGTACGACATCCACGGGAAGAGTTGGAGTGGTCCTATTCTACTCTACCGAAAACCACACGGCACTGGAATTATCTAATAAATAAAATCGTAAACATCGCGTGTCTGTACATTGAAGATATTTGCAAAATTAAAAATTGGGGGGTCTAAGGATAAGTAACAGAACACATCTCGATCATTTTTGGAATTGTTGTCTGTTTGTCTGTGAGTTTGTGCGCGCATCACTTAAAAACTACCGAAACGATTTTGATGGACTTTTCACAGAAACACAGTACTTAATTCGGTGTAATATATATAGGCTTTATTTAATTGCAATCGGTTGACTCAATCAAAAGTTATGGACAATTTAAATTATCAAATACATATTAGATCAAATGCAAAAATTAAAGGGTAATTTCGACGCATGACGGATCGATAGCCTTTCATCATCATCATGTCAGCCCCTAGACGTCCTCTGCTGGACATAGACCTTTCCCAATGAACGCCACCACACACGGTCCTCCGCCCTCCGCATCCAGCCGATTCTGGCCACCTTCTTCAGGACGTCGGGTCGGTCCACCTGGCCGCGAGGCGTTCCACCCTGCGAGTGCCGAAGTCGTTGAGGGGGAGGGGGGGGGGGGGGGCATACCTGAGGATACAGTGTTGCCATGTAGCTGGCCGTGATCCCTCCGATGTCTCCAGCCTGGATGTAGAACTGCGGGTGCCCAAGTCTCCGCATCAGGTTCATCATTATGACTCCGATCTGGGATCCTCCGAGGCCAGTGCGGAAAGTTCCCTGGAACAAGGCATGCGATTTGTAAACATACATACATAATGCTCACGCCTTCCTCCCAGAGAGGTAGGCAGAGACGATGTATCGCCACTTTGCAAACTTTAAAAAGCGACGTTTCTTCGCCCACTTTCCGCCCCGTGATACCTTGAGTGATATTTGGAGTGGTGTGTGGCGAACACCATTGCCGTCTCCGTGTTGAGACAAATTGTAGTACCACGGTTAGCTAGGTAATTAACGTTCCACGTCGTCAGTCTTTAAAATAACTAACATAATTAACGCAGACTTAATCATCATCATCATCATCCTGAAATACGTCCACTGCTGACCATAAGCCTCTCCAATATAATGCTTCTTTTTGTGGCCTGTCTATTGGGGATTTGCCATAATCACCACGCTTGGCAGACAAATTGGTAATCGCAGTAATGATCTTAATATACACAGGAGAACGCTGCTGCCCATCCCTGGTGCATTCCTTTAGTCGTCTTGACGACACCCACCGGAAGGACCACCCGACATACTTACAAACTTCGCCTAATTATAATTACATTACTTTGTAAAGAACCATTACAAGATAGTGTGATAGCGTTCATTAAGGAAGGTCTATGTCCAGCAGAGGACGTCTAATATAAAAATTATGATGAGGGAAATGTAGGGATTTCAAAACTTACCTGCAACATGATTTCAAGTTTAGAAAAACCTCGAAATGTCGGAAATTGTAACGTTAAAATCAACGGATGCAAGCGCTTAGTGCAGACACTTAAGAAATAAGTCGTTCTCAGATTAAGGTGTAGCCAATTTAATGTTTGAAATGTGGGCCATTGTCTGAACAATGCGACGATTACCCCAGCATTGACAACATAGAGACCGTAGCATGATTTTATTTTAAGTATCCAATTAATTATCCTCCTGTCAACGACCACTCTTGGATATACGGGTTGCCATCCGTCCGGGCTACCCCGGATTTGTCTTACTTATTTGCGTCCGGGGAGTGTCCGGGCGTTTTCTCTTGTAGTCCGGGTTTTAAAGTTCTCAAGTCACCGTTCGCAAATAAATAAGAAGTTTATTTATAACGATCTCTATGTACTACCAGATGGAGCGTTCCAAACAATCGCTCTGTTCCACGCAAGTAGAGACAACTCTTTCACATTCACAATGAAACTTGTGCAGTTACTACGCAGAACATTTAATTATTACTGAATATTGACGCTACGGTTAAATAATGTCAAACTAAGGATAAGTTTCAATCATTTTTGAGGTTGGGGGTTGGGGTTGGGGTTGGGGTTGGGGTTGGGGTTGGGGTTGGGGTTGGAGTTGGAGTTGGGGTTGGAGTTGGGGTTGGGATTGGGAGTGGAAGTGAGATAGGGAGCGGAAGTGGGAACGGGAGCGGATTCTGTAGTCCACGCGAGCGGAGCCGCGGGCACAGCTAGTAAGTAATATAATACGTTAGCAGTGGGCTGCTAAAAGAACGTGTAGGGGCGACAGTCAGTATAATAAAAGACATACTTACATCAGAATATCCATATCCGGGTAATGCAGGTACCACGGCTTCGACAGCAAAGTCTTTTCCGTTTGGGTATCTTGTGATTAGGGAGATGCACTCGTAGAACTCTCGGATGGAGCCGGGCCAGCCGTGCATCATGAGAAGTGGCACCACCTCCACTCCTGGAGGCACCTGGAACCGGGGTGAAAGAAATTTTAATCAGTATACTACATGTTCTGGAGTGGAGACCGCGGATCGGCACGCGAAGGGTGGGACGACCGATGACCTGAAGAAGGTGGCCGGAGGCGGCTGGCTGCGGAGGGTGGAGGAACGGGTGTGGTGGAGTTCATTGGGGAAGCCCTATGTCCAAAAGTGGACGTCTAAGGGCTGATATGATGTTCTAGTTTTTTTTTCTAGTACAAAGCTTTTGTCGCCTTCTGTCTATGCGGAGAATAACTCAAAAACTACTGGACTAGATCATCCAAAGACCTTTATTAATAGAACACAAAGATTATAGATAAATCTATACATACAACTTGTTCTACTGCATGCCAGTTGAAGCAATCTTATAGCAGCTCCCCAGGAGATCCCCCGGTAACCCTCAGGAGATTCCCTTAATCCGAAAGAACTTACTTGCGGTCTAACCCAGATGAACTGTATATCTAGGCCTTGTATATTGGTCTTGAACATCGGGAACTGGTTCAGGAACCTCTCCCGTTCCGCAAAGGGGTACTGCTCAGCCCAGTACTGGAGCCACTCCTCAATGATTTCACTATTGAAGCCGTATCTGAACCCTACGCCTTGTAGCGGAGGGGTGAAGGGTCTGTGGTTCCTGAGTCGGTTTCTCAGATCTTGGATCAGCTGGAAGAAGTGGATTAAGTTGAGATTCTGATTGACATGAAAGGCTAACTGGCAGAGTCAACCCAAGAACAATTCAAAGGCAATAAGTAGGTAGGTAGATGAGAAGAACCGAGTATCGGGTTCAGTGGCGCACCTTGGGAGAAGCCTATGTCCAACAGTGGACTCTTTCGGGCTGATGATGAAGTAGGTAGCAATCATCAGCCGAAATACGTCCACTGCTGAACATAAGCCTTCCAAAGATAATGCACTTTTGGTGGGCTGTCCATTGGGGGATTTGCCATAATAACCACGCTGGGCAGGCGGATTGGTGATCGCAGTAATAGCACGCTGCTGACAAACGCCCGACTCTGGTGCAATTCCTTTAATCACCTTGACGATACCCACGGGAAGATTGAGGGTGGCCCTATTCTAAGCCGGAAATCACTCGGCAAATAAGTAGGTATATTTCTTCTTAACATTATTTGATAAGGAGATAGAGTAGTCTAAAAAGAACAACAAGAAAGCAGATAATTAAACAGATGATTAGATTACCTGTTCATCAAACCTGATTTGAAAGGGTCTGATGCTAGTGTCCTGACGACCTCTCGTTTCCGGAGGCCCCCACCATTCTTCAGGGTCCAGGTACGGGAGCTTTGAAGAGCTTTGTCCGAAATTGAAACTAGACAGATTGAAGTTCAGGGCAGTTACTTGGTAAAATACGGTTATGACCAAAACAAGAAGGTTGAGTTGTTTCATGATCTGAAAATGGTATTAAATATAAAATGATAAATAAATAAAATAAAATAAAAGAGAATTTATTCAACGACATCATTCAGTTCAATAATTAAGTATTTATAAGTAGTACGTATAGTCAGATAAATTGGTCGATGCCTCAACGAAACGCTGCTTCGCCATTATGATTATACATCGCTAAAATCGAAGCTATAGAAAAAGAAGTGGTAATTTAATATGGTATTAAATATATCACCACTCTTCTAGAAGGCCATCTGGAGGAAAATACTCCTAAACTCACTCAAAGGAAACATTCCTTTATTTTTAGAAGTAATTAAAACTGGTTTCAAAAAATTTTGAAAATTTTCATACGTCGGTTGGGAATCGAAGTGACAGAAATGAGAAAAAATTACAACCTGTGCTTTTATGGCATCAATCGATAGAGTCAATCATAAGCATCAAATCTCTCTAATATTGTTGGTCCTATAAAAGTACAGGATGCAATTATTTTAAACACTTTTCCCAATTAAAAAAAATCTAATGCAGTTTTACTTACTGTTAAATTAATGATTTGCCTAAAATTTGCTACCTCTAATATTTAGGGTACTTTCCCCCCAGATGGCGTTTGATATTTCCACTCTTTATATTTTCTACTATGGACAGTAGGTCTACGCCCACAACTTATTTAAACACCTTGCTTTATAAAAATACGTAATGAATACTATCATCAGCCTAAATACGTCCACTGCAAAACATAAGCCTGCTCAATAGAATGCCACTTTTGGTGTGCTGTCCATTAAGGGATTTTCCATAACCACAACGCTTGGCAGGCATATTAGTGATCGCAGTAAAGATCTTAATTGTAGAGAACGCTCCGTCCCTGGTGCAATCTCTTAGTCGCCTCGACGATACCTACGGGAAGATTGGGGGTGGCCCTATTCTAAGCCGGGAACCACACGGCGGAACATTCATATCCTATTACTTTGCCGTGTGGTTTCCGGTAGAGTAGAATAGGACCACTCCAACTCTTCCCGTGGATGTCGTACAAGGTGACTGAGGGAATACATTATAAAACATCAATCAGGCCTCCCCAGCCCGTCTGGCCAGCGCGGGGAGTGTAGGCCAAATCCTCCGTCTGTCTCCGGCTGATGAGAGAGGGTTGTGCTTCTGCAGTGGAGACAAAAATAACCTGATGATGATGATGATATCGAAAAAATTCGCTATCGCGTCTGTCTGATCTAGTTAATTACGGTATAAATGACGTTGATCATTTGTGTTTATTTGAAGCCTTATAAGCTATCTAAAACAAAATTATTCTCACCAATCATTTAAACAAAAACTATCACAAAAGTAAAGCAGATTTTACTTATATCACAATCTTATTTTTTAAACACTTTATTTTATTTATAAATATAATGTAAATTGTTTACGTTTAAAAATATCTTTATACTTATTTACCATTAAAACACTCAAACTATTATACAAAATAATATATAAAGAATACGACGGTCGTGTTGTCTGCTCTGAGTTAATATATGTTGTGTTGTACGTCTTGGTCTGTTTCTTATAAGTTATAATAGACGTACATACTGCACGTACTTTCAAAGAGTCTGCGTATGACGCTTCTAAAGGCTTCCTTTCGATATAAAGTTGCGTCTACATAATCATTTTATTTCAACCTTTTGTGACATTCAAAACACTTGACATTGTTTTGTTTACATTTCATTTTATGTTTATTTTACACACGGCTAGAGTCTGTAAACACATGGCAAAGATGGTACACTGAGAAAAAAATAAGTAGCCCTCCTACTTACGTAAGGATAAAAATATACCACTATTACATAAGTAGCCGCCCCCATTATAAATGGTGTCACCTACAACTGATTCAGTAGCCAGCCACATTACTAAGTAACCAAACTACTTAATAATGTGGCCGGCACACCATTTATAATGGGGGCGGCTACTTATGTAATAGTGGTATATTTTTATCCTTACGTAAGTAGGAGGGCTACTTATTTTTTTCTCAGAGTAGTTTGGTAGATTAGGTAGATGGTAGTTTCTATTATAAGATTAAGTTACATTGTAAAACAATACAAAATAAAATTTGCATTTGTGCCGTTCGGCGTCGAGACTCTGGGCCCCTGGGGGCCAGAGGCTCTTTTACTAGCTAGAGACCTTTCAACGCCCCTCATCGAAGCTCCGGGAGACCGTAGAGCTGGCAGCTTCTTCTTATCTTATCTTCTTAGGAGGCCAGGAAGACTTGGCGAAACTTCGACCCTTCAGGATCTTTTGTGCCAAACTCCTGACCACCGACGGTGCCCCAAGCCGATTTGGTGGACTTCACACACGCCTCAGAATTCCTTCTTCGGCGTATGCAGGTTTCCTTACGATGTTTTCCTTCACCGAAAAGCCTGTGGTATTATAAACAAACCGTACTTAAGTTTCGTAAAACTCATTGATACGGGCAGGGTTTGAACCCACGACCTCATGAACGTGAGGCGAGTGCACAACCAACCGGCTACCACGGCTCTCGGCAGCTTCTTCGCCCAAAGAATCAGCTTGGCGATTCAGAGGGGGAACGCTGCCAGTATATTGGGAACCCTGCCCGGGTGCGGTGCGTTGGAAGACATTTTAATTTATAATTATTTCGTGTTATTGTTTATTTATAATTATGTACAAATATGTATGACCAATAAAAATGTATGTACAGTTAAAAAATATATATATCAATAGATAAGTATTATCACCTCCCAATCAAATACACTTCAGTTTATCATAAAAATATGTCTTACCACTGTTGCCCGAGACTTTTAACATCACAAATTATTATGTATTTCCCGTAGGAATGGGATGTTTTATCGGGATAAAATTATCCTATGTCCTATTCCAGGACCTAACCTATATGTGTGCCAAGTTTCATACCGATCCGTCCAGTGGTTGAAGCGTGATTGAGTAACAACATCCAAATGTCCGAACTTTCGCATTTATAATATTAATAGGAAGTAGGATAAATGCAAAAGTTAGAATGTTTGGATGTTTGTTACTCAATCACGCTTCAACCACTGGACGGATCAAGATGAAACTTGGCACACATATATGTTAAATCCTGGAATAGAACATAGGAAAGTCTTTGTCCCGAAAATGTCGTTCCTACGGGAAACCAAATTAATCAATATGAATGTCATTTTTGAGGTTTTAACGGACGTTGATTACGAAATGATCTCTATTTTGGAATTCAAGATGTGTAAATATGGAAACCTACGCGGACGAAGTTGCGGACAAAAGCTAGTGACAAATAAACCGCATTTAACTTCCGGAAATCTCATTTAACTGGCCCGGATTGAACGCTCGACCTACGAACGTAGGGTGAACGCACTTCTAACTACGCTACGATACTTATTCACATTGTATAAGTGTAAATTAATTAATTAACTGTGTTTATTTTTATATAACAATGAAACATAATTTTTTCATGCAATAGTTTGAAGATGTAACATGTGCTCGTCACGTGTTGAAAGCTGAGGAACCTTTTCATTCCGCCAATATACATTGTCATCATGTATTTTGTTTTATACGTCATCATGTTAGCCCTTAGACGTCCACTGCTGGACATATGCCTTCCCCAATGAACCAGCCACGTCACGAACACCGGAAGCCTAAGGGCATTCAAGACAGATCAAACGCTGGCTTATCGAGCACGCGTTTTACAGTTTGGACGAATTTTATACATTGAAAACTGAAAAAGTATTTTTATTTATTTTTAATTTTAAGAATTTGTTCACATTCCTATTATTCACATTGAATTTTAATTTTAATATTATTCATTTAAATTATGAATAAAGATAGTGTTGGCTACTGGCTGGTTTTTATATGCTTTTATACTGCTTTTGTTTTGATAAAGATATTATGACATTATTGGACAATTTTAATATACAGAAATACACGTCTTTTTCAGATAGTATTGAAAATTATGAATAAAGAATTTGTATTTGAACACCACCACACCCAGTCCTTTATACTTATGGTATTTATAGGTCGAAAACTTTATAAATCGGAGTTTTAATTAAACGATAAACGATTAATCTTAGTTATCGCTTAAACTATTTTAATATACCTAAGAGTATTTACGTATTTGAGTATTAAACGTGGACACTGACGGTGGGCCTGATCCACAAGTTTCAAGTCGCGCAGCGAGCTATGGAGAGGGCTATGCTCGGGGTTTGTTTGAAGGATATGATTCGTAATGAAGAGATCCGACGAAGAACGAAGGTGACCGACATAGCCGAAAGGATTAGCAGGCTGAAGTGGCAGTGGGCGGGCCACATCTGTCGCAGAACCGACGGCCGTTGGGGCAGATGAGTTCTGAAGTGGAGACCACGGATTGGCACGCGCAGGGTGGGACGCCCCGCCGCCAGATGGACCGACGACCTAAAGAAGGTGGCCGGAAGCGGCTGGATGCGGAGGGCGGAGGACCGGGTGTGGTGGCGTTCATTGGGGAAAGCCTATGTCCAGTAGTGGACGTCTAAAGGCTGACATGATGAAGAGTATTTACTATGTATGAAGGAAGGAAGAGCGGGGCTTCTTAACACAAGCTTTTACGCTTAAAAAGAAGTCCCAGCCCGTTATATCTATTGTATAATAATGTTAAAACAATAAATATTTTTGATTTTTGATATCTTTCATCATCAGCATTATCAGGTTATTTTGGTCTCCACTGCAGGAGCACAACCCTCTCTCATCTGCCGGAGACAGACGGAGGATTTGGGCTACACTCCCCGCGCTGGCCAGGCGGGTTGGGGAGGCCTGATTGATGTTTTATAATGTATTCCCTTAGTCGCCTTGTACGACATCCACGGGAAGAATTGGAGTGGTCCTATTCTACTCTACCGGATGACCTCACGGCAAATCTTTATATAATTTGATATCTTTACTTTTCTCTAATTTAGGGTTATGTCTAGATGTTCCATAACAAATATCTTATTTTGTGTACTTCAATATGAACAAGTCTTAAAGGAAGTACATAATGTGTTTCAAATAAATTTGTGAGAAAAAGCCTATTGTAAGAAGAGTGGATTTGTCAAAATTCATCATGACCACGCGCATTTGAAAAGCTAGTCGACAAACAATCTTTTGACCTGTGAATAGGAATCATTTTGATGTTTTGTGTGGTTGGATGGTACTTACTTTTCTCTATGACGACACGATTGATAGTACTTAATGATGACCGTTTCATAATAAAATGGGCGATGTGTAACCTCATGGGATTATGTTGTATGAGTTCAGAGGCAACGCTAAACAAATCGCAACGTCTGTGGGAGGAAAACGCAATTCCCATTTCGTAATCGATTATGAATTGGGAACTAATTTCCCATTTCGTAGCTATTTATGAAATTTGCTAATAAAAATGAAATACGCGATTCCCATTGCATCCCATTTCGTAGCCAGTTATGAAATGTGGTCACCAATGGACGACACAATTCCTATTCCGTAATCGATTATGGAATTTCCCATTTCGTAGTAAGTTATGAGTTGCCAAATGCGACAAAAGGATCCTTTCCACATATCCCTACTGGTCTGTCCCTACTAGTAGGGAAGAACGAAATTTTTTTCCACTCTTTTCTACTAGGAAATAAATACATGGAAATTATACTTCCACGTCAGCCTTAAAAATTGGGAGTTAGAACAGTTTAGGACAGAGATAAGCAATAGTATATGAAAGCAATAAGTAATAGTAAAACACCAACATAATATTATTTTGAACTAGCTGTGCCCGCGGCTCCGCTTGCGTAGACTACAGAATTAAATAAAGTTGAAAATTATTAAGTGTTAATTCCCTTACATGACCAATATTCACGTCTATCTATATATCTATCTGCAGTGTGGCAGAATGACTTAGATTTATTCTGGATGAGCATTCCTAGATTGAAACAAATTCTAAGTGCTAAATTCTTTCGTAAGAGCCTGAAATATTCCTTTGTTGTATTTATATTATGTATTTATTTTAATCAATTTGTCTCTGTTAGTGTTGATTTCAGTTGTAGTTTGCTGCTTGTATTGTGTATGTATGTATTTTTTTTAATATATTTGAACCATTAGTTTATTATGAATATTAATTATTATTTAATTTATTTCTAGAAGTGGAAACTTTTAATTGGCTCTTTTTTGCTATATGTGTAATGTACTTAGTTATAATAGCTGCAAGTTTTCTTAAAATAAAATAAATAATAAATAAAATGAAGAAAAAAAGTTGGCATACTCATTTGATTTCGTAATGGTGACTCGAGTATAAAGTAAAAGTTCATTGTAACAGTGACGCGGCAATTTTTGGACTATCACTGACCTATCGCTGATCACGTGATACAAAGAAGGAAGCAGACGTACTTTTTCGTCCCAAAGCATATTATTCCGCCTCCGAATTCTTTAATGATAAATTTAATGTATACGCTTCTACAACAAACTACCAGAGGAAATCTTAAATATGACGGACAGAAAGTTTAAGATTCACATTAAAAAACAACTTTGTAAGAAAGCCTATTATAAAGTAAACGATTATTTGAATGACAAAGATGCCTGGTACTAATGTTAATCCAGCGTCGCAAATCTTTATTAATTGTATGCAAACTTGATTTTTAAAAGATGTGTTGCGTGAAGTTTGTTGCGCCGTTTCTTCTTCACAACGCTAACACCTACCTAGGAAGCGGTAGTCGATAAAAAAATGACGTGTATAAATGTACCAAGTGTACTCATATGCAATAAATGATTTTGACTTTGACTTTAACTTAGAAATAACTAATTAATGACCCGAGTTACTAATGCGTTACGTTTTTCTATAATTTATTATGATTTCATGACATTTTCATTTGAATTACGTTCCCACATATTTGACTGTTTTATTTTGTTTTGTGTAAAGCATATTGTATGCCATCAGGCAGATTATAGATATAGGACAATATTAACACATTAAAAACTGTATTATGAATAACCTATAATCAACAATAAATATTTCATTTCGTATCCAAATTTCGTACCCGGCTTACCCATATGGGAAATGTAACTTCTCAGTTCAAAGCCAGTTACAGAATGGGACTCCTTCGTTCCACAGTGCTCTAGAAGTTACTTGGTCTGTTATAATACTCTTTGGTTATTGACTAGGGTTATTAACGTTTGGTGAAAAAAATCCTTGAAATCGATTCAGGAAAAAGTAGCTGCATTTCGTTTCTATTATATTATATTATATTATATGAGTTTGCGGATTCGAATTCCGCTAGGGGCAAATGTTCGTATGATGAATATGAATGTTAGTAACCAAGTCTTGGATGTTTATATTTTTATTATTATTTAAGTATGTGTATCCGTTATATAGTACCATACAGTCTGCCTAGTTTGGGACTGGATAATTGGTGTGAATGTCTGAGATATTTATATTTTATATTTACATTATATTTTTCCGCCTGTAGAGAAAGAATAAAAATCACTATTGTAGTCAAATGAATGAATTGTCATGCCGTGTGGTTTCCGGTAGAGTAGAATAGGACCACTCCAACTCTTCCCGTGGATGTCGTACAAGGCGACTAAGGGAATACATTATAGAACATCAGTCAAGCCTCCCCAACCCGTCTGGCCAGCGTGGGGAGTGTAGGACAAATCCTCCGTCTGCCTCCGGCAGATGAGAGAGGGTTGTGCTCCTGCAGTGGAGACAAAAATAACCTGATGATGATGAATGAATTGTGACCAGCCCACTGCCACTTCAACGTATACAAATATATTGAGCTTATGTCGATGACTTTAGTTCTCTGGCAGACACCCATTTCTAATCCTGTCCTTTAGAGAAACTCCGAGCATAGCTCTTTCCATACCCGCTGAGTGACTTTGAGTCTTCGGACTAGTCGACACTGAGTCGACGTTTCATGTATTTACGCGTGTCTATCCCAGATATCTATGTGGACTAAGGAATTCATTCGCTCAAAGCATGTTGCTCTATAGATTCATCATCAGCCGAAATACATCGAAGCCTCCCCAATAGAATGATACTTTTGGTGGACTGTCCACTAGGAGATTTGCCATAATCACCACGCTTGGTAGGCGGATTGGTGATCGTAGTAATGATTTTAATGTGCACAGGAGAACGCTGCTGCCCGTCCCTGGTGCAATCCTTTAGTCGCCTCGACGACACCAATGGGAAGATTGGAGGTGGCCGTATTCTAAGCCGGGAACCACACGGCGATTTTTTGCCACGCATTACAAATATTTTATACTAGCTGTGCCCACGGCTCCGCTCGCGTGAACTACAGAATCCGCCCCCATTCCCACTTCCGCTCCCGTTCTCTTCCCACTTCTACTTCCACTCCCACTCAGACTCGAGACTCTTAATATCCCAATCCCAACCCCAACCTCAACCCCATCCCTGTCCCCAAAAAAATAATTTCACTCAATTCCATACGCGCCGCGCCGTTCGCCGCGCCGGCCGTTGACCTCGCCCATATGATGAATATACTTGTACGTTCGAGAAATATTGCATTTTTTTTATCAAAATTTTCGTAAATAAGAGATGATTTTTTCATGAATGATTTCTAAATGTGATACTGAGTTACTGGAAGAAATATTTACAGTTATTATTATCATCCGATCTAATGGCTTCTAGAAAAATTTACTTTATTAATATCTCAGGTTCTAAGTGGCGTAATAACGCCGCAAATAATATTTAATATATATATATTATTTATAAAAGAATATTTTTGTACCATTCCACGAACAGGACCTACATTGCTGGTGTTACAAATTATTTACACTTCTTTTTCTTCCGTACGCAGACGGTTAAAAAAATCAATACGTTATTCAATTTGTCTCTTCAACCAAAAAGGCAATAAAAATTAAATCACCCCTTACAACAACCGATCGACTAAGCTAATATTTAACACCCTCTAAATACCCAACATATACAAACGTCATTCTAATACGACGCGTCATCAATTTTGCACCTCAATGCTTTGGAATAAGATTTATTATCCCCTGAAACGAATAACGGTTTCACTGGCAATTTGTAATGAAAATTCGACCTAGTTACGGGGTCTTAAAGCACAAAATTACTTGTCGTTATTTTCTGAAACGCTGTGTAGAAGGAGGAATGTTAGAGCAGGCGTGTGTTTTGCAGATAAGAGGTAAGGGTATGGTGTCTTTGATAGCGGGTTCATTGTGTACATCTAATAGGGTAGGGCTGCAGTACTGCAGTGATATGTACATGCCTGATCCGACGAAATGATACAAATGTGCCCACTTTTGGACTTTATAATAAAACAAATAGAGACGATTATTAATTGTCGGCGAACAATTCGCCGGTCTAATAATATACAGTTATATTTTTATTAATTACTTTTTTTACAGGTCAGATCAAATTAGTCTCGTCGCCAGGTCTCCGCTGACCCTACATTTACGGATAACGACCTCTTACAACAAACAGTGCTTAAAATGACCACCCCTTAAAATTACCTCTTCTTAAAATAACTTAAAATAACCACCTCTTAAAATGACCACCCCTTAAAATGACCTCTTCAAAAAGTGCCTCTTTTTAAAATGACCTCTTCAAAAAAGGCCACTTCTTAAAATGATCTCTTAAATGACCACCCCTTAAAATGACCTCTTAAAAAAGGCCACTTCTTAAAATGATCTCTTAAATGACCACCCCTTAAAATGACCTCTTAAAAAAAGGCCACTTCTTAAAATGATCTCTTAAATGACCACCCCTTAAAATGACCTCTTAAAAAAAGGCCACTTCTTAAAATGATCTCTTAAATGACCACCCCTTAAAATGACCTCTTAAAAAAAGGCCACTTCTTAAAATGATCTCTTAAATGACCACCCCTTAAAATGACCTCTTAAAAAAAGGGTCACTTCTTAAAATGATCTCTTAAATGACCACCCCTTAAAATGACCTCTTAAAAAAAAGGGTCACTTCTTAAAATGATCTCTTAAATGACCACCCCTTAAAATGACCTCTTAAAAAAAGGCCACTTCTTAAAATTATCTCTTAAATTACCACCCCTTAAAAGGACCTCTTTTTAAAATGACTTAAAGTTGAATTTGTAAATATTATTATGCTGAGACATACGGACAGACAATCAGATATGGCGAAATTACAAAGGTGCCATTTGTGCACGGAATCTTAAAAATGTGGAATTCCAAAAGACATGATCAGAGGCATGTCTTCCGTCGGATCATGTCCTTTTATGATCCTGCGAAAGAAAACGAAATTTCCCCTCTTGCTGATATCTATACAGATAAGGGATTTATCTTTCTTTTTTAATTAACAAGTTAACAACTTGAACATTTTCGGTAATAAATTCTGATAACTGTGAAATCTGAGGGTTACTTATCTAAGTAATTATAACTTATTACACTTTTGAGTTACGGTGATTATAGCGTGAATTTCTTTTCGAACACCAAGCCTTCTTTGAAGAAGAAGGCTTCTTTCTTGTTGATACTCCTATCAGAGAGTAATCAGAGAATCTAATAAATAAAAACGTTAACTTCGCGTGTCTGTACATTGAAGATATTTGCAAAAAAAAATGGGGGTACTAAGGATAAGTTAAATTATGCAATTTGCTATTTACATACTTATATTTTTTTTTCACTATTTATTTTCACTATAATGTGCACTGCTGTCTATTTGCTTTGACTTGTCTCTTTCACCCAAAGGTTTATTGGAAGAAAACTCTTACAGAGTTAAGTGCGCCTTTGTACATCTTGTGTTTAAATGAGTTGTGTGACTTGTGTTTGTGTACAATAAAGTACAATTAAATAGTAACAGAATACATTTCGATAATTTTTGGATTTTTTGTCTGTTAACTTAAAAATTACTGAATCGATGATGACGGACTTTTCATAGAGACATAGTGTTTAATTCGGTTTAACATATAGGCTTTATTTCATTGCAATCGGCCAACGATCTCTATGTGCTTACTAGATGGAGCGAACCAATCAATCGCTCTGTTCCGAGCAACTGCGGCTCCAGGATAAATAGCGTTAATATCCTACTAATATTATAAATGCGAAAGTTTGTAAGTATGGATGGATGTTTGTTACTCTTTCACGCTTCAACCACTGGATGGATCGTGATGAAACTTGGTACACATATAGGTTAGGTTCTGGAATAGGACATATGGTAGTTTTATCCCGAAAAAAAGCCTGTTCCTACGGGAAAACATAATAATTTGTGATTTTAAGTTGTTGCGGACGAAGTTGCGGGCAACAGCTAGTTTAGTAAATAATTAAATGTTCTGCGTAGTAACTGCACAAGTGTCAAAGTGAATGTGAACGGGGTGCGGCGAGGAACGAGGAGCCGCAGTTGCGTGGAACAGAGCGATTGTTTGGTTCGCTTCATTTAGTAACTATGCATGGACATCGTTGGAATCGGTCCGCTAAAGTTATGCGAATTTATAGTTTTCGAAAACTCGCATACGCTGCATTAGTATACAACAAAGAAGTGTTAGAATATATAGAACTACATTTAGCCGTCTGGTTTCCGGTAGAGTAGAATAGGACCACTCCAACTCCTCCCGTGGATGTCGTACAAGGCGACGGAGGGAATACATTATAAAACATCAATCAGGCCTCCCCGACCCGTCTGGCCAGCGCGGGGAGTGTAGGCCAAATCCTCCGTCTGTCTCCGGCAGATGAGAGAGGGTTGTGCTCCTGCAGTGGAGACAAAAATAACCTGATGATGATGACATTTTGAGCTGGTGGGTCGGAGCGGGAGCGGGAGCGGGAGTCCACTCCCACGCGACAATATAACTTTTAGTGGGCTGTCCATTGGGGGATTTGCCATAATCACAGCAGGCGGAATGGTGATCGCAGTAATGATCTTAATATACCTACACAGGAAAACGCTGCTGCCCGTCCCTGGTGCAATCCTTTAGTCGCTTTGACGGCCACCCACAGTATTCTAAGCCGGGAACAGGAATTGATCAGGAACTAGCTAAGAGATTATTAATCAAGTATCTATCGGTCGGTAGAAACGATTGAAAACAAACAATTTCAAACCTAGATAAGTAAGTATTTATAAAAAAAGCGGCCAAGTGCGAGTCGGACTCGCCCATGAAGGATTCCGTAGCAGCAAGTAACATAATATAAAAGTTATTGTAGTTCGTTTGATCGATGTTTTAATAATAGTATTGTTGTTTACGATTTATGACGTATTAAAAAAAAACTACTTACTAGATCTCGTTCAAACCAATTTTCGGTGGAAGTTTGCATGGCAATGTACATCATATATATTTTTTAGTTTTATCATTCTCTTATTTTTGAAGTTCCTGTAACGGGGGGACACACACATTTTACCACTTTGGATGTGTCTCTCGCGCAAACTATTCAGTTTAGTAAAAATTATATTAGAAACCTCAATATCATTTTTAAAGACCTATCCATAGATGCCCCACCCCACACGTATGGGTTTGATGAAAAAAAAAACATTTGAGTTTCAGTTCTAAGTATGGGGAACCCCCAAAATTTATTGTTTTTTTTTCTATTTTTGTGTGAAAATCTTAATGCGGTTCACAGAATACATCTACTTACCAAGTTTCAACAGTATAGTTCTTATAGTTCCGGAATAAAGTGGCTGTGACATACGGACGGACAGACAGACAGACAGACATGACGAATCCATAAAGGTTCCGTTTTTTGCCATTTGGCTACGGAACCCTAAAAACTGAAATGTCAAGTGCATTTATTTCAAAACAGATTTTTCGTGATTTCATTGCTAAAAGCAAAGAATGGTGATCGCGTAATGGAAATTAAATTAAAAATTTGTTAAACTGTGACCTACGGGGTTGGACGGCCAATGAACGTTTTCATGCACTGCACCGTATCTGAAACGCCTAGCGACATCTATTGACGAACATAGGTAAGCCTAGAAGATACCATCATTCAGCTTGTTCTGACTGTAATTATCAACAGCGACATCTTTACATTTGTGCGGAACTAAATGATTGGCTAAGAGTGGTTCGTTCACGAATTAGTTCTGAAAAATAATAAGAGATGTCACTATAAAGCAACTAATATTATAATTATATTCTAGGTACCATTAGTAATTATCAATAGTGTTCCGTTTTCTATTGTCCTATCCTTGTTTAATTCCCATAGCACAGGAGAAATTCCTAGTTTTAGATTAGACAAGTGTATGTATATGTATGTAATATTAAAAAACATTTAATAACATACACAAATATATAAGTGCATTTAAATTTATAGCTATAAGCTACGAGTATCTTACTTTATGGTAATCTTATTCGCACTACCATGGCTACATTGAGTTGAATTATTTCGTTCAGTACACGTACGCCGCAGTACGTTAAATATTTTATTTGTCTTTGAAAGTAGTTAAATGGATACTTAATGTTAATGTTTTAATAATCTACATTAAATGAGCTTTCTAACAGTATTTTTTTCATATCAAGTTTCATATATAAATTTGAAAATACAAGGGTTTATTTGCCTAAATTTACTACTTAATAATTATTTTAGGTATTTCGTCATATTTTACCACGAAACCCTACAAAACTGGTATTAAAAATGAACTGGCCATCGTCGATTTACCAGATAACGACACCAAACTTAACTCGGAAGTCAAAATACATACGCTAGATTTTTTTCTGAGTGCAGGGAGTTCGGTACTTCGACTCCCCTCCCCCCGCACCTGTCGCGGAGTTACGTCTGCCTACCAGGCGTTTAGCGCTCAGCTTGACGTGTATGACATCCACCAAGTGGCATTGCTCTACTCAAAATTGTAAACCTCTCCATACAAACGTTCCCAATAGAAAACGGACTACAGCGACATCTTTGTTTTTTGCGCAAATAAACGATCAGCTAAGTGTGTTTTATCAACGATTAAGTTCTGCAAAACACTAACAGATGTCGTTGTTCGAAAATGTGTTTATATATTTTTCGTAAGAAATAAAACACCAAATATAACAAATCATCTAATCTTCATTTATCTTAGGCATTTTTCAGCAATTACATAAAACCATCTAGAAGTATAATAAATTATTTTATTCGTTTTAAACAAGAAAATACAGTATTCAAATTTATTTTCAGTAAATAAGACATTATTGTCATTAATTTTCTCTTGACACACATTATTTCTACAGTTAAAGTGAATTTTAAATACATTTTCGTTGCAAATATTGAAAATAATTAAAAAAAAACATGCTAGGTGCAATTTATTAGGTGAAAATTTTTAGTTTTTTCTATAAGAAATTAAAATGCGTAGCACTTCTTAAATAAAGATCACATGAAAATGTTTCTTTTAACGTGAATCCAAGAATGTAACGTAAACATCGATTGGTCGCCTGCAATAAATATAATGTTTGACCTCGCTCCACCCACCCCCGACGACGTCATAGGCCGCGCGAGCGAGCATTGAAAATGGGTGCCGCGCGGTCACCGCTTAGTTTAAAGTGAGCTAGCATCGGAAATACTAGACGGATTTGGACGAAAGAAACTGTATTTTAGAGAATAGAGTATTATCTATGGTTTGACGCCGATTGCTCATTGCCAAATATTGATTAAATTCACGAAACCTACACCTCATACCACGAAGCAAAATAATTTTTCGTAGCTCATGGTTTCACATCAAAGTTTTTACCGTCATGATTGACACTAATTTGTTATTAAATTAGATAATAGATGACATTTTAAAATCATCTGTTATCTAATTTAATAACCAATTAGTGTCAATCATGAAGGAAAAAACTTTGAGGTGAAACCATGAGCTACGAAAATTTATTTTGCTTCTTTGTATGAGGTGTACGGTGGTATAAGCCCAGACTCTTACCCACCACTTTTTTTTTTCACCTAATAAAATGTCACTTTTATATAATAATATATTATTAATAGTATAACGTTTACTTATATATTTTAAATTATTTTGTACAGTCTAAAGTCTTTCAAGAAAACACTAAGCTAGTTAAAGCCTTTTCTATCTTAGAATCTATCTACATATCTGGTTTGTGAGCTAATGTTGACGTTGGTGATGAACAAACGCATTTACGTCTCGGAAACAAAATAAACAGTATATGATGTTCCGAAGTTGACTGCAAAGTTAGTGTGGTGATACAAACTTGTTCTTGCAGCTAGTGTGCCTTTTATATGTATATGCAATAGCGTTTGTTTTACAATAACATTTCATTTGGATATACTCACTTATATTTTAGTTTCGATATATTTATTATGTTGTGGAAAAATGCAATAAAATATATATATTATAAAATAAACGATTATTTGAATGACAAAGATGCCTGGTACTAATGTTGATTCAGCTTCGCACAATCTTTATATAATTGTATGCAAACTTGATTTTTAAAAGATGTGTTGCGTGAAGTTTGTCGCGCCGTTTCTTCTTCACAGCGCTAACACATAGGAAGCGGTAGTCCGTAAAAAAAATTACGTGTATATACCAAGTACCAAGTGTACTCATATGCAATAAATGATTTTGACTTTGACTTTACCATATCACTAAATAATTTATAAAAGTAATTTATAACTAATATAATAAGAATATTGGCTGAAATAAGAGAGAACCTTACAAGTTTTAAAAAGGAAATTTTAATGTGTCAAACACATTTTCTATATTTCTATAAAAATTAATAATTATTTGCCAATGATATTATATAAGTAACTAGATTTCTAATCTGCAGTGAAGAAACGGCGACGCAAATGAACTAACGGCGAGCTTATTTGCGAACAGTCGGGAGAGCGCCTTCAAAATGACAAACTTTTCTTCAAAATGTCTTAAGAATCATTATAAAATGCAAAGACTTATTCATGTGCGTAAATATGATTATTTTTTTAAAAACACGTCACGCAGAACATTGGACATAACCTAGGGAAGATTTTGTTCAGAATTCGTTGTCTAAAATTGAATAAAAACTGCATAGTTATAGAAAATCAGACCGGCATTAAATTTCCCATTTTACATTTAGTTTAGCATAACTTAGTTTTAAAATTTCCACAACATTATAAAAATTTTCATTATTTTAAGCAATTGTCAGATATTTAGCTCACAGAATTAATCCGAACCTAATATACTAAGAATTGAAATAGATCCTAGACAGGCACACGTCTCTACCACAGCACAATAGCTAAAAGGCTAAGCCTTAAATGCTTAATATTTTTATACAACACGAAAACTAATTGAAAATCAAACGAAAAGTAAAAAATAATTATCATAAAAAAAAAATCTTTGGAGATATTTTGTGGATGAAAGAACTCATTGTTATCAGCGATCGGGATCAGGAAGAGCCATTTATGTAATTTCATTCAAAACCAATAGTCATAGGAAAACCAACGCTATTTGCATCTCAGTAACATACATGAAAGTGTCACCAGCAGCAAAAACATGTTTGTATTACTATGCAAACTTTGCGGTCCACTTAGGAACACCATTTATTTTGTTTTCGATACGCAAATATCTTTGTTCTCATATGACTATTGATTTGGAATGAAATTATAGGTACTTGCGACGAAAATATGGCACGATAGATTAATATGGACGTTACTTATCAAGATTTTATTCATTGTTGTAATTAAAATCTCGGGAACCAGTATTTAATATGACTAAACCATTTTTTAAGTCCACATTGTTGAATTAGTTCAATATAAAAAAAACCTCGGTGCCCCCTTTACTCTACTTCAACCAATGGCACTACCTAGTTCCGACCCTGGTTATAATTTATCAAAAAAAATAATTAAAAAAAATATCTAAAATAAAAAATCTCATATTTTAATGAATAATTCATTACGCTATAAACATTTTCTTAAATGTCATTAGAAATATCCATAGCTTTACTGCGTACCTAATATTTTATTCACTGCAAAATAAGAAATATTCATAGTTAAAAAAATTACAACATTTATATAAATTTCTTTGCAAATAATATTTTTCACACTCACATTTTTCTCCTACGTTATTTTTTTATACTATGCAAGCAGATTAAAGGGAACTTACAATGATAGTACGAAGCGTCACTATTTTTATTAATAAATTTTATAATTTTCATTTTATATTATAAAAATCTAGAAAATGTATAAATTCACAACCTATTATATTTGTCTATTCATTTATTTTTAATCTTGAAAATTATAGTTTTCATGGATATTTCTACTTGCAATTTTTTTTCCTATATATTTTTGTCATTATTTATGAAGTTAGGCAGGGGTTTAGGCCTTCTAATAATGTTATGTGTTTATTTTTTATACAAATATTTAGGTTTACAATCCGTAATTTTCATTGCAAAAAGTGTAACTTCCTAGAGATCGAACGTTGTAATCTATCGACTTTTGAAGGTATCGATGTTTTTGATAAATTATTTTTTAAATTAATATGTAACTCCCTAGTTACATTACCTACTTCATTTCGTTCGATAAAGGCGTCGGATTTGCTCGGGCCGGCGCTGGTCGAGATTCTGGATAGTTCGTTCCCACTTCGATTCCAGAGAGTGAATATCAATTACTTCAGAATGTTTCATGATCTTTTAAATTAGATATATATATTATTAAAGTTTAAATCATTTGATACTAATAATTAAATTAATAATTATAGGCACAGTGAATAACTGAGGAGGTTCCTGCGGTAGTGGCGCGGTGCAGGGGGGGTGTGTTTTCTTTACGTCAACTAACGCGAGACTACTGTCGGGCGACGTCGTCGCTGGCGTCGAGTATAGCGATACAGTTCTGTTACGTCACACGTCACCCCTCCCCCACCGCGCCACTACCGCAGGAATCTCCTCAGTTATGTACTTTGCCTGTACCAATAATTTTATTGGGTTATTTAGTGGCTGGCACAAGCTAATAAAGGCAATTTTACACATTTTTATACTGACAATGGGCTCGATTCTGAAGGCACAATGTTAAAATTTGACAGCACTAAAACTGTTGCTATTCTTGTCACACAGTATTATGAAGATAAAGACGAAACCAATTTTAGCGCTGTCAAATTTTAAATGTGTGCCTTCAGAATCGGGCCCACTGAATAATTATAAAATAAGTACATATTTATATAAAGGGTCTTTCAAAACAAACTACAGTTACATCTGCAGATTTAAACAATCAATTTGATTATTATAACATTTTCGTGAAAAGTTAAATATACAACGTAAACGCAAAAAAATTTAAGAAAAAAGTAATTTGAGACATTGATAAAAGTGTTTCTTTTTTTATATTGGTAACATAAAGTTTTGAAACGAAAAAAATTTTTTTTTGGCCTGGCCTAAAGGTATAACCAATATAAACGTATGTGTAGTTAATTTTGAAAGATTGTATATACGTAAAAAAATATAAACATAGGCAGACACTCAATATTCATAGTCGTCAATGACAATTTAGAATATTTCTTGAATATTACCCTCTAAATTCACTGCTGTCAATATGTATATTTTTAATTTGAAACCATATATCTGTATGTAATTGTCCAACATACCAATGAATATTGCATAATAAATAAATATTTCACTTATATACTCGTACGTATTTACTTTTGACTAATCTCAAATAGGATTTTCTCTTGTACATAGGCATTAGACAAGAATAGAAACATTCACAAATATAATATCCAGATAGGGGCTAACTTGTACAAGTACAAAGTCCCTTCCGGCAATCGAAGCCACGACCTCTGGCTCTCGAGTCTATTAACCAAGCTACTAGGCCAACAAGGCGAATAAATAAAGCCTGCTAACACAGAATCGTTAAAAACTAACGATAAAATCTCGTAAATATAATCATATTTAACGTTATTCACTAATCACTACGAACGGTCTATAGTTTACTTTAACATAACAACAAAATTATTTGTCCGTCGTTTCTAGAAATTATTGTCTTCCCAATATTTTATTTTATTTTGTTTTAGAAAAGAACAAATAGTCAGGAAAATGTTTTTTTTTGTTGTTAAATCTGATGAAAAAGTGATATGTTATACATTTCGGTCTGATCAAACCTCTATGGGTACCACCACCATAACTGTAGACTTCCCAGTTTCGATAATAAGAATTACAATATAGTAGCATAGATCGTACAGTTCACGACGGAACGCCCTGCTATAGAAGGTCGAAGGACGCTAATCGGAACGTCAGTAACAATATAACGCACTCAATGTATCCCCATTGGGAGTTACTGAAATAACTAACATTGAACCTTAACTATATCTGCGATAAGCTACCCATTTGCAACAAAAATATATAATTCGTCATTATGTGTATCGACATGACGTCTCATGTGATATAATTACTAGACAGCGCCGCTAAGCATAGCATAGGCCGACATTTTGATTACTAGGTATTTATATCGTAACGTGGATATGGTACAAATTTAATATAACGTTCTTAGTTTAAATATAAGGGATTTTGACACAAATCGTGCTGAAGAAAGGTGGCCGGAAGCGGCTGGATGCGGAGAGCGGAGGACCGGGTCTGGTGGTGTTCATTGGGGAAGGCCTATGTCCGCCAAGAACCGCTGAGAGCAATAAGGCTGCCATTGATAGATTCATCCTTCTGTGTATTAAAATTTTATATATACTGAGGCACAATAAATAATAGGTACTTATTAGAATTTGAAAGTTTACAGTTTCGGTGGTTGTACCTGTTGGTTTGAAGTAGTGGTGGTCGCAGCAGTTTCATAATAAATTACACTTGATTCTTTCAGAAATTATTGTTTTATTTTACAAACATATTGCGCAGTAGAATTACTTTCTCGAACATGACAGGAATAGACTATACAGAGTTTTTACACAAATGTCAAAAGTGTCCACAGTATAAATAACAAAAGCGAGCCACAGTATAAATAAAACATGCAGTCTTGTAATATTCAAGCTTGCGTCATTTTGGCAGAGCCACGGTCTATGATTTGAAATCTGACCATGCAGAACATTTGTCCTGGAAATGTACTATTTTGTACTCAAAAATTAGAATTTGTACTTTAGCCGTTTAAAAGTTATAGGGGTATATTGGTGGCTCTGCCAAAATGACGTCCCTACAGCAGGCCACGCTGTATCTCGGAAACTACAAAAGATATCAAAATTCTGTAATAATACAAAATTTGTACTCAAGTTTGTGCTCCACATATCCAAAAGTCAGATCTCTAACCCTTACCGTTTAATAGATTTCAAGTACCCATAATGAGATTTGATCAGGAGACTGAAATGTCATTACATTTAACGGAAACCACATTTTCCTGACTAGTTGTTCGGGGTATTTTATGATTTAATATATTTAGTAGCAATATCATAGCTATATCTTTCTTACATCATACAATAAATGCAAAACATGCAAACACCGCAACTAGCACACAAATACTTCATAAGTACCAATTTATTAGGCGCTAAGAAAAACTAAAAATTGTTCCCCTAAATCTTTAAATACATCTATATAAGTAGTTAGTTTAACATTATTAAAACTTATAAATAGCTGCAATAGAAGAGATATACAGTTTTTTTTAAATAAATTTAAAGCAAAGGACAGTTAAGTACAGCTATAATTTTATTCATAATGGGTTTTACGGCTCTGGAAACCAAGCCCTTTTGAGTTTTAAGATATCTAAACAATATGGAATTCAACAGTATCTAGACTAGATCATAGAATAAGGACTAGGATCATAGATCATTAAAAAATATTACGACATTATTAGAGTTATTATTAATTATTGTCTTATATTTATTGTCATAGAGTTAAAAGTAGGAAAGCTCGATTAAAATATTAACCAGTAGTTAAGATTAAAGATATAATTTTTTCTAGTCGGAACTTTCTGGGAAATATAAGATTTTCTAATTATTACGAGAAACTCTAGTAAGATAAGTTAGAGAGGTAAATATGGACCACTGCAATCTTATGCTATATTTTTTCAACACAAAATATGTCAATTCTGAGGATATGGGGAAGGATATGCGAGTATATATTTGATATTTTTTTTTATTATTCGACTACAACCGACGATCTCTATGTACTACTAGATGGAGCGTTCCAAACAATCGCTCTGTTCCACGCATGTAGCCGCAACTCTTTCACATTCATAATGAAACTTGTGCAGTTAGTACGCAGAACATTTAATTATTACTGAATATTGACGCTACGGTTAAATAATGTCAATATTTAGTAAATAATTAAATGTTCTGCGTAGTAACTGCACAAGTTTCAAAGTGAATGTGAAAGAGTTGCGGCTACTTGCGTGGAACAGAGCGATTGTTTGGAACACTCCATCTAGTAGTACATAGAGATCGTTGACTACAACATAAGAGTTGGGCTTGGGAACATTAGATGCTTTTAGCATCGGCGATCAGCGGCGTTTTGCCGTGTGGTTCCCGCCTTAGATAGCTTATAGAATAGGGCCACCCCTATCTTTCCCGTGGGTGTCGTCAAGGCGACTAAGAGATGGCACCAGGGACGGGCAGCAGCGTTCTTCTGTGTGTGTATGTTAAGATCATTACTGCCATCACCAATCCGCCTGCGAAGCGTGGTGATTATGGAAAATTCCCCAATGGACATTTAACCAAAAGTTTTATTCTATATGGGAGGTCTATGCCCAGCAGTGGACGTATTTAGAAAGAAAGAAAGAAAGAAGATAGAAAAAACATTTATTTACTACCATAATTGGCACACACAAAGAAAAAACCAATAAAGCAAGAAAAATGATTTTTTTTTATAAGAACTAGAGAAACATTTAAATTTTTTTAACATAGTTAAAATAGTATGCGTGTGCCGTGGCAGCAAAATGGCAAACGACTCAGCATATGCCTATATTATTTAGGCTTATGATGATCAGCGGCGGGCGGTGACATACTCGTAGCTGATTTTAGGGAACTACTTGTTGCGAGAACGCAACTAACTGTCATGTTTTCGTCACCACGTTTTAATCGTGGGCAGCCATGTTGAGGCACTGAAAAAGTACATAACCGAACAGAAGTCAAAAGCAAACTTTTATGTTATTATTAATATTCATTTGAATATGCTGTTTACTGTATTATGCAATTTTTTTGTTATGAATTACACATTGTTCGGAAGTTTATTTATTTATTTTATTTTAAATGGAAAGGCAGCTTATATCTGGTGCTTCCATATCAGTACTCGACTTGGTTATTTTCTTTTAACAAACTGTCTAGTCTGTTCTTAAACATGTTTATTGATGTGGCAGTTACGACAGATTCTGGCAATTCATTTCATCTAGATACAACCCTGTTGCTTAAAAATATTCTTTGAGGGTTCAGGTGAGCATTTCAGTAACTTATAGACAAAACTTCTGTTACATTTCAAGATACCGTTACTTTCAGTGCAGATTAGCTACAATAGCGATTCGATACGATAATAAAATTGCTTTTCCTTAGCATCATCATCAGGTTAATTTTGTCTCCACTGCAGGAGCACAACCCTCTCTCATCTGCCGGAGACAGACGGAGGATTTGGCCTACACTCCCCGCGCTGGCCAGACGGGTTGGAGAGGCCTGATTGATGTTTTATAATGTATTCCCTCAGTCGCTTTGTACGACATCCACGGGAAGAGTTGGAGTGCTCCTATTCTACTCTACCGGAAACCACACGGCGGCATCGCGTACTGCGATTGGCATTCGCCAATATGATAGACTGAGATGAAATCATCTTGCATCTTTATCACTATAAATCAGTTTATCACCACTACAATGATGGTCAATTTAGTCAAACCAAATGCAACGTCGATGCCGTGATCGAAGGCAGCATCGATACACTCACAAAATCGCCAATCTTCGATCAAAAAAGTATCTAGTCTGCGCAAGGCCTTAACGAGACCACCATAAAATTAAGGGGCATATTTATTTTGACATCAGTCCATTATGGCAAATTCCTCGAATGTCCCATTCCCGGAATGTCCAATTCCCCGACTGTCCAATTAGGTATCCTAATGTCCAAGTCCAGTTCTTCCGGCATCATTAAATATTTGTCTGTTTGCTCTGCTACAGCAGTAATAAATACACCATGAAGGAATAACTGGACTTAGACATTCGGGGAATTGGACCTTCCAGGAAATGGCCATTCCAGGAGACTTTGATCTTTTATACAGACTAGACCTTCGGGTAACTGGACGTAACGGACCGAAATCTTTATTTTTATTTTAAAAAATTGTAATAAGCACAGCCAAACTTTGCGGTGGATTCGATATATTTATGTTCCTACATTATATGGGGACCTATTTTTTTCTTAAACGTCAATTTTGCTTGGAAATATTACCTTTTCTATCATTTTATTCATCCATCTACAAATCCTCATTAATCCTTATGTCTTTGTTCTTCTCTACTAATAAATTTCTATCAAGTTCTTCATCTGCTACTATTCTCATTTCTAATGTTTCTTCTTTTCTGATTATAAGGGTCAAATCTGTTTGTTGCTCCTTCTTTATATTCTTTTGCAGTTGAATACATTTCAACCACCCACTTGATCTCAGATCTTACTGATCTTTAGGAGACTTTCGTAATTCATTATCGTATGTCAACTGGGTCGCAGAAATCTATTTAACTGTGATGGAGTATTTCCTACATTTAATTAAGACTTTCTCAATTTATTCAATCTATAAAGAAACACTCTACCATGAAGCTTTCCTAGTCTCCCCTCAATACCTACTTACATACATCATTTCCTAAACTTCCAAGCAAGTACAACGTTCTATCTAAACCACTTTACCTCTTCGGCGATAAATTCTGAACATAATTTGGGTCCATCTCATCTAAATCCTTACCTTTTGTCTCCGGAACACAACACACTACGAAACATAAACCACCAACACTTATAGATGCATATAACCAGAACGCTCCATGTAAACCTAGGGTCTGCTGGAAATCAACAAAGGTTTTCACACCAACAAACGCACACAGGTAACTGAAAGCAGTTGCCATTGCGCTTCCAAACGCCCTGTACTCCAGCGGAAATAACTCACCAATCAGAAGCCAGGATATCGGACTCATACCCAAGGAGAATGCAATTGTAAATACCAGAACACAAAGCAGAGGTATCCAGTCATTTTGACCTATAGTCTGATGGAACATGACGTTCTGAATCCTCTGATTACGATGGACTTCTTCATAGTACGCGTAACTCCCAAACCCAGCCAAAGCCATGGACATTAGTACAGAACTTACTATTAACAATGGCAATCGGCCGACAGTGTCTATCAATAAACCAGAAAGGCATGACGCTAGTAGCTGAACAAATGACACAGCAATGGCTGCTCCATGAGGATTCATCCCACCGAAGGTCTTTCTGAAGATCGGTACCGCGTAAAAGGAAAACGCATGAGCTCCTGAGAATCGCTGAAACATCATCAATCCACATGTAACTAAGATCGGACCCAATAGCCTGTTCATAGTTCTGACATCCAAAGAGTTCAGCAGCTGACTCCCAGACATTTGGCTCTGCCGTTGACTGAAGTTCTTGCTAGCCAAAACGTTTGTCTTGATCGTTGCTAATTCTTGTCCAACGTCAGAATCGGGACCTCGGAGCCAGAGGAGACTTTTGTACGCTTCCTCGTCCTTTCCTATTAGAACCAGATAGCTTGGTGTTTCTGGTATATACAGCACGGTGCAGAAGAGAAGTAAAGGAGCAGCGGATATGCAAAGAGCTAATTGTTGCCAATCAAGGTATGCTCCTATCGTGAAGCTGAATAGGACTCCAAGATGCCCGACGATCTTCAGGACGGCGCTAAGACAGCCCCTGATGTCCGGGACTGATATTTCACTGATGTAGACCTGAAAATGAAATATTTAATATTAGACTCAATGGAACAAAGGAGCTAATTTCAAGGGAAGGAAAGTTGGCGAAGTTTGTAAAGCGCTTACAAAAATGTGAACAATTTCTGGCTTCACTGAAAGCTAATGAACAGTGATTAAATAGATAGATAGATAGATAATTCATTTATTCTTAGACACAGCACAAATACAATGTTACAGATAGGTCACTTAATGATACAGAAGTACAGCAAACAATCATAACAGAGTAATAGTAACAGTGTAACCCGTGCTGTGCTGCGGAAAGGGCCCTGACTCAGCATAATGTCGCAGCCCAGCGGCGCGACGCTGATATTCTGCCAGGACCGTTACTTTAGAAGGTACGTGATGCGTTATGAAGGTCAAAGTACACTGTTGTTTTTACTATTACATGTGCAAACCGGTCCAATTTATGTTAAATAACTGTTAGTGTTTATATCAATAATGCATAGTAATAAATATCTTTTTATTTTATTTTATTTGCATACATACATATATACATACACATACATACATACATATGATAGACGTACAATATAAAAAATCAAAAATCAAAATCAAAATATTTATTTTCAAAATTGGAATACATTATTCTCTTTTTGACGTCAAATTCTGCCTAAAACTACTCCACTTCCACCTGTATAACCGAGGGGAAGAAGTGGCAACAAACCCAACGGCACAGGGCCCTACCTTTGATTTATCTTATTCATTACAATCATTAAGTCTACCTATGCTGAGCCATCAAGCACTCCATGGACTTTTATCATTTAAGTAGTCATCTAACTTATAGTAGGCTTTCTTGCACAGATTAACTTTTATAGAAGATTTGAATTTTTGTTTAGACAAGTTAATAATTTCATTCGGAACCTTATTGTAGTAACGCACGCACAGCCCCACAAAAGAATTATTGATCTTAGACAATCTTGAATGATGTATTTGAATTTTATTATTATTTCTAAGATTTAAATTATGCCTCTCATTATTTAAGCTGAGTAAAGAAAGGTTCTGTCTAACGAACATAATGTTAGCGAATATGTATTGACATGGCACCGTCATTATATTTATTTCCTTAAATAATTCTCTTAGAGAATCACGACTACGAAGCCCATAAATAGATCTTATTACTCTTTTTTGTAAAATGAATATAGAATCGATATCAGCGGCACGACCCCAGAGCAAGAGGCCATAAGACATAAGACTGTGAAAGTAGCTAAAATATACAAGTCTTGCTGTAGCTATATCTGTCAACTCTCTAATCTTTTTAACGGCATATGCTGCGGAGCTTAGCCGACCTGATAATAATTCTATATGTGGACCCCATTGCAGCTTCTTGTCAAGGGTTAGCCCCAAGAAAACTGTATTATCCACAAATGCTAACTTCTCGTTATTTAATATTATGTCATTATCACATGGTTTAACACCTGGAAGTGTGAATTTTATGCATTTAGTTTTTTTTGAGCATCATCATCATCAGCCTATATACGTCCACTGCTGAACATAAGCCTCCCTAATAGGATGCCTCTATTGGTGGTCTTTCCATTGGAGGATTTGCCATAATCACCACGCTTGGCAGACGGATTGGTAATCGCAGTAATGATCTTAATATACACAGGAGAAAGCTGCTGCCCATCCCTGATGCAATCCCTTAGTCGCCTTGACGATGCCCAAGGGAAGAGATGGGGTGGCCCTATTCTAAGCCGGAAACCACACGGCTCATATAATAGGAATAAATTAGATTAGAAAAAACACCATAAAGGTACAAATATTAACATTAAACATATACTCCCACTGCAAGACGTCCCTTCCCCAATAAACACCACCACATCCAGACCTCCACCCTTTCCAGTCCCTTGCGGCCACCTTCTTCAGGTCGTCTGTCCATCTGGTGGCGGAGCGTCCCACCCTGCGAGTGCCCAGCCAATATTAACAATGTTGATAACTTCCAGACCATAATAAAAAAATTCTACGCTAAGTACTGAAAACTTTGCCCGTTCAACTTTAACAATTACCTATTTAAACTTGGAAAAAGCGAAAATTTTAAAGAAATTCACGTAATAAAACAAACAAGATAAACTTTTCGTGCAAACTAATAAATAATAATTTTATCGTTAATACAAAAGTTTTCCCCCGGGACGGAATTTTAGAAATTAGTCCGCCTTAGGCTCTGCGCACACTTGATTCATTTAGCGTCGTACCGATGTATCCGTACGATCCGTGGATCCGTCCGCTGCGTATCAGCGGATAGGCGAACAATTACTATACAAATTGATCGAAAATCCGTTCGATGTCGGCCTGTGGGCGAGTACTAAACGTAACTCAACATCGATATGTTGAGTTCGATGCCTAACTTGACTTGCCACAATCACCACGCTTGGCAGACGGATTGGTGATCGCAGTAATGATCGTAATATACACAGGAGAACGCTGCTGCCCGTCCCTGGTGCAATCCCTTAGTCGCCTTGACGACACCCACGGGAAAGATAGGGGTGGCCCTATTCTAAGCCGGGAACCACACGGCATTTAGAGAACTCACTCCCCGCAATTTTACGTCTATTCTATTCTACAGACTAGACTATTCTATAGACTAGAAAATTATATTGCAAATAGCTATGCTCGGAGTTTCTCTAAGGTACAGAATCCGAAATGTAGTGATCCAGTCAGAGAACTAAAGTCTGTGACATAGCTCAAAAGTTAGTACGTTCAAGTAGCAGTGGGCTGGTCACATCTGACTCCGGTGGGGTATACGAGTTGTCGAGCGGAGACCGCGACTGGGCAGGCGTAATGTGGGACGACCCCTGGCTAGATGGAGCGACGATCTGCGTAAGGCGCTGGCAGACTGGATGAGAAGAACCGAAGATCAGGTTCAGTGGCGCGCATTAGGAGAGGCCTAATGTACCCAGGACTTTCACGATTTGATTCCCCCATCTCCATTCCATCACCGGACTACCAGGCGTGGTGAGGGACTTCATCCTTATGTAGACATATCACGCTCTAGCACGAAGCGTTTTGCTTCCTCTTTTATAATGCGAACTGCTAAGGAATGGAACTCCTTGCCAGCTTGGGTATTTCCGGACAAGTACAACTTGAATTGTTTTAAAGGAAGAGTGAATAGGCATCTTCTGGCCTTAGGCCTCATCGTCACTTACTGTCAGGTGAGATTGAGGTCAAGAGAAACCTATCAAGAAAAAAAAAATAGCTTTTGAAAATAATGATTTTTACAAACACGACTCACGAATCGCTGATGCTAAAAGTATCTAGTGTTTGAAGAGCCTTAAGTCATGACGGGAGCTCGGCAATTTGAGACGGAAAATGATTCAAACTTGTTCCAAGTTTTAGACTTTATCAATTATAAGTAGAGTGTTCAAGTATACAGAATTTACACGGAAAGTTTTCAACTACAATAATATTAGCACTAAATCTTTTGTATTATTTTGGAATTTAATAAAAATAACTGCGAGAAAACATTGCCCATAAGAAACGGCATAAAATTGAATAAAGTTTATTAAATTTGTTTATGCAATAAACAAAACAATAAAGTATATTGTTGCGCCCTACTCGAACTAAACAAAATGAGGGAATTATATATTCTAGAGTGGGCGTGAGAGGGAATGCTCAATGCAAGAAAGAGACGGAAATAGTAGCAAGATCCGCGCGCGTCTCGAGAAAGTACCACACAGCGGCTCTATGTAAGGGTTTCGTCAAGGAACAACGCCATGCATCTAGAACGTTTCTGTGAATACACCGGGGACAGTTTAGTAAGCAAACGATATGGAACTCTTCAAGCGAACGAAAAAGATATTGGTGCTTAGACTTTTATTGTCCTAAATAAAATCTAGACTTATTTCAAAGGCGTTTATTCTAACAACCTATTCACACGTTAAAATAGAGTTTTACAGAAAAGTTACTTGTATATACGATTAAAACAGTAACTTTCTTTAAAAAAAACTTAATTTTCCATTTTTCATTTCACCGTCGTTGACGCATTTTTACATTATACACATTTCAGCTTAAACGATCCGTTAGTTTTCGAGTTATTCTTATTTACGGCGAACAAACAGACGGACAAATAGATTTGCTAAAGGGTATCCAAAGAAATGGATCCCTAAAAACGTACAAGCAGAACCAAATCTCAAGAAGGTCAAACGTTAAAGCCCAATTTTGTTTTGATAAATGTGCAATTAGCAAAAATGCTTCCAATATTTAATGCCATTCAATATTTTTATATTTCATTTATTTATTTTCTCCAAGCAATCTTTACAAAAGTATTAAAGGCTTAAATTAACTTAATTAGGCGTCAAATAGCAAGGAAGATTGTTGTGGAGACTGACGCTTGGACTTAGGGAAACCCTGTATTCCAGGACGCCAGGTCTCCACCCCACGGAAAGGACAAAGTTATATTGCCAGTTAAAATTGAAATACGTGTTCGTCTATGTGTGGGGGGGGGGGGAGGGTGTGTGTGGGGGGGGAGGGTGTTTGTGTGGGGGGTGCGTGTGAGCGTGTGTCTGTTAGTATTCAAGTTAGTATTCGTGAAGTTAGTGTTCAATTCATATATATATCATAAAGTTATCAAAGTTACGGTATCCCTCAAGGCGGCCTGTCGGTGTTGGTTAATAAAATGAGTAAATATTGTCCTAAAAACCCACAAACCGTTGTCACCCTATCCCTGGCGGAAATATGCGGGCTCCTCGAAAATTAAGTTTCTTTAGCTTTAAACCCTCTGTACCTTTCCGCCCCTATGTCGTAACCCAAAGCAGATAAGGTCTACTTTCCCTAAATTCGTTTTAGATTGTGGTCGGTTGAACACCGACTGTATAACCTTCTATAGAATTATTGGAACGATTAGATTTGAATGATCTTGTTTGGTGAATGTTTGAATTACAAGAAATTAAATAGGTTGTCTCAACTTCGTGATCTGATTAAATCATTCTCTTGGGCAGGTTATTTAAATGTTTTATCTTGGAGTTTTGATTTCGGCTTATCAGAACAGCTTAGTTGGATGAATTAAGCGCTGTTCAGCTAAAGCTTTTGACGTTATTAAAAAAAGGGGTGATCAAGATTCATCTTATTTATAACTAGCTGTGCCCGCGGCTCCGCGTGGAATACAGAATCCGCTCCCCTTCCCACTTCCGCTCTCACTCTCGCTCCCGCTCCCACTCCTCTATACTCCTTCCACTCGAAATATAGTACAAACTCATCGCAATCTTAATAGTACCGAACATTAAAATTATACTTCTTTGTTATTGCACCTTGCGTTACATTATTGAAGTTTTAGTAGGGATACCTACCTTTTTTATAATAATAAATATAGCCTATGTTACTCAGGGATAATGTAGCTTCCTAATGGTGAAAGAATTTTTGAAATCAGTCCAGTAGTTTTTGAGTTTATTCGTCACAAACTTACAAATCTTTCCTCTTTATAATATTAGTGTAGAAGTGTACATGTAGTTTTACAAACTGAAAACGGAACCCGAAAAAAGTTAGGATCTCCAAGAAATATGACAACTGCTTCAAATGACACTTAGTGACTGGAATCGAACCCTTCTTGAAATGGCCATTTCTGTTGAAAAAATTCGCCGGTTTACAAGAAAAAAAAGAAGGATAAAAATAGATGTCACCCCGTTGACGCCGAATCGTCACAAAATCAAAAATCAAAATATTTATTTTCAAAATTGGAATACATTATTCTCTTTTTGACGTCAAATTCTGCCTAAAACTACTCCACTTCCACCTGTATAACCGAGGGGAAGAAGTGGCAACAAACCCAACGGCACGTCATTGATATCGAAGTGCAGAATGTACGCGTTGCCGATCTGTAGTGCTATTCTCTAAAATACAAACTCACGTGCGAGTCTCACTCAAGTGACTTCACTCACTTCGAAACCTAATCCATTGGTAATTCAGTAACCACACTGTACTGTTGTCCCCTCCCCTACAGGTCGGTCGCACGCCTCGGTTCTACTCCCGGTTTGTCGGATAAGTTTCCCGCGATAAAGATAAATATGAGCAACTTCTTTAACTTTCTGTTCACCAATATTGGTTTGATACCATATTTAGGCATTATTACGTCAAACTAGAAGGGGGGGGAGGGGGCTTGGAATAAACAACGGGTGGTCACCGAGGGGGGGAGGGGGGATAATAAATTAATTATAAGCACGGAATGTTTATAATTATAAGCGAGTGTGATATTAAACTATCGCCCGACAAGCCGTGTAACGCAGTCCCGACGTGGGCACCTTACATTTAGTGTTGTATTGTTTAATGTATGTAATGTTGCATTGTATGTTTTGTGGCAACCAATAAATGATTATTCTATTCTAGCTTAAACACGTCACCTGCGAGAGCATGGTGAGTATAGAGCAGCAGAACCCTCCCAGGAAGGCGGTGAGGCACATGGCGCGCACCGACGTCGCCAGCACCGTGAGCAGCCAGGACGCGCTGCAGGGCGCCGCCGCCAGCGACAGCACGCGCCGCCGCCCGTGGCGCATCGCCGCGCCGCCGGCCATGCCGCCGAACAGCGCGCCTGGAAACAAACCTTAAATTATATACTGTTGAATTAGATTTTATTTTTAAAGTATTTACTATGAAAGTAGTTTAATCCACTGCTGGATATAGGCCTTCCTCAATGAACGATTAAATTACTTCTTATGCCTCACTAGACCTAAAAAAATAAGAATTTAAGAATTTGGTACTAAACGCATTATACTTGTCCTTTCGGTTACTCTAAGGTTAACTGGAAGAGATCCCTAAGTGGGATAAGTCCGCCTTTGTACACAGTTTAATTCCTATTTTATTATTGTTGTTGTTGTTATTTTTGGTACAATAAAGCGTTTACATACATACCTCATACCATGAAGCAAAATATTTTTTTGGAAGCTCATAGTTTCACCTCAAAGTGTTTTCCTTCATGACTGACACTGATTGGTTATTAAATTAGATAACAGATGCACATTTTAAAATCATCTGTTATCTAATTTAATAACCAATTAGCGTCAATCCTGAAGGAAAACACTTTGAGGTGAAACTATTAGCTACGAAAAATTATTTTGCTTCATGTTATGAGGTTTAGATAGTTAGGCAATCTCACTGGATAGTGTTAACAATTTTGGGTATCAAATATTGCCTTGTTCTTTCACCATGGTAGTTGCAGACTCTAGGTACACAAAACGATTACTTTAGAGGACCTAATGAAATTAACACCGGAAGTCAAGAAGTGGATTGCCGATTTGAGTTTAGATCTTTGAGAGGGATTTTTTTGAATCTAAAGGCCATACGTAATAATAATTAGTAGGTGGGTACTAAAAGGGTCATAACGCTGAAAATACCAGATAACTGAGGTTAGCTGCTATAGTAAACTATGTAGCGTAAAGCGGTCTACACTCCAGAACTCACTGTTAGTTGCGGATCTAATAAAAAAATAAAAATAAAATATATATTTACTTTTCTCTACACAAAGCTTACAGATAAAGAAAAAACAAGAGCAACCGTAAAATAATAAAAATACTTTTGCGAGAGACTGGTGTCTGTACTAGGTAGACACCTGTGTGACAAATCATCAGACTCTCACTCTCAATAAAGGACGGAACTTAAGCATAACGTAAACAAATATCCTACAAAGAAACCCCGAGGACAGTCCTCTCCATAGCTGCTTGGTGAGCGACTTTAACTTTGAATCAGGCTCACCGTCATCGTATGGCCCTGATCCACAAGATTCTAGTTGCGGATCATATTCTTCAAAGAAACCCTGAGAATCAACGATCTCTATGTACTACTAGATGGAACGTTCCAAACAATCGCCTTGTACCACGCAAGGAGCCGCAACTCGTTCACATTCACCTTGAAACTTGTGCAGTTACTACGCAGAACATTACAATAATTAAATGCTCCCAGAGCCGCAGTTGCGTGGAATAGAGCGATTGTTTGGAACGCTCCATCTAGTAGTACATAGAGATCGTTGCTGAGAATAGTCATCTCTACATATAGCTTGCTGAGCGACTTTTTCACAAGACTGATTAACAAGACACAAACGAACGAAATTGTAAACCGCCCCCCCCCCCCCCCCCTCCCTTACCCCCACTGTATCCGCACATGAGTTTATAAATAAGTATATTTAATTTTTTTACTAAGGAATTTATTAACAAATCGATATTTATGTGTCATTCATAGTGAATTGACAACAGACAATAATGAACATCAATATAGGTCAGGGGCAAAGGAGAAACTCAGGAAATACACGCATTAACGTATTATGTATGATCTAGCACCAATGCCTTATTGATTGGTGTTGGCTACCATTAAAGTAATGGATTTTATTGTATCGCTAGACGCTATAGAGATATCCGGTTTGACAGAGCCCTAAAAATGGTTCAAAATGATCTCAAACCGAGAGCAGTACAGAACGTCTCTAAAATGTTTTGTACGTAATTGTCTACCGGGAACCGAACCTTACCTTCATCATGTCAGCCTCTAGAAGCCCACTGCTGGATATAGACCTACCCCAATGAACGCCACCACACCCGGTCCTCCGCCCCCTTCGCATCCAGCCGCTACCGGCCACCTTCTTCAGGTCGTCGGTCCACCTGGCGGCGGGGCGTCCCACCCTGCGCGTGCCGATCCGCGGTCTCCACTTCAGAACTCGTCTGCCCCAACAGCTTGCTAATCGTTTCAACTATGTCAGTGACTTCCGTACCAATGAGTTTTACGAAACTTAAGTACGGTTTATTTATAATACCACAGGTTTTTCGGTGAAGGAAAACATCGTAAGGAAACCTGCATATGCCGAGGAAGAAATTCTGAGGCGTATGTGAAGTCCACCAAATCGGCTTGGGGCACCGTTGGTGGTCAGGGGTGTGGCACAAAAGATCCTGAAGGGTCGAAGTGTCGCCAGGTCTTCCTGGCCCCCTAAGAAGATAAGATAAGATGTCAGTGACTTTCGTTCTTCTTTACCTTAGAGAACCTGAATGTCAGGATTTACCGTTTAATGGGCTTTCATTGTAACCTTTATAACTTGTTTCCAGGCCATTTCAGCTGTAGCGTTTCATTTAAGATTACGCAACCCGTTCCTATTTCATTCCTGAGCCATTTTCACTGTAATTTAATTTCGCAATTCCAGTCGCAGGCTTAGATCTATACTTCTAACGTTTAATGGGAGACGGTTACTAAATAATTTACCATTAAATAACCCCTTCGCATCAGAATGACTTTATAGCTTTTGTACTCAGCTTTATTTCACCATCATCAGGTTATTTTTGTCTCCACTGCAGGAGCACAACCCTCTCTCATCTGCCGGAGACAGACGCAGGATTTGGCCTACACTCCCCGCGCTGGCCAGACGGGTTGGGGAGGCCTGATTGATGTTTTATAATGTATTCCCTTAGTCGCCTTGTACGACATCCACGGGAAGAGTTGGAGTTGTCCTATTCTACTCTACCGGAAACCACACAGCAAATCTGTGACTTTATCCAGAGCAGATCAACATACGTCGCCCGAGGTTAATCGTTTCTGGTTGCTTTCAGTAAGTTGTTACCAGGTTCCAAGTAAAAACGCCCATCATTCTTTGGCATAAAAAGTAGAATAGAAACATGAAATCAAAAAAATTGTAAGAGCCACATTGGCGTTACACAATTTCTATAGCGTCTTACAATTCCTATCAATATTAGTACAAACGGTGTTAGGTACCAAGTACGTTCAGACAATGCCATAACCTTTAGGTAACTATTCAAGGACTCAAACAAAAGCACCAAGGTTGGGCAATAACCTTATTGGCGTAGATTTTTACTATAACTATTGAAAAATTATAGTATAATCCTACTAATATTATAAATGCCAAAGTTTGGATGTTTGGATGTTTGTTATTCAATCGCGCTTCAACCACTTTACAGATCGAAATGAAACTTGGCACACATATAGTTAGGTTAGGCTAAAATAGGACATAGGATAGTTTTTATCCTGAAAAAAAAAATCTAATAATTTGTAATGTTAAGTTGTTCACGCGGACGGATTCGCGTGCAATAGCTAGTAGAGCTATATAACCGGTAAATTGTGGTACCCGGCTTAGAATACAGAGTCATCAGGAACGGGCAGCAGTGTTCTCATGTGTATATTAAGACCATTACTGAGATCACCAATGCGCCTGCCAAGCGTGGTGAATACGGTTTTTTTTTACTATACAATTTTCCTGATTTACTCCACAAAGTTTTTGTGAAGTCTGATGCCTGAACTAAGTTATATAGTAACCTGTAGTGCTATTCTCTAAAATACAAACTCACTTGAGAGTCTCACTCAAGGGACTTCACTCACTTCGAAACCTACTCCATTGGCATTCTGTAAACATTCCAAAGCACTGTCGAAGTGAAGTGAGTTCTTTGTTCACTTCACTTCGATAGTGCTCTAGAATGTTTATAGAATTATCATAGTTTGTATTTTAGAGAATAGCACTACTGGTCCACAATGGTCAGCCCACCAAAAGTGAGATTCTGATGATGATGGTCGACAGATGATGATGATATTAACGATTTTTAGAAATTTGATTAGAATTTTTTTTATATTAGCAAAGAGTACGTCACAAACAATTCTTAGTTCTATAATATTCCGGTAAATATATTTTCTGAAGAATTCCATCATTGCCGTGTGAGTAAGTCGTATTTGATATTGTTATTATTTATTTATCTTAATTTAATTTGATCGTATTTGTTGTATTATTTTAATTATTTTTTAATTAATTCTGAATTATATCGACCTGTAACAGACATTAAATATCTATGTCTGATGTTCCAAATTTCAACTCAATCGGTCTAGATAATTTACGTCTACTATATACTATGTAATAAAATTTTGTAACCACCTACAAAATGGGAAACGATTGTTGCAGTTTGAAGCCAATTTTGTTATGGGAATTATTCATTTTGCAACTAGTATCTAACCAGTAGTGCTATTCTGTAAAATACAAACTCACGTGCGAGTCTCACTCAAGGGACTTGAGTCACTTCGAAACCTAATCCATTGGCATTCTGTAAACATTCCAAAGCACTATCGAAGTGAAGTGAGTTCTTTGTTCACTTCATTTCACTAGTGCTCTGGAATATTTACAGAATTACCAATGGATTAGGTTTCGAAGTGAGTAAAGTCACTTGAGTGAGACTCGCACGTGAGTTTGTATTTTACAGAATAGCACTACAGTTTCAAAGTGGAGAATGTTTATTGCAGTGAAGCCAGTTTCTGTATGGGTAACGTCAAAACGTAACGTCAAACAAACAGTCAAAACAGGTTCCTCACTCATATCAGCCCTTAGACGTCCACTGCTGGACATAGGTCTTCCCCAATGAAGGTTCGCTGTAAAATATACTTACCCAAAAAGGACAGCGAAGCCAACCAAGACGCCTGCTGGTCAGTCAGCTGGAAGTCTCTCCTGGTGGCGTTAGCTCCAGGTCCTTGCAGCGACGCGATGGCTGGCGAGCTGTACCCTTTGCCCAGTCCAGCTGAGAACGGAGCCAGGGACACTGCGAGGGCTGCCAGGACCTGGGAAAAATACAATTTGATTATCATTTAGCAAAAATAATCGAACCAGTTGGAGTTCATTGTATATTAAACTGCAGAATATAGTTGTGATTTCTAGGTATAGAATGTTTACTTAAGGTGCTTACATAAATAAACATGTTAAAAATCTTCTTCATTTGACAGCGGATTCTTACGATATACGTATTTTTCCATGATAAGAAAGATCATCTGATTACGAAAAAAGGGGCGCGAACTTTGTGCGGGAAAAGAGAGGTGCATTTTTTCGAAGTTTTTATGAAATAATTACTTCTAAAGCCCTTTTTCGAATTCGAATAATAAGCTTTTTTATATTGCTCTGGACATGAACGATACTATTGACGGTGTGAATCCCTTGAAAAGATGACATAATGTGGAGGAAGAAGTTGAAGAGGTATAAAAAATTAAAAACATAAAAAAAATATTCTGCAGGTTTCCTAGAGTATAGGAAACCTGCAAAAAAGACCTAGACAATGCAAAGCATCCAAATTTCAATTTCATTTGTAGCAAAATTTAATGTTTAGTTAATGAATTTAGGTACGTGCTCCAACAAATTTTCTATGGGCTGCCCCTGTTTTTTAATTATCACAATGTTGCGCGAAAAACTTTAGTGTATGATAATTGTGGAAAACTGGTCAACTCTTGCCGTGTGGTTTCCGGTAGAGTAGAATAGGACCACTCCAACTCTCCCGTGGATGTAGTACAAGGCGACTAAGGGAATACATTATAAAACATCAATCAGGCCTTCCCAACCCGTCTGACCAGCGCGGGGAGTGTAGGCCAAATATTCCGTCTGTCTCCGGCAGTGAGTAGGATCAAACCGCTCATCACATTCTGTGGGAGTGCACACGGTGGGATCGGGAACGTGAACCGTCCGGTATACTATGGAGATCTGGTTGCGAACCGTCACAATTTCCGAGCGTTTAAGCGTTTTTGCCATGCCTACTATTGGCACTACTATACGAAGTAGCATTCTGCTACTTCGTCACAGCTCACTGCGTCACAAAGGCGCCAATACGTCCGTGGTATTCAACTAGGTGGTCAGGCTTATCTTGGCCACACCAAACCCCCCAACCAACCCCCCAACCTGACCACTCTGGTCATCGTTTCATTGCTACACTCCCATTTGCAAGAGAGGAAGTGGGAACTCTCTTCCTACTTTGACTCTTTACTTCTTTAATTAAATTTGTCTGGGGCCCGAGGTAGCGTAAATTCATTACCTGGGACTCGCCCTACCTTAACTGGTAGGTATCTTTGCAGTTACCTCCGTTGACCTCGCTTAGAGGAGTTGCGTGGGGTGAATGGTGAGGAAGCGGGATTGTCTCCGGCAGATGAGAGAGGGGTGTGCTCCTGCAGTGGAGACAAAAACAACCTGATGATGATGATGATGGTCAACTCACAACACAACATCCTTGTCGTAGCAGCAGTGACTGATATCAGAAATGTTGACTGTTTTTAGTACTACGCTAATGAAATCTTTATTCTACAAGTAGCTCTTTAGTTATTCTATATACCTAGTCCAAATCCCCCTCCACCTTACCCTACTCCCCCCTCCCCCTTCCAATAATAATCCTTTATCTCACGACCAAATAGAAAACTCGCTCCCAAATGTATCTTTAGAAAACATTAGAGCTAATAATGATTATGTACACATTTCACACCCCAAGCCTCCTCAGTTAATATTTTACCCATAGCAGCCAGCCAACGATCTCTATGTACTACTAGATGGAGCGTTCCAAACAATCGCACTGTTCCACGCAACTGCGGCTACGGGAGCCGCAACTCGGTTACATTCACAATGATACTTGTGCAGTTACTACGCAGTACATTTAATTATTACCTACTAAATTTAACGCTACGGGTAAATAGCGTAAATATTTAGTAAATAATAAAAAAAAAAATCATACATTCACACCAATTATCCAGTCCCAAACTAGGCAGAGCCTGTGGTATGGTTACTAGATAGCGGATACACATACTTAAATAAATATATAAACATCCAAGACTTGGGTACAAACATTCATATTCATCATACGAAAATTTGCCCCTAGCGGGATTCGAACCCGCAACCTCCGGCGTGGCAGTCCTAGAGCTACCAGTTCCGAAACGGAGGTCGTCGTAATTAAATGTCCTACATTAGTAGTTCACAAGTAACTGCTCAAGTTTCAAAATGATTGTGAACGAGCTCCCGGAGCCGCAGTTGCGTGGAACAGAGCGATTGTTTGGAAATATCCATCTAGTAGTAGACAGAGATCGTAGCAGCCAGCACATTTTCTCTCCAAATTTACTTATTGTTCACATTGTGTCCTCTCCGCCGTCTTGCATCACAAACGCCTGAAACTGTTTGCCCATCGATCAGTCTCGAGGCCGGAGGCACGCGCCTACGTGCCTCAGAATGCCATTTGTTTTTATTAAACGGTACACAAAATTGCGGGAAGATGCTCCTTCCCTGTTTTATGAGGACGTGAGCTCATAATGTTGTCGTAATATACCTGTATCGAGTAACAGTACAGTTCTGGGGACAAAAGAGTGTACTTTCTTTTTAAACTTCAGGATTTCCATGTTTTACGGTATTCCAACTATGGGCTCAGACTACGTAATAGATACATCACTGCCTAGTAAAACGAAAATACCTAAAAATTAGCGCGGAAAAATGTGTCTAAGGCGCTGGACTTAGCGTTGTTATTACTCCGTACGGGCGGGGCGAGACGAGAACCACGCCGGGGCGGTCCGAAAGTAGGTATTTATCTGTAGGTACGATCGAGTGACGGAGCCCTGCTGAGGGGTCCAGCAGCAAAAATAGAGACCATTTTTGTTTCGCTAGAGAGTTGTGTATAGTCATTAAGAGTAGCGTAGCTAGTCAATTTTTGATAATAATTTTATGTCCGCAAAAATATATATCTTTTTGGAGTACTAGGAACATAACAGTTACGTATGATACAAGAAATAAAAATAAACTTGTTTTACCACGGTTGATACATAATAAGGTCAGTAAATCGTTCACGGGGCAATGTTCGTATGAAGAACTTAACACCAAAATTAATAATACCTGTGACAAATTAAAAGAATGGTTCTCAACAAATGGTCTCTTATTAAACACTAGCTGTTGCCCGCGACTTCGTCCGCGTGGACAACTTAACATTACACATTCTTATGTATTACGTGTTACTAAATCCTAAAAGAAATCTTTTAATCTGGTTATGCATTAAAAATATTAATATACATAAAAAAAACATACTATACAATTGAGAACCTCCTTTTTTGTAGTCGGGTAAAAATTAGCGTTCCGGCGGCGGTTTCGCCCGTTGGACCACAGTTTTTTAGGTTTCCGTAGCCAAATGACAAAAAACGGAACCCTTATGGATTCGTCATGTCTGTCTGTCTGTCCGTCCGTATGTCACAGCCACTTTATTCCGAAACTATAAGAACTTACTATTGAAACTTGGTAAGTGGATGTATTCTGTGAACCGCATTAAGATTTTCACACAAAAATAGAAAAAAAAAACATTAAATTTTGGGGGTTCCCCATACTTAGAACTGAAACTCAAAATTTTTTTTTCATCAAACCCATACGTGTGCATAGGTCTTCAATAATGATATTGAGGTTTCTAATATCATTTTTTTCTAAACTGAATAGTTTGCGCGAGAGACACTTCCAAAGTGGTAAAATATGTCCGTCCCCCCCCCCCCCCAGTAAGAGAATGATAAAACTAAAAAAAATATATGATGTACATTGCCATGCAAAGTTCCACCGAAAATTGGTTTGAAAGAGATCTAGTAAGTAGTTTTTTTAATACGTCATAAATCGTAAACCACAATACTATTATTAAAACATCGATCAAAGTTACAACGAACCTATATTATGTTACTTGCTGCTACGGAACCCTTCATGGGCGAGTCCGACTCGCACTTGGCCGCTTTTTTTTTAAAATAAAGTTAACATTTACATTTATCATGAATTAAAAGATTATCAAATAATCAATAAAAAAAAATTATATTTTAATATTGTGCAAATTAGGTGATATTTCCTTCCCCCCTCCCCCCTCCAATTTGTCCTTTCCATACCCTTTCTTTCTTTCCTTCTCCATCCCCTTCC
Source organism: Esperia sulphurella (assembly GCA_947086405.1). Taxonomy (NCBI): domain Eukaryota; kingdom Metazoa; phylum Arthropoda; class Insecta; order Lepidoptera; family Oecophoridae; genus Esperia; species Esperia sulphurella. Next base: position 1,003,879 of record OX352280.1, read on the forward strand.
CACAACGTTGAAAACCCTTTCTCCCACTCCCTACTCCTACCTCTCCCCCTTCCCTTAACCCACCCCTTCCTACACCCTTTATTTACCACTGCCCCCCCATTTTTCCTCTCTTACCCTAATCCCTCTATTCTTTTCCATCCGACTTCCTTCCCCTCCTATTCCCTTCCTATGTTGCATATCCAATTAACTGTACAACAAAATGTCTGTCAAACTGCTGGACATGCCTTCCCCAATGAATGCCACAACGCCCTACAGATCCAGCCGCTTCCGGCCACCATCTTCAGGTCGTCCATACACTGGGCACAGGGCGTCCCACCCTGCGCGTGGGACGTCGCGTCCCACTCTATAACCCGTCTGCCCCAACGGCCGTTCGGTACTACGACAGATGTGACCTGCCATTTCAGCTTACTAATTCTTTCGGCTATGTCGGTCACCTTCGTTATTCATCAGATCTCCTCATTACGAATCATATCCCTCATAGAGACCCCGAGCATTGCCCTCTCTATAGCTCGCAGAGCCACTTGAATCTTGTGAATCAGGCCCACCATCAGTGTCCACGTCTCCGCGCTGTAATCATGACAGGCAGAACGCACTGATTAAAGATTTTTGTCTTTAAACATTGTGGAATAGGTGACGTAAAGACTTGATGCAGTATTCCGAATACCGCCCACCCTAACTGGATTCTTCTGTCAACTTTTGAAATTGATCCTACCCAACTATATTGTCTGTCCTAGGCAGACGTACTCCTGAACAGCTTCGATATTGACATTGTCGACGATCACCGGTCTAATACAGGGCCACTAATTATCGAATAGCGAACTTTTTGTATCGAGACTTCTGGAAATACCTGAAATACATCAGCTAAAATAAGTCTATAAATGAGCTTTAAAACATCTCTGTCAAGTTCTTGCAAAGACCAGTAATGTTGAACTACACTTTCATACAAATGATATGAAATGAGAGGTCAACTTGTATATCAGTATCCTGACATTTTATTGAGATATGACTTATACCAGTATGAGGCCCGAACTCAAAGCTATTAAACAGTGAAAACGCCGTCAAATTCTGTTCAGCAGTTTCCAAGATTAGCCCGTACATACATACATACATACAGACAGATAAGAAATTTTTTAATTATATTTTTGGACTCTGCTGGTCTTCAGTAACGTCCGGGCAGTGAAATTTTTTTTTTTACTTTAATGTACAGATTCGCTTTTCTTTTGTTTTTTCTACTCTTTTATTATATGTATAGATGTCTAAATCAAATGTCATGTTATTTGCAGGAAAAACTGTGCCGAGACCCAGTTGCATCAATAGTCCCGTTCCGTTGTCTGAACAATGCAAATTTCTAGGATTCGTGATAGACCCCAACTTGCATTGGAAACTACATCTAGAATCTTTGTGTGATAAATTGAGTAGTGCAGCTTATGCGCTAAGAAAGATTCGTCCACTAGTTTCTTACAGTGTACTAAGACAGACATACTTTGCACATTTTCATTCACTTATGTCGTACGGCATTATTCTTTTGGGAAACTCTACAGAGTCGAACCGAGTTTTTATTCTTCAAAAAAGAGCACTACGTATAATGTGTGGAGTAAAGCCAAAACAAACGTGCAGGGGACTTTTCAAAAATCAACACATAATGTCTATGTACTCGTTATATTTATTCGAAGTTATAATGTATGTTAGGCGAAATATGACCAGTTTCGGTCGACGTATAGGCGGAGGGCACGAACTTCGTAACGAAGGTCGATTAAAGACAGTAACGCACCGCACTGCACTTCCCACCAAAAACCCCCGCGTCATCGGCCCCACGTACTACGAACACCTGCCCGCAGATCTACGTAACGAGACCAATGACGAAACGTTTAGTCGACGACTGAAAAACCTTTTGTTGGAAAATGAATATTATTCCATAAATGAATTTTCTAAAAAATGAAATTGGTGGGCCCTCTGACGTTTAATTTAATTTACTTTGTGATAATTTAATACCAAGTGTATTTTTTGATATTATGTACTGACATAGATAGTATGTTATATACTATGACATCATTTGAATTGTTGACATTGTAATTTATACATTATTTTATTTTATGACGATCCCTTTTACCATACTAGAATGACATGTAAAATTGAATTTTTAAGATGTAAAAGTGAAATAAATAAATCTAATCTAATCTAATCTATACGCTTCTACAACAAATTATATTATATTCTTTATTGCACTTAAATTTTACAAAAAAAAAGGCATAACATAAAAGTGTACAAAAGTGGACTTATCTCTATAAGAGATCTCTTCCAACCAACCTTCACTGTGGGAAAAGCTAAAACAAGCGGTAGGTCAAAAAGAATAAAAATAAAATGTGCATGGATATTGAAATTTTATAATAAAATATTGTATTATACATAGAATAAATGAGTAGGTATAGCTATTAATATATACTAATATTGTATACAAACTACCAGAGGAAATCTTAAATATGACGGACAGAAAGTTTATTTTTAAGAAAGCCGATTATAAAATAGGCGATCATTTGAATGACAAAGATGCCTGGTACTAATGTTGATTCAGCTTCGCACAATCTTTATATTGTATACAAACTTGATTTTAAAAGATGTGTTGCGTGAAGTTTGTTGTGCCGTTTGTTCTTCACAGCGCAAACACCTAGGATGCAGTAAAGTGTATAAAAATGTGGCAAGTGTACTATCCCACTTTGGGGATTTATGGTTATGAATAAAACGATGTGTGCTGTAGGAAGTATCAGTGAACTCTGATCTTTTAATTGGAATACCACTCCTATTTATATAATTTGACTAGTTCACAATTTCAGCTATTGAGGGTATTATTAATTAATTGTACCTATGTAGTACCGGTGGATATGGGTATCCCACATATCTCCCCAGCAAGCGCAGCGTACACTCAATTGTAATTATACAAAATAAATTTCTTACATCTAACTTTAACAATAAATAAATACATGTTTCGCAATATTATACATTTACAATAAACAATATCATCTATGTAATGCTGTCGATGTTGAGTGACGTCACTCGTCATTGCCAGCCGAACCAGTCTTGCTCAAGTGCGGTGAGGGGGGAAAGGGGTACGTAATTAATTGTACCTATGTAGTACCGGTGGATATGGGTATCCCACACCACTAATATTATAAATGTGAAAGTTTGGATGTTTGTTATTTAAGCACTGGACGGATCGGGATGAAACTTGGCACACATATAGGTTAGGTCCTGAAATAGGACATAGCATAGTTTGAAAATATTTTAGGCGATAGAATGGACAGTCCTCTGGTGTGGATACTCACCCAGAGGACTAAATCACTTTTAGTTATTAAATACTAACGTAGTTTAAGTCTTTACACTAATGGATGTATTTTGTCTTTAAAATGCATAAATTAAATTAAATTATAGTTTTTATCCCATAACAAACATCTAATTCCTACGGGAAACCAAATGTTCAAGATGTGTAAATATCGAAACCTACGCGGACGAAGTCGCGGTCAAAGGGTAGTTTGCAATAAATTTTGATTTCGACACGGCAATATAAGACAATATCTATAGCTAATAATAAAAAAAAATTATGTAAAAAGTATGCGTTGGCCGAGAATCGAACTCGGATCAACTGCTTGGAAGGCAACTATGCTGACCATTACACCACCAACGCATGTGATGATTGCGGTGAAATTTACAGTCATACTTAGACTTACTTATTTGCACAATTGTTACTTGGCGCTTTGCGCACACAACGATCTCTATGTACTACTAGATGGAGCGTTCCAAACAATCGCTCTGTTCCACGCAAGTAGCCACAACTCTTTCACATTCACAATGAAACTTATGCAGTTACTACGCAGAACATTTAATCATTACTAAACATTGACGCTACGGTTAAATAATGTCAATATTTAGTAAATAATTAAATGTTCTGAGTAGTAACTGCACAAGTTTCAAAGTGAATGTGAAAGAGTTGTGGCTACTTGCGTGGAACAGAGCGATTGTTTGGAACGCTCCATCTGGTAGTACATAGAGATCGTTGGGCGCACAAAATGTAGCGTAATCAACCGTGGAATAAAGGATTTTGATTTCAACTTGCCTTTCGCTTGTTGAACAATAAGCCTCCCCAATAGAATGCCACTTTTGGTGTGCTGTCCATTGGGGGATTTCCCATAATCACCACGCTTGGTAGGCGGATTGATGATCGCAGTAATGATCATAATGTATACAGGAGAATGTTTCTATCGCCCTAGTGCAATCCCTCATTCGCCTTGACGTCACCCACGTGAAGATTCGGGGTGGTATTCTAAGCCACCATCACATGAAACTTAGCATCATCATCAGGTTATTTTTGTCTCCACTGCGGGAGCACAACCCTCTCTCATCTGCCGGAGACAGACGGAGGATTTGGCCTACACTCCCCGCGCTGGCCAGACGGGTTGGGGAGGCCTGATTGATGTTTTATAATTTTTTCCCTTAGTTGCCTTGTACGGCATCCACGGGGAGAGTTGGAGTGGTCCTATTCTACTCTACTGGAAACCACACGGCAAGAAACTTAGCGCTCTATCGCAATTGTTATAATTAATGATAAACAGTTTTTTATAGTCAAATAGACCACTTCGTTTTTGTCTGGCCAGCGCGGGGAGTGTAGGCCAAATCCTCCGCTTATCTCCGGCAGATGAGAGAGGGTTGTGCTCCTGCAGTGGAGACCAAAATAACCTGATGATGAATGATGAGATCACTCCATTCCGTAAAACGAATAATGCCGTATATCACAATACCTTGGATTCTAACCAGAATTGTAGCGTTGAACAAGTAAAAACGCGTTTACGACTTCTTGTACTTCGAAGAGGTAAAACTCTTTTAAAGGATTTTGTAAAAAATACTAAGAAAGCAGAAACATTTCTTAGGCTTCCTATACAAAAGAAACTTTAGAACGTGATCTTTACGAATTTTACCAGGAGCGAGATTTTTTCGTAATCTCAATACTGAATCTGAATCCTAGGCAGATGTAAGTACATTTTGTTTGCATTAAATAAATCAGACATTCACACCAATTATCCAGTCCCAAACTAGACAGAGCATGTGCTATGGTTACTAGATAACGGATAGACATACTTAAATAAATATATCAACATCCAAGACTTGGGTACAAACATTCATATTCATCATACGAATATTTGCCCCTAGCGGGATTCGAACCCATTATTATTCATAGTTTATTTTAAACATTAAACAATTCTCAAGTTCTTAAATAACACCATAGTCAACTTCATAAGTACCTAGTAGGTATATTTTGATAATTTCATTATAAAATAAAAATAAATAAGTATAAAATTTCATTTCATCTCAAACAATACATACATACATAATGGTGGTATGATATAAAGGCGCACTTAACTCTAAGAGTTTTCGTCCAGTTAACCTTTGGGTGAAAGAGACAACTCAAAGTAGGTAGACAGATAGCAATGTACATTAAAGTGAATATAAATAATGAAAATGAAACCATATACATACATACATCCATAATGCTCACGCCTTGATCCCAGAGGGGTAGGCAGAGACGATGGATCGTCACTTTGCGCGATCCTGACACACCTCACTAGCCTCACTCACATTCATCAACCTTTTCATACACCTCCTTTTATTCTTCTCACTGCGGACCCCAGCCTCTTTGAGGACGTTACCAATAATAAAACAATAGTATTTAAAAAAGGACAATAACTAGTAAAAAATACAATCAAATAATTCAAGTATTTTTTTTGATAATTTTATCATCATCATCAGCCTGTAAGAGTCCACAACTGGACATAGGCCTCTCCCAAGGGTCGCACACCCCTGAACCCGATCCTTGGTTCCTCTCATCCAGTCACACCGTCTTAGCATGCCATTATGTTATTTTATAATATAATTTTTAACCCAAAGGATGTCTGGAAGAAATCGCCTAAGGCGATAAAACCGCCTGAATTTTACTATTTTTAACTTTTGAAACTTGTGAACTTGTGTTTGTATGTACAAAAAAATGTATTTTACCGTTTCAAATCGTTTTGTATCGTATCGGATCATATCGTACAGTATCGCATCGTCTGGTATCGTATCGAATCGCATTATATCTTACCATATTGTATCGTATAGTATCGCATCGTATCGTATAGTTTTATATCGTATTGTATCTTACCGTATCGTATCATGTATCTTACCATATAATATCGTATAGTATCGTACCGTATCGTGTTGTATTGTACTGTATACAAAACAGGAATCCTACCGACTGCGCCAAGCTCAACAACTCTGTGTACAGACTACATAACTAGACTTAGCTAAGACCCAGCCTCATGAATATTCAAAACCCCTTAAGGAGAGGTCAGTAAACGCCATCCATTACGCCAGCAACCACTCAAAATTAATTTATTTGACATATACTCAGTACAGTCAGAAACAGAAATAAAATGCAAAATGGGAGATTATAATTCTGCTTACCACCTGAGTAAAATGAAATGAAATATCTTTATTGTAGAACATAGGTATATAAAGGATTATATGTCATAGAGCTCAGCTATGTCCCGTAACGTGGGCATACAACATTGTGTCGCAGTAAAGCATGCATTTAAAAACAGTTACAAAAAAAAATTAAGAGTTAATTAGATACAAATTGAAACCTTAAATTGGACCGTCATCAAGAAATTCTTCCAAACTATAATAAAAAATTTCTGTCAACAGATCGTGGAGTTTTTTTTAAATAGACTAATCTCATCTACATATCGTTTTAAAGTGCTAAATAACATTAGATGGCTCGCTCAATGCAACCAATATATTGAATTGGCTATAAAAAATTTTTAGAGCAGTCCACTATAGCATTAATTGCTGATTGATTTATAAATGTTTGCTAGCAATAAGTTGCTGACCAACTAGTAATTTTTCCTGACCGAATACATTTTTCTGCTCACAAAAATACGAATATTCTGTTAACCGTTTAAATGATAGCCATACGTGATAAGTAGTGCTATTCTGTAAAATACAAACTCACGTGCAAGTCTCACTCGAGTGACTTCATTCTCTTTGAACCTAATTCACTGGTGATTCTGTTAACATTCTAAAGCACTCTCGACGTGAAGTGAACAAAGAACTCACTTCACTTCGACAGTGCTCTAGAATGTTTACAGAATGCCAATGGATTAGGTTTTGAAATGAGTAAAATCACTTGAGTGAGACTCGCACGTGAGTTTGTATTTTACAGAATAGCACTACTGGTCATACAGAACTAAGTAAATTAATTCAGATGTTTTTAGTGGAAAATAGATATTAAAATGCTTTCATCATCAGCTGAAATACGTCCAAAGCTCCCCAGTAGAATGGCACTTTAAGTGGGCTATCCATTGGAGGATTTGCTATAATCACCACGCTTGGCAGGTGAATTTGTGATAGCAGGCATATTAATATAAACAAGAGAACGCTACGTCCATGGTGCAATCCCTTAGTCGCCTTGACGACCCCCAAGGGAAGATTAGAGATGGCCCTATTCTAAGCCGGAATTCACACCGCTTATAATGGTCGGGTGTTTTCCCCGAGGAATAAAAAGATGTTATACATACATACATAATGCTCACGCCTTGGTCCCACAGGGATAGGCAGATACAATGTATGGCCACTCTGCGCGATCCTGACACACCTTACTATCCTCACTCACATTCATGCACCATTTATTCTTCTCAATGTGGACCCCAGCCTTTTCGAGGACGTTACTAATTTGATCCTTGAACGTCCTCCTAAGACGACCTCTAGCTGTAGTTCCTTCCATATTCGCGCTGTAAATTTCTTTTGTCACTCTTCTCTCACTCATACGCTCTATATGTCCAAACCAACGCAACATACCCTTCTCTACTTTCGTTACTACATCTTGTTTCAAACCACACTTCTCGCGTATACTGTATTCCTCACTCTGTCACATAACTTCACTCCAAATTTTTCTTAGAGACCGCATCTCATCCGCATTTATCCTGCTTTCATGATTCTTCTGCCATACCCAACATTCACTACCATACTTCAGCGTAGAAACCAGAACAGCACTATGCACAGCCATCATTGCCTTATGAGACATGATCTGCCTGCACACAACAGCTCCATTCACTGCAATAACTTTCTTTACTCTTCTTTCAGTATCTTCTTAACACTTGTGAACATCTCTTGTGATTTGATCAACTTATCTCTTGTGAACATGCTCCCCAGGTACACAGACTCTTTCACTTGCTCAACTTGATTGTATGCATGGTAATACGCGATTTCTGTATTCCTCGCTCGGTCCCATAACTTTACTTCACATATTTCTCTAAAAAGATGTTACCTACAGTGTGTTTCTGTTTCCGACTATACTTAGTGAAATGTTGTAAACAGGCTAAGTAAACGTTCCTAGCTTAATTACTGCGTTAAATTTTAATTGACCGTGCTAAACACTGAAGCGGTTGTTAAGTAATTTTGCAAAGATGTTGCTCTTCGGTTGGCCGTGTGTTCCCGGTTCAGGGGGCCAATTCTACTAACGCATTTTCGCACAAAACGCAACTGAACTGTAGCTGAAACGCAGGTTTTAACACTATTCGTACTCCGCTGCGCACAACGTTCGTGCTTTCAGCAGTTTAAACAAACGTCAGCCGTAGATGGAACGAATGTTTTTCTACATTTTGACAGTTGTCTCAGGTAAAAACGAAACGCATTGCTGTCAAAATAGCGTCTGTTAAAAATTGAAACTTAAACGTAACTTTTGTTTAAACGAACGATAAATGTTGAAAACAGTAGAATTGGCCCCCAGAATAGGGTCACCCCTAATATTCCCGTGGGTTTCTTCAAGGCGATTATGGGATTGCACCGGGGACGGGCAGCAGCAACACTGTGGCGAACAACATCTCCGCCTCCGTGTTGAGACACATCGTGGTACCACGGTTAGCTAGGGAAATAATCTACTGACTCGGTAAGTCTAAAAGTGCCCAAAGCTTGTCCAGCTCCGTGATGACGGCACGTGACGACCAGGTTAGCCCCTGGACACGCATCCTTCGGCACGGCAGATCGGGGCGAGGGAGATAGGAGATGGGGGTATGGGTAAGGAGTATAGGTTAGGTAGAGATTCCGCTATTACGGAAGGATAGTGGGATTGTAGTAGCGACCAATTCTGTAAGCCGGGACCGCATACCGGTGACTCGTTGGATAGCACTTGACAGGCAACTACCAGAACCAAGTCCCCTGAAGTCTAAAGTTTTAATTTGAGACCTAAACCTGTTAGCGACGAGCAATGTTAGAATGCAAGCCAGGATGACGATTGATTCAAGTGGACAAAAAGAGCACGTACTCGGAGCCAAAAAGGCATAAAAAAAAGGGACATGAGGTTGATGGACGATTGAGAAGGGGTTGTGTTATGAGTTGTTTAATTTTTCGTTATAGCTTTAAAAAGGAATATAGAACTGTTGTAATAGTCAAGTGATAATAATATTATAAACGCGAAAGTTTGTAAGTATGGATGGATGTTTGTTACTCTTTCACGTAAAAACTACTGAATGGATTTTAATGAAACTTTACAATAATATAGCTTTATACATCAGAATAATACATAGGCTACAATTTATAAAGATATTGTGTGAATTGTCCAAAATATCAAGTAAGTACGAAAAATTCTACCATCTGCGAGCTATTCTGGCGTGTGCCATAAAATTATAATTTTAATGTCATAATGTTAGTTCTTTTCTACGCCACGCTGATATAAGCACTCTAAATACTAACTTGCGCAGACGAAGTCGCGGGCACCAGTTAGTATAAGATAAAAGCATTTATTTCAAATCGACAACGACCTGTATAACGACTTGTGTTATTACATTGTAATAGCGAAGTTATTCGGTTGCTACAAGTTTGATCCTTTAAAAGCAACCCTTTAACGTTTTAATATTCAGGCCTGAACAATATAATGGGGAACAATTTCCCGAACAATGTGGTAAAACCCTCCTAACGTGGACCCCATTAAAATCAGGGGTCGACCTTTTTGGATATAACTTTTTACGGAGAAATTATGTTGTAGACACAAAAGGAATAACCTTCGGTTGGGGAAGGGGGAACACCCCTTCTGATTAGTGTTGCGAAAGGCCTTGAGATTTCCGAATCCATCTCGTCTGGCAAGCGCGGGGAGTGTAGGCTAAATCCTCCGTCTGTCTCCGGCAGATGAGATAGGGTTGTGCTCCTGCAGTGGAGACAAAAATAACCTGATGATGATGAACATAAAGAACCAACAGTCACCTACGCCCGTCAGTTTAACGTCGCCAGCAACAAAACTCACGGCTGGCAGTACGCTCTACGATTGTGCGTAAAAATCATTCCCGGGTAGTATATATGCTTCTACAACAAAATACTAGAGGAAATATTAATTATGACGGAAAGAAAGTTTTAGAATTACATTAAAAACTACTTTGTAAGAAATCCTAATATAAAATAGACGATTATAAGATGCTTGGTATTCATGTAGTTTCAAGGTTCCAACTGTCTTTTTAATCCTACTAATATTATAAATACGAAAGTTTGGATATTTGGATATTTGAAAATCACGCTTCAACCACTGGTTGGACGGATTGTGATAAAACTTGGCACAGATATAGGTTAGGTCCTGGAATAGGACATAGGGTAGTTTTTATCCCGAAAAACATCCTAATCTTACGGGAAATACATAATAATTTGAAATGTTAAGTTGTCCATGCGGACGAAGTCGCGAGCGACAGCTAGTAGTATATATTTGGAGATCCGTTTTGCTCACAACGTGGCGCCACTTTTCAAGATGTGTAAATATCGAAACCTACGGACGAAGTCGCGGGCAAAAGCTAGTATAGTATAAAAACTTGGTTTTAAAAGATGTGTTACTCAAAAAAAACGTGTATAAATGTACCAAGTATACTGCAATACTTAAATGATTTTGACTTTGACCCCAATGAACGCCACCACACCCGGCCTCCGCCCGCTGCATCCCCCATCCAACCAGTGTGACCGTCCGACCCACCCTGCGCGTGCCGATCCTGACCGAACCTGGCTTCTGTGAACCTCGTTACAGTAAACCTGGGTTCTGTAAACCACGGACTTCAAGTAACCGACACATATGGATCAATAAGCCAGGGCAGGAGCCAGACCCCGGCTCGTTAAGCCGCCCCTAATGAGCTCTCGAACCTTTTACGACTTGCATCTACAAAGATTTTAGGGTGGACGAGGTATTGATATTATTACACAAAGAAGGAACCCCCCCTCCAAGCGGACAGATTTAATTACCTACTACTATTAAACGCGCAACAGCCTGTCCGTACACCTGCGTGTGTGCGTTAACTATCGAAAGAGGGATAGCGTTATACGTCAACACAAGTGCTTCTCTTTCTAACCGGCTGCGTACTGCACGCCGTGCTTTATTTAAGGGGCGACGTTAAACTGGTGGGGGGTGTCGCGAGGATATTCATACGACAACTAACGCTTTTTGCGTGTCCGCAACATATACATGAAAGGGTCGCCAGCAGCAAGTACAAATTTTGTATAACCATGTAAACTTTGCGGTCCAGTTAGGAACACCATCCATAATATATTTGGTTTTCGAGACGCAAATGCGTTTGTTTTCATAAGACTATTTTGCGAAACAGGTGTATTCTTTGTCTCGTTTTACAATCGACTGGTACCTATGTGTTTTTGTTACACAACAACTGTTCAAATAAGTAGGAAGTGTAGATTTAGGAATGTGACTGTAAATTTCACCGCAATCGTCACATGCGTTGGTGGTGTAATGGTCAGCATAGTTGCCTTCCAAGCAGTTGATCCGAGTTCGATTCTCGGCCAACGCATAAGTTTTTAACTGAAATATTTTTATTATTAGCTAACTTATATTGCGTAAGGCTGGTAGTGACTGGATGAGAAGAAGCGAAGATCGGGTTGAGTGGCGCGCCTTGGAAGTGGCCTATGTCCAGCAGTGGACTCTGGTAGACTGATTATGATGAATTGATGATTGTCGTTTAAAGTGATACTTAATTTCTTGCACATGACATGGGTACATTGAAAGTACATTAAAGGTTGTCTGGAAGAAATCTCTTAAAGCGATAAGACCGCCTAAATTGTACTATTTGTAACTTTTATAACGTGTAACTGTATTTGTTTGTGCAATAAAGTGTATTATATTGTATTGTACATTTGATACATTTTCACCAGTTAATTTTTTATCGGCCACCGCTTCCTAGTAGTAATATTTAGTACTAGCTGGTGCCCGCGACTTCGTTTGCGCAGGATTAGTATTTCGAGTAGCTTATATTAGCGAGGCGTAGAAAAGAACTAACATTATGACTTTAAAATTATTACATATATATTTTTTGGGTCGTATCTGAAAAATATAATGGCTATAATGGCTTACACATAAGATATAGATATATACTGTGGCGGGCTTTTTTGTAGGACTATTTAAGATGAACGTTTCCATCATACATTACACATGTGTAACTCTAGCGGTTTTGGCAGCGCACGCCAGAATAGCTCGCAGATGGTAGATTTTTTCCTACTTACTTGATATTTTGGACAATTCACACAATATCTTTATAAATTGTAGCCTATGTGCTATTCTAATGCATAAGCTATGTTATTGTAAAGTTTCATTAAAATCCTTTCAGTAGTTTTTACGTGAAAGAGTAACAAACATTCATCCATACTTAGAAACTATCGCGTTTATAATATTAGTAGGATAGAATAGGATTCTCTATCCTACTTAGGTTTTAGCACTGAGAAGAAAATATCTCGCAACAAAGTTCCAACAACACATCTTTTAAAATCAAGTTTGTATACAATAATATAAAGATTGTGCGAAGCTGAAACAACATTAGTACCAGACATCTTTGTCTTTCAAATAATCGTCTATTTTATAACATACTCTCTTTCAGATCTGTTTTTTATGCGAGACTCTCGCGGCAGTTCAGCCTAAGTATTTCTATGTCAATTTTCCGGTGAATAAATGACAATGCTAAAAGAATTATACAACGACAAATTGCAGTATGATATGGACATTTGCCGGTAGAGTAGAATAATAGCACTCCAACTCTTTCCGTGGATGCCGTACAAGGCGACTAAGGGAATACATTATAGGACATCAACCAGGCCTCCCCAAACCGTCTGGCCAGCGCGGGGAGTGTAGGCCAATTCCTCCGTCTGTCTCCGGCAGATCAGAGAGGGTTGTGCTCCTGCAGTGGAGACAAATATAACCTGATTATGATAGGGCCCTAATATGCCTGATAGATGAAATATGTCTTTAGGAAATTGGTGAAACAGGTTGTACATGAGTTTGTAAATGAGATTTACTGGCGCAGTGTTTAGCTGTCTTGAGGACTCCTTTTATTTGTAAGGCTTCAACTATCGGCCAACCTAGTTTGAAAATCTGTCAGGCGCCACATTTAAACCGGCTTTCAGGCATTGACCGATTGATTTTAAACCAACGATCTCTATGTACTATTAGATGGAGCGTTCCAAACAATCGCTCTGTTCCACGCAAGTAGCCACAACTCTTTCACATTCACTTTGAAACTTGTGCAGTTACTACTCAGAACATTTAATTATTTACTAAATATTGACATTATTTAACCGTAGCGTCAATATTCAGTAATAATTAAATGTTCTGCGTAGTAACTGCACAAGTTTCATTGTGAATGTGAAAGAGTTGTGGCTAGTTGGCTCCGGGAGCCGAAACTCGGTTATATTCACAATGAAACTTGTGCAGTTACCACGCAGAACATTTAATTATTACTAAATACTGACGGTATTTATTCGTAGCGTCAATATTTAGTAATAATTAAATGTGCGTGGAACAGAGCGATTGTTTGGAACGGTCCATCTAGCAGTACATAGAGATCTTTGGCGACCTCCGTGGCGGAACGGGTAGCCCTCGGACTGCCACGCCGGAGGTTGCGGGTTCGAATCCCGCTAGGGGCAAATGTTCGTATGATGAATATGAATGTTTGTACCCAAGTATTGGATGTTTATATATTTATTTAAGTACGTGTCTCCGTTATCTAGTAACCCTACGAGTACCACAGGCTCTGCCTAATTTGGGACTGGATAATTGGTGTGAATGTCTGACATATTTATGTTTATTTATCTTTGGTTTAAACAGATTTTTGGTTGAAAAACTCAACTCTTCGTGTAAATAGCTACGCCACTGATCTTCATATAGGGGAAGAAATAAACAAAGTCATTATCATTTGGCCGTGTGTTTCCGGTTTAAAATAGAGCCACAACCGATCTTCCCGTGGGACGACTAAGGGATTGCACCAGGGATAGGCAGCAACGTTCCCCTGTCTATATTAAGGTCATTACACGATGTAACTATTAAGTAATCTGTGTTATCACTGAGATCACCAATCCGCCTGCCAAGTGTGGTGATTATGGCAAATCCCCCAATGGACAGTTCACCAAAACTGGACGTATTTCGGCTGATGATAAAACAAAGTCTTCGCATTTCGAGTACCGACCTTAGTATAAGGCACCTCATGCGTAAGATGGGACTATCAGAGACGCAGAGCATGTTGGTCTTTAGAGAAACTGAAGGAGCCTGTATTGGGGACAGCGAGATGACAAAGCAATTAATGTGCGCATGCCAAGTTCGTCTCAAGGGCCTCAAAGATCGCCGCAGCATGGCCTGTCTTCCGGTTTTTAAAGATTACATTTTGGGGCGTTACATTGTGCCCAGGAATTGCACGATTTGATTCCCACCACCGTACACCAGGCGTGTGGAGAAAGAAAAAGAAAGAAAGAAAAACATTTATTCACTACCACAATTGGCACACTCAAGGAGGGAGGATTTTATCCTTATGTAGTAGACATACCACGCTCTCGCACCAAGCGTTTTGCTTTCTCTTTCATAATACGAACTGCTTAGGAATGGAACTACCTACCAGCTTCGGTATTTTCGGACAAATACAATTTGGATCTTCGTGTAAGCGCACTCCACCTATGGCCTCATCGTCACTAACTATCAGGTGAGATTGAGATCAAGCGCAAACCCACCAGCAACCAGCTACAAGTCGAATGTCCTGGTTTCGGTTAAATCTATACCCGAGGACTACTCCTTCATTGACCTTTGCAGAAGATTACTGGGGAAGGAAGCAGAAATTAACAGAGGACACAAAATATCCCCTAGGGCACCGGGTTTCTGGCCAACATAAGGAACCATTGAAGAATTTCACTAGGAAAATGAAATTGAAATGAATTGAACACATTTCCGCTACAGTTCCACCCCGGACGTTAAGCTAACAGAACACAAAAGAAACTCATCATTTGCAGTCTGCTGTTGACTTGTTTGCTTTTCATTTGCCCGGCTTTTATACGCCCATTTCGATGATCGATGTATTCAATATCTCTACCATAGCTTCTATCATTTACAGACTTTCAGGTTTAGTGTTAAAAAAAAATAGTTTTTCTGGTGAATTTCTTTAACTGACCAATGGTTTCTTATTTTATCATAATAGATGGCCAGTATCCTGGCGCCCTGCTTCGACCCTCAGGGATATTTTATGTCACTACTTGCTTCCTTCCCTAGAAATCTGCTCCAAAGTTAA
This sequence comes from Esperia sulphurella, assembly GCA_947086405.1. NCBI lineage: Eukaryota > Metazoa > Arthropoda > Insecta > Lepidoptera > Oecophoridae > Esperia > Esperia sulphurella. The sequence continues at coordinate 1,019,478 of OX352280.1, forward strand.
GTAGATCTTTGGAATCCTCAGGGGCGGTAGTCCTCTTTTAGAGATTAATCAAAAACCAGGACATTCATTTGAAAGGCTAATTTCTGCTTCGTTTTCGACTTGCCGGTATCAGCAGTTCAGTTCCTAAAATCTCAGAATACCAATTTGGTCTAATATGTTACCTACTCCGTTACAGAAGATAGCTAAGCTAATTATCAATAAATTTAATTTAAAACATATGCGTTGGCCGAGAATCGAACTCGGATCAACTGCTTGGAAGGCAACTATGCTGACCATTACACCACCAACGCATGTGTTTTTATCGTTGAATTTTGTCTTGCTAAGATTATATATATTTATACTTATTTGCACAGCTGTTCGTTCAAACGATATAATTAACAGGTGTCTATCGTAAATGTTTTCTCTCATTAGTTCGATTTTGCGCTGCCGTCCATCACTGGTATGTATAACATATTACCTAGCTAGTAAAGAGTGGTTTTACATTATAAAACATCAGTCAGGCCTCCCCAACCCGTCTGGCCAGCGCGTGGAGTGTAGGCCAAGTCCTCCGTCTGTCTCCGGCAGATGAGAGAGGGTTGTGCTCCTGCAGTGGAGACAAAAATAACCTGATGATGATGAAGAGTGGTTATACCGACATTGGTTTACACTATGTTACTTCGACAGCTTACTAATTTTTAGACTATGTCTAATTACCTTATTTCTTATGATCATAATGTCCTCATCATAGCATCCCGGAGCTGGGCGACCTCCGGGCACTATTAGCCTTACCGAGTCATGCCGGCTCTGATGAGGTGGACAAGTATTTCCCTAGCTAATCGAAGAACCTCATCAAGGCGGCGATGTTGTTCGCAACACATCACGTCAAGGGGTATCACGGGGCGAAAAGTGGGAGAAGGAAAGCCGCTTTGCGACATTTGATTGCGCAAAGTGGCGATACATCGTCCTTGCCTACCCCTCAGGCGTAAGCATTATGTATGTAAAATGTCCCTCATTTCTAATCATGATGTCCCTCATTTCTTTGATGAATTACAAATCTAAGTTCAATCATTGGTAGTCTGTCAACGTCCACTGTGCGATATAGGCTGTTAGTTTAGCAGGTCGCTGCCTGTTTATAGCCTCTAATTGATCGCTTCATAATCTAGCCAAAATCAAGGTTAATTTCATGCTTACACTGATTTAACTCTTTTGGTCTTCTCATGAGCGAATAGCGGTTTGATAACTTCATGATGACGTCTGCAATTTCAAAGACAGGTAACGTGTTTGATGACACGTTACCTGAAATTCTTGTCAGGCCTCCGTCACTTGATCAAACCTACTGCGATAAGTGGCAAAACTTGGGACGCCTCGGCGTGGTTCTCGCCACGCCAAGTACGGAGTAATAACAACGCTAACTCGAGCGTCGTAGACACATTTTTGCGCGCTGCGAGTCACATCTAACGCCGTCCACTGCGCGCACGTCGTGTGTATTATCTGATAGTAGGTGGTTAAAGCGTAAGTATTTTCCTTTGCTAGGATGTGATTAATCTGTTACGTAGTAGCCACTAAGTTGGATGTGGCGACGTCCTAAACTGCCATTATTCTAAGACTAGCTGTGCCCGCGGCTCCGCTCGCGTGAATTACAGAATTCGCTCCCATTATCACTCCAGCTACCGCTTCCGCTTCCGCTTCCGCTTCCGCTCCCGCTCTAGCTCCCGCTCCCGCTCCCGCTCCCACTTCCCTTTTCCCACGTCCACGCCCACGCCCACACCCACGCCTACGCCCGCGCCTACTCACACGCCCACGCCCTGGCCCAGGCCCACTCCCACTCCCACTCCCACTCCCACTCCCACTCCCACTCCCACTCCCACTCCCACTCCCACTCCCACTCCCACTCCAATTCCCACTCGCAGCTCCAAATGTAGTCCAAACTCATCGCAATCTGAATAGTAAGGAAATACTGTTATGTGCAATATATTGCATACTAACCTTTTTTTGCATATATCTTCAATATATACAGACACGCGATGTTTACGATTTTATTTATTAGATAACTGTTAGCGTAGTAATTATGTGTTCTATTATATTTCCTAATAGGAGAGCTACTCGTTGCAACGATTGGTTGTTACTCTCAACACCGCTCGCAATTCCTAATTAGGGGTTTGAATACCTGGCCTTATCATTCCCGGCGTAGAATAGGGCCACCCAGGGACGGACAGCAGCGTCCTTCTGATATATATTACGATTGCAAATTATGATTATGAGATTATGTCAAATCACCAATGGACAGCCCACCAAAAGTGGCATTCTGTTGGGGAGGCTTATGTTCAGCAGTAGACGTATTTCAGCTGATGATGATGATGAGGTTACACAGGCATTTTCTCTCTGTTCTTCCTTTCATTCCTTCACTTTTCTTACTATCTTTATTATCTCTGCTAATCTATTTTCGTTTCTGATATTCTTTCAAAGTTGATTCCTATTTGTAAAATTTTACATTTCTGCACCTAGATCGCTCACCGCCTTTGCCTTGTCCCCTTTGACTGTTGATTTGATTGTAATTAATTGCCAGTCAACAGCAGACATAGGATTAATCATAACATTGTTGCCCACCCCCACAATTATTTACCACCGTTTATAGACATAGACATACTTTATCGATAATTTCCTTTATTACACAAGTTAAATAAAATCAAATCATAGACAGGCAAATTAAACATCAATAACTAACAAAAATATAAAAATGACAAATAAAATTCTTAAAACTAAATAAATCGAGTTAATGCGGTCTGAAAGAACTCTTCAAAGCAATAAAATGCCTGCTTGACAAGCCAGACGCACAGTCTCTTTTTGAAAAAGGTAGGCTCGGAGAGCTGGTGACCTCAGTGGGAAGCCGGTTGTACACCGCGGGACCCATTACTCGTATTCTAACACTAGGGTGCGGGTGATGGGGCGAAGCCTTTTCGCGTACCGGGTGGAGTATGCGTGACAGTCACCAAGCCCCTCGTAATCGTCGAAGTTTTCCCTGACATAGGTAGCGACTTGGAGGATTAGCAGACTTGGCAACGTCATTATTCGTAGGGCAATAAAATGCCCTTTAGCCGGCTCGTCAAGCGGAACTCGTGCAATCGCTCTTATGGCGCGTTTTTGCATCCTGAAGAATGGTTTGACCCGTGTTAACTGAATGTGAACATCCACATGAACACACATGCACTTGTTTATTCTGAACTTGGAAAATTTGACGCTGAAATTACATTCTACTCTCTTCTCTGTCGTTCCCTCATTGCTGAGGATCGCGACCGTATAAAATGCGTCTCCAAACATAGCGGTCATTGACCAGCCGCACCTTTATATAAGGATCCGCCAGCCACCTCCTCATCGGCTCTGACCGCCTCGTCGGAGCTCGTCCTCTGTACATTCTACTAGCGTCTTGAATGGTTCAAGAATTTGACGTTCATGATATGGACGTCATTTTGAAACTGGACATTTAACGACTTAGACCTTAGAGGTGTAATTTAGTCCCTTACCGCTCGGCCACGACCTTGCCGCTGCCAGCGGCAATTAGGAGCGGGGCGGCGAGCGGCGAGAACAAATGTACACAAATGTTAGCAGCACGCCACGAGGCGCCGCAATCAGCGGCCAACCCTCCGCCTGCCGAAACCGCGCCGCTCACCGCGCCGCGTCCCGCTAAGCAAAAAGTCGTGGCCGAGCGGTTATTGCTTTGATCGTTTCTCTGACATATCATGGTCCTGTTAGGGCTGCCGTGCGTCAGAATTTTTCGCAGGAGCTCGCAATATTTTTCTTCCATAATTTTTAAGAAAGCGAGCCCCCTGGTGGTGCGGAGCTAACGGGACACTGAAGATAATAGGTCCCATTGTGAGACACTGAGTGGAGCCTATGGAAATCTATCTTTAGTTATCTAAAAAACTAACTAATAAGTTTGTTGCACATCACTTTCTGAATAATAGAGTTGCTCAATCGTGGAACAGGCTCTCAGATGAAGTGGTTTCAGCCAAATCAATAAACTCTTTTAAAAATCGCCTTGACAACTGGCTTAAAACTAATACAGTTTAAAAGTTAAAATCCAACACTGTGAAATAGACACATCAGCATATTTGCTGCTCATCTATAATATAAATAATAATAATAATAAGGTTATTAACATAGTATTAAGACTTTTACTAACACTATGGGCCCGATTCTGAAGGCACAACGTTAAAATTTGACAGCGTTAAAATTGGTTTCGTCTTTATCTTCATAATACTGTGTGACAAGGATAGCAACAGTTTCAGTGCTGTCAAATTTTAACGTTGTGCCTTCAGAATCGATCCCTATATGTAATTATATCTGAATTCAATGAATAATCATATATCCCATACAGTTGCTAGCCTCGACGTAGAGTACTTGATGACGTCCATTTATAGTATATTGATGTTACATTGGGCTTTTAGGTTATTGTAAAAAAATCATACTGTGCCTAGCAAAACCAATTTTTATGACACACATAAGTCGACGCCGGCGAAACTGCTACCTTAACGACGACGGAGCCAAGGGTAAATACTAGTTAATCGATAAACGAAAACACATTATTTACGTAGATATACGTGAACCAAAATAATTGCTATCATTAGGGCAATCTGCGCTGCTAATGGCCTGCGGAACCCTTTGGGTAAGGCGCTGAGTAATCGTTCCGAACCCTGAATAAGGAACGCTCTTAGTCTTCATGTGTCGTGAATTGACGATACTGCTTCTTGTAATCAGTCTTGAGTCAGGAATAGAACTTTGGAACCCAGGAATTGCTTTAGTGCAAATGTTACGTGACTCGAACCCCTGCCTTTCTCTCGAAATACACTTATAAAAAGAATACCGTGACAGACTGGTCTATGAAATCTCTTGAATTATTATCTATTGTCTCTTATATGTATATTATATACTCGTACTTCTAGACCCTATAAAATTCTCATATTTGTAATATCGTGCTACCTAGTCTAAATAAAGACCGTCTAGACATTAAAACCTGTCGTAAAGATTGAGAGATAGTCCCGGCACGGGCTGTATGGCCTATTGGGGCTTCTCTGGGCACACACTGTCGTTCCATAACGCATGCTCGGCCTATATACAAAATAAAAAACATAAAAAATATTCTGGACCCAGAAATCTTTAACAAAAATAATAATTTATTTCAGACAAAGTCCATAATTTGTTAGTAAAACAAAAAATAAAACTTAATCTATGTTAGTAATAAATCAATGTTATATATTAATGTATTGTTCTGTCTACTATAAAGACAGGACAATACATATTTTCTATATGAGACACCGGAAGCGAACACGTGTGTTTGATTCCAGTGCCTCATAATAGGACTCTCAATTTTATTCAAAAGCAGAGTACTTTATTAAATTCCAACCCTGAAGGTGCCGAACCGCGTATGATAGCTGCACAGCAGACAAATCGTCAATGGCGACGCATGTACATTGTACATATATCATTCACGACCTTATCTCCGACAAAAACCTTCTCTGTCCTGAAAAATATGAGCAATTTTCGTTATTACAGTTTGTCGATTCCCCAAAAATCTTAATCGAAAAGCTCCGTCGTTGTTGCGAAAATCTAAATCAGTCAGAAACGACTCGAGCTATAAAATGCTTTGATTCATTGTATATTTTCCCCTAACTTTCGTTGAGCCGCGGCAAATCCAGCGTAAGTTGCGTGAAATAAAACTTTAGTATCCGAACAAAAAGTAACAACTCAAATGTTCTGGAAACAATCTAAACTCACCTGAGGTAGATGTCTGGTTTTACGCAGCGCCTGCTTTTCCTTCCCGCGTTCTCCCGATAAGCATTTCCCGTTTGGCACGCCGGTCGGTATCTCTTCCTTTGCGGCGTTGCCAGCTCGCTCAATCGCCCTTGCTATTGGAATGTTATGCTTCTCGAAGTAACCATTCTGAATCATCTGGTCTAATGACACTTCTAGTTCCCTCACTGGGACTACCTTCCGACCGCAGACGGGATCATCAACGACCATTTTCCGGTTGCAGCCTGAAACTTCTGAAAACTTGACATTTTTCTTAGTTTCCTCTGCCTTTTTAGGTCGTTTTCTTTCTGGGGGATCTGTGGTCCAATAGCGTGCGTTCTTCTCTGATAAACGAAGAGGTTTGCACACGGCCACGTTTTTCGCTGGCGGGTTTGAATTTGGACGTTCTTTCAACGGTGGGTCGCTTGTGGTCGGTCTACGCTCGTACTGTGGTTCTCTTCTAACTTCTGCTTTCCTTTCATAAGACTCTCGCATTCTTCTCCGCTCGTTCTCGATTCTAAAATCGTAGTAATCTTTCTTGTATCTACGATTGTTTCTCTCTTCGTAATAGTAGTAATTTCTTGGTAGTGAATTGTATTTCGTATCGTATGTCGTTGGTAGATTTAGGTATTCTGGTCTTATTGGTCTGAAAAGGGACAACCTTCCTTGAGCTTCCTCGAAATCTGAATATATATCTTCATAAACATATCCATTTTTACGTCTCGGTCTTTCATATCGTTCTTGTCTATCAGTCCTATCGTATCTTCTTTCATATCGATTAGTTTCTGGTCTATAGTTAGCTCCATAGCGCCTTTCTTCGTATCCATATTCATAGTTCGGTCTTCTTTCATAGAGCAATCGTTCCCGAGACCCGGCCATTTTTCCCTTATTAGATTTCTCCCGCCTGAAAAGAAAAAAAAACGCATATTAATGAAGGCTTTGTCGGATCCGACGGATTTACTATTCTACCAGGATTATATGAGCTGTGGAAGTGAATCGTCGACCCCCGCAGTGGTCTGTAAACCCATTAGGTGAGAGGGGGTGGTAAATCTTTGAACGTGTGCCTAGAGGACCCATTCAATGAAATCGCGGTCGGAGAAAAGTTTTGTAATTCTCGTGAAGGATCTGATTTAGTAAGAATTCTTGATTGAATACAATTTCCTTCCTATTGTTGAAAACGTGTCGTGCACATCTGTGTAAATTATGGATGCCTAGTACTTTTTTAAAGTGTAAGTAAATTATAATGTCATAATCACATGCGTTGGTGGTGTAATGGTCAGCATAGTTGCCTTCCAAGCAGTTGATCCGAGTTCGATTCTCGGCCAACGCATATTTTATGTTATTGGTTTTGGTTATAGATTAGATTCATTTATTTCACTTAAAGATTGTAAAAATTCAATTTTACGAGTACATGTTATTTTATATGAGAAAAGGGATCTTCATAAATTAAAAACAGACTATAACGAAGTAAAATTTTTAAACAATGTCAATGTATAACATACTGTCTATGTTAGTATAAAATATAAAAATTAATTTATCAAAATACACTTGGTATTAAATGATCACATCGTAACTTTCATATATTTAGTACTATCATCATCACAAATTATTATGTATTTCCCGTAGGTATGGGATGTTTTTTCGGGATAAAAACTATCTATATTCTATTCCAGGACCTAACCTATATGTGTGCCAAGTTTCATCCCGATCCGTCCAGTGGTTGAAGCGTTATTGAGTAACAAACATCCAAATATCCAAACTTTCGCATTTATAATATTAGTAGGATAGGATGAAAGATATGACTGCCTTCTACCAAGGGTAGGTACTCGTATGTAATGTGCTTTTTTATGTTTTAAAATGCGTCCATTAAATTTCTCAGTCTCAATTTCCCGAACGAATTTCCTGCATATTCGATGCAGCTCCATGCAAACCGATTGGATTAAATGCTTTTAATATGAATGAAATTCAGCTCCATGCATACATTTGAATATATAATTTAATCAGATTTAAAGCGGAGACGAGGACGTGTGTGCCGCCCACCACATACACATGTGTAGTAATCTGTGATGATTTTCACTACAAACATAAAAACACTATCTTGCAGAATTAATTGCTGTGGTTTCTAAAGCAATTCTAACAAACTCAGCAACTTTGTAAATCTGCTAAGTAGACAACTGAGATGCTATGTAGACTTTTTTTTTATTACCATGCAGAATGTGCAGGCAGAAGAATTATTTGTTTTGTTTGGGTAGGCCAAAGAAATTTATCGTTTGCCAAACCTTTGCAAGATTAAATAAATGTGGTTCCAGTTTTCTCGAGCCGGAACTCTGTTTTACCTATCATGATGTAACAATTCCCAGAAGTAACATTCTTTCCGAAAATCTAAGCCGTAGTGACGTCACGAGAATAGTGTAGTGCCACGTGACGAGCGGAAAATATAGTGTATCGAGAAACGAGGTTACGATGATATTGCCCTGGGACTTGGAAGGGCTCGAAGCGATTAGGGATGGGCAATGTAGATTGTTATCGATGATAAAAATGGAGTAAAACTGCTGTTACGACTGAGCGTAGATTGATGTTTCACAGCTGTTAAGTTAATGCTTCGATGTTTGTGAAAAGGGTTATTAGACACCTTAATAGGTACCTATCCATTGACATAAACATCAATCTCAAATTTCTCGTATTATAAATGTAATAATCTGTTTATTGTTTTTTTTATGCTCTCAAAAGGAGAAATCAATACTGAAAATATCAAAAATTTAGATGTAAATATCAAAAATTAGTTATACAGGGTTACAGGAAAAGTCGTGCTAGATCCCTTAAGGGTGTGGAGCACCCATCATTTCTGACTTATTTCACTATGAAACACCCTACCCTAAACTTAACCCTTTTCGAGATATTCGACTTTTAATTTTTTTATTGAAAATTGCTGATTTTTAGGCTACTACATTTATTTTTGTTTATTTTGTGTATCTTATTATTATTATTATTGCATTTTTACATGTGTAGTAAGATGCTTTAGGACGTCAATCATTAAAATAGTGCACAAGTTATTTGAATAGACCGTAGTAGACAAGTGAAAGAAAAGAAATAAAAAACATATTAGAAAGTTTATTTTTCTCTAAGGGATATCTAAAAAAAATATTATGGTAATTGTTCGGCAGATGTTTTTTAAAATATCTACGGTTCATCAGCTATCTAACGAGGTATAATAATGTAGGGTTTTATTCAAATGCATTCAAAAAAATTTAGTTTCATAGGCGACAGTGGAGAAGAAAATGTATACTTAGCCCTAAAAAGTAAAATAAAACAATAGGTAAGCATGAAATGCCATTTATTAAAGGTTTTCTCACAACTTTTTCTTTTTCTACAGTTCATGTTCAACATGGCCGCCTCTATTTCTAATACATTGTCGCATCCTTCTACGGAGACCGGTCTTCACTACGCCAGTGGTCAATGTGGTCCTCATTTTATTTGCTGCATCCACAATCCTTTCTCTTAAGTCTTCCACAGACGAAACTGGATTCGGCTCGCTGTACACGAGACTTTTCATGCAGCCCCACACATGAAAATCCATGGGGGTTAGGTCCGGACTTCTTGCTGGCCATGGCAATGGCCCACCTCGTCCAATCCATTTGTTTGGATAATTTGTGTCCAGCCAGTCTCTGACACTTCTCCTGAAATGGGCAGGGCAGCCATCGTGTTGGAACCACATGTCCCTGATCAGGTTGAGTGGCAGATCATCCAGCAAATCACTCAAGTCTGCTCTCAGGAAATTTTCGTAGCTTTCCCCGTTTAGATTATCCGGGAGAAAGTAAGGTCCAATCAAATGATTGGAGATAATGCCCATCCACACATTCACGCTGAATCTTCGTTGGGACCCCTTAACTCTTTTCTTATTGGGATTCCTTAGTTCTTTTAGGGCCCAGTAATGGGCGTTGTGATAGTTAGTTACGCCATCTTTATCAAATTTGGACTCATCCGTCCACAAGATATTTCTTAAAAAATCTGGGTCTTCTACATCAGCATTTAGCATAAATCTGCAAAAGTCCAATCTTCTCGCGGGGTCCCCTTCTTCAATAACGTGTACTGGCGTGTAATGGTACGGGTATAGGCCAGCAGTATGCACTGTAAACCACACTCTCCATTGCGAAAGCCCCAGATCACGGGCAACAATATTAGTGGAAGTAGTCGGATCCGCTCGAAAGCGTTGCACTATCTCATTGTCCTGTTCTTCGTCGTCAATTCGTGGTCTTCCCATGTCTGTACTTCGTCTCAAAACAGAGCCAGTTTCTCGAAGTCTTCGATAAACTCTGTCAAAAACGGCCACATCCGGCACTCGACGACCGGGGTAGCGAGTTATGTATTCGTTGCGAGCTTGCGCAGACACACAATCGCAGTATCCGTAACAAATAAGCATATCAGCATATTCCTCAGGTGTGTAGGACGTCATACTCAACACTTCCGTATCACAGGCACAAATCAGAGTCCGGTTAACAAGCACAGTAGTCACAAATCAGAAGAAATAGTCCAGAATCACAGCCAAGTCGAGAAAAAGAGCAAAACGATATCGCATCTACTATGTACGAAGCACAAAAGCAGACTGACAACCAAAACAATGTTTCCGGTTGTATTCCCAGTCCTAGCCGGTGTCTACACATTTTTTCTTTCATTCGTACCTACATAAATCGTCACTTGTCTCGCTCGCACGGTGCGTCTTAACTTGAAGGACAATAGGCGTGGGACCGTTAGAACTGCTACCTGGAGCGTCCCAACTACTTTTTTTCCACGAAATGTAATACAAACCCTAGATTGTTACACCTCGTTAGATAGCTGATGAAACGTAAATATTTTAAAAAACATCTGCCGAACAATTACCATAACATTTTTTTTAGATATCCCTTAGAGAAAAATAAACTTTCTAATATGTTTTTTATTTCTTTTCTTTCACTTGTCTACTACAGTCTATTCAATTAACTTGTGCACTATTTTAATGATTGACGTCCTAAAGCATCTTACTACACATGTAAAAATGCAATAATAATAATAATAAGATACACAAAATAAACAAAAATAAATGTAGTAGCCTAAAAATCAGCAATTTTCAATAAAAAAATTAAAAGTCGAATATCTCGAAAAGGGTTAAGTTTAGGGTAGGGTGTTTCATAGTGAAATAAGTCAGAAATGATGGGTGCTCCACACCCTTAAGGGATCTAGCACGACTTTTCCTGTAACCCTGTATATTGTTAAATTCAGAATTAGCTCATATTTGAGTTTTTATCGTTAGAAATCTAGAAAATCTAATACACTTTGATTGGCATTCAAATAGCATCTAAAACAAAACAAAATATTCGACATAAATAAATAAAATATCTGTATCGATATTTGTCCCTTATGCTAATTTATATTAATCTTCAATTTTGTTATTTCAGTAGGTTCAGATTGTGTGCTCTACTTCGGAAAAAGTCGATTTTCAGTAATCTAATACAATTAGGACTTCATACGCAATATCCGGGATCAAAGTTGGTACCGAAATCTTTCCTAAAAGTATCGATAAAAACTGCCCACTTCACTAGGCATATGGCGGCCCCGTCTGGCGCAGTGCGGTACGAAACTTAACTGTCCATCGATAAATCTCGTCTGAAACATTTTGGCTGAACGACGTATAGTGTAATTCTGTTACTCATTTACGAGGTTTTTCCTTAACGCAATGAAACAACATTCTTAAACCGTTAGGAAATGACACGAAATAGATTCTTGTGGAATTTACTACCGGCCCCACTCAGACATGCAAAATCCCTGCCTATTTTCAAGAACTTACTGCGTATCCACTACGATTCTGAATGCGGTTACTATCCACATGTTGTACGTATTATATGTTCAAAAAAAATTAAAATCGTAAACATCGCGTGTCTGTACATTGAAGATATTTGCAAAAAAAAAATGAGGGGTCTAAGGATAAGTATTTATCTATGTATGTAAACGCTTTATTGCACCAAAAATAACAACAACAATAATAAAAAAAGGAATTAAACTGTGTACAAAGGCAGACTTACGAAGTAATAGAACACATTTCAATAATTTTTGGAATTTTTGTCTGTTTGTCTTATCTGTTGGAGAGGGCGCGGGAGCGGGAGCGGAAGCGGACGCCAGCGGAAGCGGAAGCGGGAGCGGAAGGGGAAGTGGGAATGGGTGGGGAGGGGGGTGGGGGGTGGGGGGTGGGTGGGGTGGGGGTTGTGAAATGGGAGCAATGCCCACCTTATTTTGACCAAATTCGAAATGTCTGAAATAGCTCATTACTACCTGAGTAGATATTCGTATCGATTGATCAAATGTTGCTGGAAGATATTTGAAATCACTCAAAAATTGTCCGTCGCAATTGTACGTCTATAGTCAGAAGTATCCCATCACACATTTTTACCACCCACCGTAACCAAACTCCCTTACTTGCAAGTGCAGACCAAGGGCTATCTACCACTGCAACCATGAGTGGGTGGCAGAGGGTGGTTATGGAGAAAAGGCTGGACATACACACACTCTCCACACTCTCCTTTTATGTATATAATAATAGATAGATTAGATCTGAGATTATATTATTAGAAGCCAGGCCAGGGTCAAGAGCCTGCACCGGAAGCGTGTGCCTTCGGTGGTCCCGGAGTCCCTCGAACTGTGCCGGAGAAGGCCCCCGCGGGGTTTTAGTCGGTTAGATCCCGACACAATTCACCCGTCTCCCCGTGGCGAGTGTCTATGCGTCGCATTTCCTCGCGTCAAAAAAAAAGGGGGGTAAGAGCCTGGAGAGATTATTCGTCTACAGTTTAGACGAGTAATAATGTCATCCCCCGGTCCTCCGCCTCAGCCGCTTCCGGCCACCTTCAGGTCGTGTCCCATCCGCGGTCTCCACTCCAGAACTCGTCAGCCCCAACACAGCCAGCCCTTTTGACTATGTAAGTCACTTTCGTTATCCTCATTACGAACCATATCCTTCAAAGTGACGACCTCCACGGCGGAACGGGGTAGCTCTCGGACTGCCACGCCGGAGGTTGCGGGTTCGACTCCCGCTAGGGGCAAATGTTCGTATGATGAATATATATGAATGTTTGTACCCAAGTCTTGGATGTCTATATATGTATTTAAGTATCCGTTATCTAGTAACCATAGCAGAAGCTCTGCCTAGTTTGGAGCTGGATAATTGGTGTGAATGTCTGAGATATTTATTTATTTTTCTTTTATGAAACTGGAACTGAAACTTTTACACAATATTTTTTAAAAACAGCACTATCTTTATCTGTATGTATGTACCATACTAACATTGTCATCGTCAACATATAACGACGACTGACAAACCTTTTGTTGCAAAATTAATATGACCTGACATAGTGCTCGTTATCTAGTAACCATAGCAGAGGCTCTGCCTAGTTTGGGAGTGTCTCATTGGTGTAAATGTCTGAGATATTACATATTAAAGAAACTCCGAGCATAGCCCTCTACCTACCTAATTCCGATCTCAATTAATAAGGCACAGTTGGCAACCGATGTTGGCTCTGCCAAGCCCCGCATTGCGCAAAATATTTGTATTGTTCTCTATTCGATACAGTTCCCATTGTCCTATACATCAAATTATAAATACCAGGCTTGGAGAGCGAGTTCATCCTTATGTGGTAGACACACCACGCTCTCGCACGAAGCGTTTTGCTTCCTCTTTCATATTGCGAACTGCTAAGGAATGGAACTCATTGTCAGCGTATTTCCGAAGAAGTACAACTTGGATCTCGTTAAATGAAGAGTGAATAGGCATCTTCTGGGTAAGCGCTCTCCATCTTAGGCCTCGTTGTCACTTACTATCAGATGTAATTGAGGTCAAATGTAAATCCATCAGGAATAAAAAATATACTAGCATACTCCCGGGGCGATGCCTGCACTTATTTCACTTTTTCCTCTGATAAAAGCAGCAAAAGTTGACTCTTGAATCGTCAACAGAGAATATCAATAAGATGCTCATATTAGAAAGAGATAAATGACTTGGGCTTTACGCTCTCGAACCTTTTACTTTTGTCACTGCATATTATTTTGTGCTTTGTGTGTAAGGCTCTTTTGTAAAATGATGGCGTTACACTGAGTGTCGATTCTTTGCGTAGTAATTGTATATTACAGATGGACCGACGACCTAAAGAAGGTGGCCGGAAGCGGCTGGATGCGGAGGGCGGAGGACCGGGTGTGGTGGCGTTCATTGGGGAAGGCCTATGTCCGGCAGTGGACGTCTAAAGGCTGACATGATGATGATGATGATGAATTGTATATTAGCCGTAGAGTTTTGTGGACCTCATCATCAGCCGAAACACGTCCACTGCTGAATAAGCCTCCCCAAAAGAATGGCGCAGTTGGTGGGCTGTTTATGGGATTATGATTAAGATAATATAATCATAATTAAAATAATTGTTTTATTTTCTAAAAATAATGAAATAAATTGTACATCTGTATATAAGACAATGTTGCTAATCCAGTGCATATTACAACAATTCGTCTAATGCTTTAGGTACCTTGGAGTAAAGAAGCGCGCGATCTAGTGCACCTATTAGGTTTAAAATTAATAGATATTTCTGGGGAGAAAAATAGCGGGAGGTATCTTCAACAGCGCGTAGCCCTAGCCGTCCAGCGGGGAAACGTAGCGAGTGTCCTAGGCACGTTGCAGCACCATTCGCTGGACAAATTAGGCGATTTTTTTTTATTTAAATTAGATGTGTTTCATATTTATTAATTTTCAGCTTGTATTTTATACTCATATTCAATAAATTAGGTACCTAACAGCTTTTATTATGACAAAGCTTTTAAATTTTACAATCAGATTCCATTTTGTCAGTATACAGTTTAATAACAATTTTAACTCATCTATTCCCGTGGATAATGAATCAATTAATTGAATTGAATTTTAATCTATTGATTAATGGATAGGTATCTTTTCAACTTTTTGCCACATCATCAGCCTAAATACGTCCACTGCTGGACATAGGCCTCCCCAATAGAATACCACTTTTGGTAAGCTGTCCATTGGGGGATTTACCATAATCACCACGCTTGGCCGGCGGATGGATGATCGCAGTAATGATCTTAACATACACACATAGGAGAACGCTGCTGCCCATCCCTGGTGCAATCCCTTAGTCGCCTTGACGACACCCACGCAAAGATTGGGGGTCGCCCTATCCTAAACCGAGAATCACACGGCTAAATAACTACAAATTGGTCCGGGTTGGCATTTATCTATCTTATCTTCTCAGGGGGCCAGGAAGACCTGGCGACACTTCGACCCTTCAGGATCTTTTGTGCCAAACCCCTGACCACCAACGGTGCTCCAAGCCGATTTGGTGGACTTCACATACGCCTCAGAATTTCTTCTTCGGCATATGCAGGTTTCCTTACGATGTTTTCCTTCACCGAAAAGCCTGTGGTATTATAAATAAACCGTACTTAAGTTTCGTAAAACTCATTGGTACGGGCGGGGTTTGTACCGACGCGAACGTATGAACGCGAGGCGAGTGCACACCGACCGCACCCCAGGCATTTATCTAATCACTTGATGTTATTGCGCTCCCTTACACCCCTGCTTATTTAGTAAAATAACCTCATATGTACTCAAGCCCGTAGCTTTCATATTGCGCTGAAAAAGTCAGAAAAAACCGGAACGCTTTTTTAATTTCCGAGGCCTGATACCGCGCGGGCTGGCGCGGTCGGCGTTATACAGCGGGCGAAATCCGCCTCGTGAAATTGTGCGGAGAAATTTTAAGGTTCCGCGGTTCTTTAAATTTATTGTACGATTGTAACGAAGAGGAAAATATTATAAGAATATAATATTTTGATACTATCAATAAAAAAAATTTATAAGATGCTATTTAAAAAAAGAAACGAAAAAATATCACTTAAAATATAATTTTTTAAACTGCAAAAACGTTTTACTACAAAACATTTTAGAAGGTAAAGCAAAATACTTAAAAAAGTACTATGGGTTCAATACCGAAGCTTTGAGCTGACTTATATTACAGTATATAAACTACTAATAAGTATTTATTGGGATATATCATGTAATAGTATATATGAACATATATATATATGTATATATCTTATATATTTATATGTTATGTGTATGAATTTATGTATATATTTGTATCATTCACTTATTCGTGTATCGTCTATGTAAATATTGTTCGTTTACGTTTATGTATTTTCAAATTTTATTAAAAGTAGGTACATTTCTATATCAAATTTGGTACTAAACGCATTATACTTGTCCTTTCGGGTACTCTAAAGTTGACTGGAAGAGATCCCTAAGTGGGATAAGTCCGCCTTTGTACACAGTTTAATTTCTATTTTATTATTGTTGTTGTTGTTATTTTTGGTACAATAAAGCGTTTACATACATACATACATACATACTGAACCCTTCTCATAATAGACACACAAACTTGTCCGACTTTTTGATGAGCTCCCAGTAGAAGACGGTCGTATCTGTTTCCTGGTTGGTTATCTGGTGGATTTTGGTCGGAAATTATTATAAACCAGAACCCTTATCAATTTTTTGTTTATCTGTCACTCGTATAATATCAGAGTATACTAAATATTACTATGTAATGAAGCGACACTCATTCCCCCCCCCCCCCACACCCGTAAAATAAAGCACGGCGTGTAGTACGCAGCCGGTTAGAAAGAGAAGCACTTATGTGTTGAGGTATAACGCTGTCTAGATAGACACACGTACATGTACGGACACTTAAATAGTAGTTAAGTGATTAAATCTGTTCATAATCAGGTTATTTTTGTCTCCACTGCAGGAGCACAACCCTCTCTCATCTGCCGGAGACAGACGGAGGATTTGGCCTACACTCCCCGCGCTGGCCAGACGGGTTGGGGAGGCCTGATTGATGTTTTATAATGTATTCCCTCAGTCGCCTTGTACGACATCCACGGGAAGAGTTGGAGTGGTCCTATTCTACTCTACCGGAAACCACACGGCACCAAATCTGTTCATTTGTATGGAATGTCGAGGGTTTTGTAATATACAAAATAGTATGTAGCTAAAGAGGGAACGTAACTTCTTCTTCTGTGGGTCTTCAAAATACCACGCTTGGTCACAGGGGGGGTGTTAGGTTTTCGTCTCGTTGTCAATATTCTCTAGGGAAATCTGGCACTTTTTCGAACTATATTCAAATATGGCGCGCAGTTTTTAGCGCTTTTTAAACTCACAGGTGGCAACACCTCAGAAGAACGAATATATCCAATATTCTTCTGAGGGCAACACGGACGTCAGCTGATTGAAATCTGAAAGTTTTTTTCTTCTTGATCATATTTTTTTCACTTGTAATTATAGGAATGCACGCACTCTTGGCGTCACGCGGCAAGCGCAGTATTAATAAAGACAAATATAAGCACATTTTTTGTTCTTTAACTTTCTTTGTACCAAAATTGCTTTAATACCATATTTAGGCATTATTACGTGAAACTAGAAGGGGGGGGGCTTGGTATGTACTACGGGTGGTCATCAAGGGGAGGGGGGGCTTGGTATGTATTACGGGTGGTCATCAAGAGGGTGTGAGAGGGGTGTGAGGGGGGTGAGGATGGCGCGAGGGGGGGTGAGGGGGTTGAGGGGGGAGGGGGGGGGGGGTAAATGGCCATAAATATTTCTACAACTTTTATACAGGATTCCCGCGGTTGCAGCCATTACGGAAGCAGTGCTAGGTTACTTGTCTTTTGAGTTTATTCAATTTCAGCGATGTTTAGTGTACATTGAATTATTACCAGCGCCGAGAGTTCGATGCGATAAGATAGAAAGAGAAGCCCTTATGTAGTGTTGTACCTCGCTCGACCGGCTATGCTCGCACGCTCAACAATTTACCACGGGTAGAATTTTCTTCCCGTAGTGCTACTATACTGCTTGGTAGTAAGTACTAAGGGAAGGAAATTTAGCAGCCATTCAAAAACATAATCTGATCATACAATAAATTCAGCCAATGTCGCTCATTTCACAATCCCCACTATCCGTTGAACCGGTCATTGTATTATCCGATCCGGGGCAATTTTAACCGGATCACAGCGGATTCGACTCGATTAATCCGGGTACGTGTTAATGTTGATCCATATCGAAATTTTCTGTCCACGTTTAAGTTAACCGTTTGACGTTATGTATGTGACGTTATGTGTGTGACGCCCCCTGGCTAGATGGAGCGACGATCTGCGTAAGGCGGCTGGCAGAGACTGACCGAGGATCAGGTTCAGTGGCGCGCCTTGGGAGAGTCCTATGTCCAGCAGTGGGCTCTTACAGGCTGATGATGTTACAAGTAATGTGGTGAATATAACTATTTGTATGATCCCTGTGGATACTAGACTGTGCAATGTGGCGATACATCGTCTCTGCCTACACCTCTGGGACCAAGGCGTGAGCACTATGTCAGGTCATATTAATTTAGCAACAAAAGGTTTGTCAGTCGTCGTTATATGTTGACGATGATGATGATGATGATGTTAATTTGGTACATACATACACATAAAGATAGTGCTGTTTTTAAAAAATATTGTGTAAAAGTTTCAATTCCAGTTTCATAAAAGAAAAATAAATAAATATCTCAGACATTCACACCAATTATCCAGTCCCAAACTAAGCAGAGCCTGTGCTATGGTTACTAGATAACGGATACACATACTTGAATAAATATATAAACATTCAAGACTTGGGTACAAACATTCATATATATTCGTCATACGAACATTTGCCCCTAGCGGGATTCGAACCCGCAACCTCCGGCGTGGCAGTCAGAGAGCTACCCCGTTCCGCCACGGAGGTCGTCACAATACTCGTTACAGTGTACAAAATAACTATATGGTCGTAAAGATAATGCTGTTTTTTTTTTAATATTCTGTAATAGTAATGAGTTTCGACATATACCAGGCAAAGGCTACAACAAGGGTTTTACTGTAGAACCTGCAAATCATATATTGCTACTGATTGTATGTATATATATGAATCGGCGGTCTTTGCAAAATCTAATATTAACATGTTCACATTTAAAATTCGTATGAGGCATTAGATAAAATGGCAGTGTTACCAGCAAACACTTCCTTGTTACAAAAGCCTATTCTGGCAGGATACCTCACATATATGATAAAATCCCTAAAACGATACGAGATGTAGATGAGATTAATTTATTTAAAAAAAAAACTTCACGATCTGTTGATAGAAAAATGTTATCATAGTTTGGAAGAATTTCTTGGTGACGGTTCAATTTAAGGTTTCAATTTGTATCTAATTAACTCTTAAATTTTTTTTTGTAACTAGGTTTTTAAATGCATGCTTTACTGTGACACAATGTTGTATGCCCACGTGGCGGGACATAGCTGAGCTCTAACTATGACATTTAATTCTTTATATATCTATGATCCACAATAAAGATATTTCATTTCTGAAACTTTAGTTTTTACCTTACAGCATATCAATCGCTCAAATTCATAGTTGAATTAACTCTGTGTATTTATTCAGGTGCCTGGCGCAGTTCAGATCCCGGCTGATTCCGCTCGAACACATTGATCCAATTCGATTTGGGAGCAGATTCGAATTAAATTAGACTGGATTGTGATTGTAGACTCAATAGGCTGACGAAATTATGGGCTTATTCCAATAATCCCCTTCGAAAAATCCCCTTAAGGGGATATCTGGAATTTTTTGGAAAATTTATCCAGAAATCCCCTGCCGATGCTCAAAGGAAACACTAAGGGGATTTCTGGACAAAAATTCCAGATATCCCCTCTTATCAGTTTACTAGCTGTACCCGCGGCTCCGCTCGCGTGGACTACAGAATTAAATAAAGTTGAAACTTATTAAGCGTTAATTCCCTTTTCCCTTCACCCTTCCCCTTCCCCCTCCCGCTTCAGCTCCAGCTACAACTCCTGCAAATATTTTCAATGTACAGACACGCGAAGGTTCTATCATCAATAATTTCCGCAGCGCATGCGATGAAAGACGTTTTATGGCTAATTTTTTAAAACCTTGGGTTATATTATTGAAGTTTTAGTAGAGATCCCTAATTTTTTATATTAATAAATATAGCCTATGTTACTCAGAATGAATGTAGCATTCTAATGGTGAAAGAATTTTTGAAATCGGTCCAGTAGTTTTTGAGTTTATTCGTTACAAACATACAAATCTTTCCTCTTTATAATATTAGTGTAGATAGACATGTCTTATAGTTTATTTATTCCCTCTATAGTATTTTTTTATCATACCTTCACACCAATTATCCAGTCCCAAACTAGGCAGAGCCTGTGCTATGGTTACTAGATAACGGATACACATACTTAAATAAATATATAAACATCCAAGACTTGGGTGCAAACATTCATAATCATCATACGAACATTTGCCCCTAGCGGGATTCGAACCCGCAACCTCCGGTGTGGCAGTCCGAGAGCTACCCCGTCCCGCCACGGAGGTCGTAAAGATAGTGCTGTTTTTTTTAATATTCTGTAACAGTAATAAGTTTCGACATATACCAGACAATTCTAGAGCATATACGATAATAATAGAAAAATAAATACTATAGAAATTGCAAGAAGTAACAGAGAACAAGCCGTGGAAAGTTAGTGTAGTCGCTTAATTGTTTTTCTATTGGTGTCTCTACCCTACTGTTATATTCTTACCCCTGTGAGTGCCGGGATTTTTAGAAAATAAAAAAAAATAAAACAATAAAAGGAAAAGGGATTGCCCCTAAGCGGGATTCGAACCCGCAACCTCCGGCGTGGCAGTCCGAGAGCTACCAGTTCCGCCACGGAGGTCGTCAGTTGAGTTTTCCCACAACGCTCTACCACTTACCTAACTGTTAATATATCTCCCTAACTGCTAAATTCCCAAAAGCGTGTTAACCACGGGACATAATTTCCAGCTTTCTTTTCGCTTCGCCCGTTTATTTTTCCAATAAACTTGTCACGCAACATGTTACCGTCAAAGTGCATGTTCTCACCATGCTGGTAATTGCTGTCACGCCATGGGAGGAGTGGTGTTAAAATGTTCATGTCGTAAGGAAAGTTGAAATTAGTGAGTTCGTGAAATACCTAACATTCGTCAATTGCAACTCGAAGACAGTGCAACGTGAACAAACTTTACAGACATCCAACTAATCTAACACTGCTTGCGAACAATTGTAGCACAATGTGCATAAAGATTTATAATAATTTGCCAGATTTTTTTTTAAAGTCTTTAAAATAAATAAGTTCAAATTATCTTTGAAAAGCTGGTTGATTGAACGCTGCTTTTATAGCGTGAATGAATTTTTAGAATATAAGTAAATTATTGTGTCATAAAAATGACATTATTTAGGACTTTGAATTGTTTTATATACCTAACTTTAGCATAAAATTTGAAATTGACACCTTTATTGACATTTGAATGGTTGAAATATTAATTTGATGACATTGTTAGACACATTATGACATAATTTATTTAATACAGTATTTTAAGCACGTAGCAAATATTTATAATAATAATTTGACGATGTTCTATAAGATAATGATGTTAGCATAGAATATTAATATGTATATGCCTGTACAGGTAGAGTCTAATTGTTTCAATAATTAATAATAATAATATGTTTATTTAGATTCTCCACAGTAAGGCCATTACAAACTAAGTAAAACATATTGACATTTTCTATAATCAGTAACCTGTTTCGTGGAGACTGATGCCTGAACTAGACATAGCCTGTTTTTCAGGTCACCAGGTCTCCACCCCACGGATTAAGAGTAATTATATTCTAATAGAAACTTTATTCTCTAATATAAATTAGGTTATTAATGAGTTTGTGATGTGTGGAGGCGTATGTGGTGTGATTTTATGTGTGTGGGTGTATGGGGGGGGGGGGTGTATATGTGTGTGTGTGTGTGTGTATGTGGGTGTGTGTATGAGTGTGGTATGTGTATGGTTGGGTATTTTTTTATTTATATATATTGTCATCTACATTAAATAACATTATGCTCTGTACACAATAAAGAAATAAATTGCGGTCAACGTTATATTTGACTAGCTTTTGCCCGCGACTTGGTACGCGTAGGTTTCGATATTTACCCATCTTGAATTTCCAAACAGATTTTATTTCTATATTGATAAATCTCCATACAAAATGGCGCCACGCTGTGAGCAAATTCACTGCTTTTAATGATTAATTTGATTTCCCGTAGGAATGAGAAGTTTTTCCGGGATAAAAACTATCCTATGTCCTATTCCAGGAGCTAACCTATATGTGTGCTAAGTTTCTTCCCGATCCGTCCAGTGGTAGAAGCGTGATTGAGTAACAAACATCCAACATCCAAACTTTCGCATTTATAACTTTAGAGGGATTCTATTGACGTTATACGAAGGCAAGAAAATACTAAACATTACTACGTAAAGAAGCAACACTCACCTCGAGTATAACGTCATCGCCCGCAAAAAAGAGCACGGCTAGCAGTATACGAAGTTATTACGCCACCGCGCTATCGACTTGCGCTGCGCCGAAAGATCGACGCTATAATGCCCAAAAACACAAGGCGAATGCGTGGCGGAGGCGTGACGGAGGCGTGAAGGCGTGACGTAAACGCCAAAATCTGGGTTTTCATGCTTTTTGTCCCGGTTGGCAGATTTTAGATATAGCAATCCTGAAGAAAACATTATTTATTATTTTTACTTTATTGTACACAAATACAAGTCACACGACTCATTTAAACACTAGATGTACAAAGGCGCACTTAACTCTGTAAGAGTTTTCTTCGAGTAAACCTTTGGGTGAAAGGGACAATTCAAAGCAAACATTTATGTATTCTTAAAGGTAAGTAACATTGCATTCAAAAATCTAGTACTTCTAGCTTGGTCTCTAGACTGGAGTGCCCGAGGTCGTGAGCAACGATCTCTATGTACTACTAGATGGAGCGTTCCAAACAATCGCTCTGTTCCACGCAAGTAGCCACAACTCTTTCACATTCAGTTTGAAACTTGTGCAGTTACTACGCAGAACATTTAATTATTTGCTAAATATTGACATTATTTAACCGTAGCGTGAATATTTAGTAATAATTAAATGTTCTGCGTAGTAACTGCACAAGTTTCATTGTGAATGTGAAAGAGTTGTGGCTACTTGCGTGGAACAGAGCGATTGTTTGGAACGCTCCATCTAGTAGTACATAGAGATCGTTGGTCGTGAGGTAATTTTTTTAGGGGTGTCCGGGTATAAACTCGATTTCACCCAAATGTTCGGGGTTTTCTATGCTCTTGTCAGATGTCGGCAATTTTCGTGATGGTAGCCCTAGCTATGTCTGTCTGTTTCTCAACAAAGTTTCATTAGACTAAATTGAAGGTATGTACTATGTATGGGACAGACAAACCGAACCAGTTGTGTAAATATTTAATAAACAATGTATAAACTTACGAATGTCTATGTGAATTTCATCGCAATCCTCACATGCGTTGGTGGTGTAATGGTCAGCATAGTTGCCTTCCAAGCAGTTGATCCGAGTTCGATTCTCGGCCAACGCATAAGTTTTAATTATGTTTATTTAATAATTAGCTTAATTCAGATTATTTAATTAAGCGGATATAAAAAATAAATTTATAATTGTAAATATTAATATATTTTAATCAGATGAAGGAGGGTCTCAAAAAAGCCTCCAAACACATTATGCAATCACTTGATATTAATCCGGTAGATTTCTGACACTCAAGTATTATGGATTAGCTTAAACATCAAAATAAATCAATTTACCAGAACAAATATTCTTTCTATGACTAAATAAGATTGGAAGATTTTTACGGCAACTTATCAAACTTACATTTATACCAAGTTACATCATGATAAGTGATACTCGCCATGTTCCAATGTTAGTAGAAAGATTGACTTTAAAATAACATTCACAATTGAAGCTAACTCCCCATTACTCTGAAATCGCTTACATGTCATTGTATGCGTTATATTGTTAGGTACTGTGTTAGTTCTATCATTACGCTTCCCGAGTTATCGCTACTACAATCCCACTATCCTTCCGTAATAGCGGTATCCCATACCCTATACCCCCCATCTCCTGTCTCCCTCGCCCCGATCCCTGTCCCGTCCGCCAATCCAAGGTCTGCCGTGCCGATGGATGCGCGTCCAGGGGCTTGCCTGGTCGTAAGCGTGCCGACATCCCGGAGCTGGGCGAACTCCGGGCACTATTAGCCTTACCGAGTCACGCGGGGCTCTGACGAGGTGGACAAGTATGTCCCTGGCTAACCGTGGTACCACAATGTGCCTCAACACGGAGACTGCGATGACAGTCACACATCACTCCAAATGGTATCACGGGGCGAAAAGCGGGCGAAGGAAAATCGCTTTTCAGGACGTAGCGACGTTTGCCAGGATCGCGCGAAGTGGCGATACATCCTCTCTCTACCCCTCTGGGACAAAGGCATGGGCATTATGTACATCGTAGCCATGACTTACAAAAGTATCATCATCATCATCATCATTAGCCTGTAAGAGCCCACTGCTGGACATAGGCCTCTCCCAAGGCGCGCCACTGAACCCGATCCTCGGTTCTTCTCATCCAGTCTCTGCCAGCCGCCCTACGCAGATCGTCACTCCACCTAGCCAGGGGTCCTCCCACACTACGCTTGCCGAGTCGCGGTCTCCACTCGAGAACTCGTTTACCCCAACGGTTATCGGTTCTCCGACAGATGTGACCAGCCCACTGCCACTTACTAACTTTTTGAGCTATGTCGAAAACTTTAGTTCTCTGGCGGATTACCTCGTTTCGGATCCTGTCCCTTAGAGAAACTCCGAGCATAGCTCTTTCCATAGCTCGCTGAGCGACTTTGACAAAAGTATAAAGAACTTTATTTACATAAAGAAAACTTTAGCAAAATTACTATTGAAATGCACGACAGTGTTTCGACCCCTAAAGTTTCAAACTATTGGGTCTCTGCGGATAACCACAAGAAAATACAGAATCCCTTGATGGACCATGATCGG
The DNA here is from genome assembly GCA_947086405.1 of Esperia sulphurella. Taxonomy (NCBI): domain Eukaryota; kingdom Metazoa; phylum Arthropoda; class Insecta; order Lepidoptera; family Oecophoridae; genus Esperia; species Esperia sulphurella. Next base: position 1,044,254 of record OX352280.1, read on the forward strand.
ATAATTCCTCCGTCGAAACCAGTTACGAACTCTGATTTCGTAGTTGGCCCAAGTAAGTAGGCCTGAGGTAAATAACGACTACCAGTGACGGTTGGCGAGTCCCTAGGCCTGATTCTACGCTACCTTGGGCCCCAGGTACATTAAATTAAAGAAGTAAAGAGTCGAAGTCGAAGAGGTCCTACTTACTCTGTGGGTACAGTCGCGAACGTTATTCAGGGACCCATTCTTAGATATGTTTTAACACTCATTACAATAAGGTCGAAATATTCATTTAAATTGAAGCTAAGTGATTTAATTAGACGTTAGTCAGACGAATTTTATTTCATCATCAGCCTAAATACGTCCACTGCTGGACATAGGCCTCCCCAATAGAATACCATTAGATGTCCATTAGGGGGATTTGCCATAATCACCACGCTTGGCAGGCGGATTATATCGCAGTAATGATCTTAACATAGACAAACAGGAGAACGCTGCCCGTCCCTGGTGCAATCCCTTAGTCGCCTTGACGACACCCACGGGAAAGATAGGGGTGGCCCTATTCTAAGCCGGGAACCACACTTTTATTTATTTTATTAAATTTAACATAACAGACAAATATACAAAAATTAAAAAAAATATATCGTGTTCTGTTACTTATCCTTAGACTCAAATTTTTTTTTTTGCTATATTTTTCAATGTACAGACACGCGAAGTTTACGATTTTATTTATTAGCAACACAACATCACAAACAGCATTGTAGTTTGACGGCGGAATAAATAACTAATGAATAACAATAAATAAATAATTAAGACATTGATTTCCAGATCATATAATAATATATATACAAATACACCCCCCCCCCCCCCCCCCCACCATCCCCCCCCCCCCCACACACACACAATCACTAGACTATAATATAAATATATTGTAAATCCGTTATTGGCAGTAAGAACTATAAATTTGAATAATACTGTATACCAAAAGCTTTTGTGAAAATAAATAAAATAAAAAATAAAATAAAAAGAATATAAAGATACAAAGTTACGACAATTTTCTTTCTCCGAAAGCCTGAACAGTAAATCCCCTCATCGCACACCTCCGTACATTGAATATGTATATCAATTTCGATTCCGTGAGACGTAACATAAATTCATCGTCTCCTGTCTCACGAATACCTATTATTGGCTCATTGTAATTTATTTTATGGGAATGGCGGTCCGTATATTTCGCTAGCTTATTCAGCTGACGTTTCTGGGGTTTCACGGAATTAAGATGCCTACAGCTATTTCTAAGGAATTTTGAATAACAAATGATTGAAATAAATATTTCACTTATGCATTGTACATTTAATTATTTAATAAAATAAAAAGAGCCTTTATTCTGGTTTCATTACAAAGTTATTATAAACCAACGATCTCTATGTACTACTAGATGGAGCGTTCCAAACAATCTCTCTGTTCCACGCAAGTAGCCACAACTCTTTTATATGGCATTTTCTTCATGTTTATCATGAATTAAAAAAAATATTTAAATTATTTATATTTTGTATGTTTTAATATTGTGCAAAATGTTAGGTGTTTTTATTTTATAATTTTTTTTCTCAGAGATGCCTGCTAATTTGCCCTCTGTGCTGTCAAAGTTTAATAAAATTAACTCTTACTAAAAATTACTTAATAACATCGTGCACACCTATACACAACCCCCCCCCCCCCCCCCCCCCACACACACACACTATATATACACATACATCTATATTAGAACAATTATATTATTGTTTAGTTATCATGTACGTAAATGCAACAACCTAGCCTCCGGAGGAGGGCGCTGGTGTCTGTAACACAACGCTGTAACGCTGTGTTTAAATAAGAAATAAACTATTTCAATTCATTTCAATATTTATTACGCATTTGTCGGTTTCCGGTACAGTAGAATAGGACCACTCCAACTCTTCCCGTGGATGTCGTACAAGGCGACTGAGGGAATACATTATAAAACATCAATCAGGCCTCCCTAACCCGCCTGGCCAGCGCGGGGAGTGTAGTCCAAATCCTCCGTCTGTCTCCGGCAGATGAGAGAGGGTTGTGCTCCTGCTGTGGAGACAAAAATAACCTGATGATGATGATGAAATTATATAATTATTTTTTTGTGTGACTTCGGTTTTAAGTTAAATAAAAAACAGTACGCGTTAATACGTGGTAGCCTGGTAGGTTCTGCACTCGCCTCGCGTTCATGAGGACCTGGTACAAACCCCGCCCGTACCAATGAGTATTTCAGAACATAAGTACGGTTTATTTATAACTAGCTGTTGCCTTCCTCGAGGACAACTTAACATCATTCAATTATTATGTATATCCCGTAGGAATGGCATGTTTTTTGGGATAAAACTAAATATGTATATAAAATAAAATAAACTGCCCTCGACTTCGTCCGCGTGGACAACTTAACATCGCAAATTATTATGTATTTCCCGTTAGGAATGGGATGTTTTTTTGACATAAAATTACTATCTTATGTCCTATTCCAGGACATAACCTATATGTGTGCCAAGTTTCATCCCGATCCGTTGATGATTGAAGCGTGATTGAGTAACAAACATTCTAATATCCAAACTTTCGCATTTATAATATTAGTAACATGTAGGATAGTGAGAATTATTGTAATGTAATTTGTATGTTGTTATCGTGAATAAATATTTTCTTTCTTTCTTTCTACTACTACTACAGAGGCACCAACCTGTCAGTACATATTTTTGTGTGTGCGTAAATTATAGTAGGGCTGCTCCACCCAATGCGCGAGCATAGTCAATCGAGAGAAAAACAACGTCTTCTCTTTCTAATTTATAGCGTCGATCCCTCAGCAACGGCGGGTGGCGAATGCCTAAGCACTGCCAGGCGTGCTCTATTTTGCGTTGGTGGTCAGGGGTTTGGCACAAAAGATCCTGAAGGGTCGAAGTGTCCCCAGATATTCCTGTCGAAAGATAAGATCGTTGATAGGTTTACAAATTATTCAAAGGCGTATTAAATCACAATTGTGTTCTATCAACATTGGAGTGACCCCTGACCCTAACCCGAAATGTACCCGTTTGGGTCAAACCCGCATCTTGGGTACAGAATGTTTGTACAATAAGTATAGTTTAATGGAATGGACATTTCTTCCGTGAAAAAGGGGACCGCTCTCGTGATAGCCATATTTTTACTAGTGTCGGGAAACAATCCTTTTTTTCCCGGTTGAAACCGAAAACCTTTTCAGCGATAAATAAGTATTGGTTTTCGGTTGCAGTATGAGTTATATTATATATAACTTAGCACATTCATAAGTGAAATATACCATTATATGTATTCAAAAAGTACATGAATTTAAGACACATTCACACACAGAGAGACACATACACCCTCCCCTCCCCTTCCCCCTCCCCTCCCCCCTCCACTTCCCCCTCCCCGTCCCCCTACCCTTCCCCCTCCCCTTCCCCCAACATACAAGTACACAATATGTATTTTGGTAGATTCATATGTTTTAATCTTAACTTTTCGCTTAAATTAACTCTAGATCTTTATTTACCTTGTATGTATTATATAAGAGGTAGAGTTTAAAAATGCAGTAATAATAAGAAAAACAATTATTTACAAACAGGTGTACGCCGCCCAACCCCTCGTGGTGAGGCATAATCCCCAGGACGCTGGCGCTATTACCTCGCTGAGTGGCCCAGGCGTTAGGAAGAGCGGGGCTTCCTAAAACAGGCTTTTACGCTTAAAAAGAAATATCTAAAAAGTTAAAAGTTAATCTGTGCAAGAAAGCCTACTATAAGTTAGATGACTACTTAAATGATAAAAGTCCATGGAGTGCTTGATGGCTCAGCATAGGTAGACTTAATGATTGTAATGAATAAGATAAATCAAAGGTAGGGCCCTGTGCCGTTGGGTTTGTTGCCACTTCTTCCCCTCGGTTATACAGGTGGAAGTGGAGTAGTTTTAGGCAGAATTTGACGTCAAAAAGAGAATAATGTATTCCAATTTTGAAAATAAATATTTTGATTTTGATTTGATTCTAATGTAATCGGTTCTCCAATGATAACTGTTTCTCACAAATGTGACATAATGTTTAAAAGAACTACAGTTGAAACCGAAAGTCGAAACTGTAACTACGAAAGGACACTAACGCCACCCCACTCTGCCTTCAAGCCCCCCCCCCCCCCCCCCCCCGTCCCCCTTCCCTTTCTAGGATTCCGTCAAAAGGCAACCCAATTAGGGAAGTATTCGTCCGTTAGTTAGTTTAATGGTTATCTGACAGAAATCGCTTTAGTTACTTCCTTGATAATATTTCCAATTTGAATCTCTGCATTTTTCCACAATGAAATGGAGAAGGATTTGAAGAAGGATGAATGGTAAGAAGTAGAATAGGACCACTCCAACTCTTCCCGTGGATGTCGTACAAGGCGACTGAGGGAATACATTATAAACATCAATCAGGCCATCCCCAACCCGTCTGGCCAGCGCGGGGAGTGTAGGCCAAATCCTCCGTCTGTCTCCGGCAGATGAGAGAGGGTTGTGCTCCCGCAGTGCAGACAAAAATAACCTGATGATCATGATGATGATGATGAAATGAATAATGGCTTTGACTGTTTAATTTTTAATTAATTAGCTCATTTGATTGTACATTGTAATTCTGAAGGCCTCGCACGCCAGTCACTAAGACTTTGAACCACTCCACTGGTTGAAAGTCTTAGTGGCTTGGTTGTTGGACCGAGCGGATGAGGTCGTGGGTTTGATTTCCAGTGTTGTCTGAAAACTTGTGCTATGTTCAGTGCTCTGCCTTCTCAGGCAAAGCAATATGCTGAGCTGGGGCCTGTTTGCTGCTGCAGCACACATACTGTGTCTACCAATGTCGCCACGCTGTACTGTTGTCCCCTCCCCTACAGGTCGGTCGCACGCCTTGGTTCTACTCCCGGTTTGTCGGGTAAGTTCGTCGCGTTATTTCTGCTCCTCGTGCAACCGAATGTAATATTAAATTATCGTCCGACAAGCCGTGCGACGTGATCCCGGCGTGTGCACCCGACTCTTAGTTCTAACTTTGTATTATTTCTGTTTATATGTAATGTTGCACTGTATGTCGTTTGTTGCAGCCAATAAATAAATATTCTATTCTTTTCTAAGTGGGTGGTTTGTTATTTCCAAAAATAATTAAATGTCATGTGTCGAGATTCAGAAGTAAAAACAAGTCCAGAAGTACAAAAAGTATGCGTTGGCCGAGAATCGAACTCGGATCAACTGCTTGGAAGGCAACTATGCTGACCATTACACCACCAACGCATGTGATGTGTGTAACGAATAGAAGGCCTAGAAACTTCCACAATAATATTAAAACAGTTGTTTAAATAATATGAAGGTACTATGTAGGCTCTATTGTTATAAATCGTAAGAGCCTATTCTATTTATTATAGACTTTTCGGGTCTTCTAGGTTTTATGATGCGATTGAGAGTGAAAAGAAGATCCAGGGTGCCTAAGATACACCCAGGTTTCTAATCAAACCGACATTTCACACAAGATATAAAAGAATCTGCCGTGGGGTTTCCGGTAGAGTAGAATAGAACCACTCCAACTCTTCCCGTGGATGTCGTACAAGGCGACTAAGGGAATACATTATAAAACATCAATCAGGCCTCCCCAACCCGTCTGGCCAGCGCGGGGAGTGTAGGCCAAATCCTCCGTCTGTCTCCGGCAGATGAGAGAGGGTTGTGCTCCTGCAGTGGAGACAAAAATAACCTGATGATGATAAAAGAAATAGCCAACAGTAAATAAAATATACACAGTAGAATGCAGCTGCTGCAATCCCTTAGTCGATTGGGGGTGGCCGTATACTGAGCCGGGGACCACACTGCAACTTTGGCTTTGTACACCACTTAATGCATTCTCTGTATAGCCATGATCAAATCTCATTCAAACTCTACCTGGCTCAGAACAAACAAATTTGCCTTGTTTTTTTGTACCTGGTTGGTCTTTGATACATATTTTTGATTAATAAATCAGTAAAAAATGTATTTATTATTATTATATTTTAGTAAAATTATAGAATTTTAAATGTATTTAGAGAGTATGAGTGAAAGAAGAGTGACAAAAGAAATTTACATTGCGAATGTGGAAGCAACTACAGCTAGAGGTCGTCCTAGGAGGACGTTCAAGGATCAAATTAGTAACGTCCTCAAAAAGGCTGCGATCCGCAGTGAGAAGAATAAAAGGTGCATGAGAAGGTGTGAGTAAGGTCAGTGAGGTGTGTCATAATCGTGAGTGGCGATGCATTGTCTCTGCCTACCCATCTGCGACCAAGGCGTGAGCATTATGTAAGTATGTATGTATGTATGTAAAAAAAACGAAAGTTAAGAAAGTAGTACACTGGTTTCTACAATATAGGAAATCAATAAACTGAGTGACTCACTTGTACTAAATCAGTCGTAATCCTCCAAGGCATCCTCAATTGACAATATTTCACCACCACCTAAAAACGGCACTGTATACAACCTCTTTTTTAATCTATTAAAAAGAACTGTCAAAAAGGGAGTAATAAAAAGGGAAATTTATAAAAGGAAAATAGGGAAGGAAACGTTTAGGCACAGAAATTTTCGGTGAATGCCGAATGAAAACAGTTACAGGCGCTCCAAAGCCGACCGCAATGCGATCTGGATTTGGTACGCCAGTTACACGCTAAAAATATAGAAAAATTATAAGTTTTGAAGGTAGGTTGTAGTTTGGATGGTAATTGGATAAAAAATTTACTGTATTAGTGGTTTTTGTATTCAAAATGGCGTCTAAAGCGCCCCCTCGCAACCGATCGGCGGCGATGCGCCGCGTCGACTGGTCCCAAACCACCCCTAGAGGGGGGTAGACTGCTATACTTATGTGTTTACATCTTAAATGGGGTGCGCATAGAATAGACTTGAAGATAGAAGGTTTGGCAATAATGTAGTTAGTTTTGCAGCTGATCCGACTTTAGGTCTCTTTTAATCTTTCTTAAACATAATTCATTACAGTACATATATCATCATCAGGATATTTTTGTCTTCACTACAGGAGCACAACCCTCTCTCATCTGTCGGAGACAGACGGAGGATTTGGCCTACACTCCCCGCGCTGGCCAGTCGGGTTGGGGAGGCCTGATTGATGTTTTATAATTTATTCTCTTAGTCGCCTTGTACGACATCCACGGGAAGAGTTGGAGTGGTCCTATTCTACTCTACCGGAAACCACACGGTACATATATAAAACCTTACAATATGGTTAACACTGGTACACTGAAGGCAGTGGGCGGGCCACACCTGTCGCAGAACCGACGGCCGTTGGGGTAGACGAGTTCTGGAGTGGAGACCGCGGATCGGTACGCGCAGGGTGGGACAGGCATCAGATGGACCGACGACCTGAAGAAGGTGGCCGGAAGCGGCTGGATGCGAACGGTGGAGGACAGGGTGTAGTGGCGTTTATTGGGGAAGGCCTATGTCCAGAAGTGGACGTCGAAGGCTGACCTGATGATTATGATGAAAGCCTTACAGATACAGATTCACACTTATATTTTTCTTTTCTTCTTACTCTTTGTGGATAAAAGACTTTATTTGACGGAAGTACGTTAGACCACCCATGCTAGTTCGAATCTTTATTACAGGTAGGCTCTGGAGACTAAGTTGGTGTTATCGTCATCAGCCAAATCACGTCCACAGCTGAACATAAGCCTCGCCGATAGAATGTCATTGCTTTTACTTTTGACAAAGCTAATACATTGTATCAGGTGGATTACTAAAGCAAGAACTGCACAAGCATTTCTTGTCGATGGGTGTAGACTAATGTACTGATCACGTGAGCGCGCTGTTCACATACAAATGGGCTTCCATTTATGTGGACATTACTGTAATGTATTATATTGTAAATTTTGTTGAATAAAAAATAAATATTTCAATCAAAAAGTATGCGTTGGCCGAGAATCGAACTCGGATCAACTGCTTGGAAGGCAACTATGCTGACCATTACACCACCAACGCATGTGATGGAGTGTTTGAAATTGTTTTACTTAATAAATAAATAAATGTAATTAATGTCGTACGTTATTTAAACAAGTGTCTGAACTCAGCAGGCCTTCATTATTTCACATTGACATTTGAAACAACCTTTCAGTAAATATTGACTAATTTTTGAATGTTTCTATATAGTAGTGCTGGTATAAATATCTATATTATAATTCAATATTATTTTATTGTTATACTAGGTTTTGCCCGCTACTTTGTCCGCGTAGGTTTCGATATATACTCGTACATGTCTTTACTGCTTTTAACGAACAGTTTGGATTCTCATAAGAATTATATGTTTTTCGGGATAAAAACTATCCTATGTACTATTCTAACCTAACCTATATGTGTGCCAAGTTTTATCCCAATCCGTCCAGTGGTTGAAGTGTGATTGAGTAACAAACATCCAAATATCCAATCGCATTTATAATATTAGTAGGATTATATAATAACCATATTTTGGGCTTTTTATGGCAAAAAACACATCAAAATATGAAGAAAAATAACCTAGATAAGTGCTAACCGGTAAATTGGTAAACGATATTTTACCGGTTTTATGATCCTACTCCAAAACCGATTCCAAGCCCTGTCTAAAAGATAACCTTTCGTACGATGCCTCTATTAATTTACTGCCCTGTGCCTACGGGAGACCTAGTCCTAATATCATTATGTACGTGAAATATAAAGTTTAGGGTCTCATCGGATGTTACTATTGCTCTGCTAACATCATAATTTATAGTTCTATTGTGTCGTGGAAAGACGCGACCAATCAAGACAAGAGGACATAGTTTGTTCCCAGCCACTTGGCCTCTTGACTAATATAAAATAAATATCCATAAGTTTCGAAAAACCGGTTGATCAAACGGTTTTCTGAAACTTGTCATGTTCCAACCGGTTTTTCGAAATGTACTTATAGGAATCATCATCATCAGGTTATTTTTGTCTCCACTGCAGGAACACAACCCTCTCTCATCTGCCGGAGACACACGGAGGATTTGGCCTACACTCCCCGCGCTGGCCAGACGGGTTGGGGAGGCCTGATTGATGTTTTATAATGTATTCCCTCAGTCGCCTTGTACGACATCCACGGGAAGAATTGGAATGGTCCTATTCTACTCTACCGGAAACCACATGGCAAATGAGGTGACATATGAGGTGCGAAAAATTATTTTCCTTCATGGTATGACCTGTAGATATTTATAATATGCTACACTCCTGAAGGGGTAAAATTGTAAAAGAACTTGGAGTATAAATATCCAATACAATGTATGTTGTAGGTACCTACAATTTATGGCAAATAAATGAAATGACCAATACATCAAGATTATCAATCATCATCAGCCCTAAACAGTCCAACTCGCGCCACTGAACCCGATCCTCGGTTTTCGCATCCAGTTTCTGCCAGCCGCCTTAAGCCTCACGTCGCTCCATCTAATTTCCCATTTCGTAGCCAGTTAAGAAATTAGTTACTAAATGGGATGACGGAGTCCCATTCTGTAACTGGCTTCGAACTGGGAAATTACATTTCCAATTTCGTAGCCAGTTAAGAAATTAGTTACTAAATGGGATGACGGAGTCCCATTCTGTAACTGGCTTCGAACTGGGAAATTACATTTCCCATTTCGTAGCCAGTTAAGAAATTAGTTACTAAATGGGATGACGGAGTCCCATTCTGTAACTGGCTTCGAACTGAAAAATTACATTTCCCATTTCGTAGCCAGTTAAGAAATTAGTTACTAAATGGGATGACGGAGTCCCATTCTGTAACTGGCGTCGAACTGGGAAATTACATTTCCCATTTCGTAGCCAGTTAAGAAATTAGTTACTAAATGAGATGACGGAGTCCCATTCTGTAACTGGCTTCGAACTGGGAAATTACATTTCCCATTTCGTAGCCAGTTAAGAAATTAGTTACTAAATGGGATGACGGAGTCCCATTCTGTAACTGGCTTCGAACTGGGAAATTACATTTCCCATTTCGTAGCCAATTAAGAAATTAGTTACTAAATGGGATGACGGAGTCCCATTCTGTAACTGGCTTCGAACTGGAAAATTACATTTCCCATTTCGTAGCCAGTTAAGAAATTAGTTACTAAATGGGATGACGGAGTCCCATTCTGTAACTGGCTTCGAACTGGGAAATTACATTTCCCATTTCGTAGCCAGTTAAGAAATTAGTTACTAAATGGGATGACGGAGTCCCATTCTGTAACTGGCTTCGAACTGGGAAATTACATTTCCCATTTCGTAGCCAGTTAAGAAATTAGTTACTAAATGGGATGACGGAGTCCCATTCTGTAACTGGCTTCGAACTGGGAGATTACATTTCCTATTTCGTAGCCAGTTAAGAAATTAGTTACTAAATGGGATGACGGAGTCCCATTCTGTAACTGGCTTCGAACTGGGAAATCGCATTTCCCATTTCGTAGCCAGTAAAAAAATAGTTACTAAATGGGACGAAGGAGTCCCATTCCGTAACTGGCTTCGAACTGGGAAATTACATTTCCCATTTCCTAGCCAGTTACGAAATATGGTTACGAAATGGGACGAAAGGAACCAGGCGGCGTCCCACACTACGCTTGCCCAGTCGCGGTCTCCACTCGACAACTCTTTAATACTATGGGTTCAATACCGAAGCTTTGAGCTGACTTATATTACAGTATATACACTACTAATAAGTATATATATGTGTATATATATATGTGTGTGTGTGTGTGTGAGTTTATGTATATATCTGGCTCGATTCTAAAGGCACAACATTAAAATTTGAAAACTGTTGCTACTCTTATCACACAGTTCTATGAAGATAAAGACGAAACCAACTTTAGAGCTGTCAAATTTTAAATGTGTGCCTTCAGAATCGGGCCCATTGTTCGTTTATGTTTATGTAATATGTATTTGCAAACTTTATTATAAGTACATATATAGTATATTTCTTCATCCAAATTTGGTACTAAACGCATATAATACTTGTCCTTTCGGTTACTCTAAGGTTGACTGGAATTTATCCCTAAGTGGGATAAGTACGCCTTTGAACACAGTTTAATTCCTATTTTATTATTGTTGTTGTTGTGACTTTTGGTACAATAAAGCGTTTACATACATACATACATACCACCTAAAGCGGTTGGAACTCCGTGTGGGCTCCCTTACGGCGGTGACGCAGAAGGCGATACTGCTGGACACCGCCTGACCTCCGGCCCCTTGGACTTCCCGTATTATGGAAATTAAACAAGGATACGACAATCCTACTAATATTATAAACGCGAAAGTTTGTAAGTATGGATGGATGTTTGTTACTCTTTCACGTAAAAACTACTGAATGGATTTTAATGACACTTTACAATAATATAGCTTATACATCAGAATAACACATAGGATATAATTTATAAAGATAATGTGTGAATTGTCCAAAATATCAAGTAGGAAATAATTCTAGCATCTGCGAGCTATTCTGGCGTGCGCTGCCAAAACCGCTAGAGTTACACATATGTAATGTATGATGGAAATATTTATCTTAAATAGTCCTGCAAAAAAGCCCGCCACAGTATATATCTATATCTTATGTGTAAGCCATTATAGCCAAAATAGTGAACCCTAATATAAGCTACTCGAAATACTAATCCTGCGCAGACGAAGTCGCGGGCACCAGCTAGTTCACAAATAATAACGTCTATACCGGGACTAACTTGTCTATCTCCGGTGGGAATCGAACTCACGACCTCTGGCGCTCGTGTCTAGTAACCAAACCACTATGCCAACGAGGCGATTTCGTTAGATTAACTAAGATGGCCAGCGCAGGGAGTGTAGGCCAAATACTCCGTCTATCTCCGGCAGATGAGAGAGGGCTGTGCTCCTGCAGTGGAGACAAAACTAACATGATGATGAACTAAGATAACTCAACGTTCAACGTGTTGGCCGACTGAAAGCTAGCCCTTTGGAAATGGCTGAAGGAAACCGTCAGAGCATTGAAATTTTGTTCTAGCCTAACCTAGCCCTTTTATTAAACGTTCCTTTCTACAATTTGTTTAAGCAGTTTAGCCATTGCATTTAATGAGCTGCCTAGCCATCCAAATGAGTGGCAGATTTAAACCATTTGGTGGCGACTGGCGACATACATATAGGATATATAATAGAATAAATATTTTCAGACATTCACACCAATTATCCAGTCCCAAACTAGGCAAAGCCTGTGGTATAGTTACTAGATAACGGATACACATACTTAAATAAATATATAAACATCCAAGACTTGAGTACAAACATTCATATTCATCATACGAACATTTGCCCCTAGAGGGATTCGAACCCGCAACCTCCGGCGTGGCAGTCCGAGAGCTACCAACAACCTGAAAATTCTTACGAGTTTAAAAATAAATTTACGAGTAAGTCACTAAACCTACAAAGATTCATAATATGCATATTGTTAGATGATAACGTTTCTAAACTCGTGCTGTCTCTTTCCTGCACACGACAGGGTGTTGTTATTTGTCTCAACTGTACAGTTACTACTGTAGGCTATATAACAATCGATCGACTGAAACATAGCGCTGTACAAAGGAAATGTACCTGAAGATCTGTCTCAAGATATTTTCATTTATATTGCAAATTTAGTTACTCTTTATTGCACAATAAAAACAATAATATAGTAGCTTCAGTAGTACATCTTGGCAGTTATATCACTGAAAGCGATCTCTTCCAGACCACCTTTGGGTTGCGGATAAGAATAACAGAGAAAGGTAGTTTGTTCAGTGCAATAAAACTAGGAGTATAACTTATGTTTTAAATTACTTACATAACTATACATATATACATAAATGTATAAGAAAGTGTGATTGAAAACGACTAAGTTCTAAAGTAAAAAAAGGGAGTGAGATAAAGGTTGTCTGGAAGAAATCGCTTAAAGCGATAAGACCGCCTAAATTGTACTATTTGTAACTTTTATAACGTGTAACTGTATTTGTTTGTGCAATAAAGTGTATTATTGTATTGTATTGTATAATCAGTCGTGAGAAAATATTCCTTGAATTACGAGTGTCCTATTGCCAGCCTCTGGACAGCGCTTTTGGTAGGTCAGTTTGGTTTTAACATTTTAAATTAACATTTTATTTTAGGCATTTAATGTTAACATTTTAAATTGAATTTATTTTTTTAATTAATTCTGTACTCAACTGACATTTATATTTCATTGACATTTTTATTGTACTATTGACGAAAATAAAAATATAAGTATATATAAAAATAAAATAACTTACTACTAACCTAGTTTAAGACCTACTAACCATATATGGCATGTATATTTCCGAAATAAAATAATAATAAATAAATAAACTATAAAAATTGCTAAGAAATCTTAAGATTTATTACCACTCTACTCACGTGTGTACTGCGCAGCTAATAGTGCATCGCAGCCTCTAGCCCGGGGTCATTGCACGCTTTCCACTCGTTAACGCGGAAAAGGCGACACTCTGCAATCCGCTTTTTAGGGTTCCGCAGTAAACTAAAATCGTAAACCCAGGATTTCGTCACACCTCCGACACTCTATGCATTCAAACGGATTTCATTACCTACTACTACTTCAGGAGCGGACGGAAAATAAAAGAAGAGTATTTGACACCTGTAGACATAGAAATTTATTATTGGTAATCGGCAATTACAGGTCATACAATTTTTAAATCTATAACATAACATAGTAGGTAATAAATATTATATAAAATAATTATGTCTCATAAAACAATATAAAAGAATAAACAAACATCATCATCAGGTTATTTTTGTCTCCACTGTAGGAGCACAACCCTCGCTCCTCTGCCGGAGACAGACGGAGGATTTGTCCTATACTCCCCGCGCTGGCCAGACGGGTTGGGGAGGCCTGATTGATGTTTTATAATGTATTCCCTTAGTCGCCTTGTACGACATCCACGGGAAAAGTTGGAGTGGTCCTATTCTACTCTACCGGAAACCACACGGCATTAAACAAACATTAAACAGTACTAATTACATTTACAATTTTCCATGAATACATCAAAGCTGTAGAAAGTTTGCTCGATGAGCCACTTCTTCAGCCTCAGTTTAAATGATGGAGTAGAAGTAGAGAGTATTCTACCATGCTTGACTATGGCTGCCAAACATGGCCGCTACAGAAAAGAACTTGAGAAAACTAAGGGTATGTCAGAACAGCATGGAAAGAAGCATACTGGGACTAAGACTAAAAGATAAAAACAGATTACAACACATAAAAAGGGAAACTAAATTTAGAGATGTTTTAAATTTATGATGTATGTCTCGTTGTTTTTTTTATGTTTTTTTGTATATTTGTTTTATATGCCTTTGTTTTATAATTTTTTTTGCCACACAGAGAAAACAAATGGAACAAGATTGTAACTGTATGGTACCCTAGATAAATAAATAAATAAATGTTTGGGGACATTTCACACACGGCCACCTGATCCCAAACTAGGCAGAGCCTGTAATATGGGTATCATACAGCTGATATACATACATAGATACATAATATAATATATAAATAACATCCAGTCACAAGGCAAACACAAGTGCTCATCACACGAATGTTTGCCCTGGGCGGGATTCGAACCCGCGACCCCGAGCTTCGCAGGCAGGTGTACTACCGACTTGGCTACGGGGCCGAGATCGATCGAGACCGATGACGTAAGTAGCGGGAGAGATATGGTCCAGGATGACCAGGAATCGGGAAAAGTGGAAGAGTCTGGAGGCTTTGTCAAAGGACAAGCTGGGGGAGAAACGATGGTTACCGAGGAGCCCGAGTTACCATAATTATTTACATTGTTCAGATTATTTTTTCAACATATAGGTAACTAAACAATTGCCAAAGTGATGCAAAGAACCAGAATAAAGGCTATGTTTATTTAATTTTATTACTACAGGAGCATTAACATGTCCTAAACGGCTGTGTGTGCTAGGGTTGCTATCTCTAAAATCTGCCAACCAAGACAAGGAGCATGAACACCCCGGATTATGGAGCTTACAACCCGGACATGTTAGCAGAGTTTTTTTTAAGTTACTAAAAAATAACTTGTTTTAATTGTTATAATTCAACTTTTTAGTAGCTCTCGGACTGGCACGCCGGAGGTTGCGGGTTCAAATTCCGCTATGGGCAAATGTTCGTATGATGAATATGAATGTTTGTACCCAAGTCTTGGATGTTTTTATATTTTTTTATGTATGTCTATCCGTTATCTAGTAACCATACCACAGGCTCTGCCTAGTTTGGGACTGAATAATTGGTGTGAATGTCTGACATATTTATTTATTTATTTTTAACTATTTTAACACAATTTTAGACTAAATATGTATTGTAAAACAAAACAGAATCTCCGTCCCGTGACTTGAAAACTTTATAACCCGGACTGCAAATGAAACCCCGCCCGGACGCTCCCCGGACGCCCCGTACGCTAGGACAAATCCGGGGAAACCAAAAAGAAAAAAATATGTGTGCCAAGTTTCATCCCGATCCGTCCAGTGGTTGAAGCGTGATTGAGTAACAAACGTCCAAACATCAAAATATCCAAACTTTCACATTTATAATATTAGTAGGATTCTCTGTTGGGGAAGCTGACAAGTAAGTACTTAGCCTATCAAAAGTGGCCGGCCCCTTAGTAAAACTGTTTCATACTAACCAGGCAGAACCCTCGAGTCAAAAATAGAACTCTCACTTGCCCGGCCATTAAAATATATATCAACAAGATCGGAACCAATAGAGTTCTCATTAAATCCAAATGCATTGTACAAGTGCATTCCACTCGAGTTTACAATCACTACTTACTCCGAAATTACATCTATTTTAACTCAAGTGTTGCATCCAAATTTGTTTATCATGAGAAGTCGTCGTTATCGCGGATTCTCGAATAATAATGATTCAATGATGTAATAAAAATTTAATCTTAATTTAATATAAATCTTGTATAATTTTGACTTAGTTATTATTTATCTTTCATTATGTCAGCCCCTAGAAGTCCACTGCTGGACATAACCCTTTCCAAATGAACGCCACCACACCCGGTCCGCCGCCCTCCGCATCCAGCCGCTTCCGGCCACCTTCTTCAGGTCGTCGGTCCATATTTATCTTTAATTTTATGCAATTCCGACACAATGCAATTTGTTAATGATATAAACTGAATAAGGAGGGTTCGGAATTAGGTAGTCTTATTTAACTAAAGTCTTCGATAAAGCTCCAAAAGTAGTACATTACACACAGTTATTATTAGACAGTGGGACGGTTACATCAGATTCGATTAATTTAACTTTTCAACCGACTTCAAAAAAGGAGGAGGTTCTCAATTCGACGGTATGTTTTTTTTTTTTTGTATGTTTGTTACGCGATTACTCCGCCAATTCTGAATGGATTTTGATGGTTCATATTTTGTATGGTAGGTCATACTTCAGAGGTGGTCCCATATAAATTTTATCGAAATTCATTTAGCGCTTTTTGAAAAATCAACAAAGACACAAATATAATCTTAGTATATACCTACATAGACGACATGCTAGTTTGGTGTTCCCTTCAGAAAAGGATGAAGCATTAAAACTATGGATGCATCATATTAAGTTGAAAGTAAAAAGTGTAATCGACTCCTTCACATATTTAATAATGGGCATTGTACAAAAGAGATAGGTATATTGAATCTGTATTGTTTAAATAGTAGAATGTCAACAAATTATGGACATATTTGTTTAAATCAACTTACCGATGAAAAGATAATTTGTAATTGTTTTCCGTTAAGACACCAATTCGGCTTCGACAGCCCACAGCAGCACATGCCATAGTTATTATAAAAGCAGGTTACACAGAACATAATAACTAACGAATTAATCACGAAATTTACGAAAACCTAACGCAACCAAAATGGTATTCAGCTGTATACCAAAAGCTTTCAGACGTCAAAACTGGTGGCCCGCCGACTTTCAAGATGACGCGCGTGCCAATTGTTATCTCTTTTTTCTCAGTAAATGCTGCCATATATATGACAAGTATGAAGTATTTATTTCAGGTTTCAACTTATAATGAGTCATCCATGGTTTTAATGCTTGCCCCTTGCATTAAACAAAAGTTGTGATGAGGAACTTCAATATTTTTTTAACTGTCATTAGCTAAGAACAAAGAAGTTTGTATGCATTTGTAAGGAGCCTTCATAATAGTTATACATTAATATCTGTTCTTAAAGAAAACTACCTATTTGTTGAAAAGATTACACAAGCGTGTCATTTTTGTTAAAGGTTTCTCATTGTGGGATCGATTTAAAAACTTGCCGCATAGCAACTAACCGAGTCGATCTGGATTCATATAAATGCTCGTGTTGCAAGCCAAGACGAAGAAAACATTACTCTTCGGTTTCGATTGATAAACGTTGTGAATCAAACTGAGTCGTTGAGCATGACTTTCTGGACTTTCATTAAGCCTTGATAAGTTCGTGTGTCTGAGAAAGTCTATAGGCCCGCTGCTCAAAACTCTCATTTGAAATATTTATAGCATTTCTTTCCCTACTTTTCTTTAAACAATCTTTCTTCTCGTCACTACTGTCTTCCTAACGGCGCTGTCTCATTTGAGCAGCGCGTTTTAAATAAACAAAATACACTTACTACCCACTAAAAAGTAAAAAATAAAATTATTTTTTAGAAAAAAAGAAAACCGACTTCAAGGCTATACCTACACGTACAAACTTAAACTAAAAAGTAGAAAATAATATTTTAATTACTTCAAAGCGAAGAGAATTAAAGGACAATCAACGAAATTATTGATACTTATATACCTATTTACAATTTATAATAAGTTATTTTTGGAGTCGGTGCCAGCCAAAGCAAAAATAAGCTTAATGGATACCTCACTTCACTCAGGCATATCATATTGTTGCTTAAATTGTTAATTAAACTGTCCTTCTTGGCTGGCACCGACTCCAGAAATAACTTATTATAAATTGTAAATAGGTATATAAGTATCAATAATTTCGTTGATTGTCCTTTAATTCTCTTCGCTTTGAAGTAATTAAAATATTATTTTCTACTTTTTAGTTTAAGTTTGTACGTGTAGGTATAGCCTGGAAGTCGGTTTTCTTTTTTTCTAAAAAATAATTTTTACATCTTAAAAATTCAATTTTACATGTAACGTAAAAGGGATCGTCATAAAGTAAACCTAAATACAAAATATAAATTACAATGTCAACAATTAAAATAATGTCACAGTATTCAACATCTGTCTATGTCAGTACCTAAGTATAAAATACTAGCTGTGCCCACGGCTCCGCGTGCGTGGACTACAGAATTGTTAAGCGTTAATTCCCTTTCCCCTTCGCTTCAGCTCCAGCTCCGATTCCTGGAAGTATTTTCAATGTACAGACACGCGAAGGTTCTATCATTAATAGTTTCCGCAGCGCATGCGATGACAGACGTTTTATGGCAATTTTTTTACACCTTGGGTTACATTATTGAAGTTTTAGTAGGGATCCCTAATTTTTTATACTAATAAATATAGCCTATGTTACACAGGGATAATGTAGCATTCTAATGGTGAAATAATTTTTGAAATCGGTCCAATAGTTTTTGAGTTTATTCGTTACAAACATACAAATCTTTCCTCTTTATAATATTAGTGTAGATTAAAATATGAAGTTCGAAATACACTTTGTATTAAATTATTACAAAATAATTATAGGGTAGACGAGTTCTTGAGTGAAGACCGCGACTGGGCAGGCGTAGTATGGGACGGTCGTCCTGGATGGCGGCTGACATGACGTGAGTCGGCTGGCTGGGATTGGATGAGAAGAGCCGAGGATAGGGTTCAGTGGTGCACCTTGGGACAGGCCTATGTCCAGCAGTGGACTCCGTCAGGCTGATAATGATGATTTCAACCATCATCATGCACTGACACGACATGCCGTGTGGTTTCCGGTAGAGTAGAATAGGACCACTCCAACTTTTCGCGTGGATGTCGTATAAGGCGACTAAAGGAAAACATTTGAAAACATCAATCAGACCTCCCAGGTTCCCAGGACACTGGCGGCGTTACCTCGCTGGATCGCTAGGCTTAACCTTTGTGCGAGGTACGCGCCAGCCCTGGGGTCTCCGGAGGCGAGGACCAGTCGCTTCGAAATATCTATAATTATTTTTTTTGTGTCGGACGACCATGGACCCATTGTCTCCACAGCAAGCGCCGCAAACTCGTAATCGTCCGTCAAACACGAGTATTTGCGACGCTTGAGGAACTCTTTAACTGTTTTATTAACTGTTTTAAGGAACTCTTAGTAGAATAATTTAAATGCATGTAATATTCAATTAAGTATTCATATTATTTATATTTTTCAGTCCGTATTTGCAGTCTAGAAAAATAATCCCACTAACGTTATAAATGCAAAAGTTTCGATATTTGTTACTCAATCACGCTTCAACCACTGGACGGATCGGAATGAAACTTGGCACACATATAGGCTAGGTCCTGGAATAGGACATAGGATAGTTTTTATCCAGAAAATACATCTCATTCCTATCGAAACCTAAGCGGACGAAGTCGCGGGCAAAAGCTAGTACTACAAAAATATTTTAACGCCTGTAAAGAAACTATTAGCAAAACCGTTTGTTGTTAATTAAACTAATGCAAGTGATAAATGGCCGTGTGGTTCCCGGCTTAGAATAGATCCACCCTTAATTTTCCCGTGGGTGTCGCCAAGGCGACTAAGGAATTGTACCAGGGACGGGCAGCAGCGTTCTTTTGTGTATATTAAGATCATTACTGCGATCACCAATCAGCCTGCCAAGAGTGGTGATTATGGCAAATCCCCCAAAAGTGTCATTCTATTGGGGAGGCTTATGTTCAGTAGTGGACGTATATAGGCTGATGATTGTCAAATGTAAAACAAGTGCCGATTTAATAGTTTGAAACTATATTCGTGGAAAGGTAAAATGCTAAAGTTTGACAAGTTTACAGGATTTTAAGTTTAAAGTTTTTTGATTTTTTCGGAAAAAAATTAATGTCTTACGAGTATTTTCTACGAGGAGTGTTTTTATGTAACTTGAAAAAAATACGATTGTATAATAACTGCTTAATTATGTAAAACAAAGAATCATTATATGTCTTTTATTTTAAGAGATATAAGTCGCATTAGCGAAAATCACCTGAACATATATAAAATGTTAGTCAGGTAAAAAACGGTAAACATATTTATAGACAGATCGACGCAGAAAAAATACAGTCCAATGGTATATATAACTCATTTTCGACCAGTGTGTCGCTTTAGCGTTTTTACCTTTCCACTGACAATTTCATTTCAAACCAACAGTCATACGAAAACCAACGCTATTTGCGTCTCTGTAACATGAACAAGAAAGGTTCACCAGCAGCAAACACAGGTTTGTATTACCATGTAAACTTTGCGGTCCACTTAGGAACACCATCTATTGTTTATTGGTTTTCGAGACGCAAAAGCGTTTGTTTTCATAGTACTCACAGTTTTATTGTTTTCACAATTGAATAAATATCAGTCTCACGCTTTGTGTCTAGTTCCAGTTTAACGCGACAGTTCTCCAAATTATCACATGCGTTGGTGGTGTAATGGTCAGCATAGTTGCCTTCCAAGCAGTTGATCCGAGTTCGATTCTCGGCCAACGCATACTTTTTGTTGCTGATTTCGGTTTGGATTTTTAGATGAAAATATCCGTGAGGTATCCAGAATACAATTGAAGCAGGAAAAAAATGTTAACTACCCTGAAAAATTCCATATAAATCAACGATCTCTATGTACTACTAGATGGAGCGTTTCAAACAATTGCTCTGATCCTCTCAAGTAGCCACAACTCTTTCACATTCACTTTGAAACTTGTGCAATTACTACTCAGAATATTTAATTAATACTAAATATTGACGCTACGGTTAAATAATGTCAATATTTAGTAAATAATTAAATGTTCTGAGTAATAACTGCACAAGTTTCATTGTGAATGTGAAAGAGTTGTGGCTACTTGCGTGGAACAGAGTGATTGTTTGGAACGCTCCATCTAGTAGTAGTATATAGAGATCGTTGACATAAATCTTTTTTTCTTATCTATTTCTTTGTTGAGGCTTGTGACTCGCTAAAGTCAATGCCAGCCTCGTAAGGAAACACTAATTTGTCATGTTATTCAGACCTCAGTCTGAGAGATAACTTAACGAACGTAATTAATTGTTTTGCCTTGTCAGATAAGGGGCTGCTTTATATCGTCATTGTGACATTATAATCTTCGGTGCCATATTTTCGACAACAGCATGACACTACCCTCCCCAACCCGTCTGGCCAGCGCGGGGAGTGTAGGCCAAGTCCTCCGTCTGTCTCCGGCAGATGAGAGAGGGTTGTGCTCCTGCAGTGGAGACAAAAATAACCTGATGATGTTGACACTACCTAAATCCGACCCCTGGTATCCATGGGACAGTAGAGGTCCAGTGCGCATTGTCCGTAACCCGTAACGATTGAACCATAGGATGTAATGGTGGCTCTTTTGTGATGCTTCCGGGTTTCATTTGCATTTTATCTAATGACATCACAGATTACCACATCGGCCTCGGTTGTGTAGCTTGTGGCTTTGTGCGTTAGCTTGAATTCACGATAATATCGGTAGAGGTAAAACCGCTAAAACGCCACGTGTTCGAAAGTCGACACCTATCTCCCAAAATTTGTAATTTTATTTTGTCTTCTTCATATAATTTTTTTTTGGAAGTATTTTATTTTAATAATTTTTTTCATTTAATCATTTTAATCATCAAGAAGTACATTTCAAATACCGTTGCATGTTTTAAAAGCTTAAAATATTACAATTTTGGCGGCCTTATCGCTTTAGGCGATTTCTTCCAGATAACCTTTGGGGAGAAAGTATTATACATTATTAAACTTCTTCTTCTCTGTCGTTCCCTCACTGCTGAGGATCGCGACCGTATAAAATGCGCTTCCACGCATAGCGGTCATTGGCCGCTTATTAAACTTACATACTATTAAAACATACAACAAAAGCGGATTTAGAAATGCCGTGTTCACACTCGCAATTTACCTCTTATGGGACCTCTGTTTCCCCGAAATAGAGAATATAATATTATTTTTATAAAATAACTAGCTGTTGCCCGCGACTTCGTTCGCGTGGATAAGTTACGTACGAGTATGGTGCGAATATTAAGGACCCGCTGATATCCGACATGACAGTTGACAGCTTTCACAAATCGTCGCTTTTCTGATATGCACAGATCATTCTTGAAATTTTGAGAATAATCTAGAACATTCTGGACCAATTACAGTCACACATCTTCATAGTTCAATAAAAAAAAATTAAAAATATTCTAGAAAGTTCTCAATATTGTCACTCACAAACGCGCTTAACGCCATTCAGCACAATCTCGAGTTTATATGAGCCGTACAATGTGTTAGAAAAGGATAGAAGTATCCCATCTCACCTCCATTCACCCACCGTAACCAAACTCCCTTACTTGCAAGTGCAGACCAAGGGCTACCTACCACTGCAACCATGAGTGGGTGGTTATGGAGAAAAGGCTAGACATACATACACACACTTTCCTTATATATATAATAGATTCTAACGCTTTTTTCCAGAAATGTCTCCTTACGAAAAATGCAGTATTATTATTTTCCATAGAAGCTTTAATTTTTATTTCTAGAATATTTCCAAAATAGCAGCTATATTTTTACACTATCGATATGAGTATATTAGACCTAAGTAAATATTTCATATAATATCCGTTATTAGCCAAGGGGAGTCATCATCATCAGGTTATTTTTGTCTCCATTGCAGGAGCACAACCCTCTCTCATCTGCCGGAGACAGACGTAGGATTTGGCCTACACTCCCCGCTCTGGCCAGACGGGTTGGGGAGGCCTGGTTGATGTTTTACAATGTATTCCCTCAGTCGCCTTGTACGACATCCACGGGAAGAGTTGGAGTGGTCCTATTCTACTTTACCAGAAACCACACGGCATTTTGTTTTATCAGGCTCTAATATAGTCTAGGTATAGGCAGGCCTGTGTCGCTCAGCATCGTAAGCATTAGGCCACACCCTTCAAACTATAATTTATTAACACGGTATCGCCTTAAAGTAATCTGTGATTTAGCAAAGATAATATATTTTAGGTACAAATATATTGGTAAAAACGCGGCCCCGATTGCTGGGGCACCTAGGCAAAACGCATACGACTATCAATACATACATACATAAGTCTCACGCCTTGGTCCCAGAGAGGTGGGCAGAGACGATGTATCGCGACTTTCCCTCGGCCCCTTTTCGCCCCGTGATACAACCACTTGTCACATGACTGTCAATGTTGGGTATATTAGCGGTTCAGCGTAACACCGACTTTCTTTCATACGCGTAGGATTCAATTTGGCTTCCATTAGTTATGAGAAATTGAACAATCATTTTAAAGAGTTCTGTATTCTGCGGTAGAGGTAAAAAAAATTATACAACTAGATAAATCATTTCACATTTTATTAAAACACCTTAATTCGAACCGTTTAAGTACAAATTTAAAATACAATTCTAAAATTAAAATTAGCCTACTTATGTATGGCAACACCAATATTTGTAACAGTCACGACATTTACACTCTGACGTCACAGTGACACAGTCTAAAAAACAGTATTATTTTTTTCGACAGTTTTTAGATGTTGAAACATTTATTTAAAAAAAAAAAAAACTTTTGACACATTGCATTAAGGCATGTTAGTATTTCTATATGTATATAATCTAAAAAATTCTGTGATAATACCTCAAGGTTTTGTAACAGCAAATTTTTTTTTTATTATTGTGTTTTTTTTTAAAATTTATACCATGTCACTGTAAATTCAGAATAGTTGTAAGTATTTTTCAGTCATGTAAACAACTATTTTATATACAAACTTAATACTGATCTATACAAAATTAATTTATATACTAATATAACAACTATATTATATACATTGTATAAAGATTTAGAAAATGCAAAGGCACCTTGGTTTAGCACCAGTTTTTATCAATTATCATGTATATATTTTTTCTATTAAAGTTTTAATAATGAACAGGATTATTATGACAAAACATAATTAGAAAAAAATCTTGTCACAACTTCATATAAGTATTTTTAAAATATCTTTTTCTTTTAATAAAATAGATAAACATATTTTATTTTTAGTTTCACTGGCACCATTTTCATAAATCATGTTAAAATTTACAATATTTTTATATAAATTCTATTAAAAAATATTAAAAAGTTAGCACTTTATTTCAAGACTGTACAATTCTTTACCCGTACGTTATTATTTAAATAAATTTGTAGCCTCAGACAAAAACTTTTTAATATTATTTTATACAGTTTGTAACAAATACCTTTGACCTATGTCTCAATAAACCAGTACCGACTACAAAACAAAAATAAGAAGTTAAAAGTATTTAGATACTGGTTAACCATCGGTTTTTTTTGTTACAACCAACCACAAAAAAATATTTGCGTGTCGCACACTCAAAACAATAGATGGTACAGCCAAATCAACTGCAAAGTTAACTTGGTATTCCTAATTTTTCTACAGTTAGTAGTTTATGAGAAGCAAATAAAGTTTGTATTCGTCAATAAACTTGATTGGAATCACAAGGGCTTCTTAATCTATATATACAGTACATAAAATCAATAGCAATTTATCACAAGAAAAGATTTTCTTCAGAATTTCAGATCATAAAATAACGTATAATAGAAAATCAATTCTTATGGAAGGTAGGTACCTCAACACATAAGACTGTTTAGAAAATAATCCTTATGCCGTTTTCGTAACTATTCTCCATCACGAGGTAGGAAAACGGATTTTATTTTCGTAACTGGTTATAAAACAGGAACTATAATGCAGTTTGAGCAACTATTTCGTTACTAACTACGAAAAAGGATTCGAAACGATGTTCATTTTCATAAAAGTCTTAATCAAGTACAAACAAATTATCATATGTCCTTCCTTTTTTTTATGTAGAAAGGCAAAATTTAACGGAACAATTGTATGGCTCCTCAAATCGTATCCATAAACACTGTACATCTGGGTGAATACATTATAAAACATCAACCAGGCCTCCCCGACCGGTCTGGCCAGCGCGGGGAGTGTAGGCCAAATCCTCCGTCTGTCTCCGGCAGATGAGAGAGGGTTGTGCTCCTGCAGTGGAGACAAAAATAACATGATGATGAAATCTGGGTGAACAGTCGAGAGTAACTTTTAAATGTTCCATTAATACAAAATATATGACAGCAATGAGACTTAAATGTTCTTATTTGTTAACCAATGAAAACGAACGTATGAAATTCTATTTCGTAGTTTGTTACGAAATGGTTGCGAAAACGGCAATTTTGTTACGAAACAGCGAAAATAAAATCCGTTTTCGTAGCTAGTGATGGAAAATAGTTACGGAAACGGTACAAGAGTAAAAATAACTTCTACCTTGCCTTTTTGACTATTGGTTTGGCCCTTTACCTTGAATACCCATAGGTCGTAGTTTCGATTTCCACTGAAGATAGAATAACAGAAAATCCTGATATAAATGTTAATATTTGTGATGTGATGTGTCATGTTCTTGTCTAATTCCCATAGTACATATATATTTAGAATCTAGATCTAAATAGAAGAGTTCGGGATTAGAAATCACATTTAGTTCATTCGTCTTATGTGTAGAGGTATCACTTTATAATTAAACACTTAATTAACATATTTGTGGTGAAGGAAAAAGAAAGGAACTTCAAAATAGCTAATAAGGCACAAGTCTCTGGGAAAGTTCTTAAATTACTATAATACATCGATTAATAATACTGGAGGAAGACTGTCGTTTACTCTACATTACACACACAAACTCTGACGTCGTTTAAGATTACTTCAACGTAGTGTCAATGTAACATGAACGTCGTTTGGACGTAACATCAATTCATCAACTAGAGGAAGACTGTAGTTTATTCCCAACAGTCTATAAACAACAATTTAACACAAACGTTACGTTATTATCGTAAGGTTACAAGTACGTAGTATCAAAGATTCAAGCAACGAAAGTCTTCTTCCAAATTAATAATATTTGGAAGACGACTGTTGTTGCTTGTTACTTTATAATCGACAAACGATAAAATGATCTCTGTATGTTACACGAATGTAGTATCAAAGTAAAATTGATACCAGCTCTGATTGTAGAGCTTCATGATGCTACGTATGATATCCATGCTTCTAAAACACATGACACAGCTCCTGCGTCCTACAGCATAAACCAAACAGAAGTACTAAATACTATCGGTTAATACATAACGACTCTACGTACCGTCGATCCATCTCATCAATTTCACGACCTTTAGTCTCTGGCACGAATAATACCACAAATAACAGACCCACGACAGAAATCCCTGCATACAACCAGAACAATCCATAGAGTCCTATAAGGTCCTCAAAGTCTGCCTTCGTTTTCACATTTACAAATCCACATAAGTGACTAAAGCTAGTTGCTAAGGCACTTCCTGTACTCCTGTATTCTAAAGGAAACAATTCTCCAATCAGCAGAGATGATATAGGACTAATACCTAAAGAAAACGCAATAGTAAACGTCAGCACACAGACTAAAGGAATCCAGTCATAGGAACCGGTTTCTAAATGCGTCAGATCTGTGGAGTTTCTGAAAACATCGTCGTAGTATAAGTAGGAACCGAATCCGGCTAAAGCTATAGACATCATTACGCCACTTACTAGCAGCAAAGGCAATCGGCCTACGTTATCGATAAGCATTCCTGACAGACACGAAGCTAGAAGTTGAACCACGCTGGTTGCTATAGCTCCTCCATGAGGATTCATCATTCTAAAAGTCTTCTTTAATAGAGGAACAGCGTAGAAACTGAACACATGGGCACCAGTAAATCTCTGAAAGAACATCAAGCCGCAGGTAATCAATACAGGGCGAGTCAGTCTTTTGGAGAACAAAACTCTAACCTTACTTGTTCCACTATCACGATATTGCCTACTAGCAATGATATTACTTCTAATTGTGGCTAACTCCTGACTAATATCAGCGTCTGGTCCTCGGAGCCATTGCAAAGAATCCGCTGCTTTCTCCTCCTTTCCTCTTAGAAGTAACGATGATGGAGTTTCTGGGATGAAGAGTAAAGCAATGAAGAGTAATATGGGAGCAGAAGCAACAACTAGGGCAAGCTGTTGCCAGTTGAGGTAGGCTCCGACTGAGAAGGAGATCAGGATACCGATTTGGTTGAGGATCTTGAGGACTGAACTGAGGCATCCCCTGATTTCTGGCAGCGCGATCTCCGTGACGTATACCTGTGAACAATGAAATGAAGATTTAGTTAGTTGAAATAAAGTTCAGATAAGGTCGGCTAGCTTACATTAACGAGACTGTTTTGGCAGGTTCTTTTACATTTACTCATCTCTCTGTTTACTAATGACTCGCAGGTTTTCCTTGGTCATAATCCGAATTTAGTGATCAGTTCTATCATCTTATCCAATTATCATAAAGTTAAAAATAGAACAAATTTGTTCATTTATCATAGCGTACTGACTACATATTGGTAAAGGGTTATATTCAGCAATGTACATTGAAATGCTGATATATATAACGTTATAATAACACAACGTACACAACAAATTGACGAATAACCGAAACTGTCGAATTACAGAAACCCATGAGTTTCAGTAATTCAGTTTCTGTTTCCTCCGGAGACCTCAGGGCTGGCGCCTACCTCGCACAACGTGTAAGCCTGGCAATCTAGCGAGGTATAGCGCCAGCGTCCTAGGGACTATGCGTTACCACGAGGGGTTGGACGGCATTCACCTGTTGTAAATAATTGATTTTCTTATAATTACTGTATTTTTAAACTTTCTGCGATATTAAAGGGTCCCATTTCTGTAGTTCAGTTTCAGCAATTCGACTCAGCGAAAATGAGGGATACTGACTAGTGTCACCTAGTGTTCACTTCCACTTCTCACCGGGACAGCTTCTCAACCTTTACCAAGCTCTAGTGCGGTCGTGTATGGAGTACTGCAGTCACCTTTGGAACGGCTCTGCCAAGTATCAGCTGCCTGCTCTGGACGCGGTTGAGCGTCGTGCCCGAAAGCTCATTGGTGACGATTCTTTGGTAAATACCAAGTTACAGTGCCTCAAACATCGTCGAAGAGTGGCTTGTCTTTCGGTATTCTATAGGTTAAATTTTGGAGAGTGTGCCCAGGAATTACACGATTTGATTCCCCCATCCCCCTTCCATCACCGGACTACCAGGCGTGGTGAGGGACTTCATCCTTATGTAGTAGACAGAGTTTTGCTTTCTCTTTCATAATGCGATCTGCTAATAAATGGAACTCCCTGCCAGCTTGGGTATTTCCGGACAAGTACAATCTGGATCTATTTAAAGGAAGTGTGAATAGGCATCTTCTGATTAAGCGCGCTCCTCGCATCAGGTGAGATTAAGGTCAAGCGCAAACCCATCAACAATAATATATACATATATTGTTTCTAATACGATCTTTGTCACAATATTCTAAAAGGATTATTTAGTCGTGTATTCAATACAAATTAGTAACACTTTACACCGAGTTACTTAGCTTGTCAACAATTATTATGTTGCTGTCACTTTCAATGTTATTCTTATGGTAAAATTTCTTTATGTTCATGTTAATTTTTGTCTCAATATAGTCTTTGAAGCTGCAAAAAAATAAATTGGGGGGATAAGTAATAGAACACATTTCAATCATTTCTGAAATTTTTGTCTGTTTGTCTGTTTATTTGTGCACGCATTACTTAAAAACTACTAAACCGATGTTGATGTACTTTTCACAGAAACATAGTGCTTAATTCGAAGTAACATATAGGCATTTAGTCTGATCTAGCCTTTTGGTTCAAGTCATGCGTAGGTACGTTGTTTATTATTATTGGGCGACCAGAAACACCCTAATGCCGCTAGAGGTTTGTAACGAGACCCTAATGCGACTATTTAGGCACGTGAACCCACAGGATATTATAACGTCCTTTAAACAAATAAAAATAAAAACCACTGAAGACCTGTGGGGTATGTCTGTTAAAGTATGTAATTCCATATTTTAGCACCATATCTTGCCTTCGCGTTTAATCTCTCTATAGATCATGGCACTTTTCCCGATCTAATGAAGCTAAGTAAAACTATACCATTGTACAAATCAGGAGACAAAAGAGATCCTGGCAACTTTAGACCCATTTCGATCTTACCGGTACTTAGCAAGGTTTTCGAAAAGGTCATGCTCAGTCAAATGCTTGTACATTTCAACTGTAACAAACTTCTACATGACCAACAGTTTGGTTTCACTAAAGGCCGCTCGACGACGGACGCTGGTGCTGCTCTTCTGCAAAATATTTTTGATGCTTTTGAGCAGCACCACGATACTATCGGGGTTTTTTGTGATTTATCTAAGGCGTTTGATTGCGTAGATCATAAAACGTTGCTCTTAAAATTAGAACATTACGGTATCAAAAATAAAAACCTTAGTTTATTGAACTCCTACCTAACAAACAGGATTAAAAAGGTTCAGGTAAACGGTAAAAAGTCGCTTCGAGGGATCTCTTATTAAAATAGGAGTCCCACAGGGCTCAATATTAGGACCTTTCCTTTTTTTGGTTTATATAAACGATCTTCCGTACATGGTGCAGAATATGTCGAAGATTGTGTTGTTTGCAGATGATACTTCTCTGATTTTTGAAGTTAATAGACATGCCCAAAACTATGACGATGTGAACGACACCCTTCGGCAAGTTCATGAATGGTTTATTGCTAACAACCTTATTTTAAACTCAAAAAAAACGAAATGCATAAAATTCACACTTCCAGGTGTTAAACCATGTGATAATGACATAATATTAAATAACGAGAAGTTAGCATTTGTGGATAATACAGTTTTCTTGGGGCTAACCCTTGACAAGAAGCTGCAATGGGGTCCACATATAGAATTGTTATCAGGTCGGCTAAGCTCCGCAGCATATGCCGTTAAAAAGATTAGAGAGTTGACAGATATAGCTACAGCAAGACTTGTATATTTTAGCTACTTTCACAGTCTTATGTCTTATGGCCTCTTGCTCTGGGGTCGTGCCGCTGATATCGATTCTATATTCATTTTACAAAAAAAAAGTAATAAGATCTATTTATGGGCTTCGTAGTCGTGATTCTCTAAGAGAATTATTTAAGGAAATAAATATAATGACGGTGCCATGTCAATACATATTCGCTAACATTATGTTCGTTAGACAGAACCTTTCTTCACTTAGCTTAAATAATGAGAGGCATAATTTAAATCTTAGAAATAATAATAAAATTCAAATACATCATTCTAGATTGTCTAAGATCAATAATTCTTTTGTGGGGCTGTGCGTGCGTTACTACAATAAGGTTCCGAATGAAATTATTAACTTGTCTGAACAAAAATTCAAATCTTCTATAAAAGTTAATCTGTGCAAGAAAGCCTACTATAAGTTAGATGACTACTTAAATGATAAAAGTCCATGGAGTGCTTGATGGCTCAGCATAGGTAGACTTAATGATTGTAATGAATAAGATAAATCAAAGGTAGGGCCCTGTGCCGTTGGGTTTGTTGCCACTTCTTCCCCTCGGTTATACAGGTGGAAGTGGAGTAGTTTTAGGCAGAATTTGACGTCAAAAAGAGAATAATGTATTCCAATTTTGAAAATAAATATTTTGATTTTGACTTTGATTTTAATCTTTTTGATTCTAGTTTCTATTTTTACTTTACTGGGAATTTTAGTTTAAATGCATTTTTTAAATTCTATCACGTTTTTATTAAGTCACTCTCCTGTTTGTCTATCTGTCGTTCCGGGTGGAATTCCCGATTAGCTGTCATCTGGCTGAAACTTTCGGGGTAGCTCACAACTTGATGACAATGCATTCATTCTAAATCCATTTATTAGACAGACAAACAGATAGGTACATAAGCAAACCAAAAAGATAAAAATATTTGGTGTAGATTAAAAAAGCCATCATCATCATCAGGTTATTTTTGTCTCCACTGCAGGAACACAACCCTCTCTCATCTACCAGAGACAGACGGAGGATTTGGCCTACACTCCCCGCGCTGGCCAGACGGGTTGGGGAGGCCTGATTGATGTTTTATAATGTATTCCCTCAGTCGCCTTGTACGACATCCACGGGAAGAGTTGGAGTGGTCCTATTCTACTCTACCGGAAACCACACGGCATATTAAAAAAGTAATCTAAATATATAATCAATTTTAAGAAGGTAATTTTCTTCTAGAACAGGGGCCCGAGTTGAAATGCTTCGGAGATGAGGTACGGTGAAGAAGGAACGTCAAATCATAGAATAACGGATGTCAAACTTACAATTTCAGTGCTGTATATTTAGTTGCTGTATATACCTGCAATACTCTGTCGCTATGTCTTTCTTACTTTCCTTCTGAAAGTTTGCCTGGAAGAGATCGCTTTAAGCGATAAGGCTGCCTTTGTACACTTTCCAAAAATCTGTACCTATTTTATTGTTATCCTTAATTTGTGTGCAATAAAGAGTTTATCTATTTATCTATATTTTGACAACTTTCTCATTCCCCCACTGTATTATTCCCCCACTCGATCCCCCACTGTAGTATTTCAAATATGGTAAAGTCTCTTTTGCAGGGCTGTGTAATCAGAACTAGCTCAAAAAAATTCAGTCTAGGCTGAAAGCTGAATTCTTCCACATTAATATAGCTAATTGGCTAGTGTAGGCTCAAAACTTTTCAGGTCCGGATCAGTTTACCCTGGCGTACCACTGACTACGTCCCTGCTCCTTTGAGTCATCATCATATCAGCTCTTAGGTGTCCACTGCTGGACATAAGCCATCCACGCCAACACACCCGGTCATCCGCATCCAAGCCGCCACCTTCTTTAAGTAGTGAGTCCATCGGGCGGCGGTCCAGAAATAACCTGATGATGATTTATAATCATATTTATTGGTAACAAAATTACAAGTCAAAAATGTTTTTAACAATTAATGTCACATAGGTAACAGATAATAATTAATAAATAATGTCATAAATTCACAAATGTCAAGTAACATACTTTGAAACATCTTTCAGAAATTCGTCAACTGAGTAATATGCCTTAGCTATAAGATTTTTTTTTAATTTTTAATTTTATTTTAAATATTCTGGTGGAAGCCGCACTTTTCACGTCTCGGGGTAAACTATTATAAATTATGATTATATGTAAATATAAATTATATTATAAATTATATGGAAGTATATATGTTCTACTGAAAGCAGTAACCAGAGTTCAAAAGCCACATCAACGCCCATAAATATTTATATGTGTATGGGTTTATGGTAAGCATCTCAAGTTTTTGTGGTGACCGGCTGAATGGGGTGTGAAATGGTAAAGTTTATGTGATAGTTACAGCCAAGCCGTTTGTTTAACTTGCTATTCATCTTTAAGACACAATGTTGCGAAGGATAGAAAACTTATTTCACAAGACTTGTGAACCGAATGATGAATGCGCGCTTGCAAGACTTGGAATGCTTGTTTCATATAAATCGGTATTTCAACCTAGGAATACTGCCTTCCTTAGAACAGTCGACTAACAGTGAAAAACTGATATGTATATAATTTACAGAATTAAATAAAGTTAAAACTTATTAAGCGTTAATTACCCTTCCCCTTCCCTCTCCCCCCTCTCCATCCTTCTCCTTCCCCCTTCCAATGTACAGACACATCATCATCATCATCAGCCTGTAAGAGCCCACTGCTGGACATAGGCATCTCCCAAGGCGCGCCACTGAACCCGATCCTCGGTTCTTCTCATCCAGTCATTGCCAGCCACCTTACGCAGATCGTCGCTCCATTTAGCCAGGGGGCGTCCCACACTAAGCTTGCCGAGTCGCGGTCTCCACTCGAGAACTCGTTTACCCCAACGGTTATCGGTTGTGACAGATGTGACCAGCCCACTGCCACTTCAACGTACTAACTTTTTGAGCTATATCGAAAACTTTAGTACTCTGGCGGATTACCTTGTTTCGGATCCTGTCCCTTAGAGATAGACACGTGAAGGTTCTATCGTCAATAGTCAATGTCACAAACAATGAAATTACAATGCCCTTGCATTCAATGGTATCGTTTCTTATATATTTATTTATCAGTAGGGGTCAACTGACAGATGACCATCCAACGACGAAAACGCCGCGCATCATCCGCGCAAAACATCTAGCTAGACGGATACAAATAATTCTTGAAAAAAAAGTGCATGCGCTCATGTCTGTTCACAGCTAACAATATATTGTTCAAATTAACATTGTTCTTTTATAGTGCAGCATTTGATCTACAGCCCAAATGGTATAATTGCCATGCTACCGTTTGGACTATGTTAGAATTTGTCCATCTGGGGGGATAGCTGGTGGGGACGAATAGGTGGAAAGAAAGCAAAACTTAAAATTCTACGAGTACATTCACCATATACAAAATTTAGCAAAGAAACTGACAAAACCGGAAAATATATTTGTATACATTCGTCACCTCTGACCTATGGAAAATAGAAAATAAGGTTTTGTTGTTTCTGACAAAAGTGGAATCTAACAAATTTGGCCTAAATCATAATTACACTGGATCTTCTTCCATTTAAATTTATTTTATTTTATTCGGAAAACTTACAGCTATAATAAAAAGCTAATATTACAAGTATTATCCATTAACTGGTTTTCACACATTATAAGCGGATCATAAGCACTGCATTATCTCATTATCAGTAAGAAAATGGTTACTAACACATATGAACTACGTCTGAAATTAAAGTTTATTCCATTAGTGTTCGGCGACAGACATTGGTAAAAAAGTGTTGTCCTTATAGACGGATAGCAACAATCTCTATGTACTACCAGATGGAAAGTTCCAAACAATCGCTATGTTCCACGCAAGTAGCCACAACTCTTTCACATTCACAATGAAACTTGTTCAGTTACTACTCAGAACATTTAATGATTTACTAAATATTGACATTATTTAACCGTAGCGTCAATATTTAGTAATAATTAAATGTTCTGCGTAGCACAAGTATCATTGTGAAGTGAACGAGTTGTGGCTACTTGCGTGGAACAAAAAGATTGTTTGGAACGCTCCATCTAATAGTACATAGAGATCGTTGACGGATAGCAAAAATCACCTATGAATATTCGCCAACTTCCCCGACCGTGTTACACTTACGCCCACTTTTTGCTAAAATAACAGTTTTCTAATCCATCTTTTGTTAACAATATGATGTATGTGTGAATCTATTTCTTTTTAATGTCTGCCTCAACAGAGATTGATAGAAGAAACTACGACCTCCGTGGCGGAACGGGTAGTTCTCGGACTGCCACGCTGGAGGTTGCGGGTTCGAATCCCGCTAGGGGCAAATGTTCGTATGATGAATATGAATGTTTGTACCCAAGTCTTGGATGTTTATATGTTTATTTAAGTATGTCTATCCGTTATCTAGTAATCATACAACAGGCTCTGCCTAGTTTGGGAATGGATAATTGGTGTGAATGTCTGAGATATTTATTTATTTATTATAACAATTATCGTTAACTGTTACAGTTTGTGTTTTATACATACTGTAAACAATAGCGGATTACCATTTAATGGTTGAACCATAAATTCTACAAACCCATATGCCACATCTAGTTTGGACAGTTCTCTGTTACCACTTAGTACTCTATTAATACTGATTGGTACAACACTGCAATTGCACATTTTTAAATTTATTTAATACTGGCGTAGTTTTTAATAATGACATTTTATAAATATATACTTTTTTACATTACATAACCTTTTTGGTTAATATAGTATGATTAGATTCTTTATTGCACATAAATTTTACAAAAAAAAGGCATAACATAAAAGTGTACAAAGGCGGACTTATCTCTATAAGATATCTCTTCCAGCCAACCTTCACTGTGGGAAAAGCTAAAACAAGCGGTAGGTCAAAAAGAATAAAAATAAAATGTGCATGGATATTGAAATTTTATAATAAAATATTGTACTATACATAGAATATGATTTTCATATAAGTGAATTATGTTTTTAACTAGCTTTTGCCCGCGACTTCGTCCGCGTAGGTTTCGATATTTACACATCGTCACTGCTTTTAAAGATTAATTTTGTTTCCCGTAGGAATTAGATGCAGGACAAAACCTATCCTATGTCCTATTCCAGGATATGACCTATATGTGTGCCAAGTTTCATCCCGATCCGTCGAGTGGTTGAAGCGTGATTGAGTAAGATATATAGGAAGGATGCATACACTTGTTTGATCCCAAACTAGAATTTTCTCCTGTGCTATGGAAATTAAACAAGGATAGGACAATTACAAATATAACATCCAGGCCGGGACCATCTTGTACAAAGTTCTCTGCCCCCAGTGGGCATCGAACCCAAAACCTCTGGCTCATGACCAAGTCACTAAGCTCAACTGACCTGCGTAGTCATAGTGATGCAGCATATAATCATGCCTCCGCAGAAGGATATAGCAGATATCATGTCCACGCTGGTGGACAGGGAAGTCGCCAGCCAGGCCAGCGTGTAGGGCAGGGCCGCCGCTAGCAGCACCGTACGCCTGCCGTACTGCATCGCCATGCCGCCGAGGATGCCTCCCACCAGGGCTCCTGGGGGCAACATACATATACAAATTAGTTATAATAATAAATAATAAATAAATAAATATCTCAGACATTCACACCAATTATTCACTCGCGCAGGGTGGGACGCCCCGCCGCCAGATGGACCGACGACCTAAAGAAGGTGGCCGGAAGCGGCTGGATGCGGAGGGCGGAGGACCGGGTGTGGTGGCGTTCATTGGGGAAGGCCTATGTCCAGCAGTGGACGTCTAAAGGCTGACATGATGATGATGATGATGATGCACTCCCAAACTAGGCAGAGAGCCTGTGGTATGGTTACTAGATAACGGATAGACATACTTAAATAAATATATAAACATCCAGGACTTGGGTACGAACATTCATATTCATCATACAAACATTTGTCCCTAGCGGGATTCGAACCCGCAACCTTCGGCGTGGCAGTCCGAGGGCTACCCGTTCCGCCACGGAGGTCGTCAGATTATTGGCACTCTTTCGGGAGCGCCTCGTCGAGGGCTCGCGTGACCTGAAGGCCGGTCTCTACCTGGCACAGAGGCTCAGCCTCGATATACAGCGGGTCAATGCATCCAGTTTATTAGGTTTCCTTCCGACCACGCAGGACCTGGGACAAATATTTTTATATTCTATTACTAGCTGTTCCCGCGGCTTCGCTCGTGTGAACTGCAGAATACGTTCCCGTTCCCACTCTCGCTCCCTATCCCCCTCCCACTCAGACTCTCAACCCCAATCACAATTCTACCATACTTCTTTGTTATATTGCATATAATGGCTTCTAGAAAAAAAATACTTTAGTTCTAAGCGGCGTATCGAGATGAAACATGCACCAGGTTTTAAGTTAGACCTCCAGCAATACAACTGTGAAAACTGCATAAAATTTCATTCAGTAGTTTTTGCGTGATGAGGTAACAAACATACAGACAAACAG
The DNA here is from genome assembly GCA_947086405.1 of Esperia sulphurella. Classification (NCBI taxonomy): domain Eukaryota; kingdom Metazoa; phylum Arthropoda; class Insecta; order Lepidoptera; family Oecophoridae; genus Esperia; species Esperia sulphurella. Next base: position 1,080,855 of record OX352280.1, read on the forward strand.
ACAGACCGATAGACAAATGTTTTAAAAACAATTATTATAGCTTCTATTGGCCCCATAAAGATCCCTCATAAAAAAAAATGTACAATATCTCCCATGTACAGATATAGACCAGTTATAGTTTTATTATAGGTATAGATTAACTTTATATAGATAATTACAGTTTGTACATTATATGCTACTAAGATATAAGTTATTGGTAGAAAAAACAAAAACAAGTTTATCTTTTTTTTAAATATTTTTCTGATCTGTAACTTAAGTTATTAATAAAAATATGTCTAAGTATTGACCTCATATTTAGACTAGACAATGAATTCTTCTTCGCTAGATGGAGCGACGACCTGAAGAAGGTGGCCGGAAGCGGCTGGATGCTAAGGGCGGAGGAACGGGTGTGGTGGCGTTCATTGGGGAAGGTCTATGTCCAGTAGCGGACGTCTAAAGGCTGATATGATGATGATGAATGAATTCTTCCTCGCATCTCAAAAATTACTGAGTTGATTTCTGTAAAAGTTTTTGCTCTTGGCGTCGATTCGTTTAACTAGGCAAAAGCAATGAATTAATCACATACTTCTATACTCATCATCATCAGGTTATTTTGGTCTCCACTGCAGGAGCACAAGCCTCTCTCATCTGCTGGAGACAGACGGAGGATTTGGCCTACACTCCCCGCGCTGGCCAGACGGGTTGGGGAGGCCTGATTGATATTTTATAATGTATTCCCCTAGTCGCCTTGTACGACATCCACGGGAAGAGTTGGAGTGCTCCTATTCTACTCTACCGGAAACCACATGGCAATCTTCTATACTAACCTATCTATCAAAAAATTACTACTAATACTTAATTATAGTTTGTAGTAATAGTTCCCTAATAAGTATAAGCGACAACCACTTATTATTAGTCATTTACTTATACCTAAACCTATTTACATAAGCTGAACAAATGTTTTATATGTAAACTACAGTATTTACATTTTAAACAAATCAGTTGTTTATCTACGGTCTCAACTGTGTATAATTAATAATATTTTGCAGTAAAATAAAACTTCGAAGTAGTTATTAAAAAAGCCATTAAAATCTTCCTACTTATATTATAAATGTGAAAGTTTGTATGTTTGGATATCTGTTACTCAATCACGCTTCAACCACTGGTGGATCGGGATGAAACTTAGCACACATATAGGTTAGGTCCTGGAATAGGACATAGTATAGATTTTATCGCCAAAAAAAACCTTCCTGCGGGAAATCCTACTAATATTATAAACGGGAAAGTTTGTAAGTATGGATGGATGTTTGTTACTCTTTCACGTAAAAACTACTTATTGGATTTTAATGAAACTTTACAATAATATAGCTTATACATCAGAATAACACACAGGCTACAATTTATAAAGATATTGTGTGAATTGTCCAAAATATCAAGTAAGTAGGAAAAAACTACCATCTGCGAGCTATTCTGGCGTGCGCCATAAAATTATAATTTTAATGTCATAATGTTAGTTCTTTTCTACGCCACGCTAATATAAGCTACTCGAAATACTAAATCCTGCGCAGACGTAGTCGCGCGCACCAGCTAGTACATAATAATTTGTGATGTTAAGGTGTTATTGTATATATTCGAGCATAGACCGCAGCCGAAATACGTCCACTGCTGGACATATAAGCCTCTCCAATAGCATGTCACTTTTGGTGGGCTGTCTGTGGGTGATTTGCCAAAATCACCACGCTTGGCAGACGGATTGGTGATCGCAGTAATGATATTAATATACACAGGAGAACGCTAACCATCCCTAGTGGAATTCCTTAGTCGCCTTGACACACCTACGGAAATTTTACAGCTGCTTTTTTCATCATCATGTCTGCCCCTAGAAGTCCACTGCTGGACATAGGCCTTCGCCAATTAACGCCACCACACCCGGTCCTCCGCCCTCGGCTTTATTTACGGCCGATATCAAAATCAATATCTCCAAAAACCGAAGCAAATCCAAAAATAATAATTTATTGCCACTGATTGAATCTACCGTCATTACTTATAGACTGTCGTAACCGTGAAATCGCGTGTTTTTGTGCCCCCGAGCGCACGGCAATATGTTAAATTGTCCACTTATGATATTATGGCAATTTGCCGCCGGTCGGCATCAAATATATCATAAAACTGAACCGCAGAGTGATTATAGAAAACGGTGTTATTACTTATTAAAGACGTTTAGGTATGTTTTAGATCGTGATTTTGATGGCAGTGGTTTGAATCAAATATCTCTATGTACTACTAGATGGAGCGATCCAAACAATCGCTCTGTTCCACGCAAGTAGCCACAACTCTTTCACATTCACAATGAAACTTGTGCAGTTATTACGCAGAACATTTAATTATTACTAAATATTGACGCTACGGTTAAATAATGTCAATATTTAGTAAATAATTAAATGTTCTGAGTAGTAACCGCACAAGTTTCAAAGTGAATGTGAGAGTTGTGGCTACTTGCGTGGAACAGAGCGATTGTTTGGAAAGCTCCATCTGGTAGTACATAGAGATCGTTGGTTTGAATAGATTTTTTTTAATGAAAGCAATTTTATTGTTTACCCTTTGATTAGGTCACCAGCTTTGTCGTTCCTGACTTAGGGCCACCCCCAATCCTTCCCTGGGTGTCATCAAGGCGACTAAGGGTTAGCACCAGAGACAAACAGCAGCGTTCTTACGCGTATATGACTGCGATCACCAATCGTGGTGATTACGGCTAATCCCCCAATGGACAGCCTACCGAGAGTGGCATTCTATTGGGGACGCCTATGTTCAGCAGTGGACGTATTTCCACTAACTGCGATATTGTATGTCGAGGGCTTAACCAAAACGAGAACATAACATACATACGCGTACTTCTGCTCCCCGAATAACAAACATTTTCAATACTAAAACAAAACGCAAACGAACTTAATTTATGTTCGCCGAATCGACGCGTCGGAGTCGATTGTTTTTTTCTAATGGAAACGAAAACGTAAATAAACACGACCGTGGTCGAACTTCGAACGCATTTCGATCAGAATCCCATAATGAAGTTTTTGAAATATACCAAACTTTTCAAAGTGCCTCTTATTATAACCCAATTTCGAGAATGTGACACATTTACAATAACCGTGGATGTCGTACAAGGCGACTAAGGGAATACATTATAAAACATCAATCAGGCCTCCCCAACTCGTCTGGCCAGCGCGGGGAGTGTAGGCCAAATCCTCCGTCTGTCTCAGTGGAGAATAACCGAGTAATTGGTAACCTAGTATCAATAACATTAATTCATAGACATCTTCCAAGGTGCGCCACTGAACGCGATTCTCGGCTCTTCTCATCCAGTCATTGCCAGCCGCTTATGAAGATCGTCGCTCCATCTGGCCAAGACGCCCGTCCCCCACTATGCTTGTTGTCGTTGCGTAATTTGTAATCAGTGTCATCATTAGTTTTCTTCATGATTTTCCATGACTTTTTCGTCTTAAACATTATCTGATAATTTTATTTGCCTACTTACGAATTTTTGTTTAAGCATATCTTTAGGATGAGTGGTATAATTTTTAGTCCGGTTTATTTTATTCTACAGTTGATGTGTGTGACAGTGCATTTATTTTAAACTAATTATCTTATATATATTTGATATCTAACACGAAGAAGATGAAAGATAATCTATTTTCTTTATTTATTATTAAAAGGTCGCTTCCTAAACAATAACATTTCACTATCATTATCATCATCAGCCAGCACTCTCCAGCTAGTCCACTGCTGGACATAGGTCTCTCTCAAGGCGCGCCAATGAACCCTCTCCTCGGTTCTTCTCAACTAGTCACTGCCAGTCGCCTTACGCAGATCGTCGCTCCATCTAGCCAGGGGGACACGCTACACCAGCCCAGCTCCCACGCTACACCAGCCCAGTCCCGGTCTCCACTCGAGAACTCGTTTACCCCAGCGTTAATCGGTTCTCTGACAGAAGTGACCAGTCCACTGCCACTTCAACGTACTATATTTTCGAGCTATGTCGAAGACTTTAGTTCTCTGGCAGATCACTTCATTTCGGATCCTGTCCCTTAGAGAAACTCCGAGCATAGCTCTTTCCATAGCCCGCTGAGCGACTTTGAGTTTTCGGACTAGTCCCGCTGTCAGTGTCCACGTTTCTATCCTATCATTCTGGGCGGTATTGTACTGTACTAGAGGTTATGTGTGTGTTATTAGGTTTATTACGAATTAGACCCCGCGAAAAATTACAGGATGTTTTGCATTGGAAAAAAACGCTATGGCATCTCCCCTCCCGGGTCGAGCATTGGTTGCCTCCATGTTCATCATCATCAGGTTATTTTTGTCTCCACTGCAGGAGCACAACTGTCGCTCCTCTGCCGGAGACAGACGGAGGATTTGGCCTACACTCCCCGCGCTGGCCAGAGGGGTTGGGGAGGCCTGATTGATGTTTTATAATGTATTCCCTCAGTCGCCTTGTACGACATCCACGGGAAGAGTTGGAGTGGTCCTATTCTACTCTACCGGAAACCACAAGGCATCATAAACCTCTATCAACTATTTAATTTCAGATTTTTGCTGTGTAAACTTCGGAGATAAAGTGGGGAATTATATTTCAAGCAATAACCTACCTGACCTAGTACCCATACTCTAAATATTGGGCCCTTCCGTTTCGGCCCCCTTTTCTATGAAAATAGAAATATATTTTTAAATCTATCATGTGGAATAAAGTTGGGTAGGCATTATTTAAAATTGTTCCAAATTTCAGGTCGATAGCATAACTAGTTCCTAAGATAATCAGCTGTGACAGACAGACGGACAGAGTCGGACCATAAGGGTTCCATTACCATTAGGTTTTTACCATTTTCGTACGGAACCCTAATAATCTAGTGCGTGTCGAGCCATGTGTAGGGTAGAGTTCCGTAGTCAGTAGGGCCAGAGAATCCTTCCTACTAATATTATGAATGTGAAAGTTTGGATATTTAGATGTTTGGATGTTTGTTACTCAATCACGCTTCAACCACTAGACGGATCGTGATGAAACTAGGCACACGTATAGGTTAAGTCCTAGAATAGGACATAGGATAGCTTTTATCTTGAAAAAACTTCCCATTCCTACGGGAAATACATAATAATTTGTGATGTTAAGTTGTCCACGCGGACGAAGTCGCGGGCAGCAGGCTTACTAAGTACAGAAGCAGAGTTTCAGGTATACATTAAGACTATATTAAAAGTCTTTAACTCAGCATCTCATCTGGTATCTTTGGAGCAGCCTACAGCCAGACAGAAATAAACGTCCACGCGACAGACAGACAGAAATCCAAGTTATATTTATATACGGGCGCAATCTTTCAACCGAAGAAATTGTTTAGTTATTTATAGATAAACCCGCTGTTGTATGCGACTGTACTAATGTATTTCCATGGGGACAAACCATGGAATTTTAACCACTTAGGCACACCCGGTTTTCCGTACAAGCGAACAGACTCCCAATAGGACCACTCCAACTCTTCCCGTGGATGTCGTACAAGGTGACTGAGGGAATACATTATAAAACATCAATCAGGCCTCCCCAACCCGTCTGGCCAGCGCCGGGAGTGTAGGCCGAATCCTCCGTCTGTCTCCGGCGGATGAGAGAGGGTTGATGATGAATAGACTAAATCACCTACTACGTACGTTTTTATAATTTTATTTATTTATTTATTTAACTCTTTATTGCACACACGAAGATAAAACAAAAATAATACATTAAAAAGAGACACAAGTACATTACAAGTATTTTGGTACTAAACGCATTATACAGTACTTTCAGTTACTCTAAGGTTGACTCGAAGAGATCCCTAATCACCTTCTACTGTTACTACTTTTTTTATGACTCGGTGAAATGCGTCGCATACCCACTCGCCTCGGGGGGATGAGCAGATTATGTAAAACCAACGATCTCTATGTACTACTAGATGGAGCGTTCCAAACAATTGCTCTGTTCCACGCAAGGAGCCACAACTCTTTCACATTCACAATGAAACTTGTGCAGTTACTACGCAGAACATTTAAATATTACTAAATATTGACGCTACGGTTAAATAATATCAATATCTAGAAAATAATTAAATGTTTCTGTTTTCGAAAATCGGCACGCGCGGAACTAAAGTGAACAAATGACTATAACCGTTCTATCTTAATAGGATTTCTGTGGGGACAACGTTGTATGTCAACAACGTGCTTTGTTTTGCGGACGGGGGGAGGTGAGTGTCGCTTCTTTACCTAGATAATAATAGTATTCTCTGACTTAGGGGTAGATTTAAAAACTATATTTCTAACCAACGTCACTTAACACGATTTCTTCCAAACCACCTTAGGCAGCCCTTTCTCACTCCGCACTTTATGTATAAAAAATAAATGTGGCCCGGCCCCGATTGCCGGGGCAGCTAGGCGAATCGCGTACGACTGTCAGTGTTGCGTCATTTAGCGGATCAGCATAACATTGACACTGCCTATGTCCACTGCTGGACATAGACCTTCCCCAATGAACGCCACAACCAAATGTACCTTGATTTTGGTAATTATATGCACATATTTATTGAATTTTAAACACATACGCGTACACATAAATTAAGAGAGTGTATATGACCTGAACTTGAGAAAATGTCAAGTTGTATCTAATACATGCTGACCTCTTCCTTTTCACTTATTTATTTATTGGATACACAAACAGAATATAATTATAAATTACACTTAGTGACTAGTTGGTTGTGCACTCGCCTCACGTTCGTGAGGTCATGGGTTCAAACCTCGCCCGTACCGAAGAGTTTTTGCAAACTTAAGTACGGTTTATTTATAACTAGCTATTGCCCGCAACTTCGTCCGCGTAACATTACAAATTATCAAATATTTCTCGTAGGAATAGGTCATGGGTTCACACCTCGCCCATACCGAAGAGTTTTTGCAAACTTAAGTACGGTTTATTTATAACTAGCTTTATAACTTGCCCGCGACTTCGTCCGCGTGGACAACATTAAATATTTCCCGTAGGAATAAGATGTTTTTTCGGGATAAAAACTATCCTATATCCTATTCCAGGAGCTAACCTATGCATGTGCTAAGTTTCATCCCGATCCGTTCAGTGGTTGAAGCGTGATTGAGTAACAAACATCCAAACATCCAAATATCCAAACTTTAGCACTTATAATATTAGTAGGATTAGTAGGATACCACAGGCATTTCGGTGAAGGAAAACATCGTAATAAAACCTGCATATGCCGAAGAAGAAATTCTAAGGCGTATGTGAAGTCCACCAAATCGGCTTGGGGCACCGTTGGTGGTCAGGGGTTTGGCACAAAAGATCCTGAAGGGTCGAAGTGTCGCCAGGTCTTCCTGGCCCCCTGAGAAGATAAGGTAAACTTGAAGAGAAAATTTCCTGGTAGGGATTTCTTTGATTTTCTCGACAGATATATTGAACTATTTTGACTGCTTTCTAATTCTAAGACAGACAATAAATCTGTTCAGTTGGAGGCCAATGTCCAGCAGTGGGCTCTTGCAAAATACAAGCTGATGATGAGAGCGTGAGAATTGATAGTGCATAATCTCCCATTATGACAGTTTTTAGCGGTGTATTTAGAAAAGTCCCTGGTTAAAAAGTTAAAAATCACATTAGAAAACAGCTTTGTAAGAAAGCCTATTATAAAACAGACGATTATTCCAATGACAAAGATGCCTGGTACAAAGATGCTTCAGCTTCGCCCACTCTTTATATTATTGTAAACAAATTTTATCTTAAAAGATGTGTTTCTAGAAGTTTGTTGCGCAGGATAAATGCGGTTGAGATGCGGTTATAAAGAAAATATGTGGAGTGAAGTTATGTGACAGAGTGAGGAATGCAGTGATACGTGAGAAGTGTGGTTTGAACGAACGATGTAGTAACGAAGGTAGAGAAGGGTATGTTGCGTTGGTTTGGACATTTAGAGCGTATGAGTGAAAGAAGAGTGACAAAGGAGAGTTTCAGCGCAAATGTGGAAGGAACTACAGCTAGAGGTCGTCCTAGAAGGACGTTTAAGGATCAAATGGTTGACGTCTTTAAAAAGGCTGGGGTCCGCAGTGAGAGGAATAAAAGGATGTGCATGAGAAAGTTGATCAATGTGAGTGAGGCTATTGTGTTATATCAAGTGATACATTGTATCTGCCTACCCCTCTGGGGCCAGGGTGCGTTATCATGTCAGCCTTTACACGTCCACAGATGGACATAGACCTTCCCCAATGAACGCCACCACACCCGGTCATCCGCCCTCCGCATCCAGCCGCTTCCGGCCACCTTTAGGTCGTCGGTCCTTCCGGCGGCGGGGCGTCCCACCCTGCGCGTGCCAATCCGTGGTCTCCACTCCAGAACTCGTCTGCCCCAACGGCCGTTGGTTCTGCGACAGATGTGGCCCGCCCACTGCCACTTCCCTTCGGCTATGTCGGTCACCTTCGTTCTTCGTCAGATCTCCTCATTACGAATCATATCCTTCAAAGATACGCCGAGCATAGCCCTCTCCATAGCTCGCTGAGCGACTTGAAACTTGTAGATCAGGCCCACTGTCAGTGTCTACGTTTCTGTACAGTAGGTCATGAAAGGATGCGTTATGTGCGTATGTAAATCTACTTACCTAATAAATAAATATCTCAGATCCTATCTCCAAAACAAGGTACCAACCCACTTAAACAAATTGTATGACAGAACACCTGTCATTTTCATGAAACACAAACCATTACTCACAAACCATTAAATACAACCCAGATTCTGCAAATAAATTGCAGCAACGATCACCGCGTCGACGCGTGTTGTTTAAAATCAAAGGCAGCAATTAGTCCGACGGAGTCAGATGGGATAATATTTATAAGCAATATGGGAGACTGTAAACGGAATCGATTGAGATGAATACCATGTTGGATCGCGATAAATAAGCAGATTAAGTTATTATTAAGTGTAAAGGGTTTGATGAAAGGAAGGAGAGCAGATTAGTTAATAATAAGTATGTGTAGTGTTTGGATTCTGAAAATTGAGAAATTTAAACCAGAAATGAAGGCAATAATCAAAGTGCTGACGTGCGAGGGAAGGAACTGTATACTTATTGGCTCAGGCCAGTCCCGTCATGCCATGATTGGTCGGAAGTAAGGTAACGTTGCTTGTAAATGGTGTGCGCCATGTAAAAGATACATAAGTCTGATTGTTGATAGAAAGTGTTCGGATTTCATGTGGCGCCTATGGTCTTATTTTAGTCGATAGTTAATAACATTGTGGTACGGTATGGTAGACGGGTAGAGGATAGAGAACAATGAACGCCACTACACGCGGTCCTCCGCCCTCTGCATTCAGCCGCTTCCGGCCACCTTCTTCAGGTCGTCGGCCCGTCGGTCGGCAGCGGGGCGTCCCGATCCGCGGAATCCACTCGAGAACTCGTTCGCCCCAACGGCCGTCGGTTTTGCGACGTATGTGATCAGCTTGCTAATCCTTAAGTCCATGTCGGTCACCTTCGTTCTTCGTCGGATCTCTTCATTACGAATCATATCCTTCAAAGAAACCCCGAGCATAGCCCTCTCCATAGCTCGCTGAAAGACTTGGTACTTGCGGATCATGCCCACCGTCAGTGCCCACGTCTCCGCGCCGTAGGTCATGACAGGCAGGACGTTTCTTTAAACATTGTGAAATGGGCGCCTTGAAGACTTGGCACTGGATTCTTCTGTCAGATGCTAGACATACAGACAGACTAATACATGTATGGAATAGATAGTTTATAACGCTGAGCCCGCCTATAGTTCGCGTACTATAATAGATTTGTATGTTTCTTTCTTTTTATGTATCATAAAGTGCATTGAAATAGAATTGAAAGTGACTCTATAAAATTCATGTTCCATTCATAATTTCCTTGAATGGGTAACGTAATGTTCAAAACGATTACCATAATGTTTTTCTACTTACGTCAGAGTTATAATAGAAAGTGAGTGACAGTAGGATATGAGTGAGATAACAAAATCTAATAAATAAAATCGTAAACTTCGCGTGTCTGTACATTGAAGATATTTGCAAAAAAAATTGGGGGGTCTAAAGGATAAGTAATAGAAGACATTACGATCATTTGTGAATTTTTTGTCTGTTTGTCTGTTAGTTTGTGCACGCATCGTGCACGTGGAGTGGGAGTGGGTGTGGGGTTTTGGATTGGGATTGGGATTGGGAATGGAAGTGGGAACGGGAGCGGCTTTTTGCACAGCTAGTACAAACTAAATTAGTTTGTCTAGCCTTCTCGCTCCATCATCAGCCGAAAACGTCCACTGCTGAACATAAGCCTCCTCAATAAAATGCTACTTTTAGTGGGCTGTCACTGGGGGATCTAAATACTAGCTGTTGCCCGCGACTTCGTCCGCGTGGACAACTTAACATCAAAAATTATTATGTATTTCCCATAGGAATGGGATGTTTTTCGGGATAAAAACTATCTTATGTCCTATTTCAGGACCTAACCTATACGTGTGCCAAGATTCATCCCGATCCATCTAGTGGTTGAAGTGGTTGAAACCAATATCCAAAATCCAAATATACAAACTTTCGCATTTATAATATTATATTATGTATCTATGTATGTATATCAGCTGTCTCATACACATATAACAGGCTCTGCCTAGTTTGGGATCAGGTGGCCGTGTGTGAAATGTCCTCACATATTTATTTATTTTATTTAATAAACTCACCCAGTAAACTGAGGCTGGCGATCCAACTGGCCTGTTGATCGTCTACTGTAAAGGAGCTGTTGTAAGGTCGGGACTCCTGCATGGAGGCGATGGCGGGAGACATGTAGCCCTTGCTCAGCCCAGCGGCGAAGGGGCCCAGCGACACGGCGAGAGCTGCCAGGATCTGTGAAAGACAGTTCAGTTTATTTTCTGTGAGGTTCCCCTGGCTTACAATTAAGAAAGAAAGAGAGAGAGAGAGAGAGAGAGAGAGAGAGAGAGTAAATTTTTTAACTTAAAATAGTATGCGTGTGCCGTGGCAGCAAAAGGGCAATACTCTGTCGCTATGTCTTTCTTATTTTCCTTCTGAAAGGTTGCCTGGAAGAGATCGCTTTAAGCGATAAGGCCGCCTTTGTACACTTTCCAAAAGTCTGTACGTATTTTATTGTTATCCTTAATTTGTGTGCAATAAAGAGTTTATCTATCTATCTATTACTGCGATCCGCCTGCCAAGCGTGGTGATTATGTCAAAACATGGCAAATCACCCAGTAGACAACCCACCAAAAGTGTAATTCTATTGGAGAGGCTTATGTTCAGCAGTGGACGTATTTCGACTGAAGATCCATACATTTTTCTTAGCGAATATTCACATTGCAACGTGGCAATTCAATGTTTCCTTGGTAAAAGTATTGAATATTAATTAATCTAAAATTGCAACTGGTCTATACATGAGAGATATTTAAAAAAAATTTGATAAAAAAAATGCAATATTCCTCGAACGTACGAGTATGTTCATCATATGGGCCAGGTCAACGGCCGGCGCGGCGAACGGCGCGGCGCGTATGGGATTGAGTGAAATTTAGTTTTTGGGGATAGGGATGGGGTTGAGGCCAACCTCAACCCCATCTCCCCAAGGTTGGGATTGGGATATTGAGAGTCTCGAGTCTGAGTGAAAGTGGAAGTAGAAGTGGGAAGAGAACGGGAGCGGAAGTGGGAACGGGGGCGGATTCTGTAGTTCACGCGAGCGGCGCCGCGGGCACAGCTAGTATAGAATATAAGCTATCACTGTACCAAATTTCATTAAGAGCAGTTCAGCCGTCGTGGTGTTATTCGGACACAAACATTATAACAAATGCTTTCCGTGGCATTTATAAAGGTCTAACCCATTTTATTTCTTACCCAGACACATTAATAAACTCCTCAATAGCCCATTAAATATGGACGGGACTGTGTACAAAGATATATGGAATGTACACATTCCTAGTTACATGTAGGTAGGTACACAGCGTGGTAGCAAATCGATCAATGTTCTGAACACCATGTGCAGTGTGAGTGGGTTGATAGTGCTGTGACGCCATATTATCGATATCGATAATCGTTAAAAAAATATAAAATAAAATATATCTCACACATTCACACCAATTATCCAGTCCCAAAGTGGTATGGTTACTAGATAACGGATAGACATACTTAAACAAATATATAAACATCCAAGACTTGGGTACAAACATTCATATTCATCATACGAACATTTGCCCCTAGCGGGATTCGAACCCGTAACCTCCGGTGTGGCAGTCCGAGAGTTACCCGTTCCGCCACGTTAAAGTTAAAAACATAGTTGATAGAGAAAGTTTGTGTATTTCGTTAGTGCATTCCTTAATTTTTTTTAGACAGCTTGGTAAGAAAACGATGAAATAACTACTAAGCTAAATATGTACTTTATAAATGACTTTAAATTAGTATCATACTGGACTCGATTCTGAAGGCACAACGTTAAAATTTGACAGCGCTAAAATTGGTTTCGTCCTTATCTTCATAATACTGTGTGACAAGGATAGCAACAGTTTTAGCGCTGTCCAATTTTAACGTTGTGCCTTCAGAATCGAGCCCACTTTTAATTTAAAGCTAGACCATAGACGTTATACAGTCAAGTTTATTTTCGGTCAGTAATTTTTTTTTAAACTAACATTTATTTTCTATATTTCATAAAGTAACCTTCCACCCAAAGCAAAAAAAAAATATTTCAACGCTTATCTGCTTAATGGCATGGTCGTTAGACTCGAGTGTCAGAAATCGTAGGTTCGTTTCCTTCCAGGGACCGGCTACTTTGTATCATTGTATGGGTTGGCCCCAGTCTGGATGTTATATTTATGAATTGTTCTAAATGCATGTTTGGAAATATGTCGCTGATGAATTCAGTTGCCGTGTAGTTTCCGGTAGAGTAGAATAGGATCACTCCAACTCTTCCCGTGGATGTCGTACAAGGCGACTAAGGGAATACATTATAAAATATCAATCAGGCCTCCCCAACCCGTCTGGCCAGCGCGGGGAGTGTAGGCCAAATCCTCCGTCTGTCTACGGCAGATGAGAGAAGGTTGTGCTCCTACAGTGGAGACAAAAAATAACCTGATGATGAATTCACAAACCATCCTAATGCAAAAAGCATGTTTTGAGAAAACACGATTTGAAAGTTTAAAAAATTATATAAATAAAACAGCTAAAAAAAAGTACGCAGTTTTGACTTATTTACTAAGAATGATTACTTATATGTTTACAAAATGACAAACAAAGATAGAGGAAATTTAGTAGGTTTTTTTGGGGTTTTTGGTGTTAACAACTCAACATTGTCCTTTCGGTTACTCTAAGGTTGACTGGAAGAGATCCCTAAGAGGGATAAGTCCGCCTTTGTACACAGTTCAACTCCTATTTTATTATTGTTGTTGTTGTTATTTTTGGTACAATAAAGCGTTTATATTTCATTCCAGATTCATAGTCCTATGAAAACCAACGCTATTTACGTCTCGGTAACATATACATGAAAGGGTCACCAGCAGCAAAAACAGGTTTGTATTACCATGTAAACTTTGCAGTCCACTTAGGAACACCATCTATTGTGTATTTTGTTTTCGAGACGCAAATGCGTTTGTTTTCATAGGACTATTAATCTGGAATGAAATATACATACATACACTGAATTTTTTGTGTTATGACGGTCTATGTTTCATGTGCGATATGTAAAACACATCGACATCGATGAAACCTCGTGCCAACTCGTGTCGCATCACTAGCTTTTATCTGAAAGCGTCGTCCGCTAGATTGGGCTCAATATTTCGGCGGGTTCATCGACCGGCATAGTGACTTATATTCTCTTCCCTGTTACACATTCGACAAACAAATATAAACTTTATGACTGTTGCTTTAAGCGTTATGAAATTAGAGCCAGAATTACACTTAAAATTAAAGGACAGTCGGTTAAGAAAGATGGATAAATGAATAGCATAGTACATTATTATGTACTTTCTGTGCCCGCGGCTCCGCTCGCGTGGAATACAGAATTACTGTTATTTCCCCTCCCCTTTCATCCCGCTTTCCCCTCCCCCACTCCAACTACCGTAGTCCTAACTATTCACAATCTGAATTCCGTCGAACATTAAGTATACTTCTTAGAATTCGTTTCTGTAAATTATAAATTCGCATAACTTTTAATTGAGAGGGCCGATTACCATAAAGTATAGACTAAATGTTGCTCCAAGTTAAGCTCTATGTTTTTATGAAAACTGCATAAAAATAGGTACAGTAGTTTTACGTAATGCGTGCACAGACAAACACACAAAATAGATGTTAATGTATTCTATTACTTATCCTTTATCCCCCATAGGTATATTTTTTTGCCAATACTTTTAATGTACAGACACTCGAATAGTATTATTCGTTTAGTATATCTGTTAATCAAATAAAAATGGAAAACTAAAGCGAAACGACATTTGCCATTATCAAGCCAGCAAGATCTAGATTTTTTTCTAGCACTTAAACACAAATAGAGACGTACATTTTACTCTTGTAAATCACTTGAATTAATTTGACATTTGACAAAAGAAATAAAGTTAAGATAAAAAAAGAAAAATATTCTAATTATTTATAGAACAATGTGGACAATTATTTCCCTAGCTAATCGTGGTACCTCAACAAGGCGGCGATGTTGTTCGCAACACATCACGTCAAGGGGTATCACGGGGCGAAAAGCGGGCGAAGGAAAGCCACTTTGCAATATTACATTGCGTAAGTGGCGATACATCGTCTCTGCTTACCCCTCTGGGACCAAGGCGTGAGAATTATGTATGTATATAAAGAATAAAGCGATTAAGAATTCTGTAAATAAAAATCAATATTATAAGTATTTTAAATTTATATGTTTAGAAAACACAAGTGAAATTATTACATTACCGTATTTTTTGTTATCAAAATCATTGCTCTTCAACCGTAACACTTGATTAAAAAAAATAGGTTATGTTAAAATAGTTTTAATTATTTGAGCAATAATTAGTTACGGATTTAATGCATTTGTATACGAACGCCTTTTTTATATAAATTATCGATAGTATAAAGTATCGACCTTGTCTTAGCACTTAGAAAGTTGTTATCGTGCCAGAAAAAATCTAGGTCTAATAAATTATTACAATACAACACCATAAGAGCGTTATTACCTCAATTTTATGAGCCTCATACCTTGAAATTACCTAAATTGTTTAACGACGTGCTATGATTGGACGATCCAAGTTCAAATATGACAAAATGGCTTACGTAATTAATCGTATTTGAAAGCTATCCCATACATTTACGATTGGCAAGAGGGGCAGCCTGGCCTCCATAACTTGAACGAACGAACCGTACAGAGTAAAAACAACGCTAAGTGAAGCGATTTTAGACACATCATTGCGCGTTGCGCGGCACTGTAAACCCCGCTGCCCGCAGATCGCGCATGTACGGAATAAACAACACTAAGTCGAGCGACTTAGGCAATTTTTTGCATGTATTGTCTGACAATGGGAAGGAGTAGGTGATTATTAGCGTAGTTATTTTCGTTTTACTATATAGTAATGTATCTGTTAGGTAGTAACTATAATAGTGAAGACATTGGCATCAGAGATTCCATACCTGTCTCTTATAGCAGCTCTTGCCGTGGACGCTCCTCATCATCATGATCCTGGTCTCAGGAGTGATGTTCGTCATCTTGTCCACACCCAAGCTCGTTTTCTCACACATTTGGCACTGATTCCTTCCAAAAATTCCAAAAATAAGTCCACTCCCGTTTTCACTTTCGATAATATTTTGTGGGTTTACAGTTCGTGTTTTATATCAACTTTTTGAAGTTGATGGGTGTCACGTGGTGTTGCGAGTGGTCATCTTGATTGATTATTTATCTGCAACAAAGATAATAATATACATTAATATAATATCAGTTATACAGTGTGGATCAGAAATGAGGTGATGAGGTGATTTCGACATAGCTCAAAAATATAGGTAGAAGTGGCAGTGGGCTGGTCACATCTGTCAGAGAACCGATTACCGTTGGGGTAGACCAATTTTCGAGTGGAGACCGCGACTGGGCTGGTGTAGCGTGAGACGCCCCCTGGCTAGATGGAGCGACGATCTGCGTAAGGCGGCTGGCAGTGACTAGTTGAGAAGAATCGAGGACAGGGTTCAGTGGCGCGCCTTGTTAGAGGCCTATGTCCGGCAGTGGACTAGCTGGAGAGTGCTGGCTGATGATGATAATGATAGTGAAATGTGTATTATTTAGGGAGCGACCTTTTAATAATAAATAAAGAAAATGGATTATCTTTCATTTTCTTCATGTTAGATATCTAATTTATATAAGATAATTAGTATAAAATAAATGCACTGTCACACACATCAACTTTAGAATAAAATAAACCGGATTAAAAATTACACCACTCATCCTAAAGAAATGCTTAAACAAAAATTCGTAAGTAAAACTATCAGAAAATGTTGAAGACTAGAAAAGTCATGGCAAATCATGAAGCAACTAATGATGACACTGATTACAAATTACGCAACAAAACACTTTAAAACATGAAAATGTATGCTGCAATCATTTTATACAATTCACACAAATCCTGTAAAATGCATTTCACTGCATGTTTACAAAAAAAATAAAACATAAAACGCACGCACTTCTCAGAAGCCTGACTAGCCACTGAGATGTGGAAAGAAAGACGCACAGCATTGATTATCCGTCGAAACATTCAATTGTGTTAGACAATGACCTATAAAACAAAAGACACGTAAATGCGACAAGTAGCTCTAATGGGAATGGACCGAGTAAAGACTGTGGCTGATTCTAGTCAGCCTCTCTTAAATTAAGGTGCTTGAACTGCTGTTATTAGGTGCCGCAGATGGCTTAGGCCTTACTACTTTTACGAAAATGCATCAGCACCAAAGTTGGTTTGTATAAGTAATTAGATTTCTAATCTGTAGTGAAAAAAGCGGCCAAGTGCGAGTCGGACTCGCCCATGAAGGGTTCCGTAGCAGCAAGTAACATAATATAAAACTTATTGTAGGTCGTTGTAACTTTGATCAATGTTTTAATTATGTTTGTGAAATTAAATTTTGTTTTATATATTTGAGTTGATTGAATGAAAGGTAAATTGTGGTTTACGATTTATGACGTATTAAAAAAAACTACTTACTAGATCTCGTTCAAACCAATTTTCGGCGGAAGTTTGCATGGCAATGTACATCATATATTTTTTTTAGTCTTATCATTCTCACACACATTTTACCACTTTGGAAGTGTCTCTCGCGCAAACTATCAGTTTAGAAAAAAATTATATTAGAAACCTCAATGTCATTTTTGAAGACCTATCCATAGACGAAACACGTATGGGTTTGATGACATTTTTTTATTAGTTTCAGTTCTAAGTATGGGGAACCCCCAAAATTTATTGTTATTTTTCTATTTTTGTGTGAAAATCTTATGCGGTTCACAGAATACATCTACTTACCAAGTTTGAACAGTATAGATCTTATAGTTTCGGAATAAAGTGGCTGTGACATACGGACGGACAGACAGACAGACATGACGAACCCATAAGGGTTCCGTTTTTTTGTCATTTGGCTACGGAACCCTAAAAATGGCAACGAACAACTATGAATAAAGACCCATTCAAACAGAAAACGCACGCATAAAAGCAGGACTGACTCAACAGCCACCCAGCGCCCTCTAGAGAAAGACAACGTTGTACGTCAGTAACATAGGTGCTTCTCTCTCTAACTGAGAGCGTCGATCGCTCGAGCGTCACCAAGAGACGTTAGACTGTCGGTCAGAGGGACGTGCGAGTCGCTTCTTGACGTAGTAAAACAACAATAGTTTATATAAGTGCGACGTCATAGAAAGCTGATGAATAACATAAACACCTGAATTTATTTACAAAAACAATGTACGGAGTTAAATAAATCATTTAAAACAGAAACCTATTTTAAGTTCATAGACTATTATTGACGTAGTTGATGAGGTATGTCATCCACAGGCAGGCGAAATTAATAGCGAAGATAACTATTTCTATGTAAAGAAGCGACATTCCCCCTGTCAGTGTAACGTCGCCTGCAAAGTACAAGTACGGCTGGGAGTACGCGCTATAGCGCTGTCTCCGTACACATATGGTTTGTATGTTTGTTGATTTACACACATACCTACATAATGCTCACGCTCTGGTCCCGGAGGGGTAAGCAGAGAAGAGGTTAAGGTTCTCGTCACTCTGCGCGATCCAGACAAACGTCGCAAAGCGACATTCTTTCTCTTTCTCACTTTTGTTGATTTACTGGTGTTTAAATTCGAGGTAAGCATATTGCTATGTTGACATTGTAGATTAAACAATGATAAAATTATATGTGCTGTGCACGGATGCTTAAAAAGCAATAAAACCAATACGGATCGGAGTTTATTTTCGCTTCTCGTACGTGCGATCGACGTCATAAGTTAGAAAGAGAAGCACATATCATCATCATCATCAGCTTATATACGTCCACTGCTGAACTCAATATATATATTTAAATCAGATACATATCTGTTGTTTGTACGTCTTATATGGAAACCAATTAATAGCCACACTTATCTTATCTTATCTTTTTCAGGGGGCCAGGAAGACCTGGCGGCACTTTGACCCTTCAGGATCTTTTGTGCCAAACCCCTGACCACCAACGGTGCCCCAAGCCGATTTGGTGGACTTCACATACGCCTCAGAATTTCTTCTTCGGCATATGCAGGTTTCCTTACGATGTTTTCCTTCACCGAAAAGCCTGTGGTATTATAAATAAACCGTACTTAAGTTTCGTAAAACTCATTGGTACAGGCGGGGTTTGAACCCACGACCTCATGAACGTGAGGCGAGTGCACAACCAACCGGCTACCACGGCTCTTATAGCCACACTTAAAATGTTTTAATGAACTTTTTACCTACCTAATACTGTTATGCTGTTGGTTTTCCTAAATAAAATAAAATAAAAATCAAAACCATTCAGCTTAATTTACTAGTTAAGCTTAGCTTGCGTTGGAACACTAGCCTAGCACAGTTCCCACTCAAACCAGGTCAATGGTAAAATGGTAATCTGTAATATATTTTGATGTGAACCAAGGTTGTTCTTGACAGATGTAATTTTTTTTTATAAAAAAAAAGTAATAAATAATTATTTCAATAAAAATCCTTGTGGGGTAGGATTTTTAGCCTCAATGTTTGTTTTGCATTGTAACCCCTTTGTCCCCAACAATGTCGCAGTAGATATTTTAGGTAAATAAACATACTTATGTCTATCCGTTATCTAGTAACCATAGCACAGGCTCTGCCTAGTTTGGGGCTGGATAATTGGTGTGAATGTCTGAGATATAAAAAAGTGTTTGGCGTCTAGATATTATTATATTTTGACATTTAACGATTACCGGAATATGTCACATGCCCCGTTAGGGAGTAAAAAAATTTTTTACTTATCGGATATTATACCAAATATTTTCGCCTAGGGCGACCAACAATAAAAATAGATATTATTTTCCGTCCTATGTCTGTCAGTTCCGTGTCAACAATCGCAGATTAGTTTAGTTGGCACTTAGTTGAAACTATGTTGAAAATAGAATACTTGGAGGACATTGTCCTATTTCTTTTTCAATGAAAACATTATTTGTTTACAATGTTCTTTTCCCGTGGGCCGAAACAGCAATGACTACCCAACTGGCAGCACACTAGCCAAATATGCAGCTAGTATACATCTGTCTAGCTCCAACTTTTTGAAGATAACTAGTAATTAACCACATTTACCGTGTGGTTTCCGGTAGAGTAGAATAGGACCACTCCAACTCTTCCCGTGGATGTCGTACAAGGCGACTAAGGGAATATATTATAAAACATCAATCAGTCCTCCCCAACCCGTCTGGCCAGCGCGGGGAGTGTAGGCCAAATCCTCAGTCTGCCTCCGGCAGATGAGAGACGGTTGTGCTCCTGCAGTGGAGACAAAAATAACCTGATGATGAGGATATCTCAGCTATTCCCACCTGAACACCTTTAAAGCTAAAAGAGAACAGCTTGCGGAAACGTACGTTCCAATTCAAGAAACATTCGTGTAAACTAAGCGTTTGACGACTCTTTCAGCATTACTGGACGCCGGAGAAATTAATTAAATAACTTACGACGCTTCTCCACTGCGGCTTCCAGTATAATAAGGGATAGTAAGGGAACTTCGCGTGTTCTATTGCCTTTGGTAAATTATTTTTACTAGTTAACTGATAAACATTTCATTTTCAAATTTTGCTCCATAACGCAACACTTATTACAAAACCCAAAATTGCACACCAGTCAATTTTGGGTTTTGTAATAAGCCAAGTACTTATTAGCAAGCTGAAGTGGCAGTGGCCAAACTCTGTCGCAGAATTGACGGCTGCTGGGGAAGACTAGTTCTGGAGTGTAGTATAAATAGGTAAGGAAAATTTAGTATAATAATGTGGCGTGGGTGCGTCTGGATGTCGGAATTAAAGTCTCGCGTATGGTAGTTAATGTTTAATTACTACAGAAAACACAAGTTATAAGGTACACGAAAACAAACATGAACAGAAAGAGAGTTCGGCCGCTCTGGACGACGAGCGCGGGACAATCACACGAGTTTACCAGTCAGTGGTCCCGAACGAACTGCCTCGCCGCGAAGGGAGGTTCGGGTGGTAGCCGAGTGCTACCGAACGTTCCCGAACATCCCGAGAATATCATTCGGGCGAATAGCGAAGGGCTGGTTGCCCTCTATTGGCACGCAACGGAAGCCTACGCTCTATTGGTAAATCATCATACGCTATAATAACCATTTTACATTTTGCATTTATTCGATCATTTTACAAATCCACAAATCACACTACAGACCACACATTTGTCTGTCACTCACATAATTACATCGGTCTGAACTTATTTGTTTACTAGCTGTGCCCGCAGCTCCGCTCGCGTGGACTACATGATTAAATATAGTTGAAAATTATTAAGTGTTAATTCCCTTCCCTTCCCCTCCCCTTCTGCCCCCCCCCCCCCCTTCACCTACCACTCCCGGTCCCTCTCCCGCTCCCGATCCAGGTCCAGGACCTAATTTGTAGTGTTGTATTTCTTAAATTTTGTGTATGTGAAATGTGGTATGCGGTGAGTTTATATAAATAAATAGTTACAATTTATTCATATAACCTACTGTATATTTAACACTGCATCACCGTTTCGATCGTGACAGGAGCATCAGCCGAGAATGCGGATACAGCTTCGATTCCCGAGATAGGTATTCTCGTTCGGCATTTACGTCGCGTTGACACGTGGTGCACATTAATGTTGTCAAATATATATCAGTTTGATAATTCTGTTTACCGTACTGCGAGATATGTGACTGCCAGTCAGTAGCCTTTAGTCGTACAATGTAAGTGAGTTTTGTGAGAACAATGTTGTAGTGCGTTTACCTTTCGTAAATGATGTTGGCGTCAACCTCTGGTCAGTATTTTTATAATTCTACACAGGCGCGGATACAGAGTGAGTGGGGGGGGGGCAAGTACAGAAGAGTCACTTTCTAAGCTTGGTCAAGGGCGGGGGCGGGGGGGTGTTGCGGGTGTCCGGGAGACTCACTTTCTAAGCTTGGTCAAGTTTAAATGCAAGCCAATTTGAGTTTTCAACACTCGTGGAGGAAAGTCAATGTTATGCTGAACAACTGCATCATGCAACATTGACAGTCGTACGCGTTTCGCGTAGTTACCCCGGCAATCGGGGCCGCGCCGTGTTGGTATGTTTTTATACCTAAAGGGCAGAGTGAGACAGGCCTGGCATTGCATATAATTCAATATAAATAAAATATCAGACATTCACAACAATTATCCAGTCCTAGGCAGAGCCTGTGGTATGGTTACTAGATAACGGATACACATACTTAATAAATATATAAACATCCAAGATTTGGGTAAAAACATTCATATTCATCATACGAATATTTGCCCCTAGCGGGATTCGAACCAGAAACCTCAAATGCTAAAAAAAAAACATACCGTCGAATTGAGAACCTCCTCCTTTTTTGAAGTCGGTTGAAAAGGCATCATGCATGGCGCATAGATGGTTATAATTTTCCCTAGAAATGGAAACACAGGATCATCTATTTTATGTAGGTATAATCATATTTATTGGTAACAAAAATTACAAGTCAAAAATGTTTTTAACAATTAATCTCACATAGGTAACAGATAATAATTAATAAATAATGTCACAAATTCACAAATTTCAAGTAATACACTTTGAAACATCTATCAGGAATTCGTCAACTGAGTAATAAACAATAAAAGATTAACTCAAAAATTAAACAAAACCCTACATTATAAACCCCTGAAACACCTTAATCCCATTAAACCTACCTGTCACGTTTCTCATACGCTTACCCCAGTCTGTACTTACTCAGCCATTACGCAGAAAAAAAAATTCGCTCGCTTAAAACGCTCCAGGTGTGGTTCGGTTATTAAACGAGAGATATAAAGACAAATTGCCCACGTATCGACATGTTGCATCTTTATATTTGTGCTCTTTACACCATACAATTTGAGTGTGTAGCTCAATCCAACCCCCTCCCCGACCTCTCCCCTAAATCATCTATATCCCAACACCCCAACCCCACCCCCCATATACATACATACATACATACAAACAGAGTTTTAGTTACACTACCTAGTACCAAAATGTACCTAGTTAATACTCTAAGAGGCGGAGACCTGGTGACCTGTACCACAGGTTGCAGCGCGCGACCTACTACAGGCACCAGTCTCACGCAATCTGAATTATTTGTTGAAAACTTATGTTACAATACTATTTGGACAAATTGTAAGATTGTGATGGGACAAAAAAAAAAAATATATTATTATTATGAGTTCAACTTATCGGCACATAAAATCAAATTTTCGACTAAGTACATTATCACACGGAGGCGGTGATGTTGTTCGCAGCTCATCGCACTAAATGGTATCACGAGGCGAAAAGTGGGCAAAGGAAAGTCGCTTTGCGACGAGATCACGCAAAGTGGAGATACATCGTCTCTGCCTACCCCTCTGGTACCACGGCGTGAACATTATGTATGTATGTATGTACGAGTATGTATATTATTAATTTATTTGTATTACTGAACATACCTATTAAAATAAACATGTTAAATGTTAAATGAAAATACAATGTAAACAAGATGACAATGTCAATCAAATGTATAAATTGAATAGAAAATAAAATATGCAATACAAAGCATATGGTCACAATAGAAGATATGCTTTTTATTGTATATTTTAATTCATATTCACTTTTGACATATATTTGATTGACTTTGTTGTTATTTAAATGGTTACATTTAACATAGGTTTTTTTAATGGCGCTGTATAATTAATACAAATAAATTTATATGGATAATCTTTTATTCAGCAGTCGAAGTTGTTTAGTCGAATCGGAACCGCATCGTATCTTGTAAAGAGTGTACAGATTTTTAATCGATACCTCATTACGCTGGCACGGTAATGAGATGGGGGCGTCAAGAGACCGCCAGGAAGATTGATAGATGCTAATTCCCCTGTTATCTTGTACAGTTAAATGCGTTTATAATATGCAAAATATCTCATTGAATCTTTAATACGTGCATACCAATAAAAAGTAACAATACATACATACATAACGCCTTGGTCCCAGAGGGGTAGGCAAAGAAATTTAACAAGGACAGGACCATTCACAAATATAATATCGAGACCAGGACCAGCTTATACAAATTGTAAACTGGCTCTCGAGTCCAATTACCAAAGCTACTAGACCAACGAGGCGGTCATAGTGAAAGTCTAGAAATTAATATTAAAAAAAAATAAGCAAATAAATTTAGCAAAAATTAAAAACATTTTTCGCCTAGTGGCGCCATCTATTGTGCTACTTAACCTTAAACTTCTATGTACAATGCAAGGTCTGATGACATAAGAACCTTGGTTCTATTCCTATATGGGTGCTCACGTAATTACTAGCTGGTATACTTTTTCTTAGTTTAGAAACTAGACTAGGCTTATTTAGACTCCTAAGAAAAGGCTGATCACCTTGGGGTCACATCGAATGCAGGCCACTGCAATTTTATATACACGGTCATTGTTAATTTATTACACTAACATCTACAGTATGTTAAAATAGTCCATTAAATAAATTTTATTTAATTAGCTAATTCCTGTGAGTGTTGTAAAGGCGACTTAGGGATTGCACCAGGGAAGGGCCTCAGCGTTCTCTTGTGTATATTAAATTTTACTGCAATCACCAATCCGCCTGCCAAGCGTGGTGATTAGGGCAAATCCCCCAATGCACAGCACATCAAAATTGGCATTATATTGGGGAGGCTTATGTTTAGCAGTGGACGTATTTCAGCTGATGGTGATAACCATATGGGTACTCGTATTTCTGGGTACCACGGAAATGATAAACCATTGCTAGTTTATGTTATTTTCATTGCTCATCGAGACAATTCTATTGAATCAATTGTGAGACCGTAAAGGGAATGAAACACAAGTGTTCTGCATTCTCACTGCCACGATTTTATTGCAGGGCACTCATTCCCATGGCGTTATTTAGACAGTAAACTTGAGCATGCCACGGTAATGAATGTCAAGTTTTACGCTGGAGATATTCGATTATTCTACTGGTTCGCTCGCGTCATTGTTTAATAGACGTCAATTGAAAATAAAAATATTATTGTTCAACATCCTAGGTTACTCACTGTTTGTCTTTTTCACTCTTTCATTGAGGTATATTAGTCTATGTTTTTCACGACTAATTCCGAGGAAATATATATCAGTTTACATGAAATATATAGGTTTTTTAAATCTACCGCTTATTTGTATAAAAAATCGCATAAATGTGAATTTACAGAGTTAATTTTGTTTTATGGATATATTTTCTGCCTTGGCGTGTGCTTTAAAAGCAGGTTTGATGGTCCTCATGGAAAGTCAAACAAACGGTTCTGGTACTGTCAGAGTTTTAGAATTGAGTTACGTTAACGTTACTTCAGGTAGGTACTTAGACAGATATACATTTATTCACTGACACAATACAAATTCACAAACAAGTAGATAACAGATTTGTTTATTTATAAACTTAATATAAAAAAAAAAAACATTTATTTCAGGCGTTGCCCATAGAGTGTTAGTAACAAAGATACCTTATAACTATGTTAGTAACTTAATATTAAAACAATAAAAATGAAATTTTTGTATCTTTGGCGAGGTGGACGCGGGTCCAGTGCTGCATAACAGCACTGTCCACGTCCAGCCTCGCCGCCACAGTCTGCAGGAGGCTGTTGGAGCTGCCCCTCACCCGCTGGATCAGGGAAGCGATACGCTTTCTAATGATAGAAGAGAAGCTATCTATTCCAGCTTCTGCCAGCATTTCTGACGCACTGCAGTGACGTCGCAGCCCCATCAGCCCCCTGAAGGCATTATATAATATGGTTATAAACTTAACATTACAAACAAGCATAAAAATATAAAACAAAACCTAACTATTATACACTACAAATAAAAAACAGACCCAGTTCGTCCCCTGCTGGCAGAGTACCCAGGAGACTGGCGGCATTGCCTCGCTGGATTGCGAGGCTTACGCGCTGACAATAGATAACATAAATATCTTGGACAAAACTTAACATATCGCTTCGCGGGCACCCAACGAGACACAATAGAACTTCTACTGTTTACACGTCTACGTTGGGAGCCCGCGAGAGCGCAGCCTGGAGGCGTGTGTGTGCCGTGTGTCGCGTGTGTGACAGTGAAAATCCCCTGACTCAGCGTGTGTCGCCGCTAGCATGTGTCAGCGACGCTGGTCATTCTGCCAGAGCCTTGTCGCAACGACGTGCGTATCCCCGCTAACGCAAAAGAGTGTCTAATATGATTCTGTACCTATGTCCGTTTAGATCTGTTGTAAATACCTGTGTACTAGCTGCAGTAGGTTAGTGCCTAGGGTACGGACGGGCAAGAAGGGTATACTAAGGTTTAATTCAATTGAAAAGGCATTTGTAATCAACTTCAATAATCAGTCTCTTTGTTAAATGAACCATTGGTAAATAAACTTTAATTAACAAAACTAAAAAAAAACGAAACATTTATCTACTAATAGGAACTAATCGTTTTTAAAAAACGTGATTACTGTCCGTTATGCCCGCCATGGGCGGGCAAAATGGATTCTATAGGCGCTGGGTACATATAGTATAATTATTATTATATACTTAAAGTGATCAGTAGCATATCAAATGTTTTCTTGAATTTCAATACATGAATTTATGCACATTTTGCGGATACGATTACTGAAAGTGATATTTTAATAGTTAGAGAAAAAATTATGAAATACATTCCTTGAAATATCAATCTTTTTAAGCTGAAAAACTATTTTGTTTACAGCACACACGCAAAAATGTCAACGCCGGTCACTGACTTTTGTTTACTGGCCCCTAGGCTTAGCGCATCGAATGACACTATGTCTTATCTCTTTCTAACAATTACGCACGGAATTAGACAAAATATTCTTTTTGCCCTACCTATCCATATTGCCCGTCCGTACCCTAGTCGTGGCAATAACTACCGGGTACCGGCAAACAATTTGATTGCATCAAATAGTGCTATTAGCGAATATGGACTGGAATATACCCCCTGCTTCAATATATATGACCTAGAGATTTGATTATTGTATATATTTTCTTTTCTATTATCGTCTACGTTTCTTCATTTATTTATTTAACTCTTTATTGCACACACACAGATAAAACAAAAAATAATACAATAAAAGAAACACAAGTACAAAGGGTGAACTTATCTCTGAGAGAGATTTCTTCCAGCAGACCCGCGAGAGAGATAATTGAAATAATAAAGGCAGACATAGTGTGTACGTAAATAAAAAACATATACATACATACACTAATATAAACTACGAGTATATACCCACTTACATAGTAAAATAAAAATATATAAGTATATAAATAAATATTTACCAATAATATATAAATATAATATACATTATTAAATTATAATAATATACAAACATTCATAAAATACATATAAGATATGGATTCCAATTTCTTCTTTGGTACTAGACACTTTGTAACAGAGCGGATTTCCAAACATCTTCAAACATATCACCTGGTAACAAGGTGCTTCATTATCATCAATATTATTCATCATCAGGTTATTTTTGTCTCCACTGCAGGAGCACAACCCTCTCTCATCTGCCGGAGACAGACGGATGATTTGGCCAACACTCCCCGCGCTGGCCAGACGGGTTGGGAAGGCAGGCAATATTATTAATTGAATTAAATAAATATTAAAGTTTTCTACAGGTTACATTTTGGGGAGTGTGCCCAGGAATTGCACCATTTGATTCTCTCATCCCTTTTCCATCAGCGGACTACCAAGCGTGGTGAGAGAACGCATTCTCATGTGTAGACATACCACGTTCTCGCACGAAGCGTTTTGCTTCCTCTTTTATAATGCGAACTGCTAAGGAATGGAACTCATTGCCAGCTTCGGTATTTCCGGACAAGTACAATTTGGATCTTTTTAAAGGAAGAGTGAATAGGTAGGTATCTTCTGGGTGAGCGCGCTCCACCTTAGGCCTTATCGTCAATTGAGATTGAGGTCCAGCGCAAACCCATCGGCAAAAACAAATTCAACGTTCAAATTCAAATTCAAATTGTATTTATTGCGTAACATGGGTAATTACATTAGTTTTGTTATATGGTAATAGTGAAGCCGTACATGTTCTACCATTTCTGGCGTGCAAAAATTATTGGGTTATTTAAGTACTATATAGAAGACCAACACATTAATTACATCATATGTCAAAGTAACGTTAATAATAAAATCAAATTAAAAAACAGTAAAAATAAAAATGTCATTCTGTATGTCTCACATAAATTGCCTATCATTTACAAAGAATTCGTTAATGTTATAGTAACATTTATCAAGCAATAAAGCTCGAAGTTTTATTTTAAAGTGTGGGAGGGGCGCCTGTTCTATTCCCACAGGTAAATTATTAAATATTTTAGGGGCCATACATAGAAAACTTTAGTTACGTCGGTAATGTGTCTAATATAATTTCCGAAAAGCTTACCGCCTCGTACCACCTTGGTGGCACTACTGACGATGATCGGTAATCTGACAAACAATAGGCAAATTACTTACCTATATCTGCTGGAATGTTGTTTATTCTAGTGGACGTTGAATACTTGAAACAAAACACTTCTCATCGTACCTCTAGCGGTACTAAAATAAACTCTTCCTTACTCTCTGGTGCACCGCAGTCCGCAACTTGATTTCATATTACCATTTGCTCTCTCACACGATATATCAATTTATTTTTGCAACGCGATACGCCGTCAGCGAAGATAGCTACTTGTATCCGTTGCTCCAGGGACGATTTAAGTTAAAATGCGCCCCTATTCGCTTTAGTTTTGCGCCTTTGTTACTTGTTACTTTGTTACTTGTTCTAAGCATGTTATGTGACCTTTTAATGTTGCTATTTATTTAATGACTATACTTCGTAATTCATCATCCTCGATCGCTAATCGTGATCACTTCGTTGGCCTAGTACTGGCTTGGTTGTTAGACAGCACATCGATGGTGTGATTTCCACTAAGGACAGCAACTTTGTACAATTTGTACAAGTTGATGATACCGGTGTGGATGTTATATTTATGAATTGTCCTACCCTTGTTTAAGTCCCATAGCACAGGAGAAAATACTAGTTAGTACTTAATTAGAAAAGTAGGTATTTTTGTAATTTGACCATTTTCCTTCGTCATTTTTGCCTTAAAAAAACCAATAACTAGACGTTTCAACCTGTTCTAGGTACGCTTCCATATATTTGTCTGAAACCAAAGGCCTCATATTTGCGCTTCTCTATGACCCAGTTTTACCGAGCGTTTTGAGCCTCAGATTTTTTTTCCCCCGTCTTACTCATCAACCCTTCTATGCCTCATATATATATATATATATATATATATATATATATATATATATATAAAGTCCGTGCCTTCAAGAGATCATCAGCGTTTAAGGGCCTCAGAATTTTTTCACTAAGGTATCATTTAATTTTAAGAAAGTTATTTTTTTTAACTATGTGCCTTGAGAAACCGATAACTAGCCTTTACAACCTGTTCTACGCTTTCATTTAATTGTCTGGACCAAATGACCTCATATTTGCGCCTATCTATGCCCGACCGTTTATTAGGGCCTCAGATTTATTGCGCCCCGTCTACCTCATGACGTCACTGGATACAACCGCGCTTTCTCGCCCTTCGTGTCGGCGTCACAGGAGCGACGTACTGGAAAATCTGTGGTGTTGATTGTTCTATTTCTGCTGCTTGTGTAATTGGAACCTTCGTACAGTCAGCAGCTCGAGTAGTTTAATTGTGTTGGCTTCATTTGATTGAAGTACGGGCTTCGTTCGAATTAACAAGAGAACTTAGAAGTGTCTTGTGAATTCCACTGGTAGTTTATAAAATGATTGAGTAGCATGAAATGTGATCCTGATCAACTTTGGAGTAGACTTTATCAAATGCCACGTGTAATACTTGCTTTCTTTTTGCTAAAGATGGGCATTTTTAGGGTTCCGCACGAAAATGGTAAAAACGGAACCGTTATGGTACTCGTACTATTTGCATATTCTACAATAGGTTTTCATTTTTTTTATGTCGGTTCGTTTTCGACTTATGATGAAAAACGCCTAAAAATACAATTACAAGTTTATCTCCGTTAGCACAGCTAAAAATCTGGAACAAATAAAGTTGATAGAAGTTTTTTTATAAATCACCAAATATCCTTCACAAACTTAGTTGAACTTTATTGCGTGGTAATAGTTCCTACTTCAATAACTTTTACACGTTTAATTTCAAAATACGGAACCCTCGATGCGCGAATTCAACTCGCACTTGAACGTTTTTTTTTAAATCTTTGTGGAACTACGAAATAAGATAAACTTAGGCATGATCTACAATTTGTTGACATAAAATCAATATAACGTACAATACATGAAAAGCAAGATAACATAACAAATATTTATTCATACTAAAAATTGATTTGGCACGGACATAGTATCTCGAGACTTGGAAATTAGATAGTGCATGATAAATATATTGTTGAGCAAAACCTCATTACCATCCACGGTAGGAGCCGTGGTAGCCGGTTGGTTGTGCACTTACCTCACGTTCGTGAGGTCGTGGGTTCACGGTAAGTACGGTTTATTTATAATACCACAGGCTTTTCGGTGAAGGAAAACATCGTGAGGAAACCTGCATATGCCGAAGAAGAAATTCTGAGGCGTATGTTAAGTCCACCAAATCGGCTTGGGGCACCGTTGGTGGTCAGGGGTTTGGCACAAAAGATCCTGAAGGGTCGAAGTACCGCCAGGTCTTCCTGGCCCCCTGAGAATGTAAGATTCACGGTAGTAACCAATACGATACACGTCAGAACAGAAGCAATCACTTATCTATACCAACGATATAACTGACAAGGGAACTCGAGGTCATCATCCACCTGATCAAAGTCCACTGCTGGACATAGGCATCCCCTAAGGCGCGCCACTGAACCCTAACCTCGGTTCTTCTCATGCAGTCACTGGCAACCGCCCCATACCTCACGTCGCTCCATCTAGTCAGGACGCCCGTCCCACACTACGCCTTGGTTACCGAATGGGACAAGGCAATTCCCATTTCGTAACCGGTTACAGAATGGGAATTAAATTCCCATTTCGTAGCCAGTTACGAAATCTGGTTACGAAATGGGACGAAAGGTCTTAACTACCCTTAAGCGGAAACCACCCTAATTTCGTTGTCTTTAAACAACGATCTCTATATACATGCCGTATGGTTTCCGTTAGATTGCCGTGTGGTTTCCGGTAGAGTAGAATAGGACCACTCCAACTCTTCCCGTGGACGTCGTACAAGGCGACTAAGGGAATACATTATAAAACATCAATCAGGCCTCCCCAACCCGTCTGGCCAGCGCGGGGAGTGTAGGCCAAATCCTCCGTCTGTCTCCGGCAGATGAGAGAGGGTTGTGCTCCTGCAGTGGAGACAAAAATAACCTGATGATGATATACTTACTAGATGGAGCGCACCTAACAATCGCTCTGTTCCACTATTTACTCAATATTGACGCTATTTACCCGTAGCGTAAATATTTAGAAACTAGCTGTGCCCGCGGCTCCGCTCGCGTGGACTACAGGATCCGCTCCCATTCCCACTTCCGCTCCCTATCCCACTTCCACTCAGACTATAAATCCAGGTCCAGGTCCAGGTCCAGGTCCAGGTCCAGGTCCAGGTCCAGGTCCAGGTCCAGGTCCAGGTCCAGGTCCAGGTCCAGGTCCAGGTCCAGGTCCAGGTCCAGGTCCAGGTCCAGGTCCAGGTCCAGGTCCAGGTCCAGGTCCAGGTCCAGGTCCAGGTCCAGGTCCAGGTCCAGGTCCAGGTCCAGGTCCAGGTCCAGGTCCAGGTCCAGGTCCAGGTCCAGGTCCAGATCCAGGTCCAGGTCCAGGTCCAGGTCCAGGTCCAGGTCCAGGTCCAGGTCCAGGTCCAGGTCCAGGTCCAGGTCCAGGTCCAGGTCCAGGTCCAGGTCCAGGTCCAGGTCCAGGTCCAGGTCCAGGTCCAGGTCCAGGTCCAGTTCCAGGTCCAGTTCCAGGTCCAGGTCCAGGTCCAGGTCCAGGTCCAGGTCCAGGTCCAGGTCCAGGTCCAGGTCCAGGTCCAGGTCCAGGTCCAGGTCCAGGTCCAGGTCCAGGTCCAGGTCCAGGTCCAGGTCCAGGTCCAGGTCCGTGTCCGGGTCCGGGTCCGGGTCCGGGTCCGGGTCCAGGTCTAGCTAAAGTTCCGGCTCCAGATCCAGCTCCAGATACAGCTCTAGATCTAGATCCAGCTCCAGCTCCAGATTTTTCATCGTAATCAACTAACTCAGTCAAAAGTTATGCGAATTTATAATTTTCAAAATCTCACATTACATTGGTACGATACCCGCTCCCGCTACCGCTCACGAATTCAATCGAGCATTTACACCCTACACTCAGTTTTCGGAAACTATAAATTCGCATAACTTTTGAATGACTGCACCGATTGCAATGAAATAAAGCCTATATGTTACACCAAATTAAGCCCCATGTTTCTGTGAAAAGTCCATCAAAGTCCGATCAGTAGTTTTTAAGTGATGCGTGCACAAACTCACAGACAAACAGACAAACAGACAAACAGACAAAAATTTCAAAAATGATCGAAATGTGTTCTGTTGCTTATCCTTAGACCCCCCAATTTTTTTTTTGCAAATATCTTCAATGTACAGACACGCGATGTTTACGATTTTATTTATAAGATAGTTAAATGTTCTGCGTAGTATCTGTACACGTTTCAAAGTGAATGTGAACGGGGTGCGGATCCCGGAGCCGCAGTTGCGTGGAACAGAGCGATTGTTTGGTTCGCTCCATCTAGTAAGTACATAGATATCGTTGTCTTTAAAGTACATTATAGTGTACCTCACCGATGCGGATGAAACCTGGTACAGAGTTTGCTCTGGTAAACTGATTCAGTTTGAAATTCATCTGATTTCTTTATACGAAGTGTATTTAAACTTTCACACGGGCAGAGTCACAGGCAAAAGGTAGTAACTTATGTAATTCTAGACTTACGCGGTTACCTACCGCGGTTACGAAGATTGACTGCGCGCGAGATATTCGCGGTTTTACTAACCGGGCGTCCTGACAGCGGAATGAGAAAAGTTTTCAAGAACTTTACGATGGTAATGAGGAAATTGTAGTGTGGTAACGGTAATTATAATAAACTTGACATGCTCGTTTGATAAGTGGTTCGGGAGTTTGCCTCAAACGCCAGACGTGGGTTCGATTCCCGGTTGGGAATTTTTACAAGTTGGTCCTGGGCTGGGTGTGTTCATCATAATCATTCTTCTTTATTATTCTGTTATTCTTATCCTCTACCCAAAAGTTGTCTGGAAGAAATCGCTTTAAACGATAAAACCACCTAGATGTACCTATGTAAGTAACTTTATTATTGTATCTTTTTTATTTTTACGTGCAATGAAAGGTAATTGAATTGAATTGAAAGTAGTTTTCAATATTAATTAATCTTTATACAGAATGAATCATAATCAACTACCCATATGGCAGCTACATGGGCAGGGACTTGGTTGTGGTAGTTGCCTGTCCGGTGCTATCCAGACGAGTCACGGGTATGCGGTCCCGGCTTACAGAGTTATCGCTACTACAATCACACTATCCTTCCGTAATAGCGGTATCCCATACCTACCCTATACTCCTTACCCATGCCCCCATTTCCTGTCTCTCTCGCCCCGATCCCTGTCCCATCCAAGGCCAATCCAAGGTCTGCCGTGCCGATGGATGCGTGTCCAGGGGCTAGTCGGTGTTCATAATAATAAAGTATATTACTACTTCATAAAACGAAATAAAATGTAATGTGATATAATTTTGTTATCAGTCATAAAAAAGCCTCAGGTGTGGAGGACTATGAAATACGATCCAATAAAAGGAAATTGATTTATTTATATAACAGTTTGTTACGCAATAAATCTTTATTTTATAGCTTACTCTATTTTGGATTGCGTAAAATATTACTGCGGCTGTTGCCCGCGACTTCGTCCGCGTGGACAACTTAACATCACAAATTATAATGTACTCCCCGTAGAAATGGGATGTTGATTCGGGATAAAAACTATCCTATGTCCTATTCCAGGACCTAAGCTATATGTGTGCCAAGTTTCATCGCGATCCGTCCAGTGGTTGAAGCGTGATTGAGTAATAAACATTCAAAGTCAAAGTCAAAATCATTTATTGCATATGAGTACACTTGGTACATTTATACACGTCATTTTTTTTATCGACTACTGCTTCCTAGGTGTTAGCGCTGTGAAGAAGAAACGGCGCAACAATTTTCACGCAACACATCTTTTAAAAATCAAGTTTGCATACAATTAATAAAGATTTTGCGAAGCTGAATTAACATTAGTACCAGGCATCTTTGTCATTCAAATAATCGTTTATTTTATAATAGGCTTTCTTACAAAGTTGTTTTTAATGTGAATCTTAAACTTCAAGTATCCAAACATCCAAATATCCAAACTTTCGCATTTATAATATTAGTAGGATATATCGTACAGTTCACGACGGCACGCCCCACTCCTCACATCGCTTACATGTCATTGTATGCGTTATATAGTTACTGTGTTAGTTCTATCGTTACGCACTTATCATCAATATGTGCGTACTTACACTAACATATAACGTTCGGATAGGTCCCTTGGCCTAGTGGCTGGGCCAATGGACTCGAGCAACAGAGAACGTGGGTTCGGTTTTGGGGAAGACAACTTTGTAAAAATTGGTAAAGTTGGTTCCGGTCGGGATGGTATATCCACATGATCCCCATAGCACATGAGAAAAACCTAGTTTAGGCAAGTGTATGACTATTCATCATCATCATATGAGCCCTTAGACGGCCACTGCTGGACATAGGCCTTCCATTTCCCCAATGAACACCACCACACCCCGTCCTCCGTATATATATGATTGATACCTATTGAAAAATAAGGTGTTAATTTATTGAAACCTTATAATAAATTAACACCGTGCTATTTTTAAATGTACCAATATTCATCATCATCATATCAGCCCCTAGAAGTCCACTGCTGGACATAGGCCTTCCCCAATGAACGCCACCACACCCGGTCCTCTGCCCTCCGCATCCAGCCGCTACCGGCCACCTTCTTCAGGTCGTCGGTCCACCTGGCGGCGGGGCGTCCCACCCTGCGAGTGCCGATCCGCGGCCAATTTTATAAAGCTTTAATAAAATTACACCTTATTATATTATATAATTTTTTTAATAATATATACGAAATAATCCGGTATGGCCAGCGCGGGGAATGTAGGCCAAATCCTCCGTCTGTCTCCGGCAGATGAGAGAGGGTTGTGCTCCTGCAGTGGAGACAAAAATAACCTGATGATGAATACCCTACCTGATCTAAGAATCATAATAAAATATTTTTTTTGAAAAAAAAAACCAACTTCAAGACTATATCTACATGTACAAACTTAAACTAAAAAGTAGAAAAAAATATTTTAATTACTTCAAAGCAAAGAGCATTAAAGGACAGTCAACGAAATTATTGATATATGTTGGTAAATAGGTATATAAAAACAAGTTTTCATGCAAACTTTAAACGAAAACTTGACATCCTGATACGCAAGTTTAAAATACATTTCCGGCCTTAGTAATTCGAATGTCAATAACACTTCGATATACTTACCACTGATAAGATAAATGACAGACAGACATCACTGACGAGATGACATAACGTGTATTTAAAAATAAGTTACTGGCACAGTTTAACTATAGACATAGAATACTTAATAATACTACGTATAGATTTTGTTAGTCATATAGAATAGAATAGGTCATTTATTCATAGCTACGACACACACATACATGAGAAATAAACAGAACAGAAATTATTAAATTACAATTTAAAAATAATCAAGGTACCTATGTGTCGCAGCAATAAAATGGCGCTGACTCAGCATAATGCTGCAGCACGCTACCGCAAGGTAGCCGGAAGCTGCTGGATGCTGAGGACCGGGTGCGTTGGAGTTCATTGGGGAAGGCCTATGTCCAGCAGTGGACGTCTGGGGGCTGACATGATGATGATAATATACCGTAAAATAACGCAGAATACCTTAAAATAAATAAGGGGACGCCTTTTTCATTTATCCAGGACGAAAAAGGCTTCAAAAATGTCTTGAACTTATGGATTGCCTCCCCACTCCCCCCCCCCCCCCCCTTCTCTTCCTCCTACCCTTACCTCCCTCCCTTATCCACCCGCATTAATTCCAGGATCCGCCATTGATGTTCACGACGACTCTAGCCTGCTAAAGATAAGAATGTCCTCATGACATTATCTATTTGAGAAGGATTTAAACGTTTGTAAGTTTACGTTTCCTTGACATGTTTACAATTGCAGTGGGCTGATGCTTCAGGGTTCCGTCAGGATGAAAACCCATTTCAACCACTTCCACCCGTTAGAGGTAAAAAGCTAAACTTGATAACGACTGAACCATATTTAGCTGAAGAGCATTTGTTGTTAAGAAATAAGGCAATTAGGTCAACGACACAGCGGAGAAGATAAGCAAGCTGAAGTGGCTGTGATTTTACAAAAAGAACCTGTCTAAGCAACAATTAATTACCTAACTAGATTTCTCGGAGTTTCTCTAAAGGAACAGGATCCGAAATGAGGTGATACGCCAGAGAACTAAAGTCCTCGACATAGCTCAAAGAGTTAGTAAATTAATATAGCAGTGGGTTGGTCTCATCTGTCGAAGGACCGACTACCGTTGGGCTAAACTAGTTGTCGAGTGGAAATGGCGACTGGGCAGACTGTATATATAGGTGGGGCGATGGGCGGCTGGCAGTGACTGGATGAGAAGAGGCGAGGTTGGGAGAGACTAGAGAGGCCTATGTCCAGCAGTAGACTCTTTCAAGCTGATTCATCATCAGGTTATTTTTGTCTCCTCTACAGAAGCACAAACCTCTCTCATCTGCAGGAGACAGACGGAGGATTTGGCCTACACGCGCTGGCTAGGGTTGGGGAAGCCTGATTGATGTTTTATAATGTATTCCCTTGGTCGCCTTGTACGAAATCCACGGGAAGAGTTGGAGTGGTCCTATTCTACTCTACCGGAAACCACACGGCATTTCAGGCTGATGATGAACTAGATTATAATAAAAAAACGAATGAGCTCATTTACGATTAGTCTGGAGACTGCAGGCCGTTCGACATGCCTTTCAAAAAAGCCATAGCATTCTTCCAATGACATAAGAACGGACAAAATCATTATTAATGCTCGTGAATATGATTACTGTTACATTTACACGTCGTGCAGAGCTTTGGTCATTTCCTAGGGAAGATTTTGTTCAGAATTCGAACTCTAGTCTAAATAGACGAGTACCTTATCTGTTTAGGGGGCCAGGATGACCTGGCAACACTGCAGCCCTTCAGGATCTTTTGTGCCAAACCCCTGTCCACCATCGATGCCTCATAAAATTCTGCACTTCACATACACCCTAGAATTTCTTCTTTGGCATATGTTTCCTTACGATGTTTTCCTTCACCGAGAAACCTGTTGTATTATTAAACCGTACTTAACTCGTTGGTACGTGCGGGGTTTGAGCTACGACCTCATGAACGCGAGGCGAGTGTAACCAACTAAGCTATACCAACGCTCCTACCGAGGAGTACCTTATCAAGTTATCATGTCAAACAGTTTTTATACGCTTCACAGTCCAGATAAATGTTTTTCTTTAAGCAATTTTGACACATGGCTAACATCTGTCTACAACATTTAAAAAGTTGTATATAACTTCCTCTTTT
This sequence comes from Esperia sulphurella, assembly GCA_947086405.1. Classification (NCBI taxonomy): domain Eukaryota; kingdom Metazoa; phylum Arthropoda; class Insecta; order Lepidoptera; family Oecophoridae; genus Esperia; species Esperia sulphurella. The sequence goes on from OX352280.1 coordinate 1,118,300, forward strand.
TTTGTCGAAACACCGTTTTAGCTTTTGACCGATACTTTGTTTCGAAAGTCGTCATAAAAGTCATAAAAATGTTTAACAAGATCGTAAATTATGGATTCAAAGAACGGGGTTAACCCGCTTTGGGTGCTTTCGTGGAAGGTTTAGGAATAACTTGTGATGCAACATTTGACGGAGAAAATTTTGGGAGAGTTGTTAAAAATTAACTAACAAAGACGTAGCAGTTGCCGTGTGGGATCCGGTAGAGTAGAATAGGAGCACTCCAACTCTTCCCGTGGATGTCGTACAAGGCGACTGAGGGAATACATTATAAAACATCAATCAGGCCTCCCCAACCCGTCTGGCCAGCGCGAGGAGTGTAGGCCAAATCCTTCTGTCTACGGCAGATGAGAGAGGGTGGTGCTCCTGCAGTGGAGACAAAAATAACCTGATGATGATGTAAGACAAAGTTTAGTTAGAAGTTACCTTTTGTTTGGAAGACGACTAACAATGTGCCGAAGATATAATATATTTTAAAAACTAGCTGTTTGTCCGCGACTTCTGTCGCGTGGACCACGTAACATTACAAATTATTATGTATTAACTAAATCCTAAAAAAAAAACTTATAATCTGGTTGTCATATCAGACCTTATACGTCCACTACTGGACATAGGCTTTCCCCAATGCCCGTAATGTCCTCTGCCCTCCGCATCCAGCCGCTTCCGGCCCCCATCTTCAAGTCTTCGGTCCACCTAACACCTATGGAGTTTAATTTTAATTTTATCGAAAACTAAAAAAACTTTTATTTAACTTCACAACCTATTTTTCTCTGATATTATCATCCTCTACCCAAAGATTGTCTGGACGAAATCGCTTTCAGCGATAAGACCGCCTATATGTTCTCATGTAAGCTACCTACTTATTATTGTAACTGTGTATTTTTTATTGTACAATAAAGAGTAACTGAATTGAATTGAGAACTAAACTCTGTACTTAAGTGATTTTGTCATATTACAAAAAAAGGATTGCATAGGATGGCATACCGGGACCGGGCCTACGATTGTTGGTTGCATATGTTCATAGATAACAGAGGCAGTCATAATAGTAATAATAAATAAATATGTCAGACATTCACACCAATTATCCAGTCCCAAACTAGGCAGAGCCTGTGCTGTGGTTACTAGATAACGGATAGACATACTTAAATAAATATATAAATAAGACTTGGGTACAAACATTCATATTCATCATACGAACATTTGCCCCTAGCGGGATTCGAACCTGCAACCTGCGGCGTGGCAGTCCGGGAGTTACCCGTTCCGCCACGGAGGTCATATAGATCGTACAATTCACAATGGCAACTAGGGTTCCGTCGTCACTGGTTCCTAACCAGTACGTATGTGTGTATGTAAAATCTGTCAGACAGAAAGTACATACTCTTAAACAGCTCTCACTAATAATGAAAATCGATACCCAAAGCGATATCGCGCGAAATGTAATCCGATGGAGTAAAACTATAAATCTATTTCAGATTGAGAATCGCGTCGTAAAGCGAGTTGCAACATCTTTCTTTTTTACTGGGCTATAAAATAGAAATCGTCCATTTTCTGTTCTAGAATTAAGAATACAGAAATTTGATTCGTATGCGTTATACTTGCGTGCAACAATTCAAAACAAGCCCAAAGGACTCAGATCCTGTAACATCTGTAATTACTCTGGTTGTTTTAAAGCGAAACCAACCATGTTCGAAATCTATATCACCGTAGAATGAGCTGTATGGCCTCCTGGATCTTTGCCTAGAGATACTTTAAAAAGTGATATATTTCAATTCGTTCATATTTGTTCATTCTTTCCATCTGATCCATTCGGTTCCTAAATTGGCAAATCATCTAATGCGATTTATATAATATTTAAAATATTGTTTCAATAGGAAAAGTCGTGCTAGATCCCTTAAGGGTGTGGAGCACCCATCATTTCTGATTTATTTCACTATGAAACACCCTACCCTAAACTTAACCCTTTTCGAGATATTCGACTTTTAATTTTTTTATTGAAAATTGCTGATTTTTAGGCTACTACATTTATTTTTGTTTATTTTGTGTATCTTATTATTATTATTATTGCATTTTTACATGTGTAGTAAGATGCTTTAGGACGTCAATCATTAAAATAGTGCACAAGTTAATTGAATAGACTGTAGTAGACAAGTGAAAGAAAAGAAATAAAAAACATATTAGAAAGTTTATTTTTCTCTAAGGGATATCTAAAAAAAATGTTATGGTAATTGTTCGGCAGATGTTTTTTAAAATATTTACGTTTCATCAGCTATCTAACGAGGTGTAACAACCTAGGGTTTGTATTACATTTCGTGGAAAAAAAGTAGTTAGGACGCTCCAGGTAGCAGTTCTAACGGTCCCACGCCTATTGTCCTTCAAGTTAAGACGCTTACACTTAGACGTTGACAGAGTTTATCGAAGACTTCGAGAAACTGGCTCTGTTTTGAGACGAAGTACAGACATGGGAAGACCACGAATTGACGACGAAGAACAGGACAATGAGATAGTGCAACGCTTTCGAGCGGATCCGACTACTTCCACTAATATTGTTGCCCGTGATCTGGGGCTTTCGCAATGGAGAGTGTGGTTTACAGTGCATACTGCTGGCCTATACCCGTACCATTACACGCCAGTACACGTTATTGAAGAAGGGGACCCCGCGAGAAGATTGGACTTTTGCAGATTTATGCTAAATGCTGATGTAGAAGACCCAGATTTTTTAAGAAATATCTTGTGGACGGATGAGTCCAAATTTGATAAAGACGGCATAACTAACTATCACAACGCCCATTACTGGGCCCTAAAAGAACTAAGGAATCCCAATAAGAAAAGAGTGAAGGGGTCCCAACGAAGATTCAGCGTGAATGTGTGGATGGGCATTATCTCCAATCATTTGATTGGACCTTACTTTCTCCCGGTTAATCTAAACGGGGAAAGCTACGAAAATTTCCTGAGAGCAGACTTGAGTGATTTGCTGGATGATCTGCCACTCAACCTGATCAGGGACATGTGGTTCCAACACGATGGCTGCCCTGCCCATTTCAGGAGAAGTGTCAGAGACTGGCTGGACACAAATTATCCAAACAAATGGATTGGACGAGGTGGGCCATTGCAATGGCCAGCAAGAAGTCCGGACCTAACCCCCATGGATTTTCATGTGTGGGGCTGCATGAAAAGTCTCGTGTACAGCGAGCCGAATCCAGTTTCGTCTGTGGAAGACTTAAGAGAAAGGATTGTGGATGCAGCAAATAAAATGAGGACCACATTGACCACTGGCGTAGTGAAGACCGGTCTCCGTAGAAGGATGCGACAATGTATTAGAAATACAGGCGGCCATGTTGAACATGAACTGTAGAAAAAGAAAAAGTTGTGAGAAAACCTTTAATAAATGGCATTTCATGCTTACCTATTGTTTTATTTTACTTTTTAGGGCTAAGTATACATTTTCTTCTCCACTGTCGCCTATGAAACTAAATTTTTTTGAATGCATTTGAATAAAACCCTACATTATTATACCTCGTTAGATAGCTGATGAACCGTAGATATTTTAAAAAACATCTGCCGAACAATTACCATAATATTTTTTTTAGATATCCCTTAGAGAAAAATAAACTTTCTAATATGTTTTTTATTTCTTTTCTTTCACTTGTCTACTACGGTCTATTCAAATAACTTGTGCACTATTTTAATGATTGACGTCCTAAAGCATCTTACTACACATGTAAAAATGCAATAATAATAATAATAAGATACACAAAATAAACAAAAATAAATGTAGTAGCCTAAAATCAGCAATTTTCAATAAAAAAATTAAAAGTCGAATATCTCGAAAAGGGTTAAGTTTAGGGTAGGGTGTTTCATAGTGAAATAAGTCAGAAATGATGGGTGCTCCACACCCTTAAGGGATCTAGCACGACTTTTCCTGTAACCCTGTATGTAATGTCACTCAAAGACAGCAATGTATGATTGTATAAGGTAAGAGGAGATTTACATGCAGATCCGACACTAGAATATGAACTCGCATTGTTTAAATTGTTTATGAGGACATGCTGTTATGAACTGTCAAAAGCTTTTATTTGTCTATTATGCACTCGACTTCATCATTTATCGTTACACCTACCCATACTTATGTACGCCCATCATGAGAAGAGTGATCACAAGTTCTTACCTGTAACAAATAGTAAGAATGTATTATTATTACGAACATACAATAACATTTTATGCAATAGAAGGTAATGCATACATATAAAATATGTATAGAATTGAATAAGTTTCCACCGCAATATGATTCAAGTTGAAACAATGGTTAATAAAATTATTATGAACTTCGATGTATATATTGTAATACTAATATATTGTAATACTTCGATGTATATAAAATCTGCTCACATATTGGCTTTCAACTGCTTTCACTTTTTCTACGTCAAGAATAAGCATTCTTAAGAAGTCATGTCTGTACTAAGTACAATATATTTTATACAATAGCTTTTATTATTAGCATCAAATACAGTATACAGTCTTTACAAATTATTCCCAGTTGTGGCAGACGTTTTCTGGAGTGGAGACCGCTGACGGTGGGACGCCCCGCCGCCAGATGGACCGACTACCTTAAGAAGGTGTCCGGAAGCGGCTGGATGCGGAGGACCGGGTGTGATGGCGTTCATAGGGGACGGCCTATGTCCAACAGTGGACGTCTAAGGGCTGATATGATGACGCAGTGCTAGATTATTTAGCTTTTGGGTTTATTCATTTCTAGCGATATTTAGTGTGTAAAGTTCACCACGGTACTCATTAATGTTTGTAAACAGAACTAATTTAACTAATTGCAATGTATTTTGCACTTCTACAACTTCAGAGCTTCTCTACGGGCTGATCAAAGGTGATATCCTTTGCTCTGAGCGACACTCCCTCGGTGCTCTGGTGGCACAACCCACAGCTTTACACTTGACGTTGCAAAATCACATGGAAGGCCATTTTAGGAAGAAGTCTTCGCAAATTATTCATAAATAAATGACTGTTTGTTTTAAAGATCACAGAACACAAAAAATTAAAATCGTTTTCGTTTAGTATTGCCTGTCAATATATTCATCAATGACAAGCATTCTTAGTAGAGAAACATGTCTAAGAACTGAGGTAAAAACGAAGAATATGTACTTATAATGGCGGCTCCACATTAGTGCCGTGAATTCACGCGCGAATTCACGCCATAAATTCACGGCACAAGTCGTGCCCTCCACATTCATGGGATGCTCACAATCGTTCGTGAAACCTGCCGCGAAATGGACGTAGAAGCTGCTGCTGCAATAACTTTGACAGTACATTTTCATAATGGTAATGTTCTGAACAGGCGTGAACACGCGTGAACCCCGTGAAAACCGTCCACATTCTCGTTCACGCCTGTTTACGGAGCTTCACGGCACTAATGTGGAGCCGCCATAACAGTATTACACAAAATATCCCAAATATGTAATATCAAATATCAAATAAAGTAGGGGATTTTTTTATAAAACAATTTTATGCACGGAGATAAAAATCCAGAGATCAATAGATACTGTCAACGTCACTCCGAGTAACGTAAGTGTATTCGACGCTGTTGACACTTGACTTGTTTATCGTGCGACGTCACATCACAGTGGAAACAATAGAAGAAGGAAGTTGTTGCTGAGTAATTGTTATGCGAATATTTAGAAAAGTCGTATCACCTAGGTAACCTTTGTTCTTGAGATTTGTTGTGTTGCAACTTTTGCGTACCGACCAAATCTGGATGGTCATTTTTGTCTTAGAACTGAAATGACCATCCAGATGAAAATTCAAATATAGGTCTGATTCATAAATGATGGTCTATTAGAGACGACTATTATATCGGCTATAGGCTGTAAGGTACTTTTAATCGTTATTTTTCGATCACTGTTAGACACAGCACACAGGTCCGGCAGATGGAAGGACAACCTGAATTTTAATTCTGGTTGTCAGTCCATCAGCCAGAGGTCAGAACGTACCTGCCCCTATCTTCTCTGTTTCAGCAATATGTTGTTTGTTAACTGCCACTCCAGCTTATAAGTATCATATTCTACTATTATTAATAATAATAGTAGTAGGATATAGATGCGGAAGTTTGGATGTTTGCATTGTTGTTACTAAATCACGCTTCAACAACTGGACGAATCGGGATGAAATTTGGCAAACATTTAGAATAGATCCTGGAATAGTACACTACATTACAATATTTTTCATTCCCACGCGAAACTAAATTTATATGAATTTATGTCATTTTTGAGCTTTTTAGCGACGTTGATTACGAAAACGAATCTATTTTGAAATTCAAGATGTGTAAATATCGAAACCTTTTATAACTTGCTGAACAATTTTAAACTTAATGAAATGACCAAGCTCATAAGTGTTCACAGTCCTGCGTCATTTACCATCCAGTAATGCTATTAATTATATCTACCATCCACAACAGGATCAAATACAGCATCGATAGCAAGAGTCCACATTTTAAACATCGAAGCTATTTTAATAGAGTACTCGCTTCCCGTTATACGATAGGTCGGCATTTAATATTTTACTCTGGTATTACTGTCCGAGTGCACTGCTCAGTTTAGTGTTGCCACTTGAATATGCGGAGTATCCATTGTAATTCGACAAGATTAGATGAAGGGTAGAGCCTCAGAAGAATATATCCATTCGTTCTTCTGAGGGTAGAGCAGTCAGCGAGCTAGGAGAGGAATGTTTTTTGTTTTAAGACAATGGCAATAATTCTATCAGCCTAATCACGTTATCTTTTTATTTTCTGTTTGTTATAAGTATCAGAGTACCTCAGACTAACGCTGGTCCTGATATAGTCACAGACTTCCCTTACTAACGTTGATAGTAAGCTTTAGTAAGGTTTGAGGTTAGGAAGTTCTTTGATTCAAGAAGAGCAGTTTTATCACATTAATTTATGTTTCGTCACAGTGTACACACGCACAGACATTTGTTGCATATTATACTATCACTACTAAATACCAAAGTTCACAGTTTACATTATTTTGAAAAAAAAATAAACAACAAACTGTTCTTTAAAAAACGCGGGAACAACCTCCTCGGACAGGGCTATAATCGGAGTTTGTTTGAATAGAATAGAATAGTCATTTATTGGCTGCAACAAAACATACAGACAGAAAAAATACTAAACTAGAACTAAAATTCGGGTGCATACACGACTTTATTACGTCACACGTTTGAAGGATATGATTCGTAATGAGGAGATCCGATGAACAGCTGCTCTTCGTCGGATCTCCTTATTACTAATCATATCCTTCAAACGTGTTATCTTCGTATCTCTAAAATTAGTGTTATGGTTCCTTATATAGGACAAATTACTCTCTCTTATACTTAGTTTCTAATTTCAATTCAATTTAATTATTCTTTATTGCACGTAAAAAATAATAAGATACAATAATAAAGTAACTTACATATGTACATCTAGGCGGTCTTATCGCTAAAAGCCTTCCAGACAACCGGGCAGAAGATAAAAATAACAGAAAAAGGTAGAATGTTCAGTTAATAAAGGTAGGAGTATAGTTTATACAAGTAAGGGCATACACATACAAATATATATACATAAATAAATACATATTCATATTCATATTATATTCATATTATTTATTGGTACTAACCGTACATTGTCAAAAGCATTACAATCAATGGATATACAAAACACTTAGTTAAGCTACTAACATAACAAAAAAATATAGTAAATAAAATTCATACATTCACAATCACAATTGTTACTCAAATATATACATATATTGAACGCCACCACACCCGGCCCTACGCCTTCTTCAGGCCTTCAGTCCAACCCTGCGCGTGCCAATCCGTGGCCTCCACTCCAGACCTCGTCTGCCCCAATTTCTTAACGTAAAAACTTTATAATGGGCACCTTCTTCACGAAATGTAGTCTACTATCGTCCTTAACAGTGGAAACACCCACAGTGTCAAGTGTCAGGTATCAAGGGCTGCTTTCTTACCGCACTGTACCATGCACTGTTCCACTGCACTTCAATGCAATATGATATTTATTGCTACGAGTTTAAGCACTCTTTGTATTCATTTTGAACCACTCGATAATACGGTCAAGCGCTTAGGTTTTCAAACCATTGTTTATGTTGGAATTTCTGAGAAAAGTTTGAAGTTTTAAATAAATATCATTGATATCAATTGATAGTAACCGCCTCGTTGACTTAGTGGCGAGGTCTTGGGCTCCAGCGCAAGAGGTCGTAAGTTAGATCACACTGGGGACAGACAATTTTGTACAAGTTGGTCCTGGTCTGGATGTTATATTTGTGAATTGTCATATCTATATATTTCATAGCACAGAAGAAAATCCTAGTTTGGGATTCCTCACCAGGTTAGTTTTGTCTCCACTGCAGGAGCACAACCCTCTCTCATCTGCCGGAGACAGACGGAGGATTTGGCCTACACTCCCCGCGCTGGCCAGACGTGTAGGGGAGGCCTGATTGATGTTTTATAATGTATTCCCTTAGTCGTCTTGTACGACATCCACGGTTTATTTGGTTTGGGATTAGACAAGTGTAAATTATGTATACATATTTATTTATATTTTATGCATAAAATTATAATTTTTTTCGAAAATTAAGTAATGTTTATTTATAATACCACAGACAAGGAATATATCGTGAGGAAACCTGCATATGCCGCCGAAGAAATTCTCAGGCTAAGTGAAGTCTTGGGGCACCGCTGGTGGTCCAGGGGTTTGGCACAAAATATCCTGAAGGGTCGAAGTAACGTACGACAACGAATACAATTTCCCATGACTTAACACCAATTACTTATTATTCCATAATTGAACTGAAAATATTCCAGTTACGCCGTCACTTTCTATAACTGTTGTAAAGTATGAGGGCAATTTATACAGTTTCTGAAACTGAGAAATAAAATATGCGAAGAAGACATAAGTTACTCAAATACACTCAATAAGGAAAGAAGAGGACTTTATGTGACTATGACCAACAGTGGACATCTACCAGCTAATCCTACTAATATTATAAACGCGAAAGTTTGTAAGTATGGATGGATGTTTGTTACTCTTTCACGTAAAAACTACTGAATGGATTTTAATGAAACTTTACAATAATATAGCTTATACACAGGCTACAATTTATAAAGATATTGTGTGAATTGTCCAAAATAGCAAGTAAGTAGGAAAAAATCTACCTTCTGCGAGCTATTCTGGCGTGCGCTGCCAAAACCGCTAGAGTTACACATCCTACTAATATTATAAATGCGAATGTTTGGACATTAGGATGTTTGGATGTTTGGATATTTGGATGTTTGTTATTTAATCACGCTTTAACCACTAGATGGATCGGGATGCAACTTGGCACACATATAGGTTAGGTCCTGGAATAGGACAAAGGATAGTTTTTATCCTGAAAAACATCTCATTCCTACGGGAAATACATAATACTGTTAAGTTGTCCACGCGGACGAAGTCGCGGGCAATAGCTAGTAACCAATAAAAATTTCCACCACATAACATACATTACTTTGCATAATATTCGAATAAAGACGTCACTTTTTATAACTGTTGTAAAGAGGGTAGGTACCCATGACGGCAATCTTCGCACTTTCGTCTCGAATACAATTTAATAAGGAAAGCGAATAACTTTAATGGCCGCGTCTGACTGCAGACGTCTGCAAGCTAATAACGAATAAAAATTTCCCATAACTTAACACCAATTACTTTCCATAATTGAACTGAAAATATTCCAGTAACGCCGTCACTTTCTATAACTGTTGTAAAGTATGACGGCAATTTACACACTTTATGTAATTGAGCAAGAATATGCGAAGAATTGTAAACCAATTACTTACTGGAATAGAATGAAAGCAACAGTGGTTTAGTTTTAATTAAAACATTAATTGCTGTTTATTTTCGTTTGATGTGTATTTCCTTGTAAGATCCACGTCCACTGCTGGACATAGGCCTTCAGCAATGAACGCGACCACACTCGGTCCTCCGCCCTCCACATTCAGACGCTTCCGGCCACCTTCTTCAGGTCGACAGTCCATCTGGCGGCAGGGCGTCCCACCCTGCGCGTGCCAATCCGCGGTGTAAACTCCAAAGCTCTGATTCCAATACCTCAATACAATTAGCAGTGTGGTTCCCGGCTCAGAATAGGGCCACCCCCAATCTTCCCGTGACCTTCGTCAAAGTGAGCAAAGGATTGCACCAATCCGCTTGCCAAGCGTGGTGGTTATGGCAAATACCCCAATGAACAGCCTACCAACAGGTATTCTATTGGGGAGGCTTATGTTCAGCAGTGGACGTATTTTAGCTGATGAAGTGTAATGACCACAATTTTAGATCAGTGCGTCCAGTCTATCCATAATTTATGGCTCAGAAATGTGGTTTCTAATATGCCTGAACTACAAGTTACGAGCTATGGAAAGGCTACAATTCTAGTTTCTATAAAGGCTACAATTCTAGTTAAAGGATATGATCCGTAATGAGATCTAAGGTCACTGTCATAGGTCGAGGGCGGAAGGAAGAAGAGAAGAGAGAGAAAAAGGGAGGGGAGGGGGAGGGGCGAGGGTGGAGGGGAGGGGAGGGGTTGGGGGGAGGGGGGGGGGGTAAAAGAGTATATAACAATAGAGTCATGTCGCCGATACCTCAGTGCGTGATGAAAGATGACAAAAGTTTTTAATCAGTGCGTCCTATCATAAGAAATTTGGATTCTAATATATTCTCATATATAATTAACGAGCATATTATATGCATACTTTAGTGTAAGTGTATATTTGATAAAGTAGTTGTATTAATCAGCTTTGTACCGACAACAGTAAGTTAAAGGAAAAGTCCAAACCCCGCCCACAAATATACGAGTACATTACGTTACCTACACCCGCCGCAGGACGCAATCCACTCGCCAGCATTGTATACTGACACGCGGCACGTGCCATAAATTACAGCATTATGAATACTAGAAGTGTCATGAGCGGACACAACTTTTTGTGGCAGGACCTTTTGATATCTCATCATCATCATCAGCCTAAATACGTCCACTTTTAGAGTTACACACATGTAATGTATGATGGAAATATTTATCTTAAATAGTCCTACAAAAAAGCTACTCGAAATACTAAATACCAGACGAAGTCGCGGGCACTAGCTAGTATAAAAATAAATACTCAGAAGGAGAGAGGACGAATACACAGTATTCTATCATTTGATTGGTACCTGTAATTTGAAATTCATCATCAGCCTAAATACGTCAACTGCTGGACATAGGCCTCCCCAATAGAATACCACTTTTGGTAATTTGTCCATTGGGGGATTTGCCAAAATCACCACGTTTGGCAGGCGGATTGGTGATCGCAGTAATAATTTTAACATACACACACAGCAGAACGCTGCTGCCCGTCCCTGGTGCAATGCAATCCCTTGGTCGACACCCACGGGAAAGATAGGATGGCCCTATTCTAAGAAGAGACTGCAACCATGAGTATGGCTGTGGGTGGTTATGGAGAGAAGGCTAGACATACATACACAGACTTTCCTTTTATCATCATCATCAGGTTATTTTTGTCTCCACTGCAGGAGCATAACCCTCTCTCATCTGCCGGAGACAGACGGAGGATTTGGCCTACACTCCCCGCGTTGGCCAGACGGGTTGGGGAGGCCTGATTGATGTTTTGTAATGTATTCCCTTAGTCGTCTTGTACGACATCCACGGGAAGAGTTGGAGTGGTCCTATTCTTCTCTACCGGAGACCATACAGCATTTCCTTTTATATATATAATATATTTGACTGAATGTGCCGCACATCTTTCCATACGATCGTCAGTTTCTAGTCTTTAAAGTCACTTTTACCTCGACCTTGACTTTCATGCACTCGTATAATTCGTGACCCTTCCAGCAACTCTATATCGCGCCGTAGAAAGCTCGCCGCGGCCTCGCGTGGGAAAACTAGTTGTTATACCCACTTTATACTTGTTAGAACTGTACGTGTAAACATAGGCAAGAATCAATTTTAAACTTGAAACGTACGTAATTACGTACTAGTGTCGACTTTGGACAGTTTCGAACTAATTTTTGTTTCGGCCTAATATAATAATAATAATATGTCAGACATTCACACCAATTATCCAGTCCCAAATTAGGCGGAGCCTGTGCTATGGTTACTAGATAACGGATATACATACTTAGATAAATATATGAACATCCAAGACTTGGGTACAAACATTCATATTCATCATACGAACATTTGCCCCTAGCGGGATTCGAACCCGCAACCTCGGGCGTGGCGATACTACGACGTTTTTGGGAATCATTGTGTTCTGCCAACGTTGCTGTGTAGTTAAAATAGAGCCACGCCCAATCCTTCCGTGGACGTCGTAATTTTTTGCCATTTTTTATATGACTTTTTTACGTAATTATAAAAAAACAACGTATAAATATTTTTTTTTGTTACAAAATATTTTTAAAGGTTTTATTTGATCGCGACTAAGGGACGTTGAACCATGGACGGGCAGTAGCGTTATTCTGTGTATATGTTATAAAGATCATTACTACGATCACCAATCCGCCTGCCAAGCGTGATGATTATGACAGCGCAGCAGTGTCATTCTATTGGGGAGGCTTATGTTCAGCAGTGGACGTATTTCAGCTGATCATGATTCTGCCATTGATTCCAGAACAAAATGAATGTACTTACAGCTTATATAAATTGATTTCACCTATTTATAGATCGTCGTATGATTAAATAGTGTTCTTGTAATAATATATTTTTACCCAACTGCAAAGATATATTTTAAATAACTACATACGTGTACATACTTGGGTATTACAATTACAAAAAAAATTACCAAATAAGTTATAATCGCAAAAAAATTCCTTAAAAACCTTTTTTTTTAAACACACCATCCATTTCCAACAGTGGACGAACGTGATGATGCTGACAAATCACTAATGAATTCATGATACAGTAAATTAAAAACAACCTAACAACAATATATTAAGCTTCGTCTTTCGCTTTCGACTATTTCGATTTCGGCAAACAAATTCGCTATTTCTTACACTATTACCCACGTACTAGTGTGGTTTCGACACATCTATGTTATTTGACCAATATGTATATTTGACCTCCTCGCTTTACAAGGTCGCGAGTTTCTCAGAGGACAGTAATTATTTTTGCTATGGTTCTAAGGCCATCGTGGGATTAAACTGATTTATATTTCATTCCAGATTAATAGTCCTATGAAAACAAACGCATTTGCGTCTCGAAAACAAAATACACAATAGATGGTGTTCCTAAGTGGACTGCAAAGTTTACATGGTAATACAAACCTGTTTTTGCTGCTGGTGACCCTTTCATGTATATGTTACCGAGACGTAAATAGCGTTGGTTTTCATAGGACTATTAATCTGGAATGAAATATAGATAGATACGAGTAGATCCTCCTCAAAAAGGCTGGGGTCCGCAGCGAGAAGAATAAAAGGAGGTGCATGAAAAGGTTGATGAATGTGAGTTAGGCTAGTGATAGATAGATAGATAAACTCTTTATAGCACACAAATTAAGGATAACAATAAAATATGTACAGATTTTTGGAAAGTGTACAAAGGCGGCCTTATCGCTTAAAGCTATCTCTTCCAGGCAACCTTTCTGAAGGAAAATAAGAAAGACATAGCGACAGAGTATTGCAGGTGAAACAAGAGAAATTTATAATGTGATGTTTGTCAGGATCGCGCAAAGTGGCGATCTATCGTCTCTGCCTACCCCTCTGGGACCAAGGCCTGAGCATTATGTATGTATGTGTATAGATAGATAGACATTTATTCACTGACACAACACAAGTTCACAAACAAGTAGAAAACATAAACATCTTGGACAAAACGTAACATATCGCTTCGCGGGCACCCAACGAGACACAATAGAACTTCTACTGTTTACACGTCTACGTTGGGAGCCCGCGAGAGCGCAGCCTGGAGGCGTGTGTGTGCCCGTGTGTCGCGTGTGTGACAGTGTATAGCCCCTGACTCAGCATGTGTCGCCGCTAGCATGTGGCAGCGACGCTGGTAATTCTGCCAGAGCCTTGTCGCAACGTTACCCTTCAAAACGCAAAACAGTGTCTTTAGAATAATAATATCATCATCATCAGGTTATTTTTGTCTCCACTGCAGAAGCACAACCCTCTCTCATCTGCCGGAGACAGACGGAGGGTTTGGCCTATACTCCCCGCGCTGGCCAGACGGGTTGGGGAGGCCTGATGGATGTTTTATAATGTATTCCCTCAGTCGCCTTGTACGACATCCACGGGAAGGGTTGGAGTGGTCCTATTCTACTCTACCGGAAACCACGCGGCAATAATAATAATAATATAAAATAATTTAAATTTTAATGTAAAATCCAAAGGCAAATATACTTACATCCAACACATAATGTATACCTATAGTGGATGTGGTACTATATTTATTGTATTATCATATATGTCTTGATTAGTATTTCATGAATCGTTTTCTAATATACATATATACCTACATATAAATAAATACACACACATATCCACACTAGAACCTTTAGAGCCTTTTGATAATAAGTAGTCTTAGGTTAGGTCCTGGAATAGGACATAGGATAGTTTTTATCCCGAAAAAACATCCCAGTCCTACGCGAAATATATAATAATTTGTGATGTTAAGTTGTCCACGCGGACGAAGTCGCGGACAACAGCTAGTATTATCATAAGTCTTAAAGAATGCTAGTTTCTTTACCAACGATAAACAATAGCTATGCAATTTTATAACTGGAGTTTACCTGCGTCAGGGAACAATGTGGGGTAGTAACAGAGTCAGGTAGGTAACAGATTATACCTTTCCCGGAATAATTAGCAGCTGGAGCCAGAGAACGTATGCAAGTATATATTTGCAAACTTCATATCTGTCTGTTCGCTTGTTAGTTAAACAACAAGTAGGTAAACTTGTTGTTTAACTAACAAGCGAATAGACGCAGTGTTTTGGACAGTTCGTTGATAGATCAATGAGATAGGATATTATTTTCTATATATAAAAGTAAGTCGTGTTTGTTACAACACTTATAACTCGAGAACGGCTGGACCGATTGCCATGGTTTTTGATTTGTTGGATTTGTTTCCGTCCCGAATAGCAGAATACATCTTAAAAACAAATGAATGTGTAATGAATGCTTAATCATTTCAATAGATGCTGATTTGTTTATTACATGTCAAACATTTGTTGTCCAATCCTGTCAAATAGTGTAACAACAATTTTTTTTTTGGAGCTTATGGCCTGGTTGCTGAGACCTTTAAGCCACAACTTTATTTTTTTCAGAAGGCATCATGTGTGCGTTCAGAAATTTAATTATTTTGTATCATTGTTTTACGTTCATCAAAGCCTAAATTAGTTCAGCTAAAAAGTAACACGACATTCATTGACTGTTAGGCGGTACGAAGTTCGCCGGGTCAGCTAGTTTTAATTTAAAAATTATTTAAAATATGTATATTCAAAATGAGCAATAATATCTACAGGTTGATACAAGATTTCAAGAATGTGGCTAGTTTTGCTTACTGTTACTTAAGTACGTAAATAAATTAATAAAAAATTAATAATAATAAATAATATATACATTAAGTACGTTAATGTGGAATATTTCAGCAGTGGGCTCGATCCTGAAGGCACAACGTTAAAATTTGACGTCACTAAAACTGTTGCTATCCTTGTCACACAGTATTATGAAGATAAACACGAAACCAATTTTAGCGCTGTCAAATTTTAAATGTGTGCCTTCAGAATCGGGCCCAATGTAACCATAAAATTAAAAAAAATACGTATTTTCCTCGAGGTTGATGGAGGGAGAAAAAAAAAGAAAAAAAGCTGGGCTAGAAAACGTCTTATTGGCCTGGCCCTATATTCAGGTCAGATTTAATAATCCCTAGAATTGTCAGTGCTTAGAACTTAGTACTCATATACTCGTTTAGAAATTTGCACTCTCGTAGAGTGCACTAAATTGTAGTCGCTAGACGCTTTCGCTGGACGGACAGACGGACTTTCTAACGTTGTTTTAGTACATGTTTATAATTCGTCTCTACTGCACTTATATTACAAACTAGCTGTTGCCCGCGACTTCGTCCGCATGGACAACTTAACATCCAACGATCTCTATGTACTACTAGATGGAGCGTTCCAAACAATCGCTCTGTTCCACGCAAGTAGCCACAACTCTTTCACATTCACAATGAAACTTGTGCAGTTACTACTCAGAACATTTAATTATTACTAAATATTGACGCTACGGTTAAATAATGTGAATATTTAGTAAATAATTAAATGTTCTGAGTAGTAACTGCACAAGTTTCATTGTGAAGGTTAAAGAGTTGTGGCTACTTGCGTGGAACAGAGCGATTGTTTGGAACGCTCCATCTAGTAGTACATAGAGATCGTTGTTAACATCACAAATTATTTTTTATTTCCCGCAGGAATGGGATGTTTCTTCGGGATGCTTCATTGCAATCGACCCAGTCAATCAAGAGTTATACTAATTTATAGTTTTCGAAAACTCGCATACATCATAAGCACGATGGAATTCGTAAGCGGTAGCGGGAGCGGGTATGGTACCAATGTAATGTATGTGAGTGTTTGAAAACTTTAAATTCGGATAATTTTTGATTGAGGACCTGGACTTGCATCTGGCCCTGGACCTGGAGCGGGAGCGGTAGGGGGAAAGAAATTAACAATTTTGAACTTTATTTAATTCTGTAGGTAGTCCACTCGAGCAGAGCCGTGGGCACAGCTAGTATATAATCATCATCATCATCAGGTTATTTTAGTCTCCACTCCAGAGCACAACCCTCTCTCATCTCCCGGAGACAGACGGAGGATTTGGCCTACACTCCCCGCGCTGGCCAGACGGGTTGGGGAGGCCTGATTGATGTTTTATAATGTATTCCCTCAGTCGCCTTGTACGACATCCACGGGAAGAGTTGGAGTGGTCCTATTCTACTCTACCGGAAACCACAAGGCAAATAAATTCAGTCTATAGTCTATTTCTAGATCTTGCCTTGTATAGGCTGTCAGTCAATGACATGTGTGGTAGACACCAAGGCGCTACGTGATTCTTCGCTTCCTAGCTGTTGTCTGTCTGTTTGTCCTTTACAGCTTTGCTAATGAGTTTTCCTTAGTCTACAATTACGTATGCATTTGTGTTATGCATCCCATTTAAGTTAATTTGCCTTACTGTGTGTGTTTCTTTAGTATCCTATGGTGGTAGAGATTGTGCAGGGTGTATGGGAAAAGCTAAAATCATCACTAAAACGTCATCATCAACTCATCATGATCAATCGAAACACGTCCACTGCTGAACTGAAGCATTGGGGGGTTCGCCATAGATTAGATTAGATTAGATTTATTTATTTCACTTTTACATATTAAAAATTCAATTTTACATGTCATTCTAATATGGTAAAAGGGATCGTCATAAAATAATGTACAAAATATAAATTACGATGTCAAAAATTCAAATAATGTCATAGTATTATAACATACTATCTACGTCAGTATATAATAATAAAATATTTTTTTTAAAATACACTTGGTATTAAATTATCACAAATGAAATTAAACGTCAGATTTCACCGTCGGCCCACTAATTGAATTTTTTAGAAAATTCGTTTATGGAATAATATTCATTTTCCAACAAAAGGTTTTAATCACCAGTCCGCCTGCCAAGCGTGGTGATTATGGCAAATCCCCCAATGGACAGCCCAACAAAAGCGACATTCTATTGGGAAGGGTTGTGTTCAGCAGTGGACGTATTTCGACTCACAATTTACAAATATAACACATTACAACCTCACAGAATTAATACGCTGTCTATCAAGCTCTGTTAACAGCTCGGAATTAGACTCGGGTTTAAAGTTTAAAATAGATATTAACCGTGCCAGATGAGTTCACATTCAGTATGTTGTGTAAGCGGCTATCTCAGGCCATTCCAGGTCATCTTGGGCCACTTCAGGCCATCTTGGGACGTGGAGTACGCCACTTGAATGGATACCAGCAGTGTATTCAAATTCCTATCTTTACATTATAATCTGTTTGTCTTTATATCTTATACCTTCTGGTTGTACTTACTCTGTGTGCCACTTTGTTTAGTTACCAAAGATATCAGAAATGCGAAATGCCTAAATTGTAGAAAAAGCACAAATTATTTAATTCAATTGTGTTGTGTTGTTAGTAACAATGTTGTTACTAAGTATTTACCATGTTCTAAAATTATAAATTTCTCTTTTTTCACCTGCAATACTCTCTCGCTATGTCTTTCTTATTTTCCTTCAGAAAGGTTGCCTGGAAGAGGTCGCTTTAAGCGATAAGGCCGCCTTTGTACACTTTCCAAAAATCTGTACCTATTTTATTGTTATCCTTAATTTGTGTGCAATAAAGAGTTTATCTATCTATCTATTTAAATGAAGTTTCAAAATGACCTAGTTATGATATTTGGCACAAGTGTTCCTTAATGCCTTAGAAGTATCTCCTCTACTCCTTGCTGGCTTCCCCCTTACCTCTCTCACCTCCCTTCAAATATCTCTAGTAGAACTAGGATCAAACCGTCAATATCCGATTAAATTTATTTATATAGTTTAATAAACTCCTTAAATTTATCGTAAACAAATAACTTATTAAGGCTTATTGACAACTAGCTGTTGCCCGCGACGTCGTCCGCGTGGACAACTTAACATCACAAATTATTATGTATTTCCCGTAGGAATGCGATGTTTTTTCTATTCTATGTCCTGTTCCAGGACCTAACCTATATGTGTGCCAAGTTACATCACGATGGTTCACTATTTTGGCTATAATGGCTTACACATAAGATATAGATATATACTGTGGCGGACTTTTTTGTAGGACTATTTAAGATAAACATTTCCATCATACATTACATATGTGTAACTCTAGCGGTTTTGGCAGCGGACGCCAGAATAGCTCGCCGATGGTAGATTGTTTCCTACTTACTTGATATTTTGGACAATTCACACAATATCTTTATAAATTGTAGCCTATGTGTTATTCTGATGTATAAGCTATAGTATTGTAAGGTTTCATTAAAATCCATTCAGTAGTTTTTAAGTGAAAGAGTAACAAACATCCATCCATACTTACAAACTTTCGCGTTTATAATATTAGTAGGAATACTTTATACGTGCAACCTGTGGGCTAACTACACTAAGAGGGCATACAGCGCCCTGCGTGTCCAATATAACAACGGACTCAGGATGCTCTTCGGGCTGCCTCGTTTATGCAGCGCATCAGGTATGTTCGCCGAGGCCCGCACGGACGGCTTCGACACCACAGTGCGCAAACGAGTCGCGTCCCTGATGCGTCGCGCGCGAGACAGCACCAACAGCATCCTGGGCGCCCTGGCCGATAGGTATGACCCATGCTGAGGCACTGGGTGAGGCTTCACCTCTCCAGTAAACCAATTGTCAAAATTTTAACTTGTAAACTTGATTTGTACCTATTAGTTTTAACATAGTTTTAAGTTTTTATGTATTACTATATGTTTTATGGACATTTGTCTGAAATAAAACAATACTAATAATAACTACTCGCAACGATCTCTATGTACTACTAGAAGGAGCGTTCCAAACAATCGCTCTGTTCCACGCAAGTAGCCACAACTCTTTCACATTCACAATGAAACTTGTGCAGTTACTACGCAGAACATTATTACTAAATATTGACGCTACTGTTAAATAATGTCAATATTTAGTAAATAATAAAACGCTCCATCTAGTAGTACATAGAGATCGTTGACTACTCGTATACCTTTGCTATAACAAGGTTCTACAGTGGCCTACATTTCAAATTGGTTCTCTGTAATTACATACAATTATTAATTACTGGTTCCAAGGGCTGCAAGAAGACCTTTCGAAGCTAATGTTAGTTTGTACTTCACTATACCCCACTTCGCGGAATAGGCTAGAAATAGTCGCCCAGCCGTCTGGCAGACGCAACAACTATTTATACTGAATCTAACTCAGACTCCTAAACTATCGGTGACTCTACGTATACAAGTTTGTTACGTAAGCAATCGATGTATACTGAGAATTCAAGAGGATGTCTTAATACTGAAATGATACGAGAAGACCGCTAAGTGTAAAATTTGATTTTTTTGGAACATTGCAAGACTGATTCATATATCAGCTGAAATCAGCAACTGCTGAACACAACCCTCCCCAATAGATGACACTCTTGGTGGGCTGTCCATTAGGGGATTTGACATAATCACCACGCATTAAATCATATCACAAAAATCATATAACGTCAATCAGGCCTCCCCAACCCGTCTGGTCAGCGCGGGGAGTGTAAACCAAATCCTCCGTCTGTCTCCGGCAGATGAGGAGGGTTGTGCTCCTGCAGTGGAGACAAAAATAACCTGATGATGATGATGATGACCACGCATTAATATACACAGGAGAACGCTGCTTCCCGTCCCTGGTACAATCCCTTAGTCACCACGGGAAGTTTGGGGGATGGTCTTGTTATAAGCCGGGAACAACACGGCTATTAAATCTAATCTAATCTAATCGAATCTTTCTTTTATTGATACACTAAGCGGCTTTCTGTGGTATCAGGGCAACATAAAGTTATAAGCAGTGAGCAATTAAACTAAACGACATACTAATCAACATAGTTGTGAGCCAATAAACGGAGCCATGATTATGCGCTGTATAACTATTTAGAACTGGCTGTGCTCGCGGCTGCGTACGCGCACACCAATGAAATACGTTCTATATTGCTCTCTAAACATTTAGTGGAACAAGTCAAAGTCAAAATCATTTATTGCATATGTATACTTGGTACATTTATACACGTCATTTTTTTTATCGACTACCGCTTCCTAGGTGTTAGCGCTGTGAAGAAGAAACGGCGCAAAAAACTTCACGCAACACACTTTTAAAAATCAAGTTTGCATACAATTAATAAAGACTTTGCGAAGCTGAATCAACATTAGTACCAGGCCTCTTTGTCATTCAAATAATCGTTTATTTTATAATAGGCTTTCTTACAAAGTTGTTTTTTAATGTGAATCTTAAACTTTCTGTCCGTCATATTTAAGATTTCCTCTGGTAGTTTGTTGTAGAAGCGTATACATTGCCCCGTAAACGATTTACTGATCTTACTTAGTCTTATCCCTGGTAAAACAAGATTTTGAATGTTTGTAATTTTTTTAAGTATTAGCTGACAATTAATTCTACGTGATTTTATTTCTCATTAATCTCTTAAATATGGCTGTTAATAAAAACATTTTTATAAAGGACAATGCCCAAAACCGGGCTAAAGATGCGTCTTCACCATTCATGTACTAAAATATTGGTCTGAATTATGAATCCCTTCAAATATTATTTGAAGCCAATGGAATAGGTGGTTTAAAATTAATATAAAATAATAATGTTGACTGATTTCCGCCGGGCGACCGACAACTTATCAACTAGAGTAGTAGAAGCAGAAAAGATTAAAATCGAAAAAATACCTTCGTCAACTAATAACCATATTATGACGTCAAGATAAGGAGCGGTTAATCGTGGCCATATACTCACGGTGCTGTGAGTATATGGCCACGACAAACCTATGCGCCAAAGAAGATTTCATTCTAATTAAGATTATTCAAAATTCCCATCAAATAGTTAAACGATTTTCTTTTTATAATAATCCTTAGTATATTTCCAGTCTTTTGGCGACAATTTGGTCCCGACGCAAGTTTAACAATTTAATCGTGTGGTTTCCGGTAGAGTAGAATAGGACCACTCCAACTCTTCCTACAAGGCGACTGAGGGAATACATTATAAAACATCAATCAGGCCTCCCCAACCCGTCTGGCCAGCGCGGGGAGTGCAGGCCAAATCCTCCGTCTGTCTCCGGCAGATGAGAGAGGGTTGTTCTCCTGCAGTGGAGACTAAAATAACCTGATGATGATGATGAAACTCCTATTTTGTTGACCTATAACGTTGCGACCTCACTGGATCGCGATCGGTGCAAAAGTCAGACCTATCGGGGGTGTGCCCTAACAGTGGTTCGTAGTTTTTTAGTTTACATCTTCTAGCTAAAGAATAACCTAAAAAACAGTAATCTATTTCAGGCAGTGTTTACGTTAACCCGTTTCTGGGGAAAGTTAAATGGGTTAATTGCGGTTCGGGTAACGATTGAACCAAAATAAACGTATGGTTAAATGTTTTGTTTTGTTGAAATATTTACTTTTATTAAATTCTCAATGGGTTTTGTGTTCAAAATATTTATCTTTTTCACTGAGTTTTATTTTGCTTAGAGATTCTTTTTGCCTCGCAGTCCAATTTAAAGCCACTTCCGTGTATATCAGTTTTTAAGGCTCTGTCGACCAGGCTGGTCCACGCCTCCGGAGACCTCAGGGCTGGCGCCTACCTCGCACAACGTGTAAGCCTGGCAATCCAGCGAGGTAATAGCGCCAGCGTCCTAGGGACTATGCCTCACCACGAGGGGTTGGACGGCGTACACCTGTTGTAAATAATTGATTTTCTTATAATTACTGTATTTTTAACTGAATAAAAAGTTTTTAATTTTTTTTAATTTTAATTGCAATGTTCCGTAGCCTAATGTCAAAAACGGAACCCTTATGGATTCGTCATGTCTGTCTGTCTGTCTGTCCGTCCGTGTGTCACAGCCACTTTATTCCGAAACTATAAGAACTATACTGTTGAACTTTTGAACTTTTTTTACTTAGATTCAGCACTATTATACGGGGCGAAAAGCGGACGAAGAAAAGCCACTTTGCAATGTTACATTGCGCAAAGTGGCGATACATCGTCTCTGCCTACACCTCTGAGACCAAGGCGTGAGCATTATGTATGTATGTATGTATCACCCCTATTTTACAAAAAAACAAAACAAAAAATGTTTATTTTCAGTCAATATAGGGCTACAACGGATAATTAGGGCCTCCTGTTAGTCATAAATATGTCAGAGGGCCTCACTCTTACATACTTATATCTTATATTTAAACAATGTGTGTGAAAACATTTTTAAAACAAGAATTATTAATATGAACTATCTGAGATACAGGTTACTCCCTAAAATGTAACATTATATTTCCCTGGCAGATGTCAAAATTATCAACAAATCAAAACCCTCTCAAACTTTTTCTCATAATCCTGTCGTTTTTGATTTTCATTGGCTTTTTTTCTCTCAAACACAGGACCACCTCAGTTGATGGGACCTAATCGTGTTTATAGAATTTAAACCTTATTTTATTTAAGTTTTAAACCAAATTCAAAACTTTAATTCGGTTCTTTTGACGTCATTTTTCTTTGCTTGTAGATTGTTATAAAAGTTGAATTATAAAAAAGGGCGCGTCTTTACTAGTCTATTAACAAATAATAATGTTTAGTCATTCACTCAAATGGATCTTAAATTTTTAATAGACACCATCCTTACAATACTAAGAGAAGTTCTGCAGTTTAACAAAAACACTACACTTGAAGGAATTAGGACTAAAATCGAATATTAATAATGTTGGCAGGTGAAATTGGAAGTTTGTGAACTACAGAATGATGATGTGTGGTCCTTTTCTGTTTTTTGTTTTATTTTTGTTTTGATTGACTTCTTTAGTTTTGGTTGAAATTGAGTTGTTGGGAACAATAAGACGTTTTGATATTTAAATTCTTTTTTCTTATTTCAGTTATGGGTCCGACGAAGTACGAAGGCGACCGACATAGCCGATAGACTTGGTAATCTAAAGTGGCAGTGAGCGGGTCACATCTGTCGCAGAATTGACGGTCGTTGGAGCAGACGAGTTCTGGAGTGGAGACCGTGGGGTGGGACCGACTACCTGAGGAAGGTGGCCGGAAGCGGCTGGATGCGGTGGGCGTAGGACCGTGTGTGGTGGCGTTCTTGTTCCTTAAGGAAGGCCTATGTCCAGCAGTGGACGTCTAAAGGCTGGCATCAGGTGATGAAACTTAATGTAATAGATAATGATTCGGTAGGTTTCTAACGACGAAACTAAAGCACATATTGAATAACTTAATTAAGCTATTTCAAGTAGGTACCTAACAAATTAACTACTTTATTATTAATAGAAAGCAAATGTTTACTTTGGGAACTTGCCTCAGTTCACTTTCCCGTAAAGCTAAACGGCATTTAACTATGGAAATTAGCTTGTAATTAGTTGTAGATGATGCTATGAATTTTAGTTTAGTCCGCTTCGGTTGATTTTTAGATGAGCATGACAATTAATTAAGTATCAAGTCGATAGACTGCAACATTACGAAAAAAATTTTTTTTTTTTTTTCAGTAACTTAGGGGTTACAGCGGATAGTTGGGGGCCCTCTTTTAGACATAAAAATGTATGTAACAGAGGGCTTCACTCTTCCATACTTATATTTAAACAATGTGTGTGTTTGTGAGTGTGATGTGTGTGTGTGAGTATGAAAACAATCCCTAGGCATTTTACTTTTCGCTATGTAAACTCCGGACCGTAGTTATTTATTAGTATAGGTCTACTATATGGAATTTTAATCAATATTTAAACAAAATAGGTCAAATAAATCGATCTAATACAAGTTATCCACATTTCGACTCCGAGTACCGTGTCTGCATGTCTGTCACCAATTTCAAGCCTCTCACTGCCTCAATCGATTCCGTGGGCGTGACTTTTATTTTTTGTTTCTTATTCCAACGAGAACAGAGAGTGATGCCGGGGAAACTATTCGATTTATTTTTTCATCTCAGCTAAAGAATTCGTCCTAGGTACCTATGTATGTTTAAACTAAAATCTTTATTTTATATTCATATATAGTGCTCACGCCTTGGTCCCAGAGGGGTAGGCAGAGACGATGTATCGCCACTTTGCGCAATCTATTTGCGACATTCCTTCGCCCGCTTTTCGCCCCGTGATACCCCTTGAAGTGATGTGTTGCGAAATACATCGCTGCCTCCGTGTTGGGGTACGTGATCCCTGTCCCGTCGGCCAATCCTAGGTCTGTCGTGCCGATGGATGCGTGTCCAGGGGCTAGCCTGGTCGTAAGCGTACCGACATCCCGGAGCTGGGCGAACTCCGGGCACTATTAGCCTTACCGAGTCACGCGGGGCTCTGATGAGGTGGACAATTATTTCCCTAAATATGTTATATGAGTATGTAAAATATAACTTCATCATCAACATCAGCCTGCAAGAGTCCACTGTTGGACATAGGCCTCTCGCAAGGTGCGCCACTGAACCCTCATCTCGGTTCTTCTCATCCAGTCAATGCCAGCCGCCCCACGCCTCACGTCGCTCCATCTAGCCAAGTCGCCCGTCATCATTATAATATGATTACATCAATTAACTACGATTAAAACATAAAAATTTACAGGACAATACATATTAGAGCTCCCACACTAGACCATGCAGTCTGTACCGGGGAGCCTGAGATTACAGGTTACATTAGAAGTTATAGATGATTTCTGAAATAATGAAATTTAAGATTTCAGAGCAACGACTTTACTATTAAAGCTAGACAATGATATCCTTACAAAATCTATCTTAGGAAATGTCTGAAGTTTTGCACGACGCGTATATAAAAGTAATTATCCCAACTTAATCTTGGTCTGTTTAATTTCTAATTTCTTAGGTCTTTTGAAAGAATATTTTGGCATTTTAAAGGCGTCATAAGCCCGGCAGTGGTCTCCATTATTGCTACCTTCTAGTATTGCCAGCAATTTTTGTTGCCGTTTTTTCACTGTTAATCAGAAACCTAGTTATGACAATGCAAAAGGCAGAAAACATAATTCATTTATTTTGGAGTTGTAAACTACTAAAGTAATTAAGTAATGATTGACACCAGAAAAAGGTAAACAAATTAATAAGTAAGTAGACATAAAAATAACACAATAAGAGCTATTAACATTAGTAATGACTTCTTAAGACCTAAAAGCAAACAGTAAATATTACAACATAAATGATATAATAATGTAAGTAATCTAATAGATAAAATCGTAAACTTCGCGTGTCTGTACATTGAAGACATTTGCAAAAAAAAATTGGGGGTCTAAGGATAAGCAACAGAACACATTTCGATCATTTTTGAAATTTTTGTCTGTTTGTCTGTGAGTTTGTGCACGCATAAATTAAAAACTACTGATCGGACTTTGATGGACTTTTCACAGAAACATGGGGCTTAATTTGGTGTAACATATAGGCTTTATTTCATTGCAATCGGTGCAGTCAATCAAAAGTTATGCGAATTTATAGTTTCCGAAAACTCGCATAAACTGCGAAGAATGTAGGGTAAATTGTTCGACTGAATTCGTGAGCGGTAGCGGGAGCGGGTATGGTACCAGTGTAGCTTGAGTGTTTGAAAATTCGCATAACTTTTGTTTGAGTTACCCGATTACGATGAATTTGTGGTATACGTATGCAACAAAGTAATGTTGGTCGGAATTTGGATTGCGATGGATTAGTTACGAGGACTACATTTGGAGAGACGAGGGAAAGAGGTTTGAGGGGAGGGTTGAGGGGAGAGCTCCCCTCAGCTCTCCCCTCAACCCTCGGTTGAGGGGAGAGTTGAGGATCTGGACCTGGACCTGGGCCTGGATTTAAAGTCTGAGTGGAAGTGGGATAGGGAGAGGAAGTGGGAATGGGAGCGGATCCTGTAGTCCACGCGAGCGGAGCCGCGGGCATAGCTAGTCTAATAAATAAAAACGTAAACAACGTACACTTCCCACTAATTGAATATGCGAAAGTTTGGATGATTGGATGTTTGTTACTAAATCACGCGTGAGTTCCACAGCCTGACCGCGTGAACGCTAAAAGAATAGGATGAAGAGAAGAATACGACATGACAAAATGGCTTAAGAATCCACAGGAAAGGGTTAGTGCAAATACCACCACAGCGAAGGTCTCCACGAAGGTACGGACACCAGCAGTGGCAGATTTACCAGCAGGCTGAGTAGGCCGGAGCCTAGGGGCGACAAATTTAGAACTAATTTTTTTCATGTCTTACAGAAATTAAAACAAGCCTTGTGGTGTCGTGGGACAGCGATAAGAACAACTTACTTACGCTATTCGACAAATAGTTCATTTATAGGTCAAGATATTTTGCAAAGAACAAAATATTGCGTAAAATATTTTTATATATAAATATTGTCTTATTGGATGCGTGTCCAGGGGCTAGCCTGGTCGTAAGCGTGCCGACATCCCGGAGAAGGGCAAATTTCGGGCACTATTAGCCTCATCGAATCATGCGGGGCTTTGATGAGGTGGACAATTATTTCCGTAGCTAATAGTGATACCTCAACAAGGCGGCGATGTTGTTCGCAACACATCACGTCAAGGGGCGAAAAGCGGGCGAAGGAAAGCCACTTTGCAATATTACATTGCGCAAAGTGGCGATACATCGTCACTGACTACCCCTCTGGGACCAAGGCGTGAGCATTATGTATGTATGTATGTATGTATGTATGTATGTATGTATGTATGTATGTATGTATGTATGTATGTATGTCTTATTAGGTTCAATAAATTTACAATTATTTATAAACTCTAAAAAGAACCTGACACATCTATCTATATAGTCCACAATCATACAAATACATAAAATGATGGTGCATTTTAACGATATGCAAATCATAAAGTTACAATTTCATTGACATTTTTTTTTTATTAATATTATTGTGAACTAGGGTATCGAACTGTAGAGGTCGGTAGGGGCGGCAAAATTTGAATAGCCTACTGGCGAAAAATGTGTGGGCATTAGCTTAGACAATAAATATTAACCTATCTCAATTGCATTCTACGTTATAACCTTCGGCGATTGGTTGATAGTTTAAAAGCAATTTGAGGCAGTTAAATACTAATTCATGAAGATAACTCTTAATGCAAAAAGCGATTTCGTCCACTTCTTACGTCACTGGACGTTAATTTGTGACAGTTATTAAGGCGGTACCACATCGGAGTGGTTTCTTTTAAAATTCACTGATCAAAACGTGTAGATTTTTTTTATTAGATGGGCTCACGCTTGATTTAAACTTACCTAATGGAAAGTTGAGATGAGGCCGGATATGAGACGCGCTTATTCAGACATTTCATTTAAAGAGATCCAAGTGTATCCATATTGATTCTGTTTATCTTCAAGGTCTATATATCAATATCATCATCATCATCATGTCAGACCATGGAAGTCAGTGGAAGCAGTGGCTGGACATAGGCCTTCCCCAATGAAGGTCACCACACCAGGTCCTCTGCCCTCCGCATCCACCCCCAATCTTATTATTATAACTTTATTGTACGCAGAAAATATAAAAATAAATACTCAGAAGGAGAGGACGTATACACAGGTGTGCTTATCTCTAAAAAGAGATTTCTTCCAGCCAAACCTTGTCTGGAAAGGGAGAGGTTAATAAAAGTAGTAGATATACATACGTGTAGACATAAAACTACAGTATATTGATGACAATCATATTATAATAGATATTTATAAATAATAATAAATCACAATGACTAAGAGATTGCACCAGGGACGGAAAGCAGCGTTCTCCTGTGTATACTAAGATCATTGTGAATGTGAAACAGTTGTGGCTACTTCCGTGGAACAGAGCGATTGTTTGGAACGCTCCATCTAGTAGTACATAGAGATCGTTGATCTTTAGCCATAAAAATAATGAATTGCGCCAAAACAAAAACTTATAATTTAATTTAAAAATCTGCAGTAAATCTCTCACTTTTTGTTTAAGTGTTTACGACTTCTAGATCATAATTAAGTTAAAATAAAATGGACATCATTACTTGGTTTTTTAAATATTTAGCGAAACCACTTCTGATTTTAAAGGTAGGTAGGTAACTACTAATTATTTTGCAAAACTACTGTTGGGTAAGTGGTTCTGAAGATAATAGTTAAGTGAGGCCAAGTGAGATTTAGTGTAATTGGTTAAAACTGCCTTAAACGTGAACCAATATAGAACACGCCGCGGACTTGGATACGAAGAAATTGGATAATTGTCGCTAGAAATTACTGGTCTAGCTATAAAGAAGCTTTATTGCTATACTTCATTAAGAGCAATCCGTTGCAATAGACTATTTTGTACTCTCTAACGAAGTGATTCCCAAAGTGGTCGATGCCAACCCCTTGGTGTCGAAATCGGTTTTCCAGGGGTCGATATAAACGAATATTGATTTTGGGGGTCGACGAGGTCTAAAAATCGACCCTTATTAATTAACACATATTTATTTTTTTATCGTGTAGGTTATGTTATAATCTATGTAAGTGGCTATATAGTTTATATTAGCGTATATATGTATATGTTTTTTTTATTTACGTACACACTATGTCTGCCTCTATTATTTTAATTATCTCTCTCGCGGGTCTGCTGGAAGAAATCTCTCTCAGAGATAAGTTCGCGCTTTGTACTTGTGTTTCTTTTTAATGTATTATTTTTGTTCTATCTGTGTGTGTGCAATAAAGAGTTAAATAAAAATAATTAATAAATAATAATAACACAAGTTCTTATTTGAATCTTTCAAGATACTGTATAAGTTGTGTTACATGTACCAACTTGATATAAGAATGACTAATATTTTAGTAGGAAGTATCATTGTTGTACTTTTAAAAAACTCAACAAGTCGAGAGAGAAAAAATTAGAGATAGAATTCTTTGACGACCTCCGTGGCGGAACGGGGTACCTCGCGGACTGCCACGCCGGAGGTTGCGGGTTCGAAACCCGCTAGGGGCAAATGTTCGTATGGATGAATATGAATGTTTGTACCAAAGTCTTGGATGTTTATATGTTTATTTAAGTATGTCTATCCGTTATCTAGTAACCATACCACAGGCTCTGCCTAGTTTGGGACTGGATAATTGGTGTGAATGTCTGAGATATTTATTATTTATTATTATTCTATAAAGTAATTTGGCTATGGGGGTCTGAGGTATTCGTTCATTTTGGAAAAGGGGTCTCTTGCCCAATATAGTTTGGAAATCCCTGCTCAAACTGACATCATATGACATATGATGTATATAAAATCATGTGACATATCCTGATAAGGGTTTGGTTTCTAATTATCGTACCTTTGGAATTCGACGGATGTTAGCCGAAATGCTTACGGCGTCAGCTAGCATGGTGGACTATGACCGGTAAGCCTTTTCTTTTAATCCGAAACTATACTGCCTACTAGGATCACAGAAGATGCGAGGAGGTGCAAGTTTTATGGCAAATATGTCAGGAAAGGAAATAAACTGTAAGATAAGACCTATGGAAGCGCTA
Source organism: Esperia sulphurella (assembly GCA_947086405.1). Taxonomy (NCBI): domain Eukaryota; kingdom Metazoa; phylum Arthropoda; class Insecta; order Lepidoptera; family Oecophoridae; genus Esperia; species Esperia sulphurella. The sequence continues at coordinate 1,148,619 of OX352280.1, forward strand.
AGCCGAAGGTTCGCCATAAAACTGGATACCTCAGCTTATTTTATACGACGTGGTTAGACCTCTGCCCACGGATGCGTTTACGATCTTTTATATCGAATGGCAGAAAAATATCAACAATAACAGTAAAACTAGCAAATGCCAATGGGTTTATCTCAGTAAAAATGAAACATCGCATGATTTAATTACAAAACTGAAGTGTCCGTTAATAAAGTTGTAATTCACTCAGTGTGTAAGTGTTTAAAAATTATAAATTCGCATAACTTTTGAATACGTAAACCGGTTCTAATAAAATAAAAAGTAAGCGTCACTCCGAATTAAGCCCTATGTTTTACTGAAAACTTCATGAGAATTTTTTCAGTCGTTTTACACGCGAGTATAAACAGACTCAGAGTCCAAAAATGATACAAACAACGATCTCTATGTACTACTAGATGGAGCGTTCCAAACAATCGCTCTGTTCCACGCAAGTAGCCACAACTCTTTCACATTCACAATGAAACTTGTGCAGTTACTACGCAGAACATTTAATTATTAACTAAATATTGACATTATTTCACCGTAGCGTCAATATTTAGTAATAATTAAATGTCCTGCGTAGTAACCACAAGTTTCATTGTGAATATGATAGAGTTGTGGCTACTTGCGTGGAACAGAGCGATTGTTTGAAACGCTCCATCTAGTAGTACATAGAGATCGTTGGATACAAAGTGTTTTTTTGCAAGTATTTTCAATGTACAGACGCGTGAAGTTTACGATATTATTTATTAGAATATCGGTTCCTCTTGTATATGGATACTAAAATAGAAACAAGGAACGTGACAAAAGTGCAAAGATACTATCTTTAGATACTATGAATTTCTATTAGAAGTCATTGTCGGAATGGATGCATTGTTCGATGCCTTGTATGTGTGCTATCCTACGTACTACTTAATATTATAACTGCGAAAGTTTGGATATTTGGATGTTTGGATGTTCGTTACTCAATCACGCTTCAACCACTGGACGGATCGGGACGAAACTTGGCACACATATAGGTTAGGTCATGGAATAGGATATAGGATAGTTTTTATCCCGAAAAAACATCTCATTCCTACGGGAAATATTTAATAATTTACTTTAATTTAATAACGAAGTCGCAGGCCATAGCTAGTTAAATATATAGACATTGTTACTTCTTGAAAATCAAATTATTTGGCTATACTACGTCTAGATAGGAAGTATCATACTATTTACATTCTTTTCCATGTATTTTCATTAGCTGAAATACGTCCACTGCTGAACATAAGCCTGAATAGAATGCCACAGTTGGTGGACTGTCACCACGCTTGGCAGGCGGACTGGTGATCGCAGTAATGATCATCATCATCATCAGGTTATTTTTGTCTCCACTGCAGGAGCACAGCCCTCTCTCATCTGTCGGAGACAGACGGAGGATTTGGCCTACACCCCCCGCGCTAGCCAGACGGGTTGGGGAGGCCTGATTGATGTTTTATAATTTAATATGCCTTAATGCCTGCAGACACCAACGGGAAGATTGGGGGTGGCCGTATTCTAAGCCGAGAACCACACGGCTAGTCTATAGATGTCTTGCTTCTACTTCAAGAAAAAGCATTCGTACTGCGATAATCCGTAGGCATACATAAACTTTGTTACCCCAGCAAGGTATGAACACTTGACCCTAATATATTGACTACATATTATTATTAATTATTGACTTGACATATGATGATTACACTGACTTTTAAATTATATTTATTATGACATTTGACTTTGACATAAAATTCAATAGCTCTTTAACATCTATGTAATAATCGTGATTGTGAATGTATGAATTTTATTTACTATATTTTTTTGTTATGTTGGTAGTTTAACTAAGTGTTTTGTATATCCATTGATTGTAATGTTTTTGACAATGTACGATTGGTACCAATAAATAATATGAATATAAATATGGACGTTAGACAAGCATTAAAACTACTACCAAGGCACTTGTGGTGTCACAGAAGCATTACAATGCAGTTTTCTCAAATAAGAACTCGCATACTCTCCTCAGGAAACTCGTTTCTAACTAACGACACATTCATCATGTTCTGACAGGCAATCTGATTACATCACATTATATATATATATGCATTGTGATGTTTACAATCAATTAACAGATGTATTCAAAATCAAAATCAAAATATTTATTTTCAAAATTGGAATACATTATTCTCTTTTTGACGTCAAATTCTGCCTAAAACTACTCCACTTCCACCTGTATAACCGAGGGGAAGAAGTGTCGGTACCATCTTAAAATATTGTTTTAAAATAACTGTATTCTGAGTTTATAATTTATATTCTATTTCAATTTATCATCATTTTCATAAAATTTTAATTATTCTCTATTTATTAACATAATAAAAAAATCTAATTATTAATATTAATATTAATATAACAGACATTCACACCAATTATCCAGTCCCAAACTTGGCAGAGCCTATGCTATGGTTAATGGATACCATAGCATTACACATACTTAAATACATATATAAACATCCAAGACTTGGGTACAAAACAAACATTCATATTCGTCATACGAACATTTGCCCCTAGCGGGATTCGAACCCGCAACCTCCGGCGTGGCAGTCCGAGAGCTTATCATTCCAGTGAGTTTCTTTTTTGTCTTCTTACTTCTTCTTTCTCAGTTGCTCTATTTTGATCGAAGATCTCCTGCAAGACTTTACATTTCCTCCGGCTACTTCCCTGTGTTATATGAATGTTTACTGTTTTAGGTCGTCGATCCATCTCTTTTATACTCTCCTTCTGTCTTCCTTAAGCTACCACCCTTTCGTACTCAAAGTATTTACATTTACTGTAGTATAAGTCTAGCATGAATGCCTGGGTTAGTTCTAACACTTCTTTCTTTTTCTGCAACAGCAATTCGGTCTGCTAAACATGTGAGCAAACATTTATGCAAACCTTTGCCAGTTGGCTGAAAGAATGTGCAACGATTTTGTGGACTGTGTCCACATCTCTGTTTATTATGTTAGATATTGATGTTTAATTTGATTGTGTTTAATTTGTCTGTCCCTAATTTGATTGCATTTAATTTATTTGACCTGTAACGGAAGTTATCAATAAAGTAGGTCTATGTCTATGTCTATTTGAGTGCCTTTAATTATTTACTTCATGTGTATACAAATAATAACTCGTATCTTACACTGAAATAAGAGCTGATCAACTAAGTGACATTTTGTCTGGTTTGCTATATGTCTTGTTTGCTATATGTTAGCTAATGTAATTATTTTATAATTACTTGAAACCAAACCGTGATTAACTTAACAAGTTGAATTAGTGCAAAGAGACAAGAGTTCAAGGGAACAAGATCTTGGTGCGCTCGTATGTTGTTTACGGTTAACCACATCTTGTTCAAAGCAACAATTGCTTTTTTTCAGTACATCCTGCTAATATTATAAACGCGAAAGTGACAGAGATAGCAACAGTTTTAGATCTGGCAAAGGTTATCGTTGTGCTCCAAAGTTTGTGACTTTATTCAAAAATATATATATCTATATTGACACAGTAAGAAATTGCCCAGGTATAGTAACCCTCAACCGTGGCCAGTTCCTGAACTGCGAGAACGATCCCACTATAGACCCTGATGATGGATCCGTCGAGGATCTGCAGTTCACTTGGCTGGGAGCTCTGCAGTACATACATGGTAAGAAGGAGCACGAAATCAGAAGCAAGACGAAATGGCAAACAGTGCTGACTGGTTGGTTTTCTGGTTGATCCTACCAATATTATAAACGCGAAAGTATGTAAGTATGGATGGATGTTTGTTACTCTTTCGCGTAAAAACTACTGAATGGATTTTAATGAAACTTTACAATAATATAGCTTATACATCAGAATAACACATAGGCTACAATTTATAAAGATATTGTGTGAATTGTCCAAAATATCAAGTAAATAGGAAAAAATCTACCATCTGCGAGCTATTCTGGCGTGCGCCATAAAATTATAATTTTAATGTTATAATGATAGTTATTTTCTACGCCACGCTAATATAAGCTACTCGAAATACTAATCCTGCGCAGACGAAGTCCCGGGCACCAGCTAATATTCAATAAATCCGCACTAAACTTTACAAGTGAGGCCCGTACAAACCTTTGACCTTTATCCGATTTGATGTGCGCCGAAAAATCGACACGCAGTGGCAAAGTGCAAATGTGTGTTCAAACTTTGCACATATACCTAAGTATTAGTGCCACACATCGCGACTTTGTAGGTAGTTGCGTATTTGAAGCTGAGCCTGGCCCCGGCTTAGCAGAGTCAGTAACACCCGAAGTACATATAGATGTCCCAGGCCGATCTTAAAATTAGGCAGATCATGATACGCCTAGGCACATCGTGATCTGGCGCCATTTCATGATGTGCCTGTCTAACGCTTAGCCATATCGTAATAAGGCTAATTTACAACCAGGCATATCGATCGAAGACGAACGTTCGACGATTAGCCTTGCTACTCGCTTAGGGATATCATGATATAAGCTAGGCAGATCGTAGAATAGTTGTAAAATACACCACCAGAGGCGCTGGAAGCGCTTTGTTTATGTTTGCTCAGACATGGCATCTGACTAGTTTGTGAGTTTACAATTAGATAAAATTGATAATAAAAGGGAATGTGGTAACAAAAGTCCTTACCAAAATAATTATTTGTTGTTTGGATTTATTGACTAATGTTGAATAATAATTTCAATATGTGATAACTTGTGCGAGTTTACATATTTAAGATAAGGAATTTTTTTATTTACATATTTAGAATATGTACACATACGTCATTTTTAGTACGAGTAATTTTGAGTTTCATTAAAATCTCGCTACTTATTTAACTAAAACATGATCTTCCTACAAAACGATATGGCTAAACGTGGCTAGCCAAATCGACAAACGACGAGTGTCGAACGATTGGCCTGATTTAAGTCAGGCACATCATGACAGGGCGCCAGATCACGATGTGCCCAGGCGCATCATGATCTGCCTAATTTTAAGATCGGCCTGCGACATATATACGAGCTTTCCGACTAGCAACGCATTTTCAACCTTTGGATTGTAAGACGCAGCAATCTATTCGATAAAACTCCTATCAAATATACGATATCGATTAGATTATGTATGAAGACTATATCTCTGAGTTGTTTTATTGTAAACATTAACTTTATAATGCGCCTATTGTCATTCTCGTAAAGGGAGACTGCGGCTTTCATTCTGCTCACGGACGTTTTTGTCAAAGTATTTTTGATACAATACTGGTACTCTTCCTACTAAAATTATAAATGCGAAAGTTTAGATTTGGATGTTTGGATGTTTGTTACTCAATCACGCTCCAACCACTGTACGTATTGAGATGAAACCTGGCACACATATAGGTTAAATTAGGTCCTGGAATAGGACATAGGATAGCTTATATCCCGAAAAAACATCTCATTCCTACGGAAGATACATAATAATTTGTGATGTCAAGTTGTCCACGCAAACGAAGTCGCGGGCAACAGCTAGTACCAAATAAATACCCCGCGTGCAATTGAGTTTGTCATTGATATGCGCTTTTTTACTCCGCAGTTTTTACCTACCCAGATTCCTTTTTAAAATCCGATAGGTTTTAAACTCGACTCTCGTAATGAGATGATTGGTGACATAGAGGTCAAGTCGCATTGGCTTGACCTCTATACCACCAATCATCATCATCATATCAGCCCTGAGACGTCCACTGCTGGACATAGGCCTTCCCCAATGAACGCTTCTGCACCCGGTCCTTCCGGTCACCTTCTTCACTTCCGAACTCGTCTATCTAACGGCCGTCGTCGCTACCACTTCAGTCTGCTATTGCTTTCGGCTATGTATGTGCCACTAATATTTCTTTATTATAAGTACATATGTAGTACATTTCTTCATCCAAATTTGGTACTAAATGCAGTATACTTGTCCTTTCGGTTACTCTAAGATTGACTAGAAGAGATCCCTAAGTAAAGCGTAACATACATACATACATTTCTTTCAAAATAATTTTTTTTGCCTCACCTATAATTCAAACACATATATTTGGGGCACTGGTATTGATAAACCTATTGATACCACGGTTTTTACACGAACGGATGTGATCTTTAAAATTCCATAGCAATTTATTTTTCTCAATGTAATGTCTGGTCCGTTTTGGTCTATAACTGTAGCCACATGGTGGATTCCTTTGATCGTTCCCGAACCGACCTTTCTAACTAAACACACCTACAATATGTCACGTTTAACTATTGGGCCGACCAGTCCCAGTTTACTTAACTGTACTTCGATACATTCTTACAATACTAATATTGTGTTACTGGTAACTCGTTTTGACAATGCCGGTATAACGTGAACATATGCAGCTATAGATTTTACGGTACTTAACAAAAACTATCCTTTACGTGGAAATGAAAACGAATTTTGGATTGTCAAGAAATGTGTTGATGGAGCACAAATGATATATGTATAGCATCCTATGTCTAAGTCTAGGATTTAAACTAACATTGTCGCAAGTTTTGGCAAAGTCGGTTAGGCTGTTATGACGTTACGTAATGAAGCAATAACAGCAACCATCCACACATGTATAATATTAAAAGCTGTAGCAAGTTTTGAACCTGTGACCCTTATAGTCTTAGCATTAAGAGTCACGATGAATAATGTATCATTCACAGTTGAACACAAAATTGTGAAACATGAATCCAGAACTCTTAGGCGATTGAATAATAAACAAATACCTACAGGACAAAGTAAAGCTTATGTAGATAAAAATAAGGCCACAACAAAACGTACACTTGTCTAACCTCATAATTTTAAGCAAAACAATGATTACAAGTTCATTGCATAGGTTACACGTTTGATTGCTATTCAGAGAGATAATTTTGTACCACACGGTGCTTATCTGGATATGCCAGTAATTCATATCCTTTTAGAAAATCTAGCGTTGAAAACGGGCTAGTTCGATAATCCTCGATTTACCCGCTTCCAGTCACTGCCAGCTGTTTTAGGCAGATCGTTGCTTCATCTACTCGAGGGGCATCCCACACTACGACTACCTAATCTCTGTCTTCACTCTAGGTCTCATCACCCCAGAGACTAATGTTTTCTGTTCGTATTTCGTCATTAGCCGAAATACGTCTACTGCCACTCCCAATTTCTTAATGCAACGCATTCTCTTGGTTACAGACAAATAATTTGGGATTAGCCGTGTGGTTTCCGGTAGAGTAGAATAGGACCACTCCAACTCTTCCCGTGGATGTCGTACAAGGCGACTAAGGGAATACATTATAAAACATCAATCAGGCCTCCCCAACCAGTCTGGCCAGCGCGGGGAGTGTAGGCCAAATCCTCCGTCTGCCTCCGGCAGATGAGAGAGGGTTGTGCTTCTGCAGTGGAGACAAAAATAGACTGATGATGAATTTGGGATTATATAAGATCCCTTATCTGTTTTGTTTTGTTATGTATATATTCTTAGGTATTAGCTGTTATCGCCTTTCCTTTAATACTCAACTTCTATATTTCTTAAACTAGGAAATTATGTATGGAAACTAGACTGAAATAAACTCCACCAGCAGTTTTAAAGCCGTAACGAATAACATCGTGAACGCAAACTAGAAATCAGTAATCAAATGGTTTGTTTGCTAAATATTAGCTCATATTACATTTCATAGTTATTTAACGACTTTTATAACGTATTGTGTATTCCTTTATCGATCTGTTCGTCTAGATTTTACCTGATAATCGCAAAAACATTCAATTCTCCGACTTCTAATGTTGTACCTTCAACTGTTTCGACCTATCGATATCTCGATTGATTTTGCCTAAAATCCATCGGATTAACTATGTTTTTTTTTTCATATACCCAATGTCAATTGTGTAAGGACAATGCATGAAATTGTATAGAAGTTGGGCTAAACTTGCTTCTGAACCAAATTGTCGCCTAAAGACAGGAAAAAATAAAAAGAAAATCGTTTAAATTTACCTAAAATGAAAAACATCGTGGGTATATGGCCACGATTAACTACCGAAGGTTTATTGCATTTGACACTAAGATTAATTAGTTTTTTACACCCAAACACAATACGGAGACAAAACAGGATATCCACATGTCATCTGACATGACAATACTAAACCATAGTGGATATCGATAGTGAGTTTCTACTACACCGATTTATGAAACTGAATCGATATTTAGAAAGGCAGTATCAATAATTTTTACAAATATCGCTTGTAAATATAAATCGATTTTAATTCTGCTTTCACTACTCTAGTTGATAACTTGCCGGTCGGCCGGCGGAAATCTATCAACGTTATTATTATATGTTATTTTCAATCGACCTATTTCATTGGCTTGAATTTTTTTTGATGGGATTTAAAATTCAGACCAATATTTTTAGTACATGAACGGTGAAGACGCATCGTTAGCTCGGTTTTAGGCATTCTCTTTTGCAAATTTGTCTGTCGATTCCTCGACCACTGGCACTCGTGTCGACCAATATTGACTAAGTATCAACATTCCTGCAACACTATCGCTTCTACCTCTAATCGCTTCCGAATATTTCTTCGTCCATTTCTATTGGTTTATAAAGTTATCAGTTATTATAACGTTTTATCTTGTTTACTGCCATTTTTAACTATTGTGGAGTCGTCGTCTAATTCTCGTAATACAGAGAATTCTAATTTGGTATTAGATAATTGCATTCATTGGTATTTATAATCAATTAATCACAGACATAGTCTGAATTCATCGTATAACCGACGTCATTAAATGATTTAATTATTCCTCCCTCTCACTAAGATTTTTCTTTTCATAATAAGGTGTTTTTTGTTAACTATATTTGTGCATAAGTATGTGTTTTTATCATCATCATGATCATCATCAGGTTATTTTTGTCTCCACTGCAGGAGCACAGCCCTCTCTCATCTGCCGGAGATAGACGGAGGATTTGGCCTACACTCCCCGCGCTGGCCAGACGGGTTGGTGAGGCCTGATTGATGTTTTATAATGTATTGTATTGTATGTGTCTATATATCCATATCTAAGTATCTCGTTAATATAACAGTAGAACAACATTTTGTCTATTTTTCTTCTGTGTACGAGTTTCGGCATGGTTTCAGCAGATGTAGAGTCGAATATCAGAAAGAAAGTAGAGTTAACCTACGCTTATGTTGTAGAAACAGTCAAAAATACCTCTCACTTCCTCACTCACACACGCAATAAATTCAGAGAGGAAAGAGAGAGCTAACATTGACTCTATCCGATACTAAGAAGATGTCGTCAGAAACACAGTCACAAAACAATCAGTGACATAATGTAGGTTAAGTCAACGCACTATCATTCAACATCAATAATAACGGGTTATTCCCAAATGTACCCTCTCATTGTCCTTAGCCTTAGGCAACCTTTTGCCCAGACATTTTACCTGCCTTTAATTATATTATTTTATTTGTTATTCATATTTATTATTATTATTTTGTTACTATTTTACATGTGACATGAATAGTGCGTTAATTTTGTGTACTTAATCTTTGGATCTCTGTTATCTGAAATAAATGTTTGATATAATACTGAATGACACTGAATGCAAGTGGCGATGTATCGTCTCTGCCTACCCCTCTGGGATCAGGGCGAGAGCATTATGTATGTATGAATGTATGTATGACGCATATCGACGCAAAAAGCGAAAACGCTGTAACCCACCCTAATGTGTATTTTTTTATTGCAAATTCTGAATCATAAAAAAATTTCGTCGAATGGTCTGGGTCCTGTGTCTCTCTAGAGACATGGAATCCAGACCATTTGATGTAGTTTTTTTTTTAAGGAATCCTACCAGTTGTGAACTCTGACTCTAATTCGGGACCCATCTAAGATGTAATATTGTACAGCAAGCTTATTATACCAATAATAAGGGCGTATTTCAAAAGTTACATTCTGAGTTGTCTTAGCGATGCACAATCTCTATTTTTCTAGCTTACATTTCTAACCGAGAAGTGTTAAAACTTCGTATTTTACTTCTCTCTCACAACGGATATGACGTCGCTTTAATACGCAAAGAGGGAAATTCCCTGTCACACATCTAAATTACAAGACTGTTTACATAGACATAGTTTTCTCTTTAATTTTTCCCGATTTGATGAAATTTTAACTTTTACCATAAATTTATAATTAATTACATTACTGGAATTAAGCTGGAATAGATAGCTTCTCTTCTATCATTAGAAAGCGTATCGCTTCCCTGATCTAGCGGGTGAGGGGCAGCTCCAACAGCCTCTTGCAGACTGTGGCGGCGAGGCTGGACGTGGACAGTGCTGTTATGCATATGTCCACCTCGCCAAAGATACAAAAATTTCATTTTTATTGTTTTAATATTAAGTTACTAACATAGTTATAAGGTATCTTTGTTACTAACACTCTATGGGCAACGCCTGAAATAAATGATTTTTATTTTTTTATTTTATTTATTTATTACCCACTTCATTGAAAATATCTGCCTTATTCCAAATGAGTGTTCTAAGAACTTATTTAGGAAATGGGTCAAAAATTAACGCTCGCGACTGTACGACATACATTAGCGTATGGGAATGAGGACAACTGGGAATAAACCATCATGACATAACTCCGACGAGGGTGTCTGGTCTCGTGCCCGATCCATACATAACATTTGACAGCCGAAACAATCTGTCGTGCAGCTCCCCGCCGGAGATTCAACCAGGAACTCCCCACTTGACAGATGGCACACTTTCTGCTGAAGGGTAATATTTTTTAAACCAATCAGGGCACGTGTTTATTACTGTCGATGTAGGCAGACAGTTTGGTCGAGTTGTAAATCCTTTGTGAGGTGACAAAGGAAAATATAATGGGATACCATTTGGCTTCTGAGTAAGACGTTTAGAACTGTGAAGGATGTAAACTATGGTTTTGAGGCTAAAAAGCGAAAACACTGTGACGTAGATTTATTCTCTGATTCAATTACCTACACTTTATTGCACGATAAAAACAAAGATACAATAATAAAGTAGCTTACACATGTACATCTAGGCGGTTTTATCGCTAAAAGCGATTTCTTCCAGACAACCTTTGATTCCGAATTGGCAATAAAAGGGGATTTATATCAGTGTGCGTTACAGCGTTTTCGTTTTTTGCGTCAATGTACTTAACGTTTTTAATGTTTTGCTAAATGCATTTGGGTAAAAGGAGCGTAGGATATCCCCTTATAGATGGACTGCTGACATGAAATAAATATGTGATTTATAATGTGTATAAGTTGTAAAAAGTGTATAAAATTTGTAAAAAGAAAGATCTACGACTTACACAGTCCTTTAGTTTTATTTATAATCCAATTTATGTATGAAATTATATGTTGTAGGTATGTATTTACCTTTCCTCCTTTTTCAGACATAATATCTTCTTTACATCCAACTGTTGTTTAAAAGAAATCGCCTAAAGAGACAATACTGTTTGCTTCTAAAAACTGTAACTGTATTTGTGAAGTAACATATATTGTATTATCTGTACAGGGTGCTGTTTATGAGAAATAACAAATAAATTATGACGTTTAGATGCCGAAACACAAAGCTATTACCGACTTAACCAGATTTAACTACGGTAGTGATAATGACTGAGATAGTAAAAGTATGTTACTAAAATCTTATTTTTATCTCAGTTTGAGTAAGAAAAGTATTGTTTATTAGTTTAAACTATGTAACAATATTACTTAAATGACGACTAACCATATAAGAAAACAGTATATAAATATTTTACCCAATCTAACTCAAAGTGGCGCAATTAAGTTTTTAAACATGTTTAAAACCAATAAAACAACATTAAATGAGGACATAATTAATATAATGATAAAACACTTAAGTTACCTACATAAAAATGTTATATTCCGAGATGTTTACAAACGCTAATCAGCAGTAAACAACAACAACAAATTAAAAAGAAATAAACAATATGAAATTTAATAGTGTAACACGGCATTTAAAAATGAAAAAGAGTTACACACAAAAGAATACAAAACAGAGATAAAACTAATAAAAGGACCTACGAAATACAAAAGTCATTATTAAATATAAGTATAAAAGGAAAGTTATCAATTAAATCATAAATCAAATATCTTAATTAAATTGAGATATCTTATCCAGTAAGTAAGTAATTATTCTTCTAAGCCGATATGTACGTGGAATGTGTTATTCCTAGAAGATGCGGAGAAAGAGTTTGCCATTGTTCTTTTAAAATCAATGAGAAATAAAGCCTATGATTATGATAACAAAACACTTGTCACATTCGAGGATCCTGTAGTAGGAATCCATATCAATAAAATCTGAGCAAAACTAGAAACAACACTTCAACTTATAAACGATAACTTGTCTGAAGTAGATAAAATACTTAAAGATAAGATTATAAAATTTGAAATTAAAACGAGAGGCTCAGAAGATAATATATTTAAACAAACTACTTACTTAATACATTGTAAGAATGATTTCAAATCTATTTAGAATAAATAATATTGTAATGAAAATAATGTTAATAAGCGAAAGTTTTGTAACTATGTTTATGAATTACTAGCTGTTGCCCGCGACTTCATCCGCGTGGACTACTTAACATCACAAATTATTATGTATTTCCATGAAACGTTTTTTCTGGATAAAAACTATCCTATGTCCTATTCCAGGACCTAACCAAGTTTTATCACGATCTGTGAAGTGATTGAAGTGTGATTTGAAACAAACATCCAAACACCCAAATATCCAAACTTTCACATTTATAATATTAGTAGGATATTAAATCATTTGCAAATTTATATTTTAAATGACAAATAAGGTCAGTTATAAAGATTACCTACCTAATTAAAATGTATAATAGACAATTTACGTCTGTCTGCTTGCTTAAATATAATTCTCATAGAATAAATTAGATCATTTTGGACATTGGGATGTGTAGGTTTTTAACAATAGGACATACAGGTTCAAGTTCCAAAAACAACGCATTCAAAGACTTTACGAATTCCTAATATCCTATAATAAATTCCACAATATCACCTTGAAATATATGAGAAAAAATGTAATTAAAACGGCCGGAGCGAATTAAAATTCCAATAATTTTTACAGCTGCTATTAAAAATATTCTCACTGAAACAGGTGTTCTGTATTTGGCATTATATATCGTAAGATATTATTTTTGAGTACTTTATTTGTAGTACTTTTATCATCAGTCAAGTCAAAGTCAAAATCATTTATTGCATATGTGACGTGTTTAAATGCACACTTGGTACATTTATACACGTCATTTTTTTTATCGACTACCGCTTCCTAGGTGTTAGTCGCAGATTACATTTCAGCATTACAGACTTTGACTATATTTCATAATAACAATGACCTCGAGACGTACGTCAACCTTTTTGCTACATCATTCATTCCATCAAAATAATCACTGACTTCGATAGGTTGATCTACTGTCAGAATTATAATGTATGCATTACCATTATCAGTGATGGATTAATTACCCTACAATACCAGATAACGTAATCGGAAAACAGTAGATGGGCGCCTAAAAACTGGTAAAAATAGATGAACAGAAACATTCCTCAACAATCAATCACTACTTTACATGAAATATTTTTCTCCTCAAAAATTCTGAGTCACTTCCAGTCAACTTATCGCAGAATTACCACGCAGGTTTAACGATGTAGATAAAAAACAAAACGTAAACAAATCCCTAGCCGCCGAAGTTCAAGTACATTTCTAAGAACCTTCGCAGGGAGGCTAAACGTACACTATCTGGACACCGATAAAAATTTACATTTCAAGCTAGACAAATATAAAAACTTTACTACAAACATTAAACGTTTACTGCTCTACTCTTTAATTAGAAGTTTGATAAACTTGAAAAGAGATGAAAGTGCTATTGATACCGGTTAAAAAAGGAGCTCGAACTAAACAATGGTCTCATTCAAACGCATCGTGCGCGAGAAATATTTCAAAACCACTCACCATGCAACTCTGCATCTGATTCTGTATGGACCAAAACGGTTCACTTTCAAACACTGTGACACTAATAGTACACTAATCTGAAATCAATGTCCAATATAGTATATTAAGTAAAACACGAACAACAATATGGACCCTTGAGGGACACCCAGGAATTTAAATTCGATTTTCGTTACGACGCGTGCGCTCGGTCAATGAGCGCGTGTCGCTGAATAGCTGCCGCTTTCGACTAAAATCAACGATCGACTGCGCTGCGCCTGCGCCGCCGGTGGCGTCTCGACTGTTTACTATAGCCCCATGTGCAACGAAATCGAACGCTTTCTTTAAATCGACTCTATTTGAACCTGTTATGAACGCTTTTCCTTTGCGTTTTATTGAAATAGCTTTAACGTTAGAAATTGTAACTCTATATGGTTATTGATAAGGTTTAAAGTGATCTGTAGAGGTTTGTTACCCTTATCTGTGTTAGTAAGTTGGACACATGTATTTGTCATCTGTCTGTATGAATGAAAAATAAACTCCATGCGTAGAGCTTTCTGTTAACCGCGTTTATACTTTATTTATAGGGTGTTCCATGCACATAATAGTAATAGGTAATTTTAGTTACTCGTAGATTTTAATCGGTTTTTTGCATTTTGGTTTATTTCTGTTTAATGCCTTTACAACTTTACGGATCTACATGCAATTTCTTACGTTGATATGTAAATAGCTATAGTAAACAAGCAGACTTAATATTCACTTCAAGTGTAAGAACATTTTAAAAGCTTTCACTTTATTTAATGAAGTCTGTCTTTATACATGACTCTATCACACATCTTAACATACATTGCTTGATTTGACCGCCGACTTGACTTGTTTTGAAACTTGGGCACGCGCCTGAGTATTAAGAATTCTATTTTGGCGAACTTAATACTCTAATATTGATAATTTCACTTTTGAAGTAACCATACGTCTCAATACAACACGAAAAATAGATACTTCTAGCCAAACTGATATTTGCAGAATCATTTTCTACTACAAGTCTATATTTACTATAAAGTTTACAAGTAGCTAAAGAAACAAAAGGTTGAAGGTTTATCCATGTTTAACTGAACTAAGATGAAACTGGAAATTCCCAAACCGAACACAAGAAGATCAGGCGAGAAAATCTCAAGTCGATAAACTTAGTTGACCCTAAGCTGATAAATAATTTACAGGGAAGTCTTTTGCTGCGTCCAGATTTACTTTACAAGTAACGGGTACTATGAAAAGTAGTAGAGAATCAGCATCCGTTTAATATATTCGTTTAGGAAGGCCTGTGCCCAGCAGTGGACATCAAGAGGATGATTATGATTATACAAGTTGCATTAAATATACCTTTAGTGATCTTCTATGTATGTTTTGACTGTCTGTAGCTTTTATTATATTTGCAGAAGAATATTTTATTGGTTTAGTCATTATTTTCCGAGTGTATCAAAAATTTTATGTAATATTCTGCTAAAATAACATTGAAATAAAAATATGTTTCAAATGACTTTAAACGCTATTTTCTTCGTTTGTTGTAGTAAGATTGGTTTCGCACTTTCATCTCCATCCATTAAAATAATTCAGTGTTCCTCTAATGACTTCATTTATCTTAAAAGAATTTTTAATAGTATTCAGAACATCAGGTAAACATACCCCTTACTTTATTTTAAGTTATGATAATATTAATGGATAAACCATTGCTTCTGAGACATTCTGTATAGTAACCTTAATTAATGTTTTGAGCCGCTGTTATGTTAGTCCTTGCCGGCTTTTTAACTATCTGTTCTGTCTCGTGTTACAACTATGATTCATGACTATTTGCTTTGGGTCCTTCACTTCATGATGTTTTTATGTTTATGATGCTTCTGGGAATTCAGTGATAATTACGTACTTGATTTTACTTAAACTAATCCTTAGTTTGGTTGGTTTCTTTTATTTGTTTGTGACTTTGTTTGTCTATTATGTTATATTTACTCCTTGCTAGATTTTTCCTATACGTCTTTATCTTAGGTACTCTGGACCTCCCTTCTTGTAATTCTCTGGATAGTCATTATCAAATTTTACTCAAGATCCTCTCTGGAGTAAAAGAAATGCTTCAAACGTTTGAAAAAGGTCACTATAGTGACATTTTTATGTCTTTCCAAAGAAGGTTAATTTGTGGAAACTATCAATTTGATCAAATGAGTATCGAAGGCACTCTGGACCTACTCCATCAATACTCTGGCTGGATATATTTTATCAGATTTCACAAGTCGTTTCCTGAAGGAAAACCAAAATGTATAAAAATTTGTAGAAAGCTTATATAACTGAGCCATTGAAAAATGCCCACTCAGATCATTTTTGCGCCCCTCCAAGGTCTGCGCCCTGTGCTTGGGCTGTGTGGGCACCGCTGGCTTCGTCCTATTTACAGCACTGATAAAAATATCATGTTTACCTGTTTTTACTTCCTTGGTTATTTTTATGTCATTATCACTCATGGGCTAAAGTTAGAAAGGGATGAATGGTTTATTAGAAAAGTTGTTTACCACTATTCAAATAGCATTCATGTTAAAATTAGCTGCCATGAGCCGATATGTGGGTCGAACTTGTGGTAAATCCAATGATTTTAAAACAAAAATATCTTTATGTTTATTTATAGCTTTTGCTTCTAGTGATTTGAGATGGCTTGGCTCAATATCAATAATAATGAGGTAAAGTTTGTGGGTTTGATCGTGGTTATCTTTAGAACTACCAAACCTATTTTAAAAATCCTTTCACTGTTCTAATACGGACATTTTCCAGATGGACTAAGCTAAAGTTATTTTTAGCTTGGTAAAATACATTTCTTCAGAAAAGTTCTGTTCTGGCAATTTCAAATTTCTGTAGTACAGTATGAAACATCAATTTAAGATGAAATCTACAATTAGACCATGAGAAATATATTTCTGTATATTTCTTCGTGCAACAAAGAGTATTTGAATTAAATTGAAGACCCAGAGAAAAGTATAAAAGTACACACTTGATAATGAAATCAAATGTAACTTTATTTCAGACCTAGTCCATCCAGTTTTGTTAGCAATAGTGATTAGGTTATATAAGTTAGTATTGTTAATTTTCTTGGAATGCATATATTTATTTACTTTTTTTTTCAACCTCGCTGTCCCACCCAGTCTGGTGGCGATCATTATCAGAATACTGAATTCACTACCGTAATAATTGTTAAAAATATACAAAATTGTTTATGGCTCTGCATATTCTGTATGTAAGGTTGTCTATACTGGGATCGTCCCTTGTCTGTGATCCACAAGCAATGTCTGTGTAGCTCGTATATATTTTGATTAATAAAGTGTTTGTGCAGAATTACGTCTCATCATCATCATCAGGTTAGTTGTCTCCACTGCAGGAGCACAACCCTCTCTCATCCGCCGGAGACAGACGGAGGACTTGGGCCACACTCTCCGCGCTGGCCAGACGGGTTGGGGAGGCCTGATTGATGTTTTATAATGTATTCCCTTAGTCGCCTTATACGACATCCACGGGAAGAGTTAGAATTACGTCTAATTACTGTTATTTTCAAAATTATCTTGCAACGAATTCTATCATTTGGGTAATGGTTTGTAAGTTCCCATTAGTCTTGATTTATCATTGAGTCTTGGTCCAGATGTGAACTTTATAGAGCGTCGTTGTTGAATACATATTCTTTTATTTCAGAAATATAATGGACAGTTACGTCAATAGACGGCATACCGGTGGCTCCTACCGCACATGATGGATGACACTGACATTTAAATGTCGGATGATAGTGTAGGTCTATGTTAGGAAAACCATTAAAATCACTGATCACCAGCGATCGGAGTAGGCAGAACGATTTCCGGGCAATGACCTCAAACGTACATTTTAATGTGGACAAGCGTTCTATTGCGGTCCATTATGCTCTCTATCCAATGCTATCAAAAATTGGGTATTTCACCCCGCTTGCTACAGGTACAAGTTCTGTGTCACTTTAGAAGGTCAAGGTAGAGGCAGACAAAAATTGTATATAAAAAAAAAAATATCGAAATGCCCTCAAAAAATGGAGTGTCAAAATGACGAAGGACATCCGTGCTACTCACGGCATGTCCATACTATGACAGCATGGTGTGTACATGTTAAATATGGTTGTTGTACAAATCGTTGCAGGTTGATATTTGTCGGATTTGATGTTGTGTGGTTGCCCACCCCCCCTTATAATTTTACTGAACTTTGATCACAATGAAATAAATAACTATTATAAGTATATGACTCGAGGATAAATTTTATAATTGATTGTGGTTAGGTGTTTAAATAGGTAGGTATGACATCACCTGTAAAAATAAAATCATTTAAACGTCAAAAGGTAAATCTATTACAGAGGAGCAGGATGAGTCATTATACGAAATCATTTACTTACTAATAAGCAGGCAACAATCCGCCTGCCAAGCGTGGCGCTTATGACAAATACCCCAATGGACAGCCTACCAAAGGTGGCATTCATTGGGGAAACTTATGTTCAGCAGCAACTTATCATCATCATGTCAGCCCTTAGACGTCCTCTGATGGACATAGGCCTTCCCCAATGAACGCCATCACACCCGGCCCTCCGCATCCAGCCGCTACCGGCCACCTTCTTCAGGTCGTCGATCCACCCTGCGAGTGCTGTTCCGCGGTCTCCACTACACAACTCGTCTGCCCCAACGGCCGTCAGTTCTGTGGCCCACTCACTTCCACTTCAGCTTTGCTAATCCTTTCGACCTACTTCAATAAAATATTGCACTGTAGTATATGGGCATTTCTTTCCAAGGGATTATATATATTTTTTTATTGAAAGAACTTTATCGCAATGCCAGTATGTCGCTCTATAGACTACACAGAAATTCCACTTAGCCTCTAACGGTTACTAATTTATATAGTATCTTGGCTCGTTCCAACAATGGACAGGCTAACTCATCGCAGGGTGTTACACCCTCAACAGAGGGTAGTGGCCTGCCGGATCGCGAGGGCCTACGCGACGACCTCGCATGCGGCGACATGCGTCCTCGCCTGCACCCCGCTGCAGGGTTGGCAATGCACTTATAGCCTTTAAGTTCTTTAAGTTCTCTAAGTTCTCTAAGTTCTCTAAGTTCTCTAAGTTCTCTAAGTTCTCTAAGTTCTCTAAGTTCTCTAAGTTCTCTAAGTTCTCTAAGTTCTCTAAGTTCTCTAAGTTCTCTAAGTTCTCTAAGTTCTCTAAGTTCTCTTTAAGCTCTTTAAGCTCTTTGAGTTCTTTGAGTTCTTTGAGTTCTTTGAGCTCTTTAAGCTCTTTAAGCTCGTTGAGTTCTTTGAGTTCTTTGAGGTCTTTGAGTTCTATGAGTTCTATGAGTTCTATGAGTTCTATGAGTTCTATGAAATCTTTGAGTTCTTTAAGTTCTTAAATTTCTTTAAGTGCTTTAAGTTCTTTAAGTCCTTTATTTACATTGAATAGGTACGTACAGTTACCTTAGCACTGTTGCATGCAGCAATACAAATGTTCCCAGCCTAGATTGGCTGTCTGCCCGTTTACCGTTGGCTTCGAAACTAAAAAAGCATCTGTTTATTAACATAATCCATTTTAGATTCCGGATTGAATGAACTCCAGTTTCTATAAAAGTCGGACTATATCCGTCTCAGATATAATGCAAATCCACAACAAATGTAGAAGGCATGTTTACATTGAAGGAACCGTGGGATCTGAGTCACGTATAGGTACAGTAGAGGCACTTGAGAGAATGACTTGTCGCTTGAAACAATTTGCATCCAAAAGCAACAATTAGGGATTGAATAACCCGAAAATAACAAGTGTCATCATATGCGACTAAGAGGTAGCACCAGGGACGCAGCGTTCTCATGTGTATCATTAGTGCGATTTTAGACCAAGAGGTGGCGCTTTAGCGGTTATGCTATAGATATTTTCTTTCATTATCTCGTTTACTGAAAAAAAAACTTTACTTGTAAAATATATTTTTAACCGTGATCAGCAATATTAAAGCCGTCACAGACTTGGGCTATAGTGTAAAGATGTATATTATAGCAAGACATCCTACTAATATTATAAATGCGAAAGTTTGGATAATTGGATGTTTGGATGTTTGTTACTCAATCACGCTTCAACCACTGGACGGATCGTGTTGAAACTTGGCATACATATAGGTTAGGTCTTGGAATAGGACATTGGATAGTTTTCATCATAGAAAAATATACCTTTCCTACGGAAAATACATAGTAATTTGTGAAAATACTTAATAAGTTGTCCACGCAGACGTAGTCGCGGGCAACAGCTAGTATTTCAATACATCTTGCCATAAGACCCTTCAAAAGCCTACACACTTCACCGATGATGTATATTTTTACATCTTACATCTTTATATGGAAAATGTCTTGCTATAATATATCTTTACATTATTGCTGAAGTCTGTGACGGCGCTTAACTCCATACGAGTGCACCAATATCCTGTTCCCTTGCACCAACTATCTTATCTTATCTTTTAATAGGGGGCCAGGTGTACCCGGGGACACCTCGACCCTGTGGGATCTTTTGTGTCAGCCCCTTTGTCTATGCTATGCTTCCGTCCCCCACAGTTCGCTACATAAAATCTATTATGCAGCTAAGGGGCAGAAGCCTGTCCTTGGGTTCTGGATAGGCCACACCCAGGACACTCATTCGTCTTGCTGCTAGTGCATTGCATTCACACAGCAGGTTGCACCAGGTGGATCTTTAGCTAACACACAGCAGCCACGACAAAAAGCCACATAGTTGACCAAAACTCTTTCATTATTGCCTCTGCCAGTCACCGCTGTCTTGAATTCTCCATACACAGTTGACTTACCTCCTAACTATACTGTAACATTGATGCGTAGAGAGTAAACGAGTCTCACAAACAGTGCCTTATTTGTAGTTATTAGGGCAAAAAGCTCTTTCCTTCCTGTTTGCTGCTCGCCATAACTCTCCATACAGGTTCACTATGAACCAGCCTCTCTTGAAGTATTACCTCCATCACCATAGGTCATTGATTCGATTCCCATTAGGGACAGACAAGTTGTCAAATGCAAAATCCACTTACGGTAAACACAGACGGACTGCGTCTGAACTGCTAGCCAGCTGCAAAATGGCAGATTGGATGCAGTTCTCTTGCGGTTGGCATAACTGTATCAAAACTGCAAATCTACTGCCAGCTAGGGAACGTACCCAAACTACGTGAGCCGTTCAGGGGGGAAGGGGTGTAACACAGTGTGATTGATAACATCAAAGTACTAAAATAAAGGAAAGAGGGGAGTGAGTGAGAAAATGTTCTTTGACTTGCCCAAGGATTGCGCATATCTGATCGAAATAAATAAAGATAGCCTTTATTTGATAGCATCTATAACATTTTACATTAATACATACTTATATTCATTTAAATTATTTTCCATTTCCATAAGTATATGTACTTGTATTTCTATCTGCCCTTTTCGGAGAAAAGGCTTCCCCCAGTTTCTCCCACTCCTGCCTGTTCTGTGTTATTCTGGTCCACGTTACGCCTTCCTCATTTACGATGTCATCTATCCACCGTTTCTTTGGTCTTCCCTTTGTCCTATGGTCTCCTTTGGGATACCATTCTGCTGTTCTCTTTGTCCATCTATCGTCTTGCGTTCTCATTACATCCTGATCAATAAGCCGATATATGCAACTGTACTTTCTGACGGGTCATGTGTAATATCCTGATAAGTATTAGAAGCAAGCCCCCCTTCTGCAGATGTTCGCAGAGACGCCACGTTAATAAAAGTTCAATAGAAAAAAAAGTCAAATAAAATCATCTTATTTCAGTTATAACATAAAGCGATACAGCGACCTATAATTTGCACTGAGTGTTTCGGAAATACCAAACGAGAGTTAAAGGTTTCGGGAATTCCCAGCATTGAAAACTAACTACCAATCGATCTTGCTAGTAGGTTAGCAACTATAGATAAATCAGTATGATTGATTATTTAAAACCACAATATCATAATTTCGACGGCCTCCGTGGCGGAACGGGTAGTACTCGGACTGCCACGCCGGAGGTTGCGGGTTCGAATCCCGCTAGGGGCAAATGTTCGTATGATGAATATGAATGTTTGTACGTCTTGGATGTTTATATATTTATTTAAGTATGTTTATCCGTTATCTAGCAACCATAACACAGGCTCCGCCTAATTTGGGACTGGATAATTGGTGTGAATGTCTGACATACTCGTATTATTATTACTGGATATATTTCGTAAGAATTATTAATTGAACCAATAAAATACTTATTTATGATATTTTTTATTTATTGATATATTTGACAAGATGTGAATTAGGAATAGGAGTGACATAGAACATCAATGTAGAAAAACATATTTAAAATATACTATGGACTATAAATAGCCAGTATCAATTATTCCAACACATAACGTATTAAATGTAGTTTGTTGTGTAGTTGAGTTGAAGTCGAGCGCCAGGAGGTTGTAGGTTCGAGGTTGTAGGTTCCAGTATAGGTCCGACAGCTTTGTGCAGGGTATAAAACTTATACGTACTAAGCCGTGTGGTTCTCGGCTTAGAATAGGGCCACCCCATTACTTCCCGTGGGTGTCGTCAAGGCGACTAAGGTATTGCACCAGGGATGGGCAGCAGCTTCTCCTGTGTATATTAAGATCATTACTGCGATCACCAATCCGTCTGCCAAGCGTGGTGGTTATGGCAAATCTCCTAATGGAAAGCCCACCAAAAGAGGCATTCTATTGGGGAGGCTTATGTTCAGCAGTGGACGCCCAAGTAGCATTTTACTCCATTTAAGAGTACACATTTAGTTCCAATGTGAACTTAAAGCATTATTACAGTTCACTCGTGATGTATAAGCTGCATTATTGCGATTAACACCACCTATACCTGTCTAAGGGACTTATAGGAGTGTAGAGTTATACTTTTATACGGTTGTTGGTGTTATAATACTCTAACAACTGTCCTTTAGTCAGCCGTCTGACTAAGAGCCGTATAGGAGGGTAGAGATACGGCAATCGCTGTTTAACGGTCTACTTGTACGATGTTATACAGCTAGCATATTAATAGAACACACGTGGTCATTTATACAGCCAAAGGCTGTTATGTTTACTTGTTTTAGACTGTTACACAGCTAGTAGCTGTAGTAGGAGTTGTTTGTGGTCGGTCAAGTTGACGTGTATTGTGTTTATTACGTCGCGTGCAAAAATTTGTGAAAATGAATAAAAAATCTTGGAAAATAAGAGCGAGAACCGGTGGAATAAGAAGAAAAATTGCAAAAGAATATTCGCAAATTCGTCCCTCTTTATCTAGTTTGTTTACATTCTTTTAAATACCTCCTTGAACAACGTAGTGTCTTTGTAAGTGTAAATACTCTGACACCAAACTGTGTGGCTCACACGAAAACAAAAAGTGTTTTTTGTTAGTTTGTTACAAAATTTGTACTTTAGGTATTCATACTTGACTTAGTACCTGGGCTAGGCGATTTAACGGACAATAATTATTATTGCGGATCTCTAAAATTTCAGTATATGAAAGAATAAAACGATGATCACAATTGACCTGAATTACATCTTAAAGCTGTACATAAGTTCACATTAGAATACATTTATAGACATTGGTTCTGTAGTGGTACAAATGTGGGACTTTATATAGCCAACAGCATTCTAACAGAACACATGTGAACCTATATACGCTCTAGCCGTATTTCATTTCCACCATTTTGTTCACGTAACCTAAAATATTTACCATATAAATCTCCAAAATTATCATGCAGATTTATCACAAAATACGCAGATAGAGCGAATGAGTTTTGGTTTCATGTTTTAATTAATTACCGTAGTATAATTATAATGCCAATATAATATCAAAAACTGAAAATTGTAGATTTCCTCTCAGCCAGTTTTAAATATTTTAAAATGAATATCGCGTTTTTACAGAGGCGCGTGAATATTTTAGCTGTAAATATGTATACATTTCACGATAAAGTTGCATTCCCATGGCATTTAACATTATTAAGTATTTAAAACAGGTATACTTACCGCGTGTTATCATAAATTTTTATCCAATTGATATCCGCCGGAGTTAATGTTTCTGATGGCCGGGCGTACACACAAAACCAAACTAAATGAGGAAAATTAATAAATAAAAGAAATAATTTAGGACACACGTGAACTTTAGGTAGCACTGGAGTACTTTTGTGGGATTTTATAACTGTGAAGGCTGTGTATTTAGCCACTTGTTACTCTTTATTACGCTCATGGACGTTGTATGGTTCACATGTGTCCCATATAGCGCCGTAAGTCAGCCTTTAAGCCCGATGTTACTACTTAAACTGCTAATATAACGCTAATGTACAGCCATAGTGAACTTAAGGCTGTCTAATTTGTGTCCAAACTGGTTCTATAAGAGCTGTATAGCAAGCTATACAGCTCTTATACAGCTGACTTACACAGCTTGTGGAGTACATGTGAACCACTATACATCTTATATAGAACCCCGAATGCCACTTGGGCGTATATAGGCTGATGATGTACCTAACTTATACTATTTGTGCCCGGGGCTTCGCTCGCGTGGACTACAGTTTTTTTTAAATACAGTTGAAATTTACTTAGTCATCCTTTCCCCTCCTCTCTCTCCCCCTCCTCTTCCCCATTCCTCCCGCTCCCGCTCACTTCCACCCCCCTCCTCACTCATCGTAATCTGAATTCCAACGTGTGAATGTGTACATCGATATCGTGCATGACCAGGTGGTCTTTTACCTTCGGCCTGAGTCTGAGGACTCTCCTCCGTGTTGCTCTGAGTTTGCTAGTGAAAGAGGGGCCGATAATCGCAAGAAAGTATTTGACTCAGTTCTTTGAACTTGCAGAGTCAAGTACTTACGCCGTTATAAAGTGTTCCGGTGTGGAGACAAACACACATTTGTTATTCAATTGACTGTTGACATTGTTTCCAAGACACAGCACTTAAAAAGAATTCGTTTGGCATTTGGAGGTAACAATCTTACGGGAGCGTTAATATAACACGCGGTTCCATTTTGACTTAGGTCACAGAATCCTACTAATATTATAAACGCGAAAGTTTGTAAGTATGGATGGATGTTTGTTACTCTTTCACGTAAATACTACTGAATGGATTTTAATGAAACTTTACAATAATATAGCTTATACATCAGAATAACATATAGGCTACAATTTATAAAGATATTGTGTGAATTGTCCAAAATATCAAGTAAGTAGGAAAAAATCTACCATCTGCGTGCTATTCGGCGTGCGCTGCCAAAACCGCTAGAGTTACACATATGTAATGTATGATGGAAATGTTTATCTTAAATAGTCCTACAAAAAAGCCCGCCACAGTATATATCTATAACTTATGTGTAAGCCATTATAGCCAAAATAGTGAACCATCGTGATGAAACTTGGCACACATATAAGTTAGGTTCTGGAACAGGACATAGAATAGTTTTTATCCCGAAAAAAACATCGCATTTCTACGGGAAATACATAATAATTTGTGATGTTAGGTTGTCCACGCGGACGAAGTCGCGGGCAAGAGCTAGTAAGTAATAACACAAGAAGCCGCACTTCCTAAGAAAGTTTGTTCAATGTCTCAGAAACGTACCTACAAAATTCAATACAAGCCAAATCAAATCTTACGCGCATGAAAATAAAACTGACGGAAGAGATGATGTCGCTTCGTCACTTCGTAGTAATATTTAGTACTAGCTGTGCCCGAGGCTCCGCTTGCGTGGGCTACTCACTCTCAATCCGACTTCGACTACAACTCCGACCCCGACTCTAAAGCCCACGCCCACGCCCATGCCCATGCCCATGCCCATGCCCATGCCCATGCCCACGCCCACGCCCACGCCCACGCCCACGCCCACTACAGCTCCATATGTAGTCCTAAAGTCCTAACTCATTGCAATAGGAATTGCACCGACATTAAAATGATACTGAAGTTATATCAACGATCTCTATGTACTACTAGATGGAGCGTTCCAAACAATCGCTGTGTTCCACGCAAGTAGCCACAACTCTTTCACATTCACAATGAAACTTGTGCAGTTAGTACGCAGAACATTTAATTATTACTAAATACTGACGCTACGGGTAAATAATGTCAATATTTAGAAAATAATTAAATGTTCTGAGTAGTAACTGCACAAGTTTCAAAGTGAATGTGAAAGAGTTGTGGCTACTTGCGTGGAACACAGCGATTGTTTGGAACGCTCCATCTATATTGTAGTCGTTATGCGCGCTCCGATCCGCGGACTCCACGCCACAATTCATGCACCCAAATAACCCCGTTTGGTTTTTTGCAAAAGATTCATCGATTTCGCTAAACCTGCAGTCAAAGTCAAAATCATTTATTGCATATGAGTACACTTGGTACATTTATTTAGTCATTTTTTTTATCGACTACCGCTTCCTAGGTGTTAGCGCTGTGAAGAAGAAACGGCGCAACAAACTTCACGCAACACATCTTTTAAAAATCAAGTTTGCATACAATTAATAAAGATTTTGCGAAGCTGAATTAACATTAGTACCAGGCATCTTGGTCATTCAAATAATCGTTTATTTTATAATAGACTTTCTTACTAAGTTATTTTTTAATGTGAATCTTAAACTTTCTGTCCGTCATATTTAAGATTTCCTCTGGTAGTTTGTTGTAGAAGCGTATACGTTAGTAACCCACCCCGATTTTGTGATCCTGGTTTGGTTCAAACATCCAAAATCCAGGTAAAGAAACGTATGGGAATCCACATACATACGAGTGAACGACATTTCTTTGTATACGTGATATTTCTAAAACTACTGGATTAAGAAGCTGTTAGATAAGTCTATCTATTTTTATGCATTTAAATATTTTCGTTTTTAAATATTTGTTTATCTAAAAAATTAGATTTAAGCTTAGCATGTCTATACACAGAAAATATTCGCAAACAACGATCTCTATGTACTACTAGATGGAGCGTTCCAAACAATCGCTCTGTTCCACGCAAGGAGCCGCAACTCGGTTACATTCACAATGAAACTTGTGCAGTTACTAAGCAGAACATTTAATTATTACTAAATATTGACGCTACGGGTAAATAGCGTCAATATTTAGTAAAATAATTATAAGTAAGTTAAACTATCCTTACCATTTCCCATCACTGCTCATAAATACATACAAAAAAATTACGCCTCCATACCTTCCGTATTAGCACAGAGTAGTTAAAAGTTAAATATTAAATATCAAAGTCGCCGTCTTTATTGCTTTGCCTGACTTAATTGAGCATGCTGTTTGTCGGTCCGACTCCAAGCGGGTGCTTTTTGCGAAAACTGCATTTTTAATGTGTGAGAGGCAATAAAAAAAGGTAATTTGTAAATTACCTAAGCGCGTAAGCGGTAAAAGTTGTAAACAGTTTTGGTAAGGGTTCAGTTATCCCCCATCCCCCCGCCCCCTCATCGCTCTTACTGCTGTAAGGTTGGCTGTAAGAGATCTCTTTTAGCTGCATTTAGTTTTAAAATGAGCTAAAACAACAAAAATATTTTTTTTTTATTTATTTTATTTTATTTATTAGGTACTCAAACAACTCACAATAATTACAACATAGATACATTAGGTTAAAGCATTTGAGATATATTGTGACTCAATTACATGAGTACACAGCTAAGTTAAACAAAAAATATAATTTAAAAAAACACATTAAATAGATGATTTAAACATATAGGCAAACTTAAACTTGAAATCAAAATTTTACAGGTATATATATACGAGTACTCGTAAGCACTACTACTAGAATATATAAATAAATAAATAAATAATAATTTTATTTATTTCTTCTCACAAGGTAAATACATACAATAGTAATCATTATGCTAGACTTAACAATAGATCAAAGGACAGCATTTGCCTTGTGAGAGGCTGGTGTCTGAACTAGGCAAGTGCCTGTTTTACAGATCACCAGATACCTATATAAAGAAAAAACTAAGATAAACTGAAGGTATTCTAACTATTATGATTAGGAAAAGAATATAGGATTGCCTGAACTGATCTTTTGTAAGTTGTTAATATAGAAAGAAAGAAATCATGTATTTGCACTTAAATTGCTACAAATGCCAGATGTTAAAATTAGCGTAAAGTAACACCAATTCAGCCATTATCAATAGCATGCAAATTTATACAATTATTAACTCGTTATATTCACGACACATGCGGGTTATGGGATTACAGAAGGAAGTATTGCTCAAATAGACATGTAAGGAGAAGGGTTTGGCATTACGAGCTCGGTAATAGATATTAATGCTAAGTGAGGACAGGAGCGAGGGAGAGTCGATTGTGGAGTGAAGTATATTGTGAAGGCAGATTAACCTGAGAAGTGTGGTTTAAAAGAAGATGTAGTAACGAAGGTAGAGAAGGGTATGTTGATGGTTTGGATATTTAGAGTGTATGAGTGAAAGAAGAGTGACAAAAGTAATATACAGTGCGAATGTGGAAGGAACTACAGCTAGAGGTCGTCCTAGGAGGACATTCAAAGATCAAATTAGTAACGTCCTCAAAAAAGCTGAGGTCCGCAGTGAGAAGAATAAAAGGAGGTGCATGAAAAGGTTGATGAATGTGAGTGAGGCTAGTGAGGTGTGTCAGGATCGCGCAAAGTGGCGATCCATCGTCTCTGCCTACCCCTCTGGGACCAAGGCGTGAGCATTACATATGTAGATTAACCTATGCTGCTTACGACGAGCCTCAAGCAAGGGGACTATTTATGCCGTCTTTGTGTATAGTTAGTGAGGAAAAACTAAAGACAACACTCCACCAAAGAATCACTCACCTCCCTCTACCAGCTTAACGTCACCCGGAAAATAGAGCATAGCTTGACGCTATAAGTTAGAAAGAGAATCACTTATGTTCTTAACCCTCTCTCGATCGAATATGTTCGCACGCACGCTGGGTGCATAACCCTGTGGCCCTACCATAATCTACTCACACACTCAAACGTGTACAGACAGGCTGGTGCACTTGTAATAATAGCAGGTGATTAAATCTGTTCTCGTATGTGGAGTGCCGAGGGGGTGCTGAAAATCGAAACTATTTCAAACTTCACAGTTCGTAAGAAAGGTCGAAGAATAGTTAAAAAACAACAAAGTGAAGTTTCCGCAAATACGTTACACGATACGATATCTGCGTACTTACTAGATGGAGCGAAACAAACGATCGCTCTGTTCCACGCAACTGCGGCTTCGGGAGCAGCAGCCCGTTCACATTCACTTTGACACTTGTGCAGTTACTACGCAAAACATTTAATTATTTACTCAATATTGACGCTATTTACCCGTAGCATAAATATAAAGTAAATAATTAAATGTTCTGCGTTGTAACTGCAGAAGTGTTAAAGTTAATGTGAACGAGTTGCGGCTCCCGGAGCCGCAGTTGCGTGGAACAGAGCGACCGTTTGGTTCGCTGCATCTAGTAAGTACATAGAGATCGTTGGTTACACGTTTCACGATTTAAAAAAAATGCTTTATGAATTACTTATTTAAATAAAAATTATCGGTTGAATAGCCGAGCCGGGAACAAACCAATGAAGAAACTAATTCACTTCCAGACGGTTGAGAAACCGTCATCTTAGGTAGCTACAAAATTTTGCCGCTAGGGCAAAAAATATTATCTAAAACATTCCAAAGGGATCCTGGTAGGGTCATCAGAGCTGGCACTAAACCATAGAAGATAACGTGGCATTTTAAAAGGTTTGTCCTTTAAAATTAAAAAAAAGTACGGCTTAATAAGAGATAATGTCATAGGCCATGATAACTTTTTACTCGACTCCAAGATGATAATAGTTTAAACTACTTTATGTATTTATAGATTCTACGTTAAATCAAAGACAATATATTCCTAGGTGCATAACGTTGGATCGTGCAAAGTGGCGATGCATCGTCTCTGCCTACCCCTCTGGGACCAGGGCGTGAATATTATGTATGTATGTATGTATATAACTTTGTTTACAAAATTTCCATGTGATTTTAAAGACTTTGCTGTATTTTAATTATGTTTATAAATATAAATCTGGAAGTGAATTAGTTTCTTCATTGGTTTGTTCCCGGCTCGGCTATTCAACCGATAATTTTTATTTAAATAAGTAATTCATAAAGCATTTTTTTTAAATCAGTCTCTAAAAAAATAAATTTGTCCGTGTGGTTCCCGGCTTAGAATACATTACACTAAGACCATTACTGCAATCACCAATCCGCCTGCCAAGCGTGGTGATTATGGCAAATCCCCCAATGGACAGCCTTCATTCTTCTATTCCGGCTGATGATGTTTGTTTTTCTTATCGTTTTTAATTAAAAATATATCATTCAGTCAGACTGATCTACAACGTTGTCTGTCCCTGGTAGGACTGGAACCCACGACCTCTAGAGCTCGAGTCGAAAGATCAAGCAACTACACCAGCAGTCAACTTTAGTACCCTTCTTTCAATAAATATATCTGAATTTATACCTATAGGGTGTACACAAGACATACTTAACTCCCAAAAGTGTAATTCCTTACTTCCTGTCTTAGACCCTGCCTTTCCCACAAGAATCACCCATACGGAACTCTGTCTCAAAACACAGGGTTCTCCTGTCGAAACTGTAATTTATTATGTTCTTTATGACATTGCAATAAGGTTGAATATATTATAAGCAGGTTTACTGCAATTTAGAAGTAAAAGTGGCGATGTTTCAATTGACCGATTTTTGGACACCTGTCTGGTGAATGTAGTAAATATAAATCATCTATCTATAGATATAAGAAAAATTAGAACTTTGCGTGTCTGTATGTTGAATATTTTATAATGTCAGCCCCTAAACGTCCACTGCTGGACATAGGCCTTTCCCAATGAACGCCACCAGATCCGGTCTTCCGCCCTTCGCATCCAGACGCTCACGGCCACGTTCTACAGCCCCCCAAAACTCGTCTGCCTCAACGGCCGTCGGTAATGCGACAGACGTGGCCCACCCACTGCCACTTCAGCTTGCCAATCCTTTTGTTAATGTCGGTCCCTTTGTTCTATGTCGGATCTCTTCATTACCAATCATATCCTTCTAAGAAACCCCGAGAATACTACTTGAATGAATACTTTGCAATTTTTTTTTGAAAGATAGAAAGAAAGAAAAAATATTTATTCATCAACACAACATATTTAACAATATATACACATTCATTGTCATTATTATACAAATTATTAATTAAATTACATAAAATTATTAATCATCATCAGGTTATTTTTGTCTCCACTGCAGAAGCACAACCCTCTCTCATCTGCCGGAGACAGACGGAGGATTTGGCCTACACTCCCCGCGCTGGCCAGACGGGTTGGGGAGGCCTGATTGATGTTTTATAATGTATTCCCTCAGTCGCCTTGTACGACATCCACGGGAAGAGTTGGAGTGGTCCTATTCTACTCTACCGGAAACCACGCGGCAAATAAAATTATTACATTTTGTTAAAATTAAGGGATGGAAGATGCTGTGCAAGTGAGAGGTCCCCAACTCAGCGAAGTGCTGCACCCGGAAGGTGCAGCGCTGGTTTTCTGCTGGGGCCTGGGCTGGAGTGTCACAGAGTGTTGTGTAGAAGTGTGGGATGTATGTGAATTTTTGTTAAAATGGAGGATAAGTCATAGAATGCATAATTTTTTCTTTTTATATTTCGTATAATTGTCTGTTTGTTTCAAATAAATATCATATTGACATTGAAGTTTAATCATATAGTTAAATAATAATTTTTAGTTTTCTAAACTCATATTATGCTTGGCGGAATTCTGATTGCAATGAATTAGGACTACATTTGGAGGGTGGGTAAGAGGGAGGGGAACCGGGAGAGGCAAGGGGAAAGGGAAACAATAATTCTGTAGTTCACGAGAGCAGAGCCGCGGGCGCAAGTAGTTTATAATTAAAATAATAACCAGAATAGAATTTCAAATTCAAGGGTGCCATTACAAAAACTTTCTTAGTTTGGACTTGCCTTCCTCTACGTCTAGCAGAATATAATATTTAAAAAAAAGAAAATAAAAGCAAGAAAATAATATTTAGAAAAAGAAAAAAATAAAAACATCAAAAATTCACGTGCGTAGGCCGGGAATCGAACCCGGATCAACTGCTTGGAAGGCAACTATGCTGACCATTACACCACCAACGCATCTGACAGCACTGATCAAATAAATGATTACTTTCTAACCTACTGTTTTATCATCGCTTGCACTAACTCGTGCGTGCGTGACGTCACGTCATACATTTTATCAGAATAATACGTAGGCAAATCGCTTGAAGCCAGTATTAACTGGCTAGTCAGTATAAAAATTTATCGCTGTCTTGTAATTTTAGGTAAACAAAACAAGATATAACCTACTAATATTATAACCGCGAAAGTTTGTAAGTATGGATGGATGTTTGTTACTCTTTCACGTAAAAACTGCTGAATGGATTTTAATGAAACTTTACCATAATATAGCTTATACATCAGAATAACACATAGGCTGCTAATTTATAAAGAAATTGTGTGAATTGTCCAAAATATCAAGTAAGTAGGAAAAAATCTACTATCTGCGAGCTATTCTGACGTGCGCTGCCAAAACCGCTAGAGTTACACATATGTAATGTATGATGGAAATGTTTATCTTAAATAGTCGTACAAAAAAGCTACTCGAAATACTAATCGTGCGCAGACGAAGTCGCGGGCACCAGCTAGTCTAGTTAATATTTCTGATTATATATTTTTCTTTTTTAGGATTTCGTCAAAACAAATACCATCTAATAGATTATGTACTCCTAGTCTAAAAAGATTTAATTAAATATTCAGTACCGCCATTGGGGTAAACGAGTTCTCGAGTGGAGATCGCGACTGGGCAGGCGTAGTGTGGGCTAGATGGAACGACGTGAGGGGTCGGCTGCCAGTGACGGGATGAGAAGAGCCGAGGATCGGGTTTAGTGGCGCGCCTTGGGAGAGGCCTATGTCCAGCAGTGGACTCTTTCAGGCTGATGATAATGATGATGAAATATCAAGTTTATCAATAACATTATTATCGCCATACTTAAGAATCACTATATTTGATTTTTGCCCTAAAACTTTTATGTCTGGTAAGGACTATTTTGACTAGACATAACCCAAACTCGTCTTAATTATTAAAAACTACAAGAATATCAAGTAAGGCTATCCTCAAACATCGTCGCAGTGTAGCCTGTCTTTCGGTTTTCTACAGGTTACATTTTGGGATGTTTGCCCAGGAACTGCAGAATTTGATTCCCCCTTCTCCGTTCTATCACCGGACTACCAGGCGTGGTGAGGGACTTCATCCTTATGTAGTAGACATACCACGCTCTCGCACGAAGAATTTTGCTTCCTCGTTCATAATGGGAACTGCTAAGGAGTGGAACTCCCTGCCAGCGTATTTCCGGACAAGTACAATTTGGATGTTTTTAAAGGAAGGGTGAATCGGGGTAAGCGCGCTCCACCTCAGGCCTCATTGTTTACCATCAGGTGAGGTTGAAGTCAAGCGTAATCCCGTCAAGAATAAAAAAAAAATGTGGGACGTCGTTGTATTGAAGTCAAAATCTTCTTCTGAACAGTTATATTCAGGACTTTTCTCGGAAGATGACGAGCCAGGAGATCCCCATCTCAAATGACGGTCATGACATGAATCATTTGCCTCGATCGTTATCATTTATCAACATTAATTAGCGTAAGAACGCATTTCTCAGGAATGACGACTTGAAACAAAGGAATGACTGGTTGATCGTCTCGTTGGCCTGGCTTGGTCATTGGACTCGAACGCCAGAGGTCGTGAGTTCGATTCCCACAGGGGACAGACAACTTTTGTACAAGCTGGTCCCCGGTCTGGATGTTATTATTATTATTTTTATTATTTAACTCTTTATTGCACACACAGAGATAAAACAAAAAATAATACATTAAAAGAAACACAAGTACAAAGGGCGAACTTATCTCTGAGAGAGATTACTTCCAGCAGTCCCGCGAGAGAGATAATTGAAATAAGAGAGGCAGACATAGTGTGTACGTAAATAAAAAAAACATACACATATATTTCATTCCAGATTAATAGTCCTATGAAAACCAACGCTATTTACGTCTCGGTAACATATACATGAAAGGGTCACCAGCAGCAAAAACAGGTTTGTATTACCATGTAAACTTTGCAGTCCACTTAGGAACACCATCTATTGTGTATTTTGTTTTCGAGACGCAAATGCGTTTGTTTTCATAGGACTATTAATCTGGAATGAAATATACATACACTAATACATGTTATATTTGTGAATTGTCCTATATCCTTGTTTAATTTCCTTAGCACAGGAAAAAGTCCTGGATTGAGATTGGACAAGTGTATGTATATATCTAAATTTATTTATTATTTATTTAATGGCACACCTACAGTTTTCATATACATAATTTGTATGATTAACTAGTGTCTTACCGTGACTTTGTTCGTGTGGAAAGAACAGGGCCCTGAAGGGAATGTACCTTAAATATTAAAGGTAGCATAGTTTACTCAAAAGAAACATGCCTTTATTTTTAAAGTAAGTAAACCTGCATTTAAATTTTTTGAAAAAAAAAAACGCTTGCACGGCCTGGAATCGAACCGACACAAATGCGATAAAATATCATCTTGTGCTTTTATAGCCCCAATCGATAGTGACTCTATCGATGGGATCATAAGGATCAAATCTGTATAATAAACATTGCATCTTACATTTATGGAAGGTTGTCAAGTGGTCAAATCTAGAACCTTGGGTATTATTAGCAATCAATTAATTAAATCGGCATTCGATTTTGAAATACTAAAAAACATACCATCGAATTGAGAACCTCCTCCTTTTTTGAAGTCGGTTGAAAATACAAGAAATATAGAGGGGATTGTTATCATCATCATCATCATATCAGCCTTTAGACGTCCACTGCTGGGCATAATTGATACTGGCTATTTATAGTCCATAGTATATTTTAAATATGTTTTTCTATTTTGATGTCCTCTGTCACTCCTAAGAAAATTCACATCTTGTCAACTATATCAATAAAAACAAAATAGCATAAATAAGTATTTTATTGGTTCAATTAATAATTCTTACGAAGTATATCCAGGATAGCACAATAGCAGGATATCACAACAATACCTCACATAAACAATAAAATCTTATTATAGTTTGGATGAATTTCTTAGAGACTAATCTATTTTTGTATAATTTAAATACTACGAAGATTACAATTTCTGTTGTAACCTAAATATTTTTATATATTTTTTGATCGCCATGTTCAAGCACGCTTTTACAATGTTGTATGCCCATGTGGCGGGACGAAGCTGAGTTTTACTTATGACATGTTACCCATTTATATTTAACTTGTACCACAACAAGGGTAGCGTATTTGTATCTGCTCTAAGTTCACAATATTCACTTATTTATGCGTACACTTGTACACATCTCACTCACTCACACACACACACACACACACACACACTTATTTTAATTCTCTTTTCCCCTTCATATTATTAATTTTTAAGCCAATGTAATGTACTGTAATGTTAAACCAGGTACTGTAATGTTAATTAGATATGGAGGAGCGTGACCTTCTGACACAGGTGTATTTCACTTAATAGAAGGTCACAACAACATGCACTGTTTGTACCATTTTCGTTGACAAAAATAAACTATTTTTCAAAATAAACTATTTTTTTTCATAAGTAACCCTAAAAAATTACTAGGAGTGTATGCGCATACACCGACAATACCAAACCTAAACAACAACAAGACAAGTATTATTTTGACTTGACAGATCAAACGATTGACTATTCGACTCAGTGGAATAATGAATACGAATCATTTTGAGAAATAAATCTTATAGGAGTACTAGTTTCGGATTAAACAGGTTCACGTGTTTGTTGTGGTCTTAAAATTAGTACCTATCTGTTGTGAATTAAAATTAAAATGTTGTGTCACATTACTGTGTTTCTGAGCTGTAAGTAAGATCAGCTATTTTTATTATTTACTACACCTCATACCATGAAGCAAAATAATTTTTCGTAGCTCATAGTTTCACCTCAAAGTTATTCCCTCATGATTGCCACTAATATATTTACACATGCAAAACTTTAGATGTTCCCTAAAGAATACTTTGTTCAGAACTCATTGTCTTTTTTTTGATGCGGGGAAATGCGTCGCTTACCCACTGCCTCGGGGGGACGAGCGGGTTATATCGGGCTCTATACCGACTAAAACCCTACGGAGGCCATCTTCGGCACAGATCAAGGGCCACCGGGACCACGAAAGGCATACGCTCCCGGTGCCCCTCTCACTCGCCACGCCGGTGCCGCTCGCGCCTTGCGGCCACCTCGGGGGAGATCGAGTGCCCCTGACACCTCTCGGTGCATGCAGCAGCAACGAGGCCACCCCCTTGCTGCCGCCCTCCCCAGGGACGCATGGAAGACGCGCCCCCGATGACCCTCTTTAGTCCGACAGGCAGGGGATACCGTGGCTGCATTCTTCGCCCCAGCACACAGTGCACAGGCTCATTGTCTAGTTTAAGTATTAAGGCCAATAACGTCTGACATTATTACAGCCTTACAATCTCCTCATTGGCTTAGTGTGCAAGTAACCTGCGTCACTATAAACGCTGACACAGTGGCGCAGGTTGCCTGCACTGGCAGTCGGTACGGGTAGTCAGTACTTACAAGTATGGATAACGTCCTAGCTAGTAAATATATGGGAAATGAACATAAAGAAATAGGAAATATTTGCAGTAGCTCAGTTCTTACTTTGTTGCACAGTGCTACACAAAAAAAAAAAAAAAAACAAAAAAAAAAAAAATTTACCGCAGCTTCATATTTATAACGTAGAAACTGGTCGCTCATTGCCATGTATTCATAATGGTCGCGTTAACGCCAGCCATACATGAATGTGAAACAAAATGTAAATAAAAACCAAATGTAAACAAAATAATGTCGACTTAGCCTAGAGTTCTTAATGTCCCAAAAGGTTGAAATAAATGAGTATGAGTATATAGGATTTTTTCAATGGATAAACATAGCAATAGCGCTGTCTTTGGAAACCGCTCTCCTGTTGGTTTGTCAGTCTTCTCTATATTCGACCACCAGTACCGACCCGTACCGGCTTCTTGTACTGGTAGTCAGTACTGGAAACCTATATTGTCTATACACCCTTAGTCAGCTGTCCTGTTCTTTTTTAATACCAATATTAGACCCGATTCTGAAATCACACATAATATCTTGGCTGAGACATATAATATTTGACAGCACTAAAATTAGTTTTGTCTTTGTCTTTATAATACTGTGTGACAGAGATAGCAACAGTTTTAGATCTGGCAAAGGTTATCGTTGTGCTCCAAAGTTTGTGACTTTATTCAAAAATATATATATCTATATTGACACAGTAAGAAATTGCCCAGGTATAGTAACCCTCAACCGTGGCCAGTTCCTGAACTGCGAGAACGATCCCACTATAGACCCTGATGATGGATCCGTCGAGGATCTGCAGTTCACTTGGCTGGGAGCTCTGCAGTACATACATGGTAAGAAGGAGCACGAAATCAGAAGCAAGACGAAATGGCAAACAGTGCTGACTGGTTGGTTTTCTGGTTGATCCTACCAATATTATAAACGCGAAAGTATGTAAGTATGGATGGATGTTTGTTACTCTTTCACGTAAAAACTACTGAATGGATATTAATGAAACTTTACAATAATATAGCTTATACATCAGAATAACACATAGGCTACAATTTATAAAGATATTGTGTGAATTGTCCAAAATATCAAGTAAGTAGGAAAAAATCTACCACCTGCGAGCTATTCTAGCGTGCGCTGCCAAAACCGCTAGAGTTACACATATGTAATGTATGATGGAAATAATAGTCCTACAAAAAAGCTACTCGAAATACTAATCGTGCACAGACGAAGTCGCGGGCACCAGCTAGTCTAGTTCATATTTCTGATTATATATTTTCCTTTTTTAGGATTTCGTCAAAACAAATACCATTTATTAGATTATGTACTCCTAGTCTAAAAAGATTTAATTAATATATTCAGTACTGCCATTGGGGTAAACGAGTTCACGAGTGGAGATTGCGACTGGGCAGGCGTAGTGTGGGCTAGATGGAACGACGTGAGGCAATCGGCTGGCAGTGACGGTATGAGTTACGGAACGGACAGAATAATTTGTGATGTTAAGTTGTCCAAAGTCGCGGGCAACAGTTAGTTTGAAAATATAGGAGTACGATAAAAAATAAATTAAATTATATAGTAACCTTTCGACTCAGTTTACTTAAATTGTACCATACATAAATTAGCTCTGAAGAGCCAAACAGACAAAGAATACATTCATCGCAAAATCTAAATGATTCCTAAGGAATGGCAGCTCTACTCTATGACAATGAATGACGGGGTAGGGGTCACAAAGGAGATGAGGAGGTACTCACAGCTATTGTCGCAGCTCCTTCGACGTCCGGTCCCGTTATTGTCTAGTCAGTGTCAACGGTGGCTAGAGTCACTCACTATAAAACTTTGGAATTCACAATCTTATAATACTGCAGTCCGTAATCGTGTCGTATTCGCTCGCGGCTCGGTGCACTGCGGCGATGAGACGGCGGTCGCCGGAGTACGGGACGGGGGGGTAGTCTGACATTATGGTGGGATCGTAGGTATGGGATGCCCACTCATTGTAACAACTCCACCATCTTTACCATTAAAAAAGTTAACAGTCAAGTTCTGTTCACAATGTTAAGTCCTCAGTTAATCTGGCAGGATATCCCACGCTGCACCCTCTGGTACACTATCTCTACTTACTCCAGAATCCGTCTGCACCAACGACCATCCCATGTGCTATAAACCTTGTTGCAGTAAAGAATGGGACGCCACACTTCTTTAGGGTACCAAGGGTGGTGCTCATCAGCAAACAATTCGTTTTGTCCACCGCTATAGATGCCTCGGAGGTGCCTGATGGCTATGCATTGTAAGTATCCACTACAATTCTAATAGATATACTTATTGATGCCAAATTCACATTATCGTTTTTCCTGAGAGCGATCCCTGTCAAATGTGTGCAGCAGTTCAAAGACCACAAGTTGCTATCAGAGGCCTTGGTTAAAATATCTCGTATGTCTTTGGACTGCAGACCCTCCACCTCCCATGGCCTTTCGACATCTAGATCACACAGGCCGAATCACGGGGGAGGTGCCCGGTACTTGCTCAGGTGCTCTTTGTCAGAGCACCCGGCTTGATCCCCCTACAAATAACTAATTCTGTGCTTGGTCCTCTATACGGCCGCTCTCCCCATTCAGGGGCGCGACATCACGATACGGCTTCGTCGTCGGGCTGCTCAGTCAGTCTGTAGAGTCAAATTCAGTCAATACAGTCGGATAGATACGTAAATAGATATCGCTCATATATTTTTTTTTAATTTTTTTATCTTTTTTTTCTTTTGAAATGAATGAAATAGTTTATTTCTTATATATACAATACAGCTAGAAACTATATAAGTGCATCATTTACATTACTAAAAGTAAGTAAATTGCTTACATTAAACCATATATATACTAAGTGGTGCTAGAACATAGTGCGCTGGTATCCATGCTAGGCGAGCCTGTGTTACAGACACCAGCGCCCTCCTCCGGAGGCTAGGTTGTTGCATTTACGTACATGATAACTAAATAATAATATAATTGTTCTAATACTAATATAGATGTATATGTAGTGTGTGTGTGGGGGGGGGATCTTTTTATTCCTTTTTTTCCTCTTTTCGTTGTTTTTCTTCTTTGTCTTAATATAATATTAAATATTAAAATATTAAATTATCGTCCGACACGCCGTGTGACGTGATCCCGGCGTGTGCACCCGACTCTTAGTTGTATATTATTTTTGTTTATGTGTAATGTTGCACTGTATGTGTTTTGTTGCAGCCAATAAATAAATAGTCTATTCTATTCTATTCTTTGGACTGCAGTAACCTGTAGCGTGCTGCAGTTCAAAGACATACGAGATATTTTAACCAAGGCCTCTGATAGCAACTTGTGGTCTTTGAACTGCTGCACACAGCAAGCCAAGTGTTGCAGGTAATGGGCGACAGTAGTCTTTTCTACCGTCTAAACTTTCGCCTAAGTCGGTAATCTTTTACTTCTTCAAACTCTTCAGTTAGGATCAGAGTCTTCATTCCTTCCATGACTATTATCTCTAATTCCAGAGGCAATGTAGTGTTTGGCGAATACGAGCGCGACGAAGACGAATGTGGACTGACCATCCAGCAGCTGGCTATGGGTGCGGATTGTTCACCATCAGTGCTCCTAATGCCTATAGCAGACGTGCTGGTTCATCCTGAATACAAGCACTTCGGTGCGAAGAACAGCCTCGCATTGCTCAAACTGCTTAAGCAAATCAAATCGAGTAAATATCTCCTCCTTTTATTATTGAACTCCCTAGGCGTAAAGAACAGGGTGGTTCTGGGCTGGGTTCCGGGACATGCAGGGATCGGGGGCAATGAAAATGCCGACGAACTTGCAAAGGCGGGAGCCAGAGGAACGCTATGCGGTCCAGAGCCGTGCTATGGCATTCCTATAAGCTTGGCACGCCTAATGCTCAGAAACCTCTGCCTAGAGCAATCCTTCAATCACTGGAATTGCACGCCAGGATTCAACCACTTCAAAGCACTAATCAAGGCTTACAACCGTAAGTCTGCTCAAGAAGCTTTAGCGCTTAGCAGGAATAATATACGCATATTAGTGAGAGCCCTCACAGGACACTGTGGTGTGAACAAGCACATGTTCAACCTCAAGCTCCGAACCAAAGGAGTTTACAGGCTCTGTGAGGAAGCAGAGGAAACCACCTCCTGTGCGAGTGTGACCCACTGATGCGTAAAAGAAATACACACCTGGGTAACTACTTGCTTCACCCTGACGAAGTAAAACAACTCAGAGCTAAAAGCATTGTGCAGTTTCTAACTGCTGCAAAGCTTAGCACCGAACTGTAGTATGGTGGCGATCGCAATAGACCAGAAATGGTCGCAGTGATACAAGGTGTAGACTGAGACCTTGAAATAGCCCCAACTCGAATAATAATAATAAATATCTCCTTGTCTTCATTGACATCTATCTTGATAATTATCCTCAGGGCACCTTCTGGCTTCAGTCAGAGTGTCACTTATCAGCCTGGGTCTCTTTATATCTGCATCTTGCTTGGCAAGTACTTCGCTGTTAATAGCAGTCTCGCACTTTTTCAGCTGCTATACTTGTCAAATCGCTGTGATTGTCCACTTTATTATTTGTATCTTTCTTGACCTAGAGTTATATTAGGGCATCACCTTAGATCTGCCATCTGTGAACTTGTTTATCACGATATGGGATATATTATTATGCATCATCATAATCATCATCAGGTTATTTTTGTCTCCACTGCTGGAGCACAACCCTCTCTCATCTGCCGGAGGATTTGGCCTACACTCCCCGCGCTGGCCAGACGGGTTGGGGAGGCATTATTATGCAAAAATTTGGAATTTTTGTTTATTTCACAACAAATCTATTATTTTCCACAGATTACATGGTACCAGCGTGTCTACCGTTCACTAACATGCTGAAATCAAAAGATGGGAAAGAAACATCGACAAAGTTGTTTCACATAGACTATATCAGTGGTAAGTTATAACTACTTATAACAGAACAGGAAGCCGGTAATTGCGTTACTATCTGAGCCAAATTATCATTTAGTGGATTAAACCAAAGATAATATATTAAACTAACTGTTAGTTAAAGTTGATGATGAATTGAGATGAAAATTAAAGTATTTAATCTTGTTTGTACCTCCGAACGTAACGATCCGACGAAGAAGCTGAAGTGGCAGTGGGCGGGCCACATATGCCACAGAACCGACGGCCGTTGGGGCAGACGAGTTCTGGAGTGGAGACCGCGGATCGGCGCTCGCATGGTGGGACGCCCCGCCGCCAGGTGGACCGACGACTTAAGAAGGTGGCCGGTAGCGGCTGGATGCGGAGGGCGGAGGACCGGGTGTGGTGGCGTTCGTTGGGGAAGGCCTATGTCCAGCAGTGGACTTCTAGGGGCTGACATGATGTACCTCCGAATATTCCATCATAGAGTGAAGTAGACAGAAGTTCTCCTATTGCAAGAACTCCAGAGTCACTCCAACAGATATCACAGCTACAACTGATAAATAATGTTTAATAGATATCTGACTTCCAGACGCACCAAGAGATTTCAATGAAGAAGAGAAGGAAGTCACTCGGCTCAGTTTACTTCCCAGGGAGCTATGCTACCTCTACGATTATCCTGTAGTAAGACATAAACTTAATTTTCTTATATTGATTCCATTATTATTATAACTTGATTGTATACACAGAAAATCCTACTAATATTATAAACGCGAAAGTTTGTAAGTATGGATGGATGTTTGGTACTCTTTCACGTAAAAACTACTGAATCGATTTAAATGAAACTTTACAATAATATAGCTTATACATCAGAATAACAGATAGGCTACAATTTATAAAGATATTGTGTGAATTGTCCAAAATATCAAGTAAGTAGGAAAAAATCTACCATCTGCGAGCTATTCTGGCGTGCGCCATAAAACCGCTAGAGTTACACTTAAGTAATGCATAATGGTAATGTTTATCTTAAATAGTCCTACAAAAAAGCTACTCGAAATACTAATCGTGCGCAGACGAAGTCGCGGGCATCAGCTAGTATAACAAATAAATACACAGAAGGAGAGGACGAATACAAAGTATTCTATCATTTGATTGGTACCTGAAATTTGAAATTCATCAGTCTAAATACGTCCACTGCTGGACATAGGCCTCCCCAATAGAATACCACTTTAGGTAAGTGGTATTAATTGGGGGATTTGCCATAATCACCACGCTTGGCAGGCGGATTGGTGATCGCAGTAATGATCTTAACATACACACACAAGAGAACGCTGTGCAAAAAATAAGAGTGCCTGTTTTGGTGGATCCTAATGGATGGAGCCCTGTGGCCGTTCGTGCTCAAGTGAAACAGCTCTTTCTTACCTATAATAGAGATATATCTTGGACACGTGCTAAAACACGGAACCTCTTTCAATTGACCATGATGAGACAGTTTGAGGGGAAGCTAAGTGTTGACAGAAGAAGAAAGTCCTCGCTCAGAAACATTTGCGATTGAACGGGTATTGTCAGCGCAAGAAGAGCTGTTTCTCTTGACTCTGGCAGAGCTGACAGCTATCCTTTGGAGAGGCACCAGCATTAGGAGAATTCCGGCAGTATACTATGTCCCTAAATCAAGACTTCTGAGAGAACATATCAACTGAGGAGTATTGTCTGGTTACTAGAACGCGACTCACTTCGCGAAGCAGCGCATGGTGTGCACGACAGGTTGTGGTTTCCACTCGGGCGCTCCGTCAGCCATGCACGAGCATACGGGGCACTGGTCCATCGTCGCTATCGCCGTGGGTAAGATAAGGTTCAACAACCTTTACTTAAGCATGTCATCTATATAGCTTAGTAAAACTGCTTTATTTGTATAAGGGTTCCAGTTAAAGAAGCAGGAACCTTCTTCCTAATTCAGTTTACAACACAGTCACTCATAAATCGAGGTTAGGTTAAAGGAGACGTGATCAACTCAGCCCAAGCGTGTCAACTCAGCC
This sequence comes from Esperia sulphurella, assembly GCA_947086405.1. Classification (NCBI taxonomy): domain Eukaryota; kingdom Metazoa; phylum Arthropoda; class Insecta; order Lepidoptera; family Oecophoridae; genus Esperia; species Esperia sulphurella. The sequence goes on from OX352280.1 coordinate 1,192,343, forward strand.
CACATGACTCTCCATATACTCGTATGTTTCGGCGTTCACTATTCTAATAATTAAATATGTTCTTATTACAATAGCATCTACTCTATCTACGATATATAAATAGAAGATACCACATACCTGTAGTCGTTTGCCGTGTGGTTTCCGGTAGAGTAGAACAGGACCACTCCAACTCTTCCCGTGGATGTCGTACAAGGCGACTAAGGGTCATTATAAGATATCAATTAGGCCTCCCCAACCCGTCTGGCCAGGACGGGGAGTTTAGGCCAAATCCGCCGTCTGTCTCCGGCAGACGAGAGAGGGTTGTGCTCCTGCAGTGGAGACAAAAATAACCTGATTATGACATACCTGTAAGTGAAGTAGACACGCTCATATCAGATTAGTGTGATAGAGCGCAGTGCATATCAATGACACGCTGATATCGAGATAATGATCAAGTTAGTTCTATAATTGTATGCATGCTGTACTTGCGTCAGGTGGCGCGGCGTGCCCCGACCCGCTGCGCCCGCGCCGACCACCGCCGCCGCCGCGCCACATCCTGCTCCATCCCTACGTGCCCTGGATCACCGCCGCCATCAGCGGAAAGGCTATCGGCGGCTTCTCCAAGGACGACCCTTTCGGTGAGATCTGCAATGCAATATTGGACACCTCTACAAGCCTGGTTAGTTGAGGATGCCCCGATACTATAGCGCATCAAGGTTGTTCGCAGAGGACGCTCAGACAAAAAAGCGAGCTCCCTGATGTACAGGCTGCGGGGCCGCGCTTACGGGATTCTGAATAACGAGAGATTTGACGGGACGAACGGTAAAGAACTAGCGTTTGTACGCTAGTACAAGGAATACCAAGGTTATTTAGGAGTAGCACTATCGCTACTAAGTAGATAAATTTTAGGTGGGTCACTGTAGATCTAGATAGGATTCATCAAAAACTACTGATTCTAGGTTACGCCATGCCCCGGCAGTCTCCGTACGACATCGTGGGCCACGCGTGGGTCGGCCACTGGTGGATGGGAGGCATCCGTTGCTTCGACCGAGGGGAGGCTTCCGCCGACATATTCAGATTTTACGACGAGATCTTTCAAATTAAACCAACTTTCACCACGTTCCTCAAATACTACCTTGAGGTGAGTATTTTTTAATTAGCCAATCAAACGTGATCCGGATTCAATTTAAAGGACTAAGATCGCTGATATTGCTTAGATTAATCATCTTTCCATTTGTTGGCGGGGCGTCTCCGCTCCAGAATTCGTCTGTCCCAACGGCAGTCTGTTCTGCGACACATGTTCCCCCTGCCACTGCCATTTTAGCTTGCTAATCCTTTCGACGACGTCGGTGACCTTCGTTCTACGTCGAATCTGCTTATTACGAATATTATCCTTTAAAGAAACTCCAAGCATTGCCGTCCCATAGTCCTAGTTGAAACATGTGGATCATACCCACCGTGTAGACTACACGTTTTTGCGCCGTAGATCATAACAAGCAAGACCATGCCGTGTGGTTTCCGGTAGAGTAGAATAGGACCACTCCAACTCTTCCCGTGGATGTCGTACAACGCGACTAAGGGAATACATTATAAAACATCAGTCAGGCCTCCCCAACCCGTCTGGCCAGCGCGGGGAGTGTAGGCCAAATCCTCCATCTGTCTTCGGCAGATGAGAGAGGGTTGTGCTCCTGCAGTGGAGACCAAAAATAACCTGATGATGATGAAGACGCATTGACCGACCGACGACCTGAAAAGGTGGATGGAGAGGACGAAAGATAAGGAGAAGCTGGTCTGAGAAGTCGTATTAATACGTCAATAGATAATGAAAATATTATACTTTGCGTTATGATGTTACAGGTAGACGCAGCGCAAGGCACCATGATCATTTGTGTGAAGGTGGGCATGCCGTACCGATTGGGTCAACCCAAGGTGTGGGACCTGGACAGTCCCGTCGCCAAGGTAACTCTGACACTATTTATGTTTTTTTTCTTTTAGAAACCTGATAAACCCTTTGAAAGGAGAATTCTTCTAAACACAACGCGACTTTCTTCTTTCAGTCAGCAAGAAAATTTGTTACGTATATGTGACCAGCATATTCTTGGTTCAAGTTAAGTAGTTTCCTATAAGACAATATGACTTATTTCAAGAAACTGTTTTTGTCTGTGTTTTAATATTACGTAAACTATTTCTGAAGAACATTAATTGATCATCATGATCATCAGCCCGAAAGAGTCCATTCATTAATCGGTCTACAATTTCTGTTTACTTGTCAGATACGCATTCCTCTGGTGAGATTCGAGCACACCTACAAGTTCCAAGTGGAGGCGTGGGGTTACAACACCACCGAATCCGAGGCCAGCAGCGAGTCAGAGGAAGAAAACGAATGCGACGAGGACGAAAGCGACTGCTCCGATTAATTCAACATTAGCGACAACCCTAGAGACAAAGAATATACATACGTAAAGAGGCGACACTCGAATCACCCGCCAGTTTTACGTCGCGTGAAAAATGGAAGTACCTACAGGCTGCTGGCCGTTCCTTAGTGTGATCTGTAGTTTGTTCCATTTGCCGAACAACTTTTTTAATTGAGACAAATTGATGGTTATTAAAATATACATTAATGATTCAATTTCGTTACTGTGCTTTGTACTGATGCTTAGAAATCAATAAAGATCAGAGAGTAAGACGTTCTTGATCGTCGATCATTTACGCGATACCTTGTCTTTGATATCATTTCCTTCTTATCCCCTCCCCTATAAGCCTAACTTCTTCCTTCCTCCTCGCGTCTTCGCACATATTACGAATAGCCACAGTCTCGATCGCGATCTCGCCCAACTTTCTCGACATGCGTACCCATATTAGAGAATGCTAAATATACGTAAACAAGCGACCCTCACCTCCCCCCGCAGCACTTATGTTGTGGATGTACAATGCTGTCGCTCTCTCGATTGCACCGCACACGCACGTGTACGGAGAGACTATGTGCCTCTGTAATATTAGTTTGCTCTCTTGTATGAAGTGTAGGGGGTGTGCCCATGTACTGTTCCGAAGATGAATTGTATTCAATTGTATTATATATATTATTATAAAATAATCTTTTTTTTTTTTTTTTTTTTTATTTGGAAACCTTACAGCCTAAGTAACAAAATATAATTTAAACTTGTGCAACAATATACCAATAACAAGCTTACACAAATTGATGGGAAAACTTAGATCTAAAATGGATATAATAATTACAAATAATAAAGTATATATGTTGAGACTAAGTTGTTATCAAACTAATAATTGGACACACGATTCGAAGTCCATGATTACATATATATACCTAGCCGTGTGGTTTCCGGTAGAGTAGAATAGGACCACTCCAACTCTTCCCGTGGATGTCGTACAAGACGACTAAGGGAATACATTATAAAACATCCATCAGGCCTCCCCAACCCGTCTGGCCAGCGCGGGGAGTGTAGGCCAAATCCTCCGTCTGTCTCCGGCAGATGAGAGAGGGTTGTGCTCCTGCAGTGGAGACAAAAATAACCTGATGATGATGATATCTTTATTAATAACTTTTCTTACATGTCAAATCAAACTAATTACAAAATAAAATAAAAACACTATGAAATTAAATAAAAAATAAATTAAAAAAGATTTTTTTTCACTATTTATTTTCACTATAATGTGCACTGCTGCAAACTGCAAACTGCTGTCTGCCTATCTGCTTTGACTCGTCTCTTTCACCCAAAGGCTCACTGGAAGAAAACTCTTAAAGAGTTCAGTGCGCCTTTGTACATCTAGTGTTTATATGAATTGTGTGACTTATATTTGTGTACAATAAAGTATAAATAAATAAATAAAATTGTCAAATATAATGCATACATTTGAATCTAATTAAATCAATGGCTTCTGGAAAAACCTTCCATAACTATAAAATGCCTGCTTGATAAGGCAGTCGCAAAGCCTCTTTTTATGTTTATTTTGCTGAGCAAAATATTTGCCTGCAAATGAAGACAACAACCGCCCGGCGAGGAATATCCTCGGAATATATCGCAGCTACGATTAATACCGCGGGGCGTGGTCTTTAAATCGCTTCACTAACAAGCGTTTTAATGCTAGGGACACACTGGCGGGAGGATACAAGATAAATAAATAACTATTATACTAGACGAGCTGCTTTGAAGGATCAGTGGACCCAAAATCCAACAACTTTTGTCTAACAACTTCTTAGAATTAAATAAATTACTAAATGACGGTTTCTAAATCAAATAGCAATTAAATATTAATTACCTACTAGTTATTACCCGCGACTTCGTCTGCGTGGACAACTTAACATTACAAATTATTATATACTATCCTATACCCGATTCTAGGACCTAACCTATTTATGTGCCAGGTTTCATCCTGACCCGTCCAGTGCGTGATTGAGAGATCATCAGGTTATTTTTATCTCCACTGCAGGAGCACAACCCTCTCTCATCAGCCGGAGACAGACGGAGGATTTGGCCTACACTCGCCGCGCTGGCCAGACGGGTTGGGGAGACCTGATTGATGTTATATAATGTATTCCCTTAGTCGCCTTGTACGACATCCACGGGAAGAGTTGGAGTGGTCCTATTCTACTCTACCGGAAACCACACGGCAAAACTAAACTATAACATTTATAATATTATATTTATTAATGCTCCTATGTGTGAATAGCTTTATAACTGCAATGATAACTTTTTATTGTGAAATTGCATTAGAATAAGTACTTTATGCCTAGAAAATAAGGTTAATAGTTACATAAATGGGAGATTGTATGAATACAATATAAATAAATGAAACTTGGAATACACATACAAATAAATTCTATGACTACAGACGCGACTGAAGTACAGTCAGACTGACAATTAAGTTACTACAGTTTGCCGAAATTACTGTTAGGAATAGTGTGGCCAGTTCCCTTTTTTTAAATATTGAAACTTAAATGAAAACAGTGGGACTGTGAAGGAAAAATCTACTCAGAAAAAAATATTAACAAGGCCCCTCTGGGACCAAGGCGTGATCATTATATCATGTCAATTTAATTACTAAATATTGCATAAAAATACACATAACAAAGTAGCTTACAAATATACATATATCTAGGCGGTCTTGTAGCTATAAGAGATTTATTCCAGACAACCTTTTTTGGAAGTTATTATATTTTTTTTTTTTTAACATTTTACACACGGCCACTTGATCCCAAACTAGGCAGAGCCTGTAATATGGGTATCAGACAGCTGATATGCATATATAAATACATAATATACTTATGTAAATAACATCCAGTCACAAGGCAAACACAAGTGCTCATGACAAGAATGTTTGCCCTGGGCGGGATTCGAACCCGCGACCCCGGGCTTCGCAGGCACGTGTACTACCGACTAGGCTACGGGGCCGACAAATTGATTATATTTCAAGCCATCGCGCCCTGATGGTTCGTTTCAACGGAACCATAAAATTTCTCAGTGAATGTGTCCGACTGTACTTATAAGGAAATACGTTACAAGTGTACAAAGATGGCGAGATATGAGAACTGCAATTACAGTCGAGCGTTTGCTCAGAGAGAGTCTTGAGTTATGGACGACAACATGTTTAGCGTTAGGCTCGAACACACAGAAAGCGAAGGCGTGGCGGAGGCGTGCATCGATTTTTTGTATTGTTCGATTTAGTGTGAGACACTTCACTATAAAATCCTACTAATATTATAAATGTGAAAGTTTGGATGTTTGGATATTGGGATGTTTGTTACTCAATCACACTTCAACCACTGGACGGATCGGGATGAAACTTGGCCCACATATAGGTTAGGTCCTGGTATAGGACATAGGATGGTTTTTATTATATATTCTTTATTGCACACATTTTAAAAGTAAATACAGTTACAAATTTTGTATACAAAGGCGAGCTTATCTCTAAAAGAGATCTCTTCCAGCCAACCTTACAGGGTGTGAGACAAGGCACTAAGAGCGAGGGGGGCAAAAAGTGCATAATATACTACATAACTAAATACTGAAACTACTTTTCATATATATATTAAATATAGTAAATAAATATTTATAATAAATAATAATAATTATAATAAATATACATAAATACATACATACCATATTATACTGAGTGAGGCAGATAGTGCTCTTTTAGTTTAGTTTTAAAGGATGTCACCGACGTACTATCTCGAATGTATTTGAATTTTATCTTATTCCTATGGGATATCTCTATATATAAAAGAAAGTCGTGTTTGTTACAACACTTATAACTCGAGAACGGCTGGACCGATTGCCATGGTTTTTGATTTGTTGGATTTGTTTCCGTCCCGAATAGCAGAATACATCTTAAAAACAATGAAAACTCGATATATGTAATGAATACTTAATCATTTCAATAGATGCTGATTTGTTTATTACATGTCAAACATTTGTTGTCCAATCCTGTCAAATAGTGTAACAACAATTTTTTTATTGGAGCTTATGGCCTGGTTGCTGAGACCTTTAAGCCACAACTTTATTTTTTTCAGAAGACATCATGTGTGCGTTCAGAAATTTAATTATTTTGTATCATTGTTTTACGTTCATCAAAGCCTAAATTAGTTCAGCTAAAAAGTAACACGACATTCATTGACTGTTAGGCGGTACGAAGTTCGCCGGGTCAGCTAGTACATAATAATTTGTGATGTCCACGCGGACGAGGTCGCGGCCAACAGCTAGTACTTAATAATACTAGGTACGTAACTTCACACAAAATACCGCCGACAGCTTGAAGCTGGATTTGTATGCAGTATGCTGGAGTAAGAGCCGAGGATCGGGTTCAGTGGCGCACCTTGGGAGAGGCCTATGTCCAACAGTGGACTCTTTCGGGCTGATGATGATGATGATGCCGCTACCACCAAGTCGCGTCGCCTCCTGTGTGTTTCGAGCATGAAAATATAAGGTCGCGTCAGCATAGTTGACAGTGCCCGCCTTTTCAGCCCCTAGACGTCCACTGCTGGACATAGGCCTTCAGGTCCTCGGTTCACCTGTCAGCGGGACGTCCCACCATGCGCGTGCCGATCCGCGGTCTCCACTCCATAATTCTGCCCCAACGGCCGTCGGCTCTGCGACAGATGTGATATGCCAACTGCCACTTCAGCTTGCTAATCCTGTCGTCGGACCTCCTCATTACGAATCATATCCTTCAAAGAAACCCCGAGCATAGCCCTCTCTCCTAGCTCGCATAGTTAGCCTCTTTCGACCGCCTTGTTGGCTTAGTAGTTCGGCCATTTGACTCGAGTACCAGATGCCGTGGTTTCGATTTCCACCGGGGACAGACAACTTTATACAACGGTCTTTGTGAACTGTCCTTCATCTTGGTCAGCCGACATACGTCCAATGCTGAACACAAGCGTCCCCAACAGAATGTCATTTGGGGCTGTCAATCGGGGGATTTGAGATATACACCACGCTTGTCAGGCGGACTAGTGATCTTAATATACACAGGAGAACGCTGCTGTCCGTCCCTGGTGCAATCCCTCCCACTCCCACCCCACGGGAAGATTGGGGGTAGCCCTATTGTACGGGAGCAAATCTTAGTTCGGGATTAAACAAGTGTATGTGGCAGTGGGCGGGCCACATCTGTCGCAGAACCGACGGCCGTTGGGGCAGACGAGTTCTGGAGTCGAGACCGCGAATCGGCACACGCAGGGGCGGACGCCCCGCCACCAGATGGACCGTCGACCTGAAGAAGGTGGCCGAAAGCGGCTGGATGCGAAGAGCGGAGGACCGGGTATGGTGACGTACATTGGGGAAGGCCTATGTCCAACAGTGGACATCTAAGGGCTGATATGATGATGTATATGTAATATGTAGTGTTTGCTAAAAAAAAGTTGGTCCTGCTCTGGATTCTGATTAAGTACGAATAATAAAAACGAATTTATACGTACGCTTGACAAAGTCAAAGGAAATTAAGTGAATGATAATAAATGACGTATCTACGTAACTTCAAGAACATTTTGGATCATCATCATCAGGTTATTTTTGTCTCCACTGCAGGAGCACAACCCTCTCTCATCTACCGGAGACAGACGGAGGATTTGGCCTACACTCCCCGCGCTGGCCAGACGGGTTGGGGAGGCCTGACTGATGTTTTATAATGTATTCCCTTAGTCGCCTTGTACGACATCCACGGGAAGAGTTGGAGTGGTCCTATTCTACTCTACCGGAAACCACACGGCAATTTGGGATGACTGTCAACAGCTGAAGCAATTACGATCACGTCGATAAGTCCGTTTTACAACCACTGATTAGCGATTAGAAGTCAGGTGAAAAACATAAAACAACCAACAACAAAATATACAATCCACCTAACATCTAAGTTCCCGCGCATGACATCACGTGATGCGCATGTCAATCAGGCCAATATAGAATGGGTTTCCCCGCGAGTCGTTCATTCATTCATTCATTGATTCCTGTAATCGTACATTGCTTTTGTCTACAGTAGTGTGTGTTTTAAACAATAGCTCATTACCAGGATCTACGATTACGTTACAGGATTTACGATTACTCATTTAAATCACCTATTGGAATTACGTTAGACATTACTTAAAAAAGTAATTCTACTAATATTATAAATGCGAATGTTTGGATATTTGGATGTTTGTTACTCAATCACGCTTCAACCACTGAACGGATCGTGATAAAAACTTGGCACACATATAAGTAGGTTAGATACGTCCTGGAATAGGACATAGGATAGTTTTTATCCCGAAAAAACATCCCATTCCTACGGGAAATACATATTAATTTGTGACGTTAAGTTGTCCACGCAGACGAAGTCGCGGGCAACAGCTAGTAGGTAATATAAATCACTTTTAGTTATTAAGTACTAACATATCTTAAGATTCTACTAACACAGAAAAATGGCTATGTCTGCTCATTAAAATTAAATAGTAGTTTAAGAAGACAATAAATCATGATTTCAGCATACACTGACTGGAAGAGATCCCTTAGTGGGATAAATCCGCCTTTGTACACAACTTTATTCTTTTGTTGTTCAAAATAAAGAGTTTATTTTTATTTAATTTTATTTATTTGTTAGATACACAAACAGAATATAATTCTCTTCTTCTCTGTCGTTCCCTCACTGCTGAGGATCGCGACCTTATAAAATGCGTCTCCACGCATAGCGGTCATTGGCCTGCCGCACTGCTTCATATAAGGATCCGCCAGCCACCCTCCTCACCGGGTCTGACCACCTCGTCGGAGCTCGTCCTCTGGCACGCCTGCCCTCCACTTGTCCCAGAATGATGAGCTTCTCCAGGTCGTGCTTGGGAGATCGCACAATGTGACAGAAGAATATAATTACTGACTACAAAAACACATTTCAATTATAAGTTAAGATATTAAATTATACTCCAATTATATGTGTTTACATACATAATTGGAGTACCTATAATTTAGTATCTAAGCAAGACTTTAAATAATAAAGTTATAAAATGAAATCGCAAGCGAGCACAGGATTTGAACGACGACCATTTTCTGTATAATAAGAACAATTCTAGAGCACCATGTTTCTGTTACCCAGGCGATAAGGTAATGTTACGAAATAGTGTAGCTATTCTTATCAAATAGAATAAATACACTTAACCCATTCTTTGCAATACTAATGAGGCAATAATATAACTCAAACACTAAATAACTTTTGTTCATGGTTAATCATAAAAACCTTTTATATATACCAAACATTTAATTTTGGACAAAATGTTCCTGAAGATACTCGTATGTCCACAATTATGCATGTCCAAATATGCAAGTAATCCATTCACGTACATTAATAATCATCATCAGGTTATTTTTGTCTCCACTGCAGGAGCACAACCCTCTCTCATCTGCCGGAGACAGACGGAGGATTTGGCCTACACTCCCCGCGCTGGCCAGACGGGTTGGGGAGGCCTGATTGATGTTTTATAATGTATTCCCTCAGTCGCCTTATACGACATCCACGGGAAGAGTTGGAGTGGTCCTATTCTACTCTACCGGAAACCACACGGCAATTATGTCTTGGTTTAATTTTTAATTTCTTAGGTCATTTTGTAAGAGGACTTTTCGTTTTGAAGGTGTCGATCGCCCGGCAGTGGTCGGGAGACCAGTCTTCAGCAGATTAGAAATCTAGTTACTTATAAAACATACATAATGTTCACGCCTTGGTCTCAGAGGGGTAGGCAGAGACGATGTACCAGCCCTAGACGAATCACGTCACTGTCAATGTGTGCGTGGTTTAGCGGTTCAGCGTAACATTAACTTTCTTCCATGCGTTTAGGATTCAATTTGGCATTTTTAGGTAGTTTTTTTGAGAAACTAAACAAGCTTTCTTAGAGAGTGTACCTTCCGTATTAATATTACTTATTATCGACTTCGTCCGCGTAGGTTTCCATATTTACACACAGCTTATAACGATTAATTTGGTTTCCGATAGGAATAAGAGGTTTTCTCGGGATAAAAACTACCTTAGGTCCTATTCCAGGACCTAACCTATATATCGCACGCTTAATAATAAACTGGAATAACTCAAAAATCTGAGATTTTGACTTTTCATCATAAAACGAATAATTTAAGCGTCAAGAATCGATACAGTTCAATCGCCGCGCAGATCGGAGCAAAATGACAGAGTAAACGCATCACCCGTCTCTTTAATATTAACGCGGGCGCACATGCGTTTCATGCTAAAGTGACGTCTGTCAGAGACTTCTTCGATGTGAACAGGACGCGGTTTCGTTAGACCGGCGGCGGAGTAACTCTTAAAAAACCAGTTTATTATCAATGTCATGTACGGAATTTATATTTCTGTTTAGGCATAAAGTGAGTTATCTCGAATTATTTCACCTTTTTAGAAATTAATTTAATCCAAAAAGTGAACTAATCCGATATATTTCAGTTTAGTTTTACCTTTTGTCCGAATTCATGAAAAAAAAATAAAACTTAATTCAATTTAGTTTTAAGAGGGGCATGAAATTGAAAAAAACATTTGAAATTATTTCTATTTATAGTTATTATGTCATGATAATAAAAAATTAAGATTAGAGTTATTTCGTTTTACTATGAAAAATACTTTCGCAGCCTCATTTTGATTGATTAATGGTTGATTAATGTGACAAAAAAGCAGTTTTTAAGAAAACTTGGCTGGTTAATAAAATACATTTTAAAAATAAAGTGAAATAAATCCTAAAATATGTAGTGGGGTACTATTTCATTTTAAAAATAAAGTGAATTAAATCCTAAAATATGTAGTGGGGTACTATTTCATTTTAAAAATAAAGTGAATTAAATCCTAAAATATGTAGTGGGGTACTATTTCATTTTAATAATAACCGAAGTAATTCGCAGAATTTTTTTCAAATCAATATTGATTTTCATCATAAACTGAAATAAGTTAAGAGGTTTTATTTAAAACGTTAATTATTTTAATATACTATTACTTTTTTGCAATCCTTTTACATGACATTATTCATTGTACATTTGACTATAATATAAGACTAACCAAACAAATAAATAGGCTCCAATCTCACGCGAAAGTTTAAATATTGGCCACGCGGCAACCAGTCAAAACTTTAACAGCGAATACCCAAAAGTTTCTGTTTTTGAGATAATTCACTTTATTACTAAGCGTGCGAATGTGCCAAGTTTCACCCCGATCCATCCAGTGGTTGAAGCGTGATTCAGTAACAAACATCCAAATATGCAAACTTTCGCATTTATAATATTAGTAGGATGCGAAAGTTTAGATATTTGGATGTTTGTTACTCAATCGGATCGGGATGAAACTTGGCATACAGTTAGGTCCTTGAATAGGACATAGGATAGTTTTTATCCCGAAAAAACATCCCATTCCTACGGGAAATACATAATAATTTGTGATGTTAAGTTGTCCACGCGGACGAAGTCGCGGGCATACATACATACATAATGCTCACGCCTTGGTCCCAGAGGGATAGGCAGAGACGATGTATCGCCACTTTGCGGAATGTAATATTGCAAAGTGGCTTTCCTTCGTCCGTTTTTCGCCCCGCGATACCCCTTGACGTAATGTGTTGCGAACAACATCGCTGCCTTGCTAGAACCCCTTGTCGCGGGCTAAAGCTAGTCTATAATATTAATGGGATGGGATTCAATGGTGACATACGGACTTCATCGAAGCGGCATCATAAAGCTATCGTTTAAAAATACAACTGCCTTAACTTTGTATCGACAAAATAGTTTAAAGACATTTAGTATTCGATGTCGGTACATCATTGTCTTGTCGCTGCTCTTTGATCTTGTAATTCACGATAACAATGGCAATACATCGATATGACAAGTGTTCTAGGAATAGTGACTCTATCGTCCTTGCGCGTGCGCACATGTTTGAACCAGAGTTCTTTTGAATTTATATTCTGTGACAAGTATCAGCTGGCTGCTCCGGACGCGGTTAAGCGTGCCCGAAGACTCATTGGTGATGAAGCTCAGGTAAATACCAAGTTACAGAGCCTCAAACATCGTCGCAGTGTGGCCTGTATTTCGGTATTCTACAAGAATAGAATAGAATAGAATAGAATAGAATAGAATAGAATAGAATAGAATAGAATAGAATAGAATAGAATAGAATAGAATAGAATAGAATAGAATAGAATAGAATAGAATAGAATAGAATATTCATCTACAGGTTACATTGGGGGCGTGTCCCCGGACTACTAAGCGTGGGGGGACTTCATCCTTATGCAGTAGGCAACCACGCTCTGGCACGAAGCGTTTTGCTTCGTCTTTCATAATACGGAGTAGAACTCCATGCCAGCTTTGGTATTTCCGAAGAAGTACAACTTGGATCTTTTTAAAGGAGTGATGAGGCATATTCTGGGTAAGCGCGCTCTACCTTAGGCTTCGTCACTTCATCATCATCAGGTTATTTTTGTCTCCACTGCAGGAGCACAACCCTCTCTCATCTGCCGGAGACAGACGGAGGATTTGGCCTACACTCCCCGCGCTGGTCAGACGGGTTGGGGAGGCCTGATTGATGTTTTATAATGTATTCCCTCAGTCGCCTTGTACGACATCCACGGGAAGAGTTGGAGTGGTCCTATTCTACTCTACCGGAAACCACACGGCGTCACTTACCATCAGGTAAGGTTAGCGTAAACAAATCAAGAATAATAAAAAGACTTTTTCATCATAATTTAATTGTATTAAATTATTTCATCATAAAGAATGACACTTGTGGTCGCTTGGCAGGCGGACTGGTGCCCGCAGTAATGATCTTAATATACACACGAGAAGGCTGCTGCGCGTACCTGGTGTAATCCCTTAATGACACTCAAGAGAAGAGGGGGGTGGTCCTATTCTAAACCAAGAGCCACGTTAATTCCCTTTCAAAACCACCAATAATGGGTAACTGTAGCAAAGAACATTTTCACTAAATTACAGTGAGGTTCAGAGACGTAAAATCTCCTTTCTCCATGGAAACTGATAATATCTCAATGGTACTCCTCAGGTCTCAATTATAGAATTGACGTAATTCCCTTTCACAACCATCTATACTTATAATAAAACTGTATCTGGTCTATGTCTGTACATGAGAGGTATGTCTGTCTGTCTGTTTGTCTGTATGTATGTTTGTTACCGCATCACGCAAAAACTACCGAATGAAATTTGATGCAGTCTTCACAGTTGTCTTGCTGGTGGTCTAACTTAAAATCTGGTGCATGTTTCATCTTGATACGCCACTTAGAACCTAAGATATTAATAAAGTAAATTTTTCTAGAAGCCATTATATCTAATGATAATAAAACGACTGTTAATATTTCTTCCAGTAACTCAGTATCACATTTAGAAATCATTCATGAATAGAACATCTCTCTTTCACGAAAATTTTAATAAAAAAAATGCAATATTTCTCGAACGTACGAGTATGTTCATCATATGGGCGAGGTCAACGGCAGCGGCGCGGCGAACGACGCGGCGCGTATAGGATTGAGTGAAATTTAGTTTTTGGGGATAGGGATGGGGTTGAGGTTGGGATTGCGATTTTGATATTGAGTCTCGAGTTAGCGTGTGTGTGGAAGTAGAAGGGGGTAGAAAACGGGAGCAGAAGTAGGAACGGGGGCGGATTCTGTAGTTCATATTGAGAGTCTCGAGTCTGCGTGTGTGAGAAGGGGGAAGAGAACGGGAGCGGAAGTGGGAACGGGGGCGGATTCTGTAGTTCACGCGAGCGGAGCCGCGGACACAGCTAGTCAATAAATAATGTTGTAACGGTAGCAAAGAAAATTTTCACTAAATTACAGTGAGGTACAGGGAGGCACGGAAAAACTGCTTTCTCTATGGAAACCCCTAATAATGTCTCAATCTCAGTCTGAAGGTACTCCTCATCATCATCATCATCAGCCTGTAAGAGCCCACTGCTGGACATAGGCCTCTCCCAAGGCGCGCCACTGAACCAGATCCTCGGTTCTTCTCATCCAGGTGGCACTCCTCAGGTGGTCTCAATTATACAACTGACGTAATTCTCTTGCACAACCACCAATTTTAATAATTTAAATGCAAAAATGTATAATAAAGGCTGTCCATTATCACAGCAATCTGTCCGATGCGTTAAGTCGCCTCCAGAGATGCCCTGGGTTTTGTTCGGCCGAATTCGATGTCGAAATTAAGACAATCTTTCGCCTTTATTTCGATAGTTTTTGAAACCGAAACCACACCATAAGTACAGAAGACGCATCCCGAAGAACGCTTGTTCAGTTCGTCAAAATCTTACAAAAGTAAATGCATGTAATTTGATATGAAAAAAAGGAATGGTTCGATTTATACCTGACCTCAAAATGATGTATCTGTTATGTAGTAACTATTAAGTAATCATGCCGTGTGGTTTCCGGTAGAGTAGAAAAGGACCACTCCAACTCTTCCCGTGGATGTCGTACAAGGCGACTAAGGGAATACATTATAAAACATCAATCAGGCCTCCCCAACCCGTCTGGCCAGCGCGGGGAGTGTAGGCGAAATCCTCCGGCTGTATCCGGCAGATGAGAGAGGGTTGTGCTCCTGCAGTGGAAACAAAAATAACCTCATGATGATTAAGTAATCTGTGCTTGTAGGTACGATTCTTAATCTGTGGTTTGGTTTTCATTTCGTCTTTATTTTGCTTGTTTTTAATACCGAAACCGAAAGCTTAAGGTACCACTCTAGCCATCACCGCCAGCGGGCAATTTCGTGTGAGGTGTCCGTCATGGCGGCTGACACGCCCGGCCAAACGTGTGGTCTTCATTTGGGCAACGATTTTAAAATGTTTTCACACAATAAAAGACCACACTGAAGCGACTCTACATGCCATCATCAGCCGAAATACGTCCGCTGCTGAACATAAGCTTCCCCAATAGAATGACACTTTTGGTGGAATTTGACAGACGCAGGCTTGGCAGACGAATTGGTGATCGCAGTAATGGTCGTAATATACGCAGGAGAATGCTTCTGCCCGTCCCTGGTGCAATCCCTTAGTCGCCTTGACGACACCCACAGGAAGTGGTCATGTTATAAGCCGGGAACCAAACTCTACATGTGCTTTGAATATTTTAATGAGAATTAATAAAATATTGAAATCTGAAAAATACTATAGACCGTTCAGTTCACGAAAGCACACCCCGATACTTTCTGCGGGGGGTGAGCGCGGGACGCGAGGGCAGGGGATAATCCGAAAGTCAGGATGTTAGTGTACACTGATGATTAGTGCGTAACGATAGACAGTAAGCTAGGATATGACTCGTTATGAGCAGATCCGACGAAGAACGAAGGTGACCGACATAGCCGAAATGATCAGCAAGCTGAAGTGGCAGTAAGTGGGCCACATTTGTTGCATGTATAAGGTGGCCGGAAGCGATTGCCTGGGGAAGGCCTATGTCCAGCAGTGGACGTCTAAGGACTGATATGAAGATGATGATGAAGTGCCGTCGTGAACTGTGCGATATATACTCGTTTTTAGATAGGTATAATTATGTAGAGCTATCTATAATTAAACCATATCGAGTTTTAAACACGAGTTGGTACATAATCTCGTTTATAATTTAGCGTAAAATTAAGTTATCATTCCAAGTAGAGCTTGCAAGCTTAACTTAGATATGGGAGATTAAGTTGTCACTCTTTTGGTTTCGTTTTGTAATATTTGCCTATACACGTTTATTAGGGTTCCGCAGCCTAATGGCAAAAACGGAACCCTTATGGATTCGTCATGTCTGTCTGTCTGTTTGTCCGTCCGTATGTCACAGCCACTTTATTCCGAAACTATAAGAACTATACTGTTGACACTTGGTAAGTAGATGTATTCTGTGAACCGCATTAAGATTTTCACACAAAAATAGAAAAAAAAAAACAATAAATTTTGGGGGTTCCCCATACTTAGAACTGAAACTCAAAAAAATATTTTTCATCAAACCTATGGATAGGTCTTCAAAAATGATATTGAGGTTTCTAATATAATTTTTTTCTAAACTGAATAGTCTGCGCGAGAGACACTTCCAAAGTGGTAAAATGTGTGTGTCACCCCGTTACAGGAACTTCTAAAATAAGAGAATGATAAAACTAAAAAAAATATATGATGTACATTGCCATGCAAATTTCCACCGAAAATTGGTTTGAACGAGATCTAGTAAGTAGTTTTTTTTTTTAATACATCATAAATCGTATACCACAATACTATTAACAGCGATCAAAGTTATAACGAACTACAATAACTTTCATATTATGTTACTTGCTGCTACGGAACCCTTCATGGGCGAGTCCGACTCGCACTTGGCCGCTTTTTTAAGATATTAATAATCACTCTCGGTGCTACAATCATTGCTTTATTACACCGATCACAAATATACCATCCTGAAGACCACATACAGGTTGTAAAAAGTTGTCTTTTCCTTATGTTATCTTCTCAGGGGGCCAGGAAGACCTGGCGGCACTTCGACCCTTCAGGATCTTTTGTGCCAAACCCCTAACCACCGACGGCACTCCAAACCGATTTGGTGGACTTCACACACGCTTTAGAATTTCTTCTTCGACATATGCAGGTTTCCTCGGCATATGCAGGTTTCCTCACGATGTTTTCCTTCACCGATGATCCTGTGGTATTATCAATAAACCGTACTTAAGTTTGGAAAAAACTATGGAGTGAGCTGTGGTACTGTTTCGGATATAAGAAAGTCACCAAAGTTTTTCGCAATATCCGGGATCCGTAAATAATTTTTTTTCCTAAAAATATTGGATTATTTTATTTTAAAAATGTTTCCTTCATTTCTATAAGTACGTACAAGTATGTTCCAAACTTCAGCTCATCATACCTACTAATAGTATTTTACTTATCCACCGGACAGACATACAGATTTCGCTACAAGGCGTGTTAGTGTATTCTGTTATAAATAATATAGAATGAGAAATCGGTTCATTGGAAAAAAAAGTAAAAACTAATCAATAAAAAAATTTTTTATTGATTTTTTTTACATCTGTACAAATAATTATGATTTAAATTATCGTGAATTGCTGCAGATGGCAGCATAATGAAATTTGGTGTCCTTAATTTTAACTAGCTTTTCCTGCGGCTTCGGGTAGGTTCGTCCGGGTAGGTTTCGATATTTACATATCTTGAATTTCAAAATAGAAATCATTTTCGTAAAAAAAAACGCGATGAAAACTACTCTATATTCTATTCCAACTTAACATAACAAATTATTATGTATTTCCCGTAGGAATGGGATGTTTCTCGGGATAAAAACTATCCTATGTCCTATTTCAGGACCGCCGCTATATGTGTGCCAAGTTTCATCACGATCCGTCCAGTGGTTGAAGCCTGATTGAGTAACAAAAATCCAAACATCCAAACTTTCGCATTTATAATATATTAGTGTGAAGGGACAACAGGAAAAAGTGGCAGAAAAATGATTTTAGAAAAAGCCGTATCAAACTCATTAATGCAGCTACAATTCAATTGATAAACTTCTCATTTCTTTCCAAAGATTCCAAGTCTACCCGGGCATTCCCGGGAAATCGGGAGTCATATTCAAGATGTTGCTTCGACGTAACCGGGAACAGAATCGACAAGACAGATGTACAGAACATTTGGACTAGAAAAACCCAGTGCGTATTGAATGCCATTTCTGAGAACTAATTTTTTCGGCAAACACGCACACATGCATACGATGGTGTATGTACACAATAAACACAAAAGATCATCGAGTTACAAAGAAACTGGGTTGTACGGTGATTACGTAACAGTATAATAGTTACTAGCTGTTGCCCGCGACTTCGTCCGCGTGGACAACTTAACATCACAAATTATTATGTATTTCGCGTAGGAATGGGATATTTTTTCGCGATAAAAACTATCCTATGTCCTATTCCAGGACCTAACCTATATGTGCGCCAAGTTTCATTACGATCCGTCCAGTGGTTGAAGCGTGATTGAGTAACAAACATCCAAATATCCAAACTTTCGCCAGAATAGCTCGCAGATGGTAGATTTTGCCTACTTACTTTTTGGACAATTCACACAATATCTTTATAAATTGTAGCCTATGTGTTATTCTGATGTATAAGCTATATTATTGTAAAGTTTCATTAAAATCCATTCAGTAGTTTTTACGTGAAAGAGTAACAAACATCCATCCATACTTACAAATTTTCACGTTTATAATATTAGTAGGAAGGATAGTTGTTTAGGAATTGTCTATTTTTTCACGTTTCCGTACGAATGAGATGTTTTTTCGGGATAAAAACTATCCTGTCTTATTTCAGGACCTAACCTATATGTGTACCAAGTTTCATCCCGATCCGTACAGCGGTTGAAGCGTGATTGAGTAACAAACATCCAAACTTTCGCATTTATAATATTGGTAGGATTACCATCATCATCAGGTTATTTTTGTCTCCACTGCTGGAGCACAACCCTCTCTCATCTGCCGGAGACAGACGGAGGATTTGGCCTACACTCCCCGCACTGGCCAGACGGGTTTGGGAGGCCTGATTGATGTTTTATAATGTATTCCCTTAGTCGCCTCGTACGACATCCACGGGAAGAGTTGGAGTGGTCCTATTCTACTCTACTGGAAACCACACGGCAGTAGGATTACCAGATTAATAAATTATTACAGTTATCCTCAAAAAATATATAATTAAGTTCATGAATTGAGTACAATTAAAACATTAAATATATAAATACTGGAGCTCCCACACTAGACCATGCAGTCTGTACCGGGGAGCCTGACATTTCATAGGACATACCTAATAGATTAAATACATACATAATGGCTAGGCTGTAGGCTGAGACGATGTATCGCCACTTTGCTCAATCTAATGTCGCAAAGCGACTTTCCTTCGCCCGCTTTTCGCTCCGTGATACCCCTTGACGTGATGTGTTGCGAACAACATTGCCGATATACGAGTATCTAATAGATATAGATAGAAATGATGATAATATTATTAGAAACGTGTTAGTTAGGCTGGAGTGTGATAGTGAGTGGAGTGTGAGGTATATGAGTGTAATTGTATATATATATCACCCACACCAATATGGGAGCAGTTTTTAATGGATTTTAACCGCCTATGTATTACTTTATCTACTCATGTTCATTATATTTCCTTACTAGCTGTGCCCGCGGCTCCGCTCGCGTGGACTACGGGATTATTCTCAATCCGACTCCGACTCCGCTCCCTCTCCGCTTACCTATACTTTTAGTTTTCTGTCACCGCTCGCCGCCTGCAGCCTTCATCCAAGTCGACGATGCAAACCGCCGCCTGCGTTCTTTTGTTGACCGAAATTCTCAACATATCGTCAGTGGAAAGGTAAAAACGCTAAAGCGCCAGTTTGACAAGTTTACAGGAGAGATGTTTAAAGTTTTTTGTTTTTTTCGGAAAAAAATTAATATCTCGTTTTCTACGAGGAGTATTTTTATGTAACTTGAAAAAAATACGATTGTATAATAACTGCTTAATTATGTAAAACAAAGAATCATTTTAGGTATTTTATTTTACGAGATATATGTTGCATTAGAGAAAATTACCTGAACATATAAAAAATGTTAGTCAGGTAAAAAACGGTAAACATATACATATACATAGACAGATCGACGCAGAAAAAAAATACAGTCGAATGGTATATATAACTCATTTTCGACCAATGTTTCGATTTAGCATTTTTACCTTTCCACTGACGATACATACCTAAATCTCCTCTAGCAGATCTGTTGAGAATATTTACCAACTAATATTGACATGTGGGCAGCGTACGTGCGCAAGAGCATATGATTCCCCGCGCAGGCGTGTCAAGTATTGAGAACAGAATGTGATGGATGATAACAAAACGCTGGGTTGAAATCTGTTAGTTACCCCTTAGCAGTGATATATATCGTTTTATAATCTTCCCGTGGGTATCGTCAAGGCGACTAAGGGATTGCAGCGTTCTACTGTGTATAGATCACCAGCTGTGACAACTTAACATCACAAATTATTAAGTATTTCCCGTAGGAATGCGATGTTTTTTCGGGATAAAAACCATTCTATGTCCTGTTCCAGGACCTAACCTATATGTGTGCCAAGTTTCATCACGATGGTTCACTATTTTGGCTATAATGGCTTACACATAAGATATATATATATATATTGTGGCGGGCTTTTTTGTAGGACTATTAATTAAGATAAACATTTCCATCATACATTACATAAGTGTAACTCTAGCGGTTTTGGCAGCGCACGCCAGAATAGCTCTCAGATGGTAGTTTTTTTCCTACTTACTTGATATTTTGGAAAATTCGCACAATATCTTTATAAATTGTAGCCTATGTGTTATTCTGATGTATAAGCTATATTATTGTAAAGTTTCATTAAAATCCATTCAGTAGTTTTTACGTGAAAGAGTAACAAACATCCATCCATACTTACAAACTTTCGCGTTTATAATATTAGTAGGACAATAAGATTCATTAGCTTAAGATAGGATATGCATCACTGACTTTAGAGTATGGGCATGACATCATGCAAGTAAGAAACTCGACAAGTTCCGAGCAGGTTTCCGCTCGGACTTCGCGGAATCGCACGCATTATATTCTGGTGTTCGGAGAACCTACGTCACATGCGTGGTGACGACAAGTCTGGTGTATCGAGAGATTAGAATGAATGTGCGAAATCTCAGAGACCTTTGCTTCACAGAAATGTGTGCGTGAAACGACGTGATTTTATGTAATGGAGTATGTAACACTAGCGGAATAGAAGCCTATCATCCCACTCCTATTCCCATTCCTATGTTGTTGTTATTTTTGGTACAATAAAGCGGTACATACATACAAACATACATACATACATATATACATACATACATACATACATACATTCATACATACATACATACACACGTACATACATACATACATACATACATACATACGTACATACATACATACATACATACATACATACGTAAGGTGTGTTTTTCTTTAAATGTCTAATTTGATAAACAAACATGGCGCCAAGGTGACCATAGATATAAAATAGTGTTGTCAAATAATAGAATTAATTGATTCAATTGAATTTAATTGAATTTGTGATTAATTCTATATTATTCTCAGTGATTATAAGTTTAGGAATATTTATTTATTTATTGGTTACTCCCATGGATATTCTGTATCGAAATACAAAATTTCATCCACATCGGATCATTACTTTGGACCTAGCATACGACTGCAGACAAACGGACACGCAAGCACATTGTTTAGTTTTTGGTTTTTGGACTCTTACATGTCTAAGGGAACATATATCCATCAAAGTTTCAAAAATAAATACAACATATTGCAGAAACATTTTTATTCTTTAAGGTACAAAATACAAATCATTGTAATAACAATAATATTAAGTATGTATAAAACAATGCACCGGCATCAAACTTAATATTTTAGAAAAGTGCAAACGATAATGAGTAACAAACATCGATTTTACCGATGCGATGCCGATTACGATTATCTGTGCCAATATTCCGTTAAAATTAATAGAATATCAATTGTCTATCTTTTTTGGTTCAGTGGATGTCCAACTTATTTGTCTAATCCTTTTTTCTCCTCGCCTACTTATTTCTATAGATTCAATTAGTTACAAGTATTCCGAATGAATAATTGAATTGCGTAATTGAATGCGTGACATACCCCATCTCTAAAATCCAAAGACAATATAGAGATAACCCGTCTCAATATGATTTAAGGTTAAAGCGATTTGTTGATAATTTTGCTAAAAACTAAGGTTTACGATGATTAATTCTATTAGTTTTGTGAGTGGATATCGTGCAAGTGCTTGTTTGAGGTATATGAGGATTTTGGGTCAGTTTTATTGTGTGATTGGCTCGCAAATTTGAGATTTTGTAGAGGTGAGTGGTTTGTTTACTACTTAGGACATTTAAAGAAACATTAACCTTACATACATACATACATACATACATACATACATACGTACATACATACATACATACATACATACATACATACATACATACATACATACATACATACATACATACATACATACATACATACATACATACATACATACATACATACATACATACATACATACATACATACATACATACATACATACATACATACATACATACATACATACATACATACATACATATATTTCATTCCAGATTAATAGTCCTATGAAAACCAACGCTATTTACGTCTCGGTAACATATACATGAAAGGGTCACCAGCAGCAAAAACAGGTTTGTATTACCATGTAAACTTTGCAGTCCACTTAGGAACACCATCTATTGTGTATTTTGTTTTCGAGACGCAAATGCGTTTGTTTTCATAGGACTATTAATCTGGAATGAAATATACATACATACATACATACATACATACATACATGCCCACTTATCAGGGGCGGTCTTATCCATTGCGAGGCTCCGGACGGGTAAATCTTTGCGAGCTCCTTGTCCTTATGGAATTACTTTTAATGATCATACTTGACGAGAAATGCAAATCCTACTATCCTACCCTATCCTACCCTATCCTATCCTACTAAAATTTTAAATCCGGAAGTTTGGATATTTGGAAGTTTGGATGTTTGGATGTTTGTTACTCATTCACGCTTCAACCACTGGACGTATCGTAATGAAACGATTGTTTGGAACGCTCCATCTAGTAGTAAGTACTAAAGATCGTTAAAAAACTACTGAACCGATCTTGATAGACTTTTCACAGAAACATAGTGCTTGATTCGGTTGAACATATAGGCTTTAGTTCATTGCAGTCGGTGCAATTGGGGGTGGGGGTGTGAGCGTGAGTGTGAGCGTGAGCGTAAGTGTGAACGGGAGCGGTAGTGGGAGAGGGAAAATGAACGGGAGCGGGAGTGGGAACCGGAGCGGATCTGTAGCGCACGCGAGCGGAGCCGCGGGATCAGCTAGTACTTACTTAAATAAATATATAAACATCCAAGACTTGCGTACGAACATTCATATTCATCATACGAATATTTTTCCTTAGCGAGATTCGAACCCGCAATCTCCGGCGTGGCAGTCCGAGAGCTTCCCGTTCCTCCACTGAGATCGTCGGTCGTATTGTGCCTCACTAATATCGTTTTTCTGAGGTGCCTCATCATTATACTCGTATTTTTAATTTTATCCGTGAAGTTCCAGGTATCAAACACAATGTGAGAGTTCCAACAAATAATTTCTTTTTAGTTTTCCAGAATATTTTGGAAACGGCCACGGAGGTCGTAATTTTTTTTAGTTTGTTTGTTTATCTTTTTAATTTATAATAGAATATAGAGCCGAATCTAGACCAAGCTCTCGACCCCACGATCGCGCGCGGGTAATGTTTATTTAGGACAACTTCAAATGACAAATGGCTCCCCCGCTGTGACAGATTCGGCATTACTGTTTATACCGACAGTAGTTTTTACAATGTAACTAGATATGCGTTAGGCACATCTGGTTAACAGCAACGCTTCTGGCGATGTCAACCTGTCCATTTGATCTATATTTTTTGTCCTCTTCTCTGTGTAGTACATAGTTTGATTCAAATACAGTTTCCATTGCTACTCACTTACTACTTGGTTCTGGTAGTTGCCTGTCCTGTGCTACCCAGACGAGTCAAGGGTAAAGTCAGACGTCCGGATAAAGCCGGACAGGGTCAGGCTTTTTGCATGTTTGTCCGGCCAAATTCGCCAGTGTCCGGTCCGTCCGGTTTTTGTTAGGTTTTTACATGTTGGGCCATCTCGCTGCTCGTGCACGAGCTCGAGTTAATCGAGTCGCCATCTCAACGCTCATGCACGAGTCAATCGAGTCGGATGGAGTTCTAAAATCGTTGGCTTTTAGAGTGTCCGGCCTTGATATCGAAAAGTCCGGGTAAACTGCCTGCCCAGTCCGGCTTCGCCGTATTAAGACCTGGCAACCCTAGTCAAGGGTACCGACTTCCCGAGTTATCGCTACTACAATCCCACTATCCTTCCGTAATAGCGGTATCCCATACCTACCCTATACTCCTTACCCATATCCTGTCCTCCTCGCCCCGATCCCTGTCCCGTCTGCCGGTCTGCTGTGCCGATGGATGCGTGTCCAGGGGATAGCCTGGTAGTAAGCGCGCCGACATCCTCGAGCTGGGCGACCTCCAGGCAGTATTTAGCCTTACCAAATCATGCGGGGCTCTGACGAGGTGGACAATTGTTTCTCTAGCTAATCGTGGTACCTCAATCTTACTATATTGCTGCAATCAATTACCATTCAACAAGCTTTGCCTTGTTCCCTCTAGTATGTCGATTTGTTTGATCCAAATTAGAAGTATAATAACCGGCATAATTTTAAGTTTGGCCAGCCTCACCGCTTCACACAAACATCCACCCAGCCACCCTTTTCACCGGGTCTGACCACCACATCGGGGCTCGTCGTCTAGCACGCTTTCCATCTGATAGGGTTGATAATTGTGTTTTTTGCGCCAACATCAGGGTTAGCGAGTAAAGACACCTCTCCTGTGCAACGATCTCTGTGTACTACTAGATGGAGCGTTCCAAACAATCGCTCTGTTCCACGCAAGTAGCCACAACTCTTTCACATTCACTTTGAAACCTGTGCAGTTACTACTCAGAACATTTAATTATTTACTATATATTGCCGTTATTTAACCGTAGCGTCAATATTTAGTAATAATTAAATGTTCTGCGTAGTAACTGCACAAGTTTCATTGTGAATGTGAAAGAGTTGTGGCTACTTGCGTGTAAACACTGTGCTTTTCATTACGAATACAAGAGAAGTAAAAATAAAAACATGGATTAGATAAAGAAAAATTGTGTGAATTTTATTTTACATCGCGCTGTAATTGAGTGGCTGTATAGAAAGTTGGAACATGGTTCAATAGAAATGTGAAAATAGAACTAGTTTTTTTTATAATTTGACAGCTGTCAGTTGAAAACTATTCTCCCTAGGGCTG
This sequence comes from Esperia sulphurella, assembly GCA_947086405.1. Classification (NCBI taxonomy): domain Eukaryota; kingdom Metazoa; phylum Arthropoda; class Insecta; order Lepidoptera; family Oecophoridae; genus Esperia; species Esperia sulphurella. The sequence continues at coordinate 1,217,781 of OX352280.1, forward strand.
AAAAGTATTACTTTCAACCCGCTCCTCAGGCAACTTCAGACCTACTTTCCGAGTATGAGTAATGAAAACTATTTTTATGCATTAAAAGAAAGAAAACACTTAACAAGTTATTTATTTATGAAATGATTAATACTAAAATGCAGTAATTATAAGAAAATCAATTGTTACGTCCACCCCCTCGAGGTGAGGCATAGTCCCTAGGACGCTGGCGCTATTACCTCGCTGGATTGCCAGGCTCACACGTTGTGCGAGGTAGGCGCCAGCCCTGAGGTCTCCGGAGGCGTGGACCAGCCTGGTCGACAGAGCATTCACGAACGCCTTCGTGTCCGCTGACCACGGGCCCAGGGTCTCTACAGATAGCGCCGCGAACTCGTAGTCAGCCGTCAGGGCCAAAGTATCTACACACTTAACAAGTTGAACTTGTTAGAAAATCTAGGCGTGTTTCTCCCAGTGTATATATACTCGTAACTACGATACGCTCGCCTTACGTTCGTGAAGTTCAGGACCCAGGGTTCAAATGGTAAAGGCCAGACAAGTGTAAAATATATCATCATCAGGTTACTTTTGTCTCCACTGCAGGAGCACAATCCTCTCTCATCTGCCGGAGACAGACGGAGGATTTGGCCTACGCTCCCCGCGCTGGCCAGACGGGTTGGGGAGGCCTGATTGATGTTTTATAATGTATTCCCTTAGTCGCCTTGTACGACATCCACGGGAAGAGTTGGAGTGGTCCTATTCTACTCTACCAGAAACCACACGGCAATAAAATATATATAAGGGGTCAAATGGCGTGTAGAGTTTATATCTATGACTTGATGGAGACAGTTTCAAAGTCACTAAAAGAGCTATAAAACAGCTATGGAGTTTCTCTAAGGGACAGGATCCGAAACGAAGAGATCCGCCAGAGAACTCTTTGTCTTCGACATACTCGTAGATCAACAACTTAGTACGTTGATGTGGCAGTGAGCTGGTCACATCTGTCCGAGAACCGATTACCTGGATTCTCGAGTGGAGACCGCGACTGGGCAGGCGTAGTGGTTAGATGGAGCGACAGTCTACGGAAGGCAGCTGGTAGTGACTGGATGAGAAGAATCGAAGCGAACAGTGGGGCACCTTGGGAGAGGCCTATGTTCAGCAGTAAACTTTTTCAGGCAGAAGTGTCTCACTCCGCACTTTACTTATAATAAATATACGAACGCAGCGCGGCCCCGTTTGTCGGGGCACCTATCCGAATCACGTACAGGTGTGTTGAAAAACGTTTTACAACATTAAGCAACATCCGGTGTGACAGCAAATGTGTTTCAGATACATTCTCTAACATATAAAAACTGTTTGCCAACAAAAACATTTTGCTACAAAATAAAACTGTTTGCCACACCTACAACTGACAATGTTCAGGTTCAATGTAACATTGACTTTATTCCATGCACGTAGGATTCAGTTTGGCTTGCATTGAATTTTGTAGGTACTTTATGTATGAGAAGTTGAACAACCTTTCTTAGAGAGTTGGCCTTTTGTCTTGTAGTATACTTATTCTGTAGATTTTAATGTGGTAAGTGAATTATTGTAGGGCTGCTGCAGCCAGCACGCGAGCATAGTCGATCGAGGACAACGTTATACGTCAACAATATAAGTGCATCTTTTTCTAACTTGTGGGGTCGATAGTAACTTTGTATAGGCGAGTAACAATTAACATGACCCCTGTATGCGTTTCAATCTGGATTTCAAGCGATAGCCCACAACTACCAACTCTGACCGACAACCATTTTCGTATAAACCCAATATATACATAATGCTCACGCCCTGGTCCCAGAGGGGTAGACACAGACGAATTATCGCCACTTTACACGTTCCTGACTTCTCTGACCCTAACATGAGTGAGTTTAATATGATTCGAGTTACCGTGGTAGCCCCCCGAAATCTGTGCTCACGCCCTGATTCCAGAGGGGTAGACAGAGGCGAATTATCGCCACTTTACACGTTCCAGACTTCTCTGAGCCTAACATGAGTGAGTTTAATATGATTCGAGTTACCGTGGTAGCCCCCCGAAATCTGTAAGGGGGTTATTGCGGTGCGACAGTGCGCCGAATTCGCTCGGCGGCCCACTTTCGCCGCATCCGCTCATCCGCCCGGCTCGAATCGGGAGCGATTGCTCGTTAATATTCGCTTAACGCGATTTTCAGCAATAGGTGCGGGATGCGGCAAGGGGAGACCTGTGGGGATATATCGCGAGATACTGCAGCTACAAATGAAAAATAAGAAAAAATATATAATGGTTTATTATTGTATATTTATAATCTATATGTCTGTCTATCTGTGTATAAATATAATAATAAATAAATATCACAGACATTCACACCAATTATCCAGTCCCAAACTAGGTAGAGCCCGTGGTATGGTTACTAGATAACGGATAGACATAAATAAATATATAAACATCCAAAACTTGGGTACAAACATTCATATTCATCATACGAACATTTTGCCCCTAGCGGGATTCGAACCGTCAACCTCCGGCGTGGCAGTCCGAGAGTTACCCGTTCCGCCACGGAGGTCGTCATATGTATGTATGTATGTATATTGATGTATATATTTATATGAATAATCATCATCATGTCAGCGCTTAGACGTCCACTGTTGGACATAGGCCTTCCCCAATGAACGCCACCACACGCGGTCCTCCGCCCTCCGCATCCAGCCGCTTTCGGCCACCTTCTTCAGGTCGTCGGTCCACCTGGCGGCGGGGCGTCCCACCCTGCGGGTGCCGATCCGCGGTCTCCACTCCAGAAATCGTCTGCCACAATGGCCGTCGGTTCTGCGACAAATGCGGCCCGCCCACTGCCACTTCAGCTTGCTAATCCTTTCAGCTGTGTCGGTTACCTTCGTTCTTCGTCGTATCTCTTCATTACGAATCATATCTTTCAATGAAACCCCGAGCATAGCCTTCTCCATAGCTCTGATGTTTGGTACTCAATCTCGCTTCAATCACTGGACGGATCGGGATGAAACTTGGCACACATATAGGCTAGGTCCTGGAATAGGACACAGGATAGTTTTTATCCCGAAAAACATCTCATACCTACGGGAAACCGAATTAATCGTTAAAAGCAGTGTGTAAATATCGAAACCTACGCGGGCGAAGTCACAGGCAAAAGCTAGTCTCAAACAAGGTTAGCATATCATGTGTGTCATATTTGAGCTGGGGTTCGCGAGATGTGGGTCAAGTCGTATCGGAAGGGAGAGTGTCATCTTCCGGCGAGGTGCACCTCGTCATATCATAGTACTAGCTGTTCCCGCGGCTCCGCTCGCGTGGACTACAGGATCCACTCTCTTCCCACTTCCTCTCCCTATCCCACTTCCACTTCTACTCCCGGTCCCGCTCCTGCTCTTTCTCCCGCTCCCGCTCCCGCTCCCGCTCCCAAAGGTACAACAAAGCGACTTGTAGACTCTTGTGTCGCAACATTGTTGCGAAATCATGTGCCGATACAACAGTTCCCAGTGTAGACAGAGATATGTAAAGAAGCGACACTTACCTGCTCGTCCGCAACATAAAGCACGGCTGGCAGTATGCACTTACAGTCCAAATCGCGCCGAGCAGCCCGCCCCGTACAAAGTTACTCACTAATCGACCGCCTCGTGACGTAGTGACTTGGTAATTGGACTGGAGCGTCAGAGGTCGTGGGTTCGATTCCCACTGGGGACAGACAACTTTGTACAATCTGGTCCCGGATGTTATATATGTGAATTGTCCAATACTTGTTTAATTCCCAAAGCACAGGAGAGAATCCTACTTTGGGATTAGACAAGTACTCGTATATGTAATGTATATTATACTAGCTGGTGCCCGCGACTTCGTCTGCGCAGGATTAGTATTTCGAGAAGCTTATATTAGCGTAGAGTAGAAAAGAACTAACATTATGACATTAAAATTATAATTTTATGGCGCACGCCAGAATAGCTCGCAGGTGGTAGATTTTTTCCTACTTACCTGATATTTTGGACAATTCACACATTATCTTTACAAATTGTAGCCTATGTGTTATTCTGATGTATAAGCTATATTATTGTAAAGTTTCATTAAAATCCATTCAGTTGTTTTTACGTGAAAGAGTAACAAACATCCATCCATACTTACAAACTATCGCGTTTATAATAATATTAGTAGGATAGGATTAATTGGCTTTTGGTTTACACATTTTATTCTGTAAAAGAATTCTTGGAGCATAGGGCCGGATGACGTTTGGCAATACTTAAATTATTTATTTTGACTGTGCTTTGTAACTTTGACATTTCAGTGTTGTTAATGTTTATTTTAATGAATAATTGTATAAATTTGCATGCTATTGATAATGGCTGAATTGCTGAATTGGTGTTACGAGTACTTTAGGCTAATTTTAACATCTGGCATTTGTACCAATTTAAGAGCAAATAAACGATTTCTTTCTTTCTTTCTGTGTGTGGACAAGGTATTAAACAAATATTAGCAATATCTCCCTACATTGTTACAAATTACCAATTTGAAAAGCTCTCCTATCCCAATTGTCATGGGGCCACAAAAAATACGAATAAGGGGCACGCGCGAGCCAGGTGCGTGTGGGGCCATCGTTTTGGGGACTTTGTGTTTGAAGAAAGGGTCCTGTCTATGTCGTGTAGGGTGTACATGCTTTGTCCTACTATAATATTACAAATGTGAAAGTTTGGATATTTGGATGTTTGAATGTTTGTTACTCAATCACGCTTCAACCACTGGACGAATCGTGATGAAACTTGGCACACACATAGGTTAGGTCCTGAATTAAGACATAGGACAGTTTTTATCCCGAAAAAACAACCCATTCCTACGGGAAATACATAATAATTTTGTGATGTTAAGTTGTCCACGCGGACGAAGTCGCGGGCAACAGCTAGTGAGTTTATAAAACTATCTCGGAAAACACGGAAACAGAATAATATCGACGAAAAAAAGCAGAAACGCTGTAACCCACTCCGAAATCCGTGTAAAATTGTAGTTATAACAAATTCAGAACGAGAAAAAAATCTACGACAAATGGTCTGGGTTCCTTGTCTCTACGTAGGGTTGGATAAAAAACTTTTTTTTATATATAAAACATGTTTTAAACTATATTTTAAACAATTTAAACAGTTTTAAACAATAAAAAACATGTTTAAAACAGACATGCCAACCCTGTCTCTACGGCTAATAGAAAAGGCACGGGACCCAAACCATTTGAAGTAGTTTTTTTTTTCCCATTCCAAGAAATTTTACACAAATTTAACACTGAATTAGTCTGTAAGTTATAATTTGATGCTTGTTATATTTGATGTTGTGCTTTGACATTCATGATTATGGATTATTAGTTTTAATTTTGAATTATTAATTAATTTTGATATTGACTAAATGAATGAAAACATTTATTGTGGCACTCTTCCACAGTAGTTTAATAGGTAGTAATTGTGACCTACCAATGTTAGGAAATGTTGAAATTAACGATTCTAAGTATACTATGTGTATCTACGGACATTTTTGTAAAATAGATAAAATACTCATACTCGTAAAATAACCATACATGTTTTTTGGGTAAAATATTTTTCTCTCAATATTAACCAAAATCGCGATGTAAATGCGTCCAGGGAAAACTATATGGACGATTTAGGTCGGTTTGGCTGCATTTTCCGTCTCTTTACTCAATGAGACGGAATATTTTATTTTATTTTATTTGGAAAACCAACAGCTTACAAACATTTGCAGTATTACAATAGGGATATGATAACATTTTAGTATGGCTAATAACAGGTTTTCACGTAAGATAATTAAATAAGAACGGATATGTTTAAGAAGAAAAGAAAAAAAAATGAAACAACAATAAAAAAAAATAGTGGTTGGGGATGTTGCGTGTGTGTGTGCATGAAATGTGGAGTTGTATGTGTGGGGGGGGAAGTGTTGCAAATACTTATTTCTCTGAAGCTATGGTCACCCTAACATTGGGGTAGGTCTGTACAATAGCTACTGGAACAATTTGCAACATTACTATGCGGTGTAGAGGGTGCTCCACAACCTCTATTATTATTATAATATAGGGTTTGCTAATTGTTCGTTTCACGGTTAGTTGTAACGTCGAGTGTGTTGCCCTTTTCTTTAACCGACTTCGAAATCGTAGAGGTTCTTTTTAACCCAGAAACCCAGACCTAACCTATATGTGTGTCAAGTTTCATCCCGATCCGTCCAGTGGTTGAAGCGTGATTGAGTAACAAACATCCAGACATCCAAACTTTCGTATTTATAATATTAGTGGGATAGTTGGAGTAGAGACTGACAAAATCCACATTTAGCTTAATACATACTTGGACTTATTATAATAACAGAGAAGGGAACACACTTCGAAGAAATCGTATGGATTTCTTCTCCATCTGTTTTTTTACAACTGTCAAACTGCTAATCCGAAATCTTTTTCCGTATCAGGTGTCAAAAGGAACTTGACACCATCTTTTGTTTTGTCGATCTGATCCCACATGTCGTCCGACAAAGTGGCCAGGTTTTTTAAATTTGTAAAGTAAAAAAATTTGTAAGTATATAGGGCCGCGTCTAGGGTTGCCAGACATCCGGATAAAGCCGGACAGGGTCAGGCTTTTTGCATGTTTGTCCGGCCAAATTCGCCAGTGTCCGGTCCATCCGGTTTTTGTTAGGTTTTTACATCTTGTGCCATCTCGCGGCTCATCTGAGATAATTTTTTTAGTTAAATTCATTTTTAATTTAATTTTTATTCGTTTCACATTCAGAACAAAAAAGGTTGATTATTTTTATTTTTATTACTTATAAAATTCGTACTGATTGTTTTTGTTTTTGAAATAATACAAATGCATAAGAATTAAAAGTTTAATGTGTTAATGTCGATTAAAGAAGACTGATTACAACAAAATGGAAATAATTGTTTTTTATTTTAAAATTAAGGGATAAAATCGTTGGCTTTTAGAGTGTCCGGCCTTGATATCGAAAAGTCCGGGTAAACTGCCTGCTCAGTCCGGCTTCGCCATATTAAGACCTGGCAACCCTAGCCGCTTCGGACAGCTCTGCTTAAACCTTATTTTATTACACTCTGAATGACGTCATACCAAATCAAATAAACAGCCTAATATTATAGAATACTGAATATTAGGTACTGCGTATTAGAAATGAAACGGATAGTGATTTGGCTGGATACGGGATATCCGACAAGCCTCTATATAGGCTGGAAATCCGGCCGAAGGATATTCGGCCCTTGGATATCATACAATTTGGAATCCTTCACGAAGGCGTTCGTGAAAGCTCTGTCGACCAGGCTGGTCCACGCCTCCGGAGACCTCAGGGCTGGCGCCTACCTCGCACAACGTGTAAGCCTGGCAATCCAGCGAGGTATAGCGCCAGCGTCCTAGGGACTATGCCTCACCACGAGGGGTTGGACGGCGTACACCTTTTGTAAATAATTGATTTTCTTATAATTACTGTATTTTTAACACTAATAAAATCTAATCTTATTCAAATTCAAATTCAAATTCGTTTATTGCATAGCTATAGGTACAAAATGATATTAAGTTCTATGTATAACCTCTAAAGCTTACCGTAATGGTGTACAATATTTTACAATAATCTAAATAAAAAAATAATTAATTAATAAAATTGTTAATAAAATTTTATCCATGTCAAGTTATGGGACGAATACAAACACAATTAATAACATCAAATACCTACGTCAACAATATCCCAATAACTTACACATGTCAAATAAAAAAGAGAAAAATCTACTCCAAACTATATATAAACATCCCTACCATTAGGTGATACTCTTATCGTCTAGAAGCTCCTGCACACTATAGTATAATTTCGAGATCAGCCACTCATTCAAGGCTTTTTTAAACTTTCCTACTTCTAAGTCTTTAAATCTATCTGGGATGCTGTTGTATACCCTTATGCACATGAAATATAGACTTTTGTGGTACAATGCGGATACATGGCCACCCTTGTAAAGAAGCTTATGGTTCCTTCTCAGATTCCTGTTGTAAATACTGACTGTTTGAAAGAGATGTAAATGTTTCTTTACAAACATGCTAACTTCCTTTATGTACAAACTAGGGAGTGGCAGTACCTTGTATTTTGAAAATAATGGTTTACATGACTGTCTTTGTGATAGGCCACCAAGCGCTCTTATGCAACGCTTTTGGATTCTAAACGCTTCTACAAAGTTTACTGAATTACCCCAGAATATTAGACCATAGCTTAAAGTGGACTGCACGTAACCAAAGTAGGCCATTAGCCCCGCTTTCTCAGATGAACAGTGCACTATCCGTCTCAAGGGGTACGAAAATCGGGATAATTTGTCACATAAACTCTGAATGTGTGCCTTCCAGTCACAATTACTATCGATAATGAGACCTAAGAACTTTGTTTGATTTACTTGCTCTATCTGTTCAGAATGGTATGCAATATTTAAGTTTAAGGGTTCTCTTTTGTAGGAGTGAAATTGCATAATATGTGTTTTTGTTACATTTATGTGAAGCTCGTTTCTGTCCATCCATTGTATGATATCCCTCAACGTATTATTTATGTCCTGTTCGTATTGATTCCTACAGTCACACTTAACTACAGCCGTGCTGTCGTCAGCAAATAAAATCATTTGACTTTTAGTAGCTTTTGGGAGGTCATTTATATAAAACAGGAATAGTAGTGGTCCCAGGATGCTCCCCTGTGGTACGCCTCTATTATTTGCCCTATAGTTTGACCTAATTTTAGTTAAAGTCTTATTTTTTTCATTAAAATGATTTATTTCTGTGCACTGTTGCCTATCACCCAAGTAGGAACTCAGCCAGTCCAAAGATTTCCCTCTTACACCATATTTCTCTAATTTATCTAAGAGTATTCTATGATGGACGCAGTCAAATGCCTTTGACATATCAGTAAATATAGATGATACATGGACCCTTTTGTCGATACATTGATATATAGTCTGCAAAAGTTGATAAATTGCTAAATTTGTTGACCTATCCTTCCTGAAACCGTTTTGCTCATTCACAATAATACCAAATTTGTCAGAAAAATTTACTATTCTGTTAAACATAACGCGCTCAAACAATTTCGAAAAGACAGGTATCAATGTTACAGGTCTGTAGTTATTCAGTTGATCCTGCTCTCCCTTTTTAAATAGTGGTTTCACTATTGAAAATTTTAGTTTTGTAGGGAATTCACCAGTTTCTACAGATAAATTTATAATATAAGTCAGGGGCTTGGAAATTATTGATGCCGTCTCCTTTATTATATGGGTACAGATTCCGTCATATCCGACAGCTGCTGTGTTTTTGAGTGATCGAATTTCATTAAAAACTTCTTTGATTGTTACTGGTTGAATGTAAATGGTTGGAGCTCTACGTTCAACATCCTCACTGGCACTATTCGATTTAAGCAACGAGGAAATTGGCAGTGAGTCTATAAAAAAGTTATTAAAGCATGTCGTTATCCTTTCGGGGTCCGTAACCAATTCGCTATCTATGTTTAAACACTTAATCATTGAGGGTAGGGTGTTAGTTCCCGAGCAATCTTTTATTAAATTCCATGTAGCTTTACACTTATTGTCTGCATTTGCTATTAATTTATGATTAATTTTTTTCAATGACGTTTTTATACATTTTTTCAGTAACATGTTATATGTCTCGTACTTGTTTTGCTTCGATTTATGGCCTTTGTATTTATATTCTATATACAACTTTCTTTTGATTTTGCTTGACACTTTGATACCCTTAGTTATCCATCTTTGTTTATTAATTTTTTTAATTTTGATTATTACTGTAGGAAAACATAGGTCATAAAATAACTTGTACAACTCTACAAATTTACCGTATGCTAAATTAATGTTATCTTGGCAGTACACTTCAGAAAACGAAAGACTGTTTATACAATTTAGAAATTTGTCAATGTTACTTTTAGAATAGTCTCTTTTTTCTACGTACCAAAAATTGGGCAAGATTTTCCTTTTCATTTTAATAGTAAGAGTTTGTGCCGTATGATCAGATAAATTGAATTCGTGTATGTCAGACTTGGTATTTCTATTGAAATTACAAATTATATTGTCGATACAAGTTGCCGATTTTTCAGTCAGTCTGGTAGAGTTAGTTATTTTGGGGTGAAAATTAAATGAATCTAAAATCCTTATGAATTTTCGGGCTAAATTTATATATTTAGTATTTTTACTGATGTCAATATTAAAATCGCCGCATATAATAATTTTACGTTTTTGTTTGGTTAGAAGTTTTGTCAATAAAATTTCTAAACTGTCAAAGAATATGTCGATATTGTCATTTTCAGGTACTCGATAAATACATATTACTATAATATTCTCTACAGGTAACAAGACTCCACAGCATTCGAATGTATTACGTATACTTAGAGACTTTACATAACTTAGACGCTGAAAGTCTATATTTCCGTTCAAAAATATGCAACAGCCCCCTCTGTTGCTGTTTGTTGTTTTACATTGAAGTTTTTTCCTTGAATAAGAGTCAGCCAGCACATATCCAGAAATACGCAAATTATTCTCTTCCCCTGATGGAATAAAAAGCTCAGTTAAGCATATGCAGTCTATGGTCAATTTCATTTCCTCTTGTATAGAATTAAGTGCCAGTAAACGATTTTCCTTTTTTTTGCAAGTCCTCGTATGTTTTGGTGAAGTAAACAGAACTGTTTGATGTCTTGTAAGGTAGTACTCCGTTCCCTTGATATCCAATTACTATTAATGACTCTATTTATAAAATTACTTTCATTACTAACGAAAAAAAATCTCGGTTTTTTTTGGGAAGTAATAAGGAATCGTTCCTTTTCTTGGCACTTTACTGTTAGTTGCTTCAGTTTCTAGAACATTAAGTGGCTTCTTCGTGACATAATTTTTTAATCTAAGACGTAGCTGTTCAAAGGACAGGAATTGCCGGCTGTATTCATTGCTATCGATAAGTAGGTTCAGTTTTTTACAAATTGAGTACATGTAAATTGATTTATCCAATTGACAACAATATTTGCAATTAATAAATGTACAACCTTGAAAAATTTTTGACCATATAGTCAAATGATGATTCAAAGTTGCAACATTTAAGTAAGAACTATAGTTAACAGGTACCAAATAAACGGATGCCTTAGATAGGCTATTTAGGGCAATACACAAATTCAAATGCAATATTTCGGGATTCCTATCCTGACTACCCATTCCCAATTGATTATTGTCACACTGATTAAAAATTTGGAATTAAAATTAATTTAATTCAACCAATTTCGAGTAAATCGAAGTCTACATTTTGGTAGTATTTACTGGAACACCTCTTATATATATTTTAACAGATAAAATGGATACTGCCGTAGGTTAATACGTCAGGAGGTTCTAGAACAAGCGATGTGTGATCAAAATCGTTACTGCGGTTTATGATAAAATGGCTATTTATTACGGATGCTGTATGACAGCTACCCTCACTTTATAAGCCAAAGTCAAAGTCAAAATCATTTATTGCATATGAGTACACTTGGTACATTTATACACGTCATTTTTATTATCGTAAAAATAATGAAATAATGGGCCCGATTCTGAAGTCACACATTTAAAATTTGACAGCGCTAAAATTGGATTGGTCTTTATCTTCATAATACTGTGTGACAAGGATAGCGAAAGTTTTAGTGATGTCAAATTTTAACGTTGTGCCTTCAGAATCAAGCCCATTTTATAATTTGTAGTGACATTATTAGTGGAATTGATACTTTGACATTTGTATTCTTCTTGACATTTTATTCTTGACAGTTTTTACTTTTAATTTAACTTGTATAAAATTTATATTCTGTGTATACACCTGCAAAGGTAGGGTTTAGTGGTACTTGTACTAAATATCTAATATCTTAAAATTACCTGAACTTCATACACAATAAAGATTCATTTCATCGACTTTAAAGCCAGCGGGAAACCACTAAGAATCTTCTAATGAGACAATCTGTTCAAATTTTGCTATCAACCAGACCAATGGTTTAGTCGCTAGGCAAAACGTGACGGACGGACAGACGGAAGTTCTTGGGAAAATTAAGATTAAAAAGTAATTTAGAAATATAACACATTTTTGGAAAAAAAAACACGACGTCAAACCTCGCTACAGTTTAATGTCATGTGGTTTAAATGTTATTTTCTCTTTATCCATAAATCAATTTGTCAGCATAGATTTTAGGAAATTTTAATGAGTATTCTGTATCCGACGGATATTTGACTATTATCCGGTATCCGGCCGGATAGTAAAACTAGGCCGGATACCGGATGGTTACCGGATATCCGTTTCATCTCTACTGCGTATAGAAACGACGCTCACCCTCGCCCGCAAAAAAGAGCACAGCTGACAGTACGCACTATCGGGCTACCGCCGCGCCAAAACGTTACTACGCCAGCACGCTATAGACTAAAACGCGGCACCAACAGATCTACGCTATAAGTTAGAAAGAGAAACACTTATTATGTTGGCGTATCACGTTAAGTTAAGCCCCATGTTTATTTGAAAAGTCCATCAAAATCCGTTCAGTAGTTTTTAAGTGATGCGTGCACAAACTCACAGACAAACAGAAAAACAGACAAAAATTCCAAAAATGATCGAAATGTCTTCTATTACTTATCCTTAGACCCCCCAATTTTTATTTTGCAAATATCTTCAATGTACAGACACGCGATGTTTACGATTTTATTTATTAGATTTGCATCAGAGTCGGTATAGTATAGTATGTATAAAGTCGGATATAATGAGTATGGATCGGCTGCGTTCTAATGTTAGTTAGACATTAGCACGCAGGCGTTTACGACATAGTCTGACAGTGGCGCCTCAAGAACGGTGTCAACTGTATAATAAGGGAACGTTCCCATACGGGGGTAACCGACATAGCCGGATTAGCAAGCTGAAGTGGCAGTGGGCCACATCTGTCGCAGAACCGACGGCCGTTGGGGCAGACGAGTTCCGGAGTGGAGACCGCGGATCGGCACGGGCAGGGTGGGACGCCCCGCCGCCAGATGGACCGACGACTAGAAGAAGGTGGCGTTCATTGGGGAAGGCCACTGTCCAACAGTGGACGTCTAAAGGCTGATATGATGATGATGATGAGGAGGAGGGGGGTCTTCAAAATACCACGCTTGGTCACATGGGCAGGAGGGAGGGGCTTAAGTTATCGTCATGTAGTCAATATCCTCTAGGAAAACCTCGCGCTTTTTTGAGCTATATTCAAATATGGCGCGCAGCGTTTAGCGCTTTTTAAATTTACAGATGGCAACACTGACGCACATATCGTCAGCTGATTGAAAACTGACCGTTTTTTTCTTCTTAATAATGCTAGATGATAGTATTTTTTCACTTGTAATTATAGGTATGCACGCACTCTTGGCATCACGCGGCAAGCGCCGTATTAATAAAGACAAATATGAGATCTCATCTTTCTGTTTGCAAAAAAATGGTTTACAGCCAAAATTAAGAATTACTATTTGAAAACTAGAGGGGGGGGGTCTAGGCATATATACTACGAGTGGACACTGAGGGGGGAGGAGGGGGTAAAAAATTGTAAAAAATGGGTCACGTAGTTTGGGTACGTTCCCTAAGATGTGATCGGTATAGGCACAGCCATTTTACCACGACTTTCTTGTTTGTCTGTCTGTCTGTCGTCCGGGTGGAATCTTGCAACTCAGCTTTCGAGCACTTCCCGATTAGCTATAACTGGCTGAAACTTTCATCGTAGCTCACAACTAGATGACAATGCATTCTAAATCCATTTATTAGACAGACAGTACAAAACAAAACGAAAAAGAACAAAATATTTAATGTATTTAATTATTTTTTTCTAAAAACCACGTTTTATGCGCTTTAAAAAGAATAAAATAGCCCTCTTGATGACCCAAGAGGACATACACACAAAATGTTACATTATGACAGTGGAGTGCCCCCCCCCCCCCCCCCCCCGGCTCTCACCTCTCTTCCCTGTCTATGACAGAGATGAAAGAGAGTTGCACTGATGACGAAGACCTGACGAAGACAATAATCTATTCATTATCCTAATCTAAAATCCTTGGCTACTTATAAATTAATACTGCAAGCCTGAAATCATCATTTTCGTCGCTTGTGGAAGAAAAATGATGATTTTTTGTGCACCAAGTAATTGCCCTACAAATTTAAACAATTTCAATGCATGCGCATATCGATGATTACTATTGCGTATGCAAGTCGTTCTCCGTTCAAATCGTCGGTATCCTGCTCACCACACCTCTTGCATACAATGTGAAGTAATGATAGGCTCGCGTATCATCACGACCCGCGAGAAATGAGGTCGGCAGACATCATAAAGTAATAACACATGTACTAAATATTACTGCATAAAGCAGCACTCATCGCCCCCCCCCCCCCTCCCCGCCCGCCCCCCCAGTTTAACGTCGCCAGCAAAACAGAGCACGGCTGGAAGTACGCAGGCAAATATCTCCGACATTCAAACCAATTAGCCAGTCGTAAACTAGGCAGAGCCTGTGCTATGGTTACTAAGATAACGGATACACATACTTAAATACATAAACATAAAAGACTTGGGTACAAACATTCATATTCATCTTACGAACATTTGCTCTTAGCGGGATTCGAACCCGTAACCACTAATGTTGAAAGAGAAGCTCTAATGTTGCTGACGTATAACATTGTCCCTCTTGAACGGCTATGCTCGCATGTTCACTGCTGACAGCCCTACCATAATTTACGCATACACCCAAACGTGTACGGACAAGCTGGTGCGCCTGTAATAATAGTAGGTAATCAAATCTGTTCGATTTATATGTACGGAGTGTCCGGAGTGTTCTACAGAGCGCGCCAAAAACCTTACAAAAATCGGAAATATTTCGAAAACGGTAAGGGTTCCACTGAACACAAAATGTCACACATGATAGGCTTAACCCATCTCCCACCTACCTCCAGTTTTGGCTGTTTATTTACTGAACTTACCAATCATGCATGACCTACGGCGCAGAAACGTGGACACTGACGGTGGGCCTGATCCACAAGTTTCAAGTCGCTCAGCGAGCTATGGAGAGGGCTATGCTCAAATTCAAATTCAAATTCAAATCATTTAATCGTAAACACAGGTAATTTTAAGCTGGTCGAATACATTTAGGTACTCTATGTTTTGCCCACAGGCGTACGACATTTAATGTTAAACGTTTTACAAATTAAAAAAAAATTTCATTACATATTAAAATTAAAGCAAATAATTAAGTACAATATACAGATGTCAATAACGGAATATATACATGTCAAAAGCGATTTATTAAAATAATATAGAAATGTCAATTTAAATTTGCATCATTTAAAAAGTCTGATATAGTATAATAGCACTTGTCCACGAGAATGTCAAATAATTTTTGCTTAAAGCTAGGTAGTCGTAATGATGCAATTTGTTTGGGCAATTTATTAAATATTTTAGGTGCCAGGCACACTATACTGCCATGTAGCATGGCAGTTTTAGATGGCACAATGCAAAGCCTCTGTCTGTTTCTTAAATTCCTATTGTGAACTTGTGATACATTTAAAAATAGATCTATATTAGTTTTGACAAAAATAGCTACCTCATAAATGTAGAGACAAGGCAAAGTCAGCAATTTCAGTGATCTAAAGTAAGGTCTACATCCGTCAGTAACTTTTAGTCTACAGATAGCTCTAACGCACCTCTTTTGTGCTTTAAAGATCATTTCTCTTGAGCTAGAGTTACCCCAAAAAATTATGCCGTATCGTATTGTCGAAGCTACGAAGCCATGGTATGCCGTTAAGACTGCATTTAAACTTACAACTTTTTCAAGTTTGTATAGGGCGTAGGCAAACTGATAGAGCTTGTTACAAACATGTTCAGAGTGAGATTTCCAGCTCATATTTCTGTCTATTACTATGCCTAGGAATTTGGTTGAATCCACAGCATTTATGGTTTTTCGATCATATTTAATATTCAAATTTAAGTTAGGTAATCTTTGCTCGGGGTTTCTTTGAAGGATATGATTCGTAATGAAGAGATCTGACGAAGGTGACCGACATAGTAGAAAGGATGAGCAAACTGAAGTGGCACTGGACATTTGTCGCAGAACCGACGGCCGTTGCGGCCGGGAACGTCTGGAAGCGAAGGGCAGAGGACCAGGTGTGGTGGTGTTCATTGGGGAAGGCCTATGCCCAGCACACAGTGTGTTGAACCCCATTTTTGTTGCATATATAGTTTGTAACGACCCACCGAGCCGGCCCCCGCCGCACAGACCGCCGACCTCACATCTCGAGCCGGCCCTGCCACATTATCCCCACCGCGCGCCTCGACGAGCGAGCCGCGGCGAGAGGATAAAAGCCGATACGGACTGTCACTCGGCAGCACTCTTCCGAGGGTTCTCAAGCCGAATGGGCCACAGATGCGGTGCGTTATATCTGCGCAGCACTCGACCCTCTAGCGAACAGAACCCTTGGGCGAGCCGCTCACCTGGTGTGCAGCTGCGGTGCGTTATTTCTGCGCAGCACTCACACTGGGTCGTGGGACGTACAGCTGCGGTGCGTTACGTCTGCGTCGCACTTACGCTCCCGTCCCGTGCAGTTGCGGTGCGTTACGTCTGCGTCGCACTCACGGGACACCCGTCGCGGTAAAACCGCAGTAGGAGAAACCCGAGATTTAAATGTCAGGGCGCCGCGACGCCCCAGCCCAGGTTGTTATTAAAATAGATAAGTAAATAGAATAAGTTAGGTCGGACAGATATGTTCTAGAGTAAGTTAGAATGAAATAAATACGTAATACCCTCGTGTTCATTACCTGGTGTTTCCTTTACTAAACCTCCCGATAGATTAAACCCTTAATATTCGCAACCCTCAGTACCCTAAGTACCAGGGATCGAAATATATTGTAACCGGGGCATCCAGGCTAGCCGGCCCTAAGGCTGCTCCGTTACATTTGGCGCCCAACTTTAAAAACCCACAAAGTAGACGTCCTTAATAGCGGTTTCACGTAATCCCGGGGTCACAGAATAGTCCCCTCCGCCGTTTTGTAAGTCCTGAATCCCAGTCAGGATCCGTTAGGGATATACGTGAAGTAACTCCGTTACATTTGACGCCCAGCTTTAAAAACCCACAAAGTAGACGTCCTTAATAGCGGTTTCACGTAATCCCGGGGTCATAGAATAGTCCCCTCCGCCGTTTTATAAGTCCTGAATCCGCGTCAGGATCCGTTAGGGATATACGTGAAGTAACTCCGTTACATTTAGCGTCAAACTTTAGAAATCCACTAGTAGATGTACTTAACAACGATTTCGCATATTCCCGGGGTCATAGCATAGTCCCCTCCGCCGTTTTATAAGTCCTGAATCCGTATCAGGATCCGTTTAGGAATATACGCGAAGTAACTCCGTTACATTTGTCATCTACATAAATTACCGTCAGTCAGTGCTCCACAATAACGTCTAGTTGCGTTATCCCCTCCGTCCGTATTATATAAATCCTGAATCCATGTCAGGATCCGTTTAGGGATAGATGCAATAGCTCCGTTATATGTGACACCCAACTGAATTACCTCTAAACTTGATAATTATTTGAAAAGGAAACACCCACCGAATTTAAAATCCGATTAAACCGTCCGCATTCAACCGACCCGCGGATATTAAAATTAAAAAGAAAACGTACCGACAGACATCCGTAGATAGGAACATACTTCATAATAAAAGAGCCAAGAAGGCTACCGACCGAAAGATTCAGAGAAGATTAGTAGAAATTAAGAACTGAAGTCATAAGCTGTAGAAATGACCAAAGCAGAAAAGAAAACTCAAAAAGACCATCAGCCAATGGAAAATACATCCATGATGATTGACAGTTGGGATATAATGTTCGATACAACAAACGACCCCATAGAATTTCTAGAAAGACTAGATGAACTTGTAACAGGATGCGGAATCAGCACAGAGAAGCTAATCCAACTGTTACCACGTTTATTCGAGGGATACGCATTGTTATGGTATCGCAACAACCGCAATACTTGGACCACATGGGAAGAGTTTATTGAGGACTTCAGATTCTATTATTTCCCGAAAAACTACGAAGCAATTTTGCTAGAAAGAATCCTAGCCAAGAAACAAGGCTACAACCAGAGATTCATTCATTATCTCACCGAAATTCAAACCCTAATGAGACGATATGGAAAAATGTCAGCGACAGAGATACTAGAAAAAATTTATGAAAATATGCACCCGACATACAAGTTATATGTAAAACGACATGAGTTTAAGAATTTGAATAGTTTAATACAGCTAGCAGGAGAATTTGAGAAAATCTCAGAAGAAATTGAGAGAGAAACCCCGTATAAAAGTTATGTTATACAGCCGAGTGAACATAATAAGTGTGAATTAAAGAAATACGATAACCAAGAAGCATGGAGAGAGAACATGCAACAACAGTCAAGCCCTTATAAAAGTGAGAAGTTTATGCAAAATTACAAACCTGAGAAATGCTGTTGGAACTGTGGCAAACAAGGACACTTCTCTAGGGATTGTACAGGAAATGCAACAATATTTTGCAGCAGTTGTGGAAGAATTGGAAAATTAAGTAAGAACTGTTGTATGACAAATAGTGAAAATAAAAACAGAGCATGTACGATAAAAGAAGAAAATAAAAATGATAATAGAATATTTATTGAAGTGATAATAGCAGGAAAAAAGTGCAAAGGTCTTGTAGATACAGGCTCAACATGTTCATACATTAACGACGAATTATATAAAGAGTGTTTCAAATGTAACAATACTGAAGGAAACAGCAAACGCGAAGTGTTAATGGCAGATGGCTCACAGGTACCTATTTTAAAATCAATTTATCTAGAAATAGAAGTGAACAACTTTAAACTCAGGCATGAATTACATGTGTTACCAAATACGTCATATTTCATCATAGGCATGGACCTGTTAAAGAAAATAGGCTTTAAATTAGAATGGAATACTAAAGATAAAGATCGAGTACCTAAAGAAAAAGTGAGAAATAATCAAAATATGAAGAAAATTGCCACAAAAGAGAGACGAAGAGAAACAAGAAAGTCACAAGAATTATTTACAACAGAGAAATGCCGAAAAAATTCAAAAAGAAGGAAGACACAAGAAAAACAGATTGCAAATTCAAAACATTCAAGCAGCAAAGAGAAGAAAGCGATAGATAAACCGTTTATAAATCCGACCCGCACTAGAAAGCCCAAAACTACTGACTGGTATGAAAGAAAGCTACAAGAAGTTGAACAAATACCAGAAAATTTTCTCGATTACCGGATAAAAGAAAACAAATTGTACAAGAAAATAACAAATCCCGCCGCCGGAACTAGAACCAAGCTAGAAAGAGAATGGAAATTATGCATTCCAAAGTCAGAACAAAGTGAAGTATTAGCAAGAATTCACGAGACGCCAGGTGCTGAACATCCAAGTAAAACAAGAAACAGAATAGCAATGAACTATTATTGGCCTGGGATGTTCAGAGATACTGCAGGATATATTAAGAAATGCCTTGCATATAAAAAATCAAATGACTACAGGGGAGTCATTAAATAGACATACAGAATTTGAAGTGCAGAAGGAAGCAAATTTAATTTTTTATTTCAATGTTTAAAAGATTTTTTTTTATGTTTTTTGTAGAAAGTTCCGGTGATTTTTACATAAGTAAAAATCTTCAAAAGAAGAGGGGGAATGTAACGACCCACCGAGCCGGCCCCCGCCGCACAGACCGCCGACCTCACATCTCGAGCCGGCCCTGCCACATTATCCCCACCGCGCGCCTCGACGAGCGAGCCGCGGCGAGAGGATAAAAGCCGATACGGACCGTCACTCGGCAGCCCCGCCCCGCCCGCCCCGCCCGCCCGCCGCCGCGCGACATGCCGGGGCTGGATGAGGAGATGGACACCGCGCTGGCTCCCTCTGCTTCCTACGCAGGGGTAGCAGCCGCGCGGTCACCGACGCCGCGGCCGCCAGCGCAGGCGCCGCCCCTGGGGACCTCCTCCCTGGGGGGCGGTGCCGCGCAGGCGGCCCCCACCACTGCGAGACCAGACAAGCGGCCACGTTATCCGCCGCTGATCGTCGAGGCGCTCCCGGACTGGACGTTCCACTTCCGGGAGCTGAAGAAGCTGCTGGGGCACTCGCCCAACGCACGCCCCTTTGGTAAGGGAGTGCGTTTCATCCCCACCTCCGACGTCGAGTACCGCACCATACAGCGGTACCTCACCGAGCTGGAGAAGGAGAAGGGAACCCCCTGGTTCTCGTACTCCCTGCCTGCCGAGAGGAGCGCCAAGGTGGCCATCCGCGGCCTCCCCGTCGACACTGACCCGCGCGAGATCGAGGACGAGCTGCGCGAGCTCGGCTACACGCCTGAGTTCGTGCGCCCCATCCGCGCGCGTAGAGGACGCCCTGGCTGCATCTTCTTTGCGCAGCTAAAGCGCACAGCCGACCTACTCCCTGGCATTTACGACATTGATATCCTTTTGTGTATGCCAGGAGTCAAGATCGAGGCATGGCGCGGGAGGAAAGGACCCGCACAGTGCCACAGATGCCAGCAGTTCCGGCACAGCTCGCACAACTGCCACCGGCGCCAAGCCTGTGTGCGTTGCGGCGAGGAACATGCCGCGCGCGACTGCCCACGCCCTCTGGAGGAGCCGCCCACCTGCGCGAACTGCAAGGAGGGCCACACGGCAAACAGCATCGCATGCCCGGTGTTCCGCAAGGAGGTGCGGAACAAAAAGGCAGGTACTGTGCCACTTACTGTCCAGCCTAAGAAGGTCTCTCCCCAGCCCACGGGGGAATCGAGCGCCGCGCCACACCTTATGGCAGCGGCGAACGAGCCCACAGAGCGAGGGAAGAAGAAGAGCAGGCGAGGAGGAAACAGGGGGAGGAAGACGACCAACCAACCCCCCCCCCCCCCCTCCCCAGCAACAGAAACAGCAGAAGCCAGCAGCACCAGCGAAGCAGGCGACTGCACTGAAACCGCAGGTGAGCACACGCGCACAACCTAGCGGTGCACAGAATACCACGGTGGCGGCAGTCATACAGCTGCTGACGGAAGTCCTGGTCGCGTACCAATCCGGCCAGGACCCCGTCCCGATTATTCTTAGAGGGATCGCCTCACTTTTAATCCCTACCAATGGCTAGCACACTAAGAATAGTTCACTGGAATGCCGAGGGACTCTCAAGGCAGAAGATCAGCCTCCTGCGTGCGCTGGTGAGAGAACAGAATATAGATGTAGTGCTTATTTCTGAGACCCACCTGCACAGCACAGACAAACTGAAGCTACCTAATTACTATGCCTATCGAGTGGACGAGACTTCACCTCACAGCGGCCAGGCCTACAGGGGCCTAGCAGTACTCGTGAAGAGAAGAGTAATCCATCAGCCGATACCACACGTGACGCTACAATCTTTCACGGCATTAGGAGTGGAAGTAAGTACCCCAGAGAACCCGCTCCGTGTGTTTGCGATCTACAGACCAGCTGGCAGAATGAATGTGGCTGACGTCAATCTTCTACTTGACTCGCCGCACCATACGCTCATCGCCGGAGACTGGAACGCAAAACACACAGCATGGAACTCAGCTAATACTAACGCTGAAGGCCGCCGCCTATTCGACGACGCAGAAAGCAAGGGATATGAAGTGCTGGGCCCAGAAGTGCCTACACACTACCCACACTGCAGAACCCACCTGCCAGACGTCATAGACTTTGCGGTCTACAAAGGCCTCGAACCCAGCAGACTAACCACAGAAGTGCTGGACGACCACATGATCTCCGACCACCAACCCGTGCTAATAACTATAGTCGAAAATCACATAGTGAAGCCACCGGCAAGAACAAGAACTCTACATGACTGGATAGAGTTCGGTATGTACCTTGACAGGCATATCCCCACCAGACCTGTCTCCACCCCAGAGGACGTGGACCACCTAGCAGCCGAGTTCAGCGACCACACGCAGAGCGCGCTCAAGCATGCCGCCAGAGAAGCTCCTAAACGAGCCACTTTCTCCAGCATCCCGGCCTACATCCAAGAGATGATAGCTAGAAAGAGGCGCCTGCGTAAACGCTGGCAACAAACTCGATGCCCTACCATGAAGTCACAGCTGAACGCGCTTGCAGCCAAGATTTCGGAAGCCCTGGAAACAGAAGCTACTGAGTCCTGGCAACGCACTATCGACGCAGCGAGTGAAGATTGGAATGCTATCCACAGGCTATGCAGGCAAGTAACAAACAAGCCAGAGCCTACCCGCCCCCTGCTAGCCAGCGACGGAACGCCGAGATATCGCGCCACAGACCGAGCAGAAATATTCGCCGACTGTCTGGAGCGACAATTCAAGCCGAATCCGCTGGCAGACACAGAGAATGAAGCAGAAGTAAGTCAACATCTAACTACTTACTTCCAACAGCCGATAGCCACTGATGAGGACCCCATTGTGTTCTCACCGGCCCAAGTCTTACGCATGATCCGTAAAACGAAGCCCAAGAAGGCCCCAGGCCCAGACAAGATCTCCAACGAGGCCCTGCGTCACCTACCAACACGAGCAATCGCAACAGTGACGCGGCTATTCAACGGAATCCTCAGAACGGGGCACTTCCCCACATGCTGGAAGTTGGGCCACGTCATTATGATACCAAAAGCCGGTAAGAACATCCTCAAGCCGGAAAGCTATCGACCCATCACGCTGCTTCCGACCATCTCCAAGGTGTTCGAGAAACTTCTACTGCAGCACCTCACACCTCATATCACACCTAGGGACGAGCAGTTTGGCTTCAGAGCCGAACACTCCACCACACTCCAACTGTCTAGAGTCCTGCACCACCTGGCAGTGGCGTATAACAAGAAAGAACACTCCATCGCCGTGCTCCTAGACATGGAGAAGGCTTTTGACCGCGTATGGCATCCAGGTCTGCTATATAAACTGTCCACGTCTACGACTCCCCGACGAGTCGTCAAGACTGTGGCCACTTTCCTCGCAGACAGACGTTTTCAAGTGGCAGTAGAAGACGTCCTATCCCAAGAGCGGAAAATCGAAGCCGGAGTCCCCCAAGGTAGCTGTCTGTCGCCCGTGTGCTACGCCAGGTACACGGACGACATCCCTGTGGAGAAAGGAGCGCATCTGGCCCTCTACGCAGACGATGCGGCCTACTACACATCATCGATCACCGCCGCACACGCCGTGGAGAAAATCCAGAGATCCCTCGACGCACTCCCCGCCTGGTTGGCGAGGTGGAGGCTCTCGATCAATGTCCAGAAGACTCAAGCCATCGTTGTGGGTAATTCACGACGCTTCCCGCCGAAAACCCGTCTGCTCGGGCAGGAGGTCGAGTGGACCCCCGTGGTCAAATACCTAGGGGTTCACATAGACCGACGCCTGAGCATGAACAGCCAAGTGAAGCACGTCATCGGGCAGACGCGCGCAGCTCGCGCTCTGCTCCGCCCGATACTAACTTCTGCTTTACCCCTCAGAGTCAAGACAGGCGTCTACAAGACGTACATCAGGTCGAGGCTCACCTACGCAGCCCCAGCGTGGTACGCGCTGGCCAGCCAGACTCTCCACAACCGGATGCAAGCCCAGCAGTCACTGTCGCTGCGCACCATCGTCCGAGCGCCGCGTTTCGTCAGGAACGCCACTATCCAGCGGGACCTTAAGATGGAACCCCTGGATAAATTCATACGACGCCTCGCTACGACCATGTTCCAGCGCGCGAACAACTCCGCGCTGCCACATATCCAGGAGACCGCGCCCTATCACGCGCGGCCTCCAGACGCCAAAAAACTACCTAGAGATCTCGTGGATGACGACTCCGCTGACCCATGAGACCTACGCTTAGCCGGCTCTGCTGCTGCTCGTTCGCTGGGCTTCCCCCTCGGGGGTTCCACCCGGTGCGCTGAGCACGCGAGCCGGCGAGAAGAAAAGGTCTCAAGTTTATCACAGCGGAGTCTCTCCGCGCTCCAAGGACCTGCCCGTATTAACGGGCAGCGCACGAAGCCCCTGGTAAGAGGCCATTGCCTCGGTACAGGTTCCCCGCCCCCCCCAAGGGGTGAGAAGATATCCCGCCACTCGGCAGCACTCTTCCGAGGGTTCTCAAGCCGAATGGGCCACAGATGCGGTGCGTTATATCTGCGCAGCACTCGACCCTCTAGCGAACAGAACCCTTGGGCGAGCCGCTCACCTGGTGTGCAGCTGCGGTGCGTTATTTCTGCGCAGCACTCACACTGGGTCGTGGGACGTACAGCTGCGGTGCGTTACGTCTGCGTCGCACTTACGCTCCCGTCCCGTGCAGTTGCGGTGCGTTACGTCTGCGTCGCACTCACGGGACACCCGTCGCGGTAAAACCGCAGTAGGAGAAACCCGAGATTTAAATGTCAGGGCGCCGCGACGCCCCAGCCCAGGTTGTTATTAAAATAGATAAGTAAATAGAATAAGTTAGGTCGGACAGATATGTTCTAGAGTAAGTTAGAATGAAATAAATGCGTAATACCCTCGTGTTCATTACCTGGTGTTTCCTTTGCTAAACCTCCCGATAGATTAAACCCTTAATATTCGCAACCCTCAGTACCCTAAGTACCAGGGATCGAAATATATTGTAACCGGGGCATCCAGGCTAGCCGGCCCTAAGGCTGCTCCGTTACAAGTTTCTATCTAATTAATCGATAGTTCTAAACATTCTTAGTGCTGAAGTTCAACTCCGTTTTTGTTACGACTTGTACTTTGTAAGAAACCCTATTATAAAATAAACGATTATTTGAATGACAAAGATGCCTGGTACTAAAGTTGCTTCAGCTTCGCAAAATCTTTATTAATTGTATGCAAACTTGATTTTTAAAAGATGTGTTGCGTGAAGTTTGTTGCGCCGTTTCTTCTTCACAGCGCTAACACCTAGGAAGCGGTAGTCGATAATAAAAATTACGTGTATAAATGTACCAAGTGTACTCGTATGCAATAAATGAATAAGATAAATCAAAGGTAGGGTCCTGTGCCGTTGGGTTTGTTGTCACTTCTTCCCCTTGGTTATACAGGTGGAAGTGGAGTAGTTTTAGGCAGAATTTGACGTCAAAAAGAGAATAATGTATTCCAATTTTAAAAATAAATATTTTGATTTTGATTATTTTTTAAATGTCAAGTTATTCATCATGTCCGGTTCTTAAACCACGAAAATAAATTTATTTACCAAAAAATTTATACACTCATTGCCATTTCGATTAGTTCCAATAATGACACATATAATAACATATTTTTTTTACCAATTTCTGTCGGTTTATCGTGAGTAGAAATGGAAATATAATTTTATTTCTCATTTTTCGTTTTTTTTTTTTATTAACATAGGCTGAGATTTCTTTACCAATTATAGATCATACTCTGTTTTATGTACAGTAATAAAATCACAACCTAATTGCTTGTTGGAGCAGCAGATGTCTAAGGCTCTGATATGATGATGATTTACTGGACACCCTATTACTTTGTCTAGCATTTTTCGCTGCCATGCAACGATCTCTATGTACTACTAGATGGAGCGTTTCAAACAATCGCTCTGCTCCACGGCACTGCGGCTCCGGAATGAAACTTGTGCAATTACTACGCAGAACATTTAATTATTACTAAATATTGACGATACGGGTAAATAGTGTCAACATTTAGTGAATAATGAAATGTTTTGCGTAGTAACTGCACTAGTCTCAAAATGAATGTGGACAGTTGCGGCTCTCGGAGTCGCAGTTGCGTGGAGCAGAGCGATTGTTTGGAACGCTCCATCTAGTAGTACATAGAGATCGTTGATGCCATGATACGAAACCCTTCGCGCACGAGCTTAAATCGCCCTTGTCGTAGTTATTTAAAGATATATCTATATTTCATTCCAGATTAATAGTCCTATGAAAACAAACGCATTTGCGTCTCGAAAACAAAATACACAATAGATGGTGTTCCTAAGTGGACTGCAAAGTTTACATGGTAATACAAACCTGTTTTTGCTGCTGGTGACCCTTTCATGTATATGTTACCGAGACGTAAATAGCGTTGGTTTTCATAGGACTATTAATCTGGAATGAAATATAGTATCGTTAATGCCATGATACGAAACCCTTCGCGCACGAGCTTAAATCGCCCTTGTCGTAGTTATTTAAAGATATATCTATCTCTTTCTATTTACGTCACCATAGCAACAGACTTGCGTTGAAACAGTATAATATATAGGGGTCATCAACATAGATATTTAGTTCAAACGAATTTCACATATTCCAATATAATTAACATATATTTGTTTGCAATATCCGTAAGTATATAAGCTGGAAATATGTTTTTTTATGTTCAGTATTTTTAAAGATTAAATAAACATACAAAATGGTAGCTCAGTTCAGTTTAATTGCATTATTTGGGATTGTTTTTCCTGTTCTAGGTAAGGATAAAGAAAGGGAAGATTTCTGTTGAATAAAGAAAGGTTTTATTTATTATTATATTAATAATAAACACTACACAATATTCCTACAATACACCTATCTAATCCCAAACTAGGATTTCCTCCTGTGCTAGGACTGGACAATTCACAAATATAACATCCAAACCGGGACCAACTTCTATGAATTGTACGACCTATGAGTCTAATGGCCAATCCACTAGGCCATCGAGACGGTCAAAAGTTGCATCATAAACGGTTTATTGAATATTTCCCAGCGCAAAGGTTTTCCGGAGATATTTGCTTGGTTAGTTACTTTAAAAAACAAACGCTCATTTGACAGGTATTGGTCGAAATAAATATATTTTTTTTTTAAATAAAATAACAACTGAAAATTGCTATGCATTAAATTTCGTTATTATAGGTATTTTGTTACTAATTTTCGTAAGATACTAATTTTCGTCGCATCTAGAATGTATGTACTATAATGTACTGACGTCATTAAACAAGTCTTTGTAAAAAAAAACCTATTTAATACATGCCCTTAAAGCTCAGAATAGAACGTTCTATTTATAGACAATCATTGCTAATTCAAATTACGTCATAAATCTATTAATAGACTACAAATCCGAACGTACGGTAGTAAGCGCTAATTTCGACGCATTTTACTATGTCAGGATGGCCGAGCGGTCTAAGGCGCTGCGTTCAGGTCGCAGTCCACTTCTGTGGGCGTGGGTTCGAATCCCACTTCTGACAAACACTTTTTGATATTTTTTCATTGATTTTTATTATTTTGTTCTATGCAATCAGCAGGTATTACAAATTTTGAGATTTTTACTTACATAAATTTTGTCTTCGTTGTATTAGCTGGTATTTTTCATTAGAGAGATTCACCAAACCACGTGATCCGATAAAGAAGTGAACCACGTGGTTTATCGCTATCTTATGTACCTCTTATGTGCGCATGTCTGATACGACATAAGAAAAAATGTCTTGTAATATGTATGGTCTCATATAACAACCAATGCGACTGGATATCTTTTAAGACATTTCTCATAAGACACAAGAAATTTTCTGATAATTTTCTTAACACTGTTAGGCCTTTTGCCTAACACTGGATAGCGTCGTCGGCTATCAAAAAATATTTATTATTATTCTTAAATTTTGATTAAAAACAATTCCGACTGCCTTCTAGATTACAAGTTGTAATATTTTCTATTTTATTTTAAATAATATAGCACGAAAAATATAAGTTAGTTAGTTTTCTAGTCTTTACCTAGCTTTAAGACTTATATTTGCATGCTATATATTTTTAGTATAGCTGAATAGATGGAACTTTTATATTATGATTTATGAGCAATTTGTACCTATTCTTAGCAAATAAAGAATTATTATTATTATTACAATACGAAAAATAACACAGTACATAAAATAAGAAAAGTACTTATAAAGATCATATTTATCTATCTGAAACACTGTCTGTCCATGAAAGACAAAACTAAGTTTTAGGTTTAAGCAAAGACTAAGTTTAATATTTTTAATAGCACTTCAAACTTTAAATGATATATCATCATCATCAGGTCATTTTTGTCTCCACTGCAGGAGCACAAGCCTCTCTCATCTGCCGGAGACAGACGGAGGATTTGGCCTACACTCCCCGCGCTGGCCAGACGGGTCGGGGAGGCCTGATTGATGTTTTATAATGTATTCCCTCAGTCGCCTTGTACGACATCCACGGGAAGAGTTGGGGTGGTCCTATTCTACTCTACCGGAAACCACACCGCATGAAATGATATATAAATATAAATAAATATTACATACATATACACTTGTATAATCCCAGACTATGATATCTCCTGTGCTATGGAAATTAAACAACGAAAAGACAATTCACAAACATAACATCCAGACCGGGAACAACTTGTACAAATATGTCTGTTTCCAGTTGGAATCGAACACACTACCTCTGCTGCTTGTGTCAAAAGCCACTAAGCCAACGAGATGGTTAACTTTAAGAACTCTGTAATTTTCCAGTTTCATCAGAATTCTACTCATCAATTGAAGGCAAGGAGGACTGGGAGAGAATCGTAGGTGGTACCAAGGCGAAGAATGGCTCCATCCCCTACCAGGTGTCTCTACGATATTGGGGGGTGTGGCATTTTTGTGGTGCCTCTATAGTAACTCCAAGGGTTATACTGACTGCTGCCCATTGCGTAGATAGGTAAGTATCTTTGTGCCTGACAGTAATATAATAGCAAACGTATAATTAATTTATTTAGATATTGCTATTAAATACTGTCAGGCGTTTAGTAAAGTTTACTTATTACACATTTTATTTGTGATTTCCGGCTATACGGCCACCACCACGGTCAATGAGATTAAGGAATTGCACCAGGGACGGGCAGCAGTGTTCTCCTGTGTACATTAAGATGATTACTGCAAATCCGCTAGCCAAGCGTGGTGGTTATGGCGAATGCCCCAATGGACAGCC
This sequence comes from Esperia sulphurella, assembly GCA_947086405.1. Classification (NCBI taxonomy): domain Eukaryota; kingdom Metazoa; phylum Arthropoda; class Insecta; order Lepidoptera; family Oecophoridae; genus Esperia; species Esperia sulphurella. The sequence continues at coordinate 1,246,706 of OX352280.1, forward strand.
CACCCAAAGTGGCATTCTTAGGCTTATGTCCAGCAGTGGACGTATTTCAGCTGATGATGAAAACTTTGCTTTGTCCTTGGTATGAAATGTCATAGTTCTTCTTTAAAGTTTGTGAGTCTTTACTGAAAATAAAAGACAAATGTGATCAACGCCATCTATAGCCAAAACTAGAAACTAAAGACCTCAATAACATCTGATAGAAATTGAACATGGCGCGTGTGGACCTACATTTCTTTTAAAAATTTACTTCCAGAATCAAACCCGAGTACTTCACAGTAGTAGTGGGCACCAACCAACTGCGTTCTGGCGGCAAGCCGTACACAGTCCGGAAGGTGGTCCGCCACGAGGATTACGATGACTACGTCATCAGAAACGACATAGCCATAGTGTTCACAGAGCAGGAGATGGACTTCAGCAGCAGCGTTGACGCTATTGAGTTGAATGATGAGCCCGTGGAGAAAGGAGAGGACTTGATACTGACTGGCTGGGGAACTACTTCGGTAAGATATAATCATTTGCCTGCCTACTTGCGCCAGCTTGTCTGTACACGTTTGTGTGTGGAAGTAGAAGGGGGGGGGGGGGGGGTTAAATTATTATAGGGCTGTCAGCAGCGAACGTGCGAGCATTGTCGATCTAAATATAGGTAAGTGCTTCTCTATGGCATTTAAATGACCGCTATGAGTGGAGGCGCATTTTATACTGTCGCGATCCTCAGCAGTGAGGGAACGACGGAGAAGAAGAAGAAGATGGCATTTAAAAAATATTATTCGTTAATACTATCAAAACAGAGAAATAATTGTTACCTATATACACTTCTTCATAAAAATATGTCTTAATTGTAAAATGCCTGAACCTAGATTGCCTACGTTATGAAACGTCTAAAATTTTAAGTTCTAGTCATTTTGCTATGTATTCAAAACTTTTTTTAGAGTTTTAGACTCATATGTTGTACCTACATAGCATATCATACCAACTTAAACTGACCATTATTGACCATTTGTCGGCCCCGTAGCCTAGTTGGTAGTATACCTGCCTGCGAAGCTCGGGATCCCGCCCAGGGCAAAACATTCGTGTAATGAGCACTTGTGTTTGCCTTGTGACTGGACGTTATTTATATATTATATTATGTATTTATTTATGTATATCAGCTGCCTGATACCCATATTACAGGATCTGCCTAGTTTGGGATCAGGTGGCCGTGTGTGAAATGTCCCCACATATTTATTTATTATTTCCCTTTTCCAGTACCCCGGCCGCCTTCCAAACGACCTGATGCAGTTGGAATTGAAGTCTATTACGTACGAGGAGTGCAAGGAAGCACACAAGAACATAAACGCTGTGTTCGAGACGCAGGTCTGCGCGTTGACCAAGGCTGGAGAGGGAGCTTGCCATGTGAGTAGCAGAAGATAGTATTTACGAATACCTTCATCATCAGGTTTCTTTCGTCTCCACTGCAGGAGCACAACCCTCTCTCATCTGCCGGAGACAGACGGAGGATTTGGCCTACACTCCCCGCGCTGGCCAGACGGGTTGGGGAGGACTGATTGATGTTCTATAATGGTGTGGTTTCCGGTAAAGTAGAATAGGACCACTCCAACTCTTCCCGTGGATGTCGTACAAGGCGACTAAGGGAACACATTATTGAATACCTTCATCTTTTAGTAATTTTCAAGAAACCATTTTGTCATGCAAATTTCTCAAACCTTTTTGCAATTGTCGGCCTCGTAGCCTAGTCGGTAGTACACCTGCCTGCGAAGCTCGGGGTCGCGGGTTCGAATCCCGCCCAGGGCAAACATTCGTGTGATGAGCACTCGTGTTTGCCTTGTGACTGGATGTTATTTATATATTATATTATGTATTTATGTATGTATATCAGCTGTCTGATACCCATATTACAGGCTCTGCCTAGTTTGGGATCTGGTGGCCGTGTGTGAAATGTCCCCACATATTTATTTATATTTATTTATTTAATTGGTGTTTCAGATTTATACTTATCTTGATTCTAACCACTTTTGTTACACTCATCTGTATTTTCTGATATTTTATGATATCTGGTGATCTTCAGGGCGATTCTGGTGGTCCACTGGTGAGGGAAGGTCGTCAGATCGGCATCGTATCCTGGGGCATTCGCTGCGCAAGAGGGAAACCTGATGTTTACACCAAGGTAGGTCTACATGACTTTATGCTTTTTCATGTTTGCACCCAGGACTTCAACTGCTCAAAAAAATCTCCATCATTCAAGAAAGAAAAGCCTGGTTGTCTGAAAGAGATCTTTGAAAGCGATATGTTGTCTGGAAGAAATCTTTGAAAGCGATATAGGTCGCTATTATACATCAATGGTATTTTTATTTATTTATGTTTATAATATTCTGATTTCATTTAAATTTTGGTCAATTTCTTCTAGGGTTCAGAAACTAAAGCATCTCCATAAATGTGATCCGAGCCTTTTATCTGCATCAGGGGACGTGGATTCAATTCCTACTAAGGACAGATAACTTGTAAATCCCATAGTACAGGAGAAAATACTAATGTAGAGTTAAACTAGTGTCGTTTTTTTTTAGAAAACGTTAAACCGTGTGGTTCCCGGCTTAGAATAGGGCCACCCAAAATCTTCCCGTGGGTAAGGGACTAAGGGATAGGCAGCACCGTTCTCCAAAATCATTACTGCGGTCACCAATGCGCCTGCCAAGCGTGGTAATTATAGCGAATCCCCAATGAACAAGCCCACCAAAAGTGGCATTCCTGTGTACGTTAGGCTGATGATGATTTTTTTTCAGGTGGAAGCCTTCATGGGCTGGATCGAGAAGACCCTCTACGACGACGACGAAGACCATCTCAAGTACATCCATCGCAGAAAAACTAACAGACACAGACTACTTCAATAACTCTATTAAACCCTACATCGGAATGTACTGATTTGTTAACCGTTTTAAGTAGAATAAATTTTATGCAATTTGGACTCTATTGTTTTTAATAACAAGGAAGTTTTTCGAGGTGTCGTTTTCCTTCGTTTTATTTCACAACTTAACATTACACATCATTACGTATTACTGAATCCTAAAAGCCTCTTTAATATCGCAGAAAGTTTAAAAATACAGTAATTATAAGAACATCAATTATTTACAACATGTGTACGCCGTCCAACCCCTCGTGGTGAGGCATAGTCCCCAGGACGCTGGCGCTATTACCTCGCTGCATTGCCAGGCTTACACGTTGTGCGAGGTAGGCGCCAGCCCTGAGGTCCTAAAAGAAATCTATTAATCTGGTTATGCTTTTTTTTTAATATTAATGGGTTTGCGCTTGACCTCAATCTCATCTGGTGGTAAGTAACGATGAGGCCTGAGGTGGAGTGCGCTTAGCCAGAAGATGCCTTATACTAATTCTTCCATCAAAAAGATCCAAGTTGTACTTGTCTGGAAATACCGAATCGTAGGACCTTCCTTTCCTTCGCATTATGAAGAAGCTAAGAAGGTACGATCTGATATTGAAAAATTTGCAAAAAAATATATTTATATTGTTAATGGCTTGACCTCAATCTCACCTGAGAAGATGCCTTTTCACTCTTCCTTTAAAAAGATCCAAATTGTACTTGTCCGGAAATACCCAAGCTGGCAGGGAGATCCATTCCTTAGCGGTTCGCATTATGAACGAGGAAGCAAAACGCTTCGTGCGAGAGCGTGGTATGTCTACTACATAAGGATGAAGTCGCTCCCCACGCCTGGTAGTCCGGTGATGGAAGGGGGATGGTGGAATCAAACCGTGCAGTTCATGGGCACACTCCCCAAAATGTAAACTGTAAAAAAATTTAGAAGCATTAAAAAATATGGGACACGTATTTTTTATCATCATCCTCAACAGCTTGCAAGGGTCCAATGCTGGACATAGGCCTCTCCCAAGGCGCATTGAACTCGTTCCTCAGTTCTGTGCAACTGATGTCGCCCCACATACACTAGCCAGGCAGGCAGGACGCCCGCCCGCCTTGCCCACTCGCGGTCTCCACCCGACAGATTTAAACCTGACCAATGCCACTCCAACGTACTAGCTTATTTTTATTTTATTTATTAGGTTACCAACAGGATGAACATCAAATGTTGTTTAGGGGAATCTTACAATTGTACATTGGCCAGATGCCACCCCAATTATAAGCAACGACAGCATGCCTAGTTTGTGTTAGGTTAGTTATTATTATACATACTATTCTAATATTATACTACCTATATATAAGTTAAATAAAATTAAGATTTTTAAAATGTTAATAAATTACATGGTCAAAGTAATATACTGTAAATTAGAAAAAAATAACATTAAAATTAAACACAAAACAAAATAAAACATTGATAGTCAGAAATTAGGAAATTAAAATACATGGGGAATTCACATTTTTTACAATTTGATTCGATTAAAAGAGAGAACAGTTTTTTTTAACTTATGAATGCCTATGTTTAGCTTACTGAGCTATGTCGAAGACTTTAATTCTCTGGCGGATCACCTTATTTCGGATCCTGTCGCTTAGAGAAACTCCGAGCATAGCTTTCCATAGCCCGCTGAGCGACCTTGAGATTTCGGACTAGTCCCACTGTCAGAGTCCACGTTTGGAAGGATGCACTTGGTTGAAGACTTGTAGTCAGGCACGTGACGAGACGATATGACGTAACTTCCTTATTACTAACTTCATAAATCAACATTCAAACTCTTGGAAAGTGACTAAACCCAATGACTTGTTCTGATATTTTGGTTCAGCGGGCTGTAGGCATATCACTGATTTCTTTCAAAGAACTGGGATTGAATAAAGAATTGAGGGAACTTCCAGACAAAACATTTAAAATAATGATCAAGAGATGTCTTATTGCAATGTGTCCCTATAGTTTACGGGAGTTCCTAGACAATAAGTGTTGACCATACAGATCTCAATTTTAGACAAAATTAGTTTTAAATTATTTTGGAATTTTTTTATATATTTGACATGTACATTTATTATTGTGTTCTAATTTATGCCTAATGTAATTCTACACAACTATTGTTGTAATGAATAATATATAAATAAATAAAACGAAAAAATAATTTAAAAAACTATTATATTATCGAAATATATATGTATTACAGAATACAATCTAATATCACAGGTAAATCGTTCGTGAGTTTAAAAAATCATAACTTGCAAATTACAATTTTGTATTTTTATGGCATTGTTGGGCAAATAAAAAAAACTTATTATAATGGCATTACAACTTAAAATTAACACTACACACTGACCGTGATTTTTAACCCCTCACGATTAACGCACTAAGGGTTAATAATAATTGTATTAATTGTATTTTTACCTTTCAAAAATATTCCTAAAGGTAAATCATGGAGACTGGGGTAGCAAATAATATTAATCATACCATGAAGCAAAATAATTTTTCGTAGCTCATAGTTTCACATCAAAGTTTTTACCTTCATGATTGACAATAATTGGTTATCAAATTAGATAACAGATGAAATTTTAAAATCATCTGTTATCTAATTTAATAACCAATTAGTGTCAATCGTGAAGGAAATACTTTGAGGTGAAACTATGAGCTACGAAAAATTATTTTGCTGCATGGTACATGAGTAATATTATTTGCTACCCCAGTGTTACTCATGTACCATGAAGCAAGTTCTAGTTACACTTACCATCTACCACATTATGACTTGCTCTTAAATATACCTACCTAAGATCTTAAAACTCTTCTATTGGTTAGAAAATATATAAACCAAACTAAGAATGCAAAGCAATCTTATTTTATCACTTACGTTACCCTCGTTAAAGATAATATTTAAATGCAAATCTATTTATTTTTCAAATGTTAAGTTAATTACCATGTTTAAAACCATTTTCATAGCTGGGAACTGGTTTTCAAATAGCGGTTAATCCATTTCGGTACCGGTTTTTACTGAGAATTAAATTTCGAAACTAGCAAAGCAAATAAACCGGTTTACTCGGCATCGAAGGTCGAGTAGAGGTTAATAGGTCCAAGGTCGAGTAGCTGCGCCGCCACCGCTCAAGGTGTTTCATCTCTTTCTAGCAGACTCAGGACTTCAAAATATTTTCATGTTTTTAGTGTTATCGTGAGCGCGCAGTGAATTCGCGTATAAGATCTAGTTTAAACTTGATCTTACATCTAACCGATTAATTTGTCATCACTGAACGGAATAGACATGAGATCTTTTTTATTACCGGTTAATTGACGAAACCGAAACCGAAATTATTTCGGTTCAGGGTATTTGAAACCAGTTTGGAATTTTAACCGACACTTTTAACAAATATAAACCCACAGGTTTATTTAAATGACACAATGGGCTCGATTCTGAAGGCACAATGTTAAAATTTGACAGCATTAAAACTGTTGCTATCCTTGTCACACAGTATTATGAAGATAAAGACGAAACCAATTTTAGCGCTGTCAAATTTTAAATGTGTACCTTCAGAATCGGGCCCACTGATTAGTTAACCTATCAACGCACATACTTGAATCTGGACATTTTCTATAGAATTTCCAATAAAAAAAACGTTGGCAAAACAAAAGGTTTTTGAATTAAATACAGGAATTAACGTTTTGACAACTCCCTCGCTCCAGGAGATATTTTGTTGAATCCTTACGATACAGTCTTTTTCATTGACCGAGTTTACTCGCCACGTTTCACAACATTTCCAAAACATAAATGGAAACAACAACGATCATTATTCTCAGTCTTATCCAGACGTAATCAAAGAATTCCTGCACATCTTCGCTGTACAAATAATCATAAACGTCTGACATTAGACCTTCGGTCGCACTGTCTTTACCGAAAACGTAATCTTCGAAGTCTTTACCGAAATCTCTGCCGAAAATACCGAAACTTAGTAAGTTTTGACAGTCGGTAATTTCGGCTGTGACAGTTGTGGATTTCCTGACAAGCTTGAATTCGGCGGGTGAATTGTCAGCAGTCACAATGACAGGAAATTGTGCGGAGTTGGTACTTGTGAAGTTTGCAGTGACAGTAATTTTCTCGAAATTAGTTTCTGTGCTGTTGTTTTCGGATCTGAAAAAAATATTAAGTATTCATAAAAATAATCTGAAAATTCAATAGACCGCCTCGTTGGGCTAGTGACCTGTAGTGATATTCTGTAAAATACAAACTGACGTGCGAGTCTCACTAAAGTGTTTTTACTCACTTTGAAACCAAATCCATTGGCATTCTGTAAACATTATAGAGCACTGTCGACGTGAAGTGAGTTCTTTGTTCTCTTCATTTCAATAGTGCTGTGGAATATTTACAGAATTATCAATGAATTAGGTTTCAAAGTGAGTAAAATCACTTGAGTGAGACTCGCACGTCAGTTTGTATATTAGAGAATTGCACTACTGATCGTTAGAGGTTATGGGATAAATTCCCACTGGGGACAGACAACTTTGTACAATTTGTACAAGTTGGTCCCGCTCTGATTGGTGTATTTGCCAATTTTTCCTTGTCTAAATCCCATCATACAGGAGAAAATCCTAGTTTGGGAATAGATAGTGGACCCGATTCTGAAGGCACAAAGTAAAAATTTGACAGCACTAAAATTGTTGCTATCCCGGTCACTCAGTACTACGAAAGATAAAGATGAAACTAACTTTGGTGCTGTCAAAATTTAAGTGTGTGACTTCAGAATCGGACCTAGTGTGTATATATAAAATATGTATTATAGCCAATCAGGCAAATCTGTATATTCTAAAATACCAAAGTCAAAGTCAAAATCATTTATTGCATATGGAATAAATATAAACATCTCAGACATTCACACCAATTATCCAGTCCCAAACTAGGCAGAGCCTGTGCTATGGTTACTAGATAACGGATAGACATACTTAAATAGATATATAAACATCCAAGACTTGGGTACAAACATTCATATCCATTATACGAACATTTGCCCCTAGCGGTATTCAAACCCTCAACCTCCGGCGTGGCGGTCCGAGAGCTACCCGTTCCGCCACGGAGGTCGTCAGGAGGTACATTGCACCACGCACCTTGACATGCTAAATTAAGATCATTAAGTTAGGTTCACCCGAGGCAGACTGTACACTTGCCTAATCCTAAAATACTCGTAGGATTAATTTTATAGCGTGAATAACAGCCTTTTTTTACATCTAGCGGATTTTGGCCATTTCAATTATTCCGACATGAAATTGTTGAGAAATAATTAAGCCTCTCTAAATTACATGTAGGTAACTAGGTACGTTCTACTTCTATTATCAAACATATAATCAAAACAGTCCTATTTGATTATAAATCAATTCAGGTTATTAATCATAATCATATGTAAACAACATATTAATCATCAATGTTAGTCATTTTCTGTAATCTGTTCCCCAAATTGTATCTAATGCACGATTGGCATAAATTACGTATCTATTATTAAAACACTTTCATCATCAGCCGAAATACGTCCACTGCTGAACATAAGCTTCCCCAATACAATGCCACTATTGGTCCATTGGGGGATTTGCCATAACACCACGCTTCTCAGGCGGATTGCTGATCGCTTTATTCGCTTCGTTTGGTGATGCGAATAAGTTGTAAGCGACAGCCAGTCCAATGTAAAAAAGATAGAGGTCAGAGTAAGGGAGGTTTTATTACGTACCCAATAACGCAGCTGCGTTTGTAAAGGCCGGCGCAGGCGACGACAGCGCAAGTCTGCGCGCCGATGTTATGGCTTCCTCCAAAATGGCGGACGCCGTTAAAGGCTGCCAGGCCGTAGCCCACTTCTTTTTGTGTTGATCCTGTTGTTATCATTATAATATTGGTATACTTAATTTCAGAGTACAATCCTGTAGGTGAATCAGTAAATAAACCTTCTCGCTCTGGAAGAGGTACCACGGGCATCACATATAGGAAAGTAGTTTGGCATGCAATAATTAACAAAATATAAGTTCTCAAAAGACTTTTTCATGAAAAACTTTTATATCTTCGAAACAACATATGGGAAGTTTAGGTGTCAGGGACGTTGTACTTGAATAAAACGATCCTTTTACCTAATTAAATAGTTTATTTCTGTAAGTAAACAATAACAATACACTAAAATCGGAGCACACTGGAAAAACTCCATAATTCGTTTTTGAGAAGATTTCTGTACTGTCATCTTGACAGCTAGTGTTCGCGCGCGCAGATCTCAGTGCGGCAAAATTTAAGCGTGGCAGTCGCCACAGAAGCATGTCGGAAAAGTTGGACGAGATCGAACAGCGGATACGGAGATTAACTTTAACAGTATATGAGTCGTATGTCGAAAACTTTCTATATAGTAGTATATTATCTTTGATAGTAGCACTCAGTATTATGAAAAGGAAGGAGTCTATCTTAAAGCGAAACGAGAAGAAGGTAAAAAAGAGGAAAGGAGATGAAAGGGGAGGCAGAGAGATTCCAGAGAACAAAGAGGATAAGATAAAGCGATAATAGAAACTAACAAATACCAGGAAGTATATTTTTCTTACCCTTTGAACTGGTTTTTACTTTAAATTCGCAGCAGAATTCTCCATGGCACACAGTCTCAGTGTAACCACGGATGCTGGATTCAACGTCCAAGGGTCTGATGATGTACTGGCTCAGGTCCTCGCCGGGGAAGGTGCGGTGTTTGGCCGGGTTGACAATAGGCGCAGACATTGGTTTGTCTTGAAATTGATGAAAGTTATAATTAGAAAAAACTCGACAGCAAAATCCGGCTAGCGTCCCCCTAGCCGGATTTTAGTTCTGAATTCAGCAATCGCACTGCACTCGAATCAAGTGACGTAACCTCCACGACATTTTCTTCAGAAGATATTCTCTGTAGTTAATTTGATAATAATACTGTAGGCTTGTTTACCAGTTTACGATTCCGAAAACTTTATCTGCGATATCTAGGAGTTCTCTTTCGGCTGTCTTTTTATAGCCACTTCGATCACAGCAAATAAAACACAAAATGCATTCTTACCTAATCCACCATCGTTTTTCAGTTCAGCAACAACCACTCCAGCTCCAGCTGCTGTTGGGCCTGTATTGCCAGCGAAGATACCATCCGAGGAGATCAGGTTGGCATTGGTCACGTAGGCCCATGAGGATGAGAACTGTGATGCTGAAATGACAAAACTTGAAAGTGATAAAGGCTAGGGTCTTAATGGTCACTCATAAAGTCTAAATTACAATGAAAATAAGCCACATCTAGCGTAACTGTACCAATGTACTTTGAATTCTGCAACCAATAGAATTTTTGCAAAAAAAGCAGTTAGGGCAATCTATAATCTGCCTTGTAGAGAGTCATTAAGAGAAAAGTTTAAAGATATAAGCATATTAACAGTAGCTGGTTAATTCATTTTACATAATATTTTATGTCTGAAAAAATTTATCTCTCTTTTTGAGGCACTGTGATAATAACAGTTATATATAATACAAGAAATTAAAAATAAACTTGTTTTACCAGGGTTAAGACTAAGTAAGGTCAGCAAATCGTTCACGGAGTATACGCTTCTACAACAAACTACCAGAGGAAATCTTAAATATGACGGACAAAACGTTTAAGATTCACATTAAAAAACAACTTTGTAAGAAAGCCTATTATAAAATAAACGATTATTTGAATGACAAAGATGCCTGGTACTAATGTTAATTCAGCTTCGCACAATCTTTATTAATTGTATGCAAACTTGATTTTTAAAAGATGACGTGTGCGTGAAGTTTGTTGCGAAGTTTCTTCTCCACAGCGCTAACACCTAGGAAGCGGTAGTCGATAAAAAAATGACGTGTATAAATGTACCAAGTGTACTCATATGTGCAATAAATGATTTTGACTTGACTTGACTAGTATCAAAGCTATCGAGTTTCTGTTAGTTTTCAGACCCATGTTTTTATTACTGAAGAAATTACCACTCAGAAACGGTATCTCCGAAGACCAAGCGCCAGCTACAACATAGTTCTTCAAGTTCAACACGCGCTCCAGGCTTTGGAGAACGATGTCCTCTTCCATGAGCAGTCCGAAGGTGACTCCAAAGTCTGTGGTGAAGCTCGACACATCTGCTGTGGCAGTGGTGCAGTTGGCATTGTTGTTGACTGGTTTTCTGTATCTGTGGAAGGGAATTAATGGGCAATTTCAGCAATAAAAGTAATAAAGGACTCTGCGGATGGTGGTTTAGGGAACTGACCCAATATTTGCTGCAGTGCATTTGAGAAATTTGGAATGACCGGGGAAACCCTGAGATGGTTGTACAGCGCTTCGATATGGAATTTAAAATAGTGTCCAAGGAAGGAAACACAAAGCACTTTCCTATTAGTATTGTAGGTGTCTATGGACGACAGTAAAGTCTTCGACATAGCTCATAACATAGTACGTACGTTAGTGGGCTGGTCACATCTGTCGGAGAGCCGATTACCGCTGGGGTAAACGGGTATTGTCGAGTGGAGATCGCGACTGGACAAGCGTAGTATAGGACGGGCGTCCTGGCTAGATGGATCGACGGTCTCGTAATGGCAGGGACTGGATAAGTAGAACCGAGGATGCGGTACAGTGGCGCACCTATGTCCAACCGTGGACTCTTTCAGGCTGATGATGATGACCCCTTACCATCAGAAGGAAAGTCTGCCCTTTTATCCACGTTAATGAAGAAGGCTGACAGAATAATGTTTACCGTGATTTAGAGGGTACCTTCTGAGAAGGAACTTGCAACAAAACAAAGTACTGCCTGCATAAGGATTTCTTAAACTGATTAACCCAATTGATAATAATGAATAGAAATACAGAATAACTCTATTTTGTTTGACATTCTGCGCATAAATATTGAAATGATAAATAGTGAAGTGTTTTAATAACATAGGATCAATGATAAGTAGCCGTTACATAAACATTCGGAAGGTTGTGGGGTTATCATTGCTTTGAAGTGAAAAATACTTTGCGATAGTCTCAGACCCACAACTTCGGATGTAGTAACGACAATCTTTTAACTACATGGGGTAATCAAATCAAAACTGCGGGACCACAAAGAACAAACAAATATATAGGTAAACAGAGAATATGCAATGATCTCATATGGCATTGAATGAAATGCCAAACCAAATATTCTTTTGAGCATGGAGATCCTCAATCTACAAGAGATTAGGTCTTTGCTATTATGAGGAAACCCGACAAGAAACTGGGGCAGAAAGAAAGAAAGATTATTTATTTGCTTCTGAACAGGATACAAAACAAGGTGTAAAACATAAAATTAGTTCTCCTGCTCAGCCATTTCAAACGACATGCAAATATTAAATTGTACAAAATTGCTTAATTAATTTCATTAGATTAGATTAAATTATTTAAGTATGTCAAGTAAAAATTAATTAATTATATTAGATAGTTATTGACAATTATCCTTATTTACTGTCCTAGTCCTTGTGCCCCAAATAATCTGCAACTGAATAAAATGCGTGCTGAAGAAGCCATCCGTGTAACTCGCTTGTAAATTTATTTATTGGTAACACCCTTATTTTGTTTGGTAATTTATTAAAAATTGTTAGGCCCATGGAATAGCAGTTTTTTTTTAAACGTGCGGTTTTTGGGACTTCAGTTAGTACAAGTCGGTTCGGGTACCTCGTGTTTAGATTTGCGACGTCTTTTAATTGGTGGTAGAAATTGAGTTCATACCGTTTCACAAATTTTGCCATTTCTATGATGTATATACCCATGTATAGATTAGAGGGAGGATTCCTAAACTTTGAAATAGTGGTTTGCAAGGTGTATCTTGGGCGACGCCGCAGATTGCTCTAATATATTTTTTTTGTGCTACGAAAGCGTTTTTGATGTCGGTACTGTTACCCCATATTATTACACCATACCTGAGGATAGATTCGATATAAGCATAGTATGCTGTAATAGCGGTCTGTCTCGTTGCTACCTTGGTCAGTTTGTACAGAGCAAATCTAAATCTGTTCAAAAGTCAAAAGTCAAAGTCATTTATTGCATATGAGTACACTTGGTACATTTATACACGTCATTTTTTTTATCGACTACCGCTTCCTAGGTGTTGTAGCTGTGAAGAAGAAACGGTGCAACAAACTTCACGCAACACATCTTTTAAAATCAAGTTTGCATACAATTAATAAAGATTTTGCGAAGCTGGATTAACATTAGTACCAGGCATCTTTGTCATTCAAATAATCGTTTATTTTATAATAGGCTTTCTTACAAAGTTGTTTTTTAATGTGAATCTTAAACTTTCTGTCCGTCATATTTAAGATTTCTTCTGGTAGTTTGTTGTAGAAACGTATACATTGCCCCGTGAACGATTTGCTGACCTTACTTAGTCTTAACCCTGGTAAAACAAGTTTATTTTTATTTCTTGTATTATAACTATTATTGTCACAGTGCCTCAAAAAGAGAGATACATTTTTTCTGACATATAAAATATTATCTAAAATGAATGTTAATTTTTGTACACACATTCTCTACCTGTTGCTTCCAGTTACATTGTAGGTCTAACGTTATACCGAGGAATGTCACATTGTTAGCGGCTTTAAGAGCTTGTCCATATAATTTACATTTATTGAGTTATTTAGATTATTAAAATTTATAAAATTACATTTGTCAATATTGATTTGAAGATTGTTATTGTTTAACCATTTAATTATTGATTGTACTGTATTGTTTATGTCCGATATATGTCCATTTAAAGTCCTATTTTTATTTTATGTCACTATTACAGAGATATCATCTGCGAACAGGGAACATTTTTGAGTCGTTACCTCGGGTAAGTCGTTGATGTATATAAGAAACAAGAGAGGGCCAAGTACGCTGCCCTGAGGGACCCCAAATAAGTTTTGTCTAAATTTCGACCTATATGTATTATTTACGAATTGTCTGTTTAATTGACTGGAGATGACTTCATACAATGCCACCCAAAGCAAATGAACAAACGACTGAAAATGAATTTGTTTGTGTAGGTCTATGTAAACTCTTTCTTCTTCTTCTATGTCCTATTTGCTGAGTCAAATCGATAGCATCCATCTCTTCTTTGATGGTTCTTCTTCAGATGTTTCTTGTTCTACCACAGCGTCTACAACCATTTAGAGAAGACCAGTCCAGTACTATTTTGCCTGTACTATGGCAGACTTAGGATGACCTTGCGTGTGACCAATATACTGTTCACTCGTCTGCTAGGGACCAGAGGCCAGCATATTGGGAACAGGCAGCGAAGAATTTTATTCATAAAGACCTGCATTTGAGTGACTAAGGAAACTTACTCAGAAACTATGTCCCCTTGCCTGTCGAAGACCAGGTTGCTCCTGACGAGTTCGTGCCTGTTCTGGCAAAGAGTCTTCTCCAACAAATGTGCCACGACGTACAAGCCGCCTTGCTTCGCTGCGTTTGCTATAGTCTTTACTGCCTGAAAGAACAAAGTTTTGTAACCCATGTGCCAGATGATTGAAAAACTACCTAGGTCAAAACAATAACCTCGAAGGTATGACCAGTTTGGCCGTGTGGTTCCCGACTTAGAATAAGGCCAGCTCCAGTCTTTTCGTGGGTGTCGTCAAGTCGACTAAGAGATTGCATCCAAGGAACGGGTGTGTGTGAGGAAGGAACAGTGTCCTCCTGTTGCGATCACCAATCCGCCTGACAAACATGGTGATTATGGCAAATCCCCTTATGGGAAGCCCACCAAAAGAAGATATGGAGAGGCTTGTGTTCAGCAGTGGACGTATGTAGGCTGATGATGATGAAGGCAAAAAGTATTTACTTGGTAGAATGGCTAATAGACGCTGCAGACAATTTGCATATTTATTTGACTACACAGAAGGTCCGATTCTGAATGAATATGTGTGTCACATTTAAAATTTTACAGCACCAGAATAAGTTTCGGCTTTATTTCGACTGACATTCGGGGATTTGGACGTAATGATCTGACACATGAAACAAGTATAGAAAACTTTAGAAACAACAGTTAAACTACATAATTTGATCGAGAGTATGAGTGTATGTGAGTAGGTGTGTGTACGTTATTGAAGTTTACTCACCTCACCATAATAATCCTGTCCTAAATATTCCGAAGCAGAAGTCTGAAGTGATGGCAGAACCAGGATGTCCACATTCTAAACAGAATAATATATTTATTACTATAGAAGCAAGTGGCGTCATCATCATCATACTACGGCTGGGTATAGCTCCACCAAATCGACAGTTAAATCTAAAGACAAGTTTATTATTATAAATTAATAGATTAAAAGATTATTACAGTCATCCTTAAACTTATATGATTACGTCAATTGAGTACGATTAAAACACTAAAATGAACAGGACATTGGGCTCGATTCTAAAGGCACACAATTAAAATTTGACAGCACTAAAATTAGTTTCGTCTTTATCTTCATAATACCGTGAGACAGGGATAGCAAAAATTTTAGTGCTGTCTAATTTTAACACTGTACCGTCAGAATCAGGCCCATTGGGCACAACGTTAAAATTTGACAGTACTAAAACTGTTACTATACTTGTCACACAGTATTATGAAGATAAAGACGAAAGCAATTTTAGCGCTGTAAAATTTTAAATGTGTGCTTTCAGAATCGGACCCAACAATACATATGGGAGCTCCCACACTAGACCATGCAGTCTGTACCGGCATTCTGAATAGACTGGTGTGAACTGCTTCCCGGATCAAAAAGGTATGTCTAGCGCTCTGTATTTATGTTTGTTTGTAAGACTTGACCTGCGCTATTGTTTGCTTACTATTAGAGGTATTCGAACAGATAATTTAAGGTCATGGTATTATGCTATGCCGTGTGGTTTCCGGTAGAGTAGAATAGGACCACTCCAACTCTTCCCGTGGATGTCGTACAAGGCGACTGAGGGAATACATTATTAAACATCAATCAGGCCTCCCCAACCCGTCTGGCCAGCACGGGGAGTGTAGGCCAAATCCTCTGTCTGTCTCCGGCAGATGAGAGAGGGTTGTGCTCCTGCAGTGGAGACAAAAATAACCTGATGATGATATATTAGATACGTCACGCCCCAGAAGGGAGAAACGTCATTTAGATGACGAGTCTATTTGTAATGGATTGGCCCGTATAACCGCGAGGTTGGGAGGACCAAAAGGAATTACTATCATATTATATTAGTTACTCACGGATTTAGCAGCTTCGCTAATGATCGATGTAAGTCTATCCGTGTTAACTTCCCTGTTGGGGGTGACCACGGCGGCTCTGTACGTGCTCTGAAATATGTAACTTGTTAAATATTTGCTTATAACTGAAATGAAATGAAATGAAATATCTTTATTGTGGATCATAGGTATATAAAGGATTAAATGTCATAATTAGAGCTCAGCTATGTCCCGCCACATGGGCATACAACATTGTGTCGCAGTAAAGCATGCATTTAAAAACAAAGTTACAAATTATTATTTTTTTAGAGTTAATTAGATACTTAAAGAAACCTTAAATTGAACCGTCACCAAGAAATTCTTCCAAACTATAATAACATTTTTCTATCAACAGATCGTGGAGTTTTTTTTTAAATAAATTAATCTCATCTACATCTCGTATCGTTTTAGGGATTTTATTATATATGTGAGGTATCCTGCAGAATACGCTTTTGTGTAACAAGGCAGTGTTTGCTGGTAACACTGTCATTTTATCTAATTGCCTCATACGAATTTTAAATGTGAACATGTTAATATTAGATTTTGCAAAAACCGCCGATTCATATATATACATACACGGGAGAGTCAGTATTCTAGTTTTATAAAGTGCGACCTACATGAATCTATTTGTTTCAAATTGCATATTGCCCGAATGCATCGTTTTTGAGCTCTAAAAGAAAGTTCTTTGTTTGTTGAGTTGCCCCAAAATATGACACCATAACGTAAGATAGACGCGACATAACCATGGTATGCAGTTACAACAGCTGAATTATTCGCAACTTTG
The DNA here is from genome assembly GCA_947086405.1 of Esperia sulphurella. NCBI lineage: Eukaryota > Metazoa > Arthropoda > Insecta > Lepidoptera > Oecophoridae > Esperia > Esperia sulphurella. The sequence goes on from OX352280.1 coordinate 1,263,614, forward strand.
TTGAGTTTATATAGTGCGTATGAAGATTGCTGCAGTCGCTTGCATACATGGTCAATATGGATTTTCCAAGTCATTTGACTGTCAATATGTAAGCCCAGGAATTTTGTTACTTTTATTTGTTCGATGGGCTTACCTGTATAATTAAGAATAGCTAAGTTATTAAGTCTTTGTCTAAAAGTCATTGTTTTTGTTTTGTCTAAATTTATTTTTAGATTATTTATATTAAGCCAATCAATTATTGATATTAAAGAATTGTTAATGTCAGTATTTAAATGATTAATTTCATTACCTACAAATAGCACTGTACTATCATCTGCAAATAATGTCATTTCATGATGAGTTGCTAAGGGTAGGTCATTTATGTAGATCAGGAAGAGTAAAGGTCCCAGTACACTACCCTGAGGTACACCATATTTTATACTTCTCTTTTCCGATAAATAAGATAATTCATTTTTGGATTGATGGCATATTTGATTGATTTGTGTCACTTGATGCCTTCCGTTAAGGTAAGACTTAATTAAATTATGGGCATTACCTCTTATTCCATATGAATACAATTTTTTGAGTAAAATAGTATGATCCACATGGTCGAACGCCTTTGTCATATCCATATATTAATTCACAGTAGGTGTTCGCTTATCCATATTAATCATCACACTTTTAAGAAAATTATAAATTGCCAAATTTATAGATTTATTTTTTCTGAACTGACATTAGAAAGGATGTATATAAAAGCACAAAATCCTATCAAGATAGAACGGTTATAGCCGTTTGTTTACTTCTGTTCCACGCGTGCCGATTTTCGTAACCCCTCCCACGCACCCTTCATGCCGAGTGGCCACGTTTCTAGTGAGGAGATACAGTTAGAAACCGCGCAATTATTGCAATTTTTTTGTCGATGTTCCGACCTTGACTCGGCGCGAAACGAATAAGCGTTTAATAAGTTTTTGCGATATATTGTTGGCACTCATGTCACGCCTACTTTACCATTCTATCTTGATAAGATTTCTGTGTATATACGACAGGCGCGGATACAAGATTTCATGTAAGGAATTCTGTTTAGGTAGTGACGATTCTTGGGGAGAAGGGGGGGTGGTAACAGCCCAAACCGTAAGCACGTAACAATACTGACTTTATGAGATACTAGCTGTGCCCACGGCTCCGCTCGCGTGGACTACAGGTTCCGCTCCCATTCCCACTTTCGCTCCCTATCCCACTTTCACTTCCACTGAGAATATCTCAGTCCCGCTCCCACTCCCCTTTTCCCACGCCCACGCCCACTGCCATTCCCACTACCAGCTCTAAATGTAGACAAACTCATCGCAATCTGAATAGTACGGAAATACTATTATTTGCAATATATTGCATACTAATCTTACCTACTAATGTATTTGAAAACTAGAAATGTCCATAACTTTTGATTGAGTGAACCGATTGCGATGAAATAAAGACTAAATGTTAAATTAGGTTAAGCCTCATGTTTTTGTGAAAACTCCATCAAAATCCGTTGAGACTTTAGTTCTCTGGCGAGTCACCGCATTCTGACTCCGAGCATAGCTCTTTCCATAGAGACTTTGAGTTTTTAGAATTGTTGCAGGAATTCACGTATGTAGGTAAGTATTTGCGATAATGTTAAATAAAAAAATTAGGTAAAAATATCTAAGGTCCACAGTGAAGGTTGGTTGGACGAGATCTCTTATAGAGATAAGTCTACCTTTGTACACTTTTATGTTATGCCCTTTTTTTTGTAAAATTTATGTGCAATAAAGAATATAGGTACCTTGTTATGCAAATTGCAAAATAATGCATAAATTGCTCTTCCGAGGCATTGTTCTGCAATTTCATATACGTAGATGATTACTTGTAATATAAAAGCAGTAGGTACTACGTAGAAAGAATTGCAGTTGATCTATATCCCATCCCACTAATATATTATAAATGCGAAAGTTTGTATGCTTGTTACTCAATCACGCTTCAACCACTGGACGGATCGCGATGAAACTTGTCACACATATCGGTTAGGTCCTGGAATAGGACATAGGATAGTTTTTATCCTAAAAACATCTCATTCCTACTGGAAATACATAATGATATTTATTTTGAAATTCAAGATGTGTGAATATCGAAACCTACGCGGACGAAGTCGAGGGCAAAAGCTAGTTATTTTATAAATACACAAAGTGTGTTTTGAAATGATTTTAAAATAAGGCATTTTGCTCTAAGCTAATATCATCATCATCATCATCAGATTATTTTTGTCTCCACTGCAGGAGCACAACCGTCTCTCATCTGCCGGAGACAGACGGAGGATTTGGCCTACACTCCCCGCGCTGGCCAGACGGGTTGGGGAGGCCCGATTGATGTTTTATAATGTATTCCCTTAGTCGCCTTGTACGACATCCACGGGAAGAGTTGGAGTGCTCCTATTCTACTCTACCGGAAACCACACGGCAAAACAAAAAGAGCTAATATGACATTCCACATACATACAGGGTGTAAACAACATCTGTAGGAAGAAGTTACAGGGTGTCAAGAATACTGAACAAATTACAGTGGACTACTATTGAAATACTTTAACTACGGGGCGAAAAGCGGGCGAAGAAAAGCCGCATTGCGACATTAGATTGCGCAAAGTGGCGATACATCGTCTCTGCCTACCCCTCTGGGACCAAGGCGTGAGCACTGTGTATGTATGTATGTATGTATGTATGTATGTATGTATGTATGTATGTATGGATGTATGTATGTATGTATGTATGCATGTATGTAACTACTACAAAAAAATTGGTAAGCTAAGTTAGCGGTCTAGGTAACGACCTACGACCTGAAGAAGGTGGCCGGAAGCTGCTGGATGCAGAGGGCGGAGGGCCGGGTGTGATGACATTCATTGGGAAAGGCCTATGTCCAGCAGAGGACGTCTAAGGGCTGATATGATGATTTATTATTATTATTTAACATTAATAAGAAAATACATCAGATGTCTTACATAACTCACACATAATAAACCTCTTGGGTTTGTCCTATGTGCGGTGAGGCCGCTCGGTCACAGCGGGCCATGCTAACGCTTGTTGTACATTATAAGAATAACAGAGCAGATGACAAAATAAATGTATCTATGCAACCTTAAATTGTACTTATATTATAACCTATTCATATTTGTTTTCCGCCACTGAAGGTAGTGTTTTAGTGTTAAATCATAGAGTATCGATCCCCAAACATAAATTAGTAGCTCCAAAACTAACTCATAAAAAAAGGGATCAATTACTTATACGGTTATTCAGAGAGATTAAATTTTTAAGCTATGTTTTTTGTCTGTCTGTTTATCACTGCTTATCTGCGTGCCTATACGTGCGTACGTGACATAACCCTCGTTCGAAACCCATGGTGCTGTCAAGAGATTATTGGAGAACAAAGCCGAGGAACTCAGACCCTTCCGACGACCAAGCCCCAAGTGTCAGAGGGAGAGGGAAAATCACGTGGGTATCGCGTGATTTTCGGTCGGCCGAATGGTTTCAATGAGGGAAAAAAGTTTGTAATCAGAATCACGCATGAAATTAAACTTTAAATAACCAATCTTTTATTATTTTATTATTGACTAACAATGTTGCTAACATTCTAACAATCCAGGTATCAGCAGTTGGTGTGGATAAAATATGTATAAACCCCATTAAAGTGAATTAGCACATGACACTGGCAGTATTGTTCCTTAAAACCCCCAAAAAGGAATACAGTTACCACATCGCAGAAAAAAGTGCATGTGCATGTATTTTGTGGAAACAGAGCTGAGGGTTCTGCCTATATATTTTTGTCAAAGTAGAACTTTATCAGCGGACTGTAATTGCCCAAGGAACAAATAAAGATAAATTAGAAACGTAATATTTAAGAATAAGTCAAGCCCACTATCCGATAATGCAAAACGTGTATATATAGGTACGTTCATTAAGTTGTCTCTCAGACTGAGGTCTGACTGACATGACAAATTAGTATTTACGAGGCTGGCATTAGCTTTTTCGAGTCACAAGCCAAAAAAACGATTTAAAAATAAATAAATTATAAAAAAAGTTATGATTTATGTTTTATTTAAAAATATTAATTAAAATGTATGTTTAGTTTTTGTTTAATAAAATATCCAACGTGGTAATAATATTTATTTTCGAAAAAATATTTTTTTCAAGTTTAGCTGATTTGGTCCAGTAGTTTTCGAGTTATCCGGCAGATAGGCAGACAGATGGACAAAAAGCTTCAACGCCAGAGGTCGCCCCACCTAATTATAAAGGTTGTCTGGAAGAAATCGCTTAAAGCGATTAGACCGCCTAAATTGTACTATTTGTAACTTTTATAACGTGTAACTGTATTTGTTAGTGCAATAAAGTGTATTGTATTGTATATTTCAAATGAAAAGTCAAGTAGTATATTTTGAATTTTCGACTTTACTATTTAAATTAAATGTTTTCATATGTTGTTAATCTAATAAATAAAATCGTAAACTTCGCGTGTCTGTACATTGAAGATATTTGCAAAAAAAAAATTGGGGGGTCTAAGGATAAGGAACAGAACACATTTCGATCATTTTTGAAATTTTTGTCTGTTTGTCTGTTTGTCTGTGAGTTTGTGCACGCATCACTTAAAAACTACTGAACGGATTTTGATGGACTTTTCACAAAAACATGGTGCTTAACTTAACTTAACATTTAGTCTTTATTTCATCGCAATCGGCTAACTCAATCAAAAGTTATAGACATTTTTAGTTTTCAAATACATTAGTTAGGTAAGGTTATTATGCAAAAAAAAAAAAAAAAAAAATAAAAAAAAAAAAAAAAAAAAAAAAAAAGGTTATTATGCAATATATTGCTTAAAGTAGTATTTCCGTACCTACTATTTAGATTGCGTTGAGTTTGGATTACATTTGGAGCTGCGAGTAGGAATTGGAGTGGGCTGAGGGAGTGGGAGTTGACGTGGGCGTGGGGGGGGGGGGGGGGGGGAGATAGCTGAAGCGGAAGCGGGAGGGGAGCGGGAGCGGAACCGGAGCTGGACCGGAGCGGGAGCGGGTATGGTACCAGTGTAATTGAAAATTTGCATAACTTTTGACTGAGTTACCCGATTACGATGAATTTGTGGTATAGGTATGCAACAAAGTAATGTTGGTCGGAATTTGGATTGCGATGGAATAGTTCCGAAGACTACATTTGGAGAGACGAGGGAAAGAGGTTTGAGGGGAGGGTTGAGGGGAGAGTTGAGGGGAGGGTTGAGAGGAGGGTTGAGAGGAGGGTTGAGAGGAGGGTTGAGGGGAGGGTTGAGGGGAGGGTCGAGGGGAGGGTCGAGGGGAGGGTTGAGGGGAGGGTTGACGGGAGGGTTGACGGGAGGGTTGAGTTGAGGATCTGGACCTGGAACTGGAACTAGGCCTGGGCCTGGACCTGGACCTGGACCTGGACCTGGACCTGAAGTCTGAGTGGAAGTGGGATAGGGAGCGGAAGTGAGAATGGAAGCGGATCCTGTAGTCCACGCGAGCGGAGCCGCGGGCACAGCTAGTAGTGAATAATTGTATAAAGCATGCTATTGATAATAGCTGAATTGATGTTACTTTAGGCTAATTTTAACATCTGGAAATTGAAATGATTTCTTTCTTTCTGAAATATGGTCACAAAAAGATGGAAATTGTCAATACTTAAGCGACAAAATATTTTTGAAAATTAGTAATATTACATAAATTATTATATAAAAACAAAAGTGTACGTATAGGTAGGTACATACATGCACAATACATACACTTTATTTCAAAAACAAATACAGTTACAAGTTATAAAAATAGTACAATTTAGGCGGTCTTATCGCTTTAGGCTTTTCTTCATGTACCTACCTGCCTACATAGTCGATGTCAAAGTTGAAGACTGTCATTATACTCATATAAGTTATCACAAAAATGATTAATTGTCTATACATTATAAATTATTACACGTCCATTCCGTATCTATAGTAAAATAATGAGAAAATGTTTAGATACTCGATCAAAACATGCAAATTCAAAAAAAAAACCTCAGGTGATTTTTCGATTTCGATTTTTTGGGTTTTCTTTAATTTCAACAATATTACTAACTGAAATTTTTATGAATTCTGTAAGACTTTTCAAGACGTAAATATACGTACTTGAAAAATCGCTTTTCGTTTTTCAGTATTACGCAAAGTGGCAATACATCGACTCTGCTTCCCCTCTGAGACCGGAACGTGAGCATTATGTATATATATAAAATGTTTTAAATCCCACATAAATTCCAAAGGCAAACTTTTCAGTTAATTTATTTAAAAACAATTTCAGTTAATTTATTTTTTAATTTCACTAACGTATCATGCTAGTTCATGCCTTTTAAAAGTCGACAAAGTTTACAAAAGGGGGCACTATGAAAAAATATATCATTCTGGCGTTAAAATTTGTCCGGGTCATTTTGCTACACTTTCAGTCACTTTACAATAAAATATCATAATTTAAATGAACATCTAACATAACCCACTTTGATGTGCCATCAGTATATTTGATGTAAATTCAGTATTTATTTAGTTTGCGTTTAAAAATTTCTCATTTAAAAATTACAAAAGAAATGTAAAGAAAATAAAAAATAAAACTTACTTTAACAGATAATGTCAAAGGCACGCACAGCAAGCAAAACACAATATTCACTAGAAACTTCATTTTTCCAAAAAATATAAAAAAAAAACACTACCGCTATCACAATTTTTTTGTTGACGCCTGCCTGACACGACCTAATCAGTCGACCGTCGGCGAGAGAGTGATTGAACGAAGAAAGTCATGTTGCATCAACAACTGATTAGGGCTTTACTGTGGCCGTGACAGCCGGGTTGGTTGTGTACTCGCCTCACGTTCATGAGATCCTGGTACAAACCCCGCCCGTATAAATGGGTTTTTCGAAACTTAAGTACGGTTTATCATCATCAGGTTATTTTTGTCTCCAGTGCAGGAGCACAACCCTCTCTCATCTGCCGGAGACAGACGGAGGATTTGGCCTACACTCCCCGCGCTGGCAAGACGGGTTGGGGAGGCCCGATTGATGTTTTATAATGTATTCCCTTAGTCGCCTTGTACGACATCCACGGGAAGAGTTGGAGTGCTCCTATTCTACTCTACCGGAAACCACACGGCAAAATACGGTTTATAACAACAGCTTTTGCCCGCGACTTCGTCCGCGTAGGTTTCAATATTTACACACTGCTTTTAACGATTAATTTGGTTTCCCGTAGAAATATGTTTTCCGGGATAAAAATTATAGGATATGAAATGTCCCCGATGACCCCTTTCAGTCGGCTTGTACGACAGGCAGAGGATACCGTTGCTGAGGATTTTAGTATTCTCTCGTATAGTGCAAGGCAAGGTGGTACTAATATACTACTACCTAGATACCTACATCACTTCCATTACGTAAAGTCTATTTTATTTTTATTTATTTACATTAATACTTAACAGCATATAACACTTAGGTATATAGAAAACAAACATCGCAACAAAATAAGACCAACAACAAAATAAAACAGATAAAAAAGCGGAGAAAGGGAAGCCTTCCCCATCAATAGACTAGCTAATTAATGAAACTGGCCTTGAACAAAAATTTAGGTAAATTTTTAGTAATTTCACTGCCACGGCCTCGCCATATCTCCTGATAAAGATAAATCAATCGCTAAACTGGGCTGCGCATGCGGTGATCATGCAGCAGACTGCTGGCTATCTACTTTGTGCCCACATTTCCGATAATGGACAGAAAGTTTCCGTTATAAGTGCGTACCTATACACTCGAGGTCAAAGAATTCGGGTCACTAAGAAAAACCTTATTTTCTCGAAAACTAGGAATGCTATGTGGTGGGCGAGCCAGCCCCAGTAGTAGGTACGCACTACTGCCAGCCGTACTTGTACTTCGTGGGCGACGTCACAGGAGGAGGGGAATGCCGATTCTTGTTTCAAATCCCACGGAAATCTAATTAATAAAATCATAAACATCGCGTGTCTGTACATTGAAGATATTTGCAAAAAAAAAATTGAGGGGTCTAAGGATAAGTAATAGAACACATTTTAATCATTTTTGGAATTTTGGCCTGTTTGTCTGTGAGTTTGTGCACGCATCACTTAAAAACTACTGAACGAATTTTGATGGACTTTGCACAAAAACATGGGGCTTAACTTAACTTAACATTTAGACTTTATTTTATCGCAATCGGATAACTCAATCAAAAGTTATAGACATTTTTAGTTTTCAAATACATCAGTAGGTAAGGTTAGTTTGCAATATATTGCATATAATAGTATTTTCGTACTATTCAGATTGCGATGAGTTTGGATTACATTTGGAGCTGCGAGTGGGAATTGGAGTGGGAGTGGGAGCGGGAGCGGGAGCGGGAGCGGGAGCGGGAGCGGGAGCGGGAGAGGGTCCGGAGCGGGAGCGGAAGAGGAAGCGGAAGCGGGAGCAGGAGCGGGAGCGGAAGCGGGAGCGGGAGCGGGAGCGGAAGCGGGAGCGGAAGCGGGAGTGGGAATGGGAGCGGATTCTGTAGTTCACGCGAGCGGAGCCGCGGGCACAGCTAGTTTTATAAATAAAGAATTAGACGTTCTTGAGGTCGTGAGTTCAAACCTCACTCGTACCAATGGGGTTTTTCGAAACATAGGTACGGTCTATTTATAATACCACAGGCTTTTCGGTGAAGGAACATCGTGAGGAAACTGCATATGCCAACGAAGAAATTCAGTGTGTGAATTCCACCAAATCGGCTTGGGGCACCGTCGGTGGACAAAAGATCCTGAAGGGTCGAAGTGTCGCCAGGTCTTTCTGCCCCCATAACAAGATAAGTAAGATAGGTACCGAAGAATATTTGGATACTTATTCGTAATTTCCATTTCTATCAAATATCAAAAACTAATAAATACAATTAAATTTAACTGGTTGCTTTAATAAATGACTTTCTATTCTATTGTAATGAGAAACATTTTTTTTTATAAATTACTTTCGTATATTTAATGAGTAAACTGTATTTTTGCAGCAAATTAATTTTGTTACGTAACGCTGTTTCTTTTTCTTCAAAACTTTTATATTTTACTAGCCTTTGCCCGTGACATCGTTCGCATTAAAAATAATATATAAGTAGTTATAACATGTACAAATTCAGCTCGTCTCGTCGTCGGAGAGATAAAATACATGCCTTGTCTAACAGAAGAAATAATAAATTGGTTGGTAAATATGGCAAATCCATTCCCCAAATAGTTCAATATATACCAGAGCATAGGTTATCGGATCCGATAAGATAATCTCAACGAACTACTTAGGATACGTACGATTATTCCTTATCAGTCGTTACAATTAGCAACACCGTGTAACGGATTAACTTACACCTGCATTTGTGAACATTTCCATCGATACATTGCGTGGAGGACGCGTGACATTGATAAAGTATCAAGGGATTTCTATAAAAACTGTATAGTCCTATCCTACAAATATTAAAATGCGAAAGTTTGGATATTTGGATGTTTGTTACTCAATCAAGCTTCAACTACTGGACGGACCGTGATGAAACTTGGCAAACAGAAAGATTAGGTCCTAGAATAGGACATAGGATAGTTTTTATCCCGAAAAAACACATCCCATTCCTAAGGGAAATACATAATAATTTGTGATGTTAAGTTGTCCACGCGGATGAAATCGCGGGCAACAGCTAGTGCATAATAAAACTCATCATACGTCACTCGCCCCTGCTCTTACGTAGTTATTAAGTACTGGTGATGAACACAGACGGACTGAATTTGAATTTCCAGCCAGCTGCAAAATTGCAGTTTGGATCAAAGATAATATAGTTGGGATGCAGCTTTCGTGCGGTTGGCATTACTGCATCAAAACTGCAAATCGACTGCCGCATATGCCCTGCCCACTATTACCACTATTATACGAAGTATAGTACGAAGTATTATACGAAGTATAATAGTGCCGTATGGTTTCCGGTAGAGTAGAATAGGAGCACTCCAACTCTTCCCGTGGATATCGTACAAGGCGACTAAGGGAACACATTATTGAATACCTTCATCTTTTAGTAATTTTCAAGAAACCATTTTGTCACTTTGCAAATTTCTCAAACCTTTTTGCAATTGGTGTTTCAGATTTACACTTATCTTGATTCTAACCACTTTTGTTACACTCATCTGTATTTTCTGATATTTTATGATATCTGGTGATCTTCAGGGTGATTCTGGTTCGACCTTTAACCACGTTAATCTCTTAAAAGTTCATTCGTAAAAAAACCTAAGCGATATTTCCATTATCTTATCTTCTTAGGGGGCCAGGAAGACCTGGCGACACTTCGACCTTTCAGGATCTTTTGTGCCAAACCCCTGACCACCAACGGTGCCCCAAGCCGATTTGACGCCTTCACAATTTCTTTGGCAATACGCAGGTTTGCCGAGTGGTCCTATTCTACTCTACTTCAAGTAGAGTAGAATAGGACCACTCCAACTCTTCCCGTGGATGTCGTACAAGGCGACTAAGGGAATACATTATAATACATCAATCAGGCCTCCCCGACCCGTCTGGCCAGCGCGGGGAGTGTAGGCCAAATCCTCCGTCTGTCTCCGGCAGATGACAGAGGGTTGTGCTCCTGCAGCGGAGACCAAAATAACCTGATGATGATACAAAGTAGCCTTCTGCTACTCCGTCACAGCTCACTGCGTCATATAGGCAGGCGCTATACGTCCGTGGTGGGCAGGCCTCTCTTCCCCTCCCTTTGGTTATCATTTCTTTGCTTCACTCCCATTTGCTAGAGAGGAAGTGGTACCTCTTTCGAATATTTACTTAATTTAATAGAATCAATCCCAAGGACTCGCCTATCTTTACTGGTAGGCGTTGTCTCAATGTACCTCTGCTGATCCTCGCAGAGAAGTTGCGGAGAGAGAATGGTGAGGAGGTGGGAATTGCTGTCAGCTAACTGCAATAGAACGACATTGCAGTTGCTACAACTGCATTAGGACTGCTTTACAACCGTGCAGCTAGCTGGCAGCCAGTCGTTAGAACTGCACGCGGACTGCACGCGGACTGCACGCGGACTGCGCATATAATACCATTTATTAGCCATGCAACGTACCCTGTTACATGGCTAATAAATATTTTGATTTTGATTTTATAGTCGACGACAGAACAAACAACATTAAACGTTTTATGATTTCAAAAAATATCTGTTTGAATGAAAGAAGTAAATTAGTAATTCCGTTTTCAAGATTTTCGTGTGGATCCCGGCTAAGAGTCCCCGCAGACTGCAAACTTTATATCGGCCGATAATTTAGTCAGGCTCTTAAACAGTATAAATATTTATGCAAGTGCGCACACTATTACGATCTGTTGGCCCAGTGTGCGCACTAGCAGCTCAATCCGACTAAATTATCGGCCGATATAAAGTTTGGAGTCTGCGGGGACTCTTAGAACAGATCCACCCGTAATCTTCCCGTGGGTCGTCAAGGCGACTAAGGGACGATCAACAGCGTTCTCCTGTGTATATTAAGATCACTACTGCAATCACCAATCTGCCAGCCAAGCGTGGTGATTATGAGAAATCCCCCAATGGACAGCCCAGCCCACCTAAGTTGCCTTCTATTGGGTAGGCTTATGTTCAGCAGTGGACGTATTTCGGCTGATGAGGTTTCCAAAATTGTTACTAAGTCAAAACATTAGCATCGTTCAAAAATCTGTATTTTTGAACCATGCTAATGTTTTGACTGTTCTGTGTAAATGTTTTGTGTAAATTCTAGTAAACCAGTTTGACCTTTTTTAACAATTTGCAAACGGTTATGTGCTTCTGCAGTGGAGACAAAAATAACCTGATGATGATTGATTTAGTTGGGATTTTCATCGATCTTAGTTAGCAACTAGATTGCACTGGAGTATTAACACCTGATATTGAACAAAGCACAGTTTACACGTGTTGTGTATATCTAGTGCTTAGATGAGATAAGATTGCAGTTAAATAGATACAAGGGTTATTGTTCCTTTGTGCCCCCTGCGAACTCATTATCGGAAACATTAATCTCTTAATAACAATTTTATCTACGCATTAATACGTAATACCACAAACACCAAAACATATTATTTTCTTACTAGCTGTGCCCGCGGCTACGCTCGCGTGGACTACAGAATCCGCTCCTGCCCAAGCCCACCACAGCTCCAAATGTAGTCTTAACTCATCGGATTTGCACCGAACATTATAATTATATTTCTTTGTTTAACTGCATACCTACTAATGTATTTGAAAAAATAACCTATAACTTTTAATTGAGTAAGCCAATTGCGATGAAATAAAGACTAAATATAGAAATAAGATTTGCAGGGGGACGCACCGCCGCAGCCAGGTGGACCGATGACCTGAAGAAGATGGTCGGTAGCGTCTGGATGCGGAGGGCGGAGGACCCGGTGTGGTGGCGTTCATTATGAAGGCCTATGTCCAGCAGTGGACTTCTAGGGGCTGACATGATGAAAGAATAAATGTAACGATCTCTATATACTACTAGATGGAGCGTTCCAAACAATCGCTCTGTTCCACGCAACTGCGGCCCCGGGAGCCGCAACTCGTTCACATTCACTTTGAAACTTGTGCAGGATATTTAATTATTTACTAAATATTGAAGCTATTTACCCATAACTTCCATATTTTGGAACACTCCATCTAGTAGTAGATAGAGATCGTTGATCATTGTCACTCTGTGTTAAATCCTAAGTTTCTGTGACAATACTCAAATTCTGTTCAGTAGTTTTTACGTGATGCGTGCACAAACTAACAGACAAACAGACAAAATTAAAAATCCTTCATCCCCGAAATATAATATTTTTCAGACACGTGACGTTTGCGTTTTTATTTATTAGATGCTGCATTGTGGTGTCGTTCATTGGGAACGGCCTATGTCCAGCAGTGGACGTCTAAGGGCTGATATGATGCATCAGTATTCATAAGCTCACGCCTTGGTCCCAGATGTGTTTTTTATTTTTTGTTCCGCACTTTATTATCCTCTGACATGTTGGTCAGAGATATTTATTATGCGGTGTTTGCTCTTTATAGTAGAATTCTCGAGCTTGTATAGCATGGGAATACACAGGAATTGGGACTATGGGGAAAGGGTTATTATAACAAGTTTTTTTTCTTTTTATATAATTTTTTTTTTCATTTTTTCCTCTCTTTGTGTATTACATATATATCGGCGCGGATTTCTTAGCGACGCCTCATTAAAAATTAATATAATGACCAAAATGTATAGTTAATGTAAAACAAATAATCTAAGCATTAATTGTAATACTATCGCAAATTATTAATTTATTTATTACACTTTAATCAACGTGCGCTGTGAAATGTTCCGTTTCCGGTCACGTTGACGATACTAAACGTAATGGCACATAGATTAAGTTATTATAAAATCACAATATGAATAGTTATTGATTTTAAAAGTAATAGCAATAAGAACAAACTATGATTGGTAGCTTCTGGATTTCTGTAATTGTAAATGTTGGATGGCATCCGGTTCCGGTCGCGTTTGGAACAAAGGCGAGCGGAACGGTTTTTAAAAATCTACTTATTACAAATCATGAATAATCATGATTTATAAATTATTATTTTGATCACAATCAATATTAAATTATTGTTTGTAAAATGTGCTTGTAATTAATTATAAATGCATGTACTTTCCGTTTCCGGTCGCTGTGGTGCCATCAGCGAGCGGAGCGACGAAATAATTTAAATCTACTGTGTAAAATCATAACTTAATTAAATAATAGTTTACATGAAATTGTTAAAGTATTAGGGGTATTTAAATGATTTTGTAACGTCTCAACAACGTGCGGGTTGCGCGTTTGATCACCACTTCTACCGACCAACCAGAGGCAACCACACTGGAGCCAATCACCGCTCACCACACGGACGTGTGGTGGTGTGGCGGCAGTAGGGGCAGCTCCCGCACTTTGTTGAGGAACGAAAGGCAGAATTCACTTGTGTTCGAGCTGCCGCGACGAGTATACCTGTAAGCGGAACCTATGTGAGATTTGAGCTAAGTATACAGTGTTTCACTTTACATATTGTCTTTGGATTGTTTTCAATTTAAACTATTTTCAGCGCCTTAGGGTTATGGAGGAGAACGAAAACAGTGACACCAGCACTGCTGGTGTCACGGCTTTTAAAAACCGGGTTACCGATTTTGCTTCGACATCAGAAGTGGGATCAGAACAATCACCACCCACTTCTGCCGGACATCCTAACGTAATAACTCCTCAAGTTAATGTCAATGAGAGTGCACTATGGGCTGAGCAATCGGATGCGTCACCTACGGAGGAGTTCTATATGCAGATGATGCAAATGATGCAACGAATGTCGGACCGTCTGACAGCACAATCCGAGAACAAAGTCAGGATAAATGATATTTTTCTACCCGCTTTTGATCCGGACTCAAATGTGGGGGTACGCGAATGGTGCCAGCACATAAATAAAGCTGTTGAAACATACAAGCTTAACGATTACGATGTGCGAATGAAGGTGAGTGCTTTGTTAAAAGGTCGAGCCAAATTGTGGGTTGACGACTGGATGGTGACCACGTCGTCGTGGGACGAGTTGCGGAACATTCTCGTCACTACATTTGAACCGGAACAAAGGTACTCGCGTGATATTTCTAAATTTAGAGAACACGTCTATGACTCCACAAAGGACATATCCGAGTTTTTGTCAAAAGCTTGGGTGCTTTGGAGAAGAGTCACAAGGGACCAACTGAACAACAAGGATGCTGTTGAAGCTGTCATCGGATGCGTAAGTGATGAGCGTATTCGTATTGAATTGCTGAATGCCAGAGCGACCTCGGTACCTGAGCTCATCTCGGTTGCAGCTTCTATACGAACCAAGCGTCCACATCCGAATGCAAACTCACAGGTGCCCAATAAACGCGCACGCCTAGCTGACAATTATAACCAGTTTTCACCTTTTTGCCACTCATGTAAAAAAAATGGACATTTGACTCGTGATTGCCGTTATAAACCGGTCGACAATACTCAGGTGAGCAATGACAACAAAAACCCTTCACAAAATAGGCCCACCTGCACGTTTTGTAAAAAAATAGGCCACACTTATGAAGCTTGTTTCAAACGCGATCGAACATTGACATCCAACGTCAATTGTGTGGGTGGACCTAAGCTAACATCGATGCAGGTTCAGATTGGACAGATTATATTAGACTCTGTATTTGACAGCGGAGCGGAGTGTTCGGTTATGCGCGAATCGATTGCTGCAAAGCTGCCTGGTCGGAGATCACAAACTGCCAATTATCTGAGAGGTATAGGTCAATTTCCGGTTCTGTCACTAACTACATTAGAAACGATTTGTGTCATTGATGGCATAAGTATTGAATTGCAATTTCATGTGATACCAGACTATGAAATGCCCGCAAACGTCTTGATTGGAATGAACCTGATTAATGACACAAATCTCAGTGTGCTGGTAACGACAAAGTGTGCTAAACTTGTCCATCAGCCAACGGTTATGCACATACAGGCAAATCCCTCGTTTTTTGACAAACTGGACTGTGACTTAACGGACGAACACGAGATCCATCTGTTACGTATACTGCTTAGTAAATTTCAACATTTATTTATTTCTGGCTACCCTCAAACGCGCGTTAACACTGGACTACTGGAGATCCGTCTAAAAAACCCAGACAGGTATGTCGAGCGGCGACCTTATCGATTGAGTCCAGTGGAGAGACAAAAGGTTCGGGACATCATTCAAGAGCTACTTGAACACAAAATCATACGGGAAAGTAAGTCGCCCTACTCTAGCCCCATAATCCTGGTGAAAAAGAAGAATGGAGACGACCGCATGTGCGTTGACTTCCGGGAATTAAACTCAAATACCCTCCGCGATCATTATCCACTTCCATTGATTTCTGATCAGATTGATCAATTGGCTAATGGTCACTACTATACATCCCTGGACATGGCAGCAGGGTTTCATCAGATTCCCATCGCAGAGTCTTCAATAGAGAAGACTGCATTTGTGACACCAGACGGCTTATATGAATATCTCACCATGCCCTTTGGTCTCAGCAACGCTTGCTCCGTATACCAACGATGCATTAACAAAGCCCTTGCTTCATTGCTTGATTCTGCTGCTCAGGTCTATGTGGACGACGTTTTGAGTAAGTGTTCTGATTTTCCTGAAGGACTGTCCCGTGTTGAAAGGATTCTGATCGCTCTTCAAGGCGCCGGTTTTTCCATCAATGCTGAGAAATGCCGCTTCTTCAAACGCTCAATAGAATATTTGGGCAACGTGATATCTGATGGACAAGTTAGTCCAAGCCCACACAAAGTAGAAGCCCTGCTGAAGGCACCCGTGCCAACGACAGTGAAACAGGTGAGACAATTTAATGGCCTTGCTGGGTACTTTAGGCGGTTTATCCCCAATTTTTCCCGCATTATGGTTCCACTGTACGAGCTGACTAAACAGGGTGTTACATGGAAATGGAATGAAAGACACGAGGAGGCACGCAACACTGTCATTGACTGTCTTACGTCTGCTCCTGTTCTAACTTTATTTCAAGAAGACGCGCCTATTGAGCTGTATACAGATGCCAGCAGCCTGGGATATGGAGCCGTGATGGTACAGGTAATTAACGGAAGACAACACGCCGTGGCCTATATGAGCATACGCACTACGGACGCAGAAAGTCGATACCACTCATACGAACTCGAGACACTGGCGGTGGTTCGTGCGATTAAACATTTTCGCCAGTACCTGTACGGGCGGAAGTTCAAGGTAATCACAGATTGCAATGCTCTCAAAGCATCTAAACACAAGAAGGAACTGCTGCCACGGGTGTATCGCTGGTGGGCGTTTCTCCAAAACTATGACTTTGAGGTGGAGTACAGGAAAGGTGAACGCCTCCAACATGCCGATTACTTCAGCAGAAACCCAGGTACGCACTCTGTGAACGTAATGACGCGTGACTTGGACTGGCTGAGAGTGGAACAGCGCAGAGACCAAATACTCAGACCCATGATGGATAACCTGAATAGTAACAACCCAGTAGTAGACTACGTGCTTGAAGACGGTATACTTAAAAGAGTATGGCAAGACCCTGTGCATGGTCTACAAAAAGGTACGGTAGTGCCTAAATCGTTTCAATGGAGTTTAATCAACTCCTACCACAATGCTCTCAAGCACCCCGGATGGGACAAAACACTGCAAAAGATCAAGGAGTCTTATTGGTTTGACAAAATGAACACTGTGGTGCGCCAATTTATCGAAAACTGTGTTGTTTGCAGAACATCTAAAGGCGGATCCGGCGCTATTCAAGCTCAGCTCCACCCAATTCAGAAACCAACTGCAGCATTTCAAGTGGTGCATATGGATATTACAGGTAAATTAGGTACTCAAGATGAACAGGAGTATGTCATCGTGACTATAGACGCCTACACAAAGTACGTATTGTTGTATTATGCTACCAACAAAAATCAACACAACACGCTTGCTGCACTAAAACGCGCAGTACACCTTTTTGGTGCCCCTGTGCAAGTGGTCGTGGACGGGGGTCGAGAATTTCTGGGTGAGTTTAGATCCTATTGTGAACAGTTTGGTATCAACATCCACGCTATAGCGCCAGGAGTAAGCCGAGCAAACGGGCAAGTCGAGCGTGTCATGGCAACACTTAAAAATGCACTGACAATGATAAAAAACTACGAGACCGAGCGATGGCATACTGCTATTGATGGACTTCAACTGGCATTAAACTGCACAGTACACAGAGTGACTGGGGCTGCCCCACTCACCCTGCTCACACGACGCAAACATTGCGTCCCTCCGGAGCTGATTAGCCTGGTAAATATCGAGGACGAATCGATCAACATTGACCTGCTGGAGCAACATGTACAGCATCGCATGATTGAAGCCGCGGAGCAAGATAAACGGAGGTTTGACCAGCGTAAAGCTAAAATTCGTCATTTTCAAAGAGGAGAATACGTAATGGTAAAAAATAATCCTCGTAATCAGACGTCATTAGATTTGAAATTTAGTGAACCTTATGAAGTTTGCAGAGTACTCGGGAACGACCGCTACTTGGTGAAAAAGGTCGTCGGCAGAGGACAACAGCGCAAGGTGGCACACGACCAGCTCCGTCGCGCACCGCAACCTGGTCATCAGGCTGCCGTATCGGCGGGCTCAGTCGGAGACGGCGAGGCGCACCCACTAGGCGACTTCGTACCTGAGGTTGTTGACGCCGAGCCTGTACCATCTACCTCACGAGCCGGTCTTCCAGCGGTGCCGCGAACATCACAATAAATATACCCATGGTGAGTCGCACATGGTTTGTTACTAATTACATTTTAGCCCTATATTCATATTCATATTATAACTGTTGGATAGTACGGGATATCACAGGTACCAAGTGCCGTAATAAGCACACGTTAATAAAAAGCAAACGAACAAGATATTAACGTTTTCAATATCTTAAGCAAGCATTAACATTATTTCCAAACATCATTAAGTCGGAGAGCCTTTGTGTATATTAAAGCACCGACCTTCCAATTTCCTTTAGAGCCTCTGTGTACCACGGCGTACAAGACCGCCCAGAGCACAGCATCATTCCAAAAAGTCGACGAGTACAGTAAATAATGTGCGTAGACGTGATGGAGGGTCGAAACACATAATAATAAATGACAATACTTAGTCATTATTTATTAAAGCTCCTGTGCAGGTCACAGCATCAACCTGTCCCACTTATCCCTTAGAGCCTCTGTGTACCACGGCGTACATCACCGCCCAGAGCACAGCATCATTCCTCACTCATTATCCTGTACACAAGTACAGTGCCTAAATATGTGTGGACGTGATGGATGGTCAAAACACATAAATTAAAATATCAACATTTTTATTAATTTTTATTGTTTATGTAGTGGGATGCAACAATGTCTTATTTACATGCAATTACGTGTGAACGGCATACTGACGAGTATGCAGTAATATTTCGCAAATATATCTAGAACTGTTCTACATGCCGATGTATAACAGCAGGAATGAAATCTCATTATTTGCAGCTTGCACGATATAACTGAGAGCACCTTTACTTTGTGCGATAACTGATCAATTTGTCAGGTTAATATAACTGCTGTAATAGAGTACACACTTATTGCATTAAAAATTATGACATCTAAACTGTTATAGATATTGATGTCAGTTAAACACTGTAGCGCTGGCTAGCGCATATCTACAGATACCTATCTTAAAAGGAATTACTGCCATTGTTACAGATTGATGAATCTACGCGTCGGCTGGTGCAGGGCACGCACCGCCTATCAGAATGGCCGTATCGGCGCGGATTTCTTAGCGACGCCTCATTAAAAATTAATATAATGACCAAAATGTATAGTTAATGTAAAACAAATAATCTAAGCATTAATTGTAATACTATCGCAAATTATTAATTTATTTATTACACTTTAATCAACGTGCGCTGTGAAATGTTCCGTTTCCGGTCACGTTGACGATACTAAACGTAATGGCACATAGATTAAGTTATTATAAAATCACAATATGAATAGTTATTGATTTTAAAAGTAATAGCAATAAGAACAAACTATGATTGGTAGCTTCTGGATTTCTGTAATTGTAAATGTTGGATGGCATCCGGTTCCGGTCGCGTTTGGAACAAAGGCGAGCGGAACGGTTTTTAAAAATCTACTTATTACAAATCATGAATAATCATGATTTATAAATTATTATTTTGATCACAATCAATATTAAATTATTGTTTGTAAAATGTGCTTGTAATTAATTATAAATGCATGTACTTTCCGTTTCCGGTCGCTGTGGTGCCATCAGCGAGCGGAGCGACGAAATAATTTAAATCTACTGTGTAAAATCATAACTTAATTAAATAATAGTTTACATGAAATTGTTAAAGTATTAGGGGTATTTAAATGATTTTGTAACGTCTCAACAACGTGCGGGTTGCGCGTTTGATCACCACTTCTACCGACCAACCAGAGGCAACCACACTGGAGCCAATCACCGCTCACCACACGGACGTGTGGTGGTGTGGCGGCAGTAGGGGCAGCTCCCGCACTTTGTTGAGGAACGAAAGGCAGAATTCACTTGTGTTCGAGCTGCCGCGACGAGTATACCTGTAAGCGGAACCTATGTGAGATTTGAGCTAAGTATACAGTGTTTCACTTTACATATTGTCTTTGGATTGTTTTCAATTTAAACTATTTTCAGCGCCTTAGGGTTATGGAGGAGAACGAAAACAGTGACACCAGCACTGCTGGTGTCACGGCTTTTAAAAACCGGGTTACCGATTTTGCTTCGACATATATTATTTTATTGTGTATTAAATTTTTTTTTTCATTAAAATATATTTTTTTTGTGTATTCCATATTTTATTAATATTATGTGAGAAATCTAAGATTTTGTCTCGCCTGGCCAGCAAAATCAAAATGTCCAGACGGACTTCCTCCGGCTGAGGAGTCCAAGCGGCCGGAGGTCAGGGCGATAGAGAGAGAGATACGAGTATATTATTATTATTTTTTTAAATAGAGCAATTTAAATTTGCTCCTAGAGGTGTAGGCAGAGACGATGTATCGCCACTTTGCGCAATGTAATGTCGCAAGCGACTTTCCTTCGCCCGCTTTTCGCCCCTTGATACCCCTTGACGTGATGTCTTGCGAACAACATCGCCGCCTTGTTGAGGTACCACGATTAGCTACGGAAATAATTGTCCATCTCCGCCAAATACTGCCTTATAAAATGAAATAAATAATTCGTATATACAGGTGTCACAAATACCTACAATGTTCTCAGTATCTGATACTTTTGTGGTCATTAACTGAAGCAATAAATGTTTATATTTATCAATGTGATAGTATATCGTCATTCCTTCTACGTAAAAGATTTTTATCAATGATCTCATAGAATTGTAAAAGCATTCGTGTATTACATAATATTGTTTCACCTCAGTTTAATGTTGGTAAATCTACACTAATATTATAAACAGGAAATATTATGTTTGTAACGATTAAACACAAAACTGCTGGACCTATACCACACCATACATACGTACATTCTAAATCAATAAGAAAACTACACTCATTTGTATGAGAGTCAAAAACTTACAAGATAACTAATATCAGAACAGTATTTTCGAGTTGTTCCACTATTGAACTCACCCGTCGACTTATCCAATCCCAAACTAGTATTTTCTCCAGTGCTATGGGAATTAAACAAGGATAGAACAGTTCACAAATATAACATCCAGACTGGGACCAGCTTGTACAAAGTCAGCTGTCCCCAGTCAGTGTGATCTAACCTAAGATCAGACGGTTGACTGTGGCGCAGATGAGTTCTCGGGCTGGCACGCGCGGGGTGGGACTGACGACCTAAAGAAAATGCCATCAAAGTAACACATAGGTAAGTACTAAAAACAATATAACGCAAGGCTGTAGGGACAACCAATGAATCAAATAGACGCAGATAGATTTTTGCCCAGACATAAAACATTCCTTACACAAAACAAACTGGTTTACTAGAATTCTAGAGTTGAAGAATTCATCATCAGGTTATTTCTCTCTCATCTTCCGGAGATAGACAGAGGATTTGGCCTACACTGCCCGCGCTGGCCAGACGGGTTGGGGAGGCCTGATTGATGTTTTGTAATGTATTCCCTCAGTCGCCTTGTACGACATCCATGGGAAGAGTTGGAGCGGTCCTATTCTACTCTACCGGAAACCACACGGCAAGTTGTTCAGTATCAGGTGTTAATACTTCAGTACAACCTAGTTACTAAGATCACTTTTTTTGCTATAACCACCACGCTCGGCAGGCGGGTTGGTGATCGCAGTAATGACCATAGGAGAACGCTGCTGCCGGTTCTTGATGCAATCCCCACCCCTGGTGCAGTCGCCTTGACGACACCCACGGGAAGATTGAGGGTAGATGTATTCTAAGCCGGGAACCACACGGCCAGAGTTCTATGATTGAAGAATTATAATTCTTCAGAAAACCAGTTTGACCTTTATTTTAAACAATTTCCAAAAGCCTTCTTGGTTAGCAGAAATGTATTGAAGTACTAATATTACTTACTATTCTAAGATGAAGCGACGATCAGCGTAAGGCGGCTGCAAGTAACTGGATGAGAAGAGCCGAGGATCGAGTTCAGTGGCGCGAATTGGGAGAGGCCTATGTCCAGCAGTGGACTTTTGCAGGCGAATAATGATGATGGATATTAATGGTAATATAATAATACACAATGAACCTATCAGATTAAGACACAAGCCTTGCATTTGGCAGTAGATAAAGTAAAAATAAATGCATTGATAACATTTTTGTGATAACTTGATAACACAATGTCAATGGAAAGGTTATCTAAAAATTATCTTTTCACTTAAAGCACTTGAGAGGTACTTATTTGAAAGACCCAATCTAGGAAACAGATAAACCAGGGTCATTTCCAAAATCATGTGAGATTTATACAAGAATACAGATGTCGTCAGGGATTATTACGTAAATCTAATAAATAAAATCGTAAACTTCGCGTGTCTGTACATTGAATATATTTGCAAAAAAAAATTTGGGCGTCTAAGGATAAGCAACAGAACACATTTAGATCATTTTTGAAATTTTTGTCTGTTTTTCTGTGAGTTTGTGCACGCATCATTTAAAAATTACTGAACGGATTTTTATGGACTTTTCACAGAAACATGGGGCTTAACCTAACTTAACATTTAATCTTTATTTCATCGCAATCGGCTGACTTAATCCAAAGTTATGGACATTTTAGTTTTCAAATACATTAGTAGGTAAGGTTAGTATGCAATATATTGCATATAATAGTATTTCCGTACTATTCAGATTGCGATGAGTTTGTACTACATTTGGAGCTGGTAGTGGGAATGGGAGTGGAGTGGGAGTGGGCGTGGGAAAGGGGAGTGGGATTGAGATTGAGAGTCTGAGTGGAAGTGGAAGAGGGATAGGGAGCGAAAGTGAGAATGGGAGCGGAACCTGTAGTCCACGTGAGCGGAGCCGCGGGCACAGCTAGTACAATATATTATCTTTCGTAAATATAAGATACTAGCTTTTGCCCACGACTTCGTCGGCGTAGGTTTCGATATTTCGGGAAAAAATGTCCTGGAATAAGACATAGGATAGTTTCTATCCTGAAAAAAACATGCTGTTCCTACGGGAAATACATAATAATTTGTGGTGTTAAGTTGTCCACGAGGACGAAGTCGTGGGCTAGTAAAAACATAAATTGTATTTTTTTTTATTTCCCCTTTGTCATTTACAAGGTAGGTATTTTAGGGTAGGGTAAATAAAAATCAAGGGAAATGGAGGAAGGCGTCATTCGTCGTTCATTGGGAAAGAAGTATGCCCAGCAGTGGACATTGAAGGTATGATATGTTGATGATACAAAGCCCTGTGAACGATTCACTGACCTCAAAAGGCAATGTCAAAATCATTTATTACACTTAGTACATTTATACACATGCATTACTAATGTCAAAATCATCAACTGGAAGAGAATGCCATATTGTCATTATGTTCGCCTTTTGTACTTACCTGTGCAATAAAGTTTTAAAATAAATAAATTAAAAAAAAACTAAATCATTTGCAATTTAAATTTTATTATTATTTTTATATAACTTCTTTATTAGTTTATTACATATACACTACACTAACAATTATTCATTACAATAAAATTAATACCAATAGGACTTAGCGGGAACTCTCTCCTCCTTAATACCCATAGATTCCATGATGTCCATCTCGAAGGTACGCAGCTTCGCATCGAATGTGATCTGTAACCATTTTAAAGATCTAAGTGAATCATATGGAAAAAAACTCTTATAGCTAAAAGTACTATGGTGAAAGATCAAGGCAATATTTGGTAACCAAACTTTTTAATACTATCTCATTAGGCATCAGAAGCGATTTAATTAACAAAAACACTTTGAGAATCCTACTAATATTATAAATGCGAAAGTTTGGATATTTGGCCGTTTGGATATTCGAATGTTTGTTACTCAATCATGCTTCAACCGGATCGGGATGAAACTTGGCACACATATAGGTCCTGGAATAGGACATAGGATACTTTTTATTCGGAAAAACATATCATTCCTACGGGAAATATATAATAATTTGTGATGTTAAGTTGTCCACGCGGACGAAGTCGCGGGCAACAGCTAGTTAAATATAAGAATTTAACTAGTAAGTTCAACGACGTAACTTCCATCGTTTTTTTTCTAATATCAAAAATAAATCCTTTTATTAATTTGCTTCGCTATTCACCATACGTGCCTGGTGATATTTAGTATTCTCTGCCATAGGTATGTATAAAGTAAGAGAACAATTTCTGCCAACAAACTGTATTATATAGTTTGGCGGAGTTTTTGTATTTTTCGTGAAGAGATAAATAAATAATTTATTATTATTTTATTTATTCAGGTTACATGTTTACTATTTAATTTTTTTTTATGGTCAAGAGAGTTCGAACAAAACCATATAGCCCACGTCATTTATAGAATCTATCTTATATGCAAAATCTATCGTCGTTATACTGAGAAAACCAAGTAGCTAAAAAAATAGCAAAAAAGATTTAACAGAACGATACTACTTTATTTTTTTTATAAGTGAAGTGGGATGGGATATATTATGCACAGAGGGCTGTCAGTGTATTTATTGGTGATTTATAATAATATACATATATTGTATGTATGTTACCTTAGTAACAGTATCTGCTGTGGTGTCCTTGTCTACATTCTCAATGTACATCTCTTTGCTCTTGAAGTCCATGGTCTCCTCCGCTGTCTTTGGTATGGGGATGATGCGGCTACTGGCCATGGACACTCGCACCTGAAATACATTCAATCAATTACATCATTTAATTCCCATTAGCTCCGTAATTTGTCAGTAAAAGCTTATTAATTCATACTCTTAGTAAAATACTGACTGAACTCATTTTAATGTTCTTAGTTAGTGTGTGTAGTGTGATAGTGTGTAGAATGACATATGAGTAAATTGGCTACCCATAGTACAGGAAATTCTATTCTATATAAGGACGCAAATGTTCTTGAATCAATACAGTTATTTGTATTTGTACATAAAAGAGAAGGCTCTATAATGTAGTTTCAAAAAAAACTTTAGTAACCAATTTTATAGTCATTTAATGGTGTCCAAGACTCCCGCCAATTCTGCTATATAAATTAACAAACTCGTAGAAAAAAAAAGACTACAGGCTACTTCAGTTTTAACTTCTTTAAAACATCCTTACCTTATCCCCCTCATCAGTGAACCTCCACTGTATCTCAGTAGGCTTGAGCGTCTCCGGGTCCACGAGCTTCACGTCTGTAGTGACCAGCAGTGGTGCTTCAGACTTCACCATTATGCCGGGAAACGATTTATCTCTACCCACCTGCCAAAATAATTAGTTATTCATCGATGAGAGGGCAATGGAGTTTATAATTTTTTAGTACTGATATAAAATGCACTTCCTTCAAAGATACCCTGACCTATTGGTTTTAAATCCTTGGTATCACCAGTGATAAAGAATAGGTAGGGTGATTTCTGGGCAATGACCTCAAACATACATTTTAATATGGACATGCGTCCGGGATAGAGGAATTTTAATATTATTAAACCCTTAATGTTCATTAAAACAGATAAATAAAGTCCATCGCTATTTTGTTACCATTTCACATTGCAGGAAAACGTCTTATGCCTAGTAATTAGATTTAAGTGAAAAAGAACTTCAACAAACAAGGCTATTATTATTTTATTTAATAGAAGGCTGCATTACTCACAACTCGGAGATGTGTGTTCAGTCCCTCGACCATGACCCAGTTTCGCTCCTGTATGACCTGGCTGATGATGCCCTGCTTGCCCTTGTCCTTGCCCACCATCACCTCCACCCGATCTCCTCTGGAATACATATTAAACACTTTAAAAATACAAGATGTATTTTTGTAATGTAATAATAATAATGAACTGTTTCTAAAAATTAATTGCATCAACTCTCACTGATTAAGAACTTTTTGGTCAGAGAGGCTATACCATGGCATGAGAACTAAACATGTAGACAAAACGACATACCTAAAGAAACTCCATTCCCCAATGGGCTCCAAAAACACCTTCTTCCTGAGGCTTCCTCGCTCATTTTGCATCCTAAATTGACCAGTCCAAGGCCTGTTTGTTGTAAAACGGAACTTCTTACGGGCTATCTGAGCCTTTGGGTATTGCGGATATCCCTCAGGGTTCTTCCAATATACCTGGAAACCATTCAAAACATACATAGAGGTTATATTTTTGAAAAGTGATTATTAACACTTCAATGAAATATTTTACCTGTTCATAGCTTCTTTTAACGTAAGATTCAGGAAAATTTGAGTATTTGATGGTGAGATCGCCTACTTTCTTTGATAAATATCCGAATATTCGCATTTTGTTTTGTTTCGTAATGTAACCTAATAAAATAAATCAATCAATTGATTGACATAACATTTTGATTGACAATGACAGCTAAACAGACAGTACTACCGACCATTTTGAATATTGTGTTTCATTTTATGGAAAATCTTCTTCAGGATTCGAAATTGGCAGATTCTAATAAAGAGAGGCCATTAAATAAAAAAAGAACAAGAAGAAGAATCTTCTTCTTACGGAAAACAAATTGTTTAACAAAGGCCAATGAAAGGGACTTACAGTTAAATAAAAAAAACATTACCTTACCTACTGTTTAAGTGTAACGATTAAAATAAATAAAGTAAAATACTTTATAAAAATACTTAATGTCCCTTTAAAATAATTACATTCACTGTCGACCAGACAGTGAATGTAATTATTTTAAAGGGACAAGCTCTGTCCATGCGTCGATCGATCCTAATAAAAGTATAAAGTTAGCACTGAAACAGAATACGAAAATTATTTGTTTTAAAAACTTGTTTAATTTCATAGATATTTTTTATACATTGTTATCTTGTTACGAATAACTTTTTAAATAACCTTTAAAAACAAAACATGAGATTTGTTTACAATGCAACAATCTTTAATCTTTAGTAGGGCTGTAGTATTATATCCTCTTTGAGTAGGTAGCGCCACGCACGATTTCATCGTTGACGACCATAAGGGCTAGCACGCACTGCGGTTTTTATTCGTGCGATTTTTTCCGCTGAATTCTGTGACATATGGAAGTTGTATGAAGCAGCACGCACTTGCGGAAAAAACCGAGCGCGAAATATTCCGCATCCAAATCTGTGTTTTGCTACAGACTTCAAAGCGCCGCGGATGCGTAAAAAAATGTGCGCCGAAAAATCGCGGCGAATAAAAATTGCATTGCGTGTTAGCCCTAAGGGCGAGATGGAAGATCGCGACAAAACATGCGCATTATGATTTGTATAAACCATTATAAACTACATTTTCGTATTTATTTTCTCTACTCACCAACTGGCAAGAAACTACTGTTACTAAAAACTTGTAATTTTCGGCGGCTAATGGTGAATGAACCCTCAGAAGAATGGATATATTCGTTCTTCTGAGAATGAACCAATCAACCTGTTTGTTTGTTTGCTTTCATTAAAAAATAAAACATTTCCACTTTTGTGAAATGGAACGTTACCCAGAAACAACTATACCTAATAGAGTTTTGACGTAGGATAGGGTCTTAGATTATTAAGGATAGGGTCGTAGTAAGGCTGTATGAACTGATACATTTGCCTTACATTGTAGTAAAGAACTGAAACAACGGACTTGAAGTTATTTTCTGGTGGATTTCGTCTAAAAGAAGAAGATTATCATTTTTATTGATATTTTTACCAGCTCTCGAATAGATAAACCTAGTAATCAGTGAAAAAGGAGGCTCTGTAAAAAGATACTTGCAAAATTTTTCTGGACCATAGACAATTGACGTAAATCAGCTGTCCGGTTAGTCGTTGTAGGTGGCAGCACCGCGTCACGTGAATTTTCATGGCGTTGAAGGGCTAGTCCGATTGTCTTGTGATTTCACCGAATTATTTGCTGTTTCTAGTTATTTATTGTTGAACGGCACTAAATAACCATTTGTGGGTGAGTATTGGAATGTGTGAAAGCGTGTGTTGTGCTCAGTGGGATGGTAAAACGCTATTGCGCGGGACTTAAAAGTGTCAAAAGTTTGTATGACGGATTGAGTCGGGTGGTTTTGGGAGTATTCTCGGGTTGTGTTGAGTCTGGCGCCAGGATGTCTGAGCGCCGAGCGGGCGTCAATGTTGCGCTCCCGATATTGATTCACTGTTCGCGGCCAGTGCGTCACCGTACGCGGTAAAATCGCCACTAATCGCTGCTGCCGCGTCGAGGAGTGCCGTCTCGCCTATTCCTTGCAAAGAAATCGATTGTCCCGACAACGGAACGGTTTCTACCACCAATGGAAATGTGATACGCACCGTGCGTGATAAGTTCAGGGAATTTAAATTAAGTGTTCGTGAAATTTCAAGGTCGTTTTTATAAATGGTGTTCATGTTTCAGTGAAAATGTCAGAATACTGGGTTATCAGCGCCCCGGGTGACAAGACGTGCCAGCAGACATGGGACACCCTGAACAACGCCACCAAGTCTGGCAACCTCAGTTCCAACTACAAATTTCCAATCCCCGACCTAAAGGTATGTAATTCAGAAATATCAAAATTGAAGATCCAGATTTTGTAATATTTTTATTTGATAAAAATCTATAATATTGGTTAACTTTCAAAATTAATTTAAAACTTTAAAATTGAGCATAACCTGATTGTTACTAAGCAAAGGGTTGGATGTTAAAAAAAATTGTTCTTGAAACAAAAAATAAGTTATTAATTGCACCTCTTAAACAAAGAGTTATTGGGTCAATGTATACAAAACGAGGCGTATTGAAAAGAATTTTTCAAAATAATAATTGTGCCTTCTTTTGTACCAACCAGTTACTAAAATAAGATTTATTTTTACTAAATCTACGATAGCAAGATCTTGTTAAAACTTACCTATATAATGTATAATTAATCCATTTTGACAAAATAATATAATATGTTGTTTTATTGCTTCACATGTATTTTTTTTCTATGCAGTGAAATGTACGTTGTAGTTTTTTTAGACAGTTCAATCAAAGGGTAAAAAATCCTAGAGTTATAATTCTGCATTGCATTACTTTTGATACATATATTATTCTACCAGATTCATAAAATATTTAGGCTGTGAAAATGTTCTAAAATTATAAATGTAATTTTTTTACAGGTGGGAACTTTGGATCAGTTGGTGGGGCTTTCCGATGACCTGGGCAAGCTTGATGGCTTCGTGGAGACAGTCACCAGGAAAGTAGCGCAGTACCTTGGAGAGGTAAGAGATTTAACTAGGTACTCCCAGAAAAAAAGAAAAGCTTTTTCTTTTCTAAATTCTGAAAGTTAAAGGGAATGATTACCCAAAACGGTATGACCAGAGATTCAAGCTCTAATTAGCTAATCTATACTGTTATCCATATAATATTATGCAATTCTTTTAAATTTTACAACCAGTATATACAAAACAAGTAAACTTTGCATACATATGACCGTATACAATCACACCTCATTTACTTGAACTCAATGCACACTGCAGTGACAATCTTTATATATAAAATATACGTGTCACATTGTTTGTCCACGATGGACTGCTAAACTGCTGAACCGATTTTAAATTTGGTTATTCAATTTATATTATATTATTTGAAAATTATTGTAAACTGTACACTTTAGGAAAACCCAAAAATGTGTGTCAATGCACATATTCCTAACAAAACAATAGATGCAGTTCATTTTACTGAATGTGTAGGAAAATAAAAAGTGTGAGACTGTAAAAGAAGAGGTAAAAGCAAAGCAACTGCCCACCACTTTTTACTACAACAATACATATCCTTATTCAAACTAAGATTAAAAAATATATTATTTATACTAAAGGACAATGTCAGGAAGTTTCCCTGTACTGTGACAATGAAAACATTCGAAGCAAACCCTAAAATGACTTAGTGAAATCTTATGGCTTAGAACCTTATTGAAATTATTATAATCACCTGCACATCTAAGTCAGTCATATGCCTTTTTTCTGTACATTCATTGTTTGTCTCTTTCACTATGTTGTGACTTGTGGCAGTTGTAAAGTTCGTTGATAAAAAAGCTCAAGAATAAATTGTAGAAATTGTAACTATACTTACGTAAAAATACTGGTAATTTTTTTTTATATAAATAAATATTACATATGCGCATACACTTGTCTAATCCCAAACTAGGATTTCTCCTGTTCTATGGGAATTAAATAAGGGTAGAACAATTCACAAAAGAACGTCTAGACCGGGACCAACTTGTACAAATGTACAAAGTTGTCTCTCCCCAGTGGGAACCCACGACCTCTGGTGCTCGAGTCCAATGACCAAACCACTAGGCCAACAAGGCGGTATTGATATTTGGGTTTTTTATTTGCCCTGATGATTTTAGCCTGGGCCAGAGTATACAAATAAATAAAAGAAAAAACACTTAGAAAACAATAGTTTTGGCAGAGCACCAGTAACCAAATATTTATGCTCTTTGCTTCGCTCCTCAATACCTATTACTTGATAAGTAAGTTTTTCATAGTGCTACCTTCCTTCTGTCTTCAGTCTTACGTCATGTCTCTCCCGTCCTTTTCTACACTCTTATTCTTAGTGACAGCACTGGTCAATATTACTAACTAGCGACCCGCCCAGGCTTCGCACATTTGGATATTTATTTTTTAAATATTTTGGGATAAACGCTCAATAGTTTCCACAGCGCATGAGATGAAGACATTTTATGGCTAATTTCTTTACACATTGGGTTAGATTATTGAAATTTTAGTAGGGATCCCTAATTTTTTATTGTAATAAATATAGCCTATGTTACTCAGGGATAATGGAGCATTCTAATGGTGAAAGAATTCTTAAAATTGGTCCAGAAGTTTTTGAGTTTATTCCTTACAAACGTACAAAACTTTCCTCTTTATAATATTAGTGTAGATAAGTTAATTGAAATCAATGAATGTTTATCAACTCTAGATAATTTAGATAAATTATGCAAAAAAAATCATCATCCAACATGAAAACCGGGGATTGGGTTCAAGGAGAGAGGGAGAGATTCAGCAGTGGACTCTTTCACGCTGATGATGATCCATCATCAAGTTAACTTTTATTAAGTTTATTAGGCGTAAGTGCAAGTCCTGTTTGCAAGTATAATTTATAACATCATTTCAGACCTTAGACGTCCACTGCTGGACATAGGCCTTACCCAACGAATGCCACCACACGCGGTCCTCCGCCCTCCGCATCCAGCCGCTTTCGGCCACCTTCTTCATATCTTCGGTCCACCTTGCAGCGTGGCGTCCCACCCTGCGCGTGCCGATCCGCGGTCTCCACTCGTCTGCCCCAACGGCTGTCGGTTCTACAGCAGATGTGCCCCGCCCACTGCCACTTCAGCTTGCTAATTCTTTCTGCAATGTCGATCACCCTTCTTCGTCGTTGGATCTCTTCTTTACGAATTATATCCTTCAAAGATACCCCAGCCCTCCCCATAGCTCACTGGGCGACTTGAAACTTGTGGATCAGGCCCACTGTCAGTCGGCCTTAGGAATACTTATATATGTTTTATTATAAGGGTAAAAGTTTTTTTTTATGAAATATAAATATAAACAATAATGTGACATCTCTTATATGGATTGTTTGTGACAATAATATAAGAAACAATATATTTCATAATATAATATTGAGAATATTGAGAGAATACAAAATGAGAGAATATGTTAAATCTATTGTATAATACTGTTAAAAAAATAAATATGTTTTGATTTGTTTTTTGAATCTATTTTTTGAGAAGGCACATCCAGCTTTAAAAAAAATTAAAATTTTATTTTTATCTTCAATTTGAATATTGACAGGTACTAGAAGACCAGCGCGATAAGCTTCACGAGAACTTGATGGCAAACAACAGTAAGTCAACTTTTACATTTTTCCAGTTTTTTTTCATATGGCACTAAACATTTTTCAATTTTTAACTAATTGCAAAAACATTTGATTTATACTCATTATCTGAATTCGATATAAATTATATTGTTTGGTGCCATTTAGCTGCCTTAGTTATGAATATTTTTGGACAATTTAAAAGAGATATATTTTTTAAATATAAGCATTTAAGGATAGCTTGAATTTGAGAATAACGATTTGAGATTATTTTGCATGAGAAGATAAAAAGTTTAGCGTCAAATATACATCTTGGCATGTTTGGGAAGTTTTCATTAGTGAGAAAAGCGAGGCTGTGTTTGAAATTTCAGTCTATGATGTTGCCAGCATGAAAAACTAATTGATGATAGAAAAATAATGAATTGAAGTAGATACAAAAATTAAAAGCACACAGTAGTGCGAAATTTTTTAGCATGTGTCGCTGAATTTCGGTGAATGGTTAAAGTTAAAATTACCTTTTTATTCTACCTTTTTAGTTTACTTTATGTTTAATATTTTGTATATTATTTTGCATGTTTTCTTCTAACCACACACGTTTCATAAATATATACAAAAGTTGTGAAATGAAACCAGCGTGTGTGTTCTTTATAATTTTCAGTATATATATTATTTATTAATTTGCAATATATAATTGCACAGTATCCAAGAATGTTTATATTATGTATTTTTTTTGTTTGTTTCAACATTATAATATTACATTAATCACACATCGACACCTCATATCAATCCTGATAACATAATCACATTGAAAACTATATTTGAGCACTAACATGTACATACGTACTTATAATATAAATCAACGAATCTTTTAGTAACATAGAATATTAATACTTATTGCAAAGAGCAAAAGATTCGTTGATCAGTGAAACTATCAACTTTACTTCTATTTATGGCTAAGAATGTTGCGTGAACAGTGTTTATTTTTATTTTTTTATTTTAGGGTTCGTTTTACTTATGACATATCTCGAACCTTATTGCACTATGCATCTTATTATTATATGTGACATGTACATAGTTGTTATTTAATGTACCTATATGGTTTCGTAAACAATATTTATGTTGCATTTATTCAATTTCTCTTCGAGCACTATTCTGGTACGTTCGTTTGTTAGTTTTTGATAGGTGCGGCGGCGTCACGGAAATTAATAGATGTATGTTTACGTTTTAATTGGTAAGTCAAAAATTTTGCCCATTTCTTAATAGGTAATGTATATAGTGTCAGTTCGAGAAATAGGTTTCTGTTTTAATATATATTTATGTATAAGGTTACAACCGGACGATAAGATCACAAAGTTGTATATTATGCACATTAATGCACTAAAATCACGATATATATTATATAATATATATATGTTTTGTTATTTTTTTCTGTATAATACATATTGTTTAAACTTTTTTTAACCGACACATTATAGTATTTAGTTTTAGTTATCTGTAAATAAATGAATTGAGAATGTTAGATTTTGAAAATTGCATTTCAGTGTCTGAAAAGTGGAAAAAAGTATGCGGCAGTGAGTAATATATTTTGTAGTATATGTAAAGCTTTGAAGTACTAAGTGAGAGCTTTTATGTTGAAGCTTCGAAGGCGCGCAATTATTATGTACTATGCTATAAATATATGTAAACACTTGTGAAATATGTAAGGCTCTACGTAATATACAATAGTATATTGTATAAAAATAAAAGTCGTATATATTATCTTATACTTATTTATGCTATATTGTTGCTTACGTTTTATTAAATCAGTAGGCGTTATATGCAGTTTAACTTGAATTAATTTACAGTAAATTAGTACAGTTGTAAATTGTTGTTATTAGTTTTCTTATAAAGTAACATGTTCAAATTGAATTGATTTTCTCTAATATATTTGAGAATAACTAAATTTATTTGGTAACGATCTTACGTTACCGATTTCTTGGTAACCCGTCGACGGAAAAAAACACATTTAGGTAATACTTTGGTAGCACGTACGTTTGGTGTCTAACTACGATTGTTAGGTGTCAAACGCTTATCCAAATGTCAAATGACTCGTAAAATAGTTCGAAATGGATTTATATGTCGACGGATATTAGCCGAAATTGTTACCATTGGGCGCGCCGTTACCTATATTCTGTCTCTGTTCTGTTAATCAGTCATATTTAGGTTTATTTTTAGGTGGTAAATGGATTTGTATATTCATTGTAAACATCTAATAAAATATATTTTTATTAGAATATTGTTTAGAATAAACACATTTTGAAACTGACATAATAACAGTAATCAAATCGAGAATCAACCTTTGCAAATGCTTTTTGGTTGCAAAGTTTTAGCGTGATATATTTAGATAAAGAATAATGTATCTCTCGCTGTTGTCTTCATCAATAAAAAAAATTAAAGGATTACAATGTTTTTTTTTAATTATTATAATGTTAATTTTATAGTGTTGTTGACTTTAAATTGAAAATCGGACCGAATTTTAAGTATTATTAGATGTTTACAGTTTCTAATGTTACTAAGTGTTATAGGTATTTAATCATCAGTGCAGTGTCAACATTGTGAAGTCTACTTTTCACTGTTTTTTCGTCTTTGTTTTGTACATGTGTATGACGTAAGTGTTCAACAGTGAAGATGTGACTTTAAGCTTGTGTTATTTTTAAAACATATTTGTAAGCTACATTGCCGTATTGACCTGACATATCTGACTCAGGTTACATTGTATGTATTAGATTTATGAAGTTTGCACAAACATGTTATTATATTTAAGAGTACGTCTTCATGTCATAGACAATCGCAATCACTGCCTCACAAGACATTCATAGCTTAGCCATATCGAGCTTCTACATTACTGTCTATGCTTTGCGCTTTTTATTATTTAAAATTATTACTGTTGTTTAAATTATTTTCTTAATTTATTATGGAAATTATATTTTATTATATTTTGCTCCCATCCTATTACTAATTTCCTCTAATTTTTTTTCCTGTTTTCATAAAAAAAGCGTGAGGCTTTTACGATCAATGAATTCTAAAAGTTTGATGGTCCATTCCGAGGATTATATGATTTTACGTAATATTTAGCAGAAACAAGGGCGAGAACGGCATTAATTAGATTTATAGCTGTCGTAAAGACGCATATTATCGTATTTAAAGGCATCTCGACCGAACAACGGGGCAGTTAAACAAAAGACGAAAGAACTAACGATTTTAAATAAGGTTGTAACGCCCTGCTACCAACGCAAACTCTGCCGTTAGGCATCGACTCATACGCGGATCCTGGCGGGGGGGAGCCGCCGCCCACCCCGACGTCCCCCGTGTGCGACTCGGCCTTCTCGGAGCACCACGGGTGCTGGCCGTGCGACCATCGCGACCACCGCGACCACCGCGACCACCGCGACCACTCGCACTCCCACTCGCACTCGGAGTGCGAGGCGTCCCAGCCCTCCAGCGGACGGAGCTCGCCGCGCTGGGAGGAGGAAGAAGAAGAGGAGCGGCCGCTGCATGTCCTTCAGCAAGGTTTAGGAATACATAAAACCCTGTCCTGGTCCAACGTTTGAGCGGAATTTGAGGCTTTGATATTACGATAGTTTTTATTTTGTTTACTTTCTCGTGGCAAACCCAGTATTTCTCGCAGGGTTAAACACTCTGTATATCCTTAATCAAATCTGCTTTCGATACAGTAGTTATCTCGAGAAACTGAAACGGAATTGTCTTATGTCTCAAAAGCCGTTCAATTTAACCTTGTCTACGGTAGGCCCAGTATCGATTCAAGCCTGTAGGTTACTGATAAGACACTTGTGAATCGTTTTTCCTTTTTCTTACGTACAGCGCTGCCTGCTGATATATTCCATAAATATATGTTTTTGATTTCTTAAAAGCGCAAGGCATATACTTTTGTGATGGCAGTGACTGCGAACTTTACTCATTTGCACACTTTGTTTCTGAAACACACGTTTATAATATTCAACCGCAGATGGCGCTGGCCGTATTCTTATTTAAACTTGGTGTCGGGAGCGCCATCCTGGATTTTTATTTTAACAGTTTTGTTATTTATATATGTGTTATTTTATGTAGTTATTAAATAAATTATGTAGTCGTATATTATTGATTTATTATAAAGTTTATGGTGACGCTACGCCCAATCTTTGAGGCTAGGCAATCTCCCACGTATGTAAAGTATGTCTTTAAATCACACTTCTGTTCGTTAATGTCGCTTTGAGATACAATGCTATCTATACAAGTATCGTGTAGTTAAAAAAGAGGACATTTCGTGAAATGTTTTGCAACTTTTCAATCTTTTACAAAGAAAAAAGGAGATTGAACAGTTTTTTCATGAAAAATCCTGGTATGGTAGCAGCTTGTTATGATGACACACATATGTGATTCCGTAGCTTTTTATTAAGTTAATTATGTTTTGCTTCGATGTCTCATTCCTTAATATCAATGTTGTCTTGATACACTAATCAATAATCAGTTACTTTTTATAAATAAAAAAAAAACTCAAAAATTGTTTATTTTAGAGTTGCAACGTTTCATTTTATACTTGCTGCGGAAATATTAAAGGCCAGCTCAGGTTATTGTGAAAGCTATTAATAAAGCTTTGTTGAGACTGACGGCTGTTAGCCTTGTTGTGAAAATAAATATTTACTTAGAACACACGAAACCAATGAAAATATTACTTTACGAGGTCATTTTCATATGCCCTACATCCTTTACACCGGCATGAAACACGTCTGTAAGATAGTTTACAACCATCCTTTGGCGTTGCATTTCGAAGTTGTCACAGTAATTTCGAATATTCTTTATGAGTCTGTGACTTAAACGTCATCATCATGAATATGTTCCAAATATGTTTTAGCAATATCCCTGGGGGTTTGGGCTGTCCATTGATGAGTCAGTTAGGATTTTTTTATTCTACCAAAATGCCTGTAGTGACCGGTGACAAAATTATACAGATAGTTAATTTCCATACAAAACGGTGTATGCAGCTGTTAAATTTGTATGGAAATTAAAAACCTATTTCCGTAATGGATCACTATAGGTATTTTCTTGTACCTGTTATATATACATTTTTGTAATTATAAATGGACAGAATAAGTGCGATCGTCCATTGAACTTAGGTGCAAAATCTGTGTAGTCTCGAGAAATGTATCACAGCTTTGCATTGGTATGAATTTAGTATTAGTGCATTGTGCATGATTTGTTATGCAATTTTGATGTTTTGCATGCATTTTATATTAGGTATTAATGTATGAACCTATGCCTACAGTTATTACCAAAATGACAAACGAAACCCAATTATTTGCATCTTTTAAATGAAATATTCAGTAGAAAATTAAAGTGGAATTGTGGCGTTCACTATTTGCCACAGATCTTATACCACAACTATGATTAGTTGTTCTGACTATTGAATAAAAGACAAGGTAATTTATAATTGTGCGCACGGCACCACCTTCCGTCTCAGGCACTCTAGCCGGAATGTCAAAGCCGGGAGAGGGCGTTCGCTCGCACATGTTTAATTTGTAAATTAACACAGTAGTATGCCACAGGAACTAACCGCATATAGTTAACTTTGCAGTCGACGTAGTAATCTGTAATCTATTTTATATTTTGTTTACCAGACGCAAATAAAGCTTGTTTCGTTGGTTGTTATATTGGTACAAAATACATGAATGTTTTTACTATTTATGTTAGATGTGTGCATGGTTTGTCAGTGCTAGAATTTTTTTTTTCAGTTAACCTAGACTTTTTTTTTTAGCTTCAATTGTTTTGAATTCTGTTCGTTTTTTTTAAGCACTTACCTAAAATAAAACCAAAAAATGTTTATTTTTTACTTAAACCGTTTTAGCTTTAAGTCCTAATTTCACACAACTAATTAAAACTAATGGATTGTGTGAATTGATGTTAATCATTTAAAGCTGGTGTCACATGACGTTGCAATATACAGTATGTTACAGAATATGTCTAGGGACCCGTTACAAATGTATCACATATCGAATACTGAACAGCTTTTGTACTTCATAGCAAATTAATACAAATAATATTTCAACAACTCTGTATGGGAAATTTCCTATAAACTTCCTATACGTAGCTAATTTCACAAGAGCTGGGAGGAATGGCTAAACGCCTGTCTGGCGTAGCCTTTTGGCATAAACTTCCCATTATTTTAGGGAATTTCGGGCCCAACAGTGAACCTTTTTTTTATTTATCTTTATTTAACTTGTTAGTATGTTTGAGTCAAATCTTGCAACTGAATTTTAAACCAGTTGACCCTAATCGAGTGAGCTGAAATTTTGCACAGACCTTTCTGTTATTACTACAACTACGTACTAACAAAAAAAACACGACATTAAATAATAAAAAAACTTTTTTTTTAACTAAGCTTATTTAAGCTATGTACTAAATCGAATAAAATAAACTTTTTTTTGAAAAAAAGGTTTTTGTTTATTACCTTAAGCTATTGTATAGTATTCGATATTCAAAGGTTCTGTAACTGGTTACTAAATGATATTATGTTACATCCTGTATTCAGTACTTATAATATTTTGTGATGTAACATCTATCACATCAATCATCTGCCACACTAAACACTGGTCAAGTTCGAGACGTTTTCTATTATAAGTGTTCCGTACTTTTAAACAATGATTTTTGGTCTATGGTTTTCATATGACATTGTGGGATAAGTATAATTTTTTTTTAAGTTCGATTTTAATAATGACATTTTGATATTTCATATACCTTCGCAGGCTTTCTCTTACGCAGTAGTGATTCTTTCTGGGGAGCAGATGGGCAGAACTGTCTTGTCCCTGATCTCTGTTACTTTGGTCTATTTTTTTTATTATGACCCAATTACATTTTATACTATGGACGTATCACGTCCTACGATAACAAAGCCAAAACATGGCACGTTTACTAATTTTCGATGTTTATTGAAAATTCAATTAATATACACTTTTACGCGTGTATTTTTTGTAAAGACAAGAAGAAAAGAAGAAAGAAAAAACATTTATTTACTACCATAATTGGCACACACAAAAAAAAACCAACAAAACAAGAAAAAGGGGGAAAACAAAAAATTATAAGAACTAGAGAAAACAATTTAAAATTTAACATAGTTAAAATAGTATGCGTGTGCCTTGGTAGCAAAAGGGCAAACGACTCAGCGTATGCCTAGATCAAGTAAGGAAGTTGTGTCGTTGGGATATTATTTTGGCACTCAAAATAAGACTAACAAAAGTGTGCTTACACGCTATTAAGCACATTTTAGCTATTGCGATGTCCTTGGTATGAAATGTCATTTTTATGACCTCATAAATCTTTTTTTGATGTCTGTATTTTAAACCTTAAATTTAGCTCTACCCTATTATCTCAGACAATGCAAGGAAAAGGGACAGAGATAGTTTTTGAATTATTTTTTTCTCACAATTCATAATTAATGTCATTTTGCTTATATTCTTACGTACCTCATCATCATCAGGCCAAATGATGATGATGATGATATGTGTATACAAATTTCAAAGATTTCAGTTACATTATCAAGGCTACACATCACTATATATCATCATCATCAGGTTATTTTTGTCTCCACTGCAGGAGCACAACCCTCTATCAGAGTTGGAGTGCTCCTATTCTACTCTACCGGAAACCACACGGCGTCCCTCATCCCTTTACTAAAAGTACGGAACACTATAATGGCAATGTGAGAGGTTCATCCTGATATGTGACTTGTCTTTGGTCTTTTTGAACAACTACTTGCCTCAGAGGCGGGTGGAGACATTTTAATAAATCTTTGAACGTCTCTGCTGTTTTCAAGTTTTTTTTTAAAGTACCGAGATCTCGGAATTGGGTTAAGTTTAAACATACATTTATTGAATATCAATAGGTATTTTGGTTTATTTATTTAAATAGAACAATCTACGAGCCACGTCCACTTGTGGCAATATGCTATCACTACTGAAGACCAAAGCCAAATATCTATACATTATTTTTGAAAAATAAATACTCAAAAACACTTGTTCTTCCTGGTGTTGCCAGATACCAGAGGACAACACAAACACGTATATTAGCAATTTAAATAAATAAAATAAAATTCATTCTGATACGTTCAAACTAAAAGATTTAAAAAATTTGTCAAAAGGATCAAAGCCATTCAAATACAAAGTGTATCTCCAGGCATTAGTGTAGACTAAGCTAACACGACGCGTGTATTTGCAGGCGACCTGCCCACCTACCTGACTCGTTTCCAATGGGACATGGCCAAGTATCCCATAAAGCAGAGCCTGCGCAACATCGCGGATATCATCAGTAAACAGGTTTGGTTATTTTTTAATTTCCAACGATCATGTACCACCTCAGGCCTCATCGTCACGTACCATCAGGTGAGATTGAGGTCAAGCGTAAACCAATCAGGAATTAACAACGATCTCTATGTACTTACTAGATAAAGCGTTCCAAACATCGCTCTGATTTACGCTACGGGTAAATAGAGTTAATACTTGGTAAATAATAAGCTTCCGGAGCCGCAGTTGCGTGGAACAGAGCGATGTTTGGAACGCTCCATCAAGTAAGTACATAGAGATCGTTGTTAATTCCTGATTGGTTTACGCTTCACCTCAATCTCACCTGATGGTACGTGACGATGAGGCCTGAGGTGGAGCGCGCTCACCCACAAGATGCATATTCACTCTTCCTTCAAAAATATCCAACTTGTACTTGTCCGGAAATACTGTAGTTGGCAGGGAGTTCCATTCCTTAGCAGTTCGCATTATGCAAGAGGAAGCAAAACGCTTCGTGCGAGAGCGTGGTGTGTCTACTACGTAAGGATGAAGTCTCGTAATTCCTGGGCTCACTCCC
This sequence comes from Esperia sulphurella, assembly GCA_947086405.1. Taxonomy (NCBI): domain Eukaryota; kingdom Metazoa; phylum Arthropoda; class Insecta; order Lepidoptera; family Oecophoridae; genus Esperia; species Esperia sulphurella. The sequence goes on from OX352280.1 coordinate 1,304,474, forward strand.
CAAAATGCAACCTTGTAATGTTTGTGAAATAGGGTTGATATTAGAGCGTTTCAACCGCCGTCGTTACAGTCACTTTTAAAAGTTGAAGAAACCACACCAGGAGCAGAGAACAATAAATATGACTACGTAAAGAAGCGACACTCACATTGGTGAAATATTCATTAAACACTAGCTGTTGTCCGCGACTTCCGCCGCGTGGAGAACGTAAAATCACAAATTATTATGTATTTCCCGTAGGATTGAGATGTTTTTTCGGGATAAAAACTATCCTATGTCCTATTCCAGGATCTTACCTATATTAGTGCCAAGTTTCATCATGATTCGTCCATTGGTTGAAGTGTGATTGAGTATCTAACATCCAAATATCCAAACATCAAAATTTTCAAACTTTCACATTTATAATATTAACAAATCAGCAGACTAAAAAAAACATAATAGTAAAAATAAAATACATCAGGTGGTTTGTACCACTTTAAGAGCAAATATATATATATATATGTCGTAGGTGCGTCTTCTGATGGCGTGGGGTTCGAATCCCAGTTCTGATGTCGTAGGTTCCTGGTTCCGCCGAAAGTGTGGGCTCCCAAATTGAGTTTAACGCCGTTTCAAAGTTAACACGTTTACTGGATTCAATGACACTACATGAAATGACACTACATCATCAAGTAACGATTTTAGAAGGCAGACGATCCGTTTGTGTAGGTCCTGCGCTCCGCACGCATATCGAGCGAACACTGTCTCGAGTCTGCGCCTGCGCCCGTCCCACCCAGCGCGTGCTCGCGACGCTCGCCGAACCAAGCCGAACGGCGCGCCGAGCACACACTGTGCCTCCAAATCAGCTCCTCTTTTATTATTACGCCGACATATTTATTTTTTATTTATTCCTTTTTAATTTAACTCCGCAGGTGGGTCAGATCGATGCCGACTTGAAGGTGAAGTCGCAAGCCTACAACTCACTCAAGGGCAACTTACAGAACTTGGAGAAGAAACAGACGTGAGTACATTTTACAACCGAGGGGGAACTTCAAGAATTAGTCGACCTTTAACCACGTTAATCTCTTAAAAGTTCATTCGTATCCCAAAAAAGCCTAAGCGACATTTCCATTATCTTATCTTCTTAGGGGGCCAGGAAGACCTGGCGATACTTCGACCCTTCAGGATCTTTTGTGCCAAACCCCTGACCACCAACGGTGCCCCAAGCCGATTTGGCGCCTTTAGAATTTCTTTGGCAATACGCAGGTTTGCCGACTCCAACTCTTCCCGTGGATGTCGTACAAGGCGACTGAGGGAATACATTATAAAACATCAATCAGGCCTCCCCAACCCGTCTGGCCAGCGCGGGGAGTGTAGGCCAAATCCTCCGTCTGTCTCCGGCAGATGAGAGAGGGTTGTGCTCCTGCAGTGGAGACAAAAATAACCTGATGATGATGATGATGATTAAAATCCACCTCTAGAACCGTTTACCGTTGGGGTGAGTGGAGGCAGGCGTAGTATAGACCGGGCGTCCTGGTTAGGTGGAGCGCGGCTAGGGCGGCTGGCAGTGACTGGATGAGAAGAGCCGAGGATCGGGTTCAGCCCAAGCCGACTGAACCCTATCCTCGGTTCGTCTCATCTAGTCACTGCCAATGTCCATCAATTGACTCCTGAAGCTGATGATGATAATGATATATTCTTTATATATTTATTTTATTCCTGACTAGCTGTGCCCGCGGCTCCGCTCGCGTGGACTACAGGATCCGCTCCAACTCCCACTTCCGCTCCCTATCCCACTTCCACTCAGACTTTAAATCCAGGTCCAGGTCCAAATCCAGGTCCAGGTCCAAATCCAGGTCCAGGTCCAGGTCGAGGTCCAGATCCAGGTCCAGGTCCAGGTGCAGGTCCACGTCCTGGTCCACGTCCAGATCCTCTACTCTCCCCTCAACCCTCCCCTCAACCTTCCCCTCAACCCTCCCCTCTTCACTCCTTTCAACCCTTCCCTCAACCCTCCCCTCAATTTTCCCCTAAACCTCTTTCCCTCATCTCTCCAAATGTAGTCCTCGTAACTAATCCATCGCAATCCAAATTCCGACCAACATTACTTTGTTGCATATGTATACCACAAATTCATCGTAACTCAGTCAAAAATTATGCGAATTTTCAAACACTTAAATTACACTGATACCATACCCGCTCCCTCTACCGCTCACGAATTCAGTATTTACACCCTACATTCTTCGCAGTGTATCGTCCGGGTTCAGGTCTAGGCCAGGTGACCTCGGCTCGCGTGAACTACAGAATCGCTCCCGTTCCCACTCCCGCTCCCGCTTCAGTTTCCGCTCCCGCTTCCGCTCCTGCTCCGGTCCCGCTCCCCTCCCGCTTCCGCTCCCGCTCCCACACCCACTCCCCTTTCCCACGCCCACGTCCGAGCCCACGCCCACGCCCAAGCCCACTCGCACTCCAATTCCCACCCGCAGCTCCAAATGTAATCCAAACTCATCGCAATCTGAATAGTACGGAAATACTATTATGTGCAATATATTATTATACTAACCTTACCTACTAATGTATTAGAAAACTAAAAATGTCTATAACTTTTGATTGAGTTAACCGATTGCGATGAAATAAAGCCTATATGTTACACCAAATTAAGCTCCATGTTTTTGTGAAAACCATCAAAGTCCGATCAGTCGTTTTTAAGTGATGCGTGCACAAACTCACAGACAAACAGACAAACAGATAAACAGACAAAAATTTCAAAAATTATCGAAATGTGTTCTGTTACTTATCCTTAGACCCCAATTTTTTTTTTGCAAATATCTTCAATGTACAGACACGCGAAGTTTACGATTTTATTTATTAGATGGGTTTGCGCTTGACCTCAATCACACCTGATGGTAAGTGACGATGAGGCCTGAGATGGAGCGCGCTTACCCAGAAGATGCCTATTCACTTTTCCTTTAAAAAGATCCAAGTTGTACTTGTCCGGAAATACCCAAGCTGGCAGGGAGGTCCATTCCTTAGCAGTTCGCAAAACGCTTCGTGCGAGAGCGTGGTATGTCTACTACATAAGGATGAATGATATCGTTTATTGTATATTTTAAAACTAAATACAGTTATAAATGTTGCGTGCAGAGGCGTGCTTATCTCTAAGAGAGATCTCTTCCAGTCAACCTTGCAGGCTGATGATGCCTACAATCCAGTCCTTTTGTTTCTACATTTGCTCATTACGTCCAGAAATGTCAATGATGGTTTGATATCTGCAGCGGAAGCCTGCTCACCCGCAACCTGGCCGACCTGGTGAAGAAGGAGCACTTCATCCTGGACAGCGAGTACCTCACCACCCTGCTCGTCATCGTCCCCAAGTGAGTATGTGCTGGAATCATCTTCGGCAGAGTATAATGGGATCCAGAAAATGATTACAGAGAGGTTTGACGGCCCCATCATTGGGGACTGGGTGGGGCTGTAGAAACCAATTCTGACTTGGCGGTCGGTGAGCCGGGGGGGGGTGGGTGGGGGGGTGGAGGGTTCTATAATGGCGTAGAATCTGCATAGTGTAAAATGTCGCTAGCTGGACCGACGACCTGAAGAAGGATGTGGAGGGCCGGGTATGGAAGGCTGTCCAGCAGTGGACGTCGAACGGCTGATATGATGATGTTAATGGGGAAAGGTCTGCTGCCATAGTTCAACTTCGTGCTTGAGTGCGTGTGTATACCCTAAATGTCGTACGTTCCCTGCCCCAGGTCGATGTACAACGACTGGAACGCGAACTACGAGAAGATAACGGACATGATCGTCCCGCGCTCCACGCAGCTCGTGCACCAGGACAACGACTACGGCCTGTTCACGGTCACGCTCTTCAAGAAGGTATAGTATCCGATCACATTATTTATTTATTATGCTACCAACAGGATGTACATCGATTGTTGCTTAGGGGAATCTTACAATTGTACATTGGCCAGATGCCACCCCAATTATAAATAAATAAATAAATAGAATAGAATAGGTCATTTATTCATAGCTACGACACACACATACATGAGAAATGAACAGAACAGAATTAATAAATTACAATTTAAAAATAATCAAGGTACCTATGTGTCGCAGCAACAAAATTACGCTGACTCAGCATAATGCTGCAGCACGCTACGCGAACTCCAGCGCTGGTGTTCTGATCTAAATATAAATGAAATATCGCAGACATTCACACCAATTATCCAGTCCCAAACTAGGCAGAGCCTGTGGTATGGTTACTAGATAACGGATGGGCATACTTAAATAAATATATAAACATCCAAGACTTGGGTACAAACATTCATATTCATCATACGAACATTTGCCCCTAGCGGGATTCGAACCCGCAACCTCCGGCGTGGCAGTCCGAGAGTTACCCGTTCCGCCACGGAGGTCGTCATTATAGGCAACGACAGCATGCCTAGGTTGTGTTAGGTTAATTATAATTATACATACTAGTCTAATATCATACTTTTTTTTTATTTATTTAACACTAATAAGAAAATACATCACATGTCTTACTGACTCACACATAATAAACCTCCTGGGTTTGTCCTATGTGCGGTGAGGCCGCTCGGTCACAGCGGGCCATGCTAACGCTTGTTGTACATTATAAGAATAACAGAGCAGATGACAAAATAAATGTATCTATGCAACCTTAAATTGTACTTATATAATAACCTATTCTTACTTGTTTTTATAAGTACTACCTATATATAAGTTAAATAAAAAAGTTAAAATAATATATAAGTTAAAGCTATATATTATATGAATTACTAGCTGGTGCCCGCCACTTCGGCTATGTTAAGTTGTAATATCACAAATTATTATGTATTCCCCGTAGGAATAAGATGTTTTTTCGGGATAAAAACTATCCTATGTCCTATTCCAGGACCTAAACTATATGTGGGCCAAGTTTCATCACGATCCGTCCAATGGTTGAAGCGTGATTGAGTAACAATCATCCAGATAAAAATATATATATAATAACTACGCTAGTGAAACATATACTTACAATAATGTTTAAAATTTGTAAACTTTACTTACAATCGATTACATTACAAATGTTTGTGTGTGAGACTGCTCCCCTCAGTCGAACTGAGAATTCCGTTTTGTGGGGTTTTTCTGTAACTTTATTAATATTTCTGAATAAAATATATTTATTATTAATATTAAATATCCGAACTTTCGCATTTATAATATTAGGAGGATAGGAGAAGAGCCGTGGTAGCCGGTTGGTTGTGCACTCGCCTCACGTTCCTGAGGTAGAGGGTTCAAACCCCGCCCGTACCAATGCGGTTTACCAAACTTAAGTACGGTTTATTTATAATACCACAGGCTTTTCGGTGTAGGTAAACATCGTGAGGAAACCTGCATATGCCGAAGAAGAAATTCTGAGGCGTATGTGAAGTCCACCAAATCGGCTCGGGGCACCGTTGGTGGACAGGGGTTTGGCACAAAAGATCCTGAAGGGTCGAAGTGTCGCCAGGTCTTCCTGGCCCCCTAAGAAGATAAGGAGGATAGAAGGATGTTTATATTAAAATAAAGATAATATCTACTGATGTCTACTCACGTGTTAGTGAACTAGAATAAGCTGTCAGTGGTGTTCGTTACAAGAGGCGACTAGTTGCAGGTGGTGGACGAGTTCAAGCTGCACGCGCGCGAGCGCAAGTTCGTGGTGCGCGAGTTCTCGTACAACGAGGCCGACATGGCGGCCGGCAAGAACGAGATCACCAAGCTCGTCACCGACAAGAAGAAGCAGTTCGTGAGTGCCCCTACCCTGCTTCATTGTTCCACATGCATCATCATCGGGTTATTTTTGTCTTCCCTGCAGGAGCAGAACCCACTTTCATCTGTCGGAGACAGACGGTGGATTCGGCCTACACTCCTCGCGCTGGCCAGACGGGTGGGGAGGCCTGTTTGATGTTTTGTAATGTATTCCCTTAGTCGCCTTGGACGCCATCCACGGGAGGAGTTGGAGTGGTCCTGTTCTACTCTACCGGAAACCACACGGCAAAGATTACTTGGACACAAATAAGCAATAACATGTCGTCCCCACAATAAAAAAAAAAGTATTCTTTAACATCCAGTCTGTAATTGGCTTAAAAACATTTAGTCATATATTTTAATTGATTTTTAGAAGAAATGTATATAATCTTATTAATGCACTATGAACCAATAATAATATGTTCTCAAAATGACAGTCATGTGGCTTGATACATTATTGCTTATTTGCGTCCAGTTAAAACTGTGTTTACATTATAAAACATCAATCAGGCCTCCCCACCCCGTCTGGCCAGCGCGGGGAGTGTAGGCCAAATCCTCCGTCTGTCTCCGGCAGATGAGGGAGGGTTGTGCTCCTGCAGTGGAGACAAAAAAAACCTGATGATGAAATGATGAAGGCAACCTTTGTATTTGTAATAGGTTATTTTTAGTACTACGTTACTAATTCTAGTATTGCATGTACAGGGCCCGCTGGTGCGGTGGTTGAAGGTGAACTTCTCCGAGTGCTTCTGCGCCTGGATTCACGTGAAAGCTCTGCGTGTGTTCGTCGAATCCGTGCTAAGGTATGTAATATTGCGCGGTAATTTTATCGCTTTGAAGAGTTCTTTCAGAACTCTTTAACTTGATTTATTTAATTTGAAGACTGTAACAGGCACGGCCTCGGGTTAGGTGAATTTAACGGTCGTGACGCAGGAGTTCAACACTTACTTGTTTATAGTCTCGTCTTTCGGAGTGAACTGATTGTCTCCGGTCATCATGTCAGCGATGCGACCAGCTGGATGTGATATGTGAATGAATGATTGAGAAGAAGTGAGATAGATGGATATACATGTATGTAAGTTGAAGAGGGAAAGGAAATGAGTAAAGGAAAGGGTGGTGTTGCCGTGTTACAAGACTTTTTTTTGACATTTTTATTAATTAGTTATTTGTGTTTAACTTGCCTGTCTTTAATTTGATTTTATTTAACTTGTGTAAAATTTTCATTTGACCTATAACGGAGGTTTTCAATAAAGCATGTCTATGTCTAATTATGACAACAATATGAAAATTTCATGAATATTTTTTTAAAGAAGTCAAAATGTTTTACTGCACATGAGTACACTTGGTATATTTACACACGTTTGGACATGCGCAGATACTACATATATTAAAGGAAATCCCTTCATTGTTTACAAAGTAATTTTTTCTGACTTAATGCAATTTAGACTTAATGACATATATATTTTGAAATGTATTGGTTTTAATGCTGGTCATTATCATAGGTATACACTTTTTGTATAAGGTATTTTCGTCCAATATATTGATCGTATTCTACTCCTCTAAGTACAATCTGGATCTTTTTAAGGGAAAAGTGAATAGGCATCTTCTGGGTTCCACCACTCCACCTTAGGCCTTATTATCATCACCTACCATCAGGTGAGATCGAGGTCAAGCGCGAACCCATCAACAATAAAAAAAAAACGCTGACATGTCTTTGTATGTGTTATATTGTTTCTGTTAGTTCTATCGTTACGCACCAATCATAATGTGTGCATACGTCCACTAACAGTTAGTTACCACTAAAAGTTGTTTATTGCGCGTGTTATTATTCCCACGTTGTTTATTGCGTCTGTTATTATTCCCACGTTGTTTACTGCGCGTGTTATTATTCCCACGTTGTTTATTGCGCGTGTTATTATTCCCACGTTGTTTACTGCGCGTGTTATTATTCCCACGTTGTTTATTGCGTCTGTTACTATTCCCACGTTGTTTACTGCGCGTGTTATTATTCCCACGTTGTTTACTGGGCGTGTTATTATTCCCACGTTGTTTATTGCGTCTGTTATTATTCCCACGTTGTTTATTGCGTCTGTTACTATTCCCACGTTGTTTACTGCGCGTGTTATTATTCCCACGTTGTTTACTGCGCGTGTTATTATTCCCACGTTGTTTATTGCGTCTGTTACTATTCCCACGTTGTTTACTGCGCGTGTTATTATTCCCACGTTGTTTACTGCGCGTGTTATTATTCCCACGTTGTTTATTGCGTCTGTTATTATTCCCACGTTGTTTATTGCGTCTGTTACTATTCCCACGTTGTTTACTGCGCGTGTTATTATTCCCACGTTGTTTATTGCGCGTGTTACTATTCCCACGTTGTTTATTGCGCGTGTTATTATTCCCACGTTGTTTATTGCGTCTGTTATTATTCCCACGTTGTTTATTGCGTCTGTTACTATTCCCACGTTGTTTACTGCGCGTGTTATTATTCCCACGTTGTTTACTGCGCGTGTTACTATTCCCACGTTGTTTATTGCGTCTGTTATTATTCCCACGTTGTTTATTGCGTCTGTTACTATTCCCACGTTGTTTACTGCGCGTGTTATTATTCCCACGTTGTTTATTGCGCGTGTTACTATTCCCACGTTGTTTATTGCGCGTGTTATTATTGCCACGTTGTTTATCGTGCTCAGGTACGGGCTGCCCGTGAACTTCCAGGCGTCGGTGGTGGTGCCGGCGCGCAAGAGCATGAAGAAGCTGCGCGAGGTGCTGCAGCAGCTGTACGCGCACCTCGACCACTCGGCGCACAACGCCTCCGGCGCGCAGCAGGAGGTACGCTTATATTATAGAACACTAGCATCTATCACCAATTATTATGTACTTCCCGTAGGAATGGAGTGTTTTTTTTTCGGGATAAAAACTATCCTGTGTCCTATTCAAGAACCTAACCTATATGTGTGCCAAGTTTCATCCCGATCCGTCCAGCGGTTGAAGCGTGATTGAGTAACAAACATCCAAACATCCAAATATCCAAAGTTTCACATTTATAATATTAGTAGGATAGGATTAGTAGGAAGTAGGATACACTTTGTAGGAATTCCGTACACAGTGGCGGCCATATTATACGGTCATTTAGAACTGTATAAATTCATATAAGTGGTGCCACATGTACACGCTACCATCAGTATTTTCAGATCACCAACCTATACTTTCAGATCACCAACCCATACTTTCAATTTGTTGCACAAAGACCATATATTATTATAACAAAATGACTTTAATTCCTAATTTATTATTGTTGTTGTTGTGATTTTTGGTACAATAAAGCGTTTACATACATACATGACTTTAAAAATTAAATATAAGAAATATCTAGTAAACTCATTGACGTAATTTCTTTTATTTTTTGCTTATATCAAAAATAACACCTTTCTTGAATTGATTTGCTATTCACAATGGCTGCGTAGTGATATTTAGTATTATCTGCCATCAAATTGTATTATACAGTATGGCGGAGTTATTTATTGTGTGTATTTTTTTTGGAGTGATGAATATTTTATTTTTATTGATATAATATTCTCCCCCAGAGCGCGGAGCTGGCCGGCCTCGGGTTCAGCCACTCTGAGTACTACCCGTACGTGTTCTACAGAATCAATATAGACATGATCGAGAAAAGCGGCTAAGTGTCCATGTCAAGCTCGCCTATTGTTCGGTAAGTCACTAAACAACCACGCTAGTAATGACAGATTACTAAACAATGTATACAAACTGATACAATTATTGGCCGAAATACGTCCACTGCTGGACACAAGCCTCCCCAATAGAATGATACTTTTGGTGGGCAGTCCAGCGACAAACCCTCCACCCCCCAAAACTGCTTACGTCACATCGCTCATTGGCACCCCAAAAGTGCCAAGTTGACAACCCTGGCACTTTTGGGGTTTCTATGGCAACACCAAGGTAATATATTGCAAGTGCTTACTTCAATAAATATTTTGATTTTGCATGTTGGATTATATTGTAATCAAATAATGTAAATATAACAAATAAATACAAATAGTTTTATTTTTATTATTAACTAGCTGTGCCCGCGGCTCCGCTCGCGGGGACTACAGGTTCCGCTCCCATTCCCACTTCCACTTCCACTCAGACTCTCGCTCTCATTCCCGCTCCCGCTCCCGCTTCCGCTCCCCTTTTCCCACTCCCATTCCCACTACCAGCTCCAAATGTAATCCAAACTCATCGCAATCTGAATAGTAAGGAAATACTATTATGTGCAATATATTGCATACTAACTAACTACTAATGTACTTTAAAATTAAAAATGTACATAACTTTTGATTGAGTAAACCGATTGCGATGAAATAAAGACTAAATGTTAAGTTAGATTAAGCCCCATGTTTCTGTGAAAAGTCCATCAAAATCCGTTCACAAACTCACAGACAAAAATTTCTAAAATTATGGAAATGTGTTCTGTTGCGTATTCTTAGACGCCCAAATTTTTTTTTTGCAAATATCTTCAATGTACAGACGCATGAAGTTTACGATTTTATTTATTAGATATTGTTATAATTATTTTTGTTCCAGGTAAATGTTACCCAGAAGTTTGCTGTGTCGCGCTGTGTCATACGCATGTCTTGGTTTCCGCAATAGTTGCAATCTTTTTTCCCTTGTACAAGTTACTCCCTTCAGTAGATTGCTATGGACAAACAATTATTATTATTTTAGTTTTACCCCCACGGTTCCAATGTGTAAAATAAAATCATTTCAATACTTTTTTTTTCTGTGTACAGTTTTCGAAGATTTATTTTATTTAATTCTTTTTTTGAAGGTTTAATAATTTTTGCGTGTAATCGAAGCAGGTTTGTTGTTTATTGTGTATTTATGTATGTTGATTATAAAAAGTAAGGATGCGGGTGAAATTTTAAATGCAATAAGCTTTGATTGATTGCTATGTAATTTCTGGAAAAAAGCGCAACAAGTATTATTTTAGTTGCGAATTAGTTTAGAACAAATACATTTGACATTCTGCCATTTCAGTTTCAGAGCCTGTATAAATAAATAAATAATAATTGTTCAATAAATAATTATATATTGGAGTTATAGAATACAAAAGAAAGATATGTAAATAAGAACATTCCTCATTATAACTCGTGTAGTAGTACATAATAAAAATATTATTCAAGTTACTGTTTTTGTGTTGTTTCATTTTTTAAACTATTCTATGATATTCTGGCACAGAATACTGGTTAGTCTATCTATTGCCCCTAAAATGGGCCCCCATGAGCAATAAACATCCATTTATTGTCTTGTTAGGGGGCCAGGAAGACCTGGCGACACTTCGACCCTTCAGGATCTTTTGTGCCAAACCCCTGTTTACCAACGGTGCCCCAAGCCGATTTGGTAGACACATACGACTTAGAATTTCTTTGGCATATGCAGGTTTCTCACGATGTTTTCCTTCACCGAAAAGCCTGTGCTATCCTTCCTATTAATATTATAAATGCGAAAGTTTGGATATTTGGATGTTTGTTACTCAATCACGCTTCAACCACTGGACGGATCGTAATGAAACTTGGCACTTAGGTCCTGGAATAGGACATAGGATAGTTTTTATCCCGAAAAAACATCCCATTCCTACGGGACATACATAATAATTTGTGATGTTAAGTTGTCCACGCGAAGTCGCGGGCAACAGCTAGTTAATAAACCTAACTTAAGTTTCGAAAAACCCTCCGGTACGGACGGGGTTTGAACCCACGACCTCAAGAATGTGAAGCGAGTGCACAACCAACCAGGCTACCATGACTCTATCCATTTATTACTACAACCAACATGCTTTATAATGTAGGCTGTTTGGATAATGTAGTAGAAATAAATGGATATGTATTGCTCCTAGGGGAAATACGAGCAATAGATGGATTAACTGCAGAATACATATGTGATTCTGGTTAGAATTTTGAGGAAGATACAAAGAGAAGAAATCATTGATATGTTGTATAGGAAAAAGATGTAAAAATGGAGAGGACAAGAGGTTGAGGAGGGAACTGGTGAGGTGAAGGAGGCGAGGAGAGTGAGCTGTGAAATGCTCTAACAAAAGAGGCGAGATGCAGAGTGGAGTGCTGGCTGGTTGGGCCTCAACTGGCAGAATATTTTTTTTTCTTTCCATAGTTCCTGAAATTTCCATAGTTCCCCGTTATTGCCAATTTTACGTTTAAAATGTCAGCTCAATCGGTCCAGTAGTATTCTAAGTTATCCGCTGGACAGATGGACAGACAAAAAGCTTATTTCATTATCAGACACACCAATCGACGAGCTGAAGGTGGCTGGATGCGGAGGACCAGGATTGGTGGCATTCACTGGGGAAGGCCTATGTCCAACAGGCGACTTCTAAGGGCTGATATAACATGATCATTATCAAACACTACAAGTACAATAAATAAGATCAGAATTATGGAATAGTATGAAGGTCATTAATTTTTTAAAGAACGAAGCTGAATACAATGAATAAATGCTGAACTATTCGGTGTTTTTGCTTTCACATATTTTTTTCTGAGTTTTTTACCCATACGAATTGGTCTGGTGATAGGCAACAGCGTCACTAATGAGAGATCTAGTACTGCGAAGACTTACCCGTCTACTCAGCGGTGAACTAGCCTATGGACTTTTGATAACCAAGCAAAAATAAATTAATAATGTAAAAAAGGTACATTTTTATTTGACTAATTATAAAACTTAACCTAAACTTAAATTAGTAATATATACATCAGTTTTAGTCTTTCCATTCGTCGTCATTTTCAGTTTTGTTGTCAATCTCGTTGGTCGACACCGAGTCACCGCCTTCGTCCATTCTTTTGAACAGCGAAGTCAACAACTTCTTATTTAAATGATCTGTTTGGCTGATTTCCCTCGGTCGTTGCTCTTGAATCTCCTCAGGATTGTTTATTACAGTCTTCTCTGGTGTCGGCATGTTGAATAATACTGTTCAAGTCAGCGAAATAAGCGAAATTTTAACGAAACAAAAGAAAATAATAGGAAATGATTCACAATCACATTACAATGGGTAATGCCGTTAAATGCGAAGTACTCATTTAGTACTTACAAGACGGTGAACTAGTTCACCTATTTATTTAGTTGGGTTATACTTAAACTAAATTCACACGTCCCGTTTCACACAGTTTTGTATGTATGTGACATTTGCCTATAACATTCACAGATTCACAGTTAAGTTTATCATCATCGAAGTTTACATTCGTAAAAATAAATTGACGTTACTTATGATAGGAATAGATTCAAGTGTAAGTGTAATGCTATCTAAAACAATCAGCGTCATGAAAAGAAAAGTTACATTTGTTTTTCACCTTTAAATTTGATTGACGTACTGTCAATCGATCAATCAGAAGCAATAATTTTTTTATTTTACTTGCTGGCATCCCTGAACGACGTTTTCGACCAGCGACATTTTTCGTCGGCTGGTAAATTTTCCCCCGAAACGCCCATAAAAGTTAGTAATTTGTGTTAAATCTATGTCTACATATCTTTATTGTACAGTGACACACGTTAATTTTAAGTTTTGCCGAAGATTTTACCTACAAATCGGCGGCGAAACTGCCAATGTCGAGTCTTACATAACTTAGACATAACCTGACTCAATCATCTGATTTTGGTGATTTTCGTTGCAGGGCCGTGAAAATGTTGGGCCGCATCACGCCAGGGGTCACCCAAGTGGTGGTCTTGGCCAACCACCAGCAGAACAGGAATATGGCCACTTTGAAGCATATTTCCATGCGTCTGAAGTCTGTTAAGAACATTCAGAAGATCACACAGTCCATGAAGATGGTGTCCGCTGCCAAGTAAGTACTCATTTAATATTTGGATTTGGAATAAGAAAAGAAAGTTACACTAGGTGAAAACCATTACTGCAGTAAGGGTGTGTTCCAAATTGAGTGAATGCTGCCGAAAATAAACTTGGCGTGATATGACTGCAGTAGGTGTCAGAGTTTTACTGGTGGAAGAACGCCAGTGCAAGATCTGTGTAGATGGTCACCACCCTCCTACTATGTTTTTGTCGCTGAACAGTAATGCTGACATTGATGTGTTCCGGTGCGCTCCTCAGGGTGGCAATACACTTGTGGCCATTCATCATATCAGCTCTTAGACATCCACTGCTGGACACAGGCCTGGAAAAATTTAGATTAACAACCCACGATTCTGGGGAGGGAAGGGGGGGGGGGGGTGAGAGGGAGGAGGACTACCCTCTGGTACCATTCTTGAAATGAAATGAAATATCTTTATTGTGTCTCATAGGTATATAAAGGATCCCTACTCTCGGAAATGCATAGTTTTCGAGATATGTTTTTTTTTAAATTTTGAGGTTGTTACTTTTATTGCTTCATAGTAGTTTTTACCTATGACTCCCTTTTTGTGTAACAATTAGTTTCTGGGTCCTGTCGCTCGCTCCACTCGCCCCATGGTCACCAGTAACCTAACTGCTTGTCGCTTCCTTCGGTCGCTCCTCGTACCTATTTTCGGGGTTGGCCGTAAGAGGGGTGCTCTTTGTTATACAAATATTGACAGGAATACAAACAAAACAATACTCTCAACTGATGTATGTACGTATGCATTTCGACATTTCAGATGTTTCAGAATGGCCACAGTCACCAAATTGCATTTTGTTTCAAACAGCATTTGTTTTTTTTTAAATTCATGTCTATAAATTATAGTCAATCACTGTTTATTTTTATGTATTTTGTGTGTGTGTTTACATAGTATTGTAAAAGACCGTAAAATATTGTATAAAACGATTTTTGATTAATATTTCACATCCCAACCAGACATAACAAAACGCCACCACACGTCTGTGGCCAAATGTCAACGGCTAAACCAACCAAATGTCAAAAATAATGATAAATATTTTTAAATTCAGTGTGGAACCTTGATGGAATTTTTTATTTGTAAATTCCTGTTGTTATTTGGTTCTTTTATTATTAGTATTATTATAAATGATTGATAATTATAAGTTGTAAGAATTATAGTAAATAAATGTCATCTTTCAAATAGTAAACATCTGAAACGGCAAATCGTGGGTTGCTAATCTAAATCTGAGCCATAGGCCTTCCCTAATGAATGCCACCACACTGGTCCTTCGCATCCAGCCATGTTCTTTAAGTTGTGTACTGACAACTTACTTACTTACTAGAACAATACCATAGAAATAATAGTGTGACCGGGAACTGGGGGTGTTTTTTTTTTACTGCACATGGGGGAGTTTTGCCCATAGTGATCATACTGGGCAGACGTGTTTGCAGTACTAGGTGTCGCACCGGTGATGTATTGGACTGCTGTCCAAATGCTGGTTTATGAACATCACTTATTATCAGATAGTCCATTTGTCATTCTAAACAAAAAAAAGTAAGCTGATTAATGATTTATTTTTAATGTTAGGTACACACGTGCTGAGCGTGACCTGAAAGCTGCCCGTCCATATGGCGAGGGTGCAGTGCAGTTCTATGAAAGGGCTGAGGTAAGGACTCATTTATAACATTTTCAAGAATTGTTTAAAACGATGAATTGTATGTCTTAACTAAATAGATTTGAGAATAGAATGTTGATTGACGAGTGTTTTATTTTCAGGTCCAGGCTCCTGAGGAAGACGTCAAACAGCTCTTCATTGCTATGACCTCTGACAGAGGTAAGTTATGTTAATTTTAAAGTTCACCAGAAAATATATTGCTATCTTTTCTATTAACTGCAGATACATGGGACATAAACCATTTGACATAGCGACAATCCGAATTTGCAATAACAAACAAATTACATTAATGTGGGTTACAACATTAACGCTTCTTTGTGACGATGTGGATACGTCATTGGATGTATACCATTCAAGACTGAGAATCCTACATAACCTCACTAAATGTCCTATAAACAGATTGCTGGACACATAAAATACATGAAAAAGGATAGCCTGACTGATCAATGCACAATTCAAACTGCTCGATTTAGAAACTTGAAATTTTGCAGAGAAATTTTCCTTTAAAGACGTAATGTAATTAAAAAAGGATTTCTTGAATGGCGTTTTGGGCCCAGTCACCAATAATGATAAGCAGTATGCTAAAAAAATGGGTCTTATTAAATAGAATAGAATAATAATAATAATATAATAATATGTCAGACATTCACACCAATTATCCAGTCCCAAACTAGGCAGAGCCTGTGGTATGGTTACTAGATAACGGATAGACATACTTAAATAAATATATTAACATCCAAGACTTGGGTACAAACATTCATATTCATCATGCAAACATTTGTCCCTAGCGGGATTCGATCCCGCAACCTCCGGCGTGGCAGTCCGAGAGCTATCCCGTTCCGCCACAGAGGTCGTCATAAGGAATAGTTACTATGGTGGCTTATCTCAGTTAGCTGTATTTTCGGCGTCGTGGGTCTTTTAGGACGTTTGGCGTATCACTTATTGTCATTGACTGCTATTAGTGGGCGAGTACTAAAAGGCCCAGGACGCCGAAAATATACCTGAGATTAGACGCCATAGTTCCTCTTAATAAGACTCAGACTAAGTTAGTGTTTGGGGACCAGGTTCCATACAAAAATAAAACCATTTTTTCACCCCATACATCATCATCTGGTTTGGTTTTGTCTCCACTGCAGGAGCACAACCCTCTCTCATCTGCCGGAGACAAACGGAGGATTTAGCCTACACTCCCCGCGCTGGCCAGACGGGTTGGGGAGGCCTGATTGATGTTTTATAATGTATTCCCTTAGTCGCCTTGTACGTCATCCACGGGAAGAGTTAGAGTTATGGTTATTGAGTTGGAGTTATTCTACTCTACCGGAAACCACATGGCAAGTGGTTTCACCCCTCAAACGAACTTTATTACATGGAGGTGGCAGTCCTTGCACTTACTCTACGAGTGCCCAATAGGTAATTAAAAAAATAATCTATTGACAGGTCTATGCGGCGCTGTACACACTGGTGTATCCAAGATGATCCGCAACCGTCTCGCGCAGCCGGGCGCAGAAAACATCAAGGTCATCTGCGTGGGAGACAAGTCTCGCGCCATCCTGCAACGACTTTATGGGAAACATATCATCTCTGTTGCTAAAGAGGTTGGTTTTAACCCACCACTAACAGCCAGGGTTAACCTGCCACTAAAAGCTAGGGGGATTGGTCAACCTGCCACTAAGAGCCAGGGAGGTTGCTCAATCTGCCACTAAGAGCCAGGGAGGTTGCTCAATCTGCCACTAAGAGCCAGGGAGGTTGCTCAACCTGCCACTAAGAGCCAGGGAGGTTGCTCAACCTGCCACTAAGAGCCAGGGAGGTTGCTCAACCTGCCACTAAGAGCCAGGGAGGTTGGTCAACGTGCCACTATGACCCATATTTTTGACAGTTATAACTTATATGGACCTTACGACTTGTAACTCAGTACATATTTGTTTATCAAGAAATATGTGTGATTCTGAATGATAGACTCAATATTTATAAAAAAAAAACAATTTGGGATACAATCAAGTTAAAGTGAAAAATAATGAAAGTGATAAATAATGATAATACATGAAGAAAAACCAGAACTAATTCGTGGTTCTGTACTACATACATCCCAACTGACATCATTGGCATTTGATTTTCGATTGTTATTTTAGTAATTAATTAAAAGTCGATTTGGAATTAATAGACAAAGTCGAAAACAACTTTTTTGCATTGAATATTCAAGAATTCATCCTTCTATGTATATATTTTTTATATATAATGTTTTATATGTATTGGTGAACAATAAGAATAAGAATTATGTTTATCTGAAGTTTAAAAAGTAATACTTACTGCTAAACAAAATATAATAAACCCAATATAATTTGTGAGATTGTTCTCCACAGTCAAACTGAGAAATCAAATGTAGGGTGTATTGTAAACGAAACGTTTTTTAATCGTCAGCCGAAATACGTCCACTACTGAACAAGCCGCCCCACTTTTGGTGGGCTATTGGGGGATTTGCTATAATCACCACACTTGGCTGGCGGATTGATGATCGCGGTAATAATCTCAATATACACAACAGAACGCTTCCCGTCCCTGGTGCAATCCCTTAGTCGCCTTGATGACACCCACGGGAAGGTTGGGGGTGGCCCTGTTCCAAGCCGGGAACACTACTGCTCACTCTTATATGTAACCAGATCGGACGCAAGCCGCCCACGTTCGCCGACGCGGCCACGATCGCGAACGCGATCCTCACGTCTGGCTACGAGTATGGCTCGGGCAAGATCATTTACAACAAGTTCAAATCCGTCGTGTCGTACCAGCAGTCGGATCTGCCGCTTTTCAGCCAGAAGTCTGTTGAGGTACGCCTTGTTGGTCGTCGCATCAACATTAATAGTGGGAGGTTATATTGTAATGGTGGAGCAATGAATAATACAACTCACTACATTTTAAACTGAGGTTTATTTTACTGCTATAGATGCAAATATAGACTACAATAGAATAGCCCTTATTATCTACTTACATATTCTTATATACTAACTTATACAACACTATGTGCTGTTAACTACTATAACACTACGTGAGATTATTTGTCATTATTATATTTATTTAATTATCCATTAATCTCACGTCGTACTATACCACAATATACCGCTCAATGTTTTTGGTAAGGGTCTGTGGTAAACAAATCTCTACATGACTTGGGGGGGGGGGGATCTTTTCTTATCTTGTTAGGGGCCAGGAAGCCCTGGTGACACCGATTCTTCAGACAGCCTCGTTGGCCTAGTGTCTTGGTCATTGGACTCGAATGCCAGAGGTCGTGGGTTCGTTTCCCATCAGGGACAGAACCGTGCAATTTGTACAAGTTGGTCATGGTCTGGATGTTATATTTGTGAATTGTTCTATCTTTGTTTAATTTTCATAGCACACGAGAGAATCAAATGGTTTCAAATTCAAATAGTTTATTATAAATTACCAGATACATAGACTTTTACAGTCATCCTTAAAATTTTAAGATTACATCAATTGAGTACGATTAAAATATAAAAAATGACAGGACAATGCATATTAGAGCTCCCACACTAGACCATGCAGTCTGTATCGGGAGAATCCTAGTTTGAGATTAGACAAGTGTATGTATATATATTTCATTCCAGATTAATAGTCCTATGAAAACAAACGCATTTGCGTCTCGAAAACAAAATACACAATAGATGGTGTTCCTAAGTGGACTGCAAAGTTTACATGGTAATACAAACCTGTTTTTGCTGCTGGTGACCCTTTCATGTATATGTTACCGAGACGTAAATAGCGTTGGTTTTCATAGGACTATGAATCTGGAATGAAATATATGTAACAACTAACTTCAGGATCTTTTGTGCGAAACCCCTGTCTTGACAACGGTGTCCCAAGTCGATTTGTTGACTCACTCTCACTCCGCTGCTATTGTGGAAATCCAATGAAAGGTACCCTCCTAACCCTTTGGGGGAAAAGGTGCCAAATTGGTTTCAAAGAATTAAATTAAATAATTCTATATCATACAATTTTGGAAAACCAGTTCGGCAGTTTACTTAGAGGGTATTTTTTCATACCTGATCGTAGATCATCTTGCAGGTAAAGTAAAATGTAGTCCAGTCATTTTTTCATTTCAAAGTTCCTTTATTCGTATTAAAATATTATACATTGCATAACAAAATAAAGTTAGTCACACAAGGATCTTAAAATTATCTACTTATAAGGCTAGGAGCGCCTATAAAAGCTATTTTCCTGTTGTATTTTACTGATTAGATTGAAATTTAGACGTTTTAGCAAGATTACAGTAACAAATTAATGATGTGAAGTTATTGTATTAATTTCACTTAAATCATCTGAGGGTAGAGTGTAAGACGCATATGCATTTCGCACTGTAAATAACCAGACTAAGCATCCGCGACGAGAGCTCCCTCGTCCCCCAATGTAGTCCAGTAACTATGACGTTATAATTTCAGGGTGCTCCGAAGCTGACCACCTACGACTCTCTGGACGCTGACGTCATCCAATCCTACATGGAGTTCTCTCTCACCTCCATGATCTTCTACGCTCTAAAGGAAGGTGCCTGCTCCGAGCAGTCTGCGCGCATGACAGCCATGGACAATGCCACCAAGAACGCTGGAGAGATGATAGACAAACTGACCTTGACCTTCAACAGGACGCGCCAGTCCGTCATCACCAGGGAGCTGATTGAGATCATTTCTGGTGCCGCAGCTTTGGATTAAAGGGATTTGGGAACTTAGAATCGTTCGATGGAAACTTTTTGGGGATTTCGACTTTGTGTGATTGTTTTTAAACATGCCACAACCTATAAACGTAAAAAAAAGTTATACAAATATGGGAAGGGGCGCCTGGCATGCCATCTGATCAATGTCAAAATAACTGCTAATGGTGTTCGGACCGATCGCATGTTGGCCACATAATATGAGATGGCTTAAGAATGTTTTTATCATTACCATCAGCACTTTGAATTCGATCTAAGAAGATAAATTAAGTTATTAATCATTGTTATGCTAGTTTTTTAGCTGTTATGTCAAAAGTAAACATCGCTCTATCCTATTCTTTATACCATAAGTACTATAAACTATCCTTTTCCAATTACCATCAAATCCTTAAGACTATGATGTTAAAAATCTTATATAAAAAAAGGAAAAGTCCTCAGTTATTTTTTCAGCGAACGATTCTGCTATTTTATTTTTGGGAATCCAAATGTTTGATCGTATTTATTTTATTAACTGCCGTTTGAAGTGTAATCAATAGTGGAATGTACAATACTGCCGACATTTTCGAACAGATATTTGGAATTATCTGTAAAAGTACACGCAAAATACACTGTCACTGGCTTTTAACAGCTTTTTACTGGTATTTCTGGAATATTTATTCGATTTTGTAACTTTGAGCTCTTTATCGTGTAAAATGAAATCATATTATGTAAGGATTGCAATGGTGGTTAGCAATAAAGTATTGTTTAGACATTTTGTTTTATTTCAGTAAAAAAAATTAATTAATATATGGGGACAAGGTCGCTCAGCGGGCTATGGAAAGAGCTATGCTCGTAGTTTCTAAGGGAAAGGATCCGAAATGAGGTGATCCGACAGAGAAATTAAATCTTCGACATAGCTCAAAGTGGCAGTGGGTTGTCGGAGAGCCGATTACCGCTGGGGTAAACGGGTTGTCAAGTATAGACCGCGACTGGGCAGACGTAGTGTGAGACGGGCGTCCTGCCTGGCTGGTATAGGCGGGGTTCAGTGGCGCGTCTTTGGAGAGACCTATGTCCAGCAGTGAACTCTGTCAGGGTGATGATGATGGGGACATCATTAGGACACATAACTAGGCAGAGCCTGTACTATGGGTATCCCACAGCTGATATACTCGCAAATACAACAATGCTTATCACACAAATGTTTGCCCTGGGCGGGATTCGAACCCGCGACCCCGAGTAGGTACACAATAATAATTCTGCACTGCTGTTTTTGCAGCCATTTCCACAATATTGATTGAATTATTGTTTATTTATTGAATTTAAAAAAATTAGGTACTAAAAATGGGAGTTCATAAATTAAAAAAAGTATACTGATGCAAATTTTTATTTTCTAACTTACTTTTCAAAAGTCAATAAAATAACAGTCTTATAATGATAAAAATTACTCTAAAAATTATATTAACCGTCACATATATTTGTAAGATTCGGGTATTCTGCCTCCCGTAGGGGATATGGCGATTTGTGCATGTTAATTTATTTGTTACAATAGAATTGTACGATACATCGAACATCACATTTTATGTTTGGTTCCATTTGTGGTATCCAGTGAGTGGAATCTCACGGCACAACAAATGAAGTATAGGGACTGACATTATATATTTTATAGTTTTCAAGCGATCGATATTTATTAATTTAAAACTTCTAGGGAAATAATAAACTGAGGGAATAAAATATATCAACAAGGATGCGCAGCGTTTGCAAGTTGTTATCGACAGGGTAAAGGGTATCGATAAGGGTCATTCACATAATAAGATTTTTAATTTAGAAATTGTTAAAATCCATCAAGAAATGACGAAGTTATTAAAGTTTATTTAACGCAACTTTTCAAAACGCGCGAGCTTTTTATGTCCACGTCACTTGTTACAACCCGCGCGCGATGCTCTCGCTCGGATTTCATTCGCCAGAGCGGTGTCGCGCGTGTTTTATTTATGGCAGACTGCGCTAGTGTGCTGCGCACACTCTTCCCGCGACGTGACAGATGAAATCACTTCCGTTTTTAGAACTATTGAACTGAAATTGCTGTATCTTCGTCATTTTCGATCCGATTTAAATAATTTTTTTATAGTATTTATTTGGGGTTTTAGGGCTAAATATCTGCATACTAATAACAACTCAACCGCGTCTTATTTCATTTTGTCAGTATCAAACTGCAGTGGTTCCCAAGTATCACTAGATCTAAGCTCTATTGGTGCGAGTGAGAGGTATCGAACTTCTCGTTCTTACATGAGTTATGAACAAGAGCCTCAGTTAATAAAGACCCTACTATTATAAGTACATAATGACAGCCTGACCTAGTGGCTTGGTCATGGGACTCGAGCGCCAGACATCGTGGGTTCGATTCCCACTGGGGACAGACAGACATTCTGTACAAGTTGGTCCCGGTCTGGATGTTGTTATATTTGTGAATTGTCCTATCCTTAATTTCTATAACATAGGAGAAAATCCTAGTTTGGGATTAGACAAGAGTATATACATATGTAAAACTAGCTGTGCCTGCGGCCCCACTTGCGTGAACTACAGAATCCGCTCCCATTCCCATTCCCGCTCCCACAACCACACACACCCCTTTTCCCACGCCCACGCCCATTTCCACTCCCAGCTCCAAATGTAGCCCAAACTCATCGCAATGTGAATAGTACGGAAATACTATTATATGCAATATATTGCATACTAACCTTACCTACTAATGTATTTGAAAACTAAAAATGTTTATAACTTTTGATTGAGTACACCGATTGCGATGAAGTAAATGTTAAGCCCCATGTTTCTTTGAAAAGTCCATCAAAATCTGTTCAGTAGTTTTAAGTGATGCGTGCACAAACTCACAGACAAACAGATAAACAGACAAAAATGATCGAAATGTGTTCTATTACTTATCCTCAGACCCCCTCAATTTTTTTTGTGCAAATATCTTTAATGTACAGACACGCGATGTTTACGATTTTATTTATTAGATTTGGAGGCGAGTGGCGCTTTTTAGGATCTTTAGCATTGGATCTATGGCGCATCTGGGTCGAGTCGGTTTGACTATATTGCTTAAAGCAATTTTTTGAATGAAAAATTAAAGAGGAGACATGTAAACCAGTTTTCTGAATGCTAAAAAATTTAGGAAAAAGTAAAAAATACTTTTTCGATTACTAGCGCCATCTAGTGTTATTCAACCTACGAACGACCACAATGGAGCATATGTATATGATATAGGTATTTCATAATAATCTAATACTCATGATTATTGTTATATTATAAAAATAATAAAGATTACAATAAAATAATATATTTACAACGAGACGCACCAGCGATCGCAACAGAAGTGTTGATACAATGTCCTCGTACAAACTGGAACAAAAAGGCGAAGGGGATGATTAGTACGAGAAGAGGTTTTCTGCAATCTGATTTGTTTGTGAAAATTCGATCATTTCAATCGTTGTCATTATCCTCACCCAAAAAGTAAATGTACCTACGACTGTGTTTTTATACTTCTTTTTATATTAAATGAGTTTTATGGCTCTGGAAGCTAAGTCATTTTGAACCAGTCTTAGATAGTTTTCTATACCTTTCCAGCCGCAAATGCGTTTGTTTTAATAATATGTGTATACAAATTTCAAAGCTTTCAGTTACATTATCAAGGCTACACATCACTATATATCATCATCATCAGGTTATTTTTGTCTCCACTGCAGGAGCACAACCCTCTCTCATCTGCCGGAGACAGACGGAGGATTCGGCCTCCACTCCCCGCGCGGGCCAGACGGGTCGGGGAGGCCGGGCTGATGTTTTATAATGTACTCCCTCAGTCGCCTCGGACGACATCCACGGGAAGCGTTGGCGAGGTCCTATTCTACTCTACCGGGAACCACGCGGCAAAGCACTATACATAATCTGCAACGCAATATGGGTACCGTTCACTCTGCGAGCGTGGGCAGCGCCACGACGGCGGGCGGCGGCGTGCGCCACACGGCCGAGGAGGTGCGCTTGAGGCGCGCGCGCTCGATGGCCGGGAAGATGGCGCGCAGGTCGGGCGAGTGGACGCGCACCGAGAACAGCGCCTGCACCAGCGCCGCCGGCACCACGCTCTGCACCTCGAGCGCCGAGCGACGAGCCTGACATACATGCATACTCTATAGTCACATTTCTTAAAATTTTATGGCTCTGGGAGCAGTCTTTTTGAGCCGATCTATCTTTTAAGCGAAGTCTTCAACCTCTAATTCTCAATCTCCTAAGGGAAAATCTCACTTCTTTCAATATTTTCCCTCACTAAAGATGATAGCGACGAGCCCAACACATATACATTATAGTCCCATTTCTTAAAATTTTACAGCTCTGGAAGCAGTCTTTTTGAGCTAATCTAATTTTTAACCGAAGTCTTAAATCTCCTAATCTAAATTTTTTTCACTTTATTCAAGATTTTCCCTCACTAAAAATGTTAGCAGGCTTTAGTAAGGTTTGAGATTAGGAAGTTCACATGAAGTTTATATGAAAACCAACGCTGTTTGAGTCTCGGTAGCATGTACATGAAAATGTTACTAGCAGCAAAAACAGGTTTGTATTACCATGTAAACTTTACGGTCCACTTAGGAACACCGTCTATTATTTATTTTGTTGACGAGACGCAAGTGCGTTATGACTATAAGGATCAACCATAAATTGTACTCATTTTAATTATATACATTATAATTGTACTTAATCTTTGTGTTGAGATAATAAATAAATTTTGTATTGTTGTTGATATACAAAATATTTTTGGGTTTGAAATAGAATGGTGTATGCGCTATACATTGCAGATTATTTTATTTTTTAAATTATTATAATTCATCATGAAATGACAAAGTTATTAACGCAACTTTTGAAAACGCGGGAGCTTTTCGACGTCACTTGTCACAACCCGCGCGCGATATTCTCGCTTGGAGTTCATTCGCCGCTCTGTGTCGCGCGTGTCTTGTGTACGGCAGACTGCGCTAGTGTGCTGCGTACACTTCTTCCCGCAACACAACGGATGACGTCACTTCCGGTCACAACCGTTTTTGGAACTATTGCACTGAAATTGCTGTAACTTCGTCATTTTTGATCCGATTTAATTTTTCCATAACATTTGTTGGGTTTTCAGCGCTAAATACAATACTTAACAAAAAAAAACGTGACTGGTCCTCAATGATTTGGATTGAAATATATTTCAATGCAGTGTCACGAGTAACTGAGCTGGGTACCTTGGACGTGCTCCAGGCCACCACCGGCCTCTGCACCTGGTCGTCCTCCTCGTCCGAGTTGAGGTATTGGAATCCGTCCGCCATGTACACGGGCTCCACGGGCCCGGGGCCGGAGCCCGGCGTGCCGGGGGTCTTCAGGGGCGTGTGTACTGCGTTTCAAATTAATACATTAATAAACCTTTTCTTTAAAAAAATGTCTTTCATTATTGCAGTTTGTACAATCTGTGCAATAAAGTTTTTAAATTTTGACGACCTCCGTGGCGGAACGGGTAGCTCTCGGACTGCCACGCCGGAAGTTGCGGGTTCGAATCCCGCTAGGGGCAAATGTTCGTATGATGAATATGAATGTTTGTACCCAAGTCTTGGATGTTTATATATTAAGTATGTCTATCCGTTATCTAGTAACCATACCACAGGCTCTGCCTAGTTTGGGACTGGATAATTGGTGTGAATGTCTTGAGATATTTATTTTTTTATTTTAATTTATTTAAAATAAATAAATAAAAATTTAACAATAAGTGATAGGCCCATAATAACGCCCTGCGTGTACAGTACAGTTTAGAGTTCTGTTGCGACTGGCCCGCTTTTGTAGTGCGTCGAAAATGTTTGTTGAAGCGCGTACTGAGGACTTCTATGCCATCGGACGCAAGAGGGTGGAATCCCTGATGCAAAGGATGCGGGACAGTGGCAATAGCATTGTAAAGGTTATTGCTGGAAAATTTCACTGCCCCATTCTAAACAGATGGATGGGCAAGCCTTGGTGTAGCGAGGTGATGTTTGTAAATATATTGTAAAAACTAACATAGTTATGTTTGTCTACTAACAAATATGGATCTGGTAATCTGAATAAAAAAGTTTTATTATTATAATGGCGCTGAAAGGTCCATAA
Source organism: Esperia sulphurella (assembly GCA_947086405.1). Lineage (NCBI taxonomy): Eukaryota > Metazoa > Arthropoda > Insecta > Lepidoptera > Oecophoridae > Esperia > Esperia sulphurella. Next base: position 1,330,606 of record OX352280.1, read on the forward strand.
CGCTGAAATAAGAGCTAAGGAAATTAGCCGCCATATTAGTTATATGTAAACGCTTTGTACCAAAATTAACAACAATAACAAATAGGAGTAAAATTGTGTACAAAGGCGGATTTATACCACTTACATCCCTATCATTCCAGTCAACCTTGGAAAGGACTAGTACAATGCGTTTAGTACCAAAACTATCAAAGAAACGGACCTAAGTAGTTAGTAACTATTGTTCCTTAATTAATACCTTTTTTTCATTGGTCAAAGTCAAAGTCAAAATCTCATATGCAGAGTACACTTGGTACATAACTAGGTACGTAATTTTTTTATCGACTGGTGTATCACTTATTGTTATTAGTTGCTATTAATGGCTGGGTACCTGGTTCCAGACAAAAACGACCACCGTTCTTTCGTTTGACGATTGCCGTTACCGACTTTAAAACAATAACCTTAGAGTACAGACTGATAAAAAAAAGAAGTACAACTTACACTTGTCACCATCGAACCTATGCTTCATCTTCTGTTTCTCTATGTACTCCTTGTGCCTTTGCTCGATCTCTTTGGCCATTATCGCCGCCTCTTTCTTCATACTGTTGACATATACACAGAATTACTTTAGTTTATGCAATTCGTCTAAATGGCAATTTTCTGAAGCGCTAATGTTTTCCTAAAAAATCATATCTTTTTAACAGACTTCAAAAAAGGAGGAGGTTCTCAATTCGACAGTATGTATTTTACTAAATTTTTTGTATATTATCGTAAATTTGTATTCTCAAAATCAGATGTTCAGACAAAAAGATATAATTTTTTCTATTTTTTTTTAATTCCTTACTGTAAGTAAAGTACTATTTAGTAATTTTGCCTTTCCAGCACCGACATAATACTTTTGGCCAGTTTGTAGCTATTCATACATATAAATATTCATTGGATTCCTTCTGCTAAGTCTCAGAAACACCCAACTTTTAGCTCATAAAGTAACACCGTTAACGTCTTCGCCTCCATATAGCGTCGAAACACTACACCCTAGGGCCAAAGTCGGGCCTGAGAAATGAAAGCTGGTGCTTTGTGGTGCAAATTAACCATGCACCCATCCATGCTCCCATCCATGGATCCATCCATCCATGCAACCATTCATACATCCATCCATGCACCCATCCATACACCCATCCATGCATCCATCCATGCATCCATCCATCCATCAAAGTGTACACTTTTACTGTATTTATGTCAGACAACACTCACGCCTCGGCCTCCTCGACCTGCTTCCTGCGGGCCGCGTCGGCGCGCTTCTGCTCCTCGGCCAGCCGCTGCTGTCTCGCTTGCTCCTCCGCCTTGCGCCGCTCTTCCGTCTCGGCCACTTTGCGGGCCAGCTCCTGCTTTTTCTGCGGTAAAATTTTTCACATAAAAATGGTGTCAAACAGTAATTTTTATATATAACATTTCCATAGTGCTTTTTATGTTGTCAATGCAAATATTTTGGCCGATATATAGTTGACCATCATAATCATCGTGGGTGTCGTCAGGGCGACTAAGGGATTGCAACAAGAACGAGCGGCATCATTTTCCTATGTATATTAAGATCACTGCGATCACCAATCCGACTGCCAAGCGTGGTAATTATGTGAAATACCCCAACGGATAGCCCACCAAAAGTATCAGTCTATTGGGTAGGCCTGTGTACAGCAGTAGACGTATCACACCAAGTGGTACTACGGGGCGAGAAGCGGGCGAAGGAGAGTCGCTTTGCGACGTTTTTCAGGATCGCGCAAAGTGGCGATACAGCGTCTCTGCCTACCCCTCTGGGAGCATGGCGGGAGCATTATGTATGTATGTATGTATGTATGTATGTATGTATGTATGTATGTATGTATGTATGTATGTATGTATGTATGTATGTATGTATGTATGTATGTATGTATGTATGTATGTATGTATGTATGTATGTATGTATGTATGTATGTATGTATGTATGTATGTATGTATGTATGTATGTATGTATGTATGTATGTATGTATGTATGTATGTACGTACGTACGTACGTACGTATGTATGTATGTATGTATGTATGTATGTATGTAGGGACATGTTGTGGGTGATGGATGGACGGACGAGGCTAGGTAATCATGCCCGACCCGCTCGGCCGGTATGTATGTATGTATGTATGTATGTATGTATGTATGTATGTATGTATGTATGTATGTATGTATGTATGTATGTATGTATGTATGTATGTATGTATGTATGTATGTATGTATGTATGTATGTATGTATGTATGTATGTATGTATGTATGTATGTATGTATGTATGTATGTATGTATGTATGTATGTATGTATGTATGTATGTATGTATGTATGTATATTTCATTCCAGATTAATAGTCCTATGAAAACCAACGCTATTTACGTCTCGGTAACATATACATGAAAGGGTCACCAGCAGCAAAAATAGGTTTGTATTACCAAGTAAACTTTGCGGTCCACTTAGGAACACCATCTATTGTGTATTTTGTTTTCGAGACGCAAATGCGTTTGTTTTCATAGGACTATTAATCTGGAATGAAATATATGTATGTATGTATGTATGTATGTATGTATGTATGTATGTATGTATGTATGTATGTATGTATGTATGTATGTATGTATGTATGTATGTATGTATGTATGTATGTATGTATGTATGTATGTATGTATGTATGTATGTATGTATGTATGTATGTATGTATGTATGTATGTATGTATGTATGTATGTATGTAGGGACATGTTGTGGGTGATGGATGGACGGACGAGGCTAGGTAATGATGCCCGACCCGCTCGGCCTCCTTGAGGCGCTCCAGGCGGCCCAGGTCGGCGTGCGCCTGCCGCTCGAGCCGCTCGCGCGCCGCCGCCTCCAGGGCCAGCCGGCGCTCTCGCTCCGCGGCCTCGCGCGTCGCCGCCGCGGCAGCCATTTTGTCTTCTCGCTTCCTGTCAAGTCAATAAACGTCACTTAGTACTTATTCTTCATAATCAGGTTATTTTTGTCTCCACTGCAGGAGCACAACCCTCTCTCATCTGCCGGAGACAGACGGAGGATTCGGCCTACACTCCCCGCGCTGGCCAGACGGGTTGGGGAGGCCTGAGTGATGTTTTATAATGTATTCCCTCAGTCGCCTTGTACAACATCCACGGGAAGAGTTGGAGTGCTCCTATTCTACTCTACCGGATCCCACACGGCAAATCAATATATATAACTTATTCTTATCGACTAGGAAATAAAGAAAACAATATATTTTGAATAGAAGGCGATCTTCATGGACAGCCTCGTTGACCTAGTGGATCGGTACAAATTGTCGGTCTTGTACAATTTGTACAAGCTGGCCCCGGTCTGGATGTTATATTTGTGAATTTGTCTAGTTACAGTGGGAATCGAACCTACGCTCTCTGGCGTTCGAGTCTATTGACCAATCAACTAGGCCAACAAGGCGGTATAGAATTTCGAATTAAGTATCAGTATGGCGTACTTCTTCTGCAGCTCTCTCTTGGCTTCCAGCAGCGCCTCCTTCTTCTTCCTGGCGTCCTCTCGCGCGTCGTCCGCGGCGTCGCGGGGCCGGCCCAGGCCGAGGCCGCTCAGCTTGGACGCGGACGCCGGCGCCGGGGGCCGCGCCGCCGGCCCCGGCACGCGGGGCTTCGACGCCGAGCTGGAGATCTGACGAACACAACAGTTTGCCTTACACGTTATGGCTATAGATTATATTTATTCCACTTTTACATCTCATTTCATCTTTACAAGCATTATATCAGTCCTTTAAGTTACTCGAGAGGTCGACTGGAAGAAATCCCTAAGTGGGATAAGTCCGCCTTTGAACACAACTTTATACTTTTATTTATTTTTGTACTAGACATGGACGCCGCTTTGAAAAATGGCGGCGGCGGCGTGCTAAAGATTTTTGATCGGCGGCGGCGTGGATTTTTGAGTTTTTTTTTTAAAGAAAATTCCTGATTTATTGTATCCAAAATGTTTCAATGCAGCACAAACAGTTCCCGTCGCCATGTAATCGCCGCGGTAAACAATTGTAGGCGTCTTGGCCCCCGCCTCAAATATTTTTTGGGTTTATTAAAATCTAAACCTTACAATAAAGTAAATTTGCAGCACTGCCCATGTCATGTCGTCATTATATCGGCCCTTAGATGTCTACTGCTGGACATAGGCCTGCCCCAATGAACGCCACCACACCCAGTCCTCTGCCCTCCACATTCATCCGCTTCCAGCTACTTTCATCAGGTCGTCGGTCCATCTGGTGACGGGTGCCGACCCGCGGTCTCCACTCCAGAACTCGTCTGCCTCAACGGCCGTCGGTTCTGCGACAGATGTGACCCACCCATTGCCACTTCAGTTTACTTTCGGCTATATCGGTCACCTTCGTTCCTCGTCAGATTTCTTCATTACGAATCATATCCTTCAAAGAAACCCCGAGCATAGCCCTCTCCATAGCTCGCTGAGCGACCTGGAACTTGTGCATCAGGCCCACCGTCGTCAGTGTCCACGTCTCCGCGCCGTAGGTCATGACAGGCAGGACGCACTAATTAAAGACTTTAAACATGTGGAATAGGCGACTTGAAGACTTGACGAAGTTTTCCAAATGCTGCCCAGCCTAACTGACTTCCTCTGTCAGCTTCCCTATTGAAACTGTTCCTACCCAACTGTATTGTCTGTAATAGGTAGACGTACTCCTGAACAACTTCGACATTGACATTGTCGACGATGACCAATCTTAGATCGACGTGAGGTGAATTCCGCTCGCAGTTAAAATGGCTCCCGATCCGTCTTCGTCGAGATGTGCACATCCTGTTCCTTCTTTACAAGATCCTCAAAAATCCTTCTGCTCCCGAATACCTCCGTTCCCGTTTTCACGAGTTACCCCCCACCCAACGTCCTAGACGTGCCTGCATCACCAAGACCCTCACCTATCCCAAATCCAACACCAAATTCTTTTTCAATTCCTTCACTGTCCGAGCCGCGCAGATGTGGAATAAACTTCCGGCGGTCATTCGAGATAGTACGTCGGTGACATCCTTTACAACTAAACTAAAAGAGCACTGTCTGTCTCACTCAGTATAATATGATGATATGTATGTATTTATGTATGTTTATTATAGTTATTATTATTTACTATATGTATATATATAGTTCAGGTATTTAGTTATTACGTAGTCTATTATGCACTTATTTTGCCCCCCTCGCTCTTACTGCCTTGTCTCACACCCTGTAGGGTTGGCTGGAAGAGATCTCTTTTAGAGATAAGCTCACCTTTGTACACACCATTTATTACTGTATTTAGTTTTAAGTTGTGCAATAAAGAATATATATATTGAACATGACTTTCGTCTTGTCCACGTTCAACCTAAGACCTACTCGTCTGGAAGAGTAGTGGAGGCTGGTCAGCATTTCCTCCAGGTCCTGCAGCGAATCCACCATCACAACTATGTCGTCTGCAAATCGAAGTTGTGAGATGTGCTCGCCGTGCTCATGCTCTTGTTGGCAGAATCTGAAGCCTTCTTCAGGGACGACTTTCGCGAAATCGTTGTATTTTTGATCAGCGACCTCTGTGGTTTCGAGCGAGTCGAATCGGTTGCTTAGTTCCAGTTGGAACCTTTCGGATCCCATCATGGTTTAGCCCAGTGTCGGTCGGAGGGTTGACTTTACCAGCCGATGCCGTTCGAGCTGGAAGTCTAGAGTGCCTCGGACAAGTCGGTGATCACTTCCGGTATTAAACCTATTAATCACCGAGATATCTTCAAATATGAAAATATGTTTCCATATATATCTGCTCATGTAATGGAAACATTTACAGAAATGAAAAATGATTTTAAATCAACGCTTGAATGCAGGAAAAAAAACAAAAGGCAACTGCGGTGGTCCTGGCAAGAGCCCAGGCTTATTTGGGCCACCACTGACAATCCGCATGTTCTTTTTTATTAGATTTGATAACTGCCGTGATGGTAAATTGTGTCCTGTAATTTCTAATAAAATAAATACAAAATACATCACTCACGCCGCGCAGCCAACGACGGCGCCCATGTCGCGGGGGGCGCGGCGCCCATGTCTAATACATACATACTTCTTAAAAATTCAATTTTACATGTCATTCTAGTATGGTAAAATGGATCGTCATAAAATAAAATAATGTATAAATTACAATGTCAACAATTCAAATAATGTCATAGTATATAACATACTATCTATGTCAGTATATAATATTAAAATAAAAATTTAAAAATACACTTGGTATTAAATTATCACAAATTAAATTAAACGTCAGAGGGCCGACCAATTTCATTTTTTAGAAAATTCATTTATGGAATAATATTCATTTTCCAACAAAAGGTTTTTCAGTCGTCGACTATATACGAGTACATGTCATTCTGATATGGTAAAAGGGATCGTTGTAAAGTCAAAATGATTTTTGGCTTACGAGTACACTTGGTACATATAGCACACTCAACAAAAAAACGTGACTGTTCCTTACTTACTCCCTAAAATATAACACAAATAATTATACAATCATCCTATCTGTTTGGGATTCGTTTGGAGCGTAGCTACGTGTTAATGCCGTACATGCTCAATGCTTTCAATGTGCGTGTATTCCTCTCGTCCCCTCCCCCGCTCCTACCTGTCCATCGCCCTTACTGTCGTCGGCGACGTTGTTGACTATCTCGTCGTCGTCAACCGGCCGCCTATCAAACTTCTTTCTAGACTTCCATTATGCCTGTGAGGTCTTCCGCACCTCACCCGCGGCTGAATCTTCCTCAGTCTGGACACCAGCCCTGACGTCGGAAGCGATCCAGCCGTTAATTCCGAAATTAGGTCGCTGGTAAAATATCCGAAAATCCTTGTGCATTTGACGTCTCTTGGTTCTACTATGTAAATCCGATATATACAATAATAAACATAAATATCCTAAGCTTACCCCGTCCTGCTTAGTTTCCAAAGTCCTGGTGCACCGATTTACACATTTAACACATATTTACAATTAAATAGTTAATCTGAACTTCCGCGGCGTCCGGCCATAGTTCTCTCCGATTTCCGACTCCTTCGTGCAGGACCGATCCCATACGAGTAAAAGAGGGAGACAAACATACATATATAAAATACCCCAATAAGTGTTGTGTCTCGCTCATGTAGTGTTATGTATCGGTTGTCTGAATTGAAAACCTCTTATCAAAATCAAACATACCGCCGCCCGAGAAAGGCGAAAGCCTTTATCAACCAAAATCGAAACTCCGAAAAATCCGATGAAAACCGAAAATTAAAACCAATATTAACATAATACAAAAATAGATTCACAGTTAGTCCAGTGGAAGCCTGCATATCTTTACCACCGGCCGCAAAAGAGTGCCTGAAGAGGTTTTTAAATTAACTACACACACAATACCATCTTTCCCAGGCAACAACTCTAAAACCCGACCCATTTTCCATTTAAGTGGAGGTACGATTTCCTCCTTAATAAGCACCAGATCTCCTACTTTAGGAGGGTCCGTAAGTGACCTCCATTTAAGTCCCCGCCGCCGTAACCGCGAAGAGTGTTGCTTGTTCCGATACAAGCACTCTATGTCCAAAGCAAATTCGGTTGCTTGACCCACCTTAACAAGTCGTTCCGAAGCCGATCTAAGTTCTAATACCTCCAGAACACCAACAACTTTCCAAGAAGGATTCCTAGCATTATTTATAAATCGCAAGCAACAAGTGACTACCGATTGTCGTCTTCCAAATTTGTTGAACCGATTCAACAACATGGGATCCGATTCCGTAGACATGTGGCAGACTTGCCGTTTTCCGAAGACCAGATAAGTTTTTATCCAAGTTTTTCTCAAAAATTCCGTCACGAGAAATCAAATAACTATTACCGGCTGCACAGTCGTCTAATTTTCCGTCACATATTGACGTGTGCTCCAGTTCAGTACTCCCGAATAGAACTGATGAATTTTCCCGCAATATATCAATGGCAACAGGCCGCTTTTCCATGACTAGGAACCGATTCGAAGCCAATGGAACCGAGTTACCTAAGTCCCTCTTGTCCAATGAAAAAGGCAAACGTACATGATATCTACCACTCTCATCCCGGTAATGAGTCTCTTGAAAAAATTTCTCAACCTCTGTGTTAGGGTCCATACAACTATTGGGAATATCTTCAACTTCAAAGAATTTTTCCAACAACTGTTCAGTAGTAATGTTGGTAAAGAAGGTTTGCGACAAATGGGCACTACTATCCATAGGATTCGTGACTGCATAGGTAACCGGACCTACGAGCACGTGACCGAAAACAGTGGGCATCGCTTTAGGTAAATCCTCGTTTATTGTAATACTCCCGCCGAGTATAATTTCACCTATCAGATCTGCACCGATCAGCATATCAATCTCCCGACTGAGATAAAAATGTTGATCTGCAAGATCTAATCCCCTGTAGTAGCCCGTCATAGTTTCAGGTAAACTGAAACTAGGTAGATTGTGTGTTATTTTGTTTAACACCGTGGCCGTAGTTACTAGCACCGGTTGATCCGCATACCGAGGGCTAATACTTACATTGACGCTACCTCCGCAACCCGAGACTGGCATACCGCTTAATCCAGTCACCGACATCACGTTAGATCTAAACCGTTTTAGACCTAATCGATTAGCGCAATATTCCGATATGAATGTGCTCTGACTACCACCGTCTAAGAGTGCACGTACGTCCTGATAGTTACCGAACCTATCCATGACACGCACCATAGCTGTTGAGAGCAATACCGTCCGCTGATAAGTAGTAGGCGGAAGCACCTCATGATCCGCATGAGATGTCAACGCCGCGTCGTTAATTTCTATAACAGGGTCGTGTACCCTATGTGGGTTGCCAACAGGCGTTATTACCTTATCCGAAGGTAAGTTCACCCTACCGAAGTTGGTGTCCCTGGGCACAATTTCCCTACTGTCCAATTTCATGGCAGGTACCGGTTCCACCATTGCCGCTGTACTATCCTTGGAGGTATTAGAAACCGCCCGCTGCTGCGGTAAATCAAAGTGAATTAATTTGTGGTGTTTAGGTGATCCGCACCTTAAACAAGACCACGTGGAATTTGGACATTCATTAATATGGTGCTTATTTAGACACCGAAAACAAAGTCTGTTATCCGTAATATACTCCTTCCTGGGTTTTAGTTTCATATTTAAAAACTTCTCACACCTCGACAGGTGATGATATCCCTGTTTGCATAATGTACAGCCGTTCTGTACAGATTTATTGGTTTGAAAAGAGACATGAGCCCTGATACCAGGAGAACTACCAGACCTACCCGAGTTCTGTGTGTCTGCACTGGATTCCAATATCCGAACTTCGGTTTCTAAAAACTTTATTAAATTTGCGAAGGTTGGAAACTCTTCTTCCACAAATTTCCCTTCGAACTGCTTCTTCAAGCTGCTGTCCAGTTTTTGAAAATTAATATAAAAAAGTAAATAAGACCATTCCGCGACTGGAAATTTCATCTTTTCCAAAGCCTTAGTATTTTCCAAAAGGTTATTCAAAAAAGATTTCAATGAATTTAAACCTCTACTGACATGAGATACATTCAGCAAATTCCGCATTAATCTGTCCGCTAGTAATCTTTTATTTCCGTACCGACTTTTAAGTAAATCAAGCGCAATTGAGTAGTTATCTCCCGTAATTGACAAATGTTGAATTAAAGTTTTGGGTTCCCCAGTTAATGAACCCACCAAATAGTACAGTTTTTCTGTACTTGACAGTGAAGTGTCCTGTTCTACTAGAGACTCGAATAATTCCATAAAAGAACCATAGTCCTCTAATTTACCAGAGAATGTTGGCAATTGTACCTTAGGCAAAAATACCCTACGTCCTTTGGACTCTGAAACCGCAGTATTGTAGTCAGACGACTGGCCGCTACAACTTGGAAACTTCTCCATATATTTCCGTTTAATATCATAATATTTCCGATTATATGCTTTGTATTTTTCCGTATACATATCCGAATCCGAGTCGTCCCCGTCCGTTTGGGACTGCATTTCCAAATGCATTGACATAAAATCCTGATAATTAGTTTCCAAATCCGAATACCGAACCCTAAACTCATTCTTTTCCGTTTCTGAATCAAGTTCCGTCTGGGAAAGATCGTAAATCATATCTATATTGAGCAAAGCCACATCATATTTGACTTTGTTCAACCGTTTGGCTTGTGCTACTTTAGCCATTATAACAAATTAATTTCAATCAAAATAAGAAACTAAAAATAAAAACCAAATTATTTGAAAAACTGCTCCTCCGCCGATTATCAAAAGCATAACCGAATAACAAAATCTACAATTGAAAATTATGAAATAAAAGTTGTCATTTTACCCGACCTGGATTTGAACCCGTGTTCAATACAATGGTAGACCGTGCTGGTATCCGCTGAGCTATCAATCTCCTTGTTATATGTGGTAAAATTAACAGCCACTATCCCAACAGTCGATTGTGAAACTATTTGGTAACTATGGTAACCATCTGACATAAAATAACAATGTCACCCGAATCCGCAAGGTGCAAAGCAAAAATAAAAACAAATGAAAATCAACCGATGCTTTTCAAATGTATGAAAATGTATGCTTGTAATGTTTTTACAAAATATATAGAATAGGGGGAAACAAATATGTGTTCATATCAATATAAATGAGAAGTATGTACCCGTGTACCCTGTAGAATGTATTTTGTTGCCGTAAATACTTATAAACCGACAAAGTATTACAACAACAAAACCGAAAAAGTGTAGTTTGTAGTAGAACCTTGAAAACGAAAAATACACAGAAAACCGATCCGGCTCGAAGTGAACAAAAATGTGAGGTCTTCCGCACCTCACCCGCGGCTGAATCTTCCTCAGTCTGGACACCAGCCCTGACGTCGGAAGCGATCCAGCCGTTAATTCCGAAATTAGGTCGCTGGTAAAATATCCGAAAATCCTTGTGCATTTGACGTCTCTTGGTTCTACTATGTAAATCCGATATATACAATAATAAACATAAATATCCTAAGCTTACCCCGTCCTGCTTAGTTTCCAAAGTCCTGGTGCACCGATTTACACATTTAACACATATTTACAATTAAATAGTTAATCTGAACTTCCGCGGCGTCCGGCCATAGTTCTCTCCGATTTCCGACTCCTTCGTGCAGGACCGATCCCATACGAGTAAAAGAGGGAGACAAACATACATATATAAAATACCCCAATAAGTGTTGTGTCTCGCTCATGTAGTGTTATGTATCGGTTGTCTGAATTGAAAACCTCTTATCAAAATCAAACAATGCCATAGTGTCTGTTTTCTGTGAACTTTGCTGTCTACGAACAATACCGCTCGGCCACGACCTGCCAGCGGCAGCTAGGAGCGGGGCGTCGAGCGGCGAGAACAAATGTACAAAAATGTTAGCAGCACGCCACGAGGCGCCGCAACCAGCGGCCAACCCTCCGCCTGCCGAAACCGCGCCGCGTCCCACTAAACCAAAAGTCGTGGCCGAGCGGTTAAACCTAACCAGACGACTGAACACCAGCCCCTCAGCAGGAGCATCCAGCTCATCCTGGAGGATCACGCCGCGCCATCGGGAGATTGCCAAGTAAAGTTGTGCCCTTACTTTCCCCAACACTATCTTTCAAATGAGTATCGTAGCAATGTACCTGCGGCTGTTTGCCGTTGAAGATCATGTTGTTCATTTTGTTGAGAGTCTCCGCTGACAGCACTGGCTTGATCATTTTGTCCGGGGGCGTGTGGTTATCTTGGTCCTCCTACAAACATACCAATACAATATTAATTGATGGACCAGAATAGTACCTATATCTCATCCTAAGCCTCCCCAATGGAATGCCACTTTTGCATGTGGCGGAACGGGTAGCTCTCGGACTGCCACGCCGCAGGTAGCGGGTTCGAATCCCGCTAGGGGCAAATGTTCGTATGATGAATATGAATGTTTGTACCCAAGTCTTGGATGTTTATATATTTATATAAGTATGTCTATCCGTTATCTAGTAACCATAGCACAGGCTCTGCCTAGTTTGGGACTGGATAATTGGTGTGAATGTCTGAGATATTTCATTTATATTTAGATCAGAACACCAGCGCTGGAGTTCGCGTAGCGTGCTGCAGCATTATGCTGAGTCAGCGCCATTTTGTTGCTGCGACACATAGGTACCTTGATTATTTTTAAATTGTAATTTATAAATGTTATTTTATTTATGGAGATATTTATATATTATTTATGTTAGGCTGTCCATTGGGTAATATGAAATAAACACGACGCTTGGCAGGCGCATTGACGATCGCAGTAGTGATCTTAATATACACAGGAGACGCCGCTGCCCGTCCCTGGTGCAATCCCTTAGTCGCATTGACGATACCCACGGGAAGATTAGGGGTGGCCTTAATCTAAGCCGGGAACCACACGGCATGTCTGTCTAGTTTATATTAAGACCGACTAGATTTTTTTATCGTGAAATAAACAGTAACTGAACTGAATTAAATGTTACTTTTCTATAATTTAACCTCTTAAAAAAATTCAGTATAACCATCTACAGAAGTATGGTAAGGCCTAAATGCAGCAGGTCGGTGACGGGCAGCAGCGTTCCGGTGAGAGGTGCGCTGCTCCCGTTCCTACTCCAGGATAATATTTAAGGTTCTAAGTGGCGTATCAAGATGAAACATACACCAGGTTTTAAGTTAGACCTCCAGCAAGACAACTGTGAAAACTGCATCAAATTTTATTTAGTAGTTTTTGCATGATGAGGTAACAAACATACACAAAAACAACAAACAAAAACTCTAAAAACAAAAATTCTAAAAACAGTTATTTTGGCTTCTATTGGCACTATAAAAACCCCTCATATATATTTTTCTACAATATCTCCCATGTACAGACATAGACCAGTTACAGTTTTATTATAGGTATAGATAACTATGCAATTTTTAATTCCCCTTACGCCACCTTCACACTGGGGCGGTTGCGATATATGGGATTGTATGCGAACCCCGTACTGACGCGACTTGGTCACGCGGCCACCACTACCGCGCTAGTGTGGCTTAATAAAAACAATGCACGTTGAATTTGTTCTCAGTTTAAACCGCCAAGTTCATTTTTCTGATGTGGTAACACTGAAGATAACGCGATCAAAATTAGATTTATTTATGGACCTTTCAACTGATATGATGAAAAGAAATAATGAATGAAGTGAGAAAACTATCTAAGAGTGTCTCAAAAGGACTTAGCTTCCAGAGCCGTAAAATACATTAAAAAAAATGATCAAAATTATGACTTACCATCTTGGCCATGGCTCGAGTCTTGGTGCGCGTAGTTCTCGCGGCCAACTCCTCGAACTGCTGAACTTTCTCCTTCACCGCTGATCTGAACAGAAATGGAATATTCATATATGTACATACACGTGTCTATGTGCTATTGGCCTTGGATTCGAGCGCCCGAGGTCGTGGGTTCGATTCTCACCAGGGACAGACCACTTAATACGATTTGAACCAGTTTTGGTCCCAACCTGGATGTGAAGTAAAAAATGTTTTACTCGGTACAGGAATTTCTAGAACAGGCAGAAATATAACGACATAATTAATGCATAGCATACTGGGTACGTTAAATACTGACAGTGGAAATACATGACATCTCGTAAATTACATACATACATATATATATACATAATGATCACGCCTTGGTCCTAGAGGGGTAGGCAGAGACGATGTACCGCCACTTTGCGCAATGTAATGTCGCAAATTAGCTTTCATTCGCCAGGGGGGGGGGGGGACTGTGGATCTCCTCATTACGAATTATATTCTGCATAGAAATGAGTATGCAGTTTATCAACTTTGAGTTTGACTTACGAGGGCTGATGTTTAGGTATCTCCTTGGGCGGCGTGTGCGCATCCAAATCGCTGTTGTCATCGGTTAGTATGGAGTTGTAGGTCAAGTTTGTTGCTTTGGGATCTGTCGACAATAGTGCATTCGTTTACAAAGGGAGAAAATGAACAATTCTAGGCGGGTATCACTAGCCGATAGTGGTCAAACACTATGCTTTTCACTTCGACCGTGGTCATAAAACAAAATTAATAACTACGTACTACTACGTGCCGTGTGGTTTCCGGTAGAGTAGAATAGGAGCACTCCAACTCTTCCCGTGGATGTCGTACAAGGCGACTGAGGGAATACATTATAAAACATCAGTCAGGCCTCCCCAACCCGTCTGGCCAGCGCGGGGAGTGTAGGCCAAATCCTCCGTCTGTCTCCGGCAGATGAGAGAGGGCTGTGCTCCTGCAGTGGAGACAAAAATAACCTGATGATGATGATGAACCAATAGCCCCACCAAAAGCGTCATTCTATTGGGGAGGCTTATGTTAATAATTAAATTTTTTTTTTGTAACATTACAGATTTTAAACAATCCATTGCGATACAATCAGTTCTTATGCTATATACGAAACAGGCATTCCTCTCTCTAGCATTCCCTTGTATTCAGTCATCAGCCGTCCCAGGCCGTCCACGAATCAAATCAAATCATTTATTTGTGAAACATGGGTACAAGTAAGACGTTTATATTAAATAAGCTCTCTATGTTCCGCCTCTGCTAGTGCGGGCATACAAATTTAAATACTTAGGCTAAAAATAGAATTTAACATGCAATCAAACAAAGAAATATTAGTAACAGTTAAATCACAATGTCATTGCTCCAATAAAACAACAAAAATAGCAAACAGTAGACGAACAGATCAGTACGGTGCCTCGGCGAGCAGCCACCACAGCGGCAGTGGTCGGTTTTCGGCGGATGATGATCGGCAATGTTTATGTTAGGTAGTACTAATGAGTTTTACGAAACTTAAGTACGGTTTATTTATAATACCACAGGCTTTTCGGTGAAGGAAAACATCGTGAGGAAACCTGCATATGCCGAAGAAGAAATTCTGAGGCGTATGTGAAGTCCACGAAATCGGCTTGGGGCACCGTTGGTGGTCAGGGGTTTGGCACAAAAGATCCTGAAGGGTCCAAGTGTCGCCAGGGCTTCCTGGCCCCCTAAGATAAGATAGGTAGTACCTTTTTCAATGACTACTGTAGCGTCCATGATGGCGTGATGTTGGTGAGGCTGGTCTAACACCACAGTCTCTCGGCCGCAAGACTCCAGCACTACTGTCACATCGTTATGGCACTGGAATGAAACCTTAAAACGTTTTAGAGCTGTAAGAGTAAGGCCAAGCGATAGGTATACAATCGGAGGGGGATCGGTCACGTTTTACAATTCTATTACTCTTTTTTGCACGTAATTTTTAAGTATGCAGATATTTAGCGTTTAAAACCCCAATAAATACTATTTAAAAATTATTTAAATCGGATCAAAAATGACGGAGATACAGCAATTTCAGTGCAATAGTTCCAGAAACGGAAGTGACCGGAAGTGGCGTTACCCGTCGCGTCGTGTGAAGTGTGCGCAGCGCAGTTTGACGTAAACAAATGCGCGACACAGAGCGGTGAATGAACTCCGAGCGAAGGCGAGAGCATCGCGCGCGGGTTGTAACAAGTGACGTCGACATACAAAGCACGCGTTTTGAAAAGTTGCGTTTAATAAACTCTAATAACTTCGTCATGCGTTAATGGATTTTAAAATAAAAAAAATGCTCTGCAATTTATAGCGCATACGCTAATTAAAAATAAAAAAACCTTATCATGTGAATGATCCTCATTATACGTAAAAAGTATAGGAATACGCTCCAACAGAATCGATTCAATTACTCTTTATTGCTGCGATGTAAATGTTGGGTATGGCAGAAGAATCATGAAAGCAGGATAAATGCGGTTGAGGACCGGTCTTTAAGTTGTCACATATTTTTATATGTGGAGTGAAGTTATGTGACATAGTAAGAAATGCAGTGATACGTGAGAGAACGAACGATGTACTTACAACGATCTGTATGTACTACTAGATGGAGCGTTCCAAACAATCGCTCTGTTCCACGCAAGTAGACGAAAATAATTAAATGTTCTGAGTAGTAACTGCACAAGTTTCAAAGTGAATGTGAAAGAGTTGTGGCTACTTGCGTGGAACAGAGCGAATGTTTGGAACGATCCATCTAGTACTACATAGAGATCGTTGTGTACTAATGGCATTCTATGGCGGAGGCTTATGTTCAGCAGTATTTTTGTATTTATTAATTTAATTAGCAGTGGACGTATTTCGGCTGATGATGAAACAGATCTTATCTAACATACATGATCGATTAAAAATATACTCACCGTTGTGGTAGATACGACGGTTTTCGGCGTAACTGGCGCATGGTTGTAAACGCCATTTGGTAAAATCATTGTCTTATCCATATCATTGTTTAAAGTCACTGTTACATTCAATATCTTGGTTTCTTCTAAAGTTATTTCAACCGTCTCTATTGCATGAGAATCATGTTGTTTCATATCATTCTTGTCTGCTTTATTTTTCTTGTTGGGTTGTTGTTCGTCGGAGTGTTGTTTTTGTAAGTTTTTGTTGTTGTTTTTGGGTTTTTTCAAGTCTTTCTGAAGTACAGGAGATGTGGGCTCGGTGTGTGATATTTTTTCTTTCTTCGGTGATATTGTTGCTTCGGCTTCTTTGGGTTTTTCGATTTCTTTTTCACTGAAATGTTTTGTTGAATCTATTAAATAAAATAAAAAAAACCGCCGATGATCGATGGTGACCGACATAGCCCAAAGGATAGCAAACTGAGGTGGCAGTGGGCGGGCCACATTTATCGCAGTACCGACGGCCGTTGGGGTAGACGAGTTCTGGAGTGGAGACCGCGGGCAGGCACACATTATTTTCTCCTGTGCTATGGGAATGACACAAGGATAGGACAATTCACAAATCCTAACTGGCACCAACTTTTTCAAAGTTTGTCTGTTCCCTGTGGGTATCGAACCCACTACCTCTGGCGCTCGAGTCTAATAACCAAGCCACTAAGCCTACGAGGCGGTCAAATCCTACTAATATTATAAATGCGAAAGTTTGGATATTTGGATGTTTGTTACTCAATCACGCTTCAACCACTGGACGGATCGGTAGGAAACTTGGCACACATATAGGTTAGGTTCTGGAATAGGGCATAGGATAGTTTTTATCCCGATAAAACATCTGATTCCTACGGAAAATACATAATAATTTGTGATGTCAAGTTGTCACGTGGACGAAGTCGCGGGCAACAGCTAGTATATAATATTTAATAATCCTACTATTAACTAATATCTTGAAATATTTTGCAAATACTCACGCTGCTTTCTGTCCTCGCCTGGTCCGTTTTTGTCTTTGTTTTTCATTAGGAGACACTGCAATAATCACAAGCATACATACGTTTACACTATTTTGTTCACATTTGATATTCAATTGATTTTGTATCCCTACCTTTTTGTGTGCCTATAGAATCGAGCCCTATATGTAATAAAAAATTTCACATACCAAGTCCATTCTCCTGTGGTGGCTGTAAATTTTCTTTCTCAGAGTCAACAACGCTTGGTGTTTCCGAAACTTGCTGTAAGTAAAAATAATACAGTTCATGCATGTTTGTGTGTACCATAAAATCTAATAAATAAAATCGTAAACTTCGCGTGTCTGTACATTGAAGATATATGCAAAAAATAAATTGGGGGGGTCTAAGGATAAGTAATAGAACACATTTCGATAATTTTTGAAATTTTTGTCTGTTTATCTGTTGGTTTGTGCGCGCATCACTTAAAAACTACTGAACAGATGTTGATGGACTTTTCACAGAAACACAGTGCTTAATTCGGTGTAACATATAGGCTTTATTTCATTGCAATCGGTGCAGTCAGTCAAAAGTTATTAGAATTTATAGTTTTCTAAAACTCGCATACACTGCATTCGTATACAACGACGGAATTCGTGAGCGGCAGCGGGAGCGCGTATGGTACCAGTGTATAATGTATGTGTTTTTGAAAACTATAAATTCCTATAACTTTTGAGTTAGCTGATTACGATAAATTTGTTGCATACGTATGAGGCAGGGTTGAGGGTAGGGTTAAGGGGTTAGATGCGGGAGTGGGATCTGGAACTGGATCAGGACCAGGACCATGACCAGGACCTGAACCTGATTTGATTTTGATTAGGACCAGGACCAGAACCAAGAACTGGACTGTAGAGGGAGGGGGAGTGGGAGCGGGATTGAGAGTCTGAGAGGAAGTGGAAGTGAGATAGGGAGCGGAAGTGGGAATGAGAGCGGATCCTGTAGTCCACGCGACTCGCGGGCACAGCAAGTAAATAAATAAAAATAAAAACAAGTAATTCAAACAGAACCAACAACACATATACTCTTGCTTGAAAAAGTATGTTTGAGCTAGCAATGATGAGTGGCAGTGTTGAATGTGGTGTAAACCAGCTCAGCGCAAAGCTGACTAATGTTGAGCTGACCAGTTAGTGTCCTGTTGTACCCTCGCTAGCAATCCATCACATATACTCTTGCTTGTAAAAGTAAGTTTGAGCTAGGAATGATGAGTGGCAGTGTTCAATGTGGTGTAAACCAGCTCAGCGCAAAGCTGACTAATGTTGAGCTGACCAGTTAGTGTCCTGTTGTACCCTCGCTATCAATCCATCACATATACTCTTGCTTGTAAAAGTAAGTTTGAGCTAGCAATGATGAGTGGCAGTGTTGAATGTGGTGTAAACCAGCTCAGCGCAAAGCTGACTAATGTTGAGCTATTTTTAAACTAGACTAATGTTGAGCTGACCAGTTAGTGTCCTGTTGTACCCTCGCTATCAATTCATCCACTCTAGTTCCTTGAAAGTCCAAGGATCACCGATCACCAAGGATCGTAATTAGGTAGGGTCATTTAGAAATATTTATACAGATCGTTTTTATTTTTCTGAGATTAATTTAAAAAAATCGTTTATAATTTTTTTTATAATTCATTTATGGACTAAAGTCATACAGTAATATAAACATTGACGTTAAATTTGGGATAATTTAATACCAAGTGTATTTTAATATTATATGCTGAATGTTATAACTTTATTTTTATTGTCGACATTGTAATTTATATTTTGTACTATATGACGATCCCTTTTACTATATTAGAATGACAACGACATGTAAAATTGAATTTTTTAAATGTTACAGTGAAATAAAATAATTTAATCTAATCACTACCTAATTCCGATATCTGGTAATGACATTGCAGACGAAGGAATTGGTTGTATGGGAGTAATGTGGGAGTGTTATCCACAAACCTGGGCTTTATGGCACTTGGCTACATGGATGCTAAGACCTCTCTTGCCTTTGAAAAAGCGGGGCGGCGAGCATCCATTGCACTGGATGTCTTGACTACTGTTGAGTTCAGTATGGTTGAGCTGAGTATTGTTGAGCTGATTATTGTTGAGCTGGCTACTGTTGTGCACCACATTCGCACCCTGCCATTGCATCGAGACCATTCAAGTACACCGTTAACCAACATATTCGTACCGAAAACGTTGTAAAAATAATATTATACTGGATTTATAAAAACATATGCGATACGTGCACTCACACAGGATTTTTGGGATCTTGACCACAGCTGAGCGAACAAATAACATTACTCTCCTTTTAGCTTAGCCGAAGTCGGGTAATAAACAAAACTTGTATTTACTACTTTTTTGTTTGAATCATCATCAGCCGAAAAACGTCGACTACTGAACATAAGCTTCGCACACCTTTTGAAGGAGTAAGTCGATTGCGATGAAATAAAGACAAAGTGTTATATACTACGCCCTATGTTTTATGAAAACTCCATCAGAATTGGTTGTCGTTTTTACGCGATGCGTGCACAAACAAACAGATAACAGACAAAAATTCCAAAAATACTTGATGTGTTCTATTACTTATCCTTAGACAACCAAATATTTATTAACCATCCGCCTTCCATCACCGGACTACCAGGCGTGGTGAGGGACTTCATCCTTATGTAGTAGACATACCACGCTCTCGCACGAAGCGTTTTGCTTCCTCGTTCATAATGCGAACTGCTAAGGAATGGAACTCTCAGCTTGGGTATTTCCGGATAAGTACAATTTGGATCTTTTTAAAGGAAGAGTGAATAGGCATAATCTGGGTAAGCGCGGCTCACCTTAGGCCTCACCATTACTTACCATCAGGTGAGATTGAGGTCAAGCGCCAAACCATTAACAATAAAAAAAAAATTTTTTTGTAAATATTTTCAATCTCAGATCGTACCTTCTTAGTGCGAGTCCGTTTGGGCCTGGTGTCCAGCGGTGGCTCCTCGGCCTCCGTCTGCTTCGTGGTTCGGGAGCTGGCGCGCGAACTGGCGCGGGTCGATCTGGCGGACGGTGCTGAGAATAATACAATACAAAATATGAGAGTGCGAGGATAATATAAGTAGAGATGGACCCAATATGGGGTTTTACCATATACGAATATTCGGAAAGTTATACGGGATTTATAAGTTAAGCGTGCGGTATCGCGCGAGACCCTGATTTTTGCTTATTACCCCCGCATCATTAAGTTCGACGCAAAAGTGAAATGAAATTGTTTATTTCTTACATTCCATTAATATTATAAATGCGAAAGTTTGGATGTATGTTACTCAATCACGCTTCAACCACTGGACGGATCGGGATGAAACTTGGCACACATATAGGTTACGTCCTGGAACAGGACATAGGAGTTTTTTATGATTTTAAAAATGAGTTAATATCGAAACCTACGTGGACGAAGTCGCGGGCTAAAGCTAGTATACAATACATGAAGGAATAAAAAAAAGTAAAAATAAAAATAATACTTACATATATATGGAAAATAATATGTTATAATTGGCTATACAAAATAAAGGTTATTTTTATTTCATTTAGAATGTATGTATTATCTAGATTACGAAGATAAAGTTTTTTTTGTATTTACTAGTTATTTCTTATTCTACGAACTACCTATTCCAATTTAGTTATAATGCATTAATAACTTTATGGCGTGTGGTTTCCGGTGGTAGAGTAGAATAGGAGCACTCCAACTCTTCCCGTGGATGTCGTACAAGGCGACTAAGGGAATACATTAGAATACATCAATCAGGCCTCCCCGACCCGTCTGGCCAGCGCGGGGAGTGTAGGCCAAATCCTACGTCTGTCTCCGGCAGGTGAGAGAGGGTTGTGCTTCTGCAGTGGAGACAAAAATAACCTGATGATGAATAACTTTATGTATTTTGGCTCACAGTTTCATTTACCTGCGGTGCAAAATACAAAATGTCTACCTGTATATTGTTTCTCATGTAGCATTGTCTTAATCAGAATAAAGTCTTTAAACCCATGTATATACCTGGCGGAGGCGGCATGGCCTCGGGCTCCTGCTTCCGGCCCCTATTGGTGCGTCTCCGGCCAGGCCCTGACTCCTCGTCGCTATCTTCGTTCTTCTGCACCGCCTTGCGAGGCTCTGGAACAACCATTGTTTTAGACTCGATAACAGAAATGCCCTCGTTTCACGTTCTTTACCAGTTCAATAAGACGCAATATCCTATGTCCTAGAATGGGACATAGGTCAAAGTCAAAATCATTTATTGCATATGAGTACACTTGGTACATTTATACACGTAATTTTTTTATCGACTACCGCTTCCTAGGTGTTAGCGCTGTGAAGAAGAAACGGCGCAACAAACTTCACGCAACACATCTTTTAAAAATCAAGTTTGCATACAATTAATAAAGATTTTGCGAAGCTGAATTAACATTAGTACCAGGCATTTTTGTAGGATAGTTTTTATCCCGATAAAACATCTAATTCCTACGGGAAATCAAATTAATTGTTAAAAGCAGTGAAGATGTGTAAATATCGAAACCTACGCGGAGGAAGTCGCGGGAAAAAGCAAGTTTTAAATATATCTATGACCATACCATACATACTAAAACCTTAAGAAAACTACACACAATTTCATACAGTTTACCAGTTCTCTCAGTTATCTATGTGGAATAAGGGTCTTCATGTCACTACTATAGTAATCGTAAAACATTGTGTATACAATCGATTGTATACTTTAACTGATGCGTGGTGGGAAGATCCTAGCGCAGGATGGTTACAACCACCTTAATTATTTCTATCCCTGAACCTTTGCAACCTTTTGGAAATTGTCAAAAAAGGGGTTGAACTGGTTGTCTACAATTTTATGAAAATTACTAGAGTGAGAGTAATAAAAGGTGGTGCTTGAAAAGATTGATGAATGTGAGTGAGGCTAGTGTGGTGTGTCAGGATCGCGCAAAGTGGCGACCTACTAACCTACCCCCCTGGGACCAAGGCGTAAGCATTATATATGTATGTATGTACTAGAGTTTCTTCGCCAATCATAGAATTATAGCAAACCAGTTTGACCCCTTTTTTGATAGTCTTCTAAACTAGCAGGGCAGAATTGAAATGTTTGTAATGATTTATTTTGTTACTTGAATCTGAGTATAATTCCATGACACTTGGGGTACAGAGATATTTTTATCCGGGATTAACACGTACTACACTTTTACCATGGGAAAAAACTGTTACCGAAGGACAAATTGATAAACGCTGCAGATTAGCCGCTATGTATGTAGGTAAGGAGGGTGGCGGGCGGATCCTTATATGAAGCAGTGCGGCTGGCCAATGACCGCTATGCGTGGAGGCGCATTTTATACGGTCGCGATCCTCAGCAGTGAGGGAACGACAGAGAAGAAGATGTAAGAGCTCTTACTCGGCACAGGCGCGGCCGGCGGCGGCATAGCTGTCTCATCCGTTCCCATCTCCCGTTTGGTCACCACGTGTATTGGCAGCGACTCGGTTTCCATGGGCTCTGGTGGCAACGATATCTTCTCTTGTTTAACTGTAAATAAATATTTAAAAAAAAAAATTTAAATGAAAAAAATCGACTTCAAAAAACACCTAGGAACTAAAAAACAAAAAAATATTGGTTACATTTACATACGATTTCCTACCCATAAATCTAATTTAAATTACAATTCCAGTACAAAACTCACAATTACAATATGACAATTCATGTCTAAACCTATTATCTATTAATTTAAATAAAATATTATTATATGTGCTAGATACCTACTGATGTGTGTGAAGTCGGTGCCTATATAATAAATATAGGTACCTACTTTATTTGCCCATATCTGTGAGCAAATATTTTTCTTACTTAATTATAAAGTAATAGCGTAGAAGGTGCTGTGGGGACGACGCGGCCGATTTAATAGGTCAGAGTTTGATTCCCGAATATGCCAGTTACCACAACATATATCAGCCCTTAGACGTCCAATGCTGGACAGAGAGCTACCCCAATGAACGATACCCTGCCCTCCGCATCCAGCCGCTTCCAGTCACCTTCCTCAGGTCGTCGGTCCCACCCCACGGTCTCTACTCCGGAACTCGTCAGCCCCAACGGCAGTCGGTTCTGCGAATTTGGCAACCGTAAATATAATAAATACTTGCTCTGTATTGCGGGCACAGCGAGCGAGTTCTCCTTGTCGTGTCCCTTGCGCCGCGCGCGCGGCCGGTCCGCGGTGTCCTCGCGCCGGAGTTTCTGTATGAGGTTCGTATTCGCCTGACACAGAAATTAATAATGGCAGAACAGAAATGAAGATTTATTAAGCATCCTCCTCACTGATCCTCCTTCTTCACTCCTCTGAGCGAGGATCGACAGAGGTACACATAACGCCTACCAGTGAAGGCAGGCGAATCCCAAGGACTGATTCTACGCTATCTTGGGCCTTTAGGCAAATTAAAGAAATAAAGGGTTGAAGTAGGAAAAGAGGTCCCACTTCCCCTCTGGCAAATGGGAACAAGCATCTTTTGGGTACAGTCCGTTAAATTCACGACGGCACGTCCCGCTACTTTTCGCGAGGGGTGAGCGCGGGACGTTACGTCAGTATGTTAGTGTGCGTATGCTCACACTGTTGATTAGTGCATAACGATAGAACTAACACAGTAACAATATAACGCGTACAGTGATATGTAAGCGATTTGAGAGGAGTGAGACGTGTCGTCGTGAACTGTACCGGCCGTTGTATGGTAATGATAACCAATAATATATATGACAGTACCAAAAGAGGTAGCAATAGGAGCTGGGGGTGGATGTATTTCAGAAGCAGGAGCGGGCGGAGCCGCGGGCTCAGCTAGTTAAGCATAAATTCGCATTGAATAATCGTAGTGTTTGATCCAGCGTTATGGATTTAATTGATAAGATAAAAATCTTTCTAATATATTCTAATAAATTTTACATATAGATTAATGACATATTTTATTTAATCATTCTAAATTGTGTAATTAATGATGATAAGCTTACAGAATGGCTATATCAATAATTTTTATAAGCAACTAGATTTCTAATTTGCGGTGAAAAAAAAAACTAAGCAATTAAGTTCGCAAGCTTATTTGCGACCACTACCGGGCGTGCGGCGCCTTCAAAGTAAGTAAAACGTAAGTAAAATCTCAAGTCACTCTAAAACTAAAATCTAGTGTCTGGTAATTAAGTGCTAAACTAACTACGTAATATAACATACACTTGTCTAATCCTAAATTAAGATTTTCTTCTGTGTTATGAAAATTAAACTAGTATAGGACAATTCACGAATATAACATCCGGACCATGACCAGCTTGTACAAATTCAAAATTTTCTGTCCCCAGTGGGAATGAAATGGATTTCATTCCCACTGGGGACAGAAAATTTAGAATTTGTATTTATTAGACTCGAGTCCGACCTCTGGCACAAGAGTCTAATAACCAAGCCACTATACCAACTAGGCGGTTTAAGAGGTTATAGAATGCAGAGTTCGAAAATATTCGAAATTATCAAAATGAAACTGTTTCAAGCAAATATACTAAAAAAAATAAAAAAAAATTATATCAGTGGCAAATTATATATTTGATTTTATTTATTAAAGATAATTATAGACAGAAGTCCATTCCTAGAATTATCAAACTTTAAATTTACGTAATTTATTTTTTATTTATTCCAGTAAACTACCCAATTTACACTTTACTACAGAATCCATTCAAATACATCAAAGACCAATAAAAGAATTACCAGTTTGGTTAACGATACAAACACTACATCCTCGTTTTTATTTAAGTTCTTCAATATTTTTCTCTCCTATAGACACAGAGGTAAATTCTTTAAAAAATACACAAACACATATTATCTTCGTTGTTTTAAAAAAAAAACCTTTTTACAGATCATAAAAGCAACATATATGAGTAGATTCAAACTAGGTGATTTCTTCCAGACAACCATAGGTAGGTAGGCTAGATTACACACTGAGAGTGGATAGCAAAAGCTGTTTTAGGAACTTGGAATAAATAAATTTTATAGGAACACAAAAAAAATATATTTCCTTTTACAAAAGAAGTATTGATTGTCATGGAACTAAAAAAAGTACTACTTTACCCACAGAACATTAAAAGAGGTGAGAAATGGCAACAAGCGCAGTTCCCCTCTATTTGCACCACGCCTGAGCGACTGCGCGTGTTTCGGTACAAACTGTAAGCGTTTGAACATACCTAGTTGTGTCGCGCCTCACCCTCCTTCTAATCTTTTTTAATGTTCTGTGGGTTTTCCTGTCCACTTATTTATTTTTTAGCCTAATTTGCTGATATACACAGATTGTACATATTTAAAAATTAAATTCTTTTCTCACATCAGTCGTATTCAGTGTCTTGTAAGCACATAGGCCTCCATGTCGTGAGACAACCTCATCCATAGTAAATCCATCCACTCATCATCAGCCTAAATACGTCCACTGCTGGACATATCACTTTTGGTAAGTTGTCCATTGGGGAATTTGCCATAATCACCACGCTTGGCAGGCGCATTGGTGATCGCAGTAATGATCTTAACATACACACACAGGAGAACGCTGCTGCCCATCCCTGGTGCAATCCCTTAGTCGCCTTGACGACACCCACGGGAAAGATAGGGGTGGCCCTATTCTAAGCCGGGAACCACACGGTATGTTCATCCACTATTGATATGTAAATAAACCCATTTATAATAAGTTACCTGTTTGGTAATATTGCTCTGTGCTTTAACATGGCACTTCCTTTTCTGTCGTGTGTCTGTCTCTGGGCTGGAGGCGACTTCATCCTTGCTGCGTTTTTTGGACAACCGTCTCTCTTCACCACTCTCCATTGAACTTTTACCATTGTCCGTGTCTGTCTTACTTGATTCTGGGGTTTTGTTCGGCTCATCTAAAAATAATTACAATCATTACATATCATCAGTAGGTTACCATTCAAGTTCAAACCCCGCCCGTACCAATGAGTTTTACGAAACTTAAATACGGTTTATATATAATACCACAGGCTTTTCGGTGAAGGAAAACATAGTGAGGAAACCTGCATATGCCGAAGAAGAAATTCTGAGGCATATGTGAAGTCCACCAAATCGGCTTGGGGCACCGATGGTGGTCAGGGGTTTGGCACAAAAGATCCTGAAGGGTCGAAGTGTCGCCAGGTCTTCCTGGCCCCCTAAGAAGATAAGATAAAATAAGATACCATTCAAGTTACTAGTGATGTGACAAATAGTGATTTGGGTTGAATATCCAAATATTGAACATTTGTCTGACTTCAAACCAAATATTCAGCTAAACTGCAAAGCTAAAATAACTTATCAAAACTTAATTTTTCCAAGAAAAACATTGTCTGAAGTCAACTGATTATTGGATAATAATGAGCCAGCTTATAAAGGTATATGTATTAGATTAGCTCAGTACTGTTCACAGTGAGCTTTTATTCCTTGAAATTGGAAACATAATATGTTCTGTGAACAGTACTGAGCTAATTTAATACATATACCTTTATAAGCTGGCTAATAAATGTAGAATCACATACCGTCGTCTTCATTGATACTTTGGAGGGTTGTCATGAGGTTTTTGTCTTTTTGGGGCTTCTCCCGCCCCGCTCCACGTCCATTCTGGAACTCCTCTTCAAACTTATCAAGAACCTCAAATGCCGCCTGAAAACCACAACTATATGAATTTTCCAATAACTTCACACGTTTTTAAACACGTCTCACCAAAGTAAAGCACTTTTTCACATAAATAACAACGAAAAAGAAGCCACCACGGGCCACGTTTAATATCGAAGCAATTTAGTTACCTTGAGATCATCATTAAAGTTTTTAGTCGATGTTTTCGATATATCAAGGATTTTAGGCAGCAATTCATTAAAAATTGACATAATTAATGAAAGAAAAACTTCAGTTTTATTACAGATACATATATTCGGATAACGCTACAATACAAAACACTACACAATCGAAAACCGTTTGAAATTGAAAAGCAGAGCTACCAACATCCAGAATTTAGGATAATTGTCTATGCTCTAATATTTGGGTGCGTTCTCGTTTAAATTAGTACGCTGAGAGACCTAATATGAGTTACGTGAGTGGTTGCTATTGGCTTTGTAAAAGTATTATCTAAACGTTTTAGATGGCGCTGATTTTAAAGTTACTATATTTCGCCAATAGATGTCGCAATACGAAGAATAAAATAAAATTAAAAAAAAACTTATTTTTAACATCGAAATAGATTAATAAGGTCGTTGATTTTTAACTTGTAACACAACGAAGGATTGTGTATTTCATTTTCATTTGTTTTTATTACAAAGTGCTAACATTATTTTACTACAGCCTACATTATTTTACATCATAAGATTACCTAAATAAATAACAATTTGATAGACCCTATTAAAAGTTTTACCGATGTGATGCCGATGGCCCTTAAATATCTGACGTCACTTCAACCAATATTATTACTCTCTAGTAATAAATATTGTACTTAGAAATTGTTATACTCAGCTTTATCGATTGTACTTTTATGGAAAGTACCGACACCTATCACGAACCAGAAATAACTCTTAGTAAAATGAAATAAAGTCTCCGGAACCAGATAAAGAGGGAAAAGCTGATAAAAATATTAAATGTTATTATAATGAATGTGAGGCATCCTGACCGAGCCTTCGGACTTATCTACTTATTATTATTACTTTCTGTGGCCAGAATGATATTTGTATTAATTAATTATTCATCATCATCATCAGGTTATTTTTGTCTCCACTGCAGGAACACAACCCTTTCTCATCTGCCGGAGACAGACGGAGGATTTGGCCTACACTCCCTGCGCTGGCCAGACGGCTTGGGGAGGCCTGATTGATGTTTTATAATGTATTCCCTTAGTCGCCTTGTATGACATCCACGGGAAGAGTTGGAGTGGTCCTATTCTACTCTACCGGATTAATCATGTATACTTTTAAAGGCTATGATGGGGCTATCATGTACAAAAGCCCCTAAATAAAAAAGATTAAAATAAAAAGGTTTTTTCCTTTAGTTTTTCTTACTTTTAAAACAAAAGTCAATTTCCTGTGGAGTAAAGCTGAACCCCAATGAACGCCACCACAACCGGTCCTCCGCCCTCCGCATCCAGCCGCTTCCTCACACCTTTTCAGGTCGTCGGTCCACCTGGTAGGTTCCACATTGCGCCTACCTAGTAACTGCTATTTAAATAAATTAGGTAGATACATATGTTGTTCCTCATTAATGCAACTTTATCGTGCAGTAGACATCTTGTTAAATTTTTATACACACTTTGAAATGGCGGCAATAAATTCTTGGTATGACGTCATAAAAGCAATCGCGATTCGCGTTCGTTGCTACGCTGCGACTGTAACTTGTAATGCCCCTCTGACTGTTAAGGGACATCCATGTATCGTGGGAGGTGATAAGTTGCCTCGTTAACAGTTAGTAGCTGCTTTAAATGGTACACGGATTAAACGAGTGCAATTGCTGCTGCGTAGTTTAGGAATGCAAGGCAGGCTTACTTTTAACGTATGAGGTGAAAAAAGTCTTGGATTGTCAGATTTCGAACCTACAAATGTGAGTTATATTTGATTATGTTTTTGGCCTATTCGATCAGGGATTAGTCTCGAATGCGGGTTTGTAGTTTTTTTGTTCGAGTTAGTTCTCTGTCTCAAATAGAACAATTTATTTATGGAGTATCATTATGCATTAGTCTTTTACGACTTAAATGGGTCTTTCCAAAGATAATATGTATATGTTTTATTAAGAACTACCCAGATGACATGATGTCCAAGGTGAAAGAATAAACTGTATACAAGGATAGCCACAGGATGCTCTCAGTTTAGATAAGTGGTAATAGCGTCATCTTAACAGCCCTTAGACGTGCTGGACATAAGCCTTCCCCAATGATCACCACCACACCCGTTCCTCCGCCCTTCGCATCTAGCCGCTTCAGATCGTTGGTCCACCTGGCGGCGAGGCGTCCCAGATCCGCGGTTGCCACTTCAGAACAGAAGGTAATAGCTTGAAGGTCACGAATATATATCTAATGGACTGTTCGTCTTTGGTGTTACTCTGTGAGGGATTCAAAATCTAGGAGCAGAACTTTGCCAGAGTTATGGGCCCCAAAATCTCGCTATGCGCCCCAGGTCCCCATGTAGTGTATGTGTGTCACCCCGGGGGCGCAAAACCGCGGGGTGATCGTTCGCCTTGCGACGGAGCCGACTCGCGCCAAAATAAAACGCAATAAAAACGCCGATATAACGCTCAGATTCCGTTCGTATGGCGAAACGCGAGGTACAGTCGGATGCAGAAACTATAGTGGCATTATAGTAGTGGCAGGTTTATGATAATTTCCGTTGAATTAGAAATTAGGTTTTTTATATGACGGACAGAAAGTTTAAGATTCACATTAAAAAACAACTTTGTAAGAAAGCCTGTTATAAAGTAAACGATTATTTGAATGAGAAAGATGCCTGGTACTAATGTTAATCCAGCTTCACAAAATCTTTATTAATTGTATGCAAACTTGATTTTTAAAAGATGTGTTGCGTGAAGTTTGTTGCGCCGTTTCTTCTTCACAGCGCTAACACCTAGGAAGCGGTAGTCGATAAAAAAAATTACGTGTATAAATGTACCAAGTGTACTCGTATGCAATAAATGATTTTGACTTTGACTTTGACTTTGCCACTATGATCTCTCTAACGGGTCACGTGACATATTCTTATAAACGTTTGGTGACCATTCACGAAAGCACGCCCCGCTTCAAAAAATAATATATTTTCTTTCTTCTTCTTTCTTTCTTCTTTTTTTCGAGTTCACCTATACGCATGTGTCTGGTGGTGGCGTGTGTTTTTTTGTGTATGTCATCTTGGATCATCAAGACTCCCAAATGGTTATTTTATTCTTTTTAAAGGAGTATAAAAACGTGGTATTTAGATTGTTTTTTAATCTACATTAAATATTTTGTTCTTTTTTGTTTTAATTTAGGTTAGGTAATAAATGGATTTAGGATGCATTGTCGTCGAGTTGTTCTGAGGTACGCTGAAAGTTTCAGCCGGATAGCTAAGATTACACGCGGAACGACAGACAGACAAACAAGAAAGTGACTTAATAAATACGTGGTAAGAAATAAAATTAATACTTATAATGTGTCCGAGTGTATTGAAGGCGTCACGCTGTCGCGTGTCTATCGAACGTCCCCCGCCCCCCGCGCGCCCAAATATCTGCCGAACTCGTCCCCGCCCGCCCCCGCCCCCGCGCCCGCCCTAGCGTACTTAACTCGGCTGCACGATTTCATGCCTTCGTCTTTTGCCTGTTCCTTGTCATCTTTTCGAGTGAAATGTTTGATGTTGTGGCTTTAATATTGTTACCAGTAAAAAATTGAATCAATACAACGATCTCTATGTACTACCAGATGGAGCGTTCCAAACAATCGCTCTGTTCCACGCAAGTAGCCACAACTCTTTCACATTCACTTTGAAACTTGTGCAGTTACTACTCAGAACATTTAATTATTTACTAAATATTGACATTATTTAACCGTAGCGTCAATATTTAGTAATAATTAAATGTTCTGCGTAGTAACTGCACAAGTTTCATTGTGAATGTGAAAGAGTTGTGGCTACGTGCGTGGAACAGAGCGATTGTTTGGAACGCTCCATCTAGTAGTACTATTGATTCAACGAATTCTATAATTCGTTGAATCAATAGCACATTTTTTTGTAATATAAAGATATTTCTCAGTCTTCGTGTGGTAGTTAATAAATAATATATGTAGTCCTAGTATATGTATACTTTTCTAATGGTTATCCTATCTTACTAATATTATAAACGCGAAAGTTTGTAAGTATGGATGGATGTTTGTTACTCTTTCACGTAAAAACTACTGAATGGATTTTAATGAAACTTTACAATAATTTAGCATAAACATCAGAATAACACATAGGCTTCAATTTATAGAGATATTGTGTGAAATGTCCAAAATATCAAGTAAGTAGGATAAAATCTACCATCTGCGAGCTATTCTGGCGTGCGCCATAAAATTATAATTTTAATGTCATAATGTTAGTTCTTTTTACGCCACGCTAATATAAGCTACTCGAAATACTTATCCTGCGCAGACGAAGTCGCGGGCACCAGCTAGTAAGTAAATAAATGACAAAAATAACTCCCTTACTCCTCGTAGAGTAAAGGAGTTCTGTCTCTGGAGTTGAGACCTCGCATAGGCACACGTGCAATTTGGGGCGCTCCGCCACCAGATGGACCGACGACCTGAGGAAGGTGGCCGGAAGCAGCAGGATTCAGAGGGCGGAGGACCGGGTGTGGTGAGGTTTATTGGGAAAGGCCTATGTCCAGCAGTGGACGTCTAAGGACTGATGATGATGATGATGATGAACTATTTATGTGTAAACGATCAATTGTCGATTAAATAATTTATGATAATGATAACGTCAGTAGGTACCTTGCCGTGTGATTTCGGGTAGAGTAGAATAGGACCACTCCAACTCTTCCCGTGGATGTCGTACAAGGCGACTGAGGGAATACATTATAAAACATCAATCAGGCCTCCCCAACCCGTCTGGCCAGCGCGGGTAGTGGAGGCCGAATCCTCCGTCTGTCTCCGGCATATGAGAGAGGCTTGTGCTCCTTCAGTGAAGACAGAAATAACCTGATGATGATAACGTCAGCAGCTTCTCCAAAACCACGAAATGGATTCGAATGTGGTTTCACTGTTCGATAGCTTGGTTTACCGTGAGGTTTTTCAGACGTGAAACAAAAACTTTTGTTTGTTACGTGTTTTCTCCCTACTGTGAAATGTTTCACTCACATACGAGGTTTTCACTCACATACGAGGTTTTCACTCTCAGGCTATGCCCTTGAGAGTCATGAAGCTGTAAGTGCAGTTCTCAGGTAAGGTACCAGTAATAGATAGCAATAAACTTTAAAAATAAAGGTACCTTTAAGTGGACTTTACAAGAGCCCTCGTACCTTCGAAGGTCCTGCTGGTAAAAGCAAGCTCACCCGACACCGGCGTCCTGACGAACACTTAGAGCCTGTATTGTCTCGCTGGGCTTACAACGGACGCTAGTGATGCGCGCATTCGATTGTTATCGATACTATCGTTTTATATTATAAAGCAGAGTCAGGTTTTTACTGTATCAGCGAATGCTGATGCTGATATTAATAAATTACATATATAAAATTATTCTCATTGGAGGAGGCATTTAGAATTTGAATATGGTTTGTGGGTTACTTATTTTATTTTTTATCACTAACGTGACTGCTTTTTTTGTATTACTGTCTATGTTATTGGTTAAAACTCTACGTGACTTGCGCTAGGCCCAGCATCGATTGTTGCTGATGCTGATATTAAAAACAATGCTGATAATCCGCGGATGCTGATGCTGATACTGATAATCGCAACAACCCTGATCGATAGTACAGCCAGAATTAGCTGCGTTTTTGAAGTAATGAAGTGACAAAGGAATAGTGAAGGCCACAAGCTCATTGTCACTTGAAGGATCTTGATGTTAGACGGCCGCATGTGCGTGCAACTATACTGGAATCTCAGAGAATTTCAGTTGTAGCGCCTGTGGAGAGGACTGCGAGACGGTGAAGCACTTGCTGTGTACTGTCCTGGGTGTGGCTTACTCTGAACCCAAGGACTACAGGCTTCTGCCCCTCAGCTGCATAATATATTTTATGCAGCAGACTGTGGGGGACGGAAGCACAGTATAGACAGAGGGGCTGGTACAGGGTCGACGTGTCGCCGGGTACATTATAAGATAAGATATTATAAGATAAGATAACTATATGGGCTCTCCTACCCTTCAAACCAGAACACAACATTGTAAAGAGTTTTTGGTACCCATTCACATTCAGCTGTATCATAAAATAGAATCAAATTGTATACTTACATTTTTATGTTATTAAATAGGCAACCATATCTCCAAAATTATCAATAATTTGGCTATTTATGATGCCTCAGACTAAAAATTACACGCATAGATAGAGCTACGAGCGGACACATTTGAAACTAATATTGACAACCCAACGTTTCATTCTTCGTTGTTTTACAAAATTGCCACATTGAATAACCCAAAACCTTCATACAATCCGTGTTAGTCATTTGGTAAAATATCTAGTGATTATGTGAAATAGCTGATTTTATAATCCAACTACGGTATAAATAAATATTACATAATACACATACACTAGTCTAATCCCAAACTAGAATTTTCAAGGGAATTAAACAAGGATAGGACAATTCATAAATATAACATCCAGACCGGGACCAACTTGCACAAAGTATGTCAGTCTTCAGTGGGAATCGAATCCACGACCTCTGGCGTTCGAGTCCAATGACCAAGCCACTAGGGGGTCGACATATACTTACACAACGTGATGTTAATCTACAACTATACATTAATTCATAGGTTATATTATCGATAAACTGCCCTGCGCACCTCTAGCCTCCATCGGATCGGATCTCATAAATAAAATATAGGTCGCGTCAGCTGCCACGTCCCACGACCCACCTGCCGACCGCCCGGCGATGCACACCGGTTTATAACACACCCTGTATATTTGCAGCCCGTGCGATGTTACCGAAATTCAGACACACATCCTATATATTTGTAGCTCGTGCTATGTTCACTAGTTGCTGAATTTCAGCACGGGGGATTATTTTGGGCGTTGAAAAAAGCTTGGTTCGGGAAAATGGGGGAAAAATGTGATGTCCGTGTTTTGTGTTACCTTGCCGTGTGGTTACCGGTAGAGTAGAATAGGACCACTCCAACTCTTCACGTGGATGTCGTACAAGGCGACTGAGGGAATACATTATAAAACATCAATCAGGCCTCCCCAACCCGTCTGGCCAGCGCGGGGAGTGTAGGCCAAATCCTCCGTCTATCTCCGGCAGATGAGAGAGGGTTGTGCTCCTGCAGTGGAGACAAAAATAACCTGATGATGATTTACTACAGAATCTATCCAAATATATGAAAACCAATAAAATAATTACCAGTTTGGTTAACGACAAGCCGCAGGGCAAACGATAACTTGATACGAACGGCGTCCATACAGATGAGAGCACGAGTCACAGCCTACAAAATGGTGTACGAGTTGAACAGTAGCAGAAACTGTAACCAAACACTACGGCTTTATTGGGCTCGATTCTGAAGGCACAATGTTAAAGTTTGACAGCACTAAAACTGTTGCTATCCTTGTCACACAGTATTATAAAGATAAAGACGAAACCAATTTTATCGCTGTCAAATTTTAAATGTGTGCCTTCAGAATCGGGCCCATTGTTACACTTTGTAACGACTTCTGACACCGCTGCATCAGCTTTGTAACGCAGGAGAACGCTGCCTCAGCTTTCTGACAACGCGGCATCAGCTTCGTGGGGTTTTCAGGAAGAACTACTTTTGTTTTGTATTAACATGAGCGACACTGTCAGCGACGTCAATGAATATATCAGAGGGTATAAATAAAATAAAGTAGCCAATACACACACACACGTACACATATCATGCAAGCCCTATCGCGCCAAAAACCACAGAAATCCTATCAAGATGGAATGGTGAAGTTGGCGTGCCACGCGTACCAACAATTTGCAATATACTTATTGCAAAAACTATCACACAACGATCTCTATGTACTACTAGATGGAGCGTTTCAAACAATCGCTCTGTTCCACGCAAGTAGCCATACTATCTGTAGCTACTATCCTACTAATATTATAAACGCGAAAGTTTGTAAGTATGGATGAATGTTTGTTACTCTTTCACGTAAAAACTACTGAATGGATTTTAATAATATAACTTTACAATAATATAACTTATACATCAGAATAACACATAGGCTACAATTTATAAAGATATTGTGTGAATTGTCCAAAATATCAAGTAAGTAGGAAAAAATCTACCATCTGCGAGCTATTCTGGCGTGCGCTGCCAAAACCGCTAGAGTTACACATATGTAATGTATGATGGAAATGTTTATCTTAAATAGTTCTTCAAAAAAGCTACTCGAAATACTAATCGTGCGCAGACGAAGTCGCGGGCACCAGCTAGTAGTCTACATTGGGAGTGGGAGTGGGAGCGGAAGTGGGAAGGGGAGCGGATTCTGTAGTCCACGCGAGCGGAGCGTTTTTTTTTTAAAGTTGGCATCTAGGGTTTTTAGGGTGTCTAGTAAATATGCCTTTAGTATCTTTCTATAACTTCCTTTTAGTATCTCGGATTTAGTAGGTGGATGTTATAACAAGTGTCTAAAACTTGCTTAAAAGCTATTTTCTGTCGGCTTTCTTGGCTATTGTTATATATTTTTTCGTTATTTTATTAATGAAAATCATCTAGTAGAACTTCCACGAGACTATAGTATTATAATGTAGTTCTACGCTTTACAGCTTACGGCTCAAGCCAGAGGGCAGAGTAAGCAGATTTCCATAATACCTATCCCGAGATGAAACTGCAATTTGCAAATGGAGTGTTCTGAATTTCAGGCCAATCAGTGAGGTAGTTTTTACCCCTACTACGAAACGAGGAGGGAATTGAGTTATTCCCGGGACGAACGAGTGAACGGACTAAATGATAGGATTTACGTTGACTGAACCCTGATATAACCTCTCCCGTCTGGATGCAGCAACATCAATAGAGGATGTGATGCAACACATTCGGACGAGGATTATGGGCTGGACTGAGGAACGAATCAGGGTCGAATGTACGTTCCTGGAGTCTACTAGCACTAATAACTTTAAGGCCTGTAGGCTCCGGGTTCCCACAAAACACCAGGGTATATTCCTCAGCCCCGACTTCTGGCCCGAGGGAGTAGTGTTTAGAAGTTTTAGGGATTCAAAGACTAAAATCTCAAAAATAGTGTGATGAACTGTTAATTAAGGTTATAATAATGTATGTATTTCTAGGTTAAGGTATTTATTTATCTATGGGCCAAGTTGCCTGATAATAAACGATTTATTATTATAACTAATTACATATGTGTGGTGAAGAATGATGGCGCTGTAAAAAAATTAACACTAGGTTATTTCTAACGAGGATTAGTATGGTAGTTGACCGCATCGTTGATCTAGCTTACTGCTTGGTCGTTATATAGACTGTGATAGTGCCAACCGTTTGTTTATTGTAAATAAACTTCTCGAATCTCTCAGATGCCGTGTGGTTTCCGGTAAAGTAGAATAGGGCCACTCCAACTCTTCCCATGGATGTCGTACAATGCGACTAAGGGAATACATTATAAAACATCAATCAGGCCTCCCCAACCCGTCTGGTCAGCGCGGGGAGTGTAGGCCAAATCCTCCGTCTGTCTCCGGCAGAGGAGAGAGGGTTGTGCTCCTGCAGTGGAGACAAAAATAAACTGATGATGAAACTTCTCAATAAGTTATGTGCTGTTGTACTCCTTCCTATCATGTATCCAAACGCACGTGAGCAAGATCTTCAACGCCGCTTCTGATTAGCTACTGCAGGAAGCCATTACGAATTATTCAGTAAATGAAAGAAATAACCGTCGGTTGCGCTATATACGCTTCGCTAGCGCTGATACAAGAAAGAAGAGTTTTTGGCGATCTACATGAACTTGATGTCTGCAGGTAAGTGCGTTTTCCTAGAATAAGTGTATTTCTTTTGTGTTCCTACTTATTCTAAATTTTACTTTATCCAATCCGACGACAGTACGACTCAATGAATTTTCATTGAGTGAATTAAGAAGTTAATTCATATATATATTTAAAACGCTAAAACAGACTGGAGCACTATAGATCGTGGGTTCGATTCATACAAGTTATTCCCGGCGGTAACAAGTTATTCGTCAGATGTTATATTTGTGATTCGTCCTATTATTGTCTAATTTCCGTAGTACAGGAGAAAATTCTGGCCTGGGATTTAGATATGTGTATAAATACGTAATATGGAATATTTATTATTAATAGTAATCACCATTTACGCCAAGTGGTATTACGAGGCGAAAAGCGGGCGAAGGAAAGTCGCTTTGCAATGTTAGATCGCGCAAAGTGGAGATACAATGTCTCTGCCCACCTCCCTGGGACCAAGACGTGAGCATTATGTATGTTATGCTAATCACCACTCACAAGAACCAGATCAGTTCAAATTAATAAAAATGCGCAAAGTGAAAGTCTAAGCCTAATCCATCATCACCAACTTCAAAAACTCCAAAAAAGGGGAGAAGTAGGCGTGCCAAGTGATGATCCATCCAGTGTTTACTTTTTGGTGTCAGCCGTTTTCGCCTCCCTTACTCGGCCGTGTAATACATATTCGTTTATTGTAATTATAACTCGGTAAATAATGTTTAAGGTACTTTTGTGAGGCGATTTTCTTATTCACCCACATATTTATATTATTTTATGTTT
This sequence comes from Esperia sulphurella, assembly GCA_947086405.1. NCBI lineage: Eukaryota > Metazoa > Arthropoda > Insecta > Lepidoptera > Oecophoridae > Esperia > Esperia sulphurella. The sequence continues at coordinate 1,368,280 of OX352280.1, forward strand.
AATCTGTTGTGCTGTGTGTGAGTGACGTTTAAGATGACGAACATGACATTTTTACTTTTCTCTGTGACTATTGACTAAGGCACTGAATGTTATTCAGCCTAGTGTGTGTCACATAGTAAAAGAAATTGTAATTTTAACGGTTTCCTTTATTTTGTATTGCTTTTGCAAAGTAAACGTGTTCTGTAAGGGGCAAATTCTTTTACAAATGAATGTTTAGTGTTATTTCTTTAATTAATTTTCGATGTAAACGTTCAGTCCTCACTCTATTTCCCCTTCTAAAGTTGTCCACATTTCTTTCACTTGTAATTCTTTTAGCATTCCGGCGAGTGTTGATTGAGCAGTGCTGCTCTAAAATTTATTGTATAAATAGATATATCTATTGCTGTTTTTATAACTGTATTACATTTATTATTTTATTCATATTTAGTATATTGTATTAAGTAGTATATTTTATTGCCATATGGATGATTTTATCGACTTGGATGACAGCTTTTTTTCGTGCGATTCTTCGTTAGATGGCTATTATAGTGCTGATAGTGATGATTCCACTTCGACGCTGCATGACCAAGTCTCTTTGGTCTTCTCCAAGTTCCCACATAATTTTAACATCGTACATATTAACGCACAGAGTATCTCTGCACATTATCCCGACTTTCTGGCATCCTTCAGCAACACTTCTATAGATGCTATACTCGTGTCCGAGACCTTCCTCAAGCCGTCTCTCCTGTCTACTCAATATTCTCTCCCCGGTTATATACTGCTACGTAATGATCGCATTGGAGCTAGTTGTGGCGGTGTCGCCATTTATCTACGTGCGGACATACCCTATAACTTTATCAGTATTTCTCCCGGTGTGTACACCGAATCTGCTGAACATATGTTTATTGAACTCACTCTACATCACACGAAGCTCTTATTAGCAGTCTATTACAGTCCCTCTCTTCATATTAATTACTTTTCCTCATTTGAGACTCTCCTCAATGACTATTGCCCTCTCTATGACCATATCCTTATTATGGGTGATTTCAATACCTGTCTATTAAAGGAAGACCACCGGACACATAAACTTAAGGCGCTGACCTCTGCTGTAAATTTGCACATTCTCCCTCTCTCCGCGACGCATCACGCTCCCAACTGTAAACCTTCTCTTCTGGATCTTATGATTGTATCTTTACCTAATAATGTATCTACTCATGGTCAGCTCACTTCTTGTTTCTCCTATCACGACCTTATTTTTCTCTCTTATAAACTCCGACCTCCAAAACGTAGAGCAAAATCTGTCCGAGTGCGCAGTTTCAAGGGAATGGATTTGGAGACATTGAGAGGTGAGGCAGCCGGCTTAAACTGGACGCCTGTTCTCACTGCGGAAAAGATTGATGATAAGGTGGAACTCTTCAGCAAAGAAGTTGTCAAATTATTTGACAGTCACGCCCCATTCAAAATTGTCAAAGTAAAACATACTCCAGCTCCTTGGCTCGACCAAGGTATCAAGGATCTCATGGGAAAACGTGACAGGGCCAAAAGAAAACATAAACGATTCCCAACGGACCATAACTTTGGCCAATACAAACTTCTTCGTAATCGCTGTAATCGTATGTGTAGGGATGCAAGAAGGCGCCATATTCATGAATCCATCAATAATTGTAGTCCGACGCAGGTCTGGAAATTTCTCAAATCTTGCGGCATTGGCAAATCTTCAAATTCAGATGTTACTATGGTTGACATAAATGCTCTCAATAAGCACTTCTCTCTTCCTCCTGTCTCTTTAATAGACCCTATTAAAGCGAATACTCTTCGTGAACTATCTAGTTTAACATTGCCTCAATGCACTCCTTTTTCATTTAAAGCAGTTACCGAGGAGGATGTTAAGAAACACGTCCTCTCCATTTCCTCCACTGCAGTGGGCTATGATAAACTTAGCTCACGCATGATATCCTTAATCCTTTCCGAACTTCTGTCAATCCTTACTCATATTTTCAACTTCTCACTGAGTGTTAGCAGCTTTCCCTCAGCCTGGAAAAAAGCTCATGTCATACCCCTCCCTAAAAATTCGAATCCTACCACTTTCTCGCACTTTCGTCCTATCTCCATCTTACCATTTCTCTCCAAAGTCCTTGAGCACATTGTCCACAATCAGCTAATCACTTTCCTCACCAACAATAACCTTCTCAACCCTTTTCAATCTGGCTTCCGTTCTGGCCATAGCACAGTGACTTCTCTCCTTAAGGTCACTGATGACATTCGCTTTGCTATGGAGAATAAATCCATTACCATCCTCACTCTTCTCGATTTCAGCAATGCCTTTAATTCTGTCGATTTTGATGTCCTTCTCTATATCCTCCGCTCTCTTAATGTGTCTCATTCGGTGACTGCTTGGTTCGATTCCTATCTTCGGGGCCGTTCGCAGTGTGTCCGCCATGAAGAGGTTCTCTCTGACTGGTGTGATTTAACTGCGGGTGTACCTCAGGGTGGCGTTCTTTCTCCTTTACTCTTCTCAGTCTTCATCAACACAATCACCAATGTTATTTCTTCTAACTTTCATCTCTATGCAGACGATTTACAGCTTTACCGTCATTTTCATGTCAGTGATACCACTAATGCTATTGCTGCCATGAATGATGATCTGGAACGGATTAGTGCGTGGGCCAGATCGTATGGTCTGTTGGTTAATCCTACTAAATCTCAAGCCTTGTTCGTTGGTAGTAGGTACATGTGTAATTTACTAGATAACACATTTACTCCTCCTATTATTTACAATGGTGTGCCTATTGCCAGAGCGAACACGGCTAAAAACCTGGGGGTTATCTTTGACAAGAACCTGTCATGGAGCGCCCATGTGAACGAAATTAGTAAGAAGGTTCATTTCTCTTTTCACTCTCTCAAGCGTCTCCAAAACTTTCTTCCCTTGAAAACTAAGATTACCCTTGCCCAGTCATTACTTCTTCCCATAATTGATTATGCTGATGTCTGCTTGTTGGATGCCACCGAGGAGCTCATGAATAAACTTGAGAGACTACAAAACATTTGCATTCGTTTTATTTTCGGACTTCGTAAGTATGATCACATATCACAATTCAGGTCTAAACTCAAGTGGCTCCCTATCCGTTATCGCAGGGATACTCATATCCTTTTTCTTTTATTCAAATTACTCAGAAATCCATCTTCTCCTTCCTACCTTCGTGAGCGTTTCAGCTTCTTGCGGTCTCCTGCTCAACTATCTCGATCCCACATTAGCTCACTTTTGAAACTCCCTTCCCATACCACCGATTTTTACAGTTTTTCATTTTCTGTGCAAGCGGCTCGATTGTGGAACTCGCTACCACCAGACATCCGTAATAGTAAATCCTTTTTTATTTTCAAAAACCGTGTTAAAGAACACTATCTATCACTAAGTTAGGATTGGAATCCATATCTTATATGTATTTTATGAATATTTGTATAGTATTATTATTATTATTATTTAATAATATATATTATATTTATATATATTTACCGTGTAGTTTATAATCTATTTAAGTGGGTATATAGTTTATATTAGTGTATGTATGTATATGTTTTTTTTTTATTTACGTACACACTATGTCTGCCTTTAATATTTCAAATATCTCTCTCGCGGGTCTGCTGGAAGAAATCTCTCTCAGAGATAAGTTCGCCCTTTGTACTTGTGTTTCTTTTAATGTATTATTTTTTATTTTATCTGTGTGTGTGCAATAAAGAGTTAAATAAATAAATAAATAAATGATCTACCATCATCAGCATGTACCGGCCCACTGCGAACATCCGCCTCTTCCAAGGCCTGCAGGATCCCACACTGCGCTTGTCCACCGAGCCTTCGTTGCCTCCACTCGAGAATTCGCCTGGTTATCTATAAGTTATCAGAGATCTGATAGCCCACTGCCACTATATTGAAGACTGTTTCTTCACTTTGGACCGGTCTCTCAGAGTAACTCTGAACACAAAAGAGCCATGATTCCCTAGTTTGTTGCACACTCGCCTCACGTTCATGAGGTTGAAGGTTCAATTCCCGCCAGTACCAATGACTTATTCCAAATTTAAGTGTTTTTAATATCACAGGCTTTTCGATTAAGGAAGTCTATGCCAGAAGAAATTCTAAGGCATATGTGAAGTCCATCAAATCGGCTTAGGGCACCGCTGCGCTGGTAGACAGGGGTTTGGCACAAAAGATCCTGAACGCCCGAAGTATCGCCAGGTCTCCCAGGGCCCCTAAGTCCTTTTGCACATTATAAGACAATTTCTTGTGTCTTATGAGAGATGTATTATGAGAAATCGAGTCGCATTGGTTGTTATATGAGACCATACATATTACAAGACATTTTTTCTTATGTCGGATCAGACACGCGCATAGAAATTTTTCTAGTCTGGTGTCTTGTGTCTTATAATGTGCAAAAGACCTAAGAAGATAAGATAACTCTGGCTTCTATACCCAAAGTTGTCTATAGTATACTATAATATATAATAACTAATATAAAATAGTATATAACTGCGACCTGACATTCAAAACGAATGCTCGAACCTATAAACCAACGATCCCGAAGTAAAGATGAGATAGGAACTCTTATTCCTAACAAAATCGGTCAGCAATATATTCAGTAATCTTCCTATATACCTTAGAAAAATCTTTTTTATCTACTCAACTCGGCGTCGGGGAGTATCGGCCGAAAAGGTCGGATCTCGTAAATTCTTCAGAGGATTTAGCTAAGGGTGATCTAAGCAAAACATGAGCCTCGCTTGATATACACGCGAGGTTTTTGCTTTGGAATTTGGGCACTGATATCTACTTACACTGATATTATAAATGCGAAAGTTTGGATGTTTGTTACTCAATCACGCTTCAATCACTGGACGGATCGGGATAAAACTTGGCACACATATATGTTGTGATTGGGCTGATATAAATGTTATAAATTGATTCTCTTAAAAATATGATAATGTTTCAAATTTTATATTGCTTCTTATCATGTCAGCCTTTAGACGTCCACTGCTGGACATAGGCCTTCCCCGAACGCCACCACACCCGGTCCTCCGCCCTCCGCATCCAGCCGCTTCCGGCCACCTTCTTTAGGTCGTCGGTCCATCTGGCGGCGGGGCGTCCCACCCAGCGTGTGCCAATCCGTGGACTCCAGAACTCGTCTGCCCCAATGGCCGTCGGTTCTGCGGCAGATATGGCCCGCCCACTGCCACTTCAGCCTGCTAATCCTTTCGGCTATGTCGGTCACCTTCGTTCTTCGTCGGATCTCCTCATTACGAATCATATTCTTCAAAGATACGCCGAGTTTCAAGTCGCTCAGCGAGCTATGGAGAGGTCTATCCTCTCCATAGCTCGCTGAGCGACTTGAAACTTGTGGATCAGGCCCACTGTCAGTGTCCACGTTTCTGCACCGTAGGTCATGACATGACATCATTGTCTTAAGAATATGAAAAATTGTATGTTATATTATATAAAAGTTAATCTGTGCAAGAAAGCCTACTATAAGTTAGATGACTACTTAAATGATAAAAGTCCATGGAGTACTTGATGGCTCAGCATAGGTAGACTTAATGATTGTAATGAATAAGATAAATCAAAGGTAGGGCCCTGTGCCGTTGGGTTTGTTGCCACTTCTTCCCCTCGGTTATACAGGTAGAAGTGGAGTAGTTTTAGGCATAATTTGACGTCAAAAAGAGAAAAATGTATTCCAATTTTGAAAATAAATATTTATATTTTATATTTAATTTTTATCCAGAATCTCTGCTGCCGTGTAGCGACTTTGTCTGTGAGACGTCACCTTCAGGATCAGATAAAATTGAGGTCAAGCGTTGGTTTATCTCGAATGCAAAGTTATTCTGAGCAGGTTATAAGTAGCCAGGTCCATAAATGTACATCCGCTCTGTATCTAGCTATCTGCGGACGTCGACAAGCGCTACATAGAAAATAACAAAACAAATGTCGGTTATTGTTGTTCGCACTCTATGAGGTCGTTACCATAGTATTATTGTACTTGTATTTGTAGTGACTCTGGTTAAGTCTGTTTCCATACTTTAGCTTGCACTGTATTCAAACCTGTTCCCATACTGTATCTTGCTCTGCATTTGAGACTGTTCCCATACTACATGCATTGTATTTAAGATTGTTCCCATACCGTATCTTACATACATACATATATACATACATACTTACATACAAATATACATACATATATGTTCGCAGTGGGTTGGTACATACTGATGATGGAAGATCAGTTTGCGCCTTTTTATTAATTTGAACTGTACTGGTTCTTGTGAGTCGTGATTAACAAAACATACATAACGCTCACGCCTTGGTCCCAGAGGGGTAGGCAGAGACGATGTATCGCTACTTTGCGCAGAGTAATGTCGCAAAGTGGCTTTTCTTTTTTTTACCGTATCTTGCCCAGCATTTTATCCTGTTTACACTGTGTAGCTTGCACTGTATTTCAGTCTGTTCCCATAATGTATCTTATCTTGCATTTGATTCAATTCCCATTATGTAGCTTGCACTGTAGATAGATAGATACATTTTTTATTGCACATAGATAAAAAAATAACAAATTAGGTACAGATTTATGGAAAGTGTATGTCGGGTTTGTTGGGCTTGATATGTGTTCAGGGGGCCGCTTGGTAGATTCGGGGAAGGTGGTGATATCATAAGACATAAACTACAGCTTTACTACTTTTATTTCACTTCGATTAATCAGTAGATAGTTACAACATAAATAGAGAAACGGTCCGTGCGCCGTGCCGTCTGAATCCATACTCCTCGTACGCTGCGGCGAGACTGTCTTTTATACAAGCGTGCACTTGCGTTTAGTCGCAGTGGGGAAGCGGTGAGGCGGGCGCTACGCCGCGCGCAGGTGTTCACAATGACGATCCGTCGGTCGTTTAACATCATAGTAGGGAAGCGATGGTACAATGTCAGACATGTCACGAGTACGCCGCCGTCATGTACAAAGGCGGCTTTATCGCTTAAAGTGATCTCTTCCAGGAAACCTTTCCCAAGGAAAGTACGAAAAGCATAGCAAAAGAGTATTGCAGGTAAAATACATTTATAACTAAGCATGTATACATACTGTAGCTAACACTGTGTTTAAACTTGTTCCCATACTGTATCTTACACTGCGCTGTGTAGGCTTATGACATTTTTAATTAAAAAAAAAGGAAATAAAAATATACCTTTTGTCAGGGATAAACAACGTAGAGGGAAGATCGAGGTATTTTTTCGGTTAATCCTCGCTGCCTCGGTTCCAAACAATTAAAGCTATCCGCTTAAATCCCAGGCTAGGCACCTACTTGCGGTAGCGTCGGCAGATAAATAAAAGAAGCGATGTTTTTAACTTTTTAGATGACCGCCTCTAGCTTAGCGGTAGAGGCCTTGTATTCGATGGGATCCCACTAGCGACATACAATTTTGTTCTGTTGATCTTGCAGTCTCAGACCCTGTAGATATACCTTCTCCTTCCTTTTTTATATTTTTTTCTTAATATTTAACTAGCTGTTGCCCGCGACTTCATCCGCGTGGACAACTTAACATCACAAATTATTATGTAGGTATTTCCCGTAGGAATGGGATGTTTTTTCGGGATTAAAACTATACTATGTCCTATTCCAGGACCTAACTTATGTGTGCCAAGTTTCATCCCGATCCGTCCAGTGGGTGAAGCGTGATTGAGTAGCAAATATCCAAACATCCAATAATCCAAACTTTCGCATTTATAATATTAGTAGGAAGTAGGATAGGATTCTGTCTATAGAAACTTTCTATCTTTCTCTGAAGTGCTATTCTTATCATCTAATCAAAGATTTTCTGGAAGAGATCTCTTTTAGCGATAAGACCGACTAGATGTACATGTGTAAGCTACTTTATTATTGTATCTGTGCGTTTTAATTGTGTAATAGAGAGTAATTAAAATGGATTTATTAAAACTAATTAAGGCTTAACTTCAGTCTAGCTTCGTCGAATTTCTAGCCTAGGCTTTTGACTTCTGACTTCCTAGTCCATAAGGGCTTGGAATTCTACTCTAACTCTTCTAATAATAATATTACTTGAATTTATTTAAAAATTATGTGATATTTCATTTTATTCTAATTGTTAGGTAATAGTTTCTGTTATAACTTTATTATTATTATATTATTCCATGTCGTCACGACAAAAGATACTTTAAAGAACCTTGTTGGAGCTACGTCTAGGGAATTAATTTCGTATGTAAAAAGTGAAATGAGAAGCGTGGATTACCCTACCCTCGCGCATTAAGTAGGCGTCAAAAATCCCCCCTTCCCCCCCCCCTATTCAGGGAAAAGCCCTACTCAAAATTACCTCCACTTATAAGGCTTATATTTTGTCGCATTCATTAACTTGTATTGTCATGAAGAAGTCTTTAAAGAAGATTTTCATGAAGACATTTGAAATCAGAATTAATTTCAAGAAATAGGAATATGTAAAGAATAATAGGTAACTAAAGATTAAGCTAACTGTATGGATCAACTAGGTACAGCTACAAATTTTCTGTACAAAGGCGAGATTATCTCTAAATAAATAAGATCTCTTCCAGCCAACCTTACAGGGTGTGAGGTAAGGCACTAAGAGTGCGGGGGCAAAAAGTTAATAACAGACTACATAGTAACTAAATACTGAAACTACTTTACATATAATAATAACTATAAACAGAAATAATAACTATAATGAATTCCGAACAAAATATTACTTAGGACATGTAAAAAGTTCTGCAAGTGTTTTAAAAGTAATCATGTTCAATCAACGATCTCTATATACTACTAGATGGAGCGTTCCAAACAATCGCTCTGTTCCACGCAAGTAGCCACAACTCTTTCACATTCACAATGAAACTGGTGCAGTTACTACGCAGAACATTTAATTATTACTAAATATTGACGCTACGGTTAAATAATGTCAATATTTAGTAAATAATTAAATGTTCTGAGTAGTAACTGCACAAGTTTCAAAGTGAATGTGAAAGAGTTGTGGCTACTTGCGTGGAACAGAGCGATTGTTTGGAACGCTCCATCTAGTAGTACATAGAGATCGTTGTGTTCAATGTATTTGTCGGTTTAATTTCTTAGTTCATTTGGAAGAATCCTTTGGCGAAGAATCCTTTTGAAGTCGTAGCACCAACCAGTTGGATATCTTTGGTGGAGGTGAAACTATGAGCTACGAAAAATTACTTTGCTTCATGGTATGAGGTTTAAGTATAAGGCAGTTAATGACGGGAATAACCTTTCCGGCAAACTCGTTATAGTGATTGAATTTGGTGATTGCACCTACCTACCTTACCCCAATTTGGTGTCCATTAAAGTGTTATTTTCCACTTATGGTTTATAAGAAATCAATTCGGGATAAGCAAGCGTAATAAATTGAGTTTAACCGATTAAAAAAATAATTTAGTTGTTGTGTAACGGCGTCCGCTGCTGGACATAATAAGCCTCCCCAATAGAATGTCACTTTTGGTAGGCTGTCCATTGGGAGATTTTGACATAATCACCACGCTTGGCAGTCGAATTGGTGATCGCATCACTTAACGTACACAGGAGAACTACGACGACACCCACGGAAGGATTAGGGGTGGCCTCGCCTACAATTATACTGTAGGTTTTTCTTGATACCTGCCTTCCCCTAAATTTATTTTTGCTATGTGTCTAAAATTAGGCCCGAATCGACGTAGACCAAAAAAATCCCTCAAATAAAAAAATAATTGAGCTCGAGAGTTTGTGAGTTCGATTCCCAGTGGGGACAGACAACTTTGAACAAGTTGGTTCCGGTCTGGATGTTATATTTGTGAATATTGTCCTAACCTTGTTAATTTAATTCAATTCAATTACTCTTTATTGGACGTAAAACAAATAAAAAAGATATAATAATAAAGTAACTTAAGTACATCTAGGCGGTCTTACCGGGTGTGGTGGCGTGCATTGGAGAAGGCCTATGTCCAGCAGTGGACGTCTAAGGGCTGTCATGATGATGATAAATAAAAAAAGCAATGGCTACGCATGTTCGCGCCTTAAATAAAGAATCAAAAATTCGAGCCAGAAACAGCTACAGGAACGTACCCATATTACGTGACCAGTTTTTTTGGGGGGGGGGGGGGGGGGGGGGGGGTGTCTTCAAAATACCACGCTTGGTCACAAGGGCGGGAGAGCGGCTTAGGTTTTCCTCGCGTATTCAATATCCTCTAGGAAAATCTCGCGTTTTTTTCAAGCTATATTCAAATATGGCGCGTAGCTGTTAGCGCTTTTTAAAACTCACAGGTAAATATGAGCCAAATAATATATATTTTTTTCAACTTTCTGTTTGCAAAAAATGGTTTGCAACCATATTTATGAATTACTACGTGAAAACTAGAGGGGGTGGGGGGGTGGGGGGTTAGGGTGGACTATGGGGGGAGGGGGTAATTTTTAAAAATGTGTCGCGTAGTTTGGGTACGTTCCCTAACGGCTTTAAAGCTTTGTTGTTATTGATAAACTCTTCACAGATTAAAAATGTATTCCTTCCCGTTCCCACACGCGTGGATGAACTTAACCCAAGAGATTAGGGTCAATCTAAGCTTTGTTACGAAAAAAATTAAGGCCCGTGAAACTGTGCGTTAATCCGACCACAGGTTTATTTTCGATCGGGACTTGACGGAGGTTTGATCTCGATATTAAAAATAATTTGGTGTTTACGTCATTAGGATGGGATTATTTATACTCAGTGCCCTAACTAGGGCAGCGCCAGCGGCGCTCAGGCACAGAGCGCAGACCTTTGGAGGGGCGCAAAAAGAATCTGGGTAGCCATTTTTCAAGGGCGCAGTTATTGTAGCTCCCACTGGGCGCATGAAAAAGCTAGTTACGGCACTGTTTATATATATATTCTTTATTGCACAAATTTTAAAAGTAAATACAGTTACCAATTTTGTATACAATGGCGAGCTTATCTCTAAAAGAGATCTCTTCCAGCCAACCTTACAGGGTTATACTGTTTGCTTAGGGTTCTCATAGTTTAAATGTATATTAGTATTGTGTAATGTATCGGCTATGCTCGGGGTTTCTATGAAGGATATGATTCGTAATGAAGAGATCCGACGAAGAACAAAGGTGACCGACAGAGCCGAAAGGATTAGGGATTTGAAGTGGCAGTGGGCGGGTCACATCTGTCGCAGACTGACGACCGTTGGGCAGACAAGTTCTGGAGTGGAGACCGCGGATTGGCACGCGCAGGGTGGGACGCCCCGCCGCCAGATGGACCGACGACCTGAGAAAGTGGTCGGTAGCGGCTGGATGCGGAGGGCGGAGGACCGGGTGTGGTGGCGTTCATTGGGGAAGGCCTATGTCCAGCAGTGGACGTCTAAGGGCTGACATGAGAATGTATTGAAGATGTGACTAATACCTAGTGGTATTTCTACTCCAGTATTTACTGTAAATCGCCTATTAAAAAACTTGAAACAGCATACTTTACACCAGGCTAAGTATATCGTACTAGCTGTTGCCCGCGACTTCGTCCGCGCGGAAAACCTAAGATTACAAATATTGGTACTATCCTATGTCCTATTCCAGGACTTAACCAGTATGTGTGCCAAATTTCATCACGATTCGTCCAGTGGTTGAAGCGTGATTGAGTAACAATCATCCAAATATCCAAACTTTCGCATTTATAATATTAGTAAGATTCATCGTCTATAGGTAACAGATATCATTTTTCAATAATGTAAAGTATGACAATATATTCAGCATATATACATACACACATACATAATGCTCACGCATTGGTCCCAGAGGGGTAGGCAGAGACGATGGATCGCCACTTTGCGCGATCCTGACACACCTCACTAGCCTCACTCACATTCATCAACCTTTTCATGCACCTCCTTTTCTTCTTCCTCCTTTTATTATATTACAGCAAGGTACTACAAATTTACTTATACTGAATCCCTACCCAATAATTGTTATCACTGACGCCCTGCGCGACGGCCAACAGGTCAGTGCAGATGCCGGGAACTAATTGTATACGAAATATGATAAAATTGTGTAAATATGTAATAGTAACCTAAGCAGACGAAGGAAAGCCACTTTGCAATATTACATTGCGCAAACTGGCGGTCTCTGCCTACCCCTCTGGGACCAAGGCGTGAGCATTATGTATGTATGTATGTAACCTAAGCTTGCTAACCTAGCATAATAGCGGAGCGGTATCATACCTACCCTATACTCCTTACCCATGCCCCCATCAAGGTCTGCCGTGCCCATGGATGCGTGTCCAGGGGCTAGCCTGGTCGTAAGCGTGCCGACATCCCGGAGCTGGGCGAACTCCGGGCACTATGAGCCTTACCGAGTCATGCGGGGCTCTGATGAGGTGGACAATTATTTCCCTAGCTAATCGTGGTACCTCAACAAGGCGGCGATGTTGTTCGCAACACATCACGTCAAGGGGGGCGAAAAGCGGGCGAGGGAAAGCCGCCTGCGACATTAGATTACGCAACATGGCGATAGATCGTCTCTGCCTACCTCTCTGGGACCAAGGCGTGAATATTATGTATTTAACCTTAGCCTGTATTATGAATATCTAATGTTTCTTCGACAATTCTTCGAAAATTTCGTTCGACGGATATTTATACGAAATGCTTACGTAGTAGGCCACAGGCTGTTGAATAATGGATTATTTACATGGGTACGTGTGATAATGAAATTCAAATATTCTTCGTAAATTGGAACGCAGCGCGCCGAGTCGTGTGCGCGGATTGACTGCCGGCAACGGTCTCTATGTACTACTAGATGGAGCGTTCCAAACAATCGCTCTGTTCCACGCAACTGCGACTCCGGAAGCCGCAACCCGTTTACATTCACTTTGAATCTTGTGCAGTTACTACGCAGAACAATTAATTATTTACTGAATATTGAAACTATTTACCCGTAGCGTCAATATTTAGTAATAATTAAATGTTCTGCATAGTAACTGCACAAGTTTCATTGTCAATGTAACCGAGTTGCGGTTGCGGCTCCTTGCGTGGAACAGAGCGATTGTTTGGAACTCTCCATCTAGTAGTACATAGAGATCGTTGACTGGTGGTAAAGATATCAGGAAATAATCTGCCGATACCACCACTACTTTATTGAATTCGTTCATTCGAGTAAAGCCGTGTGGTTCCCGGCTTAGAATAGGGCCACTTCCGTAGGTATCGTCAAGGCGTCTAAGGGAATGCACCAGAGACGAGCAGCATATTCTACTGTGTATATTAAAGTCATTACTGCGATCTCCAATCCGTCTGCCACGCGTGGTGATTATGACAAATCCCCCAGTGGACAGCCCACCAAAAGTGACATTCTATTGGGGAGGCTTATGTTCAGCAGTGGACATACTCGTATTTTATATATAATTTGTGACTACCTATACTTGAAGTGGCTGCAGAAGTGACCATATCAGCCCTTAGACGCCCACAGCTGGACATAGGCCTTCCCCAATGAGGGTCCTCCGCCCTCCGCATCCAGCCGCTTCCGGCCACCTTCTTCAGGTCTTCAGCCCACCTTGCGCGTGCCGGCCCGTGGTCTTCACTCCAGAACCTGTCTGCCCCAACGGCTGTCGGTTCTGCGACAGATATGACCCGCCCACTGCCACTTAATCTTCTAATTCTTTCGTCTATGTCGGTCTCCTTCGTTCTTCGTCGGATTTCTTCCTTACCCCGAGCATAGCCCTTTCCATAGCTCGTAACTTGATATTTGTGTATCATGCCTACCGTCAGTGTCCACGTCTCCGCACCGTAGGTCATGACAGGCAGGACGCACTGATCAAAGACTTTTGTCTTTAAACATTGTGGAATTGGCGACGTGAAGACTTGACGCAGTCTTCCCAATGCTGCCCAGCCCAACTGGGTTCTTCTGTCAGCTTCCCTATCTAGAAGTGACAGAAATACTTCAAATATTGCATTAGATTAACTTTATTTTATTTTATTTATTCACACAATACTTAACAGCACAAAACACTTAGATACAAAACAAACATCACAATAAAATAAGGGCCAATAACTAAGTAAAACAAATCACAAGATAGACAAAATAAAATAGAGGAAAACGAATAAACTATACAAAATTAAAGAAATAACAAAAAAAATTAAGTATATAAAAATAATGAGTGTTTTTGTGTATGTAGGGTGAATATGTGTGTGTGTAGGGGGTGGGGGTGGGGGTATAATGCGTGTCTAAGAATTTATAAATAAAACATAAATATAATAAATATCTCAGACATTCACACCAATTATCCAGTCCCAAACTAGGCAGAGCCTGTGGTATGGTTACTAGATAACGGATAGACATACTTAAATAAATAATTAAACATCCAAGACTTGGGTACAAACATTCATATTCATCATACGAACATTTGCCCCTAGCGGGATTTGAACCCGCAACCTCCGGCGTGGCAGTCAGAGAGATACCCGTTCCGTCACGGAGGTCGTCAATATATCTTTAATTATTCTAGACAGAAATGCTCCTCGTCCCATGAAGAAGATGTCCGTATCTCGAAATGTATCGTAGGTGTGCACGGCGCGGTGCAGTACAGAGTTTTCTGCGTAGTTAGTGTGCAAGTTAGTGTACAGCAATGTAAATAATGATTTTACCTAAATGATAATTCAAGATTTACAGTTTTATTTATTACAAAACCCAGAGCCTGAGCACCATTTAGCCATTGATTTATTCTCCTTAACATAAGGGGCTGTTAAGTTTGAACTGGAATAATTTACGAAGCCGCCTCTCCCGCAACAAAACAAAGTTAAGACCGAACTCGCTTGCTTTAGGTCTTAACTCATCTTTTATTGTTCCCAGTAAACAGCCTCCTACCGCAGAGCTGCACCGGCTAACGCCACGGCTTTGTTTATAACTTTAAAATAGACCATTTCAGACATATTATATCGGTAATGGAAATGTAAGACTGCTTAACTCAGCAAGCTATAGAGAAGGCTATGCAGGGGTTTCTTTTAAGGATATGTTCGTAATGAGGAGATCAGACGAAGAAAGGTCACTGACATAGCTGAAGGATTATCAAGCGTCGGGCCATTGGGGCAGACGGGTTCTGGAGTGTAGACCGCGGATCGGGAAGTGTAGGGTGGAACGCCCTGACGCCAAATGGACCGACGACCTAAAGAAGGTGGCCGAAAGCGGCCGGATGCGGAAGACCGGGTGTGGTGGTGTTCATTGGGGAAGGCCAACGTCCAGCAGTGGACGGCTAAGGGCTGATATGATGATGATTTTACGGTAATGTTATAGTAGAAAGTGTTTACAATGTTACAATTTTTTTTTAAATACATAATGCTATTTTATACATTGCAAAATAAATTAAGTATCATAAATCTAAAAACAACAACATTACGATTGATTTTTCAAATATCTATAGTCTATCGAGTGAATATAAAGAAATGTTCTCTACGTTTCTATTCTATGTAATTTTTAACCGACTTCAAAAAAGAAGGATTGTCAACTTTTATTTCTAAATCTTGAACCTATTTACACTACAATATTAAATACAAGTTGAAGTGTTCTTGTTTGTAGTGTCATCTAAACTTAAATTACTTGTCACAAAAAATATATTTTTATTAATAGTTGCAGATGTGGAGATCCTTCAAACCTGTAGAAAAAATTATAAGGGCTGATTTGTTCATTTCTACTTGAATATTAATTCAACGGTATATATATGTCGGCGAAATAATAAAAGAGGAGCTAATTTGAAGGCACAGTGCGTGTTCGGCGCGCCGTTCGGCTTTGTTCGGCTATCGTCGCGAGCACGCGCTGACGGAACGTCGGGTATAACTGGCGCAGGCGCAGAACCGAGACAGTCTTCGATGAAAAGGCGTGCGGTGCGCAGGCGTTAGGCTGACGGATCGTCTGCGTTTCAAAATCGTTACTTGTTGATGTAGTGTAATTTCATGTAGTGTAATTGAAGTCAGTAAACGTGTTAACTTTGAAACGGTGTTAAACTCAATTTGGGAGCCCACAATTTCTGCGGAGCCAGGAGCCTTCATCATCATCAGGTTATTTTTTGTCTCCACTGCAGGAGCACACCCCTCTCTCATCTGCCGGAGACAGACGGAGGATTTGGCCTACACTCCCCGCGCTGGCCAGACGGGTCGGAGAGGCCTGATTGATGTTTCATAATGTATTCCCTTAGTCGCCTTGTACGGCATCCACGGGAAGAGTTGGAGTGGTCCTATTCTACTCTACCGGAAACCACACGGCAGGAGCCTACGACATAGACATAGACATATTTTATTGATAATCATTTGATTACAAGTCATTTTTTTTAAATATATTAATAATACATGTCATTATTTTTATACAGTTGTAAAGTCAGTTAAAAAGTCCATAATATAATCATAATTTAAAATTAAATTAAGACCATAAAAATAAAAAAAAACACATTTAACAGTATAACTGTATAAAATTTCTTAAACTTACTTTCGATAAATTCATCGAAGCTATAGAAGGTTTGCTCGAGAAGCCACTTCTTCATGATTGGTTGGAAGGAGCTTCCTTTATATGGCCGGGTATCCTGTTGTAGACGGCAGGGCCCATGGCATGTATTAACCCCGACGACTTCGCCAGACAGTGTTACAGTGACATATATTTTATGTTTATTTTCCAGCCCGTTCTGCGGCCTAGACCAGCTAACGATAAAGCGCTAACCAATCTCCGACCACTACAAAAATTCCTACAGGTAATTTTCCTGCGTTGTGTTTAGATTGAATATTCCGTCGTTGTTTGAACTTAGTCTATATTCAGACAACGAACAAACAACCATAGCGTGTTTCAGAATACTTGTGCTGCCATCTATTAAGAAAATGGTGTAGGTTTCACGCGTTATGTTTAGCAGAATCAGGGTTCCTTCAAAGGGGATAGATAGGGGATTCCTTTACTGTCCGAGCTGCGCAGATGTGGAATAAACTTTCGAGGGTCATTCCAGATAGTACGTCGGTGACATCCTTTAAAACTAAACTAGAAGAGCACTATCTGTCTCACTCAGTATAATATTATGTAAGTATGTTTATTATAGTTATTATTATTTATCATATTTATTTTATAAGTAAAGTAGTCAGGTATTTAGTAATTATGTAGTATATTATGCACTTATTTTGCCCCCCCTCGCTCTTACTGCCATGTCTCACACCCTATAAGGTTGGCTGGAAGACTTCTCTTGTAGAGATAAACTCGTCCTTTGTACACATCAATTATTACTTTATTTAGTTTTAAGATGTGCAATAAAGAATATACAAAATCCCTACAGCGTAGCTTTTTATTAGGGTCTGTAAATCGTTCACGGGGCAATGTATATACGCTTCTATAACAAACTATCAGAGAAAATATTACATACGACGGAAACAGTGAAAAACCTATTATGAAATAGACGATTATTTGAATGACAAAGATGCCTGGTACTAATGTTAATTCAGCTTCGCACACTCTTTATATAATTGTATGCAAACTTGATTTTAAAAGATGTGCTGCGTGAAGTTTGTTGCGCCGTTTCTTCTTCAAAGCTCTAACACCTAGGAAGTGGTCGATAAAAAAACTTACGTGATAAATGTACCAAGTATTTAGAACACTTGGTACATACACGTAATTTATCGACGTTTTAGATAAGTTAGAAAGGGGAAGCACTTATAATGTTGACGTATCATTATCATGTCAGCCGTCCACTGTTGGACATAGGCCTTCACCAACGAACGCCACCACACCCGGTCCTCCGCATCCAGCCGCTTCCGGCCACCTTCTTTAGGTCGTCGGTCCACCTGGCAGCTCGTCTGCCCCAACGCGACGGCCGTTGTCGTATAACGCTGTCCTACTCTCAATCGACTATGCTCGTGAGCTCTCAGTACTGCAGCTCTACCTTATGGTGTAGGAGTCCCCTTCCCTTCCCTTCCTTCTCCTCCCCCCTTAAACGTAGTTTAAAACATCGTCTCCTTTTACATTGTTATAGCGTTAACGACAAACTTATTAGTTAAACTGCTGAAGTTGGCTTTAGTTAATTGGGCGGTAACTGCTTACTCTAACTTGCCTTTTCTAACTTAGAGAAAGTTCTCACGTTAGGTCGTGCTAGGATGGCGACTAGGACCTCCGACTGGCGATTTTGAGGACTAAGTTCAGCCCCGCAATGATATTTTTATACATATAAATTACTAGCAAACGCATAAACGAATTATACTTGTCCTTTCGGTTACTCTAAGGTTGACTGGAAGAGATCCCTAAGTGGGATAAGTCCGCCTTTGTACACAGTTTAATTCCTATTTTATTATTGTAGTTGTTGTTATTTTTGGTACAATAAAGCGTTTACATACATGCATGCATGCATACATGCATACATACATACATACATACATACATACATACATACATACATACATACTTACATACATACATACATACATACATACATACATACATACATACATACATACATACATACATACATACATACATACATACATACATACATACATACATACATACATACATACATACATACATACATACATACATACATACATACATACATACATACATACATACATACATACATACATACATACATACATACATACATACATACATACATACATACATACATACATACATACATACATACATACATACATACATACATACATACATACATACATACATACATACATACATACATACATACATACATACATACATACATACATACATACATACATACATACATACATACATACATACATACATACATACATACATACATACTAGCTGACCCGTGCCCACTTCGTTGGGCGGTAAACATTTTCCGACTACCACGAAAAAGTTTTTTCATTTTTCGAGTTACGAGTAATATTAGCCTATGACACTCGCAAATAACGTGGTTTTCTATTGGTAAGAGAATTTTGGAATACAAGCAAATACATATAGCATCATCAGCCGAAATACGTCCACTGCTGGACATAGGCCTCCCCAATATACTGACACTTTTAGTGGGCTGTCCATTGGGAGCTTGACGACACCCAAGGGAAGAATAGGGGTGGCCTTATTATAGTAATTATGATAGTTTCGTATAATTGTAGGAATAATCAATGTAATTTATAATTGACATTCTTATTTAATTTAATTATAATAATTTTATTGGTGAATTGATGAAATTTATAACTTATTGATGAAATTGGTGGGCCCTCTGACGTCTAATTAAATTTGTGATAATTTAATACCAAGTGTATTTTGAATTTTTTATTTTAATATTATATACTGACATAGACAGTATGTTATATTTTGTACATTATTTTATTTTATGACGATCCCTTTTACCATACTAGAATGACATGTAAACTTGAATTTTTAAGATGTAAAAGTAAAAGAAATAAATATAATCTAATCTAATATATTCTAATCTTTTCTATTTCCATTTATTTTTTACCCAATTTATTTGTTATGTTTTTAAATACCAATTTTTTTTTACATTATTACATCTATCCACATACGAACACTTGTCCAATCCGAAAATGGGATTCCTCCTGTGCTATGGAAATTTAACAAGGATTGGACCATTCACAAATATAACATCCAGACCCGAACCAACTTGTTCAAAGTTGTCTGTCCCCACTGGGAATCGAACCCACGACCTTTGGCTTGAGACCAATGACCAAGCTACTAGGTCACTGAGGCTGTCATTTTGTATTCTGTATTGTACGTAACAATTAACCAAGTCAATTATTCATAGCACTGCTAACGCCCTGACTTTCCCCGTTTCTCACAAGTCGCTAACTGTGCTCCCAGCACAGGATGCCCACCGCACCGTAAAACGTATCTAAATGTAAATATTTATGTTAAAAATTCGGTTCAATTTTAACTAAAATGTCGGCGTTTCTATCACTAGACTGTACCTGCTTCGTTTAAGTTAGAGGAGGTAGCGATTTAAAATTTAATGTTTTAGCGGTAAGTAAACAATATGCGAGTTCCGTTTTTTTAGGAACAGATAGATAGATATATAGATAAACTCTTTGCACACCGATTAAAAGACTTTTTTTCCTTTTTTTTCTTACATTTTATGCTAATTTTACAGTCTGTCTAGTAGTTTTCGAGGTATAAGTATGCCTAAATGACAGACAGATGGACAGAATAGCTTGGCTATATTATCCGTCGTGAAGGAACTCATAATTTGTACTCAAGTTCACAATTCGAGTGTCAACTTTATTTTTTTTCCAGATTTTGTACGTATGGAAAAATATTACTAAAACATTGTGCGGTTTTTTCTAAATGGTCTGTTTGTTTTGTTTTAAAAAAAATGTAATTGTACTCAATAAATATAATTTGCAACTCAATCAATAATATAATTATTACATCATAATTAGGGTTAATTTAGAATTATTACATCATATGCCGTCTGGTTTCCGGTAGAGTAGAATAGGACCACTCCAACTCTTCCCGTGGATGTCGTACAAGGCGACTAAGGGAATACATTATAAAACGTCAATCAGGCCTCCCCAACCCGTCTGGCCAGCGCGGGGAGTGTAGGCCAAATCCTCCGTCTGTCTCCGGCAGATGAGAGAGGGTTGTGCTCCTGCAGTGGAGACAAAAATAACCTGATGATCATTACATCATATTTTTTTTATCATGCAATACAATTTGAATTGGAAATTAATTTTTAAATAGTTTGTTAATTTTTTATTATAATTGAAATACTAGAATTTAAGAATATTATAATGTTTTGTAACTACAGAAGGCTTGATAAATAAAAAAATAAAAAAATTACATCATATATTCCAAGGCTATAAAAAGGTCCACAAATGAGTTAGTATATAGTTATGTAAAACTATGTAAATGAAATAAACAGAACAATCCTAAGTGTAATTTTTTCTTTATTTAACTAAATTATAACATATAACCTATATGACTTACCAATGTTATGAAATGTAGAAATTGACCATTCTAAGTATATATTTCATTCCAGATTAATAGTCCTATGAAAACCAACGCTATTTACGTCTCGGTAACATATACATGAAAGGGTCACCAGCAGCAAAAATAGGTTTGTATTACCAAGTAAACTTTGCGGTCCACTTAGGAACACCATCTATTGTTTTCATAGGACTATTAATCTGGAATGAAATATACATTATTATGTATCTACGGAATTTTTTGTAAAATAAACTAAAATATATATATTTTAAAGGCCTGATGCCTCTCTTAAAAATTTAGAAACCGGCTTGTGCTTGTTAATTAAATTTTCTAAGTGTGTCGGTGTTAAATGAACCAGGTGCAGATTTGACCCTATCTCTTATTACCTTGACCACACGCCACAAGATGGACTCGAGGGGTATCGTTGGAATAAAAAAAAACTAACCGATCCAATTTCATTACTGGACTAGTTTATGGTCAGTAATTCAGAATGTCCTGCCCGTATATACAGGCGGATGCTTTTTCTAACACCATCATCATAATGGCCCTTAGACGTCCATTGCTGGACATAGGTATTCCCCAATGAACCATCCCACTCGGTTTCCTAACAGAAAAGTTTAATTAAATAATTAAAATAACAAAAAGTTTGAGGCAAACGGACAGAGCATCATGGAAGAGATTGCAAACAAATTTATTTCTATTTGTTATTGTTGATTTTGGTATAATAAAGTGTTTACATCTTATTTGTCTGAGGTTTACGTGAGCTTGCACGAACCCTTGCAACTTCTGAATTGCTGCAAGCAAGAAGAGCATAAATCGTGTCTAAATCTTGCCTCCAGGAGACCAAATAAATGATTTTGCATGATGTTCTATAAAACGCTTCAATATGAAGGCTTTTAAGTAATTTTTTTTACCGTCTTAGGTTGGCTGGAAGAGATCTCTTTTAGAGATATGCTCGCCTTTGTACACAAAATAGTTTTAAAATTTGTATAATAAAGAGTATAACTTATAGTTCTCACTGTCAATAACGGATTGTGTGTATTTGTACTTATTATACTATATTATTATATTATATATAGGCCGTGTGGTTTCCGGTAGAGTAAAATAGGAGCACTCCAACTCTTCCCGTGGATGTCGTACAAGGCGACTGAGGGAATACATTATAAAACATCAATCAGGCCTCCCCAACCCGTCTGGCCAGCGCGGGGAGTGTAGGCCAAATCCTCCGTCTGTCTCCGGCAGATGAGAGAGGGTTGTGCTCCTGCAGTGGAGACAAAAATAACCTGATGATGATGATGATGATACTATATTATATGATCGGGAAGTAAATGTATTAAGTCTATACATGCAACGATTGATACATAGTAATAATTTTATTTTATTTCTCTCGGCTCAGCAATTGCATTACTTGTAGCTTGAAAGTCAATTAACTGCAGCTAAATAATTAAAATTAAATGCCAAGTTGAAGTGCCAAGTAGCCTATCCAGAAGCACAAATGATCCAGAAGGCCGGAGTGTAGCTAGGTATTCCTGCCCCCTAAGAAGATAAGCTACTGCGGTCTCTAAGCAGCTTGGTCAACTTAATAGATTTCTTTATTTCACATTACAAATTTTAATACATAAATTAACTTACGTAAAAGGTCAGAGTTAATGTGATCGTCTAAAAATAATAAAAAAAATAGTATACAAAATGTCAAAAGTAAAAATATGTATACAAATGTCAATTCTACACAACTCGTGTATGAGATTTATAACAATGTCATAACTTAATATACATAATAATAACAATGTATATAAAAATAAAAATAATCAATTTTCATAAACTATGTCGCAGTTTAAATTCAAAATTGTATGTCCATAAATTCTTTGACAGAGTATAATTCTTTATCCAATAAAAGGTTTTTCGTTCTGTAGGTCACCAGGGAGATGTTGGTAGTATGTGGGCCCTATGACGCGCGGGTTGGTCTCTGCGGGGGCGCACCATCACCCTGTACAAACTGGATACACTTTACTAAACAGTTATAAAACTTTATAGCGCAGTTACAGGACGCCGTATCAATTGCATGTATTAAGATGTAGACATTGTACACCTGTGTGGACGAAGTGTGTATGGACCTCTACATTCCTGCTTTAAGTGTGACTTCAGTTGCGTGAATTCTTTAGCTCCTAGACTTAGTAACGTTAAACGTTTTATTAAATGCAGAAAACCATAAAACAGAGCGGGAGCGGGAGCGGGAGCGGGACCGGAGCGGGAGCGGAAGCGGGAGTGGGAATGGGAGCGGATTCTGTAGTTCACGCGAGCGGAGCCGCGGGCACAGCTAGTATTTAATAATGTTTAATGTTAAGTTGTCCACGCGGACGAAGTCGCGGGCAATAGCTAGTTTCGAATAAGTCGGAGTTATATCTGAAAAGTTAACTTGGCTTCTTTCGCTAATATGACTTCTACACCTTTGTAACGGGAACAATCCACAATATTTGTCCAATATTTGTGACCAAGTATACCAATCTCGTATATCCTGACTCTTTGCAATCCAAAGCGATCCCTAACCATTAGAGCTCGTTGAGCGTTATAAAACCGAGTTAGTTTTATTTTATCCAATCAGCTTTAACGGTACTCCAGTTTTATTGGGAATACACTAAGTTGTTATAAAAGGAATGAGGCGTTAAGTTAGGATTAAGTTCTTACATCTTTACGTATACAAAAATGAATCCGTACTGTATATTACTGTACTGTAATCATCATCATCATCATCAGGTTATTTTTGTCTCCACAACAGGAGTATAACCCTCTCTCATCTGCCGGAGACAGAGGATTTGGCCTTCACTCCCCGCGCTGGCCAGACGGGTTGGGGAGGCCTGACTGATGTTTTATAATGTATCCCTCAGTCGCCTTGTACGACATCCACGGGAAGAGTTGGAGTGGTCCTATTTTACTCTACCGGAAACCAGACGGCAAATAATATAATACTGTAATTATATAATTAAATAGCCGTGTAGTTCCTGGCTAAGAATGGGGCCACCTCCAATATTTATACTGATAAAGATAGGTGTCAAACAGTAATTTTTGTATATAAAATTTTCATACTGCTTTTATGTCGTATATATTAATCTTTTAGCAGATATATAGTTAACCATCTTAATTATAGTGGAAATCGTCAAGGCGACAAGGGATTGCACCAGGGTCGGCCACAGCGTTCTCCTGTGCATATTAAGCTCACTGCGATCACCAATCCGCCTGCCAAGCGTGGTGATTATGGCAAATCCCCCAATGGACAGCCAATAGTGGCATTCTATTGGGGAGGCCTATGTCCAGCAGTGGACATGTGTAGGCTGATGATGATTAGGCACAAAACAGATTTACAAAAAAATAACAATGTTTTGATTCAAGATGATTCCTCCGTCTGTCTCCGGCAGATGAGAGAGGGTTGTGCTCCTGCAGTGGAGACAAAAATAACCTGATGATGATTCAAGATGAAAGCTCATAACCATATGCCAAGTTTGAATAACTTTTCCATCTGTTGCTCACCATGGTACTAATCTAATATGTCGGCGAAATGATAAAAGAGGAGCTGATTTGGAGGCACAGTGCGTGTTCGTCGCGCCGTTCGGTTTGGTTCGGCTATCATCGGGAACACGCGCTGACAGAACGTCGGGCAGGACTGGCGAAGGCGCATAATCGAGAGAGTCTTGGATCGGACGCGAGCAGTACGCAGGCACAACGCCGAAGGATCGTCTGCCTTTTAAAATCTGTATTGATAATGTAGTGTAATTTCATATAGTGTCATTGAAGCCAGTAAACGTGTTAACTTTGAAACGGTGGTAAATTCAATTTGGTAGCCCGCCCCGACTAGAATAGGTACTAGGTTTTTGTTCACCGATGAGTCTGACTCGCAAGAGTAAGCTTAATGCAATGTTCTCCCATAAGGAAAAAATGAATTCATGGCCCGACAGATCGGACAAGCCATTTGACTACGTGGCTTAGGCGAAACTACGACATGAGTCGAGAGATACGACATCAGAAGTGAGATACGAACGACAAATAAATAAAGACGTAAACTTCGCGTGTCCGTACACTGAAGGTATTTCGATCATTTTTGTCTGTTTATCTGTTTGTCTGTTAGTTTGTGCAAGAATCACGTACGAACTACCAAACCGATTTTGATGTACTTTTACAAATTTATAGGGCTTAACTCCTAGTATTATTTAATCTTTATTTCATCGCAATCGGCTTACTTAGTCAAAAGTTATGGGAATATTTAGTTTTCAAATACATTAGTAGGTATGCAATATGACAAAGAAGTATGATTATAACCAGGTTGTCTGGAAGAAATCGCTTGAAGAAATAAGACCGCCTAAATTGTAATATTTGTTACTTTTAAAACTTGTAGCTGTATTTGTTTATACAATAAAGTGTATTGTATTGTATAATTTTCGGTGCAATTCAGATTGCGATGAGTTAGGACTACATTTGGAGCTGTGGTGGGCGTGGGGGTAGAAGTGGTAGTGGGCGTGGGCGTGGGCGTGGGCGTCGGGGCCAGAATAGTAGTTGGACTGAGAGTGAGTAGTCCATGCGAGCGGAGCCGCGTGCACAGCTAGTTAGCAATAAACGTGTTCAGCAGACCCTCGGCAAACGTGCCAAAAAAATTTAGACAACCACATACCGTCTATATTCTAGTCGTCGTCTTAGTGCTAGAAACAGGCTCAGTCTTAGTAACAATTCAAATTAAATTACGGATCCCTGTAATCGATAAAATGTCACCGCAGTAGATTGGAAAACTCCGTGATTCCCTTTTATTTTTTTAATAAAAATTAAATTAAATTCGGTCCATTTGAGTTTAGTAACGAAATGAGTTTTTTTGTCAGCCATCAAACAAGTTCGGAATGTGGGGGACAGTTTGAATTAATTTAATACTGAACCGCACCGCGCCACATCTGTTTCAGACCGGGGTCCAAAGCGGAGACATCGTATTTACCGGTAAGCGAATTATAGCCTGATGACCTTAAAATGGACCCGTAAGTGGCAATATAAGTGGCACTGCCCAGCCTGTGTCCACACTGTGGACATCGAAAGGCCGATGATGTATGGTAATCTCTGTTTGTTCTTATTCTGTTTGTGGGCCTGATCCACAAGTTTCAAGTCGCTCAGCAAGCTATGGAGAGGGCTATGCCTTGAAGAATATGATTCGTAATGAGGAGATCCGACGAACAACGAAGGTCGCCGACATAGCCGCAAGGATTTGAAAGCTGAAGTGGCAATAGGCCATATCTGTCGCAGCATGTTGGGGCAGACGAGTTCTGGAGTCGAGACCGCGGGTCGGCACGCGCAGGGTGGGACGCCCCGCCGCCAGGTGGACCGACGGCCTGAGGAAGATGGCTGGAAGCGGCTGGATACCGAGGGCGGAGGACCGAATGTGGGAGCGTTCATTGGGGAAAGCCTATATCCAACAGTGGACTTCTAAGGGCTCATATGATGATGATGAAAAAAGTACTTGACCCCACTCCACCTTCCCCTGAAAACGTCCTAGGCCGCGCAGCACTGAAAATGAAATGCCGCGAAGTGCTAGTATCGGAACTACTCCACGGAGGAAATGAACTGTTTTTAGACGAAAGGAACTGTATTTTAGAGAACAGGAGGCCAATTCTACTATTTTCAACATTTATCGTTCGTTTGAACATCAGTTACGTTTAAGTTTTAGTCAAACTCCGTTTCAAACGCAAATTTGTATTCTTCTCATTTTTTTTTACTTCAGTCTATAACCAAACGTAAACGAAACGCAGACGGAACGCACACGCTACTCAGCTGTTAGGATGTTTGCGTTTAAGGTAAATGCATTGTTATTATTGACTAGCTGTGCCCGCGGCTCCGCTCGCGTGGACTACAGGATCCGCTCCCATTCCCACTTCCGCTCCCTATCCCACTTCCACTCAGACTATAAATCCAGGTCCGGGTCCAGGTCCAGGTCCAGGTCCAGGTCCAGGTCCAGGTCCAGGTCCAGGTCCAGGTCCAGGTCCAGGTCCAGGTCCAGGTCCAGGTCCAGGTCCAGGTCCAGGTCCAGGTCCAGGTCCAGGTCCAGGTCCAGGTCCAGGTCCAGGTCCAGGTCCAGGTCCAGGTCCAGGTCCAGGTCCAGGTCCAGGTCCAGGTCCAGGTCCAGGTCCAGGTCCAGGTCCAGGTCCAGGTCCAGGTCCAGGTCCAGGTCCAGGTCCAGGTCCAGGTCCAGGTCCAGGTCCAGGTCCAGGTCCAGGTCCAGGTCCAGGTCCAGGTCCAGGTCCAGGTCCAGGTCCAGGTCCAGGTCCAGGTCCAGGTCCAGGTCCAGGTCCAGGTCCAGGTCCAGGTCCAGGTCCAGGTCCAGGTCCAGGTCCAGGTCCAGGTCCAGGTCCAGGTCCAGGTCCAGGTCCAGGTCCAGGTCCAGGTCTAGGTCCTGGTCCAGGTCCAGGTCCAGGTTCAGGTTCAGGTTCAGGTTCAGGTCCAGGTCCAGGTCCAGGTCCGTGTCCGGGTCCGGGTCCGGGTCCAGGTCTAGCTAAAGTTCCGGCTCCAGATCCAGCTCCAGATACAGCTCTAGATCTAGATCCAGCTCCAGCTCCAGATTTTTCATCGTAATCAACTAACTCAGTCAAAAGTTATGCGAATTTATAGTTTTCAAAATCTCACATTACATTGGTACGATACCCGCTCCCGCTACCGCTCACGAATTCAATCGAGCATTTACACCCTACACTCAGTTTTCGGAAACTATAAATTCGCATAACTTTTGAATGACTGCACCGATTGCAATGAAATAAAGCCTATATGTTACACCAAATTAAGCCCCATGTTTCTGTGAAAAGTCCATCAAAGTCCGATCAGTAGTTTTTAAGTGATGCGTGCACAAACTCACAGACAAACAGACAAACAGACAAACAGACAAACAGATAAACAGACAAACAGACAAAAATTTCAAAAATGATCGAAATGTGTTCTGTTGCTTATCCTTAGACCCCCCAATTTTTTTTTTTGCAAATATCTTCAATGTACAGACACGCGATGTTTACGATTTTATTTATAAGATTATAAATGTGTTTTACATGTTTTTCTTTTTGATTGATTGTATATCCGAAAAATGGTTATTTATTGTGAAATTAACCTTTTCCTGCATAATTTAAGCGTAACGTCTGAACTGCGTGTCTGAAAAAGTACCTTTTTACCAACTTTTTAACATAAGTACGCTATTTTGACAGCAGCTGAGTTTCGTTTTTACCCGAAACAACTGTCAAAATGTAGAAACGTTCGTAGCTGACGTTTGTTTAAACGTTAGCTACGGCTGAAGCACGAAGGTTGTGCAAGTCAATAGTGTTAAAACCTGCATTTCAGATGCAGTTCAGTTGCGTTTTGTGCGAAAATGTATTAGTAGAATTGGCCCCCAGAGAATAATCTATGGTTTAGTTTGAGATGTAAATAAACGTCTACCCACCCCGATTGCCGCCATGTTGTTCGCAGCAGACCACGTCAAGGGGTATCAAGGAGCGAAAAGCAGGCGAAAGAAAGTCGCTTTGTGACATTGCTATATTTTAAACATAACTATATTTTAATGTACTATAATTATCTAATAGAATATTCTAGTATTCACAACAATGTTACTATTTGTTTTTACAAGTAATTCAGGTAGATATAACAAAAATCTGTTTATGTGCACTAGAATCACAATAACCATACAATCTGGTAATATTGTAAAATATTTTAAAATATTTTGGGTAGCGCAAAGTGGCGATACATCGTCTCCGCCTACTCCGCTGGGACCAAGGCCAGTTAGCATTATGGAAGTAATTAGGAGTAGGTAAGTTGGATTATTTAGTTATAGTTTTTTTTGTCTACGATTTGATTACCAAGAGGACAGACCACATTGTACAATTTGTGCAAGTTGGTCGCCATATCAAAGACTTTATATATGCAAAATTCATGCATAGATTGGTTGTGTAGTCTAATTGTCAAAGCGGAACAAACATACTCACTTTCAGTTTCATAATATTATTATATTATAATACTAACTGCTGCCCCAAATAATTTTTTTGGCTTACTCCAAAAAGTTTTTATTTTCCGCAACTTTTCCTATGGTAAAATAGTCTATGTTCATCTTAAATAATGCTCAATTCATGCTGATATCGGTTTAGGTTTTCGTCACGTGGTCAATATTCTCTAGGGAAATCTCGCACTTTTTCGAGCTACATTCAAATGTGGCGCGCAGTTTTTAGCGCTTTTTAAACTCGCAGGTGGCAACTAGGAAGTCAGCTGATTGAAAACTGACAGTTTTTTCTTCTTGATGATTTTTTTTTCACTTGTAATTATAGGAATGCACGCACTCTTGGCGTCACGCGGCAAGCGCCGTATTAATAAAGACAAATATGAGCACTTTGAACTTTATGTTTGCAAAAATTCATTTAAAACCATACTTATCCATTATTACTTGACAGTTTGAGGGGGAGGGGTCTTGGCATATACAAAGGGTGGTCACCGAGAGGGGGGTAAAAATGTAAAAAAACGGGTCACGTATTTTGGGTACGTTCATCATCATCATCAGGTTATTTTTGTCTCCACTGCAGGAGCACAACCCTCTCTCATCTGCCGGAGACAGACGGAGGATTTGGCCTACACTCCCCGCGCTGGCCAGACGGGTTGGGGAGGCCTGATTGATGTTTTATAATGTATTCCCTTAGTCGCCTTGTACGACATCCACGGGAAGAGTTGGAGTAGTCCTATTCTACTCTACTAGAAACCACACGGCACGTGGGTACGTTCCTTTTACCAAATCCCCCACTGGACAGCCCACCAAAAGTGGCGTTCGCGCTTATGTTCAGCAGTGGACGTATTTCGACTGATGAAGATACTAAAATACTTATTGACTGACATCATTAATCAACATCGTTAGCTCGTGTTGATCTAATCGAATTATAAAGTTCGGGTTCGGCGTAATATTAATCTAGGAGTACAATTTTGTTGTCTTGGACAAGATCATTAATTTTGTTAACTGAAATATATATTGTGAGGATATCAAATCGATATACTTATAGCGATGGAGTGTGGGGCATCATCATCATCATCATCATAAGGTTATTTTTGCCTCCACTGCAGGAGCACAACCCTCTCTCATCTGCCGGAGCCAGACTCCCCGCGCTGGCCAGACGGGTTGGGGAGGCCTGATTGATGTTTTATAATGTACTCCCTTAGTCGCCTTGTACGACATCCACGGGAAGAATTGGAGTGGTCCTATTCTACTCTACCGGAAACCACACGGCAAGTGTGCGGCATAAAGATAAATAATTATTTTCGTTTTTGTTTGTTTGGCAACGAAACATCCGCAAGTTGTGGCAGAAAACAAGATGCCCGCGCCTTAAAACTCGCCTTAATTATGCTGAGAAAGAACTCAAAAGTCTCTTAGCTTTTGAACGAAACTCTAATGTTCAGCATTATCTGCAGCATCTTGACTCAACTGCCGCCTCAAACTATTCCCTGTGGAAAGCAACAAAAAAGCTGAAGCGCCCAACAGAAATGGTCCATCCCCTGCGAAAAATAAATGGTAACTGGGCTAGAAGCGATAGGGAGAAAGCCACTACCTTTGCTGAACACCTAGCGAAAGTTTTCAAGCCGCATCCATATGAAGGTACCCAAGATCATGCAAACGAAGTTCAGATTATCCTACTTACTCCCTGTTCAGAGCCCCAGAACTACGCCGAAATAAAGAAAGTTACAAAATGCGAAATCAAAGCAGCGATAAACAATATCAACTGTAAAAAGGCTCCGGGCTACGATATGATCTCAGGTCGTGTCTTAAAAGAGATTCCAGAAGAGGGCATCTCATACCTTATACAGTTGTATAATGCAATGCTCAGGTTAGCCTATGTTCCCCCACAATGGAAAGTGGCTCAAGTGAAAATGATCTTAAAACCCGGGAAGACTCCACAAGATCCTAAATCGTACAGGCCAATCAGCTTACTCCCAATAGCTTCCAAATTGTTTGAGACCCTGCTCTTGGCTAGATTAATGCCGATAATCAAAGAAAAACGCTTGATCCCTGATCACCAATTTGGTTTTAGGCACAAGCATGGAACTATTGACCAAGTGCATAGGCTGGTTGACCAAATCCACCAATCATTCGAAAGAAAAGAATACTGCTCTGCTGCCTTTTTGGATATTTCTCAGGCTTTTGACCGTGTATGGCATGATGGCCTCTTATGCAAACTGAAGCAAAACCTGCCTGCAAAATTTTACTATCTCTTACAATCGTACCTAAACGAACGCCACTTTCTTGTCAAATGTGGCGAGGATGTTACATGCCTATATCCAATTCACGCGGGAGTCCCACAAGGAAGTGTATTAGGCCCTATTTTGTACCTTCTTCACACTGCTGACCTTCCTACCAATGACAAATCTACCACAGGTACATTTGCCGATGACACAGCAATACTGGCCAGTCATTATGATCCCACTACAGCATCGACTATATTAAATAATAGCCTGAAGGATATCTCTATATGGCTGAAAAACTGGAGAATTAAAGCTAATGAAACCAAGTCAGTCCAAGTAACATTCACAATGAGACGTGAAACCTGTCCCCCTGTCACTCTTAATGGTCAACATATTCCACAAGATAACCACGTTAAGTACTTGGGCTTATACCTTGATAGACGACTCACATGGTGCAAACATATATTCACCAAGAGGAAACAGCTTGGCCTCCAGCTTCGCAACATGTACTGGATGCTTAATAAAAAGTCACAACTGACACTCCATAACAAAGTTCTTCTTTATAAGGCCATCCTAAAACCCATCTGGACATACGGAATACAACTATGGGGCACTGCTTCCCACTCTAATATCGAGATCATCCAGAGGTTCCAGTCTAAAATCCTGAGGACAATCACTGGTGCCCCTTGGTACATCACAAATGAGATACTTCATAATGACCTCAACATTATCACTGTAAAGGATGAAATTGTCCAAAGTACTGACAGATACAAGAAGAGACTAATGGATCACCCCAATGCCCTAGCACTTAATCTAATGGCTGAAAAGAAGGAACCTCGCCGGCTAAAAAAAAAGATACCACAAGACAACGCTACTAGAGATTTAACGTAGAACTCTAGTTAGCTAGTGGGATGCGTCAATGGACGTATGCCGAGCAAGACTCAACTTAATACCAAACATTTTACTGAATGTCCTCAAAGAGTGACAGATCGTAAAAAAACCGGAGCTAAAAAAAAAAAAAAAGTTTGTTTGGCATATTCATGATATGTTTTTCCCCAATATACCTATATGACATATATCTATACTTCATCATCATCATGTCAGCCCCTAGAAGTCCACTGCTGGACATAGGCCTTCCCCAATGAACGCCACCACATCCGGTCCTCCGCCCTCGGCATCCAGCCGCTACCGGACAGCTTCTTTAGGTCGACCCCACGTATATCTATCTATACTTAATTAGTGAAGTATATCTTTACTTATTTAGTTATTAATTGTGACTTAAAGTAAATATTATATTACATAAGTACATAATGCTCAAGCCTGGGTCCCAGAGGGGTAGGCAGAGACGATGTATCGCCAATTTGCGCGATCCTGACAAACGTCGCAAAGCGACTTTTATATTATATTATATTATATTATATTATATTATATTATATTATATTATATTATATTATATTATATTATATTATATTATATTATATTATATTATATTATATTATATTATATTATATTATATTATATTATATTATATTAGCTGTTGCCGCGACTTCGTTCGCGTGGACAACTTAACATTACACATTATTATGTATTCCTAAAGAAATCTATTAATCTGGTTATGGATTATGGACATACATACATACATACATACATACATACATACAGGAATTTATTAATTATATTTTTGGACTCTACTGGTCTTAAGTAATTTCCGGGAAGTGAAATTTTTTTTAACTTCAATGTACAGATTCGCTATTCTTTTTTTTCTACTGTTTTATTATGTGTATATTATATACAATCCACCACGTCCTCCTAGGACGGTTAGGCCTTTACACTCTTCTTACATGCTTCCTTACAAAGTGTTTCCAGCCTGACGAATGATAAAAATTCGTACCATAATATAAAATTGAGTAAAGCCTCTACCAACAAAGCTTCCAAAAACTCGCTGCACAATATCATTAAACTACAAACAAGAGCGCAAACAGCAAAAAATCAAACAATAAGCCGAGCTCTGTAAACACAACGCGGAAAATATGAAGAGAAGTTTTCCGAAAATTTTATTTGGGATTTCCTTCGGTCGGCTCCCCGCTGTGCTGGGCCATTCGTATGAAAATACCATTTTCTGTGACCCCTACCATCGTTTACGAACTGCGCTCAAAGGGAAGACAAGCAAGGGGCAAGCCTGGGGCAAGCATCCGTCGAACTTGACATTTGACCTCCTCGTTGGTCTAGTGGCTTGGTCATTGGGCTCGAGGGCCAGAGGTCGTGAATTCGTTTCCCACTGCAACCTCTTAGTCGGCTTAACGACACCCACGGGAGGTTTAGGGGTGGTCTTGCCTACAAATATCCTGTGGTTTTTTCTTGACCTGCCTTCCCCCAAATTTATTTTTGCTATGTGTCCAAAATGAGGCCCGAATCGACGTAGACCAAAAAAAATCCTCAAATATAATAATAAAAAAAATTAAGCTCGACAGTGCGTGGGTTCGATTCCCAGTGGGGACAGGCAACTTTGTTCAAGTTGGTCCCGGTCTGGATGTTATATTTGTAAATTGTCCAATCCTTGTTTAATTCCCATAGCACACGAGAAAATCCTAGTTTGGGATTAGACAAGTGTATGTATATGTAATATTTATTATAATTTTATGACGACCTCCGTGGCGGACTGCCACGCCGGAGGTTGCGGGTTCGAATCCCGCTAGGGGCAAAATGTTCGTATGATGAATATGAATGTTTGTACCCAAGTCTTGGATGTTTATATATTTATTTAAGTATATGTATCCGTTATTTAGTAACCATACCACAGGCTCTGCCTAGTTTGGGACTGGATAATTGGTGTGAATGGCTGAGATATTTTTTTTAAATTTAATTATTAGAACTAAGAAGCCATTTTGAATTCTCTCACGGGTTATTTGACATATAGCCTGTTCGTACACGTACGTGTTTGCGCGTAAATTACTATAGGGCTGCTGCACCTAGCGCGTGAGTATAGTCGACCGAGAAAGGGACAACGCTATACATGAACACCATAAGTGCTTCTCTTTCTAACTTATAGCGTCGGTGCATTCGCTCAGCCCACCAGTTAGTTGTTAATGAATAGTCACTCCGCGGCACAATCAATCGTCTATGCAGCTCGCCCACATTTCGCGCGCTGTACGGAGTAAAAACAACGCTAAGTCAAGCGCCTCAGACACATTTTTGCATGTATTGTCTGATAGGAATGACTAGGTGATTAAAAGCGTAGGTATTTTCATTTCATTAGGGAGTCATGTATCTGTTAAGTAATAAAAAATAAATAAATAAAGTGGACTGTATATCCATAGGTCGCTGGTTCATATCCGGCTCGAAGGACCAGAATATGTATCCACACATGTTTGATGTTGGATCTCGCGGTTGCGAGGTCCGTGACAGATATCCTGGGAAATACTTATGTCGCTTCTTTACGTAGGAATATTTAGTATCATCTGCTATAGTAGAGAAGAATTAGAGCAAAAGGTAGGGGTAACACTAGAAAATTATTCACACAATAATTTTATGAATGTGAAAACTGTTCTCTGTGAAAATTCGTTATACTCAGTTTTTAATTTCATGTTTACCACACACCCTTTATAGTTTTTATGTACAGCGTGTAACACAATTCAACTGGGATAGAACATGTGACAAATCCATAGAGTTTCAGTTATAGAGTGGTAAATAAATGTTTTTCTTTCTTTCTAAAAAAGATTCCATACATATTCCATAAAGAAGTGGACACTTACTCGTACCTCTCCCTGGCAGAGCATGCCTGGCACTACGAAGTACTGAGCTGGTATAAAGTTACTACGCCAGCGTACTATCGATCGACGCCGAGAGATCGACACTTTAAATTAGAAATAGAAGCATCTTGTCCCTCTCACGATCGATTGTGCTCGCGTGCTGGGTGGAGTAGCCCTACAATAATGTACGCAAACACACAAACGTGTACGGACGAGCTGGTACGCACGTAATAGTAGTAGGAAATTCATTATGTTTGCTAGTATTGAATATCGATGGTAGAATAGAATAGAATGGAATAGAATGTAATAGAATAGAACAGAACAGAACAGAACAGAACAGAACAGAATAGAATAGAATAGAGTAGAATAGAATAGAATAGAATAGGATAGGATAGGATAGGATAGGATAGGATAGGATAGGATAGGATAGGATAGGATAGGATAGGATAGGATAGGATAGGATAGGATAGGATAGGATAGGATAGGATAGGATAGGATAGGATAGGATAGGATAGGATAGGATAGGATAGGATAGGATAGGATAGGATAGGATAGGATAGGATAGGATAGGATAGGATAGGATAGGATAGGATAGGATAGGATAGGATAGGATAGGATAGGATAGGATAGGATAGGATAGGATAGGATAGGATAGGATAGGATAGGATAGGATAGGATAGGATAGGATAGGATAGGATAGGATAGGATAGGATAGGATAGGATAGGATAGGATAGGATAGGATAGGATAGGATAGGATAGGATAGGATAGGATAGGATAGGATAGGATAGGATAGGATAGGATAGGATAGGATAGGATAGGATAGGATAGGATAGGATAGGATAGGATAGGATAGGATAGGATAGGATAGGATAGGATAGGATAGGATAGGATAGGATAGGATAGGATAGGATAGGATAGGATAGGATAGGATAGGATAGGATAGGATAGGATAGGATAGGATAGGATAGGATAGGATAGGATAGGATAGGATAGGATAGGATAGGATAGGATAGGATAGGATAGGATAGGATAGGATAGGATAGGATAGGATAGGATAGGATAGGATAGGATAGGATAGGATAGGATAGGATAGGATAGGATAGGATAGGATAGGATAGGATAGGATAGGATAGGATAGGATAGGATAGGATAGGATAGGATAGGATAGGATAGGATAGGATAGGATAGGATAGGATAGGATAGGATAGGATAGGATAGGATAGGATAGGATAGGATAGGATAGGATAGGATAGGATAGGATAGGATAGGATAGGATAGGATAGGATAGGATAGGATAGGATAGGATAGGATAGGATAGGATAGGATAGGATAGGATAGGATAGGATAGGATAGGATAGGATAGGATAGGATAGGATAGGATAGGATAGGATAGGATAGGATAGGATAGGATAGGATAGGATAGGATAGGATAGGATAGGATAGGATAGGATAGGATAGGATAGGATAGGATAGGATAGGATAGGATAGGATAGGATAGGATAGGATAGGATAGGATAGGATAGGATAGGATAGGATAGGATAGGATAGGATAGGATAGGATAGGATAGGATAGGATAGGATAGGATAGGATAGGATAGGATAGGATAGGATAGGATAGGATAGGATAGGATAGGATAGGATAGGATAGGATAGGATAGGATAGGATAGGATAGGATAGGATAGGATAGGATAGGATAGGATAGGATAGGATAGGATAGGATAGGATAGGATAGGATAGGATAGGATAGGATAGGATAGGATAGGATAGGATAGGATAGGATAGGATAGGATAGGATAGGATAGGATAGGATAGGATAGGATAGGATAGGATAGGATAGGATAGGATAGGATAGGATAGGATAGGATAGGATAGGATAGGATAGGATAGGATAGGATAGGATAGGATAGGATAGGATAGGATAGGATAGGATAGGATAGGATAGGATAGGATAGGATAGGATAGGATAGGATAGGATAGGATAGGATAGGATAGGATAGGATAGGATAGGATAGGATAGGATAGGATAGGATAGGATAGGATAGGATAGGATAGGATAGGATAGGATAGGATAGGATAGGATAGGATAGGATAGGATAGGATAGGATAGGATAGGATAGGATAGGATAGGATAGGATAGGATAGGATAGGATAGGATAGGATAGGATAGGATAGGATAGGATAGGATAGGATAGGATAGGATAGGATAGGATAGGATAGGATAGGATAGGATAGGATAGGATAGGATAGGATAGGATAGGATAGGATAGGATAGGATAGGATAGGATAGGATAGGATAGGATAGGATAGGATAGGATAGGATAGGATAGGATAGGATAGGATAGGATAGGATAGGATAGGATAGGATAGGATAGGATAGGATAGGATAGGATAGGATAGGATAGGATAGGATAGGATAGGATAGGATAGGATAGGATAGGATAGGATAGGATAGGATAGGATAGGATAGGATAGGATAGGATAGGATAGGATAGGATAGGATAGGATAGGATAGGATAGGATAGGATAGGATAGGATAGGATAGGATAGGATAGGATAGGATAGGATAGGATAGGATAGGATAGGATAGGATAGGATAGGATAGGATAGGATAGGATAGGATAGGATAGGATAGGATAGGATAGGATAGGATAGGATAGGATAGGATAGGATAGGATAGGATAGGATAGGATAGGATAGGATAGGATAGGATAGGATAGGATAGGATAGGATAGGATAGGATAGGATAGGATAGGATAGGATAGGATAGGATAGGATAGGATAGGATAGGATAGGATAGGATAGGATAGGATAGGATAGGATAGGATAGGATAGGATAGGATAGGATAGGATAGGATAGGATAGGATAGGATAGGATAGGATAGGATAGGATAGGATAGGATAGGATAGGATAGGATAGGATAGGATAGGATAGGATAGGATAGGATAGGATAGGATAGGATAGGATAGGATAGGATAGGATAGGATAGGATAGGATAGGATAGGATAGGATAGGATAGGATAGGATAGGATAGGATAGGATAGGATAGGATAGGATAGAATCGAATCGAAAAAAGATTTCAACACGTAACTGACAAAACCGAACTGTCTACCTAAAGGTTGTTTGGATAAAATTGCTTTTAGCGATAAGATCACCTAGGTGTACAAATCTAAGGTACTTTATTATTGTATCTGTGGATTTTTCATAGTGCAATAAAGACTAATTGAATTGAATTGAATTGAATTGCAGTGTATTTATTCAATCAACACGTCAATTAGCTTCAGGAGCACTGTACTTCGGTCCGGTGAAAAAAAAGATTCTTACTAGAGATGGGGTCAACGTACTTTTATGCAGATATTTTGCCCGCGACTTCGTCCGCGTACGTTTCGATATTTACATATCTTCACTGCTTTTAACGATTAATTTGATTTCCCGTAGGAATAAGATATTTTTTTCGGGATAAAAACTATCCTGTGTCCTATTCCAGAACCTAAGCTATATGTGTGCCAAGTTTCATCCCGATCCGTCCAGTGGTTGAAGCGTGATTGAGTAACAAACATCCAAACATCCAAAATAAATACGTTTTGTAAATAAAAAAAATATAGGTAGCAAATTAATTATATTATATATTTAATCTATTTTTCGGGTCTTCAAGAGAAGTAAAATTATAATGAAAGTAAACACATATATTTTAATTTATTTCATTTCGTATCCAGGTCTTGAAACTACGGCCTCCTGAATTATATCTTAAAGTTGTTTTCGTTTCATTACAACCTTGGACCTATTAACCAAGGTCCAAGATTACAGCGTAAAGTGAATTCATCATCAGGTTATTGTCTCCACTGCAGGAGCACAACCCTCTCTCGTCTGCCGGAGACAGACGGAGGATTTGGCTTACACTCCCCGCGCTGGCCAGACGGGTTGGGGAGGCCTGGTTGATGTTTTATAATGTATTCCCTCAGTCGCCTTGTACGACATCCACGGGAAGAGTTGGAGTGGTCCTATTCTACTATACCGGAAACCAGACGGTAAAGTGAATAGGGCCTGAGTATCATATGCTCAGTTTCTTTACAGGTTATTCTTCTGATGAAGAATTAGAATAGGACCACTCCCAGTCTTCGCGTGGGTATCGTCAAGGCGACTAAGGGATTGCATCAGAGACAAACACCAGCGTTCATGTATATATATTGAGATCATTACTGCGATAACCAACCTGCTTGCCAAGCGTGGTGATTACGACCAAATCCCTAAGTGGA
This sequence comes from Esperia sulphurella, assembly GCA_947086405.1. Taxonomy (NCBI): domain Eukaryota; kingdom Metazoa; phylum Arthropoda; class Insecta; order Lepidoptera; family Oecophoridae; genus Esperia; species Esperia sulphurella. The sequence goes on from OX352280.1 coordinate 1,407,411, forward strand.
CAGCCCACCAAAAGTTTCGGCTATTGATGAAGCGAAAGTGGCAGTGGGCAAGGCACATCTGTAGTAGAACTAGTGTCTGGAGCAAAGCCTGCGCACGCGCAGAGGGACGCCCCCGCACCACTAATAACCAGATGAAAGATGCATTGCATAAATTACGTTATTAATGTCATTATTCCAGGATATACAGCTTGGAAAGGTTAGGTCATCTCATTTGATTAGCTCTATAGTTAAAAGATTTGCTGATATATATAAGTACATAAATGAAACTACCTAACTCCGATCCATGGCTATCATTGAAACAAGTTTCCTCAAAATCGGTCCAGTAATTGCAGTAAGATTGAGTAAAAAATACCCATGTCCGCAGTTATATCAAAGACTAACTGTGCCCGCGGCTCCGTTCGCGTGGACTACAAAATTATTTCCCGCTCACGCTCAAACTGCCGGTGCCAATCGCAGTATTGAGACGAACAAAACAAAACATTTAAATCGGTGGAGCTATTTCCGAGTTCTTGAGAGACTAACGGACGGCCATTAATTGTTATATAGAGATAAAATATATTACTAGGTCTATATCTAGTAATACATATATTGTTTTTGATTATATAATTTAATTTTGTCTAAGATTTTTGTACCCGATTGTACCAGTTGTCCGAGGTACAGTGAGTGACAGCCGCTGACAGACGAACTCGTTTCATCGTGTTATATTAGTTAGGCTGCTCGTTAAATCGGTCGAAAGGTTAATAGGTGGAGCGGGTTCGAGTCCCGGGTCAAGTATTTTTAGGTTACGGGCCTTTACAACTCTCACTTTGGGAGAAAGTGTATTTTTGTAACTACCGACAGATAGCGTGAGGTGGGACCGGCGACCTGAAAAAGGTGGCCGGAAGCGGCTGCGTGCGGAAAGCGTACGACCGGGTGCGTTGTAATTCCTTATCATTGCAGTGCGTCAGGGATGCTGGCAGAAGCTGGAATAGATAGCTTCTCTGCTGTCATTAGAAAGCGTATCGCTTCCCTGATCCAGAGGGTGAGGGGCAGCTCCGACAGCCTCCTGCAGCCTGTGGCGGCGAGACTGGACGTGAACAGTGCTATTATGCAGCACTGGACTCGCGTCCACCTCGCCAAAGAAACAAAACTTCATTTTTAGTGTAAAAAAGTTAATCAAGTTACTAACATAGTTTTAAGGTATCATTGTTACTAAGAATTGCCGTGTGGTTTCCGGTAGAGTAGAATAGGAGTACTCCAACCCTTCCCGTGAATGTCGTACAAGGCGACTGAGGGAATACATTATAAAACATCAATCAGGCCTCCCCAACCCGTCTGGCCAGCGCGGGGAGTGTAGGCTAAATCCTCCGTCTGTCTCCGGCAGATGAGAGAGGGTTGTGCTCCTGCAGTGGAGACAAAAATAACCTGATGATGATGATGAAAAAATATGTGTTTGTTATTTTTCAATGCACTATGACATATATCAAATCGAACCAAACCTGAGGGACACACTTATTCAGATACATTCCCTTGTATTATTATTCGAGTTGGGCTATTTCGAGGTTTCAGTCTAGACCTTGTATCACTGCGACCATTTCTGGTCTATTGTGATCACCACCATACTATAGTTCCGTGTTAAGCCTTGCAGCAGTTAGAAACTGCACAATGCTTTTAGCACTGAGTTGTTTTACTTCGTCAGGGTGAAGCAGGTAGTTACCTAGGTGTGTATTTCTTTTGCGCATCAGTGGGCCACACTCGCATAGGAGGTGCATGGGGTTTCCTCTGCTTCCTCACAGAGCCTACACGCTCCTGTGGTTCGGAACTTCAGGTTGAACATATGTTGTTCAGACCACAATGTCCTCTGAGGGTTATCGACTATGCGTAATCAATGCAAAATTCCCTTGCATTAGGTATTTGATATATAATTCGTGTAAAATCTATCCGTTTTTAATAAGAAATGTTTAAAAATGTGAAGCGGGCTTACCCAAAAGATGCCTGTTTACTCTTCCATTAAAAAGATCCAAGTTGTACTTGTCCGGAAATACCCAAGCTGGCAGGGAGGTCCATTCCTTAGCATTCCTACTAAGGATGAAATCCCCGATCACGCCAGGTAGTCCATGGTAGCCCACGGTGATGGAAGGGTCAAAGGTGAATTAAATAGTTCAATTCCTTGGCACACGAGTACTAAAAACAATGATGTGTAGTGTCAAAAAGTGTTGTGGTATAATTAAGTATATCCTATTTGATTTGACTACGGTATACAATAATCTCTTAACCCAGCTTGTTTACTATTTGTACATCCTGTATATCTGATCCCATGCTCTGTCCGGGAACACTCTGTTTATTAAGAAGCAAGCGAAGTAATTAATTATGATATTAAGTCACAAATACTTTCATCTGTCCCAAAGACATTCCTTCATTAATGTTAAATTAAAGTAAGTATTTTTGGAGATAAATTAAACAAATTCATCAGACTGAATCAACTTTGATAGAAATATCCAACGATCTCTATGTACTACTAGATGAAGCGTTCCAAACAATCGTTTTGTTCCACGCTCTGGGAGCCGCTACTCGGTTATATTACATTAGGATTATAATTTTTTTTAATTATGACTAAATATTGACACTACGGGTAAATAGCGTCAATATTTAGTACTTAAATAATTAAATGTTCTGCGTAGTAACTGCACTAGTTTCAAAATGAATGTGAACGAGTTCCGGCTCCTGGAGCCGCAGTTGCGTGGAACAGAACGATTGTTTGGAACGCTCCATCTAGTAGTACATAGAGATCGTTGGAAATATCAAATATTTACTTAGTCTGTTTTGCTAATCTTACTTAAGGAGGATTTTATACAAAGTCATTATGCAGTAGGTAAATTAATACTTTTTCTAGAGACTGCTTAATCAAGAACTCTACCAATAGAAAAGGTGTTAGGGTCTGTTCAGACGAACGACACCACAAACATACACAACCAAAAAAATGTGTGTGCGTGATTTAATGGTTCTGCGTAACATCGATTTTCTTTGATTTGACTTTTGGGTTAGTAGTTTTTTGTTTGTTTGTTTTAAGACATTGGCAATAATGCCATCGGTCTAATCACGATATCTTTTTATTTTCTGTTTACTATTAGTATCAGAGTGCCTCAGACCAACGCTGGTACTGATATAGTCACAGACTTCCCTTACTAACGTTGATAGTAAGCTTTAGTAAGGTTTGAGGTTAGGAAGCTCACTGCTTTAAGAAGATCAGCTTAGTCACGTTTATTTATGTTTCCTTCACAGTGTAGACACGCACAGACATTTCTTGCATAATATACTGTCACTATTAAACACCAAAGCCATTACATGAATACATTATTTTGGAAAAAACAAATACACAACAAACTGTTCTCCAAAAAACGCTGGAACAACCTTGGGTTAGTAGTTTCTGAGATATGACCGTTTTAATGTTGACAGCTGTCATCCAAAATGAAAATCTCATCGAGGCCTAGTCCACGGGAATGCTAAAATTATGCCAATGATTTTAACTTGTAGTTATTCTCAAGGTTTACACATACCTTTCTAAAGTTAAGAAATTAGTTACTAAATGGGATGAAGTAGTCACATCTTGTAACTGGCTTCGAACTGGGAAATTATATATAACTAGCTGTTTTCCGCGACTTCGTCTGCGTGGACAACTTAACATCACAAATTATTATGTACTAGCTGGTGCCCGCGACTTCGTCTGCGCAGGATTAGTATTTCGAGTAGCTTATATTAGGGTTCACTATTTTGGCTATAATGGCTTACACATAAGATATAGATATATACTGTGGCGGCATAGAATACTTAATAATACTACGTGGCGGGCTTTTTTGTAGGACAATTTAAGATAAACATTTCCATCATACATTACATATGTGTAACTCTAGCGGTTTTGGCAGCGCACGCCAGAATAGCTCGCAGATGGTAGATTTTTTCCTACTTACTTCATATTTTGGACAATTCACACAATATCCTTATAAATTGTAGCCTATGTGTTAACCTGATGTATAAGCTATATTATTGTAAAGTTTCATTAAAATCCATTCAGTAGTTTTTACGTGAAAGAGTAACAAACATCCATACATACTTACAAACTTTCGCGTTTATAATATTAGTAGGAAGGATATTACAGAAATATGGTTACGAAATGGGACGAAATGGATTTTTGTATTAACGTTGATGAGAAATTGAACAAGGTTTTTTAAGGAGTGCGCCTTCTGTACGGCGATCGACCACACACAACCACAGCCACAGAATAAGTAATAACTATATTACTTATTCTGTGGCTGTGGTTGTGTGTGGTCGATCGCCGACACGTTGCGATAGTCGTTGTGGTCAGTTCCGTGAGAATAATACTATTTGTTTTCATACAATTCGACGCGCCACGCACAACGCGCCCGATCACATTATTGTGGTCATCTTTTGGTTGTGATGTTGTTCATCTGAATACACCTGTAGGAATCTAGTGTAGGGATAGGGCACAGAATAATTAGTACAGAAGGACAATCAGGGTTTTGGTTCCACTTTCGCTCTTCTATTTTTTACCACTCAGTGAGCTAGATGTCGCTACTTAATTTTTACACAATGTAAAATATGTATAAAAGTAATTTACAACATAATAAATGTATTTTATATGTTCACTAATTTACCAGGTAAAATGAAAGTACTGATTATTGTTTTTTTTTTTATTATGTTGAATTACGGAATTGCATCGCTACTTTTTTTTCAAGAAATTAATTGTAAAAGTCAGCTCTTCCTTTAATTCCCCTTATGTAAAGTAAAATAAAATCAAATGTTAGATTTCTTAAATTCTTTCCTACCTTTCCTTTCTTGACGACCGGATAGCTCTCGGACTGCCACGCCGGAGGTTGCGGGTTCGAATCCCGCTAGGGGCAAATATTCGTATGATGAATATGAATGTTTGTACCCAAGTCTTGTATGTTTATATATTTATTTAAGTATGTCTATCAGTTATCTAGTAACCATAGCACAGGCTCTGCCTTGTTTGGGACTGGATAATTGGTGTGAATGTCTCACATATTTATATTTATTTCCAGTTGAAGTACTTTTTTTTAATCTGATGGATTGTCCTAATCATATCCTGATAACATTAACTATATTCCCTAAAAATACTCCTAAGCAGGGTTCGCAAAAATCCGAATGGGGGCATAAGGACCTATTTCGATCATTTTTGAAATTTTTGTATGTTATCTGTTTGTTTGTGCAGGCATCACTTAAAAGTCACGAAACCGATAGTGATAGACTTTTCACAGAAACATAGTTCTTAATTCGTTGTAACATATAGGCTTTATTTCATTGCAATCGGTGCAGTCAATCAAAAGTTATGTTAATTTATACATTTAGAAAACTTGCATATACTGCATTAGTATACAACAAAGAAGTTTAGGGTGTAGATGCTCGACGAAATTCGTATTGCAATGAGTGAGAACATACAGAACTACATTTGGAGCTGCAGTGGGCGTGGGATTGGGAGTGGTGGTGGGGGTAGGGATGGATGAGAGAGTGGGGGTGGGTGAGAGAGCGGAAGCGGAAGAGGGACAGGGAAGGGGTGGCAGGAGGGTAGGGGGAAGGGAATTAACACTAAGTAATTTTCAACTTTATTTAATTCTGTAGTCCACGCGAGCAGAGCCGCGGGCACAGCTAGTACGTTATTTTTTCTCATTCAAAAAGGGGGCATGAAATAACAACATGCATTGAATTACAAACCGTAGCTCTACCTAAACACCTCCTTTCACCTCTTGCCCTCTTATTTTGAGAGCAGAAAATTGCAAGAAGTGTTTATACTACATATTTCAATTTAATGTAACGTTGAATTTTTCATTTGGTTTATATGCATTTCATTTATTTCAAGCCAAGTTATGCGTGAAATGTAAACATAATATTTAAATTAACTTCTTGTCACTTTTGGCTTTTATGCTTCATCATGTCAGCCCTTAGACGTCCACTGCTGGACATAGGCCTTCCCCTATGAACGCCACCACACCAGATCCTCTGCCCTCCGCATCCAGCCGCTTCGGGCACAGCTCGGGTAAAAGCCATTTCTTTTTGTGAAATTTTGACTATAAATTTGATGGACTAACGAAAACTTCTATGTCATATGCTTTTATTTAAATTAGTGTAACTTAAATTTAAATCTTAATTTTCTTACGCCAACGTTTATTTTTATAACAAACGAATATTTAGTTCTTTCTGTCATTTAAGCAGTATTTTTTGGTGGAAGCAGATATCTTTTTATTTACTGTCTAATATCAGTATCAGAGTACCTCAGACCAACGCCGACTTCCCTTACTGACGTTGATAGTAAGCTTTAGTAAGGTTTGAGGTTAGGAAGCTCACTGCGCTTAGTCACGTTTATTTACGTTTCCTTCACAGTGTACCCACGTACCCACGCACGGACATTTGTTGCATAATACACACACACACACCCGCACAGATAAATACACTTACTCACACACGAACATATACAACACAATTTTATAGTAAATAAATAATAAAAATATGCAGATGTGACTGTAACTGCCATAGAAGAGCGGGGCCGCCTGGCACAAGTATTTTGCAAAATACTCAATAGGTGGCCTCCAACCACTGTATCATAGCTTAAGAACAAATTGTGGACGAAAATAAATATTTGATTTGATATACTATCACTATTAAACACCAAAGTCCGTATACGTATTTTGGAAAAGTACCAACTCATACATTATTTTGGAAAAAAAAAAATACACAACAAACTGTTCTCCAAAAAAAAGGTTGGAACGATCTCCCTGTTCTATTTATTTTAGGTACACCATGTAGATGTAAAGCTTAAATACTGCTTGTAGGAACTCTCTTTAGTTAAAAAATGAATAATCTACTTGTGATGGACGCTATAGACTATAAAACAAGAGACAATAAATAGATGTGTTCAGTATGGCGGCAAAGAATCGTGAACGTTTTACTAAACTGTGTGCTGATGAAGAAACTTAAGAGTGCTGTCAGGAAGTGGCGGAAGATGCGCCTCTTCCGGAAAAAGTATGGTAAGTTGTCCTTTTGCCTCTGCTACTTTCCCCATTTATTCAGGTTCGTTTTTAAAGTGGGCACCTATACCGGGAAACGTTTCTTCATAATCTATCTTATAAATAAAATAGTAAATATCGCGTGTCTGTACATTGAAGATATATGCAAAAAAAAATTGAGAGGTCTAAGGATAAGTACTAAGATACTGTTTATCTGTTTGTCTGTGAGTTTGTGCACGCATCACTTAAAAACTACTGTACAGATTTTGATGGACTTTTCACAGAAACATGGGGCTTAACTTAACTTAACATTTACTCTTTATTTCATCGCAATCGGCTAACTCAATCAAAAGTTATAGACATTTTTAGTTTTCAAATACATTAGTAGGTAAGGTTAGTATGCAATATATTGCAAATAATAGTATTTCCGTACTATTCAGATTGCGATGAGTTTGGATTACATTCGGAGCTGCGAGTGGGAATGGGAGTGGGCGTGGGCGTGGGAAAATGGGAGTAGGAGTGGGAATGGGAGCGATTCTGTAGTTCACGCGAGCGGAGCCGCGGGCACAGCTAGTTTATAATAAATATCAAAATATCCGATATTTGATATTTATCCGATATACATATGAAAAAATCTGTTTTAAAAGTATCTCTTTGCGCTTTGTACAGAATTCCAAATATCTCTCAAACAAATCTCCCAACAATCTCCTTAAAAGAAAAACCCTCGATATTTCCCTTATCGGCGACAGCAGAAAGCATGTAAGGCCAGTTTTAAACATAATAACGCATTGCGACGTACGTCATTTTGTAGTGAAGCCACGGAACCATGCGCAAAAGGCATTCGGGTGTACGCAGCGCTGCCGGCAAGCCGTGTTGTCCGGACTCAGCTCGGCGTTAGAACTCGCGAGTGCTCGGAATTACGAGAAAATGAGATTCGGATTTTTTGGATTTTGAATCTTGCACCTCTTTGACGGTACGGTGTGTTTTAAATTGAAAATAAATATTAGGATGCTTTGATACAGTGTGCGGTGTTAGTCATTATAGTTTTTTTTCTAAAACTAAATTTTTTTTTTGTGTACTCAACTAGAAGTGGAAGTCATCTCTTTAGTGAAATGTAACAGAATAATTAGTGATAAATAAATATTGTGAGAAAAAATAGTAATTCAGACAAGATCTGTTGAATTTTTGTGTTTTTTGTGATAGTGAGTGTGTTTTGGCGGAGTTTTTGGGGATATTGCAGCAAAAAGGTAAGTCTCTACAAATTCGTATCTGGAAATAAATATCAATTTTAGAATTATTTTGGAGATAAATTTAAATTGATATCCGAATGTCGTGTTCTTTTACATTTAATAAATACTAACGGTTGGCCGCGACTTCGTTCGCGTGGACATATTTAACATCACAAATTATTATGTATTTTCCGTAGGAATAGGATGTTTTTTGGTATAAAAACTATCATATGTCCTATTAGAGGACCTAACCTATATATGTTCCAAATTTCATCCCGATCCGTCCACTGGTTGAAGCGTTATTGAGTAACAAACATCCAAATATCCAAACTTTCGCATTTATAATATTAGTAAAATAAAATATATACATATAAATACACTTGTCCAATCCCAAACTAGGATTTCTCCTGTGCGATGAGAATTAAACAAGGATAGGACAATTAACAAATATAACATCCAGACCGGGACCAACTTGTACAAATGTACTAAGTCGTCTTTCCCCAGTGGGAATCGAACCTACGACCTCTGGCGTTCGAGTCCAATGAGCAAGCCACTAGGCCAACGAGGAGGTCAGTTTCTGTTTCCTATATTTATTGTATTTAGTGTAATATATAAAATCACCCTTTAGCAAAATCAAATTTATAAAATAAAGTACTGTCAGAGAAAAAACAATTCGCTAGCAGGAAGAAGTCAGTTGCTTTAATTTGATTGAAAATGAACTTTCCGACGGGAAACTCGATTACAATATCTAGTTACATTTGATTATTGATACTAGGATTTAGTTTATTTACTTACCTGCTCACACTTAAATCAATTAAATTGAATTCATAGAAGACGTTATCCCGTGAACTTACCTCCATCCATCCACGGGACCTACTCCATAATCATTTAGGATCAAAATCAAAATATTTATTTTCAAAATTGGAATACATTATTCTCTTTTTGACGTCAAATTCTGCCTAAAACTACTCCACTTCCACCTGTATAATATCTGTTTAGCTATAAAGCTATTTTAGACTCTCTAAAAGGTCATGTGACAGTTTGATAAGCGATTGGCATCTAGCTACGATAGTTAAACATCCAACCTTATCAGATTATCAGATCATATTAGGAGAATGCTTTCGGAGTAAGCCCCATGTGAAAAGTACAGTAAATGGGGCAACCGAACTTTCCGCTTGAATCTCATGACAAAAAAAATCAATTTTTTTTTTGTCGTACTCTTCACACTAAAATCAATTAAATTGAATTCATATCAGTAAACCCGTTATTCCATTAACCTACATCCTTCCAGGTGAAGTAAAAAGGGCAATAGATCTGGACACACTGGGTCACACTAAAAAATAATTTATTTAGTCCACATTCGTCAGATTTCACATTCGTCAGCAATACCAAAATCTTATTTTTTCCACATTGGTCAGGGGTGACGAATGTGTACAAAAATATTTTTTTCCACTTTCGTCAGATTTCATTTTCGTCATTATTTTCTTTGATAAATTTTGTGTATGGCGAATGTGGAACTAAAATATAAAAAATTTCAACCAAAAAAAATCTGCTCTTAAAATGTATATATCTTAAAGTCTTAGAGTAGAAATATAGGTTAGGTATGCCTAGAATAGCAAAACCGGAATATTTTATGGCATAAAATTTTGGCAATGATTTTTTTTGCTCAAATTATTCAAATTGAATCACCATTTTATTATGTTAGAACGCCAATCTATCACAATCGGAATTCTTTTCGAATTCTTGTCAAAATCGTCCTAATTTTCCATAACATGGTCTCGTTTAGTTTATTATGTTTTTTCTAGCCTTTGAACTCAAAGTCGTTAGGAATATTAAGTGCCTTATTATTTTTTGGATCACAGTGAACCTGTATTTTATAATTATTTATCTGGGGCATGATCTATCCTATTCTATCCTATCCTATCCTAGTAATTTTTAAAATGCGAATGTATGGATGTTTGTTACTCATTCACGCTTCAACCACTGAACGGATCAGGATGAAACTTAGCACACTTATAGGTTAGGTCCTCTAATAGGACATAGGATAGTTTTTATCCCGAAAAACATCTCATTCCTACGGGAAATACATAATAATTTGTGATGTATAGTTGTCCACGTGGACGTAGTCGCGGGCAACAGCTAGTTAATTATATAATTATATTTTACTTTATCCGTCTCAGTAGGAATTACTAAAATAAAATAAAAACAATCAAATTCTCCTGTCTTTGATAATTGCATATTATTATTGCTTTCACAATTTATCAGAATGCCAAGATTTATTCAAATCGGTTCAGTAATTACAGCTTTATTGAGTAACAAATATATAAAAGTCCATTCTTTACGTATATGTATGTATTCTTTATTCCACATTTAAAAAAATATATACAGTAATAAATGTTGTGTACAAAGCGAGCTTTTCTCTAAAAGAGACCTCTTCCAGCGACAAGGCAGTAAGTGCGAGGAGGAAAACAGTCATATCAGAACTACTTTACTTATATATAAAATAAATATAATAAATAATAATAACTATAATAAACATATATAATATTATACGGAGTGAGACAGATAGTGCTCTTCTAGTTCAGTTTTAAAGGATGCCTTTTGCTTAGAACTTTTTATATTTAGGAATCAAGGATTAGAATTCGTAATTCGGTAAATATTCGAGGGTTTCAAACGCCATTAACATCACCTTCGAAGGTACAAGAGACGTCACCAATTCATCGTTTTTATTACACAACTAGCTGTTGCTCGTGACTTCGTCCGCATGGACAACTTAACATCACAAATTATTATGTATTTCCCGTAGGAATGAGACGTTTTTCGGGATAAAAACTATCCTGTGTATTCCAGGACCTAACCTATATGTGTGCCAAGTTTCATTCCGATCCGTCCAGTGGTTGAAGCGCGATTGAGTAACAAACATCCAAACTTTCGCATTTATAATATTAGTGGGATAAGCTTCTGGTCCTAGAAGAGATTCTGCATTTTTGATGTTTTAAATTAAATATATTCTATTTCATCAACTTTTACGGATTACGGTAATGAAACGATATAATATTCTCCCAATTATGGATTTTATTATTAGGTATTCTATAAACTATTTCTTCTTCTCTGTCTTTCCCTCACTGCTGAGGATCGCGACCGTTTAAAATGCGCATCCACGCAAAGCGGTCATTGGCCAGCTGCACCGCTTCATATAAGGATTCGCCAGCCACCCTCCTCACCGGGTCTGACCACCTCGTCGGAGCTCATCCTCTGGCACACCTGCCCTCCACTTGTCCCAGGATGATGAGCTTCTCCATGTGAGACCGCACAATGTGACCGAAGAAGCTTGGTCTTTTCATTGCAGATTTGAGAAGTTTGATTCAGTCATTTGTTCTCATGGCTGGAAAACTAATTCCAACTCATTTCAAAACTTACGCGAATAGTTTTACGCGAAGAGGCATTGAGTAGTCCAAACAGACGGATAGATAAAAGGGTTACATTTCGACGGAACTCTATAAAACAGGGAGGGTTCTCTTTATTTTTCGTTTCCTCGAACGGGAGCGCACACATTACTGTATCAGTTCAAATGATCATATAACTAGAAGCTACACACCGTGAGACCTGATCTGACAGATCCGGTCAGACGGATTTGTACTGAGGTGTTAAGGTCTGATCGACGTCGTTTGCTCCTTCAAAAGTTTGAACTTTTAGAATTTTCCGAGGTGAAATCTTATGGTATTCCAGTGATAAAGCGGGCCTTCACGAAGTCACACGTCTTATCTTAGATGGCACGTCACGAGAACTCTTTTGACGTGTATTTTTTTACTTACAAAGTTTCTCCACCTGAACTCGCCAAAATGAATGAAATTGGTGTGTAGAGCTGGTTATTCTGAACACATATGTTATATCTGCCGAATGTCTGTTAGGTATCGGATAAATCACCTTTGGAACTTCCGAACTAGAATTTTCTGAAATAGGCGAAACTTTATCGGATTGTGCAGCAGGTTATTCTGAACTTCTGAACACAACTATTTTCATATACTTTTTTCTATACTTCTATTAAGTATGTATGGAGAGGGTATAAATAACGAACACATCCGATGCGTAAGAGCAGGTTTATTCGACTGCACGTCGGTAACGAGGAGCGTGGGTCGCAGCCACGCGCGGCTATCAATCTATACCTATACAACAACTTCCAACTATATTTTCTTATTTGTCAGATGGTTTTGGTCTAAAGATAGACTGTTTAATGGTCTGCAGTCTCTTCATACCTAACGATGTCAGACCACAGCCCATAATCCCGAATTCACCGGACATGTTTGTGAGATCAGATCGCATGGTGTGTAGCGCCTGTAACTGGGAGCCGCATACGAATCGCAAACATCCCTTGGGATGAGAACGTTGCAAACCAGCTATGTGCATAATTTTGCTGTTTTCTATATACCCGGGCTATATTGATTCAATGTAGGGATGAATCTAGGACGGAGAGAAAATAACGGATCAACCCACCAATCATAAGCAATCATCTAATTTTTTCTGTTTTATTTTGAGACTTTGACATAACATGTAATGTTTTTTTTAAATCTAACATTTAAAGTTAATTAGAAATAACGAAAACATAGTATTTAATCCAAATAGTAGCAAAACTGCTGGCAATGACTTGATGAGAAGAACCGAAGATCGGGTTCAGTGGCGCACCTTGGGAATGGCCTATGTCCAACAGTGGACTCTTGCAGGCTGATGACAATGATGAATCCACATAAGTTTAAAAGGCACACCTTAAGACTGAGATATATATATTTTATTCCGAATCAATAGTCATATGAAAACAAACGCATTTGCGTCTCAAAAACCAAATAAATAATAGATGATGTTCCTAAGTGAACCGCAAAGTTTACATGGTAATACAAACCTGTATTTGCTGCTGGTGACCCTTGTATGTACATGTTACCGAGATGCAAATAGCGTTGATTTTCGTATGACTATTGGTTTGAAATGAACTTATGTACTTACATCTGTTTAGCCTTTTCTATTTCTTAACGCTTTATAGTACCAAAATTAACAATAAAAATCTACTTCTGCACTAATATTATAAAGAGGAAAGATTTGTATGTTTGTAACGAATAAACTCAAAAACTACTGGACCGATACCAAAAATTCTTTCACCATTAGAATGCTACATTATCCCTGAGTAACATAGGCTATTTTTATTACTATAAAAAATTAGGGATCCCTACTAAAACTTCAAAAATGTAACCCAAGGTGTAAAAAATTTAGCCATAAAATGTCTTTCATCGCATGCGCTGCGGAAACTATTGATGATAGATTTTTTTTCTACAATATTAAAGAACATATCAATGTCTACTTGGAGCGGGAGTGGGATTGGGAGTGGGAAGGGGAGCGGATTCTGTAGTACACGCGAGCGAAGCCGCGGGCACAGCTAGTAGCAAATAAAAATATAATTATATACAGAGGATTATCCCAATAAGGAATCTCTTCCAGTTAACCTTAAAGTCGCTGAAATGTCTAGCATAATGCGTTGATACTAAATATATCATTCTGTAATATACTTACCGTGAACTTTTTACAAGCTCGACTCTCCCACACATCCTTTTATATATTTCAGCAAGGCTTCGTAATAAAGTTGGCTTCAGTCCAACGCTTGCCGTCTCTTTCTAGCCGATTCCTTGGCGCGTGATAATTAACACCTTGGAGCAGCACGGATTGATCAGGCGATCGTGAACACGCGATCTGAGCTTTAGTAAATCTTTATTTACTTCCGTACTTTGTACTCCGGTAAGTATTTCGGATGATATCCGACGAACTACAATAACATTTTACACTCTCAAACGGGTCTCCTGATATATTCTGATATGGGCAGTCGCGTCTAATTACGATACATAGACCTAGAGATAAGAGAGTAACTAAATACAAAATGCCGTGTGGTTTCCGGTAGAATAGAATAGGACCACTCCAACTCTACCCGTGGATGTCGTACAAGGCGATTAAGGGAATACATTATAAAACATCAATCAGGCCTCCCCAACCCGTCTGGCCAGCGCGGGGAGTGTAGGCCAAATCCTCCGTGGAGACAAAAAAAACCTGATGATGAAATACAAAATGACTTAGTTCATGGTTACAGCGCAGAGAAGTGGACACGGGCTTTGGGCCTGATCCATAAGTTTCAAGTTCCTCAGCGAGTTATGGAGAGGGCAATGCTCGGGGTTTCTTTGAAGGATATGATTCGTAATGAAGCAATCCGACGAAGAACGAAGGTGACCGACATAGTCGAAAGGATTAGCAAGCTGAAGTGGCAGTGGGCGGACCACATCTGTCGCAGAACCGACGCCCGTTCAGGCAGACGAGTTCTGGGGTGTAGACCACGGATTGTCACACGCAGGGTGGGCGGGGCGCCAGATGGACCGACGACCTAAAGAAGGTGGCCGGAAGCGGCTGGATGCGGAGGGCGGAGGACCGGGAGTGGTGGCGTTCATTGGGGAAGGCCTTGAAATTGAACCTTAGATCGAATCGTTAGCAAAAAAATCATCCAACTATGATTAGGTAGGTATTTCCGTCAGCAGAACTGGAGTATCCTTTTAAATATCACCTTATCAATATTTCGTATCGTCTTGTAGATTTTATTGTATATGTGAAGTTATTCTACGGAATAAACTGTTAAAAAACAATGCAGCATTTTAAATTTAATCATGTTATTACCTATTAGATTTTGCAAAATATGCGAATTTATATATTTACATTCAACGTAGCGTAAATATTTTCAGTTTTATAAAATGCAACGTACATTAATCTATTTGTCTTAAATTGTCCAACCCAAATGCATCGCTTTTGACCCCTAAAAGGAATTTTTCCCCAAAAAAACTACTAGAAACAGAATTGTAAGCCGTCAAAAGCCACGCTAACATCTCGCGTGTGCGCAATCATCGGATCTAGCAGCGTGGGTGTGCAAAAACATGTTAATTAACAGTGGAGGGAAAAGAAAAGGATTATGTAAAACGGAATCGCCCGTTTAACAAACACGAAACTTTAGAAACTGGCCAGATTAATGGAGAGTAGGTTGATCATCTGCAATTCGATTGTAGAAACAATCACGGACGTTATCGTTAAATACCAAAGTAATAATCGGATTAAACGCTTATTTCGCCATCGGATTGGAAAGTTATCTGTAGTAATTAAATGTCACAGAATATGATTGTGGAATCTGGAATAATAACAACAGGCAAGGGATAAGGCCGCCGTTGTACACTAAATTCATCTATGTAAGATTTGTTTTTATTAAAAATGTATATGTTTTGGTGCACAATAAAGAATATTTGAATTTGAATTTGAACCAACAGAAATAAACTGCTTTGGTTGACTTTTTTTTTGGAAAAATTCAGTAAGACTGTGTTTTTGATAAACGATAGGTATAAGATAGATTAGATTAGATTTATTTATTTCACTTTTACATCTTAATAATTCAATTTTACATGTCATTCTAATATGGTAAAAGGGATTGTCATAAAATAAAATATTGTACAAAATATAAATTACAATGTTAACGATTCAAATAATGTCACAGTATATAACATAATGTCTATGTCAGTATATAATATTAAAGTAGTATAAGTAATATAAGTAGTATTTATATTTAATTATATAGTTAAATTAATAATAATCGGTAGCACCATGTCCGGTACCCTCATCATGTCAGCCCCTAGAAGTCCACTGCTGGACATAGGCCTTCCCCAATGAATGCCACTACACCCGGTCCTCCGCCCTCCGTATCCGGAACCCCCAAAATTTATTGTTTTTTTTTCTATTTTTGTGTGAAAATCTTAATGCGGTTCACAGAATACATCTACTTACCAAGTTTCAACAGTATAGTTTCGAAATAAAGTGGCTGTGACATACGGACGGACAGACAGACAGACGTGACGAATCCATAAGGGTTCCGTTTTTTGCCATTTGGCTACGGAACCCTAAAAAGGAGGTGCATGAAAAGGTTGATGAATGTGAGTGAGGCTAGTGAGGTGTATCCATCGTCTCTGCCTACCCCACTGGGACCAAGGCGTGAGCATTATGTATGTATATAATCCCTGTATTTTTGTAAAAGATGCCGCCAGGCGTGCCGAGAGTAGAATTTCCGAACGAAACACGTTCAAAAACGAAGCAGTGAGTGATAAATCCGTACGTAACACACGAAATCTCAAAGGCATCGTATTCATAACAAGTTTCCCAAGTTTCGGCAACAGTTCCCAGTGGAAATATAATTTTATCAGATTCCACTGGAATTGCTGAAGCAGAAACGATGTTTTCCGATTTTATGGCCGCCAGTAAAAATGCAGGACTGCATATATAATTTAAAACCAAAAACGTTTACTGCGCAGTAGATCATAAAGTTGTAGGTGCACTGTTCGGTTAAGTTTTGCTGTTCCGAGTTACATTCTCATCTGAGATTAAATCAGCTGCTTAAAAAAGACGTTCTTTTTTTTCTTTTCTTAATAGCAACTAAGAATTTTCAGGCAGTGGAAATGGCACAAAAATCCTTCTGGAAAGTCGAAATAAGCTTAACCTTTTGTTTAATTTTCTTTTCTTTATGTTGTTCTTTGTATGTTTGTGTGTACAATAAACTATTAAATAAATATCTTATCTTCTTAGGGGGCCAGGTAGACCTGGCGACACTTCGACCCTTCAGGATCTTTTGTGCTAATCCCCTGACCACCAACGGTGCTCCAAGCCGATTTAGTGGACTTCACATACGCCTCAGAATTTCTTCTTCGGCATATGCCGGTTTCCTTACGATGTTTACCTTCACCGAAAAGCCTGTGGTATTATAAATAAATCGTACTTAAGTTTCGTAAAACTTATTGGTACGGGCGGGGTTTGAACTCACGACCTCATGAACGTGAGGCGAGTGCACAACCAACCGGCTACCACGGCTCTAATAAATAAATAAATATGATATGTATATTGAAAAATTTTCTTCCACTTTGAATTGCTATTAGAAGGACTTCTAAATTCCAAAGCATTAATACCATTAGTACGATGTTTCATTATCATTAATTATAATTAATGAAATTGTAATTTAAGTCTCCTAGCTCAGTTACAAGCCTAATTACTTAGACTTGAGTGAGGTAGTAATATTATAAATGTGAAAATCGATCTTTTAGTTTGTACCCGTTTATATAAAATGAAATTTTGTTATTTATTAATTAGCCGAGTAGTAACATAGGCGACGTTTTCGCAATGTAAGATCCAAGTAACAGCAACAAGCTTTATCTAATAAAAACGTAAACGTCGTATGTCTGTACATTGAAGATATTTGGCAGAAAAAAAATTGGGGTCTAAGGATGTAATAGAACACATTAAGTTCTTTTTTGACTGTAGGTATATCTGTCAGTTTGTGCACGTATCACGTAAAAACTACTGAACCGATACTAGTAGATCTTTCAGAAAAACTGGCTTGTCTCACACCCTGTAAGGTTGTCTGGAAGAGATCTCTTTTATAGATAAGCTCGCCTTTGTACACCAAATTTGTAACTATATTTAGTTTTAATATATTCAGGTAATAATATCATACAAATATATCAATCGGAGCAACATTGAGTCTTTATTTCATCGCAATCGGCTTACTAAATTTAAAGTTATGCGACTTTGTAGTTTTCAAAAATCATTTAAATAAATATTATTGATGAGTTAGGACTACGGAAGCTTTTGGAGTGGGGGAAGGGGGAAGGGAAGGAGGTATTTTAGAAGCAGGAGTTGGAGCGGAGTTTAATGTTGTATCGTAGACTACGCGGGCGGAGCAGCGGGCACAGCTAGTTAAATTATAAAAATCGACAAACCAGATGTCGTAACCAGAGATCGGAATAAGGTGGTGTCATTTATGTACTTACGACGAAATATTTATGTTAATATGGATATTCCGAGATTTTTCCGAGATTTTCCTTTAACAAATAAAAAAAAATACAAAAATATAACAGTCTATTTTCCCGAAAGGTTATAGAGCGACTCCATATCTCTCTAAAGCTGCCACTGATCCAGACTTTTAGGGTTAATACCACAAGTGGTAGACACTTCGGTGACCCCACGAGGTCTCGGCGCTTACATAAAATAAAAAACTTCATTTGTTGGCGCGACGCTACGATCGTCGGAATCGCACCCCACGGGATACAGCGTAGATGAAAACTTAATCAACCCACAAGGCTAAACGTCATCACTAGAGACTGGCCGGCTTCAATCGGATTTCGGTATATTCGGCAAAAATAAAAAGTATTAGGGTGAAAAAGGAGAATGCCCAAAACTAGGCTGAAGATGCGTCTTCACTATTCATGTACCAAAAATATTGGCTTGAACTATGAATTCCTTAATATATTTTTTTAAAGCCAATGTAATTAAAGGTCGTTTAAAAATAACATGTTATAATAATAACGCTGATTGATTTCCGCCGGCCGACCGGCAACTTTTAAACTAGAGTAGTGAAAGCTGAATTAAAATCGATATATATTTTATAATCGATACTTGTCTAACACAATTTGATACTGCCTTTCAGTTACTATCACGATAATCCACCCATCATGTTTTTCTTTCACACACTTTCGTCAAAGATGTTTATGAAAATATAAAAATATCGTTAAATATCGATTAATCTATCTATCTAATCTATATCTATATCCAGAACCTCACTATTTATATGCACTATGGTTTCGTACTGTCACGTCATGCCAATATATAAATATTAATTTTATAATTCAAGACAATTAAAGCTACACAATACATGTCTTTGAAGTGTCATGTACTATAAAAATTAATATAATAGTTGATCAGTACTAACCTAACCGAGTCATTCGGGGCTCTGATGAGGTGGATAGTTATTTCCCTAGGTAGTTGTAGTACCACAGTGTGTCTCAACACGGAGGTGGTGAAGTTTTTCGCAACACATCATGTCAAGTGGTATCACGGGCTGAAAAGCGGGCGAAGTAAAGGCGTTTTGTGCCGTTTGTCAGGATCGCGCTATACATCATCTCTGTCCACCTCACTGGGATCAAGGCGTGGGCATTATGTATGTATGTATTTTATGAAACCAGAGCTGGGCTGGATCAAAACTGAAGTTATTGTTTCGTGAGCTAAAAGTTTTTTTAAACAATTCTCACTGAATCCTCAGCTTTCAAACAGCTCGAGTTAAAGAAGTCAATGAAGCGCCCATGATACCAAAATACAATATGGCAAGCCATGATATCTTTTGTAAACAATTAATCTTACTATTTTGCACGGGCACGTTAATTATCTCACCATAAAATTAAATTAAAAAATAAAACATTCCGAATCCATTGGCTACTGTTTTATTACTCCCACGTTTCGGTTTCGGTTTCGAGTAAACAGATTGGTGGTGGGCGGGGCGACTCTATTGAATATCATGACCGCTTCCACATTACGTTTACTCGACTAACCGTAAATAACGGTATACTATCACTGTTGGTGTACAAATACATGATTCAATTTGGCTTGAAAATTATTATTTTAATTATCTAATAAATAAATATGTAAACTTCGCGTGTCTGTATATTGAAAATATTGTCAAAAATATATTTGGGAGATAAAGGATAATTACTCCTAATAGAACACATTAATATATTATTTGATATTTTTTGTATGAGTTTGTTGGTACATTTTGGGGAATGCGGAGGTGGGTCGTAATGGGGATGTAGGGGAAAATAGAGGGGGTGGAAGAGGGGAGTGGTTATTGTAGTGGGTGAGGAGTGAGGAAGGCATGTTTTTAGTTCTGAAAGCCAATTTATATTTAAAAATATTTACACATAAAACTTTACGTCATAAAGTTTTGACTTAGTTGAATTAGTTTTCTCCGAATTTCCTTTACAATACTAAAAAACTCTAGTTTCTGTCCATGTTGATTCTGTATTTGTTTTCTCCTTAATTGTATTGTTATAAAGTATTAAATAACTCAAATATATGTAGAACTATATATAAATAGTTAAAGTTACCACTCCTAGTTCAGGTTAACTAATTCATGGTAAGATTAGACATTAGAAAAAGCTTTGCGTGTCGTAAACAATTAGAGAAATCCGAACAACTATTACAAAGCTTGTGCTAACAAAAATATCGTAACTCAATAACTAGAATTGGTTTAAAAATCTATAACTTAGAGACTTGTTTTATAGATAACAATAATAATACATACTTACATAATACGGACGCCTTGGTCCCAGATGGGTAGGCAGAGACGATACATCGCTGACAAACGTCGCAAAGCGACATTCCTTCGTCCGCTTTTCGCCCCGTGATACCACTATAGCCTGTCTCACTCCGCATTTTGTTTACAAAAATCGCCGTGCAGGGTCGACCGGAAAAAAATCAGTCGGTTGCCGCCCGCTTGATGTGAAGCACGCGCGAGTGGTGATAGCTACTTACCTCGATCGTGTCGTCATCGACTCGAATGGATAACAAACGAAATTGTATCACCTTTGGTTATCTGAATACTAATAAAAATAAGGACTTTTTTTCACTGTCTAATGATATCGAAAGGTAAGAAAATTATATAAGTACCTGTACCTACTGGAAAGTCTGACACAAAATTGACCCGGTTAGCTTTGAACTAGGTAATTAAAAAATCAAAATTAAAGGCAGTTGCGACTCTCGGATTTCTTGAACTAGCCTTAGCAATATTTGCTACGAGTAGGTAGATACCTAAGAACTTAAGGAGGCAATAAGGACGTACAGGCACAAATGAAATGTATATTGTTTACACCGAGACCGAGAGTTGAGAATTGGTTGACTCGGCAGAATTTTTTTGGATATATTTTTTCGTAGATTTGGATTATAGTCCCAGAGTCGAAGCAGGATTTGCTACCTTTTGGTTTTGCGTTTCGTTTAAAAATTTACAGCTTACAAATCATTTCTGTTTAAGTTTTAAAAAATAATCAACCGTAGTTGCTAAAAAAGTACTTATAAATAATTCATAAAGAGTTAATATGTGCTTTTGTACTACCCATAAATAGGTACTTTGATTAAATTATGGGTTCACAAGATGACAACCCTAACGTTGCACGTGCCGCGTTTGAACGAGATAGAGTTATACAATGGAAAGAAAACGTACTGTAGGTATGTTTTTGGTACCCTAACACCGTTTTATTAGGAAGAGAGACTTCTGTATTTAGTACTCTGTGCCACTAGGCGTAATGTATGGCGAACAGCATCTCCGCCTTTCAGTCGCAAACTACAAATTCCTGTGCAATGGGAATTAAGTACACAAGCATATGACAAATTCAAAAAGATCACCGGAAATACGTCCACTACTGAACATAAGAATGACCTTTTGGTGGGATGTCCACTGGAGGATTAGACATAATGACCACGCTTGGCAGGAGGATTGGGGATCGCAGTAATAATCTCACTATACACAGGAGAACGCTGCTGCCCGTCCCTGGTGCAATCCACTCGTCAGTTCATTGCAATTTAATTATTCTTTATTGGACAATATAATATTCGGGCGGTCTTGTCACTGAAAGCTTATTCCAGACATACTTTGGGTAAAAAATAAGAATGGTAAAGTAGAATTATAGTATAGGCAATATTTTAAATGTACGTGTACATTAAGTACGTACGAGTTCTCAGTGGAGACCGCGACAGGGCAAGCGTAGTGTGGGACGCCCCCTGGCTAGATGGAGCGACGATCTTAAGGCGGCTGGCAGTAACTGGATGAGAAGAACCGAGGATCGGGTTCAGTGGCGCACCTTGGGAGAGGCCTATGTCCAACAGTGGACTCTTTCGGGCTGATGATGATTATGATCAAGTACGTAAATACATTTACAAGATACTCAAATAAATAAATAAATGTATTAAACAATGTGATTATTAACAACTTCGTTCTAAAATAAAGAAAAAAGAGGCGTGAGATTATTAGCCAGTGAGAAAATTTTCCTTGAATTTACTTGGAATCGAATCTACGACCTTTTTGCGCTCGAGTCCAAAGCCCAAACCACGAAGTCACAAGTTACATTCAAACTACCACTACTTTAAAAATACTTAAACAAAAATTATCTAAAATAGATAAAAAATAGAATAAATGATTAAATACCTTCAAAATGGAATCCATATAGATAACCAACTTTCCGTTTCGCAGTTAATTGCACGATAAGACATACATAGTTAAAAACCTCAGCCTAATCTCTACCTACCTCAAAATAAGGTATAAATTACTATGTTTAAGGTAAAATGTAGGTATATTACGAAAACGTTAAGATATGATGGTAGTCGCCCATTCTATATTCAAATAGTAGATTTCCATTTTAAAAGGGCACTTAAAATTAAAATATAAGATAGTAAATTAAATATAGCCATAAATTAATGTTTTATAGTTTGGGTTTGGTTTATGCGAAACTGTGGGAATCCATTTTGTGAACAGAAAATTATATCCCCATTTACGAGAAAAGTGAAATGATGGGTTTGGTGATGAGCATTTGGAAGGCCTAGATCCTACAGTGGATGATGATGGGCAGGTGATTACGTAGATGATGTCACATAATATTCCGTGGCTAATATAAAGGACACAGGAACCAAGTCACAGAGCCTCGCAGTGTGGCTTGTCTTTCGGTATTCTACAGGGTAACTTAGATTTGGAGAGTGTGCCCAGGAATTACACGATTTGATTCCCCCATCCCCCTTCCATCACCGGACTACCAGACGTGGTGAGGGACTTCATCTCCACGCTCTCGCACTAAGCGTTTTGCTTCCTCGTTCATAATGCGAACTGCTAAGGAGCGGAACTCACTGCCAGCGTATTTCCAGACAAGTACAATTTGGATCTTTTTAAAGGAAGAGTGAATAGGCATCTTCTGGGTAAGCTCGCTCCACCTTAGTCAGTTACCAGGTGAGATTGAGATCAAGCGCAAATCTATCAACAATAAAAAAAAAACATTCGACATAGCTTTTTTTCTGACTCCGAAATTACTGTAACAAAAAATTACAGTGGGAGTTTACAGCGTTTCGTCGCTGCGTCGAAACTCCGAGCATAGCTCTTTTCACTTGTGTTTTAACTCCCGTCGTTATGTATGAGGGTCATTCCTGGGAGAAGCGTTCTTCCACGAATCCGACGCGAAGAACGCTTCTCCCAGAAATGAGATAGTTGCACATAAACATTATATTTTTTATTTATTAGGTATACAAAATAGATTACAGTGATAATAAATAATATACATAAATTTTAACAAAGTTTTGATTCTGAACATTGCTTTTAGTTACTTTATTAATAACATAGTCAAAAGTGCTGTCCTAAAATCTCAAAGTTAAGTTTGTACGAGACGCTTGGGATGCATGATAAGGTGGAGCATATAAAATATTAACTAGCTCCCTCTCCCTTGAGGGTAGGTAGATAAGGATGGAAGACTGCCACCCTGAGACAGGGCTGAACTTGAACTTATGATTGTTTTACTCGACTGTGAGGAAAAAAATGGTTCTCTGTGTTTTGTATAAATTTAGTTGCGTTGCCATGTGGAAAAACAATGTGACAAATAATTAGAGATTCGATTCATTGTCGTGGGTTGAATCAACATTGTATAAGTTGGTCTGGACATTATTAAATCTATATTTATGTAGGGCAGTGGGCCGGCCACATTTATCGCAGAACAGACCGCCGTTGGGCAGACGAGTTCAGGAGTGGAGACCGCGGGCCGGTTGGGGGGACGACGAGCTGAAGAAGGTGGCCGGAAGCGGCCGGATGAGGAGGGCGGAGGACCGGGTGTGGTGGCATTAATTGGAGAAGGCTATTCAGCAGTGGATGTGTAAGGGCTGATAAACGACATAATAAAGACAGGACATAGAATAGGACATAAAGACAGGAAACCGTGTGGTTTCCGGTAGAGTAGAATAGGACCACTCCAACTCTTCTCGTAGATGTCGTAAAAGGCGACTAAGGGAATACATTATAAAACATCAATCAGGCCTCCCCAACCCGTCTGGCCAGCGCGGGGAGTGTAGGCCAAATCCTCCGTCTGTCTCCGGCAGATGAGAGAGGGTTATGCTCCTGCAATGGAGACAAAAATAACCTGATGATTATGATAGAATTTAAAAAAAACGCTTCAAATGTCATGGGTCCAGGCCGATAACGGAGACTGCCCGGACAATGTGGAAACCCTCTAGCCATATTTTCTCAAAGACTTTGCCCCAAACATGTAAATTACACAAATTAAACCCTTAGCAATTATACCCTTTAAATAAATTCAATGAATCTAAATAATTATGTACATATTTAACTTGAAATGCTAAAATTACTTTGTACAAATGAAAATACCCACTGTGAAGTTCATTTCCGTTTTCGAGCGGAAATAATGGCGGGTGTATACGAAGACAGTGCTGGCATGCCTGCATTTGACATAGGAAAACTTGTTGCTCACAGGTTAGTGGTTTTCAATTCAATTACTATTTATTGCAGGATAATAAATATACTACTGTGGGCGTGGATCCCACTTCTGACTGATGCGGAGACGTAATGAAACAATAAGTCGGCACCTTTACACTTTACTACGAATCAATGGGCAATGTATGTTTTTACCTTATATAATATCCGTACTTGCTATTATTTTTTGTTAGTTTTACTTCAGTAACTCGGAAACATAATTATGTTGTTCTCTAGAATTTTCATATTTTTTCCTTTGAGGCAGGAAATTTTACATGTACTGTGTTCCAAGTTTCAGCTCAGTAATTATAGAGTTATTGCAGGACAGACACATTGAAATAAAAATGTATATGTAAGGGTATCTGTTTTAACAGTAATAAAAGTATTATCATTTATTTGTTTATAATTATTATCCATCATAATCAGAACTGCTGTCCACTGCTGAATATAAGCCTCCCCAATAGAATGACACTTTTGGTGAGCTGTCCATTAGGGGACTTGACAAGGATCAAGCATTAAAACCATGCTTGTAACATAATCGTGGTGATTTGCTTGGCAGGCGGATGGACATTTGTATTTTTTTGTATTTATTTATTTAATCTTTAGGTACATAAAGTACACTTAGACATGTCATCACAAAAATTGATTACAGTTATATTATAAAATTAATTAATAAAATCATGTCAGTACAATAAAATCATGTCAGTACAGCGTTCTTCTGTGTATATTAAGACAATCGCAGTAATGATCTTAATATACACAGAAGAACGCTGCTGCCCGTCCCTGGTGCAATCTCTTAGTCGCCTTGATGACACCTACGGGAAGACTGGGGGTGGCCTTATTCTAAGTCGGGCACCACACGGCTTTTTCGTAATCATCATCATCCTCAGACTGCAAGAGTCCACTGTTGGACATAGGCCTCTCCCAAGAAGTGCCACTGAACCCGATCTTAGGTTCTTCTCATCCAGTCACTCTTAGCCGCCTCAAGCAGGTTGTTTATAATGTAACGTTTTAATTCCTAATTTAAAATTTAGTCCTAAAGATATGAACATAATTGTATTCAGAAAATTGCTTCTGTAGACTCATATTTAGATTAACTTTGAGTCTAGATCAGGGAAGGCCAACTCGCGCTCCTTCAACTTGACACGCTTTTGCATGCGACCCGCATTTGATTCATCATCATCAGCCGAAATACGTCCACTACATAATGTAAGCTTCCCCATAGAATTCAATTTTTGGTGGAGTGTGATTTGCCATAATCACCACGCTGGACAAGCGGATGGGTGGTCGCAGTAATGATCTTAATATACATAGGAAAACAGTTTTGCCCATCCCTGGTGCAACCTATGGGAGTGTGTGTGTATGGGTTTAATTGGTCATTTATTTTAATGCGACTACAGATGCTTTAAACACGTTTAAATCTTCACTTTCACTTGCGACCTAAGTATTGTTTATCCCTGTCTAGGACCTCGAGTTAACTTAAGATAATTCTGAAACGGGTTTCAACTAAGAACTTTTAGTTAAATATTAATATCATAATCAATTGCTCATCTAATATCTAGTAGGGGAGTTTGGGGTAAGACCGGGACCCTAAGGATAAAGGCCTCTTACTTCTAGAATATTATAGATACATAAGAAATAAAAGCAAAATTATAAAGATCACTCTTTATTTTACATTTAAACACAAAATCAGAACTTAATAATTAAAAACAAAAGTATTATTAATCAAATGGCAAACCTTTAAAATTTACGGTTTTACCCCGACCCCTGCTACTTACTAAAGCAAAACCATTTTTCGTAGCCCATAGTTTCACCTCAAAAAAAGTTCCTTCATGATTGACTCAATTTTTTTTTTATTTATTAATAAATATCACAGACATTCACACCAATTATCCAGTCCCAAACTAGGCAGAGCTTGTGGTATGGTTACTAGATAACGGATAGACATAATTAAATAAATATATAAACATCCAAGACTTGGGTACAAACATTCATATTCATCATACGAACATTTGCCCCTAGCGGGATTCGAACCCGCAACCTCCGGCGTGGCAGTCCGAGAGCTACCCGTTGCGCCACGGAGGTCGTCATTGATTATTAAATTAGATAACAGATGCACATTAAAATTCTTCTGTTATCTAATTTAATAACCAATTGGTGTCAATCATGAAGGTAAAAACTTTGAGGTGAAACTATGAGCTAGGAAAAATTATTTTGTTTCATAGTATGAGTTATAGGTCTTCTCTATCGGTGTACCCATCATTGGTGAAGTGCCAAGAAAGGGGCAAATATTCGTATGATGAATATAAATATTGTACCCAAGTCTTGGATGTTTATATATTTATTTAAATATGTGTATCCGTTATCTAGTAACCACACCACAGGCTCTGCCTAGTTTGGGACTGGATAATTGGTGTGAATATCTGAGATATTTTTAAAAAAAATTATTTTTATCGGTCGTAGGCCATCACTAACCAGCTATAATCTATTGCGTTCCATATGAAAGTGGTAGTAAGCATTTTTTTCTACAATAGAACCCTTGTATCAGATATACACCTAAGAGTTTGTTAGTTAACTCATCTACACGATCTGCGACAGATGTGGCCTGCCCACTACCACTTCAGCTTACAATATACTTATTGCTATTACTTAGCCACTGAAAACTTATCACATACATCAAGACATTCCACTTTAAGCTCCGTCCATTAATTCTGAGTGACTGTGGCAGTAAAAGTGTGAATTTCGACGTTATTCAACACGGCTGTCCGTATTACATCTGATTATATTCTGACATCGTAATGAAGCGGGGTCTTATCAAATTCCCGACCGTCGGCGTTAAATAGTGAACTAAACATCTTATCGATAGATTAGCTTTTATTTAATTTTGAAGACTTAAATAAATAAATATGCTGTAAAGTAATGGCACGTCGGAAATATTCGTTTCAATATGAATTTATTTTCAATAATAATAATAATAAATATGTCAGACATTCACACCAATTATCCAGTCCCAAACTAGGCAGAGCCTGTGTTATGGTTTCTAGATAACGGATAGTCATACTTAAATTAATATATAAACATCCAAGACTTGGGTACAAACATTCATATTCATCATACGAACATTTGCCCCTAGCGGGATTCGAGCCCGCAACCTTCCGGCTTGGTAGTCCGAGAGCTACCCCGTTCTGCCACGGAGGTCATCTTATTTTTTTGTCTTATTTATTTACAATATAAATTTTCGGGTAACAAGTGCTACCGTGTACAGGTGAAATATTTATTAAATGTATTTCTTTTTCATCAACATTTTTTGGTGATGATAATGACGACGGTTGAAACGCTCGTATATTCAATACGAGCGTTTCAACCGTCGTCATTATCATCACCAAAAAATGTTGATGAAAAAGAAATACATTTACTAAATATTTCACCTGTACACGGACCAGAAACTTATTTTATAATAAAAACAATGAACTGGTGTTGTGTGGTGTTCTCTTCTACTTTTGAAGGGGAGGATGAAACGCTCGAATATTCAACATACTACATATAACAAGCTAATAGTTTTGAGAGACTCATATTCTTGTTATATATACCGCTACGATGACAAGGCACTAGTATACGTGCTTGGCAGTACTTATAATGTACACATTTGGAAAAATATATCCAAAATATTTTTTTAAATCAACAGCGATACTTAAGGTAATGCCATGTGGTTTCCGGTAGAGTAGAATAGGACCTCTCCAACTCTTCCCGTGGATGTCGTACAAGGCGACTAAGGGAATACATTATAAAACATCAATCAGGCCTCCCCAACCCGTCTGGCCAGCGCGGGGAGTGTAGGCCAAATTCTCCGTCTGTCTCCGGCAGATGAGAGAGATGATGATGATGACTTAAGATAAACCGTTATTTCCACTGGGAATCAAACCCATGACCTTTGGTGTAGGAATTCAACTCCCAAGCCAAAAGATCGGTCAACAACGATCAAAACTAGCGGAATGTATTATTAGCTTGTACACTTTCCGCCTTTGTACACTTTCAAAAATCTATACCTATTGTTATTCTTAATTTGCTTGCAATAAAGAGTTTTTCTATCTACTAGCTGTTGTCCACGACTTCGTCCGTGTGGACAATTTAACATTACAAATTATTATGTGTTTCCCATGAGATGTTTTTCTGGATTAAAACTATCCTATGTCCTATTCCAGGAATTAACCTATATGCGTGCCAAGTTTCATTCCGATCCGTCCAGTGGTTGAAGCGTGATTGAGTAACAAACATACAAACTTTTGCATTTATAATATTAGTGGGATGTGTAATGTTGTTTTTTTTTTTAATTTTTAATTATTTTATTTTACACGTCAAGTGGTATCACGGGGCGAAAAGCGGGTGAGGGAAAGCCGCTTTGCGACATTAGATTGCCCAAAGTGGCGATACATCGTTTCTGCCTACCCCTCTGGGACCAAGGCGTGAGCATTATGTATTTATGTATTTTATTAATTTTTATTGTGGATTTTTGCCTGAATAAAGAAATGTTATTATTATTATTATTAAAGCATTACAACTGAGAAGCGACGATAGGTCGCGGTAATTTAGCAGTCGCTACAAAAGTAAAAACTTAAAATTATCGATATCGATAAACACGACTCCAGGGCATCACTACAACGTTGGTCTTTAATAAAGACCCCTTCCATTTTCCTAACATAATGTTATATTTAAATTATTTTCCTGCTAAATGTACCGTGCCAACTGATCCTGGCCTTTTGTATTAAGTTAAATATATACATTCCCACAAGGTGGTACAGAATGTACCTTGAAGCTTAGAGAGGGCCCACAACGAAATCTCCATTCTATAAAGTACATCATCATCATCATCAGGTTATTTTTGTCTCCACTGCAGGAGCACAACCCTCTCTCATCTGCCGGAGTCAGACGGAGGATATGGCCTACACTCCCCGCGCTGGCCAGACGGGTTGGGGAGGCCTGATAGACGTTTTATAATGTATTCCCTTAGTCGCCTTGTACGACATCCACGGGAAGAGTTGGAGTGGTCCTATTCTACTCTACCGGAAACCACACGGCAAGTACATACACTTGTCTAATCCCAAACTAGGATTGTTAGCACAGGAGTGCTATGGAAATTAAACAAGAATAGAACAATTAAACAAGAATAGAATAGCACACTTTTCGCATATCACTGTAATATTCCTCACTCTGTTACAAGATTTCCCTCATCATATATTAGTGACTACAATTATGGGATAATTACGAAAATTAAAGAAAAAGTTTTCTTTTTTTAAATATTTTAGACAGAAATACAATCCGACGACCTCCGTGGCGGAACAGGATAACTCTCGGACTGCCACGACGGAGGTTGCGGGTTCGAATCAAGGCAAATGTTCGTATGATGAATATGAATATTTGTACCCAAGTCTTGGTTGTTTTTATATTTTTTTAAGTATGTCTATCCGTTATCTAGTAACCATAGCACAGGCTTTGCCTAGTTTATGACTGGATAATTGGTATAAATGTCTGACATGTTTATTTATTTATTTAACAATTCACAAATAATATCCAGACCGGAACCAACTTGTACAAATTGTACAATGTTTTCTCTACCAGTGGGAATCGAAGTACCAAGCCAATAGGCACGAGGCGGTCGTTGGACTGGACCAAACTGGACTGAATCGGATCATATCTCCTTTGCAGTCTTTAACAAGAAGTCTGAAGTTCGATTCCTGGTCATACTATGTACCAGGGAGTTTTTTTTAATGCCTATACGTATATTTACTTTCTGTCTCAAACGGTAGAGGTTTGTTTAGATAATCAGTACACGGAAAAAAAATCTTATACCAATGCAAATTGTGTTTATTCAAGAGAATATTGTCTTCCATATACGGGACAGGATATTCTCTTAAATGTAGAATACAATATTGTTATGATGATTGCATTCCGCTGAAACAATATATTGTTAATTGTAGATTGGCGAATGATTTCTTATAAGAATATGGTTTATTATTAACATAAGTACACTAATTTTCTTGCTGTAATAATAAAGTTTACTTGGAATGATAATATATAATGTCAGTTTAACAATACGCATTCTTATTTGAAACATATGGTTGACTTAACTGTTATTTGGAGCCCATTTAAAATTACAGTTTTGTTCATTGGAAATACTATTTTCTTAAATTAACAATATCTTAGAACGATGTATTGGATAACAAGCGACATTTGAACTGATACGTAACGGATTCAACTGAAAAATCTATATTCTTAATTAAGCAATTCCGTTCATTGTATCGATAATTGCGTATTCTTAAATGAACAATTCGGTATTTTCCAATTAATAACTCGGTTGTGTTGTATTGATAATTGTGTATTCGTTCAAAGCAATATTCTTTTGTGTTTACAATATGATATTCTTAACTTAGGTGAAGTTATTTGTCTTGGGCTGAGGTTCCACTGAAATCGGAGGACGATGTGCCGTGTTTGTTTAATTAACTTTATGTGCGTCTGCAGAAGGTTTAAAATTCTGGATGCAACTGAAGTTGAAGATGGATTACACAGACATTTTGTTCAGAATTTATTGTCTAGTTTAAATTAATAGTTTTCATAGAATTCTAGACAACTAGTTTAGCTTTGCCATTTTCTCGACAACAAATTTGTATTTCTTTATTTATTATAGTTATTTGGTATGTCGTTTTAATTCTTTGTTTCTATGGCAACGGTAACTAAATGGTACCATTCCAACTGGTCTGCAAGTCAGTAAAAAAAAAAAAAAAAAAACAATTATGAAAGTAGTTAGATTTTATGGAAATTAGGTCCACTTTGCGCCAGAGAGTCACAGAATAAAGAATGTAGAGGTGAAATATATACAGAAAGTACAATGCCTAACACTTTGGTACAAATAACTAAAAACTACTGCACCTATTGACCTGAAATTTAGAATATGTGAAATTGAGCGAAATTATGGGGCATACATACATAAATAATGCTCGCGCCCTAGTCCCAGAGGCAGAGACGATGTAGCACCACTTTGTTCGATCCTGACACTCCTCACTAGCCTCATCATCAGCCTAAATACGTCCACTGCTGGACATAGGCATCCCCAATAGAATACCACTTTTAGTATGTTGTCCATTGGGGGATTTACCATAATCACCACGCTTGGCAGGCTCACTAGCCTCACTCACATCCATCAACCTTTTTGACGACGACGACGACAACGACGACGACGTTACTAATTTGATCCTTGAACGTCCTCCTAGGCCGACCTCTAGCTGTAGTTCCTTCCACATTTGCGCTGTAAATCTCCTTTGTCACTCTTATTTCACTCATTCGCTCTAAATATTCAAACCAACACAATATATCTCAACCTTTATTACTAACAATACTTTGAAAGCACACTTTTCGCATATCACTGTATTATTCCTCACTCTGTCACAAGATTTCCCTCATCATATATTAGTGACTACAATTATGGGATAATTACGAAAATAAAAGAAAAAGTTTCCTTTTTTTAAATATTTTAGACAGAAATACAATCTGACGACCTCCGTGGCGGAACGGGTAGCTCTCAGACTGCCACCTCGCCGGAGGTTGCAGGTTCGAATCCCGCTAGGGGCAAATGTTCATATGATGAATATGAATGTTTGTACGCAAGTCTTGGATGTTTATATATTTATTTAAGTATGTCTATCCGTTATCTAGTAACCATAGCACAGACTCTGTCTAATTTGGGACTGTATAATTGGTGTGAGTGTCTGACATATTTATTTATATATTTTTTTATAGAAGCTGATGGAGACATACATCCTGCCGATTTGTTTCCGCTACCTATTTGCAATTTTTTAGTCTATGACCATTTATACGAGACGCTAAAAACGTTTGCGAGTTAATCCTACGGAAGGGTCGCGCAATTCAATTTCATATTATTTTGTAACTCAAACACGGTAGAGAGAGCTTTAAGGCCACGCTTTTATAGCAAGAAAGCCTTATAATTTTTTTCCGGCAAAATTAAAACTAATTTCACAAGTGTAACCTAGGGGTGCCGTGTGGTACCCGGCTTAGAATATGGCCAGCCCAAATTTTCTCGTGGGTGTCGTCAAGCAGCAGCGTTCTCCTGAGTATATTAACATCATACTGCGATCACCAATCCGTCTGCCAAGCGTGGTGATTATAGCAAATCCCCGAATGGAAAGCCTACTAAAAGAGTCATTCAAGAGGCAAAAGGCAATGGGATAGTTATTTTAACCCCCGGCCTGATGGACCGACGACCTTAAAAATTAAAAAGCCGATGGACCTAGGTTACCGAGTGTAGTGACACATTTTGTGAACTTAGAATTAGCGGTGTTAGATATTATTGTAATAATGATCTGATTAAAAACGAATTTGTAAAGGATTTTTTAAAACCCGTCCAGTTGTTTCTGCATAAAAATTACTTTTCAACGAAAATTTTCTGTGTTACCAACAAAGTTTACAATTAGTACTAGACTAATTGTAAACTTTGTTGGTTCTCGCCTGGGTTTGAATCGATCAGGCAAACGCAAGGATAAGGAACTTATAACTAAGCTACGTGTTAATAAAATGGGTTGTATAATAGCTTACTCAATCCAAACTTACCCTAATTCCACTGAATCGATTTCCACGAGTTCATTGCCAAACTAAACAGCCTAATCACGGAATAGCTACAGCATAACTTTACGCAGTTTATATTTGTATAAGATATGGGGAATAAATCAAAGTTATCGTGCCTACGGATCAATTAATAAAACATGAAAAGCATTTGACCTATTTTGGCTGTAACTACGTCATTGCGTACGTAATAGTTTGGTGGGGTACCATTGGTGACGTTCTCGATTTGTACTCGAAGCGTATCATAAAATAATCATAATCATCAGGTTATTTTTGTCTCCACTGCAGGAGCACAGCCCTCTCTCATCTGCCGGAGACAGACGGAGGATTCGGCCTACACTCCCCGCGCTGGCCAGACTGGTTGGGGAGGCCTGATTGATGTTTTATAATGTATTCCCTTAGTCGCCTTGTACGACATCCAAGAGTATCAAAATCTAATAAATAAAAACTTAAACTTAAACTGCACATTGAAAATATTTTGAACAAAAAAAATTGGGGGCTAAGGATAAGCAATAGAACAAATTAAAATTATTTTTGAAATGTTTATCTGTTATCCGAGTCAAGCCCTATATTTATGTGAAAAGACGATAGCAGTAACATTTAATCTTTATTTAATTGCAATCGGCTTACTCAATCAAAAGCTATGAGAATATTTAATTTTGAAATGCATTAGTAGGTATGAAATATACGAGTATTAAGAAGTATAATTATAATGTTCGGTGAAATTCAGGTTGCAATGAGTTAGGACTACATTTGGAGCTGTAGTGGGCGTGGGCGTGGGGTTTAGGGTCAGGGTCGCTGTCGGATTGAGAGTGATTATGAGATAACCCTGTAGTCCACGCGAGTGGAGACGCGGGCACAGCTAGTGATATAATATAAGAATACCACTAGGTATGGGATCGGTCAGCAGTTATTCAATTGCTTATGATGATGACTAAAACAACGTACAGCGATGACCAGAGACTCAGCGTAGAAAGAGTGACACCTTTCATAAAAGGTCCGACAACCTTAAAATGTAGACAAAAGCAATTGCGCCTCTGCTAGATAGACTCATGATTGAAAAGGTATGGGAATGGATGAGTAATATTGTTTTATCAGACCTGTAAAATTAAAGAGCCTTTATAAATTATTCAAGAGTCATAATAGCTTGAAGATCTGATCCGGATAACTCATGTAACTTCGTGAGTTTACACAACCTCGAGAACGAGAACCGATGGTACCACAACAAAGTTTCACAAGGGTCAAAGGAGACGAATCTATTGCTGTTTCAAGGAAATTCTCTGATACAGGCTGTACCAAATTATAGTGACATCTGTTCAGAATAATTATGGGACAACTTTTGTTTTGCTCGGGAGGCTGACTAGGCAGAACACAGACGCGTAATGGGTTTTAAAGAACGGTTGCTACTAGATAAAATTTAATGGTACTATCTACTTGTTTCTACCTTTGGTGAGGCATAAGGTAATTTGGTTCATTTTGACTTCGATTTCGTAAGCTCAAAGTACTAGCTGAATCCGCTCCCGCTCCCTATCTCGATCCCTATGCCACTCTCACTCAGACTCTCGCTCCCTTTCTCTATCCCACTCAGACTTTCAATCCGAATCCCACTCCTACTCCCGCTTCAACTGTAGTACAAACCAATTGCAATATGGATACTGAATATAATGGCTTCTAGAAACAACACCTCATTCAATTAACTTTAGTGCCTCGAAATCCTGTATCTTATCAATGGATTTTAGTGGATTGAGGGATCCTACCAACATGTTATCGTTTACTGTTAGCCTTCACCAATCAACACCACCATACCCGGTCTTCCTCCCTTCCTAATCTAACCTTTCTCTGCATGGACCAACGACCTTGAAAATGTATGTCAGGTTGTCGGTCCATCTGGCAGATTGCACCGGTAATCTCAATCTCTATACCTGCGTAATCTGCCCACTTAACAGTGGGCAACCAACTGGGCAAAAAGTAACCTTTGGCTTAGTTTTTGTGCCTTATTGCAACAAAATTCTTTTGGCCCGCCCTGTAAAATGATTATTAATATGTAACGCAAGTTTCGGCCCTCTAAGTTGATTTAACGATAAGGCAGACAGTTATACAGATCTCATTTCAATAATTGTATTTATATATTCAAATTATATAAATATATTGGGAGGAGTTGAATTAATTTGGTATTTATATAATACCATATTTTAAACTAATGGCCAATAGGATTGATTCATAGTTACCAGAATTTGGAAGTAGGAGTAAGACTAACTAATTAATGGGTATAGTATTCAAAAAGTGTAAGTAACGCTACAACAAAAACCTTCCATTGTAGCAATCAGCAAAAAATAATCTAAAATGGCAATGGGCAGGAAACATTTGTCGCAGTAACAATAGTACAGTGCAAATAAGAAAACGCAGCGTGTGACAGCCCTGAGCAGATGGACCGGTGACCTGAAAATTATGATTTGGAAGTGGCTGGGTGGAAAAGGCTTGGTGGCAATTTGGGAACGTTTTATGTCCAACAGTGGACGTTTAAAATTATCATCAATTATCGTTGGTGTATTGCAGAAGACGCGGAGTACGAAGTACGGAGTAAAAATAGCCCAGATTAGATTAGATTAGATTTCTTTATTTCACATTACAAATTTTAATACATAGATTTACTTACGTAAAAGGTCAGAGTTAATGTGATCGTCAAAAAATAATAAAAAATAGTATACAAAATGTCAATTCTACACAACTCGTGTATGAGATTTATAACGATGTCATAACTTAATGTACATAATAATAACAATGTACATAAAAATACAAATAAAATCATTTTTCATAAACTATGTCGCAGTTTAAATTCAAAATTGTATGTCCATAAATTATTTGACAGAGTATAATTCTTTATCCAATAAAAGGTTTTTCACTTTTTTTCAGAGAGTTTGTATATATTACTTTGTTTTATGACGATCCCTTTTACCATATTAGAATAAATATTACATCACATAAGTACACTTGTTTAATCCCAAACTAGGATTTTCTCCTGTGCTATGGAAATTAAACAAGGATAGGACAATTCACAAATAAAACATCCAGACCGGGACCAACTTGTACAACTTGTACAACTTGTCTGTCCCCAGTGGGCGTCGAACCCATGACCTCTGGCGCTGGAGTCCAATAACCAAGCCACTAGGTCAACGAGGTGGTCGAAAGACATGTAATGACATAAATAATAATAAATAAATATCACAGACATTCACACCAATTATCTAGTCCCAAACTAGGCAGAGCCTGTTGTATGTTTACTAGATAACGGATACACGTACTTAAATA
The DNA here is from genome assembly GCA_947086405.1 of Esperia sulphurella. Taxonomy (NCBI): domain Eukaryota; kingdom Metazoa; phylum Arthropoda; class Insecta; order Lepidoptera; family Oecophoridae; genus Esperia; species Esperia sulphurella. Next base: position 1,443,995 of record OX352280.1, read on the forward strand.
AATATATAAACATCCAAGACTTGGGTACAAACATTCATATTCATCATACGAACATTTGCCCCTAGCGGGATTCGAACCCGCAACCTCCGGCGTGGCAGTCCGAGAGCTACCCGTTCCGCCACGGAGGTCGTACATATATGTAAAATTGAATTTGATGTAAAAGTGAAATAAATTAATCTAACCTAATAGCTACTGCACCCAGCGCCTGAACGTAGTCAGTCGAGAGAGGGACAGCATTCTACCTCAACAAGATAAGTGCTTCTCTTTCTAAATTATAGCGTCGATATCTCGGCGACGGTCAGCAAAGGAATGCTTACTGCCGGCCGTGCTCCATTCTGCGGGCGAAGTAAGCTGTCGGGGGGAGGTAAGTGTCCCTTCTTTACGTAGTAATATTTACTATTCTCTGTTCACAGCATGTATCATTCTTATGTCAGCCCTTAGACGCCCACTGCTGCACAGCCTTCTCCAATGAACGCCACCACACCCGTTCCCCCGCCCTCCGCTTCCAGCCGATTTCGGCCAACATCAACCACTGATGCCAGGTGGACTGACGACCTGAAGAGGTCGTCGGTCCACCTGGCATGTCCCACCACGGCATGTAAATAAATAAAAAATCCTGGGTGGGTACAAGTTCAGGCTACTACCACTGGTTTTCTGAATTAATGAGGCTTTAGCAAAAATGCAATCGAGGTCAGTAGACATTTATTTATATCCCAAACTCATTATATCATCCGATATAATGGCTTAATATCTAGAAAAATTTACTTTATTCTATTAATAATATTCTAATAAATCTAGAAAAAAATACTTTATTAATATCTCAGGTTCTAAGTGGGGTATTGCGTGATGCGGTAACAAACAGACAGACAGACAAACAGACAGACAGACAGACAGACAGACAGAAAGACAGACAGACGGACAAAAATTCTAAAAAAAAATGTTTAAGCTTCTATTGGCCCTATAAAGACCCCTCATACAATTTTTTTAAATATCTCTCACGTACAGACATATACCAGTTACAGTTTTATTATAAGTATAGATATTAGTAGGAAGAGAAGGATAGTCGCATTGTAGGCACGCGTGTCGTACCTACTTTACCATTCTATCATGATAGGATTTCTGTGTGCAGCGACGTCAGAGAATTATTTCTTTATAGCCGCCGAATCGATCTTTACGATGCTACAACTATTATTACATTTCTAATTTTTAAACTTTACTTACACGACGCTCTCGAAAGTAAATATTGTTCGTAAGGCAACTTTTCTTTGATGACACATATTCACGGCAAAAATAACAAGGGCCGCTCAGAAAAAGCGGGCCGCAACATGGACTGCGACTCTCAGTTTGTAACGCCTGGCGTAAACAGTTGTGACAACTTCGCAAGTTGTTTACAACACGTGTCACGCCCCCCTTTCTCACTGCCCCCTGGGACTGACAACCACCCCCTCTCCTGCCCCCTCTCCTACTCGCTATTCCTAAGATTATGATATATTTAGCATTTTTACTTTCGAACGATAATAGGAGTAAACGAGGTCTTGTAATCGTGCGAGAATTTGAGTTTTAGATGAAATGATTTTATTGCACTTACAGAGCCTAAAAACACAAAAATATTATGTGTGTGTGTGTCCGTCTCTCCAACTCTTCCCGTGGATGTCGTACAAGGCGACTAAGGGAATACATTATAAAACATCAATCAGGCCTCCCCAACCCGTCTGGCCAGCGCGGGGAGTGTAGGCCGAATCCTCCGTCTGTCTCCGGCAGATGAGAGAGGGTTGTGCTCCTGCAGTGGAGACAAAAATAACCTGATGATGATGATGATGTGTGTCCGTCATCGAATACAGCACTTGAACCCGTAAAGCGATTTAAGTTCATTGACGATATATATATATATACGAGTATATATATATATAGTTATTATGTAGTCTATTATGCATTTTTTTGCCCCTCTCGCTCTTAGTGCCTTGTTTGTGTACCTGTAAGGTTGGCTGGAAGAAATCTTTTTTAGATATAAGCTCGCCTCTGTACATAAAATTTGTAAATGATTTTTTTTTAAATTGTGCAATAAAGAATATAATATACGAGTATTGCGATATTTGTGATTATTTCGTAAAAATCGCAGTTTTTTTTTCAGTTTTGTATCATAGTAGTTTTTAGGTATCATTATCATTTGTAGTTTTTAAGTTTAGATTTTGAAATGAAATGAAATGAAATATCTTTATTGTGGATCATAGGTATATAAAGGATTAAATGTCATAATTAGAGCTCAGCTCAGCTTAAATGTCATAATTAGAGAATTGCACTTAATTTGTTATGATGTAAAATCCAAACTTGTGTAAGGTGTGTTAGGGATTTCAAATTATGTTTCCTGCATTAATGAGAAACTTATGCGGTGTGGCCGTTGCATTTATTTCCTATTCTTATGGGATTATTGCTATATTTATACTTGGTGTTTGAAGTAGAAGGCTTTTAAAAATATTTATACCTATTCGACGGATAAAAATAGAAGTTTGAAATTCTGGTTCAGAATAAATTACAGCTTTTATAAGTCCCAATGTTGGGCTCATACATGTACCAGGTCCAGGGACGGGCAGCAGCGTTATCCTGTACATATTAAGACCATTACTGCGATCACCAATCCACCTGCCAAGCGTGGCAAATCTCCCGCTGGACAGCCCACCAAAAGTGGCATTCCATTGGAAAGGCTTATGTTCAGCAGTGGACGTATATTGACTGATGATGATGATGATGAAAAGGGTATAGAGAAGTAACAAACAATATAAAAATTAAAATAATTTCTCATTAGAATTTTTTTTAATATTTTCTCACATAAAAGGAGCTGCGGGCAGTGCCTAGTTCAACTGTAAGCTGTTTTCAAAGGCCAATCGATACTTTTAAATCTCATTTATTCATCTTTAGTCTGTTAGTCTGTTTATAAAAAAATCTTTGATATGATCGTCTTTTTATACTGTGCGCCCCAAAGCAAATTTAATAAGGACCGTAATGAAATTCATTTTAGGCACAACTCTGCAAAATTGGGGATAGATGTAAAATTGTATTACCTAGTAAGAAATTGTTCAAAGGTAATCGTTTTAAGGTATTGTTCTTCTTATTAATACCATGGCAGAAACAATTGCTAATCGTTGGCACCGTCCACTAAGCAAAGTGATGCACTGGCGGGTCGAGAGCACGAATTATCATAGTCAAAGTCAAAATCATTTATTGCATATGAGTACACTTGGTACATTTATACACGTTATTTTTTATCGACTACCGCTTCCTAAGTGTTAGCGCTGTGAAGAAGAAACGGCGCAATAAACTTCACGCAACACATCTATTAAAAATCAAGTTTGCATACAATTAATAAAGATTTTGCGAAGCTGAATTGACATTAGTAACCAGGCATCTTTGTCATTCAAATAATCGTTTATTTTATAATAGGTTTTCTTACAAAGTTGTTTTTTAATGTGAATCTTAAACTTTCTGTTCATCATCCGTTCATTTCCTCTGGTAGTTTGTTGTAGAAGCGTATACATCTCTATTATACGAGCCACGAGTACTTGCATTCGCGGCACTCGCCACGAATGGATGCCCGCTGACAAACTCTTCGGTTTCGATGATGGAGCAGCACTACCACACATTAATTAGTTCTTCCGTAACGTAACGTAGATTGTACACCGTATTCCTAATGTTGAATTCCTCTTGTTACTATTAACTCCTTGTTGACTACAGAATAAACAACTATCTAATAGTTAAAGACAATTACACTATTATGAAGAAAGGGAAAAAAAATTGTTCTTGAGACGTCCAAATTTCAAAAACATTTTCCTATCATGCCTGAAATCCGAAATGACAGCGTGTAAGCTGGGGTGTTAATAATTGTTGGCAATGACCGAGTCTGTCCAATGGCATGGCACCAGTGAAGTCAGGTGTTATCATGACATCGCTAGACTTTTATTTTTATATTTATAGAGACCTTTTTTGAACACACTGTCATGATCGATTTCACACATTTTGCGAAAGTATTTTTGAGATGCCGTCGGCGGCTCCACCGTGGTGCTGAGCGACTTTAAACGTGTGCATCTGGTTCATATTCAAAATATTGCAAATATTTCTTGTGTATAACGAATAACGCCTAATGTCGGACGAACCCCCCACATTAAAAGTACTACAGCAACGCTATAACAGACGCAACGACCGTGCATACTAATAAAACCGCCGTTTATCCCATGCTCGTAATAAAATCTCTTTTGAGATTGCTTCTCATATCCCGCGAAGAGCTTTGCTACACTTATTGCTGTTGAAGGTAATATGAAAATTTTCCGAAGAAGCTCTTTTGTTGAGCTGCTAACTCAGGCTTACCGGATATTGTGAGCTGGAGGCGACTTTAGCTGCCTACTAGAGCTAAGTACGGCGGTAACAGGAGACGCTCCAGCTAGTTTTTTAGGTAGTTCATTGTACCCCCCACCTCTCCCCCCCCCCCTCCCCCCTCTTTGTAAGAACGTCTATTATAAAATAAACGATTATTTGAATGACAAAGATGCCTGGTACTAATGTTAATACAGCTTCGCACACTCTTTATATAATTGTCTGCAAACTTGATTTTAAAAGACGTGTTGCGCCGTTTCTTCTTCACATCGCTATCACCTAGGAAGCGGTAGTCGATAAAAAATAATGACGTGTATAAATGTACCAAGTGTACTCATATGCAATGAATGATTTTGACTTTGGATGTGTTTTTACTGGAAACCCTGAATGTAGGATTCCGTGTAAAATCTTGTTACAGTAGTATGTCACTAGTTTCTCGAGACGTAATTCCGAACTAACAAACAACCAAGGTGGTGTTTCCCACGAAAGTTGTAGACTCGTTACACTGTTACCGCGACATGGGGGAACATGGGGGGACATGGAGGAACATGGGTGAACAACTACACGACACAAACTTTGAGACGCCCATCACAGCCTTTGACATTTGAAGTTGGAACAGAAATAATTGATGTCACTGAGATTTATCAAGTGGATTATTTATGAAACATACTTATAAAACGTTTTGATAAAGGTACTGTAAATCATTTCGGGTTAAAGTATCTTATCTTCTTAGGGGGCTAGGAAGACCTGGCGACACTGCGACCCTTCAGGATCTTTTGTGCCAAACCCCTGACCACCAACGGTGCCCCAAGCCGATTTGGTTAAAGTAACTTAAAGTTCAGTTTGATTGTGTTTTCCTAGATCATTCATCATCAGGTTATTTTTGTCTCCACTGCAGGAGCACAACCCTTTCTCATCTGCCGGAGACAGATGGAGGATTTGGCCTACACTCCCCGCGCTGGCCAGACGGGTTGGGGAGGCCTGATTGATGTTTCCTAGATCAATTTTCCCAAAATAAAACGTGATAAAATTATGCTGTAGAAGAAGAAGGAACTCCTCGAAGACCACGAGCTATCGTGGTCCACTTGGAAGTGCCTTAATCGGCTCCGAACATAGGTGAACTGGCAAGAGAACATATTCAAACGGGGGATACAGTCGACGCCACAGACCCAGAGCATATGTGGAATGGCATCGCAAACCATCTCGCACTCCTGCGACGAGCTAGATCTCCACAATGTGCCAGCCAGAAAGAAGGTCGCCGTTGAGTGAAAGGAACCTTGAAAAGAAGATGCTGAAGTGTTTGTGGATTTAAGACTGCATCACAGGGGCTCAAAAAGGTTGGCCTGTATAAATATTATCATTATTATTTTCTAAAGTGGAAAAGATAGATATCAATTTTATCAAACATTAACGACTTTACCGACTTTCTTAATACAAAATTTAAAAAAAAATTCTTTATGGGTGTGAATGACGAAGGATGACTAAGGCTGCAGCAGACGAAAGGAAAATCACCAACCGAGTCCTGGTTAAAAAACGGTGATTTTTATTTGACACTAACTAACACTGACAAAGTTCCATTTTCAATCATAGAAATAATAAAAACTATCAAAGAGTTTGCAACAATGGGGTTACGTTTGACCTCAGTCTCTAATGATGATAAGTGGCGATATGACCTAAAGGTGAATGCTCTTAACCAGAAGATGCCTATTCAATCTTCCTTTAAAAATATCTATTAAAAATGTATATTCAAAAAAAATTCTTATACAAACAACATATATGACTTTAAATTTAAGCTTAGGTTCTCGGCACCTGCACTGATCTGTTGTTGGCCGTCTCGCAGTATGTCAGTGATAACCATTATTGGGTAGAATTTGAACAAGTCTAAGTTTGGAAATACTGAAGCTGCCAGGGGGTTCCACTTCCTACCATTTGCATTATGAAAGACGAAGCAAAACGCTTCGTGCAAAACTGCAAGATTTGTTATGTCAGCCGATCCTTCCAATAACTTTCATCAAAAACTAGACAACACATCCTCGCTTCATATACTGACACACCGGTCATAGACACCAGCAACTCCGGTATGACCGGATGTAATCTAATTTATCCGGGTATACGGGTTACCCGGTGTATCCGGGCACACCCTAGGGGGGGGCGTCAACGCTTCAGATTATGGGGCTAAACGAAATTGATTTCCTTAGTAGGGAAGCAAAAGGACTAGAAGTTTGGGAGATGAGTAATAAGAAGGGATCGGTATTAGGAAGTACATTCTTTGAAAAGTTGAGGTTTGGGTGTACAAAAGGGGGCTAAGAAAACAAAATTTAAAAATATCTTATAGGTAAATAGTTTCTACGCTTCACGCTCGTTGAGGTGGGGGAAAAGAGGCACTAAGGAAACAAATGAACTTTGGACATTTTCAACAAACTGGACTTGAAAATGGTTTGGACATTAATTTTGACTAATGATAGAGTTCCGAGATTTTCATTACATTGCATTCTACAGGTTATTGCTGAAAATTTGACTGCCCCGTTCTAAATAGATGGATGGTCACATCATTGGTATAGTAAGGTTATAATTATTTGTAAATATATTGTAAAGCTATAAGTTTACTAACAATTTAGAGAACTGAAGTCTTCGTGAGGTTAGTACGTTGAAGTAACAGTGGGCTGGTCACGTCTGTTGGAGAACAGATTACCGCTTGGTTAAACGAGTTCTCCAGTGGAGACCGCGATTGGGCAATTGTTTGGAACGTACCATCTAGTAGTAGCTAGAGATCGATGACATCATTATCATCATGGCAGCCTTTAGACGTCCACTGCTGGACATAGGCCTTCCCCAATGAACGCCACCACACCCGGACCTCCGCCCACCGCATCCAGCCGCTTTCGGCCACCTTCTTTAGGTCGTCGGTCCATCTGGCGGCGGGGTGTCCCACCCTGCGCGTGCCAATCCATGATCTCCACTCCAGAACTCGTCTGCCCCAACGACCGTCGGTTCTGCGACAGATGTGGCCCGCCCACTGCCACTTCAGCCTGCTAATCCTTTCGGCTATGTCGGTCACCTTCGTTCTTCGTCGGATCTCTTCATTACGAATCATATCCTTCAAAGATACGCCGAGCATAGCCCTCTCCATAGCTCGCTGAGCGACTTGAAACTTGTGGATCAGGCCCACTGTCAGTGTCCAAGAGATCGATGACCCTGGAGTGCAATTATTGTACTTGCTTTTAAATGTCTATTTTTCAACCGTTTTATGACTATCTGGCAATACACTTACCTTGTACCGGCGCGTGTTAAGAAAGCACTTTACGAGTATACCTCTGTTTCACAAAATATACGAGTTCCACCGAAGAAAAAGTTCATTGTCTGGGATTCTTCAATTTTGTGCTTACACCGTTTCGGTACTGATATTTATTAGCTGTAGTTTGGGTGAAAATGCAAATAAGGCATCTATTTTTCTGAACAGAAAAGCCTCTGGGAAACGGCGCGTCGAATAAAAATAAAGGTTGGTTTTTAACTGTAAAGGAATGTTTCTTTGCGTGCTTAAAAGTTTTAGTGTGTCGTAATAGACTCACACCTAACAAAGAACGCCATGACTGACGCAGGTGTCATAACTTCTTAGCATAAAGTAACTCTGCAACTGATGGAGCCAGGGTTACTGGGAGGTGTGACGATACATTAAGTCGGTACTCTTTAATTTACTACGAAACACACACTTTTCTCAGTATCTTCATGCCTGGTGCCCGCGACTTCGTCTGCACACGATTAGTATTTTGAGTAGCTTTTTTGTAGGACTGTTTAAGATAAACATTTCCATCATACGTTACATATGTGTAACTCTAGCGGTTTTGGCAGCGCACGCTTGAATAGCTCGCAGATGGTAGATTTTTTCATACTTACTTGATATTTTGGACAATTCACACAATATCTTTATAAATTGTAGCCTATGTGTTATTCTGATGTATAAGCTATATTATTGTAAAGTTTCATTATAATACATTCTATAGTTTTTACGTGAAAGAGTAACAAACATCCATACATACTTACAAACTTTCGCGTTTATAATATTAGTAGGATTAGTGGGATTACAAAAATATGGACAAAATCTTACACTAAGGATATACTTAAAATTATGTACTATTACAAGTACTCTATACGAGATATCTCCCCCTACCTAAGTATCTAAGTACCTTACTAATCTTCTTATTATTAGCAAACAACTGCAACAATTGCTCTGTAGCAGGTGGAACGACATCGTAACTCTAAGCTCGTGAAGTCTGAGTGTACCTATGTCTTTCCTAAGCAGACTCTCGCTCTTATGCCTTTCAAACTACGAAGAACTTAATAATTATCAGAAGTCGCAGAGCTCATTTTCCCAGAAACCCCAAGGTACTGGTCTTCTTATCATAAGCAAACCACTGTAACATAGTTCATGGGTCATTTTAATAAATATAATCGTAAACATCGCGTGTCTGTACATTGAAATATTTGCAAAAAAAAATTTGGGCGTCTGAGTATAAGCAACAGAACACATTTCGATCATTTTTGAAATTATTGTCTGTTTCTCTGTTTAGTTTACTCAATTAAAAGTTATGGACGTTTTTAGTTTTCAAATACATTAGTAGGTAAGGTTAGTATGCAATATATTGCACATAATAGTATTTCCGTACTATTCAGATTGCGATGAGTTTGGACTACATTTGGAACTGGGAGTCGGAATGGATTCCAGGCGTGGGTTTGGGCGTGGGAAAAGGGGAGTGGGTGTGGTTGTGGGAGCGGGAGCAGGAGTTGGAATGGGAGCGGATTCTGTAGTTCAAGCGAGCGGAGCCGCGGGCACAGCTAGTCAAAAAATAACACTGTAACTTTAAACACGTGAACTCGTTCACGGACATTAAAAACGGTAATAATGTCCTATCTTTTAGATGACGGAGAACTTAATCATCGTCAGAAGTTGCAGAGCTCATCTTCGTAGAAACCCCAAGATACTGGTCCTCTTATTATCAGCGCAAAACAGTAAAATGGCAGGTCTCATAAAAAAAAAAAACTCTAGTCACGTGAACCCGCGAGTGTATCTCCTTCCTACTCAGTCACTCCAGAGGTACTAACCTACCTTGTAGATTACTGAGAACTTAATCATTATTAGAAATTTCAAAGCTCATCTTCCCAAAAACCCCAAGAACTTAAAACCCATTTTGTAATCTATCGAGCCATGCGACACGATACTGTTTGCGTTTGGCGTCAGAATCCTACTCCTACTTAATATTATAAACGCGAAAGTTTGTAAGTATGGATGGATGTTTGTTACTCTTTCACGTAAAAACTACTGAATGGATTTTAATGAAACTTTACTGTAATATAGCTTATGCATCAGAATAACACATAGGCTACAATTTATAAAGATATTGTGTGAATTGTCTAAAATATCAAGTAAGTAGGAAATACATAATAATTGGTGATGTTAAGTTGTCCACGCAGACGAAGTCGCGGGCAACAGCTGGTATGTCATAATTATGACCCGTTAGAGAGTACAAAATGACTATTTACTTGGACGGAAATTATCCGAAATGATGTCTTCTTATTGTAAGCGAACTACTGTAAAATAGCAGGTGTCAACAAAAAAGCAAAACTGTAACTCTAGGCACGTGAACTCGTGAGTGTCTCCGCCCTACCCGGACACTCGAGCGCGGTACTAACGACCCCGCCGGGAGAATAACCCGGCAAATTACATTATCCCTTTAGCGGAATCCGGATGTACGTGTTTATGTTGACAATATTCTTGACGACGTTATTTTGGGGTGCCAGTGTTGGGATCATAGCGACTACTTATGTTATAGGATGTCTCCGTCTCACATTCAATGATTTTTTTTGTTTAATTGAATTTTGCTTAAATAAATAACGCATCACTTCAAGGGATATCACGGAGCGAAAAGCGGGCGAAGAAAAGTCGCTTTGCGACATTCGATAGCTCAAAGTTCCGATAGATACATCGTCTCTGCCTACCCCTCTGGGACCAAGGCGTAAGGATTATGTATGTATGTATGTAAATAAAGTTGAAATTCACATCGTGTGTAAGTTTTTTGTTTTACTAAAAAACTCCATCAAAATCGGTTCCGTAGTTTTTACGTTATGCGTGCTCAAATTAACAGCCAAAAATTATCTTAGTGTCGTCAAATAAATCTGACTACAGGGAAAACCCTGCTTTATAACTTAAGTCCCCCAATTTTACTGCAACTATTTTCAATGTACAGATAAGCGACGTTTACGTCTTTATTTATAAGTTACGTTTTAATTACGATCACTGGCAATTATTAAGTAAACAATTACAGCATTTTATTTTGTGATCGTCGTTTCGCCATCGCCTTTGAATTGCTTACGTTTACGAAGATACCCTTCGGAGATAAAGTCTGTCCCTATCAACTGTCATATTGCCAAAGAATGTTAGGTTTACGCGTTTTCCTTATGGGGTGGGGTAGTGCGTAAATGGTAAGACCACGGATGATATTCTAGCCAACACGTATAGGAGCGTATTTTGAAACTTTATTTCTGGTTCTGTGGGTGTCTCGAGGCATTATTAGCCCTTAGACGTCCAATACTGGACATAAACCTTTCCCAATGAACGATATCACACCCGGTTCTCCGCATAGAACCGCTTCTAGCCATTTTCTTCAGGTCGTCGGTCCATCTGGCGGCGGCGGGGCGTTCCACCCTGCGTGTGCCAATCCGTGGTCTCCACTCCAGAACTCGTCTGCCCCAACGGCCGTCGGTTCTGCAATGGATGTGGGCCGCCCCTGCCACTTCAGCTTGCTAATCCTTGCGGCTACTTATGTCGGCTACCTTCGTTACTATCTCTTCATTACGAATCATATCCTTCAAAGAAACCCCGAGCATAGCCCTGTCCATAGCTCGCTTAGCGACTTGAAACTTGTGGATCAGGCCCACCGTCAGTGTCTACGTTTCTGCGCCGTACGTCATGACCCAAAGGATTAGCAAGCTGAAGTGGCGGTGGGCGGGCCACATCTGTCGCAGAACCGACGGCCGTTGGGGCGGACGAGTTCTGGAGTGGAGACCACGGATTTTCACGCGTATTGGCCGCCGCCAGATGGACCGACGACCTTGAGAGGGTGGCCGGAAGCGGCTGGATGTGGAGGGCGGAGGACCAGGCGTGGTGGGGTTCATTGGGGAAGACCTATTTCCAGCAGTGGACGGCTAAGGGCTGACATGATGATGATGATGATGATAGCCAGCTGCATAAAAGCTATTATGCAGGTTTAGGAGGCTGTAGTATTTGGGTTCAGGGTACGCCACACCCAGGACACTTATTCTCCTTGCAGCTAGTGTATTAGAGGTTAGATAAATATCGTTAGTCATACACAATCATAAGATTTGTAAAGAAATACTTATTTATATAAGTATTTCATTTCCCACCCCATCCCTAGAGATTAAACCATCAAAATAAATGGATCCACAGTAGTGGGAGCGTAGTTACAATAAAAATGAATGTCTGTTTATCTCACAAATATCCCATTTCTAAGAGAAAAAAAATAACATTTTTATTTTTAGTCGGAAATATTTCCTACAACGACATGTCTTTCCCCGAAGCAGAGACAAGAATATGTAGGGCCGGTACTATTGTTTCTCGAATTTGAAAAAAAAAGTGATCTAAAGACGACAAGCAAGTATTAACTCTACAAGCTGCTAAATAGGTTTACATTAAAAAGGATTGTGTGATTAACAACACAAAAATCAAGTTGCATTGTATTTTAACCTATTTTGATAGTGAATACACATTCTCATCATCGTCAGCGGAAATATGTCTACCTACATAAAGAGACTGTGCGCCTGGCTTGTCAAGCAGGCATTTTATTGCTATGAAGAGTTTTTTCAGAACGCATTAACTTAATTTATTTAGTTTTAAAAATTTTATTTGACATTTTTATATTTATGTTAGTTATTGATGTTTCTATATTTAATTGTGTTTAATTTGCCTGTCTATAATTTGATTTTATTTAACTTGTGTATAATTTTTATTTGACCTGTAACGGAAGTTATCAATAAAGTATGTCTATGTCTACGGCTGAACATAAGCCTATCCCTAATAGAATGCCACTTTTGGTGGGCTGTCCATTGGGGGATCTGCCGTATACACCACGATTGGCAGGCGGATTGGTGATCGCAGTAATGATCTTAATATACAGGAGAACGCTGCTGCCCGTCCAAGGTGCAATCCTTAGTCGTCTTGACGACAAGATTGTGTGTGCGTGTTTTTAATTTATGTTATTTATTTTTATTCGACTTGGTTATTTTATTTTAAGAAATTGTCTAGTCTGTTGTTAAACATGTTTACTGATGTGGCAGTTACAACAGATTCTGGCAACTTGTTCAACCCGGGAACAACCCTGTTGCTTAATAAAATTCTTTGAGGGTTCAGGTGAGCGTTTGATCTTTGTAACCTTATATTATGTCCTCTGAGTCGTTCAGGGGAGTTTGAGTTAAATATTTTTATTTCAATATGATTAGTTGTAGTGATTATTTAAATTCTTGAAGGTATTATAATTATTTAAGTCAATCAGAAAGCTGTCAGCGTTTAAACTACCACTGTCTCCAAAGACCGACAGATTTTTTAAACACTTTCAGAAGAATACTAAACAAATATATATTCTACTCGCCCTATTCGATAAGAGTGAATAATCTGTGAGAACCCGTAGTACTAACAGTCGCCGGAAGGAAATCAATCGCGGACACAAAAGGAACACTAAGAACGCGACAAGATTGAAGATATACTGCCCTTTGTGGTAAATACTGGGGCAAATATAACTCCCATTAAAGTTGGGCGATGATTTAAAATCCATTTTTCTTTGCTTCCGAGGATTAAATTCATTTTTGGCATGGTAAAAAAATACAGGAGGTGTACGGAGCACGTTGATTCAACATGTTGAAGTATAGTGACTTTGGCTCCTAACCATAGATAGATAGATAAACTCTTTATTGCACAAATTAAGAATAACAATAAAAATAGGTACAGATTTTTTTTTAAAGTGTACAAAGGCGGCCTTATCGCTTAAAGCGATCTCTTCCAGGCAACCTTTCAGAAGGAAAATAAGAAAGACATAGCGGCAGGTAAAAGAAACGAAATTTATATATTTTTTAAATACAATTTAATTAATTCTACGTAACAAATATTATTAAATAAATCTGCTCAATCATCATCATTATCAGCCTGCAAGAGTCCACTGCTGGACATAGGCCTCTCCCAAGCCACGCCACTAAACCCGATCCTGGATCTTCTCATCCAGTCACTGCCAGCCGCCTTACGCAGATCGTCGCTCCATCTAGCCAGGGGGCGTCCAATACAATGTTTGACCAGTCGCGACTTGGGCTCATACCGCGGAATAAGTCATAGTTCAAGTACAGAAAGGCAGACTCCCTAAAAAAGCTTGTCTACTTTCTCTAAAACTTACCTTCGAAATTCAATGCAAGCCAAAATTGAATCCTATGTACATGGAGAAAAGTCAGTGTTACGCTGAACCTCTTAATCACGCACACATCGACAGTTGTACGCGATTAGCCTAGGGCTGGTATCTAAGCTTTCCGTTTAATTCAATTCAATTACTATTTATTACATGATAAAAACAAAGATACAATAATAAAGTAGCTTACACATGTACATCTAGGCGGTATTATAGCTAAAAACGATTTCTTCCAGACAACCTCTGGTAGAGGATAAGAATAAGTAGTAGGAAGTAAACTCAAATGCGTCACCGATTGGCCCCGAAATCGGGGTCGCGGCGCGAGTGTATACGCAGTGAAATGCTTATAATAAAAAATAGAGTAAAAGATTTTATTTAATACGATCTTTTTATTTCACTCCATTTTTTAAGCTGATAGATATCACGGTAATTGTAGGGTTGTTGCGAGGTTTTTTTTTATAAACGACGTGTATCGGCTCTATGTTTAAGTTACATACTTACTTACGCTATTACTAATATATTATATCTTACAATTACCACCAATATAGTACGCTGATAAACATCCAGCATTTTCTATCATTTATAAAACTATATAAATCACTTAGTGAAATAATTTATAACTTTACTATTATTCTTTACACAACCATCACTGTTGGCTGTCCCGAAAAGAATGCCCTAGCCGATCAAAAACCTGCAGCCTGGCAGCCATATTGGCGGGGATAAAATCCAGCCCTCTGATTGGTTAATGCCATATTCCGTTAGCCAATCGCAAGAGTTAAAGTCGAACCGTCCGATTGGTCGGCTGTCAAAATGTTGCCAACACAAAAAAATATGGTACAAACACAGGTTTGTGTGGGAGTTGCTCAGTTATATACATTGACGTAATTTAATTAATCATCATAGCCGAAATACTGTTGAACATAAGCCTGCCCAATAGAATGCCACTCTCTGTCGGCTGTCCATTGAGAGATTTGCCATAAGCATCACGCTTGGCAGGCGGATTGGTGATCGCAGTAATGATCTGAATATACACATAGGAGAACACTGTCCGTCCCTTGTGTAATCCCTTAGAATAGAATAGAATAGAATAGAATAGAATAGAATAGAATAGAATAGAATAGAATAGAATAGAATAGAATAGAATAGAATAGAATAGAATAGAATAGAATAGAATAGAATAGAATAGAATAGAATAGAATAGAATAGAATAGAATAGAATAGAATAGAATAGAATAGAATAGAATAGAATAGAATAGAATAGAATAGAAAAGAACAGAACAGAACAGAACAGAATAGAAATACTTTATTTGGCGAACACAAATACAACACAGGAATTAAAATTGACGACATAAATATGAAAAAAAGAAGCAAACAAATTACATAACCGTTAAAACAAAACAGAAAAAAAATGACACAGTGTTGTAGTGTGACGCCAAAAGGGTCTCCGGCTCAGCTTATGCTGTAGCAAGAGCTGCAGCGCTGATTGTCAGTGAGGCCATCAAATGACTCACGGACGCAGTTGGTACATCGCAAGCAAGAAATGAAAAGATTTATATACTTATACTTATTAGATTTATATGTGAACGGGTGTGAAAGGTGTAAGCACAGTAGAAAATATGTTAGTCGCCCTTAGTCGCCTTGACGACACCCACGGGAAGATTAGGGGCCCTATTCTAAGCCGGGAACCACACGGCCCTATCGTTACCAATAGTATATCTGTATAACGTTTCTTAAGATATTTGTATAAGAAAAACCATCAATACTACCCTTTCATGTATCCGACTCGCTTCTTGGAGGAACATCTAGGTTACGACTCCCTCGAACTGAGGAGAAACTTAGCCCTGGGAGGGTTTGTCTTACACGTAATCAGAAACAAAATTGATTGTGTGGATCTTGTCGGAAGGGTACTAAAACTGTACGTGCCCGAGTGTTACCAACGAGCGCGGAGTCACCAGCTGTTCATAACACCACACTCGCGCACCAACCTCTACCGGCACTCGGCCGTCGCGCGCGCACTGCAGCTGTTCGGCTCCCTGCTCGCCGAGGCACCGCACTGTGACGTGTTCGTGGACGGCATAGGCGGCTGATGACGGAATGTAAGGGAATGCTAGAGAGAGGAATGCCTGTTTCGTCTATAGCATAAAAATTATTGTAACGCAATGGAATAATAATCTGTAATGTTTCAATATTTTAAATAAATAAATGTCTAATCTGTAGACAGAAATGCTGTCAAGTCCGGGCGCAGGGTACTTTCCCCCAGGTACTTTCAATTCTTCCTTTTCATTGTAAACGAGTTACAAACCGCGTCCATCCCTTAGATTAGCATCCCTTTATGCCGAGCGCGGCCCTCTTGGGTTTTTGCCCGATTGTGAGCTAATCGCCGGCTTGTTTACTAAAGTGCGTTCGATCCGGACCGGCGAGGGTAGCGTGTGGTCTCAGTGATGGAGATTGGAAACTGCAACGAGATTGTGGCTAAACTAAATATTACTATGTAGACGACACTCGCCTCCCCCGCCATTTTAACATCGCCCGCAATATAGTATAGAGGCTGGCAGACGCACTATTGGGCTGAGAGGTCGACGCTAAAAGTTAGAAAGAGAAGCACTTATAACGTTTCCCTCTCTTGGTCGACTATATTCGCGTATTCTGGGTGCAGTAGCCATACGCTATTTACACCCATACATAGGGTTGCCATCTCTAAAATCTGCCAACCAAGACAAGATGCATGAACCCCCGGATTTTGGAGCTTACAACCCGGACATATGAACAGTTTTTTTGTAAGTTACTCAGTAAAATAAAAAATATAGTTTTAATTGTTACAAATCAACTTTTTAATAAAAACTTGTTAAAACCTGAACTACAAATAAAAACCCCGGACGCTCCCCGGACGCCCCGTAAACTAGGACAAATCCAGGTAAACCCGGACGGATGGCAATCCTACGTATGGGTGTATACGTAATCATACACAAACGTGTACTGACATGCTAATGCGCCTGTAGTTGTACGTAATTAAATGTGTTCGCTTATACGTAACTTTGTTTCTGAGGCGCAAATACAGCATTCGTTTTTGTTCCCCACTTCAATTGGAATTGAACATAGATTCATGAATGTCTATACGCTGGAAGTACAACCCATCCCGCAACTTTGCTGATTCATGGTCCGAGGGGTAATGTACTTAGTCGAGGACACTCAGCACTTTTAGCGCTTTGTGCACTCCTTTAAAAACACTCCATCTACTTTACAGCGGCTTGAATGAAATATAACATTTTATTGAGTTGAATGCTAACTGACAGAGTAAAAGTTCAGTTTTCCAAACTTGAATCGTTCAACACTTATAAATAATCATACAAACCCAAACATAAAAACAAGCACTGACGTCAGAGTATCACAGTTAAACCCCTTTATGAAAATTTAATTTCAACCCAGTAAAAAACTTCAGGTTAAGTTGTTCGTAATTACGGGGTAAACCTTACCTTTTTGTGGATTAATAATTTACGAGGTTGTAAATTATGTAAGCTAAATGGTACGATTATTGATTTCAAAGACTATTACAATCGTTTTAACCCTTGCTTTGTGTTGAAATTTGGTCAATTGTCTCTAAAAATTTAATAAAATGTAGGACACTAAAACAGGAATAAAAATGAAGCATTTCTACGGCCTCCTAGGACGACCTCTAGCTGTAGTTCCATCCACATTCGCGCTGTAATTTTATTGTCACTCTTTTTTCACTCATACGCTCTAAACCAACGCAATATAGCCTTCTCTATCTTTATCTACATTTTCTTTCAAACCACAGTTCACGCATACCACTGTACTCTGTCACCACTTCTCAACCACATACTCGTATATCCTGATTTCATGCTGCCAGACCCAACATTCAAAATCAAAATATTTATTTTCAAAATTGGAATACATTATTCTCTTTTTGACCTCAAATTCTGCCTAAAACTACTCCACTTCCACCTGTATAACCGAGGGGAAGAAGTGGCAACAAACCCAACGGCACAGGCCCTACCTTTGATTTATCTTATTCATTACAATCATTAAGTCTACCTATGCTGAGCCATCAAGCACTCCATGGACTTATATCATTTAAGTAGTCATCTAACTTATAGTAGGCTTTCTTGCACAGATTAACTTTTATAGAAGATTCACTATCATACAGTCAGCGTAGGAACCAGAGCAGCACTATACACAGCTATCCTTCCCTTTTTAGACATGTTCTGGCTGCACACTAGGCTATTCACTTCATTTACTCACCGTTAAATATCTTCTTCACACATCCCATCCCTAGTGAACAATCTCCCAAGGTACTCAAATCTATTATTATTATGTATTTGGTATGATTCATAGTGTTGTATATATTATCTAGGTACATACGTATTGCAATTTCACATCTCATATTATTACTCCTTTGCTTGGCACTCGTAGACAAACTCGTCTGCATGGGGTGCGACTGAAAATCAGCGCCTAGCACCTTTTTGGTCTAGGTATATGCTGAGTCGTTTGCCCTTTTGCTGCCAAGACACACGCATACTATTTTTTTCTTTGTTAAAATTTGTAAATTGTATTCTCTTGTTATTATTTTTTTTTCTTTTTCTTGTTTTGTCAGTTTTTTCTTTTGTGTGTGCCAATTATGGCAGTAAATAAATGTTTTTTCTTTCTCTCTTATTACTTGCTCAACTTGCCAAGGAAAACATAACTGTGATTGTTATGTGTGATTATTGTGTGATTTTAATATATAAATATATTTTTATTTATTTATAGAGGACCTTACAAATACTTGGAATGTTTACCAGTAGTACTACGTAATGCTTAAACTTTGGTACAGATAACGATCACCACTCCCTTTCTTTAGCTTCGATTTTCATCATCAGGTTATTTTTGTCTCCACTGCAGGAGCACAACCCTCTCTCATCTGCCGGAGACAGGCAGAGGATATGGCCTACACTCCCCACGCTGGCCAGACGGGTTGGGGAGGTCTGATTGATGTTTTATAATGTATTCCCTCAGTCGCCTTGTACGACATCCACGGGAAGAGTTGGAGTGGTCCTATTCTACTCTACCGGCAACCACCTTCGATTTTAGCGATGTTCAATTATAATGGCGATGCCTGAAAAGCAGCGCTTGGCTGAGGCATCGACCAATTCATCTCACTGTAGAATAGTTATAAGTACATAATTGTTCTACATACTTAATGCTGTTGATGAATAAAATCTCTTTTATTTTTATTTATTATACCTCTAATAGAATGTTCACATCCAATTTTCCCGTAAGCAATCGCACCGAACGACACGATCCGCCAATTTATTTGCTCCTAATAAGACAAGCTTTATACAGAGCACATTCTTTACGAACACTTAACGAATTCCGAACGAAACAAATGACTGTTAACAGAGCGTTTGCGCTTCGCGAAATTCGAAAAAGAGCACCATATTCTTTTTTTTTGCTTCCAGCCTCATTCTCCGAAGCAAACAAGTGCGAACCACTTGTGTTTTTCGTGTTATTCCAAGTTTTCCCTCGTCTTTTGTTGGAGATTTTTTCTTAGGATCCCGCAGGTGTATTTTGGAACCATTTCATTGCCTTTTTACCGCCTCCTTGCCCTAATGTATTGGTTATTGAACTCGAGCGCCAGAGGATGGATCCATTCCGACTGGGGACTGTCAACTTTTTACAATAAAAAAAAACTGGAAAATTATCAAATTAATTAATTAACCAATTTCACGATATGTCAAAAATTTTCATAAAAAGAAACAGTCGAATAAGACGCCTTAAAAAATAATAATGCGAGCATACATTCTCATCGTGTGAAAACGAGATTAAAACACTTGGATGAGTCCGACATTAAATTAGATTTCGTACACTTATAATATTCATTTGGATATTTACTCACCAACTGATTTTTAAATGTCAATTTTCAATTTATCTCAACATAAAAATAAATGAATTATTATTTTCTTCTACAGAACCCAATATCTCCAAATTAACTCGCGTTTTACTATATGTTCTCTAAAAAACGTTTTCCTTTGTGCATACGTATGTGTGCCCATCTGTAGTTGTTAGTTTCGGTTTCGCCTTCGGCTTTCTTTCATATTTGTTCGCCGAATTTGCGTTTCGGCCAAACCGAAAGATATTTTAAAAAAGTCAGGCGTTGAACGATATGTTAAACTTATTGTTCCCATTTAATATTATACCTAATGAGTTTTTTTAATGGAAAGTAGATTTGCGACATTGGATTGCGCAAAGTGGCAATAAATCGTCTCTGCCTGCCCCTCTGGGACCAAGGCGTAAGCACTATGTATGTACCTAATGAGATTGTTAATGATTATTAATATTGTAAGATTATTTTATTTAATTTTTAGTCTAAGTATTTATACAAGTACATAAAATACCTTTCATTATTAGGACTGCATGTTTTTCTTACTTTATCTACAGTTTTTTTTGTCTTGTACTTTGTTCTTCGCCTTGTTCTATTGTGATATTTGTTTTCCATTTAAGTGTTACGTGCTGTTAAGGGAACGTACCCAAACTACGTGACCAATTTTATACACATTATTGCTCCCCTCCCCCCCTCAGTGACCACCCGTAGTATATACGCCAAGAACCCCGCCGTGGTATTTTTATGCCCCCCCCCCCACTCCCTGAAACAGGTCCCGTAGTATGGGTACGTTCCCTCATTAACACGTCGGGTGAATTGGTGATTGCAGTAAATGTGAACGCTGGAGCCCGTCCCTGGTGCAATCCCACGTGACGAAAACCTAAGCCCTCCCGCCTTTGTGATCAAGGGCGGGAGGGCTTAGGTCCCCCCCCCCCCCCCCCTCTGAACGGATCACGTAGTACGGTACGTTCGCTAAGTGTTATGTATATAAATAAAATTTAAGAATATATTTTTTTATATACAGTACAATTTAAATGCACTTAAAAAGTTAAGAAACGCCTTCTAGCCAATTTTAGTCGAATAACGCGATAAAATATCCTACAGGCCGAAAGAAATTAATTTCAGTCGGACACTAGCTGTACTTATTGTGTTCAATAAAAATAACTTCCGTTTTTATTTCTCTCTTTCCAACATGACGTCACAAACACAAAGGGGATGATGGATTGGTCTGTACGGAACCCTTAATGACCGCTAGATCGTGATGAAATCGCTTACAAACTGTTTGGGGCTTGTTTTCTTTTTAAGTTTATTTATAGGGAATCCTGTTTTTCCGCGTATGGATCAAAGGCGTAGATGTTGGTGTGTGTATGTGTGTGTCTGTCAGTGTGCGAATAGTGGTTCTACAAAGACTTGGACTTATTTGGGTAGAGCGTGAGGAAAAGCATAATAAAGTCTTGGAACTGCTCGAGCACTCGGGTACCTCGATAAACTCGAGAAAATACACAAGTAGAATGAAAGAAGAATTATTAAGTACTAGCTGTTACCCGCGACTTCGTCCGCATGGACAAATTAACATCACAAATTATTATGTATTTCCCGTAGGAATGGGATGTTTTTCGGGACAAAAACAATCCTATGTCCTATTCCAGGACCTAACCTATATGTGTGCCAAGTTTCATCACGATTCGTCCAGTGGTTGAAGCGTGATTGCGTAACAAACATCCCAACATCCAAATATCCAAACTTTCGCATTTATAATATTAGTAGGATTCTATGCCTATTCAACTAGTGGTATCACGGAACGAAAAGTGGACGAAGGAAAGTCATTTTGCGACGTTGGATCGCGCAAAGTGGCAATGCATCGTCTCTGCCTACCCTTCTGGGACCAGAGCGTGAGCATTATGTATGTATGCCTATACTATTCCCATCTTTATCATGTCGTAGATGACGTCAGTGACGTTTCATTTGGTTAATTCTGATTATGGAAAATTTGTAACTGTATATCAAGAATATATATATGGAATTCCTTGTGGTTTCAGTGGTTGGAATTCCATGTTGTTAAGTCTTGTTCAAGGGTTGAATAGCGCCATCCCCAATTTTCCCATGGCGAAAGGGATTGTACCATGGACGAGCAGCTGCGTTCACCTGTATATAACAATCTCATTACTGCGATCACCAATCCGCCTGGCAAACGTGGTGGTTATGGCAAATCCCCCAATCCCCCAATTTTTATGTCTGCAGCCAACCTTACACCCTGTAAGGTTGGCTGGAAGAGATCTCTTTTAGAGATAAGCTCGCCTTTGTACACAACATTTAATAGTTTTTAAATGTGCAATAAAGAATATATTTAGTTTTTCAACCGAGCGACAGTTTTTTCCCCGAATCATCCCGTGGGTGTCGTCAAGGCGACTAAGGGATTGCACCAGGAACGAGCAGCAGCATTCTTATCATTACTGCGATCACCAATCCGCCTGGCAAACGTGGTGATATGGCAAATCCCCCAATGGACCGCCCACCAAGAGCGGCATTCTATTGGGGAGGCTTGTGGACGTATTTCAGCTGATGATGACCAGAGTTGGTTTTCAACCCTATAACATGCTTACACAAGGATATATTTACTCAATCACTAAAACAGTAATATTGTAAGAGCTCTAATGGAAATTATGTTAAACAAGCCCGGGGTAGATGCTGAGAAGGTAAACAATGGCGGATTGGATTTTGAATTAAATTCAACGGGAAGCGCCCGCGCGGTCCGCTCTGTTCTCATATAAGCGATGATTTCTTGGCATTTGGTATACTCTCAAACAAATATATATTTAGGTACAGTGAGATAGTGAAAAGGTTCTACAGTTTTCAACCTCATTCCTTCAATAAGTCGCGAGCATATGTAATCTTTCAAACTACCACAAAACAGACAGAGAAAGTTGTTTAATTGTTCGCTATAAGAAGAATTGATGCCAGATGGACTGACGACCTGAAGAAGGTGGCTGGATGCCGAGGACCGGGTGAGGTGGCGTTCATTGGGGAAGTCCTATGTCCAGCAGTGGATGTCTAAAGGCTTATATGATATGATTAAATATAAATTTTATATACATACAGATAAACACAGTTATCTAATCCCAAGTTTCTCTTATCTTCTTAGGGGGCCAGGAAGACCTGGCGACACTTCGACCCTTCGGGATCTTTTGTGCCAAACCCCTGACCACCAACGGTGCCCCAAGCCGATTTCGTGGACTTCACATACGCCTCAGATCTTCTTCTTCGGTATATGCAGGTTACCTTATGATGTTTTCCTTCACTGAAAAGCCTATGGTATTATAAATAAACCGTACTTAAGTTTCGTAAAACTCATTGGTACGGGCGGGGTTTGAACCCACGACTTCATGAACGTGAGGCAAATGCACAACCAACCGGCTACCACGGCTCTTATCTAATCCCAAACTGGGGTTTTTCCTGTTTTATGGACAATTCACAAATATAACATTCAGATCGGGGCCAACTTGTATATATTTGTCTGTCCCCAGTTGGAATCGAACCCATTACTCCTGTCCAATGACCAAGCCACTAGCCAAGCCACTAGACCAACTAGTGACGATGAGCCGTGGTAGCCGGTTGGTTGTGCACTCGCCTCACGTTCATGAGGTCGTGGGTTCAAACCCCGCCCGTACCAATGAGTTTTACGGAACTTAAGTACGGTTTATTTATAATACCACAGGCTTTTCGGTGAAGGAAAACATTGTAAGGAAACCTGCATACGCCGAAGAAGATATTTTGAGGCGTATGTGAAGTCCACCAAATCGGCTTGGGGCACCGTTGGTGGTCAGGTTTGGCACAAAAGATCCTGAAGGGTCGAAGTGTCGCCAGGTCTTCCTGGCCCCCTAAGAAGATAAGATAAGAACTAGTGACGATATTTTAAAAGATTTCTAATTCCCGAAAAGTTTTAGAAAGCTCTTCATTCTCAATAAATTCATCATCCCCCTTCACTAAGTCAATTTCCGTACATTCCAAACTCGGTTATAAAAGGGTAAAATCACGGTGGGAGATTATTTTCATAACAGGAAACCCATTTAAACCCATACATGTGATTTCCATATGATCCGCTGTTACTTTTGCGAGAGGTATCGTATGGAATATTCATTAGCAGCCTTTATAATTAGAATCACATAGTATATATATACAGAGTGTAATAAAATATGAGTCGTGATCGTTTACGTTCTGTTTACCTAGAAAGCGGTAGTCGATATAAAAATCTAGTAACCATACCACAGGCTCTGCCTAGTTTGGGACTGGGTAATTGGTGTGAATGTCTGACATATTTATTTATTTTATAAATGTACAGAGTGTACTCATATGCAATAAATGTTTTTGACTTTGACCCCATCAGAATCATCAGCCGAAATACGTCCACTGCTGTATATACTGAACATAAGCCTCCCCAATAGAATGACAAGTTTGCGGAGGGGAGACCATTACTAATGTAACCTATACAAGGAATCTTTCATATGGTTGATAGTGGTGCGTCCCTTTGCGCGTGCGCAGGCTCCTCTCCAGAATTCCTGCCTCATCAGCCAACAGTTCTCCTACAGTTGTGGTTTCCCACATTCGCTTCATCATAAGCTGAAATACGTCCACTGCTGAACACAAGCCTCCCCATTAGAATGACACTTATGGTGGGCTGTCCATTAGGGGATTTGCCATAATCGCCAAGCTTGGCAGGCGGATTGATGATCGCAGTAATGATCTTAATGTACACAGAAGAACGTTGCTTTCCATCCCTGGTGCAATCCCTTAGTCGCCTTGACTACACCCATGCGAAGAACAACATCACCGCCTCCTTGTTAAGACCATCCGCCATTGTGGTACCGTGGTTAGTTAGGGAAGTAATTGTCCACCTCATCAGAGCCCAAATTACTCTGCCAACAACTTTAGTTATAAATCTATTTCGTAACCCTTATAGACTAGCGCTCACAGTATCCAATCCTTTGATACCAGATTTATTCAGCTAAATAATGAATTATGTGCGTCAACTTTCAGAGTGCAGTTTTTAGCATTCTTAAAGTTGTTGCTCAACCCATGAGACTCTAGTTTAGACCTAATTCTAACCTGAAATAGGATTCAAATCGAATCACTTCCCAAGATAAGCGTGGAGAGCTATCGGTCGACCAGGGTCTTCATGAAATTTTCATAAGGCCACTTTGCACATTATTCATTGGCTCAAACTACCAGTCGATGGAAATATTCAGGATCGTCTGAGGGACGTAGTACTCGGTCTTTGAATTTATACATCAAATAATAAATTGTGCATTTATTTATATTGCACTGGCTTTTACCCGCGACTTTGTCTGCATTATTAGCTGCGTCTAGACAGTTAATAGGAATTTTAGGAAGGAGTCAATTTTCCAAGATAAATAAAGATCTGGGTGGGTAGAATTTTGCTAAAAAGCAATCGGGGTGGGTAGAATTTTATACATACTCGGGGTTTATTTGAAGGATGTGATTGGTTATGAGCTATATCGACGAACCGAACCGACGGTCGTTGGGGCAGACAGGGGTGAAAACTGCGGATCAGCTCGCGCAGGGTAGGATGCCCTGCCGCCAGATGGACCGACGACCTGAAGAAGGTGGCCGGAAGCGGATGGATGCGGAGGGCGGAAGACTGTCTAGCAGTGGATATCTAAGGGCTAATATTATTTTATACCCAGTAAAGTCATTTCCCTTGCGACCAGTGCATTGCATTCGCACAGCGAGTGCTAAAACCAACCCTCACTCAATAATTTTTAAATTTCCTTTCCCTTGTGTAATATTTTCCCACCCGAACCGGATAAAATACAAATTACATTTCGTCCTTCCCCTGTTGCTTTTAATAGAGTACACCGGCGCGGAATAATCTGATATCGGAATATTCACGCCGGTTCGATTCCTGACTCAGTTATTGGGATGGGATTCCTTTATACAGTCTGTTCATTTGGTTATAATAGGATTATATAAGATGTACAAATAAATAGATGAGCTGAATTACGAGGCAATTGTTTATCTCAAGCTCAGCAAATTTAGGGTGTAATTTCATTATATACGTCCACTGCTGGACATAGGCTTCGCCAATAAACGCCACCACACCCGGCTCCGCCGCATCCAGCCGCTTCCGGGCGCCTTCTTCAGTTCATCTGGCGGCAGGGTTTCTCACCCTGCGAGTGCCGATCTGCAGTCTTCACTCCAGAAATCGTCTGTGTCGGTTCTGCATCAGATCCCATTTTAGTTTGATAATCCGTTCTTCTATGTCGGATCTGCTCCTTACGAATCATATATTTCAAAGAAATCCCGAGCATGCATACGCTTTTTAAAGCTTATTGCCAATCCTTTTATACGTGCAGCCTGTGGGTCAACTATATGCAGAGGGCATACAGCGACCTGCGGGTTCAGTAGAACAACGCGTTCAGGGTGCTGATGGGGCTGCCGCGGTACTGCAGAGCCTCCGGTATGTTCGCGCTGGCACAGATGATGGTTTTGATGCCATCATGCGGGAACGGTGCGCCTCTATGATGGCTCGGGTGCGCGCCAGCCCCGACAGGATCCCGAACGCGCTGGCTGACCGGTGGGGCTCTCCGATGCTGGGGCGGTGGACACGACTGCATGGTCAAGTAGCCTCGCCGCCCAGTATCGGGCAGCCAAATCATATTTTTTGCCGTGTGGTTTCCGGTAGAGTAGAATAGGACCACTCCAACTCTCCCCGTGGATGTCGTACAAGGCGACTGAGGGAATACATTATAAAACATCAATCAGGCCTCCCCAACCCGTCTGGCCAGCGCGGGGAGTGTAGGCTAAATCCTCCGTCCGTCTCCGGCAGATGAGAGAGGGTTGTGCTCCTGCAGTGGAGACATAAATAACTTGATGATGATGATGACTCTCCATAGCTCGATAAGCGATGTAAATAAATATAATTATGTCTACAGGTATTTATTTGCGCCCTGCAAACACCGCACTACTCTCATAGCCAATAAATATTCAATACGTCCCTACACAGCTAATTTTGCTTGTAGAATTAAGTTAGTAACTGTAGTTCAGGTTATTACGGTTTATACTAGACTTTTAGTAAACAAAGTTTTCCCATCAGAGCTTAAAGAGTTTTACAGAAATGTCTGGGGTGAAGTGAGACATTTTCGTTTTTTTTATGATCTTAAGCGGCAAACGGGCAGACTGCTTATTATTACGTTCATTGCTGAACAATAAGCCTCCCCAGTAGAGTTTCGTGACTCGCAGGCGGATTGGTGATCCCAGAAATGATCTTAATATACACAGGAGAACGCTGCTGACCATCGCTTAGTCGCCTTGAAGACCCCGCGCGAATATTGGGTGTCGGCCCTGTTCTAACCCGGGTTCTATATATTTTTATAATAAACTAGCTGTGCCCGCGGCTCCGCTCGCGGGACTACTCACTCTCAATCCGACTTCGACTACGACTCTGACCCGACGCCCACGCAAATTTACTTTATTAATATCTCAGGTTCTAAGTGGCGTATCAAGATGAAACATGCACCAGGTTTTATGTTAGACCTCCAGCAAGTGAACAGTGAAAACTGCATCAAATTTCTTTTAGTAGTTTTTGCGTGATGAGGTAACAAACATACATACAGACAGACAGAAAGACAGACAGACAAAAATTCTAAAAACAATTATTTTGGTTTCTATTGGCCCTATAAAGACCCCTCATACACATTTTTCTACAATATCTCCCATGTACAGACATAGACCAGTTACATTTTTATTATATGTATAGATATTTAAAAAAGGTTTTTTTTACATTTCAATAACTTTTTAATTTTTTTATTGTTTTTGTTACAGGTAAACTTTTGGATTCGGTCACGTTCTATGAGTGACTAGATTCCTCATCTGCTGAAAACACAGCAACGCGAATGAGCTCGCAGAACTAGAGGTGAGCTCATTTGCGATCAGTCAGGAGACCACTGCCAGGCGTGTGACGCCTTCAAAATGCCAACATATTCTTTCCAACGACCACAGAAATTAGAAATTTAACCGACAAAAGCCTAGAGGGTAAGCTTCGCCATCCAAGGCGGCAATGGCGCCAGCGTGCTGAGGTCCATGCCGCACGGCACTAGCTTGGACGACGTATTCGCATTATCTATACTTATAATAAAACTGTAACTGGCGAGGTCAACGGCCGCGGCGCGGCGAAAGGCGCGGCGCGTATAGGATTGAGTGAAATTTTGTTTTTGGGGATAGGGATTGGGTTGAGGTTGGGGTTCACCATCAGTTTCCACGTTTCCGCGCCGTAGGTCTTGCCAGGCAGGACGCACTGATTAAAGACTTGTCTTTAAACATTGTGGATTAGGCGATGTGAAAACTTGACTCAAGTGTTTTTGTTCATATTCATCATCATCAGCCTAAATACGTCCACTGCTGGACATAGGCTTCACCAATAGAATATCACTTTTAGTCAGTTGTCCATTGGGGGATATGCCATAATCACCACGCTTGGCAGGCGGGTTGGTTATCGCAGTAATGATCTTAACATACACACACAGGAGAACGCTGCTGCCCGTCCTTGGTGCAATCACTTGGTCGCCTTGACGACACCCACGGGAAAGATAGGGATGGCCCTATTCTAAGCCGGGAACCACACGGCAAGATTTATTTGTTCAGAATGTCTGGTTTAAATATCAACGGTTTGACCTACTTAGTAGATGTTTAAACTGCACAAAACCACATAAAAGAAGTTTGTAGCCTCCGAATAAGGACAAAAAAATGTCAGAGTATCTTATCTCTGAATGTCTGCATAAGTCGGAACAAAAGCGACCTTATCGCCCCGTCCTTAAAAACCTGAAAGAATACATTTTACAAGAGAATAGGTTTGGGCCTTCATTGCAATGTGCCCTTCAATATCCTTACACCAAAACGACCTATCTTTTATTTTTTGCCAATGAATATTCTATCCTAAAATTATCAGTAATAAGCTTCAAACTCATTTGAATAGAGATTTTCGTTAAGGCGGCAGGTGTCGTTCAAAATTTAAGGGTATTTCGAGTAGATTCTAGTTAATGGTGAGGGCCTATTGATTTTCACTCTCAAGTTTTATTAGGTTCGAGGAGTTTTCGTAAAGAAATTTCGGGGAATTTGTCACGTATTTCCTTAAAAATGAAGACATAAAATAAATTAATGAAATACAAGCAAGACGAGCTTTTAGATAATACCTATTAGCGTTGATTTTCCCATAGAAATACATTGTTTTCCTAAAGAAGAAATCCATTTTCGAATATATTAACATTTAAAATCATTTTATTGATAAAAGAAATTAGAAAAACTGATATGTATTTTAAAATAAACAAAAAATAACAATTACATACATACATACATACATATATACATACATACATACATGCATACATACATACATACATACATACATACATACATACATACATACATACATACATACATACATACATACATACATACATACATACATACATACATACATACATACATACATACATACATACATACACACACACACATACATACATATATTTCATTCCAGATTAATAGTCCTATGAAAACAAACGCATTTGCGTCTCGAAAACAAAATACACAATAGATGGTGTTCCTAAGTGGACTGCAAAGTTTACATGGTAATACAAACCTGTTTTTGCTGCTGGTGACCCTTTCATGTATATGTTACCGAGACGTAAATAGCGTTGGTTTTCATAGGACTATGAATCTGGAATGAAATATACATACACGCCTTGGTCCCAGAGGGGTAGGCAGAGACGATGGATCGCCACTTTCCTGACACATCTCATTATTCTCACTCACATTCATCAACCTTTTCATGCACCTCATTTTATTCTCACTGCGGACCCCAGCATTTTTGAGGACGTTACTAATTTGATCCTTGAACATCCTCCTAGGGCGACCTCTAGCGGTAGTTCCTTCCACATTCGCAATGTAAATAACAATTATATAATAAATATTATATACATACACTTCTTGTCAAATCCCAAAATAGGATTTTCTCTTATGCTATAGAAATTAAACAAGGATTGGACAATTCACAAATATAATATCTAGACCGGGACTAACTTGTACTTGTCACAGATATTGAATAGAAATGTCTGTAACAATAATACAATGTTAATTAAGACTTATTTTTTTCTTTTTTTTACATGAGACCGCCTGTATAATATTAAATATAAATCTGACTAAAAAAAAATACATTCTATCAAGGTTGAAAAAATAAGGAAACATTTCTTCTTTAAAATTTTCCCGGAAAGAAGGGAAAATCTTAAGTGATTTTCCCCACCGTGTCACTAATACTCGCCTAATTGGGTTTTATTAAAAGCAGGTCGCCAAGTGCACGGGATCATTAGTCCAATCATTTTCACCTTAAGTGCCTTGTCTAATGAACCATAGACGGTAAGCTGAGGGAGGTTGCAGGGACGAACTCAGGAGCGAGTATCGCCCCAATATAGAAAGGGGCGAAATACCATATGCTGAGTCGTTTGCCCTTTTGCTGCCACGGCACACGCATTTAAATTGTTTTCTCTAGTTCTTATAATTTTTATTTAATTTTTTTTCCTTTTTCTTGCTTTGTTGGTATTTTCTTTGTGTGTGCCAATTGTGGTAGTGAATAAATGATTTTTCTTTCTTCTTTTATACCATAACTTTTACCAGGCCTGTCTCATTTTGGCACTTAAGGTATATAAATATACATACGAGGCGCAGCCCCGACTGCCGGGGTACGACTGTCAATCTTGCGTGACTTAGCGGTTCATCGTAATATTGACTTTCTCCCGAGCACGTACGATTCAATTTGGCTTGCATCGAGTAAGTTCATTTATGAGAAATCGAACAAGCTTTGGTAGGCAGTGCGCATTCTGTATTTATATTAAAACTTATTCTGTGATTTTACTAAGAAATATAAAAATAATAATAATATATACTTGTCTAATCCCAAACTAGATTTTTCTCCTGTGCTAAGGGAATTAAATAAAGATTGGATAATTCACAAATACGATATCCAGACCGGGACCAGCTTGTACAAATTTGTCTGTTTCAGTGGGAATCGAACCCGCGACCTCTGGCGCGCGAGGCCAATGAATGGTCAACATTTTTACTAAGAAATTACATTTGACGCATTAACATGGAAATAGAAAAGTAGATAAAAAAAACAAATTATCTTCAGACATTTTGTCGATACTGCATATTCCGCAGTAAAATTTTAGAGCAAAGATAATCAAAATCAAAATATTTATTTTCAAAATTGGAATACATTATTCTCTTTTTGACGTCAAATTCTGCCTAAAACTACTCCACTTCCACCTGTATAACCGAGGGGAAGAAGTGGCAACAAACCCAACGGCACAGGGCCCTACCTTTGATTTATCTTATTCATTACAATCATTAAGTCTACATAAATAAATAGTCTATAAAAGAAAATTCTAAAAAAACAAACCAAATATTTAACAAAAAATTATCCTTAGTAAGTTGCCAAGTACGGGAAATCGCATGGCGACCAGGTAACAAGCAATCCTTTAGACTGACCCAAAATGGAAATAGGGGCGGTAAACTATACATAAATATTAAGATAATGTCATATAAGAGAAATCTCAGGGATGGATTGGAAAAATAAATCGGGGTGGGTAGAAGTCTGGCCTAACTATATACCACAGATATCGTAAATACAATGAATCGTTTGCAAAAAAGCATTCGGGGTGGGTAGAAACACAAACAATATTTTGTCAAGTATTTTTTTTTGTAGTCGCCGCATCGATCTTTACGATGGTATTAACTAATACCTATCTAACTTTTAAACTTTAGTTACACGAAGCTCTCGACACATTTTTCGTAACGCAACTTTTGTTGGATGAAACGTTCATCGAATTCAGATCAAAATATTTGATCGAATCTTTCGGAACGCCTGTCACCGGCCCTGTACAAAAAAAACGTACGAAAGGAACTTTCAAGTTACAAAAAATGAATGACTAGAAACACACGGAAAAGTTCTTGTACGAACTCCAACAGAAAAAAAAATAACAGAAATAGAAAAGTCTGAAACTTTACCCGATGTAGAGAATCTAACGAGGTACTGTGTGTGGTTTTAACTATAACATGAGGAGACATTTTATTAGTGGATTTAAAAACTTTTTTATAAATTACCATCTTCGGGAATCCAGGTACGGAGTCAGGGGAAGGAACTTTGGGCGACTCAACAGCCAGGGGAAGGAACTTAACGCTATACATTGACTAGAGCAAGCAAGAACTTTTTGAATCATTTTCTTTTCTTTGTATTGTTTTTTGTATTTAGTATGTACAATAAATCCTTCCTACTAATATTATAAATTGTTACTCAATCACGCTTTAACCACTGGAAGGATCGTAATGAAACTTGGCACACATATAGGTTAGGTCCTGGAATAAGACATAGGATAGTTTTTATCCCGAAGAAACATCCCATTTGTACGGGAAATACATAATAATTTGTGATGTTAAGTTGTCCAGGTCGCGGGCAGCAGCTAGTTATTAAATAAAACAAAAAAGATTTCATTCTAAGTACGATTATTCAAATTTCCCATCAAATAGTTAAACAATTTTCTTTTTATGATTATCCTTATTATTTGCCTGTATTTTGACGACAATTTGATCCAGACGGTATTGTCCTTTGTTCATGAATAAAAAAAATTACATTGAATTAAGTCATTTAAAATGACGTATAAAATAAGTGTATAGCACAGGCTCTGCCTAGTTTGGGACTGGATAATTGGTGTGAATGTCTAAAATATTTATATTATATTATATTATTTATTTAGTTCTAAGAAAGAGTTTGTAGATATGGGATCGTGCTAGGCACACGACAACACTTTTAACTTATATGAACATCCCGCCATAGAATAAAAATAACAGTAGATCCACTTAAACATAAGAAGTCAGAAAAGTGCGGACTCCATAATTTTTTTATGGTATCCTGGAACATTATGAAAAAGAAAAAATCTGAAATATCCATAACTTTACCATTAAATGTTATGTGTTTCTTAATTAAAAATTTCAAAAAAACGCCATGAAACAAAATTTTAATAATTTTAGAGAATCAGACGGCAATTTTCCAAAAAAATTGCTTATTTTATGATTTCGGCAGCCTTTTGATTATATAAAAAGGGGGGACTATCAAGCTAACTTAGGTTGTTCGTATGTGTCACATACCGAACTAAGTTACAGCCCTAGCACCTTAACCAATGAAGATAAAGTTAAAATAGAAAAAACTTGGTTATTTATTTTATCAATCATTAATAGCGCACTGACTGTCGAATCACAACTATAGTTTGTGAAAATGTACCCTTCAACTAAGTTGCATGACTTCTCTTTACACATACATAGATATAGCTCACGCCCTGATCTTAGAGGGGTAGTCAAAGACGATGCATCGTCACTTTGCGCGATCCAACGTCGCAAAGCGACTTTCCTTTTCTTGTTATTATTCTTTCACAGAAAGTAACATACTGGTATAATATACACTGCGTCCCGATCTCAGCAGAGCAAACAATGAAGCCGTCCGAGTCGATATTGGATCATCACGGATGCCATTACAAGAGTTTTTTATTGGAAAACTTTCCCTTCGAGCCACAGCGAATTCCAACTTGAGGGAGTAGATAAAATTCTGAACAGTCACTACGCGTTATCTATACTTTGGAGTTTGTCTCGTGGAGTTTCTTTTATGATAATTCTATTGCTTCAGTTTTCAGTAAGACCTGTCTTCTATGTAAAGGGTTTAAATTTTGATTCTTATGTGGGATGAACTACGACGCGGAAACGTGGACACTGACGGTGGGCCTGATCCACAAGTTCCAAGTCGCTCAGCGATCTATGGAGAGGGCTATGCTCGGGGTTCTTTGAAGGATATGATTCGTAATGCGACGAAGAACGAAGATAACCGACATAGCCGAAAGGATCAACAGGCTGAAGTGGCAAAGGGCGAGCCACATCTGTCGCAGAACCGACGGCCGTTGGGGCAGACAGGTTCTGGAGTAGAGACCGCGGATCGGCACGCGCAGGGTGGGACGCCCCGCCGCCAGATGGACCGACGACCTGAAGAAGGTGGCCGAAAGCGGCTGGATGCTGAGGACCGGGTGTGGTGGCTTCATTGGGGAAGGCCTATGTCCAACAGTGGACGTCTAAGGACTGATATGATATCCTCATCAACATATAATTTTTTGGAATTTTGCTCTGTCTGTGCACGCATCACATAAAAAAGTAGTTTTTACGTGATGCGTACTACAAACTAAGAGACAAAAATTCCAAGAATTAATCTTACGGTATTTTGTTAAGTTATTCATTCCTGAATTTTGCAAATATTTTTAATGTACAGTCGAATGTCTGTATTTACATTTTATTTATTAGAAGATAACTGACATAACTGCGGTTCTTTATTAAAAGTCCATAAACCAGTCACCAAATTGAACTTGCGTAGGTATCAATCGTTTCGCAAGTCAAACCTAAAAGCTAATTCAAGTTTCTATAACTAATTAAAGTGAGGCAATCTCTGTTCTACCCTCCAGCCTGAAACGTTTCCAGTATTGCGGTCAGACCTGTATATTATAGGATAGGATTTATAATCAAGTCAAAACAGCGTCACAAATAAGGTTATGAAATTATATGATATAGAAAGTACTAGTAATAATTTGTTGCTATGGAAAACGGGAGTTGGGAGGGGGTAGGGGGGGTTAAATAGAAACGCCGAAAATGCAGCGATAGATCGCCTGCACAAAAAATAAAACAGGGTGGGTTCCGCTAAGAGTAACAATATTATTTTAGGCCAAATATAAATCATACTTCATACGGGATCGTTGTAAAGTCTCTAGGAAAGAGAAAACGGAGGATGTGGAGGGGAAGCAGGGGGAGAAGGGGAAGGAGGGGGAGGAGAGGGAGTGGGAGTAAGGGGGTAGGTTTTTGTTCTCAGAAGTTAAGAGGTTGCTTATGTTCTTTTCTTACAATCACCTGGACGCCGCTTTCAAGCTGTTTTAAACCGCGTTATCTTGGTTTATTACCTCTCTACCTCCCTCCTTCTTTATTTCCTACACCCTCTATTATTCTGTAGAACGATAGCGACGCCTTGACCTTTTCTGATAAGGTTGACTTTCAAAAACAATCATCACAGCACGAAACATGTCCGCTGAAGTGCCAATAAACGTTAGACCTTCCATTAGCAAATAATTAATTTACCCCATAATAGGGAAGTGGGAAAATTGGGCGGGGAAATTGTTTTTATGACACCCAGAGGCTATGGGACAGTGTAACATAACCGTTTAGGTCAGGGGAGGACAACATGTGGCCTATAGTCACTTTAAATCTGTGCGAATATGATCACGATTTCACATTTGTTTAGGAGATGGAAATTTTATTGTATATTTATTTTGTATAAAATAATGCGTTATAAAATAGTGATTATCTACAAAATTCGAAATTATTTAATTGTGTTTTATGTACAGAACGGAACGTACATTTTATTTTTCTGGCATTGTATGAAAATTTTGCACTTGCCGTGTGGTTTCCGGTAGAGTAGAATAGGACCACTCCAATTCTTCCCGTGGATGTCGTATAAGGCAACGAATGTATTCCCTATACATTATAAAACATCAATCAGGCCTCCCCAACCCGTCTGGCCAGCGCGGGGAGTGTAGGGCAAATCCTCCGTCTGTCTCCGGCAGATGAGAGAGGGTTATGATCCTGCAGTGGAGACATAAATAACCTGATGATGTATGAAAATTTTACATTTCAAATATTATTTAAAATTAAATGACATTGTAGTCACAAGTTTCAAGTCGCTCAGCGAGCTATGGATTATATGCTTCAAACAAACCTCGAGCATAGCCCTCTGGCTAATGAATTAATGAATAAATCTGACGAAGAACGAAGGAGAACGATATAGACGAAAGGATTAGCAAGCTGAAGTGGCAGTGGGCGGGGCACATCTGTCGCAGAACCGACGGCCGTTGGGGCAGACGAGTTTTGGAGTGGAAACCGTGGATAGGCACGCGCAGGGAGGGAGGCCCCGCCGCCAGATGGACCGGCGACCTAAAGAAGGTGGTCGAAAGCGGCTGGATGCGGAGGACCGGGTGTGGTGGCGTTCATTGGAGAAGGCCTGCTGGTCATCGGCCTCCCCAATAGAATACCACTTTTAGTCAGTTGTCCATTGGGTGATTTGCCATAATCACCACGCTTGGCAGGCGGATTGGTGATCGCAGTAGTGATCTTAACATACACACACAGGAGAACGCTGATGATGATGACAATAAAATGTTCTACAATATTAAAGAACATTTCAATATCTACTTGGAGCGGGACCGCGAGTGGGTGTGGGCGTGGGCGTGGGAGTGGGAACGGGAGCGGATTCTGTAGTCCACGCGAGCGGAGCCACGAGTACAGCTAGTTATATATATATTCCGCTCGACTTTTGAAACTGATTTTCTATAAGAAGTATCTCAATCATGCTCCTCTTGACTCGTAATTCGGTCACCCCAAAAGGTTGGTCACCCCTGCCGTGTTTTCCTAAGGTATAGAGGTGGGTATCCTATAACATTTAATATCTTATGGTTGTCACTGCTGTTCGAATGGCTCATCATCAGCCTATATATGTCCACTGCTGGACATAGGCCTCCCCAATAGAATGCCTCTTTTGGTGGGCTTTACATTAGAAGATTTGCCATAATCACCACGCTTGGCAGACGGATTGGTGATCGCAGTAACGATCTTAATATACACAGGAGAATGCTGCTGCCCATCCCTGGCGCCTTGACGACACCCACGGGAAGATTTGGGGTGGCCATCCGAAAAAACATCTCATTCCTACGGGAAACCAAATTAAACGTTAAAAGCAGTGAAGATGTGCAAATATCAAAACCTACGCGGACGAAGTCGCGGGCATAAGCTAGTATGTCACATGTGTAAATAATCGAAAAGTAAAAATAAGTGAAAAGTTTTAGTTTTTGTCCGCCTTGTTGGCTCAGTAGGTTGAGCGTTAAAGGTCGTGGTTCCGATTCCCTCTTGGTACAGTAGTAGTACATCATTGGCTTAGTACCCAGAGGTGTACTAATAGACGTACTTTGGGATTAGACAGGGTATGAATATTCAATACAATATTACAAAAACAAATATAGTTAAGTATAATTTTTAAAAGTATTTTTTTTTTAACAAAATATATTTTTATTTTCTCTACACAAAGGTTACCTACATACAGATGAAGAAAAAACAAGAGCAACCACAAAATATTAAAAAGTCTTTTGCGAGAGACAGTCTTAAGCAGTCTCATCGATTTAAATGACTTCACGACAACCTTTATATTGTTTACTAGCTGTACCCGTGGCTCCGCTCGCGTGGTCTACAGAATTAAATGAAGTTGAAAATTACATAGTGTTAAACCCCTTCCAACTTCCCTTCCCTCTCATCGCTGCAAATGACTCATCCATTGCAATCCAAATTCCGCCGTGCATTACTTTATTGCATACCAATGTAATGAATGTGAGTTTTTGGAAAATATAAATTCCCATAACTTTTTATTGAGTACACCGATTGCGATAAAATAAAGCCTATATGTTACTCAAAATTAAGCCCTATGTTTCCTGACAATTTCATCAGAATTGGTTCAGTAGTTTTTCCGTGATGTGTGCACAAACAAACAGAAACAAACAGACAAAAATTCGAAAAATGATCATAATGTGTTTTATTACTTATCCTTAGACCCCCAATTTTTTTCGTGTACATATCTCCAATGCACAGACACGAGAAGTTTACGTTTTTATTTATTAGATGTCTAATAAAAAAAACTCCGATTTTCAGTATTCAATTGTAAAAATTGCCGTCTGGTTTCCTGTAGAGTAGAATAGGACCACTCCAACTCTTCCCGTGGATGTCGTACAAGGCGACTGAGGGAATACATTATAAAACATCAATCAGGCCTCCCCAACCCGTCTGGCCAGCGCGGGGAGTGTAGGCCGAATCCTCCGTCTGTCTCCGACAGATGAGAGAGGGTTGTGCTCCTGCAGTGGAGACAATAATAATCTGATAATGAATTGTAAAAACGTCAAATTCTTACAATATACAATTAATTCATTCCTAAAATAGACAGCAAAAAATAACAATACAAATCTAAGAATTATTCAGTAATCCATTTTGTTTTTTCATAACTTTTCACTCGTGTCAAATAATTTCTAACACGTTTGCAACCAATACGTCAATGTTCGCCTGACGTATTGGTTCACGTTCGCAGTGCAAGACAATTGGTTCAGTACAAAATAAATAACTGGCCATCCTTCAACGTTGGGTAACCGCACTCGGCGGGAACGTTTGGCGGGATAGAGGAATTTCGAGTGAGGTCCCAACAGAGGCGTTGAGCGGGGAATATAAAAAAAGTTTAACTCACAAAGACCAGTAAAATTGCAAATTAGTTTGTTATTTTGTTTTTTAATCAAAATAACGTCGGCTCCGTAGCCAAGAATCCGTCGAGGTCGCGGGTTCGAATCCCGCTCAGGGCAAACATTCGTGTGATGAACACTTGTGTTTGCCTTGTGACTGGATGTTATTTATATATTATGTATTTATGTATGTATATCAGCTGTCTGATACCCATATTACAGGCTCTGCCTAGTTTGGCCGTGTGTGAAATGTCTCCATATATTTAATATTTAATTTAATATTAATATTTAATTGTTTAGACTTCAATTGGCTAAACGAATCAAAATTATATGTACCTAAAACCTTTTTTTGTGTTCCAGCATTGAACTCAGATTATATTAATTTATTATTCAATCTCTATGCATTCTACTTTTCGCTATAAAAAATCCAAGTAACTTCTCAAGCACTTTACAACTGTCTATGAAAGATTACTGTTGTTCCCACAGTAGCTGTTCTACTGGTGGGGATAATTATTATTATCAACTGAATAATTCTGAAATAAAATGAAGGATAAACACAGGACGACCTCCGTGGCGGAACGGGTAGCTCTCGGACTGCCACGCCGGAAGTTGCGGGTTCGAATCCCGCTAGGGGCAAATGTTCGTATGATGAATATGAATGTTTGTACCCAAGTCTTGGATGTTTATATATATATTTAAGTATGTGTATCCGTTATCTAGTAACCATACCACAGGCTCTGCCTAGTTTGGAACTGGATAATTGGTGTGAATGTCTGAGATATTTATTTATTTATTTATTTATAAACAAGTCAATGGAATTAACAGGATATTTTACATGTGGCTCAAAGGCGGTGGAGACAACAGGAATGTTTCCTGTCTATCTACAGATTCCAGTAATATTGTTGCATTAATCCCTAAATGCATTTGTCAAGGTTCCTATGAGGTACCTATTAATGCCGCCTTAGTCCTATGTTAGTCTTTTTAGTTAGGTAAATTAATTATGTGTGATATTTCAAATGCAGTCAAGGCTATCGATCCGTCATGTGACCGTATAACTGTCGAAATACGGAAGCATGACGGATCGATAGCCTTTGCTCCATTTGAAATATGACACATAATTCTTTAACCTAACTCAAAATACTGACTCAGTACTGAAGCGGCACGACATATTCGAATGAACCTTTGCAAGTCGCTACCGCTTATCGCTGCTACTGGCGCCTCACCCGGCACTTTTATTGCAAAAGTTTGGTTACAGAGTGGCGGAATTCAGGCTTTAAGTGGCAACTTCGCCCATTTGTGCGATACAAATTCTGTCGCTATGAATTGAAAATATTACGCTTACTTGTTATGATTATTTTATTTCCTTGGCTTTTATGAATTCGTCATTTTTATTTTGGGAAATGAAGTGAGCAGGCAGCTAGTCCACATAATGGTAAGTGGACACTGTGGCCTATTAATCCGCAGCCGTCGGTTTGTTGCGTGAAACAGACCAAAGTCCACAAGTACGTAGCCACCCTAACCGCTCGGCCACGACCTTGCCGCTGCCAGCGGCAGCTAGGAGCGGGACGGTGAGCGGCGAGAATAAATGTACAAAAATGTTAGCAGCACGCCATGAGGGGCCGCAATCAGCGGCCAACCCTCCGCCTGCCGAAACCGCGCCGCTCACCGCGCCGGGTCCCGCTAAGCCAAAAGTCGTGGCCAAGGGTCTATGTAGGAATGTCTCGTGTGTCTGTCACTACACTGGCTTTCCCCTTCTCAATCGTAATAATAATTTTATTGGTAATCATCACGGATCAGAATTAAGTAGATAGATAGATAAATTCTTTAATGCACCTAGGTGAAAAATAACAAGTTAGGTACAGATTTATGGAAAGGGTACAAAGGCGGCCATATCGCGTAAAGCGATCTCTTCTAGGCAACCTTTTATCATCAGGTTATTTTTGTATCCACTGCAGGAGCATAATCCTCTCTCATCTGCCGGAGACAGACGGAGGATTTGGCCTACACTCCCCGCGCTGGCCAGACGCGTTGGGGAGGCCTGATTGATGTTTTATAATGTACTCCCTTAGTCGCCTTGTACGACATCCACGGGAAGAGTTGGAGTGGTCCTATTCTACTCTACCGGAAACCACACGGCATAACCTACCCTATTTATATTGAAACAAGGTTTGTAAGTCGTTGAATCAACGATTTCTCGCTGTTTGTCTCAGATGTGCTATTATTTATAAAATATATCCCCCGTAGAGCTGTAAAGGCCTCATAATGTAACCTCAAAACACAAATTTAACCAAATAAAACGGTAATAAGCCATTCGCTGCTAAGTTTATTGTACCGCTCGTTCACGATCCAAGGTCAGTTCTATTATGTTATATTATACCAGCCCTAAACTGTACCTTTTTAGGGTCATACTTATAGAGACTCTCACTATTAATAAATCCAAGGTTGGAAAAAATCATGACTTTTTGAAAAAATCGTAATTAATCACGTTTTCAGTGCAAATTTGGAAGGAACGGAAGGCAATGAGACCGAGAGAAATGAGTTACTGACGTTTTTTCTTGTTTTAATTAAATGTTACATGAATTTGAAAACTAAGAATTAAATGAAGAATAGGCCTACAATATAGCAGTTTACTTAGGAATTTCACATATTTCGTACTTACTGTTAAAAACGCTGGAAGGTAATGAAGACGGAACGATGACAAAGTCCTTTTCGTCAACGTAAATTGCAAGCATTTTTTTTGCACTAACGCTCATCCTCCCGTGACTAGTGTGACGACACACTGGATAGTTGCGGGACAAGCAGGGAAGCTAACTATAGTCACACAGGAACGGACTTTCACAATATTTCAATTTCCGTAATCGTGGAAGGAAATGATGCTTTTCGCTGAACAAAATCTAAATATCGATTCTTTCTATGAAGCTATAAAAATAAGTAAGCTATTTTGAAATAATCTTTATTACTTACTCTATCAGGTTATCTTATAAAAGTAGGGGGCTTTCAATGTAGAAACTGCTTAAATACATCGATCAATGGGTTGGTAGTTTGGAACGGGAGGGTAGTGAGATTATGGAATATTTTTCTTAATTAACCCCGTGTTCGTAGGCCTACGAAACAAAAGACTCCTCTGGTCATTTTCTGAATACGTCCTTCTCCTATATAACGTTATTAAAATTTTACAATATTCGTACCGATTTGCGGCCTGGAACGGTGATTTGAAGTAGTAGAAAGTAGTATTTTTAAGTACTAGCTGTTAACATCACAAATTATTATGTGTTTCCCGTAGGAATGGGATGTTTTTTCGGGATAAAAACTATCCTATGTCATATTTCAGGGCCTAACCTATATGTGTGCCAAGTTTCATCATGCTCCGTCGAGTGGTTGAAGCGTGATTGAGTAACAAACATCCAAACATCCAAATATCCAAAGTTTCTCATTTATAATATTGGTAAGTTTCTATGTTAATATCATCAAAAGAAACTTTTCTAAGAAAAACATAAAGTCTCGCGTGGTATAGAGGCGGCTTTAGGGGCGGCACCACTGAATCGATTTTAATATTGAGGTCGTTTGAAAAACAGCTTATAAATAGCATATACTTTACTTGATTGAATGTTTTATATAAGCCGATTTTGTAGCTCAAAATGTAACGAAATTGTGGTGTAATTTCAAAGTAACTTTTGAAACTTCGGTGAGTCGCTAAGTTGTTGTAAAAATCGTTAAATGAAATTATGATTAGGGGCTTGCCAAATATGGCAACTCCATACCCATAATCACAATTACCTCTATCACACTAAACACACACACATACACACACACACATACACATGCACACACTCACATAGGCACAAACACAACAAACCTGAAGCTAGCAAATGGTAACGTATGTAAAGAAGGAAAAGAACAATGTACTTTTGATGATGGCCAAATGTAACTCTAATGCTGAACTAACTTGAGGAGGAACTGTCTCCTAAGACACAGGTTTATACCTAGTTTAGGAAGCAGGGATCCCTATCGCATGCCATATATACATAAGTACCCACTGTAATCTGAAGTTATTTGAAATACATTATTATTATATTATTAAAAAATTTTTTTTGGTAGGTACTAAAAAAAACTAAAAATTCTTGGAACTCGAGAAAAGAAAACGTTAGAAATATTGTCATCTATTCGTCTGACAAAGAATCATCAAGTCGTCAATTTTTATTCTAACGTAGGGCACTAACGATCGCATTAAAATAGAACTGAATCAGGACTTCACCTCGCAATATTAAATTTAATGTTATATATATTACTAACTGTGCCCGCGGCTCCGCTCGCGTGGACTACAGAATCCGCTCTCGTTCCCAGTCTCGCTCTTTATCCCACTCCCGCTCCAACTGTAGTATAAACCAACAGAACCACGCATCTGTTAGCCCCATAAAGCCCTATTTTCTACAATATCTCCCACGTATGTACTTAGTAACTTATATTAGTATATATCAGTAGCTATACCTACTCATTTATTCCATGTATGGTACAATATTTTATTATAAAATTTTATTATCCATGCAAATTTTTTTTATTTACCGCTTGTTTTAGCTTTTCCCACAGTGGAGGTTGGCTGGAAGAGATGTCTTATAGAGATAATTTCACCTTTGTACACTTTTATGTTGTTTTTTTTTTTGTAAAATTTATGTGCAATAAAGAATATATATATATTATAGAAGAGTCCAAGTCCAGCAGTGGACATTTCAATAATTAGACACGATGTGTCTATAATTATTGAAGGGAAAAGAAAATCCCATTTGTCCCGTAACGGGACTACCCAACGGGATAACTGGTATCAAAGGAAATTACCTCACCTGCTTATCATCATTATTATAACTAGCTATTTAAAAAAAATGCCGTGTGGTTTCCGGTAGAGTAGAATAGGACCACTCCAACTCTTCTCGTGCATGTCGTACAAGGCGACTAAGGGAATACATTATAAAACATCAATCAGGCCTCCCCAACCCGTCTGGCCAGCGCGGGGAGTGTAGGCTGAATCCTCCGTCTGTCTACAGCAGATAAGAGAGGGTTGTGCTCCTGCAGTGGAGACAAAAATCACCTGATGATGATGGGTCTAAACATATTATCATCAAGCTTGTGCTGACAAAACACCTCAGTAAAACAGTAGGTAACCAACAAATTGTTC
Source organism: Esperia sulphurella (assembly GCA_947086405.1). Lineage (NCBI taxonomy): Eukaryota > Metazoa > Arthropoda > Insecta > Lepidoptera > Oecophoridae > Esperia > Esperia sulphurella. The sequence goes on from OX352280.1 coordinate 1,487,285, forward strand.
ACTGATTGCGTCAACATTAATATTAATAAAGCAATAAGTATGTTAATATTGATAAACAGCAATCTGTACCATTCCCTTGCTGGAATGAACGAGTGAAATAGAGCGGACTGAATGTGTCCAAGCGATTTGTCGTTCATTCATTATGGAAGCCAGTCCTCCGGAAATATATATCTGCTTAGTAGACAATATTTATTAAAAAAAATATGTGGAAATAAATCATAATCAGGTTATTTTTGTCTCCACTGCAGGAGCACAACCCTCTCTGATCTACCGGAGACAGACGGAGGATTTGGCCTACACTCCCCGCGCTGGCCAGACGGGTTGGGGAGGCCTGATTGACATTTTATAATGTATTCCCTTAGTCGCCTTGTACGACATCCACGGGAAGAGTTGGAGTGGTCCTATATCAATGATAAGCATTATCAGCTGCTGCTGGTCCTATTCTACTCTACCGGAAACCACACGGCGAGGAAATAAATACGTTGTGTATAAGTATTTAGCCGTGAGGTTCCCGGCTTAGAATAGGGCCACCCTCAATCTTTCCGTGGGTGTCGTCAAGGCGACTAAGGGATTGCACAAGGGACGGGCAGCGGCATTCTCCTGAGTACATTACAGTACGTCCCGATGTCGTCCCTCTCTTCTTCCATTGTCTCGGCATAAATGTGAACTCCTTCCAAATTAGGACAGTAATTGGAGGGTGGGGGGCTGGGAGGAGGGGAGTGGGGGGAGGGGGCTAGAGGTCCCTTCAACCTTATGTAGTAGAAATACCACGCTCTCGCACGAAGCGTTTTGCTTCCTCCTTCATAATGCGAACTGCTAAGGAGTGGAACGCCCTACCAGCTTGGGTATTTCTGGACAAGTACAATTTGGATGTTTTTAAACGAAGAGTAAATAGGCAACTTCTGGAAAAGCGCGCTCTACTTTAGGCCCCATCATCACTTACCATCATCGGGTGAGATTGAGGTCAAGCTTAAAAAGTTCAGGAATAAAAAAAAACATTTTTGTCCGCAGTCCTCCGCAGGTATTTTTTATATCGTCTGCCCAAGGTTTGGTTTTTCTCTCTTTCTTTTTCCATCTCTCGGGTGTCACTCCACAATATCCTATAGATAAAGTTTATAGTTTACTTAAAAGCTACGATTTTAATTAAGTTAGTCTTAAAATAAGAGTAGCTCTCAATTCCCTACACAAATAAGCAGAGTCTAGCGCTAATTTATCTGGAGTCGAGCACAGTTAACTAAACATCCTGCGGGCAGTTTGAACTGAGCAGAGTTGAGGCCAACTTAGCAATTAGATGGGGACACACGAGTTGTAATGATGAGAGAACTATCACTAAATGGATTTAAAATTATTCTTCGTTTAAGGCACATCTATTGATATTTTTTTATAATTTTACTTTGTGTTGTTTGACAATGCCACTTTACTGACGCTTAATTTCATAATGTAGAATCTGGTCGCTCTTTGTCATGTATTTCCAAAAGAAGCGTTAACGCCAGCCATGTGTAAAATAAAGACAAAACAAGAATATGTAAATGATGTCGACTTAGTCTGAGTTCTCAAAAAAGGTTGAAATGAGTATGGCAGAATTTTTGATGTACAAACAATAAAAATAGGTTAAGTATAAGTTGTTAGTTTTATAACTGAGCAGTGCACTTATTAGTCTTATGACTTAACTTGAATATTGTCATTTTAATGCGATAAGTATATGTTGTTGTTTTAATGGTATTATTGTTAATTTGACATCGAATTTGTAATTCAGAATTATTGCTTTTGTATGTTATATTATGGGTCTATTGCCTGAAATAAAACCTTATTATTAATATTATTACTTATTATTACCATTATTTGCGGAGCATGCTGGTCATTACGCTGAGGGACAGACAACGAAATGAAAATATTCGGAAACGGACCAAAGTTATCGATGCTGCCCAACTAGCGTGTAGCCTCAAATGAAGATGGGCGGGCCACGTGGAGCGAGAGGGTACTACATTGGTATCCGCGAGACTGTAGCCGGCCCCGCGGGCGGCCCCGGCGACGCTGGAGCGACGACATCGTGCAGGTAGCAGGGCGCACATGGACGAGACTGGCTGCTGACAGGAAGCAATGGCGTATCATGGAGGAGACCTTTATCCGTAAACGGTTGCCCCAATAATGAACAACAACAAATAAAATAAAACTTAATTAACTATTTAAGCTTACTTAAATTAGAATTAATATTAATGTTATTTCGAAATGGATAATATTCAATGCCTTAATTTAATTAGTACATAGTTTCAATGATCAATTAATAATTAATTTCATTTTAAAATTAGAATTGTATGTGAAATTATTAGGGAAAATAAAGGTTTTATTATTTTTATTATTATTGCCATTATTTGCATGAAGTATTAAATAGTGGCTTGCATTAAATTTTGTAGGTAAGTTTTAAGATATTTAACAAGCTTTGTTCGGGATTGCCGTCTGTACTTCTACTGTCTGTGACTGAAATAGTAATTATCTGAGCTCGACGCACTCTACAGCCGTGTGTCCCTAAAAATTAAACTGTTGGCTAAAACTTTTTCATCCCTATATTCCGTGTTTATAACTCGAGTTTAGTGTCGCCGGGTCCTCTGCGAGTCTGTGGACTTTTTACTTTTTTTATTTTACGAGCTTACACAGCTTTTTAGCGGTTTTTATTAGGTTTTTTTTTATATTTTTTTACGGCAGGTAGCTAGGGTGTTTTGTCGTTCACGTCAGAGGTATAGTATGGCGTAAAATACTAAAAGGGTTGGCCGTTTAACTTTGACGCCTTTTGACTTTTGTATTGTTTTTTGACGCCTTCATCGTAGATTGCTTTATTTTCATCATATTAGTCCTTCGACGTCCACTGCTGGACATATGCCTTCCGCAAAAAACGTCACTACACCTTAACTTCCGCCCTCCGCACACAGCCGCTCCCAGGCTGTGTGCGGAGGGCTGGGGTCCGCAGTAAGAAGAATAAAAGGAGGTGCATGAAAAGGTTGATGAATGTGAGTGATGCTAGTGAGGTGTGTCAGCATCGCGCAAAGTGGCGATCCATCGTCTCTGCCTACCCCTCTGGGACCAAGGCGTGAGCATTATGTATGTATGTATCTATGTTATATTAGATGATGTCAAGCAAAGCGTATTTAACCATTTCGGTAGAAAAAACTCTATTAACCGAGAATTTATTATAACAATATATTTTTATTACCGCCCAGGTGTTAAACCGCTAACAAGTGAATTTAAAATACGAAATTGACACTTTATGCTAATATAAGCGATTCAAATTTGATATTAATCGATCTGTTGATCGATAGTTGATATTTCTTCCGCTGCATAATTATATATCGATTAAAATAATTTTGTTACTAGCCAGGCACCTAGTCAGGGGACCTCAAGACGTATTGATAGAAATGTCTAAAACTTTCCGAAATTAGGATTTGTTTTAGTACGTAATATATTTTTTTGAATAGATGAAAAAGTCATTTTCATAAGGTACCAATACGACCTTCATACGATAGAAGGGCGCAAAATATAAAAAGCGAATTTTGACAATAAAATTTTAATTTATTTATTCAGTACTCATACTCATACTCATTTATTTCAACCTTTTTCGACATTGAGAACTCTAGGCTAAGTCGACATCGTTTTCTTTACATTTTATTTCACATATTTTATGCATGGCTGACATTAACGCGTTATGAATACATGGCAATGAGCGACCAGTTTCTACGTTATAAACATTAAGCTGCGGTAGATGGCATTGTCAAACATACAAGACAAAATAATTATAAATATCAATATATATATGCATTATCAGCTGCTGTAAAGTGGCAATTGTCAACTTATAATTAGAATGCACAATAAAATAATTATAACTAAGTTTGTCAGCTGCTGTAAAGGGCTTTGTCCGAAAGTGGTAGTGTAAAATATAAATTTTAAATATAGTAATTTGCCGTGTTGTTTCCGGTGGAGCAGAATAGGACCACTCCAACTCTTCCCGTGGATTTCGTACAAGGCGACTAAGGGAACATTATAAAACATCAATCAGGCCTCCCCAACCCGTCTGGCCAGCGTGGGGAGTGTAGGCCAAATCCTCCGTCTGTCTCCGGCAGATGAGAGAGGGTTGTGCTCCTGCAGTGGAGACAAACATAACCTGATGATGATGAAAATAGTAATACTTACAATAGCACATTACACTAGGAAAATAAATATACATCATAATTAGAGATCGTTACCGGTGGCTCAATTCGGTAGCATCAGTGAAGAAACTAAACTAAACTAGTAATTTTAATTAAATTTACACTTCTTACTGTTTTGTATTGTATTTGTATATAGGCTTTTTATCTGAAATATACATATTTTTTAATTTAATTTAAATTAAATTGGACTACCCTCGTTGACTCATAAACTGTCTGACGAATCTCCAAGCTCCGTGTGGTTCCCGGCTTAGAATAGGGACACCCCCAATCTTCCCGTGTGGGTGTCGTCAAGGCGATTAAGGAATTATTATTGCAGTCTTCTCCTGGATCATTACTGCGATCACCAATCTGCCTGCCATGCGTGGTAATCCCCCAATGGATAGTCCCTCCCTAACTCCGTACCTGTATACTGTTCTTAGTGTGATTGATATTTTTTGTGTGACTGTCCAAGTGGATTATAATAACAATAATCTTTGGTTAAGTGGTTTGTGTTGTTTAAAACTTTCGATTAGTCACTGTATTAGAATTCCGTAGAATTCAAATTCAAGAATGGAAGCGTTACAGTTTTAGTAAGAGCCGTGGTAGCTGGTTTTTTGTGCACTCGCCTCACTTACATGAGGTCCTGGTACTAACCTCGCCCGTACCAATGAGTTTAACGAAATTTAAGTACTGTTTATTTATAATACCACAGGCTTTTCGGTGAAGGAAAACATAGTAAGGAAACCTGCAAATGCCAAAGAAGAAGGCGTACCTATGTTGAAGTCTACCAATTGGCTTGGGGCACCGTTGGCGGTCAGGGGTTTGGCACAAAAGATCCTGAAGGGTCGAAGTGTCGCCAGGTCTTCCTGACCCCCTAAGATAAGAAGATAAGATACAGTGTTAGTATGAAAAAGTTAGTCACTAAATTATTAAATTAACTATTTTTGCTTGCACTAAAAGAAACAGTATTACCAACATTTGAATAAACCTAACCTAACCTGCCAATCCTATTTCCTACTAAAGTCTGGATATTTGTATGTTTGTTACTCAATCACGCTTCAACCGCAGGACGGATCGTGATGAAACTTGGCACACATATAGGTTAGGTCCTAGAATAGGACACAGGATAGTTTTTATCCTGAAAAACATCCCATTCCTACGGGAAATACATAATAATTTGTGACGTTAAGTTGTCCACGCGGACGAAGTCGCGGGCAACAGCTAGTATTACATAAATGACACCTAAATTTAAACTTTATCATTCCGTGCAATAGTCTGTTTTGTGGCATAGCCTTCATCATTCATCATCAGGTTATTTTTGTCTCCACTGCAGGAGCACAACCCTCTCTCATCTGCCGGAGACAGACGGAGGATTTGGCCTACACTCCCCGCGCTGGCCAGACGGGTTGGGGAGGCCTGATTGATGTTTTATAATGTATTATTCCCTTAGTCGCCTTGTACGACATCCACGGGAAGAGTTGGAGTGGTCCTATTCTACTCTACCGGGAACCACATAGCATAAAAGTTGTAAACTACAATATGGAATTTCTACAAGATTTTTATTGGAGAATCCGCGATGACGGGTTTTTAGGGCCTTCAGATAATATCCGTCGACGTGCAAAGTCATTTTGTAGGGACCTATTCTCTAACAAGTTATCCCATCCCACTAATATTATAAATGCGAAAGTTTGGATATTTGGATGTTTGTTACTCAATCACGCTTCAACCACAGGACGGATCGGGATGAAACTTGGCACACATATAGGTTAGGCCCTGGAATAGGACATAGGATACTTTTTATCCCGAAAAAACATTTCATTCCTATGGGAAACGCAATTAATCGTTAAAAGCAGTTAGTAAATATAGAAACTTACGCGGACGAAGTCGCGGGCAAAAGCTAGTGTGATATATTTGGATGTTAGACTTCAAACGCTTAAACTAAATTTCTGGTTTTACAAGAACGAAATGCTTACTTACGAGTAGTATGCCCACAGGTACGTACATATATTACTTACGCTTTGGTGCCAAAGAGGTAGGCAGATACGAATTATCGCCACTTTGTGCGTTCCTGACAAACGTTGTAAAGCGAGTTTCCTTCACCCGCTCATCACATACAACTTGGCGTGATGTGGCGAACAACATCGCCGCCTCCGGGTTGAAACATACAACATACAGCATTTGTATTGTATGCTAGGTAATTCTACAATATGACTACAATACACTTTATTGCACAAACTAAAACACACAATATTCTAAGGCAAATATGAGAATAAATGTTCCAAGATGTGTCAACTATTACGGTGAGCGTACCAGCGGTTATATTATGGCTAAAATTTGGAATTCTTTGGCATTCGACTTAAAAGACATTGCATCAGGTAATAAATTTGCCGTGTGGTTTCCGGTAGAGTAGAATAGGACCACTCCAACTCTTCCCGTGGATGTCGTACAAGGCGACTAAGGGAATACATTATAAACCATCAATCAGGCCCCGTCTGGCCAGCGCGGGGAGTGTAGGCCAAATCCTCCGTCTGTCTCCGGCAGATGAGAGAGGGTTGTGCTCCTGCAGTGGAGACAAAAATAACCTGATGATGCATCAGGTAAATTACTTATACAAGAAGTGCACAAACATTTCTTGTCGATGGGTGTAGACTAAATGTATGGATTACGTGAGCGCTCTGTTCACATACAAATGGGCTTCAATTTCTGTGAACTGTACTGTAAATTATGTTATAATTTTGTTAAATAAAGAATAAAAACTAATACAAGTTTTAAAAGTTTATTTTTATTGGTGATGGGTTTGCGCTTGACCTCAATCTCACCTGATGGTAAATGATGATGAGGCCTAAGGTGGAGCGCGCTTACCCGGAAGATGCCTATTCACTCTTCCTTTAAAAAGACCCAAATTGTACTTGTCCGGAAATACCCAAGCTGGCAGGGAGTTCCATTCCTTAGCAGTTCGCATTATGAAAAAGGAAGCAAAACGCTCCGTGCGAGAGCGTGATATGTCTACTACATAAGGATGAAGTCCCTCAACACGCCTGGTAGTCCGGTGATGGAAGTAAAATAGTAGAATTTAGACGGTCTTACCGCTTTAAGCTGACTGTACGCACATCATTATCGATTTTCATTCGTCAGCAAAATTGTATGAAGGTATCTTTAACAGATCCGATTCATCGGATCGTTGGCGGATCGCGCGGGATCGATCGTAAACTACCCAATTTGTCAGAGCGGTCATAAAAAAGATAATTTGTGCGCGGACTCAGCGGGCACGCAGCGAATAGAGACAATATGGTATTTCACACTACACTTTTTATCGCTGCGAATTTCGATCATTAAAATATATTTTTAGATAAAAAAAAGGTGTGTTTCTTCACTAAACAACATTACTATATTACGTTCATTATCAGGCGTGGAGAGGGACTTCATCCTTATGCAGTAGACATACCACGCTCTCGCACGAAGCGTGTTGCTTTCTCTTTCATAATGCGAACTGCTAAGGAATGGAACTTCTGCCAGCTTGGGTATTTCCGGACAAGTACAATTTGCATATTTTTAAAAGGAAGAGTGAATATGCATCCAGATGTAAGCGCGCTCCACCTTTGGGCCTCACACTTTACCGTCAAGCAGTAAAAATATATATAAAAAAAATTCTTATACTAACTTAAAATTAAGAGATGGACGAAGTTTTGCAAGTGAGAGGTTCAGAACTTAGCAAAGTGCTGCCCCCGAAAGGCGATGTATTAATAGGCTGTGGGTTAGATTTTGATGATAATGTCCGAAAATCTCCCTCTAAATGGACCGATGAGGATTCATAAAAGCGACTATATGGTGAAGGAATAGCCTCTAGATTCTAAATATCTTAAACAGTTTCTATGAAACTTAAACTTATCACTGCCGAGTTTTGTATATCACACTAAGCCAGTTCAACGTATCGCTTTCCTTAACGAGCTTCATTAAAATATATTTCTAGAGAGTAATAAGAAAAAGGTCTAATTTACCTAGACAATAAATCAAATCGCAACGACTTCACACATCTAGTGTAAAAGTCCCACTAGAACATTTAAGATGCCACGAAACAAATCCGAAACAGTGTCAACGCTACCTCCCGCCGCGCGTTCGAATAAAGCCTCTCGATTCAGTTCTAATCGATTCCTCATGTAATCGTAAATTAAACATCGATTTAAATTATTGCCTCTGTGACCCAGATGCTTGTTCAATTTTTACGTAAAGGTTCTGAGACAGGTATGTATCTAGGGGGTTTTGGGAGGGGGTTATTTATGAGAAGCTTCATCATCAGCCGAAATACGTCCACTGCTGAACATAAACCTCCCCAACTGAATTGCACTTTATTTATTTATTTTATTTATTTTCACAAAATCCACAGCACTTAAAAAACAATATTAATAAAATTTATTGTTGTTACTGCCATAAAGGGATTTACAGTATATATATATATTTGGTAGGAGGTTCATTGGGGTTTTTCCATAATCACCACGCTTGGCAGATTAGTGATCGCATTAATGATCTATTCTAAGCCGGGAACCACACGTGTTTTTCAGGGGACTTTGGTGGATTTACTTTTTCGGGAGAATCATCAGATAGTCTATATGAGTCATTTTAATTTTTAGACGGTGCAGTCCTTGCACTGTGTTTTGTGTAATTCCCATCTGAGTCAAGATATCCAAGCTCTAGCTTCTGTCTGGCTGGCTGTTGCAGGTTCACCGATATCGATATCGGGATGCATTGTTCTAACCTTTATTTATAAATTTCGAAATATATAAAAATAAACTAAAATATCTATCTCTGTAGTTTTCTTCAAACAATTGATCGTCGGCAGACCGTTGCAATTTTAGCACTGAGTTTCCATTAATGTTGACGTTTTAGTTCGACGACCATTCCTGTCTTGTTCGTAGTTCCGGAATTCATTTCATGTAGAGGGGGTCAAACCGTTTCAAAATTCCTCCTGACTCCGTCCCTGCTTAGAGCATGGCCTAATGGTTTTAAGGGCATCAGGAATGCGTAGAAAATGCAAATTTGGATTACCTTTAATACTTTATTTAAGGCTGTGATGTTACGCAGTATTTTTATGCCTAAGAAAGCTCAGTTGAGAGCACTTTATATTCATGGTTTTGGGTACTCGGGTACTAAAATGTTTTTGATGTTTGACCAAAATGTTATAAAGCTAAGAATAAAATATAAACAAACTAGGATTTCGTGCCCCAGTTAGAAATGAATCCACGACCCCGAGCGGTCGAGGCACACGCAATGGTGATCTGATCACATATCGACCACGACATCATAGTCAGCACCACATCACACCCCCGAGACTACTACTGGCGCACCAGTCTGGCCGTATACGCTTGTGTGTGTGCGTGAATTATTGTAGGGCGTGTTGCAATCAGCGCGCGAGCACAGTCGATCGAGAGAGGGAGAACAACATAAGTGCTTTTCTATCTAATTTATAGGGTCGATCTCTCGTTCATACTGCCAGCTTTGCTCTATTATGCGTTAAACTCGCTTCTTTATGTAGTAATATTTAGTATTCTTGCGTCGGTTACGGAGGACCGGGTGTGGTGGCGTTCATTGGGGAAGGCCTATGTCCAGCAGTGGACGTCTAGGGCTGATATGATGATGATGATTTAGTATTTATTGTAATTTTTTGTCATTAGTCATCAGAAAGCTAAAGTAAATTAATAAATGTGTTGAAAAATGTTATGCTCGCACAACGATCTCTACTAGATAGAGCGTTCCAAACAATCGCTCTGTTCCACGCAAGTGGCCACAACTCTTTCACATTCACAATGAAACTAGTGCAGTTACTACGCAGAACATTTAATTATTACTAAATATTGACGCTATAATGTCAATATTTAGTAAATAATTAAATGTTCTGAGTAGTAACTGCACAAGTTTCAAAGAGAATGTGAAATAGTTGTGGCTACTTCCGTGGAACAGAGCGATTATTTGGAACTCTCCATCTAGCAGTACATAGAGATCGTTGTGCCCGCACCGGTTTCGTGAAATCAGACTCCATGATTTTGCCACGATAGCTCAATATTTTTCGAATTAACAACCACCTCATACATTATGTATGGGTAGTATGATGCATGGCCCGAGCAGCGAGTTTGGTGTGGATTACGTTCCGTAATCCGTTTGATTTGATGTATTACACTATAAAATGGCTTAATAACATGATATTTATTAGCGGTGGGGTTCAGACAAACTGAATTGGTTTTTCTATAAGTCGTGTGTTTCCCGGCTTAGAATAGGACTACGCCCAATCTTCCATAGGCACGTGGGCAGGCCCCGTCACTGCTACGTCCATATCGCGATAAATACCTACTCTTTCACGCGCCGTCGACGGCTCACTCGCCCCGCCCACATCGCGCGCTGTACCGAGCATAACAACGCTAAGTCGAGCGCCTTACGACACATTTTCGGGCGCTGTCGGCATCATCAAATGCGTAGCGGTCCGTCTAAAAATAGCGCGCTGTGCGGACTAGTAAACAAACACTAAAGTCGAGCGCTTGAGACACTTTACGCGCGCTGCCGGCACATCAATCGCCGCTGCGCTCCGCTCACATATCGCGCGCTGTACGGAGTAGTAACCAACCCTAAGTCGAGCGCGTTAGGCACATTTTTGCGTGTGTTGTCTGACAGTGGGAAGGACTAGATGATGAAAAGCGTAGGTATTTTCCTTTTACCAGGAAGTGGTACGTGGAACATTTAATTATTTACTCAATCTTGATGCTTTTTACCTGTAGCGTCAATATTTAATAATAATTAAATTGTCTGCGTAGTAACTGCACAAGTTTCATTGTGAATGTAACCGAGTTGCTGCTCCCCAAGCCTCAGATGCGTGGAACAAAGCGATTGTTTGGAACGCTCTATCTAGTAGTACATAGAGATCGTTGTTTTAACGTCATTTTTACATGACAAGTCTATTACTTACCCGGTAGTGGGCGGCAGTGAGGTCCATTATCACCCATTTATCAAATAACGTCATCAGATAAGTTGATCTGTTGAAAAAATTCCACCCAACACTTTATCAAGAAAAATTAACGTGGATATCAGTTTCAAACTCAAGCATCCAGCGGTTTTTAAATCTAGTTTTTCTACACGCAGCATTACTTGCGTTTATTTTTCCTGCGGGAACTTATTTTCCAGTGGTAAAATGGTATGCGTAGTGGAGCCTACCACGCCAAGCTGTAAAATTGCAATCGGTATGCAGTATTAGGATAAGGTTGACTGGAAGAGATCCCTAAGTGGGATAAGTCCGCCTTTGTACACAGTTTAATTCCTATTTTATTATTGTTGTTATTTTTGGTACAATAAAGCGTTTACATACATACATACATTACATATTGTTATTATATTACCAGCGGTGGCCGCGGCTCCGCTCGTGTGGACTACCGAATAACTGTATAAATAAATATATAGGTAAGTACCTAGTTGAAATTTCGCTAGTGTAAGTCCCCTTTCTCCTCCCCTCCCCCTCCACAACTGTCACTGCCACCTTAGTCTTAACTAATCGCAATCTCCATTCCACCGAGGAATATACTTCTTTGATATTTTAGTACGAAGAATGTAATTCTTTGTACTACTTACAAATACTTAATTGTTGAACTGAATTATGTCGTTGAATAAATTCTCTTTTATTTTTTTATTATTATTTATTGAGTGAGTTTTTGAAAACTATGTAAGTATAAAATAGCATAACTTTTGATTGAGTAAGCCGATTGCGATACATTTGACCTTATGTTACTTATAACTTATAATGTTTTTATAACATAAAAACTCTATCAGTGTCGGCACAGAGTTTTTACGCGATGCGTGCATAAACAAATAATTACAAACAAAAATTCCAAATAGAGCTTAATGTCTGCTATATTACTTATCATTATAATTGTTTACCCATAAATCCTTCTTTTACAACATACAAAATGCTCACGCCTTGGCCCCAGTGGGGTAGGCAGAGACGATGGACCGCCACTTAGCGGGGTCCTGACACACCCCACTCACATTTATCAACCTTTTCATGCACCCCCTTTTATTAGGGTTCCGTAGCCAAATGGCAAAAACGGAACCCTTATGGATTTGTCATGTCTGTCTGTCTGTCTGTCCGTCCGTATGTCACAGCCACTTTATTCCGAAACTATAAGAACTATATTGTTGAAACTTGGTAAGTAGATGTATTCTGTGAACCGCATTAAGATTTTCGTACAAAAATAGAAAATAAAAAAAAAAAAATTTTGGGGGTCCCCATACTTAGAACTGAAACTCAAAAAAAAAAATTTCATCAAACCCATACGTGTGGTGTATCTATGGATAGGTCTTCAAAAATGATATTAAGGTTTCTAATATCTTTTTTTTCTAAACTGAATAGTTTGCGCGAGAGACACTTCCAAAGTTGTAAAATGTGTCCCCCCCCCCCCCCTGTAACTTCTAAAATAAGAGAATGATAAAACTAAAAAATATATATGATGTACATTGCCATGCAAACTTCCACTTAAAATTGGTTTGAACGAGATCTAGTAAGTAGTTTTTTTTAATACGTCATAAATCGTAAACCACAATACTATTATTAAAACATCGATCAAAGTTACAACGAACTACAATAACTTTTATATTATGTTACTTGCTGCTACGGAACCCTTCATGGGCGAGTCCGACTCGCACTTGGCCGCTTTTTCATTTCACTGCGGACCCCAGCCTTTTAGACGTTACTAATTTGATCCTTGAACATGAAGTTCAAGAACGATTTTTTTACAAATATTTTGTAATTTTACAAGAAGTCTAAAACTATCTTTTGGTGTCGTGTTTATTATTATGAAAAGATCAACTAACGAATGTGTAAACAAATATTTTATTTAGTTATTGGTCATTAAAAACCGTAAGTATAGTATAAGATGGCCTAACTGTTATCAAATTCTGCTTTATGAGAGGGATCAAACAAAACTGGTTAGTTATAAGATTATAGTGATATGAGCGCGTTCTCAACGCAATTTGTTAGACGTATTCGGGTATAGAAAGTTTTTTTAAATTTAATATTAATGCGGCTCAGGGCAAAGGTTGAATAGGCGATCAAAATGTTATGAATTTGTGGTCGTATGTTAGTTTTAATTACTTATTTTTTAGGTTAAAAACGTAAGCGACTGCAGAGCTGTTTCATCATCAGCCGAAATACACGTCCACTTCTGAACACAAGCCTCCCCAACTGAATGCCTCCTTTGGTAGGCTGTCCATTGGGGGATTTGCCATAATCACCACACTTGGCAGGAGCATTCGTGATCGCTGTAATGATTTTGTGAATCTGTAATGATCGGGTGAAAGGACTCTAAGCTTCTTCGGTCACATTGTGCGATCTCCCAAGCACGACCTGGAGAAGCTCATCATTCTGGGACAAGTGGAGGGCAGGCGTGCCAGAGGACGAGCTCCGACGAGGTGGTCAGACCCGGTGAGGAGGGTGGCTGGCGGATCCTTATATGAAGCAGTGCGGCTGGCCAATGACCGCTATGCATGGAGGCGCATTTTATACGGTCGCGATCCTCAGCAATGAGGGAACGACAGAGAAGAAGAAGAAGTAATGATCTTAATTTAAGAAAACTTTGCCTGCACTGCAATTCTACCACTATATTTTTTTTTCTAAGTTATTTTACGAAACTAACAGCTTATTCATATGCTTAATTAAACAATTTGTGCAATTGTCAGTAGTAGGGATTCGTGGGTTCTGGCCCACTCGAGCCAGTTCCCGCTGCTCCCTACTCCCCACAACTTGTGTGTCTACCTTTGCTGACGACCTTTTTTAATAAGCGGAGCGGATCGCTTCAGCTTATGACTTGGACCACAGTCGTAGGGCCCGCTGATATCTGGCTCACCCTAAGCTGGGCGGGTCGCTTCACCTTATGTTTTTAACATTCACCATGTTATTACGTCTTCCTCTGCGTATCTCTTATACCATCCGCGAGTACTGCACCACCATCATTTTCTACATTTCATTACCTACAACTTCAACCCAGTATCTCACTTATACCATCCACACCACGTTTCTATTACTTATGACTTCACTGCCACACAAGTCGACACAGTCAACATAAATCGCTGCAACCACCGCCTCCCATTTAACACTTGTACCATACGCTACTCGTTACCCTAATCATCCTGCCTAGTCATTACTTAATATCATTTGCACATTCCTCCATCAACTAACTATTTGTTTGCAATACTCAACTAACTATTTGTTTGCAATACTTCCAGTTCTATAATGTTCATGGCATAAAAACTCCGAACCTCATCGAATTTCTATACAGTCATATTAACTCAGAAACAGTGTTGTGTTCTCTGCTCTTCACAAGGACAATGGATGTAAGTAACCATTTCATTTTATCACTTAATATTTCTCTTTGTATTGTAGTTACCCGGTAAGGATAGCCCACCTCTCGTGAATAAACCTTTAGTTTTTTCCTACTTACGTTAAGTTAATTATTACTCTTTTATTACAGACTACGTGCTATACTCATGGGGAAGAAGTTAACCTAGAAGAAAATACGTTTAAACAATATTATTATCCTGTATCTGAAGATGACAATTCACTTTCACCATATCATAACAAACCTGAAGATTCAATCGATGATTTTTTTGAAGAACCTAAACAAAAGAAAGCTAAACGCTCAACCACAATTGGACGTCTGGGAAAAGATTGCATGACATACATCTCAACTAACAAGGAAGATGCTTCAAGTGCGACACACCTCATAAAAATAGAGGTGTATGACATGACGAAGTTAGCCAACATTCCCCCGTCCGAGCACTGGAAACACGCCGATGTCCGCCTCAAATACTATACTAAACCGAAAAATGATAAGCACCACAAAATAACTCGTCAATTAATTTATTCTATTACAAAGGAAGTATCCAATTCACTGGAATGTAAAAAATACTCATTTAAGCACAAATTACCTATAACAATTAATAAAACTTGTAATTTTTAAATGTCAACTAATTATTAAATGTCAACTAATTACCTCATTTGCAGTTCAAGCTATTAAATTCATATTTGTTGATTATAGTATTAATGGTTCATGTGTAAGCTATATATGGGTGTAAAATTCGAAGTTGGTTATCAGTGATTTAAGTGAGTTTATAGCGTTAACTTAAGTGATAGAATGGAATCAGTTGAATGTGTTAGTGTATTTTTTCGTTCTTGTGAAGATGAAAATGACTTAAATTGTTCTTATTTCGATGATGACCTTGTTAAGTTATGTGAGTCCATTGAAAAATCAATATACAGTACCAGTACACAAACCGGACGGAGTCTTAAACATCTGGCTGAGGTTAACCTCCAAAACAACAAGAAGAAACAGCGTTTGGATGAACCTGAGCCATCTACTTCGCGGGGTCATCGGGGATCAGCTCCATCCCCCAGTAATAATAATGTCTGTGAACATCAATTATGTGAAGAGAGTGAAAAAATGTAAGTGTTTAAGGCTTAATATTTTTTTATTTTTCATTTCATTATTTTTGAATTTTCCATTATTAATTTATGCTTTTCCTTGGTTACAGTACACAAACTGATCTTGATCTTGTTAAGTTATGTGAGTCCATTGAAAAATCAATATATGGTACACAAACCGGTCGAGGTCTTAAACGTCAGGCTGAAGTTAACCTCCAAAACAACAAGAAGAAACAGCGTTTGGATGAACCTGAGCCATCTACTTCACGAAATCATGATGAGTCATCTTTACCCTCCGATGATGGAGAGATGGTGGAGTGTGAGATCTGTAAAACGTATGTAAAGAAGAGATATTTATCTAATCATAATAGAAGTAACATTCATAAAAATAATGCTTTCCGAATTCATCATAATTTACCAAATGTCACTTTGATTGAGACAGCGTTTGGACAGAGAATTTATACATATAGAATTACACCTCTAAGTGTTTCTAGAGAACTAGAAACCGCTGAAACTTTTCTTAATTCAATCAAAGATACTATCATAACTTTACTTAACCAGAGTATTGAACAGTTAACCACTTTTAAGGTGAATTTTATTTTACATGCAAATTTTATACAACAAACCAAAGATTTGAGGAATACATTTGATTTTCAAACATCTAACTATATTGTAAATCAATCTGAAAACCTTGAGCTGTTTCTTGAAGTTTTAAAAGATACCATTACTCATAAAATAAATGAATTCGAGAAAAAAGATAGTGGATGGAGTGTTACAGATATTATTAGTTTGGA
Source organism: Esperia sulphurella (assembly GCA_947086405.1). Classification (NCBI taxonomy): domain Eukaryota; kingdom Metazoa; phylum Arthropoda; class Insecta; order Lepidoptera; family Oecophoridae; genus Esperia; species Esperia sulphurella. The sequence goes on from OX352280.1 coordinate 1,503,709, forward strand.
TATGTGTGTAAATAAATTTAACCCACTTCGTGGTTCATCATATATAGATTTACCACGTGATATAGGGAATAAGAAAGCCGTTATTAACGTTAAAAATGCAGATGTACAATGTTTGAAGTGGGCCTTACTCTCGGCATTATACCCCGTATCGAAACACGTTGATAGAGTAACTTCTTATTATAAACATGAGAACAAACTAAAATTTAACGATTTGAAATTTCCTGCAAAGTTATCAGATATCCATAAAGTAGAAAGTTCTAATAACATAAGCATAAACGTTTTTGGATTGGAGTACGATACCCAGAAAAAATGTCATGTTGTGATTGGTCCATTATATTTTACCAAGTCTCAAAAATCTACTCATGTTAATTTGCTATATATAACCAATGGTAATTATGGCCATTATTGCTATATTAAAAATTTATCCCGATTAGTAAGCAAACAAATCACGTTACGAAATGACGCTATTCATATTTGTGATGGTTGTTTATTATATTTTCAAACAAAAGAATCTCTCATTAACCATAAGTCAAATGATTGCATGCACATACGTACAGATTTACCTAACTCAAATACCCATAGAAAAAATTGGTTTTCTGAAAATGTCCCGAATGATAGATTATATTTTGATAAATATGATAGAAAAATGCGAGTTCCTTTCGTTATTTACGCTGATTTTGAATCGTTTTTAAAACCTATAGATACTTGTTCTAGTGATCCAAATGAATCATCAACTACTAATGTTCAAAAACATGACGTGTACAGTTTTGGATATTATATTAAGTGTTCTTTTGATGATAAACTTTCGAAGTATAATACATACAGTGGTGAAAATTGTGCGGAAGTTTTTTTGAATAAACTACATGAAGACCTTAAGGTTATTTGTAAAAAAAAAAGTTTTCAAACTTGTCCTCTTCCGCTTACTGAGAAAGATAAGAAATCAATTGATGAAGCTACTGTATGTTACATATGTGAGAAAGATATCACCTCAGAGCATCATGTTGACTACGATTGGTATACGGGGGCTTTTTCAGGTGTATCTCACGAGGGTTGTAGTCAAAAGTTTCATAGAACCCCTTTTATACCAGTAATTTTACATAATCTGAGTAATTACGATGCACATTTTATTGTCCATGCACTGAATTTTGTTGAAGGTGAAATAGAAATAATTCCTCAAAACAAAGAAAAATACATCTCCTTTTCTAAAATTTTAAATATAAACGGTCAACGTGTGAGCTTAAGATTTATCGATTCATTAAAATTCTTACCTAGTAGTTTAGATTCATTAGCTAATAACCTTAATGATGATCAATTTCATGATCTTAGAAAAGAATACCCCCATGATAATGATTTTGAGTTGTTAAAAAGGAAAGGTGTTTACCCCTATGAATTTATGTCCTCGTTCGATTCATTGAAATCTCCATCATTACCAACCATTGACCATTTTTTTAGTTCATTAACTGGATCCACAATTTCTATCGATGATTATGTTCACGCCCAAAAAGTTTGGTCTCATTTTCAATGTTGTAGTATGGTTGACTATTCAGATCTCTACCTAAAGACCGATGTACTTCTTTTATGTGATATTTTTGAAAATTTTAGAAATGTTTGTATAAAAACTTATGATTTGGATCCTGCCCACTATTACACTGCTCCAGGACTTAGTTGGGATGCTATGTTAAAGTACACCGGAGTAGAACTAGAATTACTAACAGATTTCGATAAACTTGCCTTCATAAAAACTGGTATAAGAGGTGGTGTATCACAATGTAGTAATCGCTATGCAAAAGCTAATAATCCTTATATGATAGATTATAAAGTCAATGAACCAATTTCATACCTCACTTATTTTGATGCTAATAATTTGTATGGTTGGGCAATGTCTCAGTATTTACCGATTTCTAACTTTGAGTGGGAACAAACTAACGTTAATTATAATGTACCAATCACTTCAGATGTTGGATACATATTAGAAGTAGATTTAGAGTACCCTAACCACTTACATGACGCCCATTCAGACTTTCCATTATGTCCTGAAAATATCTGTGTTGGTGGATCTCGAGATCGAAAGTTAGTTCCAAATTTAAATAATAAGAAGAAATATGTTATACATTATAGAAATCTTTTACAAAGTTTAGAGATGGGTTTAGTAGTAACAAAAGTGCATAGAGTTTTGAAATTCAAACAGACTCCCTGGTTGAAAAAATATATCGAGTTAAACACTCACTTGCGTACATTAGCAACCTCTGACTTCGAAAAAGATTTTTATAAATTAATGAATAATTCAATATTTGGGAAGACAATGGAAAATATCGAGAAAAGGGTAAACGTGAAACTGCTAACTCATTGGGAGAACCGTGGTAAAACTCAAGGTGCTGGTAGTCTAATTGCTCGCCCTGAATTCCATAGTCTTTCCATTTTCTCTGAACATTTGGTTGCTGTTCAGTTACGAAAGACAAAATTATTGTATAATAAACCAATTTATTTAGGCTTTAGTATATTAGACATATCAAAGACTCTCATGTATGATTTTCATTACAAATACATGAAGTGCAAGTTTCCAACTTTAAAATTGTTGTATACTGATACTGATAGCTTAGTCTATGAAATCCATTGTAGTAATTTTTACAAGGAGATCAAGTCAGATATTAGCAACTATTTTGATACATCTGATTATCCTAAAGATAATATTTATGGATTCCCTTTATTAAATAAAAAGAAGTTAGGATATTTCAAGGATGAAAACAATGGTAAACTGTTGACTGAATTTGTTGGATTACGTTCCAAAATGTATGCTATGAAAGTAGGAAATGAAACAATCACTAAGGCAAAGGGTGTTAATAAATGCATAACACGAAAGTTGAAATTAGATAATTATAAATCATGTTTATTTGATAAAAATACTCAACTTGCAGAAATGTATAGATTCAGATCAATAAAACATACAATATTTACTCAGAAGATTAATAAAATTTGTTTGTCCTATAACGACACCAAACGTTATATTATACCGAACTCCACTGACACATTAGCTTGGGGTCATTATAAAATAAAATAAGTTCATATGTACTCAATAAGTTCTGTAGGTATAATAAATAAATATATCAGTTTTTTCCACTTATGGGTATAGAACAACAATGTGTTTGCAATAAGTAAAAGCATAGTTAAGTACCTATGTAAATAGTTAAGTATAAGTTTGTGGTAATGTATCAAAATAAATGAGTTTATAACTACTATATTTAAATAAAATTTGTATTTTTTCTGCCTCATTCTTACCTTCCCCACTTTGGAAATCAGACGTTGCGAGAACAAAATGCTTCATTTCATTCATCCCTTTACGGTTATAGTAGCCGGTCCTAGTGGATGTGGTAAATCTAATTTTGTTACCAATTTTTTAAAATTTACTGATAAAATATGCAACGTCAATTTTACACGAATTCTATGGTGCTATGATGAAATGCAACCTTTATATAATTTGAGTAACGTCGTTTATAGCCAAGGTATACCAGATTTAAACATGTTTGATGGTAAGGAACCACAATTACTCATAATAGATGATCTTATGAGAGAATCTGATTGTCGCATTGTAGACATTTTCACTAAAGGTAGTCATCATAGAAACCTCAGTGTGTTTTATATAACACAAAATATATTTCATCAAGGTAGGGGGCAGCGTGATATTTCTCTGAACTCGAGCTATATAGTTTATTTTAAAAATCCTAGAGATCGAACGCAAATACGTCATTTAGCAAGACAGGTATTTCCAGAAAACTCGAAGTTCATTGAGGAAGCGTATAAGGATGCCACATCAGAACCGCATGGGTATCTAATGATTGATTTAAAACAAAATACGAATGATGTTTGTCGGTTCAAAACTAAAATTTTTCCCTTCGATGGGAATTGTGTGGTTTATGTATCGAAAAAAGGCTTTAAATATGATGCACACCATAACGAAATATCAGTTAATTGAAAATAATGTCTGAAGAAGGAGCAACGCAACCTCGAGATATATCGCTCGCCTTACAAGCGCTCAAACCGAAATATCGCAAGGCGTTGTTAAAAGAATGTGATGAAGAAAAAATAAATCGCATCTGTGAAAGTATTATGGATACTTTTGATAAAGTTTCTATAAATAATGTTCGTGAATCTAAATTTAATTTTTTTAAACTACATTGTTTTGTTTCAACAAATATTGTTTAGTGTCCTATATTAATAATAAAATCTTCTAAAATATTATCAGTTGTTTACAATGGTCAGAAGAGTTAAGACACATCTGAATTTATTAAAAGCGTTACATACACTCAAACCGAAATACAGTAAAGCATTGTTGAAGGTATGTAATGACGAGGAAATAAATTGTATATGTGAATGTATTTATAATATTTTGAATGGAAAAATTCCACTGAATGATAAAGATAAATCAAAATTAAGAAAATACAAAAATACACTCAGAAAATTAATATCTAAAGGAAAGAATAAGTTCAGAAAGCGAGTCATTATTCAAGAAGGTGGTGCATTTTTACCTATTATTTTAGGGTCAATTTTAAGCGGACTGTTGAGTTCCTATTTAAATAATTAGAAGTATGGAGAATACTAAAAAAATGATATTGGTTGATCCTCAAGTCATAGAAAAATTGAAACAAAGGGATAATACACCCGAAGATTCCTTATCACGTTTAGATGGAGAAATGAAAAAAATTATGCATGGTAAAATGGCAGATCGTGAGAAATGGACATTATATTTACAAACATTACAAAGATATTTACATTTCGCTGGGGAAGAACGGCAACCAATTAAAATACCAATAGTTATGGAGAATAGTACTAACACTACAAAACCGGTTAAATTGAACGAAACTATAGATGAAAAGGTAGTGATTGAGCCTCCGGTAATTGCGACGGACGTAACTCCGACTAATACAAATTTTCCTGAAACCTACTATACGCCTTCCATCTTATTTAAATTGGTACCGAAAACATATAAAAAAAGGGGTGAGTTGTTGTTGGAGCATATATTAAAAAATGAAGATAAAATTAGTTGGAATACTAGAAATGGAATAGTTTCAATCAACAATGGGGTAATACCTAACAGTAATATAATTGATTTATTTAATGACACTCTAAGACCGTTAAAACGTCCAAAACCGATAGGTTGGCAACAATTTGCAGCTATATTGAGGGATATAAAAGTACCTAATGCCTGCATAGGTAATCCAAAAACATTTGAATATATTAATATGCTCAATTTGAGGGAGCGCGAGAAAAATAATAGAGATAGCTTTCAAGATCACTCTATCAAGGATACTCCAACCTCACATATAAACGATACCCCAATTTCATCCAGAACGCTTGAAAACGAACCAAAAAAGAAAATTGATTGGCAAAGATGGACTCCTTACTAGATATAAATAGCATATACTACAATGTTTCTCATCCAGCTGGTTATAGTAGTGTGGATAAATTAGTGGGGGCAATGAAGGGTACAATGAATAGAGAGGATGTAATAAATTGGTTACGATCTCAGGAAACTTACACTCTACACAAACCTGTTCAAAGAAGATTTCCTAGAAACAAATACATTTTATCTAATTATAATGAACTCTGGCAAGCTGATTTAAGTGATATGCGAACATATAGCAAATATAATGATGGATACAATTACATTTTGTGTGTTATTGATGTATTTAGTAAGTATGCATTTGCAAGACCGTTAAAGAAAAAGAATTCAGATACTATTAAGCAATGTTTTGATAGTATATTCAATGAATCGAAAGCTACACCTCGAAATATACAATCCGATAAAGGTAGTGAATTTGCTTCGAAAGATGTTAAACAATATTTTAGAAGTAAAGAAATCAATTATTATACTACAAATAACCCTGATATTAAAGCTAGTATTGTAGAGAGATTTCAAAGAACCTTAAAAATGAAAATGTGGCGTTATTTTACACATCAAAATACATATAGGTATATTGATATTTTACAAGATCTGCTTCATTCATATAACCACAGTTTTCATTCGAGTATAAAAATGTGTCCTTGTGATGTTAATTTTAGTAACATAATGATCGTTTGGCGCAATCTATATGATAGACCTTGTACTAGTAAAGCTATAAAAGAAACACTAAATGTTGGTGACTATGTTAGAATATCCAAATATAAACACATATTTCAAAAAGGTTATGAAACTAATTGGAGTGATGAGATTTTTATTATTTCTTCTGTGATTAATCGATTACCCCGGGTAGTTTATACTATAAAAGATTTACAGGGTGAGTCGATTTCAGGTACTTTTTACAACGAAGAATTGCAAAGGGTAGACTATAACACCGCCGATAAATACAAAATAGATAAAATAATAAAGTCTCGCTACTCCGGTAGCAGAAAGCAAGTGTTGGTGAAGTGGAAAGGTTATCCCGACAAATTTAACACTTGGATATTGGTCTCAAATTTAGAAAAAATATAATGGAAGATAGTTTTTATTTAACTTTGTTGAGTAACAGTTCAATTACATATTTTCCGGAAAACACCACATCTAATTTCACAACTAAGTTACCTAAAACAATCAAATTAGAAGGAGAATGGACTGTTGGTATAGTTGAGTTTCATTACCCATGCACTATGTTCAATGTTCAGGAACATGAGAATGTTGTCTATATCAACAAAAAAGTGGAAATATTGAACGAGGATGGTGCTCACTCATCAACAATTGAATATAAATCTCACATCCCTGCTACCAATTATGATAGCGCTGAACATATCTTGAATGCATTGAATGAAAACCCATTGCTGAAAAATTGTATTGCAATCAGATATGATAAAATATCGAAACTTGTGAGAGCAACGAAACAGAACGATAGTATAATTTCAATAAAAGTTTCACCTAAGCTTAGTCTTCAGCTTGGTTTTGAACCCTGGACTAACATTGTCGGAAATTCAACTGGGAAGTATCCTGTTAATTTATATTTAGGGTTACCATCACAGCTTTTTGTTTATTGTGATATTATTGAACCACAAATTGTAGGTGATGTAATGACATCTTTATTAAGAATCATTCCATTGGACCCATCAAAATATATTTATGGTGCTAATAAAATGCATGTATTTACACCTGCTCACTATTTACCAGTTCTACGCAGGGAGTTTGATACAATTGAAATAGATATAAGAACTAGTACTGGTGTGAAAATACCATTTCAGTTTGGAACTTCATCAGTTAAATTACACTTTACACGGCAAAAATGAATCACCACAGTAATAATATAATTTGTCCATATGAGCATTATTATTCACATCAAGCGGGTTCAGGTATCGGTATCGTGTATAAAGGTGTAGCTCATCAACGTGGACATGGGATAGGAAGTTTCTTGGGAGGACTATTCAGGAGTGTTCTCCCCCTGTTTACTAGCGGAGCCAAGGTCGTTGGTAAAGAAGTACTTAACTCCGGTATAGGTCTTCTATCAGATGCTTTAAATGCACGTCCAATAAATGAGTCATTTAGTTCACGTTTCAAAAATGCAACTGGAAATTTGAAACGAAAAGCTGATGATAAAATTGATTCTCTTATGTCCGGTTCTGGTTATAAAATTAAGAGACAAAGTAAGCGATCGATCATTACATCAAAGACCGCACAAAGAAAAGGTGTTAAGAGGAATAAAAAAATTAATATCAACGATATTTTTGCTAATTAAATAATGTCGTTTCTTCATAATCACTCTTGTGAATGCGTTAAATCGGAATTGGATATATTTGCTCTACCATCAACACAAACAAGTATTGAAAATGGACTATGGATTCATTACAAACCCATATCATCGTTAAGTGATGATGGACCTATAGAATTTCAAGTACCTGGAACTGGAGATGACTACATTGATTTATCTCACACATTAATTCAGATTAAGGCTAAGGTTTTGAAACAGGATTCAAGTAAGCTTCCTGATACAACTATTGTGGCACCAGTGAATAATTGGCTTCATTCACTTTTTAGTCAATTAGATATATATTTAAATCAAAAATTAATATCACCTCCAAATAATACATACGCTTATCGATCTTATGTGGAAACTTTACTTAACTATGGTCCTGCAGCTAAAAAAACACACCTTACTTGTGGATTGTGGTATGAAGATACGGCAAATAAAATGGATTCAACCGATGAATCGAACAAAGGTTTTGATAAAAGACATCAATTTGTTAAAGGAAGTAAAGAAGTAGAAATGATTGGACATTTACATGGTGATATATTTAATCAGGAAAAGTTTTTAATTAATGGTGTAGAATTACGTGTGAAATTAGTACGATCAAAGGAGGGATTCAATCTCATGTCTTCAACAGATGCAGGAGATGCAAAATTCAAAGTTAACATTACCGATGCCACTCTCATAATTCGTAGAGTTCGAATCAATCCAACTGTTTTGTTAGCTCATCAAAAAGTTTTAGCTTCCACTACTGCTAAATATCCTATAACACGTGCTGAAGTTAAAGTTTTAACCATAGCATCAGGTGTTCAAGGAAAAACGTTGGATAATATATTTCTCGGTCAAATACCTAAAAGATGTATCATTGGATTTGTAGACAATGTAGCATTCAACGGTAGTTTGACTACAAATCCATTTAATTTTCAAAATTATGGTGTGAACTCCTTCAGTTTATATATCGATGGGCAGCAAATTCCATCAAAGACATTGCAACCATCTTTTGTTGATAACATATTTACATCTACATATCACACCTTATTCTCCGGAACTGGTATCCACTTTTTGAATGAAGGTAATTCCATATCCAGAGACGATTATGCCAATGGATACTGTTTACTAGCATTTGATTTATCTCCTGATTTATCGGCTAACTCACACACTCACTGGAATCTAATTAGACATGGTAGTGTTAGATTAGAAGTTCGATTTGAGTCAGCTCTTACATCAACTGTTAATTGTATAGTATATGCTGAATTTGATAATATAATAGAAGTAAATAAAAATCGCGATGTAAGTGTAGATTATAATAGTTAACAAATTTTATAAATAGAATGTTACATATCACTGTCCATCATTAATAATTAGGTAACCCTAAGATAAACATAATATCCATAATACTGAGTAATCAAAATGAATACACATGAAGTTCAGATGTTCTTAAAAAATATTCACCCCGAATTAGAATTTAATGTATTTGCAGTGAACCGAATACCCATTAACATCAATAAACCAGTTTATTTCATCAGCAATCTAGATCCAGATACTAAGCCTGGCTCTCATTGGGTAGCTATTCATATTGATACAAATGGTGTTGGTGAATATTTTGATTCATATGGACGAAAGCCTATTTGTCATCACAAATCATTTTTGCAAAGGAATGCGGGGAAATGGTTTTATAACAACAAACAGTTACAAAACTGTTTTACTTCGGTTTGTGGTGAATACTGTTTAGTGTATTTATACTTCAGACTCAAAGGTGTTTCGATGATTAAATTTCTCAGTTTTTTTTCAAACAATACTTTGTCTAATGACTTATTGATAAGAGAAATGTTTAAATTGATATTTCGAAATATTTGTTATTGATATAACGATGAATGATTATTGTAATAAATAAAACATGAACTCAAAACCAAATGTATTTTATTATTTGTGCTTAAATGAGTATTTTTTACATTCCAGTGAATTGGATACTTCCTTTGTAATAGAATAAATTAATTGACGAGTTATTTTGTGGTGCTTATCATTTTTCGGTTTAGTATAGTATTTGAGGCGGACATCGGCGTGTTTCCAGTGCTCGGACGGGGGAATGTTGGCTAACTTCGTCATGTCATACACCTCTATTTTTATGAGGTGTGTCGCACTTGAAGCATCTTCCTTGTTAGTTGAGATGTATGTCATGCAATCTTTTCCCAGACGTCCAATTGTGGTTGAGCGTTTAGCTTTCTTTTGTTTAGGTTCTTCAAAAAAAATCATCGATTGAATCTTCAGGTTTGTTATGATATGGTGAAAGTGAATTGTCATCTTCAGATACAGGATAATAATATTGTTTAAACGTATTTTCTTCTAGGTTAACTTCTTCCCCATGAGTATAGCACGTAGTCTGTAATAAAAGAGTAATAATTAACTTAACGTAAGTAGGAAAAAACTAAAGGTTTATTCACGAGAGGTGGGCTATCCTTACCGGGTAACTACAATACAAAGAGAAATATTAAGTGATAAAATGAAATGGTTACTTACATCCATTGTCCTTGTGAAGAGCAGAGAACACAACACTGTTTCTGAGTTAATATGACTGTATAGAAATTCGATGAGGTTCGGAGTTTTTATGCCATGAACATTATAGAACTGGAAGTATTGCAAACAAATAGTTAGTTGAGTATTGCAAACAAATAGTTAGTTGATGGAGGAATGTGCAAATGATATTAAGTAATGACTAGGCAGGATGATTAGGGTAACGAGTAGCGTATGGTACAAGTGTTAAATGGGAGGCGGTGGTTGCAGCGATTTATGTTGACTGTGTCGACTTGTGTGGCAGTGAAGTCATAAGTAATAGAAACGTGGTGTGGATGGTATAAGTGAGATACTGGGTTGAAGTTGTAGGTAATGAAATGTAGAAAATGATGGTGGTGCAGTACTCGCGGATGGTATAAGAGATACGCAGAGGAAGACGTAATAACATGGTGAATGTTAAAAACATAAGGTGAAGCGACCCGCCCAGCTTAGGGTGAGCCAGATATCAGCGGGCCCTACGACTGTGGTCCAAGTCATAAGCTGAAGCGATCCGCTCCGCTTATTAAAAAAGGTCGTCAGCAAAGGTAGACACACAAGTTGTGGGGAGTAGGGAGCAGCGGGAACTGGCTCGAGTGGGCCAGAACCCACGAATCCCTACTACTATTGTCTTGATTAACAAAGTCAATTACAGGTTTCCTAGTTATAACTCATGGTAAGAGTGAGACATGCATTATCTACTTACAAATATGTATTTAAGAAAGAGAAAAAGAGTGTGTTTTGGTGTGTGTTGTGTGTATGGCGTGTGTGAGTGTGTGGTGTGGGCGTGTATTTTTTTAATTTTTTTATTTAACATTAATAAGAAAATACATCACATGTCTTACATAACTCACACATAATAAACCTCTTTGGTTTGTCCTGTGTGCGGTGAGGCCGCTCGGTCACAGCGGGCCATGCTAACGCTTGTTGTACATTATAAGAATAACAGAACAGATGACAAAATAAATGTATCTATGCAACCTTGAATTGTACTTATATAATTCATATTTGTTTTCCGCTACTGAAGGTAGTGTTTTTTATAACATTTTTGTATTTTTCACAACTTAGATAAGTATTTTGTATTTGTTCCGGCAATTCATTTACAATTCCAACTCTTCCCGTGGATGTCGTACAAGGCGACTAAGGGAATACATTATAAAACATCAATCAGTCCTCCCCAACCCGTCTGGCCAGCGCGGGGAGTGTAGGACGAATCCTCCGTCTGTCTCCGGCAGATGAGAGAGGGTTGTGCTCCTGCAGTGGAGACAAAAATAACCTGATGATGAGGATGATTTATAATTTGCGGCAACATATACTCCCATGTTCCTATGCCATATACATTGTTGTAAGTAGCTGCTCAGCTGTGTATGGTGTTCAGGTGTAATAAAACATTGCTGATTATTAATTTTTTTTAAATTATAGATTTAAAAGATTATTTGAACTCTAACAACATAACTCTTACCTCACATCAATTAGTTGAGGTATTCATTTTGCATTGTTGTAAGAAAGGCTTAAAACATTAATTCATCGAATAGAGTTATTGTTGTGACGGCAGCCATTCATAGACTTTCTTTGGCGCTCCACAGCTCCACTCCAGCCTTTTGTTGGAGTCCCCATTGTCGTTGCCAATTATAGGAAAGTGCCTGCTTCGCCGTATTGAGTTTCAACGTTATCATTCTTTGAAAGACGCTAGAAAATATTAATAAATAAGGAAATTTTAAGCCGTGTGTTTCCCCAGCCTTATCGTGGGTGTCGTCAAACGTTCTCCTGTGTATTAACATCATTACAGCGATCACGAATCCTCCTGCCTAGCGTGGTGATTATGGAAAATTCCTCAATGGATAGATCACTAAAAGTAACAGTCTATTGGGGAGGCTTATGTTCAGCAGTGGACGTATTTCGGCTTATGATGAAATGAATATATGAAATATATAATTACACTTGTTTGATCTCAAATTTGGAGTTTCTGATGTACTGTGGGAATTAGAAAAGAACAGCATAATTCATATAAGTATTATATTATATACTAGATCTAGACAAAGATGATAGTGCGAACGCCAATCACATCACGTCAAGTGGTATCACGGGGCGAAAAGCGGATGAAGGAAAGTTGGTTAGCGACATTTGTCAGGATCGCGCAAAGTGGTGATACATCGTCACTGCCTACCCCTCTGGGACCAGGGTCACATCCCATTATCACGAACAATACTCAAGTAATATGTATCTTATCTTCTGAGGGGGCCAGGAAGACCTGGCGACACTTCGATCCTTCAGGATATTTGCTACGGTGCCCCTAGATGATTTGGTGGACTTCACATACGACATAGAATTTCTTCTTTGTTTTATGCAGGTTTTCTCACGATGTTTTCCTTCACCGAAAAGCCTGTGGTATCCTATTTGGATATTTTGGATATTTGGATGTTTGTTACTCAATCACGCTTCAACCACTGGACGGATCGTGATGAAACATGGCACACATATAAGTTAGGTCCTGGAATAGGACATAGGATAGCTTTTATCCCGAAAAATATCCCATTCCTATGGGAAATACATAATAATTTATGATGTTAAGTTGTCCACGCGGACGAAGTCGCGGGCAACAGCTAGTTATGAATAAATGGTACTTAAGTTTCGAAAAACCCTTTAGTACGGGCGGGGTTTGAATCCACGACCTCATGAACGCGAGGCGAGTGCACAACCAACCAGACTACCACTAATATGTATGTATGTTTTATTACCTTTTGACTACAAACTTGAGTGTTCTATAAAGTATTTCTAATATCTAATGTCTCTCTAGACTTAAAAATTCAAAATTTAATGTTACAAAACTAATAAAGAGGAAGCAGTTCATTGTGATGTCCTCACAACAGTAACAACACACAAGCCCCTTGCACTCTACCGAGAGATGTCAAAACTTTTACAATTAAAGCAAGCACCGTTTAAGTTGTATTAAACTAACATGTGTAGTGTTGAGCTCGGTTGTTCTTGCGGGAATATAGTTTAAACTTTTAATTAATGTCAGTGTTAATTTTTAGAAACAGAGTTCGGACCATTTTCATTTAGGATAATATCCGTCAAACTAAAAAGCCATTTTGTACTTTCTAACGGGTCACGTGACATGTTGGTTTAGCTTTTGGCGTCTAACTGTAGTACATAGTTAGCTAAACGCTTGTCAGAATCCTACTATCCTACTAATATTAAAAATGTGAAAGTTTCGATATTTGGATGTTTGTTACTCAATCACGCTTCAACCACTGGACGGATCGTGATGAAATTTGGCACACATATAGGTTAGGTCATGGAATAGAACATAAGATAGTTTTTATTTCAAAGAAACATCCCATTCCTACGGTAAATACATAATAATATGTGATGTTAAGTTGTCCACGCGGACGAAGTTGCGGGCAACAGCTAGTAATATTATAAATGCGAAAGTTCGGATATTTGGATGTTTGTTACTCAATTACGCTTCAACCACTGCACTGATCGTGATGAAACTTGGCACACATATAGGTTAAGTCCTGGAATAGGACATAGGATAGATTTTATCTCAAAAAAATCATCTTATTCCTTACGGGAAATACATAATAATTTGTGATGTTAAGTTGTCCACGCGGACGAAGTCACGGGCAACAGCTAGTATGTCATAAGAAGACATCGACGAATATTATCCGAAATGAATGTAAGCATTTCTCTTGAACTGTGTAATGTTTTGAAAATAATACTTTTTTTTAATCTTTATTTGGTGAGGGTTTTTCTGTCTAGAAAATGTCAGCCTCATAGTACACTTGCTACAGTTCATGATCAACAGCTTTTCACTCAAATGATTGTGTAATATATTTTCAAAGCGGTGCTTTATCGACTTACACACATCAAGATCTTAATATGAAAGATAAACTGGAGAGACAAACTTAACTTAGCCGTTGGAAAAAAAAATCCCCATACATCGACATAGATCGCGGTCAGTTTACCAACTGCAAACAAGTTTATATAATACAATCAACGATCTCTATGTACTACTGGATGGAGCGTTCCAAACAATCGCTTTGTTCCACGCAAGTAGCCACAACTCTCACATTCACTTTGAAACTTGTGCAGTTACTACTCAGAACAATATAATTAAATATTGACATTATTTAACCGTAGCGTCAATATTTAGTAATGATTAAATGTTCTGCGTAGTAACTGCACAAGTTTCATTGTGAATGTGAAAGAGTTGTGGCTACTTGCGTGGAACAGAGCGATTGTTTGGAACGCTCCATCTAGTAGTACATAGAGATCGTTGAATACAATACACTTTATTGTACAAACAAATACAGTTAAAGTAAAAATATTACAATGTAGGTGATTTTTTGATGTAAGTACAAATTTATATTTTTCGGACTTTTTCCTTTATCTGTGCTATAAGACATTGCATCTTGCCAAATTTCATGATTCTAGATTAACGGGAAGTATCATATAGGTATTGAATACCTTGCGAATGACGAAATATGCGGCATAAATGGCCGTATCTTTTAATTGCGTTGACTTAGAAGTTTGATTTTACACAGTTTCAAGGGATTGCAGACTTGAGTAGGTATTGGATATTAATTAAAACTGATACCTCCTGGCGTTCCTGAGAAAAGGGGTCTTGATAGACGGCAGACAGACAGAAGTTCAACGTATCATCCTATAAGGGTTCCTTTTAAGGTAGGGAACCCTAAAAACCTGTTAACTTTCATTAAGTCCTACAGTTACAGTATCTTATTTTCCCTGTTTTTTTAAATTTTGGTCTGTATTTTCTTTATATAGAAGTAAAATTGAAGACGTAACATCGCTATTATTACGTAAGAGGCGGCGTCTCCAGTGATAATTTAATTACTTAATTTAATTAATTTGATGAAGTTTAATTACGGTAATTATAATATAAATTGAGGTGAATTAATTAATGCCGCGAGTGATTGGCGCCAGACGTGTTTATTCGCTGTGATCTATTTAATTAATCATTTATTAACGACTTTATGGTAATAAAGGGCATCAGTATGAATATTGAGACATTAAAATGACTGGTCCTTTATATTCATAAAAGTCTTTCGCAAAAAAATTATATCGTAATTAATTGCGCCTAAATTTCAAAGTCATAGCCTTGTGATTGGGTGGATGAAACTTTGTAGAACTCTATTATAATATTACATAATGTTAATATTGTCGCCTATTCCACGTCACAATAGGCGTTTGTCAAAGAAATATAAAAAGAACTACTTATACTTATAATATAAGAAGGATAGAAAGAGAAAAGAATGAAAATTTAAAAAAAAAAAAGAATATCGATGCCGAAGAATTTATACATAAACAAAAAGCGGCCATGTGCGAGTCGGACTCGCCTATGAAGGGTTCCGTAGCAGCAAGTAACATAATATAAAAGTTATTGTAGTTCGTTGAAACATTGATCGATGTTTTAATAATAGTATTGTGGTTTACGATTTATTACGTATTAAAAAAAAACTACTTACTAGATCTCGTTCAAACTAATTTTCGGTGGAAGTTTGCATATATTTTTTTTAGTTTTATCATTCTCTTATTTTAGAAGTTACAGGGGGGGGGGGGGCACATTTTACCACTTTGGAAGTGTATATCGCGCAAACTATTCAGATTAGAAAAAAATATATTAGAAACCTCAATATCATTTTTGAAGACCTATCCATAGATACGTAGGTTTGATGAAAAAAAAAAATTGAGTTTCAGTTTTAAGTATGGGGAACCCCCTAAATTTATTGTTTTTTTTTCTATTTTTGTGTGAAAATCTTAATGCGGTTCACAGAATACATCTACTTACCAAGTTTCAACAGTATAGTTCTTATAGTTTCGGTATAAAGTGGCTGTGACATACGGACGGACAGACAGACAGACAGACATGACGAATCCATAAGGGTTCGGTTTTTGCCATTTGGGTACGGAACCCTAAAAATGGAGATCTGCAGGACATATAATGAGAAGTAATGTACAAACGGGCAGTTTAATTTTTGACCTATACAATCATGCTGTCCTTATTACTCTCTCACACAGCCAACAAGTATCGTTTTTATTATCATATTATCACCAGTATATTAAGATTCTGAATAACTGACCAATTAATTAATTAAAGGGCTCTGTGATGAGGAGGTGGATTACTTCCCTAGATAATCGTGATACCTCAAGACGGCGATGTTGCTCGCAACACAGCACGTCAAGGGGTATCACGGAGCGAAGAGCGGGCGAAGGAAAGTCGCTTTGCGACATTGGTTTGTGGTTTGTGCAAAGTGGCGACACATCGTCTCTGCTTACTCCCTTTGTGACCAAGGCGTGAGCATTATGTATGTATGTAACTAATTTAAAAATTCACGATCTGCCAGATTGCCAATTTTCAGAAAAAATAGACGAAAATTCGCATCGTGCTAAAGCGAGACAAAACACTTGGGTGGGGTCAAAAATTAAATTTGTCGACTGTACCTTCAACATTTACAAATATATATATCATCATCAAGTTATTTTTGTCTCCACTGCTGGAGCACAACCCTCTCTCATCTGCCGGAGACAGACGGAGGATTTGGCCTACACTCCCCGCGCTGGGCAGACGGGTTGGGGAGGCCTGATTAATGTTTTATAATGTATTCCCTTAGTCGCCTTGTACGACATCCACGGGAAAAGTTGGAGTGGTCCTATTATGGAAACCACAAGGCAAAATAAATATATATATAAGTAGGTATAAAAGAATCCCAAGCGTCGCAAATATGAGTGACTCAGTGGAGACCTCATCTTTGAGGCGTTTGGGGTCGAGACCCAGGGCGCGTGGGGTTCCGGTGCCCACCACCTTTTCAGGGACATCTCGAAAAGACTGGTGGAGAATACCCGGGACCCCAGAGCAGGCGGCTACTTTGCCCAGCGCGTAAGCCTCGCATTCCAGCGTGGCAATGTCGCCAGCCTCCTGGGTACTCTACCGGCGAGGGACGAGCTGTGACAAGTTTTTATTTGTAGTGTATAGTTATGTTTTGTTTTATATATTTTTTTTTATTTATAAATAGCATAATTAAGTTCTGCTCAGTTCCAATATTGATAGATGTAAAAGTGAAATAAATGAATTCAGTATATTGGGGGAATGAAGCATTAGTAATAGAATACAGTGAGATCATTTTTGAAATGTTTGTCTGTTTATCTACTATGGATGTAAACACTACTGAATCCATTCTAATGGAGTTTTCATAAAAAACATATGACGACCTCCGTGGTGGAACGGGGTAGCTCTCGGACTGCGACGCCGGGGGTTACGGGTTCAAATCCCGCTAGAGGAAAATGTTCGTATTAATAATAATAATAATAAATATGTGGGGACATTTCACACACGGCCTTCTGATCCCAAACTAGGCAGAGCCTGTAATATGGGTATCAGACAGCTGATATACATACATAATATAATATATAAATAACGTCCAGTCACAAGGCAAACACAAGTGCTCATCACACGAATGTTTGCCTTGGGCGGGATTCGAACCCGCGACTCCGAGCTACGCAGGCAGGTGTACTACCGACTAGGCTATGGGGCCGGTATGATGATTAGGAATGTTTATAACCAAGTCTTGGATGTTTATATATTTATTTTAGTATGTGTATCCGTTATCTCGTAACCATAGCACAGGCTCTGCCTAGTTTGGGACTGGATAATTGGTGTGAATGTCTGACATATTTATAATTTATTATTATTTATATTTAAAAAATCTATAACAAAGACCACACGAGGCACAGCTAGTTTTAAATAAAAATAGGAATGGACATACTGAATCTGCTATAAAAAATATTGATAAGTAAATAACCACATTTATGCAAACTCATAGGCATAAATAAAATACCATCAACTTAAAACAAACTTACCTAAAATAAACTAAGAATTCCAAGGTAGCCATAAAAATTAAATTATAAACCTCTTGCGGAGTAGGCCGTGATGACAGCGGGCGCGGGTCGCAGGTTCGAGTCCCCGTTTAGCATATAAATGCGCGGTTTCGCCGCGGCCGCCCGCTGTGCTCCAGTGATTATGTTGTTTACGCGTTATCGGAGGGATAAGGGCCTCTTCAGACGGTCGACTTGCGTGCGACAGACCAGTTACGAGTTGTCAATTGTGGTCTGTTTATTTGCATTACTTTTTGAATGAGATATCAACAGCTTTAATTCCAGTGAAAACTTGCTTCTTTAAGCGTGCAAATTTACCGTAAAACTAGTTAAACTAAGTAATTACAAAACAAATTGATTTTAATTAGTGACGACAACTTTCGTTGTCGACATGTTTCTGATGTAATTAGATTTTCTTTAAGCGTATAACAACAGCAGACATATATTAGTTAGATCATGGTTTTTCATTGGTTTATAATTAAATTGTAGGATCTACTATGGGAAGGTTTGACGTTTATACTTTAACTGCGAAGCAGCTCCATTAACGATCATTGGACATATTTATTAGTCGTGTATAGATCGCACAATGTATGATACTTGTCACGAGGGGTGAATGCGAAACGCGGAGAGTTAATCCGAATCCATCCGAGAGTCGGTATCTCAGTGTACGTATGCACACATTCATGATTAGTGCGTAACGATAGAACTAACAAAGTAACAATATAACGCATACAATAAAATGTAAGCGATTTAGAGTATTGGGGCGCAAGAACTGTACGATCTATGGCGACTATACTTCGACTTTATTAGTCGTGTAGCCACTATACTACGATATATTAGTAGTATAGCTGTGTGGTCCCCGGCTTAGAATAGGGCCACTCTTATCTTTCCCGTGGGTGTCGTCAAGGCGACTAAGGGATTGCACCAGGGACGGGCAGTAGCGTTCTCTTGTGTGTGTATGTTAAGATCATTACTGTGATCACTAATCCGCCTGCCAAGCGTGGTGATTTTGGCAAATCACCCAATGGACATCTAACCAAAAGTGGTATTCTATTGGGGAGGCCTATGTCCAGCAGTGAACGTTTTTGACTGATGATGATGATGATACCGACTATACTACGACTTTAAGTCGCTAGTCTGCGTCGATGCTTAAGCATGTAGTGTGGTCGCCATAAGTTTCCTTTCAATATTATAATTAAGACGGCACGCACATGGCAATGTCTACATTTTCCACATTTTATTGGTTTGCATTTTTCTCTGCTATTTCATTTAAATGAAAGACGCTGATTATACAGGAGTAGAATAATTTGTGGTGTAGGTTTACAAGTTTATATTTGAAAAGGATGATTTGCGCTTTGATTTTAAGAATTCCGTCGAAACAACGTTGTTTCGACGGAATTCTAAAAACCGGGGCTTTAAATTATTATTAATCAGGTTAACAGTTTCTCCAATATTGGGAACAATAAATTCACAATAAATTCAATGTATTATTGTTTTGACTAGCAGCGAATTTATTGTCTGTGTTTGTTTGCCCGCTGAATAAATCAAAAACTACTTGACCGATAGAGCTGAAATTTGGAATATATCGACGCAGAAAAGCGGAAACGCTGTAACCCATAATCCCTTGTCTTCACTGCAGGTAAGCTGGAAGAAATTTCTTTAGAAATAAGTTTAACCTTTTGTATAATATTCTTTACTTTGTGTTATTCTTTGTAATGTTTGCGTGTACAATAAACTATTTAATAAATAACTTTTCAATAATATTTCATGTAAATTTTTGTTATTGATAATTCGAAGTCGGAGGATTCTACGTCGAATGGTCAGGTTCCCGCGTTTGTTATATTAGCCGTAGCGACACTGGACCTAGATCATTCGTGGCTTCGCCAACTAACATTTTTGCTCATTTTCTGTTTTTATCAAAATCGAGCCATCAAATCTCAAAACTCAAAAAAATTTCATAAGTTATTTTTCTTAAATTTCAGAGCATAATAATTAGTACATTAATTAATTTCTTAAAAACAGAAATTGACTAAATTTTTTGTTGGCGTAAACCTTGGAGGTATCGATGTGAAGATTTACTCGGAAGTGATGACAATGACTCGGAAAAATAATGTAGAATACTCATTTATTGCTGAGATAGATAGATAGATAGATAAACTCTTTATTGCACACAAATTAAGGATAACAATAAAATAGGTACAGATTTTTGGAAAGTGTACAAAGGCGGCCTTATCGCTTAAAGCGATCTCTTCCAGGCAACCTTTCAGAAGGAAAATAAGAAAGACAGCGTCAGAGTATTGCAGGTGAAAAAAGAGAAATTTATTTGCTGAGTTTGCTGGCTTGTCCCCTTCATAGCACAGTCTATTCCAAAACCACCCAATTCTATGTAAACTGCTTAGTATTTCGCTCACACACGTGGGAACACAAATCATGGCGCTGAGTTTGTATTGCAACGATTTATGGCACAACGCGAACGTGTGCCAGTCTCTTGTATTGAAATACGGAAATAGAACACTCGTTCAAATCGGCAACGTACGACGACATATCTCGTCTCATTTCCGGTCTTTTCTAGGTAAGGTTCTCAAATACCTACTGCTGTATCGGGATATACCCAATATGGGAGACATCATGGGACGTTTGGACTTTGTGGTTTGGACGTTGAACTCGGTAAGAGGTTGTGGATTTGATTCCCAATAGAGCCACATCCGTGTAGTTCTCGGCTTAGAATAGGGCTACCCCCTATGTTCCCGTAGGCGTGGTCAAGGCACTCGAAGCAGCGTTCTCCTGTGTATAATTAACTAGCTGTGCTCGCGGCTCCGCTCGCGTGGACTAAAAAATTAAAGTTGAAACTTATTAAGCGTTAATTCCCTTCCCCCTTTGCCCTCCCCCCTCCCCCCTTTGCATTCCCTCTCCCCCATTTTTAGTATTAATAACTCAACACTGAATTTTTTTGAGATATTTCGGTCTATGGTTTCATGTGCGATATTTATTATTATTAATTAATAATTATTAACTTTAATTATATCCTGTTTTATTGTTACAGGTAATCTTCATATAATGTCAACTATCACTTACTCAAGGTATAGTGAAAACTAATATCAACTTTCCATCGAAACATTGCTGCGTGGCTATACTTACATATTATTTTGTCTACGCTTACCTATATTTCATTCCAGATTAATAGTCCTATGAAAACCAACGCTATTTACGTCTCGGTAACATATACATGAAAGGGTCACCAGCAGCAAAAATAGGTTTGTATTACCAAGTAAACTTTGCGGTCCACTTAGGAACACCATCTATTGTGTATTTTGTTTTCGAGACGCAAATGCGTTTGTTTTCATAGGACTATTAATCTGGAATGAAATATACACAATGTTTTAGTTTCCGTGGCGGACGGAAAACATTCTCCGCTCGGGTGAAGACGGGACGGATCATTTTTGACATGACAACCACCCGGGTTGTTGAGGTTGTATGCACTGAGGGATGGCATGTGTGAATTTGTTTCACCAACACATTGGAGAAGACAAATTGCGTATGAGAATTAAAAAAAAAATTTGAACAATGTTATGAAACACAGATGTTGTAGATGAGCTCTACAGAATAAATCTAGGCGGTGTCTTTTAGGATAAATCTGCCCAGGGGCATGGTGATTTGATCAGGGCTTTAATCTCCGAATTTCTTGGAACAAATAGACTGTTGACAGCTTCCTGGTATGTAGTGTTCCTGAAAACTCTTTATTATGGTTAAAACCATAGAAACCCTATTAAGATAGAATGGTGAGTAGTAGTGAGTAGGCGCGACACGCGTACCAACTATCTGCAATATATTGCAAATACTATCAAACGCTTACTCGTTCCGCGCCGAGTCAAGGTCGGGTAAATATCGACAAAAAATCTGCAAAAGTGTCATATTGCGTGATTTTGCGTAACTGTTTCTCCTCACTAGAAACGTGGCCGCGAGGTATAAGTGGAGCGCGGTATTTTATTTTATTTTATTTATTCACACAATACTTAACAGCACAAAACACTTAGATACAAAACAAACATCACAATAAAATAAGGCCAATAACTAAGTTAAACATATCACAAGATAGACAAAATGACATAGAGGATAACGAAGCGCACTCCCACGCGACTCACTAGTTCAGGGCAGTGTAGTCTATTAGTAGTATAGGCGCTCTGTGTCCGAAAATCGGCACGCGCCAGACTGAAGTAAGCAAGTGATGTACCCCTTCTACCTATATCCGTTTCTGTGGTTAAAATTGCCACATAAAATCAGAAACACTCGAAAGTTAAAACAACATTTGATCTATTTTGTTAATAGATTCGAAACTTTATATATTAGCGGCATAAAAAATTTAATTATTCTCATAAACACTATTAGCAAGGTTGATTCACACTGGAGCGGTGGGCGGAGGCGCGGCAGGTGACACGACAGTAGACATTAGCGTACGAAGTGGCAGCGGCGCGGCGTCTGCGTGACACGACTGATGTCGGCGGAAATATAGATTAGAAATCATAATGATTTATAATCAGTAGCAATTAATATGACGTAGATATTTACTTATATTATATTATATTATATTATATTGATATACTATTAATATGATATTTCACTACATACATAGTGGAAAAACAACAGCTCATCTATCTATTACCTTCTTAGTTTTCCTTAGCTAAATAAGCAAGTTTACACATTTGACTCTTACGAGTATATAGTTTTTCTGTAGCGGTTATAATTATTGAGTTACAGTAAGTAAAATACAGACATTTCCGCTATTTTTTTAATATTTATATAGGGTGCCGTGTGGTTTCCGGTAAAGTAGAATAGGACCACTCCAACTCTTCCCGTGGATGTCGTACAAGGCGACTAAGGGAATACATTATGAAACATCAATCAGGCCTCCCCAACCCGTCTGGCCAGCGCGGGCAGTATAGGCCAAATCCTCCGTCTGTCTCCGGCAGATGAGAGAGGGTTGTGCTCCTGCACTGGAGACAAAAATAACCTGATGATGATGTGTAACCCAAAAGTATAGAATTTACACCTGCTATTAATGCCGCTGCCGCGTTGCTTCCCGCGCATATTTTAGAGATGCTTTACATATATTTAATTGAAATCTTATGTTGGGCACATTAGATTTAACTCTACTGAGTTGTTTTTACGGTGTTAAATACCTCGTTACTATGCTAAGTGCTTTAAATCAGATAACAACAATTTTAGCAGGTAGGTACTTAAAAGTGCCTCGTGCGTGGCTGAGACACTGGTACGGACCAACTGGGAAAAACTTACAGAAAACAGAGATTTGTTTGCACACAATATGCACACATTGATGATTGGTGCGTAACGATAGAGCTAACACAGTAACAATATAACGTATACAATGAAATGTTAGCGATTCAGGGTATTGGGGGGCGCCGTCGTGAACTGTACGATCTATGGCGACTATACTTCGACTTTATTAGTCGTGTAGCCACTATACTACGATTTATTAGTAGTATAGCCGTGTGGTTCCCGGCTTAAAATAGGGCCACCTCTATCTTTCCCGTGGGTGAAGGCGACTAAGAGATTGCACCAAGGACGTATGCGATCACCAATCCGCTAGCCAAGTGTAGTGGTTATGGCAATTCCCCCAATGACAGCCCACCCAAAGTGATATTCTATTTGGGAGGCTTATGTTCAGCAGTGGACGTGTTTCGGCTGATGATGATGATGGAGGAGAGGCGCCATTGATATTAGGCAGACAAAATAATCATATTATTAATTTAAATAAATATTTACGAATTTAATCACATTAATAATGTATTTTAAATTCAAGTAATTTATCAAAGAATATATAATAATGTGCTTAAAAGTTATAGGTACCTACCCTGACTCACTGAAAGATCAATCATCACAAACCGCAGTGTCTGGGAACTTGAAAGTCAAATAGATGTTTTTAAAATGACGTAGGCAGCCACAAAGAATTTGATTTAATTGTCATAATTTGCACCCTACCAGTAATAGACAGTACAGAGTCAAATAATAGCATTCAGACATTTAAAATTTAAACACATCACAAATTCATCGAATTATTAATATTATTATGTCTGTATGTTATTCATCATACCAACCCTTAGACGTCCACTGCTGGACATAGGCCTTCCCTAATGAACGATAATTCATTGGGGAGTTTTGCCCATAATGGCACGCTGGGCAGACGTGTTGGCCATCGCAGTACTAAGCCTCGCACCGGTGACGCTGCTGCCCGCCACCGGTCTGTGGTATTTACGGCCTAGTAAGTGGTTATACCGCCATTTGTCGGTTGCCAGAGCATCGTTGGTCAATCAACAGGGTGCACCACGTGCAGGTGAGGTTGGCATTTGGAGCACCAGATATCTTTGCGCTCCCTTACACCCCCATGTATTTTATTTACAATCAATTTTTTTTACAGTTCTTTCAGGCATGTCTCCTTCGATAACTTTCTTACAATCATTCATAAAGCATCCTATCCCACTCACGAATGAGAAATATGTCCTCATATCTCATTTTCAAGTAGTCAGTCCATCTGGTTTGACGTAGAAGTTTTCTGACATACGCAACATCAAATTTTCAGCTCTTCGGTCCACCTGGCAGGGGGCATCCCACGATACTTACAGCAGAGCTCGTCTGCCAGGTTCTTCAGCGTTACTCTTTCTGTTTATACTTAGTTCATAGACTCATCTCCTAAATTCAGATCATATACTTTAGATAACCATTCACATAATATAATCCAGTTAATTTGACAGTGTATAGAATAAAAAACACGTCATTAATCATTTAGACATGTTACTGCAAAGGAAAACGGACCCTAAACGTTCTTACTTTTAAATTAATGGCCCGAATAATCTAGTTAATGAAGAGGGGATCCTTTTGGCTCTAATTCTTTAGAGAGTTAGTCTGTCGTAGAATAATAGTATTGTTATTTAGGATGATGGACCGACAACCCGAAACAGGTAGACGGAAGGTGGATCTAGGTATGGTATGATGGAACAGTGCACAAGCCATAGATATCCTATCAAGATCGAATGGTGAAGTGGACACGACACGCGTTCCAATATATTGCAAATACTATCAAACGCTTACTCGTTCCGCGCCGAGTCAAGGTCTTTAGTTTAGTTTATTGGTTCATATACAATTTTTACATTGTGTTTGAATCTTATAAATAATAATAATATAATTAATAATAATACAAAAAGAACAACTACAACACATATTTTAAACAAAACCATGACACCACACAACATTGATACCAATCCTATCTTACAAAATCGCCTATTATTTCAATTTAATATAAAAATTAGATGAGAAATATAAATTTAAATTAAAAAATATAAAATTTATGTCAAGTTACAATAAAATAAACATTATTTTTACATGTCCAGCATATTATTTTCCCCACAAAAATTCCTCGTAAGTGTAGTAGCACCCTTCCAACAAAAAGGTCCTCAATTTGGATTTGAAAACTATTTGTGGATTTCAGTTGGGTTAACATCGACAAAAAATCTGCAAAAGTGCCATATTGCGTGACTTCTAACTGCGTAATTGTTTCTCCACACTAGAAACGTGACCACGAGGCGTAAATGTTGCGCGGTATAGACGCGCTGTGTCCGAAAATCGGCACGCTTGAGACTGAAGCAAACAAGTGATGTACCACTTCTATCTATATCCGTTTCTGTGGCACAACCTGACCTGGCAATCTCCCGATGGGCGGCGTGATCCTCCAGGATGAGATGGATGCTCTTGATGAGGGACTGGTGTTCCAGTCGTTTGGTTAAGTTTAAAATGTAAATTGATCGACACAGTAGCGCACAGTTTATCAAGTTGACAAAAGAACACCACGGCACAGCATGAGCCCCGAAAAGAGCAGCAGAGATGCGGATAGCATCGACGGACCGAGAGCTCTATAACGACTAGTGACAGTTAGGGCGAGAGAAGGGTAGGGGAGGGGATGAAAGAAAACAAGCACACTTCGAAGAATTGCATATGTAAGGCAGTAACACATAGCCATGTTCTAAATAAATCCCAATCAGTAACCTTTCGATAAGGAGAATGATGATAGTTTGAATGGTTATATCTCCATGTTTGGTCGCTAGATCTTCATCTTTTAGTAGAAAGCACTGGATATCTAAACTAATCTTGGGCAGGTCAGCCCCTTTGTTTATATGATGCTATTACGTAGCGAAAGTATAAAGGATTCATGTATGGGTTCGTGGTAAGTTTGTTGGGACATCTAGAGCTTATGACTGGAAGAAGAGTGACAAAAGGCTTTACAGCGCGAATGTGGAAGGAACAGCTAGAGGTCGTCCTAGGAGCACTTTCAAAGATCACATTGGTGACGTCCTCAAAAATGCTGGGGTCTGCAGTGAGATATGAATAAAAGGAGATGCAAAGGTTGATGGATGTGAGTGAGGTGTGTCAGAATCGCGCAGTGGACATACATCGTCTCTGCCTACCCCTCAAGTCCAGGCCTTACTTAGTAAGCAATTCGGATAATATCCGTGGAAATACGAAGTCATTTTGAACTTTCTAACAGATCACGTTACTTACTTAGACGACAAACAAAATGGCTTACTTGATCAATATTAGGCGAAATTCATACGGACTAGGGACCCAGGGCCTAGAATGAAATGGAATACCGACCTACCGGCCTATAGGGGAGGGGGTAACAGTACAGTGTGACAACACTGTAGTAGACACAGTATGTGTACTGCAGCAGCAAACAGACCCCAGCTCAGGATATGGTTTTGCCTGTGAGGGCAGAGCACTGATTTTCTGCTGAGACCCAACAGTATCGGATAACCGAACATTACAACAGAGATGTACTTATAATATACAGTTTAAATTAGAAATAAAAATACTATATGCAGCTAAGATACAAAATCTTCTCGTGTCGAATGGTTCCATTAGATCATGCGCAGAACGCAGCTGTACCGACGGCCTTATCAATGCATTGCGGAGATCCTGCTCGTCGCAGGAGTGCGGGCACGCCGGGCACGCCAGGAGGTGCGCCATGGTTTGCGTTGCCGTTCCGCATATGCACTGGCTCTGTGGAGTCGCTTGCATCCCCCACCTGACAAGGTTCTCCCGGCAGCGGCTGACCCGAATTTCAGATACAAAATATGATGTATGTATTGTTAAACTTGTTTTCCCAGGGTTAAGACTAAGTAAGGTCAGTAAATCATTCACGGGGCAATGTATACGCTTCTACAACAAACTACCAGAGGAAATCTTAAATATGACGGACAGAAAGTTTAAGATTCACATTAAAAAACAACTTTGTAAGAAAGCCTATTATAAAATAAACGAAGATTTGAATGACAAAGATGCCTGGTACTAATGTTAATTCAGCTTCGCAAAATCTTTATTAATTGTATGCAAACTTGATTTTTAAAAGATGTGTTGCGTGAAGCTTGTTGCGCCGTTTCTTCTTCACAGCGCTAACACGAAGCGGTAGTCGATAAAAAAAAAATGACGTGTATAAATGTACCAAGTGTACTCATATGCAATAAATGAGTTTTGACTTTGACTTTGTTATTACATATGTATTGTTTTACGCTTTGAAAAATCTTTAAAGTACTACGAGTTTTATATTCGAACTCTCTTCGTGCAATGTAAGACAAGCTATCATGAACGTAACTACATATTACGTGGCCTATAATACGAAATAAGCTCTAAATTGGTTTTATTTAAACCCCAAACATAATAACATGTTGGGTTTGCAGGCGCAGAGCAATTTTGTCTGGAATTTTCTCCAGAGACTTTTACCTAACACCTTTTGGTGTAAGGGCCAAGATGAAGCGGTAATTTAATTTATTAATTTATTTAAAAAAATATGAAAATAAATATATATGACACGTTCAAGGACAGTACGTCAATAGACGTCATACCGGTGGCTCATAGAACCTACATCTATGGACGGCGTACCAGGCCCCTGTCACTGGTACGTCCCTATCGCGATAAATACCTACTCTTTCACGCGCCGTCGACGGCTCACTTGCCCCGAAATCATCAGCCGAAATACGTCCACTACTAAACATAAGCCTACCCAACAGAATACCATTTTAGGTTGGGAATTGCCGTAATCTCGAAACTTGGTATACGGTTTGGTGATCGCAGTAATGACCCTTAGTCGCCTTGACGTTACCCACGGGAAGATTGGGGTATTTGAGCCAGCTGAAGGGATTCCAACATAGCTCCTGGGGTGGGAAAGGTATGGCCGACAGTGACTGCTTACCAGGCGGGCTATCTGTGAGCTCCCGTACGTCAACAAATATCCCCGCCCTCCAATCGCTCGTGCCTTAACATACCCCTAACTGGAATAAGAGACATCAGTCACAAGTTTTGGCGAAATCCCTTATCTGTCAAATCCCCGCATTACGCCAACTGTGACCGAGTGCTATGACCATGATGACTCGAGAATAATGGGACACTTTTTTAAATGTAACTTAAGGGATGAGATACATTATTTTTGGACTTCGAGGGGATTTTAAGACTTGGTGGTCATTTTGTCTCTACTGGTAGGGTTCGTCGCATATGAATTAAAGTGTTCATCCGCAATGAGGATCCGACCTAGAATTAAGGTCACACATAGCCATGGGTGTTGCTAAGGTGACTAAGGATTGCATTTTGTGAGACTGGCTTATCAAGCAGTCATTTTATAGTTAAGATATTATATTTCTATCACGTCAAGGAGTATCACGGAGCGAAAAGCGGGCGAGGAAAGTAGCTTTGCGACATTGGAATGCGCAAAGTGGCGATACATCGTCTTTGCCTACCCTTCTGGGACCAAGGCGTGAGCATTATGTATGTATGTATATTTGTAATTTTTTTGTTGTAAAATTGATTGTTTTTTTGTGTATTTGTAATTAATTTGATTTGATATGTAACGGAAGTTATGACTGATATTATGATGATGATTACTTAGTCCTTGGCGGTTGTTTTGTTAGAGCGTCTCGCTGGACTAGTGGCTTGGTTGAAATGTGGTGTCATGAAAAACAAACCAAAACAACTTCTACGAGTATACAAATCGGTTTCCAGTAGAACTGGTGCTAGAGTCCAAGGCTCAAGCCACTTCTGTGGCTTGGGTTTATCAAAGAGTAATTGATGGTCACCCTACACGAGGGTAGCAAATGAAGGGTGCAAGTAATTTGCTCGGCGTCTCGCCGACACCGCGGCGGTACTTATCGGTATTTATCTGCCCACTTACAGGCTGTCTGGGTCAGATAGGTTTTTTTTTATGACAAAAGTTAGGTGAGATTAAAAAAATATATATAAGTATGTGGTATTAGGTATAACTGAAAATTAACAACACAAACTTTGAGGGATTGGTATGCTACAGGTTACTAAAAACACTTATGCAATATATTGTTCATATTTTAATATTTCTCTATTTTATTTTAAATAGAAAGGCAGCTTACACCTGGTGCTTCCATATCTTTCTTCTAGCCTTTTTTTGTTAATTTGTACAAATTTATTTTCCTTTACAAATTTTTGTGAAGTCTGGTGCCTGAACAGGTCGCCAGGCTCCACCTCCAAACCGTGTAACACAGTATTGATTTGATTATTTTCTTTTAATAAATTGTCTAGTCTGTTCTTAATCATGTTTATTGATGTGGCAGATACAACAGATTCTGGCAATTTGTTCCACCTGGATACAACCCTGTTGCTTAAAATATTTCTTTAAGGGTTCAGGTGAGAATTTGATCTTTGTAATCTCATATCATGTCGTTGTGATTCAGTGGGATTTGAGTTAAATATATGCTTTAACATGGATGCAGCAGTGATTATTGGTAGCCCCATAGCCTAGTCGGTAGTACACCTGTACACCGCGGGTTCGAATCCCGCCCAGGGCAAACAATCGTGTGATGAGCACTTGTGTTTGCCTAGTGACTGGATATTATTTATATAATATATTATGTATTTATGTATGTATATCTGCTGTCTGATACCCATATTACAGGCTCTGCCTAGTTTGGGATCAGGTGGCCGTGTGTAAAATGTCCCCACATATTTATTTATTTATTTAAATCTTAAAGGTCTCAATTAGATCTCCTCTTTCTCTGCATTATCTAAGATTAGTAAGGTTCAGGCGCGACAATGTAGTTTCGTATTCCAATCTTTTGAAAGCATGCTAGTTTTGTAGCTCTCCTCTGCATATTCTCTAGGCAAGTGATACCGTTTCATAATAGGGGCTCCATACTTGACACCCATACTCTAGGATTGGTCGATTTTTACCCTGTATTTTTTTACTAAATTACGTATTATATTTGGTACTTGCACAGATTTGTATAAGACTGGCACTGTTACATTCATCATCTGTTTATTTAAGTCTCCACTGCAGGAGCACAACCCTCTCTCATCAGCCGGAGACAGACGGAGGATTTGGCCTACACTCCCCGCGCTGGCAAGACGGGTTGGGGAGGCCTGATTGATGTTTTATAATGTATTCCCTTAGTCGCCTTGTACGACATCCACGGGAAGAGTTGGAGTGGTCCTATTCTACTCTACCGGAAACCACACGGCCACTGTTACATTGTCGTTATTTAATTAATTATTATCAACTGAAATACGTCCACTGCTGAACATAATCCTTCCCAATAGAATTATACTTTTGGTAGGCTGTCCATTGGGGGATTTGCCATAATCACCACGCTTGGCAGTGATCCATCACTTTGGTGATCGCAGTAATGATCTTAATACACACAGGAGAACGCTGCTGCCCGTCACTGGTGCCATCCCTTAGTCGCCTTGACGACACCGACAGGAAGATTAGGGGCGAAATTCTAATCCGGGAATCACATCATATAGGTGTATGTTTGATTTCACAAAATGGCTGCAAAGTTTCCTCAAACATATTACGAATCGGTACTAAAGTATTTCAATAGTTACGCTGAAACTTTGAAAGCCTTAAAGTTATGAAATGAAACTTGGAAGCAATCCTGTAATGGCTTTCAAGTTATCCTTTTTTTTTATTAGTTATTTTAAGATGTCATGGAAGCCTGTGAGTTATCAATACGCTGGCCCCAGCTCGCCACGGCTGGCAGTATTTACTGAGTGGCCGCCAATGATATTTATTCCATTAGGGAAGGCCTATGTCCAACAATGGACTCTTTCGGGCTGATGATGATGATTTTATAATTTTGAACGCCTCGTTAGCCTAGTGGCTTGGTCATTGGAGTTGAGGTCGTGGGTTCGATTCCCACTAGGGACAGACAACTTTACGCAATTTGGTCCTGGCCTAGATATCATATTTGTGAATTTATTTGTTTAATTCCCATAGCAAGCAGAAAACTCTAGTTTTGGATTAGACAAGTGTATGTATATATGTTTGTCATAGATCTCCCAAGGTTCGCCACTGAACCCGATCCTCGGTTCTTCTCATCCAGTCACTGCCTTAGGCAGATCGTCGCTCCATCTAGCCAGGGGGCGTCCCACACTACGCTTGCCCAGTCGCGGTCTCCACTCGAGAACTCGTTTACCCCAGCGGTAATCGGTTCTCCGACAACAGAGACCTTATTTCAATATCTCTTTGACATAGCTCAAAAAGTTAGTACGCTGAAGTGGCAGTGGGCTGGTCATAAGTTATAAAATAAATGTCAGATATCCGTATATTTACTCGTCACCTACAAAAATACGCAGAATACTGCTTTTGACAAATCCCCGCGACATCTATACGTATTGGAGCCAAAAAGGATACAATTCTCGCGAACGACCTACAATATTTTATACCCCCCCCCCCCCCCCACTACCCGGTCTGTTTACAAAATGGCGTTTCCCTTGTTATTGGACAAAAGCGATTTGTATGAAAAATCCTATTGTTCGGCCGGACAATATGTCAGTCAAAATGTTGCCAGCTTTTAGCTAAATTACTTATTCCCAGGACGAGTTGTTTACCGTTGGGGACGCTATTTATTTTTTGTTAGAAAAATGCCCAGAGATTATTTACCAGTATTTATTTATTATGTTGTATTTATTACTCTGGGCAAAACCACTGCAAGTGTTCAAAATGGAAATTTTAAGTACAGTGAAGAAATTATAAGGTTCTTAGCTTTCGAAATCATATTTCAAACAACATAATATTTCAGACTGTTGATTGAATTGAAGTTAACTGTCCGATAATAAAAAAATAATTGATGTGTAATTTCTGTAATATTGACAAGATTTGCGGCTGCAAAAATAGTAAACTAAACATAAGATTAATTAAAATATTGAAAATTCTGTTTCTTGCACGGATGCAAGCAAAAATCGACAAATTAACTATAATTATATATTAATATTATAATTAACCTAACACAAACTAGGCATGCTGTTGTTGCTTATAATTGGGGTGGCATCTGGCCAATGTACAATTGTAAGTTTCCCGTAAGCAACAATTGATGTACATTCTGTTGGTAATCTAATAAATAAAATAAAATAAAAAATAAAATAAACAAATAGACTTTAAGATGAAGAACCTCATACCACCAATACACAAGCATCGTTCATTTTGTACCTGTAGTTTGACTATAGAATATTGACCAAAAATAATTTTTAGTTTTTTCGAGATCAGCCTAACCAAATGTTGTTGAAATTCGCTACTTTGTCTATCAATTCCAAATAAATTGTCAAAAATTATTTTTAATAAAGAATTTTCAATAAAATACTTCATGCAATTAAAAAGTCTTGTACATTGACAGTGCCCGCTGTTTGATGTCAGAATTTACGGACTTTTCTAACTTTGTCCGAAAGTCCATAGATTTTGGTATTTAATTGAAACTCATTTAAATAATAGAATAAAATTAAAATAAATGGAGTGGACTGGGAATCGAACAGAATTCATTCACACCCACGTGGTCGTTGGTTAGGTGCACGGTAGTGTGGCGGGACAAGTTCCAAAGCAACCCTGATTACAGACATTCATTACAGTGTTATAAAACACGTTAAACTGTGAACTTCCTTTGCAATCTGGAATATATGTCGGGCAAATAATATACATTCAGGTTTTAAAATAAAAAAAACTCTCTGGTAGGCTGGCATAAAAGAGATATGCTTTACCTTCTGTACATATTCGTTTCGTTTTTTGTTTGTTATAATTATATGTATATGCCATGAAAGTTAAATAAATTAACAAAATAAAGCTGTGAGAAATGTCCGGATAAAGAAAATGAAAATTAAACCGTAAGATCTGTAAAGCTTAAGACATAGAATGAAGTGCTCACATATAAAAATTAACACCAATAGTTCCCAACTTCCAAAATCATATACATTAGAATGTACACGTACTGTAACATTATGTAATACAATCATACCTGTCTTAAACCGAACTTGGAACTTTTTTACAAACACATTTTTTATTAGATAAACTAACAGTTAACGTTTTTGTCTTACCAGATCGATATCTAAATATTCCGATGCTACTGATGTTCAAACGAACTATTTTTATTGGCGCAACACTATTCTCGACACCATTATCTGTAAAAAATGTCCAAGTTCTTTCACGTCGGCGGCTGTTAGGTTGACATATTTTCAATTATCAATAAAAATGGTTGGAAGACGTCGGCTTTTTATAGGAATTAATGTTAATTCGTAGAAAGGAAACGATTTATGTTACAACTAGGGCTCTACCAAAGCTTAAACCATGAATTTTTAGGTTTTGAAGAGTAATTTATTATTATCATCTTTTTTTTTAACCGTGTGGTTCTCGGCTTAGAATAGGGCCCCCTATTTTTCCCGTGGGTGTCGTCAAGGCGACTAAGGGATTGCACCAGGGACGGGCAGCAGCGTTCTCCTGTGTGTGTATTTTAAGATCATTACTGCGATCACCAATCCGCCTGCCAAGCGTGGTAATTATGGCAAATCCCCCAATGGACAACTTACCAAAAGTGGTATTTTATTGGGGACGCCTATGTCCAGCAGTGGACGTATTTAGGCTGATGATAATAATTTATTTTTATTGTATCATCGTCAGCCGAAATATGTCCACTGTCGAACGTGTAAGGCTTTCCAATAGAATACCACACTGTTGGTGGGCTGTCCATTGGGGGATGTGGGGTAGTCACCACGCTTGGCATGCGGATTGGTGATAGGAGAACACTGCTGCGCGTCTCTGGTGCAATCCGTTAGTCACCTTAACGACTTTTTTTTACTTCAATGTACAGATTCGCTTTTCTTTTGTTTTGTTAAAATGAATGTAAAAGATCAATGGGTTTGGCCTTTCCTATCTGCTTACGAACAGTAAATAAAAATATGTAACTATTGATCTTCTAAACTGGTCATCGAATTCAGAGCAAAATCTTTCTTAGGATATATCCAAAGCCCTGCATATCAATATCATATTAGCCCTTGCTACACTGCTGGACATAGGCCTTCCCCAATGAACGCCACCACACACGGTACTCCGCCGTCCGCAGCAAGCCGCTTTTGCCCAGACTCCTCAGATCATCGGTTCACCTGGCGTCCCTACCCAGAGCCGTAGTATTCTAGTTGGTTGAGTACTCGCCTCACGTTCATGAGGAAGTGGGTGGGTGGCCCGTACCAGTGAGTTTATCAAAACGAAAGTACGGTTAATTTATAATACCAGTCTGTTCGGTGAAAGAACACATCGTAATTAAACCTGCATATATATTCCAAAGAAGAAATTCTAAGGTGTATGTGAAGTCCAGCAAATCGGGCAATCGGGCACCGTTGGTGGTCAGGGGTTTGGCACAAAACATCCTGAAGGGTCGAAATGTCGCCAGATCTTCCTGGCCCCCTAACAAGATAAAATGATAACTAAATACATATTGGGCCCGATTCTGAAGGCACAATGTTAAAATTTGACAGCACTAAAACTGTTGCTTTCCTTGTCACACAGTATTATGAAGATAAAGACGAAACCAATTTTAGCGCTGTCAAATTTTAAATGTGTGCCTACAGAATCGGGCCTGCTATCTGTTCCTTTTAATATCTGGCCATCTATAAAGCTAATCTTAGCATGAATGTTCCTGAATTTGAGCTATAATCTCATCACAAAGCCTATTTTTATATTTTTATTGAGAAACTCACTATTACTTTTAAAGCAAGTTACAAGAACGTCTGGTCCACTTGGTTCCGATTTGTAAAACACAAACATAACGTAACTCACGAAGCGATATAATGTTAAAGATCTACGTAAACATGCTTTACGGTAAGAATGGAACGAACAGCTAAATAGCTTATTCACTAAATTCAGGTGTAACGTTGTATCTATCGTTTGCAGAGGCATTTACTATAGATTCCTGTGATGGGTTATGCGGCTTTTATGTTGTTTGTTTTTTTTTTTAATTTTAGCGATTATTAGTGTGTAATGATCACCATGTAGACATAGACATACTTTATAACTTCCGTTACAGGTCAAATAAATTTTTTACACAAGTTAAATAAAATCAAATTATAGACAGGCAAATTAAACACAATCAAATTAAACATCAATAACTAACATAAGTATAAAAATGTCAAATAAAATTCTAAAAAAATAAATAAATTAAGTTAATGCGTTCTGAAAGAACTCCTCTTAATTCGTACTTGTTAATGTTTGTAAATAGAACTAATTTATAGATAATTCAAATAACTGCGGGCAATTGCAATGTCCTTTGTACTTCTGCAGCTGCTGTAGGGCTTCTCTACGGGAATCCACGTGGGCTGATCAAAGGTTATGGTGATATCCTTTGCTCTGAGCGACACTCCCTCGGCGCTCTGGTGGCACAACCCACAAATTTACTCCGTTAAAGCGTGCTTCATTTTAGAAAGAAGTGGAACTTGTAACAATGTTATTATTTAAACTGTAGTGAACATATTCAGAAGTATTTAATTAGCATTTAATTTTTTTTTATTGTAATTGTTTGTTTGTTTTATTTTTGTATTGTCTGTTCTATGGGTTTTTTATGCCTGTAATAAAAACGTTATTATTATTATTTCGGAAATTTTTATTATTATTATTATTATAATTTACTAGTTTTTCTAAGAGACGTTTGGAAATCCGTTTTCTAAACTAACGAATGAACAACTTTTTTCAAATGTCCAAAGTATTCAATTCTGTATGATCTCTTGTATAGCAAAGATCTATGACCAACAGTGGGCGTTGGCAAACTGATGATGTGGTGTAGTCGGTCAGTTTCAGGAGCATATTATTTTTTATACCTTTAATAATATTTACAATTACTAAAAAAAATCAAGTACTTATACCTAACATTTCTATTTAACAATTTTATCGTGTAAACTTTTATCATAATGATGATTATTTGTATGAAATCTTCAAGATAACTAAAACTATAGTTGACTTGTTACACATCAATACTGAAATCTTTGCTGAAACTGAAATAGCTCACTCTCGCTTCAACCTTTTCCAATAACTCCATCTAAGTGCAACAACTCAATTTCGCTTCAACAAAACTATCAAAATAATTCCCACACAGCTTTCAAGCGCACTCTGCGTTGAAACTAAAGTATAAAACTCGTCTCACTCAATTGGAAAATTGGATGAATCGATCGCGCAGCGCAGTTTAGTGAATTGGATGTAGCGAGTCGTGAACTAGAGTTTAAGTCCACCGAATCTGTTAAGTCATACGGAGAGGCGCATTTTTGTGTTGACTTAAAAGCTATTATCTCGGGAAATATACAAATGTATGGGAATATTCTTTAAAGTTTGTATAATTTGGTTATAAAT
Organism: Esperia sulphurella; assembly: GCA_947086405.1. Taxonomy (NCBI): domain Eukaryota; kingdom Metazoa; phylum Arthropoda; class Insecta; order Lepidoptera; family Oecophoridae; genus Esperia; species Esperia sulphurella. The sequence goes on from OX352280.1 coordinate 1,540,537, forward strand.
AAGGTAATAAAGGTCATTTCTGAGTGCATTTTGGATATATTGTTGTTGTTACGGTGAAGGAAAACATTGTGGGGAAAGGTTGTGTTTTGTCTAACCTTTGTATTATCTACGAAAGGTCATAACGGAATGTTAGCCACTGTACCAGCAAAAACTGCTAATAAATCTAAAAAAAAATCAACCTGAACGCATATGGTGCACCATCCACCTTGCACCACATTCGTTACAGTTAACTAGTAACTTACAAGTGCTCTCCCCGATGGTGCTAAAGGTGCAACGATGGTAGCTTCCAGATCACTTGCTATCAAACAATATACAGTAGGTATGTCTGTGAAGAATTCAATGACACAGCACAAGTTACAGAAACAAATAAAATCTTCACGTTTACTTCGGTCACGTAGGCAAAGACAAGGAAAATAGCTTACATAAAAAGAACAACAATCTACAAGCTATAGAAGAGCAAGTATAAATGGAAGTAATGATTGTAAAGCCACTATAGTGGAAGCTATCGTAATTTAGTCGTGTTGTATAAACAAATTGGGCAAAATCGGTTAAGACCGTGTAATTTCGTATGCGGAGTCTATAAACAGTTGCAAACACTGTTGAATTACGAATAGTGCCTCAACCATCGTCATTACTTACGATCATCTTATAATGAAATTTACTTTTTTGATCTACATTATACCTTCTACCCTAAGATTAAATCTTCTACTCTTAAACCTCAAAATTGTAATTCGAAATTGAAGAGTTATGCAATTATGGATTGTAATGTAGAATCATTTATAAGTAAAGTCGTATCAAATTTTGAAGTAACTTCGATATATAAAAACAGAATAACTTTCCCGTATATTATAAATTCATTTCAACATTTTGCGGCATAAAGAGCAGGTCGCTAAATATCACAAGAGACATGTACAGCGGAGGTGTCGCTCCGCGTAACTTCCTACCCCAGGGAGCAATATTTTACACTCCCAACGCTGCTGTGCTTATTTTTATTTTATATAACACGCCTTTTTAATGCTTTACTTAGCTACTGTGATGTATGAGGGCATAGCAACATCAAGTCCTAATACCAACCTCACTTGCGGAAGAGTCAATGCATGTTATGTAATGAATGTCCTATGTCCTACACTATTGACCTAGAATGGAGCCCTGTGGCACATGTCGCGTATGTGACCTTCCTTTTGAGTGTGTTATATCATAACATTTCCCGTTTTACAGATATGATTTTAACAAATCAAAAACATTTTTCATTAGGCCAGAATGTGCTACGTTGGTTAGTACATTAATTGACACATGATTTACTGTCTCAAAGGCCTAACTTAAGTCAAGAAACATTGCGGCTGCTTTACCATTTCATTCGTTTTATAACATCATCCGTTGGCGTTGCCACCTTATGTTGTTGAATAAATACATATTATTGTTATTGATTACAACATAAAACAAGTCTATTCGGGAACATATTTTAAAATACATTAGAACTTTACAACGAGCAAACATTTAACATAAACGAGGCTAATCACCGTTCTTGCCCAAGTTTCTCTTTTATTTTCGCGGAAAAATTTGCGAACTCTGCAAATAAGATATAGGGCGTGGTATAAGTTACAAAATTTCGCATGCGAATCTATTCATTCGCCTATGCGTTCGTCATTATACGCAGTATTGCTAAGTTTTCTGCGATCTCTACTATATAATTCATCTGCTTTAAGGGACGTGAGTTCTGTGACGGATGTGATCTGCCTGGTGGTACTTCGGTTTACTAATTTGGTACTTTAACTATGTCTCTTACCACTTTTCAAAAAATACCGAGCAGTAGCTGTTCTCTTCTTCCCTTCCCCTCACATAATGTACGGGCGCAATAGTTAGTATACGAGATTATTGAATCATTCATTTCTTCTTTTTCCTGGATGCAACGTTGATGTAAATGGTCAGCCATTATGATATTCTTGCATCAAAACAATTGACTGGGTATCTTTTTGTTTACATAAAATGCTGTCATATCCTTATTCAACGTTTGGATCTCGGCAACAACAGTTCCTTTGGGACCTCTCTTCCCTTCCCCTATCGCTAGTACTATTCAAGCCATCTGGCCATTCCTTTGATATATCAGGTGTCAGTTCCATCTAAGTCGATATCCTCATAGTCTTCTATGTTTGAATGGGTTCCCTGTAACTTAGAGTCACTAACAGACTGAACACACAGATGCCGTGTGGTTTCCGGTAGAGTAGAATAGGACCACTCCAACTATTCCCGTGGATGTCGTACAAGGCGACTGAGGGAATACATTATAAATAAATAAATAATAAATAAATATATGGGGACATTTCACACACGGCCACCTGATCCCAAACTAGGCAGAGCCTGTAATATGGGTATCAGACAGCTGATATACATACATAAATACATAATATAATATATAAATAACATCCAGTCACAAGGCAAACACAAGTGCTCATCACACGAATGTTTGCCCTGGGCGGGATTCGAACCCGCGACCCCGAGCTTCGCAGGCAGGTGTACTACCGACTAGGCTACGGAGCCGACAATAAAATAAAACATCAATCAGGCCTCCCCAACCCGTCGGGCCAGCGCTGGGAGTGTAGGCCAAATCCTCCGTCTGTCTCCGGCAGATGAGAGAGGGTTGTGCTCCTGCAGTGGAGACAAAAATAACCTGATGATGATGATGATGAACAGACTGTCTCACTGTCTCGTTATTTCCTTTAGATCTACATTCTTAACGTGCAGAAAGTGATACTCCTGTGTTTTATTTAGAAAGAAATATATTTTTTATTCTGACCTTGCAACTAGAAGCTACTTATATCACAAACTTTGTGCACGTGTAACTCACACCACACGATAGGGCTCCACACGGTTCGTTACACACTTTTTCCCGCGTCCGTCCGTCTGTACACTTAATTATCTCACACATGAGTGATGTCCTAGCGTTTTTGTGTCCGCCCCGTGTTGGTATAACCCTATCTGTAATAACTCATCCCTTGTAGATGGAGCACGTTTTTAACCTCTGTGTGTTTGGTAAAAAAAGATACTTGCTTATAGCGGTAGTCTCTTTAGCGCTGTCGAGCTAGTTGTCTAGAAGTATTGTGGTATTCTGAATGGGGATAGACAACTGTGCACAAAGTGATCGAATTGATCATTTGTACAAAGTATCGATGTAGTTTTGTAGCATCTGAAGAACTCAAAACGACTTTTTGTAGTAAAATAGTGCAAGGTCTTTGCCGTGTGGTTTCCGGTAGAGTAGAATAGGACCACTCCAACTCTTCCCGTGGATATCGTACAAGGCGACTAAGGGAATACATTATAAAACATCAATCAGGCCTCCCCAACCCGTCTGGCCAGCGCGGGGAGTGTAGGCCAAATCCTCCGTCTGTCTCCGGCAAATGAGAGAGGGTTGTGCTCCTGCAGTGGAGAAAAAAATAACCTGGTGATGAGTGCAAGGTCTGTCCGAATAGGTACTTCCATCTTACCTATTGCTGCTGCTAAAGGGCAACGTACACCTTACAGTGTTCTAGTAAAGGTTAAGGAAATTATTGTAACAAGATATTTCATTTGGGTTTTTAAGAAGGCATTTGTAAGGTAGTGATAATGTCTTCTCTACATGTGAGACTAAGTTCGGCTTTACCAAACAGTCCAGAAACTAGATAGGACGCCATCGCTGACGATATCCTTACCACTAATACACGCAGCTAGTTTATTTTTACCTGATTTGCACACAATTATACAAGACGTACTAAATTTAAAGCCGTCTACTGTGACATGCATAGCCCGATCTTTATGTACTGGCTTGACGTTCATCAGAGCGTGAACAAGAAATAGAAAATTTTGACTTATTGACCACCTACACATTTTGGTAGGCATTTTATTTAATTTTATTTTTATTGTTTGTTTGTTTGTTTTATTTTTGTATTGTCTGTTCTATGGGGTTTTTATGCCTTTAATAAAAACAATATTATTATTATATTAATTAACTTCACTCTGTTACAAATAACTTAATCTTAGACAACGGTTTGGGTGTTTCAGCATCTGCGGCACGATCAGTCTCCATTAATGTCGTCGAGGTATAACTTATTATAATAATGCTTCTTATAGGTATGAGTATATTATATCTTCTGGTCCACTTAGGTACCTATTTCTGACAGGAAAATGCGCAAAAACTCGCGTCACAGTAAGCATATGTCGTAAGTTATACTCGTATGTCTATCACACTGAAAGTAGTTCTCACTCAAAAAATATTACACACCTTTTCAACATGGAATATTGGAGTTCTTCTATTATATATTCTTTATTGCATAAATTTTAAAAGTAAATACAGTTACAAATTTTGTGTACAAAGGCGAGCTTATCTCTAAAAGAGATCGCTTCCAGCCAAGCTTACAGGGTGTGAGACAAGGCACTAAGAGTGAGGGGGCAAAAAGTGCATAATATACTACATAATAACTAAATACTGAAACTACTTTTTCTATCCTCTTTTAAAACTACCGACGAAGTCGAGAACCACCAGGTACCAGGTCTACTGTTCTTACATTATAAATTCTAGGACAAATGAGACAATATGATGATGTACGTTATGATTTCTTAATTTTTATGTGGATTTCCTTTACCAAGGAGTCATTTAGGTTTGAAGCTACAACCGATCAGTAGTGCTATTCTGTAAATTACAAACTCACGTGCGAGTCTCACTCAAGTGATTTTACTCACTTAAAAATCTAAACCATTGGTATTCTGTAAATATTCTAGAGCACTGTCGACGTGGAGTGAGTTCTTTGTTTACTTCACGTCGACAGTGCTCTGGAATGTTTACAGAATTACCAATGGATTGGGTTTCAAAGTAAGTGAAATCACTCGAGGGAGGCTCGCACGTGAGTTTATATTTTACAGGATAGTACTACAGGTCTCCCACCTAAAGGCTACAGTAGCCCGTGAATACATGTAACACGAAGAAATGTCTCGTGTAATTATCATTATCGTCAGCCTAAATATGTCCACTGCTGAACATAAGCCTCCCCAACAATATTCACAACTATGCGCAACACTATTCTCGACACCATTATCTGTTAAAAATGTCCAAGTTCTTTCACGTTGCTGTTAGGTTGACGTATTTTCAATTATCAATAAGCATCGTTGGAAGACGTCGGCGTTTTATAGGAATTAATGGGAACTAGAACTTTACCAAAGTTTAAACCATGATTTTTTAGGTATTGACTTTTTTTTATTGACATTTATTTTCATTTTAAATACCGTGATATTTTAATCATTGTAATTTTGAAAATTTTTACTATATTGTAATTTTAAAATCAACTAACATAGTTTTATAAGACAGTTCTACTAACAAAAATATGGTCAAATTTTAGACATATTTTTTTGGATTTTTTTATTTTATCATCATCAGCCGAAACACGTCCACTGCTGAACATAAGCCTCCCCAATAGAATACCACTTTTGGTGGGGCTGTCCATTAGGGGATTTGCCGTAATCACCACGCTTGACAACCGGGTTGGTGATCGCAGTAATGATCTTAATGTATACATGAGAACGCTGCTACCCATCCCTGATGCACTCTCCTAGTCGCCTTGACGTAACTCACGGGAAGATTGGGGGTGGCGCTATTTTAAGTCGGGAACCACACGGCTAATTTGTTTTATTTTGATTTTATTGACTCAAAGAACAGCACCGCCTAGATACATTAACTTTGCCTCCTGTACTGTGTACCTAAATGTGGACTATTTATTAAGTAGGTCGTACAATTCACGATGGCAAGCCCCGCTACTTTTATTAAGAGGTGAACGCGTCAATATCTTAGCGTGCGGCCTATAATTGAACTGGCTCTCTTCTCCTAAAAACCGTAATGCAGTTAAAGCAAGTAGCACTGCTTGGAAGAAGAAATAGGGTGAATGCTATACCTTCCCAGACTTACCCTCCATTAAACCGCTAGTCGAGTACCAAGACATTATTCTTCTAAATACTCCAAGTAATTTACAAAATTGATCCTGATTTACAATAATAAAAGAAGTCTTACCACAGGTGAGGTCACATTCATCACACAAAATCCCTGTCGCAACTTAATTTGTGACAAATTTGTCACAAAAAGGGAACATTTGCGGGAAACTTACCCCACAAATCTTTGTGGTTAATCGTGGAACAGAAGTCGGGCGTTTTACGCTCATGTATAATGGTAGGGGGGAATTTGTAAAGGTGCGTACTCATTTTATAGGTGTATACAGTGTGATCCAACAATATCTGTCACACAGATACAATATCTAATGTGCATGTATGTGTATTTGTATGCGTATGTATGTTTATATGTTTATAAAAAACTGTTCTCACTTTTAATCGCAACAAGTTGTTAAAAAATTCAATTCCTCATGTATTTATAATAATAATAATATGTCAGACATTCACACCAATTATTCAGTCCCAAACTAGGCGGAGCCTGTGTTATGGTTACTAGACAACGGATAAACATACTTAAATAAATATATAAACATCCAAGACTTGGGTACAAACATTCATCATACGAACATTTGCCCCTAGCGGGATTCGAACCAGCAAACTCCGGCGTGGAAGTCCGAGAGCTACCCGTTCCGCCACGGAGGCCGTCTACTTTTATTTAATTTCCTAATTTTAATTTTATTTCCCTAATTTTATTTTTCTGACTTTCTATGTTTTATTTTGTTTTGTGTTTAACTTTAATTTTTTTTTAAATTTACAGTCTATTCAGTATTACAATATATTCCTTTAACTATGTAATTTATTAATATTTTAAAAATCCTAATTTTAATATAACGTATATATAGGTAAGTCAAAATTAAACTAGTATGTATAACCATATAACTAACCTAACACAAACTAGGCATGCTGTCGTTGCCTATAATTGGGGTGGCATCTGGTCGATGTACAATTGTAAGTTTCCCCTAAGCAACAATTGATGTACACTCTGTTGGTAACCTAATAAATAAAAAATAAAAAAAATATTATTCATAAAACATGTAATATGCATATATATTCATTAAAGAATCTATAATCTATAATTACTCATATTAATATTATTAGCTCTTATATTTTATACTTCTAGTCCTTATAAAATTCTCATATATGTAATATCGTGCTACCTAGTCTCAATAAAGACCATCTAGGCATTAAAACCGGTCGGAAACATTGAGCGATAGCCCTGGCACGGGCTGTATGGTCTATTGGAGCTGGATATACACCGTCTGTCGTCCCATAGCGCATGCTCGGCCCATTAACTAATAATATGTAAACAATAAACATTTAGACTTCTATATTCTTCTATTCATGCTCAGAAAAGAGACCATGGTTGTCTAAATCGCAGAACAATCAGCGGAGCCTGTTATAGAGAAGATCTGAGGAAACACTTTATGAGGAAGCAGTTTACTTATTTATGGGCGACAGTTTTTTTAGTATTCGTTCATCGTTTGATATAATTTACACCTAAATAGCTTTAGAAATCGATTGAGAATTCAGTGAATGACCGAACCCTAATGCAAATTTTAAATTGCGGCGAAAGATGTGAACGGAGTGTTTCAAAAGTTACATTTGCAAAGTCAAAGTGAATTTATGTGAATTTTTTAAAAACCTGCTGAGTGCTGAACAAATTTGCCTATATTTGCTTCTTTTGGTTACCTTATAAATATTTCATTTGGCATTACATTTTCTAATACTTTTTTCATTTATTCCAATTAAATCAACAGTCTCTTCCTCGCTGGCTTTGTAAACAGGTGGATCTCATATTTTGTAACTTGCAAATATTCAAAATCGTTACCACAAAAAATTTCTTCGTCTGGTCTTCAGATTTTTAAAAATATGATGCAGTTTTTATGATTTTACTTGTGTTATTGTCTATATCAGCTTATATATTTAAACATGTTAATTTACCTAACTTAACCGGTTACTATACCATCATTATACGGAATTGGCACGGAATATCTTCTTTTTATTAACCGGTTAATTAAACTAAACCGGTTTATTTATTTATTCCTAATGTCGAAGTACAGTGTGACATTATATTATGTATAATATTGTTCTTTCCAACATTATGAACATCACCTTAAGTTTTAAGGCGACGTACTCCCACAAGCAGACTGAATTTCACAAAATTTAAAAGGATATATATTTCCCCTGTCAAGATATGCCCGTATTATCGGAAGCCACAAATTTATTCCGGCACTCTGTGGGCTTAAGAGAAGGCGCTTTGAATTATTTCATTCATATTTTATTTTCGGCCGCCATCTTTGTAATGAGGCACGGCGTTTATGGCAATTATTTTTCGGGATTATGGCTATTTGCTTTCTGCTGATTGTTTATAATATTTTAGATTATTAATCAAAATGACCCCCTCGTTGGCCTAGTGGCTTGGTTATTGGACTCAACCGCCAGAGGTCGTGGGTTCGGATCCCACTGGAGAGACAACTTGATTAGGTACTATTATTTTCATGCAGAACCCATCTTCTTTTTCATGTGTATTGTGTATACATATTATGATGTAAAAAGTAGTTTTAGGCAGAATTTGACGTCAAAAAGAGAATAATGTATTCCAATTATGAAAATAAATATTTTGATTTTGATTTTGATTTTGATGTGACAGAATATCTCCTTCACCCAATTTTTTATTTTAATACTTTATTGTACACAATTAATCTTTTACCTTTACGCTTTTAAAAGCTTATTGTCACTCTCTGTACACGTGTATTCTGTGGCTTCTCTGATATCATTAGAAAGCGTATCGTTTCCCTGAGCCAACAGGCGAGGGGCAGCTCCGACAGCCTCCTGCAGCCTGTGGCGGCGAGACTGGACGTGGACAGTGCTATTATGCAGCACTGGACTCGCGTCCACCTCGCCAAGAAACAAAAATGTCATGATTAGTGTTTTTAGTTAATCAAGTTACTAACATAGTTTTAAGGTATCATTGTTACTAACGCTCTATGGGCAACGCCTGAAATAAATTATTTTTATTTTATTTTAATTTAATTTATTTATTTCACTCTTTATTGCACACACAGATAAAACAAAAATAATACATTAAATAGAAACACAAGTACACAGGGCGAACTTATCTCCGAGAGAGATTTCTTCCAGCAGACCCGCGAGAGATAATTATTTCAGAGAGGCAGACATAGTGTGTACGTAAATAAAAAAAACATATACATACATACATACACTAATATAAACTATATACCCACTTACATAGATTATAACCTACACGATAAAAAAATATAAGTATATAAATAAATATTTACCAATAATATATAAATATAATATACATTATTAAATAATAATAATAATATACAAACATTCATAAAATACATATAAGATATGGATTCCAATCCTAACTTAGTGACAGATAGTGTTCTAATTTTTTAATTTTAGTCTTTACTACACCCAACACTCACGGTAGTAATAAATTATTGTGTTTTTAATAAATATTATACATATAATAAGGGTTATTAGTTTATTTTATCTACTTTTTGTTCTTCCACGTCGTAAGCGCTTCATACTAAGATCCGCCAGCTACCCTCGGTGAAGACCAATCTGGACATAGGCCTCCCCAATAGAATACCACTTTTGGATAGATGTCCATTGGGGGATTTGCCATAATCACCACGCTTGGCAGGCGGGGTGGTGATCGCAGTAATGATCTTAACATACACACTTAACAAACGCTGCTGCCCGTCCCTGGTGCAATACCTTAGTCGCCTTGACGACACCCACGGGAAAGATAGGGGTGGCTCTAACCTAAACCGGGAATCACACGGCAATAATAGATACCACACCATTTCATACATTCATTTAGAAATCCTGAACATAATATCTCTATATGCGACTCAACGTATTAAAGGCCTATATAACATACTATTTACCCTTGATATTAAACTTCGCCGTAATCCGTCCGGGATTAAATCGATTCCGTCATTCCGTCACCTGCAGGGACGAAGTAATTACGATTTCACGCCCCCGCCCTGTTTATTTGATAAAAATATTGGGATGGAAGTGTCAGATGGGATTTGGGAGGGATTGGGGGATTTAAATGCTAAGGTGTGAAGAGAGGTATTAGCTTAGGTAAATTCTTCGGTGTTGCTAAAAGACACTGGATATCGTACTAATCCTATAATACTATCATATCCTACTAATATTATAAATGCGAAAGTTTTGATGTATGGATGTTTGTTACTCAATCACGCATCAACCATTGGACGGATCGTGATGAAACTTGGCACACATATAGGTTAGGTCCTGGAATAAGATATAGGATAGGTTTTATCCCGAAAAACATCTTATTCCTACGGGAAATATTCAATAATTTGTAATGTTAAGTTTTTCATGCGGACGAAGACGCGGGCAACAGCTAGTTAATTATAAATTAATATTATAAATGAGATGGGCAGGTCACGTGACGCGAGCCACGGATGGCAGATGGAGCGAACGGGTGCTGTACTGGCATCCGCGAAACTGTAGCAGACCCCGCGGCCGCCCTCGGCGACGCTGGAGCGACGACATCGTGCAGGTGGCGGGCAGCACATGGACGAGACTGGCCGCAGATAGACACTTATGGCGTAGTATGGAGGAGGCCTTTGCCCGTAAATGGGTGTCCCACTAAATCATCACCAACCTACTGATGCCCACTGATAGACTAAGTGATAAATCTTTTTAATATAATTTATAATGTTATCAAAGTAAATTTAGAAAATTAATATATTTAATTTATTGATCTATCTATGTATACATACAATTTTGATGTTAATTAATTTAAGGTAGGTATAATAAGGAATTTTAGTTAAATTGAATTATAATTAATAAACTGCATGTCATAAAATAATAATTTAAAATAATTAGAAAATTGAAATGTAAAAATGAATTATGCAATATTTAATATAAATAATACGTGTAATGAAATGTAAAAATGGGAAAAATAAAGGCTTTATTATTATTATTATTATTATTATAAATGAGAAAGTTTGGATATTTGGATGTTTTTTACTCAATCACGCTTCGGCCATTGGACGGATCGGAATGAAACTTGGCACACATATAGGTTAGGTCCTGGGATAGGATATAGGATAGCTTTTATCCCGAAAAAAAAAACCATATTACTATTGGAAATATTCAATAATTTGTAATGTTAAGTTGTCTACTGTATACATATAGGTGTACCAATATGATATTTATTTATATCGACATAGTTTTAGCATAAGGCAAATATAAATATACCATAATCTATAAGATAAACCAATAAACCAGAGAACACTAAATATTACTTCGTAAAGAAGTGAGATATATATAACGTACTAGCTGTGCCCGCGGCTCCGCTCGCGTGGATTATAGAATCCGCTCCCGTTCACACCTCTATAAAAATAAGAGTGGACTTGTCACTATTGGAGATCTCTTCCAGCCAACCTTCACTGGACGAGAAACTTTTATAAGGTATATACATAATTTTTTTATTAGCGAGAGATAAAAAAAAATCATGTATTGAAATCTTCTTTTTCCTAATTAGAAATTAAACAGAGAAAGTTATTATTAATGTGCGACTACAAGCAGAGTGGCCACCCACTTGTGGACTTTGGGTTGCAGAAATATACTATACCAGCTCCGCTCGCGTGGACTACAGTATCCGCTTCCGCTCCTACTCCCACTCAGACTCTCAGTCCCAATCCAGATCCCTATCCCACTCCCGCTACAACTGTAGTACAAACCAATCGCAATATGAATTGTACCGAACATAATAACTATATTTCTTTGTTATATTGCATATTTACTCCTTGGGTTACATTATTGAAGTTTTAGTAGGGATTCCTAACTTTTTATACTAATAAATATAGCCTATGTTACTCGGGGAAAATGTAGCATTCTAATGGTGAAAAAAATTTTGAAATCGGTTCTGTAGTTTTTGAGTTTATTCATTACAAACATGCATATCTTTGCTCTTTATAATATTAGTGTAGATAACATGTTTCCTCTCTTGATCGACTATGTTCGCGCTCTGATTGTAGTAGCCCTACAATAATATACGCACACACAGACAAGCGTGTACGGATGCCTATAGTGGTCGTAGGTAATTACTGTTCTCTTGTATTCAGTGCCGGGCGTACGCGCCGGTACAATAATGAACGAAGAACAACTTTTTTTTAAATGTTTAATGATATATGTAATACTAGCTGGTGCCCGCGACTTCGTCTGCGCATGATTAGTATTTCGAGTAGTTTTTTTGTAGGACTATTTAAGATAAACATTTCCATCATACATTACATATGTGTAACTCTAGCGGTTTTCGCAGCGCACGCCAGAATAGCTCGCAGATGGTAGATTTTTTCCCACTTACTTGATATTATGGACAATTCACACAATATCTTTATAAATTGTAGCCTATGTGTTATTCTGATGTATAAGCTATATTATTGTAAAGTTTCATTAAAATCCATGCAGTAGTTTTTACGTGAAAGAGTAACAAACATCCATCCATACTTACAAACTTTCGCGTTTATAATACTTACTAAGTGACATCTTACTATCAATATAAAGGTATATTCCATACAAATTTTAGAATAATCGGTCAGTAGTTAATACTACAAGTATTTGCCTCAAAGCCGGCAATCTCCTTGAAAGCCAAACCCATTCACATTTCACCCGTCGAGTTACAGCAGCGCACAGCTCGCCGGCGCGGCTTGAGCTGCGCAAATACAAATATTGTCATAACTCGGCTGGGATTTGTTTAATTTGACACGGGCGACGCTCTGTCTCAAACGTGCAAAGAGTACACGGGCGCAGACGCGGCTGAAGGCAAGTGTAAATAAAACACTGAGTGCTTCTCTGCACCGGGTGCGACTGAAAATCAGCGTCTAGCACCTTACTTGGTCTAGGCATATGCTGAGTCGTTTGCCCTTTTGCTGCCACGGCACACGCATACTATTTTAATTATGTTAAAATTTTTTAATTGTTTTCTCTATTTCTTATAGAAAAAAATCATTTTTCTTGCTTTGTTGGTTTTTTGTTTGTGTCAATTTATGGTAGTAAATAAATGTTTTTTCTTTCTTTCTTTCTAAAGTTGTAGTGACGGGTACAAATTTACTATTTAACCTGGAATCACAATTCCCGGCTTAAAACCACCCCCCAATCTTCCCGTGGGAATCGTCAGGGTAACTAAGGGATTGCAGCAGGGACGGGCAGCAGTATTCATATGTGTATATCAAGATTAATACGAGGAGATCCGACGAAGAACGAAAGTCACCGACATAGCCGAAAGGATTAGCAAGCTGAAGTGGCAGTGGGCGGGCCACATATGCCGCAGAACCGACGGCCGTTGGGGCAGACGAGTTCTGGAGTGGAGACCGCGGATCGGCACGCGCAGGGTGGGACGCCCCGCCGCCAGGTGGACCGACGACCTAAAGAAGGTGGCCGGTAGCGGCTGGATGCGGAGGGCAGAGGACCGGGTGTGGTGGCGTTCATTGGGGAAGGTCTATGTCCAGCAGTGGACTTCTAGGGGCTGATATGATGATGATGAAGATTAATACTGCGATCACCAGGTCTAATAATAAGCGTGGTGGTTATGTCAAATCCCCTAATGGACAGTCCATCAAAAGTGTCATTCTATTGGGGAGGCTTGTGTTCAGCAGTGGACGTATTTCAGCTGATGAATAATATAAGGGTGTACAACATTATCAAGTGCTTTAAGTGCCGTAAAACATAAATAAGTTTAAAGACACTGTTCTCGCTTCTAATCGAATTTGAAGGTTGATTCGTCATCATCATGTCAGCCTCTAGACGTCCACTGGATATAGGCCTTCCCCAATGAAAGCCACCACACCCGGTCCTCCGCCCTCCGCATCCAGCCGCTACCGGCCACCTTCTTTAGGTCCACCTTGACGGCGGGGCGTCCCACCCCGCGCGTGCCCTCCCGCGGTCTTCGAAGGTTGATTACCTCCACGAAATAGGAGTATGGGCAGCTATAAAAAAAGTACCTATAATTAGACAAGTCTATGTAGGTATATGCATGTAATACTAGCTTTTGCCGGCGACTTCGTCCGCGTAGATTTCGATATTTACAATACAATACAATACACTTTATTGCACAAACAAATACAGTTACACATTATAGAAGTTACAAATAGTACAATTTAGGCGGTCTTATCGCTTTAAGCGATTTCTTCCAGACAACCTTTTACTTTCCAACCTTTTACGCATGTTGAATTTCAAAATAGATATAATTATCGTTATCAACAATGGGATGTTTTTTCGGAATAAAAATTATCGTATGTCCTATTCCAGGACCTAACCTATATGTGTGCCAAGTTTCATCCCGATCCGTCGAGTGCTTGAAGCGTGATTGAGTAACAAAGATCCAAGTATCCAAACATCCAAACTTTCGCATTAATAATATTAGTAGGATTTATTAAAAAAATTCAAACCAAATCCTGCCTACATTTGTAGTGTTCAAAATCAAAATCAAAATATTTATTTTCAAAATTGGAATACATTATTCTCTTTTTGACGTCAAATTCTGCCTAAATCTACTCCACTTCCACCTGTATAACCGAGGGGAAGAAGACAAGAATGTCGTGAGACATTTTAAAATGTCTAGTAGGTAGACTCAAAGAAAGAAGCCTCGAGTACATCACGTTCTGCCTCACTTAATACCGAGATAATGCCCTATCATTTTAATCTTTGCCACTACTGCGGTCCTGAGATAAGCTAGCCAAATAGAGAGGAAATCTCGACGCTAGTTTTATGAGTTTATTACAGAGCGGGTAAACGACCTCCTATATTTGGTCGAGTTGGAATTATGCGATGCATTCCGTAAGAAGGCTTTTATCTCCTATTGTCTGAATTTATTATAAGAATTTCTGACAAAATATCGCTGGAAGGGAATTTAAAGAAGGTTTTGAAAATATGTGTCATCTGAAACAGTGATCGTTCTAATAATAAATAGGTATTATATCATATCAATTACCACATCTATGTATATGTGTATGTATGTATTTATTTGTTGTATATGTATATATAAAACAATGTATGACATATATATATAACATTTAAATTTCTAAAACAACACACCCTACATTTTTCTCTCGCATCTTCTACTCAAAGGTTGCTCGGAAGAAATCACTTAAAGCGATAAGAGCGCCTAAATTGTACTAGTTAAAACTTGTGGTTCCCGACTTAGAGTAGAGCTATCCTCAACCTTCCCGTGGGTGTCGTCATTCATAAAGGGATTGCATTAGGGAAGGGCAGCAGCGTTCTCCTGTGTATATTAAGATCATTACTGCGATCACCTGATTGGCTGCCTCGTTGGCTTAGTGGATTGCTCATTGGACTCGAGCGCCAGAGGTAGGGGTTTCGATTCCCACTGGGGACGACAACTTTGTACAATTTGTACAAATTGATCCCGGTCTGGTCGTTATATTGGTACATTGTCCTATCCTTGTTTAATTTCCATAGCACAGGAGAAAATACTAGTTTGGGATTAGACAAGTGTATTTAGATATATGTACCTATTTCATCATCATCATCATCATGTCAGCCTTTAGACGTCCACTGCCATAGGCCTTCTCCAATGATCGCCACCACACCCGGTCCTTCTTTAGTTCGTCGGTCAATCTGGCGGTGGGGGGCATGTACCCTATTTATGTATGTAATATTATTTGATCATCATCATCATCATCAGGTTATTTTTGTCTCCACTGCAGGAGCACAACCCTCTCTCATCTGCCGGAGACAGACGGAGGATTCGGCCTACACTCCCCGCGCTGGCCAGACGGGTTGGGGAGGCCTGATTGACGTTTTATAATGTATTCCCTTAGTCGCCTTGTACGACATCCACGGGAAGAGTTGGAGTGGTCCTATTCTACTCTACCGGAAACCACACAGCAAACACACACACACACATATTTATGTATGTAATATTATTTATAATTATATACCTATTTATTTATTACCAATCCGCCTCCAAGCGTGGTGATTATGGCAAACCCCCCAACAGACAGCCCACCAACAGTGGCATTTGGGAGGCTTGTGTTCAGCAGTGGACGTATTTCGGATGATGAAGATAGACATCTTTGACACTCGAGTTTAATAGATCAAAAACTCGGGCACCATAATTATTATGTTAAGAACATTATATTTAATCTTGAGACGATCGGATTAAACGAGGAGCTAACTAGACGCGACATTCCTTCTGTGAATTATATCAATATTTGATACCATACCGTCATGTTTATATAACAGGTCTACAACCTGTTCATGTTGACGAAATAAAGAGCATAGAGGACCGAGCATTGGGTTATTTGGAAATAGAATTGGTAGTAAAATCTCACCATGGTCTTTAAACGATTCATTGCTTGGTCAGATAATTATCTGATTCGGATTCACCGACCAACCCCCGAAGCGCCAGAAACTTTTTTTTACCGGGTTTTAGGGATCCATATCCCTTATGTTATGAGGTTATGGAGTTATTAGGTTGTGGGGTCTCTTGGTTATTGTTTTATAGGATTAAGAGGTTTCAGAGCCATAGGGTTTGTGGTTTCAACGGATATAGCAGATTACAGGATTTTTTGAGGTTATGGGTGAAACCAGACGTGCTGGGATGAAACTGACCCCAATTCGGATTCAGCGACCCCAAAAATATATAGTACACATAATGAGACCTCAAACTCAGAAACTATTTTTTTTGTCTGGCTGTGTAATTGTTCAAAACAAAATTCTAGCTCAAAAATGCAGAAAATACTTTTGTTTAACAATATTTATAGAGCAGTTACTTTGGGTTTTTGGATAGAAATATTTATTTCCAAAAGTTGTAGAACGAAAGTTATTATGAATTTGATATTGAAAAGTAGGTATTTAACTTCACTCCGTATAAAGTAACATTACCTATATTTTATGAAAATTGATAAGTGTGCCTGACGACAACAGCAAGGTAATTAAAGTAATTAATTAAAGAATTAATTATCTATTCTTAGTCACGAGTAGGAAAAAAAAATTGAAAAAAAAAAACATGTTAATATAGGAATATTTTTTTATCATACATACACACATAATGCTCACGCCTTGGTCCCAGAGGGGTAGGAAGAGACGATGTATTGTCACTTTGCGCAATGTAATGTAATCTCCTCCGCTTTTCGCCCCGTGATACTCCTTGACGTGATGTGTTGCGAACAACATCGCCGCCTTGTTGAGGTACCATGATTAGCTAGGGAAATAATTGTCCACCACATTATTTTTTTTCTATCATAAAACACAATAATAAAATAAAAAAAAATTTACTTTGGTGTCGTCGACATAGTTGAATTTTATAAAAAAATATATTGTTTACACTTTCTCCCATAACGTTGTTTTTAGCTCAATGAGATTAAAAGTAATTTATATTGAATAGAAATATGCCTTAAGAATATTGTAACACGTCAAAATGTTGAAGGTATATTAATTTAAAATAATATCTTACGGGCTCGATATTTTTATTTAAATTATTTTTATTGGATTAACGCGTTATTATGTTTTAATTTAATAGGAATAAATGTCAAAGTAACATGTCAGGATATTTTAATAAAATTATAACAATGGCTTGAATAAACATCGGTTTTCAATGTTTGACAAATAAATTCATGTTTCTTTTCTTGTTTCGTGGTCAAGTATTATTGATTTAAATGTTGTTGTATTTGGTGTTCTGAGTTCTTATTTATTTTTTATTTTAATTTATTTATTTTATTTTATGTTATTTCAGGTTAAAACCAGGGATCGGAATTAGGTAGATAAATAGTGGAAGATTAATATAGACATTAATTTTTAAGTTATTTTATTAACTATTGTAGTGTAATGCATAACCCGGGACTCTTAGTAGTAATAATTAAAAACCATAAAATATCCAATAAAGGAAAGGTAATTTTAATTCATTATCATCATCATCAGGTTATTTTTGTATCCACTGTAGGAGCACAACCCTCTCCATCTGCCGGAGACAGACGAATTTTAATTATTTGTATTTTATTTTATATACATATGTCGGGTTTGGTGGGCTGAAGATATGTTCAGGGGGCCGCTTGGTAGATTCGGGGAAGGTGGTGATATCATAAGACATAAACTACAGCTTTACTACTTTTATTTCACTTCGATTAATCAGTAGATAGTTACAACATAAATAGAGAAACGGTCCCTACGCCGTGCCGTCTGAATCCATACTCCCCGTACGCTGCGGCGAGTCTGTCTTTTATACAAGCGTGCACCTGCGTTTAGTCGCAGTGGGGAAGCGGTGAGGCGGGCGCTACGCCGCGCGCAGGTGTTCACAATGACGATCCGTCGGTCGTTTAACATCATAGTAGGGAAGCGATGGTACAATGTAAGACATGTCACTTGTACGCCGCCGTCACATACCTAATGCTCACGCCCTGGTCAGAGGGGGAAAGGCAGAGCGATGTATTGCCACTTAGCACGATCCAACGTCGCAATGCTATTTCCCTTCGTCCGCTCCTCGCCCCGTGATACCATTTTATTTTACTGGTGGAAAAATAATTATAGATTATTAAATGAGTGATGTGAAATGACGATATTTATATTACCGTGTAATAATTTATAAAAATATATAAAAATGAATGACAAACAAATTTTCTCGGAAGAAAACCTGGAGTATCCACACTAACATAAACAGTTCATCGCATACACATACCTAATTCCTCCTAACGAAGAAACCATCTAATAAATAAAAATTTAAACTTCGTGTGTCTGTACATTGAAGATATTTGCAACAAAAAAATTTGGGGGTCTTAGCATAAGTAACAGAACACATTTCTATCATTTCTGGAATTTTTGTCTATATGTCTGTTTATCTGTTTGTTTGTGCACGCATTACTTAAAAACTACCAAACCGATTTTGATAGACTTTTCACAGAAACATAGTGTTTAATTCGGTGTAACATATAGGCTTTATTTCATTATAGTTTTCGAAAAACTCGCATACGTTGCATTAGTATATAACAAAGAAGTGTAGGGTGTCAATGCTCGACGGAATTCGTATTGCATTGAGTGAGAACTACATTTTGGAGACAGGTAAGTAGGTGGTCATGTATGAGTAGAGGGAAAGTAGTGAGTAAATTAGAGGGCGAGTAGTGGGGAAGGGGGGTGGTGGGGGAAGGTGTACATTAGTAGGTATACATACACAAAATAACAAAGTATATAATGCTACGCTCGGCATTTTGTTTACAATGGCATTAGGACTAGCTACATTTTTGGGTTGGGGTTGGGTTGAGAGTCTGAGTGAGAGTGGAAATGGAAGTGGGAAGGGAACGGGAAGGGAAAGTGAGAACGCGAGCTGATTCTGTAGTCAACACGAGCGGAGCCGCGGACACAGCTAGTTTATAATATGAAATGAAAGTTTTTATTTCGGAAAACAGTGATCCATTATGAAAAACTTTATCTTGCCTATCTTAGTATATTATTTTTGAATACCTACATTTTTAGATAATGTGATTTAACATGAGTTGAATATTATATTTACAGAATAATTCAAATTTCAAATAGTTTATTATTTTAAATTAGATACCAGATAAAAAGATTATTACAGGCATCCTTAAAATTTTATAGTTACATGAATTGAGTAAAATTAACAGGACAATACATATTAGGGATCTCATACTAGATCATGCAGTCCGTACTAGGGAGCCTGAGATCCCAGGTTAAATTACATACAACTGTAGGACAGAAAATATATTGATATAAAAAATAAAAATAAAATACCATTCTTCGGTCGAATAAATAATTTAATCACGATGGAATATTTATGACCATTACCATCTCTAACGCTTTCTACGTCTATGGACAAGTGTACGGGCAAATAACACATTTCTTTCTATCGACGACAAACATTTGACAGTTGGGCTCCGCTCCATTCATTTAACTAACAATATTGACTCGTTAAGTTCGCGCCGCAGACGAGCGTTTTTTAACCGCTTACAAATAAGAGCGATTAAAAAAGAAAAATTCAAAATCCTTCTGCAGATTTATAAACTTTTTTACTGACTATAGCTTCCTAGGTGTTAGCGCTGTGGAGAAGAAACAGCGCAACAAACTTCAAGCAATCATGCTTTATATATTTGACTGACATTTAACTATATTATCTGTGCTGTTGCAAATAGACAACGGTATCTAAGCACACCATGCTTTCCAAGTTTTTATTCATGGATTTGGAGTGCTAATAAGTAATTGAGTGAGTGAGTAATTTCCTCTCTGGCCCTTTTTACAGTTATATTTTTGGTGACATTACTATTAAAAAAATATAACTTGTAAAAATGTTTCAAAATTATCCGTACCGAGAGGGAATCTAACAAATTTTTACAAGACTGCGCAAGTATTTAATTAATTACGCAACTAACAACGATTCTCAGTAATAACATGTTTAATTAGAGTAAGAGGAAGTTATGAAATAATTGTCCTGGGGTGTCTATCCGTAATATGCGTAAAAAGCCTTTTTATACTTCTTTTACCTATTTTTAGACATATACGGATAAGCATTTGGCATGTAACTACTATATCGATATATATCATATATATAGATAGATATTACACGCTTATCCGTAGGTATATGTCAAATGTCCCGTTCGAGAGTAGACCTCCAGCTGCCTATAGTCTTATGTAGTTTTATAATTGGCGTATTATAGAGCAGCGGTTGGACCGCCCGTCTGCAACTCCATACAAGTTCGTTAGTAGTTTCGGACACTAATGTGAATTCCGCCTTACTTTATCACTTCCTAGTAACTGTTTCTACGCCAGATTTGTGGAATATGTTTTAGGAAATGAATTTTAACTTTTTGGTGAAAGTATTTCTTTAGAAATTAGGAAAAAAAAATGTTTTTACTTAAATCTTTTCCATTAGAAATTCTGGACATATTTCATGTGACGTGACTTCGTGATACGGCATGAGACGACGAAACTATACAAACTACGACGTCCATAGACGTACTGTCGCATTATAGGACCCACCGGTAAGATATTTATTGACGTCCTGTTAATTCCCTTTTCGTTTCAGAATTTTTTTGAAATAAAAATAAAAAACAAATTAATAATGTCAAAGTGAAATAAATTGAATTCATAATAAATAATAAGACGTTGTTACTATAATATTAATTAACATAACAAGTAAGTGTTTAATATGGAGTATATCAATAGAAAGTAATCAATCACTCACAATTGCCGTGTAGTTTCCGGTAGAGTAGAATAGGACCACTCCAACTCTTCCCGTGGATGTCGTACAAGGCGACTAGAGGAATACATTATAAAACATCAATCAGGCCTCCCCAACCCGTCTGGCCAGCGCGGGGAGTGTAGGCCAAATCCTCCGCCTGTCTCCGGCAGATGAGAGAGGGTTGTGCTCCTGCAGTGGAGACAAAAATAACCTGATGATGAATCACTCACAATAATCATTTTGTCCCATATGATACGGCTATATGTATATACGGTAGGAACGAACACAGGCTTTTTGGTGGCGGAAAACATCGTAATGAAACCTGCATAGGAAAAACAAAATTCTAAGTGCACTAAATCGGCTTGGGGCACCGTTGGTGGACCGTTTGGTACAAAAGATCATGAATGGTCGAAATGTGGACAGGTCTTACTGCCCCCCTTTATGTAGGATGTTATCGAAATTTAAAGAAAATTTAATGGGAGGTGCGATATTTATAGGCAAACATGCAGATCAGAAAGGTAAAGAGCCTATCGGATCTATGCTAAAATCAGAATGCTAATTTGTAAGTTCCTCATACTATACTTACACGCTAAATCCTAAATAATTGCCCATAATCAGCTTACAACCCGCACAGCCTACCGGAAGTGAGTTCGTTAGAGGGATTTGATTGCCGAAATTGACCGTTGCTCCGATTTTCAAGGTTTGTTCACGCAATTAGTTAATTATATAGGTAGAATCAATTCTTTTTCATTCCATCTATTCGAGAAACTATAGTTATTTCGGTAAAAAAATCTAGTTTCGGCCATAGTTTCGGTTTCGACCAAAAATTTGTTGGAACTTCAGCCGCGCCGAAACTAGGTGTTCGTGTATCGTCGCGCTTCGTTCGGGAGAGTTCGTGTAGAGTTTACTTACAAGAGTAACATGTTCTTTGTTATGAATGTTCATGTTAAAGTTAGTCCTAATCATAATCATATTTATTGGTAACAAAATTACAAATCAAAAATGTTTTTAACAATTAATATCACATAGGTAACAGATAATAATTAATAAATAATGTCATAAATTCACAAATGTCAAGTAACATATTTTGGAACATCTTTCAGGAGATTGTCAACTGAGTAATATGCCTTAGAACTTAGATCTAAGCCTTAGAAATAAGATTTTTTTTAAAATTTATTTTTAAATATACTGTTGGAAGCCGCACTTTTCACGTCTCGGGGTAAACTATTATAAATTTTTGATCCTAGAACATATATACATAATCAAAATCAAAATCAAAATATTTATTAGCCATGTAACAGGGTACGTTGCATTTAGCCAGTCAAATTTACAATAATACTTAAATTAACCGTAAATAATTGCAATATGTACTTATAATCTACTTTTCAGTCATCAGACATCGTCATGGAAGTGAGCATTTCCTTGGGCGCATTGATATATTCATTTATATTATAGAATGCATTAGCTTCTAAGAATGCTTTAAGTTTACGCTTAAATATACATATACATATACCGACCCTTCGGATTTTTTTAGTCTGTGACAGGTAGGTTTTAGTTTATGCCCGCTCCTGGTCGGGTATTTGTGTACGGCTCCTACCTGCGGGAATTGGTCCAGGTGGGTGTGTACGAACACTATTTCCTACTAATATTATAAATGCGAAAGTTTGGATATTTGGATGTTTGTTACTCAATCACGCTTTAACCACTGGACGGATCGTGATGAAACTTGGCACGCATATAGGTTAGGTCCTGGAATAGGATAGTTTTTATCCCGAAAAAACATCTTATTCCTACGGGAAATATTTAATCGTTTGGAATGTTAAATTATCCACGCGGACGAAGTCGCGGGCAATAGCAAGTATTACATAAATAAATATTTTATCTTACATATTTGAAATATATTTTTTTTATTTCATTTGACAAGAATTCACTATATATCATGTAAAAAATACACTAGATTTCAGCATACAATAAAAAAATTTACATATCTAAATAAGTTTCGATTTCGGCTTGGGTGCAAATGAAATTATTGTATTCGCGCCTATTTCCAATCTCTTCCTAATAATTTCACTAAAATTTCCCTTAGTGATTGTATCGATAAGCATCTTCACACCCACATTCGAGTTTCGCCGTCGTCGGCCTAGCGATTGTTTGCACAACTGTACTTTAGGGTTTATTGTTGCATTCTTGGAGGAAAAGTTTAATGCGGTGGTTCCGTACACTTTAATATTTTAAAGAAGGATTTTGTTAGAGGTCAAGGCAGAATCTTCCAAACTGATTTTTTAACTTCTTTCACTTGTCCAACAATTGATATTATAATAGTAGGTACTTTTAATTACTCTATAGTTGACTAGAAGAGATCCCTATGTGGGATAAGTCGGCCTTTGTACACAATTCTATTCCTATTTGTTATTGATATTGTTAATTTTGGTACAATAAAACATGTACATACACATTTAAAACATAGGCTGTATTTTATTTTAGTTTGTTAATAAGGGGGGGGGGGGGGGGGGGGGTTGGGCGTAAAAGAGGTGTCTATAAAAGAAGACAGTCGGGAAAGATTGGGCTGGATTTGAAAGGGATCTAACACATACAAAGTCGCAGGAAGTCGGTAGTAGTGCAAAAAATCATGTAAACTATCTTATTTTCTTAGGGGGCCAGGAAGACCTGGCGACACTTCGACCCTTCTGGGTCTATTATGTCCACCAAAACGGTGCCCCAAGCCGATTCGATAGACTTCACATATGCCTTAGAATTTCTGCATATGCTGGTTTCCTCACAATGTTTTTCTTCACCGAAAAATCTGTGGTGATATGAAATTTATAATAAAACGTACTCAAGTTCCGTGTGGTTTCCGGTAGAGTAGAATAGGACCACTCCAACTCTTCCCGTGGATGTCGTACAAGGCGACTGAGGGAATACAATAAAAAACATCAATCAGGCCTCCCCAACCCATCTGGCCAGCGCGGGGAGTGTAGGCCAAATCCTCCGTCTGTCTCCGGCAGATAAGAGAGGGTTGTGCTTCTGCAGTGGAGACAAAAATAACTTGATGATGATGATGATGAAGTTTCGAAAAACTCATTGATACTGGCGGGATTTGAGCTCACTACCTCTCATCATCCTCATCATCAGCCTGAAAGAGTCTACTGCTGGACATAGGCCTCTCCCAAGACGCACCACTGAACCCAATCCTCGGCTCTTCACATCCAGCCTCTGCCAGCCGCCTTACGTAGACCGTCGCTCCATTTTGCCAGGAGACGTCCCACGCTACGTTTTCCCAGTCGCGGTCTCTACTCAAACACTCGAGAACTCATTTACCCACTACCTCTATACAGCTCTAATACCAACTCACCAATGTTAAAGTTTCTATAAGTATTATAAGAGTAGAGCTGTGAAGAGGTAGTGGGTAAACGATCAATCTACCAATATTAAAGTAACGATGGCCTTGCTAGTTCTTAATGTTTGAACCCCCCTTATCAAAATCCTTCTAAATAAATCTTACTGAACCCTATCGCAATTATATTTCTAAACGTAGCATGGGCAATCAAAATTCACTTTTACCTATTCAGTTTTAAAGCTCACATCCATTCAAACTTTCTCGTAATGACTCTACATAATAGTAAACATGCATTCCACTAGCAGAATTACATTTTACCTTGTTTGTAGCTCTTATGTTTACGCACTTAAGTGTCATTTCGGTCTGACGTTTCAGTATATACAGTTAAGTGATTATTTGCTAAAGTAGTATTGACAGAGCGCAGTATAGGATGCGGGTAGGGTTACTATAAATACACATCTGCAATAAAAAAAAACGGATAGAATTCCTGATGAAAAAAATTTGAAGAAAACTCACACAGCATTATCACTGGCAATTCTTAGTTAGACTAAAAATATAGACATATTTCGACTTCATTTAAATAAATCAGATTAAATAAATTATGCGTCGTGCCAGCTATAAATGACAAATCAGATGTACACAATAACAATTTATATATTAGCAATAGTGAACTTAAACCAATGTCATAGGGTGCAATTTGGCATACCAAATTGCCGAAAAGTTTTAAGGGAAAGTTTAAAGTTTTAATTATATATTCCAATAAATAAAGTAAATTTTGATTGCCTATGCTAATTTGTTAATTTGGCGATATCCAACTTATAAGTTGACTATTACCAAATTAAACAAAAGTACATAATTGTCTTTTAACATTATCGTACGCAGAGGCATCTGTTTGCAGTTTTGTGTTTTTATATAAAGTGAAATTGTTTACCTTTCATTGCTATCTATCAATGCATTTCCTTTAATCATTATCACAATATTAATTCGATGGAGATTATATTAATAAATCTTAGGAACAATGCCACTAACTGCCTCCGTTAACGTGTAAGAACTAATGTGCTATAAAATACTCAACACTCTTCATCAAAAATGTTTTAAAATATTTATTAGGTTACCATCAGAGTGTGCATCAATTATTTCATAAAATAAACTTACAAAAGTAGACATTGGTTAATGCATCCATATTATAAGAAAAGTCAGCATGCGTGGATTATGTAAAGTTACTAGATATCTTATACTAGTCTAATATTATACTTATATGTAAGTTTCATAATATAACTATGAGTATGTGCTTAAATGATTTAAAGATTGCAAAAATCCAATGTATGTTATAAGTGGTGCCCGTGACCAGGATACAGTCTCCACTGTACCCCAATATACTGACTGGACAGTCAGAACGTGAGAGTACTTACAGCTACAGTTAAGTCTTTATTCGCCGCCGACGCCTGCCCTTTTATGAAGTTTTAGGTTATGTCGTATTTGTTGTGTTCTTACACAAAATTGAGTTATTCCAGTCGATACGAGGATGTGGGTTGGATGAGACGCGTAGCTAAACTTTCTCTGAGGGCATTCGACATAATCCGGCGTTTCCCTCTGCCCAAGGTATAAGACCACTGGCTATGTGCGGTGTCGATTTGTACGGTAGGTTATGAATGTGTATAGTAGTGACAGCGTAGAAGTGTGTATGTGAGCATGGATTATCTTACGTATAGTGGCAGGATGATTTCGCTCGGAATAAAATGCTATGGCATCTCCAGGTCGACTTTGCGTGTAGCTCTAAGAACAGATATATGTATACATTTACAATACAATATAATATATTTATTGCACAAACTAAACAGTTTGAGATTAAAAAATAGTACAATTTAGGCGTTCTTATCGCTTTGAGCGATTTCTTCTAAACAACCTTTGGGTATAAAATATCATGGGAAATAATATGTGGTAGCTTTGTTGGTAGAGTACTTACCTCACGATCTTGAGGTTGAAGGTTCAAATTCGTGCCCGTATCAATGAGTTCTTCTGAACATACATATGTACGGTTTATATATGACCGCCTCGTTAACCTAGTGGCTTGGACACAAATGCCAGAGGTCGAGGGTTTCATTCCCACTGGGGACAGACAACTTTGTACTATTTGTACATGTGGATCCCGGTCTGGATGTTATATTTGTGATTTGTCCTATCCTTGCTTAATTTCCATAGCATAGGAGAAGGTCCTAGTTTGGGATTAGACAAGTGTTATGTATGTATATATGTATATCATATTTATTAATTATCATGAAGGCTTTTCGGTGAAGGAAAAATTGCGAGGAATCCTGTATCCCTACGTCAGAGAAAGAGTTCTAAGGTGTGGTGGACTAAGTCGCATGTACATAAATGACATTACCTTATTTCGATCATCATCACCATCATCATCAGCCTGCAAGAGTCCACTGCTGGACATATGCCTATCCTAAGGCACGCCACTGTACCCGATCCATCGTCTCCTGGTAGATTGTCGCTCCATCAAGCCAGTACGTCCATCCCACACTACGCCACTCGAGAACTCGTTTACGCCAACGGTAATCGGTCCTCCGACAGATGTGACCAGCCCACTACCACTTCAGCGTACTAACTTTTTGAGCTAGGTCGAAGACTTTAGTTCCCTGGCGGATGACCTAATTTCGGCTCCTGTCCCTTAGAGAAACTTCGAGCATAGCTCTTTCCATAGCCCGCTGAGCGACCTTGAGTTTTCGGACTAGTCCCACTGTCATTGACGTTCTAATAACTGATTAGTATTCGTATATACGGAACGACTTCTCACGCCACGTATTTTCGTATTTCTACTTATATCCTGACCTAAATGACACCTTATACGCAATCAATCATACGAAAAAAAAAACCTTTTCTCTCTTCCACAAAAATTACCTAACTCCCACCCGCAATAAAAAGCAAAACATACCCTATTGTGTACTGTTAAAGTTGAAAGTATAATGGGGTAAGTAAAAGGGTTGGAAAGGTAAAAATGTCACAGACATATTTAGAAAAAAATGGGTCATTCGCAGTAAATATTTATAAATAAGTAGTGGTTTACCCCAAGCCCGGGGTAATTCGGGGGTAACTCGGTTATACCCTTGGCTTACCCACTTGATTTATTTTAAGAGGCAAGTGGCCGAAGTTATACCTGTTTTCGGGTAAAATTTATTTTTATGACATACAACGGTATACCTGTGGGTTCGTCCGTGTGACCGTTAGAATTATTGTAACAGGTTTACGATTGATTTTTTTTTCACAAAATCCACAGCACTTAAATTGTTTTGAATCTTATTTATAGTCTTTACTGCCAATAACGGATTTACAATCTATTTATACAATTTATATCTATTTTACAATCTAGTGATTGTGCACGTTGTGCGTGTGGGGGGGGGGGGGGGGAGTATTGTGTGTATTTGTACACATATTTACACAAATGGTATTTAGTAAAGCATACTGAACAACTTCTGTTAAAAAAAACGACGTCTTCGTCAAAAGTCATACAATAAAAGGATTTAGAAAAATTCGAGGAATATCGTAGTTTTCCAAGACACATAATTCGTCGGCTGAAATTTAAATTGGCGTAAACGACAAATCACTACTTTGCAGGAGACGCAAAAAACTTGTTTTTTTAATTTTTAATTAACGGCAACTAGGTATATTTTGTTTGTGCATCTATATTAACCATGTCAAAGGATAGAGTCAATGAATTTCAAAGATTTTTGAACATACCATTCGACAGAGAATGTAAAACTGAGTTTTTAGTTTATTGTCCCTTAAAGCAGTTTAAATTTTCATCAACTTATACAGAAAATAAAATAAGTACAGAAGAAGAATTCAAGGAGCAACTAAGTTGACAGAATTGTAATATTATCAAAACATATACTATACATTGCGATTGCTATATGATAGAATTCCACAAAATATCTGTAAACTATCCCGACGAGACGTCTAGAACTAACCGCATAAATCTGTTAACTAAACGCATCTATCCCACAATAAAACGTAAAATATTATCCTACAAAACAACTGCTAAGCTGTTTGTGACTGCCGGGGGTTGAGAAAAGGGACGTAAGTTCGAATACAACAATAATCCTATCCTACTAATATTATAAATGCGAAAGTTTGAATATTTGGATGTTTGGAAATCTGGATATTTGATGTTTGGATGTTTGTTACTCAATCACGCTTCAACCACTGGACGGATCGTGATGAAACTTGGGACACGTATAGGATAGGTCCTGGAATAGGACATAGGATAGTTTTTATCCCGAAAGAACATCTCATTCCTACGGGAAATACATAATTATTTGTGATGTTAGTTGTCCACGCGGACGAAGTCGCGGGCAACAGCTAGTATGTCATAAGAAGACATCGACGAATATTATCCGAAATGAATGTAAGCATTTCTCTTGAACTGTGTAATGTTTTGAAAATAATACTTTTTTTTAATCTTTATTTGGTGAGGGTTTTTCTGTCTAGAAAATGCTAGTATATCATAAATATCTTATCAGACTTATGCACAAAATAAAATAAGTACAGAAGAAGAATTCAAAGAGCAACTAAGTTGACAGAATTGTAATATTATCAAAACAGTATATCATAAATATCAGTTGCTTGCTATCTAGTTCTCGGTTTAGAACAGAGCCACTCCCAATCATCGACGTGTCGTCAAACTAGGGAACTTCACCACCATTGTCCTGTTACTGTGATCACAAATCCACCTCCCAAGCGTGATCAATATCAAATGATCAAAATAGCAAATCTTCCAATGGACAGCCCAAAGGTGGTACTTTATTGGAGAGGCTCATGTTCTTGCGAATCCGTCAAAAAAAGCGCTTACAAAAAAGTAAGTGCTTGACACCTTTATGTTTTACGGCATTTATTTTGCCGTATAGTTTCCGGTAGAGTAGAATAGGACCACTCCAACTCTTCCCGTGGATGTCGTACAGGGCGACTAAGGGAATACATTATAAAACATCAATCAGGCCTCCCCAACCCGTCTGGCCAGCGCGGGGAGTGTAGGCTAAATTCTCTGTCTGTCTCCGGGCAGATGAGAAAGGGTTGTGCTCCTGCAGTGGAGACAAAAATAACCTGATGACCTTTAAGTTTCATTTTTTCGTAGTACCTAAACAGTAGGTATTCTATGTCCTAAGCAGGTAAGCTATACATAATATAAGCTATCATTGTCTAAAGATTCAACAAAACTGATTAAGTTGTTATAGCTTGATTAAGTTACAAATGTGCAAACAAACACTTACACTTTTCGTATATTACTGCGTATGTTCGCATATACAGATCGTTCAGTTCACGACGGCACTACCCACTCCTTAACTTAATCACTAACATTTCATTGTATGCGTTATATCGTTACTGTTCTATCGTTTCAATTAGTTATCATGTGTGCTTACGTACACTGACGTTCGGATTAACTCCCCGCGTTCAGTAGCGCTTACCCCTCGCAAAAGGTTGGTGCGTGCCATCGTGGATTGAACTATCTATAGTTCTATATAGCTTTTCTTCCGACTGCGTCCGTACAAAAACCTGAGGTGTGTCGGCCCAAATCGTAGTAATAACATTCAATCTAGTAAAAGCCATCATATTATGCATTGGTGTAAGTCAAAAGCGACAAGCGGGTACATGTCCGAGCTATCGAGAAGTGGCAACTGAACTTAAATTGAAACGAAGGAGAAGATCGGCATCGCTTCTTCTTTGTATTTTAATAACCCTTGCTTCGGTGGCGATGCTGTCCGATTAATGGCATTCATAGCCTTGGATTCCACTAGTTCTAATGGTATTATAGCTTTGCAGCGATGCAAATTAGCTTGCTAATCCACTTTTAGATCTAGCCCATTATTATTATTAATTTATTTCAGATATATTATTATTATTATAGGGATAATAGGCGAGCAGCAATTTGCTGGTATGCCTATATCTGAACTGGTGTATTTAAGTCTTTGAATTGTCACTTGTAACACTGGTTTTTGAAGAATTTGTCTAGTCTGTTTTTAAAAGTGTTCACTGAGGGGGCATCCATATTGTTAGTAAAGCCATAATACTATGTTAGTAAACTTAATAACTAGTTTCTTACATAAGCAGAAATTGGTTTCAACAGCCGCACCCAGTGTCTAATGATGGGGCCGTCAAACCTCTCGTTGATCATTTTGAGGATCCCGTCAGCGCTGCCCCGCAACCTGCGCACCAGGGAACTCGCGTTGTCGCGCATTATTGCAGCAAAACCGTCTGTGCGAGCTTCTCCGAACATCTCACATGCGCTGCAGTATCGGGGGAGCCCCAACATTATCAGTCTGAACGTTCCTGCGAAGTAGATCATTACAAGCAGGTTTTCTATGAGAAGATTATGCTCTGGTTTTTTTAAGGATTATCCTTGAGGAGATCCAACGAAAAACTAAAGGCACCGACTGACGTAGCAGAAAGGACTTGCAAGTTGAAAGGTAAAATTCAAATAAGTAGAATTTTGTCTTGTTTGCTTTGTTTGTATGTTAGGTAATGTAATCATTTTTAAGATTGCTTGAAATCATTCTATTATCAAGTTAACAAGTTACTGCAATGGGAAGGGAACAAGATCTTCGTATGCTTGTATGAGTCAACCTTTTCAGTTCTTTTAGTGTATGACTGCAAAGTAAATAAAAACTAACTAAACAAAAATTTTGCAGGCCTAACTATGGCAGAATATGTTGGCCAACTAGCTGTATAGTATTATCAATTATCATCATACTAATAATATATTCCAGCAAGTAAATTTAATTTAATTTCATTTCATTTCTTTTACATAACTATCACGCGAGGAACGCTATGTGGTCCAGAACCATGTTGTGGCGTTCCAGAAAGCCTGGCACGCCTAACGCTCAGAAACCTTTGTCTAGAGCAATCCATCAATCACTGGAATTGCACGCCAGGGTTGAACCACTCCAAAGCACTAATAAATGCTTACAATCGTTAGTCTGCTCAAGAAGCACTAGCGCTTAGCAAGAACAACTTACGGATACTAGTGAGAGCTCTCAGAGGACATTGTGGCCTGAACAAACACATGTTCAACCTCAAGCTCCGAACCACAGGAGCGTGTAGGCTCTGTGAGGAAGCAGAGGAAACCCCCATGCCTCTCCTGTGCGAGTGTGGACCACTGATGCGTAAAAGAAATACACACCTAGGTAACTACTTGCTTCACCCTGACGAAGTAAAACAACTCAGTGCTAAAAGCATTGTGCAGTTTCTAACTGCTGCAAGGCTTAACACGGAACTATAGCATGGTGGCGATCACAATAGACCAGAAATGGTCGCAGTGATACAAGGTCTAGACTGAGATCTTGAAATAGCCCCAACTCGAATAATAATAACTGTCACGCGTTATTATTATTCTCAACTGTAACTCACTGCGTTTGTGAAGACTATAAATATCCTAGGCTTGTTACTTGGGCCAAAACAAAACCGACCTACGCTGACCCAGTGAGTAATTTAGTTCCAAAGTAATCATAGGTGTAGACCGCTGCCGTAATGGCGTCGGAAGGGTTACTAGATGGTATATAATGGTCGGTTAACGGGTAGTTTTTGTAGATAACTGTTATATTTACTCGTCTAGAAAGTGTTATAAATACATAGCAGGCAGTATTGTCAGCATAACATATGTCATTTTCTGTCGTTGTAAATTTAATGGACATAGACATAATTTATTGGTAACTAGCTGTTGCCCGCGATTTCGTCCGCGTGGACAACTTAACATCACAAATTATTATGTATTTCCCATATAGGAATGAGTTTTTCGGGATAAAACTATCTTATGTTCTATTCCAGGACCTAACCTATATGTGCGCCAAGTGTCATCACGATCCATCCAGTGGTTGAAGCGTGATTGAGTAACAAACATCCATCCATACTTACAAACTTTTGCGTTTATAATATTAGTAGGAAGTAGGATAATCATTACATGTCATTAAGCTTTAAAATAATATTTCTTACCAATTGTAAGTGTACAAAAATAAAGATTTAAACCCTACCCTTCCCTTAGTAGGGCCCTTATTTCCTTTTTTGTAATTAGTATATTGTTATTCTTAATTTTAATTTTTATTATTATATATGTATAAAGATTTAAATATAATATAAAATAGTGAAATGTTAAAAAAGATTAAATACTTAATTTATCCGTAAATGTCATTTTTAGATTTTAAGTAATTTTACATACAAAGTCATTACAAGTGTAGAACACCTGTACCATAGATCAAAAATGCACGGTAATACAACATAGATCGTGCAGTTCACGAAGGCATGCCTCATTCCGTTAAATTGCTTACATATCATTGTACCTAAGCATTATGAAGTTACTGTGTTAGTTCTATCGTTACGCATTAAACATAAGTGTATAGGTACACTAAAATACTAACGCGCTCACCCCTTTACCGTTCGGCCAAGACCTTGCCGCTGGCAGCGGCAGCTGCGAGAACAAATGTACAAAAATGTTAGCAGCACGCCACGAGGCGCCGTAATCAGCGGCCAACCCTCCGCCTGCCGAAACCGCGCCGCTTACCGCGCCGCGTCCCGCTAAGCCAAAAGTCGTGGCCGAGCGGTTAGAAAAGTAGCGGGACTTGCCATCGTGAATTGTACGACCTAGACCTATACTCTATTGCACAATAAATATTCTACATTTAGGCACACAGTACAGGAGACAAAGTTAGTGTATCTAGGCGGTGCTGTTCTTTGAGTCAATAAAATCAAGATAAAACAAATTAGCCGTGTGGTTCCCGGCTTAGAGTATGCCATCCTTAATCTTCCCGTGGGTGAGATTGCAGCAGGGATGAACAGCAGCGTTCTCCTGTTAAAATCATTACTGCGATCACCAATCCGCCTACTTAGAGCGGTAATTATGGCAAATCCCCCAATGGACAGCCCACCAACAGTGTCATTCTATTGGGAAGGCTTATGTTCAGCAGTGGACGTATTACGGCTGATGATGATGATGGATGATTCCCCCATCCCCCTTCCATCAACGGACTACCTGACGTGGTGAGGGCCTTCATCCTTATGTAGTAGACATACCACGCTCTCGCCACGAAGCGTTTTGCTTACTCTTTCATGATGCGAACTGCTAAGGAATGGAACTCCCTGCCAGCTTGGGTATTTCCGGAAAAGTACAATTTGAATCTTTTTAAAGGAAGAATGAATAGGCTTCTTCTGGGTAAGCGCGCTCCACCTTAGTGAGGCCTATCATCACTTACCATCAGGTGAGATTGGGGTCAGGCGCAAACCCGTCAACAATAATAAAAGTCTCTAATACGAATACCTCTCGCGACATCTGGCGGTCGCAAGCTCTCAGATCACTAATCCGACGAGATGTCTAAAAAGTTGTATAAATGTCTGTAGAAACACAATATTATTTAAATTTATATCACAGTGAAGTAGGTGAAAAATGTCGGAATTATGTCGGTTTACTGAGAACATTTACCGCGAGCAGGCGTCGCCGGATTGTTGTTATGAGATGTCTGAATTGCCGCATCCCTCTTCGCACCTGTAGCCGGTACTTTTAAAACTCATTTAAAACTACTCATTTTAAACTCATTTATAATTTTAAGTTACATTTAAAACTCATAGGTAATTCACTATTGTCCAACACGATGCATGATATTGTTAAGGATGAAATAAACTGAAACTAAACTGAAACTATTCAGTAAGTTACATTTCAAACTCATAGTAATATTAATAAAACTCATATTAATTCACTATTGTCCAACACGATGCATGATATTGTTAAGGATGAAATAAACTGAAACTATTCAGTAAGTTACATTTGAAAGTCATAGGTGATTCACTCTTGTCCAACATAATGTATGATATTGTTAAGGATGAAATAAACTGAAACTATTCAGTAAGTTACATTTCAAACTCATAGTAATATTAATGAAACTCATATTAATTCACTATTGTCCAACACGATGCATGATATTGTTAAGGATAAAATAAACTGAAACTGAATCTGAACTAAAACTATTCAGTAAGTTACATTTGAAAGTCATAGGTGATTCACTCTTGTCCAACATAATGTATGATATTGTTAAGGATGAAATAAACTGAAACTAAACTGAAACTATTCAGTAAGTTACATTTCAAACTCATAGTAATATTAATAAAACTCATATTAATTCACTATTGTCCAACACGATGCATGATATTGTTAAGGATGAAATAAACTGAAACTATTCAGTAAGTTACATTTGAAAGTCATAGATGATTCACTCTTGTCCAACATAATGTATGATATTGTTAAGGATGAAATAAACTGAAACTATTCAGTAAGTTACATTTCAAACTCATAGTAATATTAATAAAACTCATATTAATTCACTATTGTCCAACACGATGCATGATATTGTTAAGGATAAAATAAACTGAAACTGAATCTGAACTAAAACTATTCAGTAAGTTACATTTGAAAGTCATAGGTGATTCACTCTTGTCCAACATAATGTATGATATTGTTAAGGATGAAATAAACTGAAACTATTCAGTAAGTTACATTTGAAAGTCATAGGTGATTCACTCTTGTCCAACATAATGTATGATATTGTTAAGGATGAAATAAACTGAAACTATTCAGTAAGTTACATTTGAAAGTCATAGGTGATTCACTCTTGTCCAACATAATGTATGATATTGTTAAGGATGAAATAAACTGAAACTATTCAGTAAGTTACATTTCAAACTCATAGTAATATTAATAAAACTCATATTAATTCACTATTGTCCAACACGATGCATGATATTGTTAAGGATAAAATAAACTGAAACTGAATCTGAACTAAAACTATTCAGTAAGTTACATTTGAAAGTCATAGGTGATTCACTC
Organism: Esperia sulphurella; assembly: GCA_947086405.1. Taxonomy (NCBI): domain Eukaryota; kingdom Metazoa; phylum Arthropoda; class Insecta; order Lepidoptera; family Oecophoridae; genus Esperia; species Esperia sulphurella. Next base: position 1,575,931 of record OX352280.1, read on the forward strand.
TTGTCCAACATAATGTATGATATTGTTAAGGATGAAATAAACTGAAACTAAACTGAAACTATTCAGTAAGTTACATTTCAAACTCATAGGTAAATTCGCTACTGCAAGTGTTTGCAACATATTTTATATTTACATTATGTTCACTAATTCATTCCTTCACTTCACGCATTCACTTGTTCACGCGTTCACATCCCACCGATTACAAATGTTTAACCGTAACAAATCAGAATATGGTGTTGTCTTTAGGATCCAGGCTCCTTAGTAAGTCAGTAGTAGGGAGGAATTCCATACCGGGACTATTAACATTTTCTCGCGATTCTTCACGTCTGCCCTCGACGGCGTTCCGCGTGGGTATTGTTGTCGCAAAATTAAGAGATCGTAGATTTAAGATAATCTCTTCATATTACTCAGGTCTTGGTTATTTTTTAAGATAAATTCTTGGTATTTGAAGTCTGTCAGGTGAAATGTCAGTAGGATTAAGGCGAGTACAATTTTATAATAATAAAGTTGGTATGAAGAAAAAAAATTCCGCAAATATTCTAATTTTCATTCTCATCCTCAATTCAAATCAAATATTCTTTAAGTGTGCACCAATCAATACATATAAAATTGAAAAAAAAACTAAACAAGTAAAAAAAACGTACACAGAAGGACAAATTTAGTGCTTTCATATTACCAAGTGTACCACATCGTAACCTAATGTCAGTTGCTGGGAGGCCCATAATCCTAATTATTTAGCTCTTCTTCATTGTCATCATGTCAGCCCTTAGACGTTCACTGCTGGACCTATGTCTAAGGGTAGGCCTATACCTACTATTATAAACGCCATGACACCCTATCTCCACCACTTCAGGCTACCTTCTTCAGGTTGTCGGTCCACCTGGCGCCGGGACGTCCCAGCCTACGTGCGCTGGCCCGCGGTCTCCGCTTCAGAACTCATCTGCCGAAATGGCAGTCGGTTCTGCGGCATATGTCACTGCCCCACTTCAGTTTGCTATTACTATCCGCTGTGTTTAGCAATAGATTTTTAACTTTATATTTTTATTACCCTCCTCACACGATATAAGCTCTATGGATCCCTTCTGAGAAGGACCTAACATAGTCCTTAGGGTGGCAACGCACTTGTGGTCTTAGGACGTAGTCCTAATGCTGTAGGTTTATGGGGCATCAGACAAGTTGTAAAAAAATTTCAAAGTGTTACCCAACGATATCTATGTACTACTAGATGGAGCGTTCCAAACATTCCAAACAAACGTTCGCTCTGTTCCACGCAAGAAGCCGCAACGTTCACATTCACTCTGAAACTTGTACAGTTACTACGCAGAACATTTAATTATATACTAAATATTGAGGCTATTCACCCGTAAAACATGCGTGGAACATAGTGATTGTTTGGAACGCTCCATCTAGTAGTACATAGAGATCGTTGGGTAACTCTGTGTATTTTTTTACAGCTTGTCTGATGTCCGATAAACCTGCAGCATTAGCACAGCTTCGAAAGACCACAAGTGCGTTGGAACCAACACAACAACAATAACACAGTATAGAAACCTGGTCTGTCTCAAAAGGGATCCATAGAACTGATATCGTTTGAGAAGGGTAATAAAAATATATAAACAGTGGGCCCGATTCTGAAGGCACAACGTTAAAATTTGACAGCGCTAAAATTGGCATCGTCTTTATCTTCATAATACTGTGTGACAAGGATAGCAACAGTTTTAGTGCTGTCAAATTTTAGCGTTGTGCCTTCAGAGTCGAGCCCAGATTTGCATTAATTTAAACAAGTTAACTAATTCGTTTCTTATAATCTGTTGTCCAATGAAAGCGCACCAATCATCACAAATGATGATAAATCGTGGTTCTCGGGTGATTATCACCACAAAAATGTTAACAACGGCTTTAAAATATTATGGTATTTAGTTTTATAGCTTTCAATGCTCTGGACAGTAAACACACTATAAATTCTACAGAAACGTTAGGTGTGGGACAAGTGATAAGTATACACGTGAAAACAGTCGAAGTCCTATTTGTGTCTCGTTGGCTACTCGTGAAGCAGTATGTTTTGTAGAAAAAATTGTGTATTTCTTTGCGAATTTGTTTTTATTTCACTGCACAAACTACTTTTTATGCTTTTAGCGATAAGGCTACCTAGATGTATATGTGTAAGCTGATTTTTATTGAATTTTATCTGTACGTCTATAAGAATTTGAATAAGATTTGTTAGGGAGTACTAATCTTGTGCTTTGATCAACATTTTGTACCGGTGTAAATGACGTGGTTAAAATAATTTTACCACACACCCATGCGGATGCTAACTACGCCCCCCGCTCCCGCGAATGCTTATAACTTGCGCCACAAATAAAGCAACTAAGCCAGATCATAAATAAGAATAATGCTCCGAATCCCGATTTTATTATGACTTTAGCTTTATTTTCAAACTGGCGACGAGTAGTGCGGGTTAAAGTTAACTTCAGGTCATTGGAAAAATAAATCCTTACTTAGCTTTTTTTATATATTTTTATCAATTATATTCTATGACTAGATTTCGTAGTACCACAATGTGTCTCAACACCAACGATCTCTATGTACTACTGGATGGAGCGTCCAAACAATCGCTCTGTTCCACGCAAGTAGCCACAACTCTTTCACATTCACAATGAAACTTGTGCAGTTACTACGCAGAACATTTAATTAATACTAAATATTGACGCTACGGTTAAATAATGTCAATATTTAGTAAATAATTAAATGTTCTGAGTAGTAACTGCACAAGTTTCAAAGTGAATGTGAAAGAGTTGTGGCTACTTGCGTGGAACAGAGCGATTGTTTGGAACGCTCCATCCAGTAGTACATAGAGACCGTTGCTCAACACGGAGGCGGCGATGTTGTTCACCACGCATGACGCCAAGTGGTATCACGGGGCGAAAGGCGGACGAAGGAAAGTCGCTTTGCGACGTTTGCCAGGATCGCGCAAATTGGCGATACGTCGTTCCGGTCGGAACTCCCTAGAGGGGCCGACACTGATACAATATATCTGTTGGAATCAGTCGTCAGGTCCAGGCAGTTGGCTGTGTGGTCGACAACATCCGGCATACGCGTGGCTTGACTGACCAGCTGGTTGAGATTTAGCGACAGCGAAAATTTACGCGCCTCCGTACCGGCATGGTCAGTTTTCTGGTACGGGAATTACCACTCACGGTGGTGAGCGTTGAAGTCCCCCAGAAAAACCAGTTACGCTGAAGGGTACCGTTGCTGGTCGTCTCCTGGTCAACGCTGTGCGACCGGTACACGCCGGCGTAGAGTATTCGCTCCGCGCCGGAGTCCACCAGTAACCCATAGGACGGAATAATTGTTTACTTATACTTCTAAGTTTTGGAGACGCCGACAGCAGATATCATTGCGGACATACACGCAGATGCCAGCGCGTTGTTGGAAATTGTGCTCCAGGGTATACCCTGGGTAATCGAGGTATGCTGCGTCTAAGGGACATCGTATCTGCGTCTATCGGAACAGTAGGCGCGGCTTTTCAATCTCAAGGTGGTGGTGGACTGGGACGATATTTGAGTGCAGGCCTCGGATGTTTGAGAGGTGCACTTTTAGTGGGAGGCAGTGCCGCCGCTGTTCCATCATCAGGTTATTTTTGTTTCCACTGCAGGAGCACAACCCTCTCTCATCTGCCGGAGATAGACGGAGGATTTGGCTTACACTCCCCGCGCTGGCCAGACGGGTTGGGGAGGTCTGATCGATGTTTTATAATGTATTCCCTTAGTCGCCTTGTACGACATCCACGGTAAGAGTTGGAGTGGTCCTATTCTACTCTACCGGAAACCACACGGCAATTATTATTTTTTATATCCTACTAATATTATAAATGCGAAAGTTTGGATAATTGGATGTTTGTTGTCCAGTGGTTCAAGCGTGATTACGCACACACATAGCACACATTGGCACACATATAGGTTAGGTCCTGAAATAGGACATAGGATAGTTTTTATCCCGAAAAAACATCCTATTCCTACGGGAAATACATAATAATTTGTAACGTTATGTTGTCCACGCGAACGAAGTCGTGGAGAACAAAATAACCTGATGATGATAGAAAATAAATAGAAAATACCTTTATCTAAGTGTCGCTTACCTCAAACTTACCCTGAGGTGAAATTATATTAAAAAAAAAAAAAATTTACAAATCTCGTACAATCTCGCTACAGGACAGTTTACGAGTGCGTAGCTATCCCTTTATATCCCTCCCCTGATTGCCTCACCCTAAGGGTACCGACAGCAAATGAAATGGGGGGGCCAACAAATTTATTGGGATATTTTTTTCCGATACCCCGTTATGGGCTAGAGAGTTCGATGAGATTTTATTTGGTATTAGGTTGCGATAGGCGGATTTATTGGTTTTTCGCTTTTTTAGATTGAAGGTATTGATGTGAAGTTTTTTTACGATTACAGCGCAATCATTGAAAGAGTAATGTTTTAACGAGTATTTAAAAGACGAGCTATTATTAAATAAATGAGACTTCTGTCCAACCCGCGGAGGCTCTGCCAGCAGGCTACAAGCTACCTTGGCCCACTTGGAGGGAATTTAACCGGCTCCGTACACGGGTCGGCCGCTGCCGGGAGAACCTTGTCAGGTGGGGGATGTAAGCGACTCCACAGACCCAGTGCATATGCGGAACAGCAACGCAAACCATGGCGCACCTCCTAGCGTGCCCGGCGTGCCCGCACTCCTGCGACGAGCAGGATCTCCGCAATGCAACGGATAAGGCCGTCGGTACAGCTGCGTTCTGGTCGCGCACGATTTAATTCGACACGATAAGAAGAATAAATAAATAAATATCACATACGTACGTTCCGGCCGTTTTCGTGCAACACTTGTCTTATCCCAACCAAAATTTTCTCCTGTACTATGAAAATTAAACAAGATAAAAAAATTACAATTTTATACTCTATTATATATACATATGTATTTGCATTGATATTTATAGTTTATTAGTTTATGCTTATTGTATTATATGTTCCATGATTATTTAATATATAGTAGGTACACGCGACTACTGCCTCTCCATAATCCCTTATCTTCACCGCAGGTTAGCTGGAAGAAATTTCTTTAGAAATAAGCTTATCCTTTTGTATAATTTTCTTTTCTTTGTGTTGTTCTTTGTATATTTGTGTGTACAATAAACTATTAAATTAAATTAATTTAAATTACAAATATAATATCCAGTCCGGGACCAACTTGTACAAATTGTACAAAGTTGTCTGTCCGCTGTGGGAATCGAACCCACGACCTCTTTCGCTCGAGTTCAATGACCAATCAACTAGGTCAACGAGGCGATCTTTATTTCATCTATCTATCTATATTTGGTATGATCTTAATATTCTTTTTTAAGCAATATATTCCTTAATTCTAAAATATTTTTTTGTTGTTGAATTATTTAATGAAAATTACATTTTATATTTATTTTAATTAGAAAATTAAATAGATGTAAGAATTTGATATTGCATTTATTTAATAACCTGTAAATTGACCTAATAATAAGTATATTCTTACTACTTAAAGTGTCATTGGGCCCGATTCTGAAGGCACAATGTTAAAATTTGACAGCACTAAAACTGTTGCTATTCTTGTCACACAGTATTATGAAGATAAAGACGAAAACAATTTTAGCGCTGTCAAATTTTAAATGTGTGCCTTCGGAATCGGGCCCATTATGAAGCTAAATGTATTATAATTAAATTAATCAAGTTAATTAAAGAATAAAGAGGTTATAATAAAAATTAAAAAAAACTTCAATGCTAAGTGATTTTAATAACGTTGACATACTGTCGTAACCGTTCAATGGAGCTTACAACTTTTTAAATAACTAAAATTTCTTTTGCTGATGTTACCCGACATAATATCGTGGAGGCCTGGCTATAGCTCCCAAAACATTTTTACCAATAATCTTAGAGTAAGCCGCTTCCATGTTCCCCCTGTAGATTCCAACTTACAATATCGGATTCTGTATTGTTTCAGCTAAAACATTTGTATTACAAATTATATCAAACATTAACATCAGCAACATCAGCAACAACAACATCAATATCTCTTTTAGAGATAAGTTCGCCTTTGTACACAAAATTTTAAACTGTATTTAGATTTAAAATTGTGCAATAAAGAATATACATAATACTAGCTGTTGCCCGCGACTTCATCCGCGTGGACAACTTAACATCACCAATTATTATGTATTTCCCGTAAGAATGATATATTTTTCTGGGATAATCATAATCATAATTCATTTATTGCCATAAATTACATGTAGGTGCAGATGTTATTAAAATATACAATATTTGGTAATTGACCAGTGCAATTTTACCCACCGGGGTGTAGCAATTAAAATAGTAACAATACACATACAACATGCAACACAAAGATACAACACAAATACATAACATTTAAATAAAGTCAAAAACTATCATATGTCCTATTCCAGGTCCTAACCTATATGTGTGCCGAGTTTCATCCCGATCCGTCCAGTGGTTGAAGCGTAATTGAGTTACAAACATAGAAATATCCAAACTTTCGCATTTATAATATTAGTAGGATATATAATATTTATTATCGTCTGCCGAAGCGTAAGAACATTTATCAATTTTCTTTCAGTAATTTTTATATTATGTGATCTATCTTACCTATTTGTATCATATCTGTGGAAAAAAGCAGGGTTGCATTTTATCAAGATAATTATGTTCATGAATAAGTGATCATCATCGTCATTATCATCAGCCTAAATACGTCCACTGCTGGACATAGGCCTCCCCAATAGAATACCACTTTTGGTTAGATGTCCATTGGGGGATTTGCCATAATCACCACGCTTGGCAGGCGGGGTGGTGATCGCAGTAATGATCTTAACATACACACACAGGAGAACGCTGATGCCCGTCCCTGGTGCAATCCCTTAGTCGCCTTGACGACAACCACGGGGAAGTTAGGGGTGGCCCTATTCTAAGCCGGGAACCACACAGCAATAAATAATAACGACTAACGAGAAAGAATAACGAATAAATGATAACGATTATTATTCTGATATTTATCCGATATTATCTGATGCTAGATGGAGTGGCGATCTGCGTAGGGCGGCTGGCAGAGACTGGATGAGAAGGACCGAGGATAGGGTTCAGTGGCGCGCCTTGGGAGAAGCCTATATCCAGCAGTGGGCTCTTACAGGCTGATGATGATAATCTGATGCTTGGTGCGGTGTCGTGTTGGGGCAGACGAGTTCTGGAGTGCAGACCGCGGGCCGGCACGCGCAGGGTGGGACTCCCCGCCGGCAGATAGACCGACGATTTGAAGAAGGTAGCTGGAGTGGCTGGATGCGGAGGGCGGAGGACCGGGTCTGGTGGCGTTCATTGGGGAAGGCCTATGTCCAGCAGTGGACGTCTGATATGATGATACTGATAAAATGTATGATAAGAAACGAGGTTTAGCTAAAATAATGGCTTATTCCAATAATCCCCTGCGAAAAATCCCCTTAAGGGGTTTTCTAGATTATTTGTCCAGAAATCCCCTGCCGATGCTCAAAGGAAACGCTCAGGGGATTACTGGAAAAAATTCCAGAAACCAAGTATTTGCAAACTTTATTATAAATATATATGTAGTACATTTCTTTATCAAAATTTGGTAATAAACGCATTATACTTGGCCTTTCAGTTACTCTAAGGTTGACTGGAAGAGATCCCTAAGTGAGATAAGTCCGCCTTTGTACACAGTTTAATTCCTATTTTGTTGTTGTTGTTAACTTTGGTACAATAGAGCGTTACAGTACACACATACAAGTTTTATCACTTACTGTTCAAATATATATATAACTAAGAACGTCGTGTTTCCCAAAACATTTTTCACTCACAAAATATCCTATTGTTTGTTTCGACCTAATTAATTTTCCCACAAAAACACGACCATAGACTGGAGAACAGACGTGACAGACCGAATAACGATTACAATAACGAAATTAATTTCGGCCGAGAGAACGCCGCGTGCGTTTGACGTCCAATTCATTACACTATGGAAAACAATGTGGGTTTAAGGTAGCTCGCTGTGATGGAAGGTAGCGGGAGAGGAGAAACTGACCACAGAGTAAGTATACATATAAGAATAACAGGCTGACGAACAGTATGTCAAACTTAGCAGTATTTATTAAATCCATTTATTTGTATGAAAATACAAAAATACAAAAAAAAATGTTTATTACCAAAACATAGGGGGTTACAGAGGATAGTTGGGGCTCTCTTTTAGACATAAAAATGTCTGTGCCAGAGGACCTCGCTCTTCCATACTTATATCTTATTATATAAATTATATAATTATATAAATTTAATCAACTTGTGTGAGTGGTGTGTGTGTGTGTGTGTGTGTGTGTGTGTGTGTGTGTGTGTGTGTGTGTGTGTGTTTGTGTGTAGTATAACTAGTTGGACTTTTTTTGTTCAATCTGTGTCCTATTTTAGAACTAATAGTGTGGACTAACCGTCCCAGAGGGGTAGGCAGAGACGATGTATCGCCACTTTGCGCTATCCTGACACACCTCCCAGCCTCACTCACATTCACCTTTTCATGCACCTCATTTTATTTATGTCACTGCTGACCCCAGCCTTTTTGAGGACATCTCCAATCCTTGAACGTACTCGTAGGACGACCTCTAGCTGCAAGTTCCTTACATATCTCGCTGTAAACCTCTTTTGTCACTTCTCTTTAACTCATACGCTCTAAACGTCCAAAACAACGAAACATAAACTTCTCTATCTACATAGATATTCATACCATATTTGTATGTTAAATATTTAGAAGTCAATTCTTTGAATAAAATGAAATCAATTAAATTGTCACGTAATTATTAAGTAATAACGTTATAAACATTTATTCAAAAAACCATGACAAACAAATAATATCTTGATCGTATCAGAACGATCAAGATATTAACCTGTGTACTGTGTACAAGTGTGATCATAACCTGAATACAGGTTAGGACTTTCAGAACGATCAAGATATTAACCTGTGTACTGTGTACAAGTGTGATCATAACCTGAATACAGGTTAGGACTTTCAGAACGATCAAGATATTAACCTGTGTACTGTGTACAAGTGTGATCATAACCTGAATACAGGTTAGGACTTTCAGAACGATCAAGATATTATTTGTTTGTCATGGTTTTTAAGCAAAGCACTAAGTTTTATTATTATAAGACTTAGTGCTTTGCTCGCCATCCTCCGGTATAGCTTTCGAAATCATATGTACTTGTTACTGTATTCAAGTTTCCCTTGGGAATTGAGTTTCCCGAAAGGAGAGTAGGTACGCCATTAAGAATTTTGAAAATCGATTTGATACTTTCCAAGATTACTCCAAACTTACAAACTCTTTATAATATTAATGCAGATGCTTAGATGTATATAATTTAACTCAACGTACAAGAAAGGATGTTATTTTGAGATCAAATTCATTAATTTATAATTATTTGCTTAAAGTAAGGTAGAATTTAGACATAGATAATTTCACCTCGTACCAAACGTTTCTGAGTTTCAACCTCTTAGCAGCAAAATCTCAAAGGAATGGAAGACGTTGAACGAATTCTCGATTATGTAAACAGTACCTATTCCAAGAATCACCTCTAAGGCAAATTTCAAATCTCACGTTATTCCGTGGTCAAGCCTGATGTATTTTCCAAGGTCAATCACGAACAAGTGTGATCATAATTTAAATACGTGTTTAGTTCCAAATGTCCGAATTGGAATGACGTTTTTGAAGCGCTTAAACTAATAATCGCATATATTTTTCAACCATATAATAAATAAATAATAAAAGTATTTATTGGTAAAAACTCACAGAACATATACAATGATTATAAATTATAAAACAAACAAAATAAAATGAAGTAAAACAGTATAAATGCATAAGATTATACAATTCAGCATGTTACAGTTTGCCATTCTCAGTCCGATGCGCTTTGTGAAGCAGTTGCCAATAGTGTCATTAATGAGTTAATGATGTCATATATGAGTCAACCTATGATTTTTGAACATATTCCAAGGTCAAGCATGGTGTGATCATAATTTAAGTACGTGCCTTAGTTCATAATGTTTGGTGACGTCACTCCAGCTCGACTTCGATTCATCCTTCTATTGAAATTCACATACATACATACGTAATGCTCACGCTTTGGTCCCAGAGGGGTAGGCAGAGACGATGTATCGCCAGTTTGCGCAATCCAATGTCGCAAAGCGACTTTCCTTCGCCCGCTTTTCGCTATGTGATACCCTTTGACGTGATGTGTTGCGAACAACATTCTATTGAAATTTGAGTACAAAATATTGAGTACTAAATCCTGCTCGAGTCAGATTACTGAAATTCGGCCTCGAGCTGGAGTTACGCACACTCACTACTCTAAGTACACAACCTTAGAAGATTTCTGCTCTCTTGAACGGATCTTAATATTTCTTCTGTTAATTGCTGTTACGCCGCTCTCGTAACAGGAATAATTAATTGACGTATACACGACGATGTTGTTTTGCAAGGGAACTCATTAATTCGCAATTATTTGCTCGAATTGCGGAAGATCGCTTCGGGTCGGACCGCGATCTTGTTAGGTTCAAAGTCAAACAGTTATGGGATACGTTTTACTTTTGTGAGGATTGTAATGGAAGGTTTCTGTGAGTTGTGGGTAGAACAATATTGAGTGTTTCAATTGCGTTGCACTGGGACACGACAAAGTGGGTTGTATACTGCTCTTAACAGGAAAGTTTATAAGGGTGACAATTATTAAGACTTGTTAGCATAAATGCAAGATTTCATTGGGGGGGGGGGGGGGGGGGATTAACGCCATTGCATACATATACTAGCCGTGTAGTTCTCGGCTTAGAATAGGGCCACCGCCAATATTCCCGTGGGTGTCGCCAAGGAGACTAAGGGATTGGAAGGAGCACCAGGGAGGGGCAGCAGCGTTAAGATCATTACTGATCAATCCCGCCCGCCCAGCGTGGTGATTATGCCAAATCCCTCAATGGACAGCCCATGCACCAAAAGTGGCATTCTATTGATGACGCTTATGTTCAGCAGTGAACGTATTTTGGCTGATGATGATATATTTGGCTTATAAAAAAAAGGACCAGATGGACCGACCACCTGAAGAAGGTGGCCGGAAGCGGCTGGATGCAGAGGGCGGAGGATCGGGTGTGGTGGCGTTCATTGGGGAAGGCCTATGTCCAACAGTGGACGTCTAAGGGCTGATATGATGAAATAAAATGTTGATCAGTGCTCTGTCATCGACAACCCTAAAATCTGCAGGTAAATGATTACTTCTACGTATTGATCTGCTTTTTCTATTAATTCGGAGATTACCTTCTAAATTGGCACAATTGATACCTTACTTTCTTAATAAACCAACATTAGGCATAATTAGGCACGTTTGACCCACGATTAGTATGCGGCCCGCAGGTTAGTTACCACTGACTTAATATAAAATATTTAGCCAATTTATTAGAAAAGAAATTGCACCTTATTATCATGACAGCAAAGCAGAATTTGTGTTAATCAAGAATGGGTAGTTACGTCCTTTTACAGTTACTTCAAACCCAAAAGAGCGTGCATGATTTTGTTTGTTTTGTTAGAAATTTCACCGTAACGTATTAATATAAGACTCATTTTTGCTTGTTGATTAAGGTCGGTTGGGTTTTTTTGGAGTTTTATCGTAAGGGTGCTCCTTTTTCAAGATCCCTTTTCCTATTAGAATTAATTTTCTTTTACGTAGCTGCTTATATATTAATGTACAAAGGGTGTTCAGTAAAATGATTATTTGTATACGTTTAATGAAATTTTTGTTTGTAATTGAAATTAAAACGTTGTCTTTTGCAAAATCTATATATTTTCAAGATTTATCTTAAGTCTATATTCACTCTATCGATGTTTATTTGTCTCTTTAGTTACTCTAATGTTGAGTGGAAGAGATCCTCAAGTGGGATAAGCCGCCTTTGTACACAATTATATTTCTATTTGTTATTGTTGGTGTTAATTTTTTTATTGTTAATGGGTTTGCGCTTGTCCTCAACCTCACCTGATGGTAAGTGATGATGAGGCCTAAGGTGGAGCGCGCTTACCCAGAAGATGCCTATTCAGTCTTCCTTTAAAAAGATCCAAATTGTACTTGTCCGGAAATACCCAAGCTGGCAGGGAGTACCATTAAATACAATTTATTAATTAATTATATACAACGATCTCTATGTACTACTAGATGGAGCGTTCCAAACAATCGCTCTGTTCCACCCAAGTAGCCACAACTCTTTCACATTTACAATTATACTTGTACAGTTACTACGCAGAACATTTAATTATTACTACCTACATATTGACGCTACGGTTAAACAATGTCAATGTTTAAGTAAATAATTAAATGTACTGAGTAGTAACTGCACAAGTTTCAAAGTGAATGTGAAAGAGTTGTGGCTACTTGCGTGGAACAGAGTGATTGTTTGGAACGCTCCATCTAGTAGTACATAGAGATCGTTGATTATATACAATTTTGGTACAATAAAGCGTTTACAAACATACCGTATCCTTGATAGAAGACAGTTATTCGGTCTTATGTTCAGCAGTGGACGTATTTCTGCTGATCGCCATCCACTGCTGGACGTAACCCTTCCGCACACCTGGACTCCCTCTCCATCTCGGCTACCTTAAGCTCGTCGGTCCATCTTTCGGCTGAGCTTCTCGCACATCTAAACATTTCAACAGCCTTAAATCAGTCCAGTATTTTAGGAAAGTCCCGGTCCTTTCCCAAAACACTACGAGGATTACGCGTTAATTCCTACGTTGGGGAGTAAGGTTGGTATTAGCAGTATATGAAGTTTAATTTACAGCATGTTCGGTAACTATCCAACTGGTACCCTGGCGATATACAGCCATTTTAAAGTGCACTAACACCGATATAACTCTATCTTATATATTTATACTGTTTTACTTCACTTAATTTTGTTTGTTTTATAATTTATAATGTTGTATATGCCGTGTGGTTTCCGGTAGAGTAGAATAGGACCACTCCAAGTCTTTCCGTGGATGTCGTACAAGGCGACTAAGGGAATACATTATAGAACATCAATCAGGCCTCCCCAACCCGTCTGGCCCAGCGCGGGGAGTGTAGGCCGAATCCTCCGTCTGTCTCCGGCAGATGAGAGAGGGTTGTGCTCCTGCAGAGGAGACAAAAATAACCTGATGATGATGATGATGATGATGTTGTATATGTGATATTGGTTTTTACGTAATAATAAATGCTTTATTATATTATACCTCTACTAACAGACCTATATTATTTAGCCAGTATGCTGGTTGGGTATTTGTCTAAAACAAAACTGGGGTAGACAGGTTCAAGCTCCGTTTCAAATTGGTTAAAAAATTTAATTTAAAAAAACTTAAAATTATATATTTTAATTGTTGACCGGAAATGATATACACCGGACAAATATAACTCACTGAGTTTTCTAGAAAGAATTTTTGTTACATACATAATTCATACATAATGCTCACGCCTTGGTCTCAGAGGGGTAGGCAGACGCGATGTATCGCCACTTTGCACGATCCTGACACGTCTCATTAGCCTCATTCACATTCATCAACATTTTCATGCACCTAATTTTATTTCTCTCACTGCGGACCCCAAGCCTTTTTAGACGACCTCTAGCTGTAAATCCTTCCACATTCGCGCTGTAAATCTCTTTCGTCTCTCTTCTTTCACTCATACGCTCTAAATGTCCAAACCAACGCAACAAACCCTTCTCTATCTTCGTTACTCCATCTTCTTTCAAATCTTTTCCAGAACTTTTATTCCGGTTCCATAACGCGTTTATCTATGAAGAATGTCTTTTCCTGAATAACACCCAGTTAGTTCCCTGTAAATAATTGTATGTATGTATTTAAACGCTTTATTGTACCTAAAATAACAACAACAACAATAATAAAATAGGAATTAGCTGGATTTCCTCTTGATTTTTCTTTGTTTTTCTATTTTTGATTATTTTATTTATTTGTAATACCATTACACTACTATTATTACAGGTAACCTAATTTAAAATAGAATAGAATAGAATAGAATATTTATTTGGCACTGTAAGCAACCACTCTTAAACATTCGATTTGTTCGTTTGGACAATTGATTAACTCGGTTTTCTGCGTGGTTAAACGTTCTAATTTTCTTACGCACACACCATTCCTCCGTCTCAATTATAAAAGCAGTAAGTCATAATAATCCTATATTGGTGTATAGGTTTTAGTACACCCATGTTTTTTTATGTAATAAATAAATAAATAAATAAATAAATATCACAGACGTTCACACCAATTATCCAGTCCCAAACTAGGCAGAGCCTGTGGTATGGTTACTAGATAACGGATAGACATACTTAAATAAATATATAAACATCCAAGACTTGGGTACAAACATTCATATTCATCATACGAACATTTGCCCCTAGCGGGATTCGAACCCGCAACCTCCGGCGTGACAGTCCGAGAGCTACCCGTTCCGCCACGGAGGTCGTCAAATATTTGTTAAGCAGCGTCTAATAACTATAGCTCTGTAGCTGTTGCCTGTGACTTCGTTCGCGTGGACACTTTAACATCACAAATAGCAAATACCCCCAAAATGTATGTGTATAGTGAGCTGAGTGGTGCGAGGGTGATATGTTAGAGTAAAAATTTAGTACTTACAGATCTATCAACACTATATTATAGATAGATTATTAGCATAGATTAAGAGACAATTTTGTCGTTTTATAATACTAGCTGTTGCCCGCGACTTCGTACGCGTGGACCACTTAACATCACAAATGATTATGTATTTACCGTACATCCCGTTTCTTCGGGATATAAACTATTCTGTCCTATTCCAGGACCTAACCTATATGTGTGCCAAGTTCCATACCAATCTGTCAAGTGGTTGAAGCGGAATTGAGTAACAAACATCCAAATATCCAAACTTTCACATTTATAATATTAGTAGGAAGGATCATGGCTTACCAATTAGTAGACATTTATTCAAATCATTATGGGTTAATATTGGACCGTAAATTTCTGATATTTATCCTTTGAAGGAGTTATTAATTAAAACTATAACTTAATTTTAAAGGCAAATATTAATAAATTTGGCATAAAGGTCATAAAGCAATTGAATTACGACAGAGCAAGTTTTTAGGGTTCCACTAATAAAGGGCCGCAGATGTGACCAACCTTCGGCCCGCATACTAATTTATTAGCCCGAAACTTTATCCTTTAGTTAATAAAAGTGAGGTGGGAATAAGAGGCAATATTGAATAGAAGGAAGGATAAAGATTTTTTAAGAATTTACCGAAACAGAAACTTTATCGACGTGCTAAAGGCACGACAATGTTAAAATAACAACACTACATACCTTTCAACTCTTAAAAATCTCATCTAGGATTTACGAAAAAGTATCAAGAAACACAAATCATCAACTCGAAGAAATGCCACAAAATTGTGACTCCTGTCGGAATCAAACCCACCGCTGGTGAGCGATACATATGCCCAACTAGACCAGTGAGCTGGAGAAGATGGCCGGAAGCAAATGGATGCGGAGGGCGGAGAACCGGTTGTAGTGGCGTTCATTGGGGAAGGTCTATGTCTAGCAGTGGACGTGTATTATATTTATATCTATATCTATATCTATATTTATATTTATATTTATTTTCTCCAAGCAATCCTTACAAAAGTATTAAAGGCTTAAATTAACTTAATTAGGCGTCAAATAGCAAGGAAGATTGTTATGGAGACTGACGCTTGGACTTAGGGAAACCCTGTATTCCAGGACGCCAGGTCTCCACCCCACGGAAAGGACAAAGTTATATCGCCAGTTAAAATTCAAAGACGTGTTCGTGTGTGTGTGGGGGGGGGGGGGGGGGGGGGGTTCGTGTGAGTGTGTGTCTGTGCAGCAAGTTAGTATTCAATTCTAATAAACTTTTAAATGTAATATATGTACATACACACATATATATGTATGGCTGACATGGAATAATATTTGTGTTTGAATTGTTTCGTAGAACATGATTATTCTTGTTGCAATTGTGTTGCCGAGTGTTAATTATGTTTTTATGTATCAACGTTACATCACGCTATTGCAAGCACTTGTAGCAGAAATGGAGCAAAAGGTAAACATTTTTACATTATCCGCGAAGCTAATTACAAAATTAATTCATTAATTCCCACCGTTAATTAGTATGCGACCCCCGCCTCCAAACATCTGGGGGCCTTTATTAATGTCTCCGGACATCGCCGGAATCATTCCAGGGCCCGGGGATCCGGGTAATACAATTTATCCGGATCCGGTCCGTGTTAATACGTAATTAGGGGAGATAAGGTGTGATCCGACGTAAATGGATGTCATTGAAATTGGGACGTGATTTGAAGGTGATTTTATTGTATTGGTCTTTGTAGGAGGTATTGTGCTGTAGGGTTTTTAACATTATAGTATTATCTTGTTCTAATGATTCTTCTTACACAGCGAATAAGACAAACACATTTTTGTGTTTTGAAAAGGCGGAGCTCGTGACACAATATCAAAATCCCGTATTGCACATAAACACTTGGTACATTTATACTCGTAAAGTTTTACCGACTACCGCTTCCTAGGTGTTAGAGCTGTGAAGAAGAAACGTAATAACTAATGAAAGAATGTGGAAGGAACTACAGCTCGTCCTAGGAGGACATTCAAGGATGAAATTAGTAACGTCCTCAGAAAGGCTGGGGTCCGCAGTGAGAAGAATAAAAAGACGTGCATGAAAAGGTTGATGAATGTGAGTGAGGCTAGTGAGGTGTGTCACTCTGGGACTAAGGCGTGAGCATTATGTCTGTATGTACATAGAAACGACGCAACAAACTTATAGAAACACATCTAGAAACACATTGAAACAAAATCAAGTTTGTATACAATTATATAAAGATTGTGCGAAGCTGAAGCAACATTAGTACCAGGCATCTTTGTCATTCAAATCATCGTATATTATGTAATTAATAGGCCTTCTTACGAAAAACAATTTTAGGTACGTTTCTGATATATTTGGAAAAAAGAAAAAGAAAGAAAGAAAAACATTTATTCACTACCATAATTGGCACACACAAAGAAAAAACCAACAAAGCAAGAAAAAGGAAAAAAAAAATTAAAATTAAAAAAAATATATAAATTTGGCACCAGTAGTTCCCGAAAACCGGCTTAGAATAAGACCACCCCCAATCCTCCCGTGGGTATCGTCAAGGCGACTAAGAGGTTGCACCAGGGATGGCCAATATTAAGATCATTACTGCGATCACCAATCCGCCTGCCAAGCGTGGTGATTATGGCAAATCCCCCAAAGGACAGCCCACCAATAGAGGCATTATTTTGCAGAGACTTATGTTCATCAGTGGACGTAGCTATTGATGATGTTACCCACTGCGCCACCGACGCTATAGCACGACCGGCTAAATATTTAACACCAATCAGACCACAAACCGCACACAATACAATGCAATACAGGCGACGTGAGGGCGAATTGTTCACGCCTATTGTACGTGGCTCCCAACAGTATGAATTATATTCCCCCAGCATTATTGCTCTGGTATTGATGTTTGGACAGTCGACGGTAATTCCGTTTGGTGTTTGGATAGACCGACAATAATATAATTGGTGAGGGATAATGAATTGATATGGTTATTTTATTATACTATATTTAACCTCGACTTTTCTTAACGTACCCTTTTTAGAAGAAAGTCATGTCTTTAATCCTACTATCCTAGTAATATATAAATGCGAAAGTTTGGATATTTGGATGTTTGTTACTCAATCACGCTTCAACCACTGGACGGATCGTGATGAAACACATATAGGTTAGGTCCTGGAATAGGACATAGAAAAGTTTTTATCCCGAAAAAACATCCCATTCCTATGGAAAATACATAATAATTTGTGATGTTAAGTTGTACACGCGGACGAAACCGCGGGCAACAGCTAGTAGTAAATATATGGAAGATACAGCTGTCTTCTATTTGCTTAGAAACTGTGTAACGGCTGAAAAGCAGACACGTTATCGTGAATTCTCGCATATTTTAGAATTGATAGTCCCACTTCTAATGCAATGGCATCATTCTAATACGAAGATAACCAACATAGCCGAAAGGATTAGCAAGCTGAAGGTTCAGTGGGCGGTCCACATCTGTCGCAGAACCGACGGCCGATGGGGCAGAGAGTTGTGGAGTGCAGATGGACCGAAGCGACTGGATGCGGAGGACGGAGGACCGGGTGTGGTGGCGTTCACTGGGGAAGGCCTATCTCCAGCAGTCAAGGCAGCAGGCTAATATGTTTACGGTTCGAAAATATGGGAAGTTTGTGCTTGAAAAACTTGCTGGTCTGCATATATGAATATTCTAAATGAAAATACCTTTTATCTCCGGTTACGAGAAATGCATAGATTTTGACTTAGATATCCTCGACCTCTCTCATACCCGGGTATCGGGTAATGTTTATTACCCGATCAAATATATTCGAATCTAATTTTGCATACCTCTCACATGGGGGCACTAAAACAGCAATTACACTGATCAGTTTCGGTATTGCGATCGAATATTACGTCTCCTTTGACGACTGGAGCGTTACGACCGAATTGGTACGACCGGGGCGGGGAGGTACGACCGGAGCGGTAGATCGCTGTATAGTACAGTACAATGCAATTTAACTGGTATACGAGATGAATGTGTTCGCGTGTTATTTGATTACGTTGCAACACAGCATACCTACTAACATGTAGTTTGTTTGTACATATCGCTGAATATGTGTTAGTAAGTGATTGATTTTGATCCAATATTGCTTTTAACATTGTTGACGTTGAATAACGCGGCGTCCTGTACGAACTGGCCAACCTTCAACGTGTTAAATTCTGTATCTGTTTGAGGGATTTGTCTCTTGTAATCATACCACACAACCAACACTCCATTCAAGCAAACAGATTTAATCATCTACTGCTACTAGAGGAGCACCCCCAGCAGTTTGGAAGAATACTTTGTCATTTTTAAACGTCGTGTCGCACGCCCCCAGTGGTCACCCGACTAATCACAAATGGCCTGACCTCTAATATTAATGCGAATTGGGGTTTGCGTTTTTTCACTGCAGATTAGAAATGTAGTTACTTGTACAATTATTGTAAAGCGAACATCGCAACAAGCTCCTAACATTTACCCCAGTCATCCCATTTCTAAAGTGCTGGTACTAAAAGTGCAGACAGCGGAACAATATTCTTCAGGCTAGATAAGATGCCCTTCACAAAACTTGCTAATTATTTCATCAGTAAGCTTCATATCAAATCTCCTTATACCTTTAAATAATTACAATGATCTACTCATTCATATCTTACTAAAGGATCTAGAACTTGTGGAGGTCTACTATTAGAGACCACGTCTCTACGCCATAAGTCATGTCACGCAAAACGCTTGGATTAAAAACTTTTGTCTTCAAGCAAATATGTGGTTTCAGATAAAGAAAATCTTGTGGACTAATTCTTCAAGAACTGAGAGTGAAAGTTGAAAACTTGTATAAAGGTTCCTTGCACGCCACATCAAAGGCTTAAGTGGTTTAACAGAACCAAAGCAACCCAAGGGTAAAAAGGAGTTGCAAAAGTTTCCTATCTAATTATATACTTGTAGGATACAAGCTCGTGTCCTGATACAGTGGGTGGCTGTCGATTTTACTTGGTAGTACTTTGCCACAGTTCTTTTTATATAAAGTTTTGTCGATCAAGATGTCAGTACGAGGAAGTCAGAAATGATAAGAGACAGAGTTTGTTCCAAGGAATCAAGACGTCGATTTTTAAGAAAAAACTACATTCGTAGATTTTCAGATTAACACGACTTGGGAATCATATTCGAACATTTTACAAAAAGAAAACGGTAGGTATTTTTTTTTTACTTTGTGAAAGACTTACAGATAATTGACAAAATAAATTATGCAAATATAAAAAAAAAATGCTGATTACAAGTCCCCACTTATAAAAAATATATATGTATAGGTATAGTATTTTATTACGAAAATTGATAGTGTATGTAGGTTGTAAGGATTAAATTTTGTTATGGAACTTTGTGTCTACAATTAAAAGATAATACTTCCACAGACTTTTCGTTTCCTTTGATTTCGTCTGCATGGATTCAACCCCTCATTAGTGGGATTTTCAATTTCAATTGATCTATCTTTTTTATTGTTAATGGGATTGCGCTTGACCCAATCTCACCTGATGATAAGTGAAGCCTAAGGTGGAGCTCGCTTACCCAGACGATGCCTGTTCACTCTTCCTTTAAAAAGATCCAAATTGTACTTGTCCGGTAGGGAGTTCCATTCCTTAGCATTTCGCATTATGAACGAGGAAGCAAAACGCTTCGTGCGAGAGCGTGGTATGTCTACTACATAAGGATGAAGTCCCTCACCATGTCTGGTAGTCCGGTGATGGACAGGGGATGGGGGAATCAAATCGTGTAATTCCTGGGCACATTCATCTTCATCTCACCCCTGGGTCCAGAAACTTGAAATCGTACATAGATTCCTTCTGATCATTCTGATCCTTTTCCTATACTCCACTTTTTTTTTTTCAAATTCCATTCTTAATATATAGAAATAAGAATAATAAGAAATCTCAGGCAACCGAAAACTATGACATCACGAAGTCTATTATTGACAAAGTTCACAAACAGTAACCACTTAATTGTCTACATAATAGTAACGTTACTCATTACGTATTCGCAAGTGCGCCAACGTTACACAGTAGTTAACACTGTTACAATTTGTGTAATCCTATGTGAGACAATCCAATTTCATTTGCCAATCCTCTGAGGAGACACTTAGGTCTCTGTTGTTGGCGAGACGATACAATAACGATATTATGAAGACTCGCAGCCACGATGACAGTCCTGAAGTAAAAAAAACGGGCTTTATTTTATTAAAGCACTTCTTTTTATATTCATCATCATCATCAGCCTAAATACGTCCACTGCTGGACATAGGCCTCAACATAATACCACTTTTGGCAAATTATCCATTGAGGGATTTGCCATAATCACCACGTTTGGCAAGCGGATTGGTGAACATACACATTGGAGAACGCTGCTGCCTGGCCTTGGTGCAATCCCTTAGTCGCCTTCACGACATCCACGGGAAAGATAGGGGTGGCCCTATTCTAAGCCGGGAACCACACGGCAAATTAGATTAATAGGCGAACCCCAACTAGCACACTGGCGAAATATACAGCCTTTTTCAGCTTAATAGCTCCATAGGAGGGTATATCGGTGTTTGATGCACTAACACCGATATACCTCCACTACGGATCTATTTTACAGCTTATGGCTGTATCTTACTATATTACTATATCTTACTATATTTTACGTAATCGATGCCCCCTCAGTGAACACATTTAAGAACAGACTAGACAAGTTCTTCGAAAACCAGTGTTACAAGTGACAATTCAAAAACTTAAATACACCAGTTCAGATGCTATAATCTTTAAAAGTAGATAACCTATTGTTGCGAACTCGTCTTCTACAGATAAACCTCAATTTTGGTTTTGTTAGAAGGCTTAGAAATTTAAGATTATGTTATTGTTTTTTCTTAATCAATAAAAAAAAAAAAAAAAAAAAAGATATAGGCACACCAGCAAACTGCTGCTAGACTATAATTATCCCCATAATAATAATATATCGGCAGTGTGCTATTTAGGCATTGACCGAGTACCACCAGGTCTATCCATTTGTCTCTTTAAACCGTAAAAAAATAAGACTTATCCGACATATGGTAAAACTACCAGATAAGTATCCGTTCATTATAAATGTTACAACGAAATTAAAGGAAAACCTACATGGAAATGTACACAGCAAACTATGACAGAAACTGTTGAGATGAGAGATGACCAAGTTAGTGACAAAACTCACAGGAGGAATTATCTATCCTCCTTTGAAGAAGACGTCAATCTACTTTGAGTCGCAAGAAGTCCTTTAAGCGTGTCATAAAGCCAAAAAAATAAGATGTAATAGGGTATAGAGTAAAACGTCAGCAAAACAGTAGCAATGGTAGTAAAAAACAAGTAATAAATTGACAACGTTCCAACCGTCACGAGCGCACACGAAAACGGCCGTGTGACAAATGCTTGGGTCAACCAGTCGACAGCGGGCGCGCGAAAAAGAAAAATGGCGGACGCAAGATGGCGGCAGCTCGGTATGCCATCGTGTACGTGCGTTGAATACATAAAGTGCTTTTCTAAATGAATTTTGGCGAGGAAAAATTACAGAAAATAATTAAAATACAACTGTAAATATTTGCTTACCATCAGATGTGTTTAATGTTAGGCGTGAAACCATCTAGGACAAAGTGAAAATGTTATATTGAACATGAGTACAGATGAGTATCTTATAATATTTTTAATTCCATATTTCTTTTATAATTCTACTGTGCATTTTACTTTCTATTCAAGTTTTTATGTTTTTAGAATTTGAGCTGATTCCTTTCTTTCTAGAATTTTCTTCGTTACTTGGGACTTCATCTTTCCATCCTTCTCCTATTTCTGCGTATTTTCCCACAGGTAGACTGATAATGGGCCCGATTCCGAAGGCTCACATTTAAAATTTGACAGCCCTAAAATTGGTTTCGTCTTTATCTTCATAATACTGTGTGACAAGGATAGCAACAGTTTTAGTGCTGTCAAACTTTAACGTTGTGCCTTCAGAATCGAGCCCAATATTATTATTATATTAATATTACTTCTGTCTTTTTTCTTCTTCGATTGCGCATTTTATCAGTGTGAATAAAGATTTATGATCACCACATTGAGTTATTTGATTTTCATCGAGTTCTCCAAGAACTTGAGCCTAGTGTACATCTGTTCTGTCTCCAACTAAGAGCTACGCTGACGAAGACAGATATCATATCAAATATTTATTTTCGTTTACAATTTGTTCTTAAGCTATGATACAGTGGTTGGAGGCCACCTATTGAGTATTTTGCAAAATACTTGTGCCAGGGGGCCCCGCTCTTCTATGGCAGTAACAGTCACATCTGCATATTTTTATTATTTATTTACTATAAGATTGTGTTGTTTAAGTTCGTGTGTGAGAAAGTGTATTTATCTGTGCGGGTGTGTGCGTGCGTGTGTGTGTGTGTGTGTGTGTGTGTGTGTGTGTGTGTGTGTGTGGGTGTGCGTGTGTGGGTGTGTGTATGGGTGTGTCTGTCTAACCTAACCTAACAAAGATTAAGGTGTATCATGCCTATTTTTAATAATCTCTAATGTTCTATATTTGCAATAGTTTTATGTTATGTGATGTAGTAATTCTTCCGTGTCTTTGAGTGAGTTATTTAAAAGCCATTTCGTCACAGTCACCCTACATTCCCGAGAGTGTAGTGTTAATCTAGGATATAAACCATGTTTGCCCGGTTAGTTTTTTTTTAATACTTTTTTCCCTAAGGACCCTCGATATTTATATTTCGAGGACCTTGTAAAAACTTTTTATTGTATAATAAATTATTTCATCAATTTTACCAATAATCTTTTTTTTTATTTATTTTATTTTTTTCTATATTCACCTTTTTCCCCCTCCCATTTAGCATGTCCGTTGCTTTTCATATGCCAATTAAGAATTTTCCCAAATATATAATTTTCCCTTTTCCTCCTTCCCCTTTCAAATTCCTTCGCCCGGTTAGTTTCCATAGAGTTTCAACTTTCTTGGCAATTTCTGAGGAGTAACTTTCATAGTTGTTACTCTGCATATAGAGTTTGGAATCGGGTTTAGGTTTTTCTGGTCGCTACCATACTTACATCTTAAGAGTGTGATGAAGACCAGGAAAGGCATTTCATAAAGGCAAAATCTCAGGATTACTCGGGGTTTCTTTTAATCTAAAGCATCTTGGGACACACCCAGGACCCAGGTATCTGATCCTATTTTTCATTAGAATACCCGGCGTCACGTCGACTCTATGGGATCTTTTGTGTCAGCCCTTCTGTTTATAAGATGCTACAGTCTCCCTTAGTTCGCTGCATACAAGCTGTTATGCAGCTGAGGCAAGGTGCCTGTAGTTCTTGGGTTAAGGGTGGGCTATACCCAGCACACTCTTTTACCTTGCAGCCAATGCATTGGATTCGCCCAGCAAGTACTTCATCGTTTTGCAGCCTTCTCCACAGTCTCTGATACTCCTATCCGGAGGTGCCGGATCCAGATAAATGGATGACGATCTACGTAAGGAGGCTGGTGGAGGATTTGTGGAACTGTTGGTGGCGTTCTTTGGGAGAGAATTAGTCCAGTAAGCAGTTAATTGATATAGACGATGATGATGGTTTGATTGTGTGTCTTCGAAGTTAACATACTGTATTTGGCAAATGGCAAAAACGGAACCCTTATGGATTCGTCATGTCTGTCTGTCTGTCTGTCTGTCCGTCCGTATGTCACAGCCACTTTATTTCGAAACTATATGAACTATACTGTTGAAACTTGGTAAGTAGATGTATTCTGTGAACCGCATTAAGATTTTCATACCAAAATAGAAAAAAAAAATTTGGGGGTTCCCCATACTTAGAACTGAAACTCAAAAATTTTTTTTTCATCAAACCCATACGTGTGGGGTATCTATGGATAGGTCTTCAAAAATGATATTAAGGTTTCTAATATCTTTTTTTTCTAAACTGAATAGTTTGCGCTAGAGACACTTCCAAAGTTGTAAAATGTGAGTCCCCCCCCTGTAACTTCTAAAATAAGAGAATGATAAAACTAAAAAAAATATATGATGTACATTGCCATGCAAAATTGCCACAAAAACTCATGGGCGAGTCCGACTCGCACTTGACCGCTTTTTTATTCTGTGTCCCTTAAAATAATCACCGTTTTTAGCACGCCCGTCGTTAAAAGGAAATGTGTTAATACTAAAGCACTTCTGTGGAAAAATGGCTCTGTAACACGTGGTTATAACGTATTTAATAATAAAATATATGCAGGTACTTATTTATATAAACAAGTTTTACTATGGAATCTGGTTGATCAATAAACTAGACTGTAGGGTTTTGATACCTTTGTCTATTTATAACTACGAGTAAAAAAATATGTTGTCATATATTATTATAGAGATGTTACATTCCTTTTTCCAATCTGTCAAATAAAAATCCTCAAAATCAAATCTTTTAGACGCAAGACATTTCTTGTAATAGTTTGCAATAGTGTTGGAAAATAGATATATTACTATATACGACGAGTTACAACAAATAATTTATTTGTATCTCCGTTACACTGCTATTTTTTATCTATTCATTATGTAAATAATTTTATAAACATTACATTGAATGGAGTACTATAACTAATTAATTACTTATTACTATTTATCCGGCTCGAAGGACCATTTACGGGCCGCTACTGAGTGTCAGCATGGACCAGTAGTTTGTTTGTAGTTGGTGGGATGAATCCAAAGATCGTCAGGAAGTCGTCTCTGGCAGTTGTATTGGTAAAAGCACGCTGTCGCGTAATTGATATGTTATTTATAGATATAGATGGTGACGTGCGTTTCCGCCAAATGTAGGTCGCAAGGCAAGCGGAAAAGTGTGCGGTGTTACACCGTACGTACTAACTAATAAATAATAATAATTTATACTGAATATTGCCGTGTAGTTTCCGGTAGAGTAGAATAGGACCAGTCCAACTCTTCCCGTGGATGTCGTACAAGGCGACTGTGGGAACACATTATAAAACATCAATCAGGCCTCCCCAACCCGTCTGGTCAGCGCGGGGTGTGTAGGCCAAATCCTCCGTCTGTCTCCGGTAGATGAGAGAGGGTTGTGCTCCTGCAGTGGAGACAAAAATAACCTGATGATGATGATATATTTTATCGTCGTTTATAATGCAACTCTAAAATAACAGTTAAGAATCTACTTAAATAAAAATACAAAGAGCCTTAAACAATTATTAGGTGTTCTCTGCCTTAAACGCCTCTGAAAGCGAAACTCGTTAGGGATCGCTTAATTTTTTTTTCAAATTAAATTAAACGTGTCAACTAATTTGACATAGCTTCCCGGAAAAAAATTGAATTTCCGCAAAATTAATTTTAAATCGCTCCAAATTAATACAGAGTGGACCCTTAGGCTGGCCGTCTCGTACACTGAAGCGTAATTTGTGATAGGAAAGTATTCTAAAAATATGTTGAATTTTAACACCTAGGAAGCGGAAATCGGTAAAAAAAATATGTATAAATGTACCGAGTGTATTAAATAAAAATAAAATAATAAATAATATGTCAGACATTCACACCAATTATCCAGTCCCAAATTAGGCGGAGCCTGTGTTATGGTTACTAGATAACGGATAGACATACTTAAATAAATATATATATATAAATATATAAACATGAATGAATGTTATATTTGTAAATTATTCTATCCTTGTTTAATTTCCATAGTACAGGAGAAAATCATAGTTTGGGACTAGAAAAGTCTATGTATGTGTATATATATGTAAGAAATCTTATTGGTACTCCAGATCCCGGATTTGAACTCACGAACGTGAAGCAAACTCACTATATATTGGTTAGACTATACCCAACTAGCACACTTTGATCCCTACAATGAACCTACTAAGTTATAAAATAGCCTGCATGTTTTGCCAGTGTGCTAGTTTGAAATATTCAGTTCGGTGTGTAACGCGGATACATTAATTTGTAATTCGAAGTTCGTTTGAGGTTAGAAGCTCTTTATTCGGACGAGGGCCTACATTAAAAAGGGACCGTCAAATAGGGACCCTCCGAAATGGCCCACACTTGTGACGCGCGTAATTGGGCCCTGTTTGTGGACTGTCCCTTTTTATTTCCTTGACATGTGACAGAGTGACGTTTGGGGAAAAACTTTTTGGGAAATTAAAAAGTTTACAGTAGAGTTCACAAGAGCTGTCATGTCGATTGAATGAGAGAACGAAAGTATATATGTGTACATCCGCTGCGGTTAAATAATATCAATATTTAGTAAATAATTAAATATTCTGAGTAGTACCTGCACAAGTTTCATTGAGAATGTGAAAGAGTTGTGTCTACTTGCGTGGAACAGAGCGTTTGTTTGGAACGCTCCATCTAGTAGTACATAGAAATCGTTGATGTGTACAGATAAAGTTATCCATTACATGCTTAATATAATTTGGGTAAAGGTTTTCATTATATTAGCCTTTAGACGCCCCCTCCTGGACCTAGGCTTTCCCCAATGAATGCCACCACACCCGGTCCTCCGCCTTCGACATCCAGCCGCTTCCGACCACCTTCTTCAGGCCGTCGATCCACTCCAGAACTCGTCTTCCTCAACGGCCGTCGGTTCTGTAACAGATGTGACCCGCCTACTGCCACTTCAGGTTACTAATTCTTTCGGCTATGTTGACTTCGTTCTTCGTCGGATTTCTTAATTACGAATTATATTAAGGGGAAAGGAATTAACATTTAATAATTCTCAACTTTATTTAAATGTGTAGTTTACGTGAGCGGAGCCGCGGGCACAGCTAGTCCTACTAATAATATAAATGCGAAAGTTTGGATTTTGGATGTTTGTTACTCAATCACGCTCCAACCACTGAACGGATCGGGATGAAACTTGGCACATATATAGGTTAGGTCCTGGAATAGGACATAGGATAGTTTTTGTCCCGAAAAAACATCCCATTCCTACGAGAAGTATTTAATAATTTGTAATAGCTAGTAGTTCATAAGTAGTAATGTTTTAAGATCTACATTCGATTACCTAGGCACTTTATACTTTTACCTCCGTGGCGGAACGGGTAGCTCTCGGACTGCCACGCCGGAGGTTGCGGGTTCGAATCCCGCTGGGGACAAATGTGCGTATGATGAATATGAATGTTTGTACCCAAGTCTTGGATGTTTATATACTTATTTAAGTATGTGTATCCGTTATCTAGTAACCATACCACAGTCTCTGCCTAGTTTGGGACTGGTTAATTGGTGTGAATGTCCGACATATTTATATTTATATATTTATAATCTGTATACAATAATTCTTATTCGCTTACAGTAATGGCGACGGTTAAATTGAAACACTCGATTATTCACCCGGTACTAGAAGTTCATCGACTATTTTTACCTGAAAATAATTTACAGTTATACTAGAGAATACTCTCATCATCAGCCTATATACGTCCACTGCTGAACATAAGCCTCCCCAATAGAATGACACTTTTGGTGAACTTTCCTTTGGGGAATTTGTCATAATCACCACGCTTGGCAGACGGATTGGTGATCGCAGTAATGATCTTAATATACACAGGAAAACGCTGCTGCCCATCCCTGGTGCAATCCCTTAGTCGCCTTGACGACACCCAGGGGAAGATTTGGGGTGGCCGTATTGTAAGCCGGGAACCACACGGCATACTAAATAGTAGGTACTATGTAAAGAAGCGTCGCTTAGAGACTTAGCTACGCGCCAGGTTAACTTAGCCTGCAAAATAAAGCACGGCGCGTAGTACAAAAGAGAAGCACCCATGTGTTGACGTATGTCGTTGTCCCTTTCTCGATAGTTTACGCACGTGTACGGACAGGCTGGTGCGCCTGTAGTAGTAGTAGGTGACTAAATGTATTCGCTTGAGGAGTCAAAGACAAAGTCAAAATCATTTATTGCATATGAGTACACTTGGTACATTTATACACGTAATTTTTTTATCGACTACCGCTTCCTAGGTGTTAGCGCTGTGAAGAAGAAACGGCGCAACAAACTTCACGCAACACATCTTTTAAAAATCAGGTTTGCATACAATTAATAAAGATTTTGCGAAGCTGAATTAACATTAGTACCAGGCATCTTTGTCATTCTAGTATCGTGGGTGTACTTATACCAGTGCTAATTTATTGTTATTTATTTTCAGATTTCTTCAAGGCAGTGTTGATAACAATTAAATGTAAGTGTTTTTACATCTCTCATACTTAAATCAAATCAACTGTCTATCAATTATGTCTCCACTGTTGGAGCACAGACCTGCCCTCTCGAGGAGGGTGTATGAGCCAATACTACATCAAGCATATTTATGTCATCATCATTATCATTATCAGGTTATTTTTGTCTCCACTGCAGGAGCACAACCCTCTCTCGTCTGCTGGAGACAGATGGAGGATTTGGCCTACACTCCCCGCGCTGGCCAGACGGGTTGGGGAGGCCTGATTGATGTTTTATAATGTATTCCCTTAGTCGCCTTGTACGACATCCACGGGAAGTGTTGGAGTGGTCCTATTCTGCTGTACCGGAAACCACACGGCATATTTATGTATTAATATTTATTATGTAAATTTAATTGTGTAATATTTTTACTAAGTATTTACTATGTTAGCTGTTATGTTATCTGTTAGCTGGCAGGGCCGTGTCTGAGGGTGTAGATTTAATGTGCAAGCCAATTGCTTCAGAGCCATTCCTTTTGCTAGACAAATGTATTTAAATGGCTGGGACAATCATTTCGATAATAGCTCTGTATTAAAAGGTATCTGGTACCAAAGAATACAGACGCGTCCGCCGCGGAAACCATGGTTTGATGGCGCCGGCTTTAGTAGGGAAGCACTAGTTCTGGCACTCAGGTTGCGGTCTGGTCACATTGCTTTAAATAAATTCTATCATCTGACGAAAGTAGTTGAATCACCGCTATGTGACATGTGTAACAAAATTGAAGATTTGTTACATATAGTGCTGGAGTGTGGACAGAACACAGCCTACAGAAGGCACTTTCTGGGGGATAACGTGGGTCACAATGGCGATATTAATATAATATTGAGCAGCCCCTTATCTGGCAAGGCAAAACAATTATATACGTTCGTTACGTTATCTCTCAGACTGAGGTCTGAATAACATGACAAATTAGTGTTTCCTTACGAGGCTGGCATTGACTTTAGCAAGTCACAAGCCTCAACAAAAAAATAGATAAAAAAAAATATAAATTTCTCTGTTTTCACCTGCAATACTCTGTCGCTGTCTTTCTTATTTTCCTTCTGAAAGGTTGCGTGGAAGAGATGGCTTTAAGCGATAAGGCCGCCTTTGTACACTTTCGAAAAATCTGTACTTATTTTATTGTTATCCTTAATTTGTGTGCAATAAAGAGTTTATCTATCTTTCTATCTATCACCCTGCCCCACTCCGGCCATCGCGCCTCGATTCACACTACCAAAGAGACCTAACAGTCGACAAGCAAGCTCATACCTCAAGTTGTATGCCTCGTACAAGCCTCGAACTAAAACGGACACTGTACTAGACCACTATTCTGCTCACAGAAATCGTTTAATGATAGAACAGTTATAGTCACTTGTGTGGTTTCCGGTAGAGTAGAATAGGACCACTCCAACTCTTCCCGTGGATGTCGTACAAGGCGACTGAGGGATACATTATAAAACATCAATCAGGCCTCCCCAACCCGTCTGGCCAGCGCGGGGAGTGTAGGCCAAATCCTCCGTCTGTCTCCGGCAGATGAGAGAGGGTTGTGCTCCTGCAGTGGAGACAAAAATAACCTGATGATGATGACGTTTACTTCAGTCTCACGCGTGCCGATTTTCGGACACAGCGCACCTTTTATGTCTCGAGATGACGTTGCTAGTGAGGAGGTACAGTTATGCAATTAGAAACCGCTCTATATGGCACTTGTGTAGATATTTTGTCGATGTTTACCCTACCTTGACTCTGCGCGAAACGAGTAAGCGTTTGATAGTTTCTGCGATCTATTGCACATTATTATTATTATTCGAGTTGGGGCTATTTCAAGATCTCAGTCTAGACCTTGTATCACTGCGACCATTTCTGGTCTATTGTGATCGCCACCATACTATAGTTCCGTGTTAAGCCTTGCAGCAGTTAGAAACTGCACTATGCTTTTAGCACTGAGTTGTTTTACTTCGTCAGGGTGAAGCAAGTAGTTACCTAGGTATGTATTTCTTTTACGCATCAGTGGTCCACACCTGCACAGGAGGTGCATGGGGGTTTCCTCTGCTTCCTCACAGAGCCTACACGCTGCTGTGGTTCGGAGCTTGAGGTTGAACATGTGTTTGTTCAGGCCACAATGTCCTGTGAGAGCTCTCACTACTATGCGTAAGTTGTTCCTGCTAAGCGCTAGTGCTTCTTGAGCAGACTTACTATTGTAAGCCTTTATTAGTGCTTTGGAGTGGTTCAACCCTGGCGTGCAATTCTGGTGATTGTGGATGATTGAGTTGATGAGTTGATGAGTGATTGATGGATTGCTCTAGGCAAAGGTTTCTGAGCGTTAGGCGTGCCAGGCTTGTTGGAACGCCACAACATGGTTCTGGACCGCATAGCGTTCCTCTGGCTCCCGCCTTTGCAAGTTCGTCGGCATTTTCATTGCCCTCGATTCCTGCGTGCCCCGGAACCCAGCGCAGAATCACCCTGTTCTTTTCGCCCAGGGAATTCAATACTGTCACGCAGTTCTGCACCAACTTAGAGCTTATTGTCTCTGAAGCTAGTGCCATGAGAGCTGCTTGACTATCCGAATGGATATATATGTGATGGTTGACGTAGTTCTTACGGAGGTTTATATCCGCACATTCAATAATGGCGTATACCTCCGCTTGGAAAATGGAGGCGTGTTGCCCCAAAGTTACACTTCTTCCGAAGTTTGGGCGCTCTCCATAGACTCCACATCCTACGTCATGGCCTGACTTGGACCCATCGGTAAACCATTTCAGGCTACCGGCCTCCCAGTGAATTTGGCTGTTCAACCATTCATCTCTGGACGGCAGTTCCACTCTAAAAAGTTTTTCAAACTTGAACAGTGGAAGCATGGCATCCGATACCATGTTTAGGATTGGAATTTCTAGTACCGAGTCTAGTACAGAACTCAGGGTCTTAGAAATCCAGTTTGCCTTCTCTAGGGCAGATAGTCTGTACATGCTGGATCTCGCGACCTGTTCAACATGTAGATGAAGAGGCGGTATATTCAGCAGTGCATTTAGAGCTGCTCCAGGTGAGGAGGACATTGCCCCAGTGGTAATGAGGCAGGCAGTCCTTTGTAGGCTGCTTAGTTTGTTGATTACAGTTATCTGGTTCTATTGCACATTGTTGGCACGCATGTCGCGTCTACTTCACCATTCTATCTTGATAGGATTTCTATATTCTGCCTCATTCGTTAGCAACACAACTGCTTCGATAAATAATTAAACTGAAACTTTTCAATGTTACTCTTTAGCTGAATTATTAACGCGTGTGTCAGCCCTATGGGCCTCCAACTGCTTAATATTGCAGGCCCGTCTCAGGTTTCATTAGTGGGGGCCTGAATTTTTAATGATGACGTCAAGTAAGAGCCTTAGGGAGGTAGTATGTAACGTATGAGGAAGTAACTGTGTCCTTGTTGCGTGAATATTGTAGTGTGGATGGAATTCTGGTGTGTAAAGTTCTACACACTCCCGTACCGAGGTACAGATTTAATCACATACTTGCCCTACTAGTAAGAAATAGGGTTGTTGCGAACATCAGTATCAGCATCAGCATCCGCGGATTGTCAGCATTGTTTTTAGTATCAGCATCAGCGTTAGTATCAGCAACTTCTAAATCCCTTCTATCCAAACTAAGGCACTATTCTAAATCTAGAGCCACACACACGGCTCTGCTGAATTGCTTATTTCTAATCTAAAAATCAATGGGGTATGTTACTTCTGCCAGTTGTAAAGTTATAGCTCCTAAAACTGATTACAGATCTCATTTAAACCATCATCATCAGGTTATTTTTGTCTCCACTGCAGGAGCACAACCCTCTCTCATCTGCCGGAGACAGACTGAGTTTGGCCTACACTTTGGCAGATGGGCTGGGGAGGCCTGATTGATGTTTTATAATGTATTCCCTTAGTCGCCTTGTACGACATCCACGGGAAGACTTGGAGTGGTCCTATTCTACTCTACCGGAAACCACATGGCAAGATTTAAACTATATTTTAGCTGAAATAAATGCAAAACAAGTATTATTTTTTAAAAGCTTCGGAATAAGCTATAACTTTACATAAAAAGTGTGCAAATCATCCGAACTCATCTCATAATCCTGAAATATTCACTCGCAATTTGAAAGAAGAATGCAGAAAATTCGCCTGGGACGATTTCGAGACTTCAAGCAGAGTCGTATTCAGAATCAATTCTTGAAGAGGGTCATTACAAGATCATCACTGTTAATTTTCGGTGCAATTTATTTAGTAACTTTTTTTTTTAATTCGCTATAGGTAACTACAGTGTTTTGATAAAGTCTCTATTGAAATAATCTTTTCAAGTGATAATAGCTTCATGAATCTGACGAAGAAAAGGTCACAGTCATAAAAACTATATTTTTCGTGGCTAAAATTGTTATTTATGCTAATAAGTAGACAAGCAAACTATAAACCATGCACAATTTGCACCCTACGTTATGTTTTCAGTGGGTATGTGTCATTTTAGCAATGTGATTTTTTTCTTTTATACATATATTTTTTTTATTTATGGAGGGCCTTACAAATACTTGTAATGAGGTTTACTACGTAGTACTTACACTTTGGCAAACATAACGATCACCACTCCCTTTATCTAGTTTCGATTTTAGCGATATATAACCATGATGGCGATGCCTGAAAAGAAGCGTTTCGCTGAGACATCGACCAATTCAACCGACTATAGACTTGTTAAATACACTTAATTGTTGAACTGAATGATGTCGTTGAATAAATTCTCTTTTATTTTTATTTATTTGCAAATTAGTTCGATTGTCATGCTTGATTTTTAAGAGGATACTTATATGTTGATTTTTTGTCGAGTAGAAAAAAATATTCATATTTTCTTTATTAAGAATATAACTTTAGTCGTGAGAGTCAGCAGCATAATAACGATGAGACAGACAGTTTAGTTTGTTTAAAAACTAAGTATATTTAAAAGAAACGAGGGTGTATCGTCGCGAAAAGCTTAAACGCTCCAATGACCGATGTAATTTTTATGTTGTTGCAAATTCAGCATCAGAAAAAAATCTACGTCGAGTCTCTACGGCTAATAGAAAAGATACGAGCCCCAGACCATTCGACTTAGATTTTTTTTTTATTCCGTTTGCAGTAACAAAAGAATTAAATCGGTGTGGGTTAGGGTTTGCGCTTTCTTCTTGGATACCTAGAGACCCCCCGACTAATAATTACTGTCAACTTAAACCGTCTCTGTCGTTAATGAAATTGGCCTGCCATTGGCTCCGCTTGAGATGTCACAGAATTGCCCCGTTTCAAAGTGGATTAGACGTTCTAAAGGATTATTTAGGATTTATTGTGTTTGTTGCGAATAAAGCAAGCTGTACTCGTAAAAGTTAAATGTAACAAATATGGCTCAATAAAAAGACGTGATATTACATTCGGCCTCTAAGTGGTATAGGTACCTACCTGTTAAGGACAATGCCCAAAATGTATGGAAGTTAGGCCTTGCGTTTGGATCAAATTGTTGTTAAAATACTAAGGATTATTATAAAAAGAAAATCGTTTAACTATTTGATGGGAAAATTGAATAATCTTACTTAGAATGAAATCTTCGTGGGCGCACAGTTTTCTCAGCAACGTCAGTATATGTCCACTATTAACCGCTCCAGAAATTGACGTCAAAGTGTGATTATTAATCGACGACTGTATGGAAGTGTAGGGGAAAGTTGGGGGGGGGGGGGGGGGGGCGTGTAATAGCAGGTGAAGGAAGAAGAAAAGGAAGGGAAGTGGAGGGTGAAAGCAGGGGCTGATTTTCCATCCTCTTCTCCCAACACCAGCCCTTACATCAGAATTGGTTCTGTAGTTTTCAAGTGATGCGTGCACAAACAAACAGACAAAAATTCTTAAAATTATCATGATGTATTGTATTACTTATCCTCCATCCCCCTTTTTGTGCTGCTAATATTTTTAATTTGCAGACCCGCTTTGTTTAGATGACTGGACTGACGCCCCGGGGCGAATAGCCCAAAACTCCTGCTTTCATGGAGTCAGTGAACAACCGTCAAAGAACCCATGCATTTGTTATAATACTTAACATTTTAAACATAAATTACGACGACTTTCTCCAGTAATCTTTTTCGGTGCTCCATTATAATAATTAGAGGTTGTTTATTGTTTGTTCTAATAAGTGTTTGTTATAGTATAAGTAGGATGTTTTTGTTAATTCATGGATGTACATTATTAGAGAGAAATTTAAGCTTTTCAAGTATTCGTTTGTTTTAAAATACAAATTTCTGTTAGGGCACTTCTAAAATGCCCCTAAAGGGGCTGTTCTCAGAATGAGCAAAATTTAGGTCTCATTCTCCTCCATGTCGTCATTATCATCATCATCAGCCTGAAATAGTCCACTGTTGGACATAGGCCTCTCCCAAGGCGCGCCACAGAACCCGATCTTCGGTTCTTCTCATCCTGTCACTGCCAGCCGCTTTACGCAGATCGTCGCTCCATCTAGCCAGGGGGCGTCCCACACTGCACTTTCCCAGTCGCGGTCTCTACTCGAGAACTCGTTTACCCCAGCGGTAATCGGTTCTCCGACAGATGTGACCAGCCCACTGCCACTTTAGCGTACTAGCTTTTTGAGCTATGTCGAAGTTAGTTCTCTGGCGGATCACCTCACTTTGGATCCTGTCCCTTAGAGAAACTCCGAGCATATCTCTTTCCATAGCCCGCTGAGCGACCTTGAGTTTTCTGACTAGTCCCACTGTCAGTGTCCACGTTTCCTCGATGTCGATCGGTCTCAAAGTCCTCGGTGTCGGTCGGATGAATCTCCTTGATTTCCCTCAACTTTCTCGACATGCTACCCATACTGGTCTTAAGTTAAAAAATCTAAGTTTGTACAAGCCTAGAATGGAATCAATGTATGAAACTTGATGATCGGTGTTATCAATGATAAGTAATGTTAAGTGTCTCCTTAAATAATAAATTAAGTTGGTAGGTGTGGTGCTAGAAAAGATTTTTGTGTGGGGCCACATGCATAACAAACACGAAACAAACTTATTATTATGTATCTATCTGTTTATCTTTTCACATATTTTTATAAATATAGAACAATAAATAAATAATTAGTACATTGATTTCCATATCATACAATATATATATACAAATGCACACACCCCCACACCCACACACACACCCACACACACACACACACACACACACACACACACAATCACTAGACTGTAATATAAATATATTAAATATATTGTAAATCCGATATTGGCAGTAAGAACTATAAATTAGAATAATACTGTGTACTAAGTGCTGTGGATTTTGAGAAAAAAAAACAGATAATAGATGTCTTTAAGGATTACCTAAGTAATACATAATAATGTGTAATGTTAAGTTATCCACGCGGACGTAGTCGCGGGCAACAGCTAGTTTCTAAATAAAGAAGGTTGAAAAGGTTGAAGAATGTGCGTGAGACTAGTGAGGTGTGTCAGAATCGCGTAAAGATACATCGTCTCTGTCTACCCCTCTGGGACCAAGGCGTGACGGTTATGTATGTATGTAAAAACAGTGTCTTTGTTAATTTAAGTAATATAAATATTAGTTATTATAAAAACGTATGACGATATTTTTAAACGCCCTGTCCATCCCGTAAGGAACGTAGTGTGAAGATGTACTGGGATGAAGCATGTACACTTACAGCATAGAATACTTAATAATACTATACTTACAGTTTCAATATGCAAATTAAGATGCAAATTTTTATCCAATTTATATTGGCACAATCAATTTTAATATTGCCGTGTGGTTTCCGGTAGAGTAGAATAGGAGCACTCCAACTCTTCCCGTGGATGTCGTACAAGGCGACTAAGGGAATACATTATAAAACATCAATCAGGCCTCCCCAACCCGTCTGGCCAGCGCGGGGAGTGTAGGCCAAATCCTCCGTCTGTCCCCGGCAGATGAGAGAGGGTTGTGCTCCTGCAGTGGAGACAAAAATAACATGATGATGATGAATTTTAATATAATTAGTGAAAGTATCGTGTCTTATTATAGCAGGTCAGACAGACCTGATGACACATTGGCTCTATGGGATCTATTTTGTCAGCATCTTGGTTAAGATATTTCCTTCCTTAAGAGTCCGCTGCGTAAAATCCATTATGCAGTAACAGGATAGGAGCCTGTAGACCTTAAGATTAGGGTAAACCACACCTAGGACACTCATTCGGCCAGTGCATGGCATTCACAAAACTTCATCGTCTCGCTGGCCTCTCCACATTTTTCTAGTTGATTTTCTCTATACTATTAAAGTTTTTTTGTTATCGAAACCGCTCCATAGTGACAGGAAATACTTAACACTCCTCTTATGAAACTCCATCGCTCCCGCTGTTTTCGTGGCCACACACATACCGTCTAATGACCGTAGCACCGCTCCGCTCCTTACAAGCTTTGTGGAGTGCCGCCAGTTTCCAGGTCAACCGCTTTTTGTTCCACCTTGAACAGCCCCCAGCCCCTAGTCAACTACATTGGGTCATTGTCTTTGTTAGGCATTACTTTGTTTAATCTGCAAAGAATCCTTAGGTACATTACAATATCATCATCAGGTTATTTTTGTCTCCACTGCAGGAGCACAACCCTCTCTCATCTGCCGGAGACAGACGGAGGATTTGGCCTACACTCCCCGCGCTGGCCAGACGGGTTGGGGAGGCCTGATTGATGTTTTATAATGTCTTAGGTACAATACAATATATTAGATTCATACAGTTACGCAGAACCTAAATGTACGATTAAGGCGGTCTCATCGTTTTAAGCTATTTCTTTCAGACAACCTTTGCGCAGGAGATACCTATTTGCTGAAAAAATTATATAGGTAGGTTGTGCTGTTTTAGAAATGAAAAATATCTATCATCATCAGCCTAAATACGTCCACTGCTGGACTAAGGTTTCCCCAATAGATTACCGCTTTTGATAAGTTGTCCATTGGGGGATTTGCCATAATCACCACGCTTGGCAGGCGGATTGGTGATCACAGTAATGATATTAACATACACACACAGGAGAACGCTGCTGCCCGTCCCTGGTGCAATCCCTTAGTCGCCTTGACGAACTGACCCATTGATTTTAAGAAATACATTTAGGTAACTGATCAGATAAACGAGGTCTCCTCGCATTGTTTTCTTTCACCAATAGTTAAAGGAAGCAACATGAGCTCTGACGACAACAAAAATGTTTGGTGTTGAGATGGACTTCAAAGTACTCTACAAAATTAATGTTCTGTATTGTTTACTATCGTATCTCTTACCACGTGAAGTCATCTTCGTTACAAATAACTATACATTTTAAATTATCGAACTACATAGATAAAAAATGAAAGTTTGAGTGTTGGTTTGATGTTGTTTTTTTTAATGATAATAGTCATCTTTATCTCACAAGAAGAATTTTGTACTACAGTATATCAAACAGCAGTAGGGAATGCTCGTTAACCTAAGTCATTCTTACGTATGCTCACGTCGATTCTTCTCAGACCGCTAAAGGAAGACCATCCGGCTAATAAGCAACTACTTTGACATACGAGTATAATACTGGACTACCAGGCGTGGTGAGGGACTTAATCCTTATGTAGTAGACATACAACGCTCTCGCACGAAGCGTTTTGCTTCCACTTTCATAATGCCAAATACTAAGAGTTGAAACTCCGCTGCCAGCGTGGGTATTTCCGGATAAGTATAATTTGGATTTTTAAAAGAATTAGTAAATAGGCATCTTCTGGGCAAGCGCGCTCCACCTTAGGTCTCATAGTCGCTTACCATCAGGTGAGATTGAGGTCAAGCGCCAACCCATCAACAATAAAAAAATGAAGACCACTTCAAATCTCATTTTCGAAGTTTGAATTGAGTTCCAACACGATATATATTCACAGAAACATCCTTTGCACAGTAACTTATTACTATTATTCATTAAATAGATACTTGTTTTATATAAACTTTAAATATGAACAATACATTCTTCTCTAATCGTGCCCCTGTTTTATGGTGTCATTACCGTACATTATTTATACTACGTACTAGAATTGTCATGACGTGAATCATCATCAATAATCAGTTTTGAAACAAATTGATGCTGTGGCTACCTGAGCTTTGTCGTAAAATGGATCACATGTGGTTTAGTAGATAACCTAAATGGTTTATAAGGTAAGGTAGGCGTAGTGTGGGATGCTCTTTCCAGATCTGGAGACGCACTGGAATAAACTGTCATAATACGAATGCCGTGTGGTTTCCGTTAGAGTAGAATAGGACCACTCCAACTCTTCCCATGGATGTCGTACAAGGCGACTGAGGGCATACATTATAAAACATCAATCAGGCCTCCCCAACCCGTCTGGCCAGCGCGGGGAGTGTAGGCCAAATCCTCCGTCTGTCTCCGGCAGATGAGAGAGGGTTGTGCTCCTGCAGTGGAGACAAAAATAACCTGATTATGATGATAGTTATAAATTAGCTGCCAGCGCGGGAATCCCTCATAATGTTGCCCTTTACCGTTTGATAGTAGTCGATAAATGTACTTGATGTTATTGCGCCCCGTTACATCCCATAACTCAGCACAATAATGCTAAATAAAACCTTATTTATTTAAGAGAGTAATTTCCCAAAAACTGGCCCACAATAAAAGTCTCGCTACACAATACATTTTTTATTTACAAATCCCGGCTAAGTCTGGGCCCTCTTCAAATATAAATATTGGCCGCGGGACAGGGCTTGTTAACGGGACCTTTACGGGACAATGCTGAGTATTATGTCCCGGATCTTGTTGGAATTTATTTATATTAAGATCTGTGATTAGCTAGTCTTTTTTACGGTTTGAGGTTTTAAGAATAAGATGCTAGGTTTGTCTTTCATCTATTTGTGCCAGCGAACACAGACTTGAGCTATAACGTAAATATGTACCTATATTATAGTAAGATATTTTTCAATATATCTTGCTATAAAAATGTATTGCCACATTGCGTGAATCTGACAAACGTCGCAAAGCGAGTTTCCTTCTCTCGCTTTTCGCCCCGTGACATACCACTTGACGTGATGTGTGGAGAACAACATGGCCGCCTCCGAGTTGAGATAGTGGTAGCACGGGATTCTCCACCTCCTGACTCGGTAAGGCTAATAGTGCCCGGAGTTCGCCCAGCTCCGGGATGTCGGCACGCTTACGACCAGGCTGCCTGGACACGCATCTATCGGCACGGTTGAACTTGGGTCGGGGCGAGGGAGACAGGAGATGGGGGCATGGGTAAAGAGTATAGGGATACCGCTATTACGGAAGGAGAGTGGGATTGTGGTAGCGATAACTCTGTAAGCCGGGACCGCATACCCGTGACTCGTCTGGATAGCATCGGACAGGCTGTCTGACTAAAAGGATTTTTTAACAGAAATAAGCTTTCAACCTTATTACTATTAAGTTTCCAAAATATCTATTTAGAAGTTTACCGTTTCCACCATCGATATGTAGAGCATTAATACTTTTTTTTCCAACAAAAATCCCCAAGACAAATATGACAGCACCTGACTCCTAATCTCTAACGTTTATCCGTTTGTTTGTCTGTCTGTCCCGCTCCGTGTTTGCTCTACGCATTGTTTAAGCAAGAGAGATTTATGGAAATGTTTCCGTTCGCACATGGGACATATTTTTTTTCTCTAACATCCTGTGGGATGTTTTCGTGTAGACTAGTCATATGTTAAAGCGTGGGTTTGGGTTTCCTTATTATTCTTGGTAGAGTAGCTTAGTAGTAAGTTAGTAAGTTTCTTACTTACTACTAAGTAAGTAAGTAAACCAGACATATGTAATAGTCAATCCTTTTTAATTTTCAAAAACCGTGTTAAAGAACACTATCTGTCACTAAGTTAGGAATGGAATCCATATCTTAAATGTATTTTATGAATGTTTGTATATTATTATTATACTTATATTTTTTATCGTGTAGGTTTTAAATTTATGTAAGTGGGTATATAGTTTATATTAGTGTATGTATGTATATGTTTTTTTTAATTTACGTATACACTATGTCTGTCTCTCTTATTTCAAATATCTCTCTCGCGGGTCTGCTGGAAGAAATCTCTGTCAGAGATAAGTTCGCCCTTTAGACTTGTGTTTCTTTTTAAAGTATTATTTTTGTTTTATCTGTGTGTGTGCAATAAAGAGTTAAATAAATAAATAAGTTTCATCATAAACGAAATACGCCCACTGCTGAACACAAGCCTCCGCAATAGAATGCCACTGATGGTGGGCTGTCCATTGGGGGATTTGCCATAATCACCACGCATTGCAGGCGGATTGGTGATCGCAGTAATGATTTGACATCACCCAAGGGAAGCTAGGCAGTGAGAAGAAACGAGGAACGAGACGAGAAACGAGGTCTCATTCAGGCTGATGATGATGGAAGTCGAAAGTCTGATGTACGAGTTCTGAAAGACGCAATCTCAAATCAGTCAAAAAAAAAATCTCTCCGGTTCCCAAGCTATAATGAACTTATTCAACATAGAGGGCAGAATAAATGCTCTAATATAATTCATTGTTTGAACATACAATAGATTTTAACATGGTATAATAGCTTCATTTACGTCTTAGAAGGAATTTCATTAAGCCTTTGCGACCTCAACACGACGGCTCTCTTAATAGGCCGGGAGTCTGGGTGAACATAAAGTGATTCATTGGTTTACCTGTTCTAAACTACGCTGAAGACAATGAAAGAGATTTAAAGTGTATATGGGGCTCGATTCGGAAGGGCACAACGTTAAAATCTGACAGCACTAAAACTGTTGCTATCCCTGTCACACAGTATTATGAAGATAAAGACGAAACTAATTTTAGCGCTGTCAAATTTTAAATGTGTGCCTTCAGAATCGGGCCCATGATTAAGTTTATATTCAATGACTTTATCGTCATTCTGTGATTTTAGATATACTCATATATGTTAATCAAAATTGGTACTATTACTAGTAATATACAATACAATACAATACAATACACTTTATTGCACAAACAAATACAGTTACACGTTATAGAAGTTACAAATAATACAATTTAGGCGGTCTTATCGCTTTAAGCGATTTCTTCCAGACAACCTTTGGGTAGAATATATTATATTTGCTATTAGTGACTGATTGATTACAGACAGGAGCATTCATTTATATTTTCAAGAATGTCACAAAATAATTGGTTCTCCATTACCTTGTGACATTTTATTATTTTCTTTTAATTTTAATTTCTATTTGTAATTCAAATTTTTGCGTGCCATATAATTATTATGGTAAAACATGTGGAACTGAAATAATTTATTGACATCTGTATGTACATACCATGTTTTGAGCAAATAAAAATCTTACTTACTTACTTACTTACTTACTTTACATAGTTTCCTACGTATCTACTTTTTTAATTTAAATATCTCAGACATATCAATCAATCAATTTGTGTAGGAAGTTTTTTTTTTAAATCAAATTTCCACAAGTCTAAGGGCAAACTTGTTTAGATTTTTGTGGACAGTACGTCAATAGACGTCATACCGGTGGCTCCTACCGTGACAGTACGTCGTATTTAGTTATGATTCGCTGTCTAGTGCCGCATCACGAACTCGCGTCACGTGGGCTGTGTCCAAGAATGTGTTGTGTATAATTGTTTAGAATAGCTAATTCGTAATTGTTTGTTTGTAATAAATAAATAACGGCCCCTATAACTGGACATAATTAAAGTTGAGAAGAATGACATTAAAAACTAAAATCATTTATAATTTTTAGAAACCTTTATTTGGGTACACGGTTTCAGTGGACTTTTTCATTATTTGATTTTAGGTTAGCATTGCTGAAGTTAGCATTTGCCGTGTGGTTTCCGGTAGAGTAGAATAGGACCACTCCAACTCTTCCCGTGGATGTCGTACAAGGCGACTAAGGGAATATATTATAAAACATCAATCAGGCCTCCCCAACCCGTCTGGCCAGCGCGGGGAGTGTAGGCCAAATCCTCCGTCTGTCTCCGGCAGATAAGCGAGGGTTGTGCTCCTGCAGTGGAGACAAAAATAACCTGATGATGATTGCTGAAGTGTCCCTAAAAATAAGTTTATATTCAATGAATTTAC
This sequence comes from Esperia sulphurella, assembly GCA_947086405.1. Taxonomy (NCBI): domain Eukaryota; kingdom Metazoa; phylum Arthropoda; class Insecta; order Lepidoptera; family Oecophoridae; genus Esperia; species Esperia sulphurella. The sequence goes on from OX352280.1 coordinate 1,619,015, forward strand.
ATTGCTTTATAAGGAATCAAGATTATTTATTTTATGTAATCTATTTATTTTATGACATAAAAATTGCCACCACGAAAAATCAGCTCCGACTCCCGGCCTATCATTGAGAGAAGCACCGCCATGATTTACGTGGTTTGGAAATTAAGCCATTGTTAGCGACGTTACGTTCCTATACGTGACTAGTTTTAACCTACCCTTCCCCTCTCAAGTCTAGATACCGTCGAACCCCGAGAGGAAGGTAGTTCAATGACAGAGCTCATGTTATTCTGGTCACATTAAATGATACAACTTCTATGAACTACCCCCCCTCCTTCCCCCTCTATTTAACATACGAAAGGGTCATCGGAGGTTACTCTATAGTTCATGATATCTTGGTACATGAGATAATTAAATTTTGCGTGCTAAGGTTATGTCCATTCGTAATGTTCATTTGTAATTTGTCCATGTCCGTACAACATAGATAAACTCTTTATTGCACACATACTTATTAAAAATAACAAATTAGGTATAGATTTATACAAATGTACTTGAAGCTAAGAATAAATGAATAAATAAAATAAAATACTCACATACTACAGACATTCATACCAACTATTCAGTCCCAAACTAGGCAGAGCCTGTGGTATGGTTACTAGATAACGGATAGACATACTTAAATAAATATATAAACATCTAAGAATTGAATTTTTAAATGAGGAATAATTGTTTTATTTTTCTGTTTATTTAATTTTTGGTGTGATTTTTTATGACGTTTTTATTTGAATTTTTAATCATTTGACATTCAGGGTATTATGTTCAAATATATGAAGAACAACACTATTCATCTGGCAATCATTAACAAATCATTTTTGGCAATCAACCCCAGTGGGGTATCGTTTGGGTTGTTAGTTATTATTCTGTACACCTCATGAAGCAAAATAATTTTATTTATTTAATAATTCGCCTCAAAGTTTTTACCTTCATGACTGACACTAATTGGTTATTAAATTATCTAATTTAATAAACAATTAGTGACAATCATGAAGGTAAGGTTGCCGTGTGGTTTCCGGTAGAGTAGAATAGGAGCACTCCAACCCTTCCCGTGTTATAAAACATCAACCAGGCCTCCCCAACCCGTCTGGCCAGCGCGGGGATTGTAGGCCAAATCCTCCGTCTGTCTCCGGCAGATGGGAGAGGGTTGTACTCCTGCAGTGGAGACAAAAATAACCTGATGATGATGAAGGTAAAAAATTTGAGGTGACTTATGAGGTGCGAAAATTATTTTGCTTCATGGTATGAGGTGTAGTTTAATGCACAGATGAAACTTGCTACTAACAACTATCCTGCTCTAGTTTTATCATACTAACGGGGCAGCGCTAATGGGATCCTGAAAATGATCAATGAAAGGTTTGACGGCCCCATCATTAGACACTGGGTGGGGCTGTTGAAACCTATATCTAGTTATGTAAGAAATTAGTTAATAAGTTTACTAACATAGTATTACGGCTTTACTAACACTATGGATGTATATCTTATCTGAAATAAATAAATAATAATAATAATAACCCCAGCAGGTAGAAACCACCTATCTACGTGTAATCAACTACTCAAAACAAATATTTGACTTCATCCCACGTCAAGTCAACCTGCCGACTTTAATCCGAGCGTGTCGCTTGGCTTCTTTTTTTTTAAGGAATGTGTCACCAATTTTTATTTTTAAGTGCTTTAGAAATTATATCGAGAGTGGTGACCCTAATGTGGTCTTCTTACGTTCGTAGTAAAAAAAAAACAATAGCCTATTTATGATAAGAATTGCTAGAATTGTAGACTTGATGTCACAACCTGTATCTACATTTGAACATGGATATGCCCAATTCTAAATACTTCGGGCTGTCGCTCTTTAGCTATGCTCGGAGTTTCTCTAAGGGACAGGATTCGAAATGATGTGATCCGCCAGAGAACTAAAGTCTTCGATATAGCTCAAAAAGTTATACATTGAAGTGGCAGTGGGCCGGTCACATCTGTCTGGGAACCGAATACTGTTGGGGTAAACGGGTTCTCGAACCGGAACTGGGCAAGCGTAGTGTGGGACGAGCGTCTTGGTTAGATGAAGGAACGATCTGCGTAGGGCGGCTGGCAGTGACTAGATGAGAAGAACCGAGGATCGGGTACACTGGCACGCCTGGGGGAGGCCTACGTCCAGCAGTGGACTCTCTCAGGCTGATGATGATGATGATGTATCTATGTGATATATGACAACACAGTAACTTCTTTTTAATATGACGTCAACAACTTAGGCAATTCTATTCAGATCTAACGATAAGTCAAAGTCTAGGCATAAATTGCTTAGCGTCTAAACATATCCGTTTACAAACAGCGCAATCTATCAAATTACAGAACCGCCGACAGGAAAGTTCAACCTACATTATAACATTTTCTTACTCTGACGCCATTTCCTTCCTTAAAGACTCCAGTCGCGACATATCTTTATTTGGAAGCGCCGATAAAAAAATAATGTCCGACATTAAGGGGAGGACTTAATTTAAATATTTCTGACGCAGTAGCCACGTCTCTTTCACACTTACACCCTTTTGTGTAACGCTATCTCGTTCTAAAGGACAACGATAAGTCACAGGGCCGTCGCACAGTAAATGCCTTTTTAAGTGAACCCCTACATCAGTGATTGTCAAGTTGTGGCCTGCGGCAAGGAGACGATTTTTGTAAGACCTGCAAATGACATTCCTGTAGATATAAAAATTTCTTAATAAAGTTCATAGAATAATAATTTATAAACTATAATTTTATACATTCCGGACTATTTCTAGTGGTGAAAGAAAGAGGCTTAAAATACAATGTGTAATTTTATGATTAAATTTAATTATAGTAACCCTAGTTGGGTTACTATAATTAAATTTAAGTTAGGTTAGGTAGTTACAAAATTTTAATAAATGCATTTATACGGTTAATTTCATAGAATACATAACAATGTATTATTATGTATTCTATCAAAATACAAATTGACGACCTCCGTGGCGAAACGGGGTAGCTCTCGGACTGCCACATCGGAGGTTGCGGGTTCGAATTCCGCTAGGGGCAAATATTCGTATGATGAGTATGAATGTTTGTACCCAAGTCTTGGATGTTTATATATTTATTTAAGTATGTATACCCGTTATCTAGTAACCATAACACAGACTCTGCCTAGTTTGGGACTAGATTATTTGTGTGAATATCTGACATATTTACTACTATAACTAAAATAATGATGGAAAATAAAAACGGATTTTTTACGTACATATATTTGAAAACCGATAATGCCGTATTTAAAACAAATACCTCCTACCAAAAAAAATTAATATACTACGTTGCGACCCAGAGGAAATAAAAAATGTGCGACCCGAACCGATAAAGCTTGGTAACTCCTGGCGCACATAGTTAAGTTTCTTTTCGTTTTTTCTTACAGAATGTAATATTTATATTACTCGCTTCGCTCCATTAGTGGCGATGCTTTACAGTGAATTGGGAGAGAATATCGTGTGGACTGGTTCTAATATTTTTAATTACCGTATTTTTAAGAGGGTTTAACCTCCCTGCATGCGGTGAACGTTTCCAAATCGCCCATCAATCCGTGGAGAGAGGATGAAGAACTAAGACCACCGATATAGCCGAAAGGGTATGGAAGTTGAAGTGGTAGTGGGCACAGTAGAACTGTAACAAGACCTATAGCTGCTTGAGCGGACGAGTTCTTGAGTGGAGACACACCCCTGGCATTGAGTATAATCAACCGAAATGATTTAATGACCTACAATACTCCAGGAGCATCAGTCTGTCCCTACACGTTTGTGTATAAGCATACATTATTATAGGGCATCAGCAGCAACCGTGCGAGCATAACCGATCGAGAGGGACAACGTTATACGTCAACAACATAAGTGCTTCTCTTTTTAACTTGTCGTTCATCGCTCGGCGCCGATACCGGAAACGAAAAAATCTCAGATAATTATTTGTTTTATTGCTTTTTAAGCATCCGCACAAAACACAGTAATAAACAATATTGTTTTATCATTGATTATCTTCAGTATCAATATACCTTTTGTTGCAGCCAATTAAAGATTATTATATTCTATTCTGTTCTGTTCTGTTCTGTTCTGTTCTGTTCTGTTCTGTTCTGTTCTGTTCTGTTCTGTTCTGTTCTATTCTATTCTATTCTATTCTATTCTATTCTATTCTATTCTATTCTATTCTATTCTATTTATTCTATTCTATTCTATTCTATTCTATTCTATTCTATTCTATTCTATTCTATTCTATTCTATTCTATTCTATTCTATTCTATTCTATTCTATTCTATTCTATTCTATTCTATTCTATTCTATTCTATTCCGTTCCGTTCCGTTCCGTTCTGTTCTGTTCTGTTCTGTTCTATTCTATTCTGCCTACAATTAAAACATCAGTCATCCAAAAATTCAACAAATTAAAAATACAAATTCAGCGTACGGCGGGTGACAGCCCTAGAGTGCGTACTCTCAGCAGTACTTCTACTTTTCTCTTTTTATTTACTTTTCTATTTACTTTCGTAAATTGATAACAAGAACTTATAAATAACTAACGAGAACAGACACGTTACTTAAAAATGCATTAGTCAGTCTTCAACTTCCAATTAAAGCGAGAGACCAAAACGTGATAACCTCTAATTTTAAATTAATCACCAAAAAAACGTGGCCTATAAATCAGATAGGGTGCGACTCGCCCCCACATGTAGAGGCCTAGAACGAAACGTGGTATGACAATAAAACAAGTTTTTTATTTTTTCCGTGTCCGTACAAAAACTTTTGCCGCTATCACAGTTTTCTGATTTATTGGGTTAAAGTCGTGCTTAAATAAAAACTATTTTTGGAACGGAGTTACAATTTTTTTTTGTTTATTATTGACTAGCTATTGCCGTGTCTCTGCCTGTCTCATAGTAGTAATTTAGTCTTGCATGATCTTAGTAAAAAAATTCTACTACTTTGAAAAAATTTGGTTGTCGAAATTTTTACTATTTAATGACGAAATGATAAATATTACTTATGTAATTATCATTACTATCAAATCAGCCCTGAGATGTCCACTGCTGGAGATAGGCCTTCCACAAATAAACGCGATTACACCCGGTCCTCCGCCCTCCGCTTCCAACTATTTCGGCCACCTTCTTCAGGTCCTCGTCGGTCCACCTGGCGGCGGCGGCGGGGCACTATCCTGCGTGGACCGATCCGCGGTCTTCACTCGAAAACTCGTCTGTCCCAACAGCCGTCGGATCTGCGACAGATGTGGCCCGCCCACTGCCACTTCAGCTTGCTAATCCTTTCGATTATGTATAGCAGAAAAGACATAATAATAAAAATCGTTATTTCCTTTATTTTTAAAATTAATTACAAAATATTTACAAACAATAAAATGTCATTGATTAAATATAATCTTTGAAGTACTCTTAAATTATTTTGTTCATAATTCACTCTATATGGACAGTATACTGCTTAGGCACAGTAGGGTCACACACAGTCTTTGTTTATTGTCACATAAATCGTGCTGTTATTTATTTATTAAACTTCACTAATTGATTACATAAATAAATATTTGTCTAATTTTTTTTTGCTTAAAAAATTGCGACTACAATAATCAAGGAAACAAATCTTAACAAATAGTTTGTAGGATTAGCAACCCATGAACCAAAGATAATTTCTTGTGTCCATTTATAAAAAAAGGAAAGTATTATTTAATTTAATTTACACAAGACAATATTTAACTAATATACACATATTTGCAGCCTACTAGTTAACAAAATAAGAAACTATTTTAATTATAGTTTACTCACAAGTTTTTTACTTTTCTATATAAAACATCAGGTTTAAAAAACTTTACCATTCCAAAAGTCAGTATTGACCTATCAGCGGAATGACATACTCGCAAACACCTCTAGCCGTTTGATATTTTTCAGTCCATTGCTTTGCGTTTCCAAAATATTCAAAACTTTGACCGCTCGTATCCTACCGTGCCCTCTATACTGTGCGCGTGTTACTTCATCGACTTTTGCCTATCCTCTGCGGACAGCAGGCTGGGTACGGCTCGGTTACGTTTCCCATTCGAAAGAACCCCGGTTCGGTGTCTGAGTCACATCTGTAATCAATAATTAGTCTTATAATAGTAGCCCTAGAAGTCACCCAAAGGTTTATCATCATCATCATCAGCCGAAATACGTCTACGTCTAACATTGGGTGTAAAATTTTAGGCGTGTGGTTTCTGACTTAGATACACCTAATACAACTAAATATATTATTTACTAACACTAATTCAACATACATACATAATGCTCACGCCTTGGTCCCAGAGGGGTAGGCAGAGACGACGTATCGCCACTTTGCGCAATCTAATGTCGCTTTCCTTTCCTTCGCCCACTATTCGCCCCGTGATACCCCTTGAAGTGATGTGTTGCGAACAGCATCGCCGCCTTGTTAAGGTACCACGATTAGCTAGGGAAATAATTGTCCACCTCATCAGATCCCCCATGATTCGGTAAGGCTAATAGTGCCCAGAGTTTACCCAGCTCTGGGATGTCGGCACGCTCACGACCAGGCTAGCCCCTGGACATGCATCCATCGGCACGGCAGACCTTAGATTGGTGGACGGGATAGGGATTGGGGCGAGAGACAGGAGATGGGGGTATGGGTAAAGAGTAGGGCATGCAATTCGTGTATTCGAATTATTCGAGTATTAGCCCTTATTTACTATTCGAAGAGAACCAGCATTAGTATTCGAGTTATTCGAATAGTTTGATTACATTTACTAATTCTATATAATAACGTGTGAATTCAAGACGAAATACGCTTTTTCTGTGATCACAATCTTTATTGTACATCAAACGTAATATTTTAAAATTTAATTTGTTATTCTAATATAAATGCTTACGTAATTATGGAATAGCAATATAGGGAATTGGTTGCCTGTGTTTATTTTCGGTTATTATACCTTGCTTGACCTAGTTATGAAATTCAAATGATTGTGGTGGGTACTTTGTGTTTCAATATAATAACTATATTATAATACATAAAAGAAGCCTTACTCAGCGATATTTTTCATTATATATTATATAGATATTTGCTTGATTTATTTAAAAAATAAGAAAAATATTAGAAAAACTCGAATACTTCGAAAAACTCGAATAGTGAGGTCTCAGTATTCGTAATACTCGAATACTGAAAATCGGGCGAATATTGCATGCCCTAGTAAGGAGTATAGGATACCATTATTACGGAAGGATTACGGAAGGGACTAATTCAATTATTGTAAAAAATTATATGAAAGTAATGCTTCAGTTTAAATTTAGTGCAGAAAATTCTTTAATGTGTGTATTGAGAAAAGAGTCTATCGTTTACTTATTTTAATAAAGATGTTTTCCTTTTTTATTTTAATTACAATTGTTTACAAATTTCGAATTTGTATAATTGCTAAGTACGGAGAAATCTAATTAGTTCTCCCAGTTTGCCCATTTCATGTTTACACGTGAAATTGTTGTAAATATTTAACCACTTTCCATCCATTTTCAGTTTTCAGCATAATATACAAAATGAAAATCTCATCTAAAAATCATGTTACATATTCTGACTGCGATTGACATCTAAATATGTAAATAATTTACATTTCCACAATGGAATTTTCTCTCACAATAGTTGAGCCTAATTCAAGAATATATTTGTGTATATCATGTGTGTATTCTATTATAAATAAACTATCTGTGTATTTTGATTAACTTTGGTGTTAATTTTTTTTAATTTACAGTGTATTTATTTGATTATGATTATGTAATTTATTAATATTTTATAAATGCTAATTTTAATTTAACTTATATATAGGTAAGTATAATATTAGACTGGTATGTATAATTATAATTAACCTAACATAAACTGGGCATGCTGTCGTTGCCTATAATTGTGGTGGCATCTGGCCAATGTACAATTGTACAATTGTAAGTTTCCGTTAAGCAACACTTGATGTAAACTCTGTTGGTAACCTAATAAATAAAATAACTATCTATTTATGTATATCTGAATGTTATATATTAATGTAGATAGTGGGCCTGATTCTGAAGGCATACATTTAAAATGTGACAGCGCTAAAATTGGTTTCGTCTTTATCTTCATAATATTGTGTGACAAGGATAGCTGCTTTAGTGCTGTCAAATTTTAACATTGTGCCTTCAGAATCGAGCCCATTATAAGCATAGTCAAGTAAATTTATTTTAAAATGTTTATTATGTAATTTTAATTAGATAGTATTTTTATGTAGTATTTATGTTCTAAGATTATAATTTCTTTTATTTTACCTGCAATACTCTGTCGCTATGTCTTTCCTTTTTTCCTTGGGAAAGGTTGCCTGGAAGAGATCGCTTTAAACGATAAGTGCGGCCTTATCGTTGTACATCTACCAAAAATCTGTACCTATTTTCATTTATTCTTAACCTGTGTGCTACAAAGAATTTATCTATCTATCTAATTATCGTAGTTACACGGCAAACTCTTGTCAGAATATAACACATGACTCTCTAGTTAGACAGTACAAAATAATTTCGTAGTTCGTTGGATATTAGTTGAAATGAGGGCCCCAGGTCTTTGCCCCCTGCAGACAAATACTTGACAAAAAATCAAGATAAAATGCTTGCTTCGGAAAGGGTTGTTACCATCTGTCGAGACAAAGGGTCGAATTCCAAACTCGTTTTATTCTTTTACACTAATTTGTCAAGTTTTTACTAAGGGACTCACGCGTGGAAATCGTGTTCTTTGATAGTTGTTTTGAGGAAGAAATCAGAACAGTCACAGTAAGTTTTTATGCTGAGATTTCTTTACAATTATCATTCGCGTCACAAAGTCGTTACAATGAAAAAACATCTCAAGAGAGTGAAGTGTTTAGATAACTAATACCTTTGGAGTATCAATGAAGCTAATGTTAGATCAAAGTTGGATTAATGAAGTTGATCACGATTTGAAGCTGATTGACGACCAAAGAAGAAGTCTACTTGAATCGGCCCATAGTCACAAATAGCTGAAACTATGAATCATTTACATGATTATGATAAGCTACGTACGCTGAATTACTCATTGCAGAAACTGATACTAAATTTAACCGCAACATGTAAGGATTAGAATAAATTAACTTGAAATTTAAGTATATTTCCGCCAACAACATAAGACGTAACATATAATTAATTCACATACTTACGTAGACTTGTGAACGTAGACTTCAAATATATCAGCAAGTTGGGCAGTTTCTCCTTTAGTTTCTTCTTTAGAACTTGCTTCTCTTTTTTCTCTTATGAACTCTTCAAACTTAATGACTTTGCCTACTCTCTCCAATTTTACATTCTTTCTTAAAGGGTGCGGGAAGAGTTTGGGTTTACTTTCAACATTAGCTTTAACCTCGTCGAGAACACTTTTGGATAGCTGATTCGTTTGCCAATCAGGCATTTTTTCCTTATCATTGGAAGCATCTTCATTTTTTTTCTCTTTCATTGGTTCAGAATTTACAAGGATAGCATGAGGTATGCGGGCTATATAAACTGTGCCCATGTAACCTGGTACATGATTGTTATAATATTTGTTGTTCAAGTCGACAAATTTCCAAATGTTGCCATCTGACTTATTTTCTATTTTAGTCACAGGTTCACTTTTCTTTTCAGTTTCGTCTTCGAAACGTTTTATTATTCTTTGGTTTTCGACGTTAAATGGTTTTTTTACAATCTTGTTAATCCATGAGGGCTGGATGTGAAGATATTTTAAATTGTCAAGTGTACGTAAGCAAGGTGGTTTTATTTTCGAATGTTTTGGTGCATTACTTTGCTGTATAATATTATGTAGTATACTATTTTGTGATGTACTTTTTGGATTTTTATCCTGAGCTTTCGTCTTTGGTGGTATTTCATTTTGTAGCATAACATCATGTTGTATATTATTAGCTATGATATTTGGTGGTACAGAAGGTATCATCACAACTTCTTGAAGTATATTGTTTCCTAGATTCACATATTTCGGGGGGTGAAAGTATGAGCTTAGTCTTTGAAAACTGGACATTGGATAGTAATAAGGTAGTTTTCTAAAATCATCATTTGTAAGTGCTCCTGTAAAGTAAGGCAAATTGTTTGTTGGACGTACTACTGGCGATATATTAGATCCATCAATCTGCATATCTTTTGTATTAAATTTTAAACCATCAAATGGTACGTCATTTTTTTTGGTTAGATCAATTTTAACAGGCTTATGTTTATGAAGAGAGTCTGCTAATGGTTCATACCAATACGAAGTGTGTTTTTTGTCATCTTCAACATAAATTTCATTTTCTTCTTGATTTATGTGTTTATTTTTCTGTAAATCTTTAATTGTTTCTTCAATAAGATTTTCATCAGTTGCTGTATCAATTTCCTTGTAAACGTCTTGAGCTAAATTGTACATTTCGACTATAGCTTCTAAATCACTTTTTTTTACAGTATGTAGCAGATCAGTTAATGACTTGATTTCATCTTCTGTGAGGTATCTATCTCCGTCATGTTTCCCATCATTAGTTTTAATTCGTTGTTTAATAATATTTCTTACATTTTCTTCATTAAGTATGACATCACTATGTGTTTCTTTTTGTTTGAATGGAGATACTATATTTTCTTGTACATTTGTAGTGTTTTTATCATTATTATCACTGACATCTTCTTTGAAACTGATTCCTTTACTAGTTAAATCTAAATTACTGTCTTCGTTTTTGGTGATATTTAGTCGTAACGATATATTACCATTATCTGTATCATTCTTTCTCCTAAGTTTGCAAGTGTAGCTTCCGCAAAACGTTTTGGATGGCCAGGTTGTATTTACCGGGTACAGTTTACCAGTGTCTGGATCTCGACAGAAGAAACCTGAAACGAGAAAAACATTTTTAAAAAGTTTGTAATATATTATGAACTGAGATATAAAGTCTAAGAACTGTAGTGAGTATGTGAGAGCATTATTAGCTTAGAAGTTTGGGCTTTGTACTCGTGCGCCAGAGGCCATAGTTTCTATTCCCGCTAGAAAAGACAATTTCATACTCTTACTTTTTTATTATAGCTGTAAGTTTTCCGAATAAAATAAAAAAATCTAATCTCCATATCACGGAGAATCCTTTTTTTAATGCGGTAAAGTGCGTTGCATTCCTACTCGCCTCAGGGGGACGAGCGGATTATGTCCGGCTCTATACCGACTAAAACCCCGCGGTGGATCTTTGGCGTAGATCGAGGGACTCCGGGACCACCAAAGGCACACGCTTCCGGTGCCCCTCTCACTCGCCACACCGCTTGCTCTCGGCGTCCCCCTGACACCTCTCGGTGCATGCAGCAGCAACGAGGTCACCCCCTTGCTGCCGCCCTCCCCGGGGACGCATGGATGAGTATACTAGCGTCCCCGATGACCCCGTTTAGTCGCCTTCTTTGACAGGCAGGAGATATCGTGGCTGCATTGTCGCCCCAGCACAAAGGGCACATCACGGAGAATCCTAGCTTCTGTTAAGACTACGTATTATTGTATCACCATTATCAATTTTTATATTAAATTTGTCTGGGTGTTCAAAAACTTTTTTCGGTTATTTTTGTGAAATAATCCTTTCTATGTAACTACTGGAGAGGGCTATGCTCAGTGATTCTTTGAAGGATATGATTTGTAATGAGAAGATCCCAGAATGAACGAAGGTGACCGTTAAAACCGAAAGTAAGCCAGCTGAAGTGGCATCTATCGCAGAACTGACGGCCGTTGGGGCAGACGAGTTCTGGAGTGGAGACCGCGGATCGTCACGCGCAGACTCGTCGACAGGTCGACCGACGACCTGAAGAAGGGGGCTGCAAACACTTGGATGAGGAGGGCGGAAGACCTGGTGTGTTGGCGTTCACTGAGGAAGGCCTATGTCCAGCAGTAGACGTCTATAGGCTGATATGATGATGTAACTACTGCAGAGTTAGGCAATTGTTGTATTATTTAAAGACAGAACGATGTTCTCAGCTATTGGATCATTATTGATATTGTTTAGGTCGACATTAGATTACACAATATAACAATAGGCTTGCTTACATTTGATGATGCAATGATATCGACTATAATAGTTTAGTTTGAAATATGTTTCAATGCATGATTTCTCTTGACTTCATAACTTCTCTCTCCTTTTCTCCCTATCGTTTAGTCTTGTTATCTGTTTTCCACATAATACCTACGTATGTGGCTGTGATACGCAAAAAACTGATTAAACAAACTTAGAATAGGGCCACCCCCAAACTTTCCGTGGGCGTCGTCAAGGCGACTAAGGGATTGCACAAGGGACTGGCAGCAGCGTTCTCCTGTGTATATTAAGATCATTACTGCGATCACCAACGATCTCTATGTACTACTAGATGGAGCGTTCCAAACAATCGCTCTGTTCCTCGCAAGTAGCCACAACTCTTTCACATTCACAATGAAACTTGTGCAGTTACTACGCAGAACATTTAATTATTACTAAATATTGACGCTACGGTTAAATAATGTCAATATTTAGAAAATAATTAAATCTTCTAAAATAATTAAACCATCTAGTAGTACATAGAGATCGTTATCGATCACCAATCCGCCTGAAAAGCGTGGTGATTATGGCAAATCTCAATTGGGACAGCCGACCAAATTCTATTATTTATGCTGAACACAGCAGTGGACGTATTTCGGCTGATGACGATGATGGTTGTAAGGGTTCCACTGAACATGATTTTTCACATTCTGTTAGGGCTTCACCCCATCTACCTCCAGGTTCGTTTTAGATGTTTATTTACAGGACTTCCTGTATTGTCTATTACCTATTATATTAAACTTATATACATATATTTTATATATACATCTCCACATTTTTTCTATCTAATACACACATACTCTCCCTCCATCTCTCTCTCTCTCTCTCACACACACACACACACCCCACACACACATATTCCACACACCTACACAACAATCTGTGACACTCCAGCCCAGGCCCCAGCAGATAACCAGCGCTGCACCTTCCGGATGTAGCACTTCGCTGAGTTGGGGACCTCTCACTTGCACAGCATCGTCCACCCCATAATTTTAAGATGATGAAGTTGATTTGAAGATAGTTTTGTTTAATTTTAACTAATGGCATGTATAAATGATAATTAACTATAATGCATATGTTGTGTTAGTGAATAAATATTTATTTATTTATTTCTTTCTATCTGCAATAACCAGTACGCCTCAACATCATAATCATCAGCCTGTAAGAGCCCACAGCTGGACACAGGCCTCTCCCAAGGCGCGCCACTGAGCCCGATTCTCGGTTCTTCAGCACGCCTATATATGCATATGTATCTCTATACGAAATATTACTTGCAAAGTCTCCACTCGAGAACCCGTATACCTCAGCGGCAATCGGTTCTCCGACAGATAGGACCAGCCTACTGCCACTCCAACGTACTAACTTTTTGAGCTATGTCGAAGTCTTCGTTCTCTGGCGGATCTCCTCATTTCGGATCCTGTTCCTTAGAGAAACTCCGAGCATAGCTCTTTCCATTACCCGCTGAGCGACTTTAGGCTTTCGGACTAGTCCCACTACCAATATCGACGTTTAGGCGCCGTAATATTAGTATGTTGATTTAAAATGAAGTTCTACCTAGATTAAAAACAGACCTATGTTATAAAAATTGTGGCAACTATTTTTGCAATTCAAACACTAAAGAGCATATAATACAGTAGATTTTCGTTCGATACCCGTGAATGACATATGTCCAAGTGAAGTGAGGGTACGGTAGTGACACAATGACAACAAAACACAGACAATGTGCTTTGGATCGTATTTAGAAAACAAAGAAATTAAAAAAAAATCAGTTGACTGAATTTCTGTTTGTTACAAGTTTGCATTTTCCCGGATATTGCTTCCGTTAATTGTACTTACTACACTCAAAACATTCACGCAACTACGTCAGGTAAATAGAAGTTGTGTTTGGCAATTGTAGATTTTTTGTATTTTCCGATTAGGTATGTATGTTTGTTTGTAATAAAAAAAACTATCCGCCTCCAGATTTTCTGATAAAATCTTCACCAAATTTGGCCTGCGCACTGCCACTTCAGTTTACTCTTTCGCATGCCAGTTTTTATGGGCTCTTCTCATTCTTGATTCTTGGGCATAATTGTTTGATGTTTTTATCACATGAATTACTTATCTAAATAGAAAATTAGTAAATGTATATGATATAAAGTCTACGTGAATTCATTTTTGTGTGTAAAAAGTAAACTACTGAAACACTTTTTAATCGTTACTCTACGATATAAACAATTAAAATTTTGGTCAAAAAAGTGTCAAATTTTTTAGACAATACGAGTAAATGCACCATTTCAAAATTTCGATTCTAAAATTACCAAATTTTTCTTCCTTATAACAATTTATTTTAGGTCTCTCTAAAACTATTTGTACGCAATAAATAAAGAAACTATATTTTTTTATTTTACATAAAAGAAAAGGTAAGTACTCGCTACAGTATAAACATTTTATAAAAATTTTCATTGTCAAAATAATCCAAAACCTGTAAAATTTTACCGAATGTTAAATTTTGATATTCTGGTATAACGTACCATTTATGGGGCACATAGACAGAGACATAAATTAGAGATTACATCAATTTTTTATAAATAAATAAAAATACAATGAAATAAAATCAAAAATTACAGATATAATCCATGAAATTGAATATATAACAAACATTAAATTTGTAAAAACTCTTCATAGCTATAAAATGTCTACTTGACAAGGCAGGCGCACAGCCTCTTTTTGAAAGAATGTTGGCCCGAAGATCTGGTGACCTCAGTGGGAAGCCGGTTGCAACGGAACTATTAAAAATGTCCTATGATCCTATGTTCCGGTCTATATATATAAAACAATTAGATAAACTCACCTTTTCCAGAGATTCCAGCCCCCACTTGTAACGCACACACCACCAACATACTGCATAGAAGCGACCAGCCCGCCATGTCGTGGGCACTGCTCGATGTTCTCAGTGTCGCCACCGGATACTCACTGCATGTGCACTCTTCCACGCGTATTGTTATGGTTTTAGCTGCGTTTGCTGTTGACGGGCGGTGCTCAAAGTTTTAATTTAATTCGGTTTATACGTCTATGTCTGGGCTATGCCCGGGTTTTTTTTTAAAAGATATGATTTGTAATAGAGATCCGGCGAAAATCGAATGTCATCGACATAGCAGAAAGGATTAGCAAGCTGAAGCAGAAGTGGGCGGTATGGTATACATTTATCGCAAAATCGACGGCCGTTTGGGCAGAAAACTAAAAATGCTCATAACTTTTGATTGAGTAAGCCGATTGCGATGAAATAAAGACTAAATGTTACTCTAAGTGAAGCCCTATGTTTCTGTGAAAGGAACATGAAAATCGGTTCAGTAGTTTTTTCGTGATGCGTGCACATACCAACAGACAAAAATTATCTTAATATGTTCTCTTACTTATCCTTAGAACCCCATTTTTTTGCAAATATTTTCTTTGTACAGACACACGAAGGTTTTTAATTATTAGATTTTATTATTTTAACATTGTTTTTTTTTTGTATTATGGTTCTATTGCCTGCAACAAAACATATAAAAGGAAACTATAATTTCAATATGTCGACATAAGCAATGTTTAGTGATCCAGAAATCACTATCTTCTACCTCAAAAAGTTCAATTCCAGATCTACTATCACCTCTTGACCCAAACACAAACATTTTTAAAATAGAACTCACAAGAATTACGTGCAAAGCTCTTACAAAGTTATTGGATAAGAGCGTTCCGTTCCTTACCTTTTGTCCGATTCAATTGGGTATTGTGAAAAGTTTCCCAACTAGAACTGAAATGGGTGGCAGTGGAATTAAGTTGGAGGTATTGGATCTACGTAAGACTACAATGCCTTGCCTATGGCGCATTAAATTAGAGTTCCTTTGTATTTAGGGACACGTCAAAATTGACATTGTTATAGCGAAGTTTTTTGGAAATAACTAGAAAATTGCAACAACTTTGTGCTGAAAGGATGGTGAGCATTCTTGTCTGGATCCTGGTACCCACCCATTAATAAATAGCAATTATAAATACGTAATACGCGTCATTGAAACACAACATTCCTACGTATGTGTCAACTAAATTACTGTTGTAACATACAGAATAAGTAGTGATGTATATGACGTACGTATTATTTTGTTATCCGTGCTCTTCAGACTATGGTGGTTAATCTCAGTTAGCTGTATTTTCGGCGTTATAGGCAAAATCAAAATATTTATTTTCAAAATTGGAATACATTATTCTCTTTTTGACGTCAAATTTATTAAAGGCCTTTTAGTATCCACCACTAATAGCAATCAATTACAATAACTACAGTAAGTTATACGCCAGTGGTACTAAAAGGTCAATAACGCTGAAAATTCAACTGAGATTAGCTGCCATATTAACTAGGTATCTTTTCATTGGCGTATTACTTGCTGTAACTGGTTGCTATTAGTAGGTGGGTACTAAAAGGGCCATAACGCTGAGATAAGCTGCCATAGTGAGTCAGTTTTACCTAATAAGACATTATCATAGGCGTATCACTTGTTGTTATTTGTGGCTGGAACCAAAACATCCATTATATTTTAAACCATACTTGGAAAATATTTAATATATTTTCCAATTCCTTGGATAATTAAATTCATCAATATGCTGACATTGTCAATATTTTAAAAAATCAATTTCTATTTTATAATTTAATTTTATATTTTTAATTGATAATTTTACATATATTGTAGCGCCCTTACAGGGTTCATTTCAGTACCTGTATATTGTTATATGGCATCTTGTAAACTACATGAAACAATAAATTCATATGAATATGAATAATATGAAAAAAGAGTGTCGCTGCTGCTAAAATTGAACTCGGCCGTAAGCAAAAATATCTTATACTCCATATTTTGTCTTAAAACTCTCTTGCTTTAGAGATTCAATCAATAGTTAACTTTATAATTTTATTGTATACACAGAAAATATAAAAATAAATACACAGAAGGAGAGGAGGTATACAGGTGTGCTTATCTCTAAAAAGAGATTTCCTCCAGCCAAACCTTGTTTGGAAAGAGAAGTTAAGAATAGCAAAGTAAAGTTTTTTTTTTACTTCCGACCATGTGCGGTAACAACGAAGATACTCGTATTACTGTAAACTCAATTTGTAAATACATTTAAGCAAAAGTTTGAGAGCCACTGTAATACCAGTGTTAGCGTACGTGTGAGAATTTAAATATAGGTAACTATCGCGATTTGTTACATCTGACAAACGAAATTATATTTTATTAATATGTAAGTATAATATTAAATTAAAGCTTATTATGTGAGTTTTATTAGTATTTATCGTTTGTTGCCCGTGGTACTACCATAGTTTTATATGCGTAGTGTGGAATGCCAACTTACATAATACGACATCATTCCAATTATTTAAATTTTAATTGTGTTACGATTTGCCGTGTGGTTTCCGGTAAAGTAGAATAGGACCACTCCAACTCTTCCCGTGGATGTCGTACAAGGCGACTAAGGGAATACATTATAAAACATCAATCAGGCCTCTCTAACCCGTCTGGCCAGCGCGGGAAGTATAGGCCAAATCCTCCATCTGTCTCCGGCAGATGAAAGAGGGCTGTGCAGGAGCAATGGAGACAAAAATAACCTGATGATGATGATGATGTGTTACGATTTGCAAATATATGTATTTTAAATTAGTTTATTGACTTTAAAAACTGTTTTAGATTAGTAATAACCTATATAGAATTGTTAGAATAAGTTAAGATTGTAACGTTTGCACACAATAATAATATTGTAACTGAATAATAAACTTAACAGGCGAGTAAGGATAAACCAGCAAGCGTATATCTTTACAAACAATTACACGCATATGAACGCTTTAATCAAAACAAAACGAAACAAACCTCGCGTTTACAAGCAATTTAAGGCTGTTTCATCAGTGAACCGATTTATTTTTTCCACACTCAAGGGTGTGAGCCCCCGCTGAGACATATCAAAAATGATGATTGTGATCCATAGTGAAGCTAAGCTATTTGACGATATCTCTCTCAAAATGTAATAGAGATTGAATTTTGAAATTATTTACTTCCGAGATATCAATATATTAGTCGTGTGATTCCCGACTTATAATTCCACCCCCAATCTTCCTGTGGGTATCGTCAAGGCGACTAAGGAACTGTACTAGGGACGGGAAACAGCGTTATCCTGTGTATTAAGATCGTTACTGCGATCACCAATCCGCCTGCCAAGCATGGTGATAACGGCAAATCCCCAATAGACAGTCCACCAAAAGTGGCATTCTACTGGAGCTTCTTGTGTTCATCAGTAGATGTATTTCGGCTGATGTGAGATATTGCACTGATAATCATCAACTTTAAACTATCATAAACTTGATGGAATGTCGATTTACCGCGGCCGAATTCGGTACTCGACCACTGTTCAAACGTCGAGTGTTGGACGATTGAAAGGCTTGACAATCGTGTAGAGCCGTATGAGTAAACCTATGTACAAAGAAGGACTTCTAAGTCGTATGTGAAGTAAGCTGAACCAAGCTGAGCTAGCTTAGTGGACTATAGTCCGTAATCGCTAATTAGGTAAGCCTGTGCCACAATAGTCGGGACATATTAATAGACTGTTGGTTATGATTTACTAGCTGTTGCCCGCGATTTCGTCCGCGTGGACAACTTAACATCACAAATTATTAATTTCCCGTAGGAATGGGATGTTTTTTCGGGATAAAAACTATCCTATGTCCTATTCCAGGAGCTAACCTATATGTGTGCCAAGTTTCATCACGATCCGTGCAGTGGTTGAAGCGTGATTGAGTAACAAACATCCAAACATCAAAATATCCAAACTTTCGCATTTATAATATTAGTAGGATTTAAGGCTTTGTAAAATAAAGCGTTTAAACACATACATTAAACTCGGTTCCCATGTTGTAGTCTTGCTAATCCTGGACGACAATATATATACCTGCAAATCTATAGATAGGATATCGCCTCGCTTTAAGTATGACAGCAAGTTAACATCCTCAGTCCGAGCGCCACCCGCTGCTTTTAAATTGTGAAATTATTCCTTTGAATCCTTTTTCGGATTGTTTTGAACTTTTGAACGTTCTTTACACTTAATAAGCGCCATCTGAAATGTCTTCACGGGTTACTTTAATTATATGGAGAGTAATTGATGTTTTTGGTGGAACAAAGTGTTAGATGAAAGCCTTTGCAGAAGCCGTCAGCTATTAATTTCATTGAACACGACTGTAATACTGATTATATTAATGCTCACGCCGTGGTCCCAGAGGGGTAGGCAGAGATGATGTATCGCCATTTTGCGTGATCCTTACGTCAATCGTTGCAAAGCTACTTTCCTTCGTCCGCTTTTCGCCCCGTGACACCACTTTTTAAATAATAGTTAAATTATGCATCGAGAGCCAGGGATGAGCTGGTCCATTTCAAATTCTTGTTTTTTTGTTTCCTATTGTAGCATTTGTTTTCATTTGCCACTTCTATTGGAATATAATATATATGTATATATATAATATATATATATATATATAATATATATATATATAATATATATATATATATACATGGTTTATAAACCAGTTATATATAATTTGTATATAAAAGATATAACTTGCACTTGGCTAGTACAGACAGCATAAAATATCAGCTGTAAGATAAATCACCCGTGCCGTATTCTCTAGATAGCTATCTCTGACCGCTACGTGAGAGTAGCGTCAGCAGAAAATTAAATCTAGATAAACTAGCTTTGACTTATTTATCGATTTGGCACGAATAGCTACGTCTAAGATTGTGTTGCAAAATAGACTTATACAGGGTTACAGGAAAAGTCGTGCTAGATCCCTTAAGGGTGTGGAGCACCCATCATTTCTGACTTATTTCACTATGAAACACCCTACCCTAAACTTAACCCTTTTCGAGATATTCGACTTTTAATTTTTTTATTGAAAATTGCTGATTTTTAGGCTACTACATTTATTTTTGTTTATTTTGTGTATCTTATTATTATTATTATTGCATTTTTACATGTGTAGTAAGATGCTTTAGGACGTCAATCATTAAAATAGTGCACAAGTTATTTGAATAGACCGTAGTAGACAAGTGAAAGAAAAGAAATAAAAAACATATTAGAAAGTTTATTTTTCTCTAAGGGATATCTAAAAAAATATTATGGTAATTGTTCGGCAGATGTTTTTTAAAATATCTACGGTTCATCAGCTATCTAACGAGGTATAATAATGTAGGGTTTTATTCAAATGCATTCAAAAAAATTTAGTTTCATAGGCGACAGTGGAGAAGAAAATGTATACTTAGCCCTAAAAAGTAAAATAAAACAATAGGTAAGCATGAAATGCCATTTATTAAAGGTTTTCTCACAACTTTTTCTTTTTCTACAGTTCATGTTCAACATGGCCGCCTCTATTTCTAATACATTGTCGCATCCTTCTACGGAGACCGGTCTTCACTACGCCAGTGGTCAATGTGGTCCTCATTTTATTTGCTGCATCCACAATCCTTTCTCTTAAGTCTTCCACAGACGAAACTGGATTCGACTCGCTGTACACGAGACTTTTCATGCAGCCCCACACATGAAAATCCATGGGGGTTAGGTCCGGACTTCTTGCTGGCCATGGCAATGGCCCACCTCGTCCAATCCATTTGTTTGGATAATTTGTGTCCAGCCAGTCTCTGACACTTCTCCTGAAATGGGCAGGGCAGCCATCGTGTTGGAACCACATGTCCCTGATCAGGTTGAGTGGCAGATCATCCAGCAAATCACTCAAGTCTGCTCTCAGGAAATTTTCGTAGCTTTCCCCGTTTAGATTATCCGGGAGAAAGTAAGGTCCAATCAAATGATTGGAGATAATGCCCATCCACACATTCACGCTGAATCTTCGTTGGGACCCCTTCACTCTTTTCTTATTGGGATTCCTTAGTTCTTTTAGGACCCAGTAATGGGCGTTGTGATAGTTAGTTATGCCATCTTTATCAAATTTGGACTCATCCGTCCACAAGATATTTCTTAAAAAATCTGGGTCTTCTACATCAGCATTTAGCATAAATCTGCAAAAGTCCAATCTTCTCGCGGGGTCCCCTTCTTCAATAACGTGTACTGGCGTGTAATGGTACGGGTATAGGCCAGCAGTATGCACTGTAAACCACACTCTCCATTGCGAAAGCCCCAGATCACGGGCAACAATATTAGTGGAAGTAGTCGGATCCGCTCAAAAGCAGACTGACAACCAAAACAATGTTTCCGGTTGTATTCCCAGTCCTAGCCGGTGTCTACACATTTTTTCTTTCATTCGTACCTACATAAATCGTCACTTGTCTCGCTCGCACGGTGCGTCTTAACTTGAAGGACAATAGGCGTGGGACCGTTAGAACTGCTACCTGGAGCGTCCCAACTACTTTTTTTCCACGAAATGTAATACAAACCCTAGATTGTTACACCTCGTTAGATAGCTGATGAACCGTAGATATTTTAAAAAACATCTGCCGAACAATTACCATAATATTTTTTTTAGATATCCCTTAGAGAAAAATAAACTTTCTAATATGTTTTTTATTTCTTTTCTTTCACTTGTCTACTACGGTCTATTCAAATAACTTGTGCACTATTTTAATGATTGACGTCCTAAAGCATCTTACTACACATGTAAAAATGCAATAATAATAATAATAAGATACACAAAATAAACAAAAATAAATGTAGTAGCCTAAAAATCAGCAATTTTCAATAAAAAAATTAAAAGTCGAATATCTCGAAAAGGGTTAAGTTTAGGGTAGGGTGTTTCATAGTGAAATAAGTCAGAAATGATGGGTGCTCCACACCCTTAAGGGATCTAGCACGACTTTTCCTGTAACCCTATGTTATTTCCTTTAATTGGTTCCGTACGATATTATCCTCTGATACATATCATAGGTATTTTGTGCGATGCTTGTTCTTTTGATTCCTAAGCTTTACTAAGACTAAGGAAAAAAGTACATACTTATCTTGAAGTGATTTTACCTTATTTACTGTTTTCAATTTATCATTTTAAGCCTTTAATGTAAAAATGACTTTGGTCATAGTCCAAAGTCAAAATCATTTACAGCATATGAGTACACTTGGTACATTTATACATGTTTTTTTTTATTGATTACCGCTTCCTAGATGTTAGCGCTGTGAAGAAGACGTCAATATGACGCCTTCTGCATTTTGAGCTCATGATATTATATTAATCTTTTATCTGTTCGCGGTTACCGGAAATCAATTAGACTTCCGGAATGTAATAAAACAAATTGATAAACTTTATTATCCTAAACATAACGTTGCAAGCATATTATAAATTGAACATATTGTGAGCATTTTATTGATAATATTATTATAAACCTTAAATCTAGTTATTTTAACTGCACAGGTCTCCTAAAGATGGTTTCTTTCACCTGAGAACCTGTATATAATTTGTAAGTTCGATTCAAACCCACGGCCTTAAGTACGTGAGTTGGGCTCACTGTCGACTGATTAATAGCGGATGTTATCTGAATTCATAGTACAAACACCTACATATGGCAGCTATATATAATAATGGTATTTTTTCGTTGTTTTTTTTATATATACTAACATTAGTGAGTAAGCTACTGTATACCAACATTTTATGGATTTTTATCCGAAATAAATATTGTCAATCCAATTCAACAACTTTCTGTGTTAAAGACAAAAAATTATACGTCTTTCTGAAAATTATGAAATGTCTATGTTGCCAAAAAGTGAAAGACAAACTTGCTCCATAGACAGAACTTCAGTGCTAATCACTTTGTGATATAATTCGTCTAAAACACGTTTACCACCTAGCAGTGGGTCGTTATTTCTCACGAATCCCACCAGATAAAGGACAGGAAGACGGATGAGCCATTCACTTACACTTAATTTCAAAAACAATAATCGAACAATTCAGCGAACAAAGCACAAAATCGTTGCTAAGCGTTGCTCGTTTCGATTCATATACTATCAACCAAAATATCTTGAGCCATGGATTTAAACCACTTCCCCCTGCTTGCGCCTATAATATCTGTAAGTAAAAGGGAAGGGAAGATCATTAAATTTTGGTTGTATAGTCGAAAATGTTCAGTTCGCGTGATAGCGTTACATTTGGTGCCGTGACCAGGATCACGAATGCCACGGCTTGAGAATATCTACGTTTTCATGATAGCGCCATTATAAACACTGTGTTTTATATGTACTTATGCCTGAAAGCCGTTTAGTGCTGGAGATTGCAGCGATTTTCTTGTTATTTGTTCTTTTGAAAAGATAACTCGAAACGTTTTTTTATATATTGTACAGTTGAACTAAACTATGAATGTATTAGTTAAGGATCATCGTTCAAAGCTTAATAGGTATATATTTAAGGCAAAATTGTATTTTATAGTGATACACAACTATTAATTGCTTTAACTATTCTCTATAGAAGACATTGTCAAATTCAAAAGTCACTCTCACACGTCAATTATAAACTATTTATAAGTAAATAAAGTTGGTGTCGAAGATAAACTTTAGTAATTAAAGTTCCTCAGCAAAGGTAGACATCATTATTCATTACCAGTTTACACACGACCAACAGATATACAACTGTTTTGTTAGTTGTCAGCAAGGTCCTTAGTTTTATTCTAAACATCTATTGCTCACGATGATCATGACCGAGGATCTAGCGATAAGAGCTGAAATTACAACTTAAATATAGATACGTTCTAAAGAACATACTTTGTTAAAATTACAATCGAATGCTAGCCATTAGTTTAGGACACGCTCAGTTTCCCAGATGAAAGTGTTGTGAAACTTAAGAAAGTTACTGGTCCTTACCTTCATTCGAGTTTGACCTCGACAAACGTTAGATCTGCCAGACAGACATTTTACAACACACGTTTAATCTAAAAAATGGAGTAAAATAATTTAATGGCAGTGACTGGATGTGAAGAACCGGGTTCAGTGGCGCGCCTTGGGAGAGGCCTATTATTATTATTATTCGAGTTGGGGCTATTTCAAGATCTCAGTCTAGACCTTGTATCACTGCGACCATTTCTGGTCTATTGTGATCGCCACCATACTATAGTTCCGTGTTAAGCCTTGCAGCAGTTAGAAACTGCACTATGCTTTTAGCACTGAGTTGTTTTACTTCGTCAGGGTGAAGCAAGTAGTTACCTAGGTATGTATTTCTTTTACGCATCAGTGGTCCACACTCGCACAGGAGGTGCATGGGGGTTTCCTCTGCTTCCTCACAGAGCCTACACGCTCCTGTGGTTCGGAGCTTGAGGTTGAACATGCTTGCGGAACAAGCTTGAGGCCTATGTCCAGCAATGGATTCTTGCAGGCTGATGATAATGGTAAGGTTGACTGGAAGAGTACTCTTTTAGAGATAAGCTCACCTTTGTACACACCATTTATTACTGTATTTAGATTTAAGATGTGCAAAAAAGAATATCTAGATATCTATATAAGAATTCGAAAGTAAAATGTAAACGGACGTTTATTAAAGGAAAGATAGTAAAATTCAAAAGAAATGTTAAAGTATATTCGGAAATCCCTCGCTTTATCCATATTGCTATTCTGTGTTGCATGTTGGAAAATCCAATCGCTTATAACGTATGTGGAGCTATTTATCGGTGTTGCTGTTCAGAAAATGGCATATTGTCCACAAGAACACACAAATCGTTACCGTTTCATGCTATTCGTGACTTATTTCCGATTTTTATTGTGGTATTAAGGAAAGTTTATATATTTCGCAAAGGCTTGTACAGAAATATCACGAAGTAGCGGAAGACTTTTTCTGAGAATATATCGTTCCGCTGTAAAGGGTCGGATGTCAAATAAAAAAAGATGTTTTCAAGTAGTAACGTCAAACGAAATGATATGAAAGTCTCGCTGTCTCGTAGATTTACTAAAAAATAGAGTGACCTCTTACAGACTGACTTTTTCACTCCCTCGTTTCCTTTATTTTACAACTTAGTCGTTATCAATCCACATTGTTTAATACGGTACTGTATAAATATATCTATGTATGTATGAATATATTTGTGTATATATTAATTTATGTAAATATATTTGTATGGGTATGCACTTACTGGCTATCTACCTTTTTCTGTTATTCTTATCCTCTACCCAAAGGTTGTCTGGAAGAAATAAGACCGCCTAAATGTACATATGTGAGTTACTTTATTATTATATCTTTTTTACGTGCATTAAAGAGTAATTGAATTGAATATAATTGACACCCTAAAATGATATGATAACCACAAGATTTTCTATGGCGTGCATTTTTCAATACATTTTACAACAATTCCTGGCAATTTTACATGTATCAGTATGTTATAAATTTAGGTTTAACCAGTCTCCTATATTAGATATCTGTAGAGCTGCCACTGATCTAGGATGGAGTTTCTAAAAAGCAAACTCCGACGAGGTAAAAATACCCGACGATTAAATACATACATACATAATGCTCACGCCGTGGTCCCAGAGGGCTAGGCAGAGACGATGGATCGCCACTTTGCGCGATCCTGACACTCCTCACTAGCCTTAATAAATAGAAAAATATATTTTTGTGTAAAAAAATCAGATGTGTCCGGAAAAACAGCTAGATTTCACCCAAATTTCCGGGGTATTCCGTGTGGCTCCCGGCTTAGAATAGGGCCACCCCCAGTCTTCCCGTGGGTGTCGTTAAGGCGACTAAGGGGTTGCACCAGGGATGGCCAATATTAAGATCATTACTGCGATCACCAATCCGCCTGCCAAGCGTGGTGATTATGGCAAATCCCCCAAAGGATCCATCAAAAGTGTCATTTTATTGAGGGGGCTAATGTTTAGCAGTGGACGTATTTCAGCTGCTTATGTCCAAAGTTTTTAGCTGGTGAGCAATTTTGATGATGGAAGTCCTAGTTTTTTTTTTAATTTAAACAGAAAGACAAAAGCGTTTAACGGAACCTTAAAGTGACAACAAATTAGGTTTAAAAGCAACTAGTCCATCCAGAGAGACGATTTAAGATACCCCAAAGAAATAATTGCTACCGCTCAACTTGAAAGCCACTTAAATCCTCAAAAGGTACTTAATTCCTTAAAGGCTTAGTGCTAAATTACTTCGACAATATTATAATTAAGTTTACGTTCCCAACACACTACAGTGGAATAATAAATTAATACAGTAGTGAGTTTAAACATTTGTTAAGTTCACTTCAATTGACGACCTCCGTGGCGGAACGGGTATCTCTCGGACTGCCACGACGGAGGTTGCGGGTTCGAACCCCGCTAGGGGCAAATGTTCGTATGATGAATATGAATGTTTGTACCCAAGTTATCTAGTAACCATACCACAGGCTCTGCCTAGTTTGGGACTGGATAATTGGTGTGAATGTCTGAGATATTTAAGTAAAGAAAAAGTGTTTTATAGGCGAGCTTCACTTACAACAGAAAATTACTAGAAATGTTTGTACGTACATAGCAGATTAAGGGTTAAACCGCACTATAGCCAACCGCGCTACAAATCGCGTCTTTTGAATGTGTCAGCATCGAGAATCACTGAAAGTGTCACCAACATTTAATATTTTGTCTTAGATCTACTCGTACTTATAATTTCCATATTATTTTGTATTTTTGGCATTTGTATTCATCATCAGGTTATTTTAGTCTCCATTGCTGGAGCACAACCCTCTCTCATCTGCCGGAGACAGGCGGAGGATTTGGCCTAAACTCCCCGCGCTGGCCAGACGGGTTGGGGAAGCCTGATTGATGTTTTATAATGTTCCCTCAGACGCCTTGTACGATATCCACGGGAAGATTTGGAGTTTATTAAAATAGAATGAAAGTTTAATATTCTGTCATTAACATTCTACACATAACAGGTCAATTCTAGTGAGCACTTTGTATAAAAAATATTTATAACTTATTCATACTGGAATGATTTCGGTCACATATTTAATCCTTTTTTTATTCTTTCAGGTAAGTTCTTCAACTACTAGTTATCCCAGTACTAGAAAATGCCTCCCTCATCCACCTCCAGGTATTTTAACAGCAATCTTCACGTCCGCTTATCACTCCCCATACAAGAATAATCTTGGTCAAACAGTGGAGGAAAATCTAAGAAGCTAAAAAGTTTCTTATTTAGTTTCCATCAAAACGGATATGTAAAGTCGACTAACCTAGAGTAACAGTTGAAAAGCTTTCTCTTTACATTAAGATCTTCGAGGTTGCCTGAAATTCATTCGCAGAGCTATTGTATGAAGATTTCATGGATCTTAGCCTTACCCAGAGACGTAATAATGCTGGAACGAAAATTTAAGTGCGTTAAGCCTAGCTAAGCCGGGCAATGCAGGGCTGGACTCACATTTCATATACAGAGACCCCCTTAATTTTTGCCGCCCCATCTTACATAACCAACTTAATTAGAAAGGCAAAAGGATGAAAGTCGTCACACACAATAGAAGGACTGGATGATTCTTTGTTGATGACAAAAGCACGTAGCCAAAGACTACACGTCTATTACCGCCTTGGCTTGGCTTAGTGGCTCGATCATTGTACTCGAGTGTCAGAGGCTATGGGTTCGATTCCCACTGGGAAGAAACAACTTCGTAACAGTTGGTCCCGGTCTGGATGTATATTTGTGAATGGTCCTAATGTTCTTTGTTTAATTTCCATAGCACAAGATAAAATCCTAGTTTGGGAGTAGATAAGTATGTAATATTTATTATTACATCAGCCAATACCCAACATTCAAAGTATAGACATAGACATATTTTTATTATTAACTTTCGTTATTAATAAAAAAAAAGTTTTTGTTACACAAATACAAATAACTTTATTGGTTCAAGAACAGTAGTGTCCCTATACTAGTTATATCTATGTAGATATATTATGATTGCCGTGTGATTTCCGGTAGAGTAGAATAGGACCACTACAACTCTTCCCGTGGATGTCGTACAAGGCGACTGAGGGTATACATTATAAAACATCAATCAGGCCTCCCCAACCCGTCTGGCCAGCGCGGGAAGTGTAGGCCAAATCCTCCGTCCGTCTCCGGCAGATGAGAGAGGGTTGTGCTCCTGCAATGGAGACAAAAATAACCTGATGATGATGAGATACATTATTATTAGCAGTAGCCAGGCTCACAAACTAGGATTCCCTGTTCTATGGGTAGCCAATTAACATTATTATTATTAACTATCATCAATATTTAAAGTACATTCCCCCTTCCCCTCCCCTTTTAGAACTTTGAATTTATCAGCACGATCATGCAAATTGCCGCCCCTAAAATCTGCCGCTCCTTGAAAAGTGTTACCCAGGCCCAACTGGCCCATAGGTAAATCCGGCACTGACTGACGCAATGTCAATCAATTCAAACAGTATAAAGTTGGTGGGGCCTCTTATCTCCCGCGTCTTTTGTCCGAAGATTATTCCGACCCTCGGATCTTTTACGAGGTCTCCTAACTTTATACATAATTTCGTATGTAATGAAATCCTTATAAAGGACTTGAATTGAAATATGAATGGAGAAAAAGCAACGATCTCTATGTACTACTAGATGGAGCGTTCCAAACAATCGCTCTGTTCCACGCAAGTAGCCACAACTCTTTCACATTCACTTTGAAACTTGTGCAGTTATTGACATTATTTAACCGTAGCGTCGATATTTAGTAATAATTAAATGTTCTGCGTAGTAACTGCACAAGTTTCATTGTGAATGTGAAAGAGTTGTGGCTCCTTGCGTGGAACAGAGCGATTGTTTGGAATGCTCCATCTAGTAGTACATAGAGATCGTTGAGAAAAAGTCATCGTAGAGCCGGCCAATTAGAGTTCTGTAGTGTAATTCTCTAAAATATAAACTCACGTGCTAGTCTCACTCAAATGACTTCACTCACTTCGAACCCTAATCCATTGGTAACTCTGTAAACATTCCAGAACACTAGTGACGTGAAGTGAACAGATAACTCATTTCGCATACGCTGCATGCCATGTATTAAAAAGTTCTCATCTCATTTTGTTTTATCCAAGTTTTAGTATCGAGAACCCATCAAGTTTATTTAAGTTTATAATTAATATGTTCTGTCGTTGCGTGAAAAAAATAGTCATCAATAATGTGGAATTTCTAAAATTATAATGATATATTAAAGCGTATGGTACAAGATTTAAGAGGAAGAGGTTTATGATGATGCACTAACTTTTTTTTTTAATTAAATCGCTCCGTAATTTTTTACCGTATGTACCTAAGTATCTTCTTTCAGAATTTGATCTGATAGAAAGGAACAAATAAAATTAATCTTCTAAATATAATAACTGCTGCGGTCATTTTTAGTTGGAACTGTCCCTGTCTTGTCTAGAAGTGTTTATTCTATAATGCCTGGTACCCTATTTCTAGAATATGTGGACCATTACAGATGGTATGTGGTCCATGATCATAGTATACCCAGTGTTAAAATAAGGTGATATCATTATCATTAGTTAGTGAATACTACTAGTACTTTTAGACAAATGCTTTCCTGGTATTTTAAATATGTAGTTTGAAATTGTACATTTTATATTTTATACAATGTATTTGTAATAATCAGTCAAAACTTATACCACAGCTTTTCTGTCCTCTCGCTGTCTGTCCAGCGGATAACTAAAAAACTATTGGACCCATTGAGAGAAAATATGAAACATATATGTAAAATTACCCAACATAGATAGTAAAATTAAGAAAATGTTGGGAAATATAAATATAAATATCTCAGACATTCACACCAATTATCCAGTTCCAAACAAGACAGAACCTGTGTTATGTTACGAGATAACGGATAGACATACTTAAATAAATATATAAACATCCAAGACTTGGTTACAAACATTCATATTCATCATACGAACATTTACCCCTAGCGGGATTCAAACCCACAACCTGCGGCGTGGCAGTCCGAGATCTACCCCGTTCCGCCACGGAGGTCGCCAAAAAAAGCTTTATTTTTCTAGATATTAATAGGATATTTAATCGACGGAACTAAATACAATTTTATTTTATTTTTTATTTTATGCTGTCCATAAAAACAAAATTGAAAGGATTCAGAAAAAGTTTATATCACACCTTTGTTATAAGTTTAAGAAACCCAGTGGTAATTATTTAGATAACTGCAGAACGTTTAAACTACTTACACTCGAACAACGACGAGAAAAACTAGACATGGGACTATTTTTTGACGTGATACGGAGTCGCATTGACTGCCCCGATCTCCTCGCTTGCATTTCTCTGAATAAACCAAAATACCGCACCAGGCACACAACGTTATTCCATGCACCATTTCATTCTACTAATTACGGCAAAAACGCAGTACTAACAAGGATTATCCACACATACAACAATAAATTTAAAAGTACTGACCCTTTTGTTGGCTCGAAACGGACATTTTTAAATGAAATTGACTCAATCATTCAAAATCACCTTTAGGTAATAATTAATACAACTAATTCAGTTGAGTTTTATGATAATTAAGTATATACAGTTTACTAAATTATATAAAGTTTATAATCAATGTATTGTTTAGTACTTATTATTTATATTATATTATTTACTTATATACTATTTATTAGCATTTTTACCTATTTATCTATAAATCTATTTATTCATATATCTATCTACGTATTTCTTATTTATTTATTTATTTTTCCTATACATTTTAATTTATTTGTATCTAATGGTTGTTTGTCATTTATTCAACATTATTTATTTATCTGATGACCCAGTATAATATTATGTTTTACTTATTGCCATCTAGATATTAATATTGTTTACAGTGACCTAGCATTATCCCACTCGATTACTATAAAACGTGGATAACTATAATAAGCTTTATGTGTAGTAAATTTAAGTTAGAATTAATTTTAGAATACAGCTGTTGTTATCCTGAATAAATAAAAATAAAAAATAAAATAAAAATAAAATAAAATAAAATAATAAAAAATAAAATAAAATAAAAATAAAATAAAATAAAAATAAAATAAAAAACAATAATTATTTCCTTGTGTTACTTTCCCCGCTACATTCTTTTGAATTACAAACTTCGTTAACAATAACGAGTTTAAACTTTTTTTGATATCAGATAAAACGATACCGTGTTAGTCCTTTATACGGAGATTAAAGGCTTGTACACACAGAATACTATCACTACAGCTACAGCGCTGAAACAGGTCTCCGTCACTCGAACTTACCTACCGCGATTACCCAACTAGCACATTGGCGAAATACGCAGCTCTTTTATAGCTTAATAGGTATAAAGTGCAGGCATATTGATGCCGTGTGGTTTCCGGTAGAATAGAATAGGATCACTTAAACTCTTCCCGTGGATGTCGTACAAGGCGACTAAGGGAATACATTATAAAACTTCAATCAGGCCTCCCCAACCCGTCTGGCCAGCACGGGGAGTGTAGGCCAAATCCTCCGTCTGTCTCCGGCAGATGAGAGAGGGTTGTGCTCCTGCAGTGGAGACAAAAATAACCTGATGATGTTGATATTGGTGTTAGTGCCACTAACACTGATATACCCCCACTATGGATCTATTCAATAGCTTATGGCTGTATATTTCGCCAGTGGTGCTGATTGGGAAGTACTTTTTGGTATCGTACGGTGTAATAAACAACGATAAGTCAAGCGTCTTAGATACATTTTTGCGCGCAAATCACGTGCTGTACGGAGTAATTAAAACGCTAAGGCGTAAAATTTTTGCATGTATTATCTGTAGTAGGTGATAAAAAGCGTAGGTATTTTCGTTTTACTAAGCAGTGACGTTTCTGTAACGTAATCTGTGACTTACAAGCCTTTTCTAACATCGGAATCGTCAACTGTTTGTTGTATTTTAATTTGAAAGTCGAGCTAGTTTGAATGCTTATCATACCACCTACATGATTTATTTATTTTATTGCTGCGACACATATTTACCTTGATTATTTTTAAATTGTAATTTTATTAATTCTGTTCTGTTTATTTCTCATGTATGTGTGTGTCGTAGCTATGAATAAATGTTCTATTCTATTCTATTCTATTCTTATCTATGATATCCATTTGTAATATGAATATACTGATATGAGAGGCATCCTTTATAGCAGGCCTTCGAGCATCGCGGCCGCGCGCGAACGCCGACTGACCGACAATAAAAAATATGGCGCCACTTCCGAGGGCAGCGGCCGATACCGTAAGTCGCGGCCGGCCGCGATCGGTCGCGATGCTCAAAACTGCACCTTA
Source organism: Esperia sulphurella (assembly GCA_947086405.1). Lineage (NCBI taxonomy): Eukaryota > Metazoa > Arthropoda > Insecta > Lepidoptera > Oecophoridae > Esperia > Esperia sulphurella. The sequence continues at coordinate 1,651,362 of OX352280.1, forward strand.
ACTGTGTAACCACAACCTAATCTTACCTTTTTTTTCCTCGCTCAGCTAACAAAGGGCTATCGCACTAAATCTCAATAAGTATGTAAATGGGTCATCTATTTTAATTAACCAGTCGCATTGTTGGTACTTTTGATGTATTGACCACGCAGAGCTGTGTGACGTACAGACCAGGCTGTGCTGTAAAAATATATTGACATATTATTTTAAAAATAAAAACTATTTTTTTTTTATTGTTGATGGGTTTGCGCTTGGGCTCAATCTCACCTGATGGTAAGTGATGATGAGGCCTACGGTGGAGCGCGCTTACCCAGAAGATGCCTTATCCGGAAATACCCAAACTGGCAGGGAGTTCCATTCCTTAGCAGTTCGCATTATAAACGAGGAAGCAAAACGCTTCGTGCGAGAGCGTGGTATTTAAAATGTTATGTACTGCGCCAATGAAAAGTAGCTGAATTATAACAAAGATAAAACTGTCTTTCACAACATATTTTTGAATAAACTTCGAACTTTACGTATAGACTAGCTATGCCAGCGGCTCCGCTCGCGTGGTCTACAGAATAATTCCCATATTTTCCCTTTTATTTTGGGGATTTGCCATAATCACCACGCTTGGCAGGCGGATTGGTGATCGCAGTAATGATCTTAACATACACACACAGGAGAACGCTGCTGCCCGTCCCTGGTGCTATCTCTTAGTATAAAGCGATAAGACAGCCTAAATTGTACGATTTGCAACTTTCCTAACATGTAACTGTATATATATATATTTGTTTGTGCAATAAAGTCTATTATATAGTATTTTTGTTATAAGATCATTTTGCATCCAGTATTTCCACTCCTCGAAAAATTCGCCACCACCCAAAGTTGCCTGTAGGAAATCGCTGAAAGCGGTAAGGCCGCCGTTGTACACTAAATTCATCCTTCTATGTAAGATTTGTTTTTATTAAAAAATGTATATGTTTTGGTGCACAATAAAGAATATTTGAATTGAATTGAATTTGAATTGCTAGTTGGGTACATCAATAAATACTTTTGCCACATCTATAAGACTCGAACACCTATGGTCTTCCGTTACCCCTTTCTGTTTAATTGGTAGATTCTTGGAGAGATATCGATTCCCTCGCCAACGCACAATACTGTATAATTGTATAGATTTGTTACCGCTCTGGTATAGTTGACGGCAAGTTACTTGGGTTCTGATTTGGACGAGCGCCAGAACGAATCAGAGCTCAAGTTACGTGCCGCTAACTTTACTATTTTACTACTAAACTAAAAGAGCATTATCTGTCTCACTCAGTATAATATGGTATGTATGTATATATATATATATATATTAGGTATTTAGTTATTATGTAGTCTATTATGCACTTATTTTGCCCCCCTCGCTCTTGCTGCCTTATAAACATAAAATAAATAAATATGTCAGACATTCACACCAATTATCCAGTCCCAAACTAGGCAGAGCCTGTGCTATGGTTACTAGATAACGGATAGACATACTTAAATAAATATATAAACATCCAAGACTTGGGTACAAACTCCACCCATTCGAACAACATTCAGTTGGGATTCGAACCCGCAACCTCCGGCGTGGCAGTCCGGGAGCTACCCGTTCCGCCACGGAGGTCGTCGCCTTGTCTCACACCCTTTAAGGTTGGCTGTACACACCATTTATTACTATATTTAGTTTTAAGATGTGCAATAAAGAATATATACTTATTAAAATTTATCGCTAGTACAGTGAGGCTGTTGTACTTTTGGATGGATATCAGTAGGCTAGTAATTGACGACCCTCCAATCTTTCCGTGGGTTGGCAAGGCGACTAAGAAATTGCACCATCAGGGACGAGCATTACTGTGGTTACCAATCCGCCTGCCAAGCGTAGTGATTATGGCAAATGCCCCAATGGAAAGCACTTCCTTATTGTTACTTATTCTGTGGCAGCGCGTGTAATATGTTTTGTTAGTTATTTATTACTAGCTATTGCCCACGACTTCGTCCATGTGGACAACTTAACATCACAAATTATAATGTATTTTCCGTAGGAATGGGATGTTTTTTCGGGATAAAACTATCCTATGTCCTATTCCAGGACCTAACCTATACGTGTGCCAAGTTTCATTATGATCCGTCCAGTGTCTAAAGCGTGATTGAGTAACAAACATACAAATATCCAAAGTTTCACATTTATAATATTAGTAGTATTATTCAAAAGTCATTCAACTTCTTGGTACAGTTGGGGTCAATGTACCTTTATGCAGATATAGCTAGCACGTACGAAAATGTCTGTCAAAACTATACGAATCGTCAGTCCAATAACTATAGCATTGTTTGTGCTACAAAACCACGTTCCAGACTTAACATGTTGTGAGCGACTCCAACTACCCGCATTGTTTGATCCAAGCCCGACCGGAAGCGGAAGTTGCGAGCTTGCTCACTTCCGGCGCTGGCGTCGAGCGCCGCCATTGTGCTGGCGCGAAAACTGAAACCTTAACTGTATGGGCTTGAAATTGAAATACAGAGTGTAGTTTTAGTTGTACTGTTATTTTTATTTTTATATACAGACGGAATCAATTTTGCAGTTGATGGTAATCTTTCGTCCCTTATTAATTAAGTAATTAATAAGGGACGTTAAGTAAGTAATTAAGTCTTAAGTCCCCTTAACACGTAATAATAATAACAATAATTATTGATACTCCACAGCCCTAATACCTAGGAAGCGGTAGTCGATAAAAAAATTACGTATATAATGTACCAAGTGTACTCATAAGTAATAAATGATTTTGACTTTGACTTTGCAAAATAATATTGCTGATAAGTTACCCAAAGCGAATTGTATTAAAAAGAATAATTGTTTAAAAACTATATTAAATTACACCATTTGATTCCCCCATTCCCCATCCCCTTTTCATCAACGGACTACCAGGCGTGGTGAGGGGCTTCATCCTTAGGTAGTAGACATACCACGCTCGCACGAAGCGTTTTGCTTCCTCTTTCATAATGCGAACTGCTAAGAAATGGAACTCCCTGCCAGCGTGGGTATTTCCGGACAAGTATAATCTAGATATTTTTAAAGGAAGAGTGAACATGCATCTTATGGTTAAGCGCGCTACATCTTAGGCTTCAACATCACTTACCATCAGGAGCTCAAGCGCAAACCCATTAACAATAATAATAAAAAATATATATTTTTATGAAATTCAATATCATTACAGTTCTGTTACATACCCGTTACATAATCTGATTAACATATTCTTGAAAATTAACGTGTCTAAAGTGAAAATCTGTTTCGCATATTGTAACGAGTAAAGAGTAAAGTCTCAGCAAGAATAGGCGATGATCATCATCATCATATCAGCTCTTAGACGTCCACTGCTGGACATTGGCCTTCCCCAATGAACGCCATCACACCAGGTCCTCCGCCCTTCCTTCTTCAGGTAGTCTGTCCATTATATACTCGTATTTTTAAATTTTTTTTAGATTTCCATGAAAATACTCCTGAAATATTTTTTTATGTAACTTTGTACAAGCTGGTCCCGGTCTCGATGTTATATTTGTGAATGGTCCTATCCTTGTTTAATTCCCATAGCACAGAAAAAAATCCTAGTTTGGGCTTAGACATGTTATATTTATTAATTTATATTAAAAAAAACTCCCTTACGATTTTATCTAGCTATAAGTTTGCCAAGAAGAAATAGCTTAAAGCGATAAGGCTGGTACTTGTCATTCATTAATTCGTTCGTTCGATCGATCGTTCGTTCACGGGAAGAGCAAGTTATACTTACAGCCGAATAAAAATTTAAGGAAACAGGCGGAGATAAACAAGGAGAGTCTGTGACGTAATTAGTATCTATAACAATAAAGCGAAGCTATGTGAAATTCTATACTCAAATAAACGAGTATAAAATAGGGTAATTACACCTAACACGGACGCATGCCCTGCCCCGTGCCCCGGGGTCACGTCGTGAAGACGCAACCTATTGTAACCGAAACTTGATACTCTGCCTTATTGCCTATTGTGTGGGTAGGAGCACTGATCGTAATAAATATGCTATTTATACTGTATTATATCCGAACCTACCTTAGGTTCGGATATAATACAGTGTAAATACGTCGTACGAGGCGACGTACGATACTCCAACTCTTCCCGTGGATGTCGTACAAGGCGACTGAGGGAATACATTATAAAACATCAATCAGGCCTCCCCGTCGGGCCAGCGCGGGGAGTGTAGGCTAAATCCTCCATCTGTCTCCGGCAGATGAGAGAGGGTTGTGCTCCTGCAGTGGAGACAAAAATAACCTGATAATGATGATGATGACGTCGTACGAGGTAAGCCGATAATAAAAAAAATAATTAAATGCTATCCTATCCTACTCCTACTAATATTATAAATGCGAAAGTTTGGATCTTTGTTACTCAATCACGCTTCAACCACTGGACGGATCGGGATGAAACTTGGTACACATATAGGTTAGGTCCAGGAATAGAATAAAGGGTAGTTTTTATCCCGTAAAACATTTTATACCTACGGGAAATATTAAATATTTTTTAATGTTAAGTTGTCCACGCGGACGAAGTTGCGGGCAACAGCTAGTAGTACATAAACCAGATATGTTCATATGAAATTTAAGGAAAATAAATATTTGCATCTAAGACGTTATATTTATTCTAATAAATTTGTAAACTATGAATATAATTATATGAAAGCCAATTTAATTCGAAATTAACTCAATTAAAAGTCAGTTAAAAGACAGAAAACTTTAGAATAGAACTCTATAGCATCATAATAATTAGATGTATAGTCTATTGGCAATATGGATAGCACGTCAGCTAGACTAAATATGCTAATTTAAACTAGACAATTTAACTTTGTGATTAGTTCATCAGTATAAGTGAGACTGCATTCCTATCTGGTATACTGTCTGCATATCTATGAGTTTCGTCACAGATTACTTAAATTACTACGTGACAGATACATCACTCCCTAATATAACGAAAATACATTGTATCAGGTGGATTACTAAAGCAAGAACTGCACAAGCACTTCTTGTCGATGGGTGTAGACTCATGTACTGATCACGTGAGCGCTCTGTCCACATACAAATGGGCTTCCATTTCTGTGGACATTACTGTAATGTTGTTAAATAAAAAAAAAAATATCTACACTTTTAATCACCTACTGTCAGACAATACACGCAAAAATGTATCTAAGGCTCTCGACTTAGCGTTGTTATTACTCCGTAGACAGCGCGCGATGTGCAGACAGCGAGCGGCGTTTGATATACCGGGCGGCGCTCAAAACTGTATCTTAAGGCGCTCGACTTAGCGTTGTTATTACTAAGTACGACCGGGGCGAGTGTCACGCCGGGGCTGTCCGTAGTTGTAGGTATATATCGCGGTAGGTTCGATGGAGACAGAGCCGTGGTATCTTCCCACAATGACCTTTCCAGAGACAAAAATTTAAGTTTACAAGACGAAACTAGCTTGCTTAAACACTAAACTATTACCTCTTTTTATTTATAATTTATTACACACAATACCCAGCGTGGCCATTATGAGGAAACCTCCCCGATGAATAGTAAACAAAAGCCGCGGCCCCCAGTTCCCGGCAGCCCTACTATTCCTGGCTACGGTAGCGGTAAAGAAGGTGGCCGGAAGCGGCTGGATGCGGAGGGCGGAGGACCTGGTGTGGTGGCGTTCATTGGGGAAGGCCTATACTCAATTGTCTCTCGACGTTTACTCTACAGGCTTTTATTAGCAATTTTCCTATCAGCTTTCAAGGCTCATCATAACATAACAGAACAGACGCATCTACCTAATAAGCAATAATGAATAATGAGTTGTTCCTACAAGATTAATGGGGAAATCACAGCGAGTGTACAATTTACCTTAGCGCCAGCTAAGGTTGTTGTTGGTGACAGGCGGAAGCGATCAACGTAGCGGGTCAAAGTCAAAGTCAAAGTCAAAATCATTTATCTACACTTAGTACATTCATACACGTATTTAAAACACGGGTTTAGAACTTCTCAGTTCAGTTATCGCAAATAGAAATTAATGATATAAGTATGTTTTTCATTTCAAAAATATATTAGTGAAAACTATTAGATAAATTTGAATGTGACTTTTATTATCGGACACATGATTTTAGTATGATTCAGATAGGTATCTTTCATCTAGGTGTGATGTCGGAGGGCCGAGAAATGAGGGCCAAGATAGATTTAATCGGTACCTATTTAAGTGTATTTTGGTTTCAGGTATGAAAACAGCAACCAAAGAACGAGAAATGTAAAATTGATACGCGAGGAGTTTTGATCCTCTCAGTTATTTTAAATTTGTGCTGTCTAAAGGGACGTTTTATTTTATACTTACCAAGATATCCTACTTATATCGCTCCTAATCTCAAAAGTCCTAGCACACATAATATTATTGTAGATTAGGAGACAGGGTTGCGTCTGGTTGTTGTCTGTACTGTGGTATTTTTCATAACCCTCTAACCCCCTCCTCCTCACACTCCCCCCTATTATTTTTTAATATGTTTTCTCAATAAAAAATTGCTACAAGGATGCATTTTTTAATCTTACCACCTCGTTAGCGTAGTGGCTTGGTCATGGACTCGAGCGTCTGTTCGATTTCCACTGGGGACAGACAATTTTGTACAAGTTAGTCCCGGTCTGGATATTATATTTGTGAATGGTCCGATTCTTGTTTAATTCTTATATCACAGGAGACAATCCTAGTTTGGGATATGTATATATGTAATATTTCATCATCAGGTTATTTTTGTCTCCACTGCAGGAGCACAACCCTCTCTCATCTGCCGGAAACAGATGGAGGATTGGCCTACACTCCCCGCGCTGGCCAGACGGGTTGGGGAGGCCTGATTGATGTTTTATAATGTATTCCCTTAGTCGCCTTGTACGACATCCACGGGAAGAGTTGGAGTGGTCCTATTCTACTCTACCGGAAACCACACGGCACTATTCGCATATTGTAATCGCTATGTCTTATCAACATAACCTCACCCCACGATCCTTGTTAACAGGTGCCAAGTCACGATTTCATCATAAACTGTTAGTCGGCGGGCGTGCGGGGAACTTGACATTTTCCATCTTGCCCAAACATCGCCACCGCACGGATGAATAGTTAGACAAATTGGATGGAGCTAGACTGAAATGGGAATGACGTTCTTGGTCCCGGGTCCCGATTTAAAACAGGTCCACCCTCAATCTTCCCGTGGGTTCGTTAAGGCGACTTAGGGATTGTCGCGTTCTCCTGTGTACATAATATTAAAATCATTACTTTGATTAAATAATTATTTTAAATTAAATTAAATTTATTAAAAAAATAATTATATTAAATATTAAATAATTATTTTGACGGCCTCCGTGGCGGAACGGGTAGCTCTCGGACTGCCACGCCGGAGGTTGCGGGTTCGAATCCCGCTAGGGGCAAGTGTTCGTATGATGAACATGAATGTTTGTACCCAAGTCTTGGATGTTTATATATTTATTTAAGTATGTGTATCCGTTATCTAGTAACCATAGCACAGGCTCTGCCTAGTTTGGGGCTGGATAATTGGTGTGAATGTCTGACATATTTATTTATTTATTACTGCGATCACCAAGTGTGATGATTATGGCGAATCCCCCAATGGACAGCCAACCAAAAGTGGCATTCTATTTGGGAGGCTTGTGTTTAGCAGTAGACGTATTTCGGCTGATGATGATGATGAACTGATACTAAAGGGTTCCGAACAATACTGCCGTACAAACCAGAAATGCAGTAAGTCAAACCGTTTTACCGTGATTTTCGGCAGAGTAGAATAGAATCACTCCAACTCTTCCCGTGGATGTCGTACAAGGCGACTAAGGGAATACATTATAAAACATCAATCAGGCCTCCCCAACCCGTCTGGCCAGCGCGGGTAGTGTAGGCCAAATCCTCCGTCTGTCTCCGGCAGATGAGAGAGGGTTGTGCTCCTGTAGTGGAGACAAATATAACCTGATGATGATGATGATGATATAGGTTTGACGAAGAAACGAAGGTCACTGAGATAGCTAAAGGAATTAGCTAGCTGAAGGAGCAGTGGGCGGTCCACATATTTAGTTCTGACACAGTTCTGTTGTGGAGACAGCAGATAGGCCGCCAGATGGAACGACTGTCCGAAGAAGGTGGCCGGAATTGGCGGGCGGAGGACCGGGTGTGGTGGCGTTCATTGGAACAGGCCTATGTCTAGCAGTAGACGTCTAGGGCTGATATGAAAAACTGCTTCTGTTATGTAGATTTTGAAAAGCGCGATTCTTTGTTTTCTTTACACGTAGTATATAATTCGATTACATCTTAGACTAGAGAAAATATCTAAGTGAAAATCTCGGAGCTGAAACGGAACGAAGAAAATGCAATCGTTTCTTTCCATTGTTCCCGACACGTTCCTACTTTATTGTTACGTGTGTCGGCGATCATTGGAAGTCGTTTCTGCTTTGGATTTGGCTTTGGAATTTCGTAGTTACTATATTGCAGTTTTTACCCTTTTACACTTTAAACCTAATCATATGCCTTCATTATAAAACGCAGTGTCTCTCTGTCGGTCTGTCGTTAGTGCGCTTTTAAAACTCGAGAACTATTAATCCGATTTATGTGTTTTTTTTAAATTAATAGATACGTTCTGTGGTCAGGTTTTAGTATTTTATTTTTTGCGTTAGGAATAAAGACTAAAATAATTCTGTAAACCACGCGAGCGAAGCCGTGTGCATATTTAGTATAAAATATGATGTAAGTACATATATACATAATAAAAAGTATTTGTACATTTGTGCTCAAAAACGATGCATTCGGGCAATATGCAATTTGAAACAAATAGATTCATGAAGGTCGCATTTTATAAAACTAAAAATACTGACTCTCCCGTGTATGCATATATATGAATCGGCGGTTTTTGCAAAATCTAATATTAACATGTTCACATTTAAAATTCGTATGAGGCAATTAGATAAAATGGCAGTGTTACCAGCAAACACTGCCTTGTAACACAAAAGCGTATTCTGCAGGATACCTCACATCTTATAAATAAAATCGTAAACATATATAATAAAATCCCTAAAAGGATACGAGATGTAGATTAGATAAATTTATTTTAAAAAAAACTCCACGATCTGTTGACAGAAAAATGTTATTATAGTTTGGAAGAATTTCTTGGTGACGGTTCCATTTAAGGTTTCCGTTTGTATCTAATTAACTCTTAAATAAAAAAAATTACTTTGTTTTTAATTGCATGCTTTACTGCTACACAATGTTGTATGCCCACGTGGCGGGACATAGCTGAGCTCTATGACATTTAATTCTTTATATACCTATGATCCACAATAAAGATATTTCATTTCATGTGTTGATATGTAAATTTAGTAGGCTGTTTGAGGCTTATCTAAGGCCCTGTATATATTTATAAGTATACATTTTATGAAACGGGGACGGCCAGGAGCGTTCTCTTGTGTATATTAAGATGTGATCACTAATCCGCCTGCCAAGCGTGGTAATTATGGCAAATCCCCCAATAGACAGCCCAACAAAATTGGCATTCTATTGGTGAGGCTCATGTTCAGGAGTGGAAATATTTCGGCTGATGATGATGATGCCGTATGGGGACTGTGAACGTAATAAAGCTGTGCATTATTATATAACTAGTATGTGAACTGGAGACAAAATACTGGGCGCTAAATTTAATTTGTAGGTTAATCTATGAATAGTAGTAACCAATAAATACATCAAACACATTGGCATGCTATAGATAAGCCAAATCGATGCACGACGGCCCAATTGTTCCGATTGGCGCGTTTTGGAGCGGTGCCAGTAGCGCCATCTGTTACACTGATTGACGTACTATTATTGTCGTTACAGTACACCCTAAAATGATGTTTTGATTTTAGCGTTTGCAGCATATGTTCTTTTCATGCCCTAACAAACAGTACCCGTGTACGAGATCCTCCCTGCAAAGCTTCCTCGTCCTGTAAACATCAAATTTATGTTAACACTGGTTTATTCTGTCTCCTATTTTATTATATACTAGCTGTGCTCGCGGCTCCGCTCGCGTGAACTACAGAATCCGCTCCCATTCCCACTCCCGCTCTTGCTTCCGCTACCGCATTCGCTCCTGCTCCCTCTCCCGCTCCTCTCCCTTTCCCCTCCCGCTCCCGCTTCCCTCCCGCTCCCGCTCCTGCTTCCGCTTCCGCTCCCACATCCACTCCCCTTTTCCCACGCCCACGCCCACTCCAATTCCCACTCGCAGCTCCAAATGTAATCCAAACTCATCGCAATCTGAATAGTACGGAAATACTATTACCTACTAATGTATTTGAAAACTAAACATGTCTATAACTTTTGATGGAGTTATCCGATTGCGCTGAAATAAAGACTAAATGTTAAGTTAAGTTAAGCCCCATGTTTTTGTGATAATTCCATCAAAATCCGTTTAGTAGTTTTTAAGTGATGCGTGCACAAACTCACAGACAAACAGACGAAAATTCCAAAAATGATTGAAATGTGTTCTATTACTTATCCTTAGACCCCTCAATTTTTTTTGCAAATATCTTCAATGTACATTTAGATGACAAGAAGTTTAGATCCAATTGGAGTTTCAATATGGAATAAAGAATTGAAGCCCAAATAAATGACCTTGAATGAAGTCGCTGTTGTTTGCCGTCTCTTTCACGAGGGTCAATGATAACGCGAAATATTAATTCAAATAACTTACCTGTGGAATTTCACTGTAGATCTTGGATGCCAAACATTTCTGCAACCACAAACTATACAACTCATGACGAATATCACCACCACGCTGCATAAATTGTAAAAAAAAACTTAGATAAACTTTCGAAGTGGACGAATATTTTATCAGGCGGCCATTACGAGATTGACGTACGGTTTCGGTGTTGCCAAAATACGTCTTCGAGAATATCCCAAAATTAGGCGAATAATATGGTGAATATAGTTCATAAATTATTATTATTCTAACTTATTGAAAACTACAAGAATAAGATAACTAGTCAAATAAAACCACAATTTGATTATCTAAATTACAAACTGGTTCACTGGTGAAATATTGATAAAGACAATATAAAGAGAACAAAGTAATATCTATTGCTTGGGAAAAAATATATTGGAGCCTGGCTACTCCACCTATAGAGTAAGTGAGACAGAAGACAAAAGTAAAGGTCAAATGGGTACATTGATTTTGGGTTCAACATTCTTTTAGTACTGCAGGCTCCATTAGGATCTAAACTTCTTGGTATATGAAGACCAATTTTTTTTTACTTATTTTAAACCTATGTCATTTAATGTCATTAAAATTTAAATAACGGTAGATTTTTAATTTTTCTGTATTAATTAAAGTACTTTTTTGCGCCGTTTCTTCTTCACATCGCTAACACTTAGAAAGCGATAGTAGAAAAAAATTATCTATATAAATGTACCAAGTGTACTCTTGTAATGATTTTAAGTATGAGCACCTGCAGAGCAGCCCCCACCTCGCCTCTCCTCGTTTCGTATCGCTCGCCTAGTCACACACACATGCGCACGCGCACCTCCACACACACACTCCTCACGTACACGCACTCAACTCTCATTGCCACGACGACATAGATTGTAGATAATTTATTTATTCCTATTTGATTGTAAATTTCTATCTAATTATTTTTTTTTCTTCTGTACCCTCCTACTTTTGTCTACTTTTATTACCCTATGCAATAATGTTTATGTTTATATATTAGAAATCTGTTAATGGCTAATGTTTAATTTATATTGTACTGTATTATATATTTTTGTAAATTAGCTGTAGGTTTCAGAATTAATAAATAAAATAAAATAAAATAATGACTTTGAAATAATTCAGAAAGAAACCACAATAATTTACTTTGATCCTATGCTTGTTATTTGTACTTACATTGTATAAGTTTAAAATAACGAAATACAAAAACGATCGACAACAAACGAAAGCCTTAATAAAGTGGTCTTAAGACTATCCAATTAAACCAACAACGGTGGAAACTCTTTAAAAATAACAAGGAGAAACGATTAATTGAAAAAAAGGAAAAGGAACGGAAACGAAATGGAACAAAAGTTTAGCATTTCACAATGCGAGGTCCATTGCAGAGACGGGTCAATTAACTAGGTCCGGGTACGGCTGTACAGGTAGTGTTTGAGAATTCATTAGTTAATTAAAAGAGGATTTTAAAAGAGGCTTTGTAAATACAATAGTACTAAGCTTCAAATTAAAAAGAAAAGGGTTGGAAACCGTCAGTTATCCTACTAGTATTATAAACGCGAAAGTTTGTAAGTATGGATGGATGTGTATTACTCTTTCACGTAAAAACTACTGAATGGATTTTAATGAAACTTTATAATAATATAGCTTATACATCAGAATAACACATAGGCTACAATTTATAAAGATATTGTGTGAATTGTCCAAAATATCAAGTAAGTAGGAAAAAATCTACCATCTGCGAGCTATTCTGGCGTGCGCTGTCAAAACCGCTAGAGTTACACATATGTAATGTATGATGGAAATGTTTATCTCAAATAGTCCTACAAAAAAGCTACTCGAAATACTAATCGTGCGCAGACGAAGTCGCAGGCACCAGCTAGTGTTACATATAGTAACTCTGCAATTGGAAGTTCGACATGAAGGTGGTTCCCACGTTTTTTGGAGAACAGTTTGTTGTGTATTTATTTTTCATAAATAAAATGTTTACTTCAGAGTTTGGTAAACACCAAACGTTTAAACTACTAAACAGTAGTGATAGTACATTATGCAACAAACGTCTGTGCGTGTGTACACTATGGAGGAAACATAAATAAATGTGACGAAACCTTACTAAAGTTTACTACTATCAACGTTAGTAAGGGAACGAACTAAAGAATAGTGGAAGTTATAGACAGGCTACAAAGGGCTAGTTCCCGAGGCCTTAAAACCTATATTAAAAAAGTTTGACATTAGGTATTCTATGGTTTGACGTTCCGTCCTACCTCACCGCACCCTTTAACTCGGTCCCCCGCTGTATATACAGCGCCGTCGTAGGAAATTGACAGTTACCTACAGCAGCACTGCAATTGGAAGACACTTGGCTCAAAAGGACTTAGCTTCCAAAGTCGTAAAACACATTGAAAAAAGTTTGACATTAGGTATTCTATGGTTTGACGTTCCCCTACCTCACCGCACCTCCCTCTGTAATACGCATACATACGTATAAAAAAACTAGACTACATTGAAACCAATCATTACGTGTCATTAGTTGAATAACCGTTACAAATAAAAATCTATTGTATGAAATACTGTTCCTAACCGATGTTGAATATTTTATACGGATATTATTGTAGCAGAACCCTTTCTGGTGACTGTAACCGACATTGATTTTACACTGAATCAAATATTCAGGAGATACGAGTTGCGGTGAAGAGGTGGAAATATATCGGGGTTCTGCATATAGAAATAGAATTTGTAAAAGGTATTCAAGATAAAAAAATATGTTTTTGAAGATATTAATTACAACAGCCTGTTGACGTCCACTGCTGGGAATAGTTTTTTTTTTATTTATTTAGGATAACAACAGCCATATTCTAAAATTAATTCTAACTTAAATTTACTCCACAAAAAGCTTATTATACTCGTAGGTAAGTGGGATAATGCTAGGTCACTGTAAACAATATTAATATCTAGAAGACAATAAGTGAAACATAATATTATACTGGGTCATTAAATAAATAAATGAATGAATAAAAGTGGTTTTCCCAATGTACCCCAATATACCCGGTCCTCCGCTGTCCCCTATTCAGCCTCCTCCGGTAAACTGTTTAAGGTCTTCGGTCCACAATGCGCCGCGGTACGTGGTCCACTCCAGAACTTGTCTGCCCCTCGACCATCTGATAATCCTCCGGGTAATCTAACTGACCATCCGCTACGGGTAAATAGAATCATCATCAGGTTATTTTCGTCCCCACTGCAGGAGCACAACCCTCTCTCATCTGCCGGAGACAGACGGAGGATTTGGCCTACACTCCCCGCGCTGGCCAGACGGGTTGGGGAGGCCTGATTGATGTTTCATAATGTATCCCCTTAGTCGAATTGTACGACATCCACGGGAAGAATTGGAGTGGTCCTATTCTACTCTACCGGAAACCACACGGCAAATAGCATCAATATTTCGTAAATAATTAAATGTTCTGCGTAGTAACTGCACAGGTGTCAAAGAGAATGTGAACTGGGTGCGGCTCCCGGAGCCACAGTTGCGTGGAACAGAGTGATTTTTTGGTTTGCTCCATCTAGTAAGTACATAGAGATCGATGGCTTTGGACTATTCATGTCGATGCCAGCCTCATAGAGAAACATAATATTTAGCGTTACCAAGACGTCAGACTTCCAATTAAGTCGCTCAGCGAGCTGTGGAAAGGACTATGTTCGGGGTTTCTTTGAAGGATATGATTCGTAATGAGGAGATCCGACGAAGAACGAAAGTCACCGACATAGTCGAAAGGATTAGCAAGCTGAAATGGCAGTGGGCGGGACACATATGCCGCAGAACCGACGGCCGTTGGGGCAGACGAGTTCTGGAATGGAGACCGCGGATCGGCACTCGCAGGGTGGGACACCCCGCCGCCAGGTGGACCGACGACCTAAAGAAAGTGGCCGGTAGCGGCTGGATGCGAAGGACCGGGTGTGGTGGCGTTCATTGGGGTGTCCAGCAGTGGTCTTCTAGGGGCTGATATGGTGAGACGTCAGACAGCGATTAGCGAAGTAGTAAATTCTCTCTCGCTTCAATGGAAATTGGATAATTTAATTTCAGGTTTATGTCAGCATTATGACCAAAATTGTAACCAAATAAACGCTTCTTCTCTCAGTCGCCGTTCGACCACACTCCACCATCAAATGATAAACATCGTCAAGTTGTCGGGAATGGAGACTTAAAAAGTTGTTTTTATGGCAAAAAATTTCTAGATCTGAAAATCTCTACAATATATTGTATTCTCTAAAATACAAACTCACGTGCGAGTCTCACTCAAGTGACTTCACTCACTTCGAAACCTAATCTATTGATAACTAACTGGTACCCGCGACTTCGTCTGCGCACGATTAGTATTTCGAGTAGCTTTTTTGTAGGACTATTTAAGATAAACATTTCCATCATTACATAACATTACATATGTGTAACTGTAGCGGTTTTGGCAGCGCACGCCAGAATAGCTCGCAGATGGTAGATTTTTTCCTACTTACTTGATATTTTGGAAAACTCACACAATATCTTTATAAATTGTAGCCTATGTGTTATTCTGATGTATAAGCTATATTATTGTAAAGTTTCATTAAAATCCATTCAGTAGTTTTTACGTTAAAGAGTAACAAACATACATCCATCCTTACAAACTTTCGTGTTTACAATATTAGTAGGATTAGTAGGATTCTGTAAACATTCCAGAGCACTATCGAAGTGAAGAGAACAAAATTTTCTAGGTCTGAAAATAACAATACCTTGTAATTGGTATAAAGGGCCTGGATTACGTAGTGGGACGTCACACTAATCCTAGCCGAGCGAGTGTCAGACAGAATACGTAAACAGCAGATCACAGGGAATTATCTGGACCTAGACAACTCGTCTCAACTACAAAGTGTTTGATAAAAGGGATGTTACCCGGTGTAGCTAATGCTAAACTAAATTGGATTTGCCAAGTTAAAGAAAATTGGCTACATAATATAACCTGCTGTAGTAGATTGTTGCTAACCAGTTGTAACGTTGCACCTAGGCCCGTTCCATATTAATTAAAACTAATAATAACTAAAACGTTACATATTAAATATTATATATACTAACAATAACTAAAACTGACACTACTAACCAAATTTTTACCTATTAATCAACGATCTCTATGTACTACTAGATGGAGCGTTCCAAACAATCGCTCTGTTCCACGCAAGTAGCCACAACTCTTTCATATTCACTTTGAAACTTGTGCAGACCAAAAAGGACGTGAGCAGTATGTATATTTCTTTTGCTAATATGCATCATCATCATCATGTCAGCCCTTAGACGTCCACTGCTGGACATAGGCCTTCCCCAATGAACGCCACCACACCCGGTCCTCCGCCCTCCGCATCCAGTCGCTTCCGGCTACCTTCTTTAGGTCGTCGGTCCATCTGGCGGCGGTATACATTTGGTTTAATAGGCATATATTGGTTAATCTTTCCTTCGTCTTGGTGATTAAATAGTAGCCTGTGTAGAGATGTTGATCTTAAATCTTAGGAAGCTTTCAGAACTCCGGAAGTAGCACTGAGAAAAGATCTCACGGAACCTGTACCAAGATATTTAATATCGTACTTAACGTTATTCAAAATTAACTACACAAACTTTGGCAATTAGATCTACAGCCTGTTATAATTTGATTATCGTTTGAATTACATTTTTGCTTAATTACAAACGATAAAATAGTTATATAAATTACATTAAATCACTCGCTTTATTCAATGTAAACCCACAAGATTACGATAAAGCGACTGACCGACATAGCAAGTTGAAGTGGCAGTGGGCGGGCCACAACTGACGCAGAACCGACTACCGTTATGGCAGACGAGTAATTGAATTGAATTGAATTGAATTGCGTCATGTTCAGTTGTACTTCTATACCACGTGGTGGTTGGCTACTGCACTGCCACGAGAGAAGAATCAAGAAATGTAAATTACTACAGTTTCTTCATACATTAAAGAATTAGAATTCATCAATCACAAAATTCTGAAAAGAACAGTTTGGCACGGAGTTTTGAGAGAATGACGAATAAGTTACCAAACAGATTTTCTAGAAGTCAAATAAAATTAGTACAGTTTTTTCATACTTTAAAAAATTAGAATTCAACAATTATAGAATTGTAGAAAAGCACTTTGCTATCCCAAAATTCCATTTTTATACTTACTAGCCTTTTCTCATATCAGGGTAAAATTGGTCTTTAATTTTGTAACTGTAACCCTCCTTTCAGCCAAATTATTCATATATTTGATGTGAAGTTTCTAAGATTCTCTTAAAACAAACATAACCTCAAAACATTCACAATCACAGTTAGAAATCATCGGATTGAACACTCCCGAAGCCTCTAGAGCAGCTCCAGACGAATCTTACAAGTTTCCGAAAGTTTCCGAAGACTTCGGAAGTTTTCGAATAAAGGATTCTGAGAGTTCAAGGGGCAGAGTGGAAAGTAAACATGGATTTGCAGGAATAGTTTTCAAAAGTTTTTTTCTACTTATTCCTTTGGGCTTACACAGGTCAGGAAAAAGGTGTCGCAAGACTGAATAGTTAAAAAAAAATACCCTAACTATTTATCCTACCTGTAGGCCGTGTGGTTCCCGGCTTAGAATAGGGCCACCCCTATCTTTCCCGTGGGTGTCGTCAAGGCGACTAAGGGATTGCGCCAGGGAAGGGCAGCAGCGTTCTCCTGTGTGTGTATGTTAAGATCATTACTGCGATCACCAATCAGCCTGCCAAGCAAATCCCCCAATGGACAACTTACCAAAAGTGATGTTCTATTGGGGAGGCCTATGTCCAGCAGGGGACGTATTTAGGCTTCTGATGATGATGATGACCATAACTATAACGTTATGATACCAATACGATAATGTATTGTAATCTCTTTAATAATTTAATTAATTAATTAATTACATAACGCGAGAGGCAGAGATAAAAAAAACAGAGAAGCGTACCCACAGACTATTATAAAGGTATACATCATCATCATCATCAGGTTATTTTTGTCTCCATTGTAGGAGCACAACCCTCTCTCATCTGCCGGAGACAGACGAAGGATTTGGCCTACACTCCCCGCGCTGGCTAGACGGGTTGGTGAGGCCTGATTGATGTTTTATAATGTATTCTCTCAGTCGCCTTGTACGACATCCACGGGAAGAGTTGGAGTGGTCCTATTCTACTCTACCGGAAACCACACGGCAATACGTATACATACACTGCACTTATCATCAATAAATACATATTTACTATGTACGAGTACAAATGATACTCATTTTAGAACCGCATAAATTGGTTTGTGATATCTGTGCTAGTTAAGGACATTATTATAATATTTACCTAAACTACTATTAACTCTAATTATTTCAGATATTTCGCTTTGCAAGCTTTAGAAATAGGGGGAAGGGAGGGGGGACAGTATTTTTTCAGTTATTTTTCATGATAAGCCAAAATATAGCAAAAAATATAAAATGTTGTCTGGAAGAAATCGCTTAAAGCGATTAGACTGCCTAAATTGTACTATTTGTAACTTTTATAACGTGTAACTGTATTTGTTTGTGCAATAAAGTGTATTGTATTGTACAGCGGCATAAAAGGAAGCAAAAACTTATTTTAGAATGTACAAATCATGCTAAACTTTAAAATTTTGCCTCCTAGCGATGAAAATAAAAATATTTTTTTATTCTTTCTAAGTTCTCCAAGCATTATTTCCCACAGTTCCACATTTCAAGTCGATAGAATTATTAGTTGCTGAAATAATCAGCTGTGACAGACACATAATAAGGATTTTTACTATTTTGCTAAGAAACCCTAAAAATAGTATTTGTCTAGATTCCCAGAATCCGCAGAATCTAGGTTAGGTGCCTATTATATACGCTTCACTGCAAACTGAAGTTCGGATAGTGATCGAATAACGCAAAAAGTTTTGCCGTTCAATTTGTTTTAAAAAATAAACAAAAATCTATACCACTCGGTCTGTACAAACGACACGATATACCTACGTGACATCGAAAGGAAAAACGGTCAAGTATGTGCTAGACTTTATCGTCTAGTAATATTTATTATTCTCTGCTATCCATGTCCCCTGCTGGACATAGGCCCTGATGAAATGTAGTAAAACTACTTTCTGCGAAATTCACTGTTACCTACATACATACATAACGCTTATGACGACCTCCGTGGCGGAACGGGGTAGCTCTCGGACTGCCACGCCGGCGGTTGCGGGTTCGAATCCCGCTAGGGGCAAATGTTCGTATGATGAACTAGCAAACGCCCGCGGCTTCGCCCGCGTGAAGCTAGTTTTTATTTCCCGAGGGAACCATTGTTCCAGAGGTAAACATGAGCCTATGTTCAAATACATGATATTATGTGTACTTAATCAAACATTTATGGCAATTAGTTGAACAGCCAAGCTGTTAAAGAAACAGATAAATAAACACACAAACACTCTTTCGACTTAATTATATTAAAACTGTTGCCCGCAGATTCGCCTGCTTAAAAAAGGTGTTTGTTTCCAGCCTGAAAACCCCACGGTAAACCAAGCTATCCAACAGTGACAACCACATTCGAATTCATTTAGTGGTTTTGGAGAAAAAGCTGATGACGTTATCATTATCATAAATTATTTAATCGACGTTTTTACTTATTAATGATTTCATCGTTTTATACATATAATACAGTTCATCATCATGTTAGCCCTGCGACAAATACTGCTGGACATAGGCCTTCCCCAATAAACGTCACCACACCCGGTCCACCGCCTCCGAATCCTGCTGCTTCCGGCCGCCTTCATCGGTCCATCGGTCGGTCGGTCCATCTAGGCGAGGCGCGCCCCCCCTTGCGTGCGTGTCTATCCGAGGTCTCTGCTCCAGAACTCGTCTACCTCATCGGCCGTTGGTCTGCGGCAGATGTGGCCCGCCCACTGCCACCTCAGCTTTATAATCCTTTTTAGTTTAAATGTATCTATACGTTTGGAGAATACTACTTTCGAATACCATTTCAGCCCCACAGGGGATGGTTTTTCAAAAACTCTAAAACCCGTGTTCAATTATTACGTTGTTCGAGTACTCCTCCAAAGTTTCGAATTGATAGGAACATCTAATAGTTTTTCTACATACAAACTTTAGACGCCTATTTTACCACCTTAAAGGTTGAATTTTGACAAGCTTTCGATAGTGCATACCGGAGATACATGAGGAACCTTTGTGCTAAATTTCAAGTTTCTAGAGCAATCGGTTTGGAGACTATTACTTTCGAACTCCATTTCAGCCCCTTAGGGGATGGTTTTTCAAAAACTGTAAAATACATGTTGAATCATTATGTTTTTCGAGTACTCCTCTAAAGTTTCTAATTGATAGGAACATCTAATAGTTTTTCTCCATACAAACTTTGAACCCCTATTTTACTACCTTAGGGGTTGAATTTTGAAAAAGCCTTCGAAAGTGCATACTGAAGATACATAAGGAACCTTTGTGCTAAATTTGAAGTTTCTAGAGCAATCGGTTTGGAGACTACTACTTTCGAACTCCATTTCAGTCCATTAGGGGATGGTTTTTCAAAAACTGTAATATACTTGTTGAATCATTATGTTTTTCGAGTACTCCTACAAAGTTTGGAATTGATAGGAACATCTAATAGTTTTTCTCCATACAAACTTGGAACCCCTATTTTACCACCTTAAGGGTTGAATTTTGAAAAAGCCTTCGATAGTGTATATCGGAGATACATAAAGAACCTTTGTGCTAAATTTGAAGTTTCTAGAGCAATCGGTTTAGAGACTACTTCTTTTGAACTCCATTTCAGTCCCTTAAGGGATGGTTTTTCAAAAACTGTAAAATACTTGTTGAATCATTATGTTTTTCGAGTACTCCTACAAAGTTTCGAATTGATAGGAATATCTAATAGTTTTCCTCCATACAAACTTTGAACCCCTATTTTACCACCTTAGGGGTTGAATTTTGAAAAAGCCTTCGATAGTGCATACCGGAGATAGATAAGGAACCTTTGTGCTAAATTTGAAGTTTCTAGAGCAATCGGTTTGGAGACTACTACTTTTGAACTCGATTTCAGACCCTTAGGGGATGGTTTTTCAAAAACTGTTAAACACGTGTTGAATCATTAAGGTTTTAGAGTATTCCTACAAAGTTTCAAATTGATAGGTTTATCTAATAGACGTACTCCATACAAACTTTGAACTCCCATTTGACCCCCTTAGGGGATGAATTTTGAAAATCCGTTCCTTAGTGCTAGCCTATGCTATATAAGGAACCGTTGTGCAAAATTTCAAGCCTATAGACTCAGCGGTTTGGGCTGTGCGTTGATATGTCAGTCAGTCAGTCATTCATTCAGTCAGTCAGTTTCTTCTTTTATATATATAGATATTAATGTTTGTACCCAAGTCTTGGATGTTTATATATATATTTAAGTATGCCTATCCGTTATCTAGTAACCATACCACAGGCTCTGCCTAGTTTGGGGACTAGATAATTGGTGTGAATGTCTGAGATATTTTTTATTTACTTACGCCTTGATCCCAGAGGGGTAGGCAAAGACGATGTATCGCCACTTTAATGGAACCTGACACAAACGTCGCGAAACGACTTTCCTTCGTCCGCTTTTCGCCCCGTGATACCACTAGGCGTGATGTGTGGCGAACAACATTGCCGCCTCCGTGTTGAGATACATTGTGGTACCACGGTTAGCTGTCCAAATAATTGTCCACCTCATCAGAGCCCCGCATGATTCGGTAAGGCTAATAGTGTCCGGAGGTCGGTCGCCCAGCTCCGGGATGTCGGCACGCTTACGACCAGGCTAGCCCCTGGACACGCATCCATCGGCACTTCAGATTGTGGGACGAGACTGTAATTGGGGGCGAGGGGGACAGGAGATGGGGGAGTATATGGTAGGTATGGGATACCCCCAATTACGGAAGCCGAGACCGCATACCCGTGTAACCTACCGGGCAAGTAACTACCAGAATCAAGTCCCCTAACAAAATTAACTGTTAATTCCTTATATCAACAAAACACTTAGAAATACATTAACTATGATTTTAGATTAAACATTATAGTGGCCATTTTTATCCTTTATCTACATGTAACAATAAACACGGTAATATCATTAATCATTAATCAGATTACCTCGCCATTGAACTAAAGTTGACGTTAAAGGTTTCAGAATAACGTTATCATAACAAACTTATCGTGAATTACAGTTACTGTCAGACTGGAGCGGTGTGCGGCATGAGAGAAATACCACAGCCCCGGCATTCCATACAAGCGAACAGATTTTATTACCTACTACTATAGAGCCACCCGCCTGTCCGCACACGTTTGTGTTTGTTCGTATATTACTGCACCGAGCGAGCGGACACAGTCGATCGAGTGAGGAACAACGTTATCCCTTAACGCTATCTCTCGGTGCTGGACGATAGCGCGCAGGTGTAGTAACTTTATACCGCCGGGTATTTATTATGGTAGTGCGTCACGTCACTTATTGCCGCTTCTTTACGTAGTATTATTAAGTATTCTCTGGAAATCAACTCTACAAGCTTTATAAAGGTAACATTCAATTCAATTACTCTTTATTGCGCTATAAAAAGACACATGATACAATAATAAAGTAGCTTACATTAGGACATCTGGGCGGTCTTAATGCTAAAACCGATTTCTTCCAGACTACTTTTTAACTAACCTCGGCCATGATCAAATTATTAGTAAAATTGTCAACACATTTATTTATTTAACTATTTATTGCATTCACAAAAATTATAACAAACAATTAAACGCGAAAATAACATGTATAAAAGATAAATCTTAACTCGTACATACACGAGTTAAGATTTATTTATATATGTTAAGAATAACGTTTAACACACAAAACAAATTTAATGAAATTTACTTTTATTTTGGGTAATATATTTGTCGGCGAAATGATAAAAAAGGAGCTGATTTGAAGGCACAGTGCGTGTGAGGCGCGCCGTTCGGCTTTGTTCAGCTATCATCGCGAGCACGCGCTGACGGAACGTCGGGTATAACTGGCGCAGGCGCATACTCGAGACAGTTTTTTCGATGGAAAGGCGTGCGGTGCGCAGGCGTTACGCTGACGGTCGTCTGCCTTTTAAAATCGTTACTTGATGATATAGTGTAATTTCATGTAGTGTCATTTAAGTCAGTAAACGTGTCAACTTTGAAACGGTGTTAAACTCAATTTAGGAGCCCACAGAAAGGCGGAACCAGGAAACTACGGCATCAGAAGTGGGATACGAACCATAACCTACGACATATTTTTTTAATCTTTAAAAATCAATCTCAACATTATCATTATTTCGGTTATGCTTACAGTCATTACTTTCTTGTAAGCTTAATATAACTACTGTTTTAACATTGTTCTCGAAACTAAATAATTTATGTACACTTATTGAATAGAATTCGACAATTTCAAATATGTAGCATATATATTGAAGGAATGTGACATTTTTGAAGTATACATGTACGTTAGTTCTTAATAGCCGACGTCATTATATTCCATCATAGAAAAGAAAAATATAGGTGTTCCGCTAATGCCGCTGCGTCTGTTGCCGCGCTGCGCTGCCGTTTCCCGCACCAGTTTGTAACCATCCGGTTAAATACAAACGCAATCAACTTATCACGAAACTGTCACAAGTGTTCACCATTAGATTATTATCGCAGGTGATTTGAGCTTTTATTGTTCAAGTTTTGTTTGTTACGAATATAAGTATCAGTTTTGTGGTAAATTACGAAGTATTGTTTAAATAAAATTGGAGTTGACTGTTACGGAATTTTCTAAATAAAGACTTGACTATTAAAAATGCAATTATATGTTCATGGTTTTGTTATTAAGTGAGTTACCTATGTGGAAATAGTAATTGTTTTTTTTTATACCAAAGTTTATTTAAAAGGTAGTTATGGATTGTGTTTTCAGCGGGTCGTAAGTTACGACTTGTAAATGCATTAAATTAAATAAGTACCGGGACCAACTTGTACAAATTGTAAAAAGTTGTCTGTTCCCAGTGGGAATCGAACCTACGAACTGTTTGATAACTTGTAAGGGCAGTCCAGTACTTATTGAAGACTAGCTGTTGCCCGCGACATCACAAATTATTATTTCCCGTAGCAATGACATGTTTCTCGGGATAAAAACTGTTCTATGTCCTATTCCAGGACCTAAACTATATGTGTGCCAAGTTTCATCCCGATCCGTCCAGTGGTTGAAGCGTGATTGAGTGACAAACATCCAAATATCCAAGCTATCGCATTTATAATATTAGTAGGATATACTCGTACTTACTATTTAATAGCAGAGAAGCGCCATATTGAAGTTTTAACTATTAAGTTGTAATAATCCCGGTATTTTCATTAGAGCAGCTAATAAAATCCCGTGAAAAGTCCATGTCCACGCGGACATGGACATTGAGATTTGGTCTAAATTCTATATTATGCCCACGCTTTAGTAGATTGCGTGTCTGTTCCAACTGCCAACTGCGTGAATCGATCGATTGTCACAGTTACAGGCAATACGATATGTAAAGAGGTCGCATACAAATGTGACTCTGTATGGCTCAGCCCTTTTTATTTAATAGTTTATTGTACACACAAATATACAAAGAACAACACAAAGAAAAGAAAATTATACAAAAGGATAAGCTTATTTCTAAAGAAATTTCTTCCAGCTAACCTGCGGTGAAGACAAGGGATTATGGAGAGGCAGTAGTCGCGTGTACCTACTATATATTAAATAATCATAGAACATATAATACAATAAGCATAAACTAATAAACTATAAATATCAATACAGATACATAAATATATATGTATATATAAATGTATATGTATATATAAATATATATTTGTATATATAATAAAAATATACCATATATTATTGACAGAGAGTAAGGTAGTGCTCTTTAACTCGTGATCTGAACAGAGAAATCGTCTGAGAGACGCGTATGGAGGGGGGCAGTGAGTTCCACGCCTGACCGCGTGAACAGTAAAAGAATAGGAGTAGAAGTCACTTTTATGAGAAGGAATTTTAAGAAGAGATCTAACGTGAGAACGACAAGGGACATCAGAGGGGCCCTTCTGTTTGGAACATTCATATTTTTCAAATTCAAAATTTCTGTTGCCCACGACTTCGTTCGCGTGGATAAGTTACATATGGTGCGAATTTAAGGATCCACAGATAGCCGACATGACAATAGAACAGTCTGGAAAAATCTGGAATATTCTAGAAAAGTTCTCAATAGTGTTACTCACAAACGCACTTAACGCCATCCAGCACAATCTCGAGTTTATATGAGCCGTACAATGTGTTAGAAAAGGATAGAATTATCCCATCAAGCATTTTTACCACCCACATCCACCCACTTCAACTCACCGTAACCAAACTCCTATAAATTGAGATGTAAGCTATCCATCCTATCTTTTCAAATTGCACACGGAGTGCAAATCAAATTTAAAATCGATTCAGTAGTTTAGGAGTCCATCGCGGACAAACAACGTGACACGTAATTTTTATATATAAAGATTATATAAATAACAATTATATACATAAATATTCTGCAATAAATAAATCAAAGCGTGATTCATAGACGATGACTAATTTACTCCTATTGTGGTTTTAAAATAAATTGTTTAAATTCTACTGTGCGTTTTTTTTACTGTCATTACGAGAGACCCTATTCCTTATTTGACCGCTATTTTTACACTTCTAACTACAATTTTTTAACTTTGATATTAAGTTATATTTTCTTATTGGATAAAGAATTATACTCTGTCAAAGAATTTATGGACATACGATTTTGAATTTAAACTGCGACATAGTTTATGAAAATTGTTTTTTTTTATTTTTATATACATTGTTATTATTATGTACATTAAGTTAATAAATAAAATAAATAAATAAATATCTCAGACATTCACACCAATTATCCAGTCCCAAACTAGGCAGAGCCAGTGGTATGGTTACTAGATAACGGATAGACATACTTAAATAAATATATTAAACATCCAAGACTTGGGTACAAACATTCATATTCATCATACGAACATTTGCCCCTAGCGGGATTCGAACCCGCAACCTCCGGCGTGGCAGTTATGACATTGTTATAAATCTCATACACGAGTTGTGTAGAATTGACATTTTGTATACTATTTTTTATTATTTTTTGATGATCACATTAACTCTGACCTTTTACGTAAGTTAATCTATGTATTAAAATTTGTAATGTAAAATAAAGAAATCTAATCTAATCTATTCTTATTTGTTCCAGGTGCAACGAGCCTTCAGCAGTAATATGACATCTTACAGCAGTTCCAGTGATCTCTGACACCATGGCGACGCGAGCTTGTCTCATCCTTGGACTCTGTTTGGCGATAACGGTATGTAGATCATTTTTTATAATCATAAACATAATCATATTTATTGGTAACAAAATTACAAGTCTTTTGACTTGTAATTTTGTTACCAATGTTTTTAACAATTAATGTCACATAGGTAACAGATAATAATTAATAAATAATGTCATAAATTCACAAATGTCAAGTAACATACTTTGAAACATCTTTCAGGAATTCGTCAACTGAGTAATATGCCTTAGAAATAAGATTTTTTTTAAATTTATTTTTAAATATGCTGGTGGAAGCCGCACTTTTCACGTCTCGAGGTAAACTATTATAAATTGTCGATCCGAGAACATATACCGACCCTTCGGATTTTTTTAGTCTTTGGCAGGTAGGTTATATACTAAGGTGCATCGGGGCAATTATAACTATGGGGCGATTGCAACTATGGGGTATATGTAGCTATGGGGTAAATACAACTATGGGGCAAATGCATCTATGAAGCAAATGCGACTATGGGTCTCCATAAAATCGAACTGATTTAATTACCTCCCACTATTACAGGCGCATATGTACACGTTAGAGTGTGTGAGTAAATTATTGAAGGGCTACTGCACCTAGCGCTCGAACATAGTCGATCGAGAGAGGGACAACTTCCACGTCAACAACATAAGTGCTTTTCTTTCTAACTTATAGCGTCGACCTCTTGCGTAGTAACTTTGTACCGTACTCCCAGCCGTACTTCTACTTTGCGGGCGACAGAAATCTGGCGGGGAGAGGGGAGTGCCGCTTCTTTACGTAGTGATAGTTAGTATTATTTATTTGATGTAATTAACAGCTAGACAAAATGGCCCCCAACCAAACATTAACACCCCCAAATTGAGACATACATTCTGTTTGTGTATCTGACAACTAAATTTGCATACTAAACAAATTAACTACCGTTTACTGGTACTTCTAAACGAGGCATCGAGCTCGGAACTAATTTGGTATTAGAGTAAGCACCAATAAGAAATGCCCTTATTATAACGGGGAAAGTGTTTTCAAAGGTAAACGTAGCTTATTGTAACTTTAATTCGTAGTGACATCTATCGAGGTATTTAGAACTACTACTTTTGTAAAGGGCGAACTTACTTGAAAATCAATCCTTATAAATGTACCAGTTGTACTGATATGCATGCAATTAATAGTTAAAAAATCATTTAAGTATTAATATCACCAAAAGAAAAACGTTAGTAAGTAATGTTCATTCCGCCAAACTGTTATAAGCCTGTTTGTTGGCATGAATTGTTCGTTACTAAATGATTTTGTTTACTTCTGCTACATAATTTAATAGTTTATATATTATATAGTTATATTAATGATCTTAGCTATGCTTTTTAAAGTTGGATCTATTATTTTTTAAGTTCATTCAATTGCTATTTCTATTAATAATTCCTCTAACAATTAGCCATTCGCAGCTCCATGTCATGTTTGTTTTGTGTTTGTTAATTACGTGCCGTACACTCTTTTTCAATATTAATTGACGGTTAGCTAATCCTTAATTAAGACTTTATGAACAAATATTTGTTACAAATATAATACAAGACTAGCGGATGTCCCGCGACTTCGTTTTCGTTAAAGTCGACTATCCAGTTTTTATGCTCTTGCGCGGATTTCGAAAAATCTCTTCTTAGTGGTAAATTTTTTATATGTTGATTGATAAGTCTATCAGTCAGGGTGTTTGGTATCTTATCTTCTTAAAGGGCCATAAGACCAGGCGACACTTTCACCCTCCAGGATCTTTTGTGCCAAACCTCTGTCAACCTTGGGTATATTTGATGGGTACGTTTCTTTTATATTTTTGGTACTAAACGCATTATACCAGTTCTTTTAGGTACTCTAAAGTTGATTGGAAAAGATCCCTAAGTGGGTTAAGTCCACCTTTGTACAATACTTTATTCTTTATTTATTTTTGTT
The DNA here is from genome assembly GCA_947086405.1 of Esperia sulphurella. Lineage (NCBI taxonomy): Eukaryota > Metazoa > Arthropoda > Insecta > Lepidoptera > Oecophoridae > Esperia > Esperia sulphurella. The sequence goes on from OX352280.1 coordinate 1,679,457, forward strand.
GTTAATTTTGGTACAATAAAGCGTTTACATACAAACATACAACCAACCAGCCGATTTGGTGGACTTCACATACGCCTTAGAATTTCTCCTTTGCTATAGCCTATTATAAATAAACTGAACTTTAGTTTCGTAAACCTCATTGGTATGTTTGTACCCAAGTCTTGGATGTTTATATATTTATTTAAGAAGGTTTATCCGTTATGTAGTAACCATAACACAGACTCCGCCTAGTTTGGGACTGGATAATTGGTGTGAATGTCTGACATATTATTATTATTATTGGTAAGGGCGTGGTTTGAACCCACGACCTAATGAACCGCAAAGCCGGGTGCACAAGTAACTAGGCCGTTTAGTCCATCTATTTCTCCTAAAGAATTTCCTCCAGGAGAATTTATCAATATCAATTTATTACTACTAGTACAATCCAACATGCTTTATGACGTAGCATATAAAGGTGTTTGGATAATGTAGTAGAAATACATGGATATGTATTCCTAGGGGAAATACTTTAGGAGTAATAGATGGTCTAACCGAACTAGGCTATCACGGCTTCTACCTCTCACCTTCTATAAATCTCATACTCGAGTTGTGTAGAATTGACATTTTGTAAACTATATTTTTGATTATTTTTTGACATTTTGTATACTTACTATTTTTTTTTACTATTTTTTTGACGATCACATTGACTCTGACCTTTTACGTAAGTTAATCTATATGTATTAAAATGTGTAATGTGAAATAAAGAAATCTAATCTAATCTAATCTACCACTCCGTTTTGTAGAAGCTGACATTCCACTTTCTTGGCCGCTCATCGTAAAAAGGATAAGGGTCGAGCCGCACACAAACGCACTCAATCGCATTAATAGCGATTGACTGAGACGCGCCCGCACGCGGCCGCCCGGCCCGCGCAGGTGATGGTCGTTGCGGGAGATCCCATACAAAACACGCGACTAGTATAGGCAGCGAAGGCACTAACAGATACTACTACATATTCACCAGCCTGTCCGTACACTGTGTGTGTGCGTAAATTATTGTAGAGCTATTACACCCAGTAGACGAACATAGTTGAACGATATAAGTGCTTCTTTTCCTTATTTTTAGCGTCGATTACTCGGCGCCAGTCTGTAGCGCGCCGGGGTACCTAGAAATTTTGTACCAGCGAGGGCGACCTAAACTGTTGGTGGAAGGTGAATGTCGCTTCCTTACGTAGTTATATTTAATATTCTTTTGTAATACCCTCGTCGGCCGTAAACTCAACAACAGGGTCGCGAGCACATGGAATAAGTTACCGCAGGACGTTATCGATAGGTGGGCCAAGTCGGGGAGTCCATCGATCTGTGCCGAAGATGGCCACCTCAGGGATTCAGTCGGTATAGAGCCGGACATAATCGCATTTCCACGCATTAAAAAAAGGATGTTATCGATACCCTCTCAGTGAAAACTTTTAAAAGCAGACTAGACAAGTTCTTTAAAAAGCGGCCAAGTGCGAGTTGGACTCGCCCATGAAGGGTTCCGTAGCAGCAAGTAACATAATATAAAAGTTATTGTGGTAAATTGTGGTTTACGTTTATGACGTATTAAATAAAACTACTTACTAGATCTCGTTCAAACCAATTTTCGGTGGAAGTTTGCATGGCAATGTACATCATATATTTTTTTTAGTTTTATCATTCTCTTATTTTAGAAGTTACAGGGGGGGGGGACACACATTTTACCACTTTGGAATTGTCTCTCGCGCAAACTATTCAGTTTAGAAAAAAAAATATATTAGAAACCTCAATATCATTTTTGAAAAGCTATCCATAGATACCCCACACGTATGGGTTTGATGAAATTTTTTTTTTTAGTTTCAGTTCTAAGTATGGGGAACCCCCAAAGTTTTTTTTTCTATTTTTGTGTAAAAATCTTAATGCGGTTCACAGAACACATCTACTTACCAAGTTTCAACAGTATAGTTCTTATAGTTTCGGAAAAAAGTGGCTGTGACATACGGACGGACAGACAGACAGACAGACATGACGAATCCATAAGGGTTCCGTTTTTTGCCATTTGGCTACGGAACCCTAAAAACCAGTGTTACAAGTGACAATCCAAAGATTTAAAAACACCAGCAAATTGCTGCTTGCCTATTATCCTCACAATAATTATAATTCTTTCGCAGCGCTATAGTGTAGTTCAACCCTTTTCTGTAAATTTGCTAACACAATCCTAGTTTCATGCTAGTATACCATGTAAATTTATTGTTTTGTATCTGACCTGACTTCAGTTGAAGGCTTGGCTTTGCCTGGCGCGTAGCCAACCGAGTAAGTCGTCAAGTTTCACTGAACCCGAGTAAAATACAGGGTGAGGAACGAATTTTTTTATTTGGAATACAAGCTGCGTAATTGGAGAAACCAATAGCTATACTTGAGCAGACTTTAATCAAATAAGGCAAATTACCATCTCTCAGACTGAGATCTCACAAAGCGAATACTTCATCAAATTATAATCTAAAATACCATGCAGAATGGTTCCCGGTAAAGAGTCACGTGGGTGTGGCTGGGTAGCGGCGACTAAGGGATTACACCAGGAATTCATCATCATCAGCCAGAAAGAGTCCACTGTTGGACATAGGCCTCTCCCAAGGCGCGCCACTGAACCCGATCCGCGGCTCTTCTCATCCAGCCTCTGCCAGCCGCTTTACGCAGATCGTCGCTCCATCTAGCCAGGGGGCGTCCCACATACGCTTGCCCAGTCGCGGTCTCCACTCGAGAACTCGTTTACCCCAGCGGTAATCGGTTCTCCGACATATGTGACCAGCCCACTGCCACTGTTCTCTGGGGATTACACCAGGGATGGCAGCAGCGTTCTCCTGTGCATATTCAGATCATTACTACGATCAACAGAGTCATCATCATCAGGTTATTTTTGTCTCCACTGCAGGAGCACAACCCTCTCTCATCTGCCGGAGACAGACGGAGGATTGGGCCTACACTCCCCGCGCTGGCCAGACGGGTTGGGGAGGCCTGATTGATGTTTTATAATGTATTCCCTTCGTCGCCTTGTACGACATCCACGGGAAGAGTTGGAGTGCTCCTATTCTACTCTACCGGAAACCACACGGCAAATAGAGTTAAGATTTTAGCACATGCTAAAGATACTACGTAACCTTACATTCAATCATTCATCATCATCGGAAATACGTCGACTGCTGAACATACCCCCCCCCCCCCCAATAGAATGTCAATTTTGGTATACTGTCCATTGGAGAATTTGCTATAAGCAACATGCATGGCAGGCGGATTACCAATCCGCTACAGTAATGATCTTAATGTACACAGGAGAATGCTGCTACCCGTCCTTTGTTCAATCCCTTAATCGCCTTGACGACACCCAACAGATTTGTGGTGTCCCTATTCTAAGCCGGAAACTACACGGCAAGTTTACATAAAAAATTAATATATAAATTATATACTTGCTTATGCTTATAATGAGCTTAAAGCTTTGTGGCGTTATTTTTGTGACAAATATTTCTGGAGTTCAAAATCGTTACCAAAGGATTATTGATTTTAATTTTTGTGTAGTTATTTTTAACATACTGTACTTTGAAGGGGTCGTGTCAAGTCTTTTAGGTCGTTGACGATATTTTGTCCTAAAATAAAAACGTTATTTCTCTTTACAGACAAGGTTTTTCTGGAAGAAATCTCTTTTTAGAGATAAGCACACCTGTGTATACGTCCTCTCCTTCTGTGTATTTATTTTTATATTTTCTGTGTAAAATGAAGTTATAATAAAAAAAAACGTTAATAATTCGTTGGAAACCGTTTCGATAAATTGAACACCAATCAAACTGTCGAATAGTTTTTTAACAACGACTGGCAGTTGATGTAATTTGTTTTTTTTTTTCTTCTTTCGTTTAATATTATGAGATTTGTAATTCGTTTTTTTAACTTTAAGAATACAATTCAATTCAAAAACTATTCATTGCACGACAATAATAGAAAGTGAGACGGAGCGAAAAGTGGACTAAGGAAAGTCGCTTTGCGACGTTGGATCGCGCAAAGTGGCGATCATCGTCTCTACCTACCCCATTGGGACCAGAGCGTGAGCATTATATATGTATGTAAGTAAAAATACAAAGAAACAATAATAAAGTAGCTTACACATGTACATCACAGGTGGTCTTATCGCTAAGAGCGATTTCTTCCAGACAACTTGAACCTGATAACTGTATTGTTGTAAATCTATAAAAAATCTTTCAGTGCCTTCTTTAAAAGGGTTCCCATTCAGCCTGACCCCTAACCAATTCTCTTTCGAAAGCTCCAAAGGATGTTGTATTAAATCAATATTTATTCAATGAATATTCCACCGCTGCAATCAGAGGAACGGCGGATGGCGGGCAGAGTTTTAAAATTAAATTTCCATTTTATTACTTTTTTATATGAAAGTTTTGTACAATATAGATCCACTCGAAGCAAAAAGTGTAAGGTTCTAAGGAATAAATGTTGCTTGGAACCTTGTGTCTACAATTAAAAGAAGATTCTGCATATAATCTGTTTTTCTAATCTTTAAATAAATAAATAAATACGTGGGGACATTTCACACACGGCCACCTGATCCCAAACTAGGCAGAGCCTGTAATGTGGGTATCAGACAGCTGATATACATACACAGATACATAATATAATATATAAATAACATCCAGTCACAAGGCAAACACAAGTGCTCATCACACGAATGTTTGCCCTGGGCGGGATTCGAACCCGCGACCCCGAGCTTCGCAGGCAGGTGTACTACCGACTAGGCTACGGGGCCGACAAAACGTCACGGTTCTTTAAAACAAGTTCTTTAAAACGGTTCTTTAAAAAAGACTTCCGCCCACCCCCCCCCCCCCCCCCCCCCCCATCCCACCCATCCAGTCTTTCCGTCTACCTTTTTAAGTCGTCGGTCCACAAAACTAGGTTACATGATTACATCCCTCGTTGCATCTTCCGGTACACGATCTCCACTCCTGAATTCGTCTGACTTTCCACTGCCACTTTGGCTTTCGATTATGACAGTGAACTAATCTTCTCATTTCATAATATGCATATCCTTATCGAATTCTCTTTCCATGTCCTGTTAAGCGACTTTAAATTTATGGATCAGGCCCAACAGGTAAGCCATGACAGGTAACTTGCAATGTAATCAGTGTTACCGAATGTCGTGTTCGAGTAACCCAAAAATAACGGTAGTTTTATAAAGCAGTATGCGTCATACCGTTTTAAATAAGAATTGGAACTAATTTGAATACCTGTATTTCGGTACCGATATATTTCGATAGCTTTATATCGGTATAATTACATAGATGTATTAAAGAAAATGACCGTTTTGTATTTCGCTACCGCTATTTAATCGATATAATAAGGGCCATTTGATATACCGCCAGAGAGACACGTCATATTTCTTTTTATCCCGCCCACGGCCTGCACACTCCACCTTGCAGCGACTGCAATATGGTTTTCGGTACCGAAATCGCAAAACAGTTAAAAAAGGTTACCGTCTTTAAGTATCGACGATAAGAAAATGTACTTACTTTTCTAAATGTATTCTTTTGTCTGCGAAATTATTTCTACCTAGTGTATGCTAGAATCTGTCTGAATTATTATTATTATTGATTGCAATACAATTAATTTGTAATCCCTACCATCAAAGCCTAGGTTTGGTTTCGTTGATTGAGATTTAACTCGTGTAATTAAAAACAAACATGTTTTCGATTTCTACGGTTTCACATAAAATAAATTTTAATTTAATTTTTGTTTGCTTTTAATCATGTCCAATACACTGGCTTTTTTAGGTCAACAAAAATAAGGGTTTTGGTGTCTGCTAATTAAGCAGAATAAATCCTTTCATTTTCAAAACCCTTCGATTGCTTAAAAATGGATGACAGTGGCTCATTATCAGAGATCGGATTAGGTAGTCTCATGTATTTATTTGCTAGGAAAATATAACACAGGATACAAATATACACTCCTTTTCACGGGATTTTATTAACTGATTCAATAAATTCCCGGGATCCTTAGTAGAAATAATTGAAAAGTATATAATATCCAATGAAGAAAATATAATGTCGTATAGTTTGCATTTTTTTTCACTAGTAAGGGAGGCGGAAGAAGAATTATAGATTACTAGCTGTTGCCTATCTGGACAACTTAACATCACAAAATATTATGCATTTCCCGTAGGAATGAGATATTTTTTCAGGATAAAAACTATTCTATGTGCTATTCCAGAACATAACATATATGTGTGTCAAGTTTCATCCCGATCCGTCCAGTGGTTGATGTTGCGTGAAGTTTGTTGCGCCGTTTCTTCTTCACAGCGCTAACACCTTGGAAGCGGTAGTCGAACATCCATCCATACTTACAAAACGCGAAAAAACTACTGAATGGATTTTAATGAAACTTTACAATAATATAGCTTATATATCAGAATAACACATAGGCTACAATTTATAAAGATATTGTTTGAATTGTCCAAAATATCAAGTAAGTAGGAAAAAATCTACCATCTGCCAGCTATTCTGGCGTGCGCCATAAAATTATAATTTTAATGTCATAATGTTAGTTCTTTTCTACGCCACGCTAATATAAGCTACTCAAAATACTAAACTTGCGCAGACGAAGTCGCGGGCACCAGCTAGTATGCAATAAATGGTTTTGACTTTGACTTTTTGACTTTGAGCAAAGATAATATACTTTTTGAGTAACAAACATCCAAAATTTCGCATTTATAATATAAGTGGGACTTATTGTGTTTGAATGAGTTTATAAATAAATGAATTACCAACAAATGATGAACAACATTTTACATAAACCTCGGAAGAAAACCGAAATTTCCATATTACCATAAACATTTCTTCGCAAGTACATAAATGACGCTACCTAATTCCAATCCCTGCTCACTACTAGGTGGATTACAACTGCTCAAATATTCGGTAACAAAAATTCGGCTTTCGGTTTTCAGCACAGTTAAAAGCTTAGTTTTGGTTTGGGCCGACAGAAAAAAGCTATTTTGTGTCGCACTAAAAGTTTCCACCTGCAACACAATGTTAATTAAAAGTTTAACTCCCTGGCGTATAGACAGCGAAGTTAAAAAAACAATGGAAATGTGCCCGTAACAGGAGCAAGCAACAATCTTCATTTCGAAGGCAAACATATTAAAAGAAAAAAGGCAAGTTGGAGAGAAATTTCACTTTTTCTCTCCAATTTGCGAGTGAAACTTTGGGAAACAAAAACATAAAACAATTTTCGCTATTGGCAAATGGATAATATGGTTGTATTGTAAGGAGACACCACATCAAGACTTCAATGCCAACCTCACTCGCACATGGCTAGCTAACCGAACAAGGGTCTGATAACTAAACAATGACAGTGTATTCAAACTTTGCTATTAAATAAAGCCACAGATGGTGTAAGATAAAGTTTTTTTACGGTCTGGAGTGGAAGTTAGTAGGTTTTCTATAGGTTATATTTGGGAAGTGTACCCAGGATTTGCACAATTTGTTTCCCCCATTACATCACCGGACTACCAGCCGTGGGGAAGGACTTATTATGTAGTAGATATACCTCGCACGAAGCGTTTTGCTTCCTCTTTCAAATGCGAACCGCTAAGGAATGGAACTCCCTACAAGTTTTGGTATTTCCGGACAAGTACAACTTGGATCTTATTAAAGGAAGAGTGAATAGGCATCTAATGGGTAAGCGCGTTCCACCTAAGGCCTCATCGTCGCCTACTACTATTAAGTGAGATTGAGGCCAAGCTTACGCTTACGCGTAAACCCATTGGGGATAAAAACTCGCAATTCCTCTCCTCTCATCCCTAAACCTCCAGTCCAAACCCCACAAGCAGTTGGCACTCCGAGGACTACGTTAGGGTACCTCGTGTGCTACACTAGATCTCCTACCCTTCTAACTGGAACCCACTGGCATTGACCTAAAAGTGTGGTGGTTGGTGGATACTCAGACGAATTCTGCACTTGGATCCCCCCACCGGTTCTAGCACTTCAACAGTCAACGGTCGTGGCCTGTGTAGCCTAAAGGCCGGGAAGTCTGCATGAGAATAGGTCTAAGTCCTGCAGTGGATGAAGGCTGATGATTCCCAAATGCTTAACCAGATGCTATAAAGCTTTGTACAACTTTTATTTTGTTATTTTGCTGTTGTTACATACATACATAATGCTCACGCATTGGCCCCAGAGGGGTAGGTAGAGACGACGTATCGCCACTTTGCGCAATTCAATGTCGCAAAGCAACTTTCCTTCACCCGCTTTTAACTCCGTGATACCCCTTGACGTGATGTGTGACGAACAACATCGCCGCCTCCGTGTTGAGGTACCACGATTATCTAAGGAAATAATTGTCTACCTCGTCAGACCGCTAAGGCTAATAGTGCCCGGAGTTCGCTGTTGTTATAGCTCGTCTATCTTCCTTCTGGATGACTGGAATGACAAAGATGCCAGGTACTAATGTTAACTTGATTTTTAAAAGATGTGTTGCGTGAAGTTTGTTGCGCCGTTTCTTCTTCACAGCGCTAACACCTAGGAAGCGGTAGTCGATAAAAAAAATGACGTGTATAAATGTACCAAGTGTACTCATATGCAATAAATGATTTTGACTTTGACTCTGGCATAGACTACAACAGCACTCTAAAAGCGATCAATGACCGATTTAATATTGACTATCCGTTCGCTTGAACGTGAACCGGAAGTAGCGAAACGTGTTGTTTTTATGACCTAGTCAATTTTACTGACAAGTTTTTAATATCAACATCAGTCGAAATACGTCCATTGCTGAACATATGCCTGCCTAATTGAATATCGCTTCTGTCCTTTAGAGGATTTTCCATAATCACCACACTTGGCAGGCGGATTGGTGATCGCAGTAATGATCTTAATATATACAGGAGAACGCTGCTGCCTGTCTCTGGTCTTCGCTTTCGCCTTGATGAGACCCATGGAAAGGGTGACCCGCCGAGAACCACAGGCAATTTTTTTTAATGGAATTTTTTTATTATTTATATTATCCATCTAACTAGCTTTACCTCATAATGTAAAAATTACACAAATTGCTTTAAATTAAAAAAAATATTATACAACTGCACAAACAAATACAGTTACACGTTATAAAAGTTACAAATAGTACGATTTAGGCGGTCTTATCGCTTTAAGCGATTTCTTCCAGACCACCTTTGGGTATAAAATATTATGCCAGAGAAATTGTAGGTTGCGCTGATTAGGAAATTTAAATGATAAATAGGTACTTATATGATTATAATAAACAAAATAAAATAGCAAGTAAGTTATAAGTATTAAGTTATTTAAAACCCTTAATCTAGTAGTTAATTAAACATTAAGTTCATAAATAACTTACTAATTTGTAATGAAGAGCGGTGCCTCCTAACACAGACTTACAAAGTCTAAAAGGAGACATCAGCCCCCAAATGTTTTCTTATGATTACTCTTGTTTAACGAAAATAAATATATTTTAATTTTTAATTTTTTTAATTTACAAGTATACATACAGGATGTAGCACTGTGCAACAAAGTAAGAACTGAGCTACTGCACTGACCCACAGGCCGTAACGTAGTAGTCATTATAGCAAATTATAAATCAGGTAATTATCTATTTTGTGTACATAGAGATATTCTGTATAATATGTATCATTGCAAGATTAAAAAAAATATGATATTAAAAAGAAAAGTTACAAATTATATAATAATAAAAACATTCATGATTATAAGGTAAATGTACTTCAATTATTATAGTATACTACTGTTCATCTATTTCACATACGATACTAGTATCGTTATACCCTCAACATCTCCCTCCCTCCCAGACCCCTCGCTCTCCTACAGCAATAACAATAAAGAGAATAACAGCGTACCTAATGCTCAGAGTAGATTGCTCTACGTCGATACAATATTTATTGCGGTCAGTTATCCCGCGAGCGGTCAGTGTGACTAGTTTTTGGTAGCTTTCCTGTTTATTTTGTAGTTTTCTTTATTTTCAGCATATTTATGCAGTTTTCCATACACCATAATAGATTACAAAGATGGCTCTACGTTAATACAATATTATGGCGGTTAGTTGTCCCAGGAGCGATTTAGTGTAATTAGTTTTTGGTAGCTTTCCTGTTTATTTAGTAGTTTTTTTATTAAGTAGTATATTTTCAGCATATTTATGCAGTTTTCCATATAAAAAAATAACCAACTATAAAGGTTGCTCTACGTCGATGCAATATTTATAACGGTTAGTTACTCGCGACCGGTATGTGTGATTATTTTGTGGAAGCTTTCCTGTTTACTTAGTAGTTACAATACAATACACTTTATTGCACAAACAAATACAGTTACACGTTATAAAAGTTACAAATAATACAATTTAGGCGGTCTTTTCGCTTTAAGTAATTTCTTCCAGACAACCTTTGGGTAGAACATATTATGCCAGATAAATTGTAGGTTGCATAGAACCATTTCTTAATCAATAGAATTTTTTTTATGAACATTTTAAAATTTTATCCCTAATTTTATAAATTTAAATTTGCTATTTATTTATCACTATTTGTGCCCACGTTTAGAATGCGCCCCCGTTCCTACTTCCGCTCCCGTTCTCTTCCCACTTCTACTTCCACTGCCACTCAGACTCGAAACTCTCAATATCCCAATCCCAACCCCAACCTCAACCCCATCCCTATCCCCAAAAACTAACTGAGTTACTGGAAGAAATATTAACAGTCGTTTTATTATCATCCGATATAATGGCTTCTAGATAAATTTACTTTATTAATATCTCAGGTTCTAAGTGGCGTATCAAGATGAAACATGCACCAGATTTTAAGTTAGACCACCAGCAAGACAACTGTGAAAACTGCATCAAATTTCATTCAGTTTTTGCGTGATGCTGTAACAAACATACATACAGACAGACAGATAGACAAAAAATCTAAAAAAAATGTTTTAGCTTCTATTGGCCCTATAAAGATCCCTCATACATTTTTTTTTATAAATATCTCTCATGTACAGTAATAAACTCTCATAAACCCGTTACAGTTTTTTATAAGTATAGATTGTATATAAACTATTTCTCCTGTTTTCCATAGATTTTACTGCCTACTTAAAACAGCTAAACAGCAATGAACAATTTTATGTGTATTTAATGGCTAAATATATTACTATACCTAAGTGGTAGTGATTTTTACGACGTAGCAAACAAACCAATAATATCAATACTCTGCCACGTGTGAGTGCTACGCTTGTCGTAGCACTGCTACGTGGTGAAGTTATAGTCCATACTAACCTCTGCCCAGCGGCGTTGCCCCCAAATATTCAAGAATTTCAAATATATACATACACTTGTCTAATCTAATCTAAACTAGGACTTTCTCCTGTGCTAAGGAAATTAAACAAGATAGGACAATTCACAAATATAACATACAGACCGTGATCAACTTGCACAGAATTGCTGTCCCTAGTGGGAACTGCCACTCCAGTCCAAAGACCAACCCACTAGTCCAACGAGGTGGTCAGGAGGAGGTTCTCAATTCGGCGGTATTTTTTTTTTAATTTTTTTTTGCTGTAAGCATTTAAACATCGTCATGCTTTTCGACGTCCACTGCTGGACCATGGGCCTTAACCAACGCCACCACATCCGGTCCTCCGCCACATCTAGCCGCTTCTGGCCACCTTCTTTTCGCGTCGATCCATCTGTTGGCGGGGTACGTGTAGGTAATTATAGTCTCCACTCAAGAACTCGTCTGCTCCAACGCCGCGATTTTACAACGCTGGAGTAAATCCCCAGAAAGGGGCTGGCTGCCAGAATGTGCACCAGTACAATAGAAGGGACAAAGAAGAATTTGTAGGGGATCAAGCAGGGCGCACCGGGAAGAGCTCTACCGCAAGTACCGCCTCCCCCCCCCCCCCTTCCCGTGGTGAGCTTGAAAGGACCATGGCTGGAGGGATTGCTCCAACGCCATCAGTTCTGCGTAGTGTTAAGTATTTTCAGATTTTTGACCCAATGGTGGAAGTTTTCCGATTTTTAAACTGCATTGGACGATAATAAAAAAAAATTCCACGATAGGGAAAAACACTGGAAAAATAATATCCAACAACAATCCAATCCGCGTTAGAGGCCACTTCATCTTGCTAATTCTATTATATCTTTGACCGCTTCGTTGGCCTTGTGACTTGGTCAAGCGCCAGAGGTCATGAGTTCGATTTCCTCTGGGGACAGACAGCTTTGTATAAGCTGGTCCCGGTCTGGATGTTATATTTGTGAATTGTCCTATCCTTGTTTAATTTCCTTAGCACCGGAGAAAGTCTTAGTTTGGAATTAGACAAATGTATGTATATCATCATCAGCGTAAATACGTCCACTGCTGGACATAGGCCTCCCTAATAGAATACCACTTTTAGTAAGTTGTCCATTGGGGGATTTGTCATAATCACCATGCTTGGCAGACGGATTTTTGACAGGTGGATCTTAACATACACACACAGGAGAACGCTGCTGCCCATCCTTGGTGCAATCCCTTAGTCGTCTTGACGACACCCACGGGAAAGATAGGGGTGGCCCTATTCTAAGCCGGGAACCACACGTTGTATGTATATAATATGTCACATTTATAGATTTTTTGAAGGAATTCGTAATGAAGAAATCTGACGAAGAACGACGGTGCCCGACATAGCCGAAAGAATTAGTAAACTAAACTGAAAGGGCAGTTAGCGGGTCACATCTGCCGCAGATCCGCCGGCCGTTGGGGCAGACGAGTTCTGGAGTGGTGACCGCGGATTGGCACGCGCAGCGTGGGACGTTCCGCCGCCAGGTGGACCGACGACCTGAAGAAGGTGGCCAGAAGCGGCTGGATGCGGAGGGCGTAGGACCGGGTGTAGTGGCGTTCATTGGGGACGGCCTATGTCCAGCAGTGGACGTCTAAGGACTGATATGATGATGTGACATTTATTTATTTGGTTTACTTAGATATTGGGCTCGATTCTGAAGGCACAATGTTAAAATTTGACAGCACTAAAACTGTTGCTATCCTTGTCACACAGTATTATGAAGATAAAGACGAAACCAATTTTAGCACTGTCAATTTTTAAATGTGTGTCTTCAGAATCGGGCCCATTGTGTAGTTAGGTAATTAACAATGGGTCATGTTGTTAGACAGTTTAAACACTACAACACAGCCACACACTGCGCACGGATATTGCTGTGTCCAGGGAACCATCTCAGCTCTCATCATATTACTGGCCGTAAACGGGTTGGGACGGTCTCACGCCACAGTGAAACAGTTCTGTATTAACAATGTTTCTTTTCTTTATATCTTTAGATACTAGATAGGTAGCGTGGAATTTTACTAATTTTATTATTTTGTAGAAAACAATTTATAGGTAATAGTAATTATTTAAAATAACTACTCAAATAAGGACGAAGGAATGTCGCTTTGTGACGCTGGATCGCAGAAATTATTTTTGGATCGACGACCTGGAAAAGATGGCCGTTTATTCGAAAAGACCTAGATACCCAGTAGTGGACTACGATATTGCTGATATTAGGGAATATTGCTTTAATTTTAAAGTTATTATGAATATTATTTATAAATATAAATTTTGAACTTCTAATCTGGTAACAAAAAAGGTTTAATGTGGGTTGAGAGGGCACTACATCCATATTTGTCTGAAAAATTTTAATTGATTGACCGATCCTTTAATTTATCGACTAATTACTGTCTGAAATAAAGTTTTATTTAATTTAATTAAAAGGTAAATAATGAAAGGTATTAATATAACTTAAGTGGGGTTGGCTAGTTGATTTAATTGCGACGAGGACGATTGTACTCGTAGATTGTAAATAATTTATTTATATTCTGTTTAAAATTACCACTTAATTTTTTTTCTCTACCTTCCTACTTTTATCTACTTTTATTACCCTATGCAATAATTTTTATGTTTTAGAAATCTGTAAATGGCTAATGTTTAATCAAATAAACTGTATTATATATTTTTGTAAACTAGCTGTAGATTTCAGAATGAATAAATAAAATAAAACAAAATAGTTAAGCAATTGTAAAGTCCAGACATTGATGCTGGACGAAGCAAAAGATTTAAGATGGAAGGGAATAGACTAACTTATGCCTGAAACATCTTATCAATCATCATGTCAGTAAATATATCCTAAATTCGTTTGAGCTTAACCAAGGCTAGGTACGCTTTTCTTTTGTTAGCCTGCAATTTTCTAAATCCGTAATTTTTTTTACACTTGGTTCCCTCATGCATAACCCCAGATCTCTCTAACCCTCGCGCGCCCATGCGGGTGTCGATTCGCCGAAATTACTCTGCGAGCCTCGATTGTGCTTCCCTGTTTTATTGTCCCACTTTGCGGCCAATGTTTATTGTATTGTGTACCCTTTGATGAAAAGCCCTGGGTGTGATGGAAAACCATTAATCTGTAGTTATGTTTTGTTCGTTTAACTATCGTTAAATCCTGCTAATATTATAAATGTGAAAGTCTGGATATTTGGATGTTTGGATATTTGGATGTTTGTTACTCAATCACGCTTCAACCACTGGACGTATCGTAATGAAACTTGGCACACATATAAGTTCGGTCCTGGAATACGACATAGAATAGTTTTCATCACGAAAAAATATCCCATTCCTACTGGAAATACGTAATAGTTTGTGATGTTAAGTTGTCCACGCAGACGAAGTCGCCGGCAACAGCTAGTTAATTATAAAAGACTATAAATTTTTGGATAAGATCAATTACAAAGTGTACCATCTAGGCTGAATACTCCGTATTTCCGCTATATCCAGCGACCTACATAGCTATTTCGTACTATCTGATAGGTCATGTGATATAATCTGATAAGCGCCAAACGTCTAATAACTACAATATTTAGTTCGACGCCAAACCCGTATCCGAATAAGTCATATTATTCGTTAGAGAGTACAAAATCACTTAGTAGTTCGATGGGGGTCTAAGGATGAGTAATAGATAGAACAAATTTCTAACATTTTTGTCTGTTTGTCTGTTAGTGTTAGTGCACGCATCACTTAAAAACTACTGAAAATCAAAATCGTGATGGGCTGGAGCGGGGCGGGAGCGGGAGTGGAAATAGGAGCGGATTCTGTAGTCCACGCGAGCGGAGCCGCTGGCCCAGCTAGTCACAACATAACTATATAATATGTCAAATAGCCGAAATACTTATGGAGTAGGCCTCCAGATCGCAATCTAAATCAAATGGAACGTGTACCTGCCTGTCCTCGGTGGAAACCGAATCGGCTATCTCTGGCGCACTATTCCAACACCCCAGCCACCACTCTGTAAGACGAGAGACTCTACAAGACGTAAATTTACTTTAGAAAGAAGAGGGTAAAAAATTCTAGACTTGAAACAAGATTAGGAATAAACAAGATATTTTTTGAAAAAAGAAATAAACGCCTATAGAAATCGTGCAATTTATCTGTGTTATGAAGAGTTTTCATAAATAAGAAAATAAAAATTAAAAAAACCGTTCCCGCTTAGAATAGGACCACACTTCATAAGGGTGTCTTCAAGGCGACTAAGGGATTGTGCCAGGGACGAGCAACGTCTTGTGTATATTAAGATCATTACTGCGATCACCAATCCGCCTGCCAGGCATCGTGATTATGGTAAATCCCCAAATGGACAGCCAAAACTGGCTTTCTATTAAGGAGGCTTAGTTCAGCAGTGGATGTGTTTCGGCTGATGATGATGATGGTGAACCATTCCCTATGATTTGAATACATTTATCATCATCATAATCATGCCAGACCCTAGTCGTCCACTGCTGGACATGCTGCAAGAAAATATACTCTAAAACTTTCTAGAAGAGTTTCTATTCCAAGTAGAAATTAATATCGAGAATAATATTAGCTCATGACTTACCTATCTCAAAAATAAATCAGTTGTACCTATTCTGCTCCCGAACAGAACAGGGCTATTTATATATTAAATTCCAAACTTTTGCTCGAAAACAAAGAGTTGCCTAACTGTTCGTCGGATAACTTTCAGTGCCTGTAAGTTTTATATTAGTTGTGTTGTTTAAAGGGTAATATCAAATTCAACTAAAAATATCCATGTGTAGAATTAAACAATATTAATCAAAGTCCTGAAATAGAGCAGATCCAGAGCAGAGCAGAATACACAAGGCAAGTAGAGGATGACCTCCCATGCGCTGGATAGGTGACATCAGGAGACACGGAAGCCTGGCGCGCCTTGGGAGAGACCTATACCATCAGTGAGCTCTGAAGATGATGATGAATCAAACATCAGCTATTTGTCATTAACTGTTGGACTGGGTTTTCATATTAAAACTCATTTTGGCGATAGTTATTCCCATTATATGCTTCATACGTTTTTCTCATCCAGTTGCTAGGTTGGTTGGGGGGGAAAGGGGAGGATACTTATTTATAGCCTTTAACTCTACTTCAACGGTCGTTAGTCATTATCGACGTCCACTTTTAGACATAGGACTTCCTCAAGGAACGCCATCATGCCCGACCATCCACCTTCTGAATCCAGGTTGTAAACCACCTTATTTAGATCGTCGATCCATCTGGCGCTGGGACATCCCAATCCGAGTTCTCCACTTCAGAACTTGGTCGTCTGTTCTGCGACAGTATAAACGCCCCTTGTCACTTTAGTTGGCTTTGGAAATATCATCAGTTTCTGCCTCATAAGATCCAGAGATTAGCTAGAGTTTTTTGACTTCTTACTCTTTCGCTCTTGTTGTCAGAATCTACGGCCATCCTCATGAACATTCGGTTTCTTAGTCCAAAGAGCCTCGAACTGTCTCCCACCCAAACGGCTCATGATGCCAGCAGCTTCCCCACGGGATGGCGAGGGATATGTGCTGCGCGAGGATATACCCGGCGCGCGGGTCGCCGCCTCGATTCGCGGATTTGGAGCCCCAAGTCTCCGCTGTCTCGACGGCAATCGACAGGAAGTCATACGTCGATTCCATGTCTGTATATTTCACGTGGTTCATCCAGTCGCTGAGCCTGCAGTGCACAGGGTGTCTCTTTATGATTAGTCAAAGATATTATTCTCGTATTCTCCCATATACCCCACATATCTGTTTCTACAAAATGTTTAATAATATTAATAAAATCATTTATTCATCTCTTAAAAAATATACATACAATAACTCCGCCAAACTGTATAATACAGTTTGTTGGCAGAAATAGCTCTCTTACTTTATACACATCTATGGCAGAGAATACTAAATATCACTACGCAATGGTGAATAGCAAAGCAAAGTTACAAAGTTTTTAATTTTGATATTAGCACAAAACGATTGAGGTTACGTTAATGAGTTTACTAGATATTTCTTATATTTAATTCTGAAAGTATTTTGTTTTGTTTTGAAGTTATATAATATTCTTACTAATATTATAAATGCGAAAGTTTGGATATTTGGATGTTCGTTACCCAATCACGCTTCAACCACTGGACGGATCGTGATGAAACTTGACACACATATAGGTTAGGTCCTGGAATATGACATAGAATAGTTTTTATAGCGAAAAAACATCCCAATCCTACGGAATAACATAATAATTTGTGATGTTAAGTGGTCCACGCGGGCAACAGCTGGGATTAAAATAAATATAAGAATTGTGAAATCACATCGGCAACCCTTTTATGCGATAATCAAAATCAAATCAATTTCGATTAAGGCCGGCATCGAGATATGAAATCCAAGGATGAAGAAATAACACAAGAATCACCGCCTCACCCCGAGGTGGTAATGGTATGCCTGGGGCTAATAAATCTACCTTGGCTGACGTCGATGGATATTGATGGAGTGTAGCGTCAGCGTAACAGACGTCGTTGTGGAAAATGTTAAAATATTAAAACAGAAATGTTTAATAAAGTTATAAATAAAGTTAGCAAATAAAATTAAATTAAAGAAAACACTTTTTTTATAAATTCAAATCGGCAAGTAAATGTCGACGTTTTTACACTCATGCAATCCTACTTCCTACTAATATTATAAATGCAAAAGTTTGGATATTTAGATGTTTGGATGTTTGTTACTCAATCACGCTTCAACCACTGGACGGGTCGTGATGAAACTTGGTACACATTTAGGTTAGATCTTGGAATAGGACATAGGATGGTTTTTTTCCGAAAAAACATCACATTCCTACGGGAAATACATAATAATTTGTGATCTTAAGTTGTCCACGCGTGCACTGCGTGTTGCGAGCAACAGTTATTTGAATATAATAGAATAATCATTTATTGGCTGGAATAAAATACATACAATGTATTATTGAAATTGAGAATACAGTGTGCGAACTCATTGTTGTCTCAGTTGCATACAACGAACAGACTTAACCACCTACTACTATAACATTCGCGCCAACTTGTCCGGACATGTTTTTGTGCGCGCGTAAACTATCGAGAAAGAGACAACGTTATACGTCAATACATACTACGCGCCGTGCTTTATCTTGCGAGCAACGGTAAGTAGTGTTTAGACGTTAAATCTCAAAAATAGTGTGATGAACTATGTTAATTAAGGCTATAATAATGTATGTATTTCTATCTATGGGCTAAGTTTCCTGATAATCAACGATTTATTATTATTAATTTTTATTATTATTATTATAAACTGGCAGGGGAAGTGACTGTAATATTTATATATATTTAATATTCTCTGATATTAATATCACGTATAGACTGTTTTGCTGTCCCTACTGTATAGCACATACTGCACAAGCGATGGACTCAGGCAATTTTTCAGCGCCGCCAGCGTGCAGCGATGATAGTGTTGTGTAACACGCCGCAGTCTGCTGGGGTTACGTCACAGAGGAGGGGAATAGGGGAGGGGTTGGGGGTGGGGTGGTCAAAATACACATTAAATAAAAAAAAGGGTATGGTTAGTTTCAGAATCACAAATAAACAGACAGACAGTCTCTTTTAAAACTACGGACATAATAACTTTTGAGTATTGCATTTTGAAAAACACGTGTTGAATTATTTAGTTTTTAGAGCATTCCTACAAAGTTTCAAATTGATAGGAACATCTAATACCTAGATGTTCTGCATACAAACTTTGAGCCTTCATTTGACCCCCTTAGGGGATGAATTTTGAAAAATCCTCCTTAGTGTTTGCCTATACTATGTAAGGAACCTTTGTTCTAAGTTTCAAGCCTCTAGACTTAGCGGTTTGGGCTGTGCGTTGATATGTCAGTCAGTCAGTTTCTTCTTTTATGGATATTCTTCTTTTATAGATTGGTACAAGTGAACTTTTAACTACGATTGTGAATTAATAGAGTGCCCCCCACACACCCCCGCTCACACCCTTAAAAACTTCCGAACTGCCCCCGGCCCTCCAAAGGGACACGTCCGAGAAAACCCTGACGGAGACGGACTGCCTTACTCATATATATTGCCATCTCTAAATCTACCAACCAGGACAAAATACATTAAAACCCTGGATTTTGGAGCTTACAACCTTAAATTACTCAGTATAGTAAATAATAGTTTTAATTGTTATAAACAAATTTTTGTTGAAAACTTTAAAACCCGAAATACAAATGAAACCCCGCCCGGGCGCTCCCCGTAAACCAGGAAAAATCCGGGGAAACCCGGACAAATGGAAACCCCATCGTAACTTTATTCCTACAGCGTGTCTTTCCTGTCTTTCTTCTAAGTATTCTACTTAACACAACTTCTGAACTCACGAACATAATCCCCGTAGAGTTCGGCAATGGCTTGCGTTTCAGCTGTCAGACTATGACAACTTACTTTGACAGGTAAAGAGTTGGAAAATAACTTCCAGGTGTTACCTGCACTTGCGAACTTCTATGTACTTTAAAACGACTTCACTAACGGAGGTATAAATTCAACGTGTAGTACTCTGACTCTTATGTATGAAAATTTCAATACAAACCAAAAATATATGAAAACCAACGCTATTTGCGTATCGATAACATATACATGAAAGGGTCACCAGCAGCAACAAAATGTTTGCATTACCATGTAAACTTTGCGGTCCACTTCAGTACACCTGATAGGTACTTAAGTAATCGTGTTTTATTTTGTACTGAGTAAAGCATTTGATTAAGTAAATCACAAACGATTACTTGCCAAGCTTTCCCAAATTATCTGCGAATCATCTCAATAATTGATTAGAGATCAATTTATGTTATAGAAGTGCGTGGAAATCTAATATTTTATGAAGAGCAAGGGCCTTGGATATCCTAATTCGGTGAAAACGAACGTGGAGTTCTGCAAGGCAGTACTTTGGCCTATTTTGTTTTTTATATATATTTCTTTCCAAATCAATAATCATACAAAAACTATTGCTATTTGCGTCGCAGTGTCATGTAAATAAAAGGGTCGCCAGCAGCTTATTTATACAGGTTTGTATTACCATGTAACCTTTTGCGATCCACTTCGGAACACTATCTATTATTTATTTTGATTTCGAGACGCAAAAGCGTTTGTTTTCATATTACTATTGAATTGGAGTGAAATATAGCTGTGCCCGCGACCACTGAAATACGTGGTATATACCCCCTATCTTCCCCCCAGCCCCTCCCTTACTTTCCCCCGTGACCACGTACCTCCGCTTTTACCTATCTCAGAAATGAAGTTCTCACTCATTGCAAAACGAATCCCGACGAGCATTACACCATACACTTCTAAGCTGTGTACTAATGTATTGTATTCAACCTACGTATACAGCCATACACTTTAATCTCAGTCGTCTTCTGGCTAACCCAGGCTTCACTATCATATATATATAAGTTGTTATTATGAGGATGAATGATCTATTTTCGTTCATGAAAATAAGTCGCCTGAAACTAAATCAGTCCTTATATATTGCATCTCCTCATCGTTACTTCTGACCACTTGTTCATCCCACGAAGAGATGTCTTCACTGCTCAACCTCTCTAAGTAACAGAGCGCCAGTAGAGTCTAACTGAAGATTATATTCTACCCCTTATCTTGTCTCATAATAGGAGTATACCCGGCGACACATCGACCCTGTGGGATCTTTTGTGTCAGCTCCTCTGTCTATAAGCTGCTCCCATCCCCCACAGTCTGTTGCATAAAATATGTAGTTCTTGGGTTCAGGGTAAGCCACACCCAGAACCCTCATCGTCCTCGCAGCTAGTGCATTGCATTCACGCAGCAAGTGTTTCGTCGACTCATTGTTCTCTCCATAGGCTCTACAATTGACGATCTCTGCCATGTTCTACTCTTTAAAACACGAAACCTTTTAAACATATTATATAAAAGCTGACCTGAAAACATTGATATATTATTTACAAGAGGCACATGAGAGATAGGCCCCCGATATCAATAAACTAGATTACTTTCCTCTCGAGTCGATTGTCTCGGGGCAGGCCAAATTATCAATATCTCAGATCGAGCACGGAGGGAAAAATCTGCAGTCAGCAGAGCGCACGTGATGGCAATGGCTGAGATTGTGCTGTGTTTAGACGTTTGACTTACTGGTTACTTGTAGAGCCGTGGTAGCATAGTTGATAGTGAATTCACCTCACGTTCATGAGGTCGTTAATTTTATTAACTTATGTAAAGACCTAGGCTATGTGCTGTAGATTTTTCTTTTTTATTCTAAAAGTTTATTATTAACCTACTAACGAAGTCCCCCATCCACAGTTAAACCCTTATGTAGTAGTGATATACCTAATATTTTATAACATTTCTAATTTTTATTTACATTTAAAAATATACAATTTGCTATATACTAATTACAAAAATGGATAGAAAGGGCCCTACAGATAAAATATCTCCATCATTTTAATAAATATATTACTGTAAACATTGTGGAATGCAATAAGAAAAGTGTGAACTGTTCCTTATGCTTACAGTTTTAAATATATAATTTCTACGTGACCAATTTTAAACTCACTCAGCTAAACAATATGTTTCTTGGAACAATATTATTGGAAATATTAGTAAGCTGTAGTTAGGCCAAATTTGTCGCAGGGCCTTTACAGCAGATAGGAAGGAGTACTAGGGACCGGATATGCAAGATGACGTAATCAATTTATGTTTCAGTTTAATAAGCTTACCCAACACATTTATTAAAATTTTATTTAAAGTAGGTACATTGCTTTATCAAATTTGGTACTAAACGCATTATACTTGTCTTTTCGGTTACTCTAAGGTTGACTAGAAGAGATCCCTAAGTGGGATAAGTCCGCCTTTGTACACAGTTTAATTGTTATTTTATTATTGTTGTTATTTTTGGTACAATAAAGTGTTTACATACATTTTACTACCCACTTGCCCTACTCTAAGATAGTTACTTGCCAACCTAGCCAAGTCTAAACGCTCCCCCCGTTCTTGGCACGTCCGAACTATCACGTAGCCGTACTTACCGAGATATAATTATTCGTTGAACCGAATTTGTGGTCAGCATCCTGCTCTGATATTCAATTCTGGACTTGCCTCTACGTATAAAGTAGTTAGATTCTACCTATAATAAAGGTGTTGCTTAAACTGAGATTGTAAACTGCCATTTAGGATTTAATAACCAGCACTCGGAGATAGTGCAACATAAAAAACTTACAGACGTCCTACTAAGTTAACACTGGTTGCAAACAATAGTAGTATAAAGATGTATAATAATTTGCTAGATTTTTTTAAACACTTCAAAATAAATAAGTTCAAATTATTATTTTATTATTATCTTTATAAGGCTGGTTGATTGAACGCTGCTGTTAAAGCGTAAGTTTAACTTATTGTATTATAAAAATGACCTTATTTAGCACTTAAAATAGTTTTATATGTATAAGTAAATAAAATAAATAAATATGTGGGGACATTTTACACACGGCCACCTGATTCCAAACTAGGCAAAGCCTGTAATATGGGTATCAGACAGCTGATATATATATATATAACATCCAGTCACAAGGCAAACACAAGTGCTCATAACACGAATGTTTGCCCTGGGCTGGATTCGAACCCGCGACCCCGAGCTTCGCAGGCAGGTGTACTACCGACTAGGCTACGGGGCCGACCAAGTATAGTACACAATATGAAATAACGTTGACTTTATTGACATTTCATCATCAGGTTATTTTTGTCTCCACTGCAGGAGCACAACCCTCCCTCATCTGCCGGAGACAGACGGAGGATTCGGCCTACACTCCCCGCGCTAGCCAGACGGGTTGGGGAGGCCTGATTGATGTTTGGTCTATTAGGTGATTTGTCATAATCACCACGCTTGGCTGGCTGAATGGTGATCTCAGTAATGATCAGAACGCTGCTGCTCGTTCCTGGTGCAATCCCTTAGTCGCCTTGACGACACCCACGGGATGATTCGGGGAAAAAACTGTCGCTCGGTTGAAAAACTAATATAATATCTTTATTGCACATTTAAAAACTATTAAATGTTGTGTAGAAAGGTGAACTTATCTCTGAAAGAGATCTCTTCCAGCCAACCTTGCAGGGTGTAAGTGCGTAGATTGGGTGCGGAGCGTCTCACCCTCTGCGGGCCGATCCGCGATCTCCACTCGAGATATAGTATGCCCCAACGGCCGTCGGTTCTGCGACAGATGTGGCCCACCCACTGCCACTTTAGCTCGCTAATCCTTTCGGCTATGCCGGTCACCTTCGTTCTTCGTCGGATCTCCTTATTACGAATCATATCCTTCAAAGAAACCCGAACATAGCCCTGCCCATAGCTCGCTGAGCGACTTGGAACTTGTATCGTATTACATCTAGAGTAAGTGAAGTACCCTTACCCTGTGAATTCCAAGCGGTATTGCCTGTATGAATATATACCTAACTATGTACTGTAGCAGCGCATTCAGAACATATCAGATGACAAACAGACATAATAGCGTATTGTGCTGCGTTATCTACGTCATAAAGAGCTAGGAATTGTATAGAAATGAAAGGTTGGAAAGCTACAGTAAAAAGTTATTTTCAGTTCTGTTGAAAATGGAAGACGGGGAGGCGGGAAAGGAGGTGGGGTTGTGGGGAGGGGCGGAGGGAGTTGATATATTAATCAGCCAGTTGAATTATTTCATAATCTATCCCAACTATAGAACTATGGCGATATGCAGCCATAAGATATAAAACAGGTCCATAGTGGGGATATATCGGTAGTAACTAGTACACTTTACACCGTTATACTTCTGCTATGAATCTTTCCTACTAATATTATAAATGAGAAAGTTTGGATGTTTGTTACTCGATCACACTTTAACCACTGGACGGATCGTGATGAAACTTGGCACACATATAGGTAAGGTCTTGGTATAGGACATAGGATAGTTTTCATCCCAAAAAAACATCCCGTTCCTACGAGAAGTTCATAATAATTTGTGATGTTAAGTTGACCACGCGGGCGAAGTCGCGGGCAACAGCTAGTTGGGCTATAAAATAGCAGTAATTTCGCCAGTGTGTTAGTTGAGATTACTCTCAAACCGGACCAATTAGTACAAAATTGTAAGTCGCACTTGGGAATCGAACCCACGTTATTAGGGCTTCGAAACTTATAAACCACTACACCATCGAAGCAGTTATATGCACATAATCGGTAAAAGATATCCCAAAATGGACAGCCCACCAAAAGTGGGCTTCTTAATATAATGCCCAATGGGAGGCTTGTGTTCACTAGTAGACGCATTTCGGCTGATGATGATACTTTACTTATAGAACGTACCCAAAGTCAAAGTCAAAATCATTTATTGCATATGAGTACACTTGGTACATTTATACACATCATTTTTTTTATCGACTACCGCTTCCTAGGTGTTAGCGCTGTGAAGAAGAAACGGCGCAACAAACTTCACGCAACACATCTTTCAAGTTTGCATACAATTAATAAAGATTTTGCCAAGCTGAATTAACATTAGTACCAGCTAGTATATATTATCTTTGGTACCAGGCATCTTTGTCATTCAAATAATCGTTTATTTTATAATAGGCTTTCTCACAAAGTTGTTTTGCCCATACTACGTAACCCGTTCAGGGGGAAGAGGGGGTCTTATAATACCACGCTTACACGGTCACAGGGGTATGTGGTCACAGTACTTGGTCTTGGGTGGTCACCGAGGGACGGGAGGGGGGTAAAAAAATGTTAAAATGGGTCACGTAGTTTGGGTACGTTCCCTTATAGTCTTATTGAAAATATAGTCCTACCGCATGAAACAGGATATTAAAAATATAAGCCCTCCATCCATCATACATAATATCGCACTGGATTACCTGACAGCTTACCGGTAATAACCTCCTATAACCGGTAATAACCGGTTACATCCGCATGTATCCGGACTGTCACTACTAATGAGCATCGTAATTACAAGGAAAGGGAAAATTACGAACTCGTGACGTCATAGGGATACTGGAAGGGAGACGTTTTATATTACTTAATTATATACCTTGTTTTCTGAAGCAAAGTGTTGATGTAATTACATGATATGCTATGAATGTAATACTTGATATTGAACTATACTTACATTTTATTGAAAATCGGTACCTAGAGGAATAATTTTAACATTATATAGGTAACTATTTTTAACTTTTATTACATGTATTTGTCGTGGATGTCGTACAAGGCGACTAAGGGAAAACATTATAAAACATCAATCAGGCCTCCCCAACCCGTCTGGCCAGCGCGGGGAGTGTAGGCCAAATCCTCCGTCTGTCTCCGGCAGATGAGACAAAAATAACGTGATGATTATGATAACATATGTATTTGTTTGTGCAATAAAACTTATTGTATGTCATTCCAAGTCCTTTGTCATATGAAAACAAACGAATTTGCGTCTCGAAAACAAAATAATAGATAGTGTTCCGAAGTGGATCGCAAAAGTTTACATGGTACAAACCTGTTTATGCTGCTGGCGACCCTTTCATTTACATGACACTGCGACGAAAGAATATATATATACGAAACAAAATAGGCCAAAGTATTGCCTTGCAGAACTCCACGTTCGTCTTCACCGAATTAGGATATCCAAGGCCCTTGCTCTTCATAAAATATTAGATTTCCACGCACTTCTATAATATAAATTGATTTCGAATCCTTTATTGAGATGATCCGCAGTTAATTTGGGAAAGCTTGGCAAGTAATCGTTTGTGATTTACTTAATCAAATGCTTTACTCAGTACAAAATAATACACCATTACTTAAGTACCTATCTTTAAGGATCTTAAGACTAAGACTGTATGTCCATAGATAATATTAAATAGGTAAACAGACAAAATAATAAATTTATACCCTGACTCATCTAGTTACCCTCTTTCAACACGAAATGATGATCCATTACTGTTTATTGGAAAATACATAATTAATGTTAAAATTGAAACATGCAAAATGTTTGCTTTATGTAATTAATATCTACTTGACTGTTTACATTTTATATGAGGTTGCAGAGATTTTTATTATTTATGCTGTAATAAAGCTGACTTTATCACTGTTTACATATTAATAATACTATTTATTAACTGTTAACTGTGGATTTATTCGCGTTGTATTCATAAAATATATGTAACAATACCTTCTCATCCCATTTAGCATCTAAATGTCGTAACTAGCTTCAAAATTTCGCGTTGTCCTATTTGGTAACTGAATTATGTATTTGCAAAAAAATGTGAAATGACAGCTTCTGTACAGCTTCGGTAGCTGAGCTCCCTTTGATAACATCAATAACATTAAGCTGATAAAAACTTCAGTCTTCAAGTCCACCTAGCCTAATAGTCAATAACCAAAGAGTTGGTTTGATTCCCAATGGGGACAGACAACTTGAAATCATCACAACTTTAATGTCTTATTCTACTTCGAGATTAGACATAATATCTATGGTTAACCAGCAATAGCTCATAAGCCACATTGGACTTACCTTTCAGGACAATAAAAATGTTACTGATTAAAGTCCAGCTCTAAGAAAAAGTTAATTTTACTATCATTATTATCTCATCTTCAGCCGAAATTGTCCACTGCTGAACATAAGCCTCTCCAATAAGATGCTACTTTTGATTGTATTTCCATTGGGGGACTTTCCATTATCACCACGCTTGGTAAGCAGGTTGGTGATCACAGTAACGATTTTAATCCTACACAGGAGAACGCTGCTAGCCGTCCTTGGTATTGCACCAAGGACGGCTAGCAGCGTTCAGCGTCGTGCAAGGAGCCGCAACTCGGTTACATTCACAATGAAACTTGTGCAGTTAGTACACAGAACATTTAATTATTACTAAATATTGACGCTACGGGTAAATAGCGTCAATATTTAGTAATAATTAAATGTTCTGCGTAGTAACTGCACAAGTTTCATTGTGAATGTAACCGGGTTGCGGCTCCTTGCGTTGAACAGAGCGATTGTTTGGAACGCTCCATCTAGTAGTACATAGAGATCGTTGATCGTACACAATCAAAAGGTATTGTCATGCCTAATTAAAACATTATTCGTTTAATAAACCGTCTATCGCTTTAAGGGAAGAGCGGACTAATTAACGTCTAGTTCCTTTCCCGAGAACTGAAGGCATACTTCAAAGAGTTGCCATTAAATTCATGAAAAGGATAAATACCCCTTGATTAATCTACCTGTGTGAACTGAACGATAATTTAGCTACGTAACTTTTCTTTGGGATTGGTCATCGTCCAGTCTGTAGGGAACTTCTATAAGCTTATGATGATGTAGTTTTTCTTCAAAATGATTTTTTTATTAATACTGACGACAGAGTATTTTGACTCAAACCTAAAAAAAAAACCAATACCTATACCTAAAAACTATACCTTTCCAGTATTTCATACTAAGCAGTGTAACTAGTTGGACTTATTTTGTCCAGTCTGTCCGATAGTGGAACTAATTATTTATTTACTTATTATTAAATATATTGTCTATTACCTATTATGTTATGCATACATTATCTACTATATTTATATATATCTCCACATTATCACTCTCTAACACACACACACCCTTACACAACACTCTGAGACACCCTAGCCCAGGTCCCAGCAGAAAATCAGAGCTGCACCTTCCGTGTGCAGCACTTCGCTGAGTTGGGGACCTCTCACTTGCACAGCATCGTCCACCCCTTAATTTTAAGATGTGTTATAATTTAATGTTATTTAATTAATACATACATACATACATACATACATACATACATACATACATACATACATACATACATACATACATACATACATACATACATACATACATACATACATACATACATACATACATACATACATACATACATACATACATACATAAATAAATAATGCTCACGCCTTGATCACAGGAAGGTAGAGACGCAAAGCGTTCGCTAACAAACAAAACGAAATTCCACATAATTCACCAGATTTTTTTATTCAGAGTATTATGTTTAAAAATCGATACCTCTGTTAATAGAAAATATTTTCTATTACCATAGTTCTTTGACCTTGACCCTTCATTCCCAAAAGTCCTTTTGACTTCGCAGTAGCCAGATTAGTTCATTATAGAATTATAAATATGAAAATCTGTTTATTTGTCGCTATATTACATTACAACGCTCCTACAAATTCAAGGACTAATAATTCTGCCAGCGGGTTTACATGAAATTTTGTAGCAATACACTGCAGAGGCTCTCTCTTGAAATTCAGAGTGATTTTTTTATCTTATCACCAAGTATTATCTAATAAATAAAATCGTAGACTTCGCGTGTCTGTACATTGAAGATATTTGCAAAAAAAAAAATTGAGGGGTCTAAGGATAAGCAACAGAACACATTTCGATCATTTTTGAAATTTTTGTCTGTTTGTCTGTTTATCTGTTTGTCTGTTTGTCTGTGAGTTTGTGCACGCATCACTTAAAAACTACTGAACGGATTTTGATGGACTTTTCACAAAAACTTGGGGCTTAACTTATCTTAACATTTAGTCTTTATTTCATCGCAATCGGCTAACTCAATCAAAAGTTATAGACATTTTAGTTTTTAAATACATTAGTAGGTAAGGTTAGTATGCAATATATTGCCTAAAGTAGTATTTCCGTACTATTCAGATTGCGATGAGTTTGGATTACATTTGGAGCTGCGAGTAGGAATTGGAGTGGGCGTGGGCGTGGGCGTGGGCGTGGGCGTGGAAAAAGGGGAGTGGGTGTGGGAGCGGGAGCGGGAGCGGAAGCGAGAACGGGAGGGGAGCGGGAGCGGGACCGGAGCGGAAGCGGAAGCGGGAGCGGGAGTGGAAATGGGAGCGATTCTGTAGTTCACGCGAGCGGAGCCGCGGGCACAGCTAGTCTAATAAATAAAATCGTAAACTTCGCGTGTCTGTACATTGAAGATATTTGCAAAAAAATGTGGGGGGAGGTCTAAGGATAAGCAACAGAACATATTTCGATCATTTTGAGGCGGAGATGTTGGCGGTGGCAGTGCGAGCGGAAGCGGAAGCGGGAACGGGAGCGGGAGTGGGAGCGGAAGTGGGAAGGGGAGCAGATTCTGTAGTCCACGTACAGCTAGTATTACATAAGAGTGATAAAAATGTTATAGTGCCTATCACAATTTATCAAGCAATAATAATAACGTTATGTACTCACGATGAGATAACGGCTTAATGTACTTTTTGTGTAATGTATATTGTAAAAGGGAATGTATTCCGGGAAGTGTATACGTCATTTTATGTTAACGACATTCACCAATATTCTTTGATAGCTTATCTGAATAAATATACGGAAAAGAGAGGGTTTTAATTTTAATATATATTGATGGATAGAAATTCACGGAAGAAATCATTTATGTTTGAAAGATAAAAACGTACTTAAGAACTCCAGAATATTGACGAAATATCTTTTTATATATAAAAGTAGTTGCCATGCTTTGGACACGTATTAAAAGGCGACAAGTATCGTATGCTTCAGCCAATGACACCGAACAGGACAAATAAGAAAACATGTTTGAAGGGAAACGTAATGGCTAAAAATTTAAGGAAATATGGCTCACTCTACTGTAGGGAATCATTCAGAGAGTAAGTAAGTCGTGATGACTGCCGACATTCATAAAGCATCTGAGAAGATGTAGGAAAAGGAAGAGAGGAAAGGAGGTGGGAAAGGAAGAAAGGAAAGAAGGAGTGAAAGAGAAAGATAGTAAAAGAAAGAGGTTAAGGAAGGAGAGGATCTAAAAGGTAACGCCGCCGTTTCACAGAAAATGCTTTAAAAAAATCAGGTCCAAAGCTATACTGCCTCCAATGTTTACCTTCAACCTTGCCATGTGTAACAATTCAGAGCCTACAAGTACATTATCAGGTTACCGCCCTGCAGATGATGTAAAGCCTTTACCTTCAATTCTACCTTCAAATCAGAATAATGTTATTAAAATAATACAAAAGACTAAAGTTACATCTCATTTATTTGCCGCTTTAGATCCAGTACTTGTTCCAATATAATTAAATCTAAACAAATAAATTGACAAAATACCAGCGTAACATAATTTGACTAAAACTAACAAACAACAATTGAACAAATATTAATAGAGGTTGAAACACAAGCCAGACTCAACAATGTTAAATTAAGATCCCAGTAATTAGTGCTTTGAGCGTCGAATACCGATCAGACTGAGCAACTATAGGTGCGATTTATAGAAATTGTACAAAGAGTTGAACAATTGATCCTTGTATGCGCGATTACCTTCCTGATTGTATATAAATACTTAAGTGCATCATCATATCATCATGTCAGCCCCTAGAAGTCCACTGCTGGACATAGGCCTTCCCCAACGAACGCTTCCTCCGCATCTAGCCGCTGCTGGCCACCTTCTTTAGGTATCTCCTTGCTTAAGTGCATGTCCTTGTTTAATTCCCACAAAATAGGAAACCCTAGTTTGGGACAGACAAATATATGTGTTATCAAAAAATCTTGATGCTAAAAGATCCACCAATATCCTATTAAAGTAAATGAGTTTGTTCACAAATGCAACAACTCTTTCTTGTAAGTTATAAAGTAGTCATGCTCCATCTTTCTAAACCATCCTTCACATCTTCCTAACGGCGGGCTTCCACGAGATGTCGTTGAGACCGTGGAACTGGCGCTTCATGTTCTGCCCGTCAGACCACTTGGAGTTCATGTAGCTGTCATCGTCATCCTGCTCTAACTTCTTCCACTCCTCCTGTTTCCTGCAAATAGATTTAGTCATAATCTCGTTAAAGAATTCAGTTTTAAGACTGTGAAACGGGCTGAAAGCTCACGTTCACGAAGGGAAAAGAAAACTAAACGATAGAAATTTGAAAAAAGAAAGAGAACAGTTAACCTTTCTTATTCAGTCGCTATGCGTTTGTTATTCTTATACAAAGGTTGCCGAAAAGAGATACCTTCAACTGATATGGGTTTCGTGTACCTCAGTAATCACTGTTAAGTCTTACTGATCAACAAACATCCACACTTTCACATTTATGTATAGTTTAATTTAGTACCTGTAAGCGTGCATCATGAGTTGCTTACGCTCATCTTCAGTCATGATCGGCTCTCGACCTGGCGCACCCTCAGAATTATTGCAGAGTTTCACATTCACTTTAGACTTGTCGTTTTTGCCTGCAAAAAACAACTGTGTCTGAATTAAGAACCTCAAACAGAAGCAGACATGGGCAAGATCGATTTACGATCGGCGCAACAGTTGAACTCAACTAACCAAAGGACAATTACGTCTAATGATGCACACATATATATATATATAAAGTCGTATCATAAATGCGCTTAGTCCAATGGTATCCGGTAACTAAAAAGTGGCTTTCCACGTACTCCTTTTTCCAGTCTAGTAATGATTAGGAATTCATTTCCATCTTTATGTTCAAGATTTATGCATGTCGGTATGCCTAAGTAAACATACGTAAATAAACGAATAAGTCTACTCATCCATCAGTAGCTGCCGACTTCCACAACTGAACACAGACCTTCCTCAATAAACTTACCCAAATGATCACTCAGTTTATTCCCGCTGAGCAGTTTCTTCCCACATGCCCACAAGCAAGCCCTTGAGGGATCAATGACATCAAGAGCAGCCTGGGTGCCAGTTAAATCTTCAACATTGTCCAACTCCATGCGCACTGGGTCGTGGGGCGGCAGACCAGCTGGGAACACGATCTTAGTAGCTCCCCGGAGCTCGTCCATAGCTCTGGCTACTTCCTTTTGGGTCATACACTTGCGGAGGTCTACCTGAGAATGTAAACAATGTATTTTAATGATTAATTGATCTGTGTGAGTGTAGACTTTGTTTAGTAGAGTGTGATCAAGGGATTACGTATTCATTTGATTTACAATATGTATAATTATTTAATAGACACCTACAAAACCTAGTCTTAGAACCGATTACTGTTATTATAGACCGACTAGCTGGTGCCCGCGACTTCGTCTGCGCAGGATTAGTATTTCGAGTACCTTATATTAGCGTGGCGTAGAAAAGAACTAACATTATGACTGTGCAGTCGGTGCCAAGTCCAAAAATAATCAGAACAATACGTATACTTAGCGAGTTATACATAATAATAAAAAACTCGATTTCTGCAGGGTTCCATTATCAGATCCTGACTTGATGACCATGGAACCATCTGGGAAGTATACCCTTTCAAACAAAAAAGAATTTTCCAAATCGGTTCAGGCGTCTTCGAGTAATCGGGGAACATACATAAAAAATAAAAAAAATTAAAAAAAAGATTACGACGAATTGAGAACCTCCTCCTTTTTTTAAGTCGGTTAAAAAGCACTACTGTTAATGTCCAGGATTACAATGAGGCAGCTGAAGAACAGAAAAGCAGTTACGGAGTTATCTGAGTTCTCAATTATTAAGATGCTGTTATCAAGATTCACAGCATTGCATTAAAGATGATGGATACACTGTTTCAGTTCTTCGCTTCGTTAGGGTTCTCTTAACTCGGTCTCTTAAGTACCTAGTTTCATGGTACATTTAACACGATGTGCTTTAAACGCAATCCTATCTCCTGTTTCCAGTATTCAGTGGTCGGGAAAAAATAATTCCGCAACTTCTTTAGCGAGTTTTTTAAATGTGAATTCATCCTTTTTCTGCTCGTTACCCAAATATTTGATTGCCTCTCTTGGGGTTTGTTACGATGTCAATAGCAAATTTTATTGCGGTTTATATTTGCTGCGCAAAACAATGATTACGAATGTAAATTATATTAGATTAGATTTTATTTATGACTAGCTGTTGCCCGCGACTTCGTCCGCGTGGACAACTTAACATTACACATTCTTATGTATTACGTGTTACTAAATCCTAAAAGAAATCTATTAATCTGGTTATGCATTAAAAATATGATAAAAAAATAAAAATAAATAAAATTTCCGGCGGCGGTTTCGCCCGTTGGACCACAGTTTTTTAGGTTTCCGTAGCCAAATGGCAAAAAACGGAACCCTTATGGATTCGTCATGTCTGTCTGTCTGTCTGTCTGTCCGTCCGTATGTCACAGCCACTTTATTCCGAAACTATAAGAACTTACTATTGAAACTTGGTAAGTGGATGTATTCTGTGAACCGCATTAAGATTTTCACACAAAAATGGAAAAAAAAAACATTAAATTTTGGGGGTGCCCCATGCTTAGAACTGAAACTCAAATTTTTTTTTTCATCAAACCCATACGTGTGGATAGGTCTTCAAAAATGATATTGAGGTTTCTAATATCATTTTTTTTTAAACTGAATAGTTTGCGCGAGAGACACTTCCAAAGTGGTAAAATGTGTCCCCCCCCCTGTAAGAGAATGATAAAACTAAAAAAAATGTATGATGTACATTGCCATGCAAACTTCCACCGAAAATTGGTTTGAAAGAGATCTAGTAATTTTTTTTTTTTTAATACGACATAAATCGTAGTCCACAATACTATTATTAAAACATCGATCAAAGTTACAACGAACTACAATAACTTTTATATTATGTTACTTGCTGCTACGGAACCCTTCATGGGCGAGTCCGACTCGCACTTGGCCGGTTTTTTTTTTAATAAAGTTGACATTATCATATAATCAATATTTTTTTTATATTTTAATATTGTGCAAATTAGGTGATATTTCCTTCCCCCCCAACGTTGAAAACCCTTTCCCCCATCCCTTCCCTCTCCCTACTCCTACCTCTCCCCCTTCCCTTAATCCACCCCTTCCTACACCCTTTATTTACCACTGCCCCCTTATCTTTCCTCTCTTACCCTAATCCCTCTATTCTTTTCCATCCGACTTCCTTCCCCTCCTATTCCCTTCCTATGTTGCATATCCAATTAACTGTACAACAAAATGTCTGTCAAACTGCTGGACATGCCTTCCCCAATGAGTGCCACAACGCCCTACAGATCCTGCCGCTTCCGGCCACCATCTTCAGGTCGTCCATACACCTGGCGGCAGGGCGTCCCACCCTGCGCGTGGGACGTCGCGTCCCACTCTAGAACCCGTCTGCCCCAACGGCCGTTCGGTACTACGACAGATGTGACCTGCCATTTCAGCTTACTAATTCTTTCGGCTATGTCGGTCACCTTCGTTATTCATAGGATCTCCTCATTCCGAATCATATCCCTCATAGAGACCCCTAGCATTGCCCTCTCTATAGCTCGCAGAGCCACTTGAATCTTGTGGATCAGGCCCACCATCAGTGTCCACGTCTCCGCGCTGTAATCATGACAGGCAGGACGCACTGATTATAGATTTTTGTCTTTAAACATTGTGGAATAGGTGACGTAAAGACTTGACGCAGTTTTCCGAATACTGCCCACCCTAACTGGATTCTTCTGTCAACTTTTGAAATTGATCCTACCCAACTATATTGTCTGTCCTAGGCAGACGTACTCCTGAACAGCTTCGATATTGACATTGTCGACGATCACCGGTCTAATACAGGGCCACTAATTATCGAATAACGAACTTTTTGTATCGAGACTTGTGGAAATACCTGAAATACATCAGCAAAAATAAATCTATAAATGTCAAGTTCTTGAAACGACCAGTAATGTTGAACTACACTTTCATACAAATGATATGAAATGAGAGGTCAACTTGTATATCAGCATCCTGACATTTTATTGAGATATGACTTATACCAGTATGAGGCCCGAACTCAAAGCTATTAAACTGTGAAACGCTGTCAAATTCTGTTCAGCAGTTTCCAAGATTAGCCCGTACATACATACATACATACAGACAGATAAGAATTTTTTTAATTATATTTTTGGACTCTACTGGTCTTCAGTAACGTCCGGGCAGTGAAATTTTTTTTTTAACTTCAATGTACAGATTCGCTTTTCTTTTGTTTTTTCTACTCTTTTATTATATGTATAGATATAGATTTAGTTTGTGTATCAACGACAAGAGTATTAATATCTTTGTCATTATAATGTAAAAATAAATTCATACAAATATAAAAGTTTGTATGGATGAAATAAAATGTTGTACTAAGTATGTACGACTACTCAATATGTTGTAGACAGCTACTCAGTATGCCGTAGACTGCTACTAAGTATGCTGTAGACTGCTACTCAGTATGCCGTAGACTGCTACTCAGTATGCTGTAGACTGCTACTAAGTATGCTGTAGACTTCTAATCAGTATGCTGTAGACTGCTACTCAGTATGCCGTAGACTGCTACTCAGTATGCTGTAGAATGCTACTAAGTATGCCTTAGACTGCTACTCAGTATGCCGTAGACTGCTACTCAGTATGCCGTAGACTGCTACTCAGTATGCCGTAGACTGCTACTCAGTATGCCGTAGACTGCTACTATGTATGCCTTAGACTGCTACTAAGTATGCCTTAGACTGCTACTCAGTATGCCGTAGACTGCTACTCAGTATGCTGTAGAATGCTACTAAGTATGCCTTAGACTGCTACTCAGTATGCCGTAGACTGCTACTCAGTATGCTGTAGAATGCTACTAAGTATGCCTTAGACTGCTACTCAGTATGCCGCAGACTGCTACTCAGTATGCCGTAGACTGCTACTAAGTATGCCTTAGACTGCTACTTAGTATGCCGTAGACTGCTACTCAGTATGCTGTAGAATGCTACTAAGTATGCCTTAGACTGCTACTAAGTATGCCTTAGACTGCTACTCAGTATGCCGTAGACTGCTACTCAGTATGCTGTAGAATGCTACTAAGTATGCCTTAGACTGCTACTCAGTATGCCGCAGACTGCTACTCAGTATGCCGTAGACTGCTACTAAGTATGCCTTAGACTGCTACTCAGTATGCCGTAGACTGCTACTAAGTATGCCTTAGACTGCTACTCAGTATGCCGTAGACTGATACTCAGTATGCCGTAGACTGCTACTCAATATGCCGTAGACTGCTACCAAGTATGCCCTAGACTACTACTCAATATGCCGTAGACTGCTACTAAGTATGCCTTAGACTGCTACTCAGTATGCCGTAGACTGCTACTAAGTATGCCTTAGACTGCTACTCAGTATGCCGTAGACTGCTACTCAATATGACGTAGACTGCTACTAAGTATGCCCTAGAATACTACTCAATATGCCGTAGACTACTTTCAATATGCCACAGATTGCTATTCAATATGCCGCAGATCGCTACTCAATATACCGTAGACTGCTACAAGTATGCCGTAGACTGCTACTTAATATGTCGTAGACTGCTACTCAATATAATGAGCATTAGTTCCTTTATTAAAGGCATAGTAAACCCATAAAAGAATACAAAAATTAAATAGGTCTAAATGAAAAAGAGAATAATCCTGGCGAATCCTGGTAATAGTGGTAATCAAACAGAAGTCGTGCCTTGTACGGACACCAGCGCCCACAAAGGTGTCATTATCTAAACATTTCTCCGTTGTATACACTTATTAAGTTGTTTACGTTGATAATGAGATAATACTCGTACAGATTTAATTTATTTATATGTAAAATCATAGATTTAAGGTATTTTCAAAAACCACTAACCCTAAAATGAGGAAATATCACACTTACATGCTTCTTACTAATGAACTCCTTGGCCGCCTCTGCAGCGTTCTTCAGCACTTCCTGCAGGTTGGAGGGAGGGGCCAGACCACAACGGCGACCCATGTCATCTTTCGCTTCCACGTATCCTTGAGGAGCACACTTCTTGGCCCATGGGTCTTCGAGTTTCAACTCTTTGATCTGAAGAGAGTAGACAAGTCATTTACAGTTTTCAATGTTTAGTCTCGAGCTTAAAACGTTCTTTGCTAAGGATTATGGGGTTTTTAGAGGGCTAGGTTACCACTATCATTTTAGTTCCACGGATACCCAATTTCTTACGGAGTAGTACTCTAGCCTCTACCAAATCTTTTCCTGGAGAACTAAGATTTCAGAATCACTTTGAATGTTTAAGTACGTAACATAGGCTATTTTTTACACAATTAACGTGGTAAAGCTGATAGTATTATACAAAATCTAATAGGTATATAAAATATTTCAACACAAAGTCAAGGTGCTGAGTTTTAAGCGAACGAAATCACAAGCGAAAGCTACAGATTCTTATAAGAGTTAGGAACAATCATTACACATCCCAACATCCCTTATTAGAGCTGTCTTAATTCTCACATTTATACGAGAAAAGGACAAAGAAGCCGACGGACGAAGTAGGCCTAAGCCGGGATAAGCCCGGCAACGGAAACTACTTAGCGATTGTTGTCGCGTATGTAACTTGCTACTTCCATCGTGATGCCGCCAATGACATACTCGACAAAGTAAATGGAAGCTACAATGCTAAAAGAAATGTCTATTAAGAGCATGCCGTGTGGTTTCCGGTAGAGTAGAATAGGACCACTCCGACTCTTCCCGCGGATGTCGTACAAGGCGACTGAGGGAATATATTATAAAACATCAATCAGGCCTCCCCAACCCGTCTAGCCAGCGTGGAAAGTATAGGCCAAATCCTCCGTCTGTCTCCGGCAGATGAGAGAGGGTTGTGCTCCTGCAGTGGAGATAAAAATAACCTGATGATGATCATGAGCTAGGCTTCAGGATTTTGGAATCTTTGAGTATTCAGATGTAGAGAAAGAAGGCGTTGAAGTATAAGTATATTTTTTTAACTATTGTATTACCTACGGCGCAGAAACGTGAACATTGATGGTGGGCCACACCATCCACAAGTTTTAAGTCGTTCAGCGAGCTATGGAGAGGGCTATGCTTGGGATTTCTTTGAAGGATATGATTCGTAACAGAGAGATCTGAAGAAGAACGAAGGTAACCGACATAGCCGAAAGGATTAGCAGGCTAAAGTGACATTAGGTGAGCCACATCGAGTAATCGAGCTCTGGATTGGAGATCGCGGATTGGCACGCGGTGGGACGCCCCGCCGACAAATGGAGCTGAAGAAGCTGGCCGGAAGCGACAGGACGCGGATGGCGGAGGACCGGGTGTGGTGGCGTTCATTGGGGAAGGCTTATATCCAGCAGTTGACGTCTAAGGCTTGATATGATGATTGTATTGTGGAAATATAAAAAAATACGCAGAAGCATCGCTCAATATTTAAATATAGGTACTATGTATAATATCGCTATACCCATACCTGATCCTCGTTCAACCCTTGCATCTCAGGAGGCAGAAAAGTCCCATGCTTCATCAGCTCATCCATCTCGTAACATATCCTCTGCACTTTTAGTCTCCCGTTGAAGATAGCCACTATATCCCTAACCACATCATCCACGGTGTTATTCACCGTAGTATCGTAAAGGAATTGATCC
Organism: Esperia sulphurella; assembly: GCA_947086405.1. NCBI lineage: Eukaryota > Metazoa > Arthropoda > Insecta > Lepidoptera > Oecophoridae > Esperia > Esperia sulphurella. Next base: position 1,718,149 of record OX352280.1, read on the forward strand.
TCGTCCCCGCGTTTTACTATCAGAATCACCATGTTTGTCACAGGTTTGGGAAATTGTGTTGTTTTTGAGTTATTGAACAAACGTACGTTGCTATGGAATTTATTGATAGAATAAGTGTTGGTTGCCGTGGAGATAATAGTAGGGGAAAAAATCTATGCAGAAGCACGCATATGAAATTTGACAACACAGAAATGTGTTTTGTCATCTTTCTTCATAATACTGTGTGACCGAGATAGCAACGAGTAAGAGCAGACACAAACGTTAGTATACAAATGTTAGTATACATATTTAATACAGGGGTCTGTATTTGTACATAATTATAAATAAACAATGGGCTCGATTCTGAAGGCACAACTTTAAAATTTGACATCACTAAAACTGTTGCTATCCTTGTCGCACAGTATTATGAAGATAAAGACGAAACCAATTTTAGCGCTGTCAAATTTTAAATGTGTACCTTCAGAATCGGGCCCAATAAAACGAAAAAATTATAAATAAAAAATGTCTTCTAACGCTGTTCACCGGGGCAGGGTTTCCAATATACTGGCAGCGTTCCCCCTCTGAATCGCCAAGCTGATTCTTTGGGCGAAGATGCTGCCAGCTCTACGGTCTCCCGGAGCTTCGATGAGGCGCGTTGAATGACCTTTAGCTAGAACAAGAGCCTCTGGCCCCCAGGGGCCCAGAGTCTCGACGCCGAACGGCACAAATACATACCCTTGCGCAAGGTCGGCATATTTACCTACTTTTTATTTGTGATAGCAACCATTTCAGTTTTGTCAAATTTTAACGTTTTAGTAACGAGCCCACTTACACTTGTTTGATACAAGAGAGTAACGAAAGAAATGGCAATGAATGGCGCTATCAATAGGGTTGTACAGATCATGTCTCAAAAGGTACAGATGCCTGCAGCATAGCGCTGTTCTGGTTCCTACGCTGACGTATGGTAGTGAATGTTGGGTATAGCAGAAGAAGCAAAAAACAGTTGAGATGCGGTCATTAAAAAAAAATGTGGAGTGAAGTTATGGGACAGAGTGAGGAATGCAGGCTGGGACATTTAGAGCGTATGAGTGAAAGAACAGTGACAAAAGAAATTTACAGTGCGAATGTGGAAGGAACTACAGCTAGAAGTCGTCCTAGGAGGACGTTCAAGGATCAAATTGGTGACGTACTTACAAAAAAATGCTCAAGTCTGCAGTGAGATGAATAAAAGGATGTGCATGAAAAGGTTAACGGATGTGAATGAGGCTAGTGAGGTGGATCGCTCTGCCTATCTCTCTGGTACCACCAGGGTGTGAGCATTACGTATGGAGGGGTTTGTTAAACCAATCAAACTCAGCGTTCATTCATATTCAGTGTTCATTCATTTGCCGTGTGGTTTCCGGTCGAGTAGAATAGGACCACTCCAACTCTTCCCGTGGATGGCGTACAAGGCGACTAAGGGAATACATTATAAAACATCAATCAGGCCTCCCCAACGCGTCTGGCCAGCGCGGGGAGTGTACGCCAAATCCTCCGCCTGTCTCCGGCAGATGAGAGAGGGTTGTGCTCCTGCAGTGGAGACAAAAATAACCAGATGATGAATATTATTTTTCTACATAATTCCTTTCCTAAAAACTCTTCATCCCGATCACCTAAAGGTTCATGCACTGAAGCGACTACTGCTTTATCATCTTCAGATTTCCGCCCTCTCAGATATTCCTTCAATCTCGGAAATTTAAGGGTAAAGTCTGATGAATATGGAGAATGTCCAAGATTTTCAAAGCCAGCGTCTTGAGGGCAGCTGTTGCAACTACGGAATTTTTAGTTGTTTTGGTAAAACAGAACAAATTTCGCGAGTCTGCCTCGTCTTGTTTTATATACTTAACACAAGCAACGCATTCTGTCTTTGCCTATAATTAGGGTAGCATTTAGCCAATGTATAACTGTAATTCCTTATGCAAAAGCTGATTTACACTATGTTGGTGACCTGATAAATATCTTATATGTATTTTATGAATGTTTGTATATTATTATTATTTAATAATGTATATTATATTTATATATTATTGGTAAATATTTATTTATATACTTATATTTTTTACCGTGTAGGTATCTATGTAAGTGGGTATATAGTTTATATTAGTGTATGTATGTATATGTTTTTTTTTATTTACGTACACACGGTCTGCCTCTCTTATTTCAATTATATCTCTCGCGGGTCTGCTGGAAGAAAACTCTCTTAGATATAAGTTCGCCCTTTGTTCTTGTGTTTCTTTTTAATGTATTATTTTTGTTTTATCTGTGTGTGTGCAATAAAGAGTTAAATAATAATAATAATAGTAATTAAAAATACCGCGGCAGCGCCTTAGTTTCTCGCAAATTGGTACAAAGTTACATTGCTATAAACATTATGACAGGCGTTTAATAAGTTTCTAAGATTATACCTACCAATTTTGCTACTATCAATGTCTATCCTTGCGAATACATTGCGCAATTCACCATCATGTAAGAACCTAGACATCCGCTGCCAACGTCCAATGCCACCACACTCACTTCCGCCAAAGATAATATATACTATATAGTCTTCCGCCCAACTAGCACACTGGCGAAATAAGCAGCCATAAGCTGTAAAATAGGTCCATAGTGGAGGTATATCGGTGTTAGTACAACTAACACAGATATACCCCCACAATGGACCTATTATGCCGTGTGATTTCCGGTAGAGTAGAATAGGACCACTCCAACTCTTCCCGTGGATGTCGTACAAGGCGACTAAGGGAACACATTATAAAACATTAACCAGGCCTCCCCAACCCGTTTGGTCAGCGCGGGGAGTGTAGGCCAAATCCTCCGTCTGACTCCGGCAGATGAGAGAGGGTTGTGCTCCTGCAGTGGAGGCAACAATAACCTGATGATGATGGACCTATTAAGCTATAAAATTGCTGCATATTTCGCCTTTATCCGGTCGTCAGGCCCCCTGCAGGAGGAGCGTCCTTCTCACCCTGCGAGTGCCGGCCCGCTGTCTCCACTCCAGACCGTCGTCACAGAATCCTTTGGGCTCTGTATTGCGCAATTATCAGTATAAAAATAGAAAATGGTAGTATTTTACACGTATATATAGGTAACCCTGGTATTTCAGTCACCGTTGAAAGCCCGCACATGCATAGTATGCGCGCTACCCTTTGCTTAATGTAGCGAGAGCTGGGCCAGTGGGCCGGATAATGCGCTATGGGCCACACTCCGCCTCTAGATACGAGGCATTGTTTTACTTAAATACTAGCGACTCGATCTAGTTTAGCCGTGTGGTTCCCGGCTTAGAATAGGGCCACACCCAATCTTCAAGGCGACTAAGGAATTGCAGCAGCGTTCTCCTATGTATATTAAGATCATTATTTGCGATCACCAATCCGCCTGCCAGGCGTGGTGATTATAGCAAATTAGAATTACAGGCAGATCTCTTTTATGTGGCGAGTATGTGCGACGGTCAATAATGCAGTCACAGCTCACTGCGTCACATAGGCGCCAAAACGTCCGTGGTGTTCAACTAGGTGGCCAGGCTTATCTTGGCCACACCAAACCCCCCAACCCCCCAACCTTGACCACTCTGGTCACCGTTTCATTGCTACACTCCCATTTGCTAGAGGGGAAGTGGGAACTCTCTTCCTACTTTGACTCTTTACTTCTTTAATTTAATTTGTCTGGGGCCCAAGGTAGCGTAAATTCATGACCTGGGACTTGCCCTACCTTCACTGGTAGGTGTCTTTGCAGTTACCTCCGTTGATCCTCGCTTAGAGGAGTTCCGTGGGAGAATGGTGAGGAGGCGGGAAATGTCAATAATGCAGTGTGGCAGAATGACTTAGACTTATTCCGGATGAGCATTCCTAGATTGAAACAAATTTTAAGTGCTAAATTCTTTCGCAGAAGCTAGTACTAAGAAATATTCCCTTGTTGTTTTTATATTATGTATTTATTTTTATTAAATTTGTCTTTATTAGTGTTGCTTTCAGTTAGGATTTGCTGCTTGTATTGTGTATGTATGTATTAATTTTATTATGTATATATGTAATGCAGTACATTACATATATAGTGAAAAAGAGCAAATTAAAAGTTTCCACTTCTAGAAATAAATTAAATAATAATTAACATTCATAAAAAACTAATAGTTCGAATATATTAAAAAATAGTACTATATTTATTTATTTATTTATTATGTATTTCCCGTAGGAATGGGATGTATTTTCGGGATAAAAACTATCCTCATATATCTCAGACATTCACACCAATCATCCAGTCCCAAACTAGGCAGAGCCTGTGCTATGGTTACTTGATAACGGATAGACATACTCAAATAAATACTCGTATATAAACATCCAAGACTTGGGTACAAACATTCATATTGATCATACGAACATTTGCCGCTAGTAATAAATGTTATGTGATGTTAAGTTGTCCACGCGAAGGACGTCACGGGCAACAGCTAGTAACATATAGGTATGTATGTATGTAAACGCTTTATTATACCAAAAATAACAACAACAACAATAATAAAATAGGAATTGTAACGACCCACCGAGCCGGCCCCCGCCGCACCGACCGCCGACCTCACATCTCGAGCCGGCCCTGCCACATTATCCCCACCGCGCGCCTCGACGAGCGAGCCGCGGCGAGAGGATAAAAGCCGATACGGACCGTCACTCGGCAGCACTCTTCCGAGGGTTCTCAAGCCGAATGGGCCACAGATGCGGTGCGTTATATCTGCGCAGCGCTCGACCCTCTAGCGAACAGAACCCTTGGGCGAGCCGCTCACCTGGTGTGCAGCTGCGGTGCGTTATTTCTGCGCAGCACTCACACTGGGTCGTGGGACGTACAGCTGCGGTGCGTTACGTCTGCGTCGCACTTACGCTCCCGTCCCGTGCAGTTGCGGTGCGTTACGTCTGCGTCGCACTCACGGGACACCCGTCGCGGTAAAACCTCCCGTACGAGGAAACCGCAGTAGGAGAAACCCGAGATTTAAATGTCAGGGCGCCGCGACGCCCCAGCCCAGGTTGTTATTAAAATAGATAAGTAAATAGAATAAGTTAGGTCGGACAGATATGTTCTAGAGTAAGTTAGAATGAAATAAATACGTAATACCCTCGTGTTCATTACCTGGTGTTTCCTTTGCTAAACCTCCCGATAGGTTAAACCCTTAATATTCGCAACCCTCAGTACCCTAAGTACCAGGGATCGAAATATATTGTAACCGGGGCATCCAGGCTAGCCGGCCCTAAGGCTGCACTGTAAACTGTGTACAAAGGCGGACTTATCCCACTTAGGGATCTCTTCCAGTCAACTTTAGAGTACCCGAAAGGACAAGTATAATGCGTTAATAGTAACTTGTTTTATTGCACACAAAATAAGGATAACAAATAAACAATAGAATTAATACTAAATAAGCTAAACTAAAATTAACTAAAAAGAACCTTAACCTAAGAAATGTAAAAAATTGGGCCCTTGTGGTAACGTACCCAAGATGCTGGCGGCATTTCCTCTTTGGATCGCAATACTGATCCTTTGTGCGAGGAATGCGCCAGCTCTTGGGTCCCCAGTAGCGTCGACCAAGCGCTTGGAGAGCTCCGAAAAAAGACCCCGTGCTCCGGGACCCCACGGACCGAGGGTCTCGACACCGAATGCTACAAAGGATATCCGGTGCCGATGCCCCTATATTTAAAAGCCTTATTCTTTTCGGCCGCCTCTGCCGCCGCACCAGCTTTCCTCGACGTGCTCTGGACGTGGGACGGGGCCAGCATGTCGACGCAGGTCGCATCCCACACCAGTGCACGCCCCATCTTCCACGGGATTAGTGACATCCCGTCCGGTCTCCTACCATCGTCACGCACGATACCGTTCGGCTCAAGGAGAGCCGGTACGTTGACGGTGGCAAGAGAGCGGCGCAGGATGTCGTTCAACGCAGCATGGCGGGAGAGACGGCCGGCGCTCCGTTGGCAAGATAGTCCGTGGTGCCCCTTGGGGTCGACGCTAGTACCACAAGGGCATGTGTGTGCAACGCAGACCTCCACTCCGAGACGGAGGGCTATCGCCAGCCGAAGGGTGTCAGGGTCCAGGTAGGTATCTGTATTAGTAGACGGGTAGGCGTTTAACCAGTGGCCCGATTCTTTTTTAGACACAGCCTGCAATCTTGCGAGCTCCGCGCCGAAACTGTTTTCCATTAGGGCTTTGTGTATGATGTTGCAATATATATCGTCCCACCTCCTTTGAATGTGCATATCCGAAGGCAGGCTTTCGTTCGGACAGGCTATTTGCCAGGCGTTTCTGGCGTCGTCCAAGTATGCCACCTCCCAGCTGGATAGTGAGCGCCTCAGGATGTTTTCGGTGAGACGAGACGTGCTGTGGACGGAGGAAAGAAAAGCCGGCAAAGAAATACTAGTAATTTTGCGTATCCCTAATCCACCATACCTGATTGGAAGGGATGCTTGGGTCCAGGACTGCTCACTTAAATTTATATTTACTATAGATTCTACCAAAGTCTTTACCGAATTATCGATAGAGCGCATTAAATTTGGAAATTTCCAGACTGGACATGAACGGAGCAAATAAGTAAATTTGGGAACAAAGAGACAGAATTTTAAGATGAATAAAGCTGAATGGGTGTTAATTTCCATTAGGCGGTGAGAGTGTTCGTTGAATTTTTGTATGGATTTTTCAATGAGAGGGTTTACCGCCTCGGTGAATATTGGAGATCCTAGGAGGTGAAGCGATTTTTTGTCAACTATTTTGATGTTGTTTGCTAAAATTAGTGTGTTAAAATTTTGAATGATTTCATTTTTGTTAGGGAGTCCGTCCGAAAGATATAGTTCAAATTTGTCAAAATTTAATTCTAGACCTATACCCTGAAATTTTGAGATTATGTTTTTGAGGTCGGTATAATGCGTTTAATATCAAATTGAAAGAAATGTACCTACTTTTAATAAAGATTGAAAATACATATTACATAAACATAAACGAACAATATATACATAGACGATACCACGAACAAGTGAATAAATATCTATCTATAGGTTAGGTCCTGACCTAACCTATATGTGTGCCAGGTTTCATCACGATCCGTCCAGTGGTTGAAGCGTTGTCGACAAAAATCCAAACATCCAATTATCCAAACTTTCGCATTTATAATATTAGTAGGATTCATGTCATTTATATACTGATTCTTGATTTCTGCTTGTTCCAGATATCAAGCGGGACTGCGCACAGGCACGGGCATGACATATCTACGGAGGATCCCGAGTTAATTGACTCACACAATGACAACACCACGCACCATGGAAAGGTAAGCTTTCTAACTACCCTCGGCCTCTCACTTATTGTAATTAGGTTACACTAATTGCCGTGTGGTTTCCGGTAGAGTAGAATAGGACCACTCCAACTCTTCCCGTGGATGTCCTACAGGGCGACTAAGAGAATACATTATAAAACATCAATCAGGCCTCCCCAACCCGTCTGGCCAGCTCGTAGAGTGTAGGCCAAATCCTCCGTCTATCTTCGGCAGGCGAGAGAGGGTTGTGCTCCTGCACTATAGACAAAAATAACCTGATGATGATGATGAATTCTTCACAACTATTGTTGCATAAATAATATACATACATACATAATACTTTGGTCCCAGAGGGGTAGGCAGAGACGATGCGCAATGTAATATTGCAAAGTGGCTTTCCTTCGTCCGCTTTTCGCTTCGTGATACCCCTTGACGTGATGTGTTGCGAACAAAATCGCCGCCTTGTTGAGGTACCACGATTAGCTAGGGAAATAATTGTCCACCTTATGAGAGCCCTGCATGATTCGGTGAGGCTAATAGTGCCCGGAGTGCACCCAGCTCCGAGATGTCGGCACGCCTACGACCAGGCTAGCCCCTGGACACGCATCCGTCGGCACGGCAGACCTAGGATTGGCGGACGGGACAGGGATCGGGGCGAAAGACAGGAGATGGGCATGGGTAAGGAGTATAGGGTAGGTATGGGATACCGCTATTACGGATGGATAGTGGGATTGTAGTAGCGATAACTCGGGAAATATACATAAATAAATAATACTGTAAGTTCCATGGTAGAACCTTACGATTTATTATGGATATTGATGTAATTTAGCGATTAGCGATAATTTTACGGCAAAATGCTATTTCTCTCAGTGCACGGAATGCTATTATCAATGCACACCACGTCTGTGTTATATGTAAATCACCTTGCACTGTAGATTAATATAATTTGTTAAAGTCTGCGTTCGCCGTTATCCGATGATCTGGATTCCAAATAACAGTGGCCAACAAATGTTGAATTGTTATTTTTGCCCGGGTTGGAATCTAAGTTCATTAGTTTGAGTGGCACCAAATTTGAAAAAGTAAAAAAAGAAGTATTTTGTTTGCTTAAATACTTTTAAAAAAAGAGAGGCCTATGTCCAGCAGTGGGCTCTTACAGGCTGATGATGATGATGATTATGAAATACATACACTCTATAGTTCTCCATTATAGAATTTTTTTCCTTTTAAATGGGGTGAGTGGCGAGAGCTGGTAGGATGGAGGTTATTTCCGCTAACCTCCCCCCCTCGCGACATCATCATCAGCTACTGCTGAACACAAACCTCCCCAATAGAATATCACTTTTAGTGGGCAGTCCATTGGGGGGATTTGCAACAATCACCACGCTTGGCAGGAGAATTGGTGATCGCAGTAATGATCTTATTATACACGGGTTAGTCCACAAGTTATAATGCTCAGTATGACATATTTGATATACAGAAGAACACTGCTGCCCTTATGCAATCCCAGGGGACGATTGGGGGTGGCCCTGTTCTAAGCCGGGAAATACAAACTTAGTGTTAGATTATGACCTAACATGTCATACAAATCCCAGCCGAATTCTAACCCTATACCACCGGTTTAAAGGTTTAAAAACTCGCGTAAAAAATGGGAACAAACGCCACGGTTGACAAATTGAAGCGGCGGCTTCAGGGGGTTCAAATTTGCATACGTCAGTGTTGTTTCGTACTTTATAGAGAGTGTTGGCGTTAAGTGATCAGAGGTAGCGAGTTATTTCCAAGTAATATACGTATATTCGAAGGGACAGGATCCGAAATAAGGTAATCCGCCAGAGAACTAAAGCCGTGGGCTGGTCTCATCTGTCGAAGAACCGATTACCGCTCTGGTAAACGGATTCTCGAGTGGAGACCGCGACTGGGCAAGCGTAGTGTGGGACGCCCCCTGGCTAGATGGAGCGACGATCTGCGTAAGGCGGCTGGCAGTGACTGGATGAGAAGAACCGAGGATCGGGTTCAGTGGCACATGGGAGAGGCCTATGTCCAGCAGAGAGGCTTTCAGGCTGATGATGATGAATATATTCAATATGTATCAGAAGTCTTAGTGCTAGTCAAAGTCAAACATTTATTGCATTGAGTACACTTGGTACATTTATACACGTCATTTTTTTTAAACGACTATCACTAAAGTAAAAACTGCGCAACAAACTTCACCCAACACATCTTTTAAAATCAAATTTGTATACAATTATATAAAGATTGTGCGATTAGTAATATCTGCATTAAAGTACATTGATCTCATCTGTAGGAAGCCGAATTTGCAATGCTTATCACGCGTCATACAAAAGTGTCATTGTCAGCAAAAATAGCATTCTGCTACTCCGTCAACAGCATATCGGCGCTATACGTCCACGGTATTCTACTAAGTGTTCTGGCTTCTCCTGGCCACACCAAATCCCTCGCTTGACCACTTTGATCATCATTTCTATTTCGACTCCGATTTTCGACTCTCTTCATTCTTGGATTCCTATTTAGACTCTTTACTTCTTCAGTTTAATGTGGCGGAGAGAGATTGGTGAGGAGGCGGGAACGTTAAGCGTAGCCTGTTTCATCCTGACCTACTAATATTATAAACGCGAAAGTTTGTAAGTATGGATGGATGTTTGTTACTCGTTCACATAAAAACTACTGAATGGATTTTAATGAAACTTTACAATAATATAGCTTATACATCATAATAAAACATAGGCTACAATTTATAAAGATATTGTGTAAATTGTCCAAAATATCAAGTAAGTAGGAAAAAATCTACCATCTGCGAGCTATTCTGGCGTGCGCTGTCAAAACCGCTAGAGTTACACATATGTGATGTATGATGGAAATGTTTATCTTAAATAGTCCTACAAAAAAGTTACTCGAAATACTAATCGTGCGCAGACGAAGTCGCGGGCACCAGCTATACGCCTACCGCTTATTAATGACACCACCGCAGTTGACCCTTTGATGTGGTACGTTCTGACTGTAAATTTAAGAGTATAGCGTTGCGATGCGGTTTGGTTTTATTACAGGTCTCCTTAAGCTGGTTACGAAACGCGAACGAATCGCATTTATTCAACTTTATATTATGTTAGTTTGTTTAAATTGAAATTTATTTATTTATTTAACTCTTTATTATCTCTCTCGCGGGTCTGCTGGAAGAAATCTCTCTCAGAGATAAGTTCGCCCTTTGTACTTGTGTTTCTTTTAAATGTATTATTTTTGTTTTATCTGTGTGTGTGCAACACAGACAGATAAAACAAAACAACAACAGATTTCTTCCAGCAGACCCGCGAGAGAGATAATTGAAATAAGAGAGGCAGACATAGTGTGTACGTAAATAAAATAAAAACATATACATACATACACTAATATAAACTATATACCCACTTACATTTAATTTAAATTTAGAATTAGACATTTTTTTAGCATGATAACAACTGTCTAAATACTAAGATAAACAATTACTCTTCATATTTCTAGCATCAGCGTTAAAATTATGCCCTTAGTATATACATACATCTCGTACATCTGTCGGAGAACCGATTATCTACCGTTGGGGTACAAGTTATCGAGTTGAGACCACGACTGGGCATCCTGCATCCATCCATCGATCCTTAACTAACGGACTTGTAGCCAAGCATAAAATGTCGCATCGTACAAACATCGTACAAAAATTAAAACGTAAACCTTGTTCATCAAACCTAATAATTGTAACAAAAACGTAAAAATACGTTAACAATACGAAATAAAAAGGCAACGGGAACACAACAATGGGGAGAATGGTTTGTACATGACACATTGTTGCGAAGTGTACGAAGTACGAGGTAATATACCTACGTACACAATGTAAGGACTGAATCTTTTATAAGGGAACATTTGGTACACACCTGCGACTTTTAGTCGCGCTGAATAATTTTTTTATTTAGTTCACATTCTCCAGAAACACCAAAACCTTATTTTTTATTCCTTAATTGCGACGAATGTGGCAAATGTTGAATTATTGAAAGAATAGAACTCTTTACAATCAGCTGGGTATTTCCGGACAAGTACAATTTGGATCTTTTTAAAGGAAGAGTGAATAGGCATCTTCTGGGTAAGCGCGCTCTACCTTAGGCCTCATCATCACTTACCATCAGATAAGATTGAGGTCAAGCGCAAACACATCAGCAATAAATTTTTTATTAAATATTCCACTTTGGTCAGATTCCACTATTGCAAAGTGTCGTCAAAGGATGATATGGACGTTTTGGTTTCCAGCCACCAACAACACTAAGTGATACGCTAATGAAAAGGTCTTATTAAATAGAACAATAGTTACTTATTACGCAGCTCATCTCAGTTAGCTGTATTTTCGACATTATGGGGCTTTTATTGCCCACCCATTATAAGGGTTCCTTCCGTCTTTGCCGTTTATTTACGGACCCCTTAAAATAGGGTGGACTTCAACAATTTTAAAAGTGGTCATTTGTCGGACGATATGGAACGAGATGCAATATAAAAGTCGTGCGACTAAAAATCGCAAGTGTACACTAAACCGCGCGCAGCGCAACATGTATAGGAATTATTACGTCATTCCGTTTGCATGAAAGGCTTGCGACAAAGGGCTGCCGACAAAAAATGCCGCACAATAGAAGGCAATATTGTTCATGTTTAAAAATATTTCGAAGTTCCACAACTGATATTCGCGATAAGGATTAATTTGCCGTGTACCACACGGTAGAGTAGAAAAAGACCACTCCAACTCTTCCCGTGGATATCGTACAAGGCGACTAAATACATTATAAAACATCAATCAGGCCTCCCCAACCCGTCTGGCCAGCGCGGGGAGTGTAGGCCGAATCCTCCGTCTGTCTCCGGCAGATGAGAGACTGTTGTGCTCCTGCAGTGGAGACAAAAATAACCTGATGATGATTAATTTAAAAATGCATACTGTGGGTGCCGTGTGGCTTGGAATAGGACTCCCCTCAATCTTGTCATAGGTGTCATCAAGGCGACTAAGGGATTGCACCAGGCATGGGCAGTAGCATTCTCCTGTGTATATTAAGATCATTACTTCGATCACCAGTTGTTTTACTTCGTCAGGCCGAAGTAGTTACCCAGGTCTGTATTTCTTTTGCGCATCAGTGGTCCATACTCGCATAGGAGGTGCATGGGGGTTTCCTCTGCTTCCTCCCAGAGCCTACACGCTCCTGTGGTTCGGAGCTTGAGGTTGAACATGTGTTTATTCAGGCCACATCGTCATGTGAGCGCTCTCACTATTGAATAACTGACACATGCCTCTGACAGTACTTAATCTGCCCCCCCCCCCCTACCCGTAATTCTAGAGAATACTAAAGTAAAGAAGCGACAGTGACCTCTTCTGTCTGGCTGCGCCGCCCACCGGGACAAAGTTACTACGTCAGCGCGCTGTCGACCGGCGCCGAGATATCGAAGCTGTAAGTTACAAAGAGAAGCACTCATGTTGTCCCTCTCTCGATCGACTATGCTCACGCGCTCGGTGCAGCAGCCCTACAATAATTTACCCACGCACGTGTATGGATAGGCTTGTTCTCCTGTAGCAGTAGGTAATTAAATCTGTGCTTTAGACATATCTTGGTAAAAATCAGTTTAGGTTGTGAGATATATACAGTGATTCAAAAAGACTAAACACTTTTATTATATTTACATACCGGAGATTCCGTCCGGGTCCGGCGGCGTTCCGGCCCGGGTGGGTGAGGAAGAGATTCCGGCGCGCGTGCCGTTTTTGCATACGTCTGACCGGAATATGTAATTGTTTGCAGGAAATTGTCGGAAATCGTTGGTCAGTGAGCTGTATTCTTCAAAGGTTCTTTTACAGGTTTGCAATTTTATACGGCGCGAATTTTTTTTAATATAGTTGATATTTGGAACTTATATGTTAAAATGAGCCGAATGGCTTACACCTTTGGGTACAATTTGTCTTAGTAGGTGATTATTGGGCATTCTGGCTCACTTTCACTCGCTCCACTCGTTCGCTCGCTGCGCTCGCACAGTGAGCTAGAATGCCCAATCGGTTTTCGCTGTTTAAAGTGAGCTAGAATGCCCAATCGATTTTGGTTGTTTGAAAGTGAGCTAGAATGCCCAATCGGTTTTCGCTGTTTGAAAGTGAGCCAGAATGCCCAATCGGTTTTAGACGTTTGAAAGTGAGCTAGAATGCTCAATCGGTTTTCGTTGTTTCGTGCGTGCCGGAATTCCCAATCATTCGACGGTTGGTTGTATTAGAACGCAAGATCAAATTATCGCAAGACGTCGATTGCGATTGGAATCATACGCTCCGCTTAACGGACTAACGGGTGACGTCGAGCGTTTTGTACGAAAAAGGTTAAGCGTGATACGTATAAAACTCTTAATGTAATAAATATGTCTACATTCTGCAGGGATCCTTGGCTCATGCATGTCAAACATTGAATTATTATTAATTACAAAATGAAATTTGTAAAACAACCGCATTCATTGCAACTAGAAAAAATTTGTTTGGGTTATTCAAAAGAGATTTCACGTCACGGCAAACTTTTACCGAATACTATTCGTTGTATTATATCTGGACCTTCCAACTGCGGTAAAACGAATTTAATTATTGGTCTACTATTACATAAAGATGGACTACATTATAGAAATGTATACCTTTACTCTAAAACACTTTTTCAACCTAAGTACGTATTTTTAGAAAAAGTTTTTAGAAAGGTGCCAGAGGTAACTTTTACAAAATTTCATGGTAATGATGAGGTTTTGAGTCCTCATGAGGCAACTTCTAATTCGATTATTATATTTGATGATGTAGCTTGTGAAAACCAAAATCATATAAGAGATTACTTTGCAATGGGTAGACACAAGAATATAGATTGTTTTTACTTAAACCAGACCTATAGCAAAATCCCGAAGCAGTTGATACGGGACAATGCTAATCTCATTATTCTTTTTAAACAAGACGATATGAACTTGAGACATGTTTATGAAGAGCATGTTAATACAGACATGAATTGGTTAGCGTTTCGAGAAATGTGTGCCAAGATTTGGAGTGTACCCTATAGCTACTTAGTTATAAACAAAGACTGTGAAAAGAGTAAAGGATGTTACAGGATGAAATTTGACACATTTGTAGAATTGCATTGATGATTTAAAAATACTATATTTATTATTATACCATCATTACAACTTAAGGCTTCGCCTGGTAAGGTATAAACATGGATAATGAACAAGCATTGAAAAAACAAGTAATAAAATCAGCTGAATCAGTTAAAAGAAAACTAAAGATGATGCGAGACATTAAAAGTAATAACGAATTCGCAATGGAATCGGTTTTTAAACCATTAACAGAGCCACTGAAACAAATTATAAACACAAAAATGGAAATACCACATAGAAAAATAAAGAAACAAAGACTCAGCTACACTCCTCTTAGTAAACGCAAGGAACATCGGGCTAGTTACGATGTTAGTGATGATGTCGAAAGCGACCAATCCAGTAAAGACTTCAACAATACAGTTTTTATGAAAAATCGTAAATCCGAGGTTTATTTTAATGACGAAGATGAAGAAAAAAGCGACTACGTCTATTTGGAACCTGATAAAGATGAAGACAATAGTGATATGGAACCTGATACTAGCGGTCTATCATTCAAATCGACTGACAACACTACTCCCATAAGAATGTCTTCAGAAAACATTCCTTTTGGGGTCAGAAACGAGAGAGAAAAACTCATGATGGGAACGTTACGTGTTTTTGTTACTGAACATAATATTTCTATTGGTTGTAAGACTTTCGCAAAAACTCCAGGGCTAATGGAATTATTGTTTAAGAAAACACCGCAATTAGAATTAATAACTGAAGATGATAAACAAAATTATAAGACTATATTATTGACTACAAATGCTCATCGCCGTGAGTATAATCCCATGAAGCCTATAAAAAGTAATAAAGGTCGAAAATATACACAAATAATTAGACCTCTATTTATGAAGTTGGCCAAAAACTGTGTGAGCACTGAAAGCATATCTCATGGATCTGGTTTGCCACTCACAAAAAAGCTGAATCAGAATGTAGATTATGTTTACTGGGATGATCCTAATGAATTAGTTAATCGATTGAAACTATTAATAGCTTCGCGAGATGCTGGAAACACAGGATTAGACAATGAAATACTATCTATTATCGAAGAGTTGCGGGAAAGTGATATCATTAATTAAATATATGCTGATATTTAGAAAGTTTTTCACAGTCTTTATTTATCCGCTGGTTGAGATAGTCGCTAGGAAATGAATATAGATAAATTTGGTCACCACGTTCATAAACGTTTGCGTTTACCGGAATCATTGGATTCACACAAGCTCTTAAAGTCAGAAAACGGAGAATTTGATTTACATTTAGTAAGGTTAAAAGGAGTTAAGGCTCCATCAGCCTCCGATGATGCTGTAAATAAGCAGTATGTCGATAATTTGCTGAATGACTATTACACAAAACATGATGTATTAGACGAACTACATAAAATAAAAACGGATATAATTAATCTCATGAGAGTAAAATTTTATATGAAAGGAGAAGTAGATCAAGCCATTGCCAACAGCAAATTAAAAGTCACCAAAAATGAGTAAGCAACAAGTAGTAGACGAAATTCACAAAGCAGCACGAAAAAATTTTAACAGACGTCCTGTAGTATTAAAAGGTATCGATGATTTATGGCAAGCTGATTTAATTGATATGCAGAATTATGGAAAAGACAACAATGGTTATAAGTACATCTTAGTCATAATCGATTGCTTTTCAAAATTTGCTTGGGCACTGCCTGTTAAAACGAAAACTAAATCTGAAATAACAAACACGTTTAAAAAAGTACTTGAAAAGAATGGGCGTATTCCATTAAATTTACAAACCGATTTAGGTAAAGAATTTTATAATGAGGATTTTCGAAACTTAACGATGTTATACAAAATAAACCATTATTCAACATATTCCACTAAAAAGGCTTCAATTGTTGAAAGGTTGATTAGAACTTTGAAAAACAAGTTATATAAATATTTTAGTTTCATTGGCAATTATAAATGGATTGGTAAACAGTTGAGTAACATACTTGACTCTTACAATAATTGTGTACATCGAATTACTAAACATAAACCAAAAGACGTGAATCAATACAATGAATCTTTAATATTAAATAATATAAAGGAATCAAGAAAATATATTACAGTAAAAAGGAATAAATTCAAAGTTGGAGATTATGTGCGAATTAGCAAATACAAAGGAACTTTTCAAAAAGGATATACCCCTAATTGGTCAACAGAAATATTTATCGTGTCAAAAGTAAATTCGACTAATCCACCGACTTATGAGATTGTTGATCAACGAAAACAGATCATTTTAGGTACTTTTTACGAACAGGAACTTCAAAAAACAAAATACCCTGATATTTACTTAGTTGAGAAAGTTTTAAAAAAGAAAGGTAATAAGCTATTTGTAAAATGGTTGGGCCTTAATGAAAGTGAAAATAGTTGGATTAACAAAACATCCATCGTATAAATCTATATAATTAGTTGATACGTATTATATTTTTATTAGTATACCTGTAATGCATGGAGGAGGACTTATTAATAGTGTAATAAACAATTTACCTTTTGAGTTACATTTACCAGGGTATAATTACTGCGGTCCCGGTACACGACTACGAGAAAGATTATCACGGAACGATAGAGGAATTAATAAATTAGATAACGCTTGTATGCAACACGATATAGCATATTCCAACTATACTAATTTAGAAGATCGCCATAAAGCAGATTTAGAACTATTGAACATGGCAAATCGAAGACTTAGGTCAAAAGATGCAGGAAGAGGTGAAAAATTATCTTCCTGGATAGTAAGTAAAGTAATGAAAACAAAACTAAAAGCAGGTGCAGGTATCAAAGGCTTCAAAAAGGTTGTCTCTAAAATATATAGTCAGTTGAAAAAATACAAACCAAAAAATAATAAGTCTGCAATTAAATTTGCCTATCTGGCTGCAAAGAAGCTATTCTCTAAAAATAATGGATTTCGATTACCGCGCGTCATACCAATTCCTAAAACAGGAGGAATTTTGCCTCTAATTCCTATATTTGCGGGGTTGTCAGCTTTGGGCACATTAGCTGGAGGAGCAGCAGGTATCGCGAAGACAGTAAATGATTATAAATCAGCACAGAAAAATTTACAAGAATCTGAACGCCATAACAAAGTAATGGAATCCATTGCTTTGGGTAAAGGTTTGTACATCAAACCGTATAAAAAAGGCAATGGTTTATTTTTACGATCGGCAAAAAACTAAAGAAAAGGCTACCTAGACGCGCGCTTACTAATTTGGATATTATAGAACATGCACATGGTATTCCATATTTTAGAGGTGTTTATATGAGAAATCAGTTACCAAAAAAACCTAAACGTATTGAATGTGGTGTTATTAATTTAGACAGCTCTAAAAACGAAGGTACTCATTGGGTAGCCTATGTAAAACTAAATAATTATTGTGAGTATTTTGACAGTTTTGGAGATTTAAAGCCGCCATTAGAGTTAATCGGATACTTGGATAAATATGATATTTACTACAATTACAATATATATCAAAGTTTTAATTCTGTTAATTGTGGACATTTATGTATAAAATATTTGAAAAACTTTTGGATAAACATTTAAAAGAACTTATCTCTTGTACTTATTGTCATTACCAAAATGACTTTCACGCTGTCTATATCGGATACTAAGGCGAGTTTAGCAACAAACTATTCGCCAAATTTACAATTAGATAATGATTATGAATGTGGTCTTTTGTATTTTTCTACATTTAATTCTATACCGAATGTAGATGATAGAAATAATAAACTATACTATGGTGACAATGAGGTGATAGAAATACCAGAGGGCTCCTACGAACTTCAGGATATTAGAGACTATTTAAAAGATAATATCAAGGATGGTTCATTTGAATTAAGGTGTAATAACAATACTTTGAAAACTACTATCTTTTGTTCGAAAGTCATACATTTTCAAAAAGAAGATTCCGTAGGACAATTATTAGGTTTTGGACCAGAAACCCTTCCCGCGAATATATTACACGAATCTCGCTTTCCCGTCAACATTCTGTCGACAACCGTTCTCCGGGTTGAATGTGACATCATTAGCGGATCTTTTGTAAACGGAAAACCTAGTCATATTATTCATGAATTCGCGCCTAATGTTCCACCTGGTTATAGAATTATAGAAGTACCTAAAAACATAATTTATTTTCCAGTAAACCAGAGTAGCATAAGTTCTATTAATATTAAAATATTAGACGTAAATGGTAATTTAGTTAACTTAAGGAACGAGGAAATTCAGTTATATTTACATTTAAGAAGAAAATGATTGACTTTAATAATAAATACTCTGCATCTGTAGTAAAAAGCAGCAGTGTGAATTGTACTCCTAAAGCAATAGCACCTTCAAAACAATTTAGAAAAAAACCATATTCAAAAAAGAAGTTAACTAAAGAAAATAAGGACTTCCTTAAACTCATAGGGCTAAAATGAGTATCCTAAATATAACAGATGGTCCAGTTTATGACAATTCAATTGAAAGTTATGAGTACTATTCATACAAACCATACGTAAACAGTTTTAAAAATAATGATGAGATACGAATACCTATAAATCAACAGGATTTGTACGTATTGCCATCGGCCAGTACCATTTACATAGAAGGAAATGTGCAAGTTTACAACCGACAATCAAAAACAAAAGTTAACCAAATTCACTTCACAAATAATCCAATATTGTTTCTATTTCAAGACATACGTTATGAACTTAATGGTATAGAAATAGATAAAATTAAAAATGTTGGTATTACTACAACTATGAAAGGTTTGTTATCGATGGGTGCGGCAGAATCGAAAATTTCAGAATGTTGGGGTTGGAACCTTGATGGTACTACAAACCACGGAGGTAATTTCTCAGTATCTATACCTCTTAATAAAGTTCTGGGGTTTGCAGAAGACTTTAATAAAATAATAATGAATTGTAAACATGAGCTTATTTTATTGCGTAACAACTCTAATTTGAATTGTATAAAATTAGGCGAGAATGAATATGTTCATGATGTTGAAATTTCTAAGTTGGTTTGGCGGGTACCCCAAGTGAAAGTTTCTGATCGTGAAAGAATTAATCTACTTCGTCATTTAGAAAAAGATCGTTCATTGACTATAATGTTTAGAAACTGGGATCTATATGAGTATCCTTTACTTCCTCAGACGTCTAAGCATACTTGGTCAATTAAAACGTCTTCTCAGTTGGAAAAACCACGATATGTAATATTGGGTTTACAAACTGATCGTAAGAATCAAGTAACTAAAGATATGTCTCAATTTGACCACTGTCATTTACGTAACGTTAAAGTGTTTCTGAATTCAACTTACTTCCCGTATGAAAACCTAAACGTTGATTTTGCCAACAACAATTACTCTTTATTATACGAACATCACGCAAAATTTCAGCAGTCGTATTACGGACGTCGACCAGACCCTTTATTAAACTTTGAAAATTTTAAAAATAAAGCGCCATTGTGGCTAATTGATTGTAGTCGACAAGTAGATAGCGTTAAACCTGGGGGACCCATAGATGTTAAAGTGGAAATTGAGTGTGTTTCAGACATTCCGAACAACACCACCGCTTTCTGTCTAATTATTAATGAGTCCATTGTTGAATATAAACCATTGACTAGTACAGTAAAGAAAATATCATGAGTAACAATTTCATATTCGTGGATATACAAGGTTTCAAAGATTACAATAATGTGTTTATTATTAAAGAACTAGCCCTGGTGACAAAAGAATATTCTCAGACCTTTTTAGTCAAACCTCCTTACGCTTTTTCGTATTTAACAACAGAGGAGAAAAAACAGGTCGTGTGGCTAGAAAGAAACAGGGGTATACTTTGGAGAGAAGGCTTTATTGACTATCGCGAATTTAAAAGATCTATTATTTTACCATTGTTAAAAAATAAGATCATAATCGTAAAGGGTCAGGAAAAAGTAAAATGGATGAGAGAATTATGTAGTGACTGTAATGTTATTGATGTTGGCGTAAAAGGTTGTCCCAGTTTCGTAATTTTATATAACACATTTTGTATAAATAATACTTATAACTGTTTATCTCATAAAAAATATTGCGCATTAAAAAACGCAATTACCATAAAAAAGTGGTGTTATGAAAATAATATAGGTACTTAATTTAATTAATCGCTAAGATCAATTATTTATCAATTATTATTGTTTCTTAGTATATTGCCAGCTTTGTATTGTGTTTTGGATACATGTAAATAAAATAATAATAATAACTTCTCTTTTATTTTATTATCGACAAAAAAACTATGTAGACACCATTTTAATTAAGCATTGTATTTTATACAAAGAAAATATTGACAAATAGATATAAGGATTAATAACCTATCTAAAATAGACAGATATGACGCTCTTTATTATGTCAAAGTAAGTCTAAGATGTAGAATTCAGCCCTTAATTATTTATTTACAGTATAACGTGGTACAAACAAGTAATTTATTAAATAATTGAAACAAGCAAGTAAATTATTACATGTAAATAGATTACAAAGTAGGTGTTATTTTTATTCAAATATCTAATCTTAAGCTATACAATCTTAAACATAAAATAGGTAGTTAGGTAGCCTTGACTTCTGACAGCAGTCGTATTCGTAATTGTGTTCCACATTATGGATTCTGAAAGTTAATAAGAATAAAATTAGTTTAGAACCATAACCGTATAGAATCAATCCATAACCAACACTATTAAATAACAAAAAAAATAAGTACCTTGCACTTTTCGGCTCGTTCTCCAAGTTGCGCGCTTATCTGGTGCAGAATTCGTCTTATTTTATATAGGACGCTATCACCTTCTTCATATACCACATATTGCGTCCTGGCTTGTGACCTCATAACGATTTCAGTTTCAGTTTCATCTGCACTATACACTTCAATTTTAACTACATATTTCGGTATTCCTCTGTCATGTACCGCGATGTAACTGGTTTTAGCGTTTTGTAGCTGCTGATTTCGTAACATTATGATATGAAATAGGATACTTGAATTGATTAATTAAAAGCAAGAGAATTGAGAAGACGCGACGAAGGACTGGTAGCGAATGATGGTTATAGTCAATATTTCTAGTTGAGTCTTGTATGAAAAACATCGTGTGCGCGACGCGGCTCGAGTTACACCGCAGGCGCAAAGCTAAAGACAACAGACATGATCAAACTTGAAAAATAATGTACTGAATCAGCAGTCTCAGCTACATAAATAACAATATTAATTGTATGTAATATATAGGTAAATTATGTAGGTAACGCTTCCTCTGAAAGAAGCCGAAATAAAATGTATCTACCTATAAGTGCGTAATTGTATCTATCTCGGTATCTCAAAACAAGGGAAACATAATTAAGATATAAACAATGAAGATGCAATTTAAAATAATAACAACAACAAAAATTATAATTAATACAATTTATTTAAAAAAAGTAGGTAACTCATACATTTTGGTTAACCTAATATAATACAGGTTATACTCCTATTTATATAAGTATCTTATGAAATAATCGCAACCCAGAACAGATATTTCTTGTTCAATTATAGAATTAACACATTTGTTACAGTTTAAAACTAATAAGATATCATCTAGTGATGAAAGAAATCTATTTTTTAAAATTTTATCGATATTTCTAACAAACATTGTAGCTTCAATATAATCGTTTTCAGTCAAATTTCTTAATCTTACGTGTATACAATGCGCAAAAATATTAATTGCTTCACACACTAGGTACAACATATTTATAGAACAACGTTTATCACAAAACATTAGCTGGTATAAAAAAAGTTGATAAAAGCGGTCATGGTTGGTCACATATTTACCAAATAACTCAAATTCTTCATATATATGCCCCCATTCTTCTAATGTAAAAAATATATCACTATTTTCACAAACTATGTGAACTTGTGGTGCAAAATTGTCTAAAGCCCATAAACCGGTGGTTATCTTAACACCATTTGAATGTAAATATGTATGTTTTGAAATTATAACGTTGTATAGATAACTTTCAGCCATTACTAGAGTAATCAGAAAAAGTGAACAGTTTCTGAGGCACCCAATTAAAAGAATGAACAGTGACCCCAAGCGTATGTAGTAATATTATCTTCTAATATTCTACGTTTATCATCATTAGAAGACAGAGCGATTTTATTTATTTCTTGAGTAAAAACTTGATGCTTAAGGGACTTGAAAAGAACGTTTTTTTTACGTATTACTTCATTTTCCTTCAACACTTTATTATAATCTTTAAAATGTAAGTCATTTGCGACGTACTTCTTAACTCCCTTTGCTTTTTTAATTTCTCTCTGTTCTGTCTTTATGCAATATAGTTTAGAACGCAGTCCTACAAATTCCAAAATATGCTGCCCTCCTAATTCGTCTTTGAACAAACCAGGTATTTTCTTATTTATACATTTTATTTTATACTTGTTATTTTCAGGATAGTTACTTGTATCGAAATATTGTATAAAATTTCTCTTTAAATCTTTATAAAAATTCTCTGTTTCTATTGAATACAAATAACTGTCAGTATCCATGTAGCACAGTTTGATTTTTGGACCATAAAAAGGTTTCATAACCGTATAATGAAAGTTGTACATATGACTCTTGGATAATTCTAATACAGTAAATCCTATGTATATAGGTTTATCTAGAATTACCTTTTCTGGTTTCATCTGAACTGCCACAAAGTTTTCAGTAAATACAGTTAAGCTATGAAAATTTGGTTTCGCAATTAATTGGTCAGCAGTGTAATATTTCTTGGTCTTATTTCTTTCGTCACACCATTGATTAACTAATTTGACATCCAACCTATTTTCGGAATTCTCTAACGTTTTCCCAAATATGCTGTTATTCAGTAACTTAAAAAAGTCTTGCTCAAATGTAGATTTTGCATTTTGCCTTAATGATGTGTTCAAATCTATATACTGTTTTAAAAAGGGACTTTGTCGGAATTGTATAACCCGATGTATTGCTTTTAATTTAAGTCCATGTTTTAAACATGTTTTTAAATGTACGTAATGTATAACGTAGTGATATTTATCGAATAAATTTGGAACCAATTTCGGTGTTTTAGAACCTGGAGGTATATATTTTTGTGGGCAAAATGGAAGATCATTATGTAAGTTATGGAGTTCATCGGGGTATTCAAGGTCAACTTCTAAGATATAACCATAATCACTGTCATCTGCAATTTGACATATATTAAGACTGGTTTTTTCTACATTATTTAGTAATTTAAAATCTGAGTGTGGCAAATATGCACACATTGCGTAACCATATAGATTATTACAGTCCATATAGATTAAATAATTATCTGTTTTACTTGGATCGTAGTTAAGAGAATATTTATTATTTGATGCCGCGTATCTAGTAGAACACAAGCATACCCCACCGCGAATACCGTTTTGAATAATTCTAATAATTTCTAAATCGTCGATAAGTTCTAACTGGACTCTAGTCTTAAGTAACATTGCGTCAAAGCTTAAGCTTGGGGCAGTTATGTAGAAAGCAGGGTCTAATTTATAATTAATTCTGCATGTGCGTCTAAAATTTTCGAACACATCTGCAAGCAAAATAACGTCAGATTTAAGATATAAGTCTGTGTACTCTCCTAAAGATTTTATATTAAATGCTCTCCAAATTTGAAGTGCATGATCATAATCCGTATCAGAAATTGATTGATTGGTTAAAATATTAAAAAACTCCTCTCGCTGCGGTAAACACTCTTGGTCATATGACTCCCAGTTCTTCATATAGTCATACGGATATACACCTTTTCTTCTTAATAAATCAAAATGGGGTTGGTTAACGAAGAATCGCGATAAATGAATGAAATCTTCTTTATGCAGATTTTCTACTAATTTTTCTAAACTAGTGCCAAGAAATTTGAAAGAGTCCACAAAGCGAACGGCAGCGTATTGATCCTTCCCGATTGGAAAAAATTTTGTGAACGAAATGTAGTTTTCTTTAGTTTTAGCTATGACTTTTAACTGACCTAGCATTTCTCCTAATTGACATATGAATAAATGAGAGTCGTATCCTGACAAATTATGAAAAAATACCGGAACAAACTTCGGTAATTTGAACCGAATATTGCAGTAAGAATGCGCAGCTCCGCGATATTTACCGGTGAGATGGCAGTGGTCTTTAACTCTATCATCAAACAATAACTTTGAACAAATGCAACAATCTCGCGAATTTGTAAAGTTTTTTGAGTCTTCTTCTGTAAAACTCATCGCAACGGGATCGTTAAGTGTTTTAAATATATTAGAGACATCGTTCTGAATATATTCAAGAAATTTTGTAACGCAATCTTTTCCACGATAACACACAAACTTATTAAGCGAAGGATTATACGAACATACAATATAATATCCAAACGCGGCAGGCACATGCCTTTGTAAACTTTTTGTCAATCTTGAACTACTCGTTTCAAGATCTGATTTACAAGTCTCTAGAAAAGACTCGAAGTCAGCGTAAATAACAAAAGGCATGTCTTGCATCCTATCATAGTTCCTAAATTGTATGAAAGAACCCTTCTCAGGTAAAATAGTAGCCACACCACCGCAAACGTGATGGGCTAATTTGTTTTCGCTGTTGAAAAATAACATACATTCATCGCAAAAATATATTTTACCATGATGTTTCGTTAATTGAGGTCTTATCAATCGAGATAAGTCTTTAATTAAGCAATAATGTGTGCGAGGGCCATTCTCCAAAAATAATAGATTGACATGATGTTTCTTCCGCATCTGAGTTTTGTATAATGGTCCGATTATATTGAATCTTTTATTTAGACCATAGATATTAACGCTGATGTTACGATTATTCTTTTCAAATATTTTTATATCTTGAAAATTTACTGGAAACGACATATTGTTCAAATTTAGTACTTTTTCAAAGTTTGGGTACGAGCTGATTCGGTCCGCATTAGTTTTAGCTGGGAATAGGGATGCCATTATACACCATACAAAACAAAAATTATCATTGTTTTTTATGTTAATGCATGCTTTCTTCATTTTTAAATATTTTGGTAACTCAATATAGCTAGAAGCTCGTAGAGGTGAATATTTGTTAATATTTACCTCCAGGTACAAAGTCCTTAAAAAGGACCACCCACTGTCTCTCTCTTGAAATCCATCAACTTTATTAGATATTATTTCAATGACCTTCGCAAACATATCATTAAACTCATAATGTTTATGTATACAAATATTTTCCGTTGCGAAAGATTTAATTTCAACCATATCATTTTTCGGCAGCGAGAACTCTGCAAAAAGTTCAAAGTTTGCTTTTATATTATTGTGCTGAGCTATCTTCGCAGCGATCAACTGCCGCACGGGGCGGCGCACGCGCCTCAAGAACTCGCCGGGCGCGGGGGCAGCCGAACGCTCGCTCTCGCTCCCACAATCGCTGTCGCAGTCCGCCTCACTACCCCCACGTCTCGGCCCCGACTGCCGTCCGCGTTCCCGTACCCTAAAACTAGCAATTCGGTTTCTAAATGCTGAACAAAGTTTTTCAACATTTGGACTTATTTCGATCGAGTTATTATCTTTATGTAAACGACTTCGGAGGTGACCCGAAAAGGCTTTACTTTTGATGGTTAGATCACAAACAGTACAGAAAATGTTTCTGCCTGCCATGGTTGAGATATTTTTGTTCTAGGATGAAAACATTAATTTTAACACTTTACTTCGATGGTCTAGAGGCTAAAAGGCCTAACTTGTTTATGTAATTGAAAATTTAAAAAGAAATAGAGAATATAAAATATGTGACCGATTTCTGGTTTGTATTAGTACCTACCTAGGTTAATTAATTAAATTGTATGCAGTTGAAAGTTTTTAATATATTTAATATAAAAACCACAAAGTTATTTTAATAAAAAATATACAAATTAAATTATTTTTTCTTATTAGAAAAGAACTGCCCGTCTTCCTTGAACCTAGTTTTTGCCGCATTAATGAATTTCTTCAAAAAAATTAGCTCATCAGCTCCCGAACCAACTTGATACTTAAGAGTTATTGCAGCTTTTTCCCACCTGTCCTTCGGGTCGACGCGCAGGATGTCTCGCGTGTCGTACACTCTCAGCTCCACGAACTGGTCGCCGGCCAGCAGGGCGGTGCGACGCAGCACGCCGTCGGCTACGCGCCGCGTCAGAGCAGACGTGAGCGGCGGCCGCTTGGAGGCCGCGCGCCGAGCTTCCTCTTCGTCCTCACTGTCGTCAGACAGCAGGGACCACTCGCGGCTTCCTTTTTTGCTCACAGCCGATGACGATGGAACCTGCTTCGTTCTCAGCTTTTTAGTCTTCGGCTTGGCGGGCGCGGCAGTCGATGACACAGACCTGAAATAATAATAATAATACAACGTTAATCTAATAATAATAGCGTAAAACAAAGTCTCTCTCCGCGTGTGTCTGTGATTTTGGATAAAGTTCTTAACTATTTTATAGTGAATGAATAGGGTAGGTTTTATAATTATGATTTCAATATACAATCACTGTAAGTACGAGACCGAAGTGGACGACTCCATTATTTGTTACATATAGCGTCTCTGATTGAATAAAAAATAAAATATTTGGTAAGTACTACAACTAACCTTACGTCACCGTCGTCATCCGAATCAAACGCGCACGATTTTCTTTTACTGGCTTCTTCCACGCTCCTCTTACTGTAATACTCGGATTCAGACCTGCAAATAAAATAAACCCTTACTGTTATTTCGAATAAAACATCATTAAAACTTAACTGATGAGTAAAATATTTGTGAAATTCTTGTTTAGTACAGGGAAATGATAGTTTGCGACTAGATAGGTATATAATGTTGAAAAACTTTATTTATTTAAAAATGAATAATAATCCAAACTTACGAACATTATTGTTTTCACGAAGATGCGCACGCTGGTAGAACTGAAGACGGCGGGGAGGGGTAGCGGGGGCACTGGACACTGACGATGCGCGGAAACGAACTAACGACAACCACGTACCGAATCAGAAAAGACAATAAAAAATTTGAACAATATTCAAAGCGCTTTAATGATAATAAAATTATCAGGGACTAAAAACCTTCGGACAAACAATTAAAATGCAATAGTGATTATTGCACAGGAAGGTAAAGAAACCAAATTACATTTATTTGTGTCTAAGTAAAACGGAAGCGGTATTATTGCTATAATGCGATCACTTCCGAGAAACCTTCGGGTAAAGAAATAAAATAAGCTTATTAGGTGGTGCGTTTTTGATATAAAATCTGATACATTTAATAACGTAAAATGTATCTGCTTCCAATAATATGCATACATACATCTTCTGTAATAAAATCAACATTGACTGAGTATCATTGCAAGTAATTTTATTACATATTTATGTACATGAACATGCTACTTCTACTAGGAAAAGTACTAACATTTTTACGTGACTGCACACATGTAATAAATGTTTATGCTTGTTTAATTGATTAATTTTTGATGAAAGTTCTGTGAATTGTTTAATACCCCTGACATTTTAATCAGATCAGCATAAAACTGTGTATGGAACATAGGTAAATAAGTGACACATTGCGGTGTATGTGAACTACGATTCGCGGCAATATCAAAAGGTGACGGTCGTCATTTAATACTTGGCTATGTTAGGGCGAGTACTCAACTTAAAGTAGGTACACAACAATTAGTTTAACTAGATTCTTTAACTTTGTAAAGTTATTATGAATTATGATTCTATTTTATAAATATGTAATTCTATCGTAAGATAACAGACTGTTATAGGTAATTAAGCACCTAAATTATTCTTATAGGTGCTTATCCATTATGTTTTTAGCACTTACCCATTCTATTGATCTCTGTACAATCATTATTGCACATTATAAACTTTGTACGTCTATCATTGGTCGCGTTACTGAAATTTTGTAAATATAAAATGGAGTATTAGATAACATTATATAATATTTAAATTGTTGGAACTTAATGTCACACTAAATTTAATCAATGTGTACATACCTCTAATACGTCGTAACCATGCGCAATGTAAAATGAAGTTTCAGCATTTCAAGTACAGTCGTGGGAATCATTGTAATGAATAAGTTATTTATTAACATATTGCATACTTAGTAATAATCGCGATTAGGACCATGTATTATAACAAACACTTTAATAAAAAAACATAAAACATCATGATGATACCGGAAATCATAAATCAGCGAATTGGGTGTTTTCGAAACTATTTTAAAAAGTCAATTAAACAAAATCGATTAAATTATAGTGCCTACCTGCTATTGAAATATTATAACTAATACCATTACGTATTCTCCTGTTTTTTCTTTGACTGTACGTCGACATTCTTTTGCTTTGATAAGCGCTCTGTGCGCGCTCGGTACTCAAGTAACACAAGAACATAACATAATGCTCGTAACGTAATATGTAAGTATTAGGGATCGCTACATAATTTGTAAAACCCTTATACAATTCTTCAATACTCATACTGATTTATTTCAACCTTTTGGGACATTGAGAACTCTAGGCTAAGTCGACATTGTTTTGTTTCACATTTATGAATCAATGTAAGAATGTTAGTTCATTTATAATGAACTTTTGAACGGAGACATAAATTTTGTGTTCTTTGGTATTTGCGGAGTTACGTACATGTATGTGATAGAGATAAAATGCAGATATACCTGCGCGTTAGTTAATAAACTTGAAATATTAAATGTAATCAACCAGGATGAATAGAAGAGAGCTTATAGAGCGCAAAGTATTGTAGTCCGCAAAACTCAATTATTTTACCATATATGTGTTTTTCGCCATACTCATCAAGTCTAGGGCCTAACTAAGTAAAAATACATAAAACATTCGAGTAATGTGACATTGAGAAATGATTTCGATATACAGAACCCTTTATTAATTAATTGGTAGCATGTTTGCATTGACTCTTTTATTTTGTAATTATTATTGTAAATTGCAACGCGGTGAGGAGCCACGTTTATTGTTGTGTTATTTATGGAAATTGTAACTCAGATACAGAAAGCTGGTTCAAGGTAAAAATAATTACTTGAGATGTTTGGCTTTAACTTTGGGCTAACGGTACGACCAAACGGGCTGGGAACAAATTCCTTAAGCAGATGCTAATGAGATAGTTAAATGTATGTATTGTCTTGTGAAGGAATGAGGTTCTTGGTGCTGTGACTTTAGGAAGTCCTTGCTAACGGTACGACCAATCGGGCTTGAACAATTCCTTGAGCAAACGGCGACAAGATAATTGATTATAATTGTCTTGTGAAGGAATAAGGTTCTTGGTGCTGTTAGTTTAGGAAATTCTTTATAACGAACTGCACGACCAATCGGGCTTGAACAATTCCTTGAACAAGCGGTGACAGGATGGTACCTACAAATAGTAATTGTCTCATGATGGAATAATGTTTCTAGGTGCTGGAAGCTTAAAAATGTTAAAACCTAAAATATCTCTCTGTTAGCCTTAAATCAGATTTCGTAATGTATATATAAATGTGAGTAAAGTGTGATCAGAACAAAGTGCACGCAACATAGATTCTCGTACATGTGAGTTTATTATTTTATTAATTTTATATTACATAACCTAATTTCGATTAGCTCGTTATACGTCGCATACACAAACATAATCGCGTTCAGAGCGCTACACAGGGGCGACTCGCGCCTCGACTCCAACCGCGCGTCGGACGGCGAACATAGCTTGGTAATCGTCGGTACGTAACCCAACGCGCACTCAAACGCGTTCCGTTCGAAACATACAACAGGTTTTAATCGACGATGTTTGCAATCGTTATTGGACGTGAGTCGCTTTTGTCAAGATGTTCTAAGTCATGCGATTATTTTAATACAAACAAACGTCGGAAACCGATTGGGCATTCTGGCTCACTTTCAAACAGCGAAAACCGATTGGGCATTCTAGCTCACTTTCAAACGTCTAAAACCGATTGGGCATTCTGGCTCACTTTCAAACAGCGAAAACCGATTGGGCATTCTAGCTCACTTTCAAACAATCAAAATCGATTGGGCATTCTAGCTCACTTTCAAATGACGAAAACAGATTGGGCTTTCTGGCTCACTGTGCGAGCGCAGCGAGCGAACGAGTGAAGCGAGTGAAAAGTGAGCCAGAATGCCCAATCTGTTTTCGTCATTTGAAAGTGAGCTAGAATGCCCAATCGATTTTGGTTGATTGAAAGTGAGCCAGAATGCCCAATAATCACCTACTTGTCTTGGAAATGAAACATATATTAAAAACTGATGTATATACATATATACCGCCGTGTGGTTTCCGGTAGAGTAGAATAGGACCACTCCAACTCGTACAAGGTGACTGAGGGAATACATTATAAAACATCAATCAGGCCTCCCCAAGCCGTCTGGCCAGCGCGGGGAGTGTAGGCCGAATCCTCCGTCTGTCTCCGGTAGATAAGAGAGGATTGTGCTCCTGCAGTGGAGACAAAAATAACCTGATGATGATGATGTATATACATATAATAACCGTATACAGCCCAGCATTGTTCGTGAAACGTCCTTGGTCCATATTCTCCAGTACGAAAGACTGATCCACAAGTTCTAAGTCGCTCAGCGAGCTATGGAGAGGGATATGCTCGGGGTTTCTTTAAAGGATATGATTCGTAATGAAGAGAGCCGACGGAGAACGAAGGCGACCGACATAGCCGAAAGGATTAGCAAGCTGAAATGGCAGTGCGCGGGCTACATCTGTCGCAGAACCGACGGCCGTTAGGGCAGAAGAATGCTGGAGTGGATACGACGAATTGGCACGAGCAGGGTGGGACGCCCCGCCGCAAGATGGACCGACGACCTGAATAAGGTGACCGGAAGCGGCTGGATGCGGAGGGCGGAAGACCGGGTGTGGTGGCGTTCATTGGGGAAGGCCTATGTCCAGCAGTGGACGGCTAAGGGCTGACATGACGATGATGATGAAGTACGATAGACAGATAGATATTGGATTTTGTTACATTCGCTGTCGTAGCATTGGGCTACGAAGAGCCGTGGTAGCCGGTTGGTTGTGCACTCGCCTCACATTTCATGAGGTCGTGGGTTCAAACCCCGCCCGGACCAATGAGTTTTACGAAACTTAAGTACGGTTTATTTATAATACCACAGGCTTTTCGGTGAAGGAAAACATCGTAAGGAAACCTGCATATGCCGAAGAAGAAATTCTGAGGCGTATGTGAAGTCCACCAAAACGGCTTGGGGCACCGTTGGTGGTCAGGGGTTTGGCACAAAAGATCCTGAAGGGTCGAAGTGTCGCCAGGTCTTCCTGGCCCCCTAAGAAGATAAGATTGGGCTACGAAAGTAGACAAGAGTGCTACGCTTCGTAGTCTTGAATTCTACTAGGAATTGCACACGTATTCCTACAAAATCAAACATTACATACATATATACTCACTCCCTAGTCCCAGAGGGGTAGGTAGAGACAATGTATCGCCACTCACACCTCATTAGCCTCACTCACACCTCTTCATGCATCTCCTTTTATTCATCTCACTGCAGACCCCAGCCTTTTTCAGAACATCACCAATTTGATCCTTGAACGTCTTCCTAGGACGACCTCTAGCTGTAGTTTCTTCCACATTCGCACCGTAAATCTCTTTTGTCACTCTTTTTCATCAAAACGCTCTAAAAACGCTGTCAAAACCAACGCAACACCCTTCTCTATCTTCGTTACTAGATCATCTTTAAAACCACACTTCTCACGTATCACTGAATTCCTCACTCTGTCATATAACTTCACTCCACATATTTGTCTTCATGACCGCATATCAACCGCATTAATCCTGCTTTCATTCTTGCTAAAATTAAACTTTCAAAATAAATCACTGTTCTGAAAACCATACAATTCCAAAACCCCAGCGAAGCCTACCAAATAGTTAAATCCACGAGTCAATTACTACGTGACAGTGAGATTTCTATCCATTCGGTCCACATCACAAATAACCTGACGTTTTCACTAGTTTTTTTATATAGATAAAAATAAATAAATATTGGACCCGATTCTGAAGGCACACATTTAAAATTTGACAGCGCTAAAATTGGTTTCGTCTTTATCTTCATAATACTGTGTGACAAGGATAGCAACAGTTGTAGTGCTGTCAAATTTTAACATTGTGCCTTCAGAATCGAGCCCATTACATATGTATAGCAGAGACAGATGATATTTCATTAAGACCTTTAAGATTTTATCAATCACTCATCTAAATTGAAGAATATATTTAAACCAAACCACATTGAACGACTCAGATAACATAATATAAGATTCATCATCATCAGGTTATTTTTGTCGCAGGAGCACAACCCTCTCTCATCTGCCGGAGACAGACGGAGGATATAAGATTACAAATATCAAATGCTTCCTGAACCTACAAAGAATTTTTTTAAGCAAAATTGCCAGAATCTGTTGTATCTGCCACATCAATAAACATGTTTAAGAACAGACTAGAAAATAAGTCGATTACTGACTAATATGAAAGCAGCAGCTATATTTCCAGCTGCATTTCCATTTAAAATAAAATAAATAAATATAGATCAATTTTCCTATTTCCAAACCAAGCTTTTCTTCTTATCCTTTTTAACAACAGGCCCCCTAGTAGCTATATCAGTTTGAATTTTTAGGGTATCTTTATTACTTAAGGGATAATCGGCTGGTGACAGTTTTCTTTTCCACCCTGTGTAGGT
Source organism: Esperia sulphurella (assembly GCA_947086405.1). NCBI lineage: Eukaryota > Metazoa > Arthropoda > Insecta > Lepidoptera > Oecophoridae > Esperia > Esperia sulphurella. Next base: position 1,751,274 of record OX352280.1, read on the forward strand.
ACGTGGCACAACAAAACATAATCGGGAGTTAAAATTAACATCGATTTATTTTAATTTAATTACGAATATTCGACGAATACGAATTTTCGACGAATATGAATATGAATATTCGACCTATTCCATATATCCCTAATGGTCTGTCCCTACTAGTAGGGAAGAACGGATTTTTTTTCCACTCTTTTCTACTAGGGGGGATACATGGACATTTTACTTCCACGTATTTCTACTAAGATAAAGTACAGGTGGAAAGAAAAATCCTTTATTGTACTTGAAAAAAACATCCTCGATACTATCGGTATTGAAGTTAATAATTAATTATCTTTGAACTCAGTAAATATGGTTAGGCGACTTTGGTCTAAAATGAAAAGAATATTCTTATTCGTCGAATATTCGTATTCGTTGCATCTCTAGTATGAATTATAGACCCAGACAATTTTAATAAAATCGACATTCTAGACACGTAACTCACATTCTTCCCATTCGAATGAAACACAGTGCGTGTAACATTCAATAATGCTAGCCCTACTTGACATTTAACACAACGCAAAGTGTTCGTATGATGTGTGATTTCGTTTGATCCCTTTGTGTTGGACTTCAAAGCTAAACAGGCGTCAACCGTTGACTGTAAACACTAGAGGTGCTTTATTGTTCCGTGCTTGTTTTAGAAATGTGTCAGTCATTGTGATAAATATGTGGCGATAACGATAAATTTATACCTACTCTGAGAAAGAAATAAGTAGCCCTCCTACTTACGTAAGGATAAAAATATACCACTATTACATAAGTAGCCGCCCCCATTATAAATGGTGTGCCGGCCACATTATTAAGTAGTTTGGTTACTTAGTAATGTGGCTGGCTACTGAATCAGTTGTAGGTGACACCATTTATAATGGGGGCGGCTACTTATGTAATAGTGGTATATTTTTATCCTTACGTAAGTAGGAGGGCTACCTACTTATTTTTTTCTCAGTGTACTACGGATTTATACCTGGGTGTGAGATATCCCCTGGCTAGATGGAGCGATGATGAAAAGAAACGAAGATCGGGGTCAGTGGCGAGCCTTGGGAGAGGCCTATGTCCAGCAGTGGGTTCTTGCGGGCTGATGATGATGACTGATAGATAATCATCAGCTGAACCACGTCCATTGCTGAACATAAACCATCACAATAGAATGCCACTTTTGGTGGGCACCACGCTTGGCAGGCGGGTTGGCGATCACAGTAATGATCTTAATATACACAGGAGGACGCTGCTGCCCGTCCCTGGTGCAATCCCTTTATCAAAGACGACACCTACAAAATTGGAAGTGGTCCTATACTCAAGAAAAAATATTTTGCTGTAAAATATTTATTTAAAACGTTCGTAGACAATACGTATACGTCAATAGACGTCGTTCACACCGGTGAATCCTACTGCGATAGTACGTATATAGACGTCGTATTTCGTATTGATTCGTTGTCTATTAATTCATTGAATCAAGCAAATTGGATAGAGAAGCTGAAGCGATGACTGCCTGTCCGGTAGATAACTCATAAACGACTTAACAGATTTAGCTGAAATTTGGTAGACGTATAAAGTCACTTCAAATGTATTACGTTCCTAAGGAGTTACATAAGGGTCACGTTATATAGCAGTTTTTATCACCATAAACATACTAATACGCTATCTTTTCCAGGAGCGCGGCGGTTGGTCGCAATGGAGCGAATGGTCGCTGTGCTCACGAACATGCGACGGCGGCGTGTCGCGCCAGCTGCGAACATGCTCCTCACCGGCCGGATGTCGCGGCGAGCCGGTGCGGTACAAGATCTGTAATATGCAGGTATGTGTTTAAAGGGAAAATTGAAAAGGTATAAAAATATGTGATGATAGAAATATTAAGGAAAGGGAGGAGGTCGGAGACGACGAAAATAAAGGGTGGGATGGTGAGTGGAATCAGGGAAGGATAGAGAAACTGAAAAAGAAACGATGTAAACAAATTAACTGACATGGGGGAAGGAAGTGACGTCGCGTTCTCTTCGCCTGTGTTTAATCAGTGCGTCCTGCCTATCATGACCTACGGCGCGGAAACATGGACACTGACGGTGGGCCTGATCCACAAATTTCAAGTCGCTCAGCGAGCTATGGAGAGGGCTATGCTCGGGGTTTCTTTGAAGGATACCCGATGGAGCTCCGACGAAGAACGAAGGTCACCGATAGCCGATAGGATTAGCAATCTGAAGTGGGCGGGTCACATCTGTGGCAGAACCGCCGGCCGTGAAGGCAGACGAGTTCAGAAGTGGAGACCGCGGATCAGCACGCGTAGGGACCGAAGACCTGGAGCAGGTGGCCGGAAGCGGCTGGATGCGGAGAGCGGATGACCGGGTATGTTGGCGTTTTTTGGGAAGGCCTATATCCAGCAGTGGATGTCTAAGAGGTGATATGATGATGATGAAATGAAGAAAGCTGTAGCTTTGTGCCTTTTCAATACAAAACCTGAAATTATTTCTAGAAAGTAAACTTAAGTTTACTTTAAAGTAAACTGAAATTATTTCTAGTAACAAACAAGCTATTGGCGCATTAACAAACAGACCTTTAGAATCTAGCCATCTTCCTTACGGATTTCCTCGTAAGGGGCCTCCTATTAACCACCTGGCCGGTTAAATAGAGTAGGGGTACATTAAACGTGAGTTTAAGTTTGAATTGTTTTAAATACGTATATGTTTTCATTAAACGCATAACACTTGAGGTATACAGGATAAAGGAAGGGAGGGAAGTAGGGAAGGAGTGAGTGAGGTAGGCAGTTCACATGTAACATGGCGTCTGTACCAAGTCTAACAGCCTACGACATTCCTTTATACTATCTTCAGATTCATATTCACAAAAATATATAAACAAATTAATACCGACTTTCTCACATACATATTGATAGCAAAGGCTGTTTTTTTATATATTTCTAATAGTATTTATTATACGAGTATGTATACTTTGTATCCTGCTTTGAATAAAGTTGTTGTTCGAGTTTAGGGGAAATAGAGGTCAAAGAGGACCCCAATCAGATGACATGGATTATGGATGGCCCTTAACGTTTAAGGGGTTGGAGGAGGGGAAGGTCTTCGTATTTATGTAAGCGTCGCAATCAAACTGTTGCAGTTGAAAGCGAGTCGTGATAATTGGTTCTGACAATGCACTGGCGGACACTATTAGTGCAATATCTCTTTTTTTAAACTATGGTATTTTTATAAAAGGTGGAAATGGATATTTATTGCCATAAATGTCGCCGTAAATTATTAGAGGGTCTATCTAGCACATTAATTAATTTAATACATTTTAAATAAATAATTAGAAATTTGTAAGTATGTAAAAATAGAATATGTCAAACTGTCTCCAATTTTCCAATTTTGTCTGTCCCCAGATTTTATGTCATTATGACGTTATATTTAGAAATCTTTAATTAGTGAAACTTAAGCAAAAATTTGTAATTTTTATTATTTATTCGTGAAATTCGCGTGCGAACTGATATAATCGGCTTATGACGTTCGGCAAAACTATAAACGATGAAGTGACATAGAAAGAGGGAGGTGGGGTAGGAGGAAGAGAAAGAATGAGTAAGAGAGATAGGTAGTCCACATAACATCAGGAGCTTCTAAATTTTTCTGATATTGCTCTTGTTTAAAGAAAATAAATAAAATGTTTAAATAGCTAAAAACGCTACGTATGTACCGAGTCTAACAGCCTACCCCATTTTGAAATTCACTGCTAAACACTATCAGTTTAGATTGAAGTCCAACTTTTTACAAATAAATAATAATACATATATACATGTACTTGTCTAATCCCCAACTAGGATTTTATCCTGTGCTACGGGAATTAAACAAGGATTGGACAATTCACAAATATAACTTCCAGACCGGGACGAACTTATGCAAATTGTACATAGTTGTCTGTACCCAGTGGGAACTGAACCCATGACCCTCTGGCTGGAACCTCGAGTCAATACACGAACCAAGAAAATAAAAGAATTACTACTTACTAACAAAAATATATACATAAAATAAGATTAATGTACGTTCATCTAACGTTGTCCTCCACAGTACAACAAAGTATTCACCTCGAGCCCCGTCAAGTCACTGTGTCTAAGTTTATTAAATAAATGCACTCCAGAATACAGCCGGAACAAAGTCTGGACTACGGACGTAGAAACTACTCCAGCCCCGTTTAATTAAACGTAGATAGTTAAATGTGAGAGGAACTGGCTTACTTACAAATAGGAAACTCAGTGCTAGTAGGAAATGTTGACCAAAATCATACACCTGCTAACAGATTTAATACCTTCTACTACTACAGGAGCACCAGCCTGTCCATACACATCATAAACTCAATCTTCTTCTTCTTCTTCTCTGTCGTTCCCTCACTGCTGAGGATCGCGACCGTATAAAATGCGCCTCACGCATAGCGGTCATTGGCCAGCCGCACTGCTTCATATAAGGATCCGCCAGCCACCCTCCTCACCGGCTCTGACCACCTCGTCGGAGCTCGTCCTCTGGCACGCCTGCCCTCCACTTGTCCCAGAATGATGTGCTTCTCCAGGTCGTGCTTGGAAGATCGCGCTATGTGATCTTACGGGGTTTGAAACATTCAGGTTTGATTCCTCCATCATCACTCGGACTACCAGGCATATGTAGTAGACATACCACGCTCTCACCGAAGCGTTTTGTTTCCTCTTTCATAATGCGAACTGCTAAGGAATTGAAGTCCCTGCCTGCTTAGGTATTTCCGAACAATTTGTATCTTCTAAAAGGAAGAGTGAATAGATATCTTCTAGGTAAGCGTGCTCCGCCTTAGGGCTCATGGTCACTTATTTATTTATTTATTTTATTTTAAGAAAACTTACAGCTATTATAACTAAGTACGAGTACATTACAAATATAGCAAAAAAGAGCCAAATAAAGTTTCCACTTCTAGAAATAAATTAAATAATAATTAACATTCATAATAAACTAATGGTTCAAATATATTAAAAAATAAATAATACATACATACACAATACAAGTAGCAAACTACAACTGAAATCAACACTAATAAAGACTTACTTAGCATCAGGTGAGAGTGAGGTCAATCGCAAACCCATCAGGTAGCCCAGACTACCTGATGAGTTTGCGACCCCCTGGAAGTCCGGTCCTTGGTACTCCGGATACGGACGGTGGAGGAATCAACTCGTTCAATTCCTGGGCAAACAGCTGCACTGCGATGATGTTTACGATGCTGTTATAAAATTTTCTTGTTATGCGTATTCTGTACGAGGTTCGCAAAACTACGAACTTGTTATACTTGTATTTGGTAGTTGTTAATGGGTTTTTACTTGTTACCAGAAATTCTTCTTCCCTCCAATCACCATCAGCAGAAATATGTCCACTGTAAAACGTAGATCCCAATAGAATGCCACTTTTAGTGGGCTATCCATTGGGGCATTTGGCATAATCACCACGCTTGTCAGGCGGATTGGTAATCGCAGTTATGATCTTAATATACCTATACAGAAGAACACTGCCTCCCTTGGTACCATCCATTAGATGCCCACGGGATTCTATACCGGAAACCACCCTTCAATCGATAAAGTCCAACTCACTTCACACTATAACAACAAGAAAATTTCCACACCGTTTCAGTTGCCACCTAGCAAGGCAAGAATTCGCATCAACTTAAATACTTGTTAACAAATTTAAACCAATAGAGGGTCTCGTGAACGAGGTGCAAACTTGGCTTTTAGCTAACCACCGGAATGCCCTATGATTAATAGGTTGTACCGTACACTTTGAGTGTGGGGTGAAGCTGCAGTTACACCGTAGCGTAACGACTGTCACAGAAATAGTGCACTCGACTAATGAAATACAATTTCGTTACACTTTATTACACGATAAAAATTCACAGATACTATAATAAAGTAGCTTACGTTTGTACATCTAGGCGGTCTTATGTTATTATGTACTATGAAAATTAGATATACGAGTACATAGAAAACAAACAAATATAACACCGAGATCAAGACTAACTGTAAAAAGTAGTCAGTCCTTCGTGGGAAGCAATGGGAGTTCCATTCTCCCTCCGCCACTTCTCTAAGCGAGTATCCACAGTACAATAACACATAATACCTATCCAGTGAAGGTAGGCGAGACCCTGGCATTGATTCTACGCTACCTTGGGCCTCAGGAAAATATTTATTAAGTAAAGAGTCGAAGTATGAAAAGAGGTCCCACTTCCCCTCTATCAAATGGGAGAGTAGCAAGGTAATAATGACCAAAGTGGTCAATCGGGGGGTTGAGGGTTTGCTGTAGCCAAGAGAAGCTTGGCCGGAAAGGTGACCGAAAGCAGCTGGATGCGAAGGGCGAAGGACCGGGTTTGCTGGCGTTCATTCATCATCATCATATCAGCCGTTAGACGTCCACTGCTGGATAGGCCTTCCTCATGAACGCCACCACACCCGGTCCTCTGCCCTCCGCATTAATTGGGGAAGGACTATGTACAGCAGTGGACGTTGAAAAGTTGATTATGATGATGATGTTGCGATTCGGTGTGACTGAGGACAACTCCAATATAAGTTCCCATTCGCGTGGAAGTTCGAAAGCTTGTTTTATCGAGAATCACAATGTTATAGTTATTACATTCCCGCGTAGATCGTTTGTCTTGCTCCCCCACGCGGGGTCGTAAGTGAGGCTGATAAGGACACTTAGAAAGCGGTAGTTGCAAAAAAAAAGGACGTGTACAAATGTACCAAGTGTACGCATGTCCAATAAATGATTTTGACTTTACATACACTGAGGAAAAAAAAAGTAGCGATCATATTTATATAAAGATATAAATATACCACTATTAAGTAAGTAGCCGGCCACATTATTAAGTACCCACACTACTTAATAATGTGGCCGGCTACTGAATCAGTTGTAGGCGACACCATTTATAATGGGGGCGGCTACTTACGTAATAGTAGTATATTTTTATCTGTATATAAGTATGATCGCTACTTATTTTTTTCTCATTGTACAATGTTCAAGCCCTGGTCCCGGAGTGGTAGGCAGAGACGATGTATCACCACTTTGCGCGAGTCTTACAAACGTCGCAAGGCGGCTTTCCTGCGCACGCTTTTCGCCCCGTGATACCACTTGACGTGATGTGTGGTGAACAACATCGCTTTTAGTAGGTACTTTATGTAACAGTAATTAAAACTATTATAGTCTATACGACAATTAAAACAACTGATTACGAGTGAATACGTCTAGTCGAATACACCCCCCATATATCTCCCCCCCCCCCCCCCCACACACACACACTAACATGCACCCCATCTCTGTACATTATGTGTATTGTATTATATTCATCCCCCCTCTATTAATATACACTTCATTGTTTTTATTTTGTCTTTCTGTACCTACTGTATTTTTTTCTCATATAATTATTGAATCAGTTGTTGTTTTTATTTTGCAATGTGAAATCTTCAATTCAATTCAATTGTACTTTATTGTGCACCAATACATATATGCCGTGTGGTTTCCGGTAGAGTAGAATAGGACCTCTCCAACTCTTCCCGTGGATGTCGTACAAGGCGACTGAGGGAATACATTATAAAACATCAATCAGGCCTCCCCAACCCGTCTGGCCAGCGCGGGGAGTGTAGGCCAAATCCTCCGTCTGTCTCCGGCAGATGAAAGAGGGTTGTGCTCCTGCAGTGGAGACAAAAATAACCTGATGATGATGAATACATATAAAATTTTATAATAAACCAATAAAAATTGAATTTAGTGTAAAATCTTGTTATTGTCCTCCATTAATATTAAGCAATATTATCTAAAAAAAATATGCTGTAAGATTTACTTAGACATAAAATTAAATAAAGGTTTGCTTTGAAACGTTCCTACACGTAAATATTGAAGAAAACATTGACAATAACCGCCGCAGCCGAGCCTTCTTCCACCCAGTATTATTATTAACAAAAGCGGCCAAGTGCGAGTCGGACTCGCCCATGAAGGGTTCCGTAGCAGCAAGTAACATAATATAAAAGTTATTGCAGTTCGTTGTAACTTTGATCGATGTTTTAATAATAGTATTGTGGTTTACGATTTATGACGTTTTAAAAAAAACTACTTACTAGATCTCGTTCAAACCAATTTTCGGTGGAAGTTTGCATGGCAATGTACATCATATATTTTTTTTAGTTTTATCATTCTCTTATTTTAGAAGTTACAGGGGGGACATACATTTTACCACTTTGGAAGTGTCTCCCGCGCAAACTATTCAGTTAAGAAAAAAATTATATTAGAAACCTCAATATCATTTTTGAAGACCTATCCATAGATACCTCGGAATAAAGTGGCTGTGACATACGGACGGACAGACAGACAGACATGACGAATCCGTTCCGAAGGGTTCCGTTTTTTGCCATTTGGCTACGGAACCCTAAAAAACATATTTGTCCATTAAATGTCAGAATGTAATAAATGAAAACAGATACGCTTATCAATCAATCAATTTAATACAAGTAAAGTATTTCTGCTTAAAAGATACTTCATTGAAAATCCATTACGCGTATGTCAGCTTTTACAACGTACGTTTGAATATCTAATAAATAAAATCAAACTTCGCGTGTCTGTACATTGAAGATATTTACAACAACAAAATATATTTAGGGGTCTAAAGAACGCATTATATAACTAATAGATTATTTTGGTAAATTTTGTCTGTCTGAAGTTTTCAGAAAAACATAGGTTGTCTGTCTGAAGTTTTCAGAAAAACATAGGGCTTAATTTGAAGTTTTTTTTTTATTTTATTTTATTTATTTAAAATACTCTTACAGCACCATAACAGTAAACCCAATTCGGCACTGCAAACCACAAATTACCTTTCCAACTTAAGCACTTTAACATTTAAAAAAATTACATTTTTTCACCTCCAAGCCCCTATGGCTCGAAGTGCGGCTCCTGTGAATTCCGCCAGGGAACAGTTGAGTCTTTATTTCGTCGTAATCGGTATTGCGAATTTATAATTCACTCACTCAAAGAAGTATAATGCAGTTATAGAAGTAAGTGGCAGTTGGAATGGGGAGGGGAGAGATGGGACCCGGAGCGGGAGCGGGAGCGGGAGGAAAGGGGAAGAAGGAAGGAATTAACATTAAGTAAATTTCAACTTTCACTACGCGACTGGGCAAGCGTAGTGTGGGACGCCGCCTGACTAGATGGAGCGACGATCTGCGTAAGGCGGCTGGCAGTGACTGGATGAGAAGAAACGAGGATCCGGTTCAGTGGCGCGCCTTGGGAGAGGCCTATGTCCAACAGTGGACTCTTTCGGGCTGATGATGATGATGATGAAATTTCAACTTTATTAAAAAAAACATTAATTCTATAGTCCATCCAAGCGGAGCCGCGGGCATAGGTTTGGATATTTGGATGTTTGTTACTCAATCACACTTCAACCACTGGACGGATCGAAACGAAACTTGGCACACCTATAGGTTAGGTCCTGGAATAGGACATATGATAGATTTTATCCCGAAAAAACATTCCGTTCCTACGGGAATTACATAATAATTTGTAATGTTAAGCAACAGCTGGTACAATATATACCCTTCACACAACCGAAAAACAGAGTAAATGTTCCACATCAAAACGTAAAAGAAATATATTATGCGAAACAAAACAGCGCCCCAATCAGATTTAAAAGCGTCGGCAGTCAATAAAATGTGCAAATAGCATTTCTTATTGTCATTCGCCCCGCGATCTGTGCTCCGAATCACGCCACCCTGCGGCGCGATGGGGAAACGTCCTATTGGATAAATATACGAGTTTACTTTAAAGATATTTTTTATTCAAAGCTTTGTCTTTGTTACTTGATTTTATCGATTTTTCTCTGTTAAAGGATGATAGGCTAGCCACTAATAACAAGAAGTGATTCGCCAATGAACAATAGTTACTATGGTACAATCTTAATTAACTGTATTGTCGGGCCTTTTAGTACCCACCTAGTAATATCGACCAATTACAATAAGTTATACGCCATTGAAAAGCTATTAGTAAGTAGAACAATAGTGACTATGATGTGGTGGCGTTCATTGGGGAAGGCCTATGTCCAGAAGTGGACTTCTTGGGGCTGACATGATGATGATCAAAAGTCAAAGAAGTTAAAATCATTTATTGCTTATGAGTACACTTAGTACATTTATACACGTCATTTTTTATCGACTACCGCTTCCTCTGTGTCAGCGCTGTGAAGAAGAAACGGCGCAACAAACTTCACGCAACACATCTTTTAAAAATCAAGTTTGCATACAATTAATAAAGATTTTGCGAAGCTGAATCAACATTAGTACCAGGCATCTTTGTCATTCAAATAATCGTTTATTTTATAATAGGCTTTCTTACAAAGTTGTTTTTTAATGTGAATCTTAAACTTTGTGTCCGTCATATTTAAGATTTCCTCTGGTAGTTTGTTGTAGAAGCGTATACATGATGAATAGCAAACCATTAGGTACAATATAAGTGAAACGCCAAGGGTGCTAAAAGGCCCATATTGCCGAAAATACATCTAACTGAGATTAAACGCCATAGTCTATTGTTCTATTTAATAAGACCTAGGCATTGGCGTAACACTTGAACCGTTTTGTTTATATAATTTTGTTACGAAGATATAATATCAATCTCATATTTACAGAAACTTACAGTACTCAACTTAAAGCTTTCTTTTATCCTGCAATCAACAACCTATTCCTTCCTCCTTTCCTGAAAGAACTCGTTTTTGCGATTCTCATAAGTGGATCTAAACAAGAATATTGAACTTTAATAAGAACGTGCTTATAAATTGTGATTCGTTTGTGTATTTTCTCAAACGCTTTTTCCTTGTAGCAAATTTTCCGCTCGTATTTTCCCAAAAACAATTTTTCCAGTAATTTGAAATCGATTAAAATGTGTGCAATCTAAAAGTAGTCAGAAATTAGCACTACTAAAAAAAGTAAATTAAAATAATGTACATGATGATTGATGATGATGACTGATGATTATGTAAAAATCAGGTTTGAGAAATAATGTGAATTTAAAAATTACAACCCAGCGAAAAAAATATTGAGATGGTGAGCAATTTTTAGGAAAAAGGCGAATGGAAAATTTGCTACAAGGAAAAAGCGTTTGAGAAAATACACTAACAAATCTAAATTGTATATCATAACATAATATTGTTTCATTTCAATTAATTAAGTTATTATTAAACAAAAGAAACCGCAAAATAATTTCATTTGGACTCTTCTACGACATATTTCCAAATGGCATTTTATTGAATTCTTTAAACAGTTTCGGCCAAAACATGACGCTCAAATTATATAGCTGCAAAGGCTCTTATATGTCGCTCACAAAGGATATTTCATTTCATTATACTTTATACAATGTCAAAGGAGAAATAATTGTAGCAAACAAAATCACAAAATACTGAAAATATCGTTTATAAGCGTATCGTTTATATTCGACATTTATTTAAGGCTAGATCCACATCTGTAGTAGTATTTTGTTATATCGTATCTCCGTCTTCGTACATATCATGATTGCCAGTTTGGACGCAAATGATATGCCTTTTTGCGTCCAAACTAACGAGATCTGCGCAAGGCGGCTGGCAGAGACTGTAGACTGATACGGTCTGATAATAGTGATTATCATATCAGACTATCTATTTCGACTGCTGGACATACTTTCCCCAAGGAACATTTATTTATTTAAAATATTGAAACATTACAGATTATTATTCCATTGCGTTACAATAACTTTTACGCTATAGACGAAACAGGCATTCCTCTCTCTAGCATTCCCTTACATTCCGTCATCAGCCGACCTATGATGTCCACGAACACGTCACAGCGTGATGGCTCGGTGAGCAGGGAGCCGAACTCCTTCACACCCTGTCGTACGCTCTCTGCATCCTCCATATTTAAATCGTGATATACCGGCGAGTGTCCATCATGGCTCACGCTGGGCGTAGTAATACACGGTCTCCACTCCAGACCTCTTCGCCGCCGTCAGTTCTGTGGCTTGCCTACTGCCATATAAATGAATGGATGAACGAACGAAGGAAACAATGCGAAGTAATGAATAAATGCTTTATTTAGGGACAACGAGGATTCACAAGTGTTAGTTGCAACGAATAAACTACATACCTATCTTGTGCCACAATATCGGCAGTCGTATATATCTGCGATTACCTTCAGGATGCTGTAACGACTGCCCTAAACTCTCTGTAGTAAGGACGCGATTTTCTTGCGCAAGATGGTGTAAAAGCCATCGGTGCGCGCTGCTGCAAACATTGCCAAGGCACTACAGAAGCGGGGCATTGTCGTATTCGATTCGCAGAGTGCTGTAAGATTTTTGTGCATATTGTACCCACAGACTGCTCAGGTAGAATGACGAATAGTAAGCTTTAAAAATCGTTTTGAGCAAACCTGTGGTATCAACCACTCTATATCTCATACTACGAAGCAAAATAATTTTTCGCACCTCATAAGTCACCTCAAAGTTTTTTCCTTCATGATTGACACTAATTGGTTATTAAATTAGATAACAGATGCACACTTTATGAAGGATAAAATTTTGAGGTGACTTATGAGGTGCGAAAAATTAATTTGCTTCATGGTATGAGGTGTAGTCTAGTCTTCATACAGATGTCCTAATATTATTTCTCTGTTCCAGCCATGTCGAGGCAACGTCTCCTTGCTAGAGGATGACATCTGGCGCGAACAGCAATGCAGTGCCCACGACAATACCCCGTACGGAGGAGAGCTGTTCCACTGGAGAGCGCATAGGGACGACGCTGAGCCTTGCGCTCTGACCTGCAGAGGGACTCCGCAGCACTCTGGGCAGAGGCCTGAACCGGTAAGTTATACATAAACCTTCGATGAGGAAGATAAGTGTAGAAAGAAGAAAGTCTTGGCTTGAATGCGTTATATTTATGAACGAAGAGGTCTTTGAACAAACAGTAAGAACGTCAGTTCAGTGATTGGTGTAACATTATATCAGAAACTAAGGAAGATAGGTTGAGATTTGAGGCGCTAACTGCGCTTCGTGTGGGTCCCGATTTAGAAAAGGGCCACCCCCAATATTCGGACAGCAGTTTTTTTTTTCTGTATAAATTAACATCATTACTACGATCACCAATCCGCCTATCAAGCGTGATGATTATGGCAAATCCCCCAATGAAGCCAAGGACAGCCCACCAAAGATACTCGTAGCATTCTATTAGGAAGGCTTTAGGCGTATTTCTAATGATGATGATAGCTCTGTACATACAATGACCAACATATTTTTAGACTTCAGCTTTTCCTTGCAGGGTTGGACTGTTAAACAGGATAAACTTAATCCTCACAAACCATCTTCAGCTATTCCCTTTACTCTCTGATCTTGACAGAGACCATTTTGTTCCAGACTGTCTCCCTGGACGAAGACGATCGCGTAGTGGTAGCTGTGCTGGCAGCTCGAGTGTCAGACGGAACTAGGTGCCGTGCAGGAAGTCTGGACATGTGCATCGATGGGCGGTGTCAGGTTAGTTCTTTTTTAAAAATATCACAGACATTCACACTAATTATCCAGTCCCAAACTAGGCAGAGCCTGTGGTATGGTTTTAGATAACGGATGGACATACTTAAATAAATATATAAACATCCAAGCCCTGGGTACAAACATTCATCATACGAACATTTGCCCCTAGCAGCAAACGAGTCATGCGATTGTCATTCCCGCCGAAGTCTGAATACTATTTGAAAACGCGGGATGCAAGAATAAAAACTATAGCCGATAGAAAGGACAGTCCTCTGGTGTGGATACTCACCCAGAGGACTAAATCACTTTTAGTTATTAAATACCAACCTAGTTTAAGTCTTTACTAACACTAATGGATCAATGTTGTCTCTAAAATAAATAAATAAAATTAAAAAATCAAAGGGTAAAAAATAGGAAAGCAATTGGAAGTGATTTAGATGAAAAGCTCCACTTACAGTTCTGCTGCTTCCACGTCTCCGATTCACTGCCAGTCCAATGTCAGCAGGAACGTCGAGAACTTTTACAGCAGTCCTTAGCAGCCTGGCTGGGCAACTTCTTAGTTCTATTCTTTCACTTCAGGGGCTCAGCGGCAATGCGAATATATGTTTGCGGTCGCATAGTGTGGCGTGTTCTGGATGCGTGCGCGCAGATACGTCATACGTTTGTCAGAGCGTGACTGATATATAAAGTAGGCGCTAGAAGGAAAGCAATGGGTATATAAAGGAGTTAGAGAGGTGGCGTTAACACTATTATTTTATTGTGTTTTTCAAGGATAACTAAACAAAATACTTAATTGACTGGTACCGTACATTATGTACGAGACTCCCATCCCCCAAAGTCTGCTGCTTAAATACTAATATGCAGCTAAGGGAGGAGCCAGTGCCGTACTAACCTTTTATGTGTCCGGTGCGAGCTTCTGCGCTCTTGGAAAATGCCCACACAAATAATTTTTGCGCCCCTCCAAGGTCTGCGCCCTGTGTCTGGACACCGCTGGCATACGACCCTAGTTACTGCACTGGGAGGAGCACTGCACTGGGTTCAGGGTTCCCTAAAACTAACGCTTGTCTCTCTTGACCATGGTTTGGTTTCAAATAGTCATAAAAATTTTCAGTTTATTAGCTAATATACAAGACAAAATGCTAAAAATGTATATATTTATATGTTATGTGTATGAATTTATGTATATATAGATATTTGCATCATTCACTTATTCGTGTATCGTCTATGTATATATTGTTCGTTTATGTATGTAATATGTATTTTCAAACTTTATTAAAAGTAGGTACATTTCTTTATCAATTTTGGTACTAAACGCATTATACTTGTCCTTTCGATAACTCTAAGGTTGACTGGAAGAGATCCCTAAGTGGGATAAGTCCGCCTTTGTACACAGTTTAATTCCTCTTTTATTATTGTTGTTGTTGTTATTTTTGGTACAATAAAGCGTTTACATACATACATACATACAAAATGCCATTAACCATTACTTGAACAGTTATTTTTTTTTAGTGTAGAACTCGTGCTTAGAATGTTTACCTCGAAAGTTCGTACATGCGATTCCGACTACGGTTACAATTTGCATTGTGACTGGATGTTATTTATATATTATATTATGTATTTATGTATGTATATCAGCTGTCTGATACCCATATTACAGGCTCTGCATAGTTTGGGATCAGGTGGCCCTGTGTGAAATGTCCCCATATATTTATTTATAATTGTACAATTTGCTTCTGGTCCTGAACTAAATCCAAAGTTACAAGTAATGCTAAGTTTCATATTAGACAAGTGTACATACTGTCACATTATAATAATAACCCAACGTTACCCTCAAGAATGTCTCCCCAAATGTTCCCATCGAAATAACCTCTTTATAACCAAGATCGCTATGCTATAATGGGTGAAATATTCCAGTTCAGAGCAACACATTCCGCTGCGAAGCGCTTGCATATTTCATCGGCTATTTTGGAATATCCGAGAGGCAATATCTTGGATAGATTTATTAGATGGAGTTTTTCTCGACTGTGTACTAAAGTTTATAGTGTTTAAGTGTATTTACAAGCAGGGTATAGAATTTTTTACATATATTTTTTTCCATACTTACCTATAAGGTAATGGATGTCCATACGTGAAATCTTTCCAAAGTTTAAACCGTATACACCCCTGCACCCCGCGCACACCCCGGGCACCCCTGGTAATGTGTGTGTGTGTAAATTATTGAAGGGCTGCTGCACCCAGCGCGCGAACATAGTCGAGCGAGAGAGGGACAACGTCATACGTCAATAGCATTAGTGCTTCTCTTTCTAACTTATAGCGTAGATCTCTCGGCGCCAGTAGGTAGCGCGCTGGCGTAATAACTTTGTAGGGCGACGCGGCCAGAGCCGAACCAGAATATATTAAACCCGTAAAGATGCGACAGTCACGTTACCCGCCAGTTTAACGTTGCCCGCAAAATAGAGCTCGGCTGGCAGTACGCTCCCACTGCGCCGTTCTGCTTGCGCCGCGCCGCACGCCGGTTCAAAGTTACTACGCCAGAGCGCTATCGACCGGCACCGAGATATCGACTCTATAAATTAGAAAGAGAACCTTTTACATTGTTAACGTTTAACGATTCTCTCGATCGACTATGTTCGTGCACTAGCTGCAGTAGCCCTACTATAATTTACATACACACACATAACGAGTTTGCCATAAAGGAGAAGATGTATTTCTTTTCATATGCAACAAAGTTTATTTGAATTGATTTTGTAAGAGGAAAAGAAGTGTGGACCATTCTCGTATAAAAATGAACAGAATATACTCGTAGGTACTTAGTGTCGAAAAATGTAGATTTAAGTGTCGAAAAATCTGCTTTGTTCGCTGACTTAGCTGTGTGGTCACCAATTTCTGTTATTTATATCAAAATAAGCTCGTTACCTAGCCCTCGGTGCGAGCTGGAGCTAGTTCGGCCGTGCTGTGAATATTTGATGCTCTGTGGCCCAAGGCATACGCTGAAGCAATTTGTGCATGATTTAAAAAATGCAGAGGCAATTAAAATTACAAATACATATTTTACAGTATATACATATACGCCCCGCCGCCAGGTGGACCGATGACCTGAAGAAGGTGGCCGGTAGCGGCTTGAGGCGGAGGGCGGAGGACCTGGTAGCGTTCATTGAGGAAGGCCTATGTCCAGCAGTGAACTTCTAGGAGCTGACATGAATAAATGAATGCAGTAAATGCCAGTACAGAGTTTGTAACTGTGACTGTGAAACAAAATGTATACCTCAGTTATTATTATGTAACTAGCTGTGCCCGCGGCTCCGCTCGCGTGGACTACAGGATCCGCTCCATTCCCACTTCCGCTCTCTATCCCACTTCCACTCAGACTTTCAGGTCCAGGTCCAGGTCCAGGTCCAGGTCCAGGTCCAGGTCCAGGTCCAGGTCCAGGTCCAGGTCCAGGTCCAGGTCCAGGTCCAGGTCCAGGTCCAGGTCCAGGTCCAGGTCTAGGTCCAGGTCCACGTCGAGGTCCAGGTCTAGGTCCAGTCCAGGTCCAGATTCAGGTCCAGGTCCAAGTCTCCAGGCCCAGGCCCAGGCCCAGGCCCAGGCCCAGGCCCAGGCCCAGGCCCAGGCCCAGTTCCAGATCCTCAACTCTCCCCTCAACCCTCCCCTCTACACTCCTCTCAACCCTTCCCTCAGCTCTCCCCTCAACTCTCCCCTCAAACCTCTTTCCCTCGTCTCTCCAAATGTAGTCCTCGTAACTAATCCATCGCAATCAAAATTCCGACCAACATTACTTTGTTGCATACGTATACCACAAATTTATCGTAATCGGGTAACTCAGTCAAAAGTTATGCGAATTTTCAAACACTCAAATGACACTGGTATCATACCCGCTCCCGCTACCGCTCACGAATCCAGTCGCACATTTACACCCTACATTCTTCGCAGTGTATCGTCCAGGTCCAGGTCCAGGTGACCTTCGCTCGCGTGAACTACAGAATCGCTTCCGCTCCAGCTTCCGCTCCGCTTCCGCTCCCGCTCTCACTCCCGCTTCCGCTCCACTCCCGCTTCCGCTCCCCTCACGCTTCGGCTTCCGCTCCCGCTCCCGCTCCCACACCCACTTCCCTTTTCCCACGCCCACGCCCGAGCCCACGCCCACTCCCACTCCCACTCCCACTCCCACTCCCACTCCCACTCCCACTCCAATTCCCACTCGCAGCTCCAAATGTAATCCAAACTCATCGCAATCTGAATAATACGGAAATACTATTATGCAATATATTGCATACTAACCTTACGTAACTAATGTATTTGAAAACTAAAAATGTCTATAACTTTTGATTGAGATAGCCGATTGCGATGAAATAAAGACTAAATGTTAAGTTAAGTTAATCCCCATGATTTTGTGAAAAGTCCATCAAAGCCCGATCAGTAGTTTTTAAGTGATGCGTGCACAAACTCACAGACAAACAGATAAACAGATAAACAGACAAACAGACAAAAATTTCAAAAATGATCGAAATATGTTCTGTTGCTTATCCTTAGACCCCCCAATTTTTTTTTTTGCAAATATCTTCAATGTACAGACACGCGATGTTTACGATTTTATTTATTAGATTAGGTGAACAATAATTTGCCCATATATATTTTTTTTTAATCTAATTGAAGAAGTTTTGTTACGAAGCGACAATGCCATTCTATTGTGCCACATTTGTCTGAAAATAATAATATTACAATACAATACAATGCATATTGCACAAACAAATACAGTTACACGTTATAAAAGTTACAAATAGTACAATTTAGGCGGTCTTATCGCTTTAAGCGATTTCTTCCAGACAACCTTAAATTATTTAAATTATCTATTATTAGTTATCATGAGTATAGTATTTTATTTAAAATAGGAATATTAAAAAACTTTACTTATTCATCTCATGACAAATAATACATAATTCAAAACACAATAATGCAATAAAATAATAATAATAAAAAAATATATACATAACTGTAAGTAATTAGTTTGCTGTCGTCGACTGCATATGCCAATGCCCGGTATGAACACGTGGTCCGATTGCTTGGCCCGATTGATCGGACAACGTGAACTTAATATTACTGTTGTTCGAATAAAGTAAAATATCTTTGGTTTCATTAAAAAAAATGTATTTATATATGAATTGACAACCGGTTTTAAGTACGTGTCCTAGCATTTCTGTCTAAGGTTTAGAATTTTACAGATAATTCTCCCAGCCAGGGGCAGTAAACGATACGAAGAACACACAATTAATTTCACATCTATATTTAAACTCAAAATATATACTTTTTAGCCATTTCACAACAATATCACTTCCTTGAATTCTCTCGATGACGTTTACCCTTTTCGCGCCTCTCTCATGCCGTTTTATTTGCACGTAGTACTAGTCAATTGATCATTTTTTTTAGCAATTTATACATTTATATCATGGTAAAAGGGCCAACTATAATCAGGATAACTACTAATATACGTGACATCCAAATCAAAGGTTTAATGTATTTAACTAGACAGGTGGCGAGAGCCGTGGTAGCCGGTTGGTTGTGGACTCGCCTCACATTCTTGAGGTCGTGGGTTCAAACCCCGCCCGTACCAATGCGTTTTTCGAAACTTAAGTACGGTTTATTTATAATACCACAGGCTTTTCGGTGAATTAAAACATTGTAAGGAAACCTGCATATGCCGAAGAAGAAATTCTGAGGCGTATGTGAAGTCCACCAAATCGGCTTGGGGCACCGTTTGTGGTCAGGGGTTTGGCACAAAAGATCCTGAAGGGTCGAAGTGTCGCCAGGTCTTCCTCGCCCCCTAAGAAGATAAGATAAGATAACTAGACAGGTGGGTGATGGTGACTCTGACTCTTATAACTTAGACTAGACATCACGTAGTATGATAGAAGTATCACAGCAAATTAATTAGTTAGCTGCGCTGTGTCGAGCAGCCACTGGAATAATTAAACTTTTTGTAGAACTAGTAGTAGCTAAAGTTTCGGCCTAATTTTGGTAGGCAATCAATATTTTATCTTCATGTAGCATATCCGTTGCTATGTGGTTCCTAGCATAGAATCGGGCCACCCCCGATCTTCCTGTGTGTCGTCTAAAGGAATTGCACCAGGAACGTGCAGCTCCTGTATATTTTAGGATTACTGCGGTTCCCAATCAGCCTGCCAAGCGTGGTGATTAAGGCAAATCCCCCAATACATAGCTCACCAAAATTGACATTTAATTGGAGACGCTTATGTTCAGCAATGGACGTATGTATGCGCGTTATAATGTACGGATTAACTATAAAACTACTCATTTTATTCCTATTTGTTGTTGTTGTTGTTATTTTGTTACAACGAAGCGTTTACATACATACTTAAAGGTCATACCATGAAGGAAAATCATTTTCGCATCTCATAAGTCACCTTAAAGCTTTACCTTCATGATTGACACTAATTGGTTATTAAATTAGATAACAGATGCATCATCTGCGCAACACTAATTGGTTATTAAATTAGATAACAGATGCCTCATCTGCGCAACACCAATTGGTTATTATATTAGATAACAGATGCCTCATCTGTGCAACACTAATTGGTTATTAAATTAGATAACAGATGACTAATCTGTTATCTAATTTAATAACCAATTAGTGTCAATCATGAAGGTAAAAACTTTGAGGTGACTTATGAGGTGCTAAAATTATTTTCCTTCATGGTACCTTTAGATACGGACGTAAGGTATGTATGTAAACACTTTATTGTACCAAAATTAACAACAACATCGGACAGAAATAAAATGTACAATATAATAGTTATCCGTACACGAAGATTAAATATTGATTCGCCAACTGTTTAAAGATAATCTTCGTAAACCTTTTCTGAAAAGATATCCCAAAAAAGGGTATGAAAATGTCCTACAAAATATGCAATAAAAAGATCCCAAACTCTCTTGACATCTCACAAAAAATCCACTAACTTTATTTAAGAGAAAAAGGTTGGGACTCCACGGATTTGAATATCTGGACAAATCAAATCATGGGTGTCGTATTTATTTAAAAATAAGTATTGACACGGGTATCTTTTGTCCCTTTTGGTCAGAGTTTTGGCTGACTGTTACACCGACACGTAACGTATTCGCTAATTTATTTATTTTCATATTTATGTACTAAGTTACAATAATTAAGTCAAAATAAATTAAAAAAGGAAACATCAACAAATAATAATATTTTTTACTATATTAGTCAAAGAGCCCCCCTCGTACCGCCTCCCGTCTAAACATCTCCATGATACCCGCAGCATTTCCCCGCTGAATGGCGAAGGACATGTGCTGCGCGAGGAAATAACCAACGCGCGGATCGCCGCTTATTTAAAAAAAAAAGTACTAAGTGACATTCAATAAAATAAAACATTTAAATTATCAAACTAATCTAAGTTGCTTTCTTGTTTTTTTTTTATTCTATTTACTCCATATACCTACTTACTTTTGTTTTACTCTACATAGGAGAAACAAGGGTTGCCGAGTCCATACCAAGCCTGTCTTACTCCGCATTTTAGATGTAAACCTACGCGGCGCGGCCCCGGTTGCCGGGGCCTTTCGTCGAAGCGCGTAGGATTCAATTTGGCTTGCACTGAACTTTGTACGTTGGGGAGTGCGTCTTATGTACTTGTACTCTTCTGAAACCGAAATTCAAATGGTTTGTTTTGAGAGTACATAATAAAAGATTAACAATTAATATGTCTTTATTTTAGTAGTCAGTCCTAGTTATTCCACAAAAATAGTGCTAGTCGAAGATTTACACTACAGATCACATCCTCACTTAAGTGATAGTAGCTTTAATGAAGATTTAAAACAAGAAGCATTTTAGAATTATTTGGAGTAGAGACACGTTTTTATTTAAGTTTCCCGCACAATGTATATATTTATAGGCACTTGATACATAAAATACTGTCCTCTTCTGTACTTTGAACCTAAAGCTAGTTTGGTTTGTATTTACGACATAAAAAAAAATTGGTGAGAAAAAAAATTAACAGTGACTTAATTGGATTATTTGATAAATAACTCAGTAAGTATATTATCAATTTAAATTTCATAAATTATACATTACATCGGTGTGACACACATCCAAATGAAATGAACGTTTCTTTCACAAAGTTTGAGAGAATTCCTCACCTTACACCGTCGCCGTGAGAACCTGAAACTTTGGGAATCCAATCTATGAAACAATAAATTGAGTTCGGAGCAGTAATGCGCAAGTTTGGGGGATTTTATCATTTCGAGATGCTTTCAGGCGTTATTATTGAGAAACTGGGACGGGTTCAAATTGTATTATTTTTAGCGGGGATGGCGTAATTATTGTTGACTTACCCACGACAGAGAATCCCACTTAATATTGTAATGCGAAAGTTTGGATATTTGGCTGTTTGCATGTTTGTTACTCAATCACGCTTCAACCACTAGACGGATCGGGATGAAACTTGGCACACATATAGGTTACGTCCTGGAATAAGATATAGGATAGTTTTTATTCCGAAAAAACATATCATTCCTACGAGAAATACATAATAATTTGTGATGTTAAGTTGTCCACGCGGACGAAGTCGCGGGCAATAGCTAGTACGAGTACTAAGTATTACTACGTAAAGAAGCGACACTCATCTCCCCGCCAGTTTAACATCGCCCGCAAAATAAAGCACGGCGCGTAGTACGAAAGAGAAGCACTTATGTGTTGTCGTATAACGTTGTCCCTCTCGATAGTTTACGCACACATGCGGGTGCGCTTGTAATAGTAGTAGGTAATTAAATCTGCTCGCTTGTATAGAGTATCGGGGTGCGGCTTGTGTTTGTTTAAATCGGAAATATATTTTCCCTTGGTAATATTTTATTAAGTTGCTCTCCATTGCGCAGGCTATGTATTATACAAAATTTCGGTCGCTTAGTAGTCGAGCATTGAAAGCATAAGAAACGAAACAACTCACTATAATATATAAAAAAATCCGGTTAAAAATATTTAATATATAAAGTAAGTTTAACTTCAGAGAAGGGGGCCCGTATGGGATGGTATGTTTATTTTTCATCATAAGTCGGAAACTACTCGGCATAAAAGTAAACGAAAACCTATTTTAGAATATACAAATGATGCCCTTTCATACGATACCCCACTTGACATACACCCCCCCCCCCCCTCATTGCAATAAAAATAAAACAATTATTTCAAGAGTTTAACCCCACTAATATTATAAATGCAATAGTTTGGATCTTTGTTACTCAATCACGTTTCAACCACCGAACGGATCACGACGAAACTTGGCACACATATAGGTCCTGACCTGGAATAGGACATAAGATAATTTTTATCCCAAAAATACATCTCTATCCTACGAAACCAAATAAAAATATTAGGTATATCTATTTTGATATTCAAGATATGTAAATATCGAAACATACGCGGACAACGTCACGGGCAAAAGGTAGTTTGCAATAAAATTGGGCAAGCATTATTTAAAACTATACCAAATTCCAAGTCGATAGCATTAGTAGTTGCTGAAATAAGCAACTGTGATAGACGGACGACATCGCACCATTTTTTAAATTTTAGTACGGAACCCAAAAACTAGAGTAATCTGTACTCCAAGTACCATAGCTAAGAAGAGTCAGCTCAACATGGTCTGGTAATATTAACAAGATTTCCAAGCAAAATTTATTTATTTATTTTATTTAATTGTTTATTGTACACACAAATATACAAAGAACAACATAAAGAAAAGAAAATTATACAAAAGGATAAGCTTATTTTTTTTTATTTTTTTATTTAATATTTATTTCGTCTTCTGTTTAAGTTGATAACATTTAACGATGTTGTGTCATTTCTGGATCTGGGATGCGTGGTGAACGCCCATTGGCGCCCCCACATTATAAGTCCTGTGGCACTCTGCGCTTATTTCTAAAGAAATTTCTTCCAGCTAACCTGCGGTGAAGACAAGGGATTATGGAGAGGAAAATCTATTTGTATCTCTAATGGATTCCGCAAATTCAATAACTGTACTACCGAATCCCGATAATGATTCCTAATAAATAATAAACCGATTCAACGTGCTAAGTATAATTAATTATTGTCAATGCCGATCCGAGGTCTATGGCGGCCAATCATTTGTTTAACAACAAAAGGGTGCTCCAGGAGGAAATCTCGGCGAACGCCTTTTCAATATAGAAAATCAAAACTGTGGTTGCGCTGCCATTTATAAAATCAGTCTCGAGAGAAATGCTAAAGGAACTAAGCGGTGAAATAATCTGACACACCGCTGTGAAGTTCGACGAACCTTCTTCAGCCACGTAGTTCCGGCGTTTGTCTAGAATGACAAGACCGCCTTGTTGACCTTGTGGCTTGCAGAGGTTGTCGCTTCGATTCCTACAAGTACAAGTTGGTACCGGTTTGGATGTTATTTATATCTCTAAATTGTCCTATCCTTGTTTAATTCCCATCGCACAGGAGAAAATTCTAGTTTGGGATTAGACAAGTCTATGTAATATTAAGGTCGTTGGTTCGTAAAAGCGGTGGTAGATAAAATAATGACGTGCATTAATGTACAATTTGATATTATTCGATTGCTATCGAGGGCAGACAACTATGTCAATTGTGATGGTTGTAATAGTACGTACGTTAATTAAATTAACAGGTTTACGGATTGATTTTAATATGGAAAATAAATATGTATGTCCACGTAAGTACCCTTAATGTATGCTTTACATCAAGGTAATGTCATTAAAGTCATTAAACTAAAATTTGTTTTATAGACAAAGTAACATATGGAATTCAGAGAAAAATAATAATGAGAGAATGATAATATCAGAACAGTACAGATTATATGCATTAGCAAAGTCGTCTCTCATATCTATTGTCATATTGCCACATTCAAAGTTCACCGCACACGTCACCAGTGTGTCCCAAACTGAAAATCTCTTTGAATAAATCCGCGAGCTGCTCTGAGGGATTTCAAAAGGCTCCTGTCAAAGTGAAAGCAGTCGAATTAATGTTTGTTGATGATAATGCAAAATTGATACGGATTGCGAGCGGAAATAACAAGATTCTGATTTATAAACGGCAGGTGGACGATTTTATAGGTACTTACTATGAAGGTAAGGTAGGAATTCGATTACCACTTTGCTTCAGTCTGGATGTTATATATCATTGGCTAGCATACAGCACCACACAAGTCGAAAAATTGCGGTTCTGACAGTTGGATCACCGCAGAAGATAATGGGAGTATACCAACGATCTCTATGTACTTACTAGATGGAGAGAACCAAACAATCGCTCTGTTCCACGCAACTCATGGTAAAACATTTTTTTTATCATCATAATTGTTATAGTGACAGTTGTACCTCGTTGGGGTACGTTATGTTATGTTTTGTCCAAGAAATTTATGTTTTCTACTTTTTTTGAATTTGTGTTGTGTCAGTAAACAAATGTCTATCTATCATCTATCTATCTACCCCAACAGTGATCGGTTCTCCAACAGATGTGACTAGTCCATTGCCACTTGTACGTACTAACTTTTACCTTTAGCTATTTCAAAGACTTTAGTTCTCTAGCGGATCACCTCATATCATAGCTCTTTCCATAGCCCGCTGAGCGAATTTGAATTTTCGGACTAGTTCCCACTGTTAGTGTCCACGTTTCGGCGCCGTAGGTTATTACGGTTATGACGCACTGGTTGAAGACTTCGTCTCCAGGTAATGTGGTATACGCAACGAGAAGATATGACGTAACTTTGCAAATGCTGCACTGCCTAGCCCAATCCTCCTGTCGGCTACCTTCTCGAAGTTATTTTTGCCTAGTTGCTGAGTTTGCCGAGGTAGACATACTCGTGAACAACTTCGAGTACCTTACCATAGAATGGAATAGAACAGAACAGAACAGAACAGAACAGGACAGGACAGCACAGAACAGAACAGAATAGAAAGACTTTATTTGGCGAACACAAATACAACACAGGAATTAAAACTGACGACATAAATATGAAAAAAAAGAAGCAAACAAATTACATAACCGTTAAAACTAAACAGAAAAAAATGACACAGTGTTGTAGTGTGACGCCAAAAGGGTCCCCAGCTCAGCTTATGCTGTAGCAAGAACTGCAGCGCTGATTTTCAGTGATCGACTATGATCGGTCCCGGAGCAACGTGATCATTGAACATGACCTTAATCTTGTCCAAGTTCATTCCAAGACCGACACGTAGGGTTATTACCGAATAATCCCAACAATAATACAACAAACCCAAAATCTGTGTTGTGTTATGTTAAAAAGCGAATTAACACATTGTTGTTTGTCGGTTCTGGCGTTGTCTTTGGTTGCAGCCGGCAAGACGGTGGCGTGAGGCAATTTGCATATTGCTCGTTCAAACAACCACCGAGTTAGGGTCGCTACGTGAGTGGAACATTGCCGGACAGTCCTAAATTCAAACCATAACCTAATCATTTTCTATATTTTCGAAGCAGTTATATTTTACCAATTCTCTGAAAGATTAAATATTCACTTACAACAACACTTAGGGTAACTAGTAATACTAAAATATTACCTGCTTATTAATAAAGAGATATGTAAATGTTAAAGGTTAAACATTCATTTTATTTTCGTAAATTCTTGTCCATACCTAACAATGAATAAATAAGGGTCCTAATTAGTGGTTCCATGTTTTAGTTTCAGATGAGACGACCAAAATTATAGTTCCTCGTATTACTCAACTTATCGGTATGAAACAAGAAGTCCCACAAACGACAATAGACAGAAATTAACATAGAAACGACAATAGAAAGAAAGCCTACTATAAGTTAGATGACTAATTAAATGATAAAAGTCCATGGAGTGCTTGATGGCTCAGCATAGGTAGACTTAATGATTGTAATGAATAAGATAAATCAAAGGTAGGGCCCTGTGCCGTTGGGTTTGTTGCCACTTCTTCCCCTCGGTTATACAGGTGGAAGTGGAGTAATTTTAGGCAGAATTTGACGTCAAAAAGAGAATAATGTATTCCAATTTTGAAAATAAATATTTTGATTTTGATTGTCTTGTTATTATTCTAAAATAAGAATCAATAGTATAACACGGTGCATGAAATTTTTCAATTCATAGATGTCGTGTTTCAAGTAACTTTAGTAAATAAAGTGACCGTTAATAAGACTAATACTACTTATAGGTATGTACTTAATTAATATGTCTAAACCATTTTCAAGTCCATATTGTTTAAAAAGTTCAAAGTAGAGAAACAAATCATAAATAAAGTTTATATCCTCGCATCGTGAAAAGCAATATGTTTGCTTCGATGATAAGTGCAATTCTTGGATTCATATCTATGGTAGCTCCAATCTGTATTATCCTAAAAAATGTTTTAATCTTACTTATGTTATTTAATAATTTTTTTAGGATGACTGTAATAATTTATTAATAATTATAATAAAATCTATTTGTATTTGTACCAATGTATTATATCACATTTGTCCCGTGATAAAATCTTTATTTATGCCAACCCTACAACTCCCGACAGTTGCAAATTTCGTAATAATTACGAACTTAACCATTTCGGCAAAACATCACGACAACCTTGTTTCAAAGTTTCTTAATATTTCCTCTGTACTTGCTAGCTTTGGGATTATTTTTGACTACTTCCGCTCTGCTTGCGGCTTGTCTTGTGGAAGTCTAAAATTGCTTTCGAGATGGTCTTCAATTAGTTAATGAATGAATGAATGAATATATTTATTTGAGATAAAAAGTATACATTTTGGTTAGTAATTAAATAGTGCAGACGGAGGATTTGGCCTACACTCCCCGCGCTGGCCAGACGGGTTGGGGAGGCCATCATACATCAAAACATCAATAACTAACATAAATAAACATAAACTACAATTTCTGTCATAATATTTTCTACCCAAAGGTTGTCTGGAAGAAATCGCTTAAAGCGATAAGACCGCCCAAATTGTACTATTTATAACTTCTATAACGTGTAACTGTTTTTGTTTGTGCAATAAAGTGTATTGTATTGTATAAATATAAAAATGTCAAATTAAATTCACAAAACTAAATAAATTAAGTTAATGCGTTCTGAAAGAACTCTTCATAGCATTAAAATGCCTAGTTAGTAATAAGTGGATAAGGGCAATGATGGGTGGGACTGGAACCCACTACCTCTGGCGCTCGAGTTTCCAAGCCCCTCCACCAACAGGCAGTCTAACTTTTCCAGACAAAGTTAGACCAAGTAATAAGCATATTGCATAGGACCTAACTTTTACTTACCTAGTTCTTTTTCTGCATTAGTTATGTAGTAGTTATCGCGTTAAGAACTTTTTTTAATAATCAAGAAGTAGTTGAACAGTAAAGACATCTGCGAAAGATATTATAATAATAATAATAAAATGGGGGTCTACTGTCTAGAACACATATTTATCATTTTTAGAATTATTGTCTGTTAGTTTGTCCACGCATCACGTAAAAACTACTGAACGGATTTTGATAGAGTTTTCACAGAAACATGTTGCTTAACTCGGAGTAACGTTTAGTCAATATTTCATTACAATCGGCTTACTCAATCAAAAGTTATGGGAATTTTTAGTTTTCTAATACTTTAGTAGGTATGTAATTTAACAAAAAAAGGTATATACTTATTCAAAATCCTAATACAGTCCTTTTAATTCGATTCGCTACATTTTAGTTCCTACAAGGCTTTTTGTTCCTTTTATTATTAGTATTCTAGTTTTATTTAATCCATACAATTAAAACTGTGTAGAAGACAATAAAATATAATTATTGAATAGTTATAATGTTGAGTTTAAATAATAGTTTAAGACGTGTCTCTAGGAATATTTGTTTCAAATTCTGTATTGTTATAGTAATCGTTTTTTACATTTACCATTATAATTATTTTAATTCGAAATAAAATTGTTTGAACAAAAAGGTATACATATATATAAAATTCGGTGTAATTCAGATTGTGCTGAGTTAGGACTACATTTGGAGCCGGGGCGGGAGCTGGAGTGGGAGGGGGAGGCGGAAAGGGGGAGGATGGGAAGTAACACTTATTAATTTTCAAGTTTATTAAATTCCGTAGTCCACGCGAGCGGACAGGGCTAACCGCGGGCACAGCTAGTGAAGAATATATTAGTGCACAGCCAACCAATAGTGGCATTCTGTTGGGGAGGCTTATGTTCAGCAGTGGACGTGATACGCGGATAATGATGGTATCATCATCAGGTTATTTTTGTCTCCACTGCAGGAGCACAACCCTCTCTCATCTGCCGGAGACAGACGGAGGTTTTGGCCTACACTCCCCGCGCTGGGGAGGCCTGATTGATGTTTTATAATGTATTCCATTAGTCGCCTTGTACGACATCCACGGGAAGAGTTGTAATGATGGTATATTTCATAGTTATAGACAAAACTTTGTAGACGAAGCTACCAACACTGCTTCGGCTAGCACTTTGTGGGGTTCTCTACTATCGTAATGAATATAAATCTTAGTAACTTTTGCTATTTCGTTGTTACTTTCTTTAATGAGACTTCTGGCTTGCTCGTAATTTTACCCCAAGTATGGTTATCTACCATACTTGGGGTAAAACACGTACAATTATAAAAAAAATTAGGTACAGGCTAAGAGTCAGGTCTGATGCTTTTGAAGTAATTTTAAGCGTTCTACAAGTATAATGACCTTGTATGTAAAATCACATAAAATGTAAGATTGACATTATGGATAAATTAAGTATTTAAATATTATTATTATTATTTTTTGACATTTCTATGATTTGTATTTTATTTTAATTATTTTTTTATGCTTACAATTGGTAAGAAATATTATTTTCAAGTTAATGATATGCAATGAATATTACTAATTAATTATGTCTATGTCTAATCCCACAATTGTAGATTATTAATTGATCAATGTGGAATGTCCATATTTATATTAACTAAGTGAGTGATTCGGAAACAAATTTTTAAATCAATATCGGTAAAAAAACCGGAATATCTGTTGTCTGTTAGTTTGTGCACGCATCACGAAAAAATTACTCAACCGATTTTAATGGACTTTTTACATAACATAGGGCTTAACTCGGAGTAACATTTAATAACTATTTCATCGCAATCGACTTAATCAATCAAAAGTTGTGGACACTTTTAGTTTTTACGCCAGAATAGCTCGCAGATGCTAGATTTTTTCCTACTTACTTGATATTTTGGACAATTCACAAAATATCTTTATAAATTGTAGCCTATGTGTTATTCTGAGTAATAATCTATATTATTGTAAAGTTTAATTAAAATCCATTCAGTAGTTTTTACGTGAAAGAGTAACAAACATCCATCCATACTTACAAACTTTCGCGTTTATAATATTAGTAGGAAGTAGGATAGGATGAACTACCATAAAATATACTACATTTCCCTATAAAACCACAACAGTTCGGCAGACATCACCCGAGGAGGTTAACGAAGTACGAGCTTACCATTCCGACCCACATAGTTTTAATTTCAAAAACGCGCGCTCCCAGGAACAGACAAAGGCGTCCGCTACGAATGATAGCGTGCGATGTAGGTCATAAGCTGTAGCGAAGTAACACACAGTTACTTGCTCTTCGGTTCGGCGACCCAAATTCAAATTTATTTACTTACTAGATGTTGCCCGCGACTACGTCCGCGTTGACAACTTAACATTACAAATTATTATGTAAATCCCGTAGGAATGAAACGTATTTTTGGGATAAAACTACCCTATATCTTATTCCAGGACCTAACCTATATGTGTGTCAAGTTTCATCACGATCCGTCCAGTGGTTGAAGCGTGATTGAGTAACATACATCCAAACATCCAAATATCCAAACTTTCGCATTTATAATATTAGTAGAATTCTTCTTACCACTACTATTACTACCACTCATTATCTGCATGACCCAAACACACAAGGCGAACATAAATATTGGCATTATGTTCGCCTTGTATGTTTTCTGTGCAATAAAGTTTTTATAAATAAATAAATATTACAGGTCAAATCATAAAGCAAAATAATTTTTCGCACCTCATAACTCACCTCAATGGTGTGAAAAATTATTTTCTTTCACCTATAGGTACTAATTATTATTAGGAGGTGGCGATGTTGTTCGCCACACAACACGCCAAGTGGTATCACGGGGTGAAAAGCAGGCGAAGGAAAGTCGCTTTGCATAAAGTCTGGATCGCACAAAGTGGCGATACATCGTCTATGCCTACCCCTCATTATGTATCTATTAGGTACATATTATTACTTATGTATTTATCTATTTGCCCATAAATGGGATTATCTGTAGTGACGAAGGACTTACCTGAAAATAAAAACATTAACTTACAAATATTAAATAATGATATAAAATAAGAATGACATAAAATGAACTATAACTATGTACAGTTTTATAATAAGTGAAGTGATGAATTCTACGATTGATAATTTATATCTACAGAAGGGCTAAAGATAAAATAAAAATAAAATTAATCTATTAGACTTTTATAATAAGTGAAATGACGAATTCTACGAATGATAATTTATATCTACAGAAGGGCTAAAGATAAAATAAAAATAAAATTCATCTATTAGACTTTTATAATAAGTGAAATGACGAATTCTACGAATGATAATTTATATCTACCGAAGGGCTAAAGATAAAAAAAAATAAAAAAAAATATCTATTAGACTTAGATATATACAAACACTTTCATATACTCTTTCTCTCTACCTCTCTCACACACACACATACCTTGAAATGCTCTAGGTAAGGCCCTTGCAAAAGACAGCTAAGGTGCACTTTCTATCACAGGTCGCTTAACAGTTACTCCGTACAGATACATCACCCCCGAAAACACCTACTCTTTTCATGACCACTGTCAGACAATACACGCAAAAATGTGCCTAAGGCGCTCGACTTTGCGTTGTTATTACTCCGTACAGCCGGGGCGAGAACCACTCCTAGATGGCCCGATGATGTAGGTATTTATCGCGGTAAGTTCGATCGCGTGACGAAGGCTTTGTACTGTCTAGAACAATGCCCGCTCCGCTCATCGCCCCGCCTCCTCCTGTCATCTGCATCGTATCTGAGCCTTATTATTTCGCGTCCCCATTCCCTGATGATGTCAGGTCGTATCCGCCATTGTGTCACGGGGTTTCAATTCCTATTTTTTTCAGCGCTGAAAGGATTCCAGTTTGCTTGGCTACGCTTTTAGACGTTACTGTCTGCATTTCTAGAAGTTTATCGTACGATTCTACCTCAACGTTACTGTACCCTAAATTTTTTATGAAACAAGATATACCTACAGTAGCGAATATACACTTTTTTACCCAAGCAATGACACTTAAGCATCAACATACATAAACATAATTCTCACGCCCTGGTCCCAGAGGGGTAGGCAGAGACGATGCATAGCCACTTTGCGAGATCCAACGTCGCAAATCGACTTTCCTTCATCCACTTTTCACCCCGTGATACCACTTGGCGTGACGTGTGGCGAACAACATTTATGGTACCACGGTTAGCTATGGAAATACTTGTCCACCTCGTCAGAGCCCCGCATGATTCGGTAAGGCTAATAGTGGCCGGAGTTCGCCCAGCTCCGGGATGTCGGCACGCTTACGACCAGGCTAGCCCCTGGACACGCGTCCATCGGCACGGCAGACCTTGGATTGGCGGACGGGACAGGGATCGGGGTGAGGGAGACAGGAGATGGGGGGTATGGGTAAGGAGTATAGATTAGGTAGGGATACCGCTATTACTAAAGGATACTGGGATTGTAGTACACTGACACTTATCTTCTGAGAATGCCCGCTGCGAACACGTGGTCCGATTGATCGTGATCTTATTTCTCCTATTAGTTTGAATAAAGTAAAATATCCTTGGATTTCATTAAAAATGTCTTAGCCGCGTGGTACCCGTTTTAAAATAGAGCTACCTCCAATTATCTCGTTACTGCACCAGGAACGGGCTGCATGATTCTCCTATGTATATTAATTATTAATTAATTAATTGGTCACACTTTTCAAAGCCTATTGTAACTCTCTGTACACGTGTAGCCTGTGGGCGCATTACACCCAAGGAGCGTACCGGGCCCTGAGCACTCAGTACAACATGCCTGCAGGGGGCTGGTGGGGCTGCGACGTCACTGCAGTACGTCAGAGATGCTGGCAGAAGCTGGAGTTGATAGCTTCTCTAGCATTGTTAGATAGCGCATCGCATCCCTTTTTTTGACGGAGTGGAAATGAGTTATCTCATCCCCCCGGTTAGGGAGACCAGGGGGTATGTGGGACTCTCGCTCCCTCATTGAGGGCATACCCACTAAAACCACTCCGGCGTTTCATCCGCTCTGCCGTGGTAGGGGTACAGTGTGGTCCCAAGGATTTCAATCCATTGTACCCCCCGGCGGCACCGACATACGCCCTCGCCACAGGAGGAGGGTCGCGAAACGCTCACGACCCTCCTCTGCCCTCCCCGTGTGGAGCCGTGCATTGTGGGCTCTGCATCTGCAGCCTGTGGCGGCGAGACTGGACGTGGACAGTGCTATTATGCAGCACTGGACCCGCGTCCACCTCGCCAAAGAAACCAAAATTTCATTTTTATTGTTTTAATATCAAGTTACTAACATAGTTATAAGGTATCATTGTTACTAACACTCTATAGGCAACGCCTGAAATAAATGTTTTTTTTTTGAGATCATTACTACGATCACCAATCCTCCTACCAACGTGGTGCTGATGGCAAATCTCCCAATGGACAGCCCACCAAAATTGACATTGAAGTTCTAATTATCTTTACAGCTTAAGTCACCTTTTTACTAAAGATCATTTCACGGCCTCCAAAAAGTCACGTCTCGAATATACCTACTTAAAAAAAAACCTCACTGGCCCATCCAAAAAGTGTTATAACCTTATAACTCGGAAATCACTACACTTTCCTTACCGTATTTTGCATAATTTCATATATTATTTAAGTACGGAGTTCGGGTACGCCGTTTGCATAATCTGGAGTCGGTTGTGGCGAACGAATACTAATCGAGGGAAAGTTTTTACTTTGGGAAACTGACGGTCAACGGTCTTGGGGAAATAAGGTTTTTTTCATCCCATCTATTCGAAAAGCGACGATTGGTTCCTCAATAAGTGCGACCAAAGTACGTATTTTCTGCAAGAGAGTTTTTCAGCGGGCAGTAATGAGATTTGAATTTGGAACACGAATATGACTTTTAGTGTTCCGCGACCAAAGAGATTGAGTGCAAATATTGTATGAATAAAGTTACTGGCCGGTAACGTGAGCGGCGCGAAGGCTGAATTTTAAAAAAGAATACAACGCGCCGGCTTATTTTAAAAATGGTAACAAATGAAAAAGGCGCGAACGTTTCCAATATTAATATAAGTTTTTAATACATTGTTTGTTGTTACCTTACTTCACATTCTAATAAATACACGTATTCATGAATTTTATCTAAAAGCGCCTTTTATTTATTTTTCTCATAGAGGGAAATGAAAAGTAGAGTGTATCGCTCGGGATTCTACTCTAGAATCCTTCGCTCCGCTCTGGATTCAAAATAGCGCCCTCGCCGTAAAAATATTATTTTGTTCCCTTATGAAGTTATGACACAATCTACTATTTTTACCTCTCAAACCATTTTACATTTCTTTTTCACAGTATTTTTTTGTTTTTATTTATTTAACATTAATAAGAAATTGCAGCACAGCACTATTCCACAAAAATGTAATTGAAATGGCACCGAAATTATACAATAAACTACCATCATGCATTATAAAATCTGACAATGTTTAAGACATTTAAAAAACAAATATTTAAATTTCTAAGTGATAAAGCATATTTTCCGTCTCCGAATTCTTTGCCGCCGCATCGCATGCCGTGTGTTTTCCGATGCCGTGTGGTTTCCGGTAGAGTAGAATAGGACCACTCCAACTCTTCCCGTGGATGTCGTACAAGGCGACTAAGGGAATACATTATAAAACATCAATCAGGCCTCCCCAACCCTTCTGGCCAGCGCGGGGAGTGTAGGCCAAATCCTCCGTCTGTCTCCGGCAGATGAGAGAGGGTTGTGCTCCTGCAGTGGAGACAAAAATAACCTGATGATGATGATGATGATGAATTCTTTAATGATAAATTTTGAAATAACTAATTAATGACCCGAGTTACTAATGCGTTACGTTTTTCTATAATTTATTATGATTTCATGACATTTTGATTTGAATTACGTTCCCACTTATTTGACTGTTTTAATTTATTTTGTGTAAAGCATATTGTATGCCATCAGGCAGATTATAGATATAGGACAATATTAACACATTAAGAACTGTATTATGAATAACATATAATCAATAATAAATATTTCATTTCATTTCATTACATTACATCTTATGTCTTACATAACTCACACATAATAAACCTCCTGGGTTTGTTCTATGTGCGGTGAGGCCGCTCGGTCGCAGCGGGCCATGCTAACGCTTGTTGTACATTATAAAGAAAGTTAAGTACAGAACAGATGACAAAATAAATGTATCTATGCAACCTTGAATTGTACTTATATAATAATCTATTCATTTTTACCCACGACGGAACGGAGACGGTGTATGCGTTTGTGGTGTGAGGATGTGTTTTTTTTTATTACATTTTTGTATTTATTACAACTTAGATAGGTATTTTGTATTTCTTCCGGCTATTCATTTACAATTTGCGGCAGCATATACTAGCTTCTGTCCGCAACTTCGTCCGCGTAGGTTTCGATATGTAAACATCTAGAATTTCAAAATAGATATCATTATTTCTATAGATAAATCTCTATACAAAGTGGCGCCACGCTGTGAGCAAATTCACTGCTTTTAACGATTAATTTGGTTTCCCGTAGGAATGAGATGTTTTTTCTATATACTATCCTATGTCCTATTCCAGGACCTAACTCATATACTGTGCCAAGTTTCATCCCGATCCGTCCAGTGGTTGAAGCGTGATTGAGTAACAAACATCTAAACCTTCGCATTTATAATATTAGTGGGATGTCTAGATCGTATAATAAATTCGACTGAGGTCCAATTGATGTACGGTCGACAAATTAAATTTCTGACCCATCCAAGTTTTTTGTCCCGTTTTTGAATAAAGTTTATGTACTCGTTTTAGTATTTTAGCATTTTAATTTTTTTTAAAGATATTTGATATTTAATAATAAAAAAGAATTTTAATATCATTATCATCATATCAGCCTTTAAATGGCCACTGCTGGACATATGACTTTCCCAATGAACGCCACCACGCCACCTTCCTCAGGTCGTCGGTCCATCCCAGTAGGTGATTATTGGGCATTCTGGCTCACTTTCAATCAACCAAAATCGATTGGGCATTCTAGCTCACTTTCAAATGACGAAAACAGATTGGGCATTCTGGCTCACTTTTCACTCGCTTCACTCGTTCGCTCGCTGCGCTCGCACAGTGAGCCAGAAAGCCCAATCTGTTTTCGTCATTTGAAAGTGAGCTAGAATGCCCAATCGATTTTGATTGTTTGAAAGTGAGCTAGAATGCCCAATCGGTTTTCGCTGTTAGAAAGTGAGCCAGAATGCCCAATCGGTTTCCGACGTTTGTTTGTATTAAAATAATCGCATGACTTAGAACATCTTGACAAAAGCGACTCACGTCCAATAACGATTGCAAACATCGTCGATTAAAACCTGTTGTATGTTTCGAACGGAACGCGTTTGAGTGCGCGTTGGGTTACGTACCGACGGTTACCAAGCTATGTTCGCCGTCCGACGCGCGGTTGGAGTCGAGGCGCGAGTCGCCCCTGTGTAGCGCTCTGAACGCGATTATGTTTGTGTATGCGACGTATAACGAGCTAATCGAAATTAGGTTATGTAATATAAAATTAATAAAATAATAAACTCACATGTACGAGAATCTATGTTGCGTGCACTTTGTTCTGATCACACTTTACTCACATTTATATATACATTACGAAATCTGATTTAAGGCTAACAGAGAGATATTTTAGGTTTTAACATTTTTAAGCTTCCAGCACCTAGAAACATTATTCCATCAAGAGACAATTACTATTTGTAGGTACCATCCTGTCACCGGTTGTTCAAGGAATTGTTCAAGCCCGATTGGTCGTGCAGTTCGTTATAAAGAATTTCCTAAACTAACAGCACCAAGAACCTTATTCCTTCACAAGACAATTATAATCAATTATCTTGTCGCCGTTTGCTCAAGGAATTGTTCAAGCCCGATTGGTCGTACCGTTAGCAAGGACTTCCTAAAGTCACAGCACCAAGAACCTCATTCCTTCACAAGACAATACATACATTTAACTATCTCATTAGCATCTGCTTAAGGAATTTGTTCCCAGCCCGTTTGGTCGTACCGTTAGCCCAAAGTTAAAGCCAAACCTTCACAACATCTCAAGTAATTATTTTTACCTTGAACCAGCTTTCTGTACCTGAGTTACACTTTCCATAAATAACACAACAATAAACGTGGCTCCTCACCGCGTTGCAATTTACAATAATAATTACAAAATAAAAGAGTCAATGCAAACATGCTACCAATTAATTAATAAAGGGTTCTGTATATCGAAATCATTTCTCAATGTCACATTACTCGAATGTTTTATGTATTTTTACTTAGTTAGGCCGTAGACTTGATGAGTATGGCGAAAAACACATATATGGTAAAATAATTGAGTTTTGCGGACTACAATACTTTGCGCTCTATAAGCTCTCTTCTATTCATCCTGGTTGATTACATTTAATATTTCAAGTTTATTAACTAACGCGCAGGTATATCTGCATTTTATCTCTATCACATACATGTACGTAACTCCGCAAATACCAAAGAACTCAAAATTTATGTCTCCGTTCAAAAGTTCATTATAAATGAACTAACATTCTTACATTGATTCATAAATGTGAAACAAAACAATGTCGACTTAGCCTAGAGTTCTCAATGTCCCAAAAGGTTGAAATAAATCAGTATGAGTATTGAAGAATTGTATAAGGGTTTTACAAATTATGTAGCGATCCCTAATACTTACATATTACGTTACGAGCATTATGTTATGTTCTTGTGTTACTTGAGTACCGAGCGCGCACAGAGCGCTTATCAAAGCAAAAGAATGTCGACGTACAGTCAAAGAAAAAACAGGAGAATACGTAATGGTATTAGTTATAATATTTCAATAGCAGGTAGGCACTATAATTTAATCGATTTTGTTTAATTGACTTTTTAAAGTAGTTTCGAAAACACCCAATTCGCTGATTTATGATTTCCGGTATCATCATGATGTTTTATGTTTTTTTATTAAAGTGTTTGTTATAATACATGGTCCTAATCGCGATTATTACTAAGTATGCAATATGTTAATAAATAACTTATTCATTACAATGATTCCCACGACTGTACTTGAAATGCTGAAACTTCATTTTACATTGCGCATGGTTACGACGTATTAGAGGTATGTACACATTGATTAAATTTAGTGTGACATTAAGTTCCAACAATTAAAATATTATTAATGATAGACGTACAAAGTTTATAATGTGCAATAATGATTGTACAGAGATCAATAGAATGGGTAAGTGCTAAAAACATAATGGATAAGCACCTATAAGAATAATTTAGGTGCTTAATTACCTATAACAGTCTGTTATCTTACGATAGAATTACATATTTATAAAATAGAATCATAATTCATAATAACTTTACAAAGTTAAAGAATCTAGTTAAACTAATTGTTGTGTACCTACTTTAAGTTGAGTACTCGCCCTAACATAGCCAAGTATTAAATGACGAGCGTCACCTTTTGATATTGCCGCGAATCGTAGTTCACATACACCGCAATGTGTCACTTATTTACCTATGTTCCATACACAGTTTTATGCTGATCTGATTAAAATGTCAGAGGTATTAAACAATTCACAGAACTTTCATCAAAAATTAATCAATTAAACAAGCATAAACATCTATTACATGTGTGCAGTCACGTAAAAATGTTAGTACTTTTCCTAGTAGAAGTAGCATGTTCATGTACATAAATATGTAATAAAATTACTTGCAATGATACTCAGTCAATGTTGATTTTATTACATAAGATGTATGTATGCATATTATTGGAAGCAGATACATTTTACGTTATTAAATGTATCACATTTTATATCAAAAACGCACCACCTAATAAGCTTATTTTATTTCTTTACCCGA
This sequence comes from Esperia sulphurella, assembly GCA_947086405.1. NCBI lineage: Eukaryota > Metazoa > Arthropoda > Insecta > Lepidoptera > Oecophoridae > Esperia > Esperia sulphurella. The sequence continues at coordinate 1,790,041 of OX352280.1, forward strand.
AGGTTTCTCGGAAGTGATCGCATTATAGCAATAATACCGCTTCCGTTTTACTTAGACACAAATAAATGTAATTTGGTTTCTTTACCTTCCTGTGCAATAATCACTATTGCATTTTAATTGTTTGTCCGAAGGTTTTTAGTCCCTGATAATTTTATTATCATTAAAGCGCTTTGAATATTGTTCAAATTTTTTATTGTCTTTTCTGATTCGGTACGTGGTTGTCGTTAGTTCGTTTCCGCGTATCGTCAGTGTCCAGTGCCCCCGCTACCCCTCCACGCCGTCTTCAGTTCTACCAGCGTGCGCATCTTCGTGAAAACAATAATGTTCGTAAGTTTGGATTATTATTCATTTTTAAATAAATAAAGTTTTTCAACATTATATACCTATCTAGTCGCAAACTATCATTTCCCTGTACTAAACAAGAATTTCACAAATATTTTACTCATCAGTTAAGTTTAATGATGTTTTATTCGAAATAACAGTAAGGGTATTTTTTTTGCAGGTCTGAATCCGAGTATTACAGTAAGAGGAGCGTGGAAGAAGCCAGTAAAAGAAAATCGTGCGCGTTTGATTCGGATGACGACGGTGACGTAAGGTTAGTTGTAGTACTTACCAAATATTTTATTTTTTATTCAATCAGAGACGCTATATGTAACAAATAATGGAGTCGCCCACTTCGGTCTCGTACTTACAGTGATTGTATATTGAAATCATAATTATAAAACCTATCCTATTCATTCACTATAAAATAGTTAAGAACTTTATCCAAAATCACAGACACACGCGGAGAGAGACTTTGTTTTACGCTATTATTATTAGATTAACGTTGTATTATTATTATTATTTCAGGTCTGTGCCATCGACTGCCGCGCCCGCCAAGCCGAAGACTAAAAAGCTGAGAACGAAGCAGGTTCCATCGTCATCGGCTGTGAGCAAAAAAGGAAGCCGCGAGTGGTCCCTGCTGTCTGACGACAGTGAGGACGAAGAGGAAGCTCGGCGCGCGGCCTCCAAGCGGCCGCCGCTCACGTCTGCTCTGACGCGGCGCGTAGCCGACGGCGTGCTGCGTCGCACCGCCCTGCTGGCCGGCGACCAGTTCGTGGAGCTGAGAGTGTACGACACGCGAGACATCCTGCGCGTCGACCCGAAGGACAGGTGGGAAAAAGCTGCAATAACTCTTAAGTATCAAGTTGGTTCGGGAGCTGATGAGCTAATTTTTTTGAAGAAATTCATTAATGCAGCAAAAACTAGGTTCAAGGAAGACGGGCAGTTCTTTTCTAATAAGAAAAAATAATTTAATTTGTATATTTTTTATTAAAATAACTTTGTGGTTTTTATATTAAATATATTAAAAACTTTCAACTGCATACAATTTAATTAATTAACCTAGGTAGGTACTAATACAAACCAGAAATCGGTCACATATTTTATATTCTCTATTTCTTTTTAAATTTTCAATTACATAAACAAGTTAGGCCTTTTAGCCTCTAGACCGTCGAAGTAAAGTGTTAAAATTAATGTTTTCATCCTAGAACAAAAATATCTCAACCATGGCAGGCAGAAACATTTTCTGTACTGTTTGTGATCTAACCATCAAAAGTAAAGCCTTTTCGGGTCACCTCCGAAGTCGTTTACATAAAGATAATAACTCGATCGAAATAAGTCCAAATGTTGAAAAACTTTGTTCAGCATTTAGAAACCGAATTGCTAGTTTTAGGGTACGGGAACGCGGACGGCAGTCGGGGCCGAGACGTGGGGGTAGCGAGGGTAGTGAGGCGGACTGCGACAGCGATTGTGGGAGCGAGAGCGAGCGTTCGGCTGCCCCCGCGCCCGGCGAGTTCTTGAGGCGCGTGCGCCGCCCCGTGCGGCAGTTGATCGCTGCGAAGATAGCTCAGCACAATAATATAAAAGCAAACTTTGAACTTTTTGCAGAGTTCTCGCTGCCGAAAAATGATATGGTTGAAATTAAATCTTTCGCAACGGAAAATATTTGTATACATAAACATTATGAGTTTAATGATATGTTTGCGAAGGTCATTGAAATAATATCTAATAAAGTTGATGGATTTCAAGAGAGAGACAGTGGGTGGTCCTTTTTAAGGACTTTGTACCTGGAGGTAAATATTAACAAATATTCACCTCTACGAGCTTCTAGCTATATTGAGTTACCAAAATATTTAAAAATGAAGAAAGCATGCATTAACATAAAAAACGTAAAAAAAACGTTCTTTCAAGTCCCTTAAGCATCAAGTTTTTACTCAAGAAATAAATAAAATCGCTCTGTCTTCTAATGATGATAAACGTAGAATATTAGAAGATAATATTACTACATACGCTTGGGGTCACTGTTCATTCTTTTAATTGGGTGCCTCAGAAACTGTTCACTTTTTCTGATTACTCTAGTAATGGCTGAAAGTTATCTATACAACATTATAATTTCAAAACATACATATTTACATTCAAATGGTGTTAAGATAACCACCGGTTTATGGGCTTTAGACAATTTTGCACCACAAGTTCACATAGTTTGTGAAAATAGTGATATATTTTTCACATTAGAAGAATGGGGGCATATATATGAAGAATTTGAGTTATTTGGTAAATATGTGACCAACCATGACCGCTTTTATCAACTTTTTTTATACAAGCTAATGTTTTGTGATAAACGTTGTTCTATAAATATGTTGTACCTAGTGTGTGAAGCAATTAATATTTTTGCGCATTGTATACACGTAAGATTAAGAAATTTGACTGAAAACGATTATATTGAAGCTACAATGTTTGTTAGAAATATCGATAAAATTTTAAAAAATAGATTTCTTTCATCACTAGATGATATCTTATTAGTTTTAAACTGTAACAAATGTGTTAATTCTATAATTGAACAAGAAATATCTGTTCTGGGTTGCGATTATTTCATAAGATACTTATATAAATAGGAGTATAACCTGTATTATATTAGGTTAACCAAAATGTATGAGTTACCTACTTTTTTTAAATAAATTGTATTAATTATAATTTTTGTTGTTGTTATTATTTTAAATTGCATCTTCATTGTTTATATCTTAATTATGTTTCCCTTGTTTTGAGATACCGAGATAGATACAATTACGCACTTATAGGTAGATACATTTTATTTCGGCTTCTTTCAGAGGAAGCGTTACCTACATAATTTACCTATATATTACATACAATTAATATTGTTATTTATGTAGCTGAGACTGCTGATTCAGTACATTATTTTTCAAGTTTGATCATGTCTGTTGTCTTTAGCTTTGCGCCTGCGGTGTAACTCGAGCCGCGTCGCGCACACGGTGTTTTTCATACAAGACTCAACTAGAAATATTGACTATAACCATCATTCGCTACCAGTCCTTCGTCGCGTCTTCTCAATTCTCTTGCTTTTAATTAATCAATTCAAGTATCCTATTTCATATCATAATGTTACGAAATCAGCAGCTACAAAACGCTAAAACCAGTTACATCGCGGTACATGACAGAGGAATACCGAAATATGTAGTTAAAATTGAAGTGTATAGTGCAGATGAAACTGAAACTGAAATCGTTATGAGGTCACAAGCCAGGACGCAATATGTGGTATATGAAGAAGGTGATAGCGTTCTATATAAAATAAGACGAATTCTGTACCAGATAAGCGCGCAACTTGGAGAACGAGCCGAAAAGTGCAAGGTACTTATTTTTTTTTTTTTTTTTTTTGTTATTTAATAGTGTTGGTTATGGATTGATTCTATACGGTTATGGTTCTAAACTAATTTTATTCTTATTAACTTTCAGAATCCATAATGTGGAACACAATTACGAATACGACTGCTGTCAGAAGTCAAGGCTACCTAACTACCTATTTTATGTTTAAGATTGTATAGCTTAAGATTAGATATTTGAATAAAAATAACACCTACTTTGTAATCTATTTACATGTAATAATTTACTTGCTTGTTTCAATTATTTAATAAATTACTTGTTTGTACCACGTTATACTGTAAATAAATAATTAAGGGCTGAATTCTACATCTTAGACTTACTTTGACATAATAAAGAGCGTCATATCTGTCTATTTTAGATAGGTTATTAATCCTTATATCTATTTGTCAATATTTTCTTTGTATAAAATACAATGCTTAATTAAAATGGTGTCTACATAGTTTTTTTGTCGATAATAAAATAAAAGAGAAGTTATTATTATTATTTTATTTACATGTATCCAAAACACAATACAAAGCTGGCAATATACTATGAAACAATAATAATTGATAAATAATTGATCTTAGCGATTAATTAAATTAAGTACCTATATTATTTTCATAACACCACTTTTTTATGGTAATTGCGTTTTTTAATGCACAATATTTTTTATGAGATAAACAGTTATAAGTATTATTTATACAAAATGTGTTATATAAAATTACGAAACTGGGACAACCTTTTACGCCAACATCAATAACATTACAGTCACTACATAATTCTCTCATCCATTTTACTTTTTCCTGACCCTTTACGATTATGATCTTATTTTTTAACAATGGTAAAATAATAGATCTTTTAAATTCGCGATAGTCAATAAAGCCTTCTCTCCAAAGTATACCCCTGTTTCTTTCTAGCCACACGACCTGTTTTTTCTCCTCTGTTGTTAAATACGAAAAAGCGTAAGGAGGTTTGACTAAAAAGGTCTGAGAATATTCTTTTGTCACCAGGGCTAGTTCTTTAATAATAAACACATTATTGTAATCTTTGAAACCTTGTATATCCACGAATATGAAATTGTTACTCATGATATTTTCTTTACTGTACTAGTCAATGGTTTATATTCAACAATGGACTCATTAATAATTAGACAGAAAGCGGTGGTGTTGTTCGGAATGTCTGAAACACACTCAATTTCCACTTTAACATCTATGGGTCCCCCAGGTTTAACGCTATCTACTTGTCGACTACAATCAATTAGCCACAATGGCGCTTTATTTTTAAAATTTTCAAAGTTTAATAAAGGGTCTGGTCGACGTCCGTAATACGACTGCTGAAATTTTGCGTGATGTTCGTATAATAAAGAGTAATTGTTGTTGGCAAAATCAACGTTTAGGTTTTCATACGGGAAGTAAGTTGAATTCAGAAACACTTTAACGTTACGTAAATGACAGTGGTCAAATTGAGACATATCTTTAGTTACTTGATTCTTACGATCAGTTTGTAAACCCAATATTACATATCGTGGTTTTTCCAACTGAGAAGACGTTTTAATTGACCAAGTATGCTTAGACGTCTGAGGAAGTAAAGGATACTCATATAGATCCCAGTTTCTAAACATTATAGTCAATGAACGATCTTTTTCTAAATGACGAAGTAGATTAATTCTTTCACGATCAGAAACTTTCACTTGGGGTACCCGCCAAACCAACTTAGAAATTTCAACATCATGAACATATTCATTCTCGCCTAATTTTATACAATTCAAATTAGAGTTGTTACGCAATAAAATAAGCTCATGTTTACAATTCATTATTATTTTATTAAAGTCTTCTGCAAACCCCAGAACTTTATTAAGAGGTATAGATACTGAGAAATTACCTCCGTGGTTTGTAGTACCATCAAGGTTCCAACCCCAACATTCTGAAATTTTCGATTCTGCCGCACCCATCGATAACAAACCTTTCATAGTTGTAGTAATACCAACATTTTTAATTTTATCTATTTCTATACCATTAAGTTCATAACGTATGTCTTGAAATAGAAACAATATTGGATTATTTGTGAAGTGAATTTGGTTAACTTTTGTTTTTGATTGTCGGTTGTAAACTTGCACATTTCCTTCTATGTAAATGGTACTGGCCGATGGCAATACGTACAAATCCTGTTGATTTATAGGTATTCGTATCTCATCATTATTTTTAAAACTGTTTACGTATGGTTTGTATGAATAGTACTCATAACTTTCAATTGAATTGTCGTAAACTGGACCATCTGTTATATTTAGGATACTCATTTTAGCCCTATGAGTTTAAGGAAGTCCTTATTTTCTTTAGTTAACTTCTTTTTTGAATATGGTTTTTTTCTAAATTGTTTTGAAGGTGCTATTGCTTTAGGAGTACAATTCACACTGCTGCTTTTTACTACAGATGCAGAGTATTTATTATTAAAGTCAATCATTTTCTTCTTAAATGTAAATATAACTGAATTTCCTCGTTCCTTAAGTTAACTAAATTACCATTTACGTCTAATATTTTAATATTAATAGAACTTATGCTACTCTGGTTTACTGGAAAATAAATTATGTTTTTAGGTACTTCTATAATTCTATAACCAGGTGGAACATTAGGCGCGAATTCATGAATAATATGACTAGGTTTTCCGTTTACAAAAGATCCGCTAATGATGTCACATTCAACCCGGAGAACGGTTGTCGACAGAATGTTGACGGGAAAGCGAGATTCGTGTAATATATTCGCGGGAAGGGTTTCTGGTCCAAAACCTAATAATTGTCCTACGGAATCTTCTTTTTGAAAATGTATGACTTTCGAACAAAAGATAGTAGTTTTCAAAGTATTGTTATTACACCTTAATTCAAATGAACCATCCTTGATATTATCTTTTAAATAGTCTCTAATATCCTGAAGTTCGTAGGAGCCCTCTGGTATTTCTATCACCTCATTGTCACCATAGTATAGTTTATTATTTCTATCATCTACATTCGGTATAGAATTAAATGTAGAAAAATACAAAAGACCACATTCATAATCATTATCTAATTGTAAATTTGGCGAATAGTTTGTTGCTAAACTCGCCTTAGTATCCGATATAGACAACGTGAAAGTCATTTTGGTAATGACAATAAGTACAAGAGATAAGTTCTTTTAAATGTTTATCCAAAAGTTTTTCAAATATTTTATACATAAATGTCCACAATTAACAGAATTAAAACTTTGATATATATTGTAATTGTAGTAAATATCATATTTATCCAAGTATCCGATTAACTCTAATGGCGGCTTTAAATCTCCAAAACTGTCAAAATACTCACAATAATTATTTAGTTTTACATAGGCTACCCAATGAGTACCTTCGTTTTTAGAGCTGTCTAAATTAATAACACCACATTCAATACGTTTAGGTTTTTTTGGTAACTGATTTCTCATATAAACACCTCTAAAATATGGAATACCATGTGCATGTTCTATAATATCCAAATTAGTAAGCGCGCGTCTAGGTAGCCTTTTCTTTAGTTTTTTGCCGACCGTAAAAATAAACCATTGCCTTTTTTATACGGTTTGATGTACAAACCTTTACCCAAAGCAATGGATTCCATTACTTTGTTATGGCGTTCAGATTCTTGTAAATTTTTCTGTGCTGATTTATAATCATTTACTGTCTTCGCGATACCTGCTGCTCCTCCAGCTAATGTGCCCAAAGCTGACAACCCCGCAAATATAGGAATTAGAGGCAAAATTCCTCCTGTTTTAGGAATTGGTATGATGCGCGGTAATCGAAATCCATTATTTTTAGAGAATAGCTTCTTTGCAGCCAGATAGGCAAATTTAATTGCAGACTTATTATTTTTTGGTTTGTATTTTTTCAACTGACTATATATTTTAGAGACAACCTTTTTGAAGCCTTTGATACCTGCACCTGCTTTTAGTTTTGTTTTCATTACTTTACTTACTATCCAGGAAGATAATTTTTCACCTCTTCCTGCATCTTTTGACCTAAGTCTTCGATTTGCCATGTTCAATAGTTCTAAATCTGCTTTATGGCGATCTTCTAAATTAGTATAGTTGGAATATGCTATATCGTGCTGCATACAAGCGTTATCTAATTTATTAATTCCTCTATCGTTCCGTGATAATCTTTCTCGTAGTCGTGTACCGGGACCGCAGTAATTATACCCTGGTAAATGTAACTCAAAAGGTAAATTGTTTATTACACTATTAATAAGTCCTCCTCCATGCATTACAGGTATACTAATAAAAATATAATACGTATCAACTAATTATATAGATTTATACGATGGATGTTTTGTTAATCCAACTATTTTCACTTTCATTAAGGCCCAACCATTTTACAAATAGCTTGTTACCTTTCTTTTTTAAAACTTTCTCAACTAAGTAAATATCAGGGTATTTTGTTTTTTGAAGTTCCTGTTCGTAAAAAGTACCTAAAATGATCTGTTTTCGTTGATCAACAATCTCATAAGTCGGTGGATTAGTCGAATTTACTTTTGACACGATAAATATTTCTGTTGACCAATTAGGGGTATATCCTTTTTGAAAAGTTCCTTTGTATTTGCTAATTCGCACATAATCTCCAACTTTGAATTTATTCCTTTTTACTGTAATATATTTTCTTGATTCCTTTATATTATTTAATATTAAAGATTCATTGTATTGATTCACGTCTTTTGGTTTATGTTTAGTAATTCGATGTACACAATTATTGTAAGAGTCAAGTATGTTACTCAACTGTTTACCAATCCATTTATAATTGCCAATGAAACTAAAATATTTATATAACTTGTTTTTCAAAGTTCTAATCAACCTTTCAACAATTGAAGCCTTTTTAGTGGAATATGTTGAATAATGGTTTATTTTGTATAACATCGTTAAGTTTCGAAAATCCTCATTATAAAATTCTTTACCTAAATCGGTTTGTAAATTTAATGGAATACGCCCATTCTTTTCAAGTACTTTTTTGAACGTGTTTGTTATTTCAGATTTAGTTTTCGTTTTAACAGGCAGTGCCCAAGCAAATTTTGAAAAGCAATCGATTATGACTAAGATGTACTTATAACCATTGTTGTCTTTTCCATAATTCTGCATATCAATTAAATCAGCTTGCCATAAATCATCGATACCTTTTAATACTACAGGACGTCTGTTAAAATTTTTTCGTGCTGCTTTGTGAATTTCGTCTACTACTTGTTGCTTACTCATTTTTGGTGACTTTTAATTTGCTGTTGGCAATGGCTTGATCTACTTCTCCTTTCATATAAAATTTTACTCTCATGAGATTAATTATATCCGTTTTTATTTTATGTAGTTCGTCTAATACATCATGTTTTGTGTAATAGTCATTCAGCAAATTATCGACATACTGCTTATTTACAGCATCATCGGAGGCTGATGGAGCCTTAACTCCTTTTAACCTTACTAAATGTAAATCAAATTCTCCGTTTTCTGACTTTAAGAGCTTGTGTGAATCCAATGATTCCGGTAAACGCAAACGTTTATGAACGTGGTGACCAAATTTATCTATATTCATTTCCTAGCGACTATCTCAACCAGCGGATAAATAAAGACTGTGAAAAACTTTCTAAATATCAGCATATATTTAATGAATGATATCACTTTCCCGCAACTCTTCGATAATAGATAGTATTTCATTGTCTAATCCTGTGTTTCCAGCATCTCGCGAAGCTATTAATAGTTTCAATCGATTAACTAATTCATTAGGATCATCCCAGTAAACATAATCTACATTTTGATTCAGCTTTTTTGTGAGTGGCAAACCAGATCCATGAGATATGCTTTCAGTGCTCACACAGTTTTTGGCCAACTTCATAAATAGAGGTCTAATTATTTGTGTATATTTTCGACCTTTATTACTTTTTATAGGCTTCATGGGATTATACTCACGGCGATGAGCATTTGTAGTCAATAATATAGTCTTATAATTTTGTTTATCATCTTCAGTTATTAATTCTAATTGCGGTGTTTTCTTAAACAATAATTCCATTAGCCCCGGAGTTTTTGCGAAAGTCTTACAACCAATAGAAATATTATGTTCAGTAACAAAAACACGTAACGTTCCCATCATGAGTTTTTCTCTCTCGTTTCTGACCCCAAAAGGAATGTTTTCTGAAGACATTCTTATGGGAGTAGTGTTGTCAGTCGATTTGAATGATAGACTGCTAGTATCAGGTTCCAGATCACTATTGTCTTCATCTTTATCAGGTTCCAAATAGACGTAGTCGCTTTTTTCTTCATCTTCGTCATTAAAATAGACATCGGATTTACGATTTTTCATAAAAACTGTATTGTTGAAGTCTTTACTGGATTGGTCGCTTTCGACATCATCACTAACATCGTAACTAGCCCGATGTTCCTTGCGTTTACTAAGAGGAGTGTAGCTGAGTCTTTGTTTCTTTATTTTTCTATGTGGTATTTCCATTTTTGTGTTTATAATTTGTTTCAGTGGCTCTGTTAATGGTTTAAAAACCGATTCCATTGCGAATTCGTTATTACTTTTAATGTCTCGCATCATCTTTAGTTTTCTTTTAACTGATTCAGCTGATTTTATTACTTGTTTTTTCAATGCTTGTTCGTTATCCATGTTTATACCTTACCAGGCGAAGCCTTAAGTTGTAATGATGGTATAATAATAAATTTAGTATTTTTAAATCATCAATGCAATTCTACAAATGTGTCAAATTTCATCCTGTAACATCCTTTACTCTTTTCACAGTCTTTGTTTATAACTAAGTAGCTATAGGGTACACTCCAAATCTTGGCACACATTTCTCGAAACGCTAACCAATTCATGTCTGTATTAACATGCTCTTCATAAACATGTCTCAAGTTCATATCGTCTTGTTTAAAAAGAATAATGAGATTAGCATTGTCCCGTATCAACTGCTTCGGGATTTTGCTATAGGTCTGGTTTAAGTAAAAACAATCTATATTCTTGTGTCTACCCATTGCAAAGTAATCTCTTATATGATTTTGGTTTTCACAAGCTACATCATCAAATATAATAATCGAATTAGAAGTTGCCTCATGAGGACTCAAAACCTCATCATTACCATGAAATTTTGTAAAAGTTACCTCTGACACCTTTCTAAAAACTTTTTCTAAAAATACGTACTTAGGTTGAAAAAGTGTTTTAGAGTAAAGGTATACATTTCTATAATGTAGTCCATCTTTATGTAATAGTAGACCAATAATTAAATTCGTTTTACCGCAGTTGGAAGGTCCAGATATAATACAACGAATAGTATTCGGTAAAAGTTTGCCGTGACGTGAAATCTCTTTTGAATAACCCAAACAAATTTTTTCTAGTTGCAATGAATGCGGTTGTTTTACAAATTTCATTTTGTAATTAATAATAATTCAATGTTTGACATGCATGAGCCAAGGATCCCTGCAGAATGTAGACATATTTATTACATTAAGAGTTTTATACGTATCACGCTTAACCTTTTTCGTACAAAACGCTCGACGTCACCCGTTAGTCCGTTAAGCGGAGCGTATGATTCCAATCGCAATCGACGTCTTGCGATAATTTGATCTTGCGTTCTAATACAACCAACCGTCGAATGATTGGGAATTCCGGCACGCACGAAACAACGAAAACCGATTGAGCATTCTAGCTCACTTTCAAACGTCTAAAACCGATTGGGCATTCTGGCTCACTTTCAAACAGCGAAAACCGATTGGGCATTCTAGCTCACTTTCAAACAACCAAAATCGATTGGGCATTCTAGCTCACTTTAAACAGCGAAAACCGATTGGGCATTCTAGCTCACTGTGCGAGCGCAGCGAGCGAACGAGTGGAGCGAGTGAAAGTGAGCCAGAATGCCCAATAATCACCTACTCATCCCTCCGCGGGGCATCCCATCCGCAGTTTTCACTCCAGAACTCGTCTACCACAGCCCGCCCACTGCCATTTCAGCTTGCTAATCCTTTGTGCTATGTATCTTCGTTCTCATTACTAATCATACCCCTTAAAGAAACACCGAGCATAGCTCTCTCCATAGCACGATTCTACGAGTATCTGTCCGAAATTCAGGTCGATTATTTTCAGCTGTGTAAGTCTGCTGCAGCTTGATAAAGTCTCATCTGCTAGCTATTTGAAGTTCATTGCGTGAGAATCAGGTTTACATTTGGAGCCCTTGGTATTGTTGTGCCTCCTTATAACTCCACCCTCCGAAAAGGTGACGCAAAATATATGTAATTTTTATTATGAATGAATCCTTTCCAAACGTCAAAAGTAAGCTCAACTTAAACGCTACTGCATCAACTGTTCGTTTAAAATCCTCTTAATAATAAGTCAAAATCGATTCACACACCTCTCTCTTCCTCACACACGCCTCGCAACACAGAAAGGGACAGAGCATAACCCTACTTTAATATGATAATCGGGAAATTCGCCACATTTGTGTGAGAGCGGGATCTCGGCTCGATTTCAGAGGTTACTGAATAAATGATGAGCTATGTCATTGCTACACATCGTCGCAATTTATAACTCGAGTGTGCTGAAACTGATTTCTGGCGTGTTGAGATAAAAATACGTTTTTACCTCAATTTGCTGACGTTTAGCGACAAGTCTGATATCATCCTTTTCGGTAACTTGAATGCCAATATTTGCTGAAACACGATAAATAGTTTATCGGTAACACAGAGACAGTACAGGTCATACCATGAAGCAAAATAATTTCTTACACCTCATAAGTCACCTCACAGATTTTACCTTTACGATTGATACTAATTGGTTAATAGATTAGATAACAGATGACATCTGTTAGTGTCAACCATGAAGGTAAAAACTTTGAGGTGACGAGGTGCAAAAAATTATTTTGCTTCATGGTATGAGGTGTTGTCTAAAAAAAAATACATCGATATGGTTACAGCTTTTATGCTTTTTGCGTCGATTTTCAAAATGTACATTTGAGGTCATTGACCGGAAGTCGCTCTAACTACTCAAATCACTGATGATGATGATGATGAGTGTTCCTGTCCTCTAAATATTCCTGTTTTGTCCGCAGCGCGTGGGCTGCGACCTACGAGTGGGCTCAACCCGTCGCGTGGACGAATGCGGTGTCTGCGGAGGAGATGGGTCCTCGTGCTCTCGGCCAAGATACCACTGGCTGGCGACCCCTGGCTCTCTGTGCTCCGCCACTTGCGGTGGAGGTAAGTGACATTTGAAATAATGTTGGGTGTCAAAGATACAATCTGATATTTTGGACACATTTGACAGTTTTCACATTTGACAGATCTTATGGGAAAGTGGAGTTCGATGTCAGCCCACTTTCCACAGGTAAATTTATCGTTACTTACATTATCTGTCGAATTTAGACTTACAGAAAACTGTACACAGTGGACTTAACATTTCGACATAAGGAAAAAGAAAATGTCATGAATTTTATATTGGGTGTAAAAGATGTGTTGCGTGAAGTTAGTTGCGCCGTTTCTTCTTCACAGCGCTAACACCTAGGAAGCGGTAGTCGATAAAAAAAATTATGTGTATAATATGTACCAAGTGTACTCATATGCAATAAATGATTTTGACTTTGGGTATGGTGGCGTTCATTGGGGAAGGTCTATGTCCGGCAGTGGACGTCTAAGGGCTAATATGATGATTATATCTTCTGGCCACTTAAGTAGTAGTACATTTTTGGAAAATAAGCGAAAAATGATAATATGCGAATTAAATGCGAAAGAAATAAAGATAGTAAATTAAACATTAAGATTATTTATTTAATTTTAAATTAATACCTAATATATGATCAATATATGATAGTAACTATATCTAGTAATAGTAGATCGATATATGGTAGGGTTATTTCTTTGATCCAACCAAGATATTAATATGTACATTCTGTATTAGATACTACACTCTTAGACACAAATAGGGCAAAGTCAAAATCATTTATTGCACATGAAGTACACTTGGTACATTTACACGTAAATTTTTATCGACTATCGCTTTCTAGGTGTTAGCGCTGTAAAGAAGAAACGGCGCAACAAACTTCACGCAACACATCTTTTAAAATCAACATGTATTGGTTTGGATATTTGTATGTTTGGATGTTTGTTGCTCAATCACGCTTCAACCAGTGGACGGATCGGGATGAAACTTGGCACACATATAGGTTAGGTCCTGGAATGAGACATAGGATAGTTTTATCCCGAAAAAAACATCCCATTCCTCCGGGAAATACATAATAATGTGTGATGTTAAGTGGTCCACGCGGACGAAGACGCGGGCAACAGCTGGTATTTAATATACAGATTGGGCGAAGCTGTGGGCAGGAGTAGGCACTCGAAGAAATACAACCCAGAGCAAATGCCCTACATATTTTATTTAGTCTCAAGACAAGACAGCCTTCATAGAGTTACAATGTTATCTATTTAATATAATAAGGGTATCTTTGAAGTCCATCCAAGCGTCACTATCTACCGGGTGGCCGATTCACAGCCATTAGTCTGGCCCAAGAAAAACTGCGCCGATGGATCTTCCGTACCGAGATGATGGATTTGTGACATTATCTATACTTCCTTTGCTTACTCGATGTCATTATTAGGGGTCCGAATTCTTGCCAAGACATGTTTATAGGTATGTTAATATGGATATTCCGTGACATTTAAATTTTTTGTTTTGGAAGCCCGTGATATGGCATAGGATAGATGACATCATGGCTAGTAACTTGTGTCTGTAGCGTTTTTTAGGGTTCCGTAGCCAAATGGCAAAAAACGGAACCCTTATGGATTCGTCATGTCTGTCTGTCTGTCCGTCCGTATGTCACAGCCACTTTATTCCGAAACTATAAGAACTATTCTGTTGAAACTTGGTAAGTAGATGTATTCTGTGAACCTAGGGTAGTAGTTATTACCTATGATTTATTTATTTTAACTTGCACCCCCCCCCCCCCCCCCTCTGATCACATACTATAGTACTAGAGAGTACGCTTACCAGTAAAATATAATACAAATAATATGGAATTATCTTTTCTTAACTGAATGTTAGGCTTAATTATAAACGCACACGTCGCTACCAGTTCAATAAGACACAATCTTAAATATATACTAGCTGTGACCGCGGCTCCGCTCGCGTGGACTACATGATCCGCTCCCATTCCCATTTTCACTCAGACTTTAAATCCAGGTCCAATGCAATATATTGCATACTAACCTTACCTACTAATGTATTTGAAAACTAAATGTCTATAACTTTTGATTGAGTTATCGATTGCGATGAAATAAAGACTAAATGTTAAGTTAAGTTAAGCCCCATGTTTTTGTGAAAAGTCCATCAAAATCTGTTCAGTAGTTTTTAAGTGGTGCGTGCACAAACTCACAGACAAACAGACCAACAGACAAACAGACCAAAATTCCAAAAATGATTGAAATGTGTTCTATTACTTATCCTTAGACCCCTCAATTTTTTTTTGCAAATATCTTCAATGTACTTACACGCGATGTTTACGATTTTATTTATTAGATTATCATAAGTATACCATACATACTAAATACTAAAACCATAAGAAAACTAAACTCATTTGTATGAGAGTCACAAATTCAAAAGTTAATATCTTAGAACAGTATTTTTCGAATTGTTTTCCCATTGAACTGATCCATCGATATTGTCACTTCAGCTAATGAAAATCTCTAATATTTAAGTACCCATTTATATGGCTTGAGAATTATTTACTTAATTACTTCCTACTAATATTATAAATGTGAAAGTTTGGATATTTAGATGTTTGGATGTTTGTTACTCAATCACGCTTCAACCACTGGACGAATCGAAATGAAACTTAGCACACATATAGGTTAGGTCCTGGAATAGGACATATATTAGTTTTTATCCCGAAAAAACATCCCATTCCTACGGGAAATACATAATAATTTGTGATGTTAAGTTATCCACGCAGACGAAGTCGCGGGCAATAGCTAGTTATAAATAAATATTTCGTTTAACCAGTACCTATTACGTACAAAATTTTCATTGGTTTGAAACAAAACAATGAAATTTTGTACGTAAACGTGAGAAAGGGTTCTTAAGAAGAACGAGAAGAGGATTGACGTACACAATTTAAATTGCTTTGAACTACTTCAAAAGGCACGCAATACTTAACACCAATTTATTATCAAAACAAAATCCACGGCCATCAAAACATAAAACAATACAATACACCACCACCGATACAATATACAGCAACATTGTTAATTGTACGCGTCGGGCGGCGGTGTAATTTATATCTCCGAAATCCGCCGTTAGTCGAAGCCTACCGATAAATCAGTGGAGAAATTTCCTTTTGTCTCACGCAGAGCAACAGTTCCTTGGGAAACTCTTGGGTTGAGCAAACGTGCGACTTTTAATCGCAAGACTTTTTTTTATTTTTATTAGGGGTTTAGTTAATGTCTACACCGAATATCACTATCACTACACAACATACTCAAAAGGTTTATTCTTCCTTACTCTAACATCCCATTCATTCGTTCACTCTCTTCCGCTCCCGCCAAAAGCCTAAGACAATGTGTGCACGCTCCTCAAAAATGCATCTAAATATTAAAATAATAGCTTATAGCGACTGCACTAAAACATTTTAAACCAAAATCAACAATATAAATAATAATAAAATTTAAACAGCCTTGTGGTGATTTGGGGATGTGAATTAACATATGTACAGCTATCGAAAGGACTTCCAGGTATTTATCTCATTTCTATGCCATATTTCCCACAGTCATTTCTGGGTCACCCCTATCCGGCCTCCTCAGAAGAGGGGTAGGCATGGATGCTGTTGCAAACCCCTATGGACACATTCCATCACATATTGATGAGATGGAATAATGATAGATAGGTGGTAGTTGTTGTATATAATATTGACATGTGGGTATATGATAATAAATCAGTCTTAGTCCAACCTTGGTTCCATTTACAACATGGTGACAGCGGTGTTAGATAATTAATTGTTTTTACATCTCTCGTATTCGGTAGGTAGTTCCTTATTACCCCCAAATGGGGCTTGTAGGTGACCAATTAGCGCTCTAGGGTAATAATGTAGCTAGAAAAGCCCTAGGGCGGTAAGTAATAAAAAACAAAACTCTTCACTCTTTCAAAAAGTTCGCGTACATCTAACCATCATACTGGCAATAGACATCATGCATTCAGCCCAATGACAAAAGAGGTCGCTTCGCTATTCAGCCTTGTCTTCGTATGAGTATAATAGTCATCAATTTTAAATATCGAACGGCGAAGCTCAAGAAAATTGTTCTCATTTCACTATAAATTTTAACTAATAAAATGTTTTATTCTTGTAATGCCCGTATTTTTTCTACTTACTTCACAATCGAGATGTAAAGCAGAGTAGTTAGCTCGGGTGTAAGCATCAATTGCACCCTCGAAATATTAATATCTCGGGCTGCAATTGATGCCTTACAGCCCTTGGCTACTAATCTACTATTTCGAGAAATAAGCGTAAATTTTTGATAAATTATTGTAACTTACGTTGGGCCACAGGTATTCCGGTGTTTCGTGGAAACTCCCTGAAGTTATTAAATCATCTTAGGCATTACGGGGTAGTGGGATTGACTCTATAGCTAATTGCCTCCGTAGGGAATCGAAACACTACTCCATTGGGCCAGATGTCGGGGCTAAGGGGTATTCTGGTATTTCGAAGAACGTCTAGAGCTAGTACTTTTGGACTCCAGGAACTTACATTAGGCCGTTATTCTTTCCCCATTATACATGCATTACATTCTAAAGTTGCGTTAGAATAGTCGGGAAAAAAACGTCAGTCTGCATTACCCGCACACGCCCAAATTTTGCTCGACCGATTCTAATTAAGAACCCTTGAAAGATGAATATCCTGATAAGAATTAGCACTTGGATTGTGGCACCAGAGTAATTTGCGTGATGGTACCTATTACAATGGATCTGGCCTGATTGAGCGAGGTCAGAGGCTCAAATAATTGATCAAAGGTTGGGCGAGAGGATGGGAGGTTCTATTACATACATAATGCTCACGCCTTGGTCTCAGAGGGGTAGGCAGAGTCGATGGATGGTCACTTTGCGCGATCCTGACACACCTCACTAGCCTCACTCACATTCATCAACCTTTTCATGCACCTCCTTTTATTCTTCTCACTGCGGACGCCAGCCTTTTTGCGGACGTCACTCTTCTTTTACTCATAGGTTCTATACGGAGGTTCTATCTACAGATAAAAATGTGTGTAATTTGATTTTATTGTAAAATATGAGGAGAACGAAGGTCACCGACATAGTCAAAAGGATTAGCAAGCTAAGGTGGCAGTGGGAGGGTCATATAATGAGTTCTGGAGTGGATACCGCAAATCGACACGCGCAGAGTGGGACGCCCCGGCGATGGACAGACGACCTGAATAAGGTGGCCGGAAGCGGCTGGATGCGGTGGGAGCGGGGAGATGGGTGTGGTGGCGTTTATTGGAGAAGGCATGTGTCCAGCAGTGGACATCTAAGGGCTGACATAAAAACAAAATAACAAACCCTATATCTACCTTTATCACACTTAACCTGCTCATTAATCGACATCTACACTAATATTATAAAGAGGAAAGATTTGTATGTTTGTAACGAAAAAACACAAAAAAAATATTGAACCGATTTCAAAAACTCTTTCACCATTAGAATGCTACATTATCCCTGAGTAACATAGGGTATATTTATTACTATAAAAATTTAGGGATCCCTACTAAAACTTAATTAATATAACCCAAGGTATAAAAAAATTAGTCATAAAATGTCTTTCATCGCATGCGCTGCGGAAACAATTGATGATAGAACCTTCGCGTGAATGTCCATTGAGAATATTTGCAGGAGTCGGAGCTGGAGCTGAAGCGGGAGGGGAAAGGGAAAAGGGGGAAGAGGGACGGGAATTAACGCTTAATAACTTTGAACTTTATTTAATTCGGTAATCCCCGCGGTGGCACAGCTTGTCCTACTAATATTATAAATATCCATCCATACATATTTGTAAGTATGGATGGATGTTTGTTACTCTTTCACGCTTCAACCACTGGACGGATCGTGATGAAACTTGGTACACATATAGGTTAGGTCGTGGAATAGGACATAGGATAGTTTTTATCCCGAAAAAATAACCTGTTCCTACGAGAAAACATCATAATTTGTGATTTTAAGTTGTCCACGAGGACGAAGGGCAACAGCTAGTTAAAAATAATTGGCATGATTTTTCCTTCAAAAGCCTAAGCGCAGGGACCAACCTATCTGCGCTACCAACTGAACTGAATCACTCATCTTCAAATAAATTTGAGAGCTTCTTACCGTGACCGCTTCATTTTTTTTCCCATACGATTCTCCCCTCAGTCTAACCCTTCAACCACGGAAGCGTTCCTTAGATTATCTCCTCACGGGGCCACGCTGACCCGGGTCTTCCCGGACCTTAGACGTTTCAATTGTTAATTACGTGTCAGGCCCAAATGACAAATGGGGCCATTCAGACCCCTTGTCGGCTAAAGGGTTTAAAATACAACGGTTTGTACTTAGTGATTGTTTTGTGGGATTTTTTTTAAATAGATTTAATAGAAGAAGACGATTATAAAGTGAATCTATTTGAATTAATTTCTATAATTAACATTATATCACCTTCCTTTATCCCGGAGTAATTAATATCCATAATAGCAACACTGCCTGGGTAGTGCTGCCTGTCGCCGTCTGTGGATATCCTTATAATGAAATGTATTAAAAAATACTTTAAAAAAATAATACAACTTTTAAAAATTTATAACACTTTATAAATAATGCTCTCCATTACAAAATTAATGTTCGCACTATAATCAGTTGGGTTTCTGAACGAGGAAACGAACGTTATCAGCTTAATGTCATTTTGACAACTGTAAATCAGATAGACGGAGGATTTGGCCTACACTCCGCCGACTGGCCAGACGGGTTGGGGAGGCCTGACTAATGTTTTATAATGTAGTGTAGGGCAAATCCCCCGTCTGTCTCTGGCAGATAGGAGAGGGTTGTACTCCTGCAATGGAGACAAAAATAACCTGATGATGATATCAGATAGGGGAGGGGGAAGGGAGAGTGGTAGCAACCCACCGAAAGTGCAGAAACGCATGTTTTCGAGATTTTAAGGTCATGTTTCGTTGGTTGACTTATTACATGTATGTTGGATCTGTCGCTAATTCCAAGGGTGAAATTGCAATCATAACTACAGCCAACAATACTTTTGTGTTAGGGTAACAGTTGACAAAGACCCTAGGCTCGATTCTGAAGGCACAATGTTAAAATTTGACAGCACTAAAACTGTTGCTATCCTTGTCACACAGTATTATGAAGATAAAGACGAAACCAAGTTTAGCGCTGTCAAATTTTAAATGTGTACCTTCAGAGTCACACCCACTACCCTACTAACATTATAAATGCGAATGTTTGGATATTTGGATGTTTGTTACTCAATCACGCTTCAACCACTGGACGGATCGTAATGAAACTTGGCACACATATAGGTTAGGTGTTGGAATAGGACATAGGATAGTTTTTATCTCGAAAATACATCCCATTCCTACGGGAAATACATAATATTTCGTGATGTTAAGTTGTCCACGTGGACGAAGTAGCTGGCAACAGCTAGTTGTATTATAATTGTATCGTCAGATATAAATTTTAAATGGCACATAATTTAGAAGTAAGAAGTATTAAACTCATAGTGATAGCTATTATTTTCAGAAAGACAAATATTTTGATAGCTATTCTTTTTATTTATTTATTTTATTTAAAAACTTTATTGCACAGAAAATACAAAAGGCCAACATAATGCCAATATGGCATTCTCTTCCAGTTGACCTTAAAGTCATGCAGATAATGAGTGGTAGGCGCAAAAAAAAATTATATAAGAAAATTGGTTATATACTATACTTACATAATAAATACAAACTAAAATATACTAAATGTAATCTATAAATTATACATATACCTACACATTACAACTTTTATTTTTAAAAATATATCTCGTACATCCTTATTAATAGTCGAGTCCATCTCTATGACATTTTCATTCGTAAACCAAAGGTAAACACCCTGCCTGCCCTGGGATGATTACATATGAGTAATATTTTTCAGAGTTAAATTTTTATTTTAGTTTTGCTGCTGTTTCGATTACATTGCTAGGGGCTGAAGGCTTGAGGCTACAAGCCTACCTACTATTATTATTCGTGTTATTTTGTCTCACACAGAGTTCACTAACCCTGCCCAGTATTATGTTTATTTAAGGCCACTTAGACCCATTTATTTGTCTTAAGTCTAATGTAGTGTGCGCAACACGACCCCAGTGACCGTGCACAAACCGCGCACGGACCGCAAACAGGGGTTGGTCAATTTAGCCCCGAGATTGCGCGTGTAGGGTTAAGATCTGCGGGTACATAAAGACTAATTTACATTAGCTGATAACTTAATGAAGGATCCTTCACGCCTTTTACTGTACCACCGCTACGATATGAGGTACTACCTAGTACTTGACAGAATCTGTCTGTGCGGAGAAGTAAAATTAATGATAAGAAAATTGACGAATGAACGAAAGTGACGAGCTAGCGAAAGGGACGAATAAGTGACAAATTAGCGAAAATGACGAACTAGGAAAATTACCAGTGATACACGTAACTCCTCTAATCACCTAATTCTTCCCACTTCAGACAATAGACGCAAAAAGGCTAAAAGCTTTTAAATTATTTTTTTTTAATTATTTTTTATCAACTTTGAGGAAGACTTACAGACAAATTACAAAATAAAAAATAATGGAAATATAAAAAATTCTGATTACAAGTCCCCACTTATAAATAGCAATATTTATAACAAACTCAATAAATAGTAAATATACTTTAATGAGGTATTAAGAGATACAGAAACTAACAACAAAATTACAATACTTTTCATTAACAAACAAAATAATAGATCAAAAAACACATTTACAGATGTACAAAGGAAGATAATACATAGGCAGGTACATTAAGGTCAGTGCAGTGCGAGTTTAGGCGTCATCAAATCGTTGTTATTACTCCGTACAGTGTGTACGGGCGGGCAGCATTTGATGTACCGCAGACCGCGCAACAATGTGTCTAAAGCGCTCGACTCAGAGTTGTTATTAGTTCGTAAGCGTGCGATATGAGGGCGGGCTGCGGCGGAGCACGCGAAAATATGTCTAAGGCGCTGGACTTAGCGTTGTTATTAATCCTTATTAGGTAATTAAATACAATCGCTTGAATGCAGTGTTTAATAAAATTACGTATGTATTTTCTAAACTGAGTAAATAATTAATGTAAATCCGTTACTTGAATAAAAAAAATTACTTCAAAATAAACAGTAGGTGGAAACCATTTTTTTTATATTCGACCTAATTAAATCTTCGCTCCGAATGAACTTCAATCTTTATTTGCATATTTATGCATTCAAAGAACTTTCTTCCAACTCGGGTCTCGTTGATCGCTCATTACCATGCTGCTGCGCTGTAACACAGATTAAATAATTGCTGGAAAGGATCTAGCGAGGAACTAGGTCACCGATATATATACTCCAAAAAGTTAATGTGAATGTGGATGGGTACGGTACTGAGTCTTCCCGTGGGTATCGTCTAGGCGACTAAGGGATTGCACCAGGATTGGCAACAGCGTTCTACTGCGATCATCAATCCGCTAATAGTGGTGGTTATGGCAAATCCCCCAATGGACAGCCCATCAAAAGTGGCATTCTATTGGGGAGGCTTAGTTCAGCAGTGGACGTGTTCCGGCTGATGATCATGATGAATGGCTACGGGGAGTTTTTTTATACGTTGGAGAGATTATTTTGGCACTCTAGACGTGGGTCTAGATGGAGTGGTCCATCCATACACTACACCGCCAGCATCAGATGTCACCCAAATCAAATATTCAAAGGCTCAAAATGACCTCGAATATATGAAAAAAGCCTCTGTTCTCCATACTTTTAGCCAGAAGTGTAGGTGAAAATTCATAAGCAGTATTTTCTCGAGACCTCCTTCCTCTATCCCTTTATAAGAATCTAGGGTAGAAGAAGTATCCAAAGGAAAGCACATCTACCTATAAAATAGACTTGTGATATTTTAACTGTTTAGCTGATAGAGCTTGTGGAGAGGACAGCGACTCGACGAAACAGTTGCTGTGCGAATGCAATGCATTAGCTGCAAGGCGAATGAGTGATTTCCTCTGAACCCAAAGACCATCCTCTTAGCTGAATAATAGATTTTGCAGCGGAATCTGGGCGATGGAAGCACTATATAAAGAAAGGGGCTGACGCAAAATATCACCAAGTGTGTCACCGGGTGTAATACCACAGGCATTTCGGTGAAGGAAAACATCTTAAGGATACCCGCGTATGCCAAAGAACAGAAGATCATAAAGGGTCGAAGTGTCGCCTTGTTGTGAAGATAAGATACCATCAATGATTTGGTATCTTAGATATAAATATTTAGAAAATACGAGTAGTAATCATAAAATTATCTTTTTCTTCGAGCTGGAAATTAGTAACGTTTTATGTTGTCTTCTAAAATTAGGAAAATGTGAATTATGAGCTATTGCTGATTAATCGTCGATTTGCTGAAGAAACGAGCCATTTCTAGACTCTGTACATTTATGTCGTTATTCAGTAATTTTGTTTCAGCGTTCTCGCCCTAATGACTATTTAAACACTGCAACGTTACTTCTCCATTTGCTACAGTTTAGGGTTTCCTTGTAAACTAAACTATTTACAAAGCTCACCAGCAGTCTACTCAGACTTGTGTTCAATGTCTTAATGTTACTAGACTTATGTTTGTTTAAAACTAGCTGTCTCCGCGACTTCATATGCGCAGATCATTGATTTACGTGGCTGCCTCACCCCTTCTCTCCTTTCCTCTCCCACCTCCCTCTCTGCCCTCCCACCCACTTTTCTCCTTCCGTTTCTTTCCTTCTCCCTTCCTTCTCAGAAACACTCTCCTAAACCCCCTGTGCTTTGCCCTCCCATTCTCCCTACACCTTCCCCTGCCCCACCCCCTTGCTCACACCTCACCCTCTATTTCTCTTACCCCTTTCTTCTCCTCCCTCTCTTGAACTCCCCTTCTTATGTAACCAATACTTCCATGAACACAAACCTCCGTTTTTACCTATTGTCAATGATGTAGTTCTCATTCATTGTAATTCTTTTTTTTTTACAAATATTTTCAATGTACAGACACGCGAAGTTTACATCTTTATTTATTACATTGATAAGTAATATTATAAAAAATAACTTTTATTCCAATGATTGAAGTAAGTAAATAAGTAGTTAACTCTGCTTTGAATAGTAATACAGTTTGATAAGAAAATTTTAAAACTCTCGTGTTACGAAATAGGTTATTTCGTAACACGAGAGTTTCAAAGAGAGTGTCAGAGAGAGTAACCTATTAGAAGTAGACTTCTAAATTGTATTTATTTTCCTGCAATTGCATTTTGACTAGAGGTATAATGTTTTTTCTATCTAAGTAAACAATAGTAAGTAAATAATTCGTAACAGAACTCACAGAATAATGTGTACGGTTTTACTTTATTTTTTTACTTTTATACTTGGTAAAGTTTTTCCCGCAACGCAAATTTCATCTCTTAAAAACTACTCTCTAATGCTTTTAGTTTTACATTACCGTATTACTACAAAAAACCAAGGAAAATCATTATATACTATACTATACTTACATAATAAATGCAAACTAAAATAGACTAGGTACATATTAAATGTAATCCATAAATTATACATATACACATTATTACATAAAAAATATTATTACATGTGTAAATTACAATTACTTATTACAAAGATAAATATAAGCCATATCTTATTAGTTATTTGTTTTATAAAGAAAATTATTAAAATTAATAGATAAGGGGATTTTTGGAATATTTTCCAAAAATCCCCTTTGAGTTTCCTTTGAGCACTGGAAGGTGATTTCAGGACAAAAATTCCAAAAATCTATTTGCAGGGGATTATTGAAATAAGCCATTTATTTCATTATAATAACATAATATACAAAATAAACGCTGTTATTTTTTTTTTACACTGATATATAATTAATGTTAGTGCAAATTCGGAATCTGAAAAAATCTACGTCGAGTGGTCTGAGTCCCGCGTATTTTCTATTATCCGTAGAAACAGCTGAGAGAAGTAGTGCTATTCTCTAAAATACAAACTCACGTGAGAGTCTCACTCAAGTGCCTTCACTCACTTTGAAACCTAATCCATTGGTAATTCTGTAAACATTCTAGAGCACTATCGACGTGAAGTGAACAAAGAACTCACTCCACGTCGACAGTGCTCTAGAATGTTTACAGAATGCCAATGGATTAGGTTTCGAAGTGAGTAAAGTCACTTGAGTGAGATCCGCACTTGAGTTTATATTTTAAAGAATAGCTCTACAGAGCTTTCCCGTTCGCAAGAAAACTTTATAGACACTAATCTGAACTTCTATTGCAGGCTACAAGATGTCGCTAGCAGTGTGCCGGGATCGCCTTACAGGCTCGGATGCGCCTGAGCAGCTCTGCGATGCTACCAGCAAACCACAGGCGTCAGTCGTCAGGTGTAACACTCATCCTTGCCCTTTTAAGTAAGTGCTATCAGCGACATGTCCACTAACAGTAGTTACAACACGACGTCGCACTCGAAAGTGTAGCGCTGGCATAGAAATCGAACGACTGTGAACTTTAATGAATGAAAATGTGAAATCTCACGGCGGATTTAGATTATAGTTGCTAAGTTAAGCTTTACACAATTTCTCTACAGCAATTCCACAATATATGTTCAAATTTTCACGCACTAAGTACTAAATCTTCGTCGAATGCAGGCACGAGTTTCGAATTGAACGACGTGCGTAATGTCGCTACAAAATACGATTCTAAACGTCATCTCATACAAACAAACGTCAACATGTCCATTTAACAGTAGTTACAACCCGCCGTCGCGCCTGAAAGTGTGGCGCTGGTTTAGAAATCGAACGACCGTAAACTTTACGGAATACCAATTTGAAATCTTATGCAATTTTGAAGTCGAGTTGCAAAGTAACTTTTTACAGAATCGCACTACTGATTCAACTTCGATAATTTGATCACAGATTTTTTTTTGTAAAATAAATCCAATTCTACAGAAAAACTTTTATTTAACATATAAAACATTATCAGCTTAGTCTGCTTAACCGTTAGCGACAAGAGATTTCAGCGTATTGTTTTCACAACTGCATTGCAAAATATAGTCTTGCGTGATTAAAATATCATCATCATCAGCCTGCAAGAGCCCACTGCTGGACATAGGCCTCTCCCAAGGTGCGTCACTGAATCCTATCTTCAGATCTTCTCATCCAGTCACTGCCAGCCGCCTCGTCGCTCGATCTAGCCAAGGGGCGTCCCACACTACGCTTGCCCAGTGGCGGTCTCCACTCGAGAACTCGTTTACCCCAACTGTTATCGGTTCTCCGACAAATATGACCAACCCACTGCCACTTCAACGTACTAACTTTGGAGCTATGTCGAAGACATTAGTTCTCTGGCGGATCACCTAATTTAGAATCCTTAGAGAAACTCCGAACAAAATAGGCATAAATTTTAATCTATGCAAAATTCAAACTAGAAAATATAGAAAATGGACTGGCATTACTTTTCGAATACCCCTTCAAAAAACAATATTTTATAACAATAAATAATAGTTTCATACATTTAATCGGAGTTGAATAATTTACTAGATACTTTAATTAGATTACCCTGTCAGAATGTGATTACTTTTCGAATACCCCTTCAAAAAAACAAATTTTTTTTTAACAATAAATAATAGTTTCATACATTTAATCGGAGTTGAATAATTTACTAGATACTTTAATTAGATTACCCTGTCAGAATGTGATTACTTTTCGAATACCCCTTCAAAAACAATATTTTATAACAATAAATAATAGTTTCATACATTTAATCGGAGTTGAATAATTTACTAGATACTTTAATTAGATTACCATTACCCTGTCAGTATGTGAAGGGATTTACAAGCAAGCTATATGCGTGAGTCTTCTGGTAGTTTGTTTG
Organism: Esperia sulphurella; assembly: GCA_947086405.1. Taxonomy (NCBI): domain Eukaryota; kingdom Metazoa; phylum Arthropoda; class Insecta; order Lepidoptera; family Oecophoridae; genus Esperia; species Esperia sulphurella. Next base: position 1,816,854 of record OX352280.1, read on the forward strand.
TAGAAGCGTATATACTCTATCCCGTAAAGGTTTACTGACCTTACTAAGTCCTAATCCTGGTAAAACAAGTTTCTTTTTATTTCTTGTATCATAAATAACTATATTATTATAGTCAAGGAGCACTTTCTTGCTGTCTGATCACCTCACTCCCCCATTTTCTTTATTTTATAACTTAGTCGTTATCAATTCCACATTGTGTAATACGGTATTGTATGAATCTATCTATCTATGTATGTATGAACATATGTATATATTTGAGTATGTATTTATACCTGTATGGGTATGCCCTTACTGGTATAAACTATACTCCTTCATTTATTTAACTGTACAACCTACCTTTTTGTTATTCTTATCCTCTACCCAAAGGTTGTCTGGAGGATAAGCTTTTAGCGATAAGACCGCCTAGATGTACATATGTAAGCTACGTGAATAAATGAATTGAAAACAAAAGAGTAAATGAATTGAATTTATCGCCTATTATTGTCGCCGATTTAATAGTTCTTCATTTAACCATTTCGCTATACCACTTTTTTATCTGTCACGATAGGTGGTACGTCGGGGAATGGTCTTCTTGCAGCATCACCTGCGGCGGTGGGTTAAGATCTCGCCGTGTTCTCTGCGCCAGATCAGCTAACGTCACCAGAGCTGATACATACGAGCCAGGGTCCAGTTCGGAGCCAGGCTGCGTGTCTCCAGCTCCGAGGTCCACACAGCCATGCAACCAGCACGACTGCCCCACTTGGGTCGCTGGTCCTTGGTCAGGGGTGAGTGTATTACAACACCCTTGCTACCTTATTTCACACAACATGCTTTCAGTAGGGATTTCCTGTGTATATTAAGATCATTACTGCGATCACCAATCCTTCTGCCTACCGTGGTGATTATTGCAAAACCCCCAATGGACAGCCCACCAAAAGTGGCATTCTATTGAAAGAAAGAAAGAAGGAAAAACATTTATTTACTACCATAATTGGCATACACAAAGAAAAAACCAACAAAGCAAGAAAAAGAAAAAAAATTATAAGAACTAAAGAAAACAATTTAAAAATTTTAACATAGTTAAAATAGTATGCGTGTGCCGTTCGGTGAAGGAAAACATCGTAAGGAAACCTGCATATGCCGAAGAAGAAATTCTGAGGCGTGTGTGAAGTCCACTAAATCGGCTTGGGGCACCGATGGTGGTCAGGGGTTTGGCACAAAAGATCCTGAAGGGTCGAAGTGTCGCCAGGTCTTCCTGGCCCCCTAAGAAGATAAGATGCGTGTGCCGTGGCAGCAAAAAGGCTAACGACTCAGCGTATGCCTAGACCAAGTAAGGTGCCGGGCGCTGATTTTCAATTAAGGCGCCATTGGGAAGGCTTATTTTCAGCAGTGGACGTATTGGGAGTAAACAAGCTGGACTGCTGGTACGTAAATTATTGGTGCGCCATATCTAGTGGGTTGATGCGGTTACGATCCACCCACCAAATAAATATTATGTAAAATAAGGTTAATATTTAATTTAATATGTAATTAAAATTATTTTTACTAACATAGTGGCCCCGATTCCGAAGGCACACATTTAAAATTTAAAACAGCGCTAAAATTGGTTTCGTCTTTATCTTCATAATACTATGTGACAAGGATAGCAACAGTTTTAGTGCTGGCAAATTTTAACATTGTGTCTTCAGAATCGAGCCCAGTATTAACTCATACTAATAAACTGAGGCCTTGTTGTCTTAATAAACAGCATTCTATTCTATCCTGTTGGCGAAATGGCTTGGTCGTTAAGACTCGAGCACAGAGGTGGGTTCGAATCCCACCAGCTTTAGACAACTTTATACAATTAATTGTACAAGTTGGTCCTTTTCTGGTTGTTCAATTGGTGAATTTTTCTATCCTGTCTAATTTCCATCGAGTAAGAGTAAATCCTTGATTGGTAATATCGTAAAATTGCCAGAAAAGTAGATATACTAAGGCCATATAACTTAATAGGATGTTGCGTGAACAGGTGGAGTTGGCTAGAACAACAAAATAACCGACTCCGGCTCCGTACAATTAATTTGAAACTAAAGTTTATTTATGTACTGCAATGTGATGCTCAGTTTGCAACCTAATGGGGACTTTCGAACGATATCATTGCAGGTATACTAGAAATTTTGAGTAATAAATATGTATTTAATATTAGAATATTAGATAGATCTTAAGTACATCATTTGCCGTGTTGTCACCCACGGGGGTCTAAGGATAAGTAATACATTTCTGTCAGTTTTGAAATTGTTGTTTGTTTATCTGTTAGTTTGTCCACGCATCCCATAAAAACTACTGAAACATTTTTTTGGACTTTTTACAGAAACATGGGGCTCTACTCGAAGTAACTTTTCAAAGTTAAAAATTTTCATATACTGTATGCAATATAACAAAGAAGTATAATTATACTACATTTGGAGCTGTGATGAGCGTAGTCGTGGGAGAGTGGGACTAGGACTGGATGTGGGCGTTAGAGTGGAAGTGGGCGTAGGGTTGGTAAATAATTGTGTATTCCACGCGAGCGGAGCCGCGGGCACAGCTAGTATAGAATACAATATAAAATAATTATAACTATGTAAGTTTGAGAGTTGCTGTATAGGGCTTTGTGCAATTTGGTTTACAGTTTCAAATTTAAGAAAACAGCTCTTTTCTTCAAACAATGTTGAAATAAGTTTTGCAAAGATGTAGATCCTAAAACTTTGTTGCAGGGTTTCAATAGTTTGCTCCATCTCGTCTATAAAGTTTTATGCGACACTACATTTTGTGAATCGCACGAGCGTGAAATACCCGCTCTTGATTTCTTTAAGAATTTGTAGAGCTCTGCAAAAGAAGAATTGTACTTTCAGCCACTTTTTATTCATTTTGTTACACTTGGTTGCACAAAATACCTGTTACAATACCTACGTAGTAGTTTAGGCATCGTCATATCAGGCCTGAGACGTACACTGCTGGATATAAGCCTTCCCCAATAAACGCCACCACACCTGGTCCCCCGCTCTCTGCGTGCCAATCCGCGCTCTCCACTCCAGAACTCGTTTGCCCAACAGCCGTCGGTTCGGTATTTCGGCTATGTCGGTGACTTTCGTTCTTCGTTGGATCTCCTCATTACGAATCATATTCTTTAAAGAAACCCCGAGCATAGTCCTTCCATAGCTCGCTGAGGGACTTAAAACTGATGGATCAGGTCAATGTTCTGCTCCGTATTGCGCCAGGGTGTATACCACCACAATGGCATAAATAGACACTCTGCCGCCTAAAAGCGATTAGTTAGTAGTCATCATACTAGGCCTTTGAAGATGATGTCAAAGTCAAAATCATTTATTGCATATGAGTACACTTGGTACATTTATACACATCATTTTTTTTTATCGACTACCGCTTAATAGGTGTTAGCGCTGTGAATAAGATGCACGCAGTAATATTAGGTAGTCAAGTTAACGAATTACATCCAGGTAGACTGTGATAACAAAGAGAGTGTACAACTCCCCAAACACAGCCGTGAAAACCACGTTCGCACAGCGCTTCCCGGATTACATGTCCGCTTTTATTTACAAAACGATAATTAAGGCAACTCATCTAACACACACCAGACACACACACATACACATCCTCCTCCTCCCCCCCCCCCCCCCGCACACATACATCACACACACACAATTACACTCATATTCTCCACACTGCCACCCACAATCACACTCCCATCTAACTGTCACCCTCTTAATATATAATTTTTCTGACAATATCTATTCTATCCTACAGTTAAAACGTAACCTGAAATCTCAGGCTCCGCGGTACGGACTGCATGGTCTAGTGTGGGAGCTCTAATATGTATTGTCCTGTTAATTTTATTGTTTTAATCGTACTCAATTGATGTAATGATATAATTTTAAATGACTGTAACAATCTATTAATCTGGTAATTTATAATAATAAACTATTTGAATTTTGATTTAAAAACCTGCTCAACGTCTCATGAGATTTAACTGATTTCCTTAGTGAAATTGAATTAATATACCATAGCAGCTTATCAACGCAAAATCCAGAAGCTCCAAGTTCTGCCTCAACACTAACAAAGGAACAAACTTCGTAGGACCTAAATCTAGCCTGACAGGCTTTCAGATCTTAATTTAATAGATGCGTTCGATGAAATAGAGCCTAAAAGTTTCTGTTTGTTAACGTCAAAGACTAGTCTAACGAAAATTTGATCTACAAAGTGAACTGTCAGTAGTAAGAGTTAACTTGCCCTTTAAATTTAAGATTAAATACGAAATATGAGAGGTGTTGAAATAAACAAAAATCTTTTGGATTATCCAATTATGTTTTTCTTAACGGTGACGACCTCTTCTGAAGCTTTGGTAGATGTTCAGAGTGAAGAATCTATTTTGAATAAAGATATTCTATTTTTACTTTAATAATTTACTGGTTAAAATAAAACTGTAAACAGCTCAAAACATTGAGTAACCTACCACTACAACCATATCGTCCGCATATCCCTAACCGACCCATTCTTCCACCAGTGCTCGGTGTCGTGCGGGGAAGGTGTCCAAGTGCGTGGGGTGGAGTGTACCCCAGCGGGAGGAGGATGCAACCCGGCCATCCGGCCAGAGATCTCCCGACCCTGCTCCACTGGTATCAATTGCCCAGCGTACAGGGAGTCCGATGAGCCAGAGGTAATTGGAATACTTTGCTAGTAAAATATCTTTGGTTTTAAAGTAAAAGGTGGATCCAATAGGTCAATATCTATTTTAATGCTAGGGGCCAACAGTCCTTTTTGCCTCATTACCGGTATCGTAAAAGTTAGAACTCAAAATACGAATTTCGATGAAGGAAAGAATATTAAGTAAACTTGCATACGCTTAAGAAGAAACTTTAAAACATACATATGTGAAATCCAGTAACGTATTGTACTTAAAAATAATAATGGTATACTTTAATAGGATGACATAGAAGACATTCTCCCAGGTGTGGTCTATCACACCCAACCTCTAATCCAGCCGTACCCACCACCGCAAGCCAGAGCAGAACGACTGGTGGGAGAACCTGACATACCGGTCGAAGCAACGTAAGTTCTTGAGTAGTTTGTGGTGGATATTCAAATAAGTTTAATAGCCTTAACTTTTCAAGAAAATCGTGATTAATTAATTCACCTTTGTTTATTGCTAAATATTTGGTACGATAAAATTAGAATATCATCGGAATATGTAACCACTTTAATTTCTACACTTTGAATGTTACAGTCTGATTTTTACCTTCTATAATTACCTTTTCTCCAATTTATATTCTCCTCTATATTGTGAATGTCCGTGTCAAATCTGTTGTGATGTGATAAAAATTTCGTCATCTGACATTATTCTTAACACTTTTGTTTCTAGGTTCTTGATAAAACTTATAATTCAGTTTCTTTTTCTAGTTTCACTATAAACTAAATAAAATACTATTAATTAGTTCAATTTGCGATTTGATTTCCATTTGCATAATCAGGCAGATCTCTATTCATGAAAGTAAATTGGAAAGTCGTCTCAATGGAGATCGATCACAGATTGAAAAAAGTGTTTTATTTAATTTGTAGTGTAAGGAAAGTAAAAAAATATAACATAATTGTATTTAATAATATTAGTATTAGCATAAATCAAATTTCAAAATCAAGTTCAAAGATTCTTGGAAATGTAATTTCAAAAGCTCAGAGTATTTTGTTGTTGTCTCTTTCAGCAATTACAAAATATTCTTTGCGTGTGGCTGGTTGTATGTAAGGTATTGTACCTACGGAACTCTAAAGATTTCACTTTTGGATTCAGAATTACATCACACATTTTATTACAAGGAATGACATCAACCCCTTTTCCATCCGACACCGGTTTCAATGGCTGTTAGATGTCTTTTTGTTTATTAGCTTTATATTTAAGAGCTGCTCAACAAATGTATTTAAAATGAACTCAGGATCTCTTAAATTTACAGGCGTTTTTTGAGCGGCTCCTAATTTTAAGATAACGTTTTATAGTGGTCGTAAAATTAGATTCCTGTACCTGAGTGAATGTATTTAAGGAATGCATTCCTATTCAAATGTCCTAGCCCTAGCTAACGAATAGAAAATATCACTGTAAATATATGGATCACTATACAAACAAGAACAAAATATGCAAAACTATTGATACTTCCAAACTCGTGCACAAATTCCAAACAACTTAAACACCACAATTCCTTGCATATTTCCATCGCAGACCATCATTTTAACTCTACACCGAATATCTTTTTCTATAATGCACTGCACAAAATTTGAAATTTCCTTGCACTTAATAACTTGACACACTTTGCCTTTTCTTTTTTACTTTTGCTTTGGAACACTTTTCCGGAAACTCTTAAAATACTCTTGAAACATTTTCGGCACACAAACACAGCTACATCGTTTCTTACAAAAATCACATAGTGTTCGGAGTGTTAAATGTGAACACTCTTCCTGGTTTTCTACTAAATAAAGTTTTCAAGTTTACAGGTGAAGACAAACAATTGGTGGATAACATATAACATAACACTGGTGCACATACTTCTACATATACCAGCCAGACTGATGAAATAGGACTAGTAGTAAACCCTGAGCACCTCGCATGTATTTACCGACCATTGTGTGATTCTTCCATAGATATTTTTGTATAGTAGGTACCCAATGTTGATAATTTCGATACCAAAAAAGTAAAAGATTATTTATTTCCTATAGCTACATCAAGGATGACGACTGGGGGCCATGCAGCGTGACTTGTGGTGAAGGTTGGAAAAAGAAAGAAGTCAATTGCAAGATCTTTCTAGAATTTAGTAGAACTATCGCCAAACTGCCTGATAGTAAATGTATGGGGCCGAAACCTGCTGAGGAAATGGAGAGATGTGTTATGGAGCCTTGTTCTATGGCGTATGGATCTTCATTTGGTGATTCTAGTGTGCCTTCTTCGTACAGTGGCGGTGACAGGTAAGTGTACCACGATCTTCTTCTTGAAGTTTCTCTATAACTAGTGATGCATGTCTAGAATACTAATTCTTTCTTTAACGAACCAAAATTCCGTCTTTCGGGAATTATGCTCAATGATTGTAAAAAGAAAATTAAATAAACCCACCCCTTTTTTCCGTCTGCCTGGCAAATGAATCAAACATTACTGGACCAATTGAGCCGAAATTTGGAACATACATGTATTTATTATATATCGCACATGAAATCGTAAACCATTGTAACTCAAAAAAGCATGTTTTGAAAAAACACGATTTGAAAGTTAAAAAAATTATAATATAAACAAAACGGCTAAAAAAGTACTCAATTTTTTACTTATTTACTAAGACTATGATTATCTGTTACATAGTGAAAAACAAAAATAGAGGAAATTGATTACGTTTTTTTGGTATTAATAACACAGCACTGCATTTTTTGAGTTATGACGGTCTATAGTTTCATGTGCGTATGTAAAATTGTCCGGCAATAATGATAAAGATATGAGAATTCCAGAAACCAAAAAAATTTAGGCAAACGTTACGTTACAATACATCATACACTTTATTGGATTTTATCAATAATATGTGATAGCGAATAAATTGAACTTATCTTTCAATTATATAATATCTCGCTATCTTCGTTTTAATATTGATCGAGTGGTGATACATCACTTTATTAGGTACATCCTTTGGTACAATTTGTTGTACATCAAATATTAAATCAAATATCATTTATAGTGCACCAGATTATATTAAAAATATATAATAATTTAATATAGAAGAATGAAACCAGTCTACAGTGGCGGCCTTATCCATTTCAACGACGAAGACATAACATTTTAATATTAATAATGAATAACTTTATTTGTTTCTATGTTATAAAGGCTTACATTAAACGTTATGCTAGTATACTATATTATTATGTAATGTACAAAGCAAAAACCTGTTATTAGAGACCGATGCTTGAACTAGTAAAGCCATCAATATCACTAGATTCTTGATTAATTCGTCATGAATTTAATGTCTCCATCAGCCTTTCCAAGCTTCCATTCTCCACAGCCTCTTTAACAACTTCATTCAGTCTTATTTTCAACAAATCAATTTCGCCAGGAACTTCAGAAGAATCTATTCCGGGAACAATTTGCGAACCATTCAGTATAGCCTCGTCTTCTGAAGAAGTAGTGGTTAGTTTCAATTCTACAAGTGCCATTATTAATCCAAATGGAAGATAATCGATGATGTCATTATCAAATTCTTTTCTAGGGTACATTTCGTTTACATCAATGTCGAATAAAAGTAGAAATGACTTCAAGCTATCATAGTAAACGTTTTGAAGATCTTCAAAATATTCAGACCTAAAGCTAGTTTCTGTGCAAAGGTACATGAAGTAAATAATATCAGTGACTGGACTGGTGTATCGCATAGCTTGAAAATCCAGGAAACACACTTGGCTTGGTCTATTTTCCTGAAAACACAAAAATTCAGAGTCACAGTTTATATAATTTAATAGTAATTAGTATATTTTACTTTTCATTTCATACGTAATCGTTTTTTATGATTATTTATCAACTTACTTCATTTTTAAAAAGTACATTATTAATCCAGCAATCCCCATGACACAAAACACTATATTTTCTAGGCTGCATATATTTCCTTAAAGTTAGTATAAGTTTAGTTTCTACAATTCCTAGTTTCTTCTTTGCATTTAAATTGGTCAATTCTCTCAATGACTTATTAAACGAGTCAGTAAAGTAACTTCTTAGTTTACTTTTGTTTAGAAACTTTTCTTGAAATATGATGTCTTGCATATTTGATTTCACTTGCCTAAAATTTTCAGGTCTCCTCTTTTCATATACGAATGATAGAGCATGAAATTTTGCAAGTTCACTCAGAACTAAATTCACTTGTTCGTAATCTAGTTTTTCAAATTTTTCGAATTTGTCGTCCATTTCAAATCCACTAACTAATAAATCCTCAAGAATGAGGATATCGTTGCCCTTCTCGATTCTCGAATAAAGATATTCTGGCAATATGACTCTGCTATTTACATCCAGTTCATTCTGTATGGATTTAAAAGTAGAAATCACTTCTTCATAAACTATCACTTCCCTTCTATGTAATTCGTGAAATAACTCCTGCCTCGTTGTATTTATTAACGTTTTCACTATAACACTAGTAGCATTATCACTTTTTCCTGTTTCATTTATTAGAACTCTGAATATGTTTGCAATATAGTTCTGGCCTTTCCCATGAATATAGTCCACGTGATATTCGAAATCATCTATGCATTTCATTTTGGCGACATCTTTAATGCAACTATGCAATTCATTGCAGTTAAATTCTTCAGGTTCACTTATGTTGACGTCTAGAGACATGTTTTAGTAACACTGTATCGCTTTATGTTCAGATAGTAAAAGCGAAAATTATTAAAAATTAATCTTTATGATAAACTACTGATAAGACAAGGCATATCAGTGTTTGTATTGTAAAAATATACCTATTAATAGCAGATTGGTGATTTAGTGTTATTATATGACTTAATAGAGGGAAGTACGATCAAATTCATGAGATTAGGCATTGTACCTGATTTGATAGCTTAGTATGTTTTAGTTGGGTTCAAATCCTGCTCGTCAGTCTGAATGGATAATTATTGTAACTAATTACTCAGGCAAATGTTTCTAGTCTCAATATTCTATATTCTTTTCTTATTCTCTGTAGTTGATAATAATATTATGAAAGCAAATATGTCTGCGTCCTGCCTTTTGTTCATAAATACTTGCTCGTATCTTCAATTCTAATTACAAATTATCTTTAAGTTTACTTTTAGGTTAATTTACATACTTAATTTTAATAATTTTGGTAGGTACTTTAAGTAAATCTTATTTATCTAGCAGATCATTGACCTTTGGCACTTCGAGCAATATACGAGTGGCTCCTGGATCACCTGGAAAGTCGTACTCTTGGAAGGAGAAAGGTTATACCAGCTGCAGCGCTTCGTGTCTCAGTGGTGTACAGGTAATTTACTCCTACAACTTTATTGTATTCCTGGAAGGTTATGTTAAGATACTTTTTAATAATTGCAAATACTGCAACGTTAGCTATTTGTATTTTTTTTGCACATTTCATGATCTTATTGTCATCTGGTTTTTATAATTATTAAAATAAATTATTGTGTGGTCTTAAATTAGATAATTCTTAAAGATATCGTTTAAATAATTGTCAAAAAGGTTTCCAGTAACAAAAATAATTACAAATGACGCCATATTTAATTTATCCAGGAGCTAATAATCCAGTGCGTAAGAGATGAAGACGGCAAGAATGCATCTCCATACATGTGTGATCCACTTACGAAGCCTGAAAATCGAGTGAGAACCTGCAATGATCATCCTTGTCCACCCAGGTAAGAGGCTGCCATCTATTTGACATTAACAGCAATTAAATTGTTATTATTTGTAAATAGCTCAGTAAGTACATAAATATGTACGTTCGTAGTGTGGTTCTTGGCTTAGAATAGGGCCACTCCCATCTTCCCATGGATGTCATCAAGGTGCTAAGGGATAGCACCAAGGATGGGTAGCAGCGTTCTTCTGTGTATATTAAGACCTTTACTGCGATCATCGACTCCAATGTCAAGTGTACTAGTGATTATGGCAAATCCCTCAATGGACATCCCATCAATTTAAAAAGTGGCATTGTACTGGGGAGGCTTATTTTCAACAGCGGTGGTAGTATTTCAGATAATGATGAAACTTTTACCAAAACTCAGATTTTAGATATGTTTGATAATTATTCTACTATAATCATATTGTTTCGTAGATGGAACTATACCGAATTCTCACAGTGCACCAAATCGTGTGGGATCGGCATTCAAACCCGAGAAGTCACTTGTATTCACGAGGTAAGAAATGATCTGGTTATTCAGCGAAACCAACCAGTTATCATCAAGCGGTCAGGTAGTTGTCATCAAGCGGTCAGCTCATTCATCAGATTTTGATAACCTCATTTCTCGTAAAATCATGATCATGAATGTTAATGATACATTATTTGTTTATCATTGTAACTTTAAAGTTTTTAAAATACATGGTGAAATAGAACCTTTACTTTAATTACAGAAAGAACTACGTATATATAAAGAAGAAGTAAGTATGTCAATTTCTCTGGCATAATATTTTTCTACCCAAAGGTTGTCTGGAAGAAATCGCTTAAAGCGATAAGACCGCCTAAATTGTATTATTTGTAACTTCTATAACGTGTAACTGTATTTGTTTGTGCAATAAAGTGTATTGTATTGTATTGTATGTCATAGAAGGATTTGCGAAAAAATTCCTATCCATTTTTGAATGATAATTGAAGTAACTCTAATTTTAATTACTTATTTGCCTATTTTTGCCACTTGGTAGCAAAGAGCCGCATGCGGGGCAAGGCTAATAGCTTCCTGACCACTATACGGGAGAAAGTGGATAGTCCAATACTCAGACACTGGGTGAACTATGCATCTTCACAAATATAACAAGCATCTATAAAACCTCCTTATATAGTCTTAAGTTAATTGTTACTAACATTTCTATAGACTTTGTTATCTAAATAGCATAGAAGAATTTGATACGGTAAATTTGTTTTATTTTCCTTTAAACTATATCCTTGTCTAGTTGTTTTTAGAATAACAGAATAACTTATTCGTGCAGCTGGTTTATTTATTTGAACACCCTGTATAGTGGGCAATGATCTCTTCCGAAGCGGTTATAGGTTCCAGATTCACTCAAGCAAGACTGTCCTAAAATAATCTTGGCTTTCAAGAAGAAGTACATACTAAGTATCCAGTCCTGATTAAAATGATTTGTATTCTCAGGTAACAAGAGGAGGTACCAACACCGTGGTGGTGCCTAACAGCATGTGTCCTCAACCACCGCCTCCTGACCGACAGTACTGCAACGTACTGGACTGTCCAGTGAGATGGCACACGGGAGAATGGTCCAAGTGCTCTAAGACTTGCGGTGGGGGAATGAAGCAAAGAGAGGTGGGCCTCGTCACACTTGTAACATTTCGTTGGAGATAAGCAATTGTTTAGTTTAGAATTGAATGCTAAGCAGTTTTTACAATAGATATTAATGAAGACAAATTTGATATCGTCAACTAAACGTATTACCTGCCAGCTCCAATTAAATTGTGATACGAACGCTATTTTGTAATCGTTAGGATATATAATTGTATAGTAGCCAATATTGAGATTGTCGGTTTTCGGTGTGGTATGGCTCGTTTTAGCCCCTAGTTGAACAATTTACTGTTAAAGATATGAAATCAGATTTACTAATATCTCCAATAGGTGGAATGTAAACAAATAATGGCCCAGTCTCACGTGGTGGAGCGTCCTCCCTCACTCTGCGGCTCGCCACGCCCTGCTCCTACCAAGTCCTGCAACTCCAGGCCTTGTCTCCTGGACACGTCGTCTCCGGAGATATCTTTGGCCAACTCCTCGTACATTCAGCATGATCCGAAGAAGAAGAAGGTGAGATTTAAGATTACAAATATTATATAATAATGATATTGTTTGATTGTAAGTTATAAGGACTACATGCAAATAATAACTCTGTTTAACTTTGCTACATGTTAACACCATGGAATGCAATAAATACTCATTAATTGTAACAGGTGACCGTGAAAGTAGGTGGTTCAGCAACAATATTCTACGGAACCCAAGTAAAGATCAAATGTCCAGTGAAGGGATATAACAGAACAAAAATCCAGTGGGCAAAGGATCACCAAATAATCACCAAGTCGAAGAAGTACAAAATTTCAAAGAAGGTAAATCATCAATATAATCATATCAGCACCTAAACGTCCACTGCTGGACATTGGCCTTTCCAAATGAACACCACTACACCCGATCCTGCGCTCTCCGCATCCAGCCGCTACCGGCCACCTTTTTCAGGTCGGTGGTCCATCTAACGGCGGGGCTCACCCTACGCGTGCCAATCCACGATCTCCAATCTCGAACTCTTCTTCTCCAATAGCTGTCAGTTCTGCCGGCCAAAGGCCACCATTCACAGATTTTAATACGATTTAATACACAAATCATAAAATTATAATTAAAAGAAACTGAATAAGTATTAATTACAATTGCAGTAGTATAACCACTTCATTAATCTTTAAATCATCCATCTCTTGCACACCAGGGCGCTCTGCGCATCACATCCCTTTCCCTCCGAGACCACGGCGTATACACGTGTGTAGCTGGACGGTCCAGCGCCAACCTGACGTTGCTGGTTAAGCCAAGACCTGGGGAGTTTCCCTCCAGTGAAGAGATCGAGAGACACAAAGCCTTGGATGAGCCGTCTTCTCCGCTTGCTGACAGGTTAGTGGCAGATGTGAATTAAATATACTTTAACATAATATTTAGGAAAAGGTTTATATTGTATGAAAATGAGGCTATTCCTTTCCAAGAAATTCTATTCATCATCAGGTTATTTTTGTCTCCACTGCAATAGCACAACCCTCTCCCATCTGCCGGAGACATACGGAGGATCTGGCCTACACTCCCCGCGCTGGCCAGACGGGTTGGGAAGGCCTGATTGATGTTTTAAATGTATTCCCTTAGCCGCCTTGTACGACATCACCGGGAAGAGTTGGAGTGGTCCTATTCTACTCTACCGGAAACCACACGGCAAAATAAATTCTATAGTGATATTAAATAAATGCCTATTCATTGTAGATACTATATCCTCTTCAGGTCAATCGAAACCAGTGTTCTAGTTCTTGAAAGTTTCCTTTGGACGGTAGAAATAAGTATAAGGGTAGGGACCATCCAGATGAATCCTGCGCTAGAATCGTTTTTTGCACAGTTCAGAACAGCACGGTATTCGCCATCGGATCACGAGAAAATGATCACGCTGGCATCAATATCTATCTATGTTAGCATTACTATAATACAGAAACGGTGTTTGTCAATAGCAGGGCGGACGGGAGATACAGAGCTATGATCGGCGGAAGATCAGATGACCAGTCACATGAACAGCGGCCGGGGGACACCAAGAAGAACTATAAGAGTAGACAAAGAGGTAACGCAATCCATAAGCAATAGTCCATTATATTCCTTCTATATTGCGGTAGTAATATACCATGGGTAAACGAAACTGTATTCCGGTCGTCCCTAGTACGCGAGTAGTACCTTTAGAGACTATAATGACTACCGCAGATAAACGAGGCTGCAAGGAGTAACGACTATCTTGGGTAAACGAAACAGTATTACAGCTTTCCCCCAATGTAGGGAATAATTCCCATAAATACCATCCTTCTTATACGAGTGGGCGACACTGTCTCGCACTAGTCTTTTCATTTAAGAACTATCTTATTTTAAAGGTTATGTCGCCATTGCATTTAATGGACAGACTCGTATGTTGGTGTTTGTTGATCTTTATAGAATTTTGCCACCCTGCATAGGTAGATTCAGAACTTTAAATTTAGTTTAGTGTATCCTAAACTAAATCTAACGTTTAAGCCTGTACAACACATATCATTTCCTGCTAAATACTAAATTGTTTCGTAGCCAGATTCCACTACAGAGCGAGACATTCACGGGTCCGGCCTTATCTCAGAGGGATTAATTAAAACTCGAGCGCTAACTACGAGTTAGACTGCTCTGTAAACACTCGAGATTAAAGTCCCGATGAAAACTGTTTATGTTTTCATTTATTTTTGTCATTAGTAAAATGTACGCTGTGGTTGAAAACAAATCGTTTTAATAAATTGTACTTTGGTATAAATAACTTTTGTTTACGTCTACCTGAACATTTAAAAAAAAACAGTTTAAATAGCAATAATAAAATATATATTTTTTTTATATTGAAGTGGATGTTATCACACTTTAAGAGCCGTGGTAGCTGGTTGGTTGTGCACTCACCTCACGTTCATGAGGTCGTGGGTTCAAACCCCGCCCGTACCAATGAGTTTTACGAAACTTAAATACGGTTTATTTATAATACTACAGGCTTTTCGGTGAAGGAAAACATCGTAAGGAAACCTGCATATGCCGAAGAAGAAATTCTGAGGCGTATGTGAAGTCCACCAAATCGGCTTGGGGCACCGTTGGTGGTCAGGGGTTTGGCACAAAAGATCCTGAAGGGTCGAAGTGTCGCCAGGTCTTCCTGGCCCCCTAAGAAGATAAGATAAGATATCACACTTTAAAAGGATTTTAATTTTGCACAAAAAAACGTTGAATTAGTGACTTTTGCTTATATTGAAAATGAGTTAACGTTGAGTTTTAACGTTTAAGATTTGTCGCTGTATTTGTATGTGCAATAAAGTGTATTGAATTGTTTTACTTATCTACATATTATTAAGATTCAAACTTGTGAATTAATAAACTTAAAAAGCAATTTTATTGAGTAAGCTTTTGAACCAACAGTATCTATAGATGCAGAGGACTTTGTCAGGCTGTTTAAAAACCATTTAAACTTGGTGTTGCCAGGTAAAAACATAGACAAAGTGCGCGACGCTCTATATGGTAACACAGCTACGACCAGCACAAAGGCATCGCCGAGCTTCAATTCTCAAGCCAGAGATATCTACGACGAGAACGAGGTAAGAATATTATAAAACTTTCACACTAAAATATTTTAGAAATTCTGAGTCTGGTTTTATATGGAAGGAAATGAAATATTACTAGAAGATACCTTGCTAATATTTCTTTAATTGTACTATGAAGCATTTATCAGTTTAATAAGCATATAAATTTAATATAAATGCGATAATGACCACGTTCTCTTATCCATACCCTCAACAAGTATTTGGTATTTTATTGGCATGACGTTTTTAATTGCATTAGAAAATAAAAATTCGGAAATAATATCATTGATTAATAATGGCACTGCAAAAAGTCATACGTAAAATAAAGATTTCCTATTTTTACTGATAACCTGGTTTTGGCACTAGAAGTGAAGCTAGAAAGTAAATAGCTAACTGAAAAATCCGATTCACATAGTCAAATAAAGAATTTAGTCCTAAATTCGTTCATAAATTAAGGAATTTATTAAGAAAATGTTCTTGGGTAATGTTTAATCAAAACACAGCAACTTTAATTAGAACATTCCAAGTAAACGAATCTTGCAGTAAGTACACCATCACCATTAATAAAATTTGCTATAGCGATTTTACAGTAGCCATAAAATCGGCTCCAAACTTTATAGCTTTTATTTTACAATTGAACTTAGGAAAATTACTGTAGCTAAGCTCAGTACAGAATTAGAAACTCATCTAAATAACAAAACAAGTCTGTGCAAATATACCACTTTTAAATTTACACCCACGTTTTAAATCACTTATGGACCTTAGAATCTGATGTTACAAATACCTAATAACACATTTTTTTCAATATTTACGTATAACGCTATTTTCGTAAGCTACCTTACTTTATATTATGGATTCTTAAGTCTATATTCAGTAAAAAATAATACTACGTGCATTATTCATGGACATTTTAATTTTGTATCAAAAATAGAAACATTAAATATAATGTTTATTAAAACAGAATATATTTTTATGTTTTGTCGAATTTCCTAACCCAAACTTTTGCCATCGCACGCTGCTTGGGACGTTTGTATCTAAAGGAGAGTGCTGTACCCTCCCAGATGCTTCCTCCAAAGCGCAGTAGCGCATCCAGGCTGCTGCCGTGCCTCCATTATCTAGTAACGCAACTTCAGGTGAGGAGTTACCAGAATAGAGAATGCTGGGATAGTTTGGGTTTTTAGGTTACACTGTTTTGGTTTCTGGTTGATTTGGTTGGCATGTATCATCCATCATGGTGGTTTCAGGTTTGGTGGTTTTACTTTTTACGTCTATTATTTTTGATATTTCAAATTAAAAACTGCATTTATTTAAGTTATTTATTCAAATATTTTGTTTTTAAGTTATTCTCATACTAATGAATGTCATGTTTTTTTTAACTTCTCATGATTTGTCAACAGTGTAGATTCTTTATTATATGTTTTTATAACCATACAACATTATCAGTTTTATCGAAAATCATCTTTACATTTTTCTAATGTTCATCTATATTAACAACCTCCAAATTATGTTTGACATACGTATTTCCCTTACTTTTAGAATTCATATAATTGATATGTTCAGTCATTTTGGAACTTCCAGACGCTGGGCAACTCTAGGGGTCAACGTACGGTAGACCCTATAATAATGTACCGAAATTATGGAACCCCAACCAAGAACGGGATCATCAACCTTCCAGATAAACAAATAGTATTCCCTGAAGATGATGACTCACACATCGTTATAGTAAATGATGAAGATTATGATAGAAACACCATTCAAGAAGGTGTACCAGAAAGTTTAAAAGAAGATTTAGGTGATATGGAGATGTCAACTGAAAATAGGTCTGATTTTTTTTTTAATCTTTGCATATGATAATTGATAAGAATCTTGGACTCATTCTCAAATTGTTTTTTATAGATTCATCGATGCTTTTATTTCCAAAGAATATGTTTGGATGACCACAGACTGGTCACCATGTAGCGCGCTATGCGGTCAAACTGGACATCAAGTGAGAGGCGCAGTTTGTCAGGCAAGTAGCAGTAACAAAGAAAGGTGAAGTTTTATCAGAAACAAGACTGCAAGAATGCTACTATTTTAATAAATATACACGGCAAGAACGACACTAGTCGACTCCAGTTGCGAATTTGTCCTCATTAGAACAATTCGTGGGACAATATGTTTCAATTTCCCTCTTGAGAGACAAACTTTCGTCTATTTTGGTATCTTAACTATTAACTATTCGGTCTCAAACCACCTGAGAAGCAGAAACATTCTACTTGAACATTTAAATTTCTTCAAATATAATTCAAGACTTGAAGATAATTCAAGATTATTGTAAACAATGAAATAGACAGAGGTTCAAGACGTTATTGTAAACAATGAAATAGAAAAGAAAAGAGGTTATTTTAAACAATGAAATAGAAAGAGTCTCAATTAATTGAATTTCAAAACCAACATTCTGGTATTCATCATGAGAATTAATGCCTAATTTGCGCAGTTAAATACTAAATCACATAAAACTTGATCCCTTGTTAAGATTAACTACGTAGGGATACACACTACTAAGAATTACTAATTAGACTACAACAGGATACGTCTAAGTAGGTAGAGAATTTTGATTCACGAATAAGGACTATGTTATTTTTTTGTTTCTATAAATATAATGTTGGTAGAAATAATTCAAGATACACTAGTGGTACTATCGTTCAGTCATTTAACAGAAAAAACATTAGAACTTGTTCAGAGAAACGGTTTCGTTTGGCAACAGACCGGGCTAAATTTTCAGAGTTAATGGCCAAACTCCAATCATAAAGAGGCACTACAAGAAGAAGCGAATGGCTAAGTAACAGTAAAAACCACATCAAAATCTTTCATCTAGCTATTATAAAAATAACCGTATTGATAAACTGAAACCAGTAAACATGGTGACAATACAACTCCATAAGGCATACAACAAATGCACATACAACTCCATAAGGCACTCTTTACTGAAAATTACTAAAAATCTTTCCAATAGTTCTTGATTAGTAACCATAGTGAGGTTCAAACCCCGCCCGTACCAATGAATTTTTCGTAACTAAGTACGGTTTATTTATAATACCAGAGGCTTTTCGGTGAACGAAAACCTCGTAAGGAAACCTGCATATGCCAAAGAAGAAAATCTAAGGCGTATGTGAAGTGCACCAATTCGGCTTGGGGCACCGTCGGTGGTCAGCTGGGGTTTGGCACAAAAGATCCTGAAGGGACAATAACAATAAGAAGGGAAGATAATAAGACAATAACAACGGTGAAATAAAATATTCTGTTTTAAAAGCATAACTTCATAAGGTATTCTTCACTGATCTTCAAAACAGAGAAGACTGATCTAAAATATCTTTAGTAGTTCCTAAATTACAACAGGGTAATTAAACAGATTTAGAAATCAAAGAAAATAGTAATTTTGAAATAACATAAAATATAATTTCAAATGCAGCATATTAAAGACAACACGACAACAACAGTGGAGACAGATGAGTGTTTGAAACGCGGGGCAACACCACCGGGCGTGTTGCGCGATTGTACCGACCACAAATGCGGCACCTGGCGGGCGACGCCGTGGTCTCCGATCAGATGTCTGATTAATGGTGCTGGTAAGATACGTTCAAGAAATTGTTTTATGTATATTATGTTCTATAAACTGTGTTGCCGTGTGCTTTCCGGTAGAATAGAATAGGACCACTCCAACTCTTCCCGTGGATGTCGTACAAGGCGACTGAGGGAATACATTATAAAACATCAGTCAGACCTCCCCAACCCGTCTGGCCAGCGCGGGGAGTGTAGGCCAAATCCTCCGTCTGTCTCCGGCAGATGAGAGAGGGTTGTGCTCCTGCAGTGGAGACAAAAATAACCTGATGATGATGTTCTATAAAAGTAACCATATCACACGTGGACTGACCATTTTAATAACTAGAAAGAAACCATTAATAGCAAAATAAAACGCCGAGCCATGGCAGCCTGATTGGTTGTGCACTCGCCTCACGCTCATGAGGTCGCGGGTTCAAACCCCGGCTGTACCAATGAGTTTTTCGAAATTTAAGTACGGTTGATTTATAATAACACCACAGGCTTTTCGATGAAAGAAAACATCGTGAGGAAACCTGCTATGACAAACAAGAGATTCTAAGGTATGTGTGTATGACACCAAATCGGCTTGGGGCACCGTTGATGGACAAGGGTTTGGCACAAAAGATCCTGAAGAGTCGAAGTGTCGCCAGGTCTATTCCTGGCCCTCTAAGAAGGTAAGATAAGAAAATAAAACCCGTAACCCATATTACATTCGAAGAAAAGAAATGAGAAAAGAATGTTAACTCCTCCAACTCATAATATAGTTATGCTCCACACTCGTACTCCTCATTCAAATTGTAACTTGTCTAAGAAGAATTGGAGGAGTTAACATTATTTTCTCATTTCTTTTCTAAGAATGTCATATGGGTTACGGGTCAAATATCTCACAAGTAGAAAAGAGACGGCCAGAAAAAGGGAAAACACTGTTCGTACTTAAAAGTACAAATTAATCTTGCAATAACATTTTAATAAAATGACTAAATACGCAGATGTCTACTACTGCAATGTAAATGAGAGAATTTGTACGATGATGCATTTTTGTTGGAAAAAAACTCTCTCAACAGCAATACTCCGTCGTCGGGTACAATGCATCAGCAACGACGGCACTACCCTCGCTGACTCCTCGTGCGACTACAGCATGAAGCCAGAGAAGACCAGACGAGAGGCAACACCTTGCAAGCCTGCATGGTCTGTGGGGCCTTGGAGCAAGGTAAATACTTATACTTTCCTTAACACAGAGAAAATCTGTAAGGAGTCAAGGAAGTAGCGGTGCACTTTCCTTGTGAATCGGATCGTATAGCCGTGAGATTAGTGGCACCTTAGGTCTCTTCTGGATAGACTTTCATATCTAGCAATAAGTCAAGGAACATCCAAGTATAGAGGAAACCCATCTCGAAATATAGGTCACACATTAATGAACTACACCTCATACGATGAAGCAAAATAATTTTTCGTAGCTCATAGTTTCACCTCAAAGTTTTTTCCTTCATGATTGACACTAATTGCTTATTAAATTAGACAACAGATGATTTTAATGTGCCTTTTTTATATCTAATTTTTGTTCATGGTATAAGGTCACTAATTTCTCTCAATGTCCAACATTTGCCCTACCAGTGCATAGGCCCGTGTCAAGCCAAAGGCCGGCAGCACAGGGTGCTCCGGTGCGTGTGGCGCGCCGATCGCCCCGGGACGAAGCGCCGCGGCAAGGAGCGCGGCGCCGGCGCCGCCTGCGAGGGCATGCGGCGGCCCAGCGTCGTCAGGAGCTGCGATGTGCAGAACTGCGTAATGAAAGGTATCAGGAACCATCATCATCAGCCGAAAGAATATAAGCCTCCCCAATAGAAAACCTCTTTTGGTAGATTGTCAACACGCTTGGCAGGCGGATTGGTGATCGCAGTAATGATCTCAATATCACAGGGGATCGCTGCTGCCCACGGGAAGATTGGGGGTGGCTCTATCTAATCCAGGCACCACACGGCAAGTCCCTTGAATTAATCATCATCAGGTTATTTTTGTCTCCACTGCAGGAGCACAACCCTCTCTCATCTGCCGGAGACAGACGGAGGATTTAGCCAACACTCCCCGCGCTGGCCAGACGGGTTGGGGAGGCCTGATTGATGTTTATATATAATGTATTCCCTTAGTCGCCTTGCACGACATCCACGACATCATCTAGAATTAATATAGTGTTGTTACTTTTATTAGCCACAACCTATAGGAAGTTTATGTCTAGACTTGGCCCAGTGGCAGATTTAGGTACACATTTTCCGCCAGTAGGCTATTCAAATTTTGCCGCCCCTACCGACCTCTACTAATCGATACCCTAATTAAAAAATTGTTGTCAATGAAATTGTGATTTTATGATTTGTCCACTATCGTCCTAATTACGCCACCTTTATCCCGTAATTAGTATGATTGTGAACGAGGAGATCGATGTGTCAGTTTCTAGATTAGTTTTGCAACTAACGATTTAGTTAAGACTGCACAACACAAGAAATTTGCCGGCCCTAATCTGCCGCCCTAGACTCTAGCCTACTCAGCCTGCTGGTAAATCTGTCGCTGACTTTGCCCTCTCTAAATAAAAGGAATTGTTATGACAAATGTATATAAATACAAGTCGATTACTCAGTTTGTTGGTATGTAACTTGTAATAGATATTATGAAAGTTATAAACGTGTCATATCGAAACGTTTTGAATTTAAATCAGATTCTTAGAGTGTACAAATTCTTAATATAAGTAGCCTATAAGCACTATTTTATACGATGTTCTACGCCTGATCCACAAATAATGGATTACTGGGTAATCATAATCAAAGATAATATATACTAGAGTTAAATACAGTAGTGGTTAAATACAAAAAAAATCCTAGTAAGCCTAGTAATAGATTATAGCAATTACTGTAGTGATGAATACATCAATTCCAAAGTAATCAATTAAAAGAGCAAGCCTAGTAAAAGATTAAAGATTAACCACAATTACAGTAATGATGAATATATCAATTACAAAAGCAATACACAGTATTTTGATTACTCTAGCAATAAATTATTGAGTGATACGATTACTGTGATTGTTTGGTGTCATTTCATTCATTCCAAAAGTAATGGACGCCAGACGCCCTCCATTTTCTTACACCCAGATGTGTGACGTAGATATCTCATATCATTCAGTTAACTTAATGTAGAGCTAGTACAATAATCTCCTTTTCTCATTTCCTTAGCCGCTGTCTGTCGGGACACATCAAGATTTTGCGACAACGTGCGAGCAATGAACTTGTGCGCGCTAAAGAGGTATAAGGAACAATGCTGCAAGACGTGTGTCGACTGAATAATAAAAAAATAATACAAAATTTAAAAGTGAAAAAAAATTAAGCAGTGAATTACAAACATGTTCAAAGAACTACTTATATTGGAAGTGTTATGCTTACTGAATAAACAAAACAGTGAACTTGTTTAATAAACAAAAAAACTTGTTCAACGAACATAGTGAATTGAACTGTGATGCTTGGCAGTAAAGGATCGAAAATGGAATCGTCGTTTATAAAAGAAATCGTAGTCTTCAATTAAACAAATAATCCAACCATGACAAAATATTAACAAAAAAATGAGGTTTAAGCCTTAATCCCCATTTTTTTTCTTAAACTTTAAGGCACTTAGATGTTTGGACAACAATTTTTTTTTAAGTTTCATTTAAAGAACATAACTTCAGAAGAAATTATACAAGGAAAGTGACACAAACGTTTAACAAACGACTAAAATAATGACAGAAGCTAATAGTAATTATGTTTGTAAGAGACAAAAGATAGAAATATTATTATGAATAAGTGTGAGTGAAAGAAATAAACGACTTGTAAAATGTACTTAAAATGAGCACACTGTAGTTTCCATTGTGGCAGCACTATATTTTTATCTTTGTAATTGGTCAAAATACAGTTTTGAAGCAAATTTTCTACAATGACATATAGGCCGGGCGCACACTGCAAACGGTCCAATTCAGATTTTAATTGTTTACGCAGCAAGACATAATAAATTATCTCACTGACACAAAAACGACGTAATGATATATGCCATAGTCGCTTAAAATATCAATGCAGTTGCATGATCAATGATCAACGATCGCCAAAGTTAAAAGTGTTGTGTACGTTGGGCCTGACAATGAATTATATTAACAATAGAAATGAAAATTGCCTTTAACAAAATATCAAGAAATCCAATTAATCTGCACATATTCAGACGCAGTGCTGTTGATTCGGTCCCAATACTTCTTATGCATTTTGTAGTAATCGATTTCCATCGGTGAACCGACTGTTGCAAAATTAAAAGAAAATAAAAATGTATGTAGGAGAGGTACTAAGGCCGAATCTTCGAACTTCTAGAAAGACACTACAAGTAAGCAAAAGAGTTATTCTACTGTGTTTTTCTTTTTCCTTTTTTACCGAAATTCGTGTTACAAAAACATGACCATCACAGATTACAACCTCTTTTTTAACCATTTTTAATGAGGCTTGTGAAAATATAAACATATGTAAATTAAATGTATTCCACGAATTGATTTAATTGTAAGTAGGAATCAAAATATTTAGTAAAAATGTTTTGTACTATATTATATTATAATTGAACTATATAACTTGTATATATATGTGAATACAAGCACAGAAAATGCTATGCTTAGCACTCAATTATATCATATTAAAGTATCTTTAAAAATTTGCACAAAACTATAGTAAATGCAGTACGATACTCTATGTATAGAAAAATATATGTAGTGAAATTGCCAAATACTATTTAAATTAGTATTGTATTTTAAAAGTGCAGTCGAGTGAAAACGTTTGTAACCATTCAATATTGTTAATACTGTCAATTTAGCAAATTATTTGTCATATACGACTGTCGTAGATGGTCTTAGACACTTATGTATATTGGTATGTATAACCTATCTGTACAATTACGTAGCTATATTGAAATTATATAACTAATTAATAAAACATCATTTCTAAATATTCAAAGCAATACAATTGGCTTAAAAGTGTTGTAAATAATATGCTATAGCAAACTAATTGTAATTATTGACCTGTTCATGGAATAGGATTAAGTTAAATAATAGTTATTAATTAACTAGTAGCACTTTAACAATATCGTTCAAACCCGTTAATTTTAGATGTCAATTCTTAATTATCATTTCATTATATATTTCGTTAGAGAAGACTTGAAGCAGTATTATATAATAAAAACATTACGAAATATTGTTAGAAAATCAATTTGTTGTCAATTGTTAGATGCATTACTATCCAATGTGTAAATAGTTAAATAATTATATTAGTATATGAAAAAAATTGTTCCAAAGTATATGGCATTATATTCTGCTATTACATTGTACTACTCTCTTAAAAGATTTTGTTGGTTCAACAATTTTTAGTTTTAAATAACATTTAATAAGGTTCCATATCAGTTGAAACTGCCATTGTTAAATTTTTAAACAAAAATGGAGGCTAAGCTTTGTATAAAGTCACTATCGAAATTAGGTGACCACAATTAGGACAAAAATTGCGTGCAGTGCTGCGGACGCTATAAAATAGAAAACTTACTGTTGTACACGCGTTTCGCCCGCATAACAAATAAAAGCGTAGAAAAATATTTGTCTTCAACTTGTTTCACTAAAATCATTACTGCTCGGTTTCCTTTTATTAGATCTTGGGTAGTACACTAAAATCTACCTCGGGGGATCCTGAAAGTAGCAGTGAGAACTTCATTAAAGCATTTCTCTACTTAACTGTGATGAAAAACATTCCATGTAATAAAAAATAATGTCATTTTATATTGTTGAAGGTACAAGTAATGTGTGTATCGTATCGTATTCACGTTATTGTTTAAAAAATTCTCCCCAGAAATTTGATAAATTCTTTCGTATCCCAGTATGTTAGGGAGAAGTGTTGGCCTCATAAAATTCCTTCAGCGCTTGACAAATGATATAAGTATTTTCTTAGCTCTTGCACTTAACTACACTTTCAATTACAATAACAACCAATGCATACCTCTAAAAAGGCAGTATTGTTAAAAATCAAATGAAAATTTAATTTTAAGACCCAGAGAGTTAAGTCCAAAACTGTACATGTACTGTACCAAGAATTTTCGAATATAAAAATATATTAAATTATGTAAGTTACTGAATTCATTGTTTTATTTCAATTACTTCTTAAATCTAGGCATTAAAACAGCCAGCAGCGCGGGGCCTAGTACTGGACAATACGACTACACAGGGACGACCTAGGTCCGTTGACAGGCGAAAACTAGAATACTTTTATTGTATTTTTGGATTAATTGTATTGAAAGTCTCTTTTCATAGTGCCTTGGGTGCAACTCTGTACAACTGTACATGTTGGTCGCAAGTTCGGTGTTATATTTTGTTTGTTTTGCCGAGGAGAGGGGAGGGGAGTTACAGAGGAGAGAGGAGTGCTATCAGTTTGGCCTCAATGGACTGAATACCTCAATTCAATTCAAGAAATATACACTTAGAGAAATGAACTTGAATATAGGATCCAAGTTCGAATGAATCGAGAATAATATTACGATTTCTTTAAGCGATGTCTGAAGTGTCTCATCATCATCATCATATCAGCCCTTAGACGTCCACTGCTGGACATATGCCTTTCCCAATGAACGCCACCACACCCAGTCCTCCGTATCCAGCCGGCTTCGACCACCTACAGACCGTCGGTCCTACTGGACGTCCTTTCCTGTGCGTGCCGATCCACGGTCACCATTCCAGAACTAATCTGCCCCAACTGCTGTAGGTTCTGCGACAGATATGGCCCGCCCACTGTCACTTCAACTTGCTAAACCTTTCTGCTATGCCGGTTACCTTCGTTCTCCGTTGGATCTCTTCATTGAGAATCATATCCTTCAAAGAAACCCCGAGCATGCCCCTCGCCATAGCTTTCTAAGCGACTGGGATCTCTGTGTTACTCTAAATATTAGGTATATTTCCCTAAGGTCCAAAACCTCATTTAAATACGAGAAAATAAATCCCCTATTTCGTTAAGAAAACAGTTTTGTTGTTGTTGTTGTAAATAAGTATTTTTTTTTATATTAGTGAGCATATTTTACACGTTTCTTATAAAAATACCTCATAACAATATTTTTATTGTTGTGCTGATATTTGAACAAGTATCTTGTTAATCAAACAAAGCACAACTCAGTCCAGTGACGTCACTACCGTAACCCGCTCTGATTGGCTAGCAGCCCTGTATGCTACGCTGCGCTGCCTCTGATTGGCTTAATGAACAATCGTGCTGATTGGGCCATAGCACAGAAGCGTAGAGAGGATAATTTGCTAATACTGTTAAGCGAGATAGGATAAAGGCAGAGTTTGTTTGTGGATCGCATACGATTTATGTATGTTAGATTATTAAGTTTGCTTACCATTTGGGTTGCAAGCTACACGAATGAATGTAAGTTTAGGCAGCCGAAGAGGCCGCCATTTCGTGTTAGTGTCTGACAGGCCGATTCCATAGAATCCCTTCTACTTAATATTATAAATGTGAAAGTTTGGATATTTGGAAATTTGGATATTTGGCATACATATACTTAGGTTAGGTCCTGGAATATGACATAGGATAGTTTTTATCCCGAAAAAACATCCCATTCCTACGGGAAATACATAATAATTTGTGATGTTAATTTGTCCATGCGGACGAAGTCGCGGGCAACAGCTAGTAATAAATATAATTCGCATATATGATTTAAATATTTACTTCATTAAGTTATCATGTGGAAACTCCACGAGCCTGAACCTGCTAGAATCCGTCTGATAATCCACGATTTAATTATCGTGGAGCTTGTATATAGTCTGTGGTAATGATATTGCGGGACGCAGGGTTGGCACTATGTAAAAAGTTGTTTAAATATTACTACAGTTATATTTTGAACCTCATCTAATGATGATTACATTTTAATAACAAATATAAATATAAATGAAATGAAGATTGAGCTTAACTTAGGTTTTTGGCCTAAAATAGAGCCACCCCTTACTGTGAGTGTCGTCAAGAACGGGCAGCAGCGTTAAAATCATTACTGCGATGGTGATGAGTGGTGATTATGGCAAATCCCAGAATGGACAGCTTACCAAAAGTGACATTCTATGAAGCTTATGTTCATCAGTGGACTTATTTCGGCTGATGATAATGATGTTAAAGTTTTAAATGAGTTTGGTCATGGTCATTTCTCATAAAATATGGAAAGTAAAATACTCCTAAAACACATACTATGCTTCGAATTAAAAGCCTCGTTTGATTTGGTAGTCGATTAAAAACACGAATAGAAAATAAATGATTTGCAACCCTACCTAGCCCTGGTAGGTAGGTATTTCTATAGAGTCGCATGTCTGTTGCGTGTGTGGTGTAAATTTAAAGATTCAGAGTCACTTCTATCGTTGATAGGTATATTAGCCTTTTATAACTGCGTCGGGTAAGTTGCTTCCTAATAAGTGTTTTTGGTCCAAGTTCCATACTTCGGCGACAAAGATGGGAAACAGATTAAGTATTAACACAAATATTTCGAATTCGTATTTAAAATCTGTAATATTACAATTTTTTTTATAAATGTCTGAGAAACATAAAACTGTATAAGCTACATCATGGAACCGTGTGTGGTGGCGTTCACTGGGAAATGCCTATGTCCAGCAGTGGACGTTTAAGGGGTAATATGAATTACTGAATCCAAAAGAATCCTGCAGTAGAATCTTAATATCAATTGGTAGTATTGTATCGCTTGATTCCATAGTTTATACCAAACCACAGTTACCAAATGTTTGTTTTAGAATACAAACGTGCCACTGTCTGCACCTCCGGGAACCAGACCATTGAATACTGTCTCTCACTACTAGTATTATTCACTTCAGAATTATGGCTCCATTCGTTTTGCCAAATAACGCAGGCTAATGAAGTACCCGTTAGAATGAGAAACTCTTCCAGAGTATTTAAATAGGAAACTGTAATACATCATCATCATCATATCAGCCGTCCATTGCTGGACATAGGCCTTCCCTTATAAACGCCGCTATACCCGGTCCTTCGCCCTCCGCATCCAGCCGCTTCCAGACAGCTTCCTCAGGTCGTCTGCACGAGCCGATCTGCGGTCTTCACTCCAGAGCTCGTCAGCCCCAACTGCCGGCGATAAATGTGGCCCATCCACTGCCACTTTATCTTGCGAATCCTTTCAGCTATGTCGGCTACCTTCGTTCTTCGTCGGATCTCATTTCGAATCATACCCTTCGAAGATACTCCGAGTATAGTGGACATGAACATTGTAGATCAGGCCCACCGTCAGTGTCCTCGTTTCTGCGCTGTAGGTCATGACAGTCCGGATACTGTGATTAAAAACTATATAAAACACAGTTTTAATAAAAAAAAAGACTCCGTGGAAAAAGCTAGCCTTTTTTTATCATCTGGCACAAGCTCATGGAAGAGTCACCACATTAACATGGTAATCTGTGAGCTGGGATTGTATTATTTTGGAGTGCAGCCAACTGTTTCAATCTCTATGTAAAGTGGGGTTAAGGGGGATTATACGTTACTGCATCTACAATAGAGCCTTAATTAGGACATTTATTATTTAAGCTTGAGGTGAGGCTTTGTAAAAGAAATTTCTTTAATCACTGTTCTAAGATACTTATTAAATTATTTATTCAGGCAACCAGAGCTTACTTTGTTACTACGACTTCATCATCATCAGCCTGCGAGAGTCCACTGCTGGACATAGGCCTCTCCCAAGGCGCGTAGATCCTCGGCTCTTCTCATCAAGTCACTGCCAGCCGCCTTACGCAGATCGTCGCTCCATCTAGCTAGGAGGCGTCCCACACTATGCTTGCCAAGTCGCGGTCTCCACTTAGGCACTGGTTCACCAGCTTAAACTTGTTTGATTTCCATTATTGGACATAGACCGAGAGCTGCTCTTCTCATGCAGTCACTGCCAGCCGCCATATGCAGATCGTCGCTCTATTTAGCTAGGAGGCGTCGTACACTACGCTTGCCCAGTCGAGGTCTCCAGTTAAGAACTCGTGTACCGTGTTATACTTGTTTAATTTCCACAGAACAGGAGAAAATCCTAGTTTGGGATTGGACAAGTATATGTATATATATTCTATATATAAAAAATAAAAGCTTGACTCGTCGCCATTTCCAAAGAATGAAATTAAAAAGTGAAATATAATGGATAAATAATAAAAAGTTGTTAATAATATGGATAACAGTTGTCTCTAAAATAAGTCTTATTAATACGGGGCGGTGGATACGACTGCATGCAGTCAAGTAGCCTCGCCACCCAATATCGGGCAGCCAAAAAAATATATATTTTTTAAATTAATGAATAAGATATTTGTTCCTAACACATATGGATTATGTATGTCTGAAATAAAATTCATTCTATTCTATTAACCAATCGAAACAATCTTTAAAAGTGTGTAATCCTGGTAACGACTGTAATTGTAATTTCCCACATCTCGAAGGCAGTATCTTGACCGATGTTGCCACAAAATAACCATAAAGGAAAAACTAACGAAATAATACTAACAATAACCAGATGAGTATATATATATGACCTAATAACTACATGAAAAAATAAATGATATAATATTTACCAGGATATAAAAATCTTCCACGAGTTCGTAGCCAGGGTCTACGAAGTCACCTATGCTCGTAGAAGGCTACGACTCACTTCAAATTTTCACGCTGAATTTTATATTTTATTTCACGGTTATTACGTACGTATTTCATACGTCTCGGCATGTCTGCTTGTGAAGAAAATGCACTGCGAGATAGGACCTGACTACGAGTACATGAAGGAGGCGCATAACTAATATAGTACCATTTTGCCTGCATATTTCCAACGGTGAACCAAAACTGACCTGATAAAATAGTTTTTTCGTTATTAACATTTAATATGTATTTATATCTACATTATCATTTATTATATTGTATTAATATAAATTATTATGTGCATTATTTATTATTTACGTTAATAATTTTTGTATTTACACATACATATATTCACTGCTGTAATTACTGCTGTATGTACGTATCTGTGCAATATATATTTTTTTATTCCTAATGGGTTTACGCTTGAACTCAATCTCACCTGATGGTAAGTACAAAGATCTTATATGTACAAAGTGGGTAAACGCTCAAATTGATGTCAATATTTAGTAAATAATTAAATGTTCTGAGTAGTAACTGCACAAGTTTCAAAGTGAGTTTGAAAGAGTTGTGGCTACTTGCGTGGAACAGAGCGATTGTTTGGAACGCTCCATCTAGTACATAGAGATGGTTGGTAACCGCATTTCGATTCGTAATGGACACACAGCAAGTTTTTTGATTGATAAGAATTATGCATGGCTGAAACTAAACAATTTTAATTTAAAACCATGAGCGTACCTACCAATTTTCTCATTCATTTCATACTCTATCTAAAATGCACAGTGGAGAAACCAAGATACTCTGTCGAGTTCACTGCTGGAGTTCAATCTAGATATACAGCGAGATAGGGTGCTCTCAGCAACGCTGACAGGTTGTACCGTTGGCAAAATAAGAGAGACAATATAAATTCTTTTTGTAGTATTGTACACCTCATACCATGAAGCAAAATAATTTTTCGTGGCTCATAGTTTCACCTCAAAGTTTTTAGCCTTATGATTGACATTAATTGGTTATTAAATTAGATAACAGATAATTTTAATGTGCATCTGTTATCTATCCAATTCCAATTTAAGATTATGGCTCCATCGTGTTGACGATGATTCTGCCAATGTCACGGTTAGAGAAGACACAGTGCCTTAAAGTTTGTGCGGTATGGTAGCCTGGTCGAGGTTCAGTTGAGTGCTGGAACAGATAAGACAACACAAACTTGCAAGGGGACGACACAAACACATAAAAGGTCCTCTAAACCCAGACAACACACATATAAAAATTACAGTTAGTTATAATTTACATTTCAGTAAAATATATATACGAGAGTTACCGGTACTTGTAAATTTTATAATCTAATATTATTAGCTTATCTAATTTAATAACCAATTATTGTCAATCATGAAGGTAAAAACTTTGAGGTGAAACTATGAGCTAAATCACAGCCAGCCCTACTATTACACACACATACACGCTCGTGTACAGACAGGCTGATACGCCTGTAATAGTAATAAGTAATTAAATCTGTTCACTTTTACGGACCAACTAGCGAAATATGCAGCCATAAGCTATTAAATAGCTCCATAGCGGGGATATATCGGTGTTAGTGCACGTAAAACCGATATACCCCCACTATGGAACTATTATGCGATAAAACTATCTATTGATACATATTTATGTATTTGTTTGAGTATATGAATTTTGTTTGTTTGTTTTCGAAAGTTTGAGTATATGAAATTTATTTATTTATTTAACTCTTTATTGCACACACACAGATAAAATAAAAATAATACATTAAAAGAAACACAAGTACAAAGGGCGAACTTATCTCTGAGAGAGATTTCTTCCAGCAGACCCGCGAGAGAGATATTTGAAATAATAAAGGCAGACATAGTCTGTACGTAAATAAAAAAAACATATACATACATACACTAATATAAACTATATACCCACTTAAATAGATTATAAACTACACGGTAAATATATATATATACATAAGTATATAAATAAATATTTACCAATAATATATAAATATAATATATATTATTAAACAATAATAATAATATACAAACATTCATAAAATACATATAAGATATGGATTCCAATCCTAACTTAGTGATAGATAGTGTTCTTTAACACGGTTTTTGAAAATAAAAAAGGATTTACTATTACGGATGTCTGGTGGTAGCGAGTTCCACAATCGAGCCGCTTGCACAGAAAATGAAAAACTGTGAAAATCGGTGGTATGGGAAGGGAGTTTCAAAAGGGAGCTAATGTGGGATCGAGATAGTTGAGCAGGAGACCGCAAGAATATAAATAAAAATATCACGAAGTTTTCTCTGTCGCTGGTAGGCTGGCAGAAATCTCTTTAAAAAAATTCCTTACTTTTATTGTTTTGTATGTTTTTTTTTCTTTTGTGTGTGCAATAAATTGTTAAATAAATAAAACTGCGACTGCCCTATTTTATGTAAGTTATTTTCCCCAACTGTTTTTCCTACCGTACCGCTGCATAAAATTGTCGGTAATATGCATCCCCCGCAGGTACATAATGCATTAAGACGCGCCTTTGCCCTTCCGAGCCGGCGCACTCCCATTAATGCTTTAAATAATAAACTGTTACAAATACAATCTATTAGCCGAGCTTGGGTAACTGGGAATGGAGGGTGAAGTATGGAAAACAGTTACGAGTAAGACTGGTAATGTTCTGGCAATTAGATCATTGGGCTCGAGCGTCAGAGGTCGCGCGTTCGATTCCCAACGGGGACAGAAAACTTTGTACAATTTATACAAGTTGGTCCCGGTTTTTTTTTACTGTTGATGAGTTTGCGCTTGACCTCAATCTCACCTGATGGTAAGTGGTGATGAGGCCTAAGGTGGAGCGCGCTTACCCAGAAGACGTTATATTTTTGAATTGTCCTATCCTTGTTTAATTCTCATAGTACAGGAAACCTAGTTTGGAATCAGACAAGTGTAAATTTAATGTATTTTTTTAATAATAAAATAAAAGATTATTATCTCATCACAAAGGTAAGGTAAACTTACAATAGAGACATCGGGGGAAATTTTACATAATTTACACCTTTGTGGGAGCTAATGTCCGTACCAGACTCGAAGTCTGTGTGACAGATCACCAATCTCTCACTCTCATCTATACATATAATAAAACAGTAACTGGTATATGTCTGTACACGGGAGATATTGTAGAAAAATTTGTGTGCGGGGTCTTTATAGGGCCAATAGAAGCCAAAATAATTGTTTTTAGAATTTTTGTCTGTCAGTCTGTATGTACGTTTGTTACCTCATCACGCAAAAACTACAGAATGAAATTTGATGCAGTTTTCACAGTTGTCTTGCTAAAGGTCTTACTTAAAATTTGGTGCATGTTTCATCTTGGTACGCCACTTAGAACCTGAGATATTAATAAAGTATTTTTTTCTAGAAGCCATTATATGCAATATAAAAAAGAAGTATAATTATATGTTCGGTACAATTCATATTGCGATTGGTTTGTACTACAGTTGGAGTGGGAGTCTCGGGATCGGGAACGGGATTGGGATTGAGAGTCTGAGTGGGAGTGGGAGCGAGAGTGGGAAAGGGAGCTAGTATTAAATATATTAGAAGCTGTCTAACGTGCTGGTCGTAACTTATTTTAGATATTTCTAAAATCAATTATTCACGTCTCCAAAGCATACTAAGGGGGTGTAGCGGCGTTCATTTTGGAAGGTATGTGTTATCGTGTAAACAACGATATTCCATATCGTATTGTCGATGTTGTAAACTATTAAAATTGATGTTCAAAATGTGTGATTTAATGTAAATGATTATTTTTCTAGTGATTACTATTAATTTTATAATATCACGGTGTAGGAAAAAATTCAATGATTGCTATTAAAAAGCATATTTTAGTTCATTTAATTCGTGTGCTTAAAGATAATGTTATAAAAACGGAGGGTAGATATAAATTAAAACAGTTCACGTTATGTAGGGCAGGCTGAGTCGGCGCAGGCTGTAAATCTAATGGCGCGGCGCATTGCGAATGCAGCCGCCGCGCACTCTTACATACCATATATAGAGCTGATAATAACACATAGAGTTCAAAGTAGAATCCGCTACGGAACTGTGTCTATGTACTCTGAGAAAAAAATAAGTAGCCCTCCTACTTACATAAGGATAAAAATATACCACTATTACGTAAGTAGCCGCCTACAACTGATTCAGTAGCCGGCCACATTACTAAGTAACCACACTAAGTAATAATGTGGCCGGCTACTGAATCAGTTGTAGGCGACAAAATTTTTAATAGGGGTGGCTACTTACGTAATAGTGGTATATTTTTATCCTTATGTAAGTAGGAGGGCTACTTATTTTTTTCTCAGTGTAAGTACTGCGTATGGTAACTTGTCGCCTGGCGCTGCTGTGCGGGATTACAGAGCAACATAAAACTACCCTCACGCACTGCGTAGCGTGTCTCATAGATATGTACTTTTTTGTCCCCTGAATGGCGTTATTCGTCTAGAATGTTGCAATAATATATGGAATTGTTGTATTATAAAAAAATTATGCGGGGAACGGTGAATGTGCTGTATCACAAACAGTTTTAGTAGTATTATTATTATAGATTATTAGTTTATTATTATAAATTACCAGATACATAGTTTATAACAGTCATCCTTAAAATTATATGATTACATAGATTGAGTACGATTATAACATTAAAAATAACAGGACAATACATATTGGCGGACCACACTAGAAGACCATGCAGTCTGTATCGGGGAGCCTGATACTGTGGAGTATTACGATAATGTAAGATTATTTAAAATGAATAAACAAAAAAAAAAAAACAAAAAACTATAAAGGGCGAAAGTACGACAAACGATACTTCGTAAAATTTTTGTGCGACACCACGGTTCTAACCTAATCTAAATTTGTTGCATACATACAGTCATATCTGTCATACATACAGTGGGCAATTTTATATAATAATATAATAATAAATCCTTTATTTTCAGGCAACTTGGCCCATAGATAAATACCTTAGCCTAGAAATACATACATTATATAACCTTAATTAAACACACACTATTTTTGGGGGTTTTAAAGTCTTTGCCTCCCTATATCGTCTAAACACGACTCCCTCAGGCCAGAAGTCGGGACTGAGGAATACACCCTGGTGCTTAGTGGGAACCCGGAGCCTACAGGCCCTAAAGTTATTAGAAATAATAGACTCCAGGATCGCACATTCGACCGAGATGCTTTCCCCAGTCCGACCTCTAAGCCTCGCCCGGATGTGCTGCATTACATCTTCTGGTGTTGTTGCCGCATCCAGACGGGAGAGGTAAATCGATGTCGTTGGCGTTGCAGCCTTCAGGTTGGTCGAGGCTGCAGGGATGGTTCCGCGCTTGTTGCGGTTGCGACGTTGACGACGTTTTCGGTTTTCAACCACGACGTAACCATCAGCGTCGGGAACCACGTTGGGCGGGCCACGAGCGGGAGCCGGGGACGGCGCGGGCGGCGCCCGCCGGGTACTGGTGGCGGGGGGCGCGGCGTGCGGGCGGCGGTGGGGGCGGCGGGACACCTGCGCGTATGAGTCCCTCTGCGGCCGGGGTGGAGTAGGCACAATAGCAGGACACAGCGCGAGGGCGGGGGGCGGCGCGGTGAAGCGGGGCTTAGGAGTCGGTGGCTCATTACCCCTCAACTGACCGGTGTTCGTTGACGTGCTCGTGGTGCTGACTGGCACGGTGTCACATTGCACGCCGCGGTCAACGCGCGGCGTCATCATATTTATAATATAATAAGCAAAATAAACCATGGCAAATAATATTTTTATCATTTAGAAACTCGTTGACTGCGCAATAAGATTTCGGTATGAGCATTTTATCCATTTTACATTTAAGCAATAATCTACAGACTAAAAACTTTAATGGGAAAATTAAATTAAAATTAAATAAATTAAAAACTTGAATTTACACCGCTATGACTACGTCCCTGTTATTGCAGTCTGTTTGCGATCATTAATTATAATTTATGACATAACTTTAGTGCACAAATTAATTTGTTTAAAACGAGTGGGATATTCACGAGCTCTATACAGATATTGCCAAAAATTCTATTTGGCGTGGCGCAGCGAAGAATAAGGCTGGGATTCTACTGTATTATGTATATACATTGTGTGCCGGGAGCCCGGAGCGGAAACTAGACGATAAATAAAGTTGTGATATCTGTTGCACAAAACCATTCATAAATATTTAAAATGCGGCAATCTAAATACATAAATAAATAATAATCAAGACATAAATGCTTCTCTTTCTAACGCGCGGCGATAGCCCAGTAGTGTGTGCCGCCATCATCATCATCATTCAGTAGTATTCTGTGATACAACAGCTGTAAGGATCAGCTAAAAACTCTAACATAGAAATAATTTATTTTTATTTTATTTATTTTCACAAAATTCACAACTATATATATATTACAGTCAAATGATTTGACGACCTCCGTGGCGGAACGGGTAGCTCTCGGACTGCCACGCCGGAGATTGCGGGTTCAAATCCCTCTAATGGCAAATGTTCGTATGATGAATATAAATATTTGTACCCAGGTCTTGGATGTTTATATATTTAAGTATGTCTATCCGTTATCTAGTAACCATACCACAGGCTCTGCCTAGTTTGGGACTAGATAATTGGTGTGAATGTCTGAGATACTTATTATTTATTATTTATTTATTGTGTGTGTGTGTGTGTATTTATTACAGAGATAGGCATTGATATAGACAGAGTTTAATAATAATCGACAGAGATTACAAGTTATTCATTTTATTTCTATAGAGGCGTCTTTAAATTTAAGATATAAAAAATACACTTAATTTATTTTTTTAATTTGTAAAAGTTTTAAAAAATGGCTGGTGAGTTCAGTGTTAGTTGCTCAACTCTTGGTAACAATCATAAAATGTTCAAAATTACACGTAACAAAAAATGTTCAACTCCTGGACTATAACAAATGCATTGTACCAAGGGCGAAAACTTGTCTTTTCCGCTCGTTTCCTCGGTGGCAGGCCGTGATGGCTGGAATATTCTAGCACCACTGAAAATAATGGCTTTGCCTGTTTGGATCGATATGCAAGACTTAGAAATATTACGAACTACATTGTGGCACAGTTTACTATTACAACAGATTACTTAATAGATACTACGTTACAGATACATCATCATCATCAGGTTATTTTTGTCTCCACTGCAGGAGCACAACCCTCTGTCATCTGCCGGAGACAGACGGAGGATTTGGCCTACACTGCCCGCGCTGGCCAGACGGGTTGGGGAGGCCTGATTGATGTTTTGTAATATACAGATACATCACTCCTTTGTAAAACGAAAATACCTAATGCTTTTAATGCTTACTGGCAGACAATACACCGAAAAATGTGCCTAAGACTTAGAGTTGTTACTATCCCTAAAAACCTCCTGGTGGCGCAAAAGTGTAGGTACTTATTGCGGTAGGTACGTTCGAGTGACGGAGGCCTGCAATTACTACGTAAAGAAGCGATATTTACCCCCCCCCCCCCTGCCAGTCTACGTCTTCCGCACGACAAAGCAGGCCCATGCAGGACTTGCAGCAACATTATCCTGTGTATATTAAGATCATTACTGCTCACCAATCCGCCTGCCAAGCGTGGTGATATTGTTTAGCGACAAAGGAGGAACTTTTATAATTTATAAATTAATATTAGGATAAAACAGGTAAATAATAGAGACACTGTACTAGAATTCTGTTACGCCAGTAAATACTTTATTTATAAAACAGACACTTTTAAAATAGAAATAAAAATAAAATTTACCTTGTATTAAATGCAAACTAATGCCAGGAAAATTGATACAGTCGCCGTCAGATTTATTACGACGAAAGAATGAATGGTTTTTAATAACAAACATTTTGCTTAGTAGCGTTTGAAAT
Source organism: Esperia sulphurella (assembly GCA_947086405.1). NCBI lineage: Eukaryota > Metazoa > Arthropoda > Insecta > Lepidoptera > Oecophoridae > Esperia > Esperia sulphurella. Next base: position 1,854,598 of record OX352280.1, read on the forward strand.
TTGTCAAGGATGGATTTCTCCAGATGAGAATGAATTAGAACAAACAACTGATGTTCAAATTCCTTTAATTACTTATAACATTATACTTTATTATCAGATACCTAAGAACATTTCATCCGCATGAATTATCTCCCTCTGATCCGATCTTCATTCCCACCCACCAATGCGGTTTCTTGTGCTTCTTCTCCCTTCCTGCCTTTCGCCCTATCGTTTTCCCTCCCCATCCCTTCCTCCCTCCCTTTTTCCTTTCCTTCCTTCCAGTCATTTGGATTATAATATATATTCTTTATTGCACAAATTTTAAAACTAAAAACAGTTACAAATTATATTAATTATAATATTGATAGTGTCAGTAATCAGTAATCAGTAAACTTTATTGCATTCCATGGTGTTAACAGATAATAAAAAGACAGAGTTAGTAGTGCACGTGCTTGCAGCCATTTTTTTACAATTTGTTCTGACGCACGCTAGTTATATTTTTTATTCATTTATCCAATTGAATGGTTACATTCACTTAGATAAATAAATATGAAATATTTAAAACGCAACACATACACTTGTTTAATCCGAACTAGAATTTTCTATTATACTATAAAAATTATACAAGAACCAGAAATTTAACATTCAGACAGGACCAAACTGTACAAAGAATAATAATATATAATTGTACATAGAACTGCCTAGTGGAAATCGTACCTCAAGTCCTACGACCAACCACAGGGCCAATGAAATAGTCTTAATAAGGTGGTCCTAATAAATGATATGAAGTAAAAAAAATCTAGACAGGAACAGGCATTTTTTTTATCTACCGTTATGTTTTTACTTTCTTACGGTTAAGGTTGGCTGGTAGATATCTTTTTAAAGATAAGTCCATGCTTTGTTGATTTATGGTTTTTTTGTGTAATTTTTTATTTGCAATAAAAAATAATCTAAAAGCATATATAATATTATCAACGTAGACCGTTCACTTTCATTCGTAAATTTTTATTTAGTCTACTGTGTACGACTGTACCAGCTCACCGCAGCGAGCGGTCGCACCGCGCGTGACTCGAATTTGTAGTTTTCCAGTAATTGTTTCCAGATTGCTTTAACGATATCTCTCGATGACGTTCAGTGATTTATGTACGCGACTGTACTACATCTACATAATGAGCCGAGATCGGATTAGTGGCCATCATTTAAGTACTTGCGAAGAAATGTTTATGTATATATTGGGCCCGATTCTGAAGGCACACATTTAAAATTTGACAGCGCTAAAATTGGTTTTGTCTTTATCTTCATAATACTGTGTGACAAGGATAGCAACAGTTTTAGTGCTGTCAAATTTTAACATTGTGCCTTCAGAATCGAGCCCATTGTTTTATTGTTTATATTGTTTATATATTATTACAACAATTTACACACTTTCTTAATTCTAATACAACTCATACGAGTATATGGGCCGACAATGCATTATGGAACGACAGTGTATGTCCAGAGAAGCCCCAATAGACCATACAGCCCGTGCCAGGACTATCTCTCAATATTTAAGACATTACAGACCAGTAATGTATGTAACCTAATGTATGTAACTAGCCTTAGAACAGCTGCAGGTCTGTTACTGCAACAAATATAAATAAATATAAATATATGGGGACATTTCACACACGACCACCTGATCCCAAACTAGGCAGAGCCTGTAATATAGGTATCAGACAGCTGATATACATACATAAATACATAATATAATATATAAATAACATCCAGTCACAAGGCAAACACAAGTGTTTATCACACGAATGTTTGCCCTGGGCGGGATTCGAACCCGCGACCCCGAGCTTCGCAGGCAGGTGTACTACCGACTAGGCTACGGGGCCCACTATACGCGCGGCACCTCATTTTCGTTGCTCGCTCATGCGGCCTATGACGTCATCGGGGAAGTGCAGGGGCGTCGAGTACCTTTACGATGATATAACTATTATATTACTGACTTTTAAACTTAACGCCATTTTTTTTGGACAACCCTACCTAGAATACTAAATACATGCCCGCTGACGTCGACAGATCGACGCTTTATTTAGAAAGAGAAGCACTTATGTTGACGTATAACGTTGTCCCTCTCTCAATACACACACGCACGTGTACGGACAGACTAGGTGCGCCTGTAATTAAATCGCTAGTATAGAGTGTCGGGGTGTGTGTGACACGGCCGTCAGTGAAACAGATGTGCTCTTTCCATTTCCAGTCCAGTTAATACATAATTGGGGCAATCACTCCAATCAACCAAACTGATATTGAATAAACATCCCTATGCTAATTCATTTAAAGCAGTGTTCCGTCAAAAAGTGCCTTTAGCCAGCACCTTTGGTGAATCTTTCTCTGAAAGCAAAATCTGATCCAAGGAAGCCGGCACCCTCGCAGCGCATTAATTTGTACAGAGTGATGTACATATACAGAGAGATAAAGAGATAGAGAGAGAGAGAGAGAGTTGATGGCGTGGTGAGTTAGGCGATTGTCTCGAGTGTTCTATTAATAAATAATAAGTAAATATCACATATAATACAATTCCAAACTAAGACCATCTACTGTGCTATGGGAATTAAACAAGGATACGACAACTCACAAATATAACATCAATACCGGAACCAAATTGTACAAAGATGTGGAATCGAAGCCATGACCTCTGGCGCTAGAGTCCAATGACCAAACCACTACGCCTACAAGGAGGTCTATATCTACTCGGGTAAGAATCTTTGTAAGACAGTTTGGTCTTAGTATGAGAAAATATTTCATCATCATCATCAGGTTATTTTTGTCTCCACTGCAGGAGCAGAACCCTCTCTCATCTGCCGGAGACAGACGGAGGATTTGGGCTACACTCCCCGCGCTGGCCAGATGGGTTGGGGAGGCCTGATTGATGTTTTATAATGTATTCCCTTAGTCGCCTTGTACGACATCCACGGGAAGAGTTGCAGTGGTCCTATTCTACTCTACCAGAAACCACACGGCAAGAGAAAATATTTGATAATGTTTATCTATTTATATTTTCCATAGTTATAATTATTTTGTTTTGTGTGGTTTGAGAATGCCACTTCCCCGCAGCTTAATTTTATAATGTAGAAACAGGTCACTCATTTCCATGTATTTCCAAAAGACCTTTTAACCAAAGAGCCATCTATAAAATTAAATATAAAACGAAATGTAAACAAAACAATGTCGAAATGGCCTAGAGTTCTCAATGTCTAAAAAAGTTTAAATAATTGAATATGAGTATATTCATGTAGAGGAAACCAAATCAAATTAACAACTTAAATGCATAGTCCACTACGTTGGCCCAGTACAGTTTGGTGATGCTTTAGAATTTCTTCTTTGTAGTATGCAGGTTTTTTATCTTCATCAAAAATCGAAATGATCAGGCTTAGAAAATATTCTCAGCAATTTTATACTTGTAGCTCGACCGAGCAGTTTAGCTATTGTTCTACGTTTTTTTTAATATGTATTCAATGAATCCTTTACAGCCTCTGACACGTCATTACTCTGTGCAAGATTTCACATTTTAAAGTGAATAGGTAGAACTTCTTTGTGCTGTAAAACGAGGTTTCATCTCAATGAACCGACGGCGAGGCTGTTACTCATTATATTTGTAAATCCATTGTTATTGTAAGTAATTATGTTTTATAATTATGTGAAATTTAATATTAGTTAGAAGTTCTCGTGTAATATATCGGTAAATAAAATATAATGAAATGAAGTCATGTAATTATTAAAGCCTGGGGAATAACCGTATCAATAAGTGACTTCTTACATGTCTAATTGTTACATTTATTCTGTACCCGTTAGTGCTTCTTACAATACGTGTCTTATTGCTACGATTATTCTCGAGTCGTTAGTGACTTCTTGCAATCAGTCTCTAATTGCTACGGTTATTTTCTAGCCGTTAACTAATTAACTGATTGCAAGAAGTCACCTTCTTGCAATCAGTCTCTAATTAGTACGGTTATTCTCTAGTCGTTAGTGACTTTTTGCAATCAGTCTCTAATTACTATACGGTTATTCTCTAAGCGTTAGTGATTCCTTGCAATAAGTTTCAAATTGCTACGGTTATTCTCTAGCAGTTAGTAACTTATAGCCTACGAAATATTTAAATGTTAAACGTATTTCATGTATGAGCCACAGCTCGACAATAATTATATCAAAAATCATATGGACGTTTTGACAGTTTTACCCTTATTATCGCCGACAAAATATCACAAAATGGCAACATTGGTTTGCACAAACAAACAAACTGCCTCTCACCCCAAACGCATACACCGTCTCTGTTCCGTCGTGGGTAAAAAATATAACAGTTCAAATATCTCAAGATATTTTTCCCAAAACAGCAATATGGTATGCCTTAGCTACTAGTAACAGACTTTAGTTTCAGCTACGATTTAATATACAAAACCTTCTGTATTCTCGATAGAACACGGCGCCTGACTTAGGCAAACCATGACAATGCAATTTCCAGAGACCAGGAGACTAACTAGCAACTGTAACGTGTGTTCGTCACAAGTTTGGAACAACATCATCGGGGCTGCAAGTTCAATCTGCCCCCGTCGTCGGGGGTGATTAATCGGCCAACTTACCCCCGAGTTACCTAAGTTACCCCGACGTGCCAACTACGAGGATGTTGTCGAACACTCAGAGGCGTAATATAAAGTGTAACGTAAGGCCTGTTAGATCCGTAACTAGAGCATTTAGTGTCATACTGAACAAATCTTCAAATACTGCTGGAAATATGATAACCGTTTGTTGCCTTGTTAAACCATTGTTTATATATTTATTTAAATATGTCTATCCGTTATCTTTTTTATTTTCACTAAATATTGAAATAGTTTATAGTTCAAATGTTTTGACGACCTCCGTGGCGGAACGGGTAGCTCTAGGACTGCCACGCCGGAGGTTGCGGGTTCCAATCCCGCTAGGGGCAAATGTTCGTATGATGAATATGAATGTTTGTACCCAAGTCTTGGATGTTTATATATTTATTTAAGTATATCTATCCGTTATCTAGTAACCATAGCACAGGCTCTGCCTAGTTTGGGACTGGATAATTGGTGTGAATGTCTGAGATATTTATTATTTATTTTATTTCATAATTATTTGTTACTTAGATAGCATAAAGTATATTTACTACTAACAGTGGATACGAGAATAAAGATATTATATTATAATTTTTTTTTGTAACCTGGTAACTTGAATAAGTATTTGGTAAGGATTTGGCATGTATGCTTCATCCAGGGCTCTGAAACCGGTTAAAATTTAAACCTTGAACCGAATAATTTCAGTTTCATATTTCGTTCAATTCACCGATAAATAAAAAAGAACAGATCTTATGTCTATTGACTAATGATGGTAAATTAACCGGTTTAAACGTATGTCCGTGATTTACTCCCGCATATATGGGTGAAGGGAATGGAAGGACACTCGCAGAGCTGGCATATACATACAATAATGCACTCTACGGAACGGAAGCTGTGTTTTTCCATTACCTACATGTATTGTTATTGTTAGAGACAGAACACGTCGGACGGCTACGGCGCGGTTCTCCCACCTCTGATGGCGATTAAACTGGTTAATTTATTTCGTTTTCTCTTAAATCGAAATGAATCCGGTAAGGTTAAAACCGTTCTTTCCATAAACCGGTAATACAATTTTACCGGTTTTCTGGTTTTACCGGTATATCCATACCGGTTATGATCCCTAGCTCAGTCAAGGCTATCTCTGGACTAATCAAAATGGTTCAGATGCTCTTAACTATAAATTGGACGACGTCGCAGTTAGCTAGTAGCTACATACAGACAAACACAACTCTCCTTTTACCAGCAGCAGTTCAGAATTACAACCGGTCAATTAATACACCAGGAGCTATTTCCATCTGCGGATATTGCGCCTGAATTATACAGCTTCTATCCGGTGCATTGTAGTGTAGTGCAAGTGAATTATTCAGAGGGCGGTCATAGGCCGGGAGCTGGCCTATAAAAGTCATCTATCCTTACTTAAAATACGTATGAGACCTGCATAACATGATATTGAAATAATTTTGCTGACTTGCTGAAGTCTACAATAGCGCCTTGCCTATACTTGTCTATACAAATGGCGTGTTTTGTTTGGAATAGCGAGTAGAAGCGGCGCATCGACCTTTCATATCGATTTGGCATGGAGGAGAGTGCGCTGCCCAACGCGGCGCGGCATTATTATACTGTGCCCATACCCAGGCGTGAGTCTACGAGGAAAATGGTATTTTATTTACCGTAGACTGACTGCCATGGTTACATTAAACCCTCTAGTTTTTGAGATAGACCGACGTCTTAAAACAAGTTAGTACCCGGGGTGCTACGCGTTAGGAAGGCCTATGTCCAGCAGTGTACGTCACAGGTATCAGCTTTATCGAGTTTATTGTCATCAGATAGTGATCTTATTATAAGACATAGGCTTATAAATATTTAAATAAAATTACAAGACTGTTTTATTATTCACATTCTGCCCTTCTCATTACTTCTCCATCGTAGGAATATGAAATTATAAAGCAATTTATACTAAGCTCTAGTGCAATGCACGGCTGTGAAATATTCAGGGGTGGCGGTGGATAGGCCGGGAGCCTGAAGCTTAAAATACTACACTTATTTCATTGCGCTTGGCTGGTCAAACAGGCATTTTATCGCTTTGAAGAGTTCTTTCACAACTCATTAACTTGTTTTATTTAATTTTATTTGACATTTTTATTATTTAGTTATTTATGTTAGTTATTGATGTTTAATTTGCTTGTCTTTAATTTGATTTTATTTAATTTGTGTAAAAATTCTATTTGACCTGTAATGGAAGTTATCAATAAAGTATGTCTATATCTATTCTAACTAGGCTCAGATCAAATGTATATTATGATGACACCATGGCCGGACATGGGGTTTTAAAATTAAATCTTAAAACAATTAATATTAAAAACTAATCAAAATAATACACAAACATTTTTATAATATAATAAATATTTTGTCCGTTCTGTCAATTAAGAAACTGGTCTATTTTATTGTACATCATAGTGTTACAAATTTATGTAAATTAAAAACATTGATTAAATATCTATAGACAGTTTGCATAACTTTTATGCTTCCGAAATATATTTTAAAAAGATATCTAAAATTCGGGGTTTGAAAATAGTAAACTTTGCAGCAGTCGACTCCTGGGCTATTTAAGCTTTGTGGGTAGTAAAAGTGTAATGCATTAGAGATTGCAACAGTACATTCACCATATTACATTGTTATCATAGTGAATTTCTTTCTGAAAAGGAAAAAAATACTGGTAGAAATTTACCCGTAGTTATCAAATAAGCTACTTAGATTCCTTTTGTCGTTGGGTTTTTACAATACAATACACTTTATTGCACAAACAAATACAGTTACAAGTTATAAAAGTTACAAATAGTACAATTTAGGCGGTCTTATAGCTTTAAGCGACTTGTTCCAGGCAACCTTTGGGTAGAAAATATTATGCCAGCGAAACGTAAGTTGTGCTGATTTGGCAATTTAAATGATGCATAGGTACTTACATGACTATAATAAATAAAATAAAATAACAAATAAGTTATAAATATTAAGTTTTAATGGTTCTACATATACATACATATACAACAAACTTACTGTCACATTATTATTTTTCTTACAAGTTCACTTTTAGTAACATTACAACGGATAACTTACTTACCTACTTTCCAACTTACTTAACTTACCAGCTAAGTACAAAACATAATGTAAACAGTCGATAATACCCAGTCTGCACGGCATAAAGTCAAAGGCACTAAATCCAGTACATTTTACTGAATATTTTATAGGGCTGTGACGCTGCGATGCTCTCCCAGAACGTCGAGAGTTATGGACTAGAGAGGTGCTGTGTTATTGTCGATTAGTTATGTTACGGGTGTTCATTTTTATTTTAGGGATATTCAACTAGAATTAACGCTAATAATGTACACGCTGGGAAGAAATGTTGATCTGAAGAAATGTGGCCTCCAGGTGGCTGGAGTTTTAAGTTAGCAGTTCGCAAGGAGCGCAAATGAGGTCAACTGATTTAGCTAGACTGTGAGTGTTGATCATCAAAATCTCCCAATGAACAGCCCACCAAAAGTGGCATTCTATTAGGGAGGCTTATTTTTAGCTGTGTACGTATTTTGTATGATAATGACGTTCTGAAAAACTAATTGTACTCGCCCGGATATAAACGTATGACCTTACAAACGTGAGTCGTATTCCCCTAGACTACTGACAGTTTTCACCACCTATGCTCCTCTATAACGTTGGTGTCATAGACTACGTAACTATTCAAAATCAAAATATTTTCAAAATTGGAATACATTATTCTCTTTTTGACGTCAAATTCTGCCTAAAACTACTCCACTTCCACCTGTATAACCGAGGGGAAGAAGTGGCAACAAACCCAACGGCACAGGGCCCTACCTTTGATTTATCTTATTCATTACAATCATTAAGTCTACCTATGCTGAGCCATCAAGCACTCCATGGACTTTTATCATTTAAGTAGTCATCTAACTTATAGTAGGCTTTCTTGTACAGATTAACTTTTATAGAAGATTTAAATTTTTGTTCAGACAAGTTAATAATTTCATTTTCGTTACAATAACGTAACCTCATCGACAGTAACCTCTCGGCTCCATAGCGCGCCCGTAAAATTTCCGAGTGTCCTCCATGAATAACAGAAGTGAAGGTATTTCAGAATTATGACGTCATCACTCTGTGGGCGACGAGATGGTCGACAATGGGCAGAGACTATAAAACATAGATGACACATGTTTTCTATATCTATTAGTCCGCAGGTGTGATGCGGGTTTTCACACTTTCGACAATTTTACTGAAGTGCAAAAGTACTGAAGACCATTTTCATCCAAAAATTACCAAAGCGGGTTAGTGATATACATATATAGATGGGAATTGAAACTAGTTAATATCCTAATCCTGACCTAAAGATATAATTATAAATATACACATCCATATAGCCCATCTAATTGGTATAATTATATTACTGCATATAATATGAAAATGCCTGTGATTCTTCTCATCCTCTTCCTTTAAACTATGCATTGATTTGGTGTGTCTATTAAAGCAGACCCTGCCAACATCCTTTACCTCCACGAAGGCATATTTTTCATACGGCAATGAATATGTCGCATCTTTATATTTAAGCCGTTACTCTATACTCGTAGGCACGGCTCGAAAACCGGTTTTTGGTCAACATACTGAACCGAAATAGATTTGGTTTACGTTTTCTGATTCATTCAATTAATCGGTTATTAAAAAGAACAGATTTCATGTCAGTATCGTTTAAGGTAAAATAAACCGGTTACTTTTAGCCTTGACCAATTAATCGGTTCAAACTCGAATTAATTTCACGCCGTTTAATACACAATAACATGAGTAACAATGTGAAAATATGAACAAAACAGCTAGCCAAGACTAACTGTTCTGAAAAAAAAAGATCGTCGATGACGAGTAAGCCGGTTATTTAATTTTCAGCGAATTGTATAAATTCCGGTCTTCGTGAAAACCGGTAACCGAAATCAAGTCTGTAAGTAGGAAACGGTTCCTTCTATTAACAGGTAAATCTGTTAATCATATTTTACCGGTTTCATGGTTTTAACCTGTTCGTGATTAAACGAAACAAATTAGTTGAAATACGTGAAAAATATAATTATTAGTACATTGAATAAAATTGACAAGACGTTAACAGAAAAAAAACAAAAACACGGATAAAGACATTTAAAAGAAAATAAAAAGAATGAAATCTTCTATGACATTCCGCCCCCCTTGGAAGATCTTGATTTTCAACACTTGGTAGTCGGCAAGGGGCACAATTTTGTAAGCGGCCTTTTTATTAGTCCAGTTGCTGTCTTAACTGTTGCTACTCGTGGCACTCCATCGTGACCTTGATGAAGCCTTTGTATAATACCAAGACGCCATCGCAAAGGCGGAAGACCGTCTTCTTTGATTAGTACTGTCATGTCGATCTTTAGGTTGTCTTGAAGTTGTCTCCACTTTGATCTTTCTTGGAGTTCTGTTAAATATTGTAAACTCCATCTTTTCCAAAACGATTGTCTGATTTGCTCTATGCGATGGTATCTAGGAAGTCGTAAGTTGTTGACGTCATCGAACTCAGGCTCCGGAAGAGCAATCAGTGGGCGACCGATAAGAAAATGAGCCGGAGTTAATGGATTAAAATCGTCAGATGAACAAGACAAAGTGGTTATAGGCCTTGAGTTTAATATGGCTTCTATTTGAGCCAGACTAGTGCCTAGTTCCTCAAACGTTAAATGATGTAGACCGATAGCTCTTTTTAAGTGATGCTTTGTGGATTTTACTCCAGCTTCCCACAATCCGCCGAAATGAGGAGCGTTTGGAGGTATAAATTTGAACTCTATGCCTTCATCACCTACGAAATTTGAAATAAGGTCTTGAATTTCGTTCCAAGCCCCAACAAAATTAGAACCGTTGTCACAATAAACGCGTGCAGGTTTTCCACGACGTGCGATAAACCGTTTTAAAGCTAAAAGAAACGCCTGTGACGTCTGATCCCCAACCAATTCCAAATGAATTGCTTTTGTAGCAAAACATACGAAAACACAAATATAGGATTTAACGAGTTTGGCTCCACGTCCTGATTTGGTGCTGATATAGACAGGACCAGCAAAGTCAACTCCTGTGTTAGTGAACGGTGGTCTGGGTTCAACTCTATCTTGAGGCAAATCGCCCATAATTGGATATATAAATTTAGGTGATAATCGCGCACATTTTACACAACGATGAACTATTTGCTTTGCCAAGTTTCTACCTCCTATAGGCCAGTACCTTTGTCGTATAGTACTAAGCAAAAGTTGTGGACCGGCGTGCATAGTATTGATATGTTCTGAATTAAAAATCATTTCAGTTAGTTTGTGTTTCGCGTGAATAATAACGGGGTGTTTTGAGTTATATTCTAAATTTGCATGTTCGAGACGACCCCGTACACGGAGTAATCCATCGACGTCTAAAAATGGGCTAAGTTTAGCCAATGTACTACTTTTGTGTAAAACCTTTTTTGAAGTAAGTTGTTCAATTTCGCATTGGAAGTGTTTGTATTGTAAATGTCTTAATAGTATTACATTAGCTTTTTGAATTTCAGTACTCGTTAAAGCACCTTGCAATTTGTTAGAATTTCGAATATTGTTTATAAACCTTAACACGTATGCCCAAATATGACGTATTTTGTTTAGACTCGATATGTTCATTAAGTGTTTATCAATTGAATTGTCAATGTCAGTTATTTGAGTAGTAGCAGAAATTGGGGTTTCCACTTGTTCAGGCAACATTTCAGTTGAATTATTGAGTAATGGCGTTGGCCAATCGGTTTCATCCCTTATTAGGAATTCTGGACCATGCCACCAAAGTCTTGATTTTGCCAAAACATGAGGTTTAACTCCTCGGGAAACCATATCAGCTGGGTTTATTTCGCCAGGAATATGGCGCCATTGATTATCTGCAGATATTTCTTGAATTGCAGATACGCGATTTCGAATGAAAGGCTTAAGTTTGTATGGATCCAGACTCAACCAACCTAAAACAATTGTTGAGTCAGTCCAAAATACGATTCTGTCGATATTTACGCGAAGAGAATTGCAAATAAAAGTACTCAGACGAGCAGCTGTGAGTGCACCGCATAATTCTAAACGTGGTATTGTGGTTGGTTTCAGTGGTGCAACCCTACCTTTAGCACAGAGTAGATGAATGTGGACTGTATCGTTGTCGTTTGTTTTAGCATATGCGCATGCGCCATAAGCTCGTTCAGATGCATCAGAAAAGACATGTAATTCGACATGTCGACTGTGCAGAGCTTTTCGTGGTATTGTGAAATCGTTTAGAAATTTAAACGAATCTATGAACGCTAACCAACCTGTTAGTATTTCTTGAGGAATATGATCATCCCAAGAAAGTTTCTGAAGCCACAAGGTTTGTAATAAAATCTTGGCTTCCATAATACATGGATTTACTAAACCCAATGGATCGAAAACTTGTGATATTATGGACAGCATAGTCCTTTTCGTAACTTTTTGTTGTAGTTCTATATTCACTTTGAAGTATAGTATATCTTCGATATTATTCCAAAGCAATCCGAGTGTCTTAGAACATGGAGATTCGCTTATTTTGTGGTCACTCGTTTCGGATATGTCAACGAGTTGTTTAAGTACCTCCGAACTGTTGGATCTCCATTTTCGTAGTGGAAAACAAGCAGATTTTAATTGAGAAGTAACATTACGAGCTAGATCAATAGCTTCGTCAACAGATGGCGCTCCTGAGATAAAATCATCCACATAAAAATCTTTCGCAATAACTTCAGCTACCTCCTTATCCTTGCATGTAAGTGCAATTTGTTTGAGACACCTAATAGCAAGGAATGGTGCTGAGGCAGTTCCGTATGTAATCGTATTTAATTCAAACGATTTTATGGATTCTGTTTCCGAATTTCTCCATAGTATACGTTGAAGAAACCGATCTCTTTTGTTGACTAAAACCTGTCTATACATCTTCTCGACATCTCCGGTGATTACAATTTCGTGTTGTCTGAACCGAAGCAGTATTGAAATAATATTGTCTTGTATAGTAGGACCTACCATTTGCAAATCGTTGCTGGATATCCCTGATTTAGTTTGAGCAGAAGCATTGAAAACAACACGAAGCTTTGTTGTCGTGCTATCGTCTTTAATAACTCCGTGATGAGGGAGATAATATGGTAATTGTATTGCTGGTTCGCTTGTCGTCACTTCAGTCATGTGCTCTAAATATTGGTATTCTGTAATGAACTCACGATAACGTAGTTTTAGAATTCTATCTCGTAAAAACTTCTTTTCAAGCGCTTCTAGTCTTTTGCGAGCTAATAGATAAGAATCGCCTAGTTTTTGTGGAGATTGTTTCAAAGGAATCGAAACTATAAACCTGCCGTTAGAGTCACGTGTTGTATTTGCAACGTAGTGTTGTTCGCATTTTTGTTCTTCATTCGACCAAGTTGAAGATTCAGGAACGTGTTCAAGCTCCCAGAACTTGGTTAATTGTCGTTGTAGATCGTCGTCTTTTAATGAAGCGTGACAGTTTACTTCGGGTGATGTTGACTTAGAAGTCGTTAGAACACTGCCAGCAACTATCCATCCTAGTTGCGTTTCTTGAATTGACGGTTTGTTATGCCCTAAGCTTATTTGTTGTGAACCTAATAAATCCCAAAAGTGTTCACCACCGATAAGAATGTCAATATCCTTAGGTTCGTAATACTGTGGATCTGCTAGTTGTATGTGTTCTGGAATAATGAATCCACTAGTATTGATACGGTATGACGGCAATAATTGCGTTATCTTTGGCAGCATTAGGCACGTAACTTGTGTTTTATACGAATTTATTCGAGAATGTATGACGATCGTTGATTTGCCTGATACCGCAGAAGTGACGTTATTAATTCCAGAGACAGCACCTCCTGTAATTATCGTGGGAAGTTTCAAAAGGTTTGCAAACTGTTCTGTGATAAAACAGGATGTACTGCCGCTGTCAAGTAACACACGAGCTTCGTGCGCTACACCATCTATATCATAAACAGTTACTGAAGCTGTTGACAATAAGACTTGTTTGTAAGTAGTTAGAACAGATGATGATAACACAACTCTGTTTTCATTTTGATTGGAAGATGGTGATGAGTTATCAGTCGTTAGTTGGACATCATCTTCATGTAACAATGTGTTGTGTTTAATCGTACACCTTTGGCAATGGCTACGTTTACAAGCTGACGCTGTGTGGTTCGTTTTTAAACAATTTAAACATAAATTGAGCTGTTTCGCTTTTTCGTTACGCATATTTATTGGTAACGCTCGAAATTCGTCACAAAAATATAATCTGTGTTCTTTTTTACACATAGGACATTCAGTAATTCGTGTTTGTGTGTTGTCCTTGTGAGAGTTAGTAACCGCAAAACTACGATGTTGTTTTGTTTTGTATGTGTGTTGTTTGTTGAAATTGTTATTATGAGTTTTTTGAGTAGTTAATTTATTGACTTCTAGTGTCTCTAAAAGAGTAGCTCTATCTTTCATAAATCTAATAATGGAATCATATGTGTTGTTGTCTGATTGTAATTTAGTTTTTTCCCATTCACGGGCAGTATCGAGGTCAAACTTGGAACTAATCATATGTATTAACAAAGTATCCCAGTTGTTAGTTTGTTCACCCAGGGATGACAGCGCTCTTAAATTTTTGTTAAACATATCGATCAGATTTCGAATTTCCCAAGCGGACTCATTAGAAATTGGCTTGATATTAAATAAAGATTTAACATGGTTTGATATAAGAAGTTTAGTATTGTCAAATCTTTCTAATAAAAGGTTCCAAGCAATACTGTAATTAGCTTTTGAGAACTCGATAGATTTAATCACCTGCGCGGCACTACCTTCAAGACTTGCGCGTAAATAATGAAATTTACTCGTATTATTAATTGATTCGTTGTCGTGAATCAACGAAGTAAACGTGTCTCTGAATTCGAGCCATTTACCGTATGACCCGTCAAACTTAGGCAAAGAAATAGTAGGTAATTTGACATTTTTACCATGACGGTCCGTGGAGCCAACCCGCTTACCTGGTATGGACTGAAATGTGATGGGGTCCTCGTCACTGGTGTTCGATGAGCATCGCGAGCGTTTGATGGCACCGCTGCCATCACGTGAGGCAAGCAGCCGATTCGCCAGCGCAACCGTTTCAACAAAGATGTCCTCGAACTCCTCGCGCTCCTCATACCGCTGGTTTATTTTCTCGTCATCCAACTTCATACATTCGAGTTGAAGCTGGACTGCATCAAATTCGTTCTGTAAATTGGTTATCTTTTCAAGCCTAAGTTTTAATTCAGATTGAATTTTGATATCAATAGGAAGTTCTAAATCGTTTACGTAATTTTTGAATTTAGTCAAACGTGATTTTACTGATGCTCTTTTGCGTACTAAAGTAGATTCGTCGTCGCTCATGTTGACGGATGCTCATAAAACTAAAAAGCAACACAGTCAATAAAATAGTAAGGTATGAAATATGAATAATAAAATGAAAACCTGACCCGAACAGTTGACCCACTGTGTACTATCCTTCGCCCGAGCGATGCGAATGTCGGTGGAGTAACAACAGCAAGAACTGGCGTGAGACAGGAGACTCGTAGTTAAGGCGATAATACGGCGTTGATGTATGCAGTTATGATGTGTCGTTCCTTTGTCGTAGATATGGCTAGCAGGCGGCTGGGTATGCAGGCTTTGGCACCCATAGCTGCGTCCCACTGGAGCGTTGAAATTTGTCGTTAATATGGCTAGCAGGCGGCTGGGTATGCAGGCTTTGGCATCCACAGCTGCGTCCCACTGGAGCACTGAAGTATGTCGCTAATACGGCTAGTAGGCGGCTGGACGTGCAGACTTTGGCAGCCACAGCTTCATCCCGCTGGAGCACTGAATTTGTCGTTAATACGGCTAGTAGGCGGCTGGGCGTGCAGACTTTGGCAGGCACAGCTTCATCCCACTGGAGCACTGAATTTGTCGTTAATACGGCTAGTAGGCGGCTGGGCGTGCAGACTTTGGCACCCACAGCTGCATCCTACTGGAGCACTGAAGTCGCTGGTCGTTTTTATAATAATCCGGCTTTAATGGACCACATGTTCGTGATTAAACGAAACAAATTAGTTGAAATACGTGAAAAATATAATTATTAGTACATTGAATAAAATTGACAAGACGTTAACAGAAAAAAACAAAACACGGATAAAGACATTTAAAAGAAAATAAAAAGAATGAAATCTTCTTTGACAAACCACTATATCAAAACCAGTTTTGAGCCCTGACTCCATCAGTACTATCTCTTAACTAATTAAAATGGTCATGAGATTACGACGCCTTAACTATACATTTGAAGTCGTCGCGGGCATTACCTAGTAAGTACATACAGACAAACACAAAAAATACACAACTTTTTTACCAGCCGTAGTTCACTGTTACAACCAGGTCGATTAATACACCAAGAGCTGTTTCCATCTGCGGGTATTGCGCCTGAATTATATAATATTAGCGGCTATTTCAAAACCGGTTCCGGGCATCGCCGTAAGCTTTTTTATGACGTTCCGGTAACGACTGCAATGCCGAATGGCCAGTGCGCGACCCCTGGACATTTTTGCAGCTACTCTGTGTCGAGACGCATGTATAGGGATTTTTGGTTTACGTGTGATTTAGCTGTCTATACTCGATCGAATTTCAAGTGTTTTTTTTTTATTCATGATAGGTTTACGCTTGACCACAATCACACATGATGGTAAGTAACGATGAGACCTAAGGTGGAGCGCGCTTACCCAGAAGATGCATGTTAACTCTTCCTTTAAAATATTTAATGTTAAGTATATATATTATTATGTATGTACTTTACTTAGTAACTTATATTAGTATACCTACTTATTTATTCTATGTATAGTACAATATTTTATTATAAAATTTCAATAACCATGCACATTTTTTTTGATCTACCGCTTGTTTTAGCTCTTCCCACAGTGAATGTTGGCTGGAAGAGATCTCTTATAGAGATAAGTCCAGTTTTGTACACTTTCATATTATGCTCTTTATTTGTAAAATTTATGTGCAATAAAAGATCCAAGTTGTACTTGTCCGGAAATACCGAAGCTGGCAGTGAGTTCCATTCCTTAGCAGTTCGCATTATGAACGAGGAAGCAAACGCTTAGTGCGAGAGCGTGGTGTCTACTACATAAGGATGAAGTCTCTCACCACGCCTGGTAGTCCGGTGGTGGAACGGAGATGGGGGAAACGAATGGTGCAATTCCTGGGCACACTCCCCAATCGTTTAAAACAGTACAATCGTAAATATAAATTACGTGTAGTCACAGAATAATGAATACAGAAAAATCTGATTATAACAAAATTATATTTCACTTTTGTCTAGTTAATTTTTTCATAGATATCACTAAGTAATATTTAAACATTGTAAATAAAGGGAATATGAATATGTTACGTCATCAAAGATCTCGAAGTACATAAAAAGCAACCGAACATTCGACAGTGGACGTGAGAAGAAATGCTCAATGCAAGAAAGAGACGGAAATAGCATCGCAGCCCGCACGCGTCTCTAGAATATACCACACAGCAGCCCTCTGTAAGTGTGTCTAGAACGTTCCTGTGAATCTGCCCTACGGATATTAGCGACCTTATTTAGCACCAAGAACACTTTCAGTCTTCAAAAGCTAACGGAATCTAAACTCTTCATGTGAACAACGACCGAATAAGTTATTAGAGATTGTGTATAGGCAGAGAATACTAAATCATACACTCTAGTATATATTATCTTTGATCATACTACGTAAAGAAACGTCACTCACCTCCCGCTAGTTAACACGTTACAAAGTTACGACCGGCGCCGAGAGATCGACGCTATAAGTTAGAAAGGGAAGCACTTCTGCTGTTGACGTATACGTTGTCCCTCTCTCGATCGACTATGTTCGTGAGGTAGATGCAGTAGCCGTACCACAATTTACGCTCACACAAAAACGTGCAGAAAAATTGTCGGTGTATGTGCTTGTCGATTTATAATAAAATACCTGCCCATATAAAGGATTTGAAAGATATGATTCGTAATGAGGAGATCCGACGAAAAACGAAACTCACCGACATAGCTGAAAGGATTAGTAACCTGAAGTGGCAGTGGGCGGGCCACATCTGTCGCAGAACCGACGGCCGTTGGGGCAGACGAGTTCTGGAGTGGAGACCGCGGATCGGCACTCGAAGGGTAGGACGCCCCGCCGCCAGGTGGACCGACGACCTAAAGAAGGTGGCCGGTAGCGGCTGGATGCGGAGGGCGGAGGACCGGGTGTGGTGGCGTTCGTTGGGGAAGGCCTATGTCCAGCAGTGGACGTCTAAGGGCTGATATGAATGAAATGATGAATAAAGGATTTACCATATAACAGATTCCAAATATCTCTTATTAATTGGCTTTTGGTTCAAACATTTTATTCTGTAAAAGAATTCTTGGAGCACAGGGTCGGGTGACGTTTGGCAATACTTAAATTATTTATTTTGACTGTACTTTGTAACTTTGACATTTCAGTGTTGTTAATGTTTATTGTAATGAATAATTGTATATATTTGCATGCTATTGATAATGGCTGAATTGTTATTACTTTAGGCTGATTTTAACATCTGGCATTTGTACCAATTTAAGAGCAAATAAATGATTTCTTTCTTTCTTTCTTTGCATGGCTACATATGTTCGCTTGTACGGAGTGCTTAGACTTTTGTGTTAAATATATTGATTATTTTTAACAGATTAACATAGTGATATATTTTGAACTTATTTCTAAACTGCATCGCTGTCCTAGCACTAGATATACTATCCTTAGATAAGAAAAACGTGAAATAGTACAAGACGTTCGCCCTACATAGCGTAGTATAAGATTTCCAATATCCTTCGAGTTAGCACCAAGCAAATACGACTGGAGAAAAAAGACTGCGGAAATTTCTCATTATATTTGTAAAACAAGATTCTTGACGCACGCAGGGCTGGATTATCCATTAGGCAGTATAGGCAACGGCCTAGGATGAATGCCGGGGGTATATACATGCTCCGCGCCCCGAGTCTTTATTGAAAATGTTTCTTAGAGTGAAAAGAAAAAAAATACAAAAAATGTTTATTACAGAAACTTAGGGGGTTACAGAGGATAGTTGGGGCCCTCTTTTAGACATAAAAATGTCTGTGCCAGAGGGCCTCGCTCTTCCATACTTATATGATATGATATTCTTTATTGCACAAATTTAAAAAGTAAATACAGTTACAAATTTTGTGTACAAAGGCGAGCTTATCTCTAAAAGAGATCTCTTCCAGCCAACCTTACAGGGTGTGAGACAAGGCACTAAGAGCGAGGGGGCAAAAACATAATATACTACATAATAACTAAATACTGAAACTACTTTACACACACACACACACAGATATATATAGTAAATACTTATAATAAATATAATAAATATACATAAATACATACATATCATATTATACTGAGTGAGACAGATAGTGCTATACATAGTTCCTTTAGTATAAACAATGTAGGTACTAATTTCATCAATGACGTTTAAGTTGTATGTACCTTTATGTCAAATAAATAAATTACGATATCTAACAGAGAAGTGATCTCTAACAGTTGGAGTGGCAGTGGGCTGGTCACATCTGTCGGAGAACCGATTACCGTTGGAGTACCTAAAGGAGTTCTCGAGTGGAGACCGCGACTGGGCAGGCGTATATGGGACGCCCCCTGGCTACATGGAGCGACGATCTACGTAAGGCTGACAGTGACTGGATGAGATGAACCGAGGATCAGGTTCAGTGCCTTGGAAGCAAAAAAACTTGGAGGTCTAACAAGAAACAGCTATGCTAATAAGAAATGCTTTAAACGAGTAGATTAAATACACATTGTTCTAAATTCTTTCTAAATTCTACTTTTGTATTGTTTCTCATGTAAATGCATTGTCTTAATGAGAATAAAGAATCTTTAAACCTACCTTTGTACTAAAATTGCATCTCAGTTTGTCCAGTACAAGACTGAGTTTCCCAACACCCAAATATAAGACCTACATGCAACGATCTCTAAGTACTACTAGATGGAGCGTTCCAAACAATCGCTCTTCTCCACGCAAGGAGCCACAACTCGTTCGTATTCACTTTGAAAATTGTGCAGTTACTATGCAGAACATTTAATTATTTCTAAATAATAACGTTGGCGTAAATATTTAGTAAATAATTAAATGTTCTGCATAGTAACTGCACAATTTTCAAAGTAAATACGAACGAGTTGTGGCTCCTTGCGTGGAGTAGAGCGACTGTTTGGAACGCTCCATCTAGTAGTACATAGAGATCGTTGCCTAAATGATATAAGGTTTCCGTTCTAATGCAAGTCTAAATCAGGTGTTAACATGTTTTAAAATTTGAACATACCGTTGTCCTAGTTTCCACTGTAAATTGCCCTAATTTTAAGTTCTAATTTAACTAATTGACGTGTACGAGGGTCGGTGTCCTCATAATTTATTTTGTTCCTTTCAAAAGTTAAAGGTAAGGGTTTAGTCGTTCGAGGGGAAAATCGGGTATTTTTAGATTAGTGGGATTCAAATCAATCAATTAAGCATCACATTATAAGAAAGCCTGTTATAATCAGACCTGGTTTCTCTGATCACATTCTCTTAAATAAGTTCTATCATCTGATGAAATTAGTTGATTCAACGCGATGTAACATAATATGTAACCAAATAGAAGATTTGTTACATATTGTACTGGAGCGTGGACAGAACGCAGCCTACAGAAGGCACTGAGAGATAACGTAGGTCACAATGGTGATATAAAAGTCGCAGGCCGTTTGTAAAATCAGGCAGTTCATTATGCGCCTAGCCACATTGTGTTCTGCCGCCATTTCGTGGTGTGCCTGAATTATATCAGGCCGATGGTTCGTCGCTCAGCGTTTATCGATTTGGCTAACCACGTTTAATCGACAAATCGACAATCGACGACTTGACCGCGAAACCCTTACGTTGAAGTAAGTCAAATATGCATAACCGACTAACATCCCAAAAGTCAACGATCTCTATGTACTACTAGATGGAGCGTTCCAAACAATCGCTCTATTCCACGCAAGTAGCCACAACTGTTTCACATTCACTTTGAAACTTGTGCAGTTACTACTCAGAACATTCAATTATTTACTAAATATTGACATTATTTAACCGTAGCGTCAATATTTAGTAATAATTAAATGTTCTGCGTAGTAACTGCACAAATTTCATTGTGAATGTGAAAGAGTTGTGGCTACTTGCGTGGAACAGAGCGATTGTTTGGAACGCTCCATATAGTAGTACATAGAGATCATTGCCAAAAGCCTATATTTCCTAGATGACTCAATACCACTTTTGACTTGACCGCCAAGACCCTTACGTTGAAGAGTCAAATATGCATTAACCGACTAACATCCTAAAATCACAGTAGATGCCAATGCATTGAAGAAGTCACGGGCAACAGATAGCCCGACAAAAAGTTACTCCATAATTTCCTATAGACTTTAAACTTGACCGCCAATACCCTTACGATCATCATCAGGTTATTTTTGTCTCCACTGCAGGAGCATAACCCTCTCATCTGTCGGAGATAGACGGAGGACTTGGCCTACACTCCCCGCGCTGGCCAGACGGGTTGGGGAGGCCTGATTGATGTTTTATAATGTATTCCCTTAGTCGCCTTGTACGACATCCACGGGAAGAGTTGGAGTGGTCCTATTCTACTCTACCGGAAACCACACGGCAAGTGTTTCCACGTTCAAGTGAGTCCAATATACAGCAACCGGATAACATCTGAAAAGCTTATTGATACCTATGTCCTAGATAACTCAGCACACTGGCGAACTATGCAGCTTTTTTATAGCTCTATAGGTCTAAAGTGGGGGTATAGTGGAGTCATATGCACTAACACCGATATACCCCCACTATGGACCTATTTTATAGCTTAAGGCTGCATATTTCGCCAGTGTACTAGTTGGGAATACTTTGAACTTGACCACCAACACCCTTCCAATATGTAGTAACTGGATAGCAGCGTAAAAGCTTATAATACGTCCTAGATGACTCAATGCCATTTGACTTGACCGCCAAGACCCCTTACGTTGAAGAGTCAAATATGCATTAACCGGCTAACATCCCAAAAGCACAGTGAATGCAGTGCATTAAAAACCGCAAATAGGGTAGTATTGCCGTCTCCTGGCGGCGGGTTCGACTGGGTGGCGCCACGGTTATAGACTGAGTAGTTATATAGACAGAACCAAACGTCGATCTGCGAGATCATTTCAACCATTTTATGACATGTTTATTTTAATTTTTAATCTCTGACATTGCGTAATTTAGAATTTATACATTATAAGATATTCTAAGCTACACCCTTGTGTACAGTTGTATTATGAGTAACTATAACATATTTTAAGAACTTGATGTACATAAAATTTAAGGTTGAATAAATTAAATGAAAATGACCTAGTGATTAAATAGTTGTAAATGACCCAGCCTGTGTACATACCTACATACATACATACATACATACATACATACATACATACATACATACATACATACATACATACATACATACATACATACATACATACATACATACATACATACATACATACATAATGCTCGAGAATTGATCCCAGAGGGTAGAAAGACACGATGTATTGCCACTTTACTCAAAGTAATATTGCAAAGTGACTTTCCTTCGTCCGCTTTTCGCCCCGTGATACCCCTTGATGTGATGTGTTGCGAACAACATCGCCGCTTGCAACCACGGTTAGCTAGGGAAATAATTGTCTACCTCATGAAAGCCCTGCATGATTCGATGAGGCTAATAGTGCCACCTAAATGCTCCTATTTTGTACAAGTCATTTTAGTCAAAAGTCTTCTCTTAGGAATTGATTTAGTCCATCCCCTTAGACATGTAGTAAATTAATTCATGTCATGTCCACCGATTACTAGCTCTATGCACTCGACTAGGCAGTCTACGGAATATGCTGTTTAGTAAGAAATTTATTACAATTTCCATGTACCGACAACGAAAGCTACATTACACACTATGCCTAGAGACATAAAGGTCATATTTGCTTGCGACACGGAATTCTTAGCAAAATTGGGGTTGTCAGGGCTATTACAGTAAGTGACTGGATGTAATGTGATGTTTACATAATGATTTATTTGTCACTAGCTTTATCCCGTGGTTTTCCCTGTTTTAGACACCAGAGCGCCTCATTGAATTGATATTCAGTGTTGGACAATGCTCGGGGTTTCTTTGAAGGATATGATTCGTAATGAGTAGATCCGACAAAGAACGAAACTCACCGACATAGCCGAAAGGATTAGTAAGCTGAAGTGGCAGCGGGCGGGCCACATATGCCGCAGAACCGACGGCCGTTGGGGTAGACGAGTTCTGGAGTGGAGACCGCGGAACGGCATGAGCAGGGTGGGACCGACGACCTAAAGAAGGTGGCAGGTTGCGGCTGGATGCGGAGGGCGGAGGACCGGGTGTGGTGGCGTTCGTTGGGGAAGGCCTATGTCCAGCAGTGGATTTCTAGGGGCTGACATGATGATGATGATGATGATGTTGGGTATGGCAGAAGAATCATGAAAGCAGGATAAATGCGGTTGAGATGCGGTCTTTAAGAAAAATATGTGGAGTGAAGTTATGTGACACAGTGAGGAATTCAGTGATACGTGAGAAGTGTGGTTTGAAAGATGATGTGGTAACGAAGGGAGAGAAGGGTGTGTTGCGTTGGTTTGGACATTTAGAGCGTATGAGTGAAAGAAGAGTGACAAATAAATTTACAGCGCGAATGTGATGAACTTTAATTTACAAATATTCATAAACTTTAACAAGAAACTGACACATCGATCTCCTAGTTCACAATTATACTAATTACGGGAAAAAGTTGGTGTAATTAGGACGATAGTGCACAAATTATAAAGTCACAATTTCATTGTCAATTCTTTTTTAATTAATATAATTGTGAACTAGGGTATCGAACTGTAGAGGTCGGTAGGGGCGGCAAAATTTGAATAGCCTACTGGCGGAAAATGTGTAAATCCGCCACCAGACAGGCAGACAAACTCGCCATACCAGAGCCACGCTTGCGATAGCTTGTTATCAAACGCAACGTCTCTCTATCTGTTCGTTACTATGCCTATAACTCGAGAACCACTTATCCGATTTACCCGTTTTATAGGGTTCCGTAAAAGGAAAAAGAGAACCCTTATAGGATCACTTCTTTATCCGTCTGTCTGTCAAGACCCTTTTTCTCAGGAACCCGTGGAGGTATCAACTTGAAATTAATATGAAATACTCAGGACTGCAATCCCTTGTAACTGTGAAAAATCAAACTTCTACTTCCCGTTGATCTACAATCAATTTGGAAAGAAACAATGTCTTAGCGTAAATTTGTAGTTACAACACTTTTTTTGTGTGATGATTACAAACTTATTTGCAGTTGGAAACTGAGCTGACCTATGTCGATGTATAGGGACAGCAGTTTTCCAACTGAAAAGTTAAGTCTGTCCCTCAATCCAGTTTATGTTTTCATTAGAGCAATGTTCAGTGCTTTCATAAATTATGAACGTCAGTAATGTTACCTATGTACGTGACCCTCGGTACGCGAATCCGACTCACACTTGGCCGTATTTTTTAATCCTACTAATATTATAAATGCCAAGTTTGGATATTTCGATATATGTTACTCAATCACGCTTCATCCACTGGACGAATCGTGATGAAACTTGGTACACATATAGGTTAGGTCCTGGAATAAGACATACGATAGTTTTTCCCCGAAAAAACATCCCATTTCTACGGCAAAACATAATAATTTGTGATGTTAAGTTGTCCACGCGGTCGAAGCCAAGTTTCAGTATATATTTTGTTACATTAGGTAACATAATAGAATAATGGTGGGAGCCTGGTGACCTGATCTCACAGGTTCATCCTATTTTAGGCACCAGTCTCTCACAAAAGATAAATTGTACTCATTTTAATTTTAAACATTATAATTGTACTTAATCTTTGTGTTGAGATAATAAATAAATTTTGTATTGTATTGTATTGTAATATAATTCCGTAGTCCAAGCATTTATTTATAATTACTGAACTCTGCTAAAACTAAATCTAAAATCCCAAATAACACGCAATCATCTCTTGCCCCAAAGAAATTTTCAACTCATCAAAAATAAGCCCTGCGTTAAAAACCGCCAGTGTGGACGGTTCCTAATTACAGACCGATGAAAAACAGATTCTGGCCAGATAGGCGATCAGTCGTGGATTACAACGATTGTATTTAATACTTGCGACTTTAGCCGTGACGTCGTAATCGTGTCGTTGCCGTGGCCTCAGTAACACCTTATTAGAGGTACAGCCAAGCGGGTAATCTATCAATAGCGTGCGACAATAACATTTTGTACCACAAAGGTAGACCGAATCCAAAAAGCCAAATTAAATCCTACTCGCATGGAAGAAAGTCAATATTACGCTGCTCCAAATGCGAAGCGAGACAGGCCTGACCGCAGGGTCTGACTGTGACAAGTCAATTTTTTCGAATTTTTCTCTGTTTGTGATTCAAATTTAATTCGATGAGCTGAACTTCGTTGTAAAATATGTTATGTCGCAGCTGTTAATTTTTATATATTAACCATCCAAATATTTTTTTTTTTATTAAACATCATTAAAAAAGGTTTTTGCTTTTCTGTAAAATTTTATATTTATAACTAGACACAGTGTACCTGTGTAGTACAGAAATGATTGCGGAATATTGTATTGTAACATTGGAATATAGCAACAAGAAAATACTCTGTCGGAATAATACTCTGGCATCTAGGTATACCATATACTCTCACCATCATCAGATCTTAGACGTCTACTGCTGACCACATTATCAATCGTACAATATAAAGGTCTCACCAGTAATCTTCCACAGATTGGCTATTACAAGGCGATCGAAAAATCCGTAACGAATCACACGCGCATAATTTTGCTTAGTAAGCTTAGTAATCCCTCTAGTCGGAATGTGTTGCCACAAGAGTTATTGGTACTTTTATGGAAATAGAATGCAGGTAAATATAGCCACCTGGTGCTGTGCTCAAAGTATAGCCAACGGCTCACATGATGCTCCCGCGTGGTGCTCAAAGAACAGCCAACGACTCACTTAATGCTCCTGCATGGTGCTCAAAGTACAGCCAACGACTGACTTGATGCTCCTGCATGGTGCTCAAAGAACAGCTAACGACTCACTTAATGCTCCTGCATGGTGCTCAAAGTACAGCCAACGACTCACTTGATGCTCCTGCGTGGTGCTCAAAGTACAGCCAACGACTCACTTGATGCTCCTGCGTGGTGCTCAAAGAACAGTCAACGACTCACATGATACTCCCGCGTGGTGCTCAAAGTACAGCCAACGACTCACTTGATGCTCCTCCGTGGTGCTCAAAGTACAGCCAACGACTCACTTGATGCTCCCGCTTGGTGCTCAAAGTACAGCCAACGACTCACATGATACTCCCGCGTGGTGCTCAAAGAACAGCCAACGACTCACATGATACTCCCGCGTGGTGCTCAAAGTACAGCCAACGACTCACTTGATGCTCCAGCGTGGTGCTCAAAGTACAGCCAACGACTCACATGATACTCCCGCGTGGTGCTCAAAGTACAGCCAACGACTCACTTGATGCTCCCGCGTGGTGCTCAAAGAACAGCCAACGACTCACATGATACTCCAGCGTGGTGCTCAAAGTACAGCCAACGACTCACGTGACACTCCCGCGTGGTGCTCAAAGTACAGCCAACGACTCACCTGGTGCTCTCGCGTGGTGCTCTAAGTAAACCCAACGAGTCACATAATGCTCCTGCGTGGTGCTCAAAGAACAGCCAACGACTCACATGACACTCCCGCGTGGTGCTCAAAGTACAGCCAACGACTCACCTGGTGCTCTCGCGTGGTGCTCTAAGTAAACCCAACGACTCACATAATGCTCCCGCGTGGTTTTCAAAGAACAGCCAAATACTCACTTGATGCTCCTGCGTGGTGCTCAAAGAATAGCCAGCGACTCACTTGGTGCTTTCGGTGTGCCTGGTGTTTCCGCATCGTCTTCCTCAAAGCACCCTGGACACTACACTTTCACCAATGCTGGAAGTTTAGTTTTAGCACTAAGTCACGAGCTTTATCCTAGACCTTGCCATTTATTTACAACCTATGTACTCGTACATCTGCAGTCCACCGTCCTGGCCACACTCTTTTTACACCTTAAAATAAACAATAGCACAATAACAGCCACTATACAGACATTACAATTCTAAATAAATGAGTCGCTCAATTAAACGCTCACTGATTGAACTATATATCAACGTCTTGTTCCAGTTCGCGTTCACGATCCAAAAACAATTTTATTGGTAAGAGGTTCGAAGTGAGTTTGCTTTGGCAGTTTGGTTTAACTAATTTAAATAAGGGTAGGGTTGACTGTTGACTTTAAATGCATAGAATCTTTCAAAATGAATTTTAACAGAAGAGAAACGATGAAAAAAAAGTTTAATTTTTAGTTTCAGCACAGTATCTGCTCTTCAATGTCCACTGCTGGACATAGTCACCACATCCGAACTCTGTTTCATAATTTTTCTTTATATTTTATTTATGTATTTTAGGTAATGAATTGATGGCGATAATTAATTTATGAATAATAAGACATATTAATAGACATATTAGGGTTCAGTGGCGCACCTTGGGAGAGGCCTATGTCCAACAGTGGACTCTTTTAGGCTGATGATGATGATGACATATTAATATAACTTATAATAATGGAAATAATTAATAACGTTTTTTACTCCATGTCAACCTATTTAATTTTTTATATAAACTGTATGTACTAGTTTAAACAAATGAATGGTACATGTAATTTAAACTCTGTGGTTTGGTATCATGGCATGTTTTTCCTGTACCCTACAAATAATTATATAAGTGTATGTATACGTATATTGCATATTTACATACATACACTTGTCTAATCCCAATCTAGGATCCCCTGTGCTATCGGAATTAAACACTTGGACACTTGGGACCGACTTGTACAAATTGTATGAAGTTATCTGTTCCCGGTAGAAATCGAACCAACGACCTCTGGCACTTGAGTCCAATTACCAAACCACTAGGCCAACGAGGCGGTCAAAATATGCAAAAAAGCTGTAAGTGCCAACCCTAAACCCGGTTGTAACCGATTGTTTGGCCGCCACCGGCACCTATTCTCGTTTCAGTCCCGGAAACAATTAAATTATTTCCAAATACGACGGAAATAGACAAAATGGCTTTCCGGTGTCGGCGGGTAATTGAATCAAACGGTTTTGTCTCTACGCCTACGTGCTAATAATACCGGTTAGCCCTGAAATATAGTGGAAACGTGCGTTTCCAAAGACATTTTATTTTATTTTTTTATTTTATTTATTAAGTATACAAAACAGATTACAGTCGTAAAAAATAATATACAAAAATTTTGATTCTGGACGGCGACACAAACTGTATATATGTCACAGGCCGATCTTAAAATTAGGCACATCATGATGCGCCTAGGCACATCGTGATATGGCGCCATTTCGTCATGTGCCTGATTAACGCTTAGCCATATCGTGATACGGCTGATTTATAACCAGGCATTTCTACTCGCTTAGGCATATCATGATATAGCTAGGAATATCGAAGAATAGTTTTAAAATACACCACCTGAGGCGCTGGCTGCGCTTTGTTTATGTTTGAGCAATCATGGCGTCTGACGAGTTTGTTAGTTTACAATTAGATAAAATTGATAATAAGAAGCAATGTGGTAACAAAAGTGTTTACCAGATTAATTATGAGCGGAAACTAATGGAGTTTTATGGGTTTATGAGTGTCGAACGATCGGCCTAATATAAGTCAGGCACATCATGAAAGAGTGCCAGATCACGATGTGCCTAGGCCTAATTTTATGATCGGCCTGCGACATATACACAGCATGATCAGTATTGCAGACTATTGTTACAAGTATCTTAAGTCGATAAAACATAAATGAAGATGAAAATCACCGGTATGTTTTTGGTAAAACAATAACAAAAAGATTAAATGCAAGATTTAAGAATAGAACAGAATATTCATTTATTGGCTGCAACAAAACACATACAGTGCAATACAAAGCTACAACTAAGAGTCGGGTGCACACGCCGGGATCACGTCGCACGGCTTGTCGGACGATAATTTAATATTACACTCGCTTGCACGAGGAGCAGAAACAACGCGAGGAACTTATCCGACAAACCGGGAGTAGAACCAAGGCGTGCGACCGACCTGTAGGGGAGGGGACAACAGTACAGTGTGGCAACACCGTAGTAGACACAGTATGTGTGCTGCAGCAGCAAACAGGCCCCAGCTCAGCATGTTGCTTTGCCTGTGAGGACAGAGCACTGATTTTCAGCTGAGACCTAACAGTGTCGGATAACCGAACACTATAACAGGGATGTAGTTATAATAAACAGTTTAAATAAGAAACAAAAATACAATATTATAATATATATAGGTAAGATACAAAATATGATGTAAAGAAAAGAAAAATAAATACTAATTAAATAACTAATACTAAGAAGGATTTACTTGTGGGGTCCAGTACAATTTAGGACTTCTGTAACACATCTTTAATACATGGTGAGCCTGGAATCAAATATATCAATGTCTTTGTACTAGGTCATTGTGCATGCGACACATTCTTGATATAGGGTTATAGAATGAGGTATTGTTTTTGTTCTTAAGTTGCCGAACAGCTGAAGTCAATTCAGTGGTAATCATTGACTTTACGTCTTGCTGAGCCGCGCGCAACTCCGTCATAGTGTTTGATGTGGGAGAAAGTTTCTGGTCGAGGAGGGCGCTAATGCTTTCAAGTGTAAGCGGGGTTATTTCCAGAAGCGTTAGCTGCTGGCACACTCAGGGACGACCGCCCATCTTTATTTTTACGATAAGTAACGTTGACACAAGGATGGTATTTTAACGAGCAGCATTTTTATGATCCGCAATGAGAATCCGAAGAAGAACTCTAAGGTCACAGATATTTATTTGATCAACTAAGTGACATCTTGTCTAAGTTTTATGATTATTTGAAACCAATCCATCATCATGTGGGATGTCAATCAAGCCTCCCCGTCTAGCCAGCGCGGGGAGTGTAGGCCAAATCCTCCGTCTGTCTCCGGCAGATGAGAAAGGGTTGTGCTCCTGCAGTGGAGACAAAAATAACCTGATAATGAAGTCACCTCAAAGTTTTTATCTCACGATTGACACTAATCTATACATATAATAAAAGAGTAGAAAAAACAAAAGAAAAGCGAATCTGTACATTGAAGTTAAAAAAAAATTTCACTGCCCGGATGTTACTGAAGACCAGTAGAGTCCAAAAATATAATTAAAAAATTTCTTATCTGTCTGTATGTATGTATGTATGTACGGGCTAATCTTGGAAACTGCTGTACCGAACTTGA
This sequence comes from Esperia sulphurella, assembly GCA_947086405.1. Classification (NCBI taxonomy): domain Eukaryota; kingdom Metazoa; phylum Arthropoda; class Insecta; order Lepidoptera; family Oecophoridae; genus Esperia; species Esperia sulphurella. The sequence goes on from OX352280.1 coordinate 1,884,753, forward strand.
CGGCGTTTTCACTGTTTAATAGCTTTGAGTTCGGGCCTCATACTGGTATAAGTCATATCTCAATAAAATGTCAGGATGCTGAAATACAAGTTGACCTCTCATTTCATATCATTTGTATGAAAGTGTAGTTCAACATTACTGGTCGTTGCAAGAACTTGACAGAAAGTGACAGAGATGTTTTAAAGCTCATTTATATATTTATTTTAGCTGATGTATTTCAGGTATTTCCACAAGTCTCGATACAAAAAGTTCGCTATTCGATAATTAGTGGCCCAGTATTAGACCGGTGATCGTCGACAATGTCAATATCGAAGCTGTTCAGGAGTACCTAGGACAGACAATATAGTTGGGTAGGATCAATTTCAAAAGCTGACAGAAGAATCCAGTTAGGGTGGGCAGTATTCGGAAAACTGCGTCAAGTCTTTACGTCACCTATTCCACAATGTTTAAAGACAAAAATCTTTAATCAGTGCATCCTGCCTGTCATGATTACAGCGCGGAGACGTGGACACTGATGGTGGGCCTGATCCACAAGATTCAAGTGGCTCTGCGAGCTATAGAAAGCGCAATGCTCGGGGTCTCTATGAGGGATATGATTCGTAATGAGGAGATCCGATGAATAACGAAGGTGACCGACATAGCCGAAAGAATTAGTAAGCTGAAATGGCAGGTCACATCTGTCGTAGTACCGAACGGCCGTTGGGGCAGACGGGTTCTAGAGTGGGACGCGACGTCCCACGCGCAGGGTGGGACGCCCTGCCGCCAGGTGTATGGACGACCTGAAGATGGTGACCGGAAGCGGCTGGATCTGTAGGGCGTTGTGGCATTCATTGGGGAAGGCATGTCCAGCAGTTTGACAGACATTTTGTTGTACAGTTAATTGGATATGCAACATAGGAAGGGAATAGGAGGGGAAGGAAGTCGGATGGAAAAGAATAGAGGGATTAGGGTAAGAGAGGAAAGATGAGGGGGCAGTGGTAAATAAAGGGTGTAGGAAGGGGTGGGGGAAAGGGTATTCAACGTTGTGGGAAGGGGATGGAGAAGGAAAGAAAGAAAGGGTATGGAAAAGACAAATTTTAGGGGGGGGGAAGGAAATATCACCTAATTTGCACAATATTAAAATATAAAAAAAATTATTGTTTATATGATAATCTTTGAATTCATGATAAATGTAAATGTCAACTTTATTTAAAAAAAAGCGGCCAAGTGCGAGTCGGACTCGCCCATGAAGGGTTCCGTAGCAGCAAGTAACATAATATAAAAGTTATTGTAGTTCGTTGTAACTTTGATCGATGTTTTAATAATAGTATTGTGGTTTACGATTTATGACGTATTAAAAAAAACTACTTTCTAGATCTCTTTCCAACCAATTTTCGGTGGAAGTTTGCATGGCAATGTACATCATATATTTTTTTTAGTTTTATCATTCTCTTACAGGGGGGGGGGGACACATTTTACCACTTTGGAAGTGTCTCTCGCGCAAACTATTCAGTTTAGAAAAAAATGATATTAGAAACCTCAATATCATTTTTGAAGACCTATCCACACGTATGGGTTTGATGAAAAAAAAAATTTGAGTTTGAGTTCTAAATATGGGGAACCCCCAAAATTTAAGGTTTTTTTTCTATTTTTGTGTGAAAATCTTAATGCGGTTCACAGAATACATCCACTTACCAAGTTTCAATAGAAAGTTCTTATAGTTTCGGAATAAAGTGGCTGTGACATACGAACGGACAGACAGACAGACAGACAGACAGACAGACATGACGAATCCATAAGGGTTCCGTTTTTTGCCATTTGGCTACGGAAATCTAAAAAACTGTGGTCCAACGGACGAAACCGCCGCCGGAACGCTAATTTTTACCCGACTTCAAAAAAGGAGGTTCTCAATTGGATAGTATGTTTTTTTATGTATATTAATATTTTTAATGCATACCCAGATTAATAGATTTCTTTTAGGATTTAGTAACACGTAATACATAAGAATGTGTAATGTTAAGTTGTCCACGCGGACGAAGTCGCGGGCAACAGCTAGTTAGTTATTAAATTAGATAACAGATGATTTTAAAATGTGCATCTGTTATCTAATCTAATTTAATAACCAATTAATGTCAATCATGAAGGTAAAAACTTTGAGGTGACTTATGTGCGAAACCCCAAGTTTTCGACCCCAAGGGGTCGGTATCTACCACTTTGGGAATCCCTGGCCTAAAGTATGTCATCATCATCATCATCAGCCTGTAAGAGCCCACTGCTGGACATAGGCCTCTCCCAAGGTGCGCCACTGAACCCGATCCTCAGTTCTTCTCATCCAGTTACTGCCAGCCGCCTTACGCAGATCGTCACTCCATCTAGCCAGGGGGCGTCCCACACTACGCTTGCCGCGTCGCGGTCTCCACTCGAGAACTCGTTTACCCCAACGGTTATCGGTTCTCCGACAGATGTGACCAGCCCACTGCCACTTCAACGTACTAACTTTTTGAGCTATGTCGAAAACTTTAGTTCTCAAAGTCGCTCAGCGAGCTATGGAAAGAGCTATGCTCGGAGTTTCTCTAAGGGACAGGATCCGAAACGAGGTAATCCTCCAGAGAACTAAAGTTTTCGACATAGCTCAAAAAGTTAGTACGTTGAAGTGGCAGTGGGCTGGTCACATCTGTCGGAGAACCGATAACCGTTGGGGTAAACGAGTTCTCGAGTGGAGACCGCGACGCGGCAAGCGTAGTGTGGGACGCCCCTTGGCTAGATGGAGTGACGATCTGCGTAAGGCGGCTGGCAGTAACTGGATGAGAAGAACTGAGGATCGGGTTCAGTGGCGCAACTTGGGAGAGGCCTATGTCCAGCAGTGGGCTCTTACAGGCTGATGATGATGATGACATACTTTAGGCCAGGGATTCCCAAAGTGGTAGATACCGACCCCTTGGGGTCGAAAACTTGGGGTTTCGCACATAAGTCACCTCAAAGTTTTTACCTTCATGATTGACATTAATTGGTTATTAAATTAGATTAGATAACAGATGCACATTTTAAAATCATCTGTTATCTAATTTAATAACTAATTAGTGTCAATCGTGAGATAAAAACTTTGAGGTGACTTCATTATCAGGTGTCGGTAATTCAAGCAATAGGTGATAGTTTTCAAATATCAGAGGTGGATCTATAAAACTTGCCAGCGCGTCTCAAATTCCGCAGATCCGCGTCCCGGCGGACTTCGGGTACGGATATACAAAACGACGAAGTTCACGTCACACGACCAAAGTTCTCACCTGATATCGACAGGTAAAGATACGTATACCGCAGAGACTGAGAACTTGGATATATGGAAAACATGTTCTGCAATATAAAAAATATGATTTAGCTATTTTTGTTTTCAATTAACTCAAAAAATAAAGGACTACGGACTACCAGGCGTAGTGAGGGACTTCATCCATATGTAGTAGACATACCACGCTCTCGCACGAAGCGTTTTGCTTCCTCGTTCATAATACGAACTGCTAAAGAATGGAACTTCCAGCTTGGGTATTTCCGGACAAGTACAATTTGGATCTTTTAAAGGAAGAGTGTCTAAGGCATCATCATCACTTACCATCAGGTGAGATTGAGGGCAAGCGCAACAATAAAAAAAGATATGACTCAAGTTTTCCGAAAAACATGATACTTTATGGACAACCAGCTGTTGCCCGCGACTTCGTCCGCGTGGACAACATAACATCACAAATTATTATGTATTTCCCGTAAGGATGGGAGGTATTTTTGCCTAAAAACTATCCTATTCCTATTCCAGGACCTAACCTATATGTGTGCCAAGTTTCATCCCGATCCGTCCAGTGGTTGAAGCGTGATTGAGTAACAAACATCCAAATATCCTAACTTTCACATTTATAATATTAGTAGGATAGGATATCAAATCAAATCAAATCATTTATTTCAACATAATGTCATATTTGTTGTACAAAAAGAATAATAATAATAAAAGAATAATAAAATTGTATTAGAGTAAAATTTGGGTTAAAATTAAAATTAAAATAAAACAAAACAAAACAAATAAATACAAATCATTTTTGGAATGGTGCTGTGCTGGCATGTAGTTGCATCCACCTCTGCACCATCGGCGAGTCCCACCGCTCGGCCAATTATCGCCTAGACAAAAATGACAAAAATTTACTTACTGGTTTGACGTAGGATGAGTCCTTGACAAAGTTTGCTCGTTCTTAATACTGGGTGATAATAAAATGACTGTTATTTTTTTTTCCTGGTTGTTCATATTTCTAGCCAGGTCTGTAGAGTAAATCTTCTTAGTTTTCGTGTTCACCCCGTACATATCTAACTCGTCCAATGTCGAATACTGAATTCGCTGGTATCGTGAATTCCAACGCGGCAGGAATTTTGCACCCTTATTTATTTACACATTGCGACGAGATCTACCAGAGCGATAAGAATTCTATACAGAGATTACTAAATATTACTGCTTAAAGAAGCGATACTTACCTCTCCCCTGCCAGTTTAATGTCGCCTGCAAAATAGAGCACAGCTGGCAGTAAGACTACGCCCCAGCGCGCTATCGACAGGCTGAAATGATTTAATTTGATGATTGTGAAACGGCACAAACTCATATTATTACGAAAACTCTTTAGTTTAATATTTACTTATTACTGTAAGTGCCGTGTGGTTTGCGGTAGAGTAGAATAGGACCACTCCAACTCTTCCCGTGGATGTCGTACAAGGCGACTAAGGGAATACATTATAAAACATCAATCAGGCCTCCCCAACCCGTCTGGCCAGCGCGGGGAGTGTAGGACGAATCCTCCGTCTGTCTCCGGCAGATGAGAGAGGGTTGTGCTCCTGCAGTGGAGACAAAAATAACCTGATGATAACTAGGTATTGTAACAGGAGTGCCGATCCGCGGTCTCCACTCCAGAACTCGTCTGCCCCAACGGCCGTCGGTTCTGCGGCATATGTGGCCCGCCCACTGCCACTTCAGCTTACTAATCCTTTCGGCTATGTCGGTGAGTTTCGTTCTTCGTCGGATCACAGTAATAATGCATAGTATACATAGTATAACACAGTAATAATAATATAATTTATTTGCAGGCAACTTAGCCCATAGACAAATACCTTAGCCTAGAAATACATACATTATATAACTTTACATTAAATACACACTATTTCAGGGATTTTAGAGTCTTCGCCTCCCTGTAGCGTCTAAACACGACTCCCTCGGGCCAGAAGTCGGGACTGAGGAATACACCCTGGTGCCTAGTGGTAATCCGGAGTATACAGGCCCTAAAGTTATTAGAAATAGTAGACTCCAGGATCGCACATTCGACCGAGATGCTTTCCCCAGTCCGACCTCTAAGCCTCGCCCGTATGATAATAATGACTTCACAGTTAGATGAATTGCTGCTGAAATTGCCCCCCAACCCCCCCCCCCCCCCCCCCCCCCTAAGTGGGTGTTTGGGATCCCATCAAACTGAAACTGCACAACAACTCCGAACCAATCGATCTCATTACGTGTTCCAATGGATTTTCGGTCGATTGCTATTGAGATGCTATCGAAGAGCCGTGGTAGCCGGTTGGTTTTGCACTCGCCTCACGTTGAGGTCGTGGGTTCAAGCCCCGCCCGTACCAATGAGTTTTACGAAACTTAAGTACGGTTCATTTATAACACCACAGGCTTTTCGGTGAAGGAAAACAATGTAAGGAAACCTGCACATGCCAAAGAAGAAATTTTGAGGCGTATGTGAAGTGCACCAAATCGGCTTGGGGCACCGTTGGTGGTCTGGGGTTTGGCACAAAAGATCCTGAAGGGTCGAAATGTCGCCAGGTCTTCCTGGCCCCCTGAGAAGGTAAGAAGATAAGAGATGCTATCGAAACTCCGTGCTGTATGGTTTCCGGCTTAGAATGGGACCGTGTATATTAAGATCATTGCTGCGATCACCGCCTGCCAAGCGTAGTAATTACGGCAAATCCCCCAATGGACACCCCATCAAAAGTAGCATCTGTTGGGTGTGCTATGTTCAGCAGTGGACGTATTTTGGCTGATGATGGTGATAATACTGGTACACTTCAGAACGACGTTCTTACTTATGTGCTTGTAGGGTGATCGTCTCTTTCTATCAATACCTAATACCACCCGGCATCCCCTAACGGCGGCATTTCACAGCCCAACATCAAATTGCCAGAGTCACGCTGAGGCCGCGTCAAGTGTCTCGATCTAAACTGACAGGACGAGGTTAATTAAAGACAGAGACAGATATAACGATCAGCGGAACGTTAGAGGGGAACAGAGATGTTTGAAGCGCGATACGTGAGTTCGAATTTAATTCCCCGATCGAAATGTATAGAGTGAGCTATTTTGATGGATAGCTTGTTGTTGGTGCAGACTTATGCTGGCTCTACACCAACACTCGATGTGTAGCGTAATGGTTCGCGCGCGTTAGCTCGAGTTGGTTTAACCACGTTCGCCACGGGTAGAGTTACCATCCGTTCGGTTTGTCCGGACATTTCCAAACATTCGGCCTTCCATCCGAACTTTGTCCGGCTTTTCAATTTATCCGGATTCTTTTCTATAGATTTAATTTTAATGAAACCGCCTCGTTGGCCTAGTGTTTTGGTCATTAGACTCGAACGCCAGAGGTCGTGGGTTCGATTCCCATTGGGACAGACTTTTATTTGTTAATTGTCTTATCCTTGTTTAATGTTCATCATCATGTCAGCCCTTAGACGTCCACTGCTGGACATAGGCCTTCCTCAATGAACGCCGCCACACCCGATCCTCCGTCCTTGCTCATCGTTCAGGAGAAAATCCTAGTTTGGGATTAGACAAGTGTATGAAAATATATATATATATATGTAATTATAAATTAAAAATAACTACACCGCACGCACATCGAAGGATTTCATTTCATGATGGTTCAGAGTTGGCCTTCGATATATGCAGACCCGGTTTGTGGGATCGATCAAGTTCGCTTAGGTTCGGGAGAATATTTGGAGGTGAGGGATGGACGATTGTGTAGTACCAGCATTGCGAGTTTAGAGTAATTAATTAGATGAACCTTCAGTGGCAATTTTAGTTTAGTTTTAGTGAATACGTTGAGGTGGCAGCACGCTGGTTACATCTGTCGAAGATCCGATAAACGAGTTGTTGAGTGTGGACCGTGACTGGGCAGAAGTAATGTGGGACGCCCCCTGGACAGATGGAGCGACGAACGACGAAGGCGGCTAACAATGACTGGATGAGAAGAGCCGAGGATCGGGTTTAGTGGCGCGCCTTGGGAGAGGCCTACGAGATCTCCACCAGTAGGCTCTTGCAGGCTGATGATGATGATTAGCAATTTTCATAGCAAACGAAAGTCAGCAAATTGTTGTACACATATATGTGAGGGTTAAATCAATATGTTATTATTTCTTTACTATCAGAAGCGATAAAAACTCAAACAGACCACGTTATTGATGATATCGATAGCGAATAGTAGAAAGGTAAAACCCAATGATGTTTGATCTAAATGAAATGAAACAAAATGAAATAGCCTAGATGTACATGTGTAAACTACTTTATTAATGTTTCTGTGTATTTTTATCGTTCAGTAAAGATTAATTGAATTGAATTGATGTTTGCAATACTAGCACTCATTTTGCTATCAGTCGAGGGACCACTGCCGGGCGTAGGATATGAGTTTCAAAATTCCAAAGTATTCTTCCAAGTCACCTAATAAATTAGAAATTAAACAGACAAATTATCATTGTGCGGAAATATTATATTTATAATTTACTATAATAATCAAAATTCATAGAAAACCGCTAAATAATTTGGACAAAAATTTACTTTATCTAGAAAAAAACATTTTAATGACATGGTCTAAAAGGTTTTTACATTCTTACAAAACTCCTCATATAAATTAATTTAATAAAAAATCAAATCATTGTCACCCTACGCTTCTCTACTACACAATGACGGATCCTCTTCCCTTCATGAAATGTAGAATGACTATAGGTAGGTACATTCATCATCATCATCAGGTTATTTTTATGATAGACAGATAGATAGATAGACATTTATTCACTGACACAACACAAGTTCACAAACAAGTAGAAAACATACATTTCGTGGACAAAACATAACATATCACTTCGCGGGCACCCAACGAGACACAATAGAACTTCTACTGTTTACACGTCTACGTTGGGAGCCCGCGAGAGCGCAGCCTGGAGGCGTGTGTGTGCCCGTGTATCGCGTGTGTGACAGTGTATAGCCCCTGACTCAGCATGTGTCGCCGCTAGCATGTGGCAGCGACGCTGGTAATTCTGCCCTTTACCAGCTCTCTCCTTTCCTCCTTTATCAGCTTATCTCCACTGCAAGAGCACAACCATCTCTCATCTGCCGGAGACAGACGAAGGATTTGGCCTACACTCCCCGCGCTGGCCAGACGGGTTGGGGAGGTCTGATTGATGTTTTATAATGTATTCCCTTAGTCGCCTTGTACGACATCCACGGGAAAAGTTGGAGTGGTTCTATTCTACTCTACCGGAAACCACACGGCAACATACATATAAGGTACATTCAATTCAATTATTCTTTATTGCCTTAAAAACAAAAATAAAATAATATAGTAGCTTATAGATGTACATACAGTTGGTAGATTAGATTAGATTAGATTTATTTATTTCACTTTTACATCTTAAAAATTCAATTTTACATGTCATTCTAATATGGTAAAAGGGATCGTCATAAAATAAAATAGTGTATAAGTTACAATGTCAACAATTCAAATAATGTCATAGTATATAACATACTATCTATGTCAGTATATAATCTATACATATAATAAAAGAGTAGAAAAAACAAAAGAAAAGCGAATCTGTACATTGAAGTTAAAAAAAAAATTTCACTGCCCGGACGTTACTGAAGACCAGTAGAGTCCAAAAATATAATTAAAAAATTTCTTATCTGTCTGTATGTATGTATGTATGTACGGGCTAATCTTGGAAACTGCTGAACAGAATTTGACGTCGTTTTCACTGTTTAATAGCTTTGAGATCGGGCCTCATACTTGTATAAGTCATATCTCAATAAAATGTCAGGATGCTGTTATACAAGTTGACCTCTCATTTCATATCATTTGTATGAAAGTGTAGTTCAACATTACTGGTCGTTGCAAGAACTTGACAGAAAGTGACAGAGATGTTTTAAAGCTCATTTATAGATTTATTTTTGCTGATGTATTTCAGGTATTTCCACAAGTCTCGATACAAAAAGTTCGTTATTCGATAATTAGTGGCCCTGTATTAGACCGGTGATCGTCGACAATGTCAATATCGAAGCTGTTCAGGAGTACGTCTGCCTAGGACAGACAATATAGTTGGGTAGGATCAATTTCAAAAGTTGACAGAAGAATTCAGTTAGGGTGGGCAGTATTCGGAAAACTGCGTCAAGTCTTTACGTCACCTATTCCACAATGTTTAAAGACAAAAATCTATAATCAGTGCGTCCTGCCTGTCATGATTACAGCGCGGAGACGTGGACACTGATGGTGGGCCTGATCCACAAGATTCAAGTGGCTCTGCGAGCTATAGAGAGGGCAATGCTAGGGGTCTCTATGAGGGATATGATTCGGAATGAGGAGATCCTATGAATAACGAAGGTGACCGACATAGCCGAAAGAATTAGTAAGCTGAAATGGCAGGTCACATCTGTCGTAGTACCGACGTAGTTGGTACAGACGGGTTCTAGAGTGGGACGCGACGTCCCACGCGCAGGGTGCGACGCCCTGCCGCCAGGTGTATGGACGACCTGAAGATGGTGGCCGGAAGCGGCAGGATCTGTAGGGCGTTGTGGCACTCATTGGGGAAGGCATGTCCAGCAGTTTGACAGACATTTTGTTGTACAGTTAATTGGATATGCAACATAGGAAGGGAATAGGAGGGGAAGGAAGTCGGATGGAAAAGAATAGAGGGATTAGGGTAAGAGAGGAAAGATAAGGGGGCAGTGGTAAATAAAGGGTGTAGGAAGGGGTGGATTAAGGGAAGGGGGAGAGGTAGGAGTAGGGAGAGGGAAGGGATGGGGGAAAGGGTTTTCAACGTTGGGGGGGAAGGAAATATCACCTAATTTGCACAATATTAAAATATAAAAAAATTATTGATTATATGATAATGTCAACTTTATTAAAAAAAACCGGCCAAGTGCGAGTCGGACTCGCCCATGAAGGGTTCCGTAGCAGCAAGTAACATAATATAAAAGTTATTGTAGTTCGTTGTAACTTTGATCGATGTTTTAATAATAGTATTAAGGTCTACGATTTATGTCGTATTAAAAAAAAAAATTACTAAATCTCTTTCAAACCAATTTTCGGTGGAAGTTTGCATGGCAATGTACATCATACATTTTTTTAGTTTTATCATTCTCTTACAGGGGGGGGGGGGGGGGGGGGACACACATTTTACCACTTTGGAAGTGTCTCTCGCGCAAACTATTCAGTCTTAAAAAAAATGATATTAGAAACCTCAATATCATTTTTGAAGACCTACCCACACGTATGGGTTTGATGAAAAAAAATATTTGAGTTTCAGTTCTAAGCATGGGGCACCCCCAAAATTTAATGTTTTTTTTTTCCATTTTTGTGTGAAAATCTTAATGCGGTTCACAGAATACATCCACTTACCAAGTTTCAATAGTAAGTTCTTATAGTTTCGGAATAAAGTGGCTGTGACATACGGACGGACAGACAGACAGACAGACAGACATGACGAATCCATAAGGGTTCCGTTTTTTGCCATTTGGCTACGGAAACCTAAAAAAACTGTGGTCCAACGGGCGAAACCGCCGCCGGAACGCTAATTTTTACCCGACTTCAAAAAAAGAGGTTCTCAATAGGATAGTATATTTTTTATTTATTTTTATTTTTTTATCATATTTTTAATGCATAACCAGATTAATAAATTTCTTTTAGGATTTAGTAACACGTAATACATAAGAATGTGTAATGTTAAGTTGTCCACGCGGACGAAGTCGCGGGCAACAGCTAGTCTATACATATAATAAAAGAGTAGAAAAAACAAAAGAAAAGCGAATCTGTACATTGAAGTTAAAAAAAAAATTTCACTGCCCGGACGTTACTGAAGACCAGTAGAGTCCAAAAATATAATTAAAAAATTTCTTATCTGTCTGTATGTATGTATGTATGTACGGGCTAATCTTGGAAACTGCTGAACAGAATTTGACGTCGTTTTCACTGTTTAATAGCTTTGAGATCGGGCCTCATACTGGTATAAGTCATATCTCAATAAAATGTCAGGATGCTGTTATACAAGTTGACCTCTCATTTCATATCATTTGTATGAAAGTGTAGTTCAACATTACTGGTCATTGCAAGAACTTGACAGAAAGTGACAGAGATGTTTTGTAGATTTATTTTAGCTGATGTATTTCAGGTATTTCCACAAGTCTCGATACAAAAAGTTCGCCATTCGATAATTAGTGGCCCTGTATTAGACCGGTGATCGTCGACAACGTCAATATCGAAGCTGTTCAGGAGTACGTCTGCCTAGGACAGACAATATAGTTGGGTAGGATCAATTTCAAAAGCTGACAGAAGAATCCAGTTAGGGTGGGCAGTATTCGGAAAACTGCGTCAAGTCTTTACGTCACCTATTCCACAATGTTTAAAGACAAAAATCTTTAATCAGTGCGTCCTGCCTGTCATGATTACAGCGCGGAGACGTGGACACTGATGGTGGGCCTGATCCACAAGATTCAAGTGGCTCTGCGAGCTATAGAGAGGGCAATGCTCGGGGTCTCTATGAGGGATATGATTCGTAGTGAGGAGATCCTATGAATAACGTAGGTGACCGACATAACCGAAAGATAGTAAGCTGAAATGGCAGGTCACATCTGTCGTAGTACCGAACGGCCGTTGGGGCAGACGGGTTCTTGAGTGGGACGCGACGTCCCACGCGCAGGGTGGGACGCCCTGCCGCCAGGTGTATGGACGACCTGAAGATGGTGACCGGAAGCGGCTGGATCTGTAGGGCGTTGTGGCATTCATTGGGGAAGGCATGTCCAGCAGTTTGACAGACATTTTGTTGTACAGTTAATTGGATATGCAACATAGGAAGGGAATAGGAGGGGAAGGAAGTCTGATGGAAAAGAATAGAGGGATTAGGGTAAGAGAGGAAAGATGAGGGGGCAGTGGTAAATAAAGGGTGTAGGAAGGGGTGGGTTAAGGGAAGGGGGAGAGGTAGGATTAGGGAGAGGGAAGGAGTGGGGGAAAGGGTTTTCAACGTTGTGGGAAGGGGATGGAGAAGGAAAGTAAGAAAGGGTATGGAAAGGACAAATTGGAGGGGGGGGGGAAGGAAATATCACCTAATTTGCACAATATTAAAATAATTTTTTTTTTTTATTGATTATTTGATAATCTTTTAATTCATGATAAATGTAAATGTCAACTTTGTTTAAAAAAAACGGCCAATTGCGAGTCGGACTCGCCAATGAAGGGTTCCGTAGCAGCAAGTAACATAATATAAAAGTTATTGTAGTTCGTTGTAACTTTGATCGATGTTTTAATAATAGTATTGTGGTTTAAGATTTATGACGTATTAAAAAAAACTACTTACTAGATCTCTTTCTAACCAATTTTCGGTGGAAGTTTGCACGGCAATGTACATCATATATTTTTTTTAGTTTTATCATTGTCTTATTTTAGAAGTTACAGGGGGGACATTTTACCACTTTGGAAGTGTCTCTCGCGCAAACTATTCAGTTTAGAAAAAAAATGATATTAGAAACCTCAATATCATTTTTGAAGACCTATCCACACGTATGGGTTTGATGAAAAAAAAAATTTTGAGTTTCAGTTCTAAGTATGGGGAACCCCCAAAATTTAATGTTTTCTTTTTCTATTTTTGTGTGAAAATCTTAATGCGGTTCACAGAATACATCCATTTACCAAGTTTCAATAGTAAGTTCTTATAGTTTCGGAATAAAGTGTGACATAAGGACGGACAGACAGACAGACAGACATGACGAATCCATATCGGTTACGTTTTTGGCCATTTGGCTACGGAAACCTAAAAAACTGTGGTCCAACGGGCGAAACCGCCGCCGGAACGCTAATTTTTACCCGACTTCAAAAAAGGAGGTTCTCAATTGGAGAGTATATTTTTTTATGTATATAAATATTTTTTATGCATAACCAGATTAATAGATTTCTTTTAGGATTTAGTAACACACGTAATACATAAGAATGTGTAATGTTAAGTTGTCCACGCGGACGAAGTCGCGGGCAACAGCTAGTATTAAAATAAAAATTTAAAAATACACTTGGTATTAAGTTATCACAAATTAAATTAAACGTCAGAGGGCCCACCAATTTCATTTTTTAGAAAATTCATTTATGGAATAATATTCATTTTCCAACAAAAGGTTTTTCAGTCGTCGACTAAACGTTTCGTCATTGGTCTCGTTACGTAGATCTGCGGGCAGGTGTTCGTAGTACGTGGGGCCGATGACGCGGGGGTTTTTGGTGGCAAGTGCAGTGCGGCGCGTTACTGTCATTAATCGACCTTCGTTACGAAGTTCGTGCCCTCCGCCTATACGTCGACCGAAACTGGTCATATTTCGCCTAACATACATTATAACTTCGAATAAATATAACGAGTACATAGACATTATGTTTTGATTTTTGAAAAGTCCCCTGCACGTTTGTTTTGGATTTACTCCACACATTATACGTAGTGCTCTTTTTTGAAGAATAAAAACTCGGTTCGACTCTGTAGAGTTTCCCCAAAGAATAATGCCGTACGACATAAGTGAATGAAAATGTGCAAAGTATGTCTGTCTTAGTACACTGTAAGAAACTAGTGGACGAATCTTTCTTAGCGCATAGGCTGCACTACTCAATTTATCACACAAAGATTCTAGGTGTAGTTTCCAATGCAAGTTGGGATCTATCACGAATCCTAGAAATTTGCATTGTTCAGTCAACGGAACGGGACTATTGATACAACTGGGTCTCGGCACAGTTTTTCCTGCAAATAACATGACATTTGATTTAGACATGTTTAATAAGAGACCATTTGTTGAGAACCATTCTTTTAATTTGTCACAGGTATAATTGATTTTGGTGTTAAGTTGTTCATACGAACGTGCACACACTACAACCGTGGTATCATCTGCAAACAGGATTATCAGGCCATCGGTTATGTGAGAAGGTAGGTTGTTTATAAAAGTTAAAAACATAGTATTTCCGAGGGATGAACCTTGTGGAATACCAACTGTGATCTTGCCCGCTTCAGACCTGACTTTACGACCCCCGTCTACAGACACTTCCATGGTTTGCTTTCTGTAAGTTATATATACTTAAAATTTCCCAGGATACGTAATATTTAAAAATATTAAGACACACTTTCATACCTATAAGGATCTTAGGGGGCAAAAAGACCTGGCGACACTTCAACCCTTCAGGATCTTTTGTACCAAACGCCTATTCACCAACGGTGCCCCAAGCCGTTTTGGTGGACTTCACATACGCCTTAGAATTTCTATTTTGGCATTTGGAACATGAGGCGACACAACCTAGGCTCAAAAAAGTACTCTGAGAAAAAAAAAGTAGCTCTCCTACTTACATAAGGATAAAAATATACCACTATTACGTAAGTAGCCGGCCACATTATAAATGGTGTCGCCTACAACTGATTCAGTAGCAGGCCACATTACTAAGTAGCCACACTACGTAAAAATGTGGCCGGCTACTGACGTAATAGTGGTATATTTTTATCCTTATGTAAGTAGGAAGGCTACTTATTTTTTTCTCAGTGTAGGCTCTTTCTTTTTTACTGATAATTCAGATTCTACAACTCCGGATCACTGCTTAAAAAACTTCGTCTATACCTAAAGCTGTTGAGATATTAATATTCACAACATTAATGTCTGGAAGAAAAATCTGGCGACTGAAAAATAAATTAAACATCCACCAGACGGAACATTCGTTTTATGTAAACTGGGGCTTTGACAGTTGGCAGCGCCGCAGAGTTCGACAAATGGAACGATTC
The DNA here is from genome assembly GCA_947086405.1 of Esperia sulphurella. Lineage (NCBI taxonomy): Eukaryota > Metazoa > Arthropoda > Insecta > Lepidoptera > Oecophoridae > Esperia > Esperia sulphurella. Next base: position 1,899,795 of record OX352280.1, read on the forward strand.
AATATTTATTTAATAAATATTCGAGACGGCAATCAGACAGCGCTGTGCCGTACTTATCTTTAATCTCAGAAGGAATGTGGAGGAGGTATAGAGAAACACAATGAGGATCATTCACGTTTTTTTTGTTTAATATGCACATATTTAGCGATAAAAACCCCAATAAATACTATTAAAACAAAACTATAATCGGATCAAAAATGACAAAGATACAGCAATTTCAGTGCAATTGTCCAAAAACGGAAAGGACGTCATCCGTCGCGTCGCGGGAATAAGTGTGCGCAGCACACAAGCGCAGTCTGCCGTAAAAAAAACAGGGCGACACCGCTCTGGTGAATTAAATCCGAGCGAGAGGGCGAGAACATCACGCATGTAGTAGAGTTGTAACAAGCTACGTCGAAGTAAAAAGCGGGCGCTTTTAGAAAAGTTGCGTTAAATAAACTTTAATAACTTCGCCATTTCTTGATGGATTTTAATAATTTAAAAAATTACAATGTTCTGCTATTTATAGCGCATACGCTATCATCATCAGGTTATTTTGTCTCCACTGCAGGAGCACAACCCTCTCTCATCTGCCGGAGACAGCCGGAGGATTTGGCCTACACTCCCCGCGCTGGCCCGACGGGTTGGGGAGGCCTGATTGATGTTTTATAATGTACTCCCTTAGTCGCCTTGTACGACATCCACGGGATGCCGTGTGGTTTCCGGTAGAATAGAATAGGACCACTCCAACTCTTCCCGTGGATGTCGTACAAGGCATACGCCATACTCATTAAAAATAATATGTTAATGGTCCTCATTGTTGATTTGAACAAGATTTTATTAACCGTGAACAGGCATCTTAACTCCATATGAACGCACCAAGATCTTGTTCCCTTGAATTAATTCTTGTTAACCTTATCATTCTTTCATCATTATCATCAGCTGTTACGTCCACTGTTGAGCATAAGCCTCCCCAACAGAATGCCACTTGTTCATTGAGGGATTTGCCATCATCACCACGCTTGGCAGGCGGATTGGTGGTCACAGTAATGATTTTAATGTACCCAAGTGAACGCTGATTCTATTCGTCCCTGTTGCAATCGCTTAGTCTCATTGACGACACCCACAGGGAATGGGGCTGCTTTATTCTAAGCCAGGAACCACACGGCGATATACAGTAAGCCTTATAATTGGTGATCAGGAACTTGTTCCGAGAATCTCATTGGTACCATTCGAATTTCAAAGCGAGCTCTTTAAACTGACTACCAACTAGACTACCGCATTCATAGTTCACAATTTCGACACTCCGAGCCCCCACTTCGCAGTCTCGAGTAGGGAGGTCTCAAATTAGCTGAATGCGAAATGCTTGTTAAATCAACTGTGACGTAGCTTTGACGTCACGACGCGACGGGCTCTCGACAAATTTCATTTCGTTAGGTGACATGAGCATTTTATTTTGAAATGTAGGCAAATAGATAGATGTGTGTTTTACGTATGCGGAGTGAATTTTAGAGGCGGTATTAAGTATTTTTTTGATGGGCAGATAAGCAGAAAGCTTACCGGCTTGTCCCACGGAGAGGAGTTCCTATACTCAGGCGTTCCTCTCTGCTGAAAGTACAAGACCACCTGGTCATGCAGGGTATCGATGTATACCGTTAATATGAAGTCGATTCGTTACGTATACTTGTCATGAAGACAGCGTACACACACACCTCCTACATTCCATACAAGTGAACTGAACACATTTAATTAATTAATACAGAAGCACTAACCTGTCCGGACATGTTTGCGTATGTGTGAGTAAATTATTGTAGGGATACTGCGCCCAGCGCTCGAACATAGTCGATCGAAAAAGAGACAGTTTTATATGTTAACAACATAAGTGTTTCTCTTTCTAACTTATAGCGTCGATTTCTCAGCGCCAGTCGGTAACGTGCGTACTGCCAGCCGTGTCTCTTTTTTATCCAGGATATTTTGCATCAGAGAAAGTTTACTTATGTCAAAGTCCCGCAAAACTAATTATTATTGAAAATTGTGACTATATAAATTAAAAAGGTAGAAATATGTTTTCGACTACTAGCACCATCTAGTGAGTGACCTTAGGCCGACTACAAGTGCAAATCTAATGCCGTGTGGTTTCCGATAGAGTAGAATAGGACCACTCCAACTCTTCCCGTGGATGTCGTACAAGGCGACTAAGGGAATACATTATAAAACATCAATCAGGCCTCCCCAACCCGTCTGGCCAGCGCGGGGAGTGTAGGCCAAATCCTCTGTCTGTCTCCGGCAGATGAGAGAGGGTTGTGCTTCTGCAGTGGAGACAAAAATAACCTGATGATGAAGTGCAAATCAACAAGGGAAAAATTAATAAAACGCAGAACGATTCAATAAAGCCACAAAATTAAAGCTTAAATATCTAGTTACCTATCTCATCAACAGGAGAAAATACAGTGTGAATTTGAACTTATCTGTCAAACAAGATCTGTACGTACTTGTTACGGGTGGTCCGACATCTGTCTCGCCTCGTTGTTACGAGGTAGAATAATTTGTTTCGTAGACTCCTCGATTACTCCGACTGATTAATTATGTCTCGTATCTATAGTAATGACAAATATTCTGTTTTATTTTTAATTTTTTTTTTTTACTTCTGTACATTTTCGCATTTGACAATGTTAGTCAAAAACATAGAGTTGTCGTGTGGTTCCCGGCTTAGAATAGGGCCACCCCTATCTTTCCCGTGGTTGTCGTCAAGGCGACTAAGGGATTGCACCAAGGACGGGCAGCAGCGTTCTCCTGTGTGTGTATGCGATCCTATCAGATGCCTGGTACTAATGTTAATTCAGCTTAGCAAAATCTTTATTAATTGTATGCAAACTTGATTTTTAAAAGATGTGTCGCGTGAAGTTTGTTGCGCCGTTTCTTCTTCACAGCGCTAACACCTAGGAAGCGGTAGTCAATAAAAAAATGACGTGTATAAATGTACCAAGTGTACTCATATGCAATAAATGATTTTGACTTTGACTTTATCATTACTGCGATCACCAATCCGCCTGCCAAGCGTGGCGATTATGGCAAATCCCCCAATGGACCACTTACCAAAAGTGGTATTCTATTGGGGAGGCCTATGTCCAGCAGTGGACGTATTTAGGCTGATGATGATGATGAACAGAGTCAAAGACTTGTTTTAAGGCGGTGTTTGCTTTTAATATTTATTTTCTTTCACTATGGGTCCTAGCCGTCAGCAGGAGACTTGATTCTGGTAGTTGCCTGTCCGGTGCTATCCAGACGAGTCACGGGTATGCGGTCCCGGCTTACAGAGTTATCGCTACTACAATCCCACTCTCCTTCCGTAATAGTGGTATCTCATACCTAACCTATACTCCTTACCCATCTCCTGTCTCCCTCACCCCGATCCCTGTCCCGTCCGCCAATCCTAGGTCTGCCGTGCCGATGGATGCGTGTCCAGGGGCTAGCCTGGTCGTAAGCGTGCCGACATCCCGGACCTGGGCGAACATCACGTCATTCTAATATGGTAAAAGGGATCGGCTTAAATAAATTAATATACGAAATATAAATTAAAAATAATGTCAAAGCACATATAACATTCTATCTATTATCAGTACATATAATATTAAACACTGCCGTGTGGTTTCCGGTAGAGTAGAATAGGACCACTCCAACTCTTCCCGTGGATGTCGTACAAGGCAACTAAGGGAATACATTATAAAACATCAATCAGGCCTCCCCAACCAATCTGGCCAGCGTGGGGAGTGTAGGCCAAATCCTCCGTCTGTCTCCGGCAGATGAGAGAGTGACTAAATTAACATGTGTTTTCAATCCTTTCACTTTATTATAACTGTATAATTTAAAAATCCTTTGCCTTCAGTGTACGTTCAATATTAAAAATCAATATAATACGACCAAGCGAGAATTGTCATACTTTCCTAAATCATTGTTCATTTCAATTGTATTTTCAATTTTGTATCATTTTATTGCGACCATTTTTTTCAACTGGAACAGAATACATCAAGATATTCACAGAAAATTTGTTTTCATTTTAAAATCGCGCAGCCGCCAAATTTAACTCCATCATATTTAATTATTAATTTCAATTAAACATAAGGAGACTATGATCCCCCAGTCAAACCGTCTAGACGGTTTTGGGAGACAATTTTTGTAAGAAAATGTTTTATTATATACGATTAATAAATTAAATAATAATAAAAATGTAATATCATACAGAGAGAGGGTTGTGGTCCTGCAGTGAAGACTAAAATAATCTGATGATGATAATATTAAAATAAATTTCAAAATCCACTTGTTATTAAATAATCATATATCGCTTGAAGCGATACATCGATAAAGCTGTCTGTACGTAAGTGAGAGGAATGTTTTGTAAACCAAAAAGTTACATTTATCAGAGAGCGGCGCGGGACACACGTGCCAGTCTCGGGGGGCGGGCGGGCTTTAGGCAGTAGTCCGGAAGCCGGACGGCGAAATAGTTATTTGGTGTAAAAGACTGGCTGTCATACTAAATATCCTAGACCGCCAGTTTAACGTCACCCGTAGAATAGAGTACGGCTGAAAGTACGGACTACTGGGCTCGCCGAGAGAACTGATTCATCAAGCATCCCATCCCATTCGCAAATAGGTCAAATTTTTTTGCCTTTTTCTTGCTTTGTTGGTTTTTTCTTTGTGTGTGCCAATTGTGGTAGTGAATAAATGTTTTTCTTTCTTTTTTCTTTTCTTTCACTGTGGCGCTGCGCCCAGAATATAGTTGAGCATCGCGAGTTCGCGCGGCACGGGCGAGGTGGGTGCGGCCAGCAGGGGGTGATGGCGTGCGCGGGAGTATTCGAGTCGGATATATCGCAAATGAAATCATAAACCGTCATAGCTCAAAAAAGCATGTTTTGATAAAACACGATTTGAAAGTTTAAAAAATTTATATAAACAAAACGGCTAACAAAGATGCAATTTTTCTTATTTACTAATACTATGATCTCTGTTTACATATTGAAAAACAATGATAGACGAAATCGAGTACGTTTTATTGATATTAATTACTCAACACTACATTTTTTGAGTTATGACGGTCTATAATTTCATGTGTGATATGTTATTTGCAAATATATAAAAGCAGAAGCTATGCTATGATAAGCATGTGAAAATGTGTTTGCTCGTATGAGAGCATTATTTACATTTCCACATATGCGAAACCGCCCTGTGGTCCCCGACTTAAAATAGGGTCACTCCCAATCTGCCCGTGGGTGTCGTCAAGGCCACTAAGGGATTGCACCAGGGACCTTACACAGCTCTTAATTTGCAAATACAATAAAAAATATATCATACGCAAAATCGTGTTCGTCTCCCAGACTATACTCTCAAAGCTTTTCGCCGAGTAACAAATTGGTAAAAATTCTTACACATGCTCCTTTCAGTTTGCGAGCGATAAAAATTTATACTTTGCCGGTTGTTTTGAGAAATCACCAACGATCCGTCATGCTTTCACCAATGTTATTTGAGATAATGCTTCTTTCTTAGAACTTTTCTGACATTGTCTTTGAGGGCACATCTATTTTGTAACTACGTCATGGATCAGCCGAAATACGTCCACTGCTGAACATAAATCTCCCCAATAGAATGCCACTTTTAATGGCTGTCCAAGGGGGGGATTTGGGGGATAATCACCACGTTTGGCAGGCGGATTGGTGATCGCAATAATGATCTTAATATACGCAGGAAATCGCTGCTGGCCGTTCCTGGTGCAATCCCTTAGTCGTCTTGACGACACCCACGGGAAGGTTGGGAGTGGCCCTATTCTAAGCCAGGAACCACAAGACATATTTTGTACATATCGATTCCTGAAAATCACTTATTTACATGTTGCTAATAAATAAAATGCCTAAGGAGGCCTTTGCCCATAAATGGGATTATCTGTAGTGACGAAGGACTTACCTGAAAATAAAAACATTAACTTACAAATATTAAATAACGACATAAACTAAGAATGACCTAAAATGAACTATAACTATTTACAGTTTTATAATAAGTGAAATGACGAATTCTACGAATGATAATTTATATCTACAGAAGGGCTAAAAATAAAATAAAATTAAAAAAAAACATTGAAGATATTTGCCACAAAAAAGTTGGGGGTGTAAGAATAAGTAATAGAACATTTCAGTCATTTTTGAAATTTTTCGTTTTTCGTTAAGACACGCGAAGTTTACGTTTTTATTTATTAGATAAATTGATATATTCAAAATAATCAGTTAGCGATATAAACAAATTTCTTGAGAAGTGAGTTTTAGGCAGAATTTGACGTCAAAAAGAGAATAATGTATTCCAATTTTGAAAAAATTAATATTTTGATTTTTTTTGATTCCACTTTCCGATTGTTTTTTTTCTTTTTTTGCAATAGATGCATCGAATTCACGAAACCTGCGGTAGTAGCCCAGCTTCTATCCACCTTATTTATTTATTTCTTCAAATAGTCGTCTAATCTAGATCTTGAATGACTTAAATATATGTAACTGAGTCAGTATATCTTCATTTAAGGGTCGCGACACACCCAAATGTAGCGATCGTGTAACATTGGGAAGTTTTGGCCACCCGGATCTAACTACAGGGGTGTTTTGCATAAACTGGAATATTGATGACCATACCGCGTTGTTTATTCAGAGGAACGATACGATATTCATATTCATATTATTTATTGGTACTAATCGTACATTATCAAAAACATTACAATCAATGGAACACTTAGTTAAGCTACTAACATAACAAATAAAAAATATATAGTAAATAAAATTCATACATTCACAATCACAATTATTTCATTAGCATATAAGATGTCAAAGAGCTATGGAATTTCATGTTAAAGTCAAATGTCATAATAAATTTAATTTAAAAGTCAGTGTAATCATCATAAATGTCAAGTAATAATTAATAATAATATGTAGTCAATATACGCAAGACAACACAAAATGACTTAGCCTATAAATAAATTTAGGACGGTGTACGACATCAATCTTTCAGGAATTCGCTAACAGAATAATAGGCCCTCTGAGCCAGTTCCACCCTCAGTTTAGCAGCGAAAGTCCGGTAAGTTTTTGGGTCTTTTATTGCAAGGGGCAACCTGTTGTAAACTTTTGAACCGATGACATGAAGGGATTGGCCACTTTTCTGCAGTCGATGATTAATTATTTGGAGATCGTGGGGTCTTCGGGCGGAGTACCTTTGACCTACTACCTTGTTGTTCGGGAACTCATTCAGGTTACGCCTAACATATTTGGCGACCTCCAGAATGTATAGTGAGGGCACAGTCAGGATGCGAAACTGAATAAACAGTTGGCGCGCTGGTGTGTCGGGGGGTACCCTAGCCATGATACGAATAATCTTTTTCTGGATTATAAAAGGGCGATCCCTGTCCGCAGCCAGGCCCCATAAGTCTATGCCATAAGTCAGACATGAATGGAAGTAGCCGTAGTAGGCTTTAAGAAGATTTTGTTTCGACAGAGTCGGAGTAAGGCGAGAGATGGCATAGTAAGCAGAGTTTAGTTTCGCACATAGAGCGTCTATGTGCTCCTGCCACTGCAGGCCATCATCAAAGGTGAAACCTACGAAGCGAGCATTTTTAACAATAGGTATAGACGTATTATCTACTAGTACTGCCATTGGAGGAGCCAACTTCTGCCTAAGAGAAAATTCCATTAGATTTGTTTTATCCAAGTTTAATTGCATTCCGTTTGCGACAAACCATTGATTAAGTCTATGTGTGACGGCCTGCACGTTCCCAAACAACTCCTGCCTATCATCCGCACTAACGATAGCACATATATCATCGGCATACATGATAAAACTTGTGTGGGGTGACTTGAAAGGCAGGTCATTCATTAGCAATATGAAGATACTGTTTCCGACATTAGAACCTTGCGGAACAGATCTATCTCCAATACAGCCCGATGCGGACCTATCCTCACATATCTCCGTAACTTGGGTTCGATCAGATAGAAACGAGGTGACAGCAGTGACATGTATCAATCCTTGTCATAATTTGCAATAGTGTTGGAAAAGATATTTACTACTACACAAGCTGTGCCCGCGGCTCTAATCGCGTGGAGTACAGAATTATGGTTTTTTTTTAATAAAGTTGAAATTTACTTAGTGTTATTCCCGTTTCCCCTCCCTTCGCTACCGTAGCTTCCGAAAACTACGTAGCATGCATGGCCTCCGTCATTCGAATGAACCTACCGCGATAAGTACCTACACCTACCTACCTATGGAGTAATAAACGACGCTAAGTCGAGCACCTTATTACGTGTATTTTGTGACGGAGAAGATGATTAAAAGCGTATATAGGTATTTTCGTTTCACTAGGGAGTAATGTACCTCATCATCAGGTTATTTTTGTCTCCACTGCAGAAGCACAACCCTCTCTCATCTGCCGGAGACATTCCCGCCTCCTCACCATTCTCCCCCCGCAAATCCTCTAAGCGAGGATCAACGGAGGTAACTGCAAAGACAGCTACCAGTGAAGGTAGGGCAAGTCCCAGGTCATGAATTTACGCTACCTTGGGCCCCAGACAAATTTAATTAAAGAAGTAAAGAGTCAAAGTAGGAAGAGAGTTCCCAATTCTCTTCTGCCGGAGACAGACGGAGGATTTGGCCTACACTCCCCGCGCTGGCCAGACGGGTTGGGGAGGCCTGATGATGTTTTATAATGTATTCCCTCAGTCGCCTTGTACGACATCCACGGGAAGAGTTGGAGTGGTCCTATTCTACTCTACCGGAAACCACACGGCATGTATCCGTTACGTAGTATATATGAAATATTCTCTAAAAGTAGCGCTACGAGCGCATCGGTGCGGCGTAGCCCGTAGCAAACGTAGCAGCTGAACTTTTGAAACAGCTGAGTTCAAGCACAATGTTTAAGGAGAGTTTCATCAATTAGTAATTCCAAACCACCTTGTCGTAGAGAAAATAATTATAGGTTGTTACATTGTAGTGCCGTGTGGTTCCCGGCTTAGAACAGGGCCACCCCTATCTTTCCCGTGGGTGTCGTCAAGGCGACTAAGGGATTGCACCAGGGGCGGGCAGCAGCGTTCTCCTATGTGTGTATGTTAAAGTCATTACTGCGATCACCAATCCGCCTGCCAAGCGTGGTGATTATGGTAATCCCCCAATGGATAACTTACCAAAAGTGGTATTCTATTGGGGAGGCCTATGTCCAGCAGTGGACGTATTTACGCTGATGATGATGATGACATTGTAGGAGGTCGATGTGACATTGTCCGCTACTTGTTCACTTAGTAACACGGTGACATGCTTAACTAAGAAGTTAGCGTATACCGTTCCTCAGAATAAGTACAAGTAAGTTTGCACAGATTTAGCCGTTCTCTATTGAATTTTAACTATAGCGTAGTACGGAACCGCGCCCCACAGCGGTTGTTGGACTTCAGATTACAGACCGCATAACAGACTCGTCACAATATAGATAACTAGCTGTTGCCCGCGACTTCGTCCGCGTGGACAACTTAAAATCACAAATTATTATTTTTTCCCGTAGGAACAGGCTATTTATTCGGGATAAAAACTATCCTATGTCCTATTCCAGGACCTAATCTATATGTGGACCAAGTTTCATGACGATCCATCCAGTGGTTGAAGCGTGAAAGAGTAACAAACATCCATCCATACTTACAAACTTTCGCATTTATAATATTATAGTAGGATGCATATCATCATCATCATCATCAGGTTATTTTTGTCTCCACTGCAGGAGCACAACCCTCTCTCATCTGTCGGAGACAGACGGAGGATTTGGCCTACACTCCCCGCGCTGGCCAGACGGGTTGGGGAGGCCTGATTGATGTTTTATAATGTATTCCCTCTGTCGCCTTGTACGACATCCACGGGAAGAGTTGGAGTGGTCCTGTTCTACTCTACCGGCTGCATCTATAGGATGCATATACTAGCAAGCAATTCGTATAGAAGCAATTCGCTGGGGTCGACATCTTCCATCTCAGTAGACCCCTTTCTCAAACAGATAACTGATACACTAGTGGCTTCGCTATAAACGTACACACATACATTCAACCACATATCTACTCTCCCACTTTCATTCATCATCAGGTTATTTTTGTCTCCACTGAGACGCGCTGGCAAGTTTTATAGATCCACCTCTGAGGTGATTGAGGTGATTTTATAGAAATACCCGAATTTCACTTAAGTATAAAACAATAAGGTATTTAATAGACTTTAATTATCCGTAAACATCAATAATCAATATCTAGTAGTTATATACTTTTTTAGGAAAAAATATCCATCTTGCCCGATATATGTACGTCGAGAACCGAAATGAACTCTCTCCCATGTTCATATTTTTTTTAATAAATGTGTTTTACGGCTCTGGACGCTAAGTCCTTTTGAGCCATCTTCCACGTTCATTATGTGCAGTGTTACCAGCACGAATAAATGCGATCCTTTCGGATACATGCTACAACTCTTTATTCGCGAAAAATAGAATTATTCATCTTGTCCATCCTATTCATCTTGCCCGTCCTTCCCCACAGGTTTTTGTCACGTTTGTATTAATGACAGTTTTTAGGTTTTTTTTTTAAATTACTGATGGGTTACGCTTGACATAAAAATCTCACCTGATGGTAAGTGACGATGAGGCCTAAGGTGAAGCGCGCTTACTCAGAAGATGCCTATTCACTCTTCCTTTAAAAAGATCAAAATTGTACTTGTCTGGAAATACCGAAGCAGGGAGTTCCATTTCCAAAGAAGAAGCAAAACGCTTCGATTTCGTTTCGCAAATATACCGCTCTAAATTCGGTTATCAAGCTGTCAATACGTCTCCACGGACACCCGATCGACGCATCCCTTGTAAATCACGCTTCAAACCGCTCACATATCCAATTTGAACCGGTTTCAAACCGGTTTGAACCGGCTCTGAGCGGCTGTAAACGGCTACGTGGTCCCTGCCGTAACACGAACTAAACTGATGATAGGTGCGACTGGAATAATCTAGATCGATCTGGATTTGTACAGTTGGGTTCGGATGAAAGCCCATTTGCGGCAACCTTTTTCATGATGAGAATTTAATTTAAGTCACAATCAAATCCTTTAACTTAATGTATCTATTTTATTATAAAAAAGAACCTCCTTTTTTTGAAGTCGGTTAAAAATTAAACGAATACCGTTTTCAGGGTTACTTACCAAAATGCTAAATACGAAACCCTAGTGCATATTCATCCATCCGTTCGTCTGTCACAACTGCTTACTTTAGCAACTACTAATGCTGAATTGAAAATTTTTAAATAATACTTGCCCAAATATTTTGCACATTTTAAAAAAATATTTATATTTTCATTTTTAGGTCTATTGAGGTATCATATGAAAAATGATCATACTGAGGATCATGTGACGCATAGTTTTCGACTTACGAACATTTTATAAAAAATAAACCATTTAAAAAATATTTAACTGTATTTACTTTTAAAATTTGTGCAATTAAGAATATTTATTGGTACCATTATCTCCGAAGTTTGCACAGCGAAAAAATCTTAAATAATTACAGTTAATAGAGGTTTATGTAGACATTACAGGAAATATAAAACAATGTCTCTAACTAGCACGTTTTTTTAGGAATCAGCAAAAAATTCTTGCGGTCAATGCGGTCCTAAAAATTAACATTATTGCGTGCCAATAAAATATATAACATGTCTACTTAAATAATTTGACATACGTTTCCTTTCAAGGTACGGAACCCTGGTGCACATAGCATTAATTTCAAAATTTCAGGGTTAACGTCAAATTCGCCCAGTGATTTTTTTTTACAAATTATTTTATGGCCTTGCTGCACAGGCTTTGGCCAAAATTTTTGCCATATTTGACGTTTGATGAGGGTTGTAGAACTATTACTTTTTTTTAACTACTCGTAGTTAGAATTAGAGCTTAGGGCCACCCCAAATCTTCCTGTGGGTGTCGTGAAGGCGACTAAAGTAATGAACCGCAGTGAATGGGCAGCAGAGAACAATAAGATCATTACTGCGACCATAAAACCACGTACCAAGCGTGATCACCAGCCTAAATACGTTCACTGCTGGACATAGGCCTCCCCAAAAGAATACCACTTTTGGTTAGATGTCCATTGGGGGATTTGCCATAATCACCACGCTTGGCAGGCATACACACATAGGAGAGCCCTGCTGCCCGTCCCTGGTGCAATCCCTTAGTCGCCTTGACGACACCCACGGGAAAGATAGGGGTGGCCCTATTCTAGGCCGGGAACCACACGGCAATCGTGACGATTATGGCAATAGACATCCCACTAAAAATTGACATTGTTTTAGGGAGGCTTATGTTCAGCAGTAGACATATTTCGACTGATGATTATCATAATGAATCAAACTGTAGCGTTATTTAATAATTAAATAAATGTAACTGTGTATCCGCTTAGTTCTAATTAAGGCATAAGCTTTAATGATTACTAAGCCTATTGATTTAATGTAAATAATATCTACTAATAGAGTATAATTCTAAATATCGACTACGAATAAATATTAATATCTATATTTGATTAAATACATTAACGGTGGTTAGTTGAGGCATTGCGGCCATATTGGATTTCAAAACTATATATAAATTCCTATTAAGTATCCTACTCATTTGTTATCAATCTGTTTTCCAACTGTTATCAATAGCGTTGACAACTTTTGCCGTTTTTAATAAGTATACCTACTAGTCTCATGCTGAAAGAAAAAAGAAATATAAAAAAGCAAAGGGAATTAAAAATAGGGTAGGTAGAATTAGTCAGAGTCCTCCCGCCATCTCCCTCCCCCTCATTCTCCTCCTCCCCTCCCCACCCTCCTCCCCCCCTCCAAAAACAGTCGCCACTCATCGTAATCTTCAACTTACACTGCTCTGAATCCCGCTGAGCTCCATATTTCTTTGTTGATACTAACTCAATATACGTAAATGGATTTTTTAAAACTGACCATTCATATACACGATTCAGTTGGGTAAGACTGAATCGGCAAAAAACGGAACCCTTATGTATTCGTCATGTCTGTCTGTCTGTCTGTCCGTCCGTATGTCACAGCCTTATTCCGAAACTATAAGAACTATACTGTTGAAACTTGGTAAGTAGATGTATTCTGTGAACCGCATTAAGATTTTCACACAAAAATAGAAAAAACAATAAATTTTGGGGGTTCCCCATACTTAGAACTGAAACTCATATTGAGGTTTCTAATATAATTTTTTTCTAAACTGAATAGTTTGCGCGAGACATTAATTATTACTAAATATTGACGCTACGGTTAAATAATGTCAATATTTAGAAAATAATTATATGTTCTGAGTAGTAACTGCACAAGTTTCAAAGTGAATGTGAAAGAGTTGTGGCTACTTGCGTGGAACAGAGCGATTGTTTGGAACGCTCCATCTAGTAGTACATAGAGATCGTTGGGGTATAATAATGATTCTAACAAAAAGAACACATATTGGTTGTGTGAGAGTGGGATAGGTTACTCTAAGGTTGACTGGAAGAGATCCCTAAGTGGGATAAGTCCGCCTTTGTACACAGTTTAATTCCTATTTTATTATTGTTGTTGTTGTTATTTTTGGTACAATAAAGCGTTTACATACATACATACATACCATTGTCAGAAATTAAATTGGCCTTTCGTACTACGCCCAGTTTATAGTTGAGTTGACTGTACACCAACACTGTGACGTATATTTGGACTGAATTTGATGAACGTGTTGCCTGCCTATGACATCCTGGTACCTTGTTCGTAGCTCAGTTTGTCAAATGGCTGGGCTCACAATCGTGACATTCTATTATTCAATATCTCACATAATACCAGCAGATTTTTACTCAATACCTCACAACCAGAAGATTTTTTGCATAATTGAGAATCCCAACCACAATAAATTATCACTAACTGTGCCCGCGGCTCCGCTCCCTCGCCCGCTTCCATGCCCACGCCCACTACAACTTCAAATGCAGTCCTAATGCAATCTGAATTGCACCGAACATTATTCTATATTATACTTCTTTGGTATATTACATATTGACGAGTACTAATGTATTAGAAAACTATTCATTCCCATAACTTTTAATTGAATAAGCCGATTGCGATGAATTAAGGATATTACTCCGAGTTAAGCCCTATGTTTATGTGAAAAGTTCATCAAGATCGGTTCAGTCGTTTTTACGTGATGCGTGCACAAACTGACAGACAAAAATTCCAAAAATGATGATAATGTGTTCTGTTACTAATCCCTAGATTCCCAAATATATCTTTTTTCAAATATTTTCAATTTACAGACACGCGAAATTTAAGTTTTTATCTATTAGATAGTTTTATGGCGGCGATGTTGTTCGCCACACATCACGCCAAGTGGTATCACGGGGCGAAAAGCGGACGAAGAAAAGTCACTTTTGGGACGTTTGTCAAGATCGCGCAAAGTGGCGTATTGCGTAGTAATATTTAGTACTAGCTGGTGCCCGCGACTTCGTCTGCGCACGATTAGTATTTCGAGTAGCTTATATTAGCTGGCGTAGAAAAGAACTAACATTATGACATTAAAATTATAATTTTATGGCCAGAATAGCTCGCAGATGGTAGATTTTTTCTTGATATTTTGGACAATTCACACAATATCTTTATAAATTGTAGCCTATGTGTTATTCTGATGTATAACGCTATAATTATTGTAAAGTTTCATTAACATCCATTCTATAGTTTTTACGTGAAAGAGTAACAAACATCCATCCATACTTACAAACTTTCGCGTTTATAATATTAATATATATATTAGTAGGAAGGATTCTCTTGTGATAATACTGTCTTGTTTGTTTGTAGAAGAAATATGCGCATTACGATCGCTCTAAAAGCATCAAGCAAACGAAGACAATAAGCGTACGTCTTAAAGCTTACCTCACAGAAACAATGAGAGCCCCCTCCCCCTCCTCCCCCCCCCCCCCCCTTTAAATCTGCATTGTAGTGCAGGTGCCGGAGAATGGCGTTTGTAGGTATACAGTGAAATATCTATATATTGTGTAGTAAGTATATATGAAACGTTGATAATATGTAATACGGCGGGTGGGACGCCCCGCCGCCAGGTGGACCGACGACCTGAAGAAGGTGGCCGGAAGCGGCTGGAAGCGGAGCGCGGAGGACCGGGTGTGGTGGCGTTCATTGGGGAAGGCCTATGTCCAGCAATGGACGTACGTCGACTAAGGGCTGATATGATGAATATGTAAGAGTTTTACCTTCGTAAAGATCGTTGTTTGGTATAAATGCTTGACTTCGCTGCAGCTCCTACCGATGTATACATACAGACTGGTGCTCCTGTAGAGATAAAACAACATAAACATAACATAATGCTCACGGCTTGGTCCCAGAGGGGTAGGCAAAGGCAACTGACTTATATGATACCATACACATTACAAGAAATTTTTTCTTACGTCGGATCAGACACGCGCATTCTAGTCATTTTGTCGGATGCATGTTCGATGTCGTGTCTAAACAAGACATCTTGTTTAGACACTAATCAACTCAACTATGGAAACGGACGGACGGACGGATGACGGACAGAAAGTTTAAGATTCACATTAAAAAACAACTTTGTAAGAAAGCCTATTATAAAATAAACGATTATTTGAATGACAAAGATGCCTGGTACTAATGTTAATTCAGATTCCCAAAGTCTTTATTAATTGTATGCAAACTTAATTTTTAAAAGATGTGTTGCGTGAAGTTTGTTGCGCCGTTTCTTCTTCACAGCGCTAACACCTTGGAAGCGGTAGTCGATAAAAAAATGTCGTGTATAAATGTACCAAGTGTACTCATATGCAATAAATGATTTTGACTTTGACTTTGACATCTTGCGTAATGTGTACGATAAACCAGACAAGACATTTTTCTTGTCTGGTGTCTTGTGTCTTATAATGTGCAAAAGACCTGATACCCCTTGACGTGATGTGTTCCGAACAATACCATTGCGAACATTAACATTTTCAATTAACCTATTATTTAACATTCAATAACATTTTTTTCTTCAAACTACCATCCGCAGTTATCGGTATGGCGAACTACGTAATAATTAATTGTAGGGGTAAACTACCCTTAAATTATCCGAAATTCTCATAAAATAGAGTCCCTGAACACTGACAATATTCTAGCAAAACCGTGGTGAAATGGAAGACAGCGAGCAAGCTAGTCTCTTAGACAATGTACGAATTAAAGCGAGTGCACTATACCGCATGACGTAACAGTCGCTCATTATCCTAGACCTGCATGCGAGCGCGGATCCAGGTCAAGAGCACTACACCGCTCGTTGCGATGTCTATGCATGAGCGGTAAATATACGAGATAAATATTTGTTTAACTCATCATGTCAGCCCTCGCACGTCCACTTCTGGACATAGGTCTTCCTCAAAAAACGCCCCTCCACACCTCCGTCCTTCGCATCCAGCCGCTTCCGGCCACCTTTTTCGGGTCATCGCGGAGGCGGAAGACCAGATGTGGTGGCCGTTCATTAGGGAAGGCCTATGTCCAACAGTGACGTTTAAAGGCTGATATGATGATGATGAAATCGAAGTTGAATCGAAATCGTTTTAAATCGAAACTATACAAACCATTTAACAAAAGTCGAATACGAAACAGATCGCTGCAAGCATCTTCGTTACATCCTTAGAAGTTTATCAGAACATCATCTATCCTACTTAATATTATAAATGCGAAAATTTGGATGTTTGTTACTCAATCACGCTTCAACCTCTAGACGGATTGGGAGGAAACTTGGCACACATATATGATAGGTCCTGGAATAGGATATAGGATAGTTTTTATCCCGAAAAACATCCTATTCCTACGGGAAGTATTTAATAATTAGTAATGTTAAGTTGTACACGCGGACGAAGTCGCGGGCAAAAGCTAGTACCTATAATAAAACTGTAACTGGTACACGGGAGATATTGTAGAAAAATGTGTATGCGGGGTCTTTATAGGGCCAATAGAAGCCAAAATAATTTTTTTTAGAATTTTTGTATATATGTTTGTTACCTCATCACGCAAAAACTACTGAATGAAATTTGACGCAGTTTTCACAGTTGTCTTGCTGAACGTCTAACTTAAAACCTGGTGGATGTTTCATCTTGATACGCCACTTCGAACCTGATATATTAACCTGGAAGCGGGAGTAGGAACGGGAGCAGATTCTGTAGTCCACGCGAGCGGAGTCGCGGGCACAGCTAGTCTTTCATAATTATCATTAGCACAGCCTGTTGAAGTCCTGGACCCACCCGGGTATTCCTATCCAGCCACTCTCCGCCATCTTTCTGGTCGTAGGTCCATTCGGCATTCCATTCGCTTACATCTCCTCCACAGAAAAAATAAATGTTATATTTTATAGAGGTGATGACTCTACAAAATTATATTAGCAGTTCGTCAGGGGCCATTCGCGACCGGGTATGAGTAATGAGTAGCAATAATAAATCTTATTGCAACGGAGCACCGACACCGACGAATATTGATGAGTTCGTCCTCTTGTAGCGACAGCAAATAAACTTTGTTTCGGCTCAATGATTATAATTTACGCTCGCTATTCTACGCCTGCAAAACCCGCACATTGTGTACGGTACTACAGCTTGCTGACATTCTTCCAGCTTTTCCTAACCTTTTGTTGGCCTTTGGGCTGCAGGTTTATGGGCGACAGAACCACGTACCGTCAGGCAGGCTATCAGAAAAATTGTCAGGTAGTTTCATTAACCTGGCAGGTAAAACCGACAGCTGTTGCGGGATCCGCTATAAGATTGCTTCTATATAGCCTTATCTCAACAATTCTTTCACACATATTTACTCAAAAAAATTATGTCCTTTATCTAGTAATGTTCTTGTGAATGTTTGGTTTTAATTTGAGTTGCCTTGATCAGGGGGCCTACTCCGTAACCGTTTCGGGTAATATCCGTCAAACTAATACGTCATTTTGTGCTCTCTAACCGCTCGGCCACGAATTTTGGCTTAGCGATACGCGGCGCGGTGAGCGGCGCAGTTTCAGCAGGTGGAGGGTTGGCCGCTGATTTCGGAGTCTCGTGGCGTGCTGCTAACATTTTTGTACATTTGTTCTCGCCGCTCGCCGCCCCGCTCCTAGCTACCGCTGGCAGCGGCAAGGTCGTGGCCGAGCGGTAACGGGTCATGTGATATAGTCTGATAATCGTTTGGCATCTCGGTTAGCTGCCTACGCCAAACGCTCATCAGAGTAAGTCAATTAACCGTTAGAGAGCACAAAATATCTTTTTAATTCGACGGTTATTATCCAAAATGCCTACGGGCGTAGCACCCCGTTAGGCGTAGCGTGGTGTAGGAATTTTGCAGTAAAGGGTTGTGTGGGTTGTTGCTGACGCTACTCACACGTTTCAGCGAGATGTAGGTGGTATTTTTCACCAATTTCACGGAGTGACACTGATTAGTGTTTAACCGGATATCCTGCAACGTGACACGAATTCGAGTCTAGGTGCCTAAGAATTTGAGATAATGATATCTGACGTATTAGATATGGTGCCGGTATGCCGTGTGGTTTCCGGTAGAGTAGAATAGGACCACTCCAACTCTTCCCGTGGATGTCGTACAAGGCGACTAAAGGAATACATTATAAAACATCAATCAGGCCTCCCCAACCCGTCTGGCCAGCGCGGGGAGTTTAGGCCAAATCCTCCGTCTGTCTCCGGCATTTGAGAGGGTTGTGCTCCTGCAGTGGAGACAAAAATAACCTGATGATGATGAAATGATGAGATATGGTGACCGAATATGAACAGTATGAAAATGCCTTACAAGGCTTTATTAAAATTATACTGTTCCTGGGGATAACTATAGATTCGTCTCTATACAGAACCCACAGAACTAACTTCACTAGCTGGCAGAACAAATTCTGCAACCTACGCCGTAAAAAAAATTAGACAATTAACTGATGTTGCTACCGCGAGTACTTTAGCTACTTCCACTGTGCATTCGCGTCCCTAATAACCCCTTTTGTCGACTTGTAACCGCATGCAGGGGATACTTCATTACCAACTGAATAAATCTTTCTTCCAGGGTATTATAATAAACTAAAGGGTTAGTAAGCTGAAGTGGCAGTGGGCGGGTCACATCTGTCGCAGAACCGACGGCGGTTGGGGTAAACGAGTTCTGACGTGGAGACCGCGGATCGGCATCGCCAGATGGACCGACGACATGAGGATAGATGGGCGGAAGCGGGTGGATGCGGTGGGCGGAAGACACGGTGTGATGGCGTTCATTGGGAAAGGTCCAGCAGTGGACGTCTACGGGCTGATATGACGATGATGAAATTGTATTGAGCTCATATAATGTATCTAATACGTAATCGACCTCCGTGGCGGAACGGGTAGCTCTCGGACTGCCACACCGGAGGTTGCGGGTTCGAATAACGCTAGGGGCAAATGTTCGACCTATTCCACATATCCCTACTGGTCTGTCCCTACTGATCTGTCCCTACTAGTAGGGCAGAACGGAATTTTTTTCCACTCTTTTCTACTAGGGGGGATACTTGGAAATTTTACTTCCACGTATTTCTACTAAGATAAAGTGCAGGTAGAAAGAAAAATCCTTTATTGTACTTGAAAAAAACATCCTCGATACTATCGGTATTGAAATTTTCGTATGATGCATATAAATGTTTGTACCCAAGTCTTGTATGTTTATATATTTATTTAAGTAGATCTATCCGTTATCTAGTAACCATACCACAGGCTCTGCCTATTTTGGGACTGGATAATTGGTGTGAATGTCTGAGATATTTATTATTTTAATCAAGAGCTAATTAATTGTTTATGTAAGGTAATATTTTTGATGCAAACTATATGTCGGCCATTACCATAATAATACACTAATGACGCATTCGATGCTATTTTACAAGCGGAATTGGCCAATTTACATTGAAATGGTTGCAATAACCACTTATAACATGCACAAAGTATATAAAAGAGTTTTTTTTAATGTGTAAGTAGATTTTTACGTACTTATGTATGTATGTAAAAGCTTTATTGTAGCAAAATAAAAATAAATAAAAGAATAAAGTAGTGTACAAAGGCGGACTTATCCCACTTAGGGATCTCTTCCAGTCAACCTTAGAGTAACTGAAAGGACTGTTATAATGCGTTTAGTACCAAAATGATAAAAGAAACGTAAAACTTATTAGTTAAATTTAATATCAAATTTGAATACTAACGGACGCGCCATTTTTAGGGTTCCGTAGCAAAATGGCAAAAAACGGAACCCTTATGGATTCGTCATGTCTGTCTGTCTGTCCGTCCGTATGTCACAGCCACTTTATTCCGAAACTATAAGAACTATACTTTTGAAACTTGGTAAGTAGATGTATTCTGTGAACCACATTAAGATTTTCACACAAAAATCGAAAAAAATGGGGGTTCCCCATACTTAGAACTGAAACTCAAATTTTTTTTTTCATCAAACCCATACATACGTGTGGGGTATCTATGGATAGGTCTTCAAAAATGATATTGGGGTTTCTAATATATTTTTTTTCTAAACTGAATAGTTTGCGCGAGAGACACTTCCAAAGTGGTAAAATGTGTGCCCCCCCCCCCCCCCCCTCCTGTAACTTCTAAAATAAGAGAATGATAAAACTAAAAAAATATATGATGTACATTGCCATGCAAACATCCACCGAAAATTGGTTTGAACGAGATCTAGTAAGCAGTTTTTTTTAATACGTCATAAATCGTAAACCACAATACTATTATTAAAACATCGATCAAAGTTACAACGAACTACAATAACTTTTATATTATGTTACTTGCTGCTACGGAACCCTTCATGGGCGAGTCCGACTCGCACTTGGCCGCTTTTTAACTTATTCAGGGCACGAGTTGAATTACTATATTTTCATAGTAATAGTCATTTAAGGAATCTCTATGGATAGTTTTAGGTTTTAGGATCCGTGGGTAAAGTGGGACCAGACGGCGAGCTATGAAGATGCCTATGCTCTGGGTTTCTTTGAAGAATATAATTCGCTGCTTAGTATGACAAATTGGATTCAAGTAAATTTAATCGTGCACCTGCAGAGCATCGCATCGCCCAGTCACACACACATGCGCACACGCACACCCACACACACACACTCCTCACGTACACGCACTCAACTCTCATTGCGACGACGACGTAGATTGTAGATAATTTATTTATTCCTATTTGGTTGTAAATTTCTATCTATTTTTTTTCTGTACCCTACTTTTGTCTACTTTATTACCCTATGCAATAATGTTTATGTTTATATATTAGAAATCTGTTAATGGCTAATGTTTAATTTATATTATACTGTATTATATATTTTTGTAAATTAGCTGTAGGTTTCAGAATGAATAATAATAAATGCAGTCCAGGTAGTTATACCATTGGTGTAAAGATTACCTGGTGGCCTGTTCACTCTACCTTTAAAAATATCCAAATTCTACTTGTCCGAAGTAGGTACCGAATAATAATAATAATAAAATCATTTATTCATATCTTAAAAAATATACATACAATAACTCCGCCAAACTGTATAATACAGTTTGTTGGCAGAAATAGCTCTCTTACTTTATACACATCTGTGGCAGAGAATACTAAATATCACTACGCAATGGTGAATAGCAAAGCAAATTACAAAGTTGTTAATTTTGATATTAGCACAAAAAGATTGAGGTTACGTTAATGAGTTTACTAAATATTTCTTGTATTTAATTCTGAAAGTGTTTTTGTTGATTACATTGCTTCTGATGCCTAGTGGGATAGTGTTAACAATGTTGGGTACCAAATACTGCCTTGTTCTTTCACCATAGTAGTTGCAGACTCTAGGCACACAAAACAGTTATTGGTCAACACTCCTTGTGAAGATGACCTACTTCGCAGTAGCATTGTAACCAATTTAAGAGTAACCAGGCATTGTATTTGAATTAGTTCTATTATTCTATCCCGAACATAGTTTCAACCCAGAACTTCAAACCGTAACATTATTTGATTACTCAATATTGTTACAGCAATTTGTGGGTAATTCCAAATTGACACTACTCGATTCGGACTGGTCGAGCGAGCTGATTGCTGGAACACTGTAATTTCGGCTGATTTGCAGAATTTCCCGCTAAACACGTTGCACGACGAAATTAAGCGAAATTACATTTGAATTTACGGAACGAGCGTCGTTTTGGAGTTTGCTTAAGCTGTGTTTTACAAATAATTGACCAACTAAATACTCTGCCGTGTGGTTAAAACGTATTTAATGATTAACACTGGAAACTAATTATTCCATTAATATAGCCCGTTTTCCTCTCTTCGCTTTTTTTAGCGTATAAAAAAATCTATTAAATAAAAACGTAAACTTCGCGTGTCTGTATATACATTTAAAGTACTTGCAACGATCTCTATGTGCTACTAGATGGAGCGTTCCAAACAATCGGTCTGTTCCACGCAACTGCAGCTCCGGAAGCTGCAACTCGCTTACATTCACAATGAAACTTGTGCAGTTACTACATCGCTCTGTTCCACGCAAGTAGCCACAACTCTTTCACATTCACAATGAAACTTGTGCAGTTACTACGCAGTACATTTAATTATTACTAAATATTGACGCTACGCTTATAGCGTCAATATTTAGTAAATAATTAATACTACTTCTGCGTGTAACTGTACAAGTTTCAAAGTGATTGTCAACAAGTTGCGGCTCCCGCAGAGCAGAGCCGCAGTTGCGTGGAACAGAGCTATTGTTTGGAACGCTCCATCTAGTAGTACATAGTGACCGTTGAGTACTTGCAATTTTTTTTTACTAGTATTGAAGGATAAGTAATAGAACACATTTCGATACATACATACACATATAATGCTCACGCGTTGGTCCCAAAGGTATATGTATCGCCACTTTGCGCAATCTAATATCACAAAGCGACTTTCCTTCAACCGCTTTTCGCCCCGTGATCCCCTTAACGTGATGTGTTGCGAACAACATCGCCACCTTGTTGAGGTACCACGATTAGCTAGGGAAATAATTGTCCACCTCATCAGAGCCCCACGTGATTCGGTAAGGCTAATAGTGCCCGAAGTTCACCCAGCTCCGATCATTTTTGGATTATTAGTCAGTTAGTTTGTGCACGCATCACGTAAAAACTACTGAACCGATTTCTATCGAATTTTACAAAAATATGGGGCTTAACTGGTAGTAGTATTTAGTCTTTATTTCATCGCAATCGGTTTACTCATTTAAAAGTTACGGACATTTTTAGTTTTTAAATACATTAGTTGGTAAGGTTAGTATGCAAAATAACAAAATAGTATAATTTTAATATTCGGTACTATTCAGATTGCCATGAGTTAGGACTACATAGCTATAGCGGGCGTGGGCTTGGGCTTGGGCACAGCTAGTATATAATATTAATTAGGTTATCGGAACATATCAAAAGAAGCGGATCAATGCCCTGTAACTTACTCGACTAAGTCGGTTACAGCAAAGTTGTTTGCGTAAAAACAGCTGACCGGACGTGCCTTACTAACTGTCGGCGACACAAAGAAGCCTCTCCCTAGAGCTGGAGGGCTCTCGAACTACTCCCTCACGGGGCACTGCGCTATTGAGTGGCTACTGGCTTTTATAGTAAACTACTATTAACAGCAGTGTGTATGTATACCTAAACGGATAAATATTCCAGCGTTTCAACCTGTGGTCTTAACCACTGTAATACAATCACCTTGAAAAGTTAAACAGACAACACTATTTCATCGTTTTTATTATACAACTAGCTGTGCCCGCGGTTCCGCTTGCGTAGACTACACATTTATTTACTGCCTCCATCTCCGATGTCGACCCCACGATAACACTTCTTTGTCGCATACAATGCAGTGCATGCAAGTTTTCGAAAATTATAAATTTGCATAACTTTTGATTCAGTAGACCGATTACCATTAAACAAAGACTAAATTTTACTCCAAATTAATCCCTATGTTATCTGAAAATTCCATCAGAATTGGTTGAGTAGTTTTTACGTGACGCGTGCACAAACAAACAGACAAACACACAAAAAATTCAAAAATTGTCTTACTGTGTAACTTATCCTTAGACCCCCAAAAACCCCCCTATTTTGAATATGCAGACACGCGAAGTTTAAATTTTAATTGATTTTATTAATTTGAATAAAATATTCTTCGCTCAGGTTCAGCTACAGCTAGCTAAAGTTTACAGGAAAAGGAACGTACCCAAACTACGTGACCCGTTTAGGGGGAGGGGGTCTTAAAAATACCGCGCTTGGTCACGGGGGGGTAGGTTTTCGTCACGTAGTCAATATATATGAGCAAATTTTTTCTTTTAACTTTCTGTTACAAAAATTGGTTTGAACCATATTTATGCATTACTACGTGAAAACTAGAGGGGGAGGTCTTGGCATATACTATAGGTGGTCACCGAGGGGAGAGGGGGGTAAAAAAATGTAAAAATGTGTCACGTAGTTTGGGTACGTTCCCAAACAAGCATTTATCAATTTACGTGACAGTGGAACGTAAATTTAATTACAAAGGATTGTGTCGCAGGGAAGTGAGTGACAGGGGAAAACTTGATAAAATATAGTTCCCTTGCAATAAATTATCAGGAGTCAATTCAATTGAAACTTTATTTAGTTTACTAGCAGTGCCCGCGGCTCCGCTCGCGTGGACTACAGAATTACTTATTAATTTTTTAATAGTGTTGATCCCCTTCCCCCACCCCTCCACCAACTCCAACTGCCTAAACTCATCGCAATCTGAACACCGCCGAGCACTATATTTATTTGAGCGAGTTTCTCTATGTACTACTAGATGGAGCGTTCCAAACAATCGCTCTGTTCCACGCAAGTAGCCACAACTCTTTCACATTCACTTTGAAACTTGTGCAGTTACTACTTAGAACATTTAATTATTTACTAAATATTGACATTATTTAACCGTAGCGTCAATATTTAGTAATAATTAAATGTTCTGCGTAGTAACTGCTCAAGTTTAATTGTGAATGGGAAAGAGCTGTGGCTACTTGCGTGGAACAGATCGATTGTTTGCAACGCTCCATCTAGTAGTACATAGAGATCGTTGACTATTTGTATTAA
Organism: Esperia sulphurella; assembly: GCA_947086405.1. Taxonomy (NCBI): domain Eukaryota; kingdom Metazoa; phylum Arthropoda; class Insecta; order Lepidoptera; family Oecophoridae; genus Esperia; species Esperia sulphurella. The sequence continues at coordinate 1,924,930 of OX352280.1, forward strand.
ACAAGGGACTATTCACAAATATAACATTCTACAACTTGTAGGTACAACGTCTTTAGTGGGAATCGAACTCACGACCTGGCGTTGGCGTCCAAAAGACAAAGTCACTACGTAAGCAAAGCCGTGTGGTTTCCGGTAGAGTAGAATAGGACCACTCCAACTCTTCCCGTGGATGTCGTACAAGGCGACTGAGGGAATACATTATAAAACGTCAATCAGGCCTCCCCAACCCGTCTGGCCAGCGCGGGGAGTGTAGGCCAAATCCTCCGTCTGTCTCCGGCAGATGAGAGAGGGTTGTGCTCCCGCAGTGGAGACAAAAATAACCTGATGATGAATGAAAAATAAAAGCAAACCGAGGTGGTCAACTTCCGACGGTTTGATTGAAGTCATCATACCAATAATCTCATTATTGTGCCACAATTTTAATGAATTTCGCCCCTCACATTTAATTTATGATAATAAAATTAATTTAAACATCAAACTCAAATTTGAAACCCATTGTTATCTATCAAACTTCAGACGCCGAAATCGATTGTGGAACGATTACCGCCCGTTATTGTTTGAATTTAGAACGAATTTCAAACTTGGAACACCACATTCGATATTCAAAACTGACAATTGGCTGTCGAAAATTGGCTTTTGGATTTAACAAGCGAAATATCGTATGAATTCATTAGTGGAAGCTTGCGTGCTAATTGGATTATACTAGATTAGATTTAAAATAGAAGTAACTGGAAACCGTGGTTCCCGGCTTAGAATAGGGCCACCCCTATCTTTCCCGTGGGTGTCGTCAAGGCGATTAAGGGATTGCACCTTTGACGGGCAGCAGCGTTCTCCTATATATTAAGATCATTACTGCGATCACTGCCTGCCAAGCGTGGTGATTATGGCAAATCCCCTAATAGACATCTAACCAAAAGTGGTATTCTATTGGGGAGGCCTATGTCCAGCAGTGGACGTATTTAGGCTGATGATAAACTGGAAACTGGGCCTTGGCGGTATAACTGCTTAATTTAAACTAGGCTACATGAGCCACAGACCAGTGACGGGAAGCAGCGCCACCGAAACTAAGCAACTCTACAAGTACTAGTCTTCGTGTATGGAATTTGTAAAATATAATAATATTATTTGCCGTGTGGTTTCCGGTAGAGTAGAATAGGACCACTCCAACTCTCCCCTCACAAAAATAACCTGATGATGAATAATATATGTTCTTTATTGCACAATTTTAAAACTAAATACGGTAACAAATGTTGTGAACTAAGGCGAGCTTATCTCTAAAAGAGATCTCTTCCAGTCGACATTACTGGGTGTGAGACAAGGCACTAGGAGCTGGGGGAGAGGCAAAAAGTGCATAATAGACTACATAATAACTAAATACCTGAACTACTGTACATATATAATGGGCTCGATTCTGAAGGCACAATGTTAAAATTTGACAGCACTAAAACTGTTATCCTTGTCACACAGTATTATGAAGATAAAGACGAAACCAATTTTAGCGCTGTAAAATTTTAAATGTGTGCCTTCAGAATCGGGCCCAATGTTACATTTTATATTCTTCCTCCCTATGGTGTGGTCAACAAAACGTTCTGACCAACAAACATACAACCAACAATATCCTTTTTATTTTCATACGAAATACTAATACATTAAGATTCTGTAAAATTATCTAATTAATTAACTAATTTCACAGTTTGTCTCATTGTAAATTTTTAGGACAGAAAACACTAATAAGAAGCCATACATTTTTTTTATGCAACGGATACTTCACATCGTGCGCAAAATCCATGATGAAGTCCCTCCCCACGCATGGAAGGGGGATGGGGGAACCAAATCGTGGAACTCCTGGGGACACTCCCCAAAATGTATCCTGTAGAAAACCGAAAGACAGGCCACACTGGGACGATGTTTGAGGCTCTGTAACTTGGTATTTAACAGAGAATCGTCGCCAATGAGCCTTCGGGCGCGTCCAGAGCAGCCAGCTGATACTTGGCAGAGCCGTCCCAAAGGTGACTGCAGTACTCCATACACGCACTGAGAAAAAAATAAGTAGCCCTCCTACTTACATAAGGATATAAATATACCACTATTACGTAAGTAGCCGCCCCCATTATAAATGGTGTCCCCTACAACTGATTCAGTAGCCAGCCACATTTTTACGTAGTGTGGTTACTTAATAATGTGGCCGGCTACTGAATCAGTTGTAGGCGACACCATTTATAATGGGGGCGGCTACTTACGTAATAGTGGTATATTTTTATCCTTATATAAGTAGGAAGGCTACTAATTTTTTTCTCAGAGCGACCACACTTGTGCTTGGTAAAGGTTGAGAAGCTGTGCCGGTAGACGTACCGCTTAACCTTGGAAAGGATGCCAAGTTTCTTCGCTGCAGTTTTGACTTTGGACTCTGTGCGTCCGAAGTTCAGGCCAGATGTTAGTTCCACACCTAACAGCCCTAGGTGACCCTCTGGATACATCTTGGAGAGTCGGAGTCGAGCTGAATTGACTCCGTTTTGCGGTGAACAAACACGCCTGTGTTTTGGTGGCATCAAACTTGACCAAATTAGTATCGCCCACAGTCAGACACAGTCTTTAAGGTCAAGTTGACTCGCTCTACCATGGCCTCTCTCTGAGATTGGGTACCACCGGCCTGCGAGTTAGATAAATATCTCTCGGTGACGGTGCTGCATACCCAAAGATACCGGGTTGTAGCAAGTTTAAAAAATCCCGTGAAAGGCTAGATTCAGCGTTCCAAACAATCACTCTGTTCCACGCAAGTAGCCACAACTCTTTCACATTCACAATGAAACTTGTGCAGTTACTACGCTGAACATTTAATTATTACTAAATATTGACGCTACGGTTAAATAATGTCAATATTTAGTAAATAATTAAATGTTCTGAGTAGTACCTGCACAAGTTTCAAAGTGAATGTGAAAGAGTTGTGGCTACTTGCGTGGAACAGAGCGAATGTTTGGAACGCTCCATAGAGATCGTTGCGTGAAAGGGTGAATATTCAAGCGTTTCAACCGCCGTCGTTACCCTCCCCTTCAAAAGTAGAAGAGATAACACCAGTTCATCGTTTTTATTATAAAATTAGTTTCTAGTCCGTGCACAGATTCTGCACAGATGAAATATTTAATTAAATATATTATTTTTCATCAACTTTTGGTTGTGAGGATAATGACGGCGGTTGGAAGGCTCGTGTATTCACCCGAAAAGGAATGTCACGTTTTCATCGCAAGCACATTAATCCCACTACCTGATTCCGATCTCTGCTTATTATTATATTAAAAATGTCTGTAGCCACTTATGATAATCCCACTCAACGTAAATTATGTAATTCATGGAAATGCCAATCTCAACTTCAGAGCTTTCAGAACTACAAAACTAGATTTATTCGTAAAACTCTTTACATAAGCTCGTATATTTGTGGATCGATCAGAATCCGAACGCCGTTATCTGTCGAGTACCATATCGCTTCCACTTATGGAATCGCTCATACGCAGTCACGGTGCCGAGGCAGGAGCGGCAGCGGGATCGCGTTGCAAGTAAAACTATAATTTTGCTATTTTTAAATTATTTAAATTAAAAAGCATCGGTCGCAGAACCGACAGCCCTTGGGTCAGACGTGTTCTGGAGTGGATACCACGGATCGGCACTCGCAGACCGACGACCTGAAGATGGTGGCCGGGGACGGCTGGATATGGAGAGTTGAGGATACGGTGTGGTGGGTTTAATGAGGTCTGTGTCCAGCAGTGGACGTCTAAGGGCTGATATTACGACGACGAATGAGCCTTGACGATGTGTGATATATTTTATTATATTCCATCCAACAAAAAATACAGTACAGAATTTTTAATATCTTTTCGTGCACCAACTGGTCTTATTAAAAGTGATTTAGTAGCGACCTTTATAATATTATAGATTAGATTAGATTAGATTTATTTATTTATTTCACTTTTACATTTTAAAAATTCAATATTTTTTGTCATTCTAATATGGTAAAAGGGATCGTCATAAAATAAAATAATATACAAAACATAAATTACAATGTCAACAATTCAAATATTGTCATAGTATATAACATACTATCTATGTCAGTATATGTATAATATTAATATAAAAAATTAAAATTACACTTGGTATTAAAGTATCACAAATTAAATTAAATTAAACGTCAGAGGGCCCACCAATTTAATTTTTTAGAAAATTCATTTATGGAATAATATTCATTTTCCAACAAAAGGTCGTATCGTACATATACGATATTATATGTATCACTTTATACTTGGTAGAGTGATACATATAATATCGTACAATACCCATAGTCAATATTGTTTACAGAAGTAGACTTTCTGAACTCAATAGCCTGTGAATATCCTACCCTCACAAAAACGGCGTACGGGCCATGGTCCTCTACGCTGGCACAGTGCGGGTGCCACAACACAAAATCGCTTTCTTCCTAACACTTGTTATGTAGCTATGTTATGATTTAACGTACAGAGCCGCTGCTATATAGTCAATAGGTGCTTGTTTATGTACGGTCAGCAATGGCACTTACCTTAGAATCCTATCCTACTAATATTATAAATGCGAATGTTTGGATATTTGGATGTTTGTTACTCAATCACGCTTCAACCACTGGACGGATCGGGATGAAACTTCGCACACATATAGGTTAGGTCCTGGAATAGGACATAGGATAGTCTTCATCCCTAAAAAACATCCCATTCCCACGGGAATTCTTATAATTTGTAATGTCCACGCAGACGAAGGACGAATAAATACTATTAAATAAATAATGCTTGTATGCCCTTTTTGCTGTCGCTCCTTGCGGCCGGTGGCCGAGAAATGGTCAAACATCGCTATCTCCAGTCGCTTCGTATCGGCATACTGTGCACTATCCCATTTCGACGATACCCTGGTATTCGCGATCTGAAGCACACTGTGTAGACCATGCTTATTAAGTTCCACCGCTGAACAAAAAAGTCTTTATTGTGCACCATATAATATAAACATAAATAAATATCTCAGACATTCACACCAATTATCCAGTCCCAAACTAGGCAGAGCCTGTGCTATGGTACTAGATAACGGATACATATACTTAAATAAATATATAAACATCCAAGACTTGGGTACAAACATTCATATTCATCATACGAACGTTTGCCCCTAGCGGGATTCGAACCCGCAACCTCCGGCGAGGTCCGAGAACTATTCCGTTCCGCCACGGAGGTCATCAGAGAACGTCTACAGTCGCATGTCTGTATGTTTGTGTGTGTCAGAAATATTATTTTAATTTGTAAGTAAAATTTTCCATCCATACTAAGTATTATTAGCCATGAGAATCGTCCTCAATCTGAGAACCAAGGATTCAAAATAGTACTAGTTAGGGTTCCGTACCAAAATGGTAAAAACGGAACCATCATGGTGCGACTGCGTCTAAGTCCGTCCGTCTGACACAGGTGCTCGTTTCAGCAACTACTATCGATTTGAAATTTGGAATAATTTTAAATAATGGTTGCCAACTGTATTGCAAAATGAAGAATTAAAAAAATATTTTTCACCTCTCCAGCTCGAAAACGACACTTTTGGTGCGTATAAACTCGCAGCAAAAAGGAGCGTGAGTAAAAGAGATTCGAATTTCGAACACCACCTTTTGGCGATAAACTGGGCGATGGTTCGTTCAGAAATTCATTTTAGCATAGCGATTTAACACAAAGGCAAATTTTGTTGTGTATGTTATTTATTGAAATTTAAGTTTATAAATAGTACTATTGCCTTTTTAAAGACGAAATATTTATAAATTATCTAGTGTTTACTAGTAAATATTAATATCGCTTACTTAAAAATATCATGTTTACTTGGTTTTATAAAATATCAAGCAGTGCAGTTTCAGAACGAAACATTTACTTAAATATTTTAAACTATTTCTTTTCTCGCTGTAGAGGTGAAAAATTTTATGTTTCACGCGAAATAATTTTTTTTATGTTTCGTGTATTAAAATCACTGGCTGTGCTCAGGAGTCCATAATTAAAATCAATCGCTACGCTCGTGATCCAATTCTAGACTACTTCGCTAGTTCGTGATTTAAAGTCAGCACTCGCAACAAAAAATAACTTTGCTCACTTGTTGAATAAATAACTATTTTTAAAATTCTTGTTGAATGTACAAAAGGACAATAAGTTACTTTATTATTGTATCTTTTTATTTATTTTTTACGTGCAATGAAGAGTACCTAATTGAAATGTCTTCAATTGAATAATTTGTACATTCTAAAATAGATTTTGCGTTTCCTGTTATGCTGCTTAGTTTTCGACTTAGGTATGATTAAGTAAGAAAAATAACTTCTAAAAAAATCTTCTGCTTAAAATCTTAAATAATATTAAATAATTAGAGTTAATAAAGGTTTACAGGACAATTCAAACGATCTATCTAACTAGTACAGTATTTTAGAATCCAGCAAAAATACTTTACAAACAAACTTAGTTATGCGGCAATATAAATAATATAAACTTTATTGTGTGCTAAAAATAGTGATAAATATACTTCCTTTACGGAACCCTCGGTGCGCGAGCCCACTAGCACTTTATCTGTTTTTTTTTTGCTCGAGTTATTTCATTTTTAGGGTTCCGTTCCAAAATGATAAAAACGAAACCCTTATAACCCCGAACTCCGTCCGTCCGTCTGTCACAGCTGATATCTCAGGAGCTACTAATTTTCATATTCACACACTAAAGTACAAATATCTGTGCTTACACAGTAACGTAAGGTTATTGGAACATCCAGAACCCAGAACGGGCCCAGTGCACGCATCTACAATTTATTTCCCACTTCGAAACTCAACTTAAAACTGAACAGACAAAGTTTTAAGCTGTTCGCCGGTTGTTACACCGAAGTTCGGCTGCGAATCTTTCCGAACCGAATTCGGTAGATGAAGGATACATCATGAGGAAATCGACATACGTCGCTGTCTAAATACCAATTAACAATATATATTTTAATAATAATCAATAAATTATAATTTGTAATAAATAAATGACATAGGTAAGCAGAGAATACTAAAGGCAGAAAAACATTTGCCCCACATAAAAACACATTATCCCCACACGCGTTGCGTCGCGTGGCGTAAATGTACCGGCACATTTTGCCTTAAAAAGAAGCAACAGTTACCTCGAACGCCAGTTTAACGTCACCCGCAAAATAGAGCACGCCTGGCAGCAGTGCTGGTTTTGGCACCACCAGCGCCCTAGACAAGATTTCTACGGCGCCCCCTATCTTCTATCGAAGCCCAAGGAGAAAAAGGTAAAAAGGCGCCCCTGCATATCTGGCACCCTTAGCGATCACCCAACCGCACCCCCTCTAACGTCGCTACTGCCTGACACTACGCACTACTGGGCCAACAAAGTTATTACACCAGCGCGCCATCGACCGGCGCCGAGAGATCGTTGCTATAAGTTAGAGAAAAGCACATATGTTGTTGTGCATAATGTTGTCCCTCTCTCGATCACGCTCGGTGCACATCAGCCTTACAATAAAGTATTTATGCACACAAAAAGGTGTACGGAAAGGCTTGTGCGCCAGTAGTAGTAGTAGGTAATTAAATCTGTTTTCTTCTATGGAGTATCGGAGGTGTAATATATGGAAAAAAATGTGATTAGACAGTTAAAAAGTGTTTATTGCAATGATAAACATAACATTTAGTTGTAAATTTGTTTTATTTTTTGGTAGGAATAGTAAATATAGCTTGTTATCACTCCCTTGACGTTTATGCACTTATGAATTAATTACCTTAATAAAATGGACTGAACTCAATATGAAAAATGCAATTCCACCATCGGGAACTTTCAGTGCCCTGTAACTTTTAAACGGAGGACCAACCAAATCTGATTTTTGCGACAAGGTTCGAATAATTCACCTGACCAATTGACTAAATCAGTAGCTCGCTATGTACTGTGGTTCCGGAGGTATTAGGTGGCCAAGCCGTAATAAGCCTTGGTCACCAGCTCCAACATACCCCTATAACTTTTAAACGACGGACCGACTAAATCTAGTTATTGCGACTACATTCGAGTAACTAACGACATTTGTTTTATCTATTCAGAATTGCAATCCGCGATGTTGGCCGTGCCAGGCATAAGGCATTCGAAAAATTATAGGTCAGCTAAACGAGGCGACGGTGTGAGAGGCGGCCACCGTTAAGACTCTAGATGGAAGAATATAACTTGTTTGCATTTCAGCGAAGAAAGAATTGAGTTTCAGCGAGTGCACGTACAATGCTTATCTTTTCAATTCGTATACAAGTTCCTTCCGCTTCATGTGTTCCTGGTATTTTAGTTTTGTATTCTCTCCACTAGGTGTTAGCCGCGACTTCGCCTGCGCAACATTGCATGTTTCTCGACCTGATGACGCTGCTTAAAGCGACGTAATCACTAGGCAACATTTGACGCGCGACTCGTGACGCGCAGCATGTTCGGCAACGTCGCGCAACGTTGCCAGATGGCGAGCAACGTTGCTAGATGGCGCGAAACATTACGCGAGCCATATTGTTTCTTTGATGATGATGATGACAGTATAACGGCTGAGATCAACACTAGCCTCTCAGGCGACATTGCCAACGACTGAGCACATGAGGACAGACAACGTTGCCCAACATGTCGCGCGTCAAATGTTACCTAGTGAGTACGAAGCTTACTCTCTATGTAAGGGAACTTCACAACACAGAAGGCTTTAAATGCCAACGTATCCGTACAAAATTCACACTGTAAGAGGGGGCTTCAAATTACGTAACTCGAATTTCTCCAATTTCCAAACGAAGCAAACCTTGACGTCCTCTTTCGAGGTTAGAAGGCCATCTCCATCTGGTTAAGTTATCTTTTATTTGCTGAACAAAATGTGTCTGTCCATCTGAGTGCTTACCAACATTTAATTAAACATGGCTCACTCAGTACAGCCTAATATTAACTGGCTACATACACAAAAAAATTTAAAGCAGTCCATTATGACATTAATTGCTGATTGATTTAGATATGTTTGCTGGCCATAAGTTGCTGATTTTTTTTTGCTCACAAACATACGAATAATTTGCTAACCATTTAAACGATACCCTATAAAAATCTTTTCGTTTTATTTTACAGCGCAAAAAAACTCACAAACTTTTCATATTACAGCTTTGAACACAATTTGCTCATTATTCTCAAACTATGCTGCAGAAAAGAGCAAAGTACGAGCGTCTGACTTATAATAACAAAATTAGTATTCTTCTGGGGAACAATGAGAAATGTTAATAAGTAAAAAAATATGTTGGAATATACTTTACATCGAAATGAACAAATAGGAGAACGGGACGAACGAACGACAGAATGAGTGAACGAAGTAATAGTCAAATGAACGAACAAATGATCATTTTATGAAACTGACTTAACCTGATGGTAATACTTGTCAGGCTTTGATCATGGTCTACCAGGGTGGACTACGACCATTTTTGTTGATTTTTATTATTATTAGGACTAATAGGCTTACATGATCATCCAGAGGTGATCTGTTCTGCAAATGTTCGCCTATGTTATCAAAATCATATATTGCATATGAGTACACTTGGTACATTTATACACGTCATTTTTTTATCGACTACCGATTCCAATGTGTTAAGCGCTGTGAAGAAGAAACGGCGCAACAAACTTCACGCAACACATCTTTTAAAATTCAAGTTTGCATACAATTAATAAAGATTTTGCGAAGCTGAATTAACATTAGTACCAGGCATCTTTGTCATTCAAATAATCGTTTATTTTATAATAGGCTTTCAATTCTTTAATTCGTACAAACAGATGTTTTTAAGTAATCGAATACAAAAAACTTAGTGCACCAGGGTAATTTGTCCCTACCAGGCGGGATAGATGGTAGTGCAAACGCTGATTTCAACTACAAAGTTTACATCTACGACTGGTGCAGAAATTAATTGGTCATCGCACCATTTCAATACTCAAATGAACAAGAATAGGTGGTTTGTCCTTTTGCGTTTCTTGGTAGCATGCGTTAGCCATTATTTATAACAAAATCTGCCTTAATTTGAATGACGTAAGCAATAATTTGCTGTATCCTTATAGACATAAACTCTGTAGTTGCCTTTGCCATATAATAAGTAATATTACTCTACTAATAGTAATATTACACCTGCCGTGTGGTTTCCGGTAGAGTAGAATAGGACCACTCCAACTCTTCCCGTGGATGTCGCACAAGGCGACTGACTAAAACATCAATCAGGCCTCCCCAACCCGTCTGACCAGCGCGGGGAGTGTAGGCCTAATCCTCAGTCTGTCTCCGGCAGATGAGAGAGGGTTGTGCTCCTGCAGTGGAGACCAAAATAACCTGATGATGATGATGATGAAGTAATATTACAACTTAACAAGCTTGTTCCATTTCTCATAAACGTACCTACTACAACATTCAGTGCAAGCCAAATTGAATCGTACGCGCATGGTAGAAAGTCAGTGTTATGCTGACCCGCTAAATTACGCAATATGGACAGCCGCGTAGTGGCCGCAGTGCCCTTTATACTGTCCCAAATGCTGAAAGTAAGTGCTGGACGAAAGTAGTCGCTAACCAACATTCTGTTTGCCACTCCGTCTGTAAAAATAATTAAAATTGAAAATATTGCTGCTTATAAGTAGCTAACTGGAGCCTATGTACCAATAAACCCAGAACTTGATGCTTACTATTTGTACCTGCATATGTAATTTGGATGTCACCTACTGAATAATATGGCAGGCTACTGAATCAGTTGTAGGCAACAGCATTTATAACGAAAGCGGTTACTTTAGTAGTAGTGGTATATTTAATCCTTATATATCTTATGGGTCCAGGAATACTTGGCGACACTTCGACCCTTCAGGATCTTTTGTGCCAAACCCCTGTCCACCAACGGTGCCCAAGCCGACTTGGTGGACTTCACATACGCCTCATAATTTCTTCTTTGACATATGCATGTTTCCTTACGATGTTTTCCTTCACCGAAAAGCCTGTGGTATTATTAATAGCCGTACTTAAGTTTCGAAAAACTCATTGGTACGGGCGGGGCTTGTACCAGGACCTCATGAACGTGAGGCGAGTGCACAACCAACCCGGCTACCACGGCTCTAATCCTTATATAAGCAGAAGCGCCACTTACTTAAGTAGAATTTTTCTCTCAGTGTGGAATGGCATAGGCATCAGCCTACGTTCAGCAATGGAGGATATTAAAACAATCGTTTAAAACCCACTTATTAAATTACAAACATTCCTTACATGAAGATAAACCAATTAAAACTAAAATAGGTAGAAATGGGCCTGAGAAGTTTGCGAGAGGAAAGCAACATCGTTAAACAGGCAGCGCAAACTATCGACGGGCTTTCAACTCACTAATGATTCGTGCTTAGGGCTGCCACATTTTACCACATATTTATTAAGTCACTTTCTTCTTTATGTGTCGTTCTGAGTGGAATCTTTCAACTACATTTTCGAGCACCTCCCAAATAGCTGACCGGCTGAATCCTTCAGGGTAGCTCACAACTCGATGATAATGCATTCTAAATCCATTTATTTTGCGGTCATGCAATGCCGACATAACCTTAATTAAAATGAAAAAGACCAAAATATTTAATTTACATTACAAAATTTATCTAAAAACTGCTTTTTTATGCGCCTTAAAAATAAAATATTAAACCTCCGGGGATCTTGGTGACCCAAGAGGACATACACACCAAAAACACACACCACCACCACATTCATCATCATCAGGTTATTTCTGTCTCCACTGCAGGAGCACAACCCTCTCTCATCTGCCGGAGACAGACGGGGGATTTGGCCTACACTCCCCGCGCTGGCCAGACGGGTTGGGGAAGCCTGATTGATGTTTTATAATGTATTCCCTCAGTCGCCTTGTACGACATCCACGGGAAGAGTTGGAGTGGTCCTATTCTACTCTACCGGAAACCACACGGCAAAACACCACCACATTCATACTTACACGTAACTCGAAAAACGTAGGGCGAATGTTATAATCTTTTAGTAAAGGTGTATATATTTCATTCCAAATGAAATTACACGCAATTTTCGTTTCGGAAACAAAATATGCATGTACATAAAAGCAACATAAGCAAAAACAAGTTTGTATTAGCGCTTTATTTTTTACTTCACTTCATACAATGACCTTTCATACCAAGTATGAAAGGTCATTTGGTATGAAAGATCATTGCCGTCTTAACACTATCTATTGTTTAATTTGTTTCTGAGAAGCAAATGCGTTTGCAACATAGTGCCATACCATAAATATTCTGAAATAGTAGAATACCAAAAATAATTTACAAATACAGGATGTACCATACTTTACTGCAATAAAATCAATCTATCAGACAAGGACCCAGACAATTCGACGTAAATTTTTCGATTCCAAATTTTCTATTATAAAATTTTACATCGATTTGAGATGGGTTACATCGTTTATGCTTTTTGCGTCAATGATTTTTTTAATTGTCAGGCGTAGCACAACCCTAGCTAAGTTGGCCTCGTTTACCGACGACAGAACTGTTCAGGATGCGCCGCCCGCCCTGTTGTGCACTTCTTAGAGAAGTTTTACTACTTAGCTCTAGGCTGTCTAGGCTCTGAGGTATTGTATGTTTAGCAATCAATTTATGAGATTATTACACACACACTATGAAGGAAACATAAATAAACGTGACTAAGCTAATTTTCTTAAAGCAAACCTAACCTCGAACCTTACTAAAGTTTACTATCAACGTTAGTAAGGGAGTTCTGTGATTATATCAAGACTAGTGTCGTCTGTGGTTCAATCAAATTGAAAATGGCCTTATAAGCTGCAAAAAACTAAGAAATCCTACTAAAAATTACCTGGCTGTATAGTCTAGCGACTTTTGCCTGTCCGAAGGACGAATCATCCATAAAAAACCCAATGTCAAAAAACCTCTCATATTTGCTCTCTCACGCACAACTGTCAAATATTTTAGTAAAATTGATAAAATAAATCAGTGCATAACCATTAGATCAGTAATGGGCTTTTAATTCATCAGTGTATCAAACCTAAGTTCCTATTAGATACAGTAATTTAAATGTCTATCAAGACATATAAATGACCCCTCTCTAATTTAAATTACATTAAAAACCACAATTATTAAAAAAATATGTATTTTATGGTGGTCCCGAATTTAAACAAATCAGACCTGGCGACACTAGTCGAGATCGGGCATTTTTTATTTTATTTATTACACAATTTAAAAACATCCTTCCTTTCTCAGAAAAACGAATATTCGTTTTTCTGAGCTTCCTTTGATTTGACATCCCAAACACCCCAAACTTTGACATCCTCTAAACCATTATTTGGTTTGTCGTAGCACCAGACCTCGTGCTGTCCGTCGCTCACACGATGCACACGGGCACACTCTCGTACAGTATTACGGGTACATCTAAAAATTGGCTCACAATATCTCGCATAAACATGACGCCGGCTATGTCCACGTGATTCCATAAACCAGTCGATCGAGTCTAGTTACAGTGTATATATGCATCGCGCAATACAGTCCCAAAAGGCGGAGAAGCACAGAAATAAAGAATCAAAAACTATCTAGAACATTGTAAGGATAACCGTAGCTAACTTATTTATTTGTACAAGGAAGCGTGAGTTATCGACATCTGAGGGCTGTCGCCGAGAGATGTCTCAAGAGCCCTTGTACCGCGTTCGTCGACAATCGATAATCGTTTTTGTAACGTTCCAAGGAAGTTACGTCACTATACAAGTTGCAAGATAAATGATCATTTCACTTTCAGGATATTTATGTACAACTAGCCTTTCATACTTTACTTTTTCATACAATTTGGCGCTTGTGCAAGTCCTCCAATACAAGAACTGTAGTGCTATTCTCTAAAATACAAGCTCACGTGCGAGTCTCACTCAAGTGACTTCACTCACTTCGAAACCTAAACTATTGGCATTCTGTAAACATTCCAGAGCACTGTCGAAGTGAAGTGACTTCCTTGTTCACTTCAATTCGTGTAATATAACACTCGCAGGGTGGGACTCTCCGCCGCCAGGTGGACCGACGACCTGAAAAAGGTGGCCGGGAGCGGCTGGATGCGGAGCGGAGGACCGGGTGTGGTGGCGTTCATTAGGAAAGGCCTATGTCCAGCACTGGACGTCTAAGGGCTGACATGACATACCAATAGATTTCGAATTGATTAAAATTCCTCCCATTCGCATATTTCTCGTCATAATCGGTAGTGTGATGAATGAACGCCATATTAATCAATATCAGTGTACAGCTCGAATTGACCAACCGTGCCGAATGTTTCATTCAATTTGGATCATTTTATTGAACTCATTTAATATTTTCGTATTCATTCAGTCGTTCATTTGTTTATGAATATCAGCGTTCACACTATGGCGTGCCACTCGCGTATAATCTTTAAGTTTAAAGGATAATAAGCGATTTTGTATGGTGGTGCCACGCAACTAACCAGAACTCTTTCACATTCACTTTGAAACTTGTGCAGTTACTACGCAGAACATTTAATTATTGACTAAATATTGACATTATTTACCCGTAGCGTCAATATTTAGTAATAATTAAATGTTCTACGTAGTAGCTGCACAAGTTTCATTGTGAATGTGAAAGAGTTGTGGCTACTTGCGTGGAACAGAGCGATTGTTTGGAACGCTCCATCTGGTAGTACATAGAGATCGTTGGTTAAATGTTATAGACCGTTTAGTACCCACCCACTAATAGCAACCAACTGCAACAAGTGATAAGCCAAAGCCAAAATGTCTAATTAAATAGAACAATAGTTACTATGGATGCTAATCTCAGTTAGCTGTATTTTCGGCGTTATGGGCCTTTAAGTACCCCTACCCTGTACCCACCTACAATAAGTGATACGCAAAGATGGTCAAATGGTTTGCTCTTTTGACAGGACCTTAAAAATTATTTTATAAGTACGAAATATAATTATAATAAATTACATCATCATCAACTTAAAAGAGTCCTCAGTTGATGTCTGCACCGGGTGCGACTGAAAATCAGCGCCTAGCACCTTACTTGGTCTAGGCATACGCTGAGTCGTTTGCCCTTTTGCTGCCACGGCACACGCATACTATTTTAACTATGTTAAAATTTTTAAATTGTTTTCTCTAGTTCTTATAATATTTTTTTTTCCTTTTTCTTGCTTTGTTGGTTTTTTCTTTGTGTGTGCCAATTATGGTAGTAAAGAAATGTTTTTTCTTTCTTTCTTTCAGTTGGACATAGGCCTCTCCCACTAGATCCGATATGGCCAAATCGTTAAACAAAGTTCTGTCCCCAGTGGGAAGCGAACTCATGACCTCTGGGGCTCGAATCTAATAACCAAAGCCACCAGGCCAACGATGCGGTATAACTACTTAATAAAAACATTTTTCTCATAATAAATCCCAACGCAGACAGGCCAAATACCAAAGTTTCATCCAGTAAATATGTTTTCTTTATATTTAAGGCTTTCATTCCATTTTCCTTCTTTTCTGTCGCTCCAGGATTTGCAAATTGTCTCAAAAGGAACAAGGCTGCAAATAGTTTGGTACGTAAATAAAATTGAGAAAAAATCAACAATCCGCTTCCAGAAAGCCGTGCCTACAAGGCACCAGCTACAAAGGACGGCTGGTAACTACTCGCGGAATACTCCTGCTTTGCCCAAGCTTTTTTTTATTCCACATGGGTTTATGCTTGCCTTCAAACACACCTGATGGTAAAAGGTGAAGCGCGCTTACCCAGAAGATGCCTATTCACTCTTCCAAAAGATTCAAATTGTAGGTACTTAGATATTTATTTATTTAAAATTTATATCCCGAAATACCAAAGCTGGCAGTGAGTTCCATTCCTTAGGAATCAGGCCGGTGACGGAACGGAGATGGGGGAATCAATTCATGCAATTCCTAGGAACACACTCCACGTGCGATGATGTTTGAGGCTCTGTAAGTTGGTATTTATATCAAATCATATTTACTGTTGAGCAATGCTGTTGGTGGGATTAAGATATTACATTGCTATTTGTTGTTCTTTACAGTTTATCTATTAGGTGTGGGTCATTCTAGCGAGTCATTCAAATCAGCATTCCAGGCCGCAAAACGGTACGAATATTATAAAATGTTAATATCGTTATATAGGAGAAGGACGTATTCAGAAAATGACCAGGGGAGTACAATAATTACACAGCCACATAAAAATAAAGTTTTTGGGGTCGGTCGCTGAACCCAAATTCGGAGTTTGTGATTTCAATGGATATAGCAGATTTTAGGATTTTTTGAGGTTATGGGTGAAACCAGACTTTCTGGGATGAAACTGAGACCGAATTCGGATTCAGCGACCCCAAAAACATTTAGTACACATAACGAGACCTCCAGTTCACAATTTTTTTTTGGTGTGGCTGGGTGTATGTGTTAGTGTGCGAGTGTTCGGAGTGGAGGGAGAAGGGGGGGGGGGGGGGGGGGGTTGGATTGAGCCACGCACAGAGAAGTAAGTTTTTACTTCTTTCTACCTTCGAAAACGAAAACGATAATCCTTTTTCCTCCTCTCCTGTTTTTTAATAATCAGAATTGAGTAAGCTAACCAGAATGGTAGAGATGGGAATACACCGTCCTCACGGGGGTTTCCGTAGTCACAATCAGTCTTTTGTATAAAGAGGCAACCTTTATTTTGCCGCTTAGGCGTGCTTGCATGAAAAATTTCACTTATATTCCCGTGCATTAGAGTTGAAAATTGATTTTTATGTGATTTTCGAGGAGTTTTTGAGGCTGAGAAGTCACGTTGCCCGAAGGCGTGAATCAAGGATTTGGTCGTTTGGCGCCAAAACAAAGGTTTTCGCCTTTGCCGCCATCTTGTGCGAACTTTTGTTGCGTTCCGCGCCGGGAACTTAAACAGTGGCGTAGCTGGATGGGAACTGCCCCGGGCTACGCATATACCGATATTCTCAGGAACCGGTAATACAGTACCGTGCAGTGGCTGTTAAACCGGTTTTTTCAATGTAATTTCTTCTAGAACTTTGTATTTTACTTAAGTTATTATTAATTCTGATACACTATTACTATTAACTAGCTGTGAACGCGGCTTCGCTCGTGTGGACTACACAATTATTTTTAATCCTCAGTCCAACTTCGACTTTGACTCCGACGCCCACGCCCACGCCCACGCCCACGCCCACGCCCACGCTCACGCTCACGCTCACGCTCACGCCCACGCCCACGCCCACTACAGCTTCAAATGTAGTCTTAACTCATCGCAATCTGAATTGCACAGAACGTTATAAATTATACTTCTGTGTTATATTGCATATCTACCTACTTAAGTATTTGAAAAATAAAAATTCCCATAACTTTTGATTGAGCAAGCCGATTGCCATGAAATAAAGACGAAATGTTAGCCCCGCCGCCAGATGGACCGACGACCGAAAGAAGGTGGCCGGAAGCGGCTGGATGCGGAGGGCGGAGGACCGGGTGTGGTGGCGTTCATTGGGGAAGGCCTATGTCCAGCAGTGGACGTCTAAAGGCTGACATGATGATGATGATGAAAGACGAAATGTTACTCCGAGCTTAGACCTATGTTTCTGTGAAATGTTCATCAAAATCAGTTCAGTGGTTTTTACGTGATGCGTGCACAAACTAACAGACAAAAATTCCAAAAATGATCGAAATTATTCTATTACTTATCCTTAGACCCCACATTTTTTTCGCAAATATGTTCAATGTACAGACACGGTAACTTAACGTTTTTATTTATAAGATAATAATGACGGACGATGTAAAAATTTAAATTAGCTAGATTAAAAACTACACCGCTGACGGACAGCAGCGCCAACCGGTCTGCCCAGCGTGATAAAGGCATTATTTACTACTTACATTAGTGACTGGATGAGAAGAACCGAAGATCGGGTTTGGGAGAGGCTTATGTCCAACAGTGGACTCTTTCGGGCTGAAGATGTGTTGCGTGAAGTTTGTTGCGCCGTTTCTTCTTCACAGCGCTAACATCTAGGAAGCGGTAGTCGATAAAAAAAATTTCGTGTATATGTACCAAGTGTACTCATATGCAATAAATGATTTTGACTTTGACTGATGATGATGATTATTAGTGAAAGTTGAATGATTGTGAACTTCCGTTTCAACGGAATCCAAAAAATATATACGGAACCACAAAATCACAGCACATTCGAATTAAACGGTACCAGGCATAGCTTTCAACCGGTGCTAAGATATTCATGCGAACCACGCACCGGGCCACGCAGTTGAGGGGTGCTCCATATACCTACCTACTATGGGTCTACGCAAGTTATACTTATTTATTTAGTTTGATGTTAAGTGTTAGATTATATAATTTAGGTACAATTAGGTATTATTACAATTAGTATTGCGCTTGTGGAATGAACTCCCGGAAAACATCAGGACGGCTCCCAATAGGTTCGTGTTTAAACGATTGGTGCGCGAGCACTTACTTGGATCACCATAGGAGTAAATTGGTCATCTTCTATGAATAACGTTTTGATTTATTTATTGCAGAATATTTATGTATATATTTGTTATTTATATAACATATGTATTTATTTATCTTTTAATAAGTATTCATAAATTACATATGTAGTATATATCTTATACGTTGTAATGTGTAGGTATATGTATAATTTATAGATTACATTTAGTATATTTTAGTTTGTATTTATTATGTAAGTATAGTATGGTATATAACCAATTTTCTTATATAATATTTTTGCGCCTACCACTTACCTATTACCTGCATGACGTAAAGGTCAACTGGAAGAGAATGCCATATTGGCATTATGTTCGCCTTTTGTACTTACTGTGCAATAAAGATTTTAAATAAATAAATATTCTTATTAAAGGATCTAGACCGCTAGACCCTTTCAATACATGTATATTATATTTTGTTATTATTTCTTTTGTTTGGCAATAATAGACAAACTTGTCTGTGTCGGCCGTGACTGCGTCTAGCTCGTTGGGGCTAGGCCGTTTTGAAATCTTTTTTTTCTTGTTTTGTTTACTCTTATTGCGAGTACCTATGGCAGTAAATAAATCATAGTCAAAAACGTAAGCAATCCGTAAAAAAATAAGTAATATTTCTTGGTAATAGCAAAATACAATAATAAAAAAAAATACAGTACGTTTCTTCACAACGCGCTGGTTCCTCAATATGTTAATTTATTTAAAACTTTATTGCACAAAACAGTATAAAAAAAGAACATAATGCCAATATGGCTTTACGTACCAGTTCTTTAGTTCTTGATTATTTTGGAAAATAAATCCTATCCTACTAATATTATAAATGCGAAAGTTTGGATATATGGATATGTGAATGTTTGTTACTCAATCACGCTTCAACCACTGGATGGATCGGGATGACACTTGGCACATATATAGATTAGGTCCTGGAATAGGACATAGGATAGTTTTTATCCCGAAAAACATCGCAGTCCTACGGGAAATACATAATAATTTGTGATGTTAAGTTGTCCACGCGGACAAAGTCGCGGGCAAACATATACTTGTCAAATCCCAAACTACGATCTTCTCCTGTGCTATGTGAATTGGACAAGGGTAGGACAATTCACAAATATAACATCCAGACCGTTATAAATTTAAAAGAAAACATACTTTCCGACTTGTTAATCATTATCCGCTAAGATAAGATAAGATTTTATTTGCTATAGAATCGGGTACAGTTCATTAGATGGTCATTATGAGGCTACGATCTCCTAATTCTGTTATTTACAAGAGCATGCAAATATTTACATTAATAATAACAATAATACTTAATGAATCTAAGACTAAAACTTTTCAACTACATAGACTAAACCTTTTTCTTTTTCTTTGTGCGACAAAAATTCAAGGAATAAAATGCATGCTGAATCAGCCATTTCCGAAGAGAAATTTTATACCTATTTAGTGGTAATTCCTTCATATTATTGAATTATGGTTCTGCCCATCGCGTAACAATTCTTCTGGAAGCGCGTAGTTTTTGATACGTCACTAATCACTAAGTTACTAACAGAACAGACTAACCTTCGCTATAAGGGCTTCCGTTTTCACAGAACCGTAAAAGAATATACGGAACCACAAAATCACAGCACATTCAAATGTACCTGGTATAGCTTTCAACCGGTGCTAAGTTATTCATGCGAGGAGCCACGCACCGCGACACGGGAATGAGGGGTCATCCAGCTACTGTCTGTCTTGGAAAATTACTAAATGAGAAAGTAAATAATCCGTAAACTTCTTCGTTTCGTTCTTAAACGTATTTGTTTTTAACAACAAGACATACACATAAAAAGACCAACTGTTACAATCTGCGTGAAGATTTAATGGCTTAGGGTTGGAATGTAACAAAAAAAAGGTTTCATAGGTCCTGAATTACACTTTCACACACTTACACTTTCATACACACTTTCTTTTTCAACGGTAAAGTAAAATTATTATTATTATAGGGATAATAGGCGAGCAGCAATTTGCTGATATGCCTATATCTGAATGTTGTATTTAAGTCTAACCTAATTGTCACACTAGTTTATGAAGAACTTGTCTAGTCTGTTTTTAAGTGTTCACTGAGAAGGCATCGATAACGTCCTGCGGTAACTTGTTCCATGTGCCCGCAACCATGTTGTTGAGCGTGTTGAATTACCCCAGGAAAATTGATAAACCGCTGGTAAAATAATGCAATTTAAAACTATTCTTGTGCGAGAATCAGATTTGGCGGTTTATGTATTACCCCTTCACGTGAATAATTGAAACCGCCCAAATTCGAAGTTCAGTAAAGTCGGTACGGTCATTTACAATTTATTATCATTATAGACGTATTCTCAGATGGGCTCCAACTGGGGTCGACGAGTTCACTCGGTGAGTGAGTGAATGAATTATAAATGAATGAACGGAACGCGCTGTGTCAACGGAGTTTGTGGTAGAAGATACGGTAAGCGGTAAGATCAAGGCCCAAAAATACCCTCATGAACATGTTAACACTGTTATTCAGGCAAAAATGAAATAGACTTGATCCATATTAATAGTAAAACTGACTGACGAGATTGACAAACCGCTGGGTATATACATTTTCCTCAAATAATAAAAATCTACTTAGGTTACTTGCCGGGGGGGGGGGGGGGGGGGGAGGTAAAAGAAGTCAAAATGCGTCCACATGGTTTATAAAGACTCCCTGATTAGAAAGGACTTTTTTTAATAACACCGCTTGTAATTCTAAACAGAAGAAGTCGAGAGCAAAAGCTAGTACCATAATACTAGAGAGTATGGTTTCCGGAAATAAAGAGCACCACTCTCAGTGGGTTTCGTACCAGGCGACTGAGTATAAAGTTCAGATGACTGGCAGCATCGTCTATGCAACGTCGAGCTCAGAGCTGTTTTTCTAAGTCCACATTTTTAAGTGGGTCTGTGAGATCAATGTCCTAACTATTCAAAACTTCATTTAACAGTCAGGGGAGAGTCGCACAGCTTTATACGAGGTGCATTCTATGTCCATTAAAATGATGTCCAGTAATCATATCATCATAAGGCCAGCGCGGGGAGTGTAAGCCAAATCCTCCGTCTGTC
Source organism: Esperia sulphurella (assembly GCA_947086405.1). Taxonomy (NCBI): domain Eukaryota; kingdom Metazoa; phylum Arthropoda; class Insecta; order Lepidoptera; family Oecophoridae; genus Esperia; species Esperia sulphurella. The sequence continues at coordinate 1,946,555 of OX352280.1, forward strand.
TCCGGCAGATGAGAGAGGGTTGTGCTCCTGCAGTGGAACAAAAATAACCTGATGATGAATCAATCAGCCCTTAAACGTCCACTACTAGGCATAGGCCTTCCCCAATGACCGCCACCACACCAGGTCATCTACCTTCCGAACCCAGCCGCTTCCACACCTTCCTCAGGACGACGGTCCGTCTATCAGCGGGGCGTCCCACCCTGCGAGTACCGATCCGCGGTCTCCACTCCAGAACTCGTCTGCCCCAAAGAAGAAAAAAGATATGTGAGAAGAGCGACACGATATTTATTTACTTATATATCTGCCTTTATAATGCCCTTAGTCGTCTTGTATGACATCCACGGGAAGAGTTGGAGTGGTCCTATTCTACTCTACCGGAAACCACACGGCAAAACATTATAAATACATTATAAATACATTATAAAACATCGATCAGGCCTCCCCAACCCGTCTGGCCAGCGCGGGGAGTGTAGGCCAAATCCTCCGTCTGTCTCCGGCAGACAGGAGAGGGTTGTGCTCCTGCAGTGGAGACAAAAATAACCTGATAATGATATCTGTCTTTATTGACTTGAGACACTGACCGGATAGCCCTGCGATGAAGGCATCACAGTGGTGTCACGTCTCTGAATGGAGAGAGTTGCCTGTCCAACGAACAAGGGACGATATTGGAAAACCAATGGTGTCCGGGAAAGAGTACCTGAGCCAGTACCAGGCACCACCTCGTGATTCAGCGTATGTTACCAAGATGACTCAAAAGTCAAAACTCAAAATCATTTATTACATATGAGTACACTTAGTACATTTATACACGTCATTTTTTTTTAACGACTACCGCTTCCTAGGTGATAGCGCTGTGAAGAAGAAACGGCGCAACAAACTTCACGCAACACATCTTTTAAAAATCAAGTTTGCATACAATTAATAAAGATTTTGCGAAGCTGAATTAACATTAGTACCAGGCATCTTTGTCATTCAAATAATCGTTTATTTTATAATAGGCTTTCTTACAAAGTTGTTTTTTAATATGAATCTTAAACTTTCTGTCCGTCATATGTAAGATTTCCTCTGGTAGTTTGTTGTAGAAGCGTATACATTGCCCCGTGAACGATTTACTGACCTTACTTAGTCTTAACCCTGGTAAAACAATTTTATTTTTATTTCTATGACTATAATATAACCAACTATAAGTATAATGGCGATGCCTGAAAAGCAACGCTTCGCTGAGGCATCGACCAATTATTCTCACCGTAGAATAGTTGATACTCGTAAATATTAAATTTACCTGAATTATATCTAATAAATAAAAACGTAAATTGCATGTCTGTACATTGAAGATAGTTGCAAGTAATAGAACACATTTCAATAATTTTTGAAAATTTTGTCTGTTTATCTGTTTGTTTGTGCACGCATCACTTAAAAACTGCTGAACCGATTTCGATGGACTTTTCACAGAAACATAGTGCTTAATTCGATGTAACATATAGGCTTTATTTCATTGCAATCGGCAAAGTCAATCAAAAGTTATGCTAATTTATAGTTTTCGAAAACTCGCCTATAACAAGAAAGTGTAGGGTGTCAATGCAGGACGAAATTCATGGTCGAATGGCCATGGGAGGTTGAGGGTATGCCCCAACTGCCTTCGGTTCTGCAAAGTCCAGTAAAAAATCTTCAAATATGTAGCTTCGGACCAATGCACAAAGCATACCATATAACCGTACCATAAAATTTACTTATCGACCCCGCAGCAGTCTGCCGGAAACCAATACCAATAATTTACAATTAGGCTTCCAATGATACCAATTTATAGTGCGTTCAATTTTAGTACTGAATTAACTTTGCTACTGGACGCAAGGGGGCCCACCAACATCAAGTGGAGACCGTATAAATTCAGTAAAATTTTAAGAACATTATATTGGGTTGCGTTGTATTTCTTTATTTGACCTGAATCAAAATCAAACGGCAACACATATTGTAATATATTGAATAATCTAGCTAGCCCAAGTTTATTACAGACTAGCAGTGCTTCGCTCGCGTGGACTACAGGATCCGCTCCCCTTCCCACATCCCTTTCCTATCCCACTTCCACTCCCACTCAGACTCTCAATCTCTAAATCCCACTCACTCTCAATCTTAATATCAATCCCACTACCAGTCCCGCTCCCGCTGCCACTGCCTCCGTTTTTATTTATTTGATTTACAGATTATTACAGATTCTCTTGTTTTATGCCAAAAGTTGTGTCTACGAATGATTAGTATGTGTAGGCGAGTAGATAAATAACAAAAATAATAAAGTACATAAATATTTAATTATAGTGTGGGGGGGCGGGGGGGGGGGATTGTGTAGAAGTGCAATGAATATGATTATGAGTATTATTTATTAATCCAAGATACCATAAAAGTTTGTTTACTTGTACAGAACGGGGCCGTCGATATTAGAAATTTTATAATATAATACAACACACGTCGCGGTGGAGACACTGGGGCCCTGGGGCCTGGAGACGAAAAACTTAATTGCGGCGATTTCCGCACCCCTCACAGAGGCTTCCGGTGACCAGAGGGCTGACCAGTACCTCAGCCAGCGCATTAGCCTGGCCATACAGCGAGGGAACGCTGCCAGCTTTCTGGACACAACGCCTCAGTGAGACCACCTCGACGGAATTTTTATTTGTAAATTCCTGTTTTTATTTAGTTCTTTTATTATTAGTATTATTATAAATGATTGATAATTATAAGTTGTAAGAATTATAGTAAATAATTACAATTAGGCCTCCAATGATACCAATTTATAGTGCGTGCAATTTTGAAAATTATGCAAATGCAGATCCAGCGAGGTAACGCCGCCAGTGTCCTGGGAACCATGCCGCACACAGGCGAGCTGGACGACGTGTTCATACTGTGACGCGTTTTTATATTAGTTTATAATACTAGTTTGTAATACTGTTAGAATATAATTATCTGTATAGACTGTAAGTTTCCTAAAGGAAATATTACATTTTAGTAAATAATTAAATTTATAATATGTCAACAGTTGATAATAAATACATTTATACAACACACTTTATTGCACTAACAAATACAGTTGTAGGTCTTGGTAACTTGGGCGATTAGAGATTACTTTGCATGTACTGAGTTTATAACTTGAAATAGTGTGTTGTGTGTATAATTATTTAAACGCAGATATGCCACAGAATAATAAATAGTATCTACTATTCGTAATTAATCAATTTTTTGAAAAGTACAATTTTCAAAGTAAGCTCACGGAATGGAAGAAACTGTAGTAATTTTCTTAGAATTCTAGTACACCTTTTTTGCTGCAATATTCACAAAAACTGATATTATAAAATAAATACGTTAGCAAACAATGTAAGAAAACGTACCTTAGAACCGAAAGTAGTTATTGAAAGTTCTCTCAATGACCCATTTTTTTTCTCACCTCAGAAAACGATTCTGCTCGCCATCGCCGGCGTAACTCGAGGACAGAGCACGGGAAAATTATGCAAATATGAATTTAACTTGTCCTCGAGTTGGCAACTTCGCCTTTGGAGTTTCAAACGGTTTGAGAGCGGAGAGAATTTTTTTAATGCTGCAACACTTTACCAAAAGTGCTCGTTTTTCTTATATAAGGTTCAAGTATAAAAGATCTTTTCTCGTATCTTAGACGTCAAAGTTATTTGTTCAGTTGAGTACACACTTAAATTCTAAGTTAAATTATTCCTAAGTTTAAATTATTTTTATCTGTCAAACTCTATTTAATTGCATTTCACATTGTTATGAGAGAGGCTCCTTTCTACGCGAAGAGCATGTTCGCTGACGCGGGATCCAGACTTGTTCGCCATCCTGAGAGTGCGGACAGCCTGCTGCCGGAAGCGACTCCGGAGCAGTGCTAATAACATTCTTATAATAATATGTCAGACATTCACACCAATCATCCAGTCCCAAACTAGGCAGAGCCTGTGGTATGGTTACAGATAACGGATACACATACTTAAATAAATATATAAACATCCAAAACTTGAGTACAAACATTCTTATTCATCATACGAACATTTGCCCCTAGCGGGATTCGGACCCGCAACCTCCGGCGTGGCAGTTCGAGAGCTACCCCGTTCCGCCACGGAGGTCGTCAATCATCATTTGTCAATTATGTATGACCATCCACGATAACATTGACAACTGCTTCACAAAGCACTGGCAAACCATGCATCGAACTCAGAATGGCAGACTCTAAACCCAGAATGGTGAATTTATTGCAAAATGTACGAATATCGTATTTATTATTTTTATTTTACTTATATTTTATAATTTGTAATTGTGTTACCTATATATGTATAATATTTTTTTTTCCTGCCAATAAATGCTTTTATTATTATTAAGAGTGATTTAATTCACATTCAAAGATAATTTATTGGTTTTCAGCAACGATCTATATGTACTTACTAGATGGAGCGTTCCAAACAATCGCTCTGATCCACGCAACTGCGGCTCCGGGAGCCGCAACTCGTTCACATTCACCTTGACACTTTTACAGTTACAACGCAGAACACTTAATTATTATTAAATATTAACGCTTCGTATAAATAATTAAATTTTCTGCGTTAACTGCACAAATGTCAAAGTGAATGTGACAGAGGTTCCCAGAGCCGCAGTTGCGTGGAACAAAGCGATTGTTTGGTTCGCTTCATCTAGTAAGTACATAGACATCGTTGGTTTTCAGGGAATTTCTAGAACATTCATAAGAACTTTATACAAACTATTTGAATCATGTTGTACGAGTACATAGATAATCTGTAGATTTTAATTAAATAAAGTTTAAATTGTTTAATAGAATTCGCTAACACATAGAAATCACAACTTCTCAAGTTCCGTTACATTCTCAATAAATAATCAAATCATATTAGTTACTACGAGGTGCCCGCGGCTCCGCCCGCGTGGACTCTGTGTTCCCCGCTCCCGCTGCCGCTCCAACTACCATCGCCACCTCTTACCCTCGCTCCAAAAGTTGTCGTAACTCATCGCAATCTAAATTCCGCCGAGCATCACACTTCTTGTTATATAAAAATTCCAAAAATGTGTTCTATTACTTATTCTTAGACCCCTCAATTTTTTTTTTGAGCAAATTTTGCTATATGCTCAATGTACAGACACGCGATGTTTACGATTTTATTTATTAGATTGTGTAAAGTACCTATTCTTGCTAAAGTATTTTATCTTATCTATAACCCATTTATCATATTTACGGCCTTTTGCACATTATAAGACACAAGACAAGAAAAATGTCTATGCGCGTGTCTGATCCGACATAGGAAAAAATGTCTTGTAATATGTATGGTCTCATATAGTAACCAATGCGACTGGATTTCTTATAAGACATATCTCATAAGACACAAGAAATTTTCTTATAATGTGTAAAAGGCCTACCTGCAATACACTGTCGCTATACAATTGTTATTTTCCCTGGCAAAAATTCCCTGGAAGAGATCGCTTTAAGCGACCAGGCCACCTTTGTACACTTTCTTAATTGTTACTAGCTGTTGCCCGCGCCTACGTCCGCGTGGACAACTTAACATCACAAATTATTATGTATTTCCCGTAGGAATGAGATGCTTTTTCGGGATAAAAACTATCCCAGGACCTAACCTATATATGTGTCAAGTTTCATTCCGATCTGTCCATAGGTTGAAGCGTGATTGAGTAACAAACATACAAATATCCAAACTTTAGTAGGAAATAGAATTGACAGGTTAGGTTAGGTTTATTCAAATGTTGGTAATACTGTTTCTTTTAATGCAAGCAAAAATAAACCTTAAAGATGACTAACCTTTTCATACTAACACTGTAACAAACAACGATCTCTATGTACTACTAGATGGAGCGTTCCAAACAATCGCTCTGTTCCACGTAAGTAGCCACAACTCTTTCACATTCACTTTGAAACTTGTGCAGTTACTTCTCAAAAAATTTAATTATTTACTAAACATTGACATTATTTAACCGTAGCGTCAATATTTAGTAATAATTAAATGTTCTGCGTAGTAACTGCACAAGTTTCATTGTGAATGTGAAAGAGTTGTGGCTACTTGCGTGGAACAGAGCGATTGTTTGGAACGCTCCATCTGGTAGTACATAGAGATCGTTGGTAACAAACATCTACACTTTCGTGGACTTTACCTACTTCGGAACCACACACCAATTATCAAGTCCATAGCACACTTTATCGTCCACCTCAGGCACATTGTGTTCCACACAAATTGAATAGCCTTTCCCCTTTTTGTAGCCCAAGAGCCCATGCTTTAAGATCGAACCTTTCTCTTGAGGTAAATAAATCTGTCAGCCGGAGTTTACGATCTGAGGGCGAATTCGTTAGTGTGGTCTGCAAGAGGTAGGTATTGTTCTCACGCTTATAGGCCACGAGGTGGCCTATAGTCGATCTACGTGGGATACCAGAGTTTTACCGTGACCAAAACTAAGAATAAAATCAACCTATGACCAACGATCTCTATGTACTACTAGATGGAGCGTTCCAAACAATCGCTCTGTTCCATGCAAGTAGCCACAACTCTTTCACATTCACTTTGAAACTTGTGCAGCACAAGTTTCAAAGTGAATGTGAAAGAGTTGTGGCTACTTGCGTGGAACAGAGCGATTGTTTGGAACGCTCCATCTAGTAGTGCATAGAGGTCGTTGCCTATGACCTACGGCGTGGAAACCGACGGTGAGCCTGATCCACAAGTATCAAGTCGCTCAGCGAGTTATGGAGAGGGCTATGCTCGGGGTTTCTTTTTATCAAATGTTCGTATGATGAATATGAATGTTTGTACCCAAGTCTTGGATGTTTATATATTTATTTAAGTATGTTTATCCGTTATCTAATAACCATAGCTCAGGCTCTGCCTAATTTGGGACTGGATAATTGGTGTGAATGTCTGAGATATTTATATTTATTTATTTATTATAGCAACGCTTTCTATATACTACTAGATGGAGCGTTCCAAACAATCGCTTTGTTCGACGCAACTGCGGTTCCGGGAGCCGCACTCGGTTACATTCACAATAAAACTTGTGCAGTTACTACGCAGATCATATAATTATTACTAAATATTGACGCTACGGGTAAATAGAGGCAATATATAGTAAATAATTAAATGTTCTGCGTAGTAACTGCAAAAGTGTCAAGGTGAATGTGAACGAGTTGCCGCTCCCGGAGCCGCAGTTGCGTGGAACAAAGAGATTGTTTTGAACACTCCATCTAGTAGTACATAGAGATCGTTGCTTTGAAGAATATGATTCGTAATAAGAAGATCCGACGAAGAACGAAGGTAACCCACGTAACCGTAAGTTTTAACCTGTTGCAGAGCTGACGGCTGTCGGGGCAGACAAATTCTGTAGAGACTATGAATCGGCACACGCAGGGTGGGACGCCCCGCGGAGAGGTGGCGTTCATTGGGGAAGGCCTAAGTCCAGCAGTGGAGATTTATGATGATGATGAAATACTTAATTATTTGTACAGCTATGAGAACAGACAATAGAAATGTAACATCTTAATCTTACATAGGTAAGTTCAACAATCAATATTATTTGATTTGAACATTTGCCCGGACAGGTACTGAAAACCTTTGCAAGAATATTTCCTGTAATTAATCTCTTTTATAGTATGTTACAAACAGCGCCATCTATTGCAATTCTACATAACTTCGTAGTAGGTACTACATGCAATAAACCATAGAGAACTAAAATAAACGGAAACCCAAATTACGCTATATATAATGATATGGTCATTCATTATGATTATAAAATACATCGTAATATTAAATAACTATTATAGTATTTGTTCTTTCAACACGCAATGTATGCCAAATAATATTGTATAACGGAAATACAACTTTCTCGTTGTCACTTTTGACGTGTCTCTATAATGCGACCAAATTTAAAAGCACATATTTCAGTTCGAAATAATAAATCGTGGGACGTTGAATAATTTGCCGGTTATTCAAAAAGAGTTTCCGGTGTTGCTAGCACATTCTATTTATTACATTTTGCGTAGATTTCTATTGTATATAGTTTATATAAGGACGTCTGGATGTATATTATATTTATGAAAACGACTCCCCAGGCGTGATAATTATGACATAAACCCTCGTTATTTTAGAACAGGCATCTGTTCCAGCAGTGTATTCATTGGAAAACTTTATTATTCTTAAAGTAGCAATCATTGTCTAAAATGCTAATAGGCTTAAATAATTGTATGTATATATGTAATATTTATTTATTTTATTTAACTATTGTTGGGCTGGAGCTATGGTTGTCATATGACTTTCCATATCGTCTTCATTATTATCCGTCTAGTGTTATTTATATTAATAAGTTGCCCCTTGCAATAAAAGATGCAATAACTTACCGTAGTTTCGCTGCTAAACTGAAGGTGGAACTGACTCAGAATGCCTATTATTCTGTTAATGAATTCCTGAACGATTGAATGTCCCATACACCGTCCTAAATTTAATATAGGTTAAATCATTCTTGTATTGTCTAGTTTACATTGACTACATATTATTATTAATTATTAGCTTGACTTTATGATGATTACGCTGACTTTTAAATTAAATTTATTATGACATTTGACTCTGACATGAAATTCTTTCAATAGCTCTTTGACATCTTATATGATTATCTTATAGTTGTGATTGTGAATGTATGAATTTTAATTACTATATTTTTTGTTATGTTGGTAGCTTAACTAAGTGTTTTGTATATCCATGTAATGTTTTTGACAATGTACGATTAAAACCAATAAATAATATGAATATGAATATTGATCGCCGGGCCTACTTTTGGATTTTTGACGTGGAGTGTACAATAATGTAATAAGTGCTGGCGACACTGAATTACCCACTTCCGCCTATGGCTCAGGGTCACCGGCACTACCTTACCACAAATTAGATAGAGTATGTCCTTAGTTGACATTTGTTTTGTTAGATTGTATACTGGTGCCGGCGTTTTGTATTTTACATTAAAATATATAATAACTGTACCTAGTATTATTATGATAAATTAATCTAATTAATCACATTTCAGTATTAATTCGGTAAGTCATTCTTTAAATAGTTATTTGCCATAAAAATATATTTAAAGTTTGTGGTTATTTGCGTACTTTTAACAACTTATTTTATTTAAAATATTAGTATTCATACTACCTATATATCCTGGGTTCTTTTTATCTGAGTAAAATATCAAAGTGTACGTTACACAATGCTCAAGTTCCGTCCAGCTTTTGTTAGTTTTCTTAATATATCTTGTTTGAGTTTTCCCCCAAATTTTCATAATTTTCCCATAACTGGCAATTTTACATGTCGTATATCCCTTAAAATAATTTCATAATTACAATAAAAAATTTCTTGAATATTGTATGTTACTGTTATTTCAAAATTGCCCTCTTGCAATTATCAATAAAGCATATTTTCCAAACAATAGAGATAGAGTTTCAACCATCGACGTACAATTGTTTCCACCAGGGTTCGCAAAAATCCAATATTTATAATAAATATCAAAATATCCAATATTTGATATTTATCCGATATATATGGGATATATGTCATGCATATGAAAAGATAAGATTTTTAGGCTCCAAGTGGCTTTATTTAATATTTGATCTTTTAAATCAAAAGTGTAAAATAAAGATTGAGTTTGATTTATTTAATATTAATTTATTTATTATAAAATTAACACACAAAAAACAGTCTTCTAGTTTAATAATAATTAATAATAAATCTTATTTACTCAACAGTTAACCGAATTAAAATTTATGTTTAAATATTTTATTTAAAAACGTCAGTTTAAAATTGTAATATTACTTAGTCCACTTCAGGTTCAGGTCTCAGGCATAAGTCTATAAGCGGGACATCATCTTCTGGCTCCCAGTCTAGTTGACTTTCAGATTCTATCTCAACGTTAAATAATTCTTCGGCATTGGGATCACAAACCCAGTCCATATTGTTGGAGTTCTTTTGGACTGGTTCAAATTCTTCAACAAATAAACCAACTTATGAGCTTTCTCGGTTCCTAAACGATACGAATTTTTTATTGCACCAGGCTGAAGGTAGAAAAAAATCTTTCAAGACCGGCCGTGGATGCTACTGAGACAATAAATATCAATAGATATATATTAACATTGATATATATCTATTGATATTTATCAGTGAACCCTGATTTCAAATGAAATTTAATTACAGTTGTGTCATCATTCCATTGATTTGTGAAGTATGTTTCTAATGTCAAATCAGTCAGTCCAGTAGTTTAAGAGTTATCTGGCAGACAGCTTTGCTATAATCAAAATCAAAATATTTATTTTCAAAATTGAAATACATTATTCTCTTTTTGACGTCAAATTCTGCCTAAAACTACTCCACTTCCACCTGTATAACCGAGGGGAAGAAGTGGCAACAAACCCAATGGCACAGGACCTTACCTTTGATTTATCTTATTCATTACAATCATTAAGTCTACCTATGCTGAGCCATCTAGCACTCCATGGACTTTTATCATTTAAGTAAGTAGTCATCTAACTTATAGTAGGCTTTCTTGCACAGATTAACTTTTAAAGAAGATTTGAATTTTTGTTCAGACAAGTTAATAATTTCATTCGGAACCTTATTTTAGTAACGCACGCACAGCCCCACAAAAGAATTATTGATCTTAGACAATCTAGAATGATGTATTTGAATTTTATTATTATTTCCATAATATAAGGTGAAGTGTAAACTGCTTTTTGATTTTCACCTCTTTGTATTTTTTTAGCAGGCCCAAGAATGTCGTCAGAAGACTTCAGCACCCTCAGCCACGTATCATCAGCGTTGACTAACGGGAGGCTTACTGATGCCCTCACTAAATGGTTTGAGGAAAATGTCCAATTCACCCACTGGGAGGTTTGTACTTCTGTCATACTTGTACACTCATGTAATGCCCTGCTAGGATCCCAGTACTCAGGGGCAAGACAATTCACAAATATAAATTAAATTTTAAATAAAAAGGCTTAGAATAGGGCCACCCCATTCCCCTGTGTATATTAAGATATTACTGCGATCACCAATCCGCCTGACAAGAGTGGTGATTATGGCAAATCCCTAATGGACAGCCCACCAGAATTATTGAGCCCCACAAAAGAATTATTGATCTTAGACAATCTAGAATGATGTATTTGAATTTTATTATTATTTCCATAATATAAGGTGAAGTGTAAACTGCTTTTTGATTTTCACCTCTTTGTATTTTTTTAGCAGGCCCAAGAATGTCGTCAGAAGACTTCAGCACCCTCAGCCACGTATCATCAGCGTTGACTAACGGGAGGCTTACTGATGCCCTCACTAAATGGTTTGAGGAAAATGTCCAATTCACCCACTGGGAGGTTTGTACTTCTGTCATACTTGTACACTCATGTAATGCCCTGCTAGGATCCCAGTACTCAGGGGCAAGACAATTCACAAATATAAATTAAATTTTAAATAAAAAGGCTTAGAATAGGGCCACCCCATTCCCCTGTGTATATTAAGATATTACTGCGATCACCAATCCGCCTGACAAGAGTGGTGATTATGGCAAATCCCTAATGGACAGCCCACCAGAAATGGCATTCTGTTGGAGAAGCTTATGTTCAGCAGTGGATGACGAATACAATGCACTTGTCTAAGCCAAAACTAGGATTTCTCCTGTACTATTACTATGGGAATTAAACAATATCGTCCGTACATAACATCCAGACTGTGCCCAACTTGTACACATTGTACAAAGTGAGAACCAAATCCACAACCTCCTAGCACTCAAGTCCAATGATCAAGCGATTAGTCAACGAGTCAGTCAAATACAGGCTATCTTATCTTTTAATAGGGGGCCAGGTATACCCGGCGACACATCGACCCTGTGGGATCTTTTGTGTCAGTCCCTTTGTTTATACTGTGTTTTCGTCCCCCATAGTTCGCTGCATAAAATCTATTATGCAGCTAAGGGGCAGAAGCCTGTAGTGCTTGGGTTCTGGGTAAGCCACACCCAGGACATTCATTCGCCTTGCAGCTAGTGCATTGCATTCACACAGTAGGTGCCTCACCGTTTCGCTGTCTTCTCCACTGGCAGACAGTCAGACATTGACAGTCTCTGCCAGTTCTGTCTTATGCAGGAGGTGTCTTACATCGAGATGGCCGGTAAAAAAAAACCTGGCTGAAATACAGGCTAACTTTTATTAAACTATACAACATAAGTGTTTAGGGTATTTCTTATATTTTTTAAAATGTAACTATTTTCTTCTTTTTCTGGATGGTTTTACGCTTGACCTCCATCTCACTTACCTGAAGTTAAGTGGCGATGAGGCCTAAGGTGGAATGCACTTACTCAGATGATGCCTATTCACTCTTCCTTCTTTCTATTTTTTATATATATTTTAATAAATAAATGTCTAAATTTAGAATTATTCTTATTTATTAGGAATATCAGCCCTTGAATTCTTTGACTGAGTACATAATGTCTTCTATTGCGTTTCAATAAATCTTTCTCATTAAAGTGTTACATTATCAGGACTTCCATCTGTTTTGTAAATATACAATATTTTTTACAGTACGTCAGCGAGACAGGCAAAGGTGACTCCTACATGAGTGATGTTATGAGAATAAGGATCCACGGTAAAAACCAAGAAGGTATCCCCAAGCATGTCCAGGTGATTCTCAAAATCATTCCTAGAAGTATTTCTAGACGCCTCACATTCCGAAGCCATGAGTTTTTCAAAAACGAAATCGGTTTCTATGAAATTGTTCTGCCTGCATTGCTAAAGTTTCAGTCAAGTAAAAACCTGAAAGATCCGTTTAACAATTATGCAAGAATATTTTCATCGTACTCTGATGGGGTGAATGATTTTATATGCCTTGAAGACGCTTCCTTGGAGAACTTTGGAAGCCCTGTGAGACAAGAGGGTATAGACTACGCACATTGTAAAGTAACATTACATGCATTGGCTAAGTTTCACGCTATGTCATTCGCTATGAAAGATCAGGAACCGCAGGAGTTTGATAGAATCAGAAATGTTGTATTCGAGACGTACTACGATGACCGTCTATGGGGCTGGTACGAAAGGTTCTGGAAGAGATTGTGTAACGTAGCAATAGATGCTGTTGAAAAGGAGTATCCTGATTCGATTTACTTGAAGAAAATTAAAGAGTTTGCCGTTCCAGAACGGTATCACAAGGTAGCAAAGGCTGTGAAGTCCACTTTCGATACAACAGGAGTTCTATCGCATGGTGACTGTTGGACTAATAATTTCCTTTACAAATACAAAGATCAGCAACCAATAGATGCATTGATGATCGATTTCCAGTTGTCCCGATGTGCTAGCCCAGTTTTCGATCTTAGTTTTGTAATCTACGCTTGTACGACTCAAGAACTGAGGTTAAAACACTACGATGACTTTTTGAAATATTACTATGATGTGTTGTCGACCCAAATTGAAGCCATGGGCAGTGATCCGGAGAAAATTTACCCATGGAACACATACAAAGATGAAATGAAGAAGTTTTCATTCTACGGCTTGGCGTTCAGTTTTGAGTCGACACCGTTTATAGTTTTGCCACCAGAAGATGCTCTTGACATGAACATGGAGGTATATATTTTTTCTTTATTTATTTTTTAGGGTTAGTGTCCAATTCAGTGCCTCTGTCAAAGGCCTTGCTCAGAAACGTGACGAGACAATGATATTAAGTTTAAATAGATTGATAAATTGAATTAATTGAATTGATGCCGTGTGGTTTTCGGTAGAGTAGAATATAGGACCACTCCAACTCTTCCCGTGGATGTCGTACAAGGCGACTAAGGGAATACATTATAAAACATCAGTCAGGCCTCCCCAACCCGTCTGGCCAGCGCGGGGAGTGTAGGCCAAATCCTCCGTCTGTCTCCGGCAGATGAGAGAGGGTTGTGCTCCTGCAGTGGAGACAAAAATAACCTGATGATGATGATGAAGATTGATAAATTCTTTATTGCTTTGTTTATTTTTATTTATTGAAAGAGTTTTTTCATCCACATCTCTGCCCCACACGATGAACATAAATTTTCTTATCAAAAGTCATACAATAAGTCTTTACACTAGGTATCTGATATATATTATCTTTGCTGATATCAAATATAATTTTGTGTGGAAATTTCAGTTAAAGACTTCCTCAATGCAGTTCTCAAGATTATATTATCACGATTTATCTTAAAGTATTGTTTAACATCATGAAGTGGTGTAATATCAATTGAAATAAATATTCTTATCTCTCATTTTATAAGTATGAAGTATACTAATTTAAGTATTCATTCTTATCGATGGACGTCTACTGTCTACTGTTGGACCAAATGCATGGTCCACTGCCCTTGGCATACAGTTAATTTGCCAATGTTCTTTAGGTTATCGGTCCATCTAGCGGGAGGTCCCATGCTGCGAAGACCGATCCGCAGTCTGCACACCAAAGGTGGCCCACTGTCACGTCAGCTGGCTTATCGCTTAGGTTTTAACAATGACATTAGTTCTTCTCGTTGAAAATCTTTCAAAGAAACCCGGAGCATAGCCCTTTCCATAACTCGCTGAGCTACTTTAAACTTATGGCCATACCCATCGTCATAATTTTTGATGGTTGAGTGTAACGACCTTATTCCTGGAACGCTTCTGCTACTCCACCGCTGGAAATAGGCCCCCCACCCCGCCCTCCGCTTCCGGCCACCTTCTTCGGTCCCCCTTCCGGCAGGCGTCCCACACTGCGCGTGCCGGCCGCGGTCTCCACTCTCCCCCAGAACTCTTCTGCCCCACGAACGGCCGTCGATTCTGCGATTGATGTGACCCGCCCGCCGCCTCCTTAACTTTCTAATTCTTTCGGCTATGTCGGTCACCTTCGTTCTTCGTCAGATCTCATTACGAATCACATCCTTCAAACAAACCCCGAGCATAAATAAAATTGAACAAAAGCAACAAGTGTACAGTAACTTTTCACCAAATTAGTTTCTACTCAACGATGCGATGCGCTGACATGTTTTGAATTACCTAATAATATCCGGTCTACCTGTATGATTATCCAGTCATTGTTTGCTCGCTATTTTATATAATGTATAATAAAATAGGCAACTGCTTAAATAACAAAAAAAAACAAGATTACTATGTTATATAAAAAAAGGTTTGACTTGCATTATTTTGGCAGAGCCAGTCTCGGATTAGAAATCTATGCAGAAAAAAATTATATTATGTACTATTTTGTACTCGAAAATTAGAATTTATACTTCAGCTTCAGATGAAGGTAGTTGACATTTAATCATTTGTCTTTTTCTGTCAGCAGACACAGTGATTTTTTGTTATGTGGAGCACAAATTTATGTACATATTTTGTACATTTACAGAGTTCTGATATCTGTCATAGTTATCGAGATATAGCCGTGGCTCTGCTGTACTGACGTCATTCTGGCAGAATATTGGGTTGTGGCTTCAATTACATATTTTGTACTTTTACAGAATTTGGATAACTTTTGTAGTTTCCGAGATATATCGTGGCCTGCTCTAGCACCAATAAGGACATTGGGCTCGATTCTGAAGGCACAACGTTAAAATTTGACAGCACTAAAACTATTGCTATCCTTGTCACACAGAATTATGAAGATAAAGACGAAAACAATTTTAGCGCTGTCAAATTTTAAATGTATGCCTTCAGAATCGGGCCCATTATGTCATTATAACTTTTAAACCTCTGAGGTACAAATTATAATTTTCGAGTACAAAATAGTACATATTCAGTATACTTTTTCTGCATAGTCAGATTTCAAATCTGAGACCAAAATGACGTAAAGGATTGTGTAAATATTTAGTCATACATATAGTCAAGTACTTTAATATGTACTTTAGTATGTTACAATTGAGCTTATCTCACTTTTACAATCACAAGTATTCACCATTAGATTATTTCATATCATAACTTTCTGATTATGCATGTTTTTTTATAACTAGGGGGAATAATAGCACAGAATCCTATCAAGAATATAACGGTTATATCCATTTGTTTACTTCAGTTCCGCGCGTGCAGATTTACGGACCCAGCGCGCCCCTCCCGCGCACCCTTTATGTCTCGCGGTCACATTTCTAGTGAACATATACAGTTATGCAGTTAAAATCCGCGCATATGGCATTTTTGCAGAATTTTTGCCGATGTTCACCAGACCTTGACTAAGCGCGAAACGAGTAAGCGTTTGATAGTGTATGCAATATAGGTATTGCAAATCGTTGGCACGCATACGCGCCTACTTCAACCATTCTATCCTGATAGGGTTTATTTATTTATTTAATAGTTGATTGTACACACAAATATACAAAGAACAACACAAAGAAAAGAAAATTATACAAAATTATGCTTATTTCTAAAGAAATTTCTTCCAGCTAACCTGCGGTGAAGACAAGGGATTATGGAGAGGCAGTAGTCGCGTGTACCTACTATATATTAAATAATCATAGAACATATAATACAATAAGCATAAACTAATAAATACAAATACATAAATATATATGTATATATAATATAATATGATATATATATATATAATATAATAAAAATATACGATATATTATTGACAGAGAGTAAGGTAATGCTCTTTAACTCGTGATCTGAACACAGAAATCGTCTGAGAGACGCGTATGGAGGGTTTCTGTGGGATAGAGGGCCCACTTGATTGTAAGTGGTCACCACTGCCCATAGACACTAGAACACTAGGGGTAGTACTGGTACTTATATTAGCCTATATCCTTCCACTGCCGCACGTTGGCCTCATAAGAACACATTTTAAATCAATTAAATAAATACTTTTTAGATATAAAATTATAAGTAAATCTTAAATATGACTGACAGGAAGTTTAAGAAGCAGATTAAAAAACTTTGTAAGCAAGCCTATTATAAAATAAACGATTATTTGAATGACAAAGATGCCTGGTACTAATGTTGTTTCAGCTTCGCACAATCTTTATATAATTGTATACAAACTTGATTTTAAAACATGTGTTGTGTGAAGTTTGTTGCGTCGTTATACAATAAAGGATTTTCACTACACGACCATTGGCAGAATTCTTTTAATAAAAGCCAACATTAGGGAAAAATTTAATTGAATTGAACGAAAAATAAACGCACGATCTCTGACCCTCGAGCCTATCGACCAAGCCACTGAGCCTTGGACCTATTCACTGAGCCAACAAAGCGAATTTATAGTTTTAATTTTTTTTTTCTTATTTGCAGGGTGATCAGAAAACGAACATAGACGACGCATGGTCTGCTATAGGACCATTTAAAACCAAAGAGGGTAGACTACGAGAGGCCAACAATGTGGTACATTGCGTAGATAACGGCTTCATATAGATTTTTTTTTAATTTACAAATATACATGTAACACTTGTCTAATCCCAAACTAGGATTGTCTCCTGCGCTATGGGAATTAAACAAGGATAGGACAATTCACAAATATAACAACATCCACACCGAGATCAACTTGCACAGATTGTACAAAGTTGTCTGTTCTCAGTGGGAATCGAACCCACGACCTCTAGCGATCCAGTCCAATGACCGAGCCACTAAGCCAACAAGGCGGTCACAGATAGTACAGTGATTCCCGTGGTCCAGTTTTAGCGTTATTTAGTGTTCAATGGTCGCCACATTACTTCAAATGACTTCGTGCAATGAAGGATCATTCACAAGCTTTGTGATTGTTAATTAATTTTGGGGTGTGCGCTATAAATACCAAAACATTGGGCCCGATTCTGAAGGTACACATTTAAAATTTGACAGCGCTAAAATTGGTTTCGTCTTTATCTTCATAATACTGTGACAAGGATAGCAACAGTTTTAGTGCTGTCAAATTTTTACATTGTGCCTTCAGAATCAAGCCCATTTTATTTTTAAAATTATTAAAATCCATCAAGAAATGACGAAGTTATTAAAGTTTATTTAACGCAACTTTTCATAACGCGCGCGCTTTGTATGTCGATGTAACTTGTTACAACCCGCGCGTGATGTTCTCGCCCTCTCGCTCGGATTTAATTTATCAGAGCGGTGTCGCGAGTGTTTTGGTTACGGCAGACTGTTTCCGAGTCATTTTTGATCCGATTTAAATAATTTTTTCATGGTATTTATTGGTTTTTTGTAGCGCAAAAAATCTGCATACTTAACAAAAAAAAACGTGACTGGTCTTCATTGCAACAACAACGAGCTGTAGTACTTCTCTACGGGAATCTATGTGGGCAAGTTATGGTCACTCATCGTCACATTCACTCACTCATCTTCGTTTGTATCTCTTGACTACTATTGTCATATCCTCGTTTGATTTCCATAGTACAAGAGAAAAACCTAGTTTGGGATTATAAAGTGTATATATATATTCTTTATTGCACAACTTAAAACTAAATACAGTAATAAATGGTGTGTACAAAGGTGAGCTTATCTCTAAAAGAGATCTCTTCCAGCCAACCCTACAGGGTGTGAGACAAGGCAGTAAGAGCGAAGGGGGGGGGGGGGGCAAAATAAGTGTATGTATAGAATGAAAAAATATATTCATTCAATATTAATATTTATATTAAATAATATTAAAAAAAAACAAATTAGCATAAACATTAACTTTGAAATTAAATAACCTACGTAATTTAAAATACGTAATTATTATTTTTTGTTTTATGTACAAAGTCCATTATTTAAGCGATGTCACAATGTGTATTATATTAGTATTAAAATGTGTATTAAAAAAATCTTATTTTTTTGCATTCATTTATTTTATCTTAGGTTTGGGGTGTACAAGGGGGCAGTTCAAGTACCCGTCACTGAAGACTTGAAGGATGACATGGATTAGAGACGACAGGGATAGTGGTTTGGCCGGATACCGGATATCCGGCCAACCTCTGGGCCGGATACCGGATATCCGGCCACCCTCTGGGCCGGATAGCCGGATTACCGGCCGCTGAATATCATACAATTCGGAATTAAATTTTTAGAACATTAAAACGAATTCACTTAAGCTGATTTCGAGGAAATCTAAGTAAACGTTTTGGTAGTAAGTACTGCCGTAAGATAATACGCTAGGAGATTCTAGAACTAGCAACGGACGGTCGTTTTTTTGATATGTGCTGGCGACATAAAACATATTTTATTACTTAAAAAAAATTAGGACAATAACTTTCTCGCTACGTTCGAAAGTAAAAACAGGTTTATAATTATTTCATCATCATCATCAGGTTATTTTTGTCTCCACTGCAGGAGCACAACCATCTCTCACCTGCCGGAGACAGACGCAGCATTTGGCCTACACTCCCCGCGCTGGCCAGACGGGTTGGGGAGGCCTGATTGATGTTTTATAATGTATTCCCTTAATCGCCTTGTACGACATCCACGGGAAGAGTTGGAGTGCTCCTATTCTACTCTACCGGACACCACACGGCAGTATAATTATTTATGTGGTTTTAATTAATTTTGTTATCAATAAATCAATCTGTCAGCGTTGACTTTAGGAAATTTTAGTATTTTAATTAAAATCCGGTATCCGCCGGATATTAGCCTACTATCCGGCCGGATAGTAAAACTAGGCCGGATACCGGATAGTTACCGGATATCCGTTTCATCTCTAATAAGGATATAGATAGGGAGCGCAGGGCGTTGTCGGTCCGATGCAATATGTTGGCCCGGCGAAGTTCTAGAGAAGTTACAATGACCTTATTCAAGGCGTACTGCAGTCATTTCACTTGTGGGTCTGCTATACGCAGGGGGCTTACAACACCTTCCAAATCCAATACAATAATGGGCTCAGGATGCTGCTGGGGTGGCCACGATACTGCAGTGCATCAGGAATGTTCGCTGAAGCACGCGTGGACGATTTCTACACCATCTTATGCCAACGAATCGCTTCGCTGCTGCTGTGGGTTCGTGCCAGCCCCAAGAGACTCCTCAGGCACTGGGAAGCTGTCCACAGCAGATGTAAAGCTGCCTGTTTTCAATTTTCATTGATTACTATAGACCGTCATAGCTCAAACGCAGTGTTGAGTTATTAATACCAAAAAAACCGTACTCGATTCATAGTCTTATATTTTTATTATGGGAAATTAACAGCATTTCTTATGTACGTACAATATTAGATAAAATAGAATTATATAATATAAGCCTAACAAATTTCCATCCAACTGATACATAAAAATAATACAGTGAAGATAACGAGTTTAGGTGAATTTATATAGTTCAGAGAAGGAAAGTAAGAAAAATAAGCAAATAATCACTAGGTAACTAAATATTAAATACAAGAACAGTTGAGATCTATGTCTGGCGTCTTAGATAGAATGTAAAGACCACATAGTAATAAAGCAATAAAAACAGAATTATATAATATAATAAGTAAATAAATAATCATAGTAAATAATTCAAAATTGTGTTCTTTTTTTAGTCGTTTTGTTCATATAATTTTTACAACTTTCAAATCGTATTTTCTCAAAACATGCTTTTTTGAGTTATGACGGTTTATGATTTCATGTGCGATATCTTACGACTTACTAACACACTATAATCAGAATCTGAATTAAGAAAATATATTATAAAAATTTGATAGAGACGGCTTCGGTGTCTTCGTCGAGAATCTCTTTTTCGGTTTTGGAGTTGTGATGGTGGGCGGTGTGGGTGGAAGGACGATTTCTTCCTTCGCTGTATTAACAAACAATATTTAACATTGGTTAATAAAGAGGAGTAGACGAAGGAATGTCGCTATGCGACGTTGGATCGCGCAAAGTGGCGATGCATCGTCTCTGCCTACCCCACTGGGACCAGGGCGTGAGCATTGTGTATGTGTGTGTCAGCCTTCTTTGTCATTTTTTTTTCGGAAACGCTCTACAGTTTAAAGAAAATACCGTTTGCTGGAAAATCTAATTAAAATATTCAGAAAGCGTGTCTGTACATATTTTAAATAAAAAGGATAAGTAATAGAGTGTGCGTCACTCCAGCTCGGACGAAGTCGAATTTCAGTAATCTGACCCTGGCAGGATTTAGTACTCATAACGTACTATTTTGTATTAGATTTTCAGATTTTGTACTTAAACAGATCAAAAGTTACAAGGGGGATATTGAAGTCCGAGCTGGAGTGACGTCACTCCAGCTCGGACATTTTAAACTAAGGTACGTAAATTCTGATCACACCACGCTTCACCTTGTAATTTGTATACATATGTACTCAAATTTCATATTTTGTACTTATATACCCCCTTGTAACTTTTGATCTGTTCAATGTATACGTATGTACTCAAATTTCATATTTTGTACTTATATACCCTCTTGTAACTTTTGATCTGTTCAATGTATACGTATGTACTCAAATTTCATATTTTGTACTTATATACCCCCTTGTAACTTTTGATCTGTTCAATGTATACGTATGTACTCAAATTTCATATTTTGTACTTATATACCCCCTTGTAACTTTTGATCTGTTCAATGTATACGTATGTACTCAAATTTCATATTTTGTACTTATATACCCCCTTGTAACTTTTGATCTGTTCAATGTATACGTATGTACTCAAATTTCATATTTTGTACTTATATACCCCCTTGTAACTTTTGATCTGTTCAATGTATACGTATGTACTCAAATTTTATATTTTGTACTTATATAACCCCTTGTAACTTTTGATCTGTTCAATGTATACGTATGTACTCAAATTTCATATTTTGTACTTATATACCCCCTTGTAATTTTTGATCTGTTCAATGTATACGTATGTACTCAAATTTCATATTTTGTACTTATATACCCCCTTGTAACTTTTGATCTGTTCAAGTACAAAATCTGAAATTTGAGTACAATATAGTACGTTATGAGTACTAAATCCTGCCAGGGTCAGATTACTGAAATTCGACTTCGTCCGAGCTGGAGTGACGCACATAGTAATTAAAAGAACACATTAGGATCCTTTTTTGGAATTTTTGTCTGTTTATCTGTTTGTTTGTGCACGCGTCACTTAAAAACGACTAAACCAATTCTGATGGAGTTTTTAGAAAAACATAGTGCCTAATTCGGTGTAACACACAGGCTTTATTTAATTGCAGTAAGCCTAGTCAAGTAGGACCGACGACCTGAAGGTGGCCGGTGGCGGCTGGATGCGGAGGGCGGAGGCCCGGGTGTGGTGGCGTTCATCGGGGAAGGCCTATGTCCAGCTGTGGACGTCTAAGGGCTGATATGATGATTATTGCACTAATGTATTTGAAAACTAATAATTCCCATAACTTTTGATCGAGTAAGCCGATTGCAATGAAATAAAGACTAAATGTTACTCCGAGTTAAGACCTACGTTTCTGCAAAAAGTCCATCGAAATCGGTTCAGTAGTTATTACGTGATGCGTGCACAAACAAACAGACAAAAAATCCAAAAATTATTGAAATTCTAACCCCCCCCCCCCCCCCCCCCCCACCCTTCAATCTTCAATGTACAGACACGCGAAGTTTACGATTTTACATTACATTTTTAGGGTACACGTATTGTAGGGTGGTAGGGTAGGGTACACGTATTGTAGGGTGGTAGGGTAGGGTACACGTATTGTAGGGTGGTAGGGTATGGTACACGTATTCGTTGACTTACGTCCATCTTTGTCCGGCGGAAACGTGGTGCTGGACCAGGAACTGTTGTCGAACTCCGTCGTGGTCCATATGTCGTACTCCGGCACCCAGATCCGAGACTCCAGCGGCTCGTAGCCAAACGTTGTCATGAACGCCTGGCCCCTGGAGAAAGGACAGGAGTAAACATGGTTGCCGTGTGGTTTCCAGTAGAGTAGAATAGGACCACTCCTACTCTTCCCGTGGATGTCGTACAAGGCGACTGAGGGAATACATTATTAAACATCAATCAGGCCTCCCCAACCCGTCTGGCCAGCGCGGGGAGTGTAGGCCAAATCCTCCGTCTGTGTCCGGCAGATGAGAGAGGGTTGTGCTCCTGCAGTGGAGACAAAAATAACCTGATGATGAAACATGGGATTATAGGTTTGAAGAAGGTGGCCGGAAGCAGGAGGATCTGGTGTAGGGGTGTACATTGGGGAAGGGGTATGTCCAGCAGTGGACATACAATAAGTTTTTTCATTTATAAAATTTTCCGTAGATACATATTGGGCACGACTCTGAAGGCACAATGTTAAAATTTGACATCACTAAAACTGTTGCTATCCTTGTCACACAGTATTATGAAGATAAAGACGAAACCAATTTTAGCGCTGTCAAATTTTAAATGTGTGCTTTCAGAATCGGGCCCATTGTATACTTAGAATCGTCAATTTCAATATTTAATAAAATTGTCAGGTCAAAGTACCTATTAAACTAACGTGGAGTGCCATAATAAATGTTTTAATTCATTTAGTCAATATCAAAATTAATGAATAATTCAAAATTAAAACTAATAATCTATAATCATGAATGTCGAAGTCTTTGTATGTAAATTGTATGCCAAGTCTACTTTTGTCTATTAGACATATGTGGGCGAAGCACAGCGGCGATTGATGTGCTGGCAGCGCGCGAAAATGTGTCTCAAGCGCTCGAGCGTTTGTTTACTAGTCCGTACAGCGCGGTATTTGTAGGCAGACCGCTACGCGTTTGATGATGTCGACAGCGCCCGAAAATATATCGTACGGCGCTCGACTTAGCGTTGTTATACTCGCTACAGCGCGCGATGTGGGCGGGGCGAGTGAGCCGTCGACGGCGCGTGAAAGAATAGGTATTTATCGCGATAGGGACGTACCAGTGACGGGGCTTGCACATCCTATCCTACTAATATTATAAACGCGAAAGTTTGTAAGTATGGATGGATGTTTGTTACTCTTTCACTTAAAAACTACTGCATGGATTTTAATGAAACTATACAATAATATAGCTTATACATAGGCTACAATTTATAAAGATATTGTGTGAAATGTCCAAAATATCAAGTAAGTAGAAAAAAATCTACCATCTGCGAGCTATTCTGGCGTGCGCTGCCAAAACCGCTAGAGTTACACATATGTAATGTATGATGGAAATGTTTATCTTAAATAGTCCTACAAAAAAGCCCGCCACAGTATATATCTACGAGTATATCTTAAAATAGTGAACCCTAATATAAGCTACTCGAAATACTAATCCTGCGCAGACGAAGTCGCAGGCACCAGCTAGTACGGAAATAGAAATGACTATACCTGTATTCCTCTCGTTCCATATTGAAGTCTTCGTAGTACGTGCCCTCCTCGAGTTTCCACTCCATAATGTCTATTAACCTCATATCCTTGTCAAATCCCCAAATGAACATCTCGAAAGTACACTTGTCCGAGAAAATCAAGTATACGTTTATGTGGAACACGCTCCCTACGGACAAAGGGAGAAGAACATCAGGGTTCAGAGTTAGGTAGTGTCATTAATGTACTTAAATTCATATTTAAAGACATTTCTTATTGATAAAACATATTATTCAATTAATGATTTCCTAAATGACAATTTTATATAGTTTTAAGTAGATAGTTTAAAGTGACATTACAAAATATGACATTACCTTAGAATTTTAAATTAGTTAATTTCTTAATTATGTACCTATAATACACAAGTTTTCCGTTTGTCTGCTTCGATCATGTTTACTAACATATTAATGCTTTCATATGCCCAATGGGCGAAAACACAGAGCTCTCTATATCCTGTACATCCTTTACATCACCTGTGTTTATGAATAAATATATTTGTATTTGTACTTCGTCATCATCAGCCTAAATACGTCCACTGCTTGACATAGGCCTCCCCAATATAATACCACTTTGGTTAGATGTCCATTGGGGATTTGCCATAATCACCACGCTTGGCAAGCGGATTGGTGATCGCAGTAATGATCTTAATATACACACACAGGAGAACGCTGCTGCCCATCCCTGGTGCAATCCCTTAGTCGCCGTGACGACACCCACGGGAAAGATAGGGGTGGCCCTATTCTAAGCCGGGAACCACACGGCATTCACGGTAACAATTGTTATAAATAAAAATTTCATGTTTCATTTTCATTAATGTACTTACGGAAGATTAATGTGGGCTGTTTGTTTGTGCACGCATCACGTAAAAGCTACTAAAACGATTTTGATGGACTTTTTACAGAAACATAGGATGTACTCGTAACTCGGAGTAACATTTAGTCTTTATTTCATCACAATCCGCTGACTCAATCAAAAGTTATGAACATTTTAGTTTTCAAATACATTAGTAGATATGCATTATAACTTATAACAAAGAAGTATAATTATAATGTTCAGTGCAATTCATACTGTGATGAGTTAGAACTACATTTTGGAGCTGTAGTCGGCGTGGGTGTGAGGGTTGGAGTGGGAGTGGGAGTGGGAGCACAGCTAGATGATAAATCCTACTAATATAATAAATGCGAAAGTTTGGATACTTGGATGTTTGTTACTCAATCACGCTTTAACCACTGTACGGATCGGGATGAAACTTGACAAACATATAGGTTAGGTCCTGGAATAGGACACAGGATAGTTTTTATCACGAAAAAACTTCCCATTCCTACAGGAAATACATAATAATTTGTGTATTTTGTTTTACGTTAAGTTGTCCACGCGGACGAAGTCGCGGGCAACAGTTAGTTTATAATAATCGAATGAATACGTTCATGGATTCATTCAAATTATGAATGAAATCTTTACTGCATGAATGAATACTTTAATGAACGAATGAGTTATTTAATGAATTCTTTGATGAATGAATGAATTATTTAACGAATTATTAGTCGCGGGCAACAGCTAGTAAAGAAATAAAATAAATAATGTGTGTTCACCTTACCGCGATAATAAAAACACGGCTCTCCGTAAGCCTCTCTGGGGCAAGAGTGGTGTATGGACATTTCTGAGGAAGCGGAGGCGTTCACCAGTTCCAGCGTGAGGCAGGTCAGGTCTACATTCTGTCTGATGGTCAGCTGCAACGATTATGTTTATTATTTACACACAAATACAGCATTTATAGTCCCGGACCAACGATCTCTATTTACTAGATGTTGCGTTCCAAACAATCGCTCTGTTCCACGCAACTGCGGCTCCGAGAGCCGCAACTCGGTTCTATTCAAATGAAACTTGTGCAGTTACTACGCAGAACATTTAATTATTACTAAATATTGACGCTACTGTTAAATAATGTCAATATTTAGTAATAATTAAATGTTCTGAGTAGTAAATGCACAAGTTTCATTGTCAATGTGAAAGAGTTGTGGCTACTTGCGTGGACAGAGCGATTGTTTGGAACGCTCTATCTAGTAGTACATAGAGATCGTTGCTTACGAGGAGAATAGTTCACTTTAGTTCTGGTACCTTTTTATGATTAGTTTGAATTTTTCAGATATCTTTATTAGGTAGTTAGGAAATAATCGCAAGGAAAACAGTCTACCTCATTTGTTTAGTGTGTGATTAAAATGTTACTTGTTTATTTTGACTGTACTTTTTAACTTTGACATTTCGTTGTTGTTAATGTTTATTGTAATGAATAATTGTATAAATTTGCATGCTATTGATAATGACTGAATTGGTGTTACTTTAGGCTAATTTTAACATCTGGCATTTGTACCAATTTAAGAGCAAATAAATTATTTCTTTCTTTCAAACTCTGAAATTTGCTGTGCTATTCACCATTGCGTAGTGATATTTAGTATTCTCTGCCATAGATGAATTATGTAAGAGAGCAATTTCTGCCAACAAACTGTATACAGTTTGCCGGAGTTATTGTATGGAATTTTTTTTTGGAGAGATGAATAAATGATTTTTTGGTCAGAGTGTACAAAAGGGGGAGCTATGGAAAAAAATCTCTGATTGGCGTGATTTTTTTTCTTTTGAGACATTTTCAAAAAAAAAAATCGGCGCCCCCTTTTGTACACCCTAACGGTTTTTTTTATTTATTTAAATTCTACTCACGTTATAAGTCAAAAACTGGTACTGGTTATTGTCTGTACGGATCACGATCGCCTCCCTGAATACAAGGTTAATCTTCTCCTCGGGGTCGCAAGCTCCGAACCTCTGGTACGCAGACATACTGCCTGTACACATTAGAAACTTATCTGCGTAAAACCGCGGGTAGAAGCCAGTTTGAATCATATTTTCTACAGATCGATGTCTCCAGTGTACACTACGCCAACACAAAAATCTTAGTCAATTTTGTTTTGATCAAAATCGAGTCATCATATACTAATTTTATTATGGTCCCTGAATTTTAAGAAAAAAAAGACTTGGTCCTATAGTTTGGGATTACATAAGTGTATGTATATTATGTAATATATATTTATTTAATACAGGTATGTGTGTGTGTGTGTGTGTGTTACTTACTTCTGAGCACGTATTTCTGGTCGTTGATCTTGGAGATGGTGAACCGCTGGAACTTGTCGAGGCTGGCGCGCACCCACGGCAGGTAGGCCAGCGCGTCCAGGTAGCGGGAGGGCGCGCCGCACCCGGGGCCGCGGACCAGCATGCCCAGCTGGGGGACGGCGCGGCGACAGGCGTACATTAAATAAGTCATTCATTCATCAAATAATTCGTTAAATAATTCATTTATTCATCAAAGAATTCATTAAATATTTCATTCTAGCATCAAATAATTCGTTAAATAATTCATTCATTCATCAAAGAATTCATTAAATAATTAATTCGTTCATTAAAGTATTCATTCATGCAGTAAAGATTTAATTCATAATTTGAATGAATCCATGAACGTATTCATTCGTTTATTATAAACTAGCTGTTGCCCGCGACTTCGTTCGCGTGGACAACTTAACATCACAAATTATTATGTATTTCTCATAGGAATGAGATGATTTTCGGGATAAAAACTATTCTATGTCCTATTCCAGGATCTAACCTATATGTGTGCCAAGTTTCAAGCCGATCCGTCGAGTGGTTGAAGCGAGATTGAGTAACAAACATCCAAACTTTCGCATTTATAATATTAGTGGGATAATTCCTTAATTCGTTTATTAAAGAATTCATTCAATAATTAAGGAATTAATTCAATCATTAAAGAATTCATTCAATCCCCCTCACCAGCTGCCACCGGCCCCACACGTCGCGCGCCACTAACACGCCGCCCGCGTCCCACACGCACACCTTCTCAGTCTCCAGTGAGACGGCGCACACCACGTATGGTGGACGCATCTTCTTCGCGTATAACTAAAAAGAAATACTGGTCAAGTAACATATGATGGAACCCAGTTATGCAGAAACGTAGCAGAAAATACAGCCGTGTGGATCCCGTCTTAGAATAGACCACCCCCAATCTTCCCGTGGGCATCGTCAAGACGACTAAGGAATTACACCAGAGACGGGCAACAGAGTTCTCCTGTGTATATTAAGATCATTACTGCGATTACCAATCCGTCTACCAAGCGTGGTGATTATGACGGATCCACCAATGGACATCCCACCGAAACTTGCATTCTATTGGGGGCTTATGTTCAGCAGTGGACGTATTTCGGCTGATAATTATTGGAGTACGGTATTGCAGTACTGCTAATGTAACTCTCATATTCCTCCTATCTATCCCACTTTACCAGCAAAATCTTCATCATCATCAGGTTATTTTTGTCTCCACTGCAGGAGCACTACCCTCTCCCATCTGCCGGAGACAAACGGAGGATTTGGCCTACACTCCCCGCGCTGGCCAGACGGGTTGGGGAGGCCTGATCGATGTTTTATAATGTATTCCCTTAGTCGATTTGTAGGACATCTATGGGAAGAGTTGGAAAGCGAAATCCAGCGAAATCCTAAAATACAGAAAGAAAGCAGTCCGTCTTATCATAGTTTTTGAGGACCACTTCGGTGTAAGGCCCCTCCTGCATAAGATGGGACACTGCCAGAGACCGTCAATTGCAGAGCCTGTGGAGAGGACAGCGACACGATGAAGCATTTACTGTGTGAGTGTAATGCACATGTGTGATTGTAGTGGCAGTGGGCTGGTCACATCTGTCGGAGAACCGATTACCGCTGGGGTAAACGAGTTCTCGAGTGGAGACCGCGACTGGGTAAGCGTAGTGTGGGACGCCCCCTGGCTAGATGGAGCGACGATCTGCGTTAGGCGGCTGGCGGTGACTGGATGAGAAGAACCGAGGATCGGGTTCAGTGGCGCGCCTTGGGAGAGGCCTATGTCCAACAGTGGACTCTTTCGGGCTGATGATGATGATGATGATGTAATGCACTGGCTACAAGGCGGATAAGTATCCTGGGTGTGGCTACGGAACCCAAGGACTACAGGCTTCTATCACTTAGCTGCATAATAGTGTTTATGCAGCAGACTGTGGGAGATGGAATGGACAGAGGGACTGCACAGTATAGTATAGACAGAGGGGCTGACACAGAAGATCCCACACGGTCGACGTGTCGCCGGGTATACCTTTTGAAAAGTGCCCAGGAATTACAGGATTTGATTCCCCCATCCCCGGACTACCAGACATGGTGAGAGACTTCATCCTTATGTAGTAGACATACCACGCTCTCAAACGAAGCATTTTGCTTCCTCGTTCATAATGCGAACTGCTAAGGAATGGAACCCCCAGCCAGCTTGGGTATTTCCGGACAATTACAATTTGGATCTTTTTAAAGGAAGAGCGAATAGGCTTCTTCTGGGTAAGCGCGCTCCACCTTAGGCCTCATCATGACTTACCATCGGGTGAGATTGAGGTCAAGCGCAAACCCATCGACAATAAAAAACTGATCTCCTATTATAAGATAAAATCTATCAGTAAGTCTGTCCGTCCATCCATCATCTATCTAGAGTTGAACTCACATTAGCCGCTACGTAGAAATCCTTGCACATCGCTGCCGGCACGTGCGACATCGGAATCACTTCCTTTTGTAGCACATCATAGTCTAGAAATGGGAAGGCAAAGACAAAAATCTTTATATTATATACTAGTTGTTCCCGTGGCTTCGTAAGTGTAAGTAGTTTTAACTCATCGCAATCTGAATTCCGCCAAGCAATATTTATATTATTATTTGTTGTAGACTAATATAAACTTTTAAAATTCGCATAACTTTTGATTGAGTAAGCCGATTGCGATGAAATAAAGACTAAATGTTTCGCCGAATTAAGCCCTATGTTTCTCTAACGTCATCAGAATTTGTTCAGTAGTTTTTACGTAATGCGTGCACAAACAAACAGATAAACAGACAATATATTTATTATTAAAAGAAATAGAGGTGATAGAAAAAATATCAATTTGGCATTTACTAAAGAAAAGGGGGATAGGAGGGTCCGCTCTACAGGTAGAATATCTCCTCCAGCTCTGCAGAGTTTTTTTTAATACATTCATATTAAAAAACGGATAATAATTTGTACACTTGACAAACATTTGTAGAATTCTACTAACACTTACTCAGTTATTTCTGTCATTTAAGCAGATTAAGATCTATTTTATTGTACATTCTGTATAATATTTAATTTGATTTTATTTAGTTTTTGTAAAATTTGATTTGACCTGTAACAGAAGTTATTAATAAAGTATGTATATGTCTGTACGTACTATCTTTAAACTTAACGACGTAAAACTCAGGATTTCTTAACATTTCTGGCGGTGGACAAAGGGGTCGTATCTTCAATCCTGAAAAAAAAAAGATTGGTGACTGAAAGAGACGCCAAAGTGGAATATATCCAACGATCTCTATGTACTGCTAGATGGAGCGTTCCAAACAATCGCTCTGTACCACGCAAGGAGCCGCAACTCGGTTACATTCACAATAAAACTTGTGCAGTTATTACGCAGAACATTTAATTATTACTAAATATTGACGCTATTTACCCGTAGCGTCAATATTTAGTAAATAACTAAATGTTCTGCGTAGTAACTGCACGAGTTTCAAAGTGAATGTGAACGAGTTGCGGCTCCTTGCGTGGAACAGAGCGATTGTTTGGAACGCTCCATCTAGCAGTACATAGAGATCGTTGGATATATTCCACTTTGGCGTCTCTTTCAGTCACCAATCTTTTTTTTTTCAGGATTGAAGATACGACCCCTTTGTCCACCGCCAGAAATGTTAAGAAATCCTGAGTTTTACGTCGTTAAGTTTAAAGATAGTACGTACAGACATATACATACTTTATTAATAACTTCTGTTACAGGTCAAATCAAATTTTACAAAAACTAAATAAAATCAAATTAAATATTATACAGAATGTACAATAAAATAGATCTTAATCTGCTTAAATGACAGAAATAACTGAGTAAGTGTTAGTAGAATTCTACAAATGTTTGTCAAGTGTACAAATTATTATCCGTTTTTTAATATGAATGTATTAAAAAAAACTCTGCAGAGCTGGAGGAGATATTCTACCTGTAGAGCGGACCCTCCTATCCCCCTTTTCTTTAGTAAATGCCAAATTGATATTTTTTCTATCACCTCTATTTCTTTTAATAATAAATATATTGTCTGTTTATCTGTTTGTTTGTGCACGCATTACGTAAAAACTACTGAACAAATTCTGATGACGTTAGAGAAACATAGGGCTTAATTCGGCGAAACATTTAGTCTTTATTTCATCGCAATCGGCTTACTCAATCAAAAGTTATGCGAATTTTAAAAGTTTATATTAGTCTACAACAAATAATAATATAAATATTGCTTGGCGGAATTCAGATTGCGATGAGTTAAAACTACTTACACTTACGAAGCCACGGGAACAACTAGTATATAATATAAAGATTTTTGTCTTTGCCTTCCCATTTCTAGACTATGATGTGCTACAAAAGGAAGTGATTCCGATGTCGCACGTGCCGGCAGCGATGTGCAAGGATTTCTACGTAGCGGCTAATGTGAGTTCAACTCTAGATAGATGATGGATGGACGGACAGACTTACTGATAGATTTTATCTTATAATAGGAGATCAGTTTTTTATTGTCGATGGGTTTGCGCTTGACCTCAATCTCACCCGATGGTAAGTCATGATGAGGCCTAAGGTGGAGCGCGCTTACCCAGAAGAAGCCTATTCGCTCTTCCTTTAAAAAGATCCAAATTGTAATTGTCCGGAAATACCCAAGCTGGCTGGGGGTTCCATTCCTTAGCAGTTCGCATTATGAACGAGGAAGCAAAATGCTTCGTTTGAGAGCGTGGTATGTCTACTACATAAGGATGAAGTCTCTCACCATGTCTGGTAGTCCGGGGATGGGGGAATCAAATCCTGTAATTCCTGGGCACTTTTCAAAAGGTATACCCGGCGACACGTCGACCGTGTGGGATCTTCTGTGTCAGCCCCTCTGTCTATACTATACTGTGCAGTCCCTCTGTCCATTCCATCTCCCACAGTCTGCTGCATAAACACTATTATGCAGCTAAGTGATAGAAGCCTGTAGTCCTTGGGTTCCGTAGCCACACCCAGGATACTTATCCGCCTTGTAGCCAGTGCATTACATCATCATCATCATCATCAGCCCGAAAGAGTCCACTGTTGGACATAGGCCTCTCCCAAGGCGCGCCACTGAACCCGATCCTCGGTTCTTCTCATCCAGTCACCGCCAGCCGCCTAACGCAGATCGTCGCTCCATCTAGCCAGGGGGCGTCCCACACTACGCTTACCCAGTCGCGGTCTCCACTCGAGAACTCGTTTACCCCAGCGGTAATCGGTTCTCCGACAGATGTGACCAGCCCACTGCCACTACAATCACACATGTGCATTACACTCACACAGTAAATGCTTCATCGTGTCGCTGTCCTCTCCACAGGCTCTGCAATTGACGGTCTCTGGCAGTGTCCCATCTTATGCAGGAGGGGCCTTACACCGAAGTGGTCCTCAAAAACTATGATAAGACGGACTGCTTTCTTTCTGTATTTTAGGATTTCGCTGGATTTCGCTTTCCAACTCTTCCCATAGATGTCCTACAAATCGACTAAGGGAAGGTAATGCACTGGCTACAAGGCGGATAAGTATCCTGGGTGTGGCTACGGAACCCAAGGACTACAGGCTTCTATCACTTAGCTGCATAATAGTGTTTATGCAGCAGACTGTGGGAGATGGAATGGACAGAGGGACTGCACAGTATAGTATAGACAGAGGGGCTGACACAGAAGATCCCACACGGTCGACGTGTCGCCGGGTATACCTTTTGAAAAGTGCCCAGGAATTACAGGATTTGATTCCCCCATCCCCGGACTACCAGACATGGTGAGAGACTTCATCCTTATGTAGTAGACATACCACGCTCTCAAACGAAGCATTTTGCTTCCTCGTTCATAATGCGAACTGCTAAGGAATGGAACCCCCAGCCAGCTTGGGTATTTCCGGACAATTACAATTTGGATCTTTTTAAAGGAAGAGCGAATAGGCTTCTTCTGGGTAAGCGCGCTCCACCTTAGGCCTCATCATGACTTACCATCGGGTGAGATTGAGGTCAAGCGCAAACCCATCGACAATAAAAAACTGATCTCCTATTATAAGATAAAATCTATCAGTAAGTCTGTCCGTCCATCCATCATCTATCTAGAGTTGAACTCACATTAGCCGCTACGTAGAAATCCTTGCACATCGCTGCCGGCACGTGCGACATCGGAATCACTTCCTTTTGTAGCACATCATAGTCTAGAAATGGGAAGGCAAAGACAAAAATCTTTATATTATATACTAGTTGTTCCCGTGGCTTCGTAAGTGTAAGTAGTTTTAACTCATCGCAATCTGAATTCCGCCAAGCAATATTTATATTATTATTTGTTGTAGACTAATATAAACTTTTAAAATTCGCATAACTTTTGATTGAGTAAGCCGATTGCGATGAAATAAAGACTAAATGTTTCGCCGAATTAAGCCCTATGTTTCTCTAACGTCATCAGAATTTGTTCAGTAGTTTTTACGTAATGCGTGCACAAACAAACAGATAAACAGACAATATATTTATTATTAAAAGAAATAGAGGTGATAGAAAAAATATCAATTTGGCATTTACTAAAGAAAAGGGGGATAGGAGGGTCCGCTCTACAGGTAGAATATCTCCTCCAGCTCTGCAGAGTTTTTTTTAATACATTCATATTAAAAACGGATAATAATTTGTACACTTGACAAACATTTGTAGAATTCTACTAACACTTACTCAGTTATTTCTGTCATTTAAGCAGATTAAGATCTATTTTATTGTACATTCTGTATAATATTTAATTTGATTTTATTTAGTTTTTGTAAAATTTGATTTGACCTGTAACAGAAGTTATTAATAAAGTATGTATATGTCTGTACGTACTATCTTTAAACTTAACGACGTAAAACTCAGGATTTCTTAACATTTCTGGCGGTGGACAAAGGGGTCGTATCTTCAATCCTGAAAAAAAAAAGATTGGTGACTGAAAGAGACGCCAAAGTGGAATATATCCAACGATCTCTATGTACTGCTAGATGGAGCGTTCCAAACAATCGCTCTGTTCCACGCAAGGAGCCGCAACTCGTTCACATTCACTTTGAAACTCGTGCAGTTACTACGCAGAACATTTAATTATTTACTAAATATTGACGCTACGGGTAAATAGCGTCAATATTTAGTAATAATTAAATGTTCTGCGTAATAACTGCACAAGTTTTATTGTTTTATGTAACCGAGTTGCGGCTCCTTGCGTGGTACAGAGCGATTGTTTGGAACGCTCCATCTAGTAGTACATAGAGATCGTTGAACATATCCGATTTTGGGCACAATTTCAATACAAAGAAACCAAGAAATTTGTACTGTGTAAAATATTACTTAAGAAGAGAATATAAATAAAAAAAAAAAAGTCTTTTATTTCAGACTCAAAATTGTCCATAATATTGTAAGTAAACATAAAACTAGTGTTAGACTCTAGTATATATTATCTTTGGTGTTAGTATAAAATTATCAAAAAGTATCTTAAAGGGATGGATATAAAACAGGTATCTGTATACATATGTGGCCTTCAGCCAATGCCTGCCGCAGGAGCCTGTTGCAGTACTATAGTTATTGGAACATTGTACTCTAGTTCTCCATAACTGCATAAGTCTCGCAGTCTGTACTGCGGTTGCATGTCGGTCGCATCTATCGCCAAGCAGTCTATGTCTTAGTCATCATCATCATCAGCCTGAAAAGTCCACTGTTATACACAGGCCTCTCTGAACCCGATCTTCGGCACTCCTCATCCAGTCACTGCAAGCCGCCTTACGCAGATCGTCGCTCCATCTAGCCAGGGGGCGTCCCACACCACGCTTGCCAGTCCTAGTCTCCCACCGATACTGCTGTCTCTTATCGCCATAGGTTACCCACCAGTGCGCACGCGATCCTTGAGCTGCACGATAGCGAGCGTATTATACGTCTCGCTGTACTGCGGATGCATGACGTAGCTGCGCACGCGCCGCCCGGGCCGCTCCCAGCCCTCGCCGAGCAGCACGCGTGTATTCTTTCTGAAAAACTTGTTTCAGAGTATTCTGATTGGCATTGGCCAGTAGTTGTACGTTGCCGGTCAAGACCAGGAAAGTAAACATTGTTACGACGACCATAGACGAACCATCGCGGTAGAAGCCAACGGTAAGACGTCTATTGACGTACTACTGTCCAGATACTTTTGTATTTATTTCGTACTGAAACGTCAAGAGGAAATAAAATTACAGAGAAATAGAACAAAAAATTAAAATGTCCTACTGATATTCGAAATGTGAAAGTTTGGATGTTTGGGTGTTTGTTACTCAATCACGCTTCAGCCACTGGACGGATCGTGATGAAACTTGGCACACATATAGGTTAGGTCCTGGAATAGGACGTAGGATAGTTTTTATCCCGAAAAACATCGCATTCCTACGGGAAATACATAATAATTTGTGGTGTAATGTCCACGCGGACGAAGTCGTGGGCAACAGCTAGTAGACTATAAATTATTACTAGGTAGTTATGACTATTCTTTAACCAACATACCTGAAGTCATGTTTGGGCATAGGGCCAATATCCGCCGCTGGACCGAGCACAAACTCGACGTGGATTAAAACCACTGTGGTCAGGGCTCTGTTCTCATCTATTTCACCATCTGGGAATAAGACGAAAATTATCAATTTATCATTATTTACTTAGATAAATAAAGTGAGTAGTATACAGAAGAGATAAGGAAGACGTGGCCTGGGACCACGAGGTCTCGACGCCATGTCGAGAGGTCCGTGTTCGATCCTCGGTCATGTCTTGCACCATCATCATCAGGTTATTTTTGTCTCCACTGCAGGAGCACAACCCTCTCTCATCTGCCGGAGACAGACGGAGGATTTGGTATACACTCCCCGCGCTGGCCAGACGGGTTGGGGAGGCCGGATTGATGTTTTGTAATGTATTCCCTCAGTCGCCTTGTACGACATCGACGGGAAGAGTTGGAGTGGTCCTATTCTTCTATACCGGAAACCACACGGCAAAGAACCTACTCTTGACTCTAAGTTATTGTTGGAATTTGATGCAGTTTTCACAGTTGCCTTGCTGGAGGTCTAACTTAAAATCTGGTGCCTGTTTTATCTCGATACACCTCTTAGAACCTGATATATTAATAAAGTATTTTTTTCTAGAAGTCATTATAACAAAGAAGTATTATTTTTTGATGATACAATTCATATTGCGATTGGTTTGTACTACAGTTGGAGTGGGATCGGGATATTGAGTCTGAGTGGGAGTGGAAGTTGAAGTGGTAGTGGGAAGGGAACGGAAGCGGAAGTGGGAACGGGGGCGGATTCTGTAGTCCACGCGAGCGGAGCCGCGGGCACAGCTAGTTTATAATATTAGTAGGATTACTGCCAGTTACTCGCCATAGTAATAATACAGGATGCCAATCCAAGGGTATGTTTGTAAGCTGATCTCCCCCTTAGAGACCTCCAACTCCTCGTCCACACCGCAGTCGATCACATCCAATTTCACAGCTTCTAATATTATTACTGAAAAAATACTAAAATCAAACCTAATAAAACAAACCGTCATGTTTTCTTCCCATTCTCGTTGTTAACACGTTTATGGACACACTCCACGTGACGTGAGTTCGTGATACGACGCCAATAGACGTACTGTCGCGGTAGATGCCACCGGTATGATATCTATGGACGTGCTGTCCACGAGCGTGTTAATAATAAGTGTGCACCAAGGTGGTAAAACCCAAGTAACAGCGTTAGTGAAAGTGTACCGTCCAGAGTACCTTAAGGAAGGCGACTTGACTCTAACCTGGACAATAATAAACGCCACGCCGCCGGACTAACGGGATTTGGGACATTTGGTAATTGTACTTCATGAAAATTGGACTTTCCAGATATTGCACTTTCCAGGAATTGATATTCGGGGAATTGGACTTTCGAGGAACTGGTCATTCGGGGAATGTTATCGATTTGGCCTTCGAGTAATTGCACGTAACAGACCGAAATTGTCTTGCTATAAGTATGGACTAACGACTAGAGAAGACCATTAAATCAGGGGTTCCCAAAGTTATCACGCCTCCATTCTATATAAAAAAATGATTATCAAAATGCCCCAATTTCTGCCCCAATTTTATTAGGTATATGAAAAAATTGCCCTGGTTTTATTCCCCCCCCCCTGTGTCATGCATGTAGGTATTTATGTCTCCCCTTAGAGGTACATTTAAAAACAGCTGCTTTAGATTAATTAATAAAATATGTAGTTGGATGAAATAAAAATTATAATACTTTTCGTAGGTACTTACCTTGTTTAAAAAATATTATAACACTACAAAAGATGACAAAACTTGTTCTGTACATATTTTGTAACTTTTGAAAACTATTTTAAAAAATCTTTAGTATTTAACATCACACTACCATGTATTTAATTATAGTACATAGGTACTTAAATAATTACTCCGAATTATTTATTTAAATAACTAAGTATTATTTTTTATTATTTACTCAAATTTATTTTGAATATTAATGTGTACAATTTTAAATTATTATTTAATATCGCTTACAAACCAATTCACAAGTGAACGACTAATCAATTCATTGGACGAAAAACTCTGCTGTTATATAAATAAGTAGGATGTTTGTTTGTTTGTTTGTTTACCTAAGTGCACGGATGTTACTCACAAATAAAAGCAAAAATACATATTTTTTAAAAGAATGTGACGTGCAATCGCCGCTTTAAGTATTTCGGACGATATCTGTCGAAATGCAAAGCAACTTTGTGCTCTCTGAACAGCATTTGGCGTCTTACTACTACCGCAGTATTATTAAGTATTCTATGCTACTACAATCAGACGACTGAGAATTGTTGAGCATAGTGTGCGACAATCAAGCAGTTTGGTTTCTTACAGTATGCCTGACCACTCAACCAGGTCCGCGTTGCATTTACATTATATACATTAGTACATTTTACTCCCACGTACTAGCAATTTTTTTTTATTGTTTAAGCAGTATTATACAATAGATATAACGGGCTGATATCCAACTCTTCCCGTGGATGTCGTACAAGGCGACTAAGGGAATACTTTATAAAACATCACTCAGGCCTCCCCAACCCGTCTGGCCAGCGCGGGGAGTGTAGGCCAAATCCTCAGTCTGTCTCCGGCAGATGAGAGAGGGTTGTGCTCCTTTAGTGGAAACAAAAATAACCTGATGATGATAACGGGCTGGGACTTCTTTTTAAGCGTAAAAGTCTGTGTTAAGAAGCCCCGCTATTCCTAATTATAATGCATACATAGTAAATACTCTTAAGATATTAAAATTATTTAAGCGATAACTAAGATTAATTAATGTGAATCCGCCAAAATATATGTTGTGCATGTGTGTGGGTGTGTGTGTGTGTGTGATATCTTAAGAATAATAAATATTAGGTAACATATAATAGAAGTGATTCAGTTTCTTCCCATGTTTTAGTTTTTAGACCTTTAGTTATGTCTTTTACATTCAAATAAAGGTTTTTCATAAATGTTCAAATAGTTCTAGCGTTGATCAAATCAACACCACCAATCTTCGAAAATGTTTAACGAAAATGAAACGCACAGAATCTTTGTCAAGTTTTATTGAAACCGATCATAAGTCGATGAGAATATAACAGTACCTATATAACCCGCTGAAATACATACAGGATGGAAATATCAGACGTCATCTTGAGGTAAAGTATCTTAAATATCGAAGGTAGCAAAATTGACTCATCATCAGCCTAAATACGTCCACTGCTGGACATAGGCCTCCCCAATAGAATACAACTTTTGGTAAGTTGTCCATTTTATCAAAAAACTTATTTATGCAAGTCAACGATCTCCATGTACTACTAGATGGAGCGTTCCAAACAATCGCTCTGTTCCACGCAAGTAGCCACAACTCTTTCACATTCACAATGAAACCTGTGCAGTTACTACGCAGAACATTTAATTATTACTAAATATTGACGCTACGGTTAAATAATGTAAATATTTAGTAAATAATTAAATGTTCTGAGTAGTAACTGCACAAGTTTCAAAAGTGAATGTGAAAGAGTTGTGGCTACTTGCGTGGAACAGAGCGATTGTTTAGAACGCTCCATCTTATAGTACACAGAGATCGTTGATGCAAGTACTATTTATTGTTG
The DNA here is from genome assembly GCA_947086405.1 of Esperia sulphurella. Lineage (NCBI taxonomy): Eukaryota > Metazoa > Arthropoda > Insecta > Lepidoptera > Oecophoridae > Esperia > Esperia sulphurella. The sequence goes on from OX352280.1 coordinate 1,986,105, forward strand.
GCAAGAAAAAAATTGTGGCTCTTTAAAAACTTTGAAATTTTGAAAATTGTAATTTTTTACTCTTCCGACTCAAAAGGTTGCCGACGCCTGCACTAGGCGAACGAGGCGGTCAGGCGGTCATTTTAAAAACTTTAAATTGTTATATCTACTGATTGAGTGAACCGATTGCGATGAAGTAAACACTAAATGTTCCATTCAAACTCCATCCGAATGTGGTCAGTAGTTTTTACGTGATGCGTGCACAAGTAAACAGGCAAAAAAATTCAAAATTAAATATATTAAAAATTAAAATTAAATTAAAATTAATACATTCTATCACTGGGACAGGATCCGAAACGAGGTGATCCACCAGAGAACTAAAGTTTTCGACATAGCTCAAAAAGTTAGTACATTGAAGTGGCAGTGGGCTGGTCACATCTGTCGGAGAACCGATAACCGTTGGGGTAAACGAGTTCTCGAGTGGAGACCGCGACTCGGCAAGCGTAGTGTGGGACGCCCCCTGGCTAGATGGAGCGACGATCTGCGTAGGACGGCTGGCAGTGACTGGATGAGAAGAACCGAGGATCGGGTTCAGTGGCGCGCCTTGGGAGAGGCCTATGTCCAGCAGTGGCCTCTTACAGGCTGATTATGATGATGATCACTGTTTTCAATGTGTAGACAATGCAAGTATCAATTAAAGTTGTCTCGCTATGTCTCTCTTATTTTCCTTCTGAAAGGTTGCCTTGAAGAGATCGCTGTAAGCGATAAGGTCGCCTTTGTACACTTTCCAAATCTGTACCTATTTTTATTGTTATTCTTAATTTGTGTGCAGTAAAGAGTTTGTCTATCTTTGGTACTAGTCACATGACAATAGAACTGTTGGATCCAAAACATCCTGTCATTTGATCGCCTCGTTGGCTTAGTGGGATGGTCATTGGACTCGAACGCCAGAGGTCGTGGGTTCGATTCCCACTGGGGACAGACAACTTTGTACAATTTGTACAAACTGGTCACGGTCTGGACAGATAGACAGCAGATAGCTGCCTTTCTACGCTCTCCTCATTCTGGTGCCCGGTAATCAGTGATGTGTTTCAATTTCGATGGCTGAAATCTCCTTCATTCAGCTGAGGAGTGCCTATTTATTTCATATCCTCGCCTGTTCAATCAGGTTGCAGCTTACGTGCTGCTGCGTTTCTACGCATTCCTCATTCCAGTGACCTTCCTGTAAGCGCTGAAGTGTTCCAAATACTGGTATATGGTGTCTATTGGCGTGTATATCTCGTTCATCCGACTGAGGAGATGCTGGGGCGGCTGGACCGGCACCGCGGGCCCCAGGAGACCCTGAAGGAACTCCCGCAGCAGACCCCATACCGCGTTCGCCATTACGCATGGACGGTATTCCACCTGTGAACAAGGTTGATTTTATGCTGTGAGTCTTCTTCACCAACTCCTTTTGCAGAGTTCATCCGTTCAAATTCAGATGCCTTGCATTGATTTGGATAAGCCTTAAGCGGTAATTATTTAGTTTTGCGTTCTAAAAGCTAACCGAACCTACTGTTTCGGCTCCTGCCTTTGACACCTGGACTTTGAGCTTTAAACATAATAATATGGATAATCATTACCTCTATCAATATACCCTTGAAGCTTTGATTCATTGTGACAGATCCGAGTTTCACACAGAAATCACCGAGCTCGAACCTCGGGCCCTTGCTCTCTATCTTGGTCTGCTTCTTAGATGTATAGTGCTGTGATAACTTCATCATAAGCAGGTCGAAGAGTCCATCTGCGATCACATGGATATTCTTCGTGCCACTCTCTAGGATGGAGAACACTGAGGCAGGTTGTTCAGAGTTGTGGAGAATGTGAACTGTTTTTGTTGTTCCTGTTAAGTAAAAAAAGTCGTCAAGCATTATATGAAGCCAGTGGAGAAAAACTATTGACGGCATATATGTAAACTCCCGGCAAAAAGACTCGATACAGCCTTTTTCATACATTCGAGGACAGTTTGAGTCCTTCTATCTCTACTGAGGATCCTTGGATAACATCTGGTGCTGTCTGGAGTATGGATAGAGTCCAGAGTCCCAAGGATAGTCTTTGATCAGGCAAGCTGTTCACTCCAGACTATTCAGAATCCTAGGTGTTTGGACTTACATAGAGTTTGACATTTTTTAGCCATTTGTAACTGTAAATTTTATCAAAGAGGTATGTTGAATAACCAGCATCAGATATCATGCAAATAGATCCTCGGTGGAGATCCAAGGGCTCAAAATGACCTTCAAAGTACGAAAAAATCCACACTTTTTGCCGGAAGTATCAATAAAGATATCAATAAATACTAATACTAAAGTTATTAACACAATGATAAAAATAGTTTAATGCAAATCTTTTAAATTTCCATTTCATTTATGATTCAAACACACATAAACACGTTGGCCTAAAATACACCTATATTTAGACATTTAGTTATTTAAAATATTGCAACATTACAGATAATATGTACATCATCTAAAATTTTTGTCAAAGTTGACTTATGAGGTCACATGGCAGCCATTTCTTTAAATCTAAGTGATCTTACCCATCTGCGGAGGGGAGAGGTAACTTTCGCAGTCAACCAGGAACTGGCCTTGATGCAAGGCTCCGAGTGCCAGGAGCCGCTTCGACAGCAGCTCAATCACATATGTGCCAGTCTTGTTCTCGGGTACAGGGTACTGTTGTAAACTATAACAAAATTACACAAATTTTTAACTGTTCTCTTTTTAATTTGCAATTTTTAGCTGGGAAAAAAGACAATAGGAAATCAAAGAAAATTAATGATTTTTTTAATTTAAAATTATTCTCATCCATTTTCTTTAAACGTTTACCATTCCATGTGTATTTTCATCCCACAGCTAGTATAGCTATGGAAAAATAAATATGTATATGCAGGAATAGATACATGTTCCCAAAAATGACTGAATGTAAAGAAGTGCCACACAACAACATAAAAAAAAACAGTAATGCTACTGTGGTAAATCCGAAACTAGATTTTTTCCTGGTGGTGATGTGAATTGTCCTAGCATTGTCTAATTCCTATATAATTAGATAAAGGTAGGACAATTCAGAAATATCACGGCCTAGCATTGACCTACTTATTAAACCAGACAATTAATTCTGATTACATATCCAAAGTTCTACATGTGAAAATATAGGCCAATATATCATTTCTAAGGCCATTTGGAAGAATAAGAAGTTTCCAGTCTCCTGAACTACTGGGATGGACTTGCAGTAATCTAAAGCAAGCTAACAAGCTTGTCTCTTCACTCTTTGCAATCTAAAAGCTTTGTGGCAATTGCCTAATAAACTAATTAATATACCTCAGTATTGTATCATTCGACAATAAGACTGTGTACTCTTTCAAGTGCTGGAAACTAGGTTTGATAATTTAATTTGAACAGTACCAAAGAGAGGGTTAATTTTGTTTTATAATTAGACAGTTGTTGTTGTGTCATGTATTTTAGAAGCTATATCATACATAACATGCCTAACAACAGGATCGTGAGCACATGGAACATGTTACTACAGGATGTTATAGATGCCCCCTCAGTGAACACTATTAAAAACAGACCAGTTGTTCAAAAACCAGTGTTACAAGTGACAATTCAAAGACTTAAATACAGCAGTTTAGATATAGGAATACGAGAAATTTGCTGCTCACTCATTATCCCCATAATGTTTTTTTTCTCTGTAATACATATCTAATTCGGGCTGTAAGTTAAATTACATTTAGTCAGGGAACGACGAGCTGAGCCTACAACCAACTTTACTATCCCAAAGCTTCACTGGTGAAATTATTGTTATCCTTGCACACGCCGGTGACCGGAGATGAAGAGCTCGTCTCCACTTGATGGTCTTGATATGGTCACGATGATCAAAATTGAGAGAGCGACAATTTTGAAGTTAAGACAATATAACACTTACACTGTAACACCCATTTTTAGGTTGTATTCTAGATTTCTTTTCAAAATACTGTATAGGTTATGAACATGGTGTAAAACAGAATTAATAAGGATTACTTATGAACAGATATGTGAGTTATATAGAAAAGCAACTATCTGGAACAAAATATCAGCTGGAGTAGAAATTAACTGAATAGAAAACCTCTAAAAACACACAGAACCAAACCAAAACAAAATCAGGTTCATTCAGGAGTTCAATAAACTGATATATATTTCTTGTATTTTTAATCAACAGTATACGACCATACAGCTTAGTCTGATGTCGGGGAAAAAATTACCCTCTGTCGTAGTTTCTTTGACACTTTAGTTGGTCACGTTAAGGTCACGTTAGTCCGGTTTGTCTTGCCACCCAAAGTATAGAGAGGTCGCCATTTGGCATCGGATGGATTCACTTGGCACAGATGTAGACTGGGTCAAACTAAGCTGATTTAGCCCGGTAGCCATCCACCCCCCCTTGAGGCGTGAGAAGGGGGGCTCTCAAAGTTCACACCAAAGAGTACTATGAATTGGTTCACACCGCCGCGCTTCAGATAAAAAATCATATCGGCTTAGTTTTAGCTAGTACCTCGAATGTCGTGTCGTTTTATTATAAATCGGGAATGAGGAATTCATTACTCATATATTTTATGTATAGTTTAATTCAAAAATATGAAAATGGGACTGTTTTTTTTGTCTTCAACAAGATGAATCTTTGAAAATACTGGGTTTGTTTAGTCGATGGTCTAACTAAACAAACGTAGTCCGGGTTGTCTTGATGGCAAGACATTCCGGACTACGTATTTTTGTTGGTCTGTTATTTTTTGATGTTTTTGTAAGATTTATCCAAATAGAATATAACGAAGGATAAATCCTTCGTTATATTCTATGAATATATCCATTCGTTCTTCTGAGCTATGAATATCTTATATCTTTACATGTACTTTTTGTCATGCAGTCCAAGGTCCAGTTCTCGGTCAGTCAGTGGATTTGTCATTGTTGAGATTTTGACAGACTACTTGTTTTTTAGACCATTTATAACTTAGATTATATAGGTACTACTCTGAGATTTATACAAAGACTTTAGATTTATAAGAATATTCGAGTTAAAACCCTCAGATTACCAACGAATAATCTAAGCGATAACCCAATAACAATTTCAAGTACGAACAAATGAGAACAATACTATTGCGTCATTAGTCAGCGTTGGACCAATGAGAATTCGACAAATGTTATGTATGACGGCACTGTCAAGTGCCAGGGGCTTCGGCCGTACGTAATTTTTATGCAGTATTTATTTATGTAAAAACCAATCAGTTTTGTTCAATATACTCCGAATAATAGCCTCAGCTCTTACAGGCATTTGCATCAGCTATTGCGTTAATTCAAAATAATATTTCTGTGGAGAAGTAACACTATTCCAAAAACTGTTTTATTTTTGTTGTGATAAAATTTTGGTGTTATCTAACTAAAAATGATACCTGATAACGTGACTCTGATCGTGAAGGCACCTAATCAGCAGATAGAGGACCAGAACATAGAATGTCAGTCGTCTTGGACTGTAAAACAGCTAAAAGGACATATTTCCGATGTATATCCAAGTAAACCCGTAAGTATTTCAGTGATCTGTCTTATTAGATGCTTCTATTTGTAATTTAAAAATGACTACGGGATTGTAGACTTTAGAACTATTTAAATACTAATTTCACCATATAGGTACTTTACGGATTTCGATGTGTTTTCGCTATTGTCTATAATGGTAAACAGGATCTGGGATGTTGTTTTTTTTTCATATTACCTACAACGTTTGGGGCTAGGCAATTGGTCTGTTGCTGCAATTACTGCTTTTTGTATCTTTACTTTTTATTACTAGCAGAAACGCTACGGCTTCGCGATAAAAGTTTTTTTACCCCTTTATTACCACAGGAGTGGTAAAAAGTCCTATCTTATTGGTTTCCTATGTCATTTGACCATTACGGTAGCCAAGCTAGACCAAAATTGTATTGCCATCATTAGGAACCATGTTAGACTGCTTCTTCTACCCTTAAAACTAAAACACAACAATTATTTACTAATCCAGACTGTAAAAAGACTGAATCTAATCAGCAATAATACAGAGAACAATAATTTACCACCTTGCATGACAAAGTTGTAATAGAAACAATAGCCAGACCAAATCAATTCTCAGTTATATTATCGAGACATAAGCTCTGATTTTTATATTGTACCATTACTAATCAGAACTCCGAGTATGGCCTCCAACTATAAATTATAATCTATATTATTCAATTGTGTCTTCCGCTCTACTGAATGTATCCTGTTTGAACCCTACATAATAGTATAAAGTTTCAATTGGAATGGATTTGGACCTGAAATGGGTCCATCATGCTGTCTAAATAAATAATCAGCTAGCTAGATGCTTTCATTTAGCTGGTTATTGCATATCATAAGGACCACAATTCAGGATATAATTTAAAAGAAAAATTAAATATTATATACTCCCAGCCAAAATTATGGAAATGGGGAGCCTTTTTCATACAATTGAGGTCTGTTTGATCCCTTTGATCTCTGCTGGGGATCTGGGGAACTGTAAAAAAAATCATTTTGTAATCATCCCGTCCTATTTCATAAGATTGGTGTCTATTTGCAACTAGGTGTACCTTTCCATTTTCTACATCTTTTTCTTTATCATTCCCTCACTGTTAAGGATCGCGACCATACAGAACACACCTCCACGCATTGAGGTTGTTGGCCAGCTGCACCGCTAAATACAACCGCCAGCCTACCCCTTCACCGGGTCTGACCACCACATTAGAGCTTGTCTTCTGGCATGGTGGCCCTACACTTGTCCCAAGATAATAAGCTTCTCCAGATCATGCTTTGGGGACCACATAATTTGACCAAAGAAGCGTAAGGTCTTTTCATTGCAGATAGTGAAGAGCTGTTTCATTATATTGAGCTCTTTGAGAATGGAGTCACAGTGCTCATGGCTGTCCATGGTATAGCAAGTAATATTCTCCAACTCCACATCTCAAAAACCTTCAATTTCGGAATGATCACGACTTTTAACGCACTGGTCCATACAAATATATTGAGTATCTATCTATATAGATATATGAATTAATAAAATAAATTGCAAACAATTGAAACAATCAACAATGACCTTGTTAAACTACGTAATCCACAGAATTTGTATGAATTAAATAAATACATGTGATTTTGATTTCCTGTCTAATCTCAACATGTAAATGATGTCATACACACATTTACATCATGATTAAAATACGAAGTGGTTATTCTTAACGTTTGTGTAACTCTGAATAGCATCTAGTTTATCAATTTGTTGTATAGGTGCTTGTGGCCGACTCTAGAGGTATCGGGTTCAATGTCCATGGGGAACATTTTCGTATCTCTCCATGGCGATGATCAACTTGTAGGTCTAAGAAGTATTCCTTAATATGCCTTGACAGGTTTTTTTTAAACAAAGAAGATGAACAAACTTTAGTTCTAATTAAATTAATATTTCAGATACTGATTACTAAAAATTTATAGATATTATTTCTATAAAATGTTAGTATTTTAGTATTCAGTAGTACCCACTAATATTATTAGTATACTGGATGGAACAGAAAAGTGTCACCAGTTATACTTGGTCGATGCAATATCCTATTATTCCTTAACTATGAGTAATAAAGATGTCTGAAAAATTCAACTGATTTAATCTGAACGTCATTATCTTATGTGTCAGTATGCACATATTGGTGATTAGTGCGTAACGACAGAACTAACACAGTAACAATTTAATTAATTAAATGAAATGTAAGAGAAGGAGTGGGGCGTGCCGTCGTAGACTGAACGATCTATACATATTTTCATGGGCATGTTAAGTTTCCAAACATTTGCTTTTAAAATTGTTTATAGTATGAAGTTTGTTATCGAGAAAAACTCTGTTTTTAATTCCAATTATTTGAAACACCTGTATGATAAGCATTTTAATAGCCAATCAAGTTTTGTTATACATACCAGCACATTCTAGTTATTATGCATTTCTAAGCATATACGAGTACATATGTACAATTTATATCTAATAAATTAAAACGTAAACTTCGCATGTCTGTACATTAAATATATTTGCAAAAAAATGGGGGGGGGGGGAGGTCTAATGATATGTAATAGAACACATTACTTAATATCATTTTTAGAATTTTTGTCTGTTAGTTTGTTTACGCATCACGTATAAACTACTGAACTGTATATTTAATTTAATTATTTTATTTTGCTTTATCTAATATTATTTATTGATCTATAATTAATAATAAATACATATTTGAAAAATACATGTACCTACATGTCTATTCCCAAACTAGGATTTTCTGATGTCCTCTGGGAATTATACAAGGATAGGACAATTCAGAAATATCGTCCCTCGCATGACCAAGTGTCGTAAGTAGCTTCAGGCAAATGTTGGAGGGCAAGGCATTTTCGGTTTTACACTTCACATTCTATTGTCTTGGAAGATACGATACTTGTTCATTGTCAATAAATCTATTACAGCAACTGATAGGGATATGACGGCTAGAGGAGTTTGATCACCATACAAAAAATAGGTCCGTGTTTGTAACTCATTTAGACAAAAAAATACAGTTACGGCAGTTATGCGAGGGACGATATAACATCCAGATCGGGACTAACTTGTACAAGTGGCTTTCCCTAGTGGGAATCGAACCTACGTACGACCTCTGGCGCTTGAGTTTAACTAAGCCACTAGACCCACGTGGCGGACTATGTCCAACAGTGGGCTCTTGCCGGCTGATGATGATCCATTTAGCTTAATTTGCTTAATCTTATTTTTATTTATTTAATTTGAATGTATATAGTATATAATTTGCACATATTGATGTTATCTACATGACCCCAAGAGTAATCTGATAGAGAGTACCACAGAAATCCTATCAAGATAGAATGGTGAAGTAGACGCGACACGCGTGCCAACGATTTGCAATATATTGCAGATACTATCAAACGCTTGCTCGTTTCGCGCTGAGTCAAGGTCGGGTAAACATCGATAAACAATCTGCAAAATGGCCATATGCGCGGTTTTAACTGTATCTGTTCACTAGAAATGTGACCGCGAGACATAAAGGGTGCGCGGGAGGGGCGCGCTGGGTCCGTAAATCTGCACGCGCGGAACTGAAGTAAACAAATGGATATAACCGTTATATTCTTGATAGGATTTCTGTGCTCTGATACCCCCTAGTTATAAAAAAACATGCATAATCAGAAAGTTATGATATGAAATAATCTAATGGTGAATACTTGCGGCTGTAAAAGTGAGATAAGCAAAATTGCCATATTGCGCGGTTTCTAACTACATAACTGTATCTCCTCACTAGAAACGTGACCGCAACGCATAAACGCAGGAGGGGCGCGCTGTGTCCGAAAATCGGCACGCGCGTAACTGAAGTAAACAAATGGCTACAACCGTTCTATCTCGATAGGGTTTCTGTGGAGAGTACCTTCGGCATTACGGTCGTCTTTGTATTTTTTCTTTTTAAATTTAAAAGCAAACAATTTATTTTACAGAGAACCGACGAACAGAAAATCATTTACTCCGGCCAGTTGTTAGACGACAACATTATACTGAGGGACGTCCTACGCACATACGACAGTCAAATCGCGCACACTGTACATCTAGTGTGCACGCCGAAACGGACCATGCCTGAGCCGGCCCAAGCCACAGACAACACAGAGGGGCTGAGGCGGCGGAACGTTGCCGAGACGGAACCGGAACGACCAGCGGAGGTAAATTTACCGACCCCCTGATTGGAAACCAGAGTAACCTCCTTCGTGTATTTTCCACTACTCTGACATTGGCGGAATTATTGTGCCTTATAAGCATAATAACAAAGGCCATATAAAAAAAACTTTCATATTAATTTATTGTTTTATGTAGTTTAAAAGATGTTACAAGATGTTAAAAGTATTATTTAAAAATATAACATCCTACTAATATTATAAACGCGAAAGTTTGTAAGTATGTATGGATGTTTGTTACTCTTTCACGTAAAAACTACTGAATGGATTTTAATTAAACTTTACAATAATATAGCTTATACATCAGAATAACACATAGGCTACAACTTATAAAGATATTGTGTGAATTGTCCAAAATATCAAGTAAAGTAGGATAAAATCTACCATCTGCGAGCTATTCTGGCATACGCCATAAAATTATAATTTTAATGTCATAATGTTAGTTCTTTTTTACGCCACGCTAATATCTATCTATCTATCTACGCCAAGCGACTCGAAATACTAATCCTGCGCAGACGAAGTCGCGGGCACCAGCTAGTTAAATTATAAAATAGAAATTGATTACACGAAGTATTTACAATGTCAAGCATATTAATGAATTTAAATGTCAATAAAAACCTATATAATATAAAGTGTCAGAAATACTCATAAAATAAAAACATCTATTTAAATATTATCTTTATCATTAAAAAAACTCGCGCAATGAGTAAAAATATTTGCCAATTAAATACTTGCCGTGTGGTTTCCTGTAGAGTAGAATAGGACCACTCCGACTCTTCCCGTGGATGTCGTACAAGGCGACTAAGGGAATACATTATAAAACATCAGTCAGGCCTCCCCAACCCGTCTGGCCAGCGCGGGGAGTGTAGGCCAAATACTCCGCCTGTCTCCGGCAGATGAGAGAGGGTTGTGCTCCTGCAGTGGAGACAAAATTAACCTGATGATGATAATAAAATACTTTCATCAACATAGTAGTGAACTGATAGGTTCGATACGCAGGAGAGCGGCTTTCACGATGGCTCGGGGAACTCTGGCTCCCGCTCGCCGGCATACCGACTCTGTCCACGTCACGGCGTTCACTATAATAACTAAATGATACTTATTACAATAGCTTAAGCTACTCTATCGCTTGCTACGACAAGTATATCAATCTACCGCGCCTTATTTTCGTCGCAAGTACATAAATGACGCTACCTAATTCCGAACCCTGCTCAATCAAAGTCAAAGTCAAAATCATTTATTGCATACGAGTACACTTGGTACATTTATACACGTCATTTTTTATCGACTACCGCTTCCAAGGTGTTAGCGCTGTGAAGAAGAAACGGCGCAACAAACTTCACGCAACGCATCTTTTAAAAATCAAGTTTGCCTACAATTAATAAAGATTTTGCGAAGCTGAATTAACATTAGTACCAGGCATCATTGTCATTCAAATAATCGTTTATTTTATAATAGGCTGTCTTACAAAGTTGTTTTTTAATATGAATCTTAAACTTTCTGTCCGTCATATGTAAGATTTCCTCTGGTAGTTTGTTGTAGAAGCGTATACATTGCCCCGTGAACGATTTACTGACCTTACTTAGTCTTAACCCTGGTAAAACAATTTTATTTTTATTTCTATGACTATAATATAACCAACTATAAGTATAATGGCGATGCCTGAAAAGCAACGCTTCGCTGAGTCATCGACCAATTCATCTCACCGTAGAATAGTTGATACTCGTAAATATTAAATTTACCTGAATTATATCTAATAAATAAAAACGTAAATTGCATGTCTGTACATTGAAGATAGTTGCAAGTACATTGAAGATAGAATCTTAAACTTTCTGACCGTCACATTTAAGATTCCCTCCGGTAGTTTGTTGTAGAAGCGTACTACAATACTATACTATGCTAACGAACGGTGTTTACGTTCAAGGTATCGCGCCCAGAAGTGAGACAGAACGACCAGAATCACACGGTAGAAATGCAGAACTATCTGAGCTCTCTATACGTCAACAACTACGGCCGGGTGCCTCCGTACCCCAACTACAATATGGGCGAGGCGTACTTGCCCGTTCCAAACGACCCTGCTATGCTTGCCAACCATATGATGATGATGCAGCAGGCTTATTTGCAGTACATGCAGCAGTATGCCAATATGTAAGTACCAGTCGCATTACAATAAATCAAATCAAATATTTATTTTCGTCCACAATTTGTTCTTAAGCTATGATACAGTGGTTGGAGGCCACGTATTGAGTATTTTGCAAAATACTTGTGCCAGGTGGCCCCGCTCTTCTATGGCAGTAACAGACACATCTGCATATTTTTATTATTTATTTACTATAGGATTGTGTTGTTTAAGTTCATGTGTGAGAAAGTGTATTTATCTGTGTGTGTTTGTGTCTCGTGTGTGTGTGTGTGGGTGTGTTTGTGTCTCGTGTGTATGTGTGTGTGTGTGTGTACGAGTGAAGATATGTGATTGTACCCACTAGCCCTACGATACTGTGGCAGTGTCTTGATGTGGCAGTGACAATAGAACCATTGGATTCAAAACATCCTGTCATTTGGGGTCCAAGTCGAGGTCGAAATCCTTTAATTCCTTGAGTGGCGAATGAGTTTTTTTCGGTCGAGATTTTGGAGGTCGTCAAATGAATGAATTTATAAACGTAATTTTTTATAGACTACCGCTTCCTGGGTATTACTGCGCTGCGAAGAAGAAACAGCGCAACGAACTTCAAGCGACACGTCTGTTAGCAATGTCCTATTGATTGCAGGTGGCAGGGCACCGGCGGCGCGCCCCCCGCGGCGGCCGCTGCGCCGGCGCCGCCCCCCGCGCCCGCGCCCGCGCCCGCCCCCGCGGCCGCCCCCGCCGACGAGGACGAGGCGGCCCACAGGGACTGGCTGGACCACCTGTACGCGGCGTCGCGGCTGGCCATACTGTTCTCGCTGGTGTACCTGTACGGCAGCCCGGCGCGGCTGCTTCTGGTGCTGCTGTTGGCCACTGCGGGCTATTTGTGAGTCGTCATCGTCATGTCCGCCCCCTCCGCCCCCGCACCCCCGCATCCGGCCTCAGGTCGTCGGTCCCACCCCGCGGTCTCCTCTCCGGAACTCGTCTGCCCCGACCTTTTACTTCTATAATTAAATTTGTCTGGGGCCCAACGTAGCGTAAATTCATGACCTGGGACTTGCCCTACCTTCACTGGTAGGGGTCTTTGCAGTTACCTCCGTTGATCCTCGCTTAGAGGAGTTGCGGGGGGAGAATGGTGAGGAGGCGGGAATGCCCCGACCTCCGTCGGTTCTGCGTCAGATGTGGCCCGCCCGCTGCCAGCTTGCTAATCCTTTCGGCTAGGTAGATCACTGTCGTGAGTATCTTATCTTACTAATATTATAAACTAGCTGTTGCCCGCGTCTTCGTCCGCGTGGACGAGTTAACATCACAAATTATTATGTTTTCCCGTTGGAATGGGATGTTTTTTCGGCATAAAAACTGTCATATGTCCTATTCCAGGACCTAACCTATATGTGTGCCAATACGATCCGTCCAGTGGTTGTAGCGTGATTGAGTAACAAACATCCAAACATCTAAATAACCAAACTTTCGCATTTATAATATTAGTAAGATGCGAAAGTTAGGATATTTGGATGTTTCTCACTCAGTCACGCTTTAACCACTGGACGGATCGTGATGAAACTTGGCACACCTATAGGTTAGGTCCTGAAATAGTACATAGGATAGTTTTTATCCTGAAAAAACATCCCATTTCTACGGCAAAACATAATAATTAGTGATTTAAAGTTGTCCACGTGGACGAAGTCGCGGGCAACAGCTAGTCAACAATATTTGTAAGTATCCTTGTCGTTACCACAGCTAGGACCCTTTGACTACCGATCAACTAGCATGGCTAGACTATTTTAGTGTATTTGAAACCTAACCTCGACCTCTTCTCTTCTGAGGTCGGAGGACGTAATATACTATAGACAGTAAATATTTGCCATTTTGTATTTTCAGACACCAAATCGGCTTCTTCCGTGATTTACAAGTAAACCCTGCCCCAGAAAACCCGCGTCGAGAGCCTCCCGCCGCTAACCCAGCAGCTGACGCCGCCCAACCCAATAACGACGTTAACAACGCCGCTGATGTCGGTGTCAATAACGCCGCCAATCAGGGCGTCAATAACGCCGCTACTAACGAGGCTAATAACGCTAACGTAACGGCGGATAACGCTAACGTCAACGTGAACCAGCAGTCGTTGCTGGCGGTCACGTGGATGATTTTCACGACATTCTTCGCGTCGCTAATACCGGACACTAACTAGTAAGTAAATAGTATGAGGTAACAGCGGGTATTCTGACTTTGTCTCCTCGGTGAAACTACGACCAGAGAATACTAAATATTACAGTTTAACGTCTAGCAGCAAATAGCACGCTGCGTACTACCAGACGGTTAGAAAGAGAGGCACTTATGTGTTGACGTATATCGTTGTCTCTCTCGCGATAGTTCACACACACAAACGTGTGCGTGAAGGCTGGTGCGCCTGTAATAGTAGATGATTAAATCTGTTTGTATGAGAGTGTCGGGGCCTGCCATGCCGATATCTAGCCCCCGCCAGCGACAAGGGGGTAAATCAAACATTTTGCCTCACTATACCAACGTTAATATCGAACAATATCTCCCATAAACAATATCACAATTGGAGAGGGGCAATCTTTAAGAAAGCCGTGTGGTCTCCGGTAGAGTAGAATAGGAACACTCCCAACTCTTCCCGTGGATGTCGTACAAGGCGACTGAGGGAATACATTATAAAACATCAATCAGGCCTCCCCAACCCGTCTGGCCAGCGCGGGGAGTGTAGGCCAAATCCTCCGTCTGTCTCCGGCAGATGAGAGAGGGTTGTACTCCTGCAGTGGAGACAAAAATAACCTGATGATGAGAATCTTTAAGAAGTATAAAGGTAGGGATTTTTAAAGTCCTCAGGGGGAGGAGGACAATGGATGTTTTTCATACAAACATATGTTTGATTTACCCTCTTGTATTAACAAGATATTATATTATCTTAAATTATATTTCCCCTAAATTATATTATCTTTAAACCACAAGATTAGCCTGTATCAGTCCACTGTTGGACATAGGCCTCTCCCACGCGCCGGCGTATATGTTCCTTTTTTTCCCCAATGAGGCAGATCGTACTCTTGTAGACTTTATTAACCGAAAAAAGTTTTTTAGATAATGAAGTAAGTACATAACTACTGTAACTTCGTTTTAGAGAAGCGTGATCTGGCAATGTTATTGCTGCAGGCAACAGCTCAAAGGCACAGATGAGTTCATAGTTACGTAACAGATACACCACTTCCTGGTAAAACGAAAATACCTACGCTTTTCATCATCTAGCCCTTCCCACTGGCAGACAATACACGCAAAAATGTTTCTAAGGCGCTCGACTTAGTGTTGTTATTACTCCGTACAGCGCTCGACGGGCGAGGGCCTTTGATAGTACCGACAATACAGGCAAAATTATGCCTAACGCGCTCGACTTAGCGTTTGTTACTACTCCGTACAGCGCGCGATTAGTGGGCGGAGCGCAGCGGCGATTGATGTGCCGGCAGCGCGCGAAAATGTGTCTCAAGCGCTCGACTTAGCGTTTGTTTACTAGTCCGTACAGGGCGCTATTTGTAGACGGACCGCTACGCGTTTGATGATGCCGACAGCGCCCGAATATATGTCGTACGGCGCCCGACTTAGCGTTGTTATACTCGGTACAGCTCGCGATGTGGGCGGGGCCAGTGAGCCGTCGACGACGCGTGAGAGAGTAGGTATTTATCGCGATAGGGACGTAGCAGTGACGGAGGCCTGCCAAAGGCCACAAGTGGGTCGCCAGCCTGAGCAGTATATTAGAATGCCTCGCATGCCTGACTCTCCTACCATACAAACTCAAACACCTGTTTATCGATAGAAATATGGTACGCCCCGAACTATCATTTAAACCCCAATTAAAATCTTTAAATTTGACAGATGGTCATAGTATTAATACTGAAGTCTCTATAATGAACTATTCATTTGTTATTGTACCCTGAAATGCGAGGATATAAAGGGTGATTAACGAATGACATATTTCTTTCGGCGGAAATACCTTTCTAAGTGAACAACTTTTGGAAAAACTCTTTTAACTTTGTCACAGTCGCTAATTTTTGACCGAATGATAATTGCCAATGGTTGTAATATGTCAATAAGTAAGCGGTTACCAATGTCATATAACAAAACTTACTCGACTAGATCCGTAATCCTAGGATGAGTGTAAGAACAATCTTTAAATGCTATCTGCCATATTTTAAGGTAAAATCCTAGGATTTGTCCTAAAATCCAGTTATAGCGACATATACATGCACTTATCTAATATCAAACTAGGATTTCCTCCTGTGAGTTAGACAAGGATAGGACAATTTGCAAATCAACACCCAGGCAAGGACCAAAATGTACAGTATTTTTTCCCCTACGCCGCCGAGGCGAGCGTCCTAACAATACGACTGGTATTTCCAAAAGTTGTCAACTTCGATTGTTGTTAAAGCCCGTCACCTCGCAGACGTAGCTGTAAAATAATACTTTTCCTTCATATTACTGATAATAATATATTAGTATAGCTTGGTGACATAATAGAAATATATGTAGCTGCGTGTGTGGGCACTCAAAGATTACTACAGTAAATATATCGTTATATACCGAGCTATAATTTATATTAATAAATATTATAGGTACCTCTGTGAAGGGCTTTAACCCTCTTAAAAGGAATACGTCAAGTTGTTACCCTGTATTTTTTTAATCATCAAATTCACAAACGTAACCAACTTTATTTGCGTCTGATAAACGAAATAAACAACATATGGTACAGCTATGCTGACTGCAATGTAAACTTGGTAATAAAAGTTACTGTGATTTTCATATCTATTGAATTTTGGTTACGAGCAGCAAATAAAGTTTGTAATGCTGTTGTCAATTTGAAACATTCGTGGAGAGAAAAAAAACATTGTAAATATAAAAAAATTATAGATGAATTTCGATATTTCTAACGGATATAGTTCCGTTGCCGGTTGTGGTCAATCAGGATGCTTTTCATTATGAAGTAAATACACTGTACATCCCTTCAAATAATTCATTTATTGTTATTAAGCATGGAGCTGATAATATGTCTGATTTTACATTTACCATAATTTTAAACATAAACAAATATAACAAAATGTGGTCATGTAATTTTTTGGAAATTATATTCAGGACCCAAACCACTACGATAAACGTAGTGTTTTGAATTTATAATATGTCACCTCGCCATGAGGGTGAGGTGACATATTATAAATTCAATTCAATATTATGCAAAGTCGACCTGATAAGTTGTTCACGCCTCAATGATGTTACTCCATAACTAAGATCGGATTCGGACACTTCCTGTCGCAACCTACAGGCGATCAGAAAATGTTCGTTTAATGTAGAACTTTAAACTCAAGTGACAACTCACTTGCAAAAAAAAAAAAAACATTTTGTGTTTATCTACCTTTATTTCTTCATGACCTGTATCTTAAAAACAACTTTAAAGTGTGTAACATTTTCTCATCTCGACTGTATGTATGTCTAGACCGGTTAGTGTATCTATTACTCCTAAAGTATTTCCCCCAGGAGCAATACATGTCTATGTTCTACTACATTACACCATCATCATCATCAGCCCGAAAGAGTCCACTGTTGGACATAGGCCTCTCCCAAGGCTCGCCACTGAACCCGATTTTTTTATATTTATTTTTTCAAAATTTTCTGTACATACATATAGTATACTTAGAATCGTCAATTTAAACATTGGTAGCGTATAAACATAACATTACCAATTCACAGTCACAGTTAGTACCTACTAAACTATCGTGGAAGCCCCGATCTTCGGTTCTTCTCATCCAGTCACTGCCAGCCGCCTTACGTAGATCGTCGCTCCATCTAGCCAGGGGGCGTCCCACACTACGCTTGCCCAGTCGCGGTCTCCACTCGAGAACTCGTTTACCCCAGCGGTAATCGGTTCTCCGACAGATGTGACCAGCCCACTGCCACGTCAACGTACTCACTTATTGAGCTATGTCGAAGACTTTAGTTCTCTGGCGGATCACCTCATTTCGTATCCTGTCTCTTAGAGAAACTCCGAGCATAGCTCTTTCCATAGCCCGCTGAGCGACCTTTACATCCTTATCTACTAAATTATAAAGCATGTTGGATTGTACTAGTAGTATATTTATTGCTCCTAGGAGAAATACTTTAGGAGTAATAGGTGGACTAACCGGTCTAGAACTAGGAAATGACATACATACATAATGTGGCGGAACGGGTAGCTCTCGGACTGCCGGAGGTTGCGGGTTCGAATCCCGCTAGGGGCAAATGTTCGTATGATGAATATGAATGTTTGAACCCAAGTCTTGGATGTTTATATATTTATTTAAGTATGTATATCCGTTATCTTGTAACCATACCACAGGCTCTGCCTAGTTTGGGCTGGATTGTCTTGAGATATTTATTTATTTAAAAAAATGCTCACGCCTTAGTCGCAGAGGGGAAATAGGAAATGTTAACACTTTACATTATGTTGATATCTTTTTGTTTATAAATTTTTCATGTGTACTGATATGAAACCAAATACTAATTGTATATACCTAAGTTATATGTTTTTAGATTTAGATTACTTATATATAAAATAGATTTTTATATAGTGCTAATTTTAAATTAAATGTCCACATAAATAAAAAACGTTCAAAACTATTAAAGGAATATAAAAAAATTGTTATTGAAGGAATAAATTGTTAATTTCGCCTGAAACCAATGGTAGAGATTTATAAATTATGTCCTAAAAAACAAAATAATGTTTTGATTGGAACTAAATCGGCGTTAATTAGTTTAGTAGTTTTTATTAATTCTTAATATTTGAACATTTCATTGAGTCAAAATTGTAAGTAACAAGGTTTTAAAAGTAACATTAACAGATTATGTTTTAAAAACGGTACTTGCGTTGAATAAAGGTATTTAGGTTTGTATTTTCAAAATCCTTTTTCATTTGTGGACAAGTTTAAAGCTGTACATAGCACGTTAGTTACATAAAGTTTAACTCGTGATTCCCTTGCATTTCCATTTGTTGTTGTACAACATGATATATTTATTTATCAATCGCTCGCCAGCCATTTTATGTAATGTAATTGTAAGTTTTATATTTAGTACAACTACACTAATGGCATAGACCCCATTACATTGGGCTAAATTTAGTGTAATTCAACTCACTAGAATTAGCATAGCATGGTGTAAAGTTAGACAAGTTAACTGGCTGACAATAACAACGCCTCTCAAAATTCCCCCACTCGTCACTGCCCCCCTAAATTCAAGTGCGGATATGTGTATCAGGTATCAACCATATATTTTGTACTTACAATAATAAATCTCAACCACAATGTTAATATAATCCTAAATCTCAACCAATAATACTATAGTACTAAAGCTCCTAGTAGACTAAATTGGGAGATGCCACGAGTGTAGTTTGTAACCTGGTTATAATTTAAGATTATTATATTGGACTTACTATTTTTTGGGTTAAAATAACAATATACAAAGATAGCGCATTTTGTAAATTATTAGTCGTGTATATAAAAAAGTTATTATCGATATTAATGCTACAGAAAGTATCTTTTATATACTGTGATAGATTTGTTTTGTTTGCACCCTCCTAAAATAAATTTTGAAATGAATTTTGGTGTTTCATTTTCTATATTTCTTTACACCATCCTGTTTTCCAGTGGATGTCATAAGGCGACTAAGAGAGAAATCCAGATAAGCAGCATCATCTGTGCATTGAATAACATATACTGCGAGCCCCTACCCGCCTGTCCAGCGTGGAGTTTAGAGCATAAACCTCCCATTATGTTAGTCCAGCAGTGGCCTCTATGAAGTTCTAAATAGGCATGACGCAAGCTAGGCAGATGCTGATTGTCCCATATTGTTTAACAGGTTATTACCACCATGATGTCAACACATTCTAGGTAATCATAAGTTTTGATATTTTGGTAGTACTTCGAACAATGTCGTTAAAATCAAATATAATATTTTCCCCTAGAAATTCTAGCGTCTGCCCCTAGGCTTGCGAGCATTTTGGCAGAGCCACAGTCTCGGATTTGAAATCTCACTATGCAGAAAATTTGTCCTGAAAATGTACTATTTTGTACTCGAAAATTAGTTTCGATTCGATTTGTACTTCAGCGTTTAAAAGTTATAGGGGGTATATTGGTGGCTCTGCGAAAATGAGCATGAAATTTGTGATTATTCATACAGACAGTAAACAGCGAGTAATCATGCCAAATAAATAATACTCGAGAGCTAATAAAACAACTCCTGTATTCATATAATACATACTTTTTAACAGTGCGGTTTTCCCAGATTCTAATCTGGAAGGTTGGGGGTGACACTGTCCTAACAGTGTCACCCCCAATCTGGGAAACCAACGCCGAAGGAACACCCACCTGGAAGGTTGGCGACACCAACCTTCCAGGTGGGTGTCGTCAAGGCGACTAAGTGCGACAGCTAACTCATAAGGGCTAAAGTAGCTTGCCGCAGCGGACAATCCGCAGTTCGTAGCGACGCGTCCTCTGTCGCATGAAACAGACAAACCGCTGCGGATCGTAGCATCTGCAGCTCATGTGCAGGTGTCATCATTATCGTATCAGCCCTTAGACGTCCACTACTGGACATAGTCCTTCCCCAATAAACGCCACCACACCTATTCCTCCGCATCCAGCTGCTTCCGGCAACCTTACTCTGGTCGACCGGTCTATCTGTCGGCAGTCTGTGCAGGTCTCTACTTAAACAGTAAAAATAAACATCAGATTTGTTTATTATGTTTTTAATCTTAAACTAAAAGTCATCACCAAAATCCAAGTCTGTTACATCTTCAACAATATTCTTTTTATATGCAATGTCTGTTTCTACATTTGTCGATTCTTGAACATAATCCACTTGCATTTTGTCCAAATGTAAGTTTTCATGACCACTTTCTTTTGTTACTATTATCATTTCGATATCATTACTGTCATTTCCTTCAATACTTACTTTCTTATCAGAATTTCTATCACTTTCCTTAATTTTATCAACTTTCTTATTGTGTTCTTCAATATCATTACTTTGCATATTATCAATACTTATGATGTTACTTGTATTTCGACTTCTACTGAGTATTTCAGTACCTTCAGGTAACTTTTCGTTATTTGTAACATCAGATAAAACCTTTATTTTATTAGTTTCTCCTGTAAAATCACATATTTCAATATCATTGCTATCCGAATCCATAGTTCTATGTATATCCACACTATTTTCTACTTGATCTACTGATATTACAGCACATTCATCATCAGAACTATCTATGATAGATCTGTTATCATTTTTCGTTCTAGTGTCACTCAACTTATTGGCTTTATCGGTATTAATCAAATCAACGACAGTTATTGCATCGTCGGAAGTTTTACGTCTGATATATTGTTCCGTTAGATCTACAATATCAATCTTATGTTGAGTTGGTCCAGCAATAGCATTATCTGTCAAGTTAACTAATGGTATTTCATTGACACAATGTTCTTTGTTAGTATTAATATCAATTCTAGCAATCGGTTTGTCTGTACCAACCAGGTCAATTATAGTTGCTGTATTATCAAGACTTGTATGTTCAGGTATTTCTTGATCAGTTACATCTATTATACAATTGTCATCTTCAGCATTATTTTGTATGTCGTCTCTTTCATTAATTTCCTCTGTACAAACTAGGTCAACAACAGCTACATCATTGTTAACAGTTGTATTTTTACGACTTCCTTGCTCAGAAATATCGGCAAATACGTTTTTATCGATAGTTTCATGTATATCGACAATCACAGCCTGGTTGATAGATGGTACATCACCTTCGTCATCGGAACTGTCTATTACATTTGACCTATTATGTTTTCTACCTAAGGGTAATTCGTTAACTTCTTTCTCAGCTTCAATATGTGTGGTTACATTGGTAATATCATCCCCTGGTACCGAGTCAGTTGGTGCTGGATTTTGTTGAAGTTTAGTTAGTCTTCTTTCTTCAGCTAGCTGGCGGTTCCTCATCATTCTCTCTCTTTGTTCGTCATTGATTGAGGGTGATGAAGTTGCTTTGGGCATAGTTAGTGGGCACCTGAAACAAGATATGGAATTAAAATTTAACTATGCATGATGCTCTATCCAGAAGGTAAATTTTTAATTGAAAATTAGATACTGACCTTACTTTAGTCTCAAAAAGAAGAGTCTATATAATATTTTTATAAGTTTTACATGTGGCTATTTTCATTCTATTTGTCATGTCCAACAACAGACACTAACAGGTTAACATAATAATTGTATATAGCAATACTAACCTTTTATCAACACCAGGAGTCTGAAATCCTTTTCTAACAGACCCTGGAGCTGGGGTGGCACGAGCCAACTCAATTTGCTGCTGCAGTAGCTTGTCAAATTCATCCTCCTCCGGCGGCGCTGGAGTTTCTTCGTCGCTGGAGTCATTCTGGATAACCGGCTGGTCAGTCTGGAACTGGTCAGATCTGATCTTGTGGAGTTGGACCTGCAAGGGAATTATTGAGGTACAGAAAAATAGGGTGGTCGGGAACGGTGGGCTGTTTATTTTGTTGGCACTCTCCTTGGTATCTCTCCCATACATATCAGCAGGGTGCATCAAATGCAGGTGAGGTTCACAGTAGAATTTTTAATAAAATAAATAAATAGCCTTTTTATTCCCATTTTCCATAAATTACATGGTGTTAGCTTTGCTTAAACTAGTTGGTAGTATGGTTAGTTTTTTTCTATTTATAAATGGACTCCTCTTTGGGTGAAGGCCTCCATAGCTTTCCATGACTCTCTGAGTTTCAATAAACAGCTCTTAATTTGTCAGATAGTCGACATACCATAACTGGCCTCTTTTTGCCCAGTGTTTCGATTTTCTTCAAACAATCCTCAAATTGAAACTTGGGGTACAGCCTGTAGGCCCAGTGCTCCAGCTTCTTCAGCACCAAATCCAGATCGTCCTTCTCATGACCTTTACCTGGAATGTCCATAGAATTTTTTTTTAATATATTTTAATACTAATGAATAAATGCCACTTTAAAGATAGCACTAGGACTGTTGGAATTAAGCATAAAAATATACCACAACCCATACTTAATATTTAGCTAAAACAATAATGAACAAAATGGTCCCTATAGTGCAGTAAGTGTTGTTTATCATTTTTTATTTGAATCTTACTCCACAAACACCTCTTAAAAACAGTTACATTTTCTGCTTGAAAAGTAGAAAATTATGCTAGAAAGTTATTTCCGGGTTTTCTAGGAACCTTGTTTTTGGCTTTACTGCGTTTTAGGGACTGCAAGGCAGAACAGACCACAGCCTCAGCAATATTAGACAGGCTTTTGTCAATGAATTGGTATTTTAAAAATTAAGAATGCAATGTAGTACTTAATGCCTTCCACTTGAACCCCAAGAACTTCAGACTTCTATCCCTAATGGCGCATCCACACATGCTCGGTGGCACTGCCGGAGGCCACCGCCGGCACGCGCGGCTTTACCTGCAGCAGGCGCGCTTTTGGATGCCGGCGTTCGCTTGTGGCTTCGACATCCAGTGGTATCTTTTTATGAATAATAACATAGAACACAACTGCGATACACACGATTATATTATAGTAAAATATATTCTACTCCTACGTACACCACTTAAGACGATGATAGTCGGAACACTACTGCGAAAATTGCAACCGAAGCCGCAGGCTGCCAGTAAAGCGGCGGCATGTAGATACGCCATTAGCTGCACAGTGGCTTTTATATAGCAGACTCTGAAGGATAGGAGCACCACTTAAATAAAAGGGTTGACACAAAAAATCCCAGAGTTAACATGTCGCCGGGTATACCTGACCCCCTATGATAAGATAAACTCTTGCCTTTAAACTTGAAGTCTTTGAAATGCTCCGGGATCACCTGTATCCCTCGTGGCCCAGCCAGTCGAGCAGGATTCAGTATGAACCTAGGGTTCTTTATAACCCTCGTTGTCTTTCCTTGTGCTGGCTCCACACGTCTTTTATCTTCAACTACAAACAATTAAATTAAATGTTTATTGCCATGTGTTACACTGTAAGGTGGTAAATTATTCAGAGCATCCAGCACCTTGTCATTCCTGACATACTACAACTATGACTCTTTGGGTATAACTGGTGAAATTTTAATTGATATACAACATACAGACTGCTGGAATCATGACCTTGCTATGAGATGAAGGCGGGGGATAATAATTATCATCATCGTCAGCCTGCAAGAGTACACTGCTGGACAAAGGCCTCTCCCACGGAGTGCCACTAAATCTTTCCTTTCTATCCTTGGTTTCTCTCATCCAATCGAGTGGAGACCGCGACTGGACACCCTATAGCTAGATGGAGCAGCGATCTGCATAGGGCAACTAGCAGTGACGATATTTATAAACAGTAACAATGATGGGCTGTTCATTGGGGGATTTGCCATAATCACCATCTGTGGCAGGCAGATTGATGATATTACTTAATATACACAGGAACGCTGCAGCCTGTCCCTGGTGCAATCCCTTAGTAGCCTTTAAGACACTCCTAAACGGTCCTATTTTAAGTCGGGAATAACACGACACCTACTCGGCAATACGACCTCGGTTGGTTGGTAGCTAAACACTAAACCACTTGTTACACTTCAAGCCCTATATATTATACTCACATCTACTTACCTCACTTATATCCAACCAGACCGAAGTCATTATAGCCTGGATGCTAGTTTCCTTGTCTCATGTACGAAAATCGTACCAAAGCGAGCAGAGATACCCTCTTGCTCCATTGCTTTATTATAAATACTTACTAAGCCTCTGAGAGGGTCAGAAAGTTGTAAGGCCGTTAAGGCATAGCACCGTTACCTGCTTCGTCTTCCTTTTCGCTGTTATCATCACTGTCTGACAAGACCCGCGGTCTCTCCTCGTACTCGTCGCCTTCAATAACACGCTCCAACTCTTGCGCCTCACCCGCCTCGTCTTCAAGAAACACATCTTCGAGAAGAGACATTTTGGAAAATAAAAACAAAGTGGATTGATTGTAATGTAATATCGTTACAAAAATAAATTGACGTAGATTTTAGCGGGAAAGAAAATCGTTTTGACATCTTTTTATTTTGTTATAAGACTTTGGCAACAATACTATTAGTCTAATCAAAATATCTTTTAATTTTTTGTGTACATAGGTACAAGTAGTTGTGTACTATCCTCAGACCCTATCTCTCTCTCTTCTATGCCTCAGACCAACGCTGTTCCTAAAATAGCACAGACTTCCCCAAAGAGAATATACTACCTATGACTTCCCTTACTAACGTTGATAGTAAGCTTTAGTAAGGTTTGAGATTAGAAAGTTCCCTGCTTTAAGCTTAGTCACGTTTATTTATATTTCCTTCATAGTGTACATACGCACAGACATTTGTTGCATAATACCAAGTTATAGAGCCTTAAACATCGTCGCAGTGTGGCCTGTCTTTCGGTATTCTATGGGTTACATTTTGGAGAGTGTGCCCAGGAATTACACGATTTGATTCCCCCATCCCCCTTCCATCACCGGATTACCAACAGTGGTGAGGGACTTTTTCCTTATGTAGTAGACATACCACGCTCTCGCATGAGCGTTTTGCTTCTTCTTTCATAATGCGAACGGCTAAGGAATGGAACTCCCTACTAGCTTCGGTATTTCCGGACAAGTACAAGGCCTCATCGTCACTTACCATCAGGTGTGATTGAGGTCAAGCGTAAACCCATCAGGAATAAAAAAAAAAATTGAACTTTTTAAAGGAAGGGTGAATACGCATCTTCTGGGTAAGCGCGCTCCACCTTAGGCTTCATCGTCACTTACCATCAGATGAGATTGAGGTCAAGCGCAAACCTATCAACAATAAAAATATAACTATCACTACCTACTCACCAAAGCCCGAAGTATACATTATTTTAGAAAAACCAAATAGGTAGGTAGGTACACAACCTGTTCTCAAAAAAGCGCGGGAACAACCTCTTTTTGGCATCAAATATGTTCGAAATTATTCGCCAAACGTAATTTACTATAGTAGAATTAACTTTGTATTTCGATTGAGGTGGAGGATATAACATGGTGCTTGCCGTAGCATTGACAACAGTGAACGAAATCGAACGTTTTTTTTTTTTTTTTTTTTTTTTTTTTTTAATATATATTGCAACTGTGGTTCCTCTTTGAGTACATGAGGAACAATACTGCCAGTGTCAAGTAGCTAATGCATGGATCTAAAACATTGGAGAACCCATGGACCTAATATACCTGGACTTGACACGTGCGTACACCCGTAAGGGATAGATATAGAGTACATCGAATTTGTGGGGTTACCATATTGGTAAACATATTCTCCCAACATTTAGCTACCTACGCTATGGGCCTGGCATCTCGATTGATAGTGACTAGTGTCTGAAGGACAAGCTGGTATAAGTTATATCTTAATAAAATGTCAGGAGACTAATCCATAAGATTAAATCTCATTTCATATCATTTGGATGGATGGATGCAAATCAACATTACTGGTCATACAGAAAAAACTTAGCAGAATGTGAGTGCCTTAAAAAAGCTGTAGTAGTTATTTATCTAATAAATAAAATCGTAAACTTCGCGTGTCTGTACATTGAAGATATTTGCAAAAAAAAAAATTGGGGGGTCTAAGTATAAGCAACAGAACACATTTCGATCATTTTTGAAATTTTTGTCTGTTTATCTGTTTGTCTGTGAGTTTGTGCACGCATCACTTAAAAACTACTGAACGGATTTTGATGGACTTTTCACAAAAACATGGTGCTTAACTTAACTTAACATTTAGTCTTTATTTCATCGCAATCGGCTAACTCAATCAAAAGTTATAGACATTTTTAGTTTTCAAATACATTGGTTTGGTTAGGTTATTATGCAATATATTGCTTAAAGTAGTATTTCCGTACCTACTATTCAGATTGCGATGAGTTTGGATTACATTTGGAGCTGCGAGTAGGAATTGGAGTGGGCGTGGGCGTGGGATTGGGAGCGGAAGCGGAAGCGGGAGCGGAACCGGAGCTGGACCGGAGCGGGAGCGGGAGCGGGTATGGTACCAGTGTAATTTTAGTGTTTGAAAATTCGCATAACTTTTGACTGAGTTACCCGATTACGATGAATTTGTGGTATAGGTATGCAACAAAGTAATGTTGGTCGGAATTTGGACTGCGATGGATTAGTTACGAGGACTACATTTGGAGAGACGAGGGAAAGAGGTTTGAGGGGAGGGTTGAGGGGAGAGCTGAGGAGAGGGTTGAGAGGAGGGTTGAGGGGAGTGTTGAGAGGAGGGTTTTTTTTTTTGGCCTGGACCTGACCTGTACCTACCTGGACCTGAACCTGGACCTACCTGGACCTGAACCTGGACCTGGACCTGGGCCTGGGCCTGGACCTGGATTTGAAGTCTGAGTGGAAGTGGGATAGGGAGCGGACGTGGGAATGGGAGCGAATCCTGTAGTCCACGCGAGCGGAGCCACGGGCACAGCTAGTAGTATAATAAACAAACTATTTAGGTGTAAAATTTATTTTTAGATATACTTAGGACTTCCACAAGTCTCTATACAAAAAATATTATCGGATAAGGTAATGGCCCAGTAACCGATCACTACCTGTCAAGCTTTGTGTTATACTATCTGGTCATTGGCCTTTAAATAAAATAAGCTTTGTATACATATTTCTAACATTTTCCCCGCTGTCCACCATTGATTTTGTGCTATAATGAATTCTGACATTTAAATACTTTTTACAGATGGCTTTAATTAACAAAGCATAGTGCTCTCCCAAATGTGAATGGTGCTCTTCAGAAAATAATTGCAGACCTAAAGATTTTTTTAGACATGTTTGTAAGAGGTAATGTATATGATCTTTTTTAGCATTGATCTTATTGGCTTTATGAGCTTGCTCAGCTATTTCACACAACTTGATGACGGACTTTGAAGGATAATGTAGACCTCCCTTGTCTTTTTTAAATTGCAAAGTATTTACGTCTTTTTCTGTGGCAGTAAGTAACGATAAGCAGTCATTACATTTTAATTGTTTTTCCAAGCCTTTCACCACAAAGCCTGCGATATAAATGATGACGCTTTGTGTAAATTCTGTCAGCCGTGTAGGATCGGCAAGGTAATCATGATCCTTATTAATAACTACTTCTGATTCTAAAGTTTGATGTAAATCAATGTCGTCATCTAAGAGTCTGTTGCGATCAGTTGTTTTATTTATAGCGATTTCTGGTTTCCTATACATCACAATATTTATATCTGACAATGGCACACAATTACCCGATGTCAAGTGCTTTAGTTCTCCATGTACCAATAATCTTTTAAATGCAGATTTAAATTGAGTTGCTGTTGGGTTATTGTTGAAACTACCTTTTGCTCTGATTGCACTAAAAAATATTTCCAGGTGATCCTGACTGAGTTTGTATGAGCACAAAAAATCTAATTTCACATTTGTAACATACTCATTATACAAAAACAATATGCTTTTTATGGATATCAAAAATCCGAGAAATCCGGTTTTCCTGTTGGTGTGTAGAATATTAGTTGTATCAATTTTTAAAGATTTTATGTAATCAAAAGTATTGTTTAAAATATTGCTTATATTTTCATAATTATTTGGGTTTAGTGGTTTTTTACAGCCATACGCGTTCAAATTTCTCGAATTTAATATGTCGAATAGTGTGTCAAATTTTCGAATGAAATCTACTGTGGCTTCTGAATTTTGGAATTGTTGTAGTTTTAGTGTATCTTTACAATATTCTATAGAATTTGCGACGGATTCACTAAATAATTGTGCCGCTAGTTTAACCTTCATGATTTGTTTTTTGTAATTTATGTGAGCTGCTCTAACCTTATTGGCTAAGTGACAACCTTCATCTTCTTGAAGTTCTACGAGGAATTTTAAGAAGTGCCATGCTATCGTTTTCCCTTCCCCATTAATCAAGAATGACTTGTCTCCTAGAGTATTTCTTGTCAGTTTCAACATATGGGAGGGATCAGGGAATATAGCAACTTTTCTTCCCTTGTATGTGAATACGGGATTAATGTCTTCGTTATCTAATTGGCAACCTAATACTTTGGCCATGGAAAAATTCGTTGGGCAGCCATCAAAAGTGAGGGAAACAATATTAACACCACATTCACCTAATAAGTCTATACATGTTTTGACTAACGACGCCTTTTGTTCCGCAGTGACCCCATTCACAAGAAAGTAACCTATAGGAAGTTTTCAGCTGCTATTAAGACAAGTGAGCATAAATACTAAAGCTTCCTTTGCAACTGGCAAGGTATCATTTTGATCTGCATCATGACCACAGTTAATAAAACCTATAAAGTTATGGCCATCCCACTCTACACATTTCCGTATAGCCATTTCGTCAAAACAGAGGCTGCATAAAAATTTTTTTGAAGGATTGTTTTTTAACAAAATTTTAAGAGTTTCAAGCGAATCTGAAGAAAATCCCGGTTCGCCATCAACAGTAGCATACCAACGAGCTAATGTACGCGTATGGGGCAGGCACGTATTAAAATGTTGTCGCACAAAATTATAGGCACGTGGACTGATAAAATGAAGATTAAGTGCGAACTTGCGCACTTCCGGTGAAAATTTACTTTTGTTTGAGTTAAGGAAATCAGAGTCGCCTGGCGTAAAAGTAGATAGTAAGTCCGCTGATTCTTGATTAATATATCTTTTTGATTTTAAATTTTCAATAATGGCGGACAACTTTGCTTTTTTTTCAAGTCGCCGGGTCTTCGATCTCAGTGCAGCTATTTTCTTTCTTCGAGACTCTGCCAGTACCGTTTTTCGTCTCAATTGAAAAGTTAGCTTCAATTTTCTTGGTGTTAATGTAGTATCAATCGCTTCTGCAGGCTCTGAATAATCGGTCTGAAAAATAAGATAAATTTGAGTTTTAAATGTTTTATTTATACATCACAGATGGCACTCGTCTTTAAATTAAATTTGGTGCTGTAGATTCAAAATTTACAAATTTAGAATAGAATACAAATAGGTTGTAGATAGAACGTATTCGAATTTGAATAGCTAAAGGTAACAAATATAGATTTAGATGAGTTTAAAGGTACTTACAGTTTTCACTTGACAGTCCACGGGTTTGTGAGTTGTTACCACGGAGTTGAGGACAGAGACTCATCTGACCGATCACCACCAAAGGAAACATTCTGAAGTATAAAAATATGAATAGTTTAACAAATAGAAGTTCAAGATAAAAACACCCAGTATAGAGAGGAGAAAAGACTCAAACCGAGCTCCCATCAGACGAGCAAAATCACTTCCCATATTTAAACACCTTCTGCGTGTTCACTATGAATCGCAATGTGGCTACTGAACATATTACCTATTAGACAGTGTTTTGTATTAATTTTTTTTATTTGTATGTCTTTACTAGTTATTTATATGCATTAATTTAAGTATGTATATCCCGATGGAAGTTTTATTTAGATAAAATTCGTTACTTACAGTTTGGTTACATAGTTTAAGAGATAATGTAAAATATCAAATACGCGAGAATGAAAATGTTTACCGCCCTACGAAGTGGGCAAGGGTCAGCTAGTGTCATATAAAATGGTATACTCTTTGCATCCCGTATTTCCACTCCTCAAAAAGTTCGCCACTACCCAAAGGTTGCCTGTAAGAAATCGCTGAAAGCGATAAGGCCGCCGTTGTACACGAAATTGATCCTCCTTTTTTTTATAAATATGTATATGGTTTGGTGCACAATAAACAATATTTGAATTGAATTGAGAAAAGTACTTACAGTTTCCATTTGGCAGTCCATGAGTTTGTGATCTTTGGAAGTCGAAGGCAGAGACTTGCCTAAACATTTACCACCAACGGGAACATTCTGAAGTATAACATATTTTACTTTGTACTAATTTCTTACACTTCACTTTGAATATTTATATATTATTATTTTTTGTGAATTAAGTAAAATACAGCTAAAAGTAGGTTTAACGCTCTATGTACCTAGAATTCACAATAAAATTTCGTAAAGCATTTAAAACATTAACTTACGTGTATAGCCAATGTTGGAACTGAGAACTTATCTAAGTAAACTTTGTGTTGAGTCTTCCGAAAGAATTGGTCTTTAAAATGTTTGGAACACATCCGTGTGTATTTAGTCGGCTCCCAATTCAATCGCCCAGTAGCTGATATCCACACATTACGCACAGTGGCGTCTTTAGGAAATCTAAAAAAATAAACGTACATCAGAGATTAAATAAATCATATTTTTTAACATAACTAAACATAGTCAACATACTAGCGAGTAAGTATTAACGTAGCAGGCGATTGCGAGTGACTTGCAATTACAAAACAACAAGGCTGTTTTTTCTCATTATAACTATCGGGTCTAATTTACCCGTAATATCGGGAACTTTTTCTGGTATCCCTAAAAATCACGTAATGCGGCTAATTTGAAAATACAACCGGTAATGACTGACGGGTTAACCATAGACAAACTACGAGATTTGGCCGGTTAATACTAAGAAAATGTAAAGTAAACTATTCTGTTATTTTCATTATTTCTACATTATATTACAAAGATTTGAATTAAAATTGACTTGTGTGCTGTAATTATCACAAAACATTTACAAGAACAGCTAAGATTTGGTACTTACGTATGAAAGGTTATATTTTCATATTTTCGTTCACTGCGGTTTTTGCCGCCTATTACACAACAATGTACCATTGTTTTTATAAAATATAATCACTTAGTAAGCCAAGAAACACGCACACTCTCTAATACATAAGTTTATTTATCGCAGAGTCCTATTTGTTTTACACTACGACTTGATTGTCGGGCCCAAACTCGGCTTGTGCCCAACTCAAAAAGCTGAAACTATGACAAAGACAAAAATCATTGTATCCATCTCTGTCACTCTTATTAAGAATTGTATGTAACCATCCTGTTCGATCTTGGTATTATTATTTACTTGTCATGTCTATAGATCCAAAGTCTTTGGGAGAACCCGAAATATATGTCTACCTACTTCTGCTATCTACATCTGTAGAGAAGCATAATATATTGGTTAGTAACATAATAAGTAGCTGTTATAGTGTAATTTCGTGTGTTATTAGGAACAATGTTAGAGCTTTGACAGTCTTGTTATTTGTTAAACTAAGAATGGACACAATATTAGCAGGAAGAGGGGCTTTGCATAGGGCTAGTAGACGATACAAAGAAGGAGAGTTGTAACGCGGACATTCAAATAGAAGATGGATTAATGACCCATCGTCTAGACCGCATTCGCAGAGTGAGGAGTCTCTGACTCTAATTTTGGAACGTTTCTTTTACTGAGTTTTCATTTTAAAGGCACAGAACTTTTTTTACTACAACTTCGCCAGACTACCTACCTAAACATTATCCAAAAGATGTCTACCTACCTCACGCTAGTCACGAGAGTTGTGCCAAAGAGTGGTTTGTGCCTTTTAGAAGTCAATTACTAGTCTATGGATTTGTGTCTCAGCTTAGAATAGGTAATGAACTTAGATTATTGAATAACCTAACCATTCGTTTTTCTGAGTGTCTCAGACTATTACTAGTAGGACTAGTAGTTATAAATCTATGGTTTACTGTATTGCCTTTTTTTATTATTGAAAAGCCACAAACCGTACAAGATAAACGCGGTGGCGGCTAGTGGGCGGGACTTTCGTTCAGAAATGTTTTGAAACGTTGACTTCCGTTTTACTAGTGAGGTGCAAAAAGCTGGTATTAATATCTAATATATAATATGGTATTCATATAACTTTGATTAAAAGGATTTAATTTTTTAAGGAGACTTTGGTATGATTACTACACCTTCAAACTATATCATATTTCAAATAAAATAAGGGTCATATTTCTCGTTTATAAAACCTCAACTAAAACTATTTGGCGAATTGCACAAAATTTAGTTTTCATTCTTTTAAAATTTATTTATATGACATACTAGCTGTGCCCTCGGCTCCGCTTGCATGGACCACAGAATTAGCTCTCCTTCCCACTTCCTCTCCCATCCCCACTCCCCCCCACCCACAAACAGACAAAAATTCCAAAAATGATTGAAATGTGTTCTATTACTTATCATTAGACCCCTCAATTTTCTCTTTGCAAATATCTTCAATGTACAGACACGCGATGTTTACGATTTTATTTATTAGATAATAATAATAACATATTTTTTTATATTTCAGGCAATACACCCATAGTATAAAAATACATGAAACAAAAAATTGGAATTATATTGTCGATATAATAATAATAAAATAAAATTAATAATTGCTATAAAAACAAAAATACACATTTATCGCATTTAAAATGCCTTGTTCTACTTCCGGTTTTCACCTCGGTGCACGGAAAGCCAATACATGAAAATGGGACTGTCCAGGCATACAGTCAACGTACGGGGGACACTTTTGCCTGACGCACGGAGGTGCGCGCAGAAAGAAGCGATACGTGATTTGAAGATCGCAAAGAAATCAGGAACTCTGGTCTTAGTGAACTTGACCGACGCGCTGCAATATCGAGCTAGTTATTCGTTCATCATAGTGCGATGCGTCATTATATTGCACTTTGATAGTGCTCAGTGCGCGCCTAGTGAAACTGACCCACATTTGACACGTATAGAAACATTGACAAAAGGCTCTAACGGTCACACCTTGTTTCGCACCTTATAAGACACCTCAAGTTATGAGGTGCGAAAATTATTTTCCTTGTATGACCTGTAAACAGTATCAACTTCGCGTCATCACTATTATGCACGAACCTGCGCGCGAGCATGTTACATCGCACGGCCTGAGCCCTGCGTTCACGCTCTATATATTCGTCGTCCAGTAGGTTCTTCGTCAGTATGTGATTTAGGTACCTGAACCGTTTCATCAAGGAACATTGACGGGGCTCTCTCCGGACCCCTTCTTGTTCTAAACACCATCATTTGGGTTTTATTGACGTTGTAATTCAAGCCATGACTGAGCGCATACTGTTAACTAATAGCTAATAGTTTCCTAAGGCCATTGATCGAGGGGATGAGGAGCACCATTTCGTCTGCATAACTAAAATGATTAAGGAATGTACTACCAATGTGTCAGCCTACTCTAGTCCTCAGTTCCACGATGAGATCATTCACGTTAGAGGCCTGGAGAGATCAGCTCTCCCTGACGCACACCGCACTCTAGCCTAAAATCGTTAGAAATGGTGTCGCCCTATCTCAGATTATTCGTTTGGTTTAAATGTAGTTTAAAAAATGTTAGATAACAATACCGTTGGTACGGTCTTTAACAGATCTACGGTTTTATTAGTTACTTCAGACCGGGCGAGTTTCTCCCACAGTAAATTATAAGTTACTAGGTCAAAAGCTCGATTTAAGTCAAGGAATCACGCATACACCGATGTACCCCTAATTGTGATTCACCGTTGCTTTGAAGCTAAAAATCGCGGAGTTCGTTAAGAACCCGGGACGAAAACCAAACTGTGCATCATCTATACAAATATTCCGCTTCAAGTCTTCAAGTCGGAATGAATTTACCTTTCCAGTATTTTCCCTACAATCGAACCTAAGGAAATCCGTCTATAGTTCTTGAGACTCCTTTCCAGTCTCAAGAACTACAGACCGATTTCCTCACCAGTTTTATTCTTTGCAACTGGATCTACCACAGTTTGCATTCGCTCTTTGGGTAAGTAGCTGTGATTTATATAAAAGCAACAGCTCAATCAAGGCTCGGAAAATCACGTTACATGTGCTAACAGGCTTAAACATGCTTAAAAAAGAATTGATCGTCTGAATTATAAAAAAAAATCACGAATTAAGGGAATTGTTTCAGTCGGCAATAGAAAAATGTAAGTATCTCTGAAACTAGGCCTACTTAGCCAATGATTTAAGACTCAGTAGTATTTCAGGCATGCGGGACAAATGCCTAAGTATACAGAAACAGTTGTGAAACTTCATTCAATACTAGTTTATTATGAAGGGAACCGTTACATTTATATCCGGCGTGGCGCATCACTAGCAGGTCACGTGACCAGCTTGCGTTTGAGAGCGCATTCACAGGTATGGATATCAGTAATTTTTATTAGAAATCAAGTCGTTTCTCGTTATTTGCTGTAGAATTAAGGTAAAAACAAAAATTAAGGTTCTAATTTGTGTAATTGTGCGTGTAAATGAGGTGTAATTCTGTGCTGTGAGTGGTTATTTCGCCAACAAAGACTGTCATTTTGATACCAAGAAAGGTGCTTCAGGAATGGCGTCCCCACATGTGCCGCTGCCTATAGAGTTTCGTCTTGGATGTGCTAGAATTTGGTGACGTGAGCTCGTAGAATGGGGGGAAAAGTATATTTGTTGCGATTTTGCCGGAAATACCGGTGGAAATCAGCGTAAATCGTCGACCTTTGCGATTCGCCCTTGTGGTTCTGTTACAGTGATTCATTGTCCCGATTTCTACGTAAAGTATTGAAGAGTTTCCTCTATTTCGCGACTGTAGACGCTTTAGAAGTCGTTATTCACGTTTTTATGTTTATCGTTGTGCTTTTGATTGCGAATAGTTGGTTATGTTTTGTTGAATGTCCGCCCCATTGTTTTGTTTACCAAATTTACCGCTTTTACGATGTTCCTTCCGTCGTCATAGATTCGATATCTTTGTAATCTTTATATTATTTATGATAAGTGTTTTTTCCCTCAATTTGTTATACAATTACATCATTATTGTTATACAATTCAAATCACTCTATCTCATACCACCTGCTTATTATTTCTGACTTCTGTCTGCAGTCCTAGTACTCAAATAC
The DNA here is from genome assembly GCA_947086405.1 of Esperia sulphurella. Lineage (NCBI taxonomy): Eukaryota > Metazoa > Arthropoda > Insecta > Lepidoptera > Oecophoridae > Esperia > Esperia sulphurella. The sequence goes on from OX352280.1 coordinate 2,021,790, forward strand.
TGAGATACTGCTCTATTTTGACTAATCCAAGCAAGATAGAGAATGTCAATTTGTTTCCAATTGGAGTTTGGATACTGGAAGGGTGGGGTCATTGCCCTGTTTATATCTTATCTGTGCTTTTACATATGGGATTACCCTTACTAAAATGTAGTTTATTAATTAATGTGACGTTGAAAATAGAAAATAGTCAGTGTTTTGCAAAATAAAAACGTCCTTATTGCCAAAGTATACAAAGAAGAATATTATTTTTGAATTAACAGTGTCATTTGTTTAAATTTATTTCACTTCTGTCCATTTTTATATTTCCATCTTGTTTTTGGCCTTCCAGAACAGGGATTCCCAAACTATATTGGGCAAGAGACCCCTTTTCCATAATGAACTGATACCTCAAACTCCCAAACCTAGCCTGTAAAAGTACAACAATGATACTTCCTACTAAAATATTAGTCATTCTTATACCAAGCTGGTACATGTAACACAACTTATATAGTATCTTGAAAGTTTCAGATAAGAACTTGTGTTAGGGGTGGGGTTGATTTTTAGACATTGTCGACCCCAAAATCAGTTTTCGTTTATGTTGACTCCTGGGAAACCAATTTCGACCCCAATGGGTCGGTATTAACCACTTTGGGAATCCCTGATCTAGAACTAACCTTAGAGTTGATAAAATGTCACTTTTGGTATATAAATCAACAAGAACTAGTATTTTCTGTAGTGTATTGGATTTAATCATCCTTTTAATCTCTGTGTGGGGTTTGAGGTTGTCGGATTAATTACTAGTGTGAAAACTAAGGATTAATAACTTTGTACTGGTAATAATATTGATTAATGGTAGTAATACACTTTGTTGCATTTAGAATAAATACAAATTTAGAGCACCCTTATGTTTTATGTTGTATATTGTACAAATTAGGCTGTATATTTTATCTCCATATTGAGGGAGTCATTGGCGATTGTATTTTTGTATTTCTTCACTAAGCGATTGTGGAGTATCATTCATCTGACACAATTTGAATCAAAGTCCTTGTCGATCACAAAGGAATTTTCTTATCTAGACAAACAATTGCAAAGCTTTGGTATCTGGTTATCTATTTATTAAGCTCCACTTCTAGCCATCGCCACTTACCATCAGGTGCGATTGAGGTGAAGAGTTAATCCATCAGGAATAAAAAAAAAGCCTTTGACAGTTGACTGGAGCAACTAAACTTCATAATTTCATATTGTAATAGCCATAAAATATTAATCGAACTAAAAGGCAATTTTTTACTTACTAACGTGTCATGTGAGGTGAGGTGTCCTCACCAATGCTGCTGGCGGATTCTTATATGAAGCAGTGCGGCTGGCCAATGACCGCTAGGCGTGGAGGCGCATTTTTTACGGTCGCGATCCTCAGCAGTGAGGGAACGACAGAGAAAAAGAAGAAAAACGTGTCATGGGACATTATTATGATAATCATTTGGCATTTAACTACATTAGACTCCAAATGCTTATCCGAATATGTCACATGACATGTAAGAGTATACAAAATAACTTTTTTATTTACTTTATTATTCAAAATGTTTATGAAGTAGGCTCCCTGGTGTGTAGGCAAACTGACTTTTAGTTCTGGTTTTTGTACTGTTTTTGCTTGTATATGGTCTCACATTGTATGTGTTTTGTTGCGATCAATAAATGAGTATTCTATTCTAGGTCACATGTAAAAGAACACTACATAGGAATTAATTAAAACTTAATTGAAAAATTTCATAAAAAAAGGTCATATATTTAAATGAACATCTAAGTTAACCTAACCTAGATCAAATTATACTGATTTGCTCGCCAAATGCGCACTTTGATGTGCCATCAGTATATTTGGTAAAATTCAGTATTTATTTGATGTGCGTTTAAATATTTCTCATAAATGAACAGTCGCTACATCTCATCCACTTTAAAGAATATATTTTAACCCCCAAATGGTTTGTTCAAACCCCATTGAATGACTCAGAGGACATAATATAAGATTACAGAGTAAAATCCTCACCTGAACCCTCAAAGACATTTTTTAATCAACAGGGATGTGTTGGAACAATTTGCCAGAATCTATTGTATCTGCCACACCAATAACCATGTTTAAGAATATAGACTAGACAGTTTAAAAGAGAATAACCAAGTCGAGTACTGATATGGAAGCATCAGCTTTTATGCTGCCTTTCTATTTAAATTATAATAAAAATAAAATGATACTAATATTTGTTTCCTAATAAAAGTATGGTAGGTCAAGAAAACAATTACACACAATAAAGATGAGATTAGCTGTGTAAATTACTCATACATGAGTCATAGTTTGTTTAGTAATCAGACACAATTTGTAATTAAATAAAAATGAATATTTTATTTGCCTTGATAATGAACTTTAAGGATTTGGATTCATTTAATTAAAAACAGTTTTTTTAATTTCTTTTTTCCATTCTTACAAAGGGTACAATAAGCATTCTATAGAGTACTAATGCTGGTGATACACTTGTAGCTTTTGGGTTTGTTCTTATTAAAACAGGTGGTATAGATATGGAAATTAAGAATTTCGAAATATTTTTAGTGGAGTTTGTATTTAAATTTATGTGGGAATAGAAATCAGCGAGTATCAGCCCCTTCGTCAATATTGCCACTTGTAAGGGATTGCGACTGATAATTATATCGATTGCCATCATTATCCTAAAAGAGTCCACTGCTGGACATAGGCCTCCTCAAGGCGCGCCACTGTATCCGATCCTTGGCTCATCTCATCCAGCCGCTGCCAGCCTCCTCACGGCGCCGCGCTTTACTAGCCAGGCCGCCCGTCACTACTATGCGCCCAGTCGTGGTCTCCACTTGACAACTCGTTTACCCCCAACAGTAATCTACTCCGTAGCCCACTGAGCGACTTTAAGTTTTCGCACTAGTCCCACTGTCAGTGTCCACGTTTTGGCGCCGTATCATAATTGTCATGAAGATAATTCGCGACAACGTTATTAGACTATTATTAGCTGTTATTGATAATAAGGGAAAATTTATCTGGTTTACTACTCTTGGGCTAAAAATAACTGTTAAGTATCCCTTGGCTTCCCTAGCGGACGGCGCGCGTGGAAACTTTTCCCGTTGCTTGGCAACCCACGTGCCTTTATCGCGTTATTGTGTGATTTTAATCAATAATCTCTAACAATGGAGGAAATGTACGTCGGACATCAATTGCAGGTTACGTCAATTTAAAAAGAAAGCTTGGAAAATCTTTTTTTTTCCTTGCAATTTCCATCATCATATCACCTCTTAGACGTCCACTGCTGGACACAGGCCTTCCCCAATGAATGCCACCACACGCTGTCCTCTGCTTTCCAAAGCTGTTTAGGTTCCATCATTGCCAGACAATTCTAGAGTATCGCAAAATCTTTATTAATTGTATGCAAACTTGATTTTTAAAAGATGTGTTGCGTGAAGTTTGTTTCGCCGTTTCTTCTTCACAGCCCTAACACCTAGGAAGCGGTAGTCGATAAAAAAAATTACGTGTATAAATGTACCAAGTGTACTCATATGCAATAAATGATTTTGACTTTGAGTGACATTACAAATCCTCGTCCTCTGACATTTTATGGGCTGCTTTGTGGGTCTCAGGCAATTAAAAGATGTTCTCAAATGACTCCTTTGATAACAATGTTTAGTTACATAAATAACAATCTTTGTCATAATTAGTATTTGTCCATTAATAGTAACACAATAGGTTATTTTATCACAATGCATATGCATCTCATGAATCATGTAACAGTTCCTAGGCCCATTGGTAGACTGGCACTCTTCGGCACCCTTATCTTTCAGCTAGACGCTGGCATGTCCATGCGACATATATATCTTTCAAATTTTATGTAGGTCCAGTAGTTTTCTAGTTATCCTTTAATACTTGGAAAATATTTTTTTTCCTGTAATTTCCATAATTTCAGAGCAATTTTACATATTCCAAATGTGTCCTTAATCAGTAGTTTTAAAGGTTTTTATTGCTTCTCGGTTTTGATGGATGCTACAAAAATAGGAGATTTGACGACATATTTACATTCCATATTATATTTATTTGGACATTATTTTTATTACTCGAGCTGTATCTTATGCTGGATCTTACGAAGTCGCAGTATTAGACCAGGCGAAGGCCTGAAGGAAACTTCATTCCAATCACAATATTTTGAATTTATTACTGTCGAAAGCACTATTATTGTCAGAACACAAATTAATTTGAAAAACCCTCAGATTAATTTAGAGTAGTTGGTAGAGTTTCTAGCAGAATCGACGGCCGTTGGGGCAGACGAGTTCTGGAGTGGAGACCGCGGGTGGGACGCCCCGCCGACAGGTGAACGGACGCCCTGATGAAGGCGGCCGGAAGCGGAGGGCTCTGCTGGGTGTGTGGGCGTTATTGGGGAAGGCCTATGTCTGATATGATGATGAATTGATAGAGTGTGCCCCCAAATAGGTCGATCCTGTCCTGCTCGCGTCTGAATTCCCTTGAAGGTGATGCTTTTTCAGAAGAATCTGAAATTTCTCGTACAGTATTATATGTATATTATGGAAGAGCGTGGCCCTCTGACACAGGTGCTGCCACGCTTAATAGAGGGCCTTCACATTAGTAAAAACTAATGTATCTGTTTTGTTATAGATTAAAAAAAGCTTTATACTTTTACTTTAATACAGAAAACCCACAATAACATAACGTTTCCATTTGTTACAGCTGCTTGTAAATAAAGGCTGTAAATATAACTATAGAGAGTAAAGATGAGTTTGGGAGCGCGCGCCGCCAAGGGTGGTGCGAAGGCGGGCGCGGGCGGCGGGAGGGAGGCGGCGGCGGGCGCGGGCGCGGCCGCGGCAAAACACGCACAGGATAAGAAAACAGACAAGCCGCAGCCCAAAGAGAAGATCAAACCACAGGTTTGTTTAGAGCTATCTTTCTAATGAGGAAGATGTAAATGAAAATTATCGCGATTTTCTAATCTTAAAAAAATCTGTAAGTAATTATAATAACCACTGCGAAAAATCATTACAATATCTTGAAAACTGATCTTTTATAATAAAAAAATCAATTTGGCCACTTCCGAAAACTACTTACGCCTGCTCGCATCGCCCAATGGCTCATTGTACTTTTAATTTTTTTTAATTACTATTTTCAAGATATCGCTAAAATTCTTTCATCAATATTTTTCTCATTTCAAGTTTTATTTTTTCTAGATTGTAAAATAGTGACACTCATCTTTCTCATTATGATCGCGTTCAGGGGCAGTGCGAATGCAACGATTGATCGTCTAAAAGTACAACATAACCACTTTCATCATCATCAGTTTATTTTTGTCTCCACTGCAGGAGCACTACCCTCTCTCATCTGCCGGAGACAGACGGAGGATTTGGCCTGCACTCCCCGCGCTCGCCAGACGGGTTGGGGAGGCCTGATTGATGTTTTAATGTATTTCCTTAGTCGCCTTGTACGACATCCACGGGAAAAGTTGGAGTGGTCCTATTCTACACTACCGGAAACCAGACGGCATATGGGGTAAATATGCACAGGACAAAAATACAGCTTGCTCAACCGAAATGTTACGAACAATGACAGTAATCCAAAGAACATGGTATCTCTGACAAACGATAATTTCATTAGTGGAGGGTAGTACTGGAGGCGGCTGGCAGAGACTGGATGAGAAGAACCGAGGATCGGGTTCAGTGGCGCGCCTTGGGAGAGGCCTATGTCCAGCAGTGGGCTCTTACAGGCTGATGATGATGATGATGAGGGTAGTACATGTCTCTACAAATGTAATTCGTTTTCACAGGCTACCACAGAACAACTCCGGATGGCACACATGATCGATCGTAAAAGCGAAGACGCGTCTGACGTACGGAGAATGGTAAGTGAAACACATACCATACATATATTTAATAGAATAGAATAATCATTTATTGTCTGCAACAAAACGCATACAGTGAAAAAATAATACTAAGCTAGAACTAAAAGTCGGGTGCACACGCCGGGATCAGGTCACACGACTTGTCGGACGATAATTTAATATTACACTCGCTTGCATGAGGAGAAACAACGCGAGGAACTTATCCTACAAACCGGGAGTAGAACCAAGGCGTGCGTATTGATTCTGCACTTTATATGGTAGCAATCAATGAATATGATCTGTGTGGCTACATTCATACCACAAAATATCTTACATAGACATCATAATCACGCCCTGGCCCCAGAAGGGTAGGATCCTTACTTTGCGCGATCCTGACACACCTCACCAGCCTCACTCACATCCATCAACCTTTTCATGCACCTCCTTTTATTCATCTCACTGAACCCCAACTGCAAATACATGTTTCCTAAAAGCCTGAATAACGGTGAATGTCAAATAAGTAAACTGCTTTAAATCGTCAGTGGAAAGGTAAAAACGCTAAAGCGCCAGTTTGACAACTTTACAGGAGATATGTTTAAAGTTTTTTTTTTCGGAAAGAAATTAATATCTCCTTTTCTATGAGGAGTATTTTTATGTAACTTGAATAAAATACGATTGTATAATAACTGCTTAATTATGTAAAACAAAGAATCATTATAGGCCTTTTATTTTACGAGATAGATGTCGCTTTAGCGAAAATCTCCTGAAAATATAAAAAATGTTAGTCAGGTGAAAAACGCTAAATATATACATACACATAAACAGATCGACGCAGAAAAAGAAATACAGTCGAATTTGATATATAACTAATTTTCGACCAATGAGTCGCTTTATCGTTTTTACCTTTCCACTGACGAAATAAATGCTTTAGAACAGGATACTTCAAACTTCCCTGCTTGTTTTTTTGTGACACTCCAATATTTCCTCGGAGAGAAGTGGAATGTTTAGAGGAAGTGGTTTTTGTGCAGGTGCTGGAGCTGATGGAGATGACGCGGCGCACAGAGGAGGAGGTGTGCTCGGCGCTGCATGACTGCGACAACGACATGGTGGCCGCCTGCAACCTGCTGCTGGAGGACGCGCAGCGCATACAGGTACTCGCCAGGACCGGGGCCGGTGGCCAATGGATCCATGGTGATCTTACACAGGCTCTCTAATAAATATACCGAGCTGCTTAAATGATAGAAAGAACTAGACATTCGAGGGGATCGATTTGAGTGATATCTTTCGCTGTCCGAAGTCAGGGCGAGCGAGGACTTAAATCGAAACTTTTTCGTTGCAGGCGGCAACAGAGACATTTTAATCCCTTGCAGTAAAGATTTTTTTGGCTATCTGCTTGTCTGGCAGATAACTCAAAAAGTACTTTACCGATTGATCTGTGGAACATTTATGTAAAACTAGCTGGTGCCCGCGACTTCGTCTGCGCAGGATTAGTTTTTCGAATACCTTATATTAGCGTGGCATAGAAAAGAACAAACATGACATTAACATTATTATTTTATGGCGCACGCCAGAATAGCTCGCAGATGGTAGATTTTTTCCTACTTACTTGATATTTTGGACAATTCACACAATATCTTTATAAATTGTAGCCTATGTGTTATTCTGATGTAGAAGCTATATTATTTGTAAAGTTTTATTAAAATCCATTCAGTAGTTTTCACGTGAAAGAGTAACAAACCTCCATCCATACTTACAAACTTTCGCGTTTATAATATTAGTAGGATATATAATATATATATGTGAAATTAGCTTTTGCCCGCGACTACGTCCGCGTAGTTTTCGATATTTACACATTGAATTTCAAAGTAGATACCATTATTTCTAGATAGTTAAATCTCTATACAAAGTGGCGCCACGTTGTGAGCAAATTTACTTCATTTAACGATTAATTTGCTTTCCCATAGGACTTAGATGTTTTTTGCGATAAAATCTATGCTATGTCCTATTCCAGGACTAAAGTTTGATGTGCCAAGTTTCATCCAGTGGTTGAAGCCTGATTGAGTAACAAACATCCACACTTTCGCATTTATAATATTAGTGGGACAGTGAGATTGTAATATTATAGTCGGAATACCCGCAATGAAAGAAAACAATTGTATTTTCCTAGAGATAAGATCGAAGGACTGACGACGATATTGTTACAAGTTCGCAATGAATACTGAGTTTAGGTTTTTCAAAATTTAGGGCGAATGGCAGACGAGCGAGAAGAAAAAGAAGAAGCCGCCGGCCGCGACCGGCAACGGCGAGGCGTCGCCGCCGCGGGACCGCGAGCGCAGCCCGCGCGACCGCGACCGCGACCCGCGCTCGCGGTCCGGCCCGCGGCCGCGCCGGGACGACGCGGCGCGCGGCCGCGGGGGCGGGGGCGGCGCGCGCGGCCGCGGGGGCGCGCGGGGCGGCGGCGCCGGCCGCGGCGGGCGGGGCGCGCGCGGGGCCCGGGGCGCGCCGCCCCGCCCGCGCGCCGCGCGCCCCGAACCCAGCTGGGACGACCCCACCGACACCGGTATGTACCTTTCCATTACTCTTGCTTGGAAAGTGTGTCGTAGTACATTTGACTTTCGCGATTTATACACATTATTATGCTTAAAATACGACTAAAAATTGTGTACTCTATCTAAATACCATTTAGCATCTAAAAAAGGCAATTTCACATGGTTTCGCTTGTGTCGAGTTGTTTATTATTATTATTATGGGGATAAATGTCTAACAGCAATTTGCTGCCTATAGGCTGTATGCCTATATCTGAACTGGTGTATTTAAGTCTTTGAATTGTCACTTGTAACACTGGTTTTCGTTTTCCTCCGTTTGGTTAACAATCAACTATTCATGTTTTCAGCATTTGACTTTGTCCTTCAACTTCAGGACAAATGCAAAATTTTAGTTGATTCGTGAAAATCCCTTAGACTATACAGTTAGAAGTCATCGCATAAACCACTTTCTTTTTTTATTTCTTTGTCTTTTTTTTTAAAGATTTTGAAAACAATTGTGTACAGCGTTATAAAAAGCCCTCTACTGTCGTCTGGGTTGTTGAAGAGGGTTTGAGTTTAAATATGTACTTTAAAGTGAATGACTTAATGATAGTTTTAAAGTAATTAAAGCCTCAAGTCTTTCAAATGTAAAAGTGTTTATTTAAGGTATGAAGTGGCAAGGACAGCCTGATGGTAAGCTGTCACTGTTGTCCATAATTAAGCCTCTAGCCCAGAGGTTCCCAGACTATTTTTCTCATAGACCACTTTCAAAATTTAGCTGATTCCGGTGGACCCCCTACATTTCTACCATATTCCCAAAACTCGACAAAAAATGTTAAGATTAGATCTAGCTATGAAAATTTGCGTTGCAGCTGAGTTCCCCTGTGGGTCCACCTGGACCACTTTGAGAACTACTGCTACCCTGAGCACTATGTTAGAATGTCTCGTGTGTGAGCCGCTACACTGGCTCTCCTACACATCAAACCGGAACACATCAATGTCAGCATTGCTGTTTGACGACAAACATATAGTGTACAGACCATCAAATCTTGCCTTAGAATCCTCCCCATACGTACATAATGCCCACGCCTGGGTCCCACAGGGGTTAGCACAGACGATGTATCGGCGCTTTGCGCGACGTCGCAAAGCGACTTACGTTCTCCCGCTTTTCGCCCCGTGATTCCCCTTGCCCACATCAGCGCCTCAAACACATTGTAGTACCACGGTTAGCTATGGACATAATTGTCCACCACATCAGCCCCGCATGCTCCGTAAGGCTAATACTGCCCGGAGTTCGTGCATCGGTTATAAAATTATTGATTTACGTAAAAAACTTAAATATTTTTTTAATGTTTTCCGGCTCTGGAAGCTAAGTCCTTTTGAGCCAAAAAAAACTTACATACCCAGTTTTGTGTGACCACTTTTACTCCTGACACACTCCCTCCCCTATACGCCCCCCTGTACCTTACTTGCAGGTGGCAACATGGACACATTTCCGCAGACGGAGGACTGGGACAACGAGGAGTGGTCCGGCTCGCTGTCCGACACCAAGGTACGTGTAAGTGCAAGAGATTTATTAACATTTACACACACTCATCATTCGTAGTGATCGGAATAGGCAGTTACCATTTTACGAGATATCTAAAAGTTTGCCAGCATAATATGTCTTTTTTTTATCATTAACATTTTGTCAAACCTCTAATTATTATATACTAGCTGTTGCCCGCGACTTCGTCCGCGTGGTCAACTTAATATTACAAATTATTATATACTTCCCGTAGGAATGGGATGTTTTTTCGGGATAAAAACTATCCTATGTCCTATTCCAGGACCTAACCTATATGTGTGCCAAGTTTCATCACGATCCGTCCCCTGACACTAATTGGTTTTTAAATTAGGTAACAGATGATTTTAAAATGTGCATCTGTTATCTAATTTAATAACTAACTAGTGTCAGTCATGAAGGAAAACACTTTGAGGTGAAACTATGAGCTACGAAAAATTCTTTTGCTTAATGGTATGAGGTATAGTAATGTATAAAAAAGAAATCCTTTATAATTTCAATATCTGTATTTGGGCCTTTCTCATTCTCACCCCCTTCAATTAGCGGCAATAGTACAAAGATAATTAATGATCGGGGAAAATATAAATCTCAATGAAATTGAAGATTTCAATGAATATTTGATTATTTGTCACTTAATGTCTCTTTATAAAGTCTGGTAAGGTATTCCATTATTTTAAAAATATCCATTTAAACATACAAATTGTGAGTTCGTTGACCTAAAATGGTACTACCCATTCCGATCACTGGTAATTAACTTCGAGTAAATAATACTCACCAATAATTTCACCGTGTGGTTTCCGGTAGAGTAGAATAGGACCACTCCAACTCTTCCCGTGGATGTCGTACAAGGTGACTGAGGGAATACATTATAAAACATCAATTAGGCCTCCCCAACCCGTCTGGCCAGCGCGGGGAGTGTAGGCCAAATCCTCCGTCTGTCTCCGGCAGTTGAGATAGGGTTGTGCTCCTGCAGTGGAGACAAAAATAACCTGATGATGTTGAAATAATACTTGCATGTGTAAATAAATGTGAACTGACAATCATTAATTTTATTTCATAGTAATTGTCAATTTTTGTTAGTAAAACACATCACAATCATTGTTAGTAGTATTTAAAATCTAATAAATAAAAACGCAAACATCGCGTCTGTACATAGAAAATAATTGCAAAAATAAAAATCTGCGGTAAAAAGGATAAATAATAGAATACATTAAGATTATTTTTGCGTTTTTGTCTGTTTGTTTGTGCATGCAAACTACGTACTGAACCAATTCTGATGTGATTTTCCGAAAAACGGGGCTTAATTTGTAACATTTAGTCTTTATTTCATTGCTAGCTTTGTCGCAATTCGCATTACTTATTCCACTCCGGATAATGTTCCAATTTCTAATCCAACTAATATTATAAATATATTATTACACGAATAGTGTGTACAGTGTAGAGTATAATGTACTATCCAGATATAGATAAGCCGCACCGTCAGTGGCTTACGGACCGATAATGTGCTTGCAGCTCGCGGCTTTAAGCTTAAATATTAAATCTGGGACCTACTCCATATTATACCTGTTGGATTAAAACGCCCTAGTGTCCTCTCTATCGGGTCATATGACGTATTCTGATATGCATTTGACATCCAACTACGATGGACCCTAAACGCTTATAAGAATGTCATATGCCCCGTTAGGGAGTACAAAATGTGTTTAGTTTGACGGATATTATGTCAAATGCAAGAGTCGGGGCCCAGGTATGTGTAGTGTTACATGTGAGGGTGTTTGCAGGTGTTCACGCCCAGTTCGAGCGCACAGATCGCGTCCGGCGACGCCGAGCCGGGCACTGCTACGGTGAGAACACTTTGTAATTTGCCTGTTCTTCACGTTATACCTTATTCTTCACTTTATAATTATTTTTTTACGTTGTACCATCATCAGTTTACATCTCTTTCTTTCACTTTATACTTGCTTTACTTTATATATCTCTTTTTCTTCACGATATACCTTATTCTTCACTTTATAAATCTTTTTTTTTTTCACTTTGTACCATCTTTAGTTTACATCTCGTTCTTTCAAATTATACTTTTTACTTTATATATCTCCTTTTCTCACGTTATACCCTCTTCACTTTATCTCTTTTAAAACATTAAAAACATTCGTGGCATTGTGTTTACCAATAATTGAAATGGTTTTGCAGGAGGACTGGGAGTCTCCGGAGACGAACGGCCCCACGGACTCCCACATCCCATCGTTCACGTACCACAACCCGCAGCACGTGCGCGCGCCCGCCCCCGCCCCCGCGCCCGCCCCCGCGCCCGCCGACCCCCCCGCCGGGCACCAGCCCCCCCCGCCGTCGGCGGCGGGCCCCCCACCCACCGCGCACACCGCGCATCTCGCCTCACACCAGTACAAGCTCATGGAGGTAAGCCACTTAACTACTATATGCATCATCATATCAGCCCTTAGATGTCCACTGCTGGACGTTGGCCTTCCCCAATGAATGCCCAAACGCCCGGTCCTCCTCCCTCCGGATCCAGACGCTTTCGGCCACATTCCTCAGGTCGTCAGTCCACCTCTTGGCGGGGCGTCCACTCCAGAGCTAGTCTGCCCCGACGACCGTCATCATTCCAAACAAAAAGTCATACGAAAACCAACGGTATTCCGTCTCAGTAACGTGTACATGAAAGAGAAACATGTACACTTTGCGGTCCACTTCGGTACACCGTCTCGTTTTTGTTTGTTTTCTTGTTAATGGTTCCCGGTTTAGAGTAGGGCCACCCCAAATCTTCCCGTGGGTGTCGTCGAGGCGACTAAGGCTCGGGCAGCAGCGTTCTCCCTTATATATTAAGATCTTTACTGGGATCACCAATCCGCCGGTCAAACGTGGTGAAGTATAGTAATAACATTCTATTTGGGATGGTTATGTCCAACAGTGGATGTATTTCGTCCGATGATGATGATTAAAAAGAAGAGTTGTTCAAAAAATTCAAATATGATCGTTTTTGTTTGCAGCAAATGAACACAGCGACCAATCACTCTCTTGCGGCGATGTCTGTTCCGGGCGTGGCTAGTGTGCCGGCCAGTGAACCGGCGCCGCTAGACAATTACCATTCCACACCACACCACCAGGTGAGTAAAGCCTAAACTGCCCATAACATGCGATCAATAATGTACAACCCACTCGATAGGTCCAAGTTTTTTTTATTTTTTAGAGTTTTGATATTTAATGATTCGATTTTGATAAAAACAAAATTTGGCTGGCATAGTGTTCATTGGAGGTTTCACTGTTGTCCGAACAGTTTTGTCCGGGCCGTAAGCTGTGATCAAAATAAAAATATAAAGTGATAAAAATATTACTTTTTTTGAGTTTTCACCATGAAAGTTACCACAGAAACGGATGTAGGTAGAAGTGGTACATTACTTGTTTACTTCTGTCTCGCGCGTGCCGATTTTCGGTTACAGCGCGCCCCTCCTGCGCACCATTTATGCCTCACGATTACGTTTCTAGTGAGGAGATACAGTTCCGCAGTTAGAAATCACGCAATATGGCACTTCTTGTAGATTTTTTGTCGATGTTTACCCGAACTAAGCGTTTGATAGTACCTGCAATATATTGCAAATCGTTGCCACGCGTGTCGCGTCTACTTCACCATTCTATATTGATAGGATTTCTATTAAAATTACGGACGATGGAAATAGTTACATACATACGTAGATAATGCTCACGCCTTGGGGTAGGCAGAGACGATGTATCGCCACTTTGCGCAATCCAATGTCGCAAAGCGGCTTTCCTTCGCCCGCTTTTCCCCTTGACGTGATGTATTGCGAACAACATCGCCGCCGCCTTGTTGAGGTATAATTATTAAATATTATTTATTTATTTATTTAACTCTTTATTGCACACACACAGATAAAACAAAAAATAATACATTAAAAGAAACACAAGTACAAAGGGCGAACTTATCTCTGAGAGAGATTTCTTCCAGCAGACCCGCGAGAGAGATAATTGAAATAATAAAGCCATACATAGTGTGTACGTAAATAAAAAACATATACGAGGGGCGTTCAAAATATTCTCGGTATTCGAATGAAGAGAAACAAGTACGAAAAGTTTGATATTTTTATTTTTCAATATACTCCCCCCCTATGTTAATACACTTAAAAGTTCGATCAATTATTTTTTTTAATCCCTCATAATAATATTTTTTATCCTTGGTGTAAAAATGCTCGTCCACTGCCGCCTTCAACGCTTTATCGTCAGAAAATCGATTTCCACGCAGATCCTTTTTGAGATTGGGGAACAAAAAGAAGTCGCTGGGGGCTAAGTCCGGACTATACGGTGGATGAGTTATAGTTCCAAACCAACATTCAGCAATAGCTGCCTTGGCATTATGAGCAGTATGGACAGGGGCGTTGTCATGCAGAAGCAGAACACCTTTGGTTAACTTTCCTCGCCTCTTTTCTTTGATTGCATCCCTTAATTGACGTAGAATGTTTGCGTAGTACTGTCCTGTGATATTTACACCTTTTTCTTTATAATCGATTAACAATACTCCTTCACAATCCCAAAATATTGTTGCCATAACCTTGCCAGCGGAAGGGACGACCTTGAACTTCTTGGGATGAGCTGAACCCTTAATGTGCCACTGCATGGACTCCTGTGTACTCTCTGGGTGATAATGATGAACCCAGGTTTCATCTCCAGTAACTATCTTTTGCAGCACCTCATCAGGATTTTCGCCACACAGGTCAATAAAATCGGAACAACAAGCTGCACGCATATATTTTTGAAGCAGAGTCAGCATTCGCGGAACCCATCTTGCACATACTTTTGACATATTAAGATGGTCATGGATAATATCATGTACGGTACCAATAGAAAGATTGGTTACTTAAGCTATTGATTTTATCTTCACTCGAACATCTTCCAATATAAGGTTTTCCACCTGATCAATATTTTCTTGTGAAGTAGCTACTACAGGCCGGCCAGGTCTAGGGTCATCTTTAATACTCTCCCTGCCACGTTTGAATTCGCTTGACCACTTTTGAATGGTAGATAAAGAAGGAGCAGACTCACGGTAAACACAATCCATTTCCTCTTTTATGGTTTTTTGATTTTTACCCTGTTTTGTCAAGAATTTTATGACGGAACGATGTTCTAATTTCGTTAACATTGTTAATTCACTCATAGTGTTCATGTTGGTTCAGAAATTGCAGAAAAACAAAAGAACATCTCGGTTTGAATTATACTTTTTTTTTTAGTCAACGAATGAACCTTAGCAGCCAGTAACAAAACAAATTCAAAAAGAGGTTGTAAGATATCAATACCGAGAATATTTTGAACGCCCCTCGTACATACATACACTAATATAAACTATATACCCACTTACATAGATTATAAACTACACGATTATAATTAACAGTGTATTATAATGCTATTCCCAGCCGATGGGCATGTCCGGCAGTCTGTCCGCGGCGCAGTCTCAGTATCTGTCGCAGCTCACGCAGCAGTCGCAGAGGCACGACAACAGTACGTATGCCGCCGGCCCGCCGACCGCCCTCGAACCAGCCCTCCCCCAACCCCTCCTCCCCACACACCCGCTACCGCCCTACTCAGGTATAATATACACCTCTTATACAGTCTGTGAGCTTTTATAATGCAATTCGAGTCTCACGCTTCGGATATTGACACACGATTGTAGTACGCTGCGTACAACTTTTTAATATTATCGCAAAAAGATTAATTTTAACCTTACCCCATTGTTTTACACTGCTTTTTCGATTCAAATCTAGATAAACTGCTGATTAGTATTAATACTCGAATATAACCGATTTTACCTGACACTCGAATTGCATTCTAAGAGCTAACTGACTGTAGAATAGAATAGAATAGAATAGGTCATTTATTCATAGCTACGACACACACATACATGAGAAATAAACAGAACAGAATTAATAAATCACAATTTAAAAATAATCAAGGTACCTATGTGTCGCAGCAACAAAATGGCGCTGACTCAGCATAATGCTGCAGCACGCTACGCGGACTCCAGCGCTGGTATTCTGCCAGCACCAGGTCAAGTGACTTCACAGATTTAGTTTATAAATTGTGCTGTACGTACATGCATACGAGTACGTACACATATATAGATACATTTGCCGTGTGGTTCCCGGCTTAGAATCTAACTACCCTACTGGAACATTGGGGCCACTCCCAATGTTCCAGTAGGGGTTGCACCATGGACGGGAAATAGCGTTCTCCTGTGTATATTACGATCATTTCTGCGATCACCAATCCACCTGCCAAGCGTGATGAACTGGCTAGTGGGGAGGCTTATGTTCAGCAGTGGACGTATTTCGGTTGATGATGATACGTACATATATTTTTTTAAATATGATGTTCATTTCTTTGAAATCTACTGAGACTTGCTTCTTTGTATAGTTTTCCACTATCTTTTATTGCTTTATATTTTCCCATATTGACCCATATTGCATCCTGATACTGAGCAGGTGGAATTAAACGATTTCTATGTAGATTTCTTCATGACACTGTCTCGAGATTTTGCGAAGCTGAATTAACATCAGCACCAGGCATCTTTGTCATTCAAATAATCGTTTATTTTATAATAGGCTTTCTTACAAAGTTGTTTTTTAATGTGAATCTTAAACTTTCTGTCCGTCATATTTAAGATTTCCTCTGGTAGTTTGTTGTAGAAGCGTATACATTGCCCCGTGAACGATTTCCTGACCTTACTAAGCTTTAACCTTGGTAAAACCAGTTGGTTTGATCAAACCAACTCCCCGCGTCCCGCGACCACCCTTCGCGAAAAGTACCGGGGCGTGCCGTCGTGAATTGAACGATATTTAAATCATTATTAACACCCTAACATAATTATATAACAAAATGATGGACTACTGTCTGAAATAAAGTTTTATTTAATTTAAATTAAATATAGTTGTAAGTAAATGTATTGCGTTCTGCGGCAGGTGTGTACAGCACCAACTATGGCGTGTACGGCGCTGGTGACGTCACGGCGCAGAGGAAGCCGCAGCGGGCGAGAGTGCCGCCGCCCTCCAAGGTATGTTCTGATTTTTTTTATTGATGGGGTGGCGCTTGACCTCGGTCTCACGTGATGGTAAGTGATGATGAGGCCTAACCGCTCGGCCACGACTTTTGGCTCACCGGGACGCGGCGCAGTGAGCGGCGCGGTTTCGGCAGGCGGAGGGTTGACCGATGATTGCGGCGCCTCGTGGCGTGCTGCTAACATTTTTGTACATTTGTTCTCGCCGCTCGCCGTCCCGCTCCTAGTTGCCGCTCCTAACGCCGCGAAGCGCGAACGCGAAAGCGCGAAACCATCTACACTCGCGTTTCACGGTATTCGAAGGTTTTCACGCCGCGAGTGTACAGCACGCATAAGTGTTTTTTTACTAACTTTATTTTAAACAGCTGTTGCCCGCCACTTCGTTCGCGTGGAGAACTTAGCATCACAAATTATTATGCATTTCCCGTAGGAATGAGAGTTTTTTTCGGGATAAAAACTATCCTATGTCCTATTCCAGGTCCTAATCTATTTGTGTGCCAAGTTTCATCCCGATCCGTCCAGTGATTGAAGCGTGATTGAGTAACAAACATCCAAATATCCAAACATACAAATATCTAAACTTTCGCATTTATAATATTAGTAGGATGCATATTGCACCGCGACACGATGTTGTGTATCCACGTGGCGGGACATAGCTGAGCTTCTATACTTATCATCATCATCATCAGCCCGGAAGAGTCCACTGTTGGACATAGGCCTCTCCCAAGGCGCGCCACTGAACCCGATCCTCAGTTCTTCTCATCCAGTCACCGCCAGCCGCCCTACGCAGATCGTCGCTCCATCTAGCCAGGTGGCTATGATCCACAATAAAGATATTAATTGTATTTGTACTGCCCATGTTGGAATGGTGACTTGACGACTTGCGAAGCATCATGTCGGACTTTTCAGGGCAACATATGACGTTCATTGTTTCATCATCATCATCAGGTTATTTTTGTCTCCACTGCAGGAGCACAACCCTCTCATCTGCCGGAGACAGACAGAGGATTTGGCCTACACTCCCCGCGCTGGCCAGACGGGGTGGGGAGGCCTGATATACATTATAAAACATCAATCATTGTATTTGAAGCAATTTAATTTTTTTTTAAATCTTATTCATAAAGTTATTTTTCCCATAAGTGGTATTATTTATAACGCAACTTTGCGCTATGTAAGTAGAGACCCTTGAACGACCACTGACGTTGACCACAAAAATTTACCTCAACAAACCAGAAACGTGGCTACGTAGATAGATAAACTTTTTATTGCACACAGATTAAGAATAATAATAATAATAAATAGGTACAGATGTATGGAAAGTGTACAAAGGCGGCCTTCTCGCTTGAAGCGATCTCTTCCAGGCGACCTTTCCCAAGGGTAATAAGAAAAACATAGCGAGAGAGTATTGCAGAAATTGACACAACATTTTAAAAACAAGTTGTACCTGTGTCCAGATCCCGTCGTCGGCGGTGGAGATGCCGGGCGGCAGCGAGGGCGGCGCGGGCATGTTCCTGGACGTGCAGTTCGGAGCCCTGGAGCCCGACGCGCTGCAGGACGCGCCGCCGCCCAAGCAGGTGGGCTAGCACACTGCCGACATGTGGACGAGATACGTAATAAGTAGTGTAGAGCAGTAGCAGGCAGGAGGATCAGAGCAGTGAAGAACAAAAGAAAAAGGAGGCTGATGCACGAGATATACCTCCACCGAAAGAAAAAGTTTTCATTTGAAATCTATACACATACTAACTATAACCTTATGTTGTACTAGCTGTTGCCCGCAAATTCATTCGCGTGGACGAGTTAACATCGCAATTATGTATTTCCCGTAGGAATGAGATGTTTTTTCGAGATAAAAACTATCCTTTGTCCTATTCCAGGATCTAACCTATTATGCATGCCAAGTTTCAACCCGATCAAACATCCAAATATCCAAACATCCAAATATCCAAACATCCAAACTTTCGCATTTATAATATTAGTGGAGTGGGATATATGGCGGGCAGGCACGCGCACGGTGGGACGCCCCGCCGCCAGGGGGACCGACGACCTGAAGTAGAAGGCAGTCCGAGGGCTACCCGTTTCGCCACGGAGGTCGTCATATTATGGTCGTATAATTATTATGATTGGACAATAAAAAAAAATGGTACGCAGTCGTACCAATTTTTTTTATTGTCCAATCATAATAATAATGTTTTTATTTTCAGGTAAAAGACCCATAATACTGAACAATACGAAAAAATACACAAAACCAAAAATTAATAATACTACTGCTATTCAAGTCAGCCCTTAGACGTCCACTGCTGGACATAGGCCCTCGGTCCTCCGCCCTCCGCATCCAGCTGCTTCCGGCCACCTCCTGCAAGTCGTCGGTCCACCTGGCGGCGGGGCGTCCCGCCCTGCGCGTGTCAAACCGCTACTACTGCCATAAAAACAATTCTCTTAATTAACACGTTCGCGGACAGTACGTCAATAGACGTTACACCGATGGCTTCTACCGCGATAGTACGTCTACAGACGTCGTCTAGTACAGCATCACGAACTCGTGTGTGTCCACTAATTTGTTAAAATGGCTTATTCTACTTCCTGTTCTCATCTATATCTCACCAATACTAGAAGATGTTGGCGTACTAATTCGCAGGCCCAGCGAGTGTACAATGTGTTGTATTCGGCAGGTGACGTCACAGCCGGAGCCTGCGCCGCCGGCGCCCAGCCACGAGCCAACGACTGAAACTCCTAATATTAGCTACCCTAATACTAATAGTATGGTGAGTAGCATCCCTTATAATACAATGCACTTTATTGCACGAACAAATACAGTTGCAAGTTGTAAAAGTTACAAATATTACCATTTAGGCGGACTTGCCGTGTGGTTTCCGGTAGAGTAGAATAGGACCACTCCAACTCTTCCCGTGGATGTCGTACAAGGTGACTGAGGGAATACATTATAAAACGTCAATCAGGCCTCCCCAACCCGTCTGGCCAGCGCGGGGAGTGTCGGCCAAATCCTCCGTCTGTCTCCGGCAGATGAGAGAGGGTTGTGCTCCTGCAGTGGAGACAAAAATAACCTGATGATGATGATGATGAGGCGGACTAATAAAACTGTAACTGGTCTATGTCTGTACATGGGAGATGCTGTAGAAAAATGTGTATGAGGGGTAATTATAGTATAGGGCCAATAGAAGCCAAAATAATTGTTTGAGGTAACCTCATCACGCAAAAACTACTGAATGAACTTTGATGCAATTTTCACAATTGTCTTGCTGGAGGTTTAACTTAAAACCTATTGCTGTTTCATTTTAATAGACCACTTAGCACCTAAGATATTAATAAAGTAAAATTTTCTAGAAGCCTTTTAATGCAATATAACAAAGTAGTATAGTTACTATGTTCGGTACAATTCATATTGCGATTGGTTTGTACTACAGTTGGAGCGGGAGTGGGATCGGGATCGGGATTGAGAGTCTGAGTGGAATGTGGAGATAGGGAGCGAGAGTGGTAACGGGACAGGATTCTGTAGCCCACGCGGGCACAACTATTATGTAATATATATGTAACATTTCATCTTAAGTGCCCGGGATGTGATAGAGATTTATGGCTTCTGAAGAAAACGTTACGGCGACTGTGTTGCTTTAAAATGAGCAGTAATACTATTTTTCTAATAAACTAATATTTTTGTCAACAGTTAAGTGAAAGCTTATCAGTAGTGGACACGACGCCAACGAGTCAACCCGTCACATCCGAGAATATTGTCACAAATAGCACCGGTGAGTATTCTTACGCCATTACTATAGTTTGGTGACGCAGTCATAATCATAATCATTTATTGCCAAGTATAGGTAGATACAGATACACAGAAGATGTTATATTATAGATTAGGGCCACTATACCTTGCCTTTTGTATAAGCATGCAATATTTATTAAAATTCTCCTAATCATTAATTAATAAATTATTCAAACCAAAAAAATTAAATGTAATGTCAAAGTAAAATGTAAAATCATTCGTCCCAGCAGCGCTCCTAGCGGCCGAAAACGGAAACTTTCAATACTTATTTGACAGTTCGTAGCTGTGAACTCAGTTGTAAATCTTGCCGGTAGGGCGCGCCCTAGAATTGTAAGATATTTTTTTTACTTCGTTAACAAAATAATTTGTTTTCGAAACTTACTAACTAGATTACAAAAATTATTAAAGCTACAATAAATTGTGTCATTAACTTACATTACAAATAATCATAAATTTGAACAAAATATTAATATTTGTATCATCAAGTAATGAATGCAAAAAATAGGGCATCAGAATATTAGTTAACATTTAATAAAGCACGACGCGTAGTCCGGCAAGAGATATCCCTTTCTCGATAGTTAACGCGAGCACATGCAGGTGATTATATCTATTCGCATATATGGAATGTTTATTTAAGCGTTATATTGTTACTGCAGCGTTAGAAAAGCAGCTGACGGCTTCTATGAAGCAGCTGGCTGTCTCTGCGGCAGCGGGGGTGGGCCCGGTGGCGGGGGGCGCGGGCGAGGCGGGCGCGGGGGCGGGTGCGGGGGCGGCGCAGGGGGCGCCCGCCGCGCACCACCACGCGCAGCAGCCGCAGCACACGTACACGCAGCACCACAGGCCGAAGGTAATGTGGAGCACACTCGGCGGACCGGCGCGGCCCGACGCGGCCAGCGGGCTACAACCGAGCTACGAGAGCTACACCATTGGCAGAAGAAACGAAGTAGGTTAGGGCAGTAACAGAAAGGATCAGAGCACATTAGGACATTGGCAGAAGGAACGAAGCAGGTTGGGGCAGTAATAGAAAGGATCAGAGCACATTAGGACCCCTTAAAATTTCTTTTCATACAAAAATAGATTTTCATACGTAATTACTAATTATACATAGGTGTATGAGATCCCATGCCAGTCTACTTATGTGTGGGGAATATACAATGTGGTGTGTCCGCAGACCGTGGGGCAGCAGAACGTGTACGCGCACCACGCCGTGTCGCACCACCCGCCCGTGTACGGCGCCAGCGTGTACGCGCCGCAGGTACGCTCGCCGCATGCCACACGCACGCACGCACGCACACTCTCATGCTCGCACGCACTCGCTCACGCACGCACGCACTCACTCACGCACGCCCGCACTCACGCACGCACTCACTCACGCACGCACTCAATCACGCACGCACGCACTCACTCACGCACGCACTCACTCACACACGCACTCACTCACTCACACACACACGCACTCACTCACGCACGCACGCACGCACGCACGCACGCACTCACTCACTCACGCACGCACTCACGCACGCACTCACTCACGCACTCACTCACTCACGCACGCACGCACGCACGCACTCACTCACGCACACACGCACTCACGCACGCACGCATGCACTCACGCTCACACGCACTCTATACACTACTAGCTGTGCTCGCGTGGACACTTACGCCACTTACACTCCCACTCTATCATCAATAGTTTCCGCAGCGCATGCGATGAAAGACATTTTATTGCCATGGGTTACATTATTGAAGTTTTAGTAGAAATCCCCAATTTTTTATAGTAGTAAATAAAGCCTGTGTTACTCAGGGATAATGTAGCATTTTGGTGGTGAAAGAATTTTTGATATCAGTCCAGTAGTCCAGCAGTCTTTCCTCTTTATAATATTAGTGTAGATAGAGACAACATTGCTGTCGGCAACGTTGAACATTCCATTTTAGTCTGACAGATTTTCATTGAGCAGACTTTATCAGATTGTCAGATTGCCAGTAATGCTCGTTTGAACGGTTTATTGAACATTATGGAGTGCTAGATCATCTGTCTGCAAGAGTCCACTGTTGGACATAGGCCTCTCTCACTGTACTCGATTTTCGGTTTTTCTCACCCAGTCACTGCCAGCCGCTTAACGCAGATTGTCGCTCCATCTGGCTAAAGAGTTCCTATATATACTTACTTAAAAACACTTATCAAAATATAAAGTGATAGTGCTGTGAATCCAAATAAGACATGGCTTAAAGGTCTGGTAACCAAGCCAAAATATTCTTAAATATATATCACATGAAATCATAAACCGTCCTAACTAAAAAAACATGTCTTGAGAAAACATGATTTAAAAGTTTAAAAAATTATATAAACTGCTAAAAGAAGTTCGTAATTTTAACATATTTACTAAGACTATGATTTATCTGTTTACATAATGAAAAACAAAGATAGAGGAAATCGAGTACGGTTTTTTTTTCGTATTAATAACTCAACACTGCATTTTTGAGTTATGAGGGTGAATCTGTGAATATCGCACATGCATATACAATGCATGTGCGATATTCACAGATACACGCTCCACTCCTTTACTAAGTCACTTACATTTCATTACATTTATATTGTTACTGTGTTAGTTCTATCGTTACGCACTAGTTATCATTATGAGCATACGTACACTAAGATGCTGACGTTCGGATAATTTCGAATTAATAAAATAAATAAGTGTACTATTTCGTCAGGTAAACTCAACGAACGCGTCTCTGACGGGCGCGTCCGCGATGGCGGCCACGGCGTACCCGTCCAGCGTGACGCTACCTCAGTACCAGCCCATGATCAACTCCTACCAGGTGACTTTTTTTTATAATAAATATGACATATATACATCATCATCATCAGGTTATTTTTGTCTCCACTGCAGGAGCACAACCCTCTCTCATCTGCCGGAGACAGACGGAGGATTTGGCCTACACTCCCCGCGCTGGCCAGACGGCTTGGGGAGGCCTGATTGATGTTTTACAATGTATTACCTTAGTCGCCTTGTACGACATCCACGGGAAGAGTTGGAGTATTCATGTATACATACATTTGTCTAATCCCAAATACTAGGATGTTCTGCTGTGCTATGGGAATTAAACAATGATAGGACATTTCACAAGTATAACATCCAGACTCACCCCAGTGCGAATCGATCCCACGATCTCAGGTGCTCTAGTCCAATGACTAAGCAAGCCACTGGGCCAACGAGGTGGTCATGTAATCTATGTAACTTCTTAAGGTTAGATCTAACCAAAAACAACGTGTACTATACCCTGATTTTTAATTCCATGGAATTCTGACATTTCGTAGTGTTTCCGGGCGAAAAAAATACTCCCCACAAAAAATTATAAACAGTTTCTATTAAAAAATATAAAATATTTTGTAGTTTCAAATACATTATACACTAAAATATGACATTAGGGATCCCCCCCCCCCCCCCCCCCCCTCTCGAAACGCAACCCTCCCTGAGCTTAACCCCCCGCTACCTTCCAGCAGACGTCATCCTCGGCGACCGTGTACGGCGGCAGCGCGCTGTACACTGCGGCGGCGCCGTACGCGGCGTACCAGCCCGCGGCGCCGGGGCCGGGGGCGGGGGCGGGGGCGGGCAAGCAGCCCAAGGAGCCCCAGTACGAGGCTGCGCACGCGCACGCGTCCAGCGCCCTGGCCAGCGCGCCGGCGGCGGCCAAGGTCGCCACCACCACAGGTAAAGTCACATGCATACACTTGCTTTTTATAATTTTTTACGTACGCTGCCATCCAGCCAGGTTTCTTTTGTCCTAGTTTACGGGGCGTCTGGGGAGCGTCCGGGCGGGGTTTCATATTCCGAGGTTTACAGTTTTATATATTTACTTTATTTATTCATTCTGAAACCTACAGCCAGTATACAATAATATATAATACAGTATAATATGAATTAAACATTAGCCATAAAAGTTGATAACAAGAATAATAATATAATTGACTTCTTATTTAATTAAATAAAAAGTTGATTTATAACAATTAAAACTATTTTTTTATTTTATTGGGTAACTTAAAAAAAGAAACTCATGTCAGGGTTTTGAGCTCCAAAATCCGGGGTTGTCGTGCTTCTTGTCCTGCGTGGCAGATTTTAGAGATGACAACCTTAGTTTTACGGCTCCGGAAACAAGCATTTTAGTCTCTTTAATGCTCAAATGCAATAAAACGGGGTGCTAGTGCTAATCGGCGATTTACAAAATGTTCACAATACGATGTGCAGCTTGAAGAATGATAATCACTAGTCCCACCAGCCAGGCCGCCCGTCCTACATGTAGTCTGCCCAGTTGCGGTCTCCACTCAACAACTCTTTTACCCACAAACAAACGGTTTGACCAGCCCATTATTCAACGTACCAACCCTTTGCGCTGTGTCTAATACTTTGTTCTCTGGCGGACCACCTAATTTCGGATTCTGTCCCTTGGAAAAACTCCGAGCATAGCTCTTTCCATAACCCACTTGTATAAATGTTTACAGTAAGCGCGACGGGCTCCTCGGTCGGCGCGAGCGCGAACTCCGGCTCCGGGAACGCGAGCGGCAGCTCGAACGTCAACGCGACCGTCAGCGCGAGCGCGAGCGCGGGCGGCGGCGGGGGCGGGGGCGGGGGGTACGCGGCGGGCGCGCTGTACGGCGCCGCGGCGGGCGCCAGCGCCACCTACGCCGCCTACGACGAGGCGCAGATGATGAGGTCTACGCTGCCACATCACATTGTAAGCGACTATACATTTCTCCACACATACATACATCATACTCACACATCATACCGCACTCCATACATCATCATCATCAGCAGCCTGAACGATTCCACTTTTGGACATAGGCCTCTCATCCAGTCGCTACCGGCCGCTTTAAGCCTCACGTCGCTCCATCTAGCCAGTGTCCCACACTACGCTTGCCCAGTCGCAGTCTCAACTCGAGAGCTCGTTTACCCCAGCGGTAATCGGTTCTCCTTCACTCCATACCTTCGAACAGGTTATCACCTACTACTATTACCGTCGCACTGACCTGTCCGTAGACTATCGAGACAGGGACGAAGTTATACGTCAATACATAGTACTGCTCTACAATTTGGATATTTTTAACAGAAGGGTGAATAGGCATCTCCTGGGTAAGCGCGCTCCACCTTTAGATCGTCGTCACTTACCATCAGGTGAGATTGAGGTCAAGCGTAAATCCATCAGGAATATAAAAAAATTGCCATGAATGTGAAGGAACATCTAAGGTCTCCTGAAAAGTAACTTTTTCTAAGTGTGATCCTTTTTCACTCATATCAGCCCTTAGACGTCCACTGCTGGACATAGGCCTTCCCCAATAAACGCCACTACACCCGGTCCTCTGCCCTCCGCATCCAGCCGCTTCCGGCCCTTCCGGACCGACGACCTAAAGAAGGTCCATCTGACGCTGGCCCTTTTTCACTGCAGGCCCACAATTTATTATATGTTTAAGATCTTTATTTTTTATTAAGAATTAAAATAATTAACTTACATGAAAAATGCTGTTATAACTAAGAAGGTTATGTATGTAAAGTAAGCGTACAAATATGGTATTTCAATATTAAAAACTACGCGGGTATATAAATAAAAAGTGTGGAATAAACATTGCAGTCATACGATACTTAAATTTTTTTTGTTACCTTGTTGCACCAACCAGTATTATACTTACATGTAATGCTTTCAGAGCGGATACTACGAAGTTGGGTACGGAGTTAGCGGAGGACGGGAAGGCACGTTCGGGCTGGGCGCGGGGGAGAGGTTCGGCCGGACGGACGCCGCCTCGCCGCAGCAGGTCAGTCCTTGTGTGAAGGGATTGCACCAGGGATGGGAAGCAGCGTTCTCCTGTGTATACTAAGACTATAACGACCTCCGTGGCGGAACGGGGTAGCTCTCCGACTGCCACGCCGGAGGTTGCGGGTTCGAATCCCGCTAGGAGCAAATGTTTGTATGATGAATATGAATGTTTGTACCCAGATCTTGGATGTTTATATATTTATTTAAGTATGTGTATCCGTTATCTAGTAACCATAGCACAGGCTCTGCCTAGTTTGGGACTGAATAATTGGTGTGAATGTCTGACATATTTATTATTTTGTTTAAATTTTTTGTGCGTAAATTATTGCGACTTTTTTGTTCTATTATTTATTAATCAAAACACAGTAGAGATAAATTTGAAATTTCTAGTCTTGT
Organism: Esperia sulphurella; assembly: GCA_947086405.1. NCBI lineage: Eukaryota > Metazoa > Arthropoda > Insecta > Lepidoptera > Oecophoridae > Esperia > Esperia sulphurella. Next base: position 2,048,803 of record OX352280.1, read on the forward strand.
AACGAAACCAAAATTGAGGTTTATCTGTAGAAGACGAGTTCGCAACAAATAAATTATGTACTTTTACAGATTATAGCATATAATTAGGATACAGTTCTAATTTATAAAATATAGCATTTATATCGGCTATCTAGCACATATTTTTTTACCTGCTTTTTGTATTTAGGTTGTGTTAAATGACTATTTTGTATATCATTTGGCAGAACATAAATCTTGTTGCATATTATTTAACATAATTAAATGTATTGGCGGTAATTATTTGTGTTTAAATTCTTTTCGGAGATCTATCGCCTTATTTTCGTGTTTACGGTCTCTACCGCTGTTTAGATGGTCGCATACGGTATTCAATCGTCCCATTTTATGTTTTTTGATAAAAATAGCTGACATATAGATATATATGTATGTTGCAGGTGCCTGCAGCAGCGCTACCCCCTGGCTACGCGTACTACTTCCAGCCGCCCCCCACCACGTTCCAATACGGCGTATATCCCTCGGTAAATTAATATAAAAAAATCTCCCAAAAAAGCATCGTAGACGGACAGCTATTTTCGACGACCTCCGTGGCGGAACGGGGTAGCTCTCGGACTGCCACGCCGGAGGTTGCGGGTTCGAATCCCGCTAGGGGCAAATGTTCGTATGATGAATTTGAATGTTTGTATCAAAGTCTTGGATGTTTATATATTTATTTAAGTATGTCTATCCGTTATCTAGTAACCATAGCACCGGTTCTGCCTCGTTTGGGACGGGATAATTGGTCTGAATGTCTGATATAATTATTTATTTTTTTTTAATTTTTTGGGCGTACGGTTAATTGTAAACTGTTTTTTTTAGTACGGCGGGGGCTCGAACGTAGGCGGAGTGGGCGGCGTTGGCGGAGTGGGCGGAGTGTCCGGCGGCGCGGCCGGCAAGCTGTCCACCTACGCGCCGCAGCAGGCGCCCTACGACGCGCAGGACTCATACAAACCAGGTGTGCAGGGTTGCATGATTAAATCATCTTGATTTATTAAATCATCTTGATTTATTAAATCAAATGATTTATTCAATAAAAATCAATGATTTAATCAAATAGTGTAGGCCAAATCCTTCGTCTGTCTCCGGCAGATGAGAGAGGGTGGTGCTCCTGCAGTGGAGACAAAAATAACCTGTTGATGATGAATCAAATATCCTTAATTTACACCTTAGATAAAATTAAACTTAAAAATGAAATGTTTTAGAAAAAGTAAATCACATGTTCCTTACTTTCTAAATCTGCATCTGCTAAATCAGAGGTTCCCAAACTTTTATTTCTCATAGACCACTTTCAAAATTTAGCTGGTTCCGGTGGACCCCTACATATCAACCATATTCCCAAAACTCGACAAAAAATGTGAAGATCAGATCTAACTATGGAAATTTGCGTTGCGGCTGAGTTCCCCTGGGGGTCCACCTGGACCACTTTGAGAACTTCTGTGCTAAATCAATATCATTATTATTATATTTAAACCTGTGACAAAAGTTATTAAGTCTATGTCCATATATACAATCTCCATGGGTTTCATATAAATTACTTGTAATCATACTATGGTTAAATTGTAATCCTATCCATATGTTTATCGATTTCTACTGGCTATTATATACTACTACTCAGGTTTTTGGGTGTAGTAGTTCAAGCCATACCAGCCAATATGTTATGCAGTCATATCTGGGGTTCAATTTTATTTTTATGGGTTTACGTTTGACCTCAATCCTACTTGATGGTAAGTCATGATGGAGCCTAATATAGAGCGCGATTAACCAAAAGATGCCTATTCACTCTTCCTTTAATTGTATTTTATTTTTATTATTCTGACATTGTGATTCCGATTTTCGGTTTTTAGTTTTGAATATTTTTTGTACTATGGGTATGTTGCCTGAAATAATAATAAAAAATATTATTATAAGTACTATACTCGTATTACAAAGCTCTGATGATAACTAATTTACATAAACTTTTGCAGGCGGCCCATACACGGGAAACGCGAACAAGTCAGGCGGCGGCGCGACCGCGGATCTCACTAACACCATGTATGCCAAGACGCATGTCGCGCTAAACAAGGTCAATGTGAGTATCATCATCAGCCGAAATACGTCCACTGTTGGACATAGGCCTCTCCCAAGGTGCGCCACTGAACCCGACCCTCGGTTCTTCTCATCTAGTCACTGCCAGCCGCCCCATGTCGCTCATCTAGCCAGGGGGCGTCCCACACTACGCTTGTCCAGTCGCGGTCTCCATTCTGAACTGAACTGCTGAACATCAGGCTCCCCAATTTTTTTTTATTTTTTTTTTTACTGTTCCAATTTTACATGTCATTCTAATATGGTAAAAGATATCGTCATAAAATAAAATAATGTACCAAATATAAATTACAATGTCAACAATTCAAATAATGTCATAGTATATAATATACTATCTATGTCAGTATATAATATTAAAATAAAATTTCAAAAGGCACTTGGTATTAAATTATCACAAATTAAATTAAACGTCAAATAGAGCCCGACATAATCCGCTCGTCCCCCCGAGGCGAGTGGGTATACGACGCATTTCCCCGTGTCAAAAAAAAAGAAAAAAAAAAGGTGCTATCGAGATACGGAGGCCTGGCAATACGCCTTAAATAAAGTAAACATGTTTGGTACAACGTGCAAACCTGCCGACCATTGCAGAGCTACGAGAAGGCGGCGTTCCACAGCGGCACGCCGCCGCCGTTCGGCGCGGGCTCGCACCTCTACATCCCGGCGCCGCCCCACCACCACCACTCGCAGCAGCACCACCACGCCACGCAGCAGCACCAGGTGGAAAATTTATTGACACCAAAGAGCGGAAACGCTGTAACGCACAACGATGTACATTTTATGTTATGGCAAATTCAGAATCTGTAACAAATTTTCGTCGAATGGTCTGGGTCCCGTGTCTTCTATTAGCCGTAGAGACAGACCGTTCGACGTAGATTTTTACTGATTCCGAATTTGTAATAACAAAAAAATTTACAATGCGTAGGTTACAGCAGGTTCGCTTTTTACCATATACTATTCGGCCTTGATACGAAAAAAGGCCCCTAATAGTCTGTTCAGAGGAACCACACCACAGTCGCATGACGACCACACAAATGTGGTCAAACTCGAATTTGTATGAAAATGCTTATCATCATTCACACGCACGACCTCACCACAACCACGCCACGGCTGTCTCAATATGTCGGCGAAATCGACCACACACAATGCATACGACCTAAGTATACGATACGAGGGTGTATATTTGCATGCAGTGAGGATCAGTCACGTTTTTTTTTTTTTAAATATACAGATATTTAGCGTTAAAAAACTCAATAAATACTATGAAAAAAATATTTAAATCGGATCAAAGCAATTTCAGTGCAATAGTTCCAAAAACGGAAGTGACGTCATACGGCGCGTCGCGGGAAGTGTGTGCAGGACACTAGCGCAATCTGCCGTAAACAAAACGCGCGACACCGCTCTGGTGAATGAAGTCCGAGCGAGAGGGCGAGAATATCAAGCGCGTTTTGAAAAGTTGCGTTAAATAATATTTAATAACTTCGTAATTTTTGGATGGATTTCAATAATTTAAAAAATAAGATGCTCTGTTATTTATAGCGCATACGTCATACTAATTAAAAATAAAAAAGATCTTTTTATGTGAATGATTCTCATTTCCAAAGTTGTCGAACACCGGTTTCATTTGGTACTGACATGTATTTTTTTTAAATTAATTATTTAGCATGCAAGTAAAATAGTATTGGTTTCAAATTTGAATTAGAAATACAAAATTTTAGTTCTTTTTATTGCATGTTTTTTTTACATTCTATAAAGTATGTTTGATATATTTTTTAATAATTTAATTTATGTATAATCTTAGAGTTTGCTTTCGTTTGTAGATGGATGTTCGGGTGAACAGTAGTCATAATAGGCGGGTAAGTTACACATATACAGACGGACAAATTTGTGTTTGCGTGTGGTGAAATATGTAACTAAATTCTCGCCTAATAAATTTCATATCACTGATAGATTTATATACAAAATGGCGCTGTCGCCGCACGCAAAGGATAAAGTTGTCGGTCCGTATTTTCTATTTGTTTAATGTTTATGTTATACGTGCATGTCTATATTTATACACAAATACGTTAGTCTGTGTTGAGAACTTTTTCCTTTGTAATGGAAATTATTTTTATTTTATTTTTATTTTAATGGAAAGGAACGAAAACATCGAAAATTGTATATATCACTAGCTGTACTCGCGGCTCCGCTCCCGTGGACTATACAATTGTTGTACTACTCTTTTTTTTTTCGGAATCAGACAAAAAAAATACGTCGGTGTGGGTTTCCGGATTGAAAGTTCCATTTTATAATACCCCGCGGCGTTGCCCACGGTTAATCTATTTCCCATGGAAAATATCATTGACTTATGGGCATGATTATTTATTGATTACCATCAGTTAAAAAAACTCGTTTACGGCGCAATCTTAAAATATGACGGGACAGAAATTAAGAATCCCATTAAAAACAGCTTTGTGAGAAAGTTTATTATAAAATAGGCGATTATTTGAACGACAGAAATGCCTGATGTTATTGTTGCTTCAGCTTCGCACAATCTTTATAATATTGTGTACAGGCTTGATTTAAAAACATATGTTGCATGAAGTTTGTTGCGCCGTTTCTTCTTCACGGCGCTGACACCTAGGAAGCCATTATCGATTAAAAAACTACCATAAATGTACTTACTAAGAAATGTACCTATACTACGTGACAATTTTTTTTATCCCTATAGATAATTTTCAAATTTATTGCAGTTTAAAAAGTTCTCTATATGGATTGTGTATTTAACAATATATATAGTGTATGTACTCATTAATATACATATATATCTATTTTTGTTTATTGTTTCTAAAAAAGACAATATAACATGCATACTTTATTATATTTTAAATATAGTATTACCCGCCTTATCACATATATTTGATTGTTGCATGTATTTTTTTAATTATTTGTTAAATTGTATGTAGCTATAAGATAATAACGAGAAAAGTAAACAAAGCGAGAAAAGTAAAAAGTGTACAGCCTTTAACTGTTAATCTATATTAATATTCATATCAGCCCTAAGACGTCCACTGCTGGACATAGGCTTTCCCCAATGAACGGCACCACACCCGGTCCTCCGCCCTCCGCATCCAGCCGCTTTCGGCCACCTTCTTCAGGTCGTCACTCTATCTAGCGGCGGGGCGTCCCACCCTGTGCGTGCCGATCCGCGGTCTCCACTCCAGAACTCGTCTGCCCGGACGGTCGTCGGTTCTGCGACAGATGTGGTCCACTGCCACTTCTTTATATACTAATATTATGAAGAGGTAAAGTTTGTGAGGTTGTAGCGGGTAATCTCTGGATCTACTGAAGCGATTTCGAAAATTCTTTCACCACTAGAAAGCCACGCTATTTTTGAGTGTCATAGGCTATATATTAACCCGAAAAATTAAAAGACTTTCGTGGTAGTCGGAGAATGTTTACCGCCCAACGAAGTGGGCACGGGTCAGCTAGGGTGAAATATACAGTGTGTGACAAAACACCTGTATTAACCTGTATGGATCGTACAATTCACGATGGCACGGCCCGCAACATCGCGAGGGGTGGTCGCGGGATTGTATTGGGCGAGTTTGCCGATTAATGCAATGGACCCTTGTGCCAATAGACCGACGACACGTGACATGTCTGAACAAGCTAATGCAAAACAGTTTATAATAATCTATGAAAGGCCGTATTGCATTGAGTTAGAAACGTGATTCTATTATAAGAATTCAGTTTTTTTTCATGTCGAGTTACATAGATACATACATAATGCTCATGCCTTGGTCCCAGAGGGGTAGGCAGACGATGTATCGCCACTTTGCGCAATTGCGCAATCTAATGTCGCAAATCGGCTTTCCTTCGCCTGCTTTTCCCCCCTTGTATAGAAGGGGTATCACTTGACGTGATGTGTTATATGTCGAGGTAAGGAACCTTAAATAAATGCGGTAAAATTTTAAATATGACTACGGCGTGTTGAATTTTTAGACTTTTTAAGCTATTTTATGGCTCGCAATTAGCTTGATCAGCTGTCTATTGATAACTGTTGGATTGAAGCAGATGTTATAAGGAGTGGTTTGTTTGTTTGTGGCAGGAGAGCGGCGGAGGCGGCGGGCGCAGCTCTGCGGCCAAGCCGCCGGCCAGCAAGCCCGCCTACTCGCAGTCCTACTGGGCGCCCAACTAGCCGCATCGCTCGGGCATGTGCGTACAACCAACACCCTTCTAATTTTACACTCATATATGACCTGAGCTCGCACTCCCAACCTTCTTAGTTCCCTTACTAAATGGCCTGAGTTCGCACTCGGTTGAAGCCCTAATCTTCACGTTACAAACAAACCGAAACGAAAGTCTCAACTGTCTTAGTTCACATTACTAAATGGCATGAATTGGCACATCACAACTTGCACTCCCTACTGACGTTAGTTGATACTCCTAAATGGCCTGAGCTCGCACTCCCAACTGCCTTAGTTCGCACTTCTAAATGGCCTGAGCTCGCACTCCCAACTGCCTTAGTTCGCACTTCTAAATGGCCTGAGCTCGCACTTCCTACGCTACTTTCTCCTGACCTCACTCCCTACAGATCTTAGTTCACACTCCTAAATGACCTTCGCACTCCCTACTGACCTTAACTCGTACTCTCTGTTGATCTTAACGTATACTCTATACTGACCTTTGTTAACACTCCTAAATAGCGTGATTTCGCACTCCCTACTGATCTTAGTTGAATCCTAAATGACCTGAGTTCGCCCTCCCAAATGACCTTAACTCGTCCTCCCTACTGACCTTAACTCGTACTCTCTACCGATCTTAGTTCACTTCACACTCGTAAATGGCCTTAGCTCGCACTCCCAACTGCCTTAGTTCGCATTCCTAAATATCCTGATTCGCACTCCCTAGTGACTTCAACCCCCACTCCCTACTGACCTTAGTTCACACTCCCAAGTAACTATACTGTCATGACTTATTTAAATCACTTAATGTTTTTTTTTATTGCAGGCACCAAACCACAGTCGCTAGACACATGTACATAGATGAAGGCGACACGCCCCCTCACAAGTCAGTCAATTGCCGCCGCCCCGTCGCGCCCCGACCGCGTCGCGTGGAAACCTCGTGTCGGCTCTCATAATACATTTTTATAACAGCGTCACGACATCGTCAAAAGCCAATAAGTCCAAGAGGTTTACGCCGCAACCGCCCACGCTGGATTTGGTTATCCAGCCCTAATATACTTGTGACAAAATATCTGTAGTGATTTTTTATATACAACTCGTTATTTCGCCCGCGTGGTGTTTCAGGGCGTGGGCCTACGAGGAACCTCTGTGAGTTGGTGGATCAGCCGGTCATTCAGGGTATTCTTTTATATTAGAATACTCAGCTCTTGGATTTGAATGTTATTTTTATTTGTTACAGAGACATTCAAAATCGCATTCTGTAAAAATTCGCACTAAAATTTTATATATATATATTTTTTTTATTAACCAAAAGGTGTTCAGTATTCAATACTAAACACGTCCGTCACTACAGGCATTTTGTTACCACATTTTTACTATACCTTGCAACGAGGATGTGTGGCCTATAGGCCAGTGCGGATCGGTGGACATTAATTACACCAGCCTTAGAATTATATATTATTAGTATTGTTTTCAATTTACATTTTTTATAAGTCAATATATTTATGGATTAACATAGTACTTTTGCAAATGAAATTCCATACGAGGTTTTTGCGTCTCATATGGCGCTTCACTGAACCCAATCTTCGTGGATTAGATTGCTTCACTTGATATAGTAAAGGATTACAGACAGGATAGCTTATATTAGGTCGAAACTACATTTACTTGCGTTTGCACGCACTTTGTTTGATTAAAAAAGCGAAGAAATAGTGCGAGCAAAGAGTATAAATGTATTTGACCCCATTGATGACAAGGAAATAGTATTATATTCTATCTAAAGTTCAGTTACTATCTTACAGTGAAATAATTTAAAAAATATACACTAACTAACGAAGCATTCCCTTATTTGATCAACTTTTGCAGCTGGAAAATATCAATTTTTAAAATAATATTAGCATAATTTATTATGCACGTCAAACCTTTTTAAATAACATCTTGATCATTAACATCGGTTCAGTATTTTAGGAAACATACAAAATAAACCCGGCCTAAACCTTATAATTATTTCAAAAAAATATTTGCGGAACAAAAGTTGTACTGAATAGTTTTAATTATAAGCTAACAGCTTGAAGGGAATGGTTTTTGTTAGTGGACATACTGTAGTTAGCCACCCACCCACCTCCCCGCGCTTACCCCCGCCAGTGCTCCGGAAGTAACGTTAGTGTCAACGCTGAACCGACGTACCGACAATTCTTTAGTGGTTTATCCGGTCGGTGTATTCCCATCTTACCTATCGCATGTGGCCCACCACATGCGGTATATTTGTTTACATCTTCCGTACGAAGAACCTAAATTTCACAATTTACAGCGTGTTGGCACGTTTAAGAATTAAGTGATATTAGTAGGATACCTGAAGTCGGGATTCTAAATTATCTGGAGGAAACTGACAGGTGCTTGTTTTGCCATGTTTACGACCACTCCAGAAAGATAGAATCGCTGCCTACGAAGTATTGGACTAAGAGAACGTAGGAGTAGCTACGAGCAAGAGTATCTAATTTGAAGCAATAATGGTAAAAGCAACTTGAGTGAGTCAGTCAATCATTTTGCCATATCACTTTTTATTTTATGAATAATTGGCAACTCTCTGTGTACTCCAGTTGATTCAGTGCCGATTTTTTAGGATACTCGTAGCGTTGATAGACTAATAAAGTAGATGGGTGGGAGTGGGTGTAGGCTGGAGGAAGCAGCAGGCAGGGGACCAAAGGAGAAGTTGAATCTAGCAGGCCAGGGCTCACGAGGACCTTTATAGCACCTTTGATGATGTCCATAAACGTGAAATTATAATTGCCTTAGTTTTAGTACTAACGACATATTTTAGTGCAGATGGTAAGAATTCATTTCGGTTCTTCCTACCGTAAATCGTGGTGGGGCAGTGGGATAGCCATGACGGGGCGGATAGGAATACACTGCGAGCTTTGTCGTGCGACACGGGATCCCAGGCTTATTCTATGTAATGTATGTATAACTGTGCGTGATAGATGTATTTACTGCTTCAATCTAAATGGAACGATGGCAAACTTTTATTTGCGCTTCATAAACTTTTTATCTATGGATTGGAAGGTATACACGACTGCAATGATATATAAGTTGTGTAACCGAATTAAGTATTCGACTGAAATAAACGATACGTCTATAGGTTATGATGTTCACGAACCGCAAATAAATATTGTTGTCCTTCCAGTTTGGTTGGAATGAATTATAGTTATACAGGGTTGCCACTCGATGTGGGAACGTGGAATTTCTAGAATAAGATTCGAATGTAAGCCGCGTTAGGATTTTTTTAAATTAACATCGAAATCGACTCGTTTGTTGGCGATATTTACGCTTCTCTAGTGTGGTAAGTCTGGCAATGATTATGTATAATTTCCGACAGTGGCAACCCTGTTTATAACTTCTTTTTAAACATAGAAAAGTCCTTACGTGTACCTATTATTAATTAGTAACTGATTATTGTAAATTAAAACAAGGATGGAAAGCTGTTAAATAAATAAATAAATGCTTTTTTTTACTATAATTAAATTCTAGTGTATTTTATATTGCATGCTGCGTCGGGCTGCCGCGACTTATATTATATTATTATTTTAAAATAATGACATTTGTATAATGTGGTTAATAAAAAATCATAGTGAATCGAGATTAAGACTAGTTGTTAAAGGAATATGTATTTCAGATGGTTGTTTTTTTTTGTATGAACTTTAGTTTTAAACGTCGCGCGCCCGACGTCATCTCATGTTCTAAGTCCACTCCGGATAGGTTACAATTTGTTAAAAAAAAAAATTACCTGTAGTGCTATGTATATCTTTTTTATAATATATATATAATATATGTATGTAAGAGTTTGGGTGCGCTATGCGTTCCGGAACGTTTTTTGTATCTAGTAACGGATTGTAATTACATGATTATTATAAAATAAAATGTCCTTAGATCGTAATGTGACTGTGTCGTATATCGAGGTCCTTTTTTTATGTGAAGAATGGATTGATCTCGCGGGCATTTGAAAGTATGAGGGAATTACACATATTGGAACTTGCTCTATCGTTTCATTGCTTGTTACCTTCTCTTTAATTCGTCAGACTGGAGACACGACCTTGTACCATTTGTATGGATGTTATATTTGTGAATCGTCTCATATCAGCCCGCAAACGCCAGCACACCCGGTCCTCCGCTTCCGGCCACCTTCAGGTCATCGGTCCATCTGCCGGTGGGGCGTCCCACCCTGCGCGTGCCCCCCGCGGTCTCCAGAACTCGTTCGTTCCAACGGCCGTCGGTTCTACGACAGATGTTGCCCGTCCACTGCCACTTCAGCTTGCTAATCCTCTGCTATGTCGGACACCGTTCTTCGTCGGATCAAGCGAATCATGAATCATCTAGTCCTTGTTTTGCCATAAATGTTTGTATACTTTAAATGGTAGTCTAGAAGGGTGCTAATGGGTTGGCCCGGAAATTTTCTAAATAATGAATTCGTTGCGTTTGGTCCAATTAGGTCATCAGCCGAAATACGTCCACTGTTGGACACGCCCAATAGAATCTGTTGGGATGGCCATTGGGCGATTTGCCATAATCATCACGGTTAGCAGGCGGGTTGGTGATCGCAATGATTTTAAATATACACAAGAGAACACTGCTGCCCATCTCTGGCGTAATCCCTTAATTGCCTTAACAGCACCAGCGGGAAGATTGGGGGTGGCTCGATCGTGTACGTTCTGACCCTGGCAGGATTTAGTACTCATAACGTACTATTTTGTACTTGATTTTCAGATTAAAAGTTACAAGGGGGTATTGAATTCTGAGCTGGAATGTCACTCCAGCTCGGACATTTTGAACTAAGGCACGTACCTAAATTCTGATCACACCACGCTTCATCTTGGACTTTGTACCCAAAAATCAGATTTTGTAGGTACTTAAACAGATCGCGAGTTACAAGGGGGTATTGATGCGCGAGCTGGAATGACGTTAAACCTGCCAGGGTCAGATTACTGAAATTCGACTTCGTCCGAGCTGGCGTGACGCACCACAGCCTTTTCTCCTTCACAGCACAGACCACACTGGCTTATTGTTTTGTTTGTTGTAACATTGTATTTATCATGTGTTTAAGAATATATGGATAATCACTCTTCTAAACCGGAAACCAGACGCGATTGGTCATACGATTAAAAATGAGTAGTAGCCCAGAACATTTGTAATCTATATATACTTGTAGATTTTTCATATCGGTCTTTCAACGTCCTCTGTTGGACATAGGCCTTCCTCAATGAACGCTAGCACTTGAGGTGATATAAAGGGTTATATATACCATTTAGATCACTTAGGTGAAACAGTATAATGATTAGAAACAAAAAAAATGTTTTATCTTTTTAATTTTATTAAAAAATGTATATAAAACTCGTGGAATGCAACAACAATATTTTTTCAACAAAACAACAGACTATCCAACACCCTCCCAACCAGTAATGTTCTGAGACTAAACTGAGTAGACTTTTTATTTTTTTAATCCAGCAGACGATCCGCTCTATTTAAAACGGCATGTGGCAAGCCGCTCAACAATTCGTTTTAACAGCAACATACTCTAATAGAGGATAAAAGCTTGCCACCGCGAAAGATCCGCTACTCTGAGCAGCGCGTCCGCCGCGACCTCTTGTTTCGCTGAACGTCCCACTTGCCTATGCATCTATGATACCTTCAAGGCCTTAGCATTTGAAGAAGAGTGGATAACCCGCTGCCAATCGTCTATTCATTCATCATCAGGTTATTTTTGTCTCCACTGCAGGAGCACAACCCTCATCTGTCGGAGACAGACGGAGGATTTGGCCTACACTCCCCGCGCTGGCTAGACGGGTTAGGGAGGCCTGATTGATGTTTTATAATGTATTCCCTCAGTCGCCTTGTACGACATCCACGGGAAGGGTTGGAGTGGTCCTATTCTACTCTACCGGAAACCACACGGCCAATCGTCCGCTGGTTCACAAATGTGCCGCAGCTGCGTTATCCACGATCCAATACAAGGAACCATTCTCTGGCTTCACTCGCCCTGCTGGCAGATCCTCCTTGTCTTTCAGGATACGCTGAAATATAAAATAAAAGTTTTATATTTTGGAGTATGCCCAGGAATTGCACGATTTGATTCCTCCATCCCCCTTCTATCACCGGACTACCAGACTTGGTGAGGGACTTCATCCTTATGTAGTAGACATACTACGCTCTCGCACGAAGCGTTATGCTTCCTCGTTCATAATGAGAACTGCTAAGGAATGGACCACCTTGGGTATTTCCGGACAAGTACAATTTGGATCTTTTTATAGGAAGACTGATAGTCATCTTCTGGGTAAGCGCGCTCAACCTTACTCCTCATCATCACTTACCATCATTTATTTTACTAAAGGTTTTACGGCCTTGGGAGCGAGCCTTTTGTAGCCTGTCTATATAATAGTAGTGGCGATGGCGGTGTTGCTATACATAACCAAATTTCCAGAAATGTTGGAATACATTTAATATTGTTGTGTAGGCTTGTGTTGAGTTGGGTTACCTTTAGAAGCCCTGCATACCACGCTAGTGGTACGCGGACCACAGTTTGAGAACTCCTGAATTAATCTTTTTTAAATTGCTTGCTTTTAATAGTGTACATGTCAAACGTATTTTAAAATAGGATAGACGATATGAGAATGAACGATTACTAAAACTGTTTACATGGCGACACCAATCAAAGGCTTATCTCTATCAATGAACCAAGTTTGTCATATCCACCTTGGCATTATCGTTGAGCATAGAACAAACTTCTCTAGTCAAATTGAAGTTCAGGTCGTGGACATAGACGTAGATGGACATCTAGACGAAAACCTCCCATGCTAAAGGTAATAATTAAATTTAAACGGAACTCACTTTCACCATATCAGCTTTTCCTGCACCACTCATAGCAAAAATACAATTCCTTGCACTATTTATCACTGGATATGTCAAGGTTATTCTCTCCGGAGGAGGCTTGGGAGAGTCTGTAATAGCTGCTACATGTAAGCTGGTTTCCTCCAGGAGTTGGTGGCCAGGGAATAAGGAGCAAGTGTGACCATCGGGGCCCATGCCGAGGAGGAGAAGGTCGAACTTGAAGTTATCTCCATTGAAAACTTTTCTGAGCTTCTCTGTGTAATCTTTAGCTGCTTCTTCAGCTGTAAATGTTATAATAAAATGAACCTTATTTTTCTAGTAATAAAAATATTAAGTCATTAAAAACTGTTTGAATATCGAACAACTTATTGTATGGTATACAAAATTAGTTGCTAAACGGTTCAATTTGTATAAAGACAAATATTTTTGTGAAACTGATTAAATTGTTTTGATTTGTTAAACTTAGAGTTTGAATGCTTATTTTTAAAATCTCTTTCAATTATGTTAACATTAGCAGGGTGGGACACCCAGATGGACCAATGACCTGAAGAAGGTGGCCAGAAGCGGCTGAATGTGGTGTGGTGGTGTTCATTGGGGAAGGCCTATCTCCAGCAGTGGATATCTAAGGGCTGATATGATAAGTATCAATAGTATGTATTGTTGCAGCCCTTATAACAAAAAAATATATATTTAAAATACCTGAGACACCCTGCTTTAAAACCACGAATTGGCTTTCCTTTAATGAAGTCTTAGGTATTAGGGTCTTCTTGTACATCCCGAAGGTGGAGTCCTCACTGTCTTCTTGTACTACCCTCTCGTCACAAAATGCTAGCACCCATTTAGACCAGTCTGTTTCTACTGTGGGTAGGCTCTCAGATAGGTATTTTAGTACAGAACCCCCTGTGAAGGATATTGAACCTATTATAGATCATACAATTCATGATGGTACCTTGTAGGTGTGAACATGGGATGTGAGGTTTGCCCCCCCCCCCCCCCCCCCTCCCACAACCCTCCCAGGACCGGGGCTGATATTCACAAACACCCCAGCATACTGACATGGTGTTTAGAAATGCAACATAGGTCTGGATCACTGCAATGGTCATTAAAAAAAGTTGAAAAAAACTTGGTGGATAATTTACTTTTTGTACTGGTAGTTGGCCGGTACCTACGTAACTTGAACTCTGATTTGTACGAACGCCGCCGGTACAGATCAGAGGTTAGTTACGTGCCGTGAACTGTACACCCTAAATACGAATAACTTAAGGGATCTATTTCAGGCATTTAACCACAGATACGCAGTAGTCATTACTATTCTATGACAGAACTCACGGGGAGTAAGTAGGTACTTTTAGACTATTTTCTACTTTATGCTTCACGTATTTTATTACAGAGTTCTCTGCAAAGATTAGTAGACAGAGGGGAGTTCCGTTTACTAGGTCCTCGATCTTTTTAGGATATGATGTATTGAGATAAAATAACAAAAACAATGTTTATAAACTTTACCCGAAAGCCCAACATAAAACTTTCCACGATTATGTATTGCGTCGTTTGAGATCTTTTCTACGTAAGATGCTAGTTTGTTGATGATTTCTTGCTCATTATCTACTTTTATAATAGTCATTTTTGCTAGAAATAATGTAAAAACTCTAGAAAATAAGAATTTGTAGAGGTTACTCCAATGACATTCACTTGTTCACAACTTGCTTGTTCACTTTGTTGTTTTTAATAAAAGGCAAAGGTTTCATAGATTATAGTCATATGATTATTGTAACTATATTTGTCATCGTCGGTATGCATGTGTACTATATTATTTTAACATGAATACTCGAAGAAGAAACACAATCATTAAGAAAATTAAAAATATATAATATACAAAATTGTCCTGGGAAAAATTTAAATTAACCAATTTCTGAAGGATCCACAAGAAAGAAAACAGGTAGGTATTAATTAGCTCTAAAAATAAAAAGTGTATCTTCAAAAAGTGTTGTCAGAAGTGGGATTCGAACCCACGCCCACAGAAGTGGACTGCGACCTGAACGCAGCGCCTTAGACCGCTCGGCCATCCTGACTTCACGGGAAATGACGAAATTAGCTTACGACTGCCCGAGCAGGTATCTGTAATGAAATATCTGTATTGATTAATAAAGGCTCTGTGTACACCCAGAGGACGATACGCGACGGAATCCGCAGTCCGTAAAAGACAAGTCAAAAACGGTCGTAATCGTCCTTTACAATTAATACGCCACGCACGCCCTGTGCATTTAATTTAATAACGAGTTCCATGTCGAGAACATTTCAATTTGAAAAGCGGTAGCGGGCATGTTGCTTAACGATTCACATCAACAGCGGTTAAACCGCTCCAGTTTGCAGAAGGGTTAATAGTAGATTAGTAGCCAAGGGCTGTAAGGCATCAATTGCAGCCCGAGATATTTACGAGGGTGCAATTGATGCTTACACCCGAGCTAACTACTGTACATCTCGATTGTGAGGTAAGTAGAAAAAAACCGGCATTACAAGAATAAAACATTTTATTAGTTATTTGAAGTAAAAGTTTTTAAAGATTTCTATTCCCGCCTTTTTTCATCTTTTTTTTAAAATTATTTTTTCAAGAACAAAATTGAGCTTCGCCGTTCGATATTTAAAATAAAATTGATGACTATTATACTCATACGAAAACAAGGCCGCATAGCGAAGCGACCTTTTTGTCATTGGGCTGAATGCATGATGTCTATTGCCAGTATGATGGTTAGATGTACGCGAACTTTTTGAAAGAGTGAAGTATTTTTTTTAATTACTTACCGCCCTAGGGCTTTTCTAGCTACATTATTACCCTAGAGCGCTAATTGGTCACCTACAAGCCACATTTGGGGGTAATAAGGACCTACTTACCGAATATGAGAGATGTAAAATAGCTTTCTGCCCCGCGAAAAATCCACAGCTCGAGGCGGGCGGCACAGTCCGCGCTGACTGTCGTTTCAGCGGACGGCCTGCTGTTGCATGTAGGTAGGTACAGCGACATACAAAACCAAAGTATTTGAATTACATTGACTCAAGGATCAAGCATTAAAACCATGGATGACTCATTATAAGTTGAAACCTGAAATAAATACTTCATACTTGTCATATATATGGCAGCATTTACTGAGAAAAAAAGGGATAACAAATCCATGGTTTTAATGCTTCATCCTTGCATTGACTAGATTTAGTTTAAACCTCACTATATTGAACTTCAATTAAGTGAGGTTCAATGTAGGTACAGGTAGTATATTAATTAGTAAATTTTATAAAATCCATAAGAAAGAATTGTGACTTGAGAGATTAGACATTCTGAAGCAATCTTTTAGCGGAATATGTGACGGTAATAAAGGCATTATTTTTTTACTGATTCTGATTAGTAAGTATTTCGACTTGGCCCTTATGGAGAACGACCATGAACGTCCATGAGACCGACCTTATGCGATTTTTTTTCATTGTCATTACAAAAAAAAGCGTTTCCCTAAACAGATACAGAACAACGGCTAATCTTTTAATAAATAAAATCGTAAACATCGCGTGTCTGTACATTGGAAACATTTTCAAAAAAAGAATTGGGTGGCCTTAGAATAAGTTATAGACCACATTTCAGTCATTTTTAAATTTTTTGCCTGTTTGTCTGTTAATTTGTGCACGCATCACGTAAAAACTACTGAACCGTTCCCGCTCCCGCTAATATCGTTCTAGAATATTGGTGAAGTGAAAGAATAGAACTAAGAAGTAACCCAGCAAGACTACTAAGGACTGCTGTGAAAATGTTCGACGTTCCTGCTTACTTTGAATTTGCAGTGAATCGGAGACGTGGAAGCAGCAGAACTGTAAGTGGCGCTTCTTCTTCCAAATCCACTTCCTATTGTTTTACCATTTTACCCTTTGCATCCCGCGTTTTCAGGGGGCGTACTCTGTAAACATTTCTGCTAATATCCGTCTAACTCAACGATCTCTATGTACTACTAAATGGAGCGTTCCAAACAATCGCTCTGTTCCACGCAAGTAGCCACAACTCTTTCACATTCACAATGAAACTTGTGCAGTTACTACGCAGAACATTTAATTATTACTAAATATTGACGCTACGGTTAAATAATGTCAATATTTAGTAAATAATTAAATGTTCTGAGTAGTAACTGCACAAGTTTCAAAGCGCTCCATCTGGTAGTACATAGAGATCGTTGGTCTAACCAAAGATAATATATACTAGAGTGTCTAACTACAAACCCTTTTTACCTCTACATATTTTGATGTGTTTGGCATTTAGTTATCTTAGTTACACACTAAACGCTTTTCCGTATATGCCAATATATCGTCTCTGCCTAACCCTCTGGGACTAAGGCGTGAGCATGTATGTATTCACAAAATATTCAAACAAATACATTAGGGAAAAAATTAATTACTACTAATGGACGCACTGACAATGCCCCAGGGCATTAGGTAAAAGAGAGAGTCACCGTAGGACTTGGTAACAGCCAATCCAGTAATTACTACCTTTTGACTATTCACGTCTCGCACTGCCGGCGGTCACAAGCGGGTCTGACCACGTGGGCCCCACAGTGGAAATCCGGCGAAGGGAGCCCCTTGCTGGTTCCTGCTGACGCACTGTGGGCCATTCCATCAGTGCGTGTACGACAGGGCCGGGCGGAAGGCTACGCGGGCCCTGTTGACTTACTGGGAGACAGCCAGTAGTCACAGACAGGAACCGCGAGTGGCTCACCGATTGACCGCGGGCTCGAGTGTGCATTACGGAGAACGTGGGCTACGCGACGCCATGCGCATAGCACAACCCGCCACCACGGTGACCCTCAGAAAAGTGATTGAAAATTGCATTCATATTGATCATGCAGTCCTGCATTCAAATCTCACACGTTTGCGCATTAAAGCGGAAAACTTTTTTTCTTTTTATATGTATTTCTTTGTTAACATTTGTTTTACAGATTGTAAATAAACATTATATTGAATGAAATGCTAATCGGTACATATTTATTTGTCAAGTTACTAGCAGTAGCGCTGTATTAGTGATTTTGATTATTGTTTGGCGTCATAGATTAGATTGGGTCATCTGTGCTATAGTATATATTATCTTTGGCTATAGGCACTTTGTGTTTATTACTACTTGATAACAGATGACGTGGTAAGTAACAAACAGTTAATACATCGACAGCTTAGTTCGTCTACCCGCTAACAGATGTCCTTACTTGTATATCAATCGGTAAAAAGAGAAAGTAGTAATGAATGAGCGCCACCTCTGCGGGGCGGGTGTTGACCGTCAAAATTAAGTCGTGTGACGTAATAAAGGTAATATCGTGAAAGCGCCGTACGCCATGGCGTAAATGAAACACAGTGTTGATACTTAAGTATAATACCGAGTTACATAGCCTCAAACATCGTCGCAGAGTGGCCGTCTTCCCTGGTTTTCTGCAGGTTACATTTTGGGGAGTGTGATCAGGAATTACACGATTTGATTCCCTCAGGCGTGGTGAGGGACTTCATCCTTATGTAGTAGACATACCACGTTCTCGCACGAAGCGTTTTGCTTCCTCTTTCATGATGCGAACTGGTAAGGAATGGAATTCCCTACAAGATTCGGTATTTCCGGACAAGTACAACTTGGATCTTTTTAAAGGAAGAGTGAATAGGCATCTTCTGGGTAAGCGCGCTCCGCCTCAGGCCTTATCGTCACTTACCATCAGGTGTGACTGAGGTCAAGCGTAAACCCATCAGGAATAAAAAAAACGTATATCATAGTCGGTACTCTGTGGTTGATACTTCTGCCCTTTATTCGCTATCACACGCACAATATCCCTGTCCTCTGTGTCCTCGGTATAAAGTTATATATTTCATTGAAAACCCATCGTCATCTGAAAACCAATGCTACATGCGTCTCGGTAACATGTATATGAAAGGATCACCAGCAGCAAAATCAGGTTTGTATTACCATGTACACTTTGCGGTCCACTTAGGAACACCATCTATTATTGATTTTGTTTTCGAGACGCAAATGCTTTTGTTTTCACACATACACATCCCCCCCGCATACACACACACAATTACACTCATATTCCCTACACTACCACCTGCAATCACACTCCCATCAAACTCTCGCCCTCCTAATAATATTATCACTTTTTTCCAACAATATCTATTCTATCCTACAGTTTGTAACTTAACTTGTGACCTCAGGCTCCCCGATACAGACTGCACGGTCTAGTGCGGGAGCTCCAATATGTATTGTCCTGTTATTTTTAAGGTTTTAATCGTTCTCAATTGATGTAATCATGCAATTTTAAGGATGACTGTAATAATCTATGAATCTGGTAATTTATAAGAATAAACTATTTGAAAATAATTTTTGGTTTTTATCTCGGGGTAATAACACTATACTATTTGGTACAGTAAAGGACTAATTAATGTGATTAAAGAAAAATCTAAATTTCATAAACGCTGGAAAACATTTGGAAATCCTCTAGACTACGGTTCCTTCTCTCTCTTAAGAACTAGACAAAAGAAACTGCAATCGGAATGTCTTAGTGCATACATACGGATGCCACAGGATAATATTAAACGATGTCCCAAACTTTTTTGGTCCTATGTTAAAAAGAACTCTTCTAATTATCCGAACCTGATGAAGTATGGCGACATCACCTATACGAATCAAAATGACATATGTAACACAAACATAGCAGATATGAACGAAAATTCAGTAGTGTGTTAGATTTCGTCGTCGTCGCTGTTTAGGAAAATTGCTGAAGCGCTGAGATAGGATTACAAGGAAGATAATTTAAAACATGTATTTTTATTAGTGTCCTGCCGAAACAGGAGCCTCGGTCTCAGTTTCGGCCGAAACCGAACCTTATTTAGACATGTTAAATTTTTTATTGTATTCTGAAATCTAGTGTTTTACATGTTATATAGTTAATTCATGTCAAATGAAATAATAATAAAAAAAAATAACAATTAAAGCATATAAAATAGATTTGTTTTGTTACAATAGGTATTTCTGGTACTTAATTGCACAAAGAAATACAGTAACAAGTTTTAAAAGTTAAAATAGTACAATCGTCTTATAGGTATAAGCTATTTCTTTCAGACCACCTTTGGGTATAAAACATTATGCCAAAGAAAAAGGTAGGTTGCGCTGATTAGGACATTTTAATGATAAATGTGTACTTATATAACATTAACTTTATGTAATATTAACTTTAACATGAACAAATATAATAAACAATGTTACTCTTGTAAGTAAAGTCTATACGAACTCACCCTAACAGAGCGCGACAATTCACGAACGCTGAGTTTCGGCTCGGCCGAAGTTTCGGCAGTTTTTGGCCGAAACCGAAACTATGGCCGAAACCGAATCTTCGGTCGGACACAAATTTTTGATGTTTTATCAAAATCGGATGTTCATTCAGACAAATAAATAATAATTTAATTTAAGGATTTTTTTTTATTCTCTATCGTAAAATCCTATCTTTATCTTGGCTTTTCCTAAACAGCGGCGAAGTATTTTACAAATATTTTTTAACTAGCGGTAGCGGGATCTTTTACACGTCTTAAATAAAAAAAGATGCGTTGAAAAAATTATGAGTTAAGTAAAATTAAGCATTGATTCAAATTAGCTTCAGACAGATATTCATATTTTACCTTCAACGTATCACGAAACGATATCGCGATGTAACAAACTCATAGCGCCATCTAGTTTTAATCCGTTGTAACTAACCAAGAAGTATTCATAAGGGTGAATAAATGAACTTTATTGCACAGAAATTACAGAAATAGGTATGTAGGAGAAAACATATTAGTTCAAATAAACTTTTCTCTAGGACGAACCTTTTAGACCAGGATCATCAAAATCTCCAATTATCAGACTTTTCCCCCAGAGATTTGGTGAAACTCCTTACATCTCTAGTACATCATCAGCATGCAGCTCCACTCGATCTAGGAGAACAAGGATGTCAGTCAGTGAATCAGTGAGTGGTATTGCAGCTATATAACGTACATATTATATAATGTACACGTGCCGTAATATTGCCTCTAAGTACCTATATATACGCTACGTAGCTCACACTACATTTCCCTAGAGCTCAGTACTTTATTTTATTCCATAATGTTTACGTAGATGACAAAAATAACTACAGATCATCATAATTGATCATGGACCCATTTGGGCACCACAATTGGGAAGAGAAGAATCAACTGATATTGGCCACGACATTAAGATACATGCCACGAACTATATAAGTTAGACCTGGAAGAAACGGTCCATTACTAAAACTTCTTGGAAACTGTGACTTAACGCAAAAATAAGCCTAATGGATACCTCACTATTAAGGCACATCCCCCCGTGTTGCTTAAATTGTTAATTAAATTGTCCTTCTGGCTGGCACCGACTCCAAAAATTACTTAATATAAATTGTAAATAGGTATAATCATCATCATCAGGTTGTTTTTGTCTCCACTGCAGGAGCACAACCCTCTCTCACCTGCCGGAGACAGAATAATAAGTATCAATAATTTCGTTGATTGTCCTTTAAAGCTCTTTCATCATCATCATGTCAGCCTTTAGACGTCCACTGCTGGACATAGGCCTTCCCCAATGAACGCCACCACACCCGGTCCTCCGCCCTCCGCATCCAGCCGCTTCCGGCCACCTTCTTTAGGTCGTCGGTCCATCTGGCGGCGGGGCGTCCCACCCTGCGCGTGCCAATCGTCGGTTCTACGACAGATGTGGCCCGCCCACTGCCACTTCAGCCTGCTAATCCTTTCGGCTATGTCGGTCACCTTCGTTCTTCGTCGGATTTCTTCATTACGAATCATATCCTTCAAAGATACGCCGAGCATAGCCCTCTTCATAGCTCGCTGAGCGACTTGAAACTTGTGGATTAGGCCCACTGTCAGTGTCCACGTTTCTGCACCGTAGGTCATGACAGGCAGGACGCACTGATTAAAGACTTTTGTCTTTAAGCTCTTTGCTTTGAAGTAATTAAAATATTATTTTCTGCTTTTTAGTTTAGAAAAGAAAGAAAGAAAGAAAAACATTTATTCACTACCACAATTGGCACACACAAAGAAAAAACAAAACAAGTTTAAGTTTGTACATGTAAGTATAGGTCTTGAAGACGGTTTTTGTTTTTTCTAAAAAAATATTTTAAAGTCATCGCTCGCCGCCGAAGCACCGACGGGACGAAGATTCTGTTTTGTTTCTATACAATACATATTTAACTGCAATTCTATGAAATAACAAGACATTTTTTTATTTTACTAAAACTGTTCTCTAAAAAAATTCCGGGTTGTAAGCTCTTAAATTCGGGGTTTCCACGCTTCTTGTCCCGGTTGATCAATATTAGAGATGGCAACCCTATCTATATTCATTGTACTGTGGCGGTATGAAAATGTTGGTACCAGTGCTAGAAACACTACCATGCCAATATTTGATTAAATCTTACGTTTTGTTTACTGTTTACAGACTCCATTATGACAATATTACATCAGAATTGACGCTACAACCGCCGAATACGAAACATCCTAGATCTTCATAGAATTTAGATCCGATATTTCAGTTTCAGTGCGGGGCAGGCGTGCCAGATGACGTGCTCCGACGAGGTGGTCAGACCCGCGGCTGGCGGATCTTTATATGAAGCGGTGCGGCTGGCCAATGACCGCTATGTTCGGAGGCGCATTTCAGATGCAGCGATGATGCAACGATCCTCAGCAGCGAGGGAACGATAGAGAGGAGAAGTTCATGTTCCTGGGTCTTTCCGTTCGGCAGTAGTGTAAGGTAATCTTATACGTTAGCTCTATACCTATAAGGCCGACTGACGATCATTGACAGTAGTCCGGTTTAAACATTCTATTAGTCCGCCATATCAGTCGGTCGTAGTAATGTAAATGTGCCATTAGTTATCAAGCAATTAAACACATTTTTCCGTGATCCAGTTTTGTGGCATGATTCGAAAAGGTAATATGTGCCGCGAGATGTTGAAGGTATGAATTTGAAAACTGAAGAACCTTTCCATTACGACACTGTACAGTCGATATATTTAATTTCAGTTCCATCCACGTACCTACATACTTTGTCCCGTTGCATTATATCGTCGAAAAAAAAATATGGCATCTTATTTGTGTTTTTTCTTGGGAAATTGTTATTGTGAGTTTTGTTAATTTTCCCAGAATCTTAATATTTTGGTAATAAAAACGACACTTGTTGGTTGTGTTAGAATCTAACCTAACCTAGAGGTAGTATTATTTTTGGTAGTTGCACCATGTATGTATGTATGTAAACGCTTTATTGTACCAAAAATAATAACAACAACAATAATAAAATAGGAATTAAACCTACATGCTGTCATAGTATAGATACTTATGTCATTTTTAAAACCTATCCCGGGGCAGACAAAAGTTGTTGGCCATGGTGCCCTCTGTTCAACGCGATCTAATAAGTTAAGTGTACTTATAATAATTAATGACACCGCTCATGGCAGCCTGTAGCAGGTAGGGTAGCAACTTAGACCAAAAAGTATGAACTTTTTGGTCGCTTTGCATAGAGATCGTCATAGCCTAAAACTGTTGTCTAAGTTGCTACCCTACCTGCTACAGGCTGCCATGAGCGGTGTCATTAATTATTATAAGTACACTTATACGTACACTAATGATGACATATCATGATATCATTATCATGATCAGCCTATATACGTCCACAGCTGAACATAAGATTCTTATAGTATAGAATCTTACATTTAGTGGGCTTTCCATTGGGGGTTTTACCATAATCACCACGCTTGGGAGATAGATAGCAGTAATGATATTAATATTATACTCAGGAGAATACTCCTGCCCATCCCTGCTGCAAACCCTTAGTCGCCTTTACGACACCCACGGGAAGATTTGGGGTGTCCCTTTTCTAAGCCGGGACCCGCACGGCACATATCAATCCTTTACAATGACATCAACACAGCCATGGTCGTTGACCGGACATCGTTCTACCTTTTCCGTTCACTGGTAAGAGTGTAATTGGGCAGCATGATTTCATGGGTCACAAATTAAATCGCCCGAGTGTACGTGTAAACCCTGCCTTACCCACATGTGTTGGAGCCGTTACACTTGACCCAGATCGGTTTGCTTTCTGCACTATCGACACACATGTACACGTACGTACTTATGTACGTTGGTGTGTCCGATACTGCGACAAAATATTTGCTGTTACAGGCGACTTCGTCTTCGTGGTATAATCAAATCAAATCAAAATATTTATTAGCCATGTAACAGGGTACGTTGCATTTAGCCAGTCAAATTTACAATAACACTTAAATTAACCGTAAATAATTGCAATATGTACTTATAATCTAATTTTCAGTCATCAGACATCGTCATGGAAGTGAACATTTCTTTGGGCGCATTGATATATTCATTTATATTATAGAATGCATTAGCTTCTAAGAATGCTTTAAGTTTACGCTTAAAATCCAGGAATGGGAGCTCAGTTACGTGCCGTGGTAGTTTATTGTACATACATATTTTTATAGATATCCCTTGTTTCTTTGTTTTCACAAGCCGTGATCTAGGAACAACTAGTTTATATTTATTTCTTGTGTTGTGATGATATCTAATAAGATATCTATATGAAATAAAACACACACTTCAAAGTTTGGGATGGAAGACTGCTATCACAAACTCTTCAGTAGGTACTACATCATCATATCAGCCTTAGACGTTCACAGCTAGACATAGGCCTTCCCCAATGAACGCCACCACCCCCGGTCCTCCGCCCTCCGCATCCAGCCGCTACCGGCCACCTTCTCTAGGTCGTCGGTCCATCAGTACTACAACCTCTTAATACAGAAAAGTAAGGTGGACCACAGCTCGGGTTATATAAAAACATTGCGGTAAAGCCACGGATTCGGCACATAACGACCTCTTCCTAGAATTTCTACTCCCAAAATGAAAACTTCTCAGAATGTCCGCTCCAACTTTGACCGCTGATGATGATGATGATTGCCATTAAAACTTATGACCTTTGTTTTTAAGACGCAAATATGTTGGTTTTCTTATGGCGCTCAATTGATTTGAACCCTTATTCCTGCCACTTTGCGACATTAGATTGCGCCAAGTGTCTACCCCTCTGGGACCAAGGCGTGAGCATTATTGACGACCTCCGTGGCGGAACGGGTAGCGCTCGGACTGCCAAGCTGGAGGTTGCGGGTTCGAATCCCGCTAGGGACAAATGTTCGTATGATGAATATGAATGTTTGTACCCAAGTCTTAATTGGATGTTTATATATTTATTTAAGTATGTGTATCCGTTATCTAGTGACCATACCACAGGCTCTGCCTAGTTTGGAACTGGATAATTGGTGTGAATGTCTGAGATATTTATTTATTATTTATTTACAGTATTGTTCGGCTGTATAATGGCAACTGGGTACAAAATATTATTTTTTATTTTATTTTATTTTTTTATTTATTATGTGTGTATGTATATTCCTGTAGGCGTTGTATATGGAAGGCCCCTCGTCGTCGTACGTAAAGCGTGACAGCCCGCGTCCTTCCGCCAATGCCATCAGAAGCTATGAGAGCTTTCTGCATGTAGGTTAATGTCATGTATTAATAGAGATGCTACGTGTGACTCATGGTGTTTATATTAGAATCCAATCTAATTATTTCATCCTCATCAGGTTATTTTTGTCTCCACTGCAGGAGCACAACCCTCTCTCATCAGCCGGAGTCAGACGGAGGATTTGGATTACACTCCCCGCGCTGGCCAGGCGATGTATTCCCTCAGTCGCCTTGTACGACATCCACGGGAAGAGTTGGAGTGGTCCTATTCTACTCTACCGGAAACCACACGGCAATCTAATTATTTACCGAATCTCAACGTAATCGCTATGTAAGTATGTTCAATAAGGTGTGTCACCATAATAAATTCTTTAACATTATTGTATTAAAATATTAATTATAAACCCCAATCATATGCATACAGAGGTTGTCAGACTTTTTTCTCATAGACCACTTTCAAAATTTAGCTGGTTCCGATGGACCCCTGCAGCTTCATTTCTACCAGTATAATGACAATTTTTTAAACCTGGATTTGTTTTATATAAAATATCATGCTTAAAAAAGGTATTGCTTGAAGCAATAAAGACCCTTCAGCGTTAGTGCATTAATTCCAACAAACACACCACTACGCATTATGTACACACACACACACCCACACACTCACACCTCCACATGCACGCACTCGCAGTGGTTATATAATATTTGTAGTTATGTTTAGTTCACTTAATATTTTTGCTGTACTTAATGATTGAATGTAAAATGTGAAATCTCTTTTTGGCCTTCAGATTTCTTAATCAAACTTTATATAATTTAAAATTGTGTGCTGTAAGATTTCTAAATATATAAATTATAAAAAAAAATATTTCCAAAACTCGACAAAAATGTAAAGAGTCGAGTCTCTCGTGGACCCCTGGAGGTCCACCTGGAGCACTTTGGAAACTACTGCTCTATATGCTACCGATTTGAGCCACCGATAACCATCTCTAATAATAAGCGATAAAGTTTTGGTGACAAAATATAACACCCTAGTATTTTAACAAGTACCTAGTCTCTCAAAGTCTCGTAAGTCACGAGGTACGATCGCGTTACCTAATACGGTAACAGGTACGTTTTTACTAGCATGGGGTTTCAAGGTAAATATTAGGTAGAGGTCAGTGGCCTCACTTACATTGGTAACTGGGTTAAAGGTCCGTCTTGTTGGAGGATTGTTCGTTAAATGTCCGTCTTGTCGGAGGATTGTGACAGTTGTCGCCTATTATAAGAGGGCTGTGCCGTCAGGCGTGTTTCAAATCGCTTAGCGAGCTATGGAGAGGGCTATGCTCGGGGTTTCTTTGAAGGATATAATCCGACACGAAGATCGAAGGCGACCGACGTAGCTGAAAGTATTAGCCAGATGGAGTGGGCGGGTCATATCTGTCGCAGAACGTTGGCGTGTGGCGTTAATTGGCTCAGACCTATGTCCAGCAGTGCACGTTATTAACGGTTGATATGATGAATTTAATGTACAACAAATTTTGTGACCATATATAGTCTACTAGCTGTTGCAATTATTATGTATTTCTCGTAGAAATGGGATGTTTTTTCTGGATAAAAACTATCCTATGTCCTATTCCAGGACCTAACCTACATGTGTACCAAGTTTCATCCCGATCCGTCCAGTGGTTGAAGCGTGGTTGAGTAACAAACATCAAAATATCCAAACTTTCGCATTTATAATATTAATGGATTATCATCATCGCTCTATAGCTCTATCTCCCACACTAGACCTGCTCAGTCTAGAACTCTGCGGTCCCCACTAGAACCCGTTTACCCCAGTGGTATTCTCCGACACATGTGCCCAGCCCGTCCCCTACACTCCCCGCGCTGGCCAGAAGTGTTGGGGAGGCCTGATTGATGTTTTATAATGTACTAGCTGTGCCCGCGGCTCCGCTCGCGTGAACTACAGAATCGCTCCCATTTCCACTCCCGCTCCCGCTTCCGCTTCCGCTCCGGTCCCGCTCCCGCTCCCCTCCCGTTCTCGCTTCCGCTCCCGCTCCCGCTCCCGCTCCCACACCCACTCCCCTTTTTCCACGCCCACGCCCACGCCCACGCCCACGCCCACGCCCACGCCCACGTCCACTCCAATTCCTACTCGCAGCTCCAAATGTAATCCAAACTCATCGCAATCTGAATAGTACGGAAATACTACTTTAGGCAATATATTGCATACTAACCTTACCTACTAATGTATTTAAAAACTAAAATGTCTATAACTTTTGATTGAGTTAGCCGATTGCGATGAAATAAAGACTAAATGTTAAGTTAAGTTAAGCCCCAAGTTTTTGTGAAAAGTCCATCAAAATTTGTTCAGTAGTTTTTAAGTGATGCGTGCACAAACTCACAGACAAACAGATAAACAGACAAAAATTTCAAAAATGATCGAAATGTGTTCTGTTGCTTATCCTTAGACCCCTCAATTTTTTAGATTCCCTTAGTCGCCTTGTACGACATCCACATAAAATTTAAAATATATTATGATTATACTTCGACGTTTCTTATGTTGAATGTAAGTTCAATTGGTTGTATGTATTAATACAAAATACATATCTAATAAATAAAAACGTAAACTTCGCGTGTCTGTACATTGAAGATATTTACAAAAAAAAAATTGGGGATAAGTAACAGAACACATTTCAATCATTTTTGAATTTTTTATCTTTTTGTCTGTTAGTTTGTGCACGCATTACTTAAAAACTACTGAACCGACTTTGATGGACTTTTTACAGAAACATAGAGATTAACTCGTAGTAACATATAGGCTTTATTTCATAGCAATCGGTTTACTCAATCAAAAGTTATGAACATTTATTATTTTAAATACATTAGTAGGTAAGGTTAGTATGCAATAAAAAAGAAGTATAATTTTAATGTCCGGTACTATTCAGATTGCGATGAGGTTGGACTACATTTGGAGCTGTAGGAGGGGAAGGGGGAGCAGGAGCGTCACAGCTAGTATGTAATATTCTTGATTGCACAGTTTAAGACGAAATACAGTTATAATGGGTGCGATTCTGAAAGCACACATTTAAAATTTGACAGCGCTAAACTTGGTTTCATCTTTATCTTCATAATACTGTGTGACAAGGATAGCAACAGTTTTAGTGCTGTCAAATTTTAACATTGTGCCTTCAGAATCGCACCCAATGTGTACAAAGGCGTTAGGCGTTCTTATCTAACGGAGCATAATCGCCGTTAAATTTCCTAAAAAAAACATACAAACCACCCATACTTATTTTCAAAACTCGTCTATGTGCGATACACCCCTCCTCCCCCCCCCCCCCCCCCCCCCACCTCACCACACCCCAATCTCCGAAGCCCTTTAACTCCTCGGTCTCCCACTGTATCTGCATTTGCCCCTTTAAATAGTTAATTGCAATAATATTGCAGCAGAATACATCATGAGTAGTTCACAATGCACACACTTATAACTTAAGCGCAGTACACACGGTTCACATGTCTCGTTTATCGGCGATATCAATCTCCCCACAGTTTATTTAGCAATACCTACCAGTAGCGTCAGCAAAATAATTAATAAAATATTTCATCAACATTTATTGTGATTTTGTACAAATATTTCTTGCTGATTATTTTAGATTCTATATTTCGCATTTAATAAATAAATATGTGGGGACATTTTATACACGGCCACCTGATCCGAAACTAGGCAGAGCCTGTAATATGGGTATTAGACAGCCGACATACATACATAATATAATATATAAGTAACATTCAGTCACAAGGCAAACACAAGTGCTCATTACACGAATGTATTGTATTTACAATACAAACTATGTATTATTATTTATTCGTAGAAGGGATAATCAAAAATATATAAAATAGATTGACATTATCAATGTCAATAAATAATATGATCAGTAAGTACACTTTGTATTTAATAAAATAATAATAGGATTGATAATAACAAAATAATCACAAATCACAAGTTTTGCGTTGGAAAAACTTGCTATGGCAATCTTTCAAGCCGTGTTGCTTTAGTTTACAGACTTTCCAATATGTCGTCTTATGTGGGAGCAATTAGCATACGAAGGAGATAAATAAGAAGGAGCAATGTATTAAAATCAAACAGTAAATATCAACAGATTGAAATCGCATTATTAATCTGTCTACCTTTCCCGATCGGAAGTCAAAAATTGGGAGTAAAAAAAAACACTTTTGGCTTCAGTCAGAACTTAAATTAATTTGACACAAAGCAGTTTCACGATTGTTATGCTAACGCTACTCAATACTACGAATGTGTGTCGCTAGCGACGCGGGGCGCGGCACGCGTTGCGTACGAGATCCGCATGTGCTGACCCTACCTACCTACGCTAGCCTATGTACTATAGTCTAGTGACCAGCCTATTAGTCCACTGCTGGACCGTGCCTATCCCAAAACAATTATAGGTTTATTTATGCTCTAACCACAGCCAAATTCATAAATGCTGGACATAGCCTTCCCAATAGAATGCCACTTTTGATGGGCTCTCCATGGGGGATTTGCCATAATCTCCATGCTTGGCAGGCGGTTGGTGATCGCAGTAATCATCTTTATATACACTACTGAACGCTGCTATTTCAATCCCTTCATGACGACACCGACGGGAATATTGGGGGTGGCCTTTTCTACGCCGGGAACCACACGGCAATTATTGCACTTACATAGGCCAAATTCGGAAGGTCTAAGATGCATGTGAAGTTCACTAACCTGCACTGGGCTAACGTGGTAGACTATGGCGCGTATGGTCTCGTCGAAAGGGTAGGCATACATTCATAATGTGAACTGCTAAGGAATGTAACTCCAGCTTGGGTATTTCCGGACAAGTACAATTTGGATATTTTGAAGTAATAGGCGTCTTCTGGGTAAGCGCGCTCCACCTTAGGCCTCATCGTCGCTAACCATCAGGTGAGACTGAGGTCAGCGCATACCCATCAGCATTTTTTTCTTAAATAACTAGAATTAGGCTAATAGGCTAAATTACTGGTGTCTGTAACACAGGCTCGCTTAGCATGGATACCAGCGCACTATGTTCTAGCACCACTTGGTATATATATGGTTTAATGAAATTTACTTAATAATAATAATAATATGTGGGGACATTTCACACACGGCCACCTGATCCCAAACTAGGCAGAGCCTGTAATATGGGTATCAGACAGCTGATATACACATATAAATACATAATATACTTATATAAATAACATCCAGTCACAAGGCAAACACAAGTGCTCATGACACGAATGTTTGCCCTGGGCGGGATTCGAACCCGCGACCCTTACTATTATTATTATTATTACTTACTTTCAGTAATGTAAATGGTGCACTTATATAGTTTGTAGCTGGATTATATATATAAGAAAATAAACTATTTCATTTCATTTCATAGGCTTCAACCCAGACGATTCAGACGATATGACAGTCAAAAGTGTCAGACGATAGGACAGTCAAAACTCTCGTCAATGATTTTCAAGTTCCCGTTAGAGCTGCCCCGCAACCTGAGCATCTAGCTTTTTTAATAACACATACGAGTACTTGCGTTATTGCAGATGCTATTATACCAGTTACTGCAGCTATTAAGAAACGAGGTTAAATGCTATGATGTTACTATTATCGAATAATAGTTCTCAAGGTAACGGAATTGTATTCGCCAGGAAATAGACACTTAATTGTATACTTACTTATATAAGGTTAATAATAGGTATCATATCATTGTATAAGTAATTATTATAACATTAATAGGTAATAATGCAATCAATTATTGCAAGAATAGTTGTTGGGTTGGTCAAAAAAAGTACATCAAAATCGGTTCAGTACCTAGTTATTACGTGAAGCGTGGACGTTTGTTCAGAAAAAAAATTCTACAATGATCTTATGTGTTCTGTTACTTATCCTGCATGCAAATTCCTAAGCGAAGTTTCGTTTTTATTTATTAGACTAGCTGTTGACTGCGACTTCGTCCGCGCGGTAATATATTTACAATGCAGTTGTGTTATAAACATTTTTCATATTCGTAGTACAACTTTACGCATATCGCATCGACATCGTTGGTCTTAGGTTATTAGTATCATCTTGTATTTTGCTTCTGAAAGGTTGCCTGGAAGGGATCGCTTTAAGCGATAAGGCCGCCTTCGTACACTTTCTAAAAATCTGTACCTATTTTATTGTTATCCTTAATTTGTGTGCAATAAAGAGTTTATCTATCTATCTATCTTGTCTCTCAATGAAATAAGATTGTCTTTTAGTAAAGAAATCTCTTTTGCTATAATTATACATCAGACACTAAGTTGCAAGTTTGGAAAAGTATATGAAAATTTCGTAAAGATCCTTTATTAAGGTTCTCCCCTCCTCCCCTTCTTCCCATTCCCCCAAACTTTCCCCATCCCATACCCAAACCATTCCCTCCACGTTTTAAATTGATCTCTAATAGAGATCTCTTCAAGTCACCCATTTACCATGTGTGAACCAATATAGCTAAATTAGATGTATGTAAAGTAATACTATTCATATAGAAAAAAACATCTCTATTTTACGAACATTTTGATAAAAAAAATTCACTATTTCTCGAACGTACGAGTATGTTCATCATATGGGCGAGGTCAACGGCCGCGCCGTTCGCCGCGCCGCGTATAGGATTGAGTGAAATTTAGTTTTTGGGGATAGGGATGGGGTTGAGGTTGGGGTTGGGATTGGGATAATGAGAGTCTCGAGTCTGAGTGGGAGTGGAAGTAGAAGTGGGAGCGGAAGTGGGAACGGGGGCGGATTCTGTAGTTCACGCGAACGGAGCCGCGGGCACAGCTAGTAATAAATAATACATAAATCACACATACAATATTGTACCGAGTGAGACAGATAGTTCACTTTTAGTTGTTGAAATACGTCCACTGCTGAACATAAGCCTCCCCAATAGAATGCCACTCTTGGGGGCTGTCCATTGGGGGATTAGACATAATCACCACGCATAGCAGGCGGATTGGTGATCGCAGTAATGATACACAGTAGAATGCTGCTTCCCGTCGCTCTGGAGCAATCCACGGAAAGATTAAAATGAATAAATGGATCGACTATTGACGCCAAAAAGCCGGTATGTTCGGATGTTTATGGTATTTAAGCATATAAACTATGACTCTCGTTTATCGTTTTCACCGCAAAACCCTGACATCGTTGGTCGAGAGCCAGGTTCAAGAATGCTTCATACAGTGCTATGTGATTTTATTTGTATGTGTATGTGTGTTGTTGAGAGATTTGAGACCTCTTTAAATATGAACTTGTGCTTTTATTGTTATTATATATTAATTTCAGACAAAAAGACATCTGTTATGTTAGTAAAAGCCTTAGTCTCGTATTAAATATTAAAGCTAGTTTTTTAATTACAAATACGAATACAAATAACTTTATTGGTTCAAGAACATTAGGGTCCTTATACTAGACATATCTATGTAGATATATTATTACAAGCAGTAGCCGGGCTCCCAAACTAGGATTCCCTGTTCTATGGGTAGCCAGTCTTTCATTGAAAAAGTGAACAAATGTTGTAAAAAAATTAAGTTTAACTCTGTAGTAGTACAAAAACAACCTAAAGACAACACAACACAAGCAGGTATGTTGGTTCATATACAATACATACCAGCAGTAGATAATATCCAAAATTTTGTACTTAGTCCTCTTTTACACGACTTTTTTAATTGCCTAGAAATAGGCTTCAACAGCCCCACTCAGTGTCTGACAATGGCGTCGAATCTCTCGTCTATCAAATTTTGAAACAGAGACGAATTTTTTATATCTCCTTACTGCTAGACACCAATTTGCTTTCTGGATGTTGCTGCACCTTTTTCATCTACCGGGTCCTATTGCATCACTAGCTGAAGAATGTGGTGTCATCTTTCACGACTTGTTCAAAGTACTGCCAACTTCACAGTGTACATTACTTTCAAACCCACATGCTTATAAAAGAGGAAGCAAAACGCTGCATACGACAGGCAGCGTGGTGTCTATCACATAAGGATGAAGTCCGTCCCCACGCCTGATAGTACTTTGACGGAAGGAGGTTGAGGGATCCAAATTGTGAATTCCTGGGCACACTATCCAAAATGTATGTGTCGGGTTTGTTGGGCTGAAGGTATGTTCAGGGGGCCGCTTGGTAGATTCGGGGAAGGTGGTGATATCATAAGACATAAACTAGAGCTTTACTACTTTTATTTCACTTCGATTAATCAGTGGATAGTTACAACATAAATAGAGAAACGGTCCGTGCGCCGTGCCGTCTGAATCCATACTCCCCGTACGCTGCGGCGAGTCTGTCTTTTATACAAGCGTGCACCTGCGTTTAGTCGTAGTGGGGAAGCGGTGAGGCGGGCGCTACGCCGCGCGCAGGTGTTCACAATGACGATCCGTCGGTCGTTTAACATCATAGTAGGGAAGCGATGGTACAATGTCAGACATGTCACTAGTACGCCGCCGTCACGGCCATGCTGACGAGCGCATGTCCTCGTGCGAGCTGCTTTCCGCTATTTTACAAAGTATCTCTATCTGTAAACAAATTAAAATTTTAAAATGTCGCTCGCGTTTCTTGACAATAGTTACATCGATTCATCTTTTCAGTTTGTAAGACTGTCCGAGATGGCCGCCGTCTCGGCCATGCTGACGAGCGCACGTCCTCGTGCGAGTTGTTTTACAAGCGATCTCTATCTGTAAACAAATTTTTTTTTTAATGCCGCTCGTCTATCCTGACGATAATTACAGTTATTCACTAAACATTAATTTAAGCTATTACAACATCCTTATACAGCTATTATATTTCAACATCCTTATTGTTAAAAAGCTGTTGGTTTTCTAAATAAACAAAAAATAAATTCTTACTGGTCTAGGTTGTTACCGAACATCAACCCTGCAGGCGTTGCCTGGTTTGGAGAAGTCCCTTCGGTAGTTAAAACTGGTTCGGACAGTATCTTACATAGTCAAAGTCAAAGTCATTCTCATTTTTCACAACTTTTTTTTTGCACATTATTTTTTCACACGTAATGCACACATTTTATTCACACATTTGCTACTACTTTTTTTGACACCACAATTTTTTCCATTTTTCTTCTCACACCTTTTTGCCACACATTTTGCCATACACACTTTTTTGTCACATTTTCTAAACAACCATTTTTTTTTTTCACTTTTCTATTGGCACTTTTTTGCCATCCATTTTCAACACTCTTTTTTTTGTTACTGTCACTGTCATACATATTTTTTTTAACTCCATTGTCAACTACGTAGACCAAAGAAGGTATGAAAACATTTACTAATCAACATTAATATTTTCTTCACTACATCTACATTGCTATTACCCAAAACACTTGAGAAATCAGAAGTTATAATTATCATCGGCCCTTGCAGTCGGCTCAGACAATTCAGCTATTTACAAAAATCACATCATCCTTGGGAATTTCCCTTTACCATGTAATTATTCTATTTATTAAAAACATAAAATTTACCTATTTCCGGCGCTACAAAAACCAGTCTTACTTTGTTTGTACACCGCGATGACGTCCAAATAGACAATTTTATCTGCTAAGTCAACTTTACACAACTTTATAATATGTTGGAATATACTTTTAAATATACTGGAACAAATCTGTGTTAGAGGTATAGCTGGTCAGCGGTATACCTTATATTTGTTGGGTCGAGTACAATAAATACACTAGAATCGACAAACAGGCTAGTGACGCACTGACAGTTACTCGCGGCGTTCCTTAGGCCAGCGTTCTGGGCCCACATTCATCATTATAATTATTAGGCGAAATACGTGAACTGCTGACCAAAAACCTCAATAGAATCGAATTTGCCATAATCACCACGCTTGGAAGGCGGACAGACGATCGCAGCAACGGTAATACACAGGAAAACGTCGCTGCCCGTCCCTGGTGCAATATTTTAGGCGCCAAGGTGTTACCCACGGGACGACACTGTCTCGATAGTTCGGCAATATCCTTAAAACCAGGAAAATTAATATAAATAATAAGCTACATTTAGTGACTGGGCAACCACCGGCTTCCGTAAAATCAGGATCAGATTGTACTATCTGTAAAGCGTATGGATCTATCTATAAACTCGAGTTAAACCTGTTAAGATTTCATGAATATGTCAAAAACTATGATAAAAATTTCAGGAAATTTTCAAAGCCAAATCAACATTAAAACTTCGAAAAATAAAGTCAAAACTGTACGGATAATTATAACACAACCAAATCACAAGATAGTGAGTATACTACCGAAAGCAACGGCAAAGATCTATCTCAAAAATTGAGGCGGCTGAGGTGTTTGAAACCCTCTTCACAAACATCCCCATAAAAACCATTCATCACCTATTCTTGCTGTGACCTTCTTCATTAATAATGTTACAATATGTGAAACAGATTTGCACCTTAAACACGTTGATTCTCTAGAAATTATTAAGACATTTGAATCCTTATAACCAAAATCCTCCAAAGATTTCCGTCAAGCACATTTTCGACGCCTGAGAAGGCCTCCATGACGCAACAGGCGTCCTCTGTGACCCCTCCAAGGCACCAGAATGCGATGATCCCGAAACCTTGCCAGGATACTGCCACTGCGAGAATAGTGTCCCTCAACTACATCCACAGCACCATGACACACAGCATCCTACTGCGAGGTTAGGCAGCAGATACAGAGACCACTTCCATCCTATTTCCTCTAGCTGCTGTCCTTCACAAGTTGATATTTCCTGAATTTTATTTGTTACTTTTCGTCCATTTTGCGTCCCCATACATCGAAGATACACTACAGAAGATTCCCCATACAGAAGATTCACTTACTCACTCCTCCAAGAAGATCCAAGTCCTTTAGTCCGTTTTGTGGGCGTGGGTTCGAATCCCACTTCTGATGTCGGGTTTGTTGGGCTGAAGGTATGTTCAGGGGGCCGCTTGGTAGATTCGGGGAAGGTGGTGATATCATAAGACATAAACTAGAGCTTTACTACTTTTATTTCACTTCGATTAATCAGTGGATAGTTACAACATAAATAGAGAAACGGTCCGTGCGCCGTGCCGTCTGAATCCATACTCCCCGTACGCTGCGGCGAGTCTGTCTTTTATACAAGCGTGCACCTGCGTTTAGTCGTAGTGGGGAAGCGGTGAGGCGGGCGCTACGCCGCGCGCAGGTGTTCACAATGACGATCCGTCGGTCGTTTAACATCATAGTAGGGAAGCGATGGTACAATGTCAGACATGTCACTAGTACGCCGCCGTCATATGTATAGTATCAGAGCGAGCGGTCACTGGTAAACAAAAATAACAGAGTGTTACCGGATAACAGAGTAGTATCCTTAACTTCAAACGACACATTCATTCATTTTTCAGTTTATCGGTTTGTTTGTGAACGCATCACGTAAAAACTACTGAACCAATCCTGTTGGAGTTTTTAGAAAAACATTTATTGTATCTTCTAATATGGGTTTATTAATCTGAATTAAATGAATATTAAAGAATTCGGAGTAACAAATAGGCTTTCATTCATCGCAATCGGCTCACTCAATAAAAAATTATGCGATTTTATAGTTTTCAAAAACTCACATACATTATATTGGTATGCATCAAAGTAATGCTCGGCGGAATTAGAATTGAGTTGGATAAGTTAGGACTACATTTGGAGCTACAAGGGTAAGTGAGAAAGAGGTTTGAGGGAAGGGTTGAGGGGAGTGTTAAGGGGAGTAGATGCGGGACTGGGAGTGGGAGGGGAAGGGACGGCGAAAAGGGAAGGTAATTTTAACTTTATTTAATTCTGTAGTCCACGCGAGCGGAGCCGCGGGCACAGCTAGTTATACAATAAGTTACTGGTCCGTGCACAGATTCTGTATTGGTGAAATATTTAATTAAATATATTATTTTTCATCACCTTTTGGGAGCCAGGATAATGTTGAAACGCTCGAATATTCACTCAAAAAAGGAACCTAAGAAGAAGTTCAAATATTTCGTGGTTTTTGTATAATTTTTACTCTTCACACACCTCTGTCACTATAACTCGAATTTACATACAATTATGGTGCGTTGCGAGGAAAGGTCACCCAGTGAGGTGTTTATGACCTTAGGGCTCGTCCCCACTAGTGGTAGGATATTGATCTAAATGTGTGACCAGCTTCACCTTTCATTCGAAAGAGACAGTTGAACTACAGCTTAAGGGTCTAGAAATATTACGAAGATCACAATTTCTGTTGATTATTAATTTAATTATATGTCAACTTTATTATAGCAAAGATAATATATTATACTAG
The DNA here is from genome assembly GCA_947086405.1 of Esperia sulphurella. Taxonomy (NCBI): domain Eukaryota; kingdom Metazoa; phylum Arthropoda; class Insecta; order Lepidoptera; family Oecophoridae; genus Esperia; species Esperia sulphurella. The sequence continues at coordinate 2,086,825 of OX352280.1, forward strand.
TAGCTGATTAGTTGTAGACATAGAAATACTTTATTGATAACTTCCGTTACAGGTCAAATAAAAATTATAAACAAGTTAAATGAAATCAAATTATAAAGCAAATTAAACACATTAAATAGAAACTAGTAGCTAGTAGAAACTACTAGCTCCTATTTATAGTAGCTGAGTTACCTTAATCGATCTTCAGTGAAGGAAAACATTGTGAAGAAACCTGTATATGCCAAAGAAAAAAATCTAAGGCGTGTGTGAAGTCCACCAAAATGGGCCGTTGGTGGTCAAGGGTTTGGCACAAAAGATCCTGAAGGGTCGAAGTGTCGCCAGGTCATCCTGGCCCCCTGAGAAGATAAGATAAGGTACCGTAATCAATACTATTGTTAATTCAGCTTCGCAATATCTTTATTAATTGTATGCAAACTTGATTTTTAAAAGATGTGTTGCGTGAAGTTTGTTGCGCCGTTTCTTCTTCACAGCGCTAACACCTAGGAAGCGGTAGTCGATAAAAAAAATGTCGTGTATAAATGTACCAAGTGTACTCATATGCAATAAATGATTTTGACTTTGACTTTGATACTTGGAATTATGATCTAATGGAACACCGTAGTAAACAGCACACATTCAACGATTCGCATTTTTTATATTGTACCCTAAGTTTCTTGTCCGTTGTTACAAATTATGCAATGGATCTACAGATAGATAGCTTAGCACATATGACCATTTTGTTTGTAAGTCGTCGCGGTGTATAAGTCTGGGTTTTGTGACATTGAAAAGATGTAAGTTAGAACTTATATCTTTTTATTCATTAATATATAAAAATATATAAAATCTTATTTTGGCAATAGATGGAGCGTTCCAAACAATCGTTCTGTTCCACGCAAGTAGCCACAACTCTTTCACATTCACTTTGAAACTTGTGCAGTTACTATGCAGAACATTTAATTATTACTAAATATTGACGCTACGGTTAAATAACGTTAATATTTAGTAAATAATTAAATGTTCTGTGTAGTAACTGCACAAGTTTCAAAGTGAATGTGAAAGAGTTGTGGCTACTTGCGTGGAACAGAGCGATTGTTTGGAACGCTCCATCTAGTAGTACATAGAGATCGTTGGTTTTTGGCAGAATTTTTGATTTTTGTATTAACCCCTGTATCTTTTGATCGATTTAAGTACAAAATCTGAAATTTGGGTACAAAATATTACCTACTGGGTACTAAATCCTGCCTGGGTCAGTTGGTCAGATGACTGAAATTACACTTTGTGAAATTCATCCTAGAGTGACGCACGCATTATTAGACGAAATATGTCCACTGCTGAACATAAAGGTTCAGTCCTGAGTCAGTCTTTTTTAGTTAGGTTAAGGAATAATGTGCCATATTTCAAATGCAGTAAAGGCTGTCGAATCGTCACGAAATTTCACGGACACTGCACTGAAGGACCACTGACGATGATGAAAATGTCTGTGGATATTTTGAGTATACATGCTCTGTGATGAAAATAATAAAAAAAACTCTTTTCTTTTTCAATTAGGTAAAAAAAATTAAAAGTTATAATGCTTTCAAGTTTTCCGAAAAACATGAGACTTTATGGACAGCACATCGCGCGCGCTCGGAGTAAGATGACCCCCCGGGCCCGCTCCCCGCCACACTTATCCGCTACCCGCCGTTCCCCGCCGCGACTAGTGCTTTTACGAGTACGTTTGAGAAATATCGCTTTGTTCATATATATATTTTTTTCACGAATGATTTCTAAATGTGATACAGGGTTACTGAAAAAAATATTCAGTCATTTTATTATTATATTATTTTATTTCCAGGGTGTCGATTCTGTAAAATTGAAACAATAACTCGAAAATCGAAACGAATACCGACGCTTACTGCGAATTAGATCACGAACGACTCTGAATAGGTATTTTGTAAACAAGAACAAGCCACTTTCGAAGTTGTGTGAGCTTCGTTGCTCGCATTCATTGGACTAGTGCTTGACGCTCTGAAAAATATCCTAGTCAATATAATCGAGTTTTTTTTTATCGTTTAACTTATTTAAAGAAATTTACTAATAAAAAATTGTTTAAGTGCTTTCCTTTAACTACAGTTTCTAAGTCTAGATTTTTTTTGCATACAGCATAAAGTTACATAGTAAAAAATACATAATGCAATCAAATATTGTCATTGCTTTAAAAAAAAAAGAATTTCATACTCATTCTTGGCCAACATGGTTTCAACCTACTGATGGTTCATTCAATTGTACACTAGATGTCTAATGCGTAGCACACTATAGTTTGTTTTAAACAAAACTTAAAGGAAGAAGAGATTATTGTTATTTGGAGTTGTTACTTCTCAAGATCGGCAAGATCCTCAAGATGAATATGAGGTATATGAATATGAGGTACACCAGAAAGTATCGAGTATGTGACGAAGTATCGATACCTAGTAAAGTATCGTAACAAAAGTATCGAGTACGAAAATACTTGGTATCGTAACGAAAGTATCGATACTACTCAGGTATCGATACTTTTTGCGGATCCCTAGTTGTTGTGAATACTACTAATTACGCATTTGGATTGTTTTTTTTTCTTTTACGTGTGATTTATCGACTCCACTGTACTATAACAATGGAACCAAGCTTTGTTAAGGCAAATAGCTCAAATTTGCCCAGGATTGATGTATAAATGTTGGGCGATTTCCTCGCAACAAATAAAGAATTTTGCTCGCTGAGTTACGAGAAACGTGAAAACTTCCTTGTAAGTAAATTTTGTATTTATCTTTACCCTAGATACAACCAACCTAGATATAATCAAACTTTTTGAACTCGTGCGAGTTTATTTTACTTTCATAGGTTATTTGCACAATAAACTTGTCATTGTTTATTTTTGAGGTGAGCTCCCTTACAGCTTGTATGTTGCTATTTTAGAGTTAATACCATGTTAATACCCGATAAAACTAGTACATTTCTGTAACTAAAAAACACTCCTCATAGTAAACACCTAAATCACCAAGTCAGTGTATATGTATTTGTTCTAATTAATTTCAATTATTTTAGGTCTTCAAGACCATCATATGGGGATGATGCAATCAGTTATGTGCAACTAAAACGGGAAGGAAACATTTGTACAGTAAAGTGCAAAATTTGCCCAGAGCATAAAGTCCATGCAAAACTATATGCTGTTACATTGATGGTTGATGAAGATGAAGAAAAAGTAATATTAATCGAATGCCATGATTGTGTTGCTCCCCAGGGCGGATGTAAGCATGCCATAGCACTGCTTATGTGGATCCATAGACGAAGCGAAGAACCTTCATGCACAGAAGTTCAATGTTACTGGCGGAAATCAAAGTTATCAAGAGTTGGCACTACCTTGAAATTTATATCTGCAAAAGATCTATCTAAAGGTAGCCCTATATTGCCTTCTAACTCCACAGTTCTTGAAAAATTTTTTAGAAGAAGGACAAAATAGAAAATATGACAACTGCGAGCTACTAAAGTATCAACAAGATTATAATTGTAATAAACTACTTAGCGTCTCAATGCACCAACTTGTGCTTACATATAAGGAAGAGTGTTGTGACTTATTTTTAAGTAAAATTAATTTGACTGTTGATCTTATTAACAAGATTGAAATAAGACACACCAGCAATGAAACGGGAAATAATAAGCAAGAAACTAGGGAAAAAAAATCAAGAATACTGGACTGTTCATATCCCAAAAATATCCAATGATAGCAGGTTCCCCTGATGGAATATGTCAAGATAGCATTGTGGAGATAAAATGTCCCATAAGCAACAAAACGTATCTCAATTATATAAAAAATGGGAAACACAGCAAGAAATGCTTTGCCCAGGTTCAAATGCAAATGTACCCAAGTGGTCTAAATAAGTGTTACTTCAGCATCGCAGACCCAAATTTTACTACTAATAAAAATATAGAAATTATATGTATAACTTTTGATGAGCAATATATGTCAGGCATGAAAGTGTTATTAAATTTTGAAAAAACTTATGTGTATCCATTGTTATATAAAAGTATAGAATAGGAAATAAAAATGCAGTAATTTCATTTGTGTTTTATTTAATAAGAGAATCTTGTATATTAATCAAACCACAAGCTATAGTTATCACATCATCAAGAACTTTAACCAAACTTAAGATAGGCATGTTACTATTAACACCTTGATGCTTGATTTTAAATGGTGATGTAGAGACAGAATGTAGAAACGGCTTCAATGGTGATGTCATCTGATTTACTGAACTGACTATTGTTTGGTTAGCTTAACTTCTGAATGTTTTCCATGTGTGTACTTGAATTGATTTATCCAACACTCTTGGTGTTACTTGGGGAACTTCTACATTCTGCTGAACTGTAAAACAAATATTTTATTATTTAAGTGCAATGTTATAATTATGAACACAAATAGGAGATTACTAGGTCACAGAAAAATCTATGTAGTTTTGTGTGTACCAACAATGTACCTATGTAATAACACTGAGAATAAAATTAACTTTTTCAATGCTATATTCTAATAAATAAGTTAATATTAAATACCTGAACTACCGGATGCAATTTCTTCAAAACTTGATTGTTTTGTTACTATACATTTTTCTTCGAATTCCTTTTTACACTCTTCAAGAATCATAATTCTTCGTTTCTTAGCTATATAGGGTCGCTCTGTTGTGTCAGATGTTCGTGTTTTCCTGTCTGGTTGGCATATAAATTTATGGGGCATACATCCTGGTTTCATACGTACTTGTGATACTGACCCCATCACATGATACTCCATATCATTTGGCAACTGGAAAGTAAACGATTAAAATTGTTATTAGGAATGATGGCCAAGACCAAAACAAACATAACCTCAATAAATTAGTTATTCCATAGCCTCAATATTTCAACTATTTCATATCAAACAAACATTTTAAGTATAAGATCTATCAATATATGATAACATACTCACATCAAAGTGGTCTTCACAGAAATAAAGTGGCGAATTCGTGACTACGTTGTTTCGCCGTGCGAGCTTTAACCAAACCATTTATTGTTTCTTGTTCATAACTTGTTTGGAACATGTACAAACACTTTGTTGGGTGTTTTTATTGATGTGTTTTTACACTGCAGTACTGCACACCACATATAAACTTTGGAATTCATTTTTATCACACGAATTAATTGAATATTTTGTTGACTTTCTTCGTACGCATAGACACAATGACATGTTTACCTAACCGTGACGTCAGAGCCAACGCCATGAAAGCTGCGAGCTGTTTGCGCGCAATATTGAAAAAATATTATCAAAATGGCTTTAAACTCCCTTAAACTTAAGTTTTATACCGAAATAAAGGTTTTTTCGTAAATAGTAAATGTGTACCTACATTACGGAAGAGGATTTCAAAATCTTTCGTCATGCCTATTTGGTACTTTCGGTTGATACGATAAATAACCATGTTCATTCTAATTTTTACTTTGTCGCTATAATAATAAGGTGCTAGGGATGGTCACAATTCGGAATTTGACTGCACTACTAGTAGTAATCGCTACCAAACATAACATATTTCGCAACTGTGAAAAACAAATGGAACGAGAAAGAACAGCTGACCTCAGGTCAGTGACCTGTTTGAATATCTAGATATCTACCTCGGCTTGTATTCCAATTTTAGTTACCTAGAAGATAAGAAAAACAAGTTTACAGGTCATAATAAAGCAACGATCTCTATGTAGGTACTACTAGATGGAGCGTTCCAAACAATCGCTCTGTTCCACGCAAGTAGCCACAACTCTTTTACATTCACAATGAAACTAGTGCAGTTACTACGCAGACATTTAATTATTACTAAATATTGACTCTACGGTTAAATTATGTCACTATTTAGTAAATAATTAAATGTTCTGCGTAGCAACTGCACAAGTTTCATTGTGAATGTGAAAAAGTTGTGGCTACTTGCGTGGAACAGAGCGATTGTTTGGAACGCTCCATCTAGTAGTACATAGAGATCGTTGTAGTAAAGATAATATTTATGTACTAGAGTGAGTGAGTCAGGACTCGTGATTCTCACTGGGGGCAAGGAACTTTATATAATTTGTACAAGTTGGTTCGAGTCTGGATGTTATATTGAATTGTCCTTTCCTTAGGTACTTTGTTTCCATAACACAGAGATGTATATACCTACATGTAATATTAATGACTCATTAAAGGAATTTATGGTTCGGATTTGAAAGAAATAGGATCAGAAAGTACTGAAAAAAATACATTTGGTTATTTGAGATAAAATCCCGCCAGCCCATTTCCTCCATTTCGATAAAATTTATATGGGAACACCGCTGAAGTATAACCTACCAAACAAAAAAAGAAACATCAAAATCCATTCAGAATTGGCGAAGTAATCGCGTAACATACTAAAAAAACATACTGTCGAGCTGAGAACTTCCTCCTTTTTTGAAGTCGGTTAAAAAGAAATTCAAAGAACAACAATGCAATAAGAAACATGGCGGGCATGGCGGCTAGGGGTGTGAATGAGAATTATCTATGTTAAAGCAAGACAGGTATAACTGCCATTAGTTCGTTTCATATAACTGTTGTTACTATGAAAGTTGCGACAGATTGTAACTAGTTTCGTATTAGCGCCATCTGTTACGTAACACGTTCATGAACTCATTAGGTGGTTACATGTAATGACATCTAGCGACGGGTAGTGTTACCACTTTTTACCTTCGCCACAACTAGAAACAGTGCACTATAAATACCAGCGCCGTGCGGATTTTAGATAATACTTTTAGAATTGGATAGCAAATGCGCCATCTAAGTTTATGCTACCAATTTTAGATTTACACTTTTTGTTCGGGGATTGCTTATCTTACTCTAGTATACTCTAGTATATATTATCTTTGGTAAGTCGCATAATAATTAAGAAAGCTATAAAAACGTACCTTTGTTCTTATTAGGTCCAAATTGATTAATTAATTCTTCTGACAATCTATAAACCTCCACATAGTCGTTTTCGCTGATTTTACGTATAATATTAGATTGATGCTGGATATCATAATAGTGAGCTTCTTCTACTGAACTTATGAATTGAAATGAACGAGCCATCTTTAAAATACGTCACTAAATACAAGTAACCACTATTCTGCGATAGAAAAACTTTTATTTTCCAGTTCCACAACATTCGATCAAGTTTTCACGCACAAAATAGTAACTTTTTGCGAGTCGAATACAAGTACGAGTCGTGGATATAAATAGCGTTCGTAATGTTGCTATAAAATACCATTCTAAACTTATCTCATACAAACAAAAGTCGACATGTCCACTAACAGTAGTTACAACACGACGTCGCACTCGAAAGTGTAGCGCTAGCATAGAAATCGAACGACTGTGAACTTTAATTAATGAAAATGTGAAATCTCACGGCGGATTTAGATTATGGTTGCTAAGTTAAGCTTTACAGAATTTCTCTACAGCAATTCCACAATATTCGTGCAAATTTTCACGCACAAAGTACTAAAACTTCGTCGAATGCAGGCACGAGTTTCGAATTGAACGACGTACGTAATGTTGCTACAGGATACGATTCTAAACGTCATCTCATACAAACAAACGTCAACATGTCCATTTAACTGTAGTTACAACCCGCCGTCGCGCCCGAAAGTGTGGCGCTGGTATAGAAATCGAACGACCGTAAACTTTACGGGATACGAATTTGAATTACTAAGCAATTTAGAAGTCGAGTTGCAAAGTAACTTTTTACAGAATCGCACTACAGGCCGTGCTCTGGAAAAGGTGCGCCGTGTCGCTCCGTAGGCTGCGCGGCAGCGGCAACAGCCTCACGACCGTGATAGCGGAGAGGCTGGATAGCGGAGAGGATCATGAAACGCTGGCTTGCGATGCACTCCACCGTTGCTACTTTTACCTGTTGAGTGGTACGCTCCAGCAACTCTGTCTCGTTTTTTTTTGGGTTTATATTTGTTTTTTTTTTATGTGCCTGTCCTTGTGTGCAATTTATGTAAGTGATGTTACTAACACTTAGCAGCAAGTCTTTACTAACAATATAAGGAAGGTCTGAAATAAAAATATTTAATTTAATTTTTTTTTATTATCAATTATGCCGTGTGGTTCCCGGCTTAGAATAGGGCCACCCCTTTCTTTCCCGTGGGTGTCGTCAAGGCGACTAAGGGATTGCACCAGGGACGGGCAGCAGCGTTCTCCTGTGTGTGTATGTTAAGATCATTACTGCGATCACCAATGCGCCTGCCAAGCGTGGTGATTATGGCAAATCCCCCAATGGACAACTTACCAAAAGTGGCTCTATTGGGGAGGCCTATGTCCAGCAGTGGACGTATTTAGGCTGATGATGATATCACCCAGGCTGTCCTTCCGTTTGACAGTTAAGACCGTTTTTCTCAGTTAAAAAGTTTTTCTAAATCAATAACATAACGTCGTTATGTGAGTTAAACAAGACCGGGGCCAACTTTACAAAGCTTTGTATCAACGATGGTAATCGAAACCATGACCTCTGCCACTTAGGTCCAAGCTAGACTTGCTCAATATCCGATACTGAGTTCCAGCGACCGGTCCCTACAGGTTTTTCTTTTTATTACACACAGGGTATACATAAATCCTATATACAGTGTATTGCAACAAGTACATAGGCACATAACTCACCGGTGACTTACTCGTACCTGCACGCACGACTTACGACATATTTAACACATACTGTATGTCGAGCTTACGATTGTCGGCTGCACTTTAGGGCTGGGTTGCGATGTCGATAAATCGCGACAAGGTGTCGATAAAACTGACTGTTTGAATAAAAATGAATGGTAAACAATATGGTGTTCATCGTCGTTATAGCAGCCCATAGATGTCCACTGTTGGACATAGACCTTCTTCAACAAACGTCACCACGCCCGGGACCTCTGCCCTCCACATCCAGCAGGTTCCGGCCACCTTCTTCAGGTCGTGGTCTCCGCTAAGAACTCGTCTGCCGAACTGCCGTCGATTCTGCGACAGATGTGGCCCGCCCATTGCCACTTCAGCTTGCTTATCCTTTCGGCTATGTCGGTCACCTTCGTTCTTCGTCGGATCTCTTCATAACGAGTCATATTCTTAAAAATAACCCTGGGCATAGAATGGAGCAGAGAATACGGTGTTGCTGAACTTTAAATCCCACTTCCTACTAATATTATGCGAAAGTTTGGATGTTTGTATGTTTGTTACTCAATCACGCTTCAACCACTGGACGGATCGAGATGAAACTTGGCACACATATAGGTTAGGTCCTACACTCACAACGTGGCGCCACTTTGTATGGAGATTTATACATAATACACAAACAGCTAGTTATTTATAATAACAATGATTAGGTATTTATTTGCTTTTGTTTATTCCTTTTATTAACAGATTTGGATGACATTTTCTGACCAGATAGCTCACCACAGACCTACTACGGAAGCTTTTCGGATAACATTCGTCGAACTTCAATGACTTTTTGTACTTTCTAACGAGTCACGTGATATATTATGATAAGCGTTTGGAATCTAACTATGATAGCCATCAAACGCTTATCAGAGATCCGTTAGAGAGTATCAGATGGCCTTTATGTTATCCGAAACGCATACGGAGTACATCGACTATTTTTTTAATACACTTGCTGCCCAATTTCGCTGCCGCCCATCACCGGTCTGTGCATTTACGGCCTAGTTTGAATTAAATTGATTGAAATTGCAATCCTTAGCAAGCCAGTCTGGGCGTGGTTGGTCTCCTTGCATACATGCTCTCACCTCTCGTGTAGGTAAATGTTACACGTACCGTCAGCCAACAAATATTATATTTTTTTATTTTACATACTACTTATTTTTTTTTATAAAAAAAAACATAAACAAAAAAGGTTACAAAGGAAACAAAAAGTAATAAAAGATCTCTTCAAGCCATTCTTCATTTCAGATAAATGAAAAAAAAAGCTCATGGACGTATAAAAATTGTATAATAAAATATTTTACTATACATGGGTAAATCAGTATGTATAAGTAGGTACAAACTCATTGATTGATTAGTCAAAAAGTGAAAATAACATTTAAACTGGAGAAGAAACTGTTACTGTACGACGTTGTTATTATGCTTTCATGTTTTTTTAAATTAAATATATTTAATTACGTTTTACCGGACATAGTTGAAAAAAGCCTCAATCTACCACAAAAATATCACTGCTAAACATTTGTCAATCATTATTTCGGTCGAAAATAATATATACCTCTCTTAACATTCTAAGTGTATAAAAGAGAGGATTGTAAATCAAGGAAAATTCGAATGATTTTACAGTACGAGATTTAGTTATATTTCCGTAATATTAATCAAGTTTTGGAGTCGAAACAGGGCTTCAAAACACTGTACACCATTTTAAATTTAATAAATTTATTTACAGTTCATTAACATAAATAAATGGGATTCCTAAATAAATTCAAGAATACTTGTAAGTAAATTGTTTTTTCAACTACTTGCGCCATCTAGTGTTACTGAATGCGTGAACGACAACGATCTCTATGTACTACTAGATGTAGCGTTCCAAACAATCGCTCTGTTCCACGCAAGTAGCCACAACTCTTTCACATTCACAATGAAACTTGTGCAGTTACTACGCAGAACATTTAATTATTACTAAATATTGACGCGACGGTTAAATAATGTCAATATTTAGTAAATAATTAAATGTTCTGAGTAGCAACTGCACAAGTTTCATTGTGAATGTGTGGCTACAGAGACGGCTACAAGCTACGGCTTACAAAGAGACTTTAAGAATTTAGAACGACAATTTTAAGAATTTAAACATGTCATTTTTACATATGCTGACGCTACACAGTTAAAGTTTAGGTTAGATCTAATAACCCTAATAATAAAAGGTTAGCTTAATTCTCACACACGGCAGCCGATTTGCAAAGCGATATCGCCCATTATTTATATTACAATATGTGGAATAACTTAGTACAATAATATTTTACTAGCCTAGTTACTACCTACTAAGTACCAGCAATTTGCTTGGCACGTTTTTGACTAGGACGGTTTTAACGGCAATATAATAAAGCTTTGTTGCGCCGTTTCTTCTTCACAGCGCTAACACCTAGGAAGCGGTAGTCGTTAAAAAAATGACGTGTATTTGGCTAATTCTCATCGCCACGATTCTCATCGTCACCTTCGTGGTAAATTCTATTCTATGCTTATATAAACTATTTTCATAAAAAATTTAATAGCGCTTGATAATACTAGTAAATTTATAAGTCAATTAATCAAATCGTGAGTCTCTGTTGGAAGTAATAATGTTTTGAAGTTCTAGATGCCACGAAAGTGACGCGATGATTCATGAAAGTGACTCAGTAACTTTACAGCTATTATTTTCTCAGAATTGACTACTGGTTATGAGACTAAATGTTCATGAAATAACAACTTAATCTTATTTTCATAATTAAACAGGCAAATACATGATAATCAATACCTAAGCAAAGAGAGAATTACCAGTTCGGTCCTAGGTTTGGTCATCCTACGAAGTAGGTTCTTAATATTACTGATATGCTATGTCAATTAAAACTACATAATTTTAGTGAAAAGTTCTTATTATAGAACATTATTAACGTAGGAAACAAATAGAAACTTTACTGTGGTTTTATTAATCAGGTACTTATATTTCGGAGGATAGTTTTACTCTAAAATACCCTCTTTATACATGTGATAACATAATAACATATTTAACAAAAAACTGAAATAATGTATCTAAACTTATAACAATTGTGCATAATTTGAGTATACTTTAATTGTAATATCACTGGTAATTTGTGACATTCACAAATAATCAGTCTCCGGTGATAAAAAATAATCAAAAACTTAACCTAATTGGTTGTAATATAAACTTTTTCCTAATGATGAATCGCCTATTCCATGTTTAAAGACAAAAGTCTTTATTCAGTGCGTCCTGCCTGTCATGACCTACGGCGCAGAAACGTGGACACTGACGGTGGGCCTGATCCACAGGTTCCAAGTCGCTATGCGAGCTATGGAGAGGGCTATGCTCGGGGTTTCTTTAAAGGATATGAAATTCTTTGAAGAACGAAAGTCACCGACATAGCCGAAAGGATTAGCAAGCTGAAGTGGCAGTGGGCGGGCCACATATGCCGCAGAACCGACGGCCGTTGGGGCAGATGAGTTCTGGAGTGGAGACCGCGGATCGGCACTCGCAGGGTGGGACGCCCCGCCGCCAGGTGGACCGACGACCTGAAGAAGGTGGCCGGTAGCGGCTGGATGCGGAGGGCAGAGGACCGGGTGTGGTGGCGTTCACTGGGGAAGGCCTATGTCCAGCAGTGGACTTCTAGGGGCTGATATGATAATGATGAATCAAATAAGTCTTTAGAACTTAGATTATATACTACTTTTAGTCTGAGCTTTAGAAAGTCTAAATCTCTCAAAAAATAAAAACGAAACGTTACACCTTGTTAGGCAGCACTTTTCCTTTTCAAAAACAAAAACGTTATTCTATAAAAAAAATCTCATTACAAGAAGACGGTAACCTCTTCGAACAATAAAAGAAATTATCAGAACGTTAGATTTTGCGTAAATCAAGTATATTGTAACTCGAATCTGGATCATCATCAGACCAGCTAACGAAGCTACGTTGGTGTTGAGGGTTCATTTTTACCATCTTGGTTCGAAACCCTAAAAATAAATTTAATGTACTTACTTACTTACTTTAATTAGTACCCATACTTCATGTTTAATTAGTTATCTATTTATAGTGTAGTTGTTAATTTATCATGTAAATATACTTACTTATACTTATGTATTCAAAACACGTATACGCGACTTTTGTATACGTAAATACGTATACACCAGTCGCTATATTTCGAAATAAAACAATGCAAAAAATCACTTTCGTGGCAAAAATTCACCTTCGTGGATAAAACGCCACGAAGGTGATGCCACAAAGGTGACGAAAATATCCCTTTTTTATAAATTCCTGCAAAGTTTAGGTGTACCGTTTTAAATCAAATACTACATAAATATCTCGAACATTTTGGAGTTTTGATGAGCTAACTTTAATTTCAATTACTAAAATACAATGCACAAATATGTTGTCCACGCAAGTGATCGGTACACTTACGAATAAATATAAACTTACCAATATTTTTTACTCAAGGAACGATGAGTCGCTCATCCCACTTCTGCGATGCAGGAACACGACTGACGATGACCGAATCGAACTCTGTGATTAGTTGCTGCTGTTGTATTCAACAGCAAGACTTTATTACTACTCAAATCTTAAGTACCTAAAATCGTGTGACCGACACATATTGTGTTTCCAATTCAAAATAATGACGAAAAGTTTTTTTTTTACACCAATATATGTAAAGTGTATATAATTACGATGACTTTAGTATATATAACATACAAATACACTGAAATTTGGTAAAGCTGTAACCAAATGTTTTACTGCAACTGGAAGTGTGACACGATGAGAACACGAAAAATGGCCCCGTTTTTGATCGTTCATGTTAATTATTTATATTATTTTTGCTTCTATTACGGCAAGTTTTATTTATTTTGTGACCTAATAGATGTTTTATCCTCCGACCCACAAGTTATGTTTTTAACTTATACTGTTTAGGAAATATAACTGTGTGACCATGAAAATTGAGTGTCAATGAGAATTACCCATTTACTCAATATATGCAATAAATTATTTTGACTTTGACTTTTAAAGTAAGCTGTGTGGTTCCCGGCTTAAAATAGGGCCACCCCCAATCTTCCTGTGGGTGTCGTCAAGGCGATTGCGGCAGGGACGGGCAGTAGCGTTTTCTTGTGTATAGCTGTGATCACCAATCCGCCTGCCAAGCGTGGTGATTATGACAAATCCCCCAACGGACAGTCCACCAAATGTTCAGCAGTGGCCGCATTTCCACTTATGTTAATACTAGCTGTTGCCCGCGACTTCGTCCGCGTGGACAACTTAACATCAAAAATTATTATGTATTTTCTACTTACTTGATATTTTGGACAATTCACACAATATCTTTATAAATTGTAGCCTATGTGTTATTCTGATATATAAGCTATATTATTGTAAAGTTTCATTAAAATCCATTCAGTAGTTTTTACGTGAAAGAGTAACAAACATCCATCCATACTTACAAACTTTCGCGTTTATAATATTAGTAGGATTTTCTGGTATGAGCGTTCCATTCCGAGCACTCTGACATTTCAGGCTATACGGCCTCCATGTGACATGAAGCCTTTGAACTGAGCCAGTAATGTAAAGGATAAACTCTTCCACGGTACTTCCTGGAGAACCTTTACTAATGCAGTTATAAGGGATTAAATGCAATGCGATGCAAGGTACAGTCAACTACGACCGTGAGGTGTCTCAAGCTTGTCTGCACCGGGTGCGACTGAAAATCAGTGCCTAGCACCTTACTTGGTCTAGGCATGCGCTGAGTCGTTTGCCCTTTTGCTGCCACGGCACACGCATACTATTTTAACTATGTTAAAAATTTTAATTGTTTTCTCTAATTCTTATAATTTATATTTAATTTTTTTTCCTTTTTCTTGCTTTCTTGGTATTTTCTTTGTGTGTGCCAATTGTGGCAGTGAATAAATGATTTTCTTTCTTTCTTTCTTTCTTTCTTTCTTTCAATATACGCGGTCAACAGAAAACAGCCCTTATTGGATTATGTTGTTGATTGTACCACAGGGCATAGCACAGATATCATATTAAGATAGAATGGTGAAGTACACGCAACACGCGTGCCAACGGTCTGTAATATATTGCAAATTGTTGGTCGGGTATACATCGACAAAAAACATGCAAAAATGCCATTTCCTAACTGCATAATTGTATCTCCTCACCAGAAACGTGACCGCGAGGCATTAATGGTGGGCGAGAAGGACGCGTTGTGTCAGAAAATCTGCACGCGCGAGAATGAAGTTAACAAGTGGCTATAACCGTTCTATCTTGATATGATTTCTGTGATATTCACCCGTCGCTCGTAATATTACATTAAATTGTATCAAATGTAATATTTAATTAACATGCATCTCTATTGTTTTGAACCATAACGCTTCACCGCATTTGTCGCTCCTACAATAGTAACTTCTCTGACATTGACATTTTTCTCCACACTAACCAGATATTTAGGAAGAAGGCTATTGCGACTATTACAAGCTAACATTATTTTTACTATCGCCCATAGACACACACACCCATACACACACACACACACACACACACAAACACCCACACACACGCACACACACACACACATATGTACATGCACAACATCGTACATGAGTACCAATCAATATTACCTTTTAAACCCTACATTTAAATACGTATTAATGATTATTACTATAACTTATTACTGCTAATCTTTATTGTAACGTTTTCTTCCTTTCTTCCTTCCTTTGAGTTATAAAAATATTAATTAAGTATCTTATCTATGCACTAGTTACTCAAAGTTTTGTTAAATTAGGGAAACCTATTAATAGCTCCTGTATAAGATTCTTATTTTTAAACAGCTGTTGGTTTCCTAAATAAACAAAAAAAGTGGTATCACGGGGCGAAAAGCCGACAAAGGAGAGTCGCCTTGCGACGGTTGTCAGGCGAAACATCGTCCCTGCCTACCCTTCTGGGACCAAGGCGTGAGCATTATGTATGTATGTATATTATCTCTGGTTATTGACAATGCCCCCTTTGCCCCTGCTCCGCCCATGGCATGTCCACACATGAGCTGTACCTACGAGCAGCGACAACGTACCAAATGTGTGTCAAGGCTCACAACTGATTTTTAAAATAAGAATTTATCTTGCGATTGGTCGTTTATGCATTTGCGAACCATAGAGTACCTTGTCACAGTACCTTATTGAAGCAATCGTATTGGTTTGCTTCGAGAAGTTTGTTTAGTTTAGTGTGAAAGGGTTCTAAGAGCAATTTTCACGCGTCCAAATAAATCAATGCATTTGGAGCTTTATAATTATAGCCTCAAGCTTTTTAGGGTTTTAGGGTACCGTAGTGGAATAATCAAAGCCACGTAAATTATCCTAATGTTTTAAAAAAAAAATTACATAAGTGATGTTGAGTTACTTTAATAATAAACATTTTTATTTTTAATATTTAGTTAAACGAAATTGAAAACTTTGTTTTGGGTTAAATTTTTTGTTAGTAATTTTACATTGAAATTGGTTAAAAAGAATTATAAAAGGGCCGGGTGAGGGTAAAGGATTTGCGTTTTCGAATGTAAATAATAATAGAATTAAATTAAAATTCTGACACATACCCCACCCTTGTAGTGAAGGTTAACTCTGTGGTTAGTAATGCTTTAGGACTTACTAAAGGTAATCTTTTAATAATAAAAAAAAGCTTACTAGTATTTACCGAGGTGGGAAAGAAAGAATTTTATTATTTTCTTAGTAAAACAACACAAGATTTTTTTTAAATGATGCAAAATGTTTTCGTTACTTCCGACAGTTTTGTGGACTTTACTAGGCCCGTACGCCCTTTAACGTAGACTGATAGAAAATGCGTCATCAAATAATTCATATTAAATATATTTAATATATGTTAATAATAAATAAATAATAATAAATATGTCAGACATTCACACCAATTATCCAGTCCCAAACTAGGCAGAGCCTGTGGTATGGTTACTAGATAACGGATAGACATACTTACTTAAATAAATATACAAACATCCAAGACTTGGGTACAAACATTCACATTCATCATATGAACATTTGCCCCTAGCGGGATTCGAACCCGCAACCTCCGGCTTGGCAGTCCAAGAGCTACCCGTTCCGCGACGGAGGTCGTCAATTATGATATAATAATGTTGTTAATTATTTCACAAAAATTTACGATTGTTCTCTAAAGCAACTTTTGAATATGATACCTTCTTCACGGGCTGCTCGGCGCCGCCAGCAGCGGCCCTACCGGCAAAAATAAAAGGAGCACAAAAATGGTGTCATTAAAATATTTTTTATTACGCGATTATTTTAAATGTATGTATGTACTTAAACTACGTATGTTTATTAAGTACGGAATCCTCATTCATTATAAAAAAATATTCTAGCTTGCTGACTCATTTATACCTAAGTGGCTTTTGAATATGGCGACAGGGTTAACAGGTTAAATCGAGTTTATTTAATTGCACAAATCCTTGGACTTTTATAAAAAAATTATTATTAAAAGGAAAAAGGAAGTTACCTACGCAATAAGTAAATTTTAATCAAAACGGCATACCTGCCGGTTTTTACATAAAATATTTTGTGACTTATTTTTAAATTTTACTCTTTAGAGTAGATAATAGAATAATTATGTTTTCGCATATAATCGTTTCAATCTATTAATTACTTTAATCCTGTATCGTTATATTAAAAATAATAATTAAATCCTAACCCCAAATCAATAGTTAGGTAGTTTTTCAGTCAAACTTTCGAAAAGTAAAAGAAAAATTAATACTATAATTCATGATGATTTGTGTTATTTATTTAACAAAAAAAGAGTAACAGTTACTGATACATGAAATATAGAATATTATCATCATCATCAACCGAAATACGTCCACTGCTGAACATAAGCCTTCCCAATAGAATGCCACTTGGTGGGCTGTCCATTGGGGGATTTGACGTAATCACGCTTGGCAAACGTATTGGTGATCGCAGTAATGATCTTAATATACACAGGAGAACGCTGCTGCCCGTCCGAAGTGCAAGTGGCCTTCCCACGAGAAGATTGGGGGTGTCCTTATTCTGAACCTGAAATCATACTGTGAATAGAACAAAAAAAAACGGCCAAGTGCGAGTCGGACTCGCCCATGAAGGGTTCTGTAGCAGCAAGTAACATAATATAAAAGTTATTGTAGTTCGTTGTTACAACGAATTTGATCGATGTTTTAATAATAGTATTGTGGTTTACGATTTATAAAAAAAAAACTACTTACTAGATCTCGTTCAAACCAATTTTCGGTGGAAGTTTGCATGGCAATGTACATCATATATTTTTTTTAGTTTTATCATTCTCTTATTTTAGAAGTTACGGGGGGGGGGGGGGGACGGGACACATTTTACCACTTTGGAAGTGTCTCTCGCGCAAACTATTCAGTTTAGAAAAAAATGATGTTAGAAACCTCAAAATCATTTTTGTAGACCTATCCATAGATACCCCACACGTATGGGTTTAATGAAAAACAAAAATTTGTGTTTCAGTTCCAAGTATGGGGAACCCCCCAAAATTTATTGTTTTTTTTTTCTATTTTTCTGTGAAAATCTTAATGCGGTTCACAGAATGCATCTACTTACCAAGTTTCAACAGTATAGTTCTTATAGTTTCGGAATAAAGTGGCTGTGACATACGGACGGACAGACAGACAGACATGACGAATCCTTAAGGGTTCCGTTTTTTGCCATTTGGCTACGGAACCCTAAAAACGACGTTTATTTATTTTAAAATACCTATGTGGGGTTTTCGTACACACACATAAAAAGATTTGGTTATCCGGCTGGGAAATGTTGGGATTTGGGAACTATCTCATTCTGGTAACAAATGGAAAAATGCAGTAGCCTCACCAGTAGTGGGGAAGCTAGTGGTAGCAAATGAGAATAGCCTATTTCTACATACAATATATCTTTAACCGAATGACATATGCGTTACTTATTATGTAATATGTGTTCTGTTCCACATTATAGTAACCTGTTCGGATTAGCATACAATAGCGTGAGGTCATTGCTGTAAGGTTTGAGATCATTGAGTTTTTGTTTTACAAATATGAAAGGAGACTTATTTGTTTCTGTGCCTCCAGTAAAAAACGATTTGACTTAGAAAATGGTTCTTCTCACGAGGCCAAATAAATCATTTTTCATTACACATACTCGGAAAGTAGTATGGGAATGTACCCAAACTACGTGACCCGTTCAGAGGGGGGGGGGGGAGGGGGTCTTTAGAATACCACGCTTCGTCACAGAGGTGGGGGAGGGGGATTAGGTTTTCTTCACGTAGTCAATAATTTCTTTATCTTTTAACTTTCTGTTTGCAAAAAATGGTTTAAAACCATATTTATGCATTACTACGTGAAAATTAGGGGGGGGGGGAGGGGTCTTGGCATATACTACAGGTGGTCACCGAGGGGGGGGGGTGAAATTAAAAAAAAAATTGGGTCACGTAGTTTGGGTACGTTCCCTATGAAGTTGCCTGAGGAGCGGGTTGAAAGTAATACTTTTCAGCCCTAAGAATCGTTTTCAACTGACAGCTGTCAAATTGTAAAAAAAAACTAGTTCTATTTTCACATTTCTATTGAACCATGTTCCAACTTTCTATACAGCCACGCAAATACAGCGCGATGTAAAATAAAATTCACTCATTTTTTCTTTAGCCAATTCATGTTTTTAATTTTACTTTCCTTGTATTCGTAATGAAAAGCACAGTGTTTACCTTGGGTTAAAGGCTTATTTAGTCCCTCGAACTAAATAAGTTACTTTCACCATTAGGGTAACAATGTACTATTTAATAATGTTCAGATTTTTTTCTTAAACTTTTTTTTTTTAATGGAATTTGACTGGATTATATATACATACATAATGCTCATGCCTTCGTCCCGGAGTGGTAGGCAGAGACGAGGTATCGTCACTTGACGCGATCGTGACAAACGTCGCAAAGAGCCTTCGCTTCGCCCGCTTTTCGCTCCGTGATACCACTTGGCGTGACGTGTGGAGAACAACATAGCCCCCTCCGTGTTGAGTGAGACACATTGTTGTACCACAATTAGCTTTATTGCACGATATAAATACACAGAGATCATAATTTAATTTAAAATATTGTACCTTGCCTAAACAAGATTTTCTATTTTAATATTATTGTTAGCACATAGAAACAATCTTTTATGGCTAGAACCACTTATATACTTATCCTAGCTTGAAGCGTAATATCGATTTCAAATTAACTTTAAATGTGTATCTTTTTATTATTATAGTATGTTTAGTGTACTTTAAGCTCAAGTATTTATAAATGTACGTCATAGTGAGAATGTTAAGGGTGCAGACTTTAATTTATTGTATATGTTAATTGTTTAATGTATATTTCATTCCAGATTAATAGTCCTATGAAAACAAACGCATTTGCGTCTCGAAAACAAAATACACAATAGATGGTGTTCCTAAGTGGACCGCAAAGTTTACTTGGTAATACAAACCTATTTTTGCTGCTGGTGACCCTTTCATGTATATGTTACCGAGACGTTAATAGCGTTGGTTTTCATAGGACTATTAATCTGGAATGAAATATAATTGTGGTATGTATCTGTTGTTTCTCCAATAAATAATAAATAAAAATATTTCGTTTTTAAAATATTTCCGATGTTTAAGTTGTAATAAAAGTAATCTATACATATAATAAAAGAGTAGAAAAAACAAAAGAAAAGCGAATCTGTACATTGAAGTTAAAAAAAAAATTTCACTGCCCGGACGTTACTGAAGACCAGTAGAGTCCAAAAATATAATTACGAAATTTCTTATCTGTCTGTATGTATGTATGTATGTACGGGCTAATCTTGGAAACTGCTGAACAGAATTTGACGGCGTTTTCACTGTTTAATAGCTTTGAGTTCGGGCCTCATACTGGTATAAGTCATATCTCAATAAAACGTCAGGATGCTGATATACAAGTTGACCTCTCATTTCATATCATTTGTATGAAAGTGTAGTTCAACATTACTGGTCGTAGCAAGAACTTGACAGAAAGTGACAGAGATGTTTTAAAGCTTATTTATAGATTTATTTTAGCTGATGTATTTCAGGTATTTCCACAAGTCTCGATACAAAAAGTTCGCTATTCGATAATTAGTGGCTCTGTATTAGACCGGTGATCGTCGACAATGTCAATATCGAAGCTGTTCAGGAGTACGTCTGCCTAGGACAGACAATATAGTTGGGTAGGATCAATTTCAAAAGCTGACAGAAGAATCCAGTTAGGGTGGGCAGTATTCGGAAAACTGCGTCAAGTCTTTACGTCACCTATTCCACAATGTTTAAAGACAAAAATCTTTAATCAGTGCGTCCTGCCTGTCATGATTACAGCGCGGAGACGTGGACACTGATGGTGGGCTTGATCCACAAGATTCAAATGGCTCTGCGAGCT
Source organism: Esperia sulphurella (assembly GCA_947086405.1). Classification (NCBI taxonomy): domain Eukaryota; kingdom Metazoa; phylum Arthropoda; class Insecta; order Lepidoptera; family Oecophoridae; genus Esperia; species Esperia sulphurella. The sequence continues at coordinate 2,107,971 of OX352280.1, forward strand.
ATAAAGAGGGCAATGCTCGGGGTCTCTATGAGGGATATGATTCGTAATGAGGAGATCCTATGAATAACGAAGGTGACCGACATAGCCGAAAGAATTACTAAGCTGAAATGGCAGGTCACATCTGTCGTAGTACCGAACGGCCGTTGGAGCAGACGGGTTCTAGAGTGGGACGCGACGTCCCACGCGCAGGGTGGGACGCCCTGCCGCCAGGTGTATGGACGACCTGAAGATGGTAGCCGGAAGTGGCTGGATCTGTAGGGCGTTGTGGCATTCATTGGGGAAGGCATGTCCAGCAGTTTGACAGACATTTTGTTTTACAGTTAATTGGACATGCAACATAGGAAGGGAATAGGAGGGGAAGGAAGTCGGATGGAAAAGAATAGAGAGATTAGGGTAAGAGAGGAAAGATGAGGGGGCAGTGGTAAATAAAGGGTGTAGGAAGGGGTGGGTTAAGGGAAGGGGGAGAGGTAGGAGTAGGGAGAGGGAAGGGGTGGGAGAAAGGGTTTTCAACGTTGTGGGAAGGGGATGGAGAAGGAAAGAAAAAAAAAGGGTATGGAAAGGACAAATTGGAGGGGGGGGGGGGAAGGAAATATCACCTAATTTAATTAAAATACTTTTTTTTTATTGATTATATGATAATCTTTTAATACATGATAAATGTAAATGTCAACTTTATTTAAAAAAAAGCGGCCAAGTGCGAATCGGACTTGCCCATGAAGGGTTCCGTAGCAGCAAGTAACATAATATAAAAGTTATTGTAGTTCGTTGTAACTTTGATCGATGTTTTAATAATAGTATTGTTGTTTACGATTTATGACGTATTAAAAAAAAACTTTTTACTAGATCTCTTTCAAACTAATTTTCGGTGGAAGTTTGCATGGCAATGTACATCATATATTTTTTTTAGTTTTATCATTCTCTTACAGGGGGACACACATTTTACCACTTTGGAAGTGTCTCTCGCGCAAACTATTCAGTTTAGAAAAAAATTATATTAGAAACCTCAATATCATTTTTGAAGACCTATCCACACGTATGGGTTTGATGAAAAAAAAATCTGAGTTCCAGTTCTAAGTATGGGGAACCCCCAAAATTTAATGTTTTTTTTTCTATTTTTGTGTGAAAATTTTAATGCGGTTCACAGAATACATCCACTTACCAAGTTTCAATAGTAAATATTTTATAGTTTCGGAATAAAGTGGCTGTGATATACGGACGGACAGACAGACAGACATGACGAATCCATAAGGGTTCCGTTTTTTGCCATTTGGCTACGGAAACCTAAAAAACTGTGGTCCAACGGGCGAAACCGCCGCCGGAACGCTAATTTTTACCCGACTTCAAAAAAGGAGGTTCTCAATTGGATAGTATGTTTTTTTATGTATATTAATATTTTTAAAGCATAACCAGATTAATAGATTTCTTTTAGGATTTAGTAACACGTAATACATAAGAATGTGTAATGTTAAGTTGTCCACGCGGACGAAGTCGCGGGCAACAGCTAGTTTTATATAAAAATCAATCGTTTACTTTGCGTAAAGTGTATCTTTACCTATATTAGTTTTTGAAGGGGTAACAACGGAAAACTCGAGAGGCCAAGTGTGTAACGGGGTAATAAAGGTTAGGAACCACTGTTTTAGACTCTAGAGAGATTTTTCTTACTATGTGAAAACAGGGGGGTGGGGTCTTGACATATATAATACTCTAGGCGGTCACGGTTAAGGAGGATTGAAGGGGTCAAAACATGCCAAAAATGGGCCACGTAGCGGGGAACGTTCTCTAATGTGATACTCATGGGTTGAGCTACTTATGTGATGATGTGTATTATGAATTCAAAAACTAAACGATAAATGATTGAATTGCGTGGTAGCCTCTATCGAAAAATACATATTTTTTTATGAAAAATAAATACTAAATACGTTTTTATCGAAATATAATTAAATAAATTCAGGAAAAATTAATGACTTTTTTACTACCGGGGCGCCATCTAGTGTTGCTTAACCCGCAAACGATCACCTTAAGGTGATATTTATAAATTATTATAAGTTATAATAATCTAACAATGATAATTATAACTTTGCCCCTGAAATCATTATCATAACACAGAGATACAAGATATAATATTTAACAAATTGCTATAACATTATATGTTTTAAATGATTATAATCTACAATACAACATTACAAACTTAGCTTTGCTGTTCGTTCGCATTTATTATATCTGTTTGTCATTAAATACCTCATAAAGTACTAGATAAATTTGAATGAGTTTGAACTATTGTATAGTATATATTATGAGAATTAAACTGTAAAGTTTTTAACTCATTCTGAGTCTTAGAAGCTGAGTTATAAAGAAAAACTCAAAACAAAAACATTTAGCTAGTATGGTAATATAATTGTGCATATTACATAAAAAAAATATGTTAAAGTAAAATAGATTCTATTCGTAAAACGTTAAGAGTGGTGGAAGTAAGTAAAGATATTTTTATCGCGTATGAAAGCTCTATTGTCGCGAAAGGCGACATTGGGGAAGGTCATGTTAATACGGGCTTGTAGAGATAGCATAGCAATGAAATATGAACTTACAAAACGTTTATTTTTTCGTTGAATGCATTTGATTACATAATGTTACAAAATGCCTGTAGTGTGCCGGGAGTTGTACCTGTAGTGATCATGTGGTGTGCCTGAAGCTTGCCTGTAGCTGTCTGTAGCTGTCTGCAGCTGTCTGCAGTTGTCTACAGCTGCCTGTAGCTGCCTGTAGCTGCCTGTAGCTGCCTGTAGCTGCCTGTAGCTGCCTGTAGCTGCCTGTAGCTGCCTGAAGCTTGCCTGTAGCTGCCTGTAGCTGTCTGCAGCTGCCTGTAGCTGCATGTAGTTGCCTGTAGCTGCCTGTAGCTGTCTGCAGCTGTCTGCAGCTGTCTGCAGCTGTCTGCAGCTGCCTGTAGCTGCCTGTAGCTGCCTGTAGCTGCCTGTAGCTGCCTGTAGCTGCCTGTAGCTGCCTGTAGCTGCCTGTAGCTGCCTGTAGCTGCCTGTAGCTGCCTGTAGCCTGCCTTTAATGTGCCTGTAGGGTCTGTTGTGTGCATGTAGTATGTCTGTCTGTAGTGTTCTTGTAATGTGCCTGTTGGGTGCTGTTTTATTTTATTTAGTGCGCATGTAGTGTATCTGTAGTGATTGGTAGCATTATTTATATTTATCTGTCGTATTTGTTTGCTGTCGGTACATGTTTGCTATCTTTCACCGACCGGTAGTTTCCGCGCGCTGTACGTGAGGTCGTGCGCCGCGAAGATGCCACAGAGTAAATTATGTACAGTAAGTTTACTTCATGATATTTAATTTTAATAAAAAGAAAAAATATGTTGAATATTTCATCATCATCACTCTTCAAGAACAGCCTATACTAAGTCCATTGCCTAGCCCATAAACACTGATTTTGTCATCATGAGATTACACTATCAAAAGAAAAACTAGTGTCTTTTTACATTTTAATGAATTGGGTGAATCAAGTATTTATTGGTTTTTGGAACGTATTCTAAAGTAAATCAGATAAGTGCAGAAAACTTTAAAACGTAAAAATGTTAATGACAATTCATAAAAAATTCCCATTCAAAAGCTAGGACGTAATTGTCACCTAACGTAGAACTATGATCAGTATAACTAGTTGGACTAACCCATCTTTTTTTTACAGTAATTGAAAATTATAATATTGACGGAAAACTATGTAGTTTTTATTTCCTTTCTTAAAACTTACGTATCGGTCGCTTTTGCCTGATTGTATATTTAAGTTAATAAATAGCTTCAAAAGGAACACATCAATTTATGCTAGTTGAATTACTGTTTGCAGTTTACTGTGCTGTCAGCGCGGCCGGCGGCGGCGCCCGCGCAGGAAACGCGTGTATTGTCACTTTTATGTGTCAATGGCGTTTGTAGTCGAGAGAGATAAGCTGCGACATTTGTATTTGTAATTAGTTTGAGTTAGTTTATAATAGTTAAGTATAGAAAACAGTCCTATTTGTATATAGATAAATGCTATAGATATGTCTTTGTCTTTAAAGGTGGGAGAGGGGGGGGGGGTGTTAGGGGCATTGAAAGGGGTGTTGAAATGCAGATAAGGAAATACCCATACTACCACGCTTGATCACAGGACGGGGGGGTTAAGTTTTCGTCACGTAATCAATATCCTCTAAAGAAAATTGCGCTTTTTTGAGCTATATTCAAATATGGCGCGCGCGTTTAGCGATTTTTCAACTCACAGGTGGCAACACTACGCACATATGCCAGTTGACTTCCGCTGCTTGAAAACTGACGTGCGTAAGTGCAAATTACATTGAAATGCAAATATCATCATAAAATAAGCAAAATATAAACGTCACTCACTAATATATTTCTTTCTTAATTAAGTCATAAATGTCAATGATTTTGGAAAAAGGAAGAAGTTTCAACATAGATAATGGCTAGTCAACGATCTCTATGTACTACCAGATGGAGCGTTCCAAACAATCACTCTGTGCCACGCAAGTAGCCACAACTCTTTCACATTCACTTTGAAGCTTGTGCAGTTACTACTCAGAACATTTAATTATTTTCTAAACATTAACATTATTTAACCGTAGCGTCACCAGAACGTGGACCAGAACGATTGTTTGGAACGCTCCATCTGGTAGTACGAGTACATAGAGATCGTTGTGGCTAGTAGTAATATGGGAAATAATAATTGTCCCGTGTTACTACTTGAGCAGTTAGTGGTAACACGGACAAAAAATATACCCGTATACTACTGGTAGTAAGACTGGTAGTAACACGGGTAAAGAAGGTTTTAGAGGTAGAGACTATCAAAGACCGTATGCTGTAGAGCTGGCGGTCTTAAAAAAATCTTTATTATCTCTACACAAAGGTTACAGATAAAGAAAAAACAAAAGCAACCATAAAATAATAAAAAGACCTTTGCGAGAGACTGGTGTTTGTACTAGGTAGAAACTTGTATGACAAATCACCAGGCTCTCGCTCTCAACAAAGGGCGAAACTTAAGCATAACGTAAACAAAAAACAAAAAAAAAATTATAAGTAAAATAAAAACAGCAAATAGGTACAAATAAAAAACATGCTTGCGAATGTGTATGTGAAGGGATGGGGTGTGTGTTTGTGTGCGTGGGGGAGATTTTGTGTGTGTTTGCGTGTGTGTAATGGTTGTATACATGCATTGATGTTATAATAAATTATAGTCTTTACTTTGATAGTCCCGTCCCATCTTATGCAGGCGGTTTTTATGAGACCCTTTAAAGCAGTCGTTTATCATAATTTACGTCTCGACTTGACCCTGCACTTTGTAACACCGCCGTACACTGCAATCAAACGCATGTCAAAACAGGAAGTAGGATAAGGTATAAGGTAAACACTCGACGCGCCAGCATCCTTGCGAAAGTGACATTACTACGGACATGCATCTAATTATACCTCCTTTGTTACTCGCATTAGCTTGTTTACAGTACTCATAATTAGTCGGCAGGTACGAGTAGCTGAGCGGCGGTCTTGCATTGGGGAAGCCGCGGCCTGTCATGTCGAGTGGACTGGTTTCGATTCCGAGCGATGAGGTTTTTGACACAAATTCAATGATATTAGTATCATTAAATAGTAGCTGTTGCCCGCGACTTCGTCCGCGTGGACTACGTAACTTTATAAGTTGTATAGCCTATGACACTCACAAATAACGTAGCTTTCTATTGGTATTTTTTTTTCAAAATCGGTTCAGTAGATCCAGAGATTACCCGCTACAACCTCACAAACTTTACCTCTTTATAATATTAGTATAAATTACAAGCTACAATTTTTTTTTAATTCTTTATTTCAAATTTTATGTCTTAAAACATGTTAGATAGTAAATCAAAATCAATTATTTTCTAAAACTCACATTATTAGGAATAGGAATTCAGATTGCGAGGAGAAAGACATTTGGAGCGTTGGTAAGAGGGAAAGAGCGGAGGGGGTCGTGGTACTATGTGGGAAATTTGAGGGGGAATGGGAGGGGAGAGGGAAGGGGAGGAGGAAGGGAAGGGAGGCAAAACCAATATTCTCTAGTCCACGCGAGCGGAGCCGCGGGCACAGCTATTACTTAATACATTAAATTGTTATTGTTGTAGTGTAGACAATTAATAAAATCCCGTGAAATGGAATGTTTTCGTCGCAAGTATAATGAAGAAATTCGACGAAGAACGAAGGTGACCGACATAGGCTAAAGGATTAGCAGGCTGATGTCGCAGTGGGCGGGCCACATCTGTCGCAGAACCGACAGCCGTTGGGCAGACGAGTTCTGGAGTGAAGACCACGCCCCGCCGCCAGATGGACCGACGACCTAAAGAAGGTGGCCGGTAGCGGCTGGATGCGGAGGTCGGAGAACCGGGTGTGGTGGCGTTCATTGGGGAAGGCCTATGTCCAGCAGTGGACGTCTAAGGGCTGACAAGATGATGATGACACAGTACATAGTTAATATCATAACAAAATTCATACATTCGCATTTATCGTTTTATTTTGATGATGGGACACAGTATGCTTTTCATGTAAACAGTTTCTATGTAATGCTAACATATACATAGGGCGCGTATATGGGCGCGATTCTGAAGGCACACATTTAAAATTTGACAGCGTTAAATTTGGTTTCGTCTTTATCTTCATAATACTGTGTGACAAGGATAGCAACAGTTTTAGTGCTGTCAAATTTTAACATTGTGCCTTCAGAATCGAGCCCATAGAAACTGTTTACATAATTTTGTAAACAATTTACATAATGTTAATTTATAATTGCATGCGGCGGCCGGATCATGCATAAAGGCAATTGATTTTTATCTTTCACGATTATTTGATATTGGTATTAGCAAGTAGGTAATAAACATACAACTCAAGTCATAAGAGACGAGAGGACGATGAAGCGATATTGTAAGCAAAAATTCACGTGTGAAATGACTTCAAGTATCTTTTAAGTATTTGTCTTATACTGAGTAAATGTAAGAGTACTGCATAAATACTTCATTGTTGGCCTTGTGGTTTGGGCGTTGACTTCAATGGTCGTGGATTTGGGGATATGTACAGTCGCAAACGTTAATTTGGGACCCATTTCATAGAAAAGTTCTTAGAGCACTCTGAAATAAGGTCGAAATATTCCATCAAATTGTAACTCTAGCAAAGAAATTTAATTGAGACGAGTAATATAACGAGTCTTTGGTAAAAAGCTCAAATTTCGTCAAATCGATAAAAACCGTTTATACTAGCAAAAGAAATGAAATAGGTAAATCTTATTATTTTATATATATACAATCTTGTCATTTAGTTAGTCGGTGTGACACTAACCAAAGAGATTGTCAAAGAGACGTCATTATTGGTGTGTGAGAGAAGGAAGATAGAAAGTTTCAATATTTCTCCGTTACAAATAATAAGTACAAAAAAATAGATATGAGCTAATCTTTGGTAGGTTTTATCGATATAAGTTTGTTATAGAATATTAAATTTTTGCTGGATTCCAAATTACAGTCCGTGACTGTATCACACCCCCGAGGCTCCACACAAGCGAACAGATTTAATTACCTACTACTACTACAGGCGCACCAGCCTGTTCGTACACATGCGTGTGCGCGCGTAAATAATAATAGTGCAGGATGCTGCATCCAGCGCAATCGATAAAGGTAATGTTGTACATCCAACAACATAAGTGGTTCTCTTTCTAACTGAACGAGAGTATTTCTTTATTCGGCGCCAACTGTGCTTTGTCGTTCCGGCGACGATAAACTTGCGGGGAAGGTGCGTAGTAATATTAAGTAAATAAAGAAAAAAAGAAATATCTCAGACATTCACACCAATTGTCCAGTCCCAAACTAGGCAGAACGTGGGTATGGTTACTAGATAACTGATAGACATACTTAAATAAATATATAAACATCCAAAACTTGGGTACAAACATTCATATTCATCATACGAACATTTGCCTCTAGCGGGATTCGAACCCGCAACCTCCTAAGTATTCTCTGATTAGATTACTTTACTTATTAATGTATAATTTATTTTACTTCTACATCTTAAAAATTAAAATCGTCATAAAATAAAAATAAAATCATATTTATTGTTTAAACTAATACTTATGCAGAATATAAATTGTAAATTTCCACAATTAAAATAATGTCACAGTATATAACATACTATTTATGTCAGTTTATAATATTAAAATAAAAATTTCACAATACACTTGGTATTAAATTATCACAAATTCAATTAACGTCAATGACCCCACCAATTTCATTAGAAAAAATCATTATAGGAATAATATTCAATTTACTACAGGTTTGTACCATGTGATTGTACCATCAGGTGGGCAATCGTTTCGCCGCTCCCGCTTATACCTCGTACCAACCGCTAATCCTTTACATTAAGAAGGTAAGTACAACATGTGTTGAGATCTTGACCTTATTATATTTCGGCATTGAAAGTACAGCGAGTGGTTAGCGTGAGTGACATGTCGGGGCATGGGTACACTGATAAATCGGCTTTGGACCTTTTATTTAGAGTTTCGACTAGAGATAACAAATGTACAACCTCCTGATTGGAAACCAGAGTAACCTCCTTCGTGTATTTTCCACTACTTTGACATTGGCGGAATTATCTTGCCTTATAAGCATAATAACAAAGGCCATAATTAAAAAAAAGTTATATACATTACAAAACTTATTACATATATATATATATATATATATACTATCGGCTTAATTAATCAAAAGCTAGGAGAATTTATAGTATCGGTGTGAATGTCTGACATATTTTTTTTTTAAATAAATAAATATCTCAGACATTCACACCAATTATCCAGTCCCAAACTAGGCAGAGCCTGTTGTATGGTTACTAGATAACGGATACACATACTTAAATAAATATATAAACATACAAGACTTGGGTACAAACATTCATATTCATCATACGAACATTTGCCCCTAGCGGGATTCGAACCCGTAACCTCCAGCTTGGCAGTCCGAGCGCTACCCGTTCCGCCACGGAGGTCGTAAATAAATAAATAAATATCTCAGACATTCACACCAATTATCCAGTCCCAAACTAGGCAGAGCCTGTAGTATGGTTACTAGATAACAGATAAACATACTTATATAAATATATAAACATCCAAGACTTGGGTACAAACATTCATATTCATCATACGAACATTTGCCCCTAGCGGGATTCGAACCCGCAACCTCCGGCGTGGCAGTCCGAGAGCTACCCGTTCCGCCACGGAGGTCGTCAGTAATTAATTACGCACTAAGTACCAAGTCTCTACTTTACTTAAAAAAAATTCTTCTATACGTCCTACAGCATCGAAACGTGGACACTGACAGTGGGACTTCGAAAACTCAAAGTTGCTCAGCAGGAATGGAAAAAGCTAAGCTCGGAGTATCTCTAAGAGACAGGATCCGAAATGAGGTGATCGGACATATATGAGAATTAGGTGATACGTTGAAGTGGCATTGGTCACATCTGTCGGAGAACCGATTACCGTTGGGGTAAACGAGTTATCGAGTGGAGACCGCGACTGGGCAAGCGCGTGGGATGCCCCATGGCTAGATGGAGCGACGTGAGGCATAAGCCGGCTGGCAGTGACTGGATGAGAAGAGCCGAGGATCGGACTCAGTGGCTCGCCTTGAGAGAGGTCTACGTTCAGCAGTGGACTCAGGCAGGCTGATAATGATGATATTTAGTATGTAAGGAGCTCATCACAAAGTCAAAGTCAAAATCATTTATTGCATATGAGTACACTTGGTACATTTATACACGTCATTTTTTTTATCGACTACCGCTTCCTGTGAAGAAGAAACGGCGCAACAAACTTCACGCAACACATCTTTTAAAAATCAAGTTTGCATACAATTAATAAAGGTTTTGCGTAGCTGAATTAACATTAGTACCAGGCATCTTTGTCATTCAAATAATCGTTTACTTTATAATAGGCTTTCTTACAAAGTCGTTTTTTAATGTGAATCTTAAACTTTCTGTCCGTCATATTTAAGATTTCCTCTGGTAGTTTGTTGTAGAAGCGTATACATTGCCCGTGAACGATTTGCTGACCTTACTTAGTCTTAAACCTGGTAAAACAAGTTTATTTTTATTTCTTGTATGATAACTAACTTCTCTAACTAACTTCTATTCACAGTGTTTGTGAATAGAACTAATGAATCGGTTTTCAAATAACTTCGTGCAATTGCAATGTCCACTGCGTTGTTGTACTTCTGCAGGTGTATGGCTTCTCCACGGGAATCCACGTGGGCCGATCAAAGGTTAGACACACACCGAGCGATGTCGCTCAGATTAAAGGATATCACATTGAAGATTCACATTATAACGACTTTGTAAGAAAGCCTATTATAAAATAAACGATTATTTGAATGACAAAGATGCCTAACAGCTTCGCATAATCTTTATTAATTGTATGCAAACTTGATTTTTAAAAGATGTGTTGCGTGAAGTTTGTTGCGTCGTTTCTTCTTCACAGCGCTAACACCTAGGAAGTAATAAAAAAATACAAACACAAATACAAATAACTTTATTGGTTCAAGAACATTAGGGTCCTTATACTAGACATATCTATGTAGATATATTATTACAAGCAGTAGCCGGGCTCCCAAACTAGGATTCCCTGTTCTATGGGTAGCCAGTCTTTCATTGAAAAAGTGAACAAATGTTGTAAAAAAATTAAGTTTAACTCTGTAGTAGTACAATAACAACCTAAAGACAACACAGCAGGGTAAATGACGTGTATAAATGTACCAAGTGTACTCATATTATGCAATAAATGATTTTGACTTTGACTTTGATCGAGCGACACTCTACTCCTTACTCTGTCAAACCGTGGTCTCCATATTAGCATTGGTCCTAATAAACACGATCGCATTAGCAGGCCTCCGTCACTCGAACGTACCTATCGTGATAAGTACCTACACTTCCGGACCGCCCCGGCGTTGTTCCCGCCCCGCCCGTACGGAGTAATAACAACGCTAAGTCGAGCGCCTGAGACACATTTTTGCGTGATTGTCTGACAGTGGGAAGGAGTAGGTGGTTAAGAGCGTAGGTATTTTCCTTTTACTACGTAGTGGTCTATCTGTTATGTAGTAGGTAACTATTAAGCAGGGTTGGCAAAAGTCATGTTTAAAAAAAACAATAAGTATGTATTTTTAAAAAAACGTAATTAGTCACGTTTTTTTTTATTTCATGATACAGTTTGATTTTTTTTATCCTAGAGTGAGGCACCTATTTGGGGAGACAGCCTCTTCAGTTTCAGTAGAAAGAGTTTTTTTCTATATTTGGCATTGTTCACACTAAATGACGGAATAGATTTGGTACAGAAAAAGCTGGAAAAATAGTTTTTTTGTTTAAATATTGAAATAATGATATTGATTTAGCAAATGGTGATTAATTTTTAAGTTTATGAAATGAAATGAAAGTTTTTAATTCGGAAAACAATGATTCATAAATTGTTAGTAAGCACATAAGAAAAATAAAATATAACCATGTTAATATCAATACAATAAAGATAATAAAACTAAAACTTATATTGGGCCCGATTCTGAAGGCACAACGTTAAAATTTGACAGCACTAAAACTGTTGCTATCCTTGTCACACAGTATTATGAAGATAAAGACGAAACCAATTTTAGCGCTGTCAAATTTTAAATGTGTACCTTCAGAATCGGGTCCACTATTTCATTATTATTTTTGACAAGTACCTCCACCCAGTTTAATTCTATCTTAAGACGTAAATTAAAGATACTTGATTTTTATTGAAAAAATGATCTAAATAAATAAATATGTCAGACATTCACACCAATTATCCAGTACCAAACTAGGCAGAGCCTGTGGTATGGTTACTAGATAACGGATACACATACTTAAATAAATATAATAATATCAAAATGACTTAATTATGCCAACCCTGCTGTTAAGTAATCTGTGGTATTAGTATGATTATTGTCAAGTAAACACAAAAACGTTTTAGATTTTAAAGAAAAATATAAACATAAGATGGAAATTTAAACTTGTCCACATCATAAAGTCCACATCATAAATCTTTATTACGTCTAAAATTAAAATGAACCGGACAGACATGTTGCCATTTCAATCGATACATGAGTAAACGTTTGACCTCACTTCCTTCCGTTTTGGCATTGGAGAGCATCGCAAAAGGCAATGCTGCGGATAAACCAACCTACTTCACCTGTCACATACATCCTGTTGGCTTTTTATCAACCTTAACCTTTAAGCAATAAGGTGTATTACATGTTTCTGTGTTGGTAGGTGTGTCTTTGTCGAAATCAACTTTCCGCAACCTATATGTTGTGCACGAATGTTGTTTGTCTGTAAGGTTGTCGCTACTCAGAAACCCACAAGGGTATCAGTAACCTGACATAACTTTGACCTCATTTTGGGACGAGAAGGAAAACTCGTTTCGGCTCCCGGTCAATATTGTTTCGAAACATACAGTCAGCAAAGAAAGTGTAGTTTATTAGTTGGCTATCGGTAGTGCTATTCTCTAAAATACAAACTCACGTGCGAGTCTCACTCAAATGACTTACTCACTTCGAAACCTAATCCATTGGCATTCTGTAAACATTCTAGAGTATTGTCGACTGTCTGTCCACTACTGGCCTTCCCCAATGAACACCACCACACTCTGTCCTCCGCCCTCCGCATCCAGCATCCGCATTTAAATTTCCGTCTACGATATGCTCTTAGTTGCGTACCATGTTGTACGCCCGTTGACCGTAAAATCGAGAATTCGATTCATTTAATAACATATAGGAGTCCACGTGGTGTTGCGAAGTAAGATCTTAATCGTTATTACTCAGAAAAAATGAAGTAATAATATACTCGTAGCTTAAAAAACCCATTCATAAGACGAAGGTCTACCAACCGCAGCGGCAGTGTGTCAATGGTTTTTGCGAAAAGAATCAGGTTTTTTCCTCGATGAGACCTTAATTTGTTTTTAGAGAAAAAGGATCTTTGTTTGTTGATTATATTGTTGTTTACTATTTGTTTGAAATGTGGGAGAAACATGTGGTATATTTATTTTATTACTAACTAGCTGTTGCCCGCGACTTCGTCCGCGTGGACAACTTAACATTACACATTATTATGTATTAAGTGTTACTAAATCCTAAAAGAAATCTATTAATCTGGTTATGCATTAAAATATTAATATACATAAAATAACATACTATCCAATTGAGAACCTCCTTTTTTGAAGTCGGGTAAAAATTTGCGTTCCGGCGGCGGTTTCGCCCGTTGGACCACAGTTTTTAAGGTTTCCGTAGCCAAATGGCAAAAAACGGAACCCTTATGGATTCGTCATGTCTGTCTGTCTGTCCGTCCGTATGTCACAGCCACTTTATTCCGAAACTATAAGAACTTACTATTGAAACTTGGTAAGTGGATGTATTCTATGAACCGCATTAAGATTTTCACACAAAAATAAAAAAAAATAAACATTAAATCTTGGGGGTTCCCCATACTTAGAACTGAAACTCAAATTTTTTTTTTCATCAAGCCCATACGTGTGGATCCTTAAAAAATGATATTGTGGTTTCTACTATCATTTTTTTCTAAACTGAATAGTTTGCGCGAGAGACACTTCCAAAGTGGTAAAATGTGTCCCCCCCCTGTAAGAGAATGATAAAACTAAAAAAAATATATGATGTACATTGCCATGCAAACTTCCACCGAAAATTGGTTTGAAAGAGATCTAGTAAGTAGTTTTTTTTAATACGTCATAAATCGTAAACCACAATACTATTATTAAAAAAAAGCGGCCAAGTGCGAGTCGGACTCGCCCATGAAGGGTTCCGTAGCAGCAAGTAACATAATATAAAAGTTATAGTAGTTCGTTGTAACTTTGATCGATGTTTTAATAATAGTATTGTGGTTTACGATTTATGACGTATTAAAAAAAACTACTTACTAGATCTCGTTCAAACCAATTTTAAGTGGAAGTTTGCATGTCAATGTACATCATATATTTTTTTTAGTTTTATCATTCTCTTATTTTAGAAGTTACAGGGGGGGGGACACACATTTTACAACTTTGGAAGTGTCTCTCGCGCAAACTATTCAGTTTAGAAAAAAATTATATTAGAAACCTTAATATCATTTTTGAAGACCTATCCATCGAAACCCCACACGTATGGGTTTGATGAAAAATTTTTTTTTTAGGTTCAGTTCTAAGTATGGGGAACCCCCAAAATTTTTGTTTTTTTTTCTATTTTTGTATGAAAATCTTAATGCGGTTCACAGAATACATCTACGTACCAAGTTTCAACAATATAGTTCTTATAGTTTCGGAATAAAGTGGCCGTGACATACGGACGGACAGACAGACAGACAGACAGACAGACATGACGAATCCATAAGGGTTCCGTTTTTGCCATTTGGCTACGGAACCCTAAAAATCGATCAAAGTTACAACGAACTACAATAACTTTTATATTATGTTACTTGCTGCTACAGAACCCTTCATGGGCGAGTCCGACTCGCACTTGGCCGCTTTTTTTTTAAATAAAGTTGACATTTACATTTATCATGAATTAAAAGATTATCATATAATCAATATTTTTTTTTTTATTTTAATATTGTGCAAATTAGGTGATATTTCCTTCCCCCCCCCCCTCCAATTTGTCCTTTCCATACCCTTTCTTTCTTTCCTTCTCCATCCCCTTCCCACAACGTTGAAAACCCTTTCCCCACCCCTTCCCTCTCCCTACTCCTACCTCTCCCCCTTCCCTTAACCCACCCCTTCCTACACCCTTTATTTACCACTGCCCCCTCATCTTTCCTCTCTTAACCTAATCCCTCTATTCTTTTCGATCCGACTTCCTTCCCCTCCTATTCCCTTCCTATGTTGCATATCCAATTATCTGTACAACAAAATGTCTGTCAAACTGCTGGACATGCCTTTCCCAATGAATGCCACAACGCCCTACAGATCCAGCCGCTTCCGGCCACCATCTTCAGGTCGTCCATACACCTGGCGGCAGGGCGTCCCACCCTGCGCATTCCACTCTAGAACCCGTCTGCCCCAACGGCCGTTCGGTACTACGACTGATGTGACCTGCCATTTCAGCTTACTAATTCTGTCGGCTATGTCGGTCACCTTCGTTATTCATAGGATCTCCTCATTACGAATCATATCCCTCATAGAGACCCCGAGCATTGCCCTCTCTATAGCTCGCAGAGCCACTTGAATCTTGTGGATGAGGCCCACCATCAGTGTCCACGTCTCCACGCTGTAATCATGACAGGCAGGACGCACTGATTAAAGATTTTTGTCTTTAAACATTGTGGAATAGGTGACGTAAAGACTTGACGCAGTTTTCCGAATACTGCCCACCCTAACTGGATTCTTCTGTCAGCTTTTGAAATTTATCCTACCCAACTATATTGTCTGTCCTAGGCAGACGTACTCCTAAACAGCTTCGATATTGACATTGTCGACGATCACCGGTCTAATACAGGGCCACTAATTATCGAATAGCGAACTTTTTGTATCGAGACTTGTGGAAATACCTAAAATACATCAGCTAAAATAAATCTATAAATGAGCTTTAAAACATCTCTGTCACTTTCTGTCAAGTTCTTGCATCGACCAGTAATGTTGAACTACACTTTCATACAAATGATATGAAATAAGATGTCAACTTGTATATCAGCATCCTGACATTTTATTGAGATATGACTTATACCAGTATGAGGCCCGAACTCAAAGCTATTAAACAGTGAAAACGCCGTCAAATTCTGTTCAGCAGTTTCCAAGATTAGCCCGTACATACATACATACATACAGACAGATAAGAAATTTTTTAATTATATTTTTGGACTCTACTGGTCTTCAGTAACGTCCGGGCAGTGAAATTTTTTTTTTAACTTCAATGTACAGATTCGCTTTTCTTTTGTTTTTTCTACTCTTTTATTATATGTATATGTATAGATTAGTAATAACAAGACATTTCGGCCGAATATTCGGGAAGGCAACGTACAACGACGCAACAAACAACGTATTAAAATCTGATCTGGTAAGACTCGAGTGCCTGAGGTCGTAGGTTCGATTTCCATTAGGGACATACATCTTTGTGCATTTTGTACAAGGTGGTCTTGGTTTGGATGTTATATTTGTAAATTGTCCTATCCTTGTATCCATAGCACAGGAGAAAATCCTGTTTGGGATTAGACAAGTGTATGTTATATGTATGTAATATTTATTATAATTATATGAATGATTATTAATATGCTTTATTGCACACAAATTACAGAAATATATAGGAGAAATTGCCGTGTGGTTTCCGGTAGAGTATAGGACCACTCCAACTCTTCCCGTGGATGTCGTACAAGGCGACTAAGGGAATACATTATAAAACATCAATCAGGCCTCCCCAACCCGTCTGGCTAGCGCGGGGAGTGTAGGCCAAATCCTGAGTCCGTCTCCGGCAGATGAGAGAGGGTTGTGCTTCTACAGTGGAGACAAAAATAACCTGATGATGATAGGAGAAATATACAGTAAATGTACAAGTGGCGGCCTTATCGCTTTTGGCGATTTCTTAAAGGCAATCTTATATATTAGTTTGATGAACATACCTACTCTTCTTTGTTTAGAAACAGTTGAGAAAAAGGAAGTGCATGGATCGTTTATCCCTATCTATGGTGTTTTGTAATATGCATCTCGTCACAGCCTTGCATTTATGCACTGGCCCGCTTCCGTGTTGCATTTCCTGGTCGTTAGGGCTCCGATATGCGGCCAGTCGGTAGTAGCAAGACTAAACTGTCTAACTAGTCGAATACGGTAGCGCTGCCCAACTGAAACTGTTTTATTATGTAAAGTCACGAACGTTAATTTATTTTATCTTTATTTTACATACTCATTTAATTTCACACAAATTACATTATTATACAGGGTTACAGGAAAAGTCGTGCTAGATCCCTTAAGGGTGTGGAGCACCCATCATTTCTGACTTATTTCACTATAAAACACCCTACCCTAAACTTAACCCTTTTCGAGATATTCGACTTTTAATTTTTTTATTGAAAATTGCTGATTTTTAGGCTACTACATTTATTTTTGTTTATTTTGTGTATCTTATTATTATTATTATTGCATTTTTACATGTGTAGTAAGATGCTTTAGGACGTCAATCATTAAAATAGTGCACAAGTTATTTGAATAGACCGTAGTAGACAACTGAAAGAAAAGAAATAAAAAACATATTAGAAAGTTTATTTTTCTCTAAGGTATATCTAAAAAAAATATTATGGTAATTGTTCGGCAGATGTTTTTTAAAATATCTACGGTTCATCAGCTATCTAACGAGGTGTAACAATCTAGGGTTTGTATTACATTTCGTGGAAAAAAAGTAGTTGGGACGCTCCAGGTAGCAGTTCTAACGGTCCCACGCCTATTGTCCTTCAAGTTAAGACGCACCGTGCGAGCGAGACAAGTGACGATTTATGTAGGTACGAATGAAAGAAAAAATGTGTAGACACCGGCTAGGACTGGGAATACAACCGGAAACATTGTTTTGGTTGTCAGTCTGCTTTTGTGCTTCGTACATAGTAGATGCGATATCGTTTTGCTCTTTTTCTCGACTTGGCTGTGATTCTGGACTATTTCTTCTGATTTGTGACTACTGTGCTTGTTAACCGGACTCTGATTTGTGCCTGTGATGCGGAAGTGTTGAGTATGACGTCCTACACACCTGAGGAATATGCTGATATGCTTATTTATTACGGATACTGCGATTGTGTGTCTGCGCAAGCTCGCAACGAATACATAACTCGCTACCCCGGTCGTCGAGTGCCGGATGTGGCCGTTTTTGACAGAGTTTATCGAAGACTTCGAGAAACTGGCTCTGTTTTGAGACGAAGTACAGACATGGGAAGACCACGAAAGCTCTGAGACGTTAGCTCTAACCACAAAAAAACAACTTTGTAAGAAAGCCTATTATAAAATAAACGATTATTTGAATGACAAAGATGCCTGGTACTAATCTTAATTCAGCTTCGCAAAATCTTAATTAATTGTATGCAAACTTGATTTTTAAAAGATGTGTTGCGTGAAGTTTGTTGCGCCGTTTCTTCTTCACAGCGCTAACACCTAGAAAGCGGTTATCGATAAAAAAAATGACGTGTATAAATGTACCAAGTGTACTCATATGCAATAAATGATTTTGACTTTGACTTTGAGCCTTATGACAATCATATACCTAGGGATTGCCTCCGTTTTAGCAGCGAAACGTATAACAAGAAAACCGTCAGTTGCCTACGACTAAACTGTCGTCGACGACTAAACTGTCGCCCAAGCAAAAGTTGATCGTTTGTTTGTAGGAGTCCTTAGCGTTAGATACGAACACAGTATTTATTTATAGTTATCCTAGGTCGTGTTGTTTCCTCAGTGTGTCGTGGAATAAAGATAGTGTTGGTAATATAGTTCTTATTGTTTGTAATCGACTATTTATAGCTACAATGTCAACTTGCACGCAATGTGTGTGTGGAAATGAAATGTTTTGCTTCAATTCAGTTTAATAATTTTGTTTTCTTTACTTCTGTCACGTGGTGCGATGCTAAGCATTTAATCAGTTGTTCTATCTGCTTATCGATATCGAATAATAAATTATTATTTAAATTTGTTGTTTTTTTTAATAAATATTTTTTTTAACAACAAACATTTATAAAAAAAATAATAAAAAAACCAAATAAAAACGGAATCTACAAATAAAAAAATCCATCCAGAAGGCTGGCAGCGTTCCCTCGCTGTATGGCCATACTGATGCGCTGGCTGAGGTCTGGTCAGCCCTATGGTCACCGAAAGCCTCTATGAGGCGTGCGGAAAGCGCCGCAATCAGGTTTTTCACCTCCGGGCCCCAGGGCCCCAGTGCCTCCACCGCGACGGGTGTGGGTAGCTGGAGCCGATATTCTCATATTTTCCACGCTTGAAATTAAAAAATTAAATGAAACTAATATAAACCTTTTCTAATGCGTACACTACACCCTTTACTATTCAATATGTTTACTACTACATTTATGAGCCGTATGGTTCCCGACTTAGAAAGGGTCACCTCCAATCTTGACGTGAGTTACTCGTACGTCAAGACGACTAAGGGATTGCGCGAGGGACAGGCGGCAGCGATTACTGCGGCCGATCCGTCTGCCAAGCGTGGTGATTATGACAAATCCCCCAAATGCCAGTCCACCAAAAGTCGCATTCTGTTGGGGAGACTTATGTTCAGCAGTGGACGTATTTCGACTGATGATGATTATTTATTTACATGTGCAATTTGGATATTTTTAAAGGAAGAGAGAATAGGCATCTTCTGGGTAAGCGCGCTCCACCTTAGGCTTCATCATTACTTACCATCAGGTGAGACTGAGGTCAAGCGCAAACCCATCAACAATAATAAAAAAATACTAATATATTATCTTTGATTATATCTATATAGCGCTCGTCATATCTTCTCGTCGCGTATACCACATCAGTGCTTGAAGACAAGAGCGTTCTACTCGTAATGACCTACGGCGCCGAAAGGTCGACATGACAGTGGAACCAGTCCTAAACTCGAAAACTCAACTTCGCTCAGCGGACTATGGAAAGAGCTTGCTCGGAGTTATTATGAGAGACAGGATCCGAAATGAGGCAATCCGCCAGAGAACTAAAGTCTTCAACACAGCTCACTAGCTCGCTAGCTCATTGTTTAAGCTTTTTTGCGTCGCTGGACTCAGTTCCATTATTTAATGATCATTTCCAGAAATGTTACTTTAAGAAACAAAGTATTTTAAATTATCAACGACAAGGTATTAATTCATTATCATCATTATCAGCCTAAAAGAGTCCACTGTTGGACATAAGCCTCCCCAATAGAATGCCACTTTTGGTGGGCTGTCCACTGGGATCTGACATATTCACCAACGCTTGGCAGGCGGATTGGTGATCCAGTGATGGTCTTAATATATACAGAAAATGCTACAGACCGTTCCTGGTGCAATCCCTTAGTCGCCTTGACGACACCCAACGACGGCCTCTTCCAAGGCGCGCCACTGAACCCGATCTTCGGTTCTTCTCATCCAGCCGCCTTACGCAGATCGTCGAAGGTATGAATTAATTTGCATAAATGTCTTGATTTGTTCAAGCCTGTAGATTGTCATAAAAACGTATACCTACATCAATTAGTGACATAAAATCGTTATAGGTCACACCCTGAGTGTGGTAATGGTGGACTTATGGTACTCCAAGGTTCCTTCCTGCACTTTACTGTGTCTAGGCCGACAGGTAAAATGCGAAAACATGTGTTCTATATGTGTTAATGTGACCCAGGGGCGGCTCTAGTAAGTTTTGTAGGTGGCGCGAGATCTCATTGCGCCCCGTCTCCAACGCTTATGCTGTACGTACGGTCGACAAATTTAATTGTGTTTTGTTCCGTTTTTGCACGTAATAATACATTGTTTTTTTTATGACGTACCTATTATTTGTCTGCTTTTTTTCTTCTTTAATTTTAAAGTGTCAAAGAAACATCGTCATCATCATCGCGTGTAAGAGTGCAATAGGGATAGAATGGTTTTAAGGAATTAAACTGGCCGATTGTACGAGACTGAAGATTATATATAAAATAAAAATAAGCAGTCCAGTAAGTAAGAATTTCAATTTTTAATTTCTAAAAAAAAATATTTTTGCATTTGATACTACATTTTGGGGGGTAGGGTTAATACCACCTAATACCTTAAGGTGCTTGGGTATTTGTTTTTTGCGTAGACGATATATCGTTTCCAACCTCTACCGGCACTCGCCCGTCGCGCGCGCACTGCAGCCGTTCGGCTCCCTGCTCGCCGAGGCACCACACTGTGACGTGTTCGTGGACGGCATGGGATGGCTGATAACGGAAGAGAGGAATGCCTGTATCGTCTATAGCATAAAAGTTATTGTAACGCAATGGAATAATAATCTGTAATGTTGCAATATTTTAAATAAATAAATGTCTAAATGACATTTTCTTCTCCCTCTCCATAGCGCCCGGTGCGGTCGCACTATTCGCACCGCGCCCTAGAACCGCCCCTGTGTATACCTATATATTTATTTACTCATACGCATATCGAGGACTTGTAATCAGCACGTCGATAGTGAAAATGTAAACCTACTTGTATGCCTTGGTAGTTCGTAACGTATCTCGAAATACAAATGGTAACAATTGTAGTACACAAAGTTTTCCTGAGTAAAATTATGCACACAAAATTATTTAACATATTAATTACATACTAGCTGTTGCCCGCGAAATCGTCCGCGTGGACAACTTAACATCACAAATTATCATGTATAAATGGATGTTTTTCGGGATAAAAACCATTATGTTCTATTCCAGGACCTAACCTATATGCGTGCCAAGTTTCCTGATCCGTCCAGTGGTTGAAGCGTGATTGATTAACAAATATCCAAACATCCATCATCATCAGCCCAAAAGACTCCACTGTTGGACATAGGCCTCTCCAAAGGTGCGCCACTGAACCCGATCCTCGGTTCTTCTCATCCAGTTACTGCCAGCTGCCTTACGCAGATCGTCGGTCTTTCTAGCTAGGGGGCGTCCCACACTACGCTTGCCCAGTCGCGGTCTCCACTCGAGAACTCGTTTACCCCAACGGTAATCGGTTCTCCGACAGATGTGACCAGCCCACTGCCACTTCAGCGTACTAAATTTTTGAGCTATGTCGAAGAATTTAGTTCTCTGGCGGATCACCTCCAAGTCTCACATCCAAACATCCAAATTTTCGCAATTATAATATTAGTGGGATAGCTTAAAATATAACTTTAGTAATTTATAAATTTATGAAAAACATATTCGACCAATTAAATTAGTCATCGGGCGGGAATAAAGTATGTCACGTCATGTATCAAGTCTAAGTTCTTCCTGGTTTAGAATAGGTCCATCCCTATCTTTCCCGTGGGTGTCGTAAAGGCGACTAGGGGATTGCACCAGGGACGGGCAGATCATTACTGCGATCACCAATTCGCCTACAAGGCGTGGTGATTATGGCAAATCCTTTCTATTGGGGAGGCTTATGTTCATGATGATGTATTTCGGCTGATGATGATGATGACGTCCGTATTCATTACCGGTTAAGAGGATTTCGAGTTAGGTCCCCATTTAACCCCTCTAATTGGGGGCATATAATAATAACATAATAATATAGAGTATTTTAAATAAAATAAATAAATGTTCAATTCAAATTCAAATCAATTCAAATCATATTTATTGTTGAACTATAGGTGAGGTTAGGATATTACATTGCTATTGTATGTTCTCTATAGTTTACCTATTAGGTGTACAATAATTATTTATACAATCTAATAAAATAAAATAAAAACCCGATACTAAAGTATATAGTACATATTATATTTCAAAACTATTTCTCACATTGTCATCTATTTCTGGGTTCTGCTATGGAAATATTCTAGCTGTCTTTATATAAGAGTAAACATGTAACATACATACATACATAATGCTCACGCTTTGGTCCCAGAGGGGTAGGCAGAGACGATGTATTTCGACGGTACATTGTGCGAGCATGGCAAACGTCGCAAAGAGGCTTTCTTTCATCCGCCTTTCGCCCCGTGATACCACTTGGCGTGATGTGTGGCGAACAACATTGCCGCCCCCGTTATAAAAATAGTACTTATTCATTTCTTTAAATACCTAATCTCAATAACATCGATAACTACCTTCTATAGTCGATAGACTGTTTGTTTTGTTTGTTTTATAAAGTTATTTATTGACAATAAATATACAAATATTATATACCTACACCTCATACCATGAAGCAAAATAATTTTTCGTAGCTCATAGTTTCACCTCAAAGTTTTAAAGACGACCTCAGTGGCGGAACGGGTAGCTCTCGGACTGCCACGCCGGAGATTGCGGGTTCGAATCCCGCTAGGGGCAAATGTTCGTATGATGAATATGAATGTTTGTACCCAAGTCTTGGATGTTTATATAAATATATGGTTACTAGATAACGGATACACATACTTAAATAAATATATAAACATCCAAGACTTGGGTCAAACCTTCATACTCATCATACGAACATTTGCCCCTAGCGGAAACGAACCCGCAACCTCCAAAAACTCCGCAAACTTAGTAAGAATAACTTTTGTTGACATGAATAAAGTCGATAGACATTCAAGCCCTAGTCAGTATACTTTTCGCCATAAAAATTCCGGACCTTGAAATTATGACCTATTCCACATATCCCTACTGGTCTGTCCCTACTGTTTTGTGTGTCTAGAGTCTGCAACTACTATGGTGAAAGAACAAGGCAGTATTTGGTACCCAAAATTGTTAACACTATCCCACTAGGCATCAGAGGCAATGTAATCAACAAAAACACTTTCAGAAATAAATATAAGAAATATCTAGTAAACTCATTAACGTAACCTCAATCTTTTTGGGCTAATATCAAAATTAAAAACTTTGTAACTTTGCTTTGCTATTCACCATTGCGTAGTGATATTTAGTATTCTCTGCCACAGATGTGTATAAAGTAAGAGAGCTATTTCTGCCAACAAACTGTATTATACAGTTTGGCGCAGTTATTGTATGTATATTTTTTAAGAGATGAATAAATGATTTTATTATTATTATTACTAGTAGGGAAGAACGGCATTTTTTCCACTATTTTCTACTAGGGGGGATACTTGGAAATTTTACTTCCACGTATTTCTACTAAGATAAAGTACAGGTAGATGTAGTTGTCATATGTGACTGTGACGTAGTCAAACAATTTCTAACTATTTAATATGCGTGCGCGGTATTCGCTCACAATGCCAGCCAACGAGCAAGATCAAGAGCCAAGATCTTGGCCGCTCTTGATATAAATAATATCTAATTAATAATCATGAGCAGGAATTAAACTTTGTAACGCAGATTCTGGTGATTCCTTGGTCGCTGAATATCCTATACTTACATATCTTAACTTCGCGTGTCTGTACATCCTACTATTCTACTTCCTACTAATATTATAGATGCGAACGTTTGGACATTTGGATGTTTGGATGTTTGTTACTCAATCGGATCATGACGGATCGAGATGAAACTTGGCATATAAATAGGTTAGGTCCTGGAATAGGACACAGGTTAAAAATTTTATCCCGAAAAAGCATCCCCTTCCTACGCGAAATACATAATAATTTGTGATGTTAAGTTGTTCATGCGGACGAAGTCGCGGGCAACAGCTAGTACCAAATGGTTACTACGTTAGGAAGCGACCCTCACCTCCCAGTCAGTTTAACTCTTTCAGAGTTGGTTTAGTAGTTTCTAGATGATGCGTAGCGATATCTTTACTATTTTGGCTATAATGGCTTACACATAAGATATAGATATATACTGTGGCGGGATTTTTTGTAGGACTATTTAAGATAAACATTTCCATCATACATTACATATGTGTAACTCTAGCGGTTGTGGCAGCGCACGCCAGAATAGCTCGCAGATGGTAGATTTTTTCCAACTTACTTGATATTTTGGACAATTCACACAATATCTTTAAAAATTGTAGCCTATGTGTTATTCTGATGTATAAGCTATATTATTGTAAAGTTTCATTAAATCCATTCAGGTAGTTTTTACGTGAAAGAGTAACAAACATCCATCCATACTTACAAACTTTCGCGTTTGTAATATTAGTAGGATTCTCTGGGAATAGGAACATCGTTACAATGTTTGCGCAGAGTCGAGCGACTTCCGCAACACTATGAAGGCTGTACTGCAGCGTAACTGTCAACGAACTTAGCTGCATAAACAAGTGTCTTAATTATGTTATACACAATGAAGAAACGTAAGTCTTTGCAGGTCTTATGAAGGGGTACGGAAATACCTTAGTAACGGTACACTATTTGGTGGTGCTAGCAAATCCCCTAATGGACAGCGCACCAGAAGTGGGATTCTCTTGAGGAAACCTCTAAAGATAACAACAAATATTATTCAAAGAAAAAGTTTTTATTTTCATAATTCTGAAAAAAAAATGAGTAAAAAAGATTTAAATTTTGTTTAACTTAATTTACGAAATTAAAAATATTATTTATCAATGTATATAATGGGCTCGATTCTGAAGTCACAACGTTAAAATTTGACAGCACTAAAACTGTTGCTATCCTTGTCACACAGTATTATGAAGATAAAGACGAAACCAATTTTAGCGCTGTCAAATTTTAAGGTTGTGCCTTCAGAATCGGGCCCTATATTTATATATTATTATTATTAGTAAGTATTTATTAATATACTTATATTTTATATCGTGTAGGTTATTTCTATGTAAGTGGGTAGATAATTTATATTAGTGTATGTATGTATATGTTTTTTTTATTTACGTACACACTATGTCTGCCTCTCTTATTTCAATTATCTCTCTCGCGGGTCTACTGGAAGAAATCTCTCTCAGAGATAAGTTCGCCCTGTGTACTTGTGTTTCTTTTTAATGTATTATTTTTGTTTTATCTGTGTGTGTGCAATAAAGAGTTAAATAAATAAATCACCTACCGTTTTTTTATTTGTGAAAGCAGTATTTTATTTTCTATATATTTAAAGTTTCGTTTTAGTATTTGCTATCTTCAATATTTGAAGTACTCTCCCTCCAGCTAGCGGATTTGGAGACACTTTAGTCAGATTTTTTTTACGAAAACGGAATTCGATTTTCGTTTGTTTCCTCTTCAATCAGATAAAAAATATTAGTACGGTACTCTAGTATACTATATTATCTTTGGTACGGTCAAATCGTACTATAAATTTATTTCATGAACTTAAAATGACCTAAACGCAGGAACTTAAAAAAAACCACAAAATAAAAGTAAAAAAATAGAAATGGCTTTCAAATAAAAATGCAAAAAATATGCCCCGGGTGAGGATCGAACTCACGACCTTAAGATTATGAGACTTACGCGCTGCCTACTGCGCTACCGAGGCTTATGACGTGGCGGCGAAATTTATGGTACAGTCGGAGCACGGCGAGGACGCCATATTGAATATGTTATCTGCGAGGTCGTATACACATTTTGCCAAGGTATAAGGCCGATAAGACGCGGTAAAAATGCAAAGTAATGTTATCTTTGTTTCTAGGGTTCAGTTTTAAAGAAAATCTAATTCGTACGGCTCTTTAGTCCGTCCGTCAGAACTTCAGAAGAGTAACTCAAGAATGTTTCACATTCTTTTTTGGAAATTAAAAAAAAAAAGAAAATGTTGTAGTAGCTTGAGTTCAATTCTTAAATCCTGTACCAATGAATTTTCGCCAAATATAATATAGGTTTTACCTAAATTCGGATTAGAACATAATATAAAAAAATACTCAATTGACCGCATCGTTGGCCTAGCGGCTTGGTCATTGGTCTCGAGCGCCAGAGGTCGTGGATTCGATTCCCACCGGGGACAGACCACTTTAATTTCTCGCTAGTACCACCGGTGGTTCAGTCAATTGGTACTCGTGGTTAAGTTTATCTTCTCATGTAAGTGAAGCGGGAGGGGAAGGGTGAAGGGGGAAGGAGAAGGGGAGAGGGGGACGGAAATTAACGCTTTATAAGTTTCAACTTATACTTGCAATTGCCGTGTAGTTTCCGGTAGAGTAGAATAGGACCACTCCAACTCTTCCCGTGGATGTCGTACAAGGCGACTAAGGGAATACATTATAGAACATCAACCAGGCCTCCCCAACCCGTCTGGCCAGCGCGGGGAGTGTAGGCCAAGTCCTCCGCCTGTCTCCTGCAGATGACAGAGGGTTGTGCTCCAGCAGTGGAGACAAAAATAACCTGATGATGATGATGATGAAGTTTCAACTTTATTTAATTCTGTAGTCCACGCGAGCGGCGCCGCGGGCACAGCTAGTATTATATAATCAAGCTGACATAATTCGGCTGCCTGCCGAAACTAGGTTACCTCCAATGATGCTCCAGTTACAAACTATGGCTTCTTAGAGTTTCAATTTTAGTTTAACCTTATTTTAGTTAGTATTGGAAGGGTCAGGGAGAGGTTGACGATGGTACTAACCAAATTATACAACATACTAGGTCTATCTTATCTTTTAATAGGGGGCCAGGCACGCCCGGCGACACGTCGACCTTGTGGGATCTTTTGTGTCAGCCCCTTTGTCTATGCTGTGCTTCCGCCCCCCACAGTTCGCTGCATAAAATCTATTATGCAGCTAAGGGGCAGAAGCCTGTAGTCCTTGGGTTCTGGATAAGCCACACCCAGGACACTCATTCGCCTTGCAGCTAGTGCATTGCATTCACACAGCAGGTGCCTCACCGTTTCGCTGTCCTCTCCACAGGCTCTACAACTCACAGTCTCTGACAGTCCCATATTATGCAGGAGGTGCTTTACATCAAGATACTATGTATAACTATAGATGGTTTAACCAACCGGTTTAAAAACGCACGGGTGGGTTAACTCAAAGATAATACGAGTATATGGAAATTGGTGTAGGTTCTCAATGTAAATATGAAACTGACGCTTGGACTTAGGGAAACCCTGTATTCCAGAAATATATTGCCTTTACGTAACGAGACCAATGACGAAACGTTTAGTCGACGACTGAAAAACCTTTTGTTGGAAAATGAATATTATTCCATAAATGAATTTTCTAAAAAATGAAATTGGTGGGCCCTCTGACGTTTAATTTAATTTACTTTGTGATAATTTAATACCAAGTGTATTTTTTGATATTATATACTGACATAGATAGTATGTTATATACTATGACATTATTTGAATTGTTGACATTGTAATTTATACATTATTTTATTTTATGACGATCCCTTTTACCATACTAGAATGTAAAATTGAATTTTTAAGATGTAAAAGTGAAATAAATAAATCTAATCTAATCTAATCTAATCTTTAATAAAAAAAACATTATTATTATTATTATTTGCTGTTACTGGTAGCAGGACCTAGGGGGTATCCCCCTGCCGCCAAACGGCAATAAATGAATTGCTGTCTTCCGTTTCGAAGCGTAAGAGGGCCCAGGCATTCCATCCGAACACATGGTGAATGAGAGAATGAATGAATGAACTGATATATGTTATTGCATCACAAAAATACACTGGAGATATATACAGTAAATGTACAACAGTACCGGCCTCGCTTGTAGAGATTTCTTTTAGGCAACCTTATGTGTATGAAAATGAAAATCTGAAGCTAGAATTAAGATGATCCACATATACGTATGTTTCACTCCAAATTAATAGTCATATGAAAAGAAAAGCATTTGCGTCTCGAAAACAAAATAAATAATAGATGGTGTTCCTAAGTGGACCGCAAAGTGTACATGGTAATACAAACCTGTTTTTGCTGCTGGTGACCCTTTAATGTACATGTTACCAAGACGCAAATAGAGTTGGTTTTCGGTTGACTATTGAATTGGAATGAAATAAATATATTTATTCGCTCTCGATCGACTATGCTTGGGCGCTTGGTGTAGCAGGCCAACAATAATGTACCCACACACACATAAACGTGTACGGAAGGCTGGTGCTCTTGTAGTAGTAGGTAATTATAGCTGTTCGCTTGAAGGAATGCCGGGGGTGTACATATACACGTAATATAACTGTGGCTGGTTTTATACATACATAATGCTCACGCCTTGGTCCCAAAGGGGTAGGCAGAGACGATGAATCGCCACTTTGCGAAATCCAATGTCGCAAAGCAACTTTCTTTCGCCCCCTTTTCGCTCCTTGATACCCTTTGACGTGATGTGTTGCGAACAACATCGCCGCCTTGTTGAGGTACCACGACTAGCTAGGGAATAACTGTCCACCTCATCAGAGCCCCGCATGACTCGGTAAGGCTAATAGTGCCTGGAGTTCGCCCAGCTCCGGGATGTCGGCACGCTTACGACCCGGCCAGCCCCTGGACACGCATCCATCGGCACGACAGACCTTGGATTGGCGGACGGGACGGGGATCGGGGCGAGGGAAACAGGAAGTGGGGGTATGGATAAGGATTGTAGGTTAGGAATGGGATACCGCTATTACGGAAGTATAGTGGGAATGTAGTAGCGATAACTCTGTAGGCCGGGACCGCATACCCGTGACTCGTCTGGATAGCACCGGACAGGCAACTACCAGAACCTGACTTCTTCTTCTCTGTCGTTCCCTCACTGCTGAGGATCGCGACCGTATAAAATGCGCCTCCACGCATAGCGGTCATTGGCCAGCCGCACTGCTTCATATAAGGATCCGCCAGCCAACCTCCTCACCGGGTCTGACCTCCTAGTAGCTCTAGAGCTCGCTTCTTCTCTGTCGTTCCCTCACTGCTGAGGATCGCGATCGTATAAAATGCGCCTCCATGCATAGCGGTCATTGGCCAGCCGCACTGCTTCATATAAGGATCCGCCAGCCAACCTCCTCACCGGGTCTGACCTCCTAGTAGCTCTAGAGTTCGCTTCTTCTCTGTCGTTCCCTCACTGCTGAGGATCGCGATCGTATAAAATGCGCCTCCATGCATAGCGGTCATTGGCCAGCCGCACTGCTTCATATAAGGATCCGCCAGCCAACCTCCTCACCGGGTCTGACCTCCTAGTAGCTCTAGAGCTCGCTTCTTCTCTGTCGTTCCCTCACTGCTGAGGATCGCGATCGTATAAAATGCGCCTCCATGCATAGCGGTCATTGGCCAGCCGCACTGCTTCATATAAGGATCCGCCAGCCAACCTCCTCACCGGGTCTGACCTCCTAGTAGCTCTAGAGCTCGCTTCTTCTCTGTCGTTCCCTCACTGCTGAGGATCGCGATCGTATAAAATGCGCCTCCATGCATAGCGGTCATTGGCCAGCCGCACTGCTTCATATAAGGATCCGCCAGCCAACCTCCTCACCGGGTCTGACCTCCTAGTAGCTCTAGAGCTCGCTTCTTCTCTGTCGTTCCCTCACTGCTGAGGATCGCGATCGTATAAAATGCGCCTCCATGCATAGCGGTCATTGGCCAGCCGCACTGCTTCATATAAGGATCCGCCAGCCAACCTCCTCACCGGGTCTGACCTCCTAGTAGCTCTAGAGCTCGCTTCTTCTCTGTCGTTCCCTCACTGCTGAGGATCGCGATCGTATAAAATGCGCCTCCATGCATAGCGGTCATTGGCCAGCCGCACTGCTTCATATAAGGATCCGCCAGCCACCCTCCTCACCGGGTCTGACCACCTCGTCCTCTGGCATGACGCTTGAGCATGAGCATGAGCTTCTCCAGGTCGTGCTTGGCAGATCCCACAATGTGACTGATTTATTTAAAAGTAAAAAAATAAAATCACTAGTGAATATTAACGTTTCTGGCTCCTGACATACTGGACAACCCATTTTGGAAGTCTGGGCTAAATGTGATTCGATTTATAATACAATACATTTGATAGATGTGATTTAATGTCCAGTAAAGTTTATTTTATTATGTGAATAGTAAAAGGTGTGTAGTTTCTAAAATAAGGAAAGTATCTATATTAAAGATCTCTATCTCTTCCACTTGCAGAACAAAAGGCTTTCAAATAATACATTTTTTAGTTCTTATTAGCTTCTTTTGTATATCAAAATCTTGGTCCGAAATCTGTACTATAGTTGTTACTCCTTAGCCGTTCTAACAGGGGAAGGCAGAATAAAAGATGGAGACGATATAGAAATGATAGGAGGAAAGCTATGGACGAGAACCGCAAAGGACAGGGTAAAGTGGAAGGAGTTGGAGGAGGCCTATGCCAATGGGCACAGATATAAACAGCGGGTGTCAAAAAGACAGCGAAAGTGATTAAGTTTAAGGTTAATTAGGGGAAAATAATGGCCTCGATTCTGAAGGCACAATGTTAAAATTTGACAGCACTAAAACTGTTGCTATCCTTGTCACAAAGTATTATGAAGATAAAGACGAAACCAATTTTAGCGCTGTTAAAATTTGAAATGTGTGCCTTCAGAATCGGGCCCAATGGCACTGTAAACATAGTAGTATTAAGGATGTATGATGTCTTAATAAATTGCTTATTTATTTATTATTATTTATTAACCGTTCTATTTTATTCGTCATCAGCCAAAACACCGTCCACTTCTGAACATAGGCCTCCCCAATAGAACGCCACTTTTGGTGGGCTGTCCTGTGTTTGGGGATTTGCCATAACCACCACGCTTGGCAGGCGGATTGGTGATCGCAGTTGGAGAACGCTGCTGTCCGTTTCAGATGCAATCCTTTAGGCGCCTTGACGACATCCACGGGAAGATTGTGGCACTATTCTAAGCCGGGAACCATACGGCCGTTCTATTATTATAGGTTTCATTTTAACTGTAAAACCTACTTAGTTCTCAGTTATCTCTTTGGCGACCGAATGATTTTAGTAATAAATTTCTTACTAGATAGATAGCCTGTGAACTTAGACCAAAACAGTTCATAATGTGATATCAACTTATTAATTGTCATGTAATTCTGTGTACCGTTTAAAATATTTATAGTTATTTTATATTAAACCATAGCTAAATATTAACTCAGCAGGCTGGTGAGGCTCATGAGGTGATCAGATAAAGAAAGTCTTCGACATAGTTCAATAAGTTAATATGTTTAGGTCTCGAAGCGACTGGTCCTCGCCTCCGGAGACCCCAGGGCTGGCGCGTACCTCGCACAAAGGCTAAGCCTAGCGATCCAGCGAGGTAACGCCGCCAGTGTCCTGGGAACCATGCCGCACACAGGCGAGCTGGACATTAGTGTTTTGAATTAGTACTTGTGTGCAATTTAGAATGTTTATGTCTTTAACAAATTCAATCCCTAAAAATCATCGTCATTAACATGATTATATCAGCCCTTAGATGTCCATTGCTAGACATAGGCCTTTCCCAATGAATACCCACCACACCCAGTCTTCCACCCTCCGCATCCAGCCGCTTCCGGCCACCTTCTTCAGGTCGTCGGTCAACCTGATGCCGTCCGCGGTCTCCACTCCAGAACTCGTCGGCCCCAACGGCCGTCGTCTGCGACAGACATAAAAATATTGACTTCTATCTACTAACTGAAAACATAAATGATCTATTTGTACGTACTTTTAACTTAACCGCTGAGCATGAGTTAAATAACGTACAGTATGTGTTAACAATCTAATTAGTGTTACATAACGTGGGGTGACCGGTCAGTAATCGCGTTACGGTTTTACCTTAAACTAAAATAAATATGTTGGGTGTAAAACGGTTTCATTGTGAGTCAGATTGGATCATCTATCACGAATAATTTATGGCAAGATCCTATATGACTTTTGACGTTAGAAAGAAGAAATTCTAAGACGTATTATGTAAGTTCCATTAAATCGCTCACGGGGTTTATATTATACGCTTCTACAACAAACTACTAAAGGTAATCCTATCCTATCCTAGGTACTTCCTGCTAATATCCTACTATATATATATTAATATTATAAACGCGAAAGTTTGTATGTATGGATGGATGTTTGTTACTCTTTCACTTAGAAACTTCTGAATGGATTTTAATGAAACTTTACAATAATATAGTTTATACATCAGAATAACACATAGGCTACAATTTTTAAAGATATTGTGTGAATTATCCAAAATATCAAGTAAGTAGGAAAAAATCTACCGTCTGTGCGCTGCCAAAACCGCTAGAGTTACACATATGTAATGTATGATGGAAATGTTTATCTTAAATAGTCCTACAAAAAAGTTACTCGAAATACTAATCGTGCGCAGACGAAGTCGCGGGCACCAGCTAGTAATATTATAAATGTGAAAGTTTGGATATTTGAATGTTTGGGTATTTGGATGTTTGTTACTCAATCACGCTTCAATCACTGGACGGATCATGATGAAACTTGGCACACATATAGGTTAGGTCCTGGACTAGGACATAGTTTAGTTTTTATCCCGAAACAACATCCCATTCCTCGATTTGATTTTAAGTTGTCCACGAAGTCGCGGGCAACAGCTAGATCTAAATATGTTAAACAGCTTTTTAAAAAAATACCTTATTATTTGAGTGACAAAAATTATTAGCATATTCATCATCATCATATCAGCCCTTTGTGCGCCACCTTCTTCAGGTCGTCGGTCCATCTGGCGGCGATGCTGACAATGATGCCTGGTGTTAATATTGCTTCAGCTTCGCTGGAAGTTGGTTGTAACGTTTCTTCTTCACAGCGGGAGCTATAGTCAATAAAAAATTTACATTTATAAATGTACCAAGTCATGTCAGCCCCTAGACGTCCACTGCTGGACATAGGCCTTCCCCAAAGAACGCCACCACACCCGGTTCTCCGCTCTCCGCGTCCTGCCCCTTCCCATCTTCCTTAGGTCGTCTGTCCACCCGGTGGAAGCGCGGGCGTCCCAGCGATTCGCGGTCTCCACTCCAGAACTCGTCTGCTCCAACGGCCGTCGGTTCTCCGTCAAATGTGGCGCACTGCCACTTCAACTTGCTATTCCTTTCGGCTATGACCTTCGTTCTTCGTCGCATCGAATCATATTCTTCAAAGAAACCTCGAGCATAGCCCTCTCCATAGCTCAATGGACGACTTGACAGTTATGTATCAGGCCCACCGTCAGTGTCCACGTTTCTGCGCCCCTAGGTCATGACAGGCAGGACGCACTGATTAACGACTTTTGTCTGCATGTACCAAGTACTGATGTGCAATAAAGGATTTTGACTTTGCGTTGGGCGTCATGGTCTGAAGTCACTCAGTCCGTCATCTCATAGGTAAAGGAGACAGATATATTATTTTCTATAGTTAATTACCATTTTTAGAGAATCAGAACATTTTTGAACACTGACAAGTAGCTTACTTTTATACATTGAGTTAATACGGAGTTAACACTCCGTTTGGTAAAGAAAAAATTAAAGTAGTTCTCACCTGAGTGTACTTTAAAAAAAACTAAAACTTCGGCCCGCAGGCCAAAACAGGAGGGGGCCCAAACGACGAAACGATGAACTGTAAGGCAGTTGACTTGTGTTACCCTGCATTTGAGACCTATCACAGAGTCTAATCATGCAATCAGTATATGTAAACAAAAGAATCAATGAATTCGCTATAATTAAGATAATACAGAACCAGACTGAATACCTAATACATACAATACAAGAAATCACGCAAATCAATTAAAACTAATTTATGCATGCATTTAACATAGATTCGTTTAATCTACACGCAATTTGTTATCTATCATATTATGACGTGATTGATACCCGAGAACCGAGTTAATAAAAGGCTCTAAAGAATGAGAGTCCTTCCCAACCCGTCTGGCCAGCGCGGGGAGTGTAGGCCAAATCCTCCGTCTATCTCCGGCAGATATCAGAGGGTTGTGCTCCTGCAGTGGAGACAAAAATAACCTGATGATGAAGGAATGAGAGTAGTAGTTATTTAGCCTTGTGGTTCCTGGCTTAGAAAGGGCCACCTCCAGTCTTCCCGCGGATGTCGTCTAAGGGAGTCGATTACTGCGATCACCAGTCCGCGTGTCAAGCGTGGTGATTATGGAAAATCCCCCATAAGTGGCATTCTATTGGGGAGGCTTATGTTCAGCAGTGGACGTATTTCAGCTGATGATGAGGAATTAGGTGCCTCAGTAGGAGCGTGAACCTGATCTACAAGTTTCAAGTCGCTCATCGAGCTATGGAGAGAGCTATGCTCGGGGTTTCTTTAAAGACCTCCGTGGCGGAACGGGTAGCTCTCGGACTTCCACGCCGGAGGTTGCGGGTTCGAATGCCGCTAGGGGCAAATGATGAATATGAATGTTTGTACCCAGGTCTTGGTTGTTTATATATTTATTTAAGTATGTGTATCCGTTATCCAGTAACATAGCTCAGGCTCTGCCTAGTTTGGGACTGGATAATTGGTGTGAATGTCTGAAATATTTATTTATTTTATTTATTTAAAGGATATGATTCGTAACGAGGAGATCCGACGAGGAACGAAGGTCACTGACATACTGTAGTGGAGACAGCGAATCGGCATGTGAAGTGCCGACGAGCTGAAGAAGGTGGCCGGATGCGGAGAGCGGAGGACCTGGTGTGGTGGAGTTCATTGGGAAAGGCCTATGTCCAGCAGTAGACGTCTAAGGGTTGATATGATGATTATGAGGTAGGGGTCAAACCATAGACTACCTACCTAATGTCAAACTTCCAATTACAGTGATATAGTGGTCATATTACTCCGACGACGGTCAAAACTACTTTGGCAGCATGCCAAATCTGCGAAGTTTATTTTATTATCATAAGAATAAATATGTAGACTTAATCATTATTACCTCTTGGCCGTGCGGTTTCCGGCTTAGACGTTTGGACATGCAGCAGCGTTCTCCTGTGTATACTGCGATCACCAATCCGCCTGCCGAGCGTGGTGATTATTTCAAATCCCCCAATGGACAGCCCGCCAAAAGTGTCATTCTATTGGGGAGGCTTATGTTCAGCAGTGGACGTATTTAGGCTGATGATGATGATGGTCTCTGTATCATATAACATAGAACAACTACAATACAAAAATACAATATGTATTTTCAAACTTTATTAAAAGTACATTTCTTGATCAAATTTGGTACTAAACGCATTATACTTGTCCTTTCGGTTACTCTAAGGATGACTGGAAGAGATGGTGGGATAAGTCCGCCTTTGTACACAGTTTAATTCCTATTTTATTATTGTGGTTGCTGTTATTTTTGGTACAATAAAGCGTTTACATACATACATACATACATACATACATACATACATACATACATACATACATACATACATACATACATACATACATACATACATACATACATACATACATACATACATACATACATACATACATACATACATACATACATACATACATACATACATACATACATACATACATACATACATACATACATACATACATACATACATACATACATACATACATACATACATACATACATACATACATACATACATACATACATACATACATACATACATACATATATTTCATTCCAGATTAATAGTCCTATGAAAACCAACGCTATTTACGTCTCGGTAACATATACATGAAAGGGTCACCAGCAGCAAAAATAGGTTTGTATTACCAAGTAAACTTTGCGGTCCACTTAGGAACACCATCTATTGTGTATTTTGTTTTCGAGAAGCAAATGCGTTTGTTTTCATAGGACTATTAATCTGGAATGAAATATACATACATACATACATACATACATACATACATACATACATACATACATACATACATACATACATACATACATACATACATACATACATACATACATACATACATACATACATACATACATACATACATACATACATACATACATACATACATACATACATACATACATACATACATACATACATACATACAACTCATGACTATTTAAAATATCGAAGTAGAACCTCAGTAAAAAGTCGTTAGTTTTCTAGATATATTTTTTCTCACTCTTATGACTCACACTTTAGGTCAGTTTTTCGAATGCCACAACTCAAAATCTACATATTTTAAGATAGGTACAATTTCTGTCACGCAATCCTGGAATCCCAGAACAAAACTCATAGTGTTTGCGTTTTAGATATAAAAAAATAACTTTTGCTCCAAGTAATGAATTGTATTTTTTTTTTTAATTTCCATTTTTGACATAATTATTTATTATTTCATTTAAATTTAATAAAAATCAAAGAAATGTTAAATAAGAAACAGTTATGTACAAACCATATTATCTATATGTAAGTAGGATATCAGAAATGAGAAGTATCTTTTGCAAACTGTTAAATATAGTACGTACTACAAAACCATTAATATACGCATAGTTACAAATGTAGAGTAACCTAAACATTACGTTTTGCACCGAACTTGTTACGTGTACCGCGTCATACCGTCTGCAATGTCATCTCGCCTCCTTCGCCTTTTACCGCGCATCTATGCGCGTTCTTATAAAACTCATGCGCGTTCGCCGCGCGCCCGCAGTCCGGTCCGCATCACCGAGCCAGTCGCACGCTTGGATTGTTATGCAATAGTGGTTACCCCACGCGCTATCAACATGGAGGGGAGTGTGCCAGAAGACGAAGGAATCGCCACGGACCGACGCCCCTCCACCGACGACCATGCTGACTTGTCTGATACAGCATCAGAAGCGGGATCTGGAGGCGGAAAGGATTCCGGCTGCGAAGTAGCAGCCGAGTCCCAGGACCCACCCTACACGCCCCCCGACGAAGAACTCTCCAACCGAATCGTGTCTCAAGTTGAGTTCTATTTCTCAGACGCGAACATCACTAAGGACGCCTTCCTCCTCAAACATGTGAGGAGAAACAAGGAGGGATATGTCTCACTGAAGCTGATATCCAGTTTTAAAAGAGTGAAACACTTGACCAAGGACTGGAGGGTCGTAGCAGAGGCGTTGAAGAGATCTACGAAATTGGAGATCAATGAAGCTGGAACTAAGTTGCGGAGGATTGAACCCCTACCTACATATGATGAGACAACACCGTCCAGGACTGTGGTTGCTGTCAGAATGCCTATAGACCGTCCCTCAGTCGAAAATGTGTCTAGACTATTCGCGGGTTGTGGCGAAATCGCTCTAGTTCGCGTTTTAAGACCAGGAAATCCCGTACCGGCTGATGTTCGCCAGTTCCTCAATAAAAATCCGACTTTGGTTAACTGTGTGTGCGCGTTAGTGGAGTTCACTGAATCAGAATCAGCGAGAGAAGCTCTACGCCTACAGGGGCCTGAAGAAGACGGCATGAAAGTGTACGAACTGAATGGAGTGCCTAAAGAACCAAAGAGGAAAGCTCCTATCCGCCGAGCGCCTCCCAGAAGACACGAGTGCGAATACTCCTCATGCTGCAGCGGTTCGGAACCTGAATATGATTCCAGATACTACAATCCATTTTATAGGAGGAATTCCAGTGGCTTCTTTGCGCCGCGATCCCCTGAAATCCAAACGTGGGTGCCAAGGAGACCGTCAACTTGCAGTCACAGTTCAGATTCAGGAGTTTCCTTCTACTGTAATTCTAGAAGAACATCTCAAGCCAGTACTGGCAGTAACAGCAGTGCTGACGGATGGCTATCAAGAAGATTATCAGGCTGTTCTCTTACTGGTACGGAGTGTGGTGGTAGAAGGTTGTCTTGTGCGCCCAGATTTGAACCGAGGACTCCTGTTGTTCCTGACGGCACAAGAGGGTTCCACGCCGCTGCCCGGCAGCGTCGGATCTCGGACCTAGCGTTATATTCTCGCTAGAAAGCGACCACGGACCGTAAACGCCTTTCTAATCACGTTGAATAACTACCTTTCACGATGGCTGCTTATGTTTTTTTGAAATCTATTTCGTACTAGGAAACGAGCGATCCGTTTGTTTACGTGATCGCGTTTTATATCAATTGTCTTTGCTTGCGTAAAAAAGATCATTCGATCGATTTATGAATTTATTTACTTGTTAATTTTGGAAGCTTCCTTATTTGTACAGTTTGAAAAATTGTGATGGAATAAGCTCATTTAGTATTTAAAGTTCTAGCTGTGTTTAGAATAATTTATCTGTAAATTGTAATTTATTAGGATTTTATTTATAAATCGCGTAATTTATTACGATGACCGCGCGCGCGTCGTGGTTGAGTTTTCATCCGAGTTATGTCAGAGTTGTGAGCACAAAAAAGAAATACAAAATCGACATTCAAAGCGAATGTAGACTCTATAACATCTAGAATGTGAAGATCAGTCGATAAAATTATATGACGGGATAACAGAGCGTAAATTTTAAGCCGAATTACGCAAGGAGATTGCGTATGAAGCGAGTGTGCATACAGATTTAATAACCTAAAATTAAAAAGTAAAAGGCATTGGCATTTTTCTGTACAGACAGTTATTCCGCCATTAATTTTAATAAAAACAATAAACTGCAAAACCACGATGCGTTAAGGCGAAGCTAACATTTTTCAATACATTATTTTTACTAAAAAAATAAGTCATTATTTAAATTAAGTCAGTCGCGCCATGTCATTTCTTTAATTGTAAGTATTTTTAATGTTATTTTTAAGTTATTGTTGTGATGTATTATGTATTGAGATAACAGTGAATGTGTTCCAGTTACACAACTATCTTTCGTAGCTTGAATGCTATACTTATTTATTATTTTTAAGCAACGCTCGTTCTAACTTAAACACTATTTAATCGTTGCTAATTTTACGGCGTACGAACCTTTGTAAAGCTATTTTTTTATTTAGGAAAAAGATGATTTAAAATATAAAGTTTTGGAGAAACCGGCTTTTTTAATTTTGACCTTCCAGATGGAAAGTAGGTTCTTTTTCGTCCCCGGTTCGCCTTGACGAATCGATTCTCAACGTTTGACAGATAATTTCGTTGCCCAATTTATAATGACGTAGATAATAATAAATACAACAATACCTACAATAGCCAAGATCAAAATTTTTGTGTTGATAAAAAATTCATAACTTTAAACTAAGTTGGGATTTATTATTTTAGTATGCATTTTATTTTACATAACGCAACAAAATACGTAGATACTAACCTTTGGGCAGAGAATAAGTCAAAAATATTAAAAAAAAATCAAGTCTCGAGTTACAAAAACACTCACGAACAGACAGGCAGAGAAACGTGTTTATATCATGCAGAGAAGAGTCATTAAAAAAAATCATTTAATCATCTCTCTCACCAAAAAAACATACAATAACTCCGCCAAACTGTTTTACAGTTTTATTTTGTAAATTATTTTTGTTACCTCAGTTCGAAGATTTTTTATTTTATTGTTGATGGGTTTGCGCTTGATCTCAATCTCACCTGATGGTAAGTGATGATGAGCCCTAAGGTGAAGCGCGCTTACCCAGAAGATGCCTGTTCACTCTTCCTTTATAAAGATCCAAGTTGTACTTGTCCGGAAATACCCAAGTTGGTAGACAGTTACATTCCTTAGCAGTTCGCATTATAAAAGAAGAAGAAAAACGCTGCGAGAGCGTGGTATGTCTACTACATAAGGATGAAAGAGTGTTTCGAATCTTAAGTACGGTTTATAGACAGACACCTTAGCTCCCGCTCCCGCTCCCGCTCTCGCTCTCGCTCATATTGCAGTGTGTGCGAGTTTTTAATAACTATAAATTCACACAACTTTTGATTGACTGGACCGATTGCAATGAAATAGAGCCGAATTACGCACTATGTTACTGTGAAAAGGTTTTTACGTGATGCATGCACAAACCAACAGATAAACATACAAAAATTCCAGAAATTGTCTAAATGTGTTATATTACTAATCCTTGGCCCCCAAATTAATTTTTTTACAAATATCTACAATGTATATACAGATACGCGAAGTTTACGAATTTATTTATTAGATGAACTTATGAATCATTTCTATGTGGAAACGGGAAGCATTAATCAATTTGCTAATGTATATGTTAATATTATTGTGACTTGATGTTAATTTTAGATTATGTAAGCAATTTTTTTTTAAACTTACATATTAATTAAAATAAGTTATTTGATTTTACCGACAAAAAAATTATAGAATCAATGTATGGCATCTGTTGAATATATACAGTTGTATACATAGGTAGGTATATCGAGTTTAAAATTAGTATTCAGTACTTAGACAGTGATAGCAAGTGATAATCAAGAACAATACAGAGCCATCTATTGTCAACTTTAGAAACTAACATTTTATATCTACTGGTAAATATAGCTACTCGTATTAGTTGAATATACGCTTAATGTAGCTATTACGGTCTTTGTTAAAGATTTTTAATAGTCGTTTTATGACCATATATGCTTAACTTAGTAATTCTAAACAATACAATATACAATTTATTAATAAACAAATTATGATTAAAAAGTACATAATTAAACTGCGTAAGGGAACGTACACAAACTGCGTGACCCGTTCGGGAGGGGGGGGGTCTTCAAAATACCACGCTTCGCCAACGCCAAGCCACGCCACGCCACGTCACATTTGGGGGGTTAGGTTTTCGTCACGTAGTCAATATCTTCAAGGGAAATCTCGCGCATTTTCGAGCTATATTAAATAAGGCGCGCAGTTTTTAGCACTTTTTAAATTTACAGATGGCGATGGACGTCAGCGGCAGGCGCCGTATTAATGAAGACAAATAAGTATGAGCAATTTTTCAACCGACTTCATTTTATCTTTCTGTTTGCAAAAATTGCTTTAAACCCATATTTATGCATTACTACGTGAAAACTAGAGGGGAAGGGGACGGGGGGGGGGGGGTCTTGGTATATACTACTGGTAGTCACCGAGGGGGTATTTTAAACAATGAATCACGTAGTTTGGGTACGTTCCCTAAGTACAATTTATCTATTGCCTGATGCTTAAAAATAGGATGAACCTGTGAAATTAGACTCCCACCCCTTATTTATTTCACTTTTACATTTTTAAATTCAATTTTACATGTCATTCTAATATGGAAAAAGGGATCGTCATAAAATAAAATAATGTACAAAACATAAATTACAATGTCAACAATGTCAGTATATAATATTAAAATAAAATTTTCAAATGCAGTACTTTTGCCTTTTTTAGAATTATGTCATTTTTTAAAGGCACTGTGAATCATCAAGTGTGCTCTCTGCCCATTTACCACTTTATCCCTTTAAAAAAAGTACTGAGGATTCGCCAATCGTCAATGTTGAGCCAGAGTATGACGTTGGCATTTTGAGAACTTTGTGTAGTTTGTGTTTTACTGCAAAAAGTGATTTATAAAGGTAGTAAAAAGTACTGGGAAATCGCTCATTACCAATGCTGGGAATGAACCTGAGAAAAAGCACCAGGTTGACATTTTGAGCACTTTGTGTAGTTTACAGTACGAAGAGACTAACAAAGGTACTAAGAAGGCATAAGTACGAGCAGGTCGTACCTTTGCTCAATTAAATTGAGTTTCCTGCTCTACAAATAGGATTTCCTTATAAAACAACCAGATTCGACATAAACAGTTGTTGTAAACACCATCATTATATGGGAGGTCATGTTTATAGGTAAATACATAAATTAATGTGGTCGAATTTAATAAAAAAAAAGTTGAGGTATTCGCTCACGAATTGAGTAACCTAGATAGTGCTAGTAGGGTAAACCTTGGCTAATTGGTGATATAATTATTGTAATTTGGTGATGGTTATATGCGCTTCGCAATAAAGAGTAATATACCTACAAGCGCCATCTGCTTGCATTTTAATATTTATCATATGTCTACCTCAATATGGAGGCGGCGATGTTGTTCGCAAAACATTACGTTTTACAAAAGCAGGCGAAAGAAAGTCGCTTTGC
The DNA here is from genome assembly GCA_947086405.1 of Esperia sulphurella. NCBI lineage: Eukaryota > Metazoa > Arthropoda > Insecta > Lepidoptera > Oecophoridae > Esperia > Esperia sulphurella. The sequence continues at coordinate 2,150,272 of OX352280.1, forward strand.
GACAATGGAATGCGCAAAGTGGCGATACATTGGTCTCTGCCTACCCCTCTGGGATCAAAGCGTAAGCATTATATGTACGAATGTATGTATATTTATAGTTATTTATAAATATAGATATAAATATGTAGTAGGCTTCGCAAGTAGCGAATATTTTTAATTAAGCTATCACCAAGTGACTATATATATCGTCGATTAGGCAAAGTTTCATTATCATCATCATATCAGCTGACCACTGCTGGACATAGGCCTTTCCCAATGAACCACCACATTGCTGCGAAATCTACCTTTTCAGATCGTCGGTCTACCTCTGCGGCAGCGTCCCGCCCAACAGCGGTCAGCCAAACCTAATTCATTTTCCTTTCTTCTATTTGTTGCTGATGGAAACCATGCGAGTAAAGACACGGTATACAGCCAGTATAATAAAGATGATGTGAACCAGTTCCCAGCAACTGGATCGCGATAGTTATAATAACAGATGTTGTTCGATGAAATAACTATTAGATAACATTTTCGGCGCATAACTTGGTCGCAGTGGTCGATAATCTTTTGGAGCAAACGCGTTATAACATTCGAGTAATGCAATATCTTTTGCAATATTTCTGCAAGGGAGTACGAAGACACCCGGCGTTCAACGATATCTATGTACAGCTAGATGGAGCGTTCCAAACAATCGCTCTGTTCCACGCAACTGAGGCTCCGGGAGCCGCAACTTGGTTACATTCACAATGAAACTTGTGCAGTTACAACGCAGAACATTTAATTATTACTAAATATTACGCTACGGATAAATAGCGTCAATATTAAGAAAATAATTAAATGTTCTGCGTTGTAACTGCACAAGTGTCAAACTAAATGTGAACTTTAGTTGCAAGTAACAGAGCGATTGTTTGGAACGCTCCATCTAGTAGATACATAGAGATCGTTGCCGGCGCTCTAAATGCCAACCTCACCTGCACGTGGTGCATCCTACTGAATGGCCAACGAGGCTCTGGCGACCGACAATGGCGGTATAACCATTTAGAAATTCACTAGGCCATAAATACCACAGACCGGTGGCGAGCAGCAGCGTCACCAGAAAACTCCCCCATGAGCAGCAACCAATAAACAGTTCCCGGTAGCCACGGCTGCTCCTGGCTGAAGACTGTGGTCGGAAGCGGCCTATGTCCAGCAGTGGACGTCTAAGGACTGATATGATATGAAGAATATATTTTTATACTAGCTGTTGCCCGCGACTTCGTCCGCGTAGATAACTTCACACAAATTACTATGTATTCCCGTAGGAATAGGATGTTTTTTCGGGATAAAAACTATCCTATGTCCTATTCCAGGACCTAACCTATTTGTGTGCCAAGTTTCATCACGATCAGTCCAGTGGTTGAAGCGTGATTGAGTAACAAACATCCAAATATCCAAACTTTCACATCTTATAAATAAAATCGTAAACTTCGCGTGTCTGTACATTGAAGATATTTGCAAAAAAAAATTTGGGGGGTCTAAGGATAAGCAACAGAACACATTTCGATCATTTTTGAAATTTTTGTCTGTTTGTCTGTTTGTCTGTTTGTCTGTGAGTTTGTGCACGCATCACTTAAAAACTACTTATCGGATTTTAATGGACTTTTCACAGAAACATGGGGCTTAATTTGGTGTAACATATAGGCTTTATTTCATTGCAATCGGTGCAGTCAATCAAAAGTTATGAGAAATAATAGTTTCCGAAAACTCGCATACACTGCGAAGTTTGTAGGGTGTAAATGTTCGACTGAATTCGTGAGCGGTAGCGGGAGCGGGTATGGTACCAATGTAATGCGAGTGTTTGAAAATTCGCATAACTTTTGTTTGAGTTACTAGATGACGATGAATTTGTGGTATACGTATGCAACAAAGTAATGTTGATCGGAATTTGGATTGCGATGGATTAGTTACGAGGACTACATTTGGAGAGACGAGGGAAAGAGGTTTTGAGGGGAGGGTTGAGGGAAGGGTTGAGAGGAGTGTTGAGGGGAGGGTTGAGGGAAAGGTTGAGAGGAATGTTGAGGGGAGGGTTGAGGATCTGGACCTGGCCTAGGTCTGGAACTGGACCTGGCCTAGGTCTGGAACTGGACCTGGACCTCGACCTCGACCTCGACCTCGACCTCGACCTCGACCTCGACCTCGACCTGGACCTCGACCTGGACCTCGACCTCGACCTCGACCTCGACCTCGACCTCGACCTGGACCTCGACCTCGACCTGGACCTGGACCTGGACCTGGACCTGGACCTGGACCTGGACCTGGACCTGGACCTGGACCTGGACCTGGACCTGGACCTGGACCTGGACCTGGACCTGGACCTGGACCTGGACCTGGACCTGGACCTGGACCTGGACCTGGAACTGGACCTGGACCTGGACCTGGACCTGGACCTGGACCTGGACCTGGACCTGGACCTGGACCTGGACCTGGACCTGGACCTGGACCTGGACCTGGACCTGGACCTGGACCTGGACCTGGACCTGGACCTGGACCTGGACCTGGACCTGGACCTGGACCTGGACCTGGACCTGGACCTGGACCTGGACCTGGACCTGGACCTGGACCTGGACCTGGACCTGGACCTGGACCTGGACCTGGACCTGGACCTGGACCTGGACCTGGACCTGGACCTGGACCTGGACCTGGACCTGGACCTGGACCTGGACCTGGACCTGGACCTGGACCTGGACCTGGACCTGGACCTGGACCTGGACCTGGACCTGGACCTGGACCTGGACCTGGACCTGGACCTGGACCTGGACCTGGACCTGGACCTGGACCTGGACCTGGACCTGGACCTGGACCTGGACCTGGACCTGGACCTGGACCTGGACCTGGACCTGGACCTGGACCTGCACTGGACCTGGACTTGGACCTGGATTTAAAGTCTGAGTGGAAGTGGGATAGGGAGCGGAAGTGGGAATGGAAGCGGATCCTGTAGTCCACGCGAGCGGAGCCGCGGGCACAGCTAGTTTATAATATTAGTAGGATAGGATAGTAGGATATACAAGCTATCGAGGTTTTTAAACTTGTTCGTATATCAAGGATCGAGAGGCTGGCAGTTTATTCGCTCCAAGAATTAGATCTAATTTTAATTCGTGTACAAATTAATGTTTATGTAACATGTTTTCTAACCCAACTGCAAGTGCTATTAATACATTTAAGATTGCGAATGTTTGTTTGTAAGCAGTCACGCCATAACCGGTGAATCAAATGTTGTTGAGACTCCGTAACATGACCACGATTCTCGAAACCACGAATTTAAACTTACCATACTGTACTTATGACATCCTGGTTTTTTTTCCCTCTCGGAATAACACTATTTGAAGACCCGGTGTTGCCGCCGATCATGCTGAAACGTAATACATTACAGTACATTATAAAACATCAATCAGGCCTCTAGGCCAAATCTCCGTCTGTTTCCGGCAGATGAGAGAGGGTTGTGCTTCTGCAGTGGAGACAAAAATGACCTGATGATGGTGCTGAAACGGCGGAATAGGTACTCGACACTGCACTGATAAAAATATACTCCTCTATTTAATAGTGGGTCATTCCTGGGAGAAGCGTTCTTCGCGTCAGATTAGTGGCTTTTACTTTTTTTCATGACCTTATCTATAACGTCTACGTGAGTGCCTTATCGATAGCTTGACTCGTTTTTAAGCCTTCTTTTCACATGTAATTTTAGTTTTCAGCAGTCTTGAGGAAAAATATAAGCCACGAATCTGACGCGAAGAACGCTTCTCCCAGGAATGACCCTAGGAATTCTAAACAATTTATCAGGTATCCTAGGAGTCCAAACGTTATAAACTCTGTACTAATTGAAGTTTCTAGGATGATTTATTACTACAAGGGATAAGATCAAAGATCTGTTAGCAGTACTGAAAGTTCCATGGTAGAAGTTACAATTTATTAATGCGACTACAGAACAGCATAAAACTACCCTCACACACTTCTTATGGAAATTGTACGTGGTTGGTTTCTTACTCTTTGCAATGAATTGAATCACATGACGTGGTTGTAATACCTATTGGCTGGAAAACACTGTATAAATTGTATTGTTATAGCATTTTTGTTTTGTTTTTATTTGTAAATAGTGTGAATGGTGAATATCAGCACCACCACAAACAGTTGCTGTTTAATCATCGTCATCATCAGGTTATTTTTGTCTCCACTGCAGGAGTACAACCCTCTCTCATCTGCCGGAGACAGACGGAGGATTTGGCCTACACTCCCCGCGCTGGCCAGACGGGTTGGGGAGGCCTGATTGACGTTTTATAATGTAATGTAATAATTATTTGTAATGAATAAATAATATATAATAAAAAATTACTAGCTGTGCCTAGAATGCTACTGGAGCGATTGAGTTGAAATTTTTAAAATACAAAAGTATTTCTATATTACATTAAAATACAAATGAATAGAAAGTGTACGATTTTCATCTTTTACTGTAGTGAGTAAATAAAAATAAGCTGGTTTTAAATTTATACTGGCCGACCAACAGTTGTCGACTACTGATTTTATTAGTCGGTTGGTACTACCAGAGTTATTAATTTTTGTAATCCAATTATCGTTCGGCTCACTACTGTAAGTACTACACTTAACCAATTGGTAATTCTATGCAAATTACACCTGGTAATAAAAGAACATTATGTCAGTTATTGACATTTTCCGATCCTACCTTTTTCATCATGTGGAAGAGTTTCTGATTTCATCAGCATAGAGCTAGTACTTAAAGAAAATTACTTCCATACTTTCAATTTAATTATTCAAGTCGCTCAACGAGCTATGGACATAGACTAGACATACTTTATTAATAACTTACGTTACAGATCAAATCAAATTTTACGTAAATTAAATAAATCAAATTAAACACAATTAAATTTTAAATTAAAATATGCTCGGGGTTTGTTTGAAGGATATGATTAGTAATAGGAAACCGACGAAGGACGAACGTAACCGACATAGCCGAAAGGATTAACAAGCTGAAGTGGCAGTGGGCGCGCCACATCTGTTGAAGAACCGACCGCAGTTGGGGCAGACGGGTTGTTGAGTGGAGATCGCGGATCAGCGACCTGAAGAAGGTGGCTGGAAGCGGCTGGATACGGAGGGCGGAGGATACTCATACACATACTCATTTATTTCCACTTTTTGGGACATTAAGAACTCTAGGCTAAGTCGACATTTGTTCACACTTTCTTATATCAATTTCATACATAATAATATGGAGTGTGGTGGCGTTCATTGGGGAAGGCCTATGTCCAGCAGTGGACGTCTAAAGGCTGATATAAACTAAGCAAACGTTTAATGTTTATAAGAAAACCAGGGTCACAGTTTTATATAATGCTTTGACTTAGTCATTCGTTCATTACCGTGAGAAGAGTGTGCATTATAGACATAGACAGCGTTCGGACTTAGGTAGTCATTTATGTAGGTACTTGCGACTAAATGTTTAGCCTAAACACACTCTTCTCACGGAACTAATGACTGAGTCAAAGCGTTATATATAACTGTGACCCTGGTTTTCTTATAAACATTAAACGTTTGCTTAGTTTATATCAGCCTTTAGACGTCCACTGCTGGACATTCCCAAATGTTTATGTTAATATGGATACTCTGGCATTTTTCCGAGTTAGGATTTACAAAAGGGGGCGCTGAGAAAATTGTACATTTTAAAATATCTTACATATAGTTTTTACACTTCACGCTGGTTGTGGTGGAGAAAAGGGGGCACCGAGGAATTATTTTTCTAGACTTTTTACTTTTTCAACAATATGTGCTTAAAAAGTGGGTCAGATATATTAAGTCTTAACATAGTATAAGGTTTACTAACAAATTGTATGAAAAATTATTTTCTGAAATAAAGTTTAATTATTAATTAAGCGTTATGAAGGTCTGAACTAAAATTTATTTAGTTCTATTCTATTAAATATAGAATAGAACTATTCTATAGGACCACTCCAACTCTTCCCGTGGATGTCGTACAAGGCGACTGAGGGAACACATTATAAAACACCAATCAGGCCTCCCCAACCCGTCTGGCCAGCGCGGGGAGTGTAGGCCAAATCCTCCGTCTGTCTCCGGCAGATGAGAGAGGGTTGTGCTCCTGCAGTGGAGACAAAAATAACCTGATGATGATTCTATTACTATTGATTTAAGAGTCCCGGGATTTTCATTACAACCACTAGAGACATTCCGTGAAATCGAATGTTCATATTAATCTAACTTTACAAATAATGACATGCTGTCAGTTTATACCCGCCGTGATCGCGCCATATTTTTCATCACATTGCACTACCTTATTCCGATCCCTGGTCATAGATAAACCAGAGAATACTAATGAATATACTGTACAATAGACGTTTAAAATAGATATATATTTCATTCCAGATTAATAGTCCTATGAAAACAAACGCATTTGCGTCTCGAAAACAAAATACACAATAGATGGTGTTCCTAAGTGGACCGCAAAGTTTACTTGGTAATACAAACCTATTTTTGCTGCTGGTGACCCTTTCATGTATATGTTACCGAGACGTAAATAGCGTTGGTTTTCATAGGACTATTAATCTGGAATGAAATATATGTAAGTTATTACTTATTACCTATAGTATAGTATATTATCTTTGGTTATACATTACGTAACGAGGTACTTAGTCTTAGTGGAGGAGATCACGATCATCCATTTTCACTATGGACAGACAACTTTGTACAATTAGTACAAGTTGGGGACCTTGGGAGGTCTGGAACAGGATTGTGCTGATGCAGGTTTTTACTGTATCAGCGGAAGCTGATGCTGATGCTGATTTTTTCAGATCAATATCAGCGGATGCTGATGCTGATATTAATTAATTACTGAAATAAAACATATCCTACATTAAAATTATTAGCAGTTCTATTACATATAGACCCGCCAAATGAGGGAACAAGTGACAGCATTTTTTGTATAACTGTCTATGATTGGTTTAAACTCCACGTAACTTGCGCTAGGTCCCGCCTTCAATGAACACGTTACGACTTGAATGTCAGCATTAAAAATCAGCATCGATTGTTGCTGATGCTGACGCTGATGCTGTTATTAAAAAGAATGCTGATAATCCGCGGATGCTGATGCTGATACTGATATTCGCAACAACCCTAGTCTGGATGTTATATTTGTAAATTGTCCAATCTTTGTTTAATTCCCATAGCACAGGAGAAATTCTTAGTTTATGATTAGACAAGTGTATGAATATGAATTTGTAGTATAAAATGTTATGTCAATAAGACAACGATCTCTATGTACTACTAGATGGAGCGTTCCAAACAATCGCTCTGTTCCACGCAAGTAGCCACAACTCTTTCACATTCACAATGAAACTTGTGCAGTTACTACTCAGAACATTTAATTATTTACTAAATATTGACGTTATTTATTTTACGCCAAATTCTTTTTCAATTCTTTTAAGCGCAAATGTGGAATAAACTGCCGACTGTCATTCGAGATAGTACTTCTGTCATATCTCTAAAAGATAGTTCCTGAGTGGACCGTAAAGTTAACATGGTATTAGAAACCTGTTTTTGCTGTGATTCTGTCGTGTACATGGTACCGGGACGCAAATAACGCGGTGATTCTGTCATGAAATATTACCGAGACGTATATGAAATATATCCGTTATCCGGTATCCCGCCAAACCACTATCCTTTTCATCTCTAATAATTAGCGCGTAACGATAGAGCTAACGATCACATTAACTCTGATCTTTTACGTAAGTTAATCTATGTATTAAAATTTGTAATGTGAAATAAAGAAATCTAATCTAATCTAATCTAACACAGTAACAATATAACGCATACAATGAAATGTAAGCGATTTAGACGAGTGGGGCGTGCCGTCGTGAACTGGACGTTTATATACTGTTCCATATACCATACAGACACAGGGCCGGATTATCCATAAGGCAGTGGAGGCAACTGCTTAGGGCCTTGCATCGGTTAGGGGCCCCGCACGCCGTAAATATTTTTTTAAAATTTTAGTTTTAAAATGTTCTTTCGCGTATAAAATCAAATTTAAGTTAAATTAAATTTACAAAAAAAAACACATATTTTCCTTTCATTTGTTTCATCATCATCATCATCAGGTTATTTTTGTCTCCACTGCAGGAGCACAACCCTCTTTCATCTGCCGGAGACAGACGGAGGATTTGGCCTACACTCCCCGCGCTGGCCAGACGGGTTGGGGAGGAATTTGTCATTTGTTTACTTTTTGTTTATTGAATAGGATGATGCTGATAATGCACTTTTGTAATGTAGTAAAAAACAGCTTAATTACAAATAAAATTGCGTTGTGGTAGAAACGATATATTTTAGGAAGTTAGAAAACAGTAAAGGGGCCCCGAGCCGCGCGTGGCCTACACTGAGAAAAAAATAAGTAGCCCTCCTACTTACATAAGGATAAAAATATACCACTATTACATAAGTAACCGCCCCCATTATAAATGGTGTCGCCTACAACTGATTCAGTAGCCGGCCACATTACTAAGTAACCACACTAATTAATAATGTGGCCGGCTACTGAATCAGTTGTAGGCGACACCATTTATAATGGGGTCGGCTACTTACGTAATAGTGGTATATGTTTATCCTTATGTAAGTAGGAGGGCTACTTATTTTTTTCTTAGTGTAGGGGCCCCGACATGGTTAATCCGGCCCTGTTACGCACATATCATATATACCTACCTACCATAGATATTAATAAACCTATCATTAATCATTAAACGCATTGTAAATAAATCCGACATGCACTTCCTTCCAGTTCGCGAGGTCAGGACGTCACCTTGACCTTCCGACCTCGACCCCTGACTCCTAAGCCATTCCTCTCCAAGCCTTCGACATTTAGGCAAATAATAGTGATTTACTAAATATCGACAATTCATCCTAGCCTGATATTTATAGCGTATAATTTAGTTATTAATCAATTGTATATTCAATTATGCTTATTAGGTATGCCGAGTCGTGATGGTGTAGTTGGGTAGTGAGGTTCGCATTCGTAAGGTCGTCGGTTCAACATTTAGCAAACCTCTCGACTTACCTTCCACGCATTTACATTATGTCTTATGCCAAGTTTTTAGAAGAATTTGACAAAAAGCAATATTACTATAGTATACTAAATGTTACTACGTAGTGTCAGTTCGCACTACATCAAGGTGGCACAACGTCAGCGCGCTATCGACCAGCGCTGAGAGTCGACGTTATAAGTTAGAAAGAGAAGCAGTTGTCCCTTTCTCGATCGACTATGTTCGCGCGCTGAATGCATTAGCCCTGCAATAATTTACGCACACACACGCACGTGTACGGTCAGGCTGGTGCGTCTGTATTTAGTAGTAGTAGGTAAAACATCTGTTCGGTGGTATGGAATGCCGAAGTGGAGTATACGATATGCGAGAGACTCACCTCCCCTTGCCAGTCTTTTTTTATTGTTGATGGGTTTGCTCTTGACCCCAATCTCACCTGATGGTAAGTGATGATGAGGCCTAAGGTGGAGCGCGCTTACCCAGAAGATGCCTATTCACTCTTCCTTTAAAAATATCCAAATTGTATTTGTCCGGAAATACCCAAGCTGGCAGGGAGTTCGATTCCTTAGCAGTTCGCATTATGAACGAGGAAGAAAAACGCTTCATGCGAGAGCGTGGTGTGTCTACTACATAAGGATGAAGTCCCTCACCACGCCTGGTAGTCCGGTGATGGAAGGGGGATGATGGAGTCAAATCGTGTAATTATTTGGCACAATCTCCATAAATAGTAATATCTTACATAAATAGTAGTCATTTGAGAATCTACTCATTTGAGATACTAATTATTGATATTGATTTATAGACATTGATGATTACTTTCTCTCGAGCTATGGAGGTTTCTTTGAAGAATGTGATTGGTAATGAATAAATCCGAACGAAGGTGCGGTCACCATAGCCGAAATAATTAGTAAGCTGAAGTGTTAGTGGGCGGGTCACATCTGTCGCAGAATCGACGGTCGTTGGGGCAGACGTGTTCTGGAGTGGAGACCGCGGCTCGGTGAGCGCAGGGTGGGACGCCTCGTCGCCAGGTGGACCGACGAGCTAAAGAAGGTGGCTAGATGCGGAGGGCAGAGGACCGGGTGTGGTGGCGTTCATTGGGGAAGGCCTATGTCTAGTAGTGGACGTCTAAGGGCGAATATGATGATGGTTATTTATGACCAGGAACGGTCAGCAACGTTCTTCTGTGTATATTAAAATTATAACTGCGATCACCAATCTGCCTGCCAGCCATGGTGATTATATCAAATCCCCCAATGGACAGCCCACCAAAAGTGGCATTCTATTCGGAGGCTTATGTTCAGCAGTGGACGTATTTCGGCTGATGATGAATCGCAAACACGAGCCTGATATACAAGAGGTCCCTCAACTAGATCTCGTCGCTGTATCTGTACCAATGCCTGCGCGCGCGCAGACCAGTGAAAGTGGTGTTATGTAAAAATTGTGCCGAACCAATCGCTATATGTGGGGCTTAAGGCGACGCACCTACACTTAACTCTAACTTGAAACTACCTTGTGACTTAAAAAATTTCACTGCCCGGACGTTACTGTAGACCAGTAGAGTCCAAAAATATAATTAAAAAATTTCTTATCTGTCTGTATGTATGTATGTATGTACGGGCTAATCTTGGAAACTGCTGAACAGAATTTGACAGCGTTTTCACTGTTTAATAGCTTTGAGTTCGGGCCTCATACTGGTATAAGTCATATCTCAATAAATTGTCAGGATGCTGATATACAAGTTGACCTCTCATTTCATATCATTTGTATGAAAGTATAGTTCAACATTACTGGTCGTTGCAAGAACTTGACAGAAAGTGACAGAGATGTTTTAAAGCTCATTTATAGATTTATTTTAGCTGATGTATTTCCACAAGTCTCGATACAAAAAGTTCGCTATTCGATAATTACCCAAGTAGCATTTTACTCCATTTAAGAGTACACATTTAGTTCCAATGTGAACTTAAAGCATTATTACAGTTCACTCGTGATGTATAAGCTGCATTATTGCGATTAACACCACCTATACCTGTCTAAGGGACTTATAGGAGTGTAGAGTTATACTTTTATACGGTTGTTGGTGTTATAATACTCTAACAACTGTCCATTAGTCAGCCGTCTGACTAAGAGCCGTATAGGAGGGTAGAGATACGGCAATCGCTGTTTAACGGTCTACTTGTACGATGTTATACAGCTAGCATATTAATAGAACACACGTGGTCATTTATACAGCCAAAGGCTGTTATGTTTACTTGTTTTAGACTGTTATACAGCTAGTAGCTGTAGTAGGAGTTGTTTGTGGTCGGTCAAGTTGACGTGTATTGTGTTTATTACGTCGCGTGCAAAAATTTGTGAAAATGAATAAAAAATCTTGGAAAATAAGAGCGAGAACCGGTGGAATAAGAAGAAAAATTGCAAAAGAATATTCGCAAATTCGTCCCTCTTTATCTAGTTTGTTTACATTCTTTTAAATACCTCCTTGAACAACGTAGTGTCTTTGTAAGTGTAAATACTCTGACACCAAACTGTGTGGCTCACACGAAAACAAAAAGTGTTTTTTGTTAGTTTGTTACAAAATTTGTACTTTAGGTATTCATACTTGACTTAGTACCTGGGCTAGGCGATTTAACGGACAATAATTATTATTGCGGATCTCTAAAATTTCAGTATATGAAAGAATAAAACGATGATCACAATTGACCTGAATTACATCTTAAAGCTGTACATAAGTTCACATTAGAATACATTTATAGACATTGGTTCTGTAGTGGTACAAATGTGGGACTTTATATAGCCAACAGCATTCTAACAGAACACATGTGAACCTATATACGCTCTAGCCGTATTTCATTTCCACCATTTTGTTCACGTAACCTAAAATATTTACCATATAAATCTCCAAAATTATCATGCAGATTTATCACAAAATACGCAGATAGAGCGAACGAGTTTTGGTTTCATGTTTTAATTAATTACCGTAGTATAATTATAATGCCAATATAATATCAAAAACTGAAAATTGTAGATTTCCTCTCAGCCAGTTTTAAATATTTTAAAATGAATATCGCGTTTTTACAGAGGCGCGTGAATATTTTAGCTGTAAATATGTATACATTTCACGATAAAGTTGCATTCCCATGGCATTTAACATTATTAAGTATTTAAAACAGGTATACTTACCGCGTGTTATCATAAATTTTTATCCAATTGATATCCGCCGGAGTTAATGTTTCTGATGGCCGGGCGTACACACAAAACCAAACTAAATGAGGAAAATTAATAAATAAAAGAAATAATTTAGGACACACGTGAACTTTAGGTAGCACTGGAGTACTTTTGTGGGATTTTATAACTGTGAAGGCTGTGTATTTAGCCACTTGTTACTCTTTATTACGCTCATGGACGTTGTATGGTTCACATGTGTCCCATATAGCGCCGCAAGTCAGCCTTTAAGCCCGATGTTACTACTTAAACTGCTAATATAACGCTAATGTACAGCCATAGTGAACTTAAGGCTGTCTAATTTGTGCCCAAACTGGTTCTATAAGAGCTGTATAGCAAGCTATACAGCTCTTATACAGCTGACTTACACAGCTTGTGGAGTACATGTGAACCACTATACATCTTATATAGAACCCCGAATGCCACTTGGGTAGTGGCCCTGTATTAGACCGGTGATCGTCGACAATGTCAATATCGAAGCTGTTCAGGAGTACGTCTGCCTAGGACAGACAATATAGTTGGGTAGGATCAATTTCAAAAGCTGACAGAAGAATACAGTTAGGGTGGGCAGTATTCGGAAAACTGCGTCAAGTCTTTACGTCACCTATTCCACAATGTATAAAGACAAAAATCTTTAATCAGCGCGTCCTGCCTGTCATCATTACAGCGCGGAGACGTGGACACTGATGGTGGGCCTGATCCACAAGATTCAAGTGGTTCTGCGTGCTATAGAGAGGGCAATGCTCGGGGTCTCTATGAGGGATATGATTCGTAATGAGGATATCCGATGAATAACGAAGGTGACCGATATAGCCGAAAGAATTAGTAAGCTGAAATGGCAGGTCACATCTGTCGTAGTACCGAACGGCCGTTGGGGCAGATGGGTTCTAGAGTGGGACGCGACGTCCCACGCGCAGGGTGGGACGCCCTGCCGCCAGGTGTATGGACGACCTGAAGATGGTGGCCGGAAGCGGCTGGATCTGTAGGGCGTTGTGGCATTCATTGGGGAAGGCATGTCCAGCAGTTTGACAGACATTTTGTTGTACAGTTAATTGGATATGCAACATAGGAAGGGAATAGGAAGGGAAGGAAGTCGGATGGAAAAGAATAGAGGGATTAGGGTAAGAGAGGAAAGATGAGGGGGCAGTAGTAAATAAAGGGTGTAGGAAGGGGTGGGTTAAGGGAAGGGGGAGAGGAAGGAGTAGGGAGAGGGAAGGGGTGGGGGAAAGGGTTTTCAACGTTGTGGGAAGGGGATGGAGAAGGAAAGAAAGAAAGGGTATGGAAAGGACAAATTGGAGGACAAAGGGGGGGAAGGAAATATCAACTAATTTGCACAATATTAAAATATAAAAAAAAATATTGATTATATGATAATCTTTTAATTCATGATAAATGTAAATGTCAACTTTATTTTAAAAAAAGCGGCCAAGTGCGAGTCGGACCCGCCCATGAAGTGTTCCGTAGCAGCAAGTAACATAATATAAAAGTTATTGTTGTTCGTTGTAACTTTGATCGATGTTTTTATAATAGTATTGTGGTTTACGATTTATGACGTATTAAAAAAAACTACTTACTAGATCTCTTTCAAACCAATTTTCGGTGGAAGTTTGCATGGCAATGTACATCATATATTTTTTTTAGTTTTATCATTCTCTTACAGGGGGGGGGGGGGGGGGGACACATTTTACCACTTTGGAAGTGTCTCTCGCGCAAACTATTCAGTTTAGAAAAAAATGATATTAGAAACCTGAATATCATTTTTGAAGACCTATCCACACGTATGGGTTTGATGAAAAAAAAAATTTGAGTTTCAGTTCTAAGTATGGGGAACCCCCAAAATTTAATTTTTTTTTTTTCCTTTTTTAGTGTGAAAATCTTAATGCGGTTCACAGAATACATCCACTTACCAAGTTTCAATAGTAAGTTCTTATAGTTTCGTAATAAAGTGGCTGTGACCTACGGACGGACAGACAGACAGACATGACGAATCCATAAGGGTTCCGTTTTTTGCCATTATATTTGTGAAATACGAAAACCTAAAAAACTGTGGTCCAACGGGCGAAACCGCCGCCGGAACCCTAATTTATACCCGACTTCAAAAAAGGAGGTTCTCAATTGGATAGTATGTTTTTTTATGTATATTAATATTTTTAATGCATAACCAGATTAATAGATTTCTTTTAGGATTTAGTAACACGTAATACATAAGAATGTGTAATGTTAAGTTGTCCACGCGGACGAAGTCGCGGGCAACAGCTAGTATATTAAATAAAATTTGGATCAAACACAGACCTCAGACTATAAATATATTATAATGTATAATGTTAGGTACTTCTGTTTGTAAATATATTTTCCAACTAGCTGTTTGCCCGCAACTTCGTCCGCGTCGACTATGTTTATAAATTATATAGCCTATGACACTAACGTGGCTTTCTATTGGTAGAAGAATTTTCAAAATCGGTTTAGTAGATCCAGAGTTCCTACAGGTTGTAGGGGACCTCACAAAATAAACTAGTTGTGCATTAAAAAGATTTATTTACCTACATAGTTACAGATTATTATAAATTATTATCACTTTATTTACAGAATTTGTCTGTATACAATGTTTAAATATTTTATTTCTTAATTAATCCATTAAATTTCCATTTGTTAATATGTACCTTATGTATGTATATATGTTATAGTTTTAATGTACTTAAACTAACAATGATAATAACAAATAAGAATAAAATTATAAAATATAATAAGTTTCTTGAAAAAAAAAAAAATAACATACATTTGAACAGAGAATATTCTCCTTAACATGAAAAGATCGAAACAAAACGAATGAAAAAAGTTACTATACAAAAATGTACAAGTTCCGCGTAACGAAATTGGGTTCGTTGACCTACAGTGTGACGTAACGTGATATAATAATGCATAAACATACAAACAATTTAGTTCTAATTATTAGTTGGTGTAATAAATAATTGACATGATATTAAAAGGTGTAAACTACTCATGACATCTTATCTTCTCAGGGGGCCAGGAAGACCTGGCGACACTTTGACCCTTCAGGATCTTTTGTGCCAAACCCCTGTCCACCAACGGTGCCCCAAGCCGATTTGGTACACTTCACATACGCCTCAGATTTCTTGTTTGGCATATGCAGGTTTCCTCACGATGTTTTCCTTCACCGAAAAGCCTGTGGTATTATAAATAAACCGTACTTAAGTTTCGAAAAACTCATTGGTACGGGCGGGGCTTGTACCAGGACCTCATGAACATGAGGCGAGTGCACAACTAACCGGCTACCACGGCTCACCTCATGACCTCATGATCATCATCAGCATGAAAGAGCCCACTGCTGGATATAGGCCTCTCCCAAGGCGCGTCACTGAACACTCACCTCAGCTCTTCTCATCCAGTCTCTGCCAGCCGCCTTACGCAGATCGTCGCTCCATCTAGCCAGGGGGTGTCCCACACTACGCTTGCCCAGTCGCGGTCTCCACTCGAGAACTCGTTTATCCCAACGGTAATCGGCTCTAAGACAGACCAGCCCACTGCCACTTCAATTTTATACAATAACTAGCAATTAGGTACCTCTATAGGTATTCACTTCCTACATCGCAATCGGTCAGTTTTCCTCCGTCTGGCCCTGGTGCAAATTTAATTTTCCTGCGGCGGCGACATTGGTAAGGGACATGCATGTTTCGCGTCGTAATTCTTGGTGTAAACATCGCGAACAAAAATAGATTTACAAGCTGGAATTTTGCTTGCAATAATGTTATTGTGAGTAACTAGATTTACTATTCTGCAACGCAAAATAAGTCGCAAATACTGGCCAGCGCGGGGAGTGTAGGCCAAATCCTCCGTCTGTCTCCGGCAGATGAGAGAGGGTTGTATTTTGTATATTGATGTATACGCTATTTTTGACGTTGTATGTAATAACATTTAATTTAATTAACTTATGATAATATATTTTGAATATATCGACATTCTTTTGACTTGTAACAATTGTTATCAATAAAATTTTCATTTTCATTTTCATTTTCGTTGTGCCCCTGCAGTGGAGACAAAAATAACCTGATGACGATGATGATGAAATACTTGGAGGTGAGCTCATTTGATGAGTTGGGAGACCACGGACGGGCTTACACGTTTCCAAAATGCCAAAGTATTCAGATCCCTCTTATAAGACTATACTTTTTCGGGAATTGGACATTTTGAGAAATTGACATTTTGAGAATTTGACATTTGGACATTTTGGGAATTAAACATAGTCATATTTATTTATTACATCATATGTTACATGTCACAACACATATTCTGAACTTAAACGCTTTTTTTCCGTGCCCGATGAATAGAAAATTTGGCATAAAAACGTAAACGAATCTGGGGGTAACTTTTTTACCTAATGACAGTCGTCAACAAAACAGTGAATTCTACGCGATAATTAAAAATAGTTTTTTTAACCTTTATGGTATTATTTTTGAAAAAGTAATATTATGCAAGTATAGTAAGTATAAACGGCGAGCACATCTCACACCTTCGATTTGCAGACGACATAGTTGTGATGGCAGAGTCGCTGCAGGATCTCGAGGGAATGCTGACCAGCCTCAACTGGTCTTCCAGACGAGTAGGTCTTAGGATGAACGTAGACAAGACGAAAGTCATGTCCAACTCACACGTCGACCTAAGCCCGGTGATCGTCGATAATGTCAATATCGAAGTTGTTCAGGAGTACGTTTACCTAGGACAGACAATACAGTTGGGTAGGAACAATTTTGATAGGGAAGCTGACAGAAGAATCCAGTTGGGCTGGGCAGCATTTGGAAAATTGCGTCAAGTCTTCACTTCGCCTATTCCACAATGCTTAAAGACAAAAGTCTTTAATCAGTGCGTCCTGCCTGTCATGACCTACGGTGCAGAAACGTGGACACTGACAGTGGGCCTGATCCACAAGTTTCAAGTCGCTCAGCGAGCTATGGAGAGGGCTATGCTCGGCGTATCTTTGAAGGATATGATTCGTAATGAAGAGATCCGACGAAGAACGAAGGTGACCGACATAGCCGAAAGGATTAGCAGGCTGAAGTGGCAGTGGGCGGGCCACATCTGTCGCAGAACCGACGGCCGTTGGGGCAGACGAGTTCTGGAGTGGAGACCACGGAATGGCACGCGCAGGGTGGGACGCCCCGCCGCCAGATGGACCGACGACCTAAAGAAGGTGGTCCGCCCGGCGGAGGACCGGGTGTGGTGGCGTTCATTGGGGAAGGCCTATGTCCAGCAGTGGACGTCTAAAGGCTGACATGATGATGATGATGAATATTATGCAAAAGGTAGTTCCGATACGGTAGCGCCACGGTCACGGTGGTTAGAATTCTGTGGTAGCGCTCTTCTTTCAAGCTATTTGAAAGTATTTATTTTAGTTGATAGCGCCGTCTAGTGTCGGATAGTGCAACAAAAGATTATAGTGCCATCTATTATCAAGTAGTAGAACAAATTAGTGTAGTATGCAACTTCTTTAAATACAAAATAGATGACGCTGTGGAAATTATGTTGTTAGGTTCACTTATTATTATTATTGTTATTAAACTAAAATCACTAACAATATTAATAAAATATGCAAAATCAAAGATGTGAAATCCATAGACAGATTTTTTTTTCTCGACGGACATCAAATCAAACGGTATTGCTGGAAACACTGAAAAAGTTTAGTTAGTCTATGGACGTCTGCCGCTTGTGACAGTTCGTTTTGCGAGTGAAAAATCGAAAAATTATGAGAAATATTTTCTAAAATATCTTTGTAAATGACAGCAGGAAAAGAAACCATGGGGTAAGTTTTGTTGAAAACATAGCACTGCACCATGTTCGTCACTTTCGTTTACGAAACTGCACGGGAATCCCTTTTTATAGGCACCTTGTTATTTTTAGGGAGGGTGCATTCACCAATGCGAAGGGGTATTTTAAGTTTTCCGTGCACTAAAACGGGAGATTTGCTTCTCATAGCGCTTTTACAGCTATATATGTATATTTGAAACTGAATTACCGTAAATATTTACGTAAATCTACCATATTGCCAATATTGTCCTGCGCTGTGTATATTTGCATTACGCTCAAATAAGCAATTGCACATCGATTGCACTCGATTGAGTGCTTTTAACTCTCGGTGAGGTCGTCCGGATTACCGATCGAAGCCCTACTTTTCTAAATTTATACTGTAGGGATTTTCCATCCCATGATACATTTCTTCCATTCGTTATAAAGTCCTGGTACTTAGTGGTGCTCTGTGTAGTTAAACCAATTAGTTCGAATTGGAACTTGTGGAGTTCTTTTTGGTTGCTTTCTCTAGTCTATTATCATGACATCAGCTTGTTGACTGTTGAGCATAGACCTTATCTAGACAATTCTACATATAAACTGCAAATAATGTTAAAAACATTGAAAAACAATGCTATTTTATTGTTGTGTATTTTTAACACTTCATTACTGATACAGTTGTTTAGTGCTGGTATGTTGCTTGCTATGGGAATGTAAATTGGCTTAATTGCACTCTTTACAACTGTTAATTTACTATGGAGTACAAATATTCATGTGTAGTGTAGTAGAAACATCATAGTATTCTACTTAGAATACTTTATTTTTCTAAATATCCTTTAAAAGTATTCTAAAAGATCTGTGAAACTGAAAATTACATGATTGTCATTCTTGTTCTTCAAAGATTGCAGTTACTGCATTGACTTTGCAAGCTTTGTACAATTCCCCGCGTGTTATTAGTCCAGACATTCCAACTCCTAGACAATATGCTCCACTGTCTCTCTTTCTCTTCGGGCAGCCATGCACATGGAATATCTGTAATACTCAAGTTGTTTAATGTTAGTTCAGGTCACAGTGTTTTATTATGATGCCAACCAAAAATCTGCGTAATATTAGGAAGTTTTGAAGAAACTACATGTTATTTTATCTATTCAAATATAGAAATGTGTTTGAAATGAGTACTGTAATTTACATGTTTAACAAAACGGTTTCTATTGTGATTCAAAGAGTACCTATGTGAGAATTCACATAATTTGTTGCCTTAACAAACACAAGGTCTTCAAACAAATTTTATTCTTATTAGATCATTATAGACTACAGTTTGTGTATCTCTGAGGTAAGGATGTTGAATTCTGAGTTTGTGTATAAATTCTTTATTTTATTACACATCTAAACATATAAAAAGTCTATAAGAAAAATTGTATTGAATAAATGCCTACAAACAGATATAGATTCACTTCTATCAGATTCTCTTCCAGCAAACTTAATGGTATCTAAAAATCAAATGAAAACCTCAACTGCAACTAAGCATTCTGCATGTATGAATTGCCCATTAACACTTTAATTTTCTTATTCTACATATTACATATTTTCTTTTATTTCCAATAATTTATTTTCCGGCCTATCAGATAACCTTACCCTAGCATACTTCTCTCCACATTCCTTTGTTGTATTGCTAGTTAGACTCATCTTGTTTACATAGATAGTGTATTTCACATTGTGCAATACTAAGCTCCAAAAGGGCAATGACTTTCTTTAATAAATAATTAACTTTGAAATGTGAGCCCTGTGGGGTTTAACTTGAGATCTACTTAAATTTTAAATAACACTTGTATAACTTTACAACTTAAGTTCTGTTATTCATAAGGTGAAGGTCCTATGCACTTGCATTGCCACTCTGAGAACTCAAATGAAGTGTCTCGTTGTGTGCCTTTTAAATTAAACTGGAGCATGCATAAATTTGTTTGTTTATAAGTTTATATAAGAACATACAAAACAGTATATTAGTAGTAAATAAAGTCTGTCTGGCAATTTGTGACTTCATCCTACTATCATTAAGTTTGTAAATAAATGTATTTTTCTTATTCATGCAAAGGTGATAGATGAGCAACGCAGTTGGGTTTTTATATTTCCCTAAGCCAGTGTTTGGCATCTCAATGGCCAGTTAAAGTTAAATCTTCTTGAAGGTACTGTATCAGGCATTAGGTACAACCTTTTGACTTCTGACCTTAACTACAGTTGACATTCGCAGATATATGCTCCCATCAGCTGTTGATTTGGTTATTTTCTATTAAAATTGGTTGGGACTGTTCTTAAATATTCTTATAAATATGGCAGAACAGCAGATTCCATTAAATTGTTCCATCTGGAGACAATCCTATTGGTGATAATCTCCTTTGAGGTTCCGGTGGTCATTGGATATTTGTTTTCTTTATGTCGTCTGAGTCATTCAATATTATATGTTCTTTAAATTGTATTTAAATCTTAGAGATCATTAGTTCTCCTCTTCCTCTACGTTCTTCAAGTACAGTAAGGATCAGGAGCGACAATCTAGTATCATGTTCCAGTGTTTTGAAAGTATGCGGTAGTTTTGTAGTTCTCCTTTATACATTCTCCAGGAGAGTGATGTCTTTCTCTCCACACTTGATTGAAACCCATACCAATGGGTTGTCACTAGTACATTCACTCTTGTTCTAAGACTGTATAGGGTTTTGCGTACAGCTAACTACTTTGTCGCCACGGCAGGTAGATGTTCTCAGCTGGAGCTAGTACATCTTGCTTGATAAGTTGTCTTTTCAAATGCAACCTATGTAGTGTGTTAGATGTATTAGTCAATAC
This sequence comes from Esperia sulphurella, assembly GCA_947086405.1. Taxonomy (NCBI): domain Eukaryota; kingdom Metazoa; phylum Arthropoda; class Insecta; order Lepidoptera; family Oecophoridae; genus Esperia; species Esperia sulphurella. The sequence continues at coordinate 2,171,190 of OX352280.1, forward strand.
TCAATAATGCACTTCACTCTCAATATCTTATCTCACAGCATACCTCAATAACTATGCCACACGTCTGTCAAGATAATTTTATCAATGTGCGCTCCTTTCATACCTAACTTTTGCTTAGTCGCAAAAGATGTGACTAATATTCGGTAAAGAAATATAGTGAAAATATTTATTTGTTTTAAAAAAATCTAAAATTAAAATTATTTGAGTTGTTTATGTTGTATTTCTAAAAATCTAAGTGAAAAATGAGCAAACCTAAAGAAACTCTAAAGTTTACTACATCAAGGTAATTTTTTTTTAATATTTGTGTTTTTTGATGTTGTCTGTGTCTTCAGATCTGTCACCGTCAGCTTATGAGTCCATGGTAGCTAATCTGTATTAACGAGTGTTTAAACCTATATCAATGATTTTTGTAAACATAGAATGGACACATGTTCACATATGCCTTGTTTTGGATTTCTCATGATGTGTTCTTTCACTGAGAAGCCTTTCGTATAATAAAGTCTCCAAAAGTGAGAGGGACAGTTATTTCAGAAGTATTTTGAATGAACGTCGATTTACTTCGTCGAACGAGTATTTTATCGATACCGTCATAGATGATTGTTTAGACGAAACCCCCTATCGCCTAAAGAACGGTTCGCCGAAAACCTCTTCTTCGATAATTTCTTCCACGAAACTCCCTTTCGCCATACAACGGTCGATGGTCGTTTTAACGAAATTCGCTTTCGCTTATAGAATGCTTCTTTGATAACACCATCCGGTGGCAGCTTTTGCGAGAACACCTATTATCGACTTATATAATACATTCTATATACCGACTATACAAAATTGAAAAACGTATTACTAAATAAGGGCGAAATAAAAATAACAATATAACTCCAATATAATTTTAATTAGAGTAAAGACCACATGAAGTTTTTTTGCAGTCATTATGATCGTAAAGTCTAAAAAGCAATTTGCCGAAGTAGTACATTGTCTAAATTGTGAAAGTCTAATCTACAAGAGCAAAATGGTATATTACATATTCGTTTTAGTCTATTTGTTTCGTAGTCAATTTGCTTTTTAGACGTTTTGCAAATTAGATTAGTTCCAGGCATTTTGCAAAGTTGACAATGGGCCCGATTCTGAAGGCACACATTTAAAATTTGACAGCGCTAAAATTGGTTTCGTCTTTATCTTTATAATACCGTGTGACAAGGATAGCAACAGTTTTAGTGATGTCAAATTTTAACGTTGTGCCTTCAGAATCGAGCCCAATATGCGTTATATTTAGTTTCGTAGTCAATTTGGTTCCTAAATTTGTACACATTTTACTATATAGGCAAATTCCTTTTTAGATGATACGATCATAAACGTTTTCGGCGAACCGTTCTGTAGGCGAAATGGGATTTCGTGGAAGGGACCATCGACGAAGGGGGATATCGGTCAAGTATTCGTTAGTTTAAGGGTAAATCGATATGCTGTTCGGAGCTCTTGCATTCTAGTCCTCAAGGTTTCAACGCAGTTATGGCCTGAGACTGCTGCACGCAGCGGTTCATGGACGACAGTCCCCGTAGGGGTTTCTGCCCATTTGGCTCTGTTATTAAATGACTCCTGCCCGCATGAATGATTGCCTATTCAACCGTGAACTTTGGTAGGCTGGTAATCTAACCCAGTCTGGTTTAAAAAAAGGATCATTTGTTTATTATGAAGCTTGAAAATGTTGCACAATGTTTATGCTATTTTTTTTAAATATTGCACGAGTAACTAAATTTCAGTATAGATCATAGCAAGTTGATACGTGTACCAGAGTATACTAAATGAGTACTACTATTGGGCTCGGTACCGCCTAAGCCAGCGTGCTATCGGCCGGCGGCGCCGAGAGATCGACAACGCTATAAGCTTTGGCTATAAGTTAGAAAGAGCACTTATGACGTATACGTCATAAGTGCTCTTTCTAACTTATAGCCTTAAAGAGAAGCTTAAACTTAGCCTCTCGATGGCGCTGGATACTGCTGTCTTTCCTATTACTAACGCGCGCACACGCACGTCTACGGACAGGTTAGTGCGTATGTAATAGTAGTAGGTGATTAAGAGCGAGCACGCCCTGCGATTTTATTCGCCGCGATTTTTTCCGCGGCGCGGTGAAATCTGCAGCGAACAATGATCTCTATGTACTACTTCGAAGGTCTAGTTCGATGGCAGCAAAACACAGATTTGGTTGCGGATTTTTTTCCGCAGTGCGTGCAGCTTCATACAACTTCTATATGTCACAGAGTTCTGCGGAAAAAATCGCGGCGAATAGATTCGCAGTGCGATGTTAGCCCTTAATCGGTTCGCTGGTACGGAGTGTTATTGGGTGTTGTGTGGTGTTGAGTTGCTTATAGTGGACATCGAATCATCTATATTTCATTCCAGATTAATAGTCCTATGAAAACCAACGCTATTTACGTCTCGGTAACATATACATGAAAGGGTCACCAGCAGCAAAAACAGGTTTGTATTACCATGTAAACTTTGCAGTCCACTTAGGAACACCATCTATTGTGTATTTTGTTTTCGAGACGCAAATGCGTTTGTTTTCATAGGACTATTAATCTGGAATGAAATATACAGTAGGTCGTACACCTCGAATGTATGAGAAACACGATCTCTATGTACTTACTAGATGGAGCGAACCAAACAATCGCTCCGTTCCACGCAATTGCGGCTCCGGGACGCTATTTACCCAAAGCGTCAATATTTGGTAATTTTACTAATATTATAAACGCGAAAGTTTGAAGTATGGATGGATGTTTGTTACTCTTTCACGTAAAAACCACTGAATGGATTTTAATGAAACTTTACAATAACATAGCTTATACATCAGAATATCACATAGGCTACAATTTTTAAAGATATTGTGTGAATTGTCCAAAATATCAAGTAAGTAGGAAAAAATCTACAAGTGTCATAAGCTATATAATTTATAAAGTTCCGTGGTTCACGCGGACAAAGTCACGGGCAGACAGCTAGTTTAGTAATAATTAAATGTTCTGCGTAGTAACTGCACAAGTGTCAAACTGAATGTGAACGAGTTGCGGCTCCCGGAGTGGAACAGAGCGATTGTTTGGTTGCTCCATCTAGTAGTAGACACATAGAGATCGTTGCCGGCACTCCAAATGCCAACCTCACCTGCACGTTATAAGTACATAGAGATCGTTGATGAAAAAGCCCCCCCCCCACCTATTGATACTTTTTACCAGGAGTGTATAATCCAGCTGTTTTGCCCACAGTGAGCAGCCAATCTTCACGTGCAAGGCGCACGTGTTCCACATAGACCCGAAGACCAAGCGCTCCTGGATGTCGGCCAGTTCGGCCGCCGTCTCCGTCTCTTTCTTCTACGACTCCTCCAGGAATCTGTACCGCATCATCAGCGTTGAAGGCACCAAGGTTAGTACAGCATCGCACAGAATCTGTCTTCTATAAATCAAATCAAATCAAAATATTTATTAGCCATGTAACAGGGTACGTTGTATTTAGCCAGTCAAATTTACAATAATACTTAAATTAACCGTAAATAATTGCAATATATGACAGATTGTCTCAGTATATTTATTTTATACTTCATCATCAGCCAAAATACGTTTACAGCTGAACATAGGCCTCCGAAATAGCCCTCAGGAGCGATCGTTCTACTTTCCCCATCGGTCTACTTGTCCAAATGGTCAACTTTCCTCATCTGTCCACTGGTTTTTCCCCATTCGTCTAATTCCCGATCGGTCCACTTTCCCCACCGTTCTACTTTTCCAAACTGTCAATTTTTCATACTATTGTTCTACGATTACCATTACCATTTATATGGAAATATACTAACCCTAGTGGGCTGGGCGGGGCTGGGGATTTGCCATAATCACCACTCTATGCAGGCGGATTGGTGAACGCCGTAATAATCTTAATATATACAGGAGAAAGCTGCGTCTAAAAATATAACAGTCTAACTTGCTCTGTCATACGTACCAAAAGATTATGGAAGAAATCGCTTAAGGCGATAACATCGCGGTTGCCTGGGAGTTCTGGATCTGGCTGTTCGCAAATAACAGAAAGGTTAAATGCTGTTTTAAAATTATCTCTGTTGCTGTGGATTCAAATGATGACAGTCTTTGTATTTTTCAAATTGCTCCCTACTGAACTGTCCCATCGATATATTTCTTAGTTTACTGATAGCAGGCCGAAGTTACAAACAGACATACAGTACACCTGGTGGTAAGTGGTCACTTTCGCCAATAAACCTGCACGTTAGGACAACAGTCCAAAGTAAAAGGTGAATTAAACAAAAAATTTCGTACCACGCTCTCGCACGAAGCCTTATACTTCCTCTTTCGTAATGCGAACTGCTAAGGAATAGAACTCCCTACCAGCTTCGGTATTTCCGGATAGGCATCTTGTGGGTAAGCACGCTCCTCCTCAGGCCTAATCGTCACTTACCATCAGGTGAGATTGTGGTCAAGCGTAAAAACATAAGGAATAAAACAAGGTGCCGAACGGGTTTTCTAGAATTCTACAGTTCTATAAAAAATACTTCAGCCTCTGTTGAACGAGTCCCCATGAATTAATCGGGAAATTATATTCCCGTCGATACATTTAATGTAAACTCTTTATTGTACCATATATCACAAAAACAAAATAGAAATAAACTGTGTACAAAGGCGACTTGTCTCACTTAGGGATCTCTTCCTGTTAAAAGACTTAATGATTGTAATGAATAAGATAAATCAAAGGTGCCGTTGGGTTTGTTGCCACTTCTTATACATGTGAAAGTGGAGTAGTTTTAGGCAGAATTTGACGTCAAAAAGAGAATAATGTATTCCAATTTAGAAAATAAATATTTTGATTTTGATTTGACCTTAGAGTAACTTAAAGGACATCTTCTATCTTTGTAGGTAAATGCTTTTTTTTATTTCGCAGGCGGTGATAAACAGCACCATAACAGCAAATATGACGTTCACAAAGACCTCGCAGAAGTTTGGGCAGTGGAGCGACGTTAGGGCCAACACCGTGTACGGCCTGGGATTCGCTTCCGAAGCAGAGCTGGGCAAGGTGAACACAGGGCTATGCTGCTCTCATCATCAGCCTACATACGCCCACTGCTCAGCATAAGCCTTCCCAATAGAATGGCACTTATGGTGGGCTCTCCATGTGGGGATTTGCTATTAACTATCACACTCGGCAGCAGGGTTGGATAAAAAACAGTTTTATTTAATATAAAACATGTTTTAAACCATGTTTTAAACAATTTAAACAGTTTTAAACAATAAAAACATGTTTAAAACCCTGCTTGGCAGGCGGATTGGTGATAGCAGTAATGATCTTAATATATACTGAGCGGAATGTGTCTGCTCCTCCCTGGTGCAATTCCTTAGTCCCCTTGAGACCAGAATATTGGGAGTGGCCCTATTCTAAACCGGGAACCACACGGCCTCTGCTCGGCCGGCTGTGTATACTAATAAACGAGAATAACTTTATGAGGTTTCTACAAAATTAGCATCATAACATTCATATAACAATGGCCGAGACAGGTTTTCTTGACTCATGCTTTATAACAAGTCTGATACAGTACAGAATTGTAGATGATATTTAGACAAACAGAAAACATATCTTTGTAATTTTTGCTAAGGTGGAAGCTTTTAGAAAGAAAAAGATTTCGAATATTCTTAGCTCTATAATGGTTCGTTATATAGTATATCTTCAGAGTTTAACGGATAATTCGTCTCTGCCTACTTTTCTGGGACCCGGGCATTAAGTATGTACTAGCTTTTGCCCGCGACTTTGTCCGCGTAAGTTTCGATATTTACTTCCTTTAACGATTAATTTGGTTTCCCGTAGGAATGAGATGTTTTTTCGGGATAAAACTATCCTATGTCCTATTCCAGGACCTAACCTATATGTGTGCCAAGTTTCATTCCGCTCCGTCCGGTGGTTGAAGCGTGATTGAGTAACAAACATACAAACATCTAAAACATTAAAACTTTTGCATTTATAATATTAGTGGGATGTACATTACATCAGTACACATGTTGAAGAATAGACTAGACAATTTCTTCAAACTGATATGAAAGCACCAGCTAGAATAAGCTGCTTTCCATCCTACCATCCTACTAATATTATAAACGCGAAAGTTTGTAAGTATAGATGGATGTTTGTTACTCTTTCACGTAAAAACGACTAAATGGATTTTAATGAAACTTTACAATAATATAGCTTATACATAAGAATAACACATAGGCTACAATTTATAAAGATATTATGTGAATTGTCCAAAATATCAAGTAAGTAGGAAATACATAATAGTTTGTGATGTTAAGTTGTCCACGCGCACGAAGTCGCGGGCAACAGCTAGTTTAAAATAAAATAAATAACTTCTAAAAGCTTCTTTCGCGAAAATTACAAATATATTGTATGTTTTCAGTAAATATATAATCGTTGCAGACGATCATTTTCCTCTCGTTGCAGTTCATAGAGAAGTTCCAAGAGGTGAAGGAGGCAATCCAGGCGCAGCAGTGCGCGGGCGGCGGCAAGAGCGTCACCAACGGGAACAGCGGCGCCGCCACGCCCGTCGCCAGCGCCACCGCCAGCCCGCTGCTGGCCGGCCGCGCCGCCGCCGCCGACGAACCGCCAGCCGTGTCGCCGGGCCCGCCGCAGGTAACCTACTTTTTTTTTATTGTTAGAAGTAGAGGCATCTCTGTAACAAGTTTCCACAATTAATATCTTCTCTTAGCTTATGGACCCCCCTTGTCACCACCCTTTCACCTTTCCCCCTTTTGTTTTGTTAAGACAAACAAACATTTATTTGATAATGTATCCCAAAGCCTGACCTAAATTTTCCTGATATGTATTTTTTTATTACTGATGGGTTTGCGCTTGACCTCAATCTCACCTGATGGTGAGTGATGATTAGGCCTCATGTGGAGCGCGCTTACCCAGATAGTGGGCCCGATTCCGAAGGCACACTCTTAACATTTGACAACGCTAAAATTGGTTTCGTCTTTATCTTCATAATACTGGGTGACAAGGATAGCAACAGTTTTAGTGCTGTCAAATTTTAACGTTGTGCCTTCAGAATCGAGCCCAATGCCTATTCACTCTTCCCCTAAAAAGATATCATAGTCTTAGTAAATAATGGGCATTCTGAAGGCACACATTTAACATTTGACAGCGCTAAAATTGGTATCGTCTTTATCTTCATAATACTGTGTGACAAGGATAGCAACTGCTTTAGTGCTGTCAAATTTTAACGTTGTGTCTTCAGAATCGAGCCCAGTATAATATTAATAATAATTATATTAATATATAATATTCTTCAAACTACTTTTTATTTCAATAACCTAGCACTCAAAGTTTTCTTGAAATTATGGTTTTTGTTAGTGGCCCGAATTCATTGCCCTCGAGTGTAGTATAGTTAGGAATACACCTAATTTATTGCTAATCGAGAATAAACCTAATGTTATCTAGAGATAAGATTGGTATCATGCTTAGGCTATTTACATTTACAACATGACTATTCTCAAGTATTCCATTCTACGTCGTAACGCAAAAGAATATATACGATTGCCAAAAACCTATAATTATAACTAGCTACAGTGAAAATTGGATATTTTAAAGGAAAAGTGAATAGGCATCTTTTGGATAAGCGCGCTCCATCTTAGGCCCCATCGTCACTTACGAGTGCTATAAGGTAAGATTGAGGTTAAGCGTAAACCCCTCAGAAATAAAGTTAAAAAAAATCTACTATTCGCAACGATCTCTATGTACTACTAGATGGAGCGTTCCAAACAATCGCTCTGTTCCACCCAAGTAGCCACAACTCTTTCACATTCACAATGAAACTTGTGCAGTTACTACTCAGAACATTTAATTATTTACTAAATATTGACATTATTTAACCTTAGCGTCAATATTTAGTAATAATTAAATGTTCTGCGTAGTAACTGCACAGGTTTCAAAGTGAATGTGAAAGAGTTGTGGCTACTTGCGTGGAACAGAGCGATTGTTTGGAACGCTCCATCTTGTAGTACATAGAGATCGTCGACTATTCGTGAATTATGTACATACATTCATAGTCATACATAGGCAGAGACGATGCGGTCCTGATAACCGTCGCAAAGCGACTACCCTTCGCCCCGTGATACCACTTGGCGTGACGTGTGGCGAACAACATCGCCGCCTCAGCGTTGAGACACGTTGTGGTACCACGGTTAGCTAGGGAAATACTTGTCCACGAGTACCTATTATATTAATTAAAATTGCCTTTGTGTATTTGTTTTAGCCAATCAAAACGGACAACGACGAGATGATCGGCTCGGTCCATCAGCGAGCGCATTCCGTGTCGTCCACGTTACAGGTGAATGAACAAAAACATTACTGTGAAAAAGGGGCCAAGTTCTCGTTGGAATATTGTTGCTCTGACAAAAGTATTAAAATCCAATAACCAGGGATCGGAATTAGGTAGTGTCATTTATGTGATTCCGAGTTTTCTTCCGAGATTTGTTTAAAAATTGGTTCAAACGTATAACTAAGGTGACATTGGGCCCGATTCTGAAGACACACATTTAATATTTGACAGCGCTAAAATTGGTTTCGTCTTTATCTTCATAATACTATGTGACAAGGATAGCAACAGTTTTAGTGCTGTCAAATTTTAACGTTGTGCCTTCAGACTCGACACCATAATTGATGTAGCTCCTTACACTAGTATGTTGTGTGTCAGGGCGGCTACGCGACTGTGGGGCGCGCGCCGCGCGGGCCGCTGGCGTCGGTGACGGCGGCCCCGCCCCCGCCGGAGCCCTCCCCCGCCGAGACCGTCGAGCAGCAGCTGCGGTACGAGAACGACCGGCTCAAGCTCGCCCTCGCGCAGAGGTCAGTGATGGTCACTTTCTCAAAATGACTACTTACCAAAACTACCACTTTCCCAAAATTACCGCTTAAATTTCCCAAAGTGACTACTTACCAAAAATGACCTCTTTTTAGTTTCTTTCCCAAAATTACCGCTTAATATTCTCAAAATGACTCTTACCAAAATTACCCCTTTCCCCAAAATTACCACTTTCCCAAAATTACCGCTTTATTTTTCCAAAATGACTACTTACCAAAATTACCACTTTCCCAAAATTACCGCTTAGTTTTTCCAAAATGACTACTTACCAAAACTAAAACTTTCCCAAAATTACCGCTTAAATTTCCCAAAATGCTACTTACCAAAATTACCACTTTCCTAAAATCGTCGTTTAATTTTCCCAAAATGACTACTTACCAAAATTACCATTTTCCCAAAATGGCCACATAATTCTTCCATAATAACAACTTCCCTGTGCTGTGCAATGTGGCTCTTTCTTCCACATGCGGGAACATTGATCTACATTATTAAGTTTTTCATTAAATTCGGAATTGATTTATTAAAAACAATGCGTTTATTACCGTCATTTATAAACTGACGTCGTTAGATGCAAAGTGTGACTTTTTGACGCTATGCAATTTTGATTCTTACGCGGATCACTCAAAAGTTCCATGTTTTATTTAATGTGGAGTTTTCATCCTTGAAAATTCGACAAAAAATGTTGTGCGCTATATTTTCAAACTGCTTGGTAGTTTTATGCCATGAAAAGAAAACAATTGGTAACAATAAAAAGTCTTTATTACCATCGCAAGATTTTTGTACAATAATTACAAACTAAAAAAATAACATTTACAGTCTTTTTTTATCCTAATTAAGTATTCAAGTATAGGTATATACTTACTTAAAAATAACGAAGTATGAAATATTTAGTAGGTTTGTCTCTAGAAGGTACCAGGGGGCCAATTCTACTATTTTCAACATTTATCGTTCGGTTAAACAGCAGTTACGTTATTTATTTTGACAGCAGTTGCGTGTCGTTTTTACCTGAGACAACTGTCAAAATGTAGAAAAAACATTAGTAGAATACGAAATCACAGAACGTTCGTCCCATCAACGTCTGATGTTTGTTCAAATAAACGGTAGCTACGGCTGAAACGCAGATGAATCACAAACGTTGTGCGCGCGGCATACGAATAATGTTAAGACTCGCGTTTCAGCTGCAGTGCAGTTGCGTTTTGAGCGAAAATGCGTTAGTAGAATTGGACCCCAGGTCTGTAGGCTGTTATTGTGGCAATTTTATTAGGCTAAGCCAGTAAGTGCCAAATTTAGTGAGTAATTTAAGTCATACATCTTTGTGCCCTTCGAGGTGGAGACATCGGGAGCGTGGGGATCGGAGGCCAAGGCATTCGTGCGTGAGATGGGGAAGCGCATGAGAGACCATGGGAGTGACCCCCGGAGTCGTACCTGGTGCAAAGATTAGCCCTGGCTATTCAACGTGATAACGCAGCCAGCGTCATGAGCACCCTTGAGCCGGGGACGAATCTTTATTAGATTTGTAACATTTTTATATAGAGGTTGTATTTCATCGTTTTTTTATTTGAGAAATATCTTGAAGTTACCTCATATATATAGGGGGCCAGGTGTACCCGGCGACACGTGGATCCTGTGAGATCTTTTGTAGCCCCTCTGTCTATATACTTTGCTTTAACCCCCCACAGTCTGCTGCAAATAAATGCAGTTAAGGGATATTATATATCTTGAAGTTACAATACAATACACTTTATTGCACAAACAAATACAGTTGCAAGTTTAAAAAGCAGGTTACTGCAATCTTTGGGTAGAAAATATGCCAGATATAAACTAGGTAGGTTTACCATTTACGTGTGCGTGAGTTCGTGATGACGACGAAACAACACAAAATACGAAGTCCATACGTCCAGACGTACTGTCACCGGTATGACGTCTATTGACGTGGGGGTCGCCGGTATGACGTCTATTGACGTACCGTCCACAAACGTGTTAAGAATAGTTGTTAATAAATTCATATTCCATGGGCCCGATTCTGAAGGCACACATTTAAAATTTGACAGCTCTAAAATTGGTTTCGTCTTTATCTTCATTATACTGTGTGACAAGGATAGCAACAGTTATAATGCTGTCAAATTTTAACGTTGTGCCTTCAGAATCGAGCCCCATATATACATACACTTGTCTAATTTTAAATGAAGATTTTTGTATGTTTTTATTAGATTTAGACAAGAAAGGCAACAACAGTTCACTAAATAGACCATACCGGGACCAACTTGTACAAATTTGGATCAGTCAGACTATTCTTTTATATTATGTAGATAGATAGAAGAAGAATAGATGTCATTAATAATTTAACTTAATTTTTTCTGAGCCACATTTCCACATTCCAGTGATCTGAAATGCTTGAATATGCTTTAAAATGAAATGCAACATGTGCAATCTAAATTACTTTTAAATATAACTAGAACTCCGGCCCCCTGGCAAACGTGACATTTTTTTAATCCTGTTTCTTTTTTAATCGGACGTATCAATTTCGCACTGACGCCGTGACGTCCACAAGCATTTCCGATCACGCAACGGCCAGAAAATAGAAAAAAAAAAACCAACTCAGTGCTCGTAGCCCACAACAGGCACAAACCCTTCGTCGAACGAGCCCTGGAAGTCGTGGTGGTAGTGAGGCTGAGGCTCGTACGCTAACTTCGGCTCTTCCTTAGGAGTGCCGATCCTGTGCACTACCGCGTTGAAACCGTTCTTATCGTCCGCTTCGTACTCCACTACGCGTTTCGTGCCGTCTGTCTCGAGGAGCGTGTAGGTTCCTGCGGCGATGTAATGGCAAATTAATTAAGAACGTTGGGCAGGAGAGTAGGTTGATTTATAGCGATGTATCGCGTAGCAACGATGCATCCCTAGCTGGACCTAGGCCAATGCTGTAGTCCAGCAGTGGCCAGTCTCCCACACTATTTATAGCCTAATTCTTTGTTTTCATTTTCGCTGTGATCTGGCCGGGATACTTGTGATTTCTGGGTTTTTAAACATACACACATACATAATGTTCACGCGTTGGTCCCCGAGGGGTAGGCAGAGACGATGGATGACCATTTTATGCGATCCTGACACACCTCACTAGCCTCACTCAAATTTCATCAACCTTTTCATTCTGGTCACTGCGGACCCCAGCCTTTTTGAGGACGATCCTTGAACCAATTAGATCCTTGAACGTCCTCCTAGGACGACCTCTAACTGTAGTTCCTTCCACATTAACACTCTTGGAATAATAAATATTATTTATTATGCCAATAATATAAATATGTCGGCGAAATAATAAAAGAGGAGCTAATTTGAAGGCACAGCGCGTGTTCGGCGCGCCGTTCGGCTTGGTTCGGCTGTCGTCGCGAGCACGCGCTGACGGAACGTCGGGTATAACTGGCGCAGGCGCAGAACCGAGACAAGCTTCGATGGAAAGGCGTGCGGTGCGCAGGCGTTACGCTGACGGATCGTCTGCCTTCTAACATCGTTACTGGTTGATGTAGTGTAATTTCATGTAGTGTCATTGAAGCTAGTAAATGTGAAACGGTGTTAAACTCAATTTGGGAGCCCACACTTTCGGCGGAACCAGGAACCTACGACATCAGAAGTGGGATTCGAACCCCACGCCCACAGAAGAGGCACCTACGACAAATATAATTTATGTTTGTACCGTTCTAACACCGACAAGTTATATCCTGGTGATGATAAACTAGACACTACGTACCTTTGACCTTGTCTCCGTCCCTGGTCTCCCAGTGTTCCTTGTCGTCTCCTGTGTGAGGGTCCTTCACGGAATAGTCGAACGAATATTTGGGATGCGCCTGAAAGAGAAACAGGTTAAATGAGGTCACAGTTAAGCTCGGGATAAAAACTATCCTATTTCCTATTCCAGGATATGTATCAAGTTTCATCACGTTCCGTACAGTGGTTGAAGCGTGATTGAGTAACAAACATCCAAATATCCAAACTATCGCATTTATAATATTAGTAGGATAGTTGGCACACATATAGGTTAGGTCCTTTAATAGGACATATGATAGTTTATATCCGGAAAAAAACATCTCATTCCTACGGGAAACCAAATTAATCGTTAAAAACAGTGTGTAAATATCGAAACCTACGCGGTTGAAACCGCGGGCAAAAGCTAAGTTCCACATTGCTGGCACGCGTGTCGCTCGCCTACTTTACCATTCTATCTTAATAGGGTTTCTGTGTTGTCAAGACTTAAGGGGTTCAGGGGCCTAAATCCACCACCTAAAGATTACCTGGAAGAAATAGCTGAAAGCGATAAGGCCGCCGTAGTACACTAAATTCATCCTTCTATGTAATTTTTTTTTTATAAAATTTTATATGTATTGAATAAAGAATATTTGAATTGAATTGAATTGAATTACAAGGCGACTAAGGGAATACATTATAAAACATCAATCAGGCCTCCCCAACCCGTCTGGCCGGCGCGGGGAGTGTAGGCCGAATCCTCCGTCTGTCTCCGGCAGATGAGAGAGGGTTGTGCTCCTGCAGTGGAGACAAAAATAACCTGATGATGGTGATGAATTGAGTTATTTATTTATTTTATTTTATTTAAAATACTCTTACAGCACCATAACAGTAAATCCAATTTGGCACTGCAAACCATACTATTTACCTTTCCAAATTAAGCAATCAAACATAATTTTATTCACCTCCTAGCCCCCATGGCTCCAAGTGCGGCTCCTGTGAATTCCGTCAGGGAACAGTTGAATATATCCAACCCCTCCCGAGACAGAGCATTCAGAGCATTAAGCAGACTCACATGGTAATCCAAGTCAAACTCCTCCCCGTGGCCCTCGTCGAGGGTCTGATGGTCTGGCTCGTGTTTGTAGTGGTAGCCTTCGAAGCCGTGGTACTCGTCGAACTGAGCCAACGCCGACGTTACTGTTAGAACTAGAGGCAGGTATCTCTGTAACAAGTTTCCACAATTAATATCTTCTCTTAGCTTATGGACCCCCCCTTGTCACCACCATTTCACCTTTCCCCCTTTTGTTTTGTTAAGACAAACAAACATTTATTTGATAATGTATCCCAAAGTCTGACCTAAATTTTCCTGATATGTATTTTTTTATTGCTGATGGGGTTTGTTCTTGACCTCATTCTAACCTGATGGTAAGTGATGATGAGGCTTATTTGAATGTTACTAACACCTAGTCATATAAGTATTATTGTATTACGTTACTAACAATAATGGATCATTGATATCTGAATAAACTAATTTAATAATAATAATTAAATAATTAATTAAGGTGGAGCGCGCTTACCCAGAATATGCCTATTCACTCTTCCTTAAAAAAGATTAAAATTGTACTTGTCCGGAAATACCGAAGCTGGCTTTGAGTTCCATTCCTTAGCAGTTCGCATTATGAAAGAGGAAACAAATCTCTTCGTGCGAGAGCGTCGTATGTCTACTACATAAGGATGAAGCCCCTCACCACGCCTGGTAGTCCGGTGATGGAAGCGGGATGGGGAAATCAAATCGTGCAATTCTTCAAGTGTTGTAAAGTACTACACAAAAGTTTTCTACGTATGGCCCCCAAAATCTGTAACCATTCACGCACCTGTTTTCCTATAGGAATAAAAGAGGCGCGACTCTTTGAGAGATAGTTACGGACATTACTGCTTGACAAATGTTATCTTATCTTCTCAGGGGGCCAGGAAGACCTGGCGACACGTCGACCCTTCAAGATCTTTTGTACCAAACCCCTGTTACCAAGCCGATTTAGTGGACTTCACACACGCTTTTAGGATTTCTCCTTTGGTATATTCAGGTTTCCTCACGATGTTTTCCTTCACCGAAAAGCCTGTGGATATCCTTCCTACTAATATTATAAATGCGAAAGTTTGGATATTTGGATGTTTGTGACTCAATCACGCTTCAACCACTGAACGGATCGTGATGAAACTTGGCACACATATAGGTGAGGTCCTGGAATAGGACGTAGGATAGTTTTTATCCCGAAAAAACATCCCATTTCTACGGGAAATAAATAATAATTTGTGATGTTAAGTTGTCCACGCGGACGACGTCGCGGACAACAGCTATCTATAAATAAATCGTACTTAAGTTACGAAAAACCCAGGGTCTTAATGGATAAATGTTACTATGGTATAAACGAATTATTATAAAATTCGTATTAAATTATAAATGATAATTGATGTGAGACACGCAGAATGACATTTTTATTTTCATTATTTTGAATTTCTTAAATATTGCGGCTGATGATGATTACAATCTTTTGAAAGGCGGATATTATACGCGTATTTTCAATTTCAATATCTCGTTCTAAAACTTGACCCAAATGTTAAATCAAACCACATCCAAGCCCGTAACAATCTCGTGATCGGATTTCACGCTGTTACCATAGCTATGTAGTAACATACTCGAACATACACTTTTAACCAATGCGTTAGGCCTTTTGCACATTATAAGACACAAGACAAGAAAAATGTCTATGCGCGTGTCTGATCCGACATAAGAAAAAATATCTTGTAATATTGTATGGTCTCATATAACAACCAATGCGACTGGATTTCTTATAAGACATTACTCATAAGACACAAGAAATTTTCTTATAATGTGCAGAAGGCCTTACGCCATCCAAATCGGTGGACTAGAGCTCAAGATATACAAAAGCTGCATTGCAGCCACTATTACACTTCGCAAAGTTTAGGTAGCCTGTGCCAATCAAAATGACTAACCAAACACACCGCAGTAACCATGGGTTGGACGACGGACGGTTTTAAGCACAGTTTAATTAGT
This sequence comes from Esperia sulphurella, assembly GCA_947086405.1. Lineage (NCBI taxonomy): Eukaryota > Metazoa > Arthropoda > Insecta > Lepidoptera > Oecophoridae > Esperia > Esperia sulphurella. The sequence continues at coordinate 2,186,888 of OX352280.1, forward strand.
ATCAGTTACGATGTCCAGTATAAGATAACCGGGTGTCATCATCATCATATCTTACACGTCCACTGCTGGACATAGGCCTTCCCCAATGAATGCCACAACACCAGGTCCTCTGCCCGCATCCAGCCGCTTCCGGCCGACTTCCTCAGGGAAGTAGTTTTTTTTGAAAAAGTTACTATTGTGGGAAGTGGTTATTGTAGGAACCAGAAGTCGTTGTGCCCTGTGTGCTGGGGCGAAGAATGCAGCCACGGTATCCCCTGCCTGTCTGTGTATAGGGCGACTAAAAGGGGTCATCGGGGTGCATGGGGGCTCTGTGTACTACATCCAGCGTCCCCGGGGAGGGCGGCAGCAAGGGGGACGCCTCGTTGCTGCTGCATGCACCGAGAGGTGTCAGGGGCACTCGATCTCCCCCGAGGTGGCCGCCGAGCGCGAGCGGCGGGCGTGGCGAGTGAGAGGGCACCGGGAGCGTGTGCCTTTGGTGGTCCCGGAGTCCCTCGATCTGTGCCGTAGATAGCCACCGCGGGGTTTTAGACGGTATAGAGCCCGAAGTAGTCCGACAGTCCCCCCGAGGCCAGTAGGTATGCGACGCATTTCCCCGCGTCAAAAAAATAAAAGAAACCAGAGGATGTGGGAAAAAGATATCATGTTCAATGTCGAAACGGACGTCGAAAAGCTGATATAATGATGACAACCTTATGCAACTGTAATAAGGCGCAACGCGTACGAAAGAAGTTGCTGACGTGTACGCTACAAATATTGGAACATAATTGGAGTATACGTTTCCTCTATTAACTGGCACATGAATAACTCAGTGGCTGTAACAGCCAGCGGGAAGATAACCACTTTCGCGTCACGTTACGTTACACGGACCGCGGCGGACGTGACGTCATTATCTACACGTTTCCGGGGTTCCGGGTAGGGTTGCCTACGCGTGGTGATTAGCGGGGATAACGGGACTTAAATTAAAAGTAAAATAAATTGTATTTATTTCAGGCCAGCTTGGCCAATAGAAAAACATTACAAAGTTTTGAATTAATATGAAAACAATTAGAAACTTATATAACATTAGGTACTTACTCGTATACCATCCATAATCAATAATTTTAACATCATCAATTAATATTTAAAGTTATTCTCTAATTATTCATTCGTTAAACATTAAATAAAAAGTATTCTAGCATGGGGAATTCTAAGCTGAACAGTTCTTCTATTAATGTCATCGACATCATTATCTAACGTCTTCTGCTGGACATAGGTCTTCTCCAATGAGCACACGGTCCTCTTCCAGCCGTGTCAGGCCACCTTTTACATGTCGTCGGTCCATCTGGCCGACGCTGCGCTTACCGGTTGCGCCGTCTCCAAGCCAGTATTTTATGTATATTTGAAATAGAAAATCTCTACTTGCTAAATCCTTCCTACTAGTATTATAAATGCGAAAGTTTGGATATTTGGATGTTTGTTAGTCAATCACGCTTCAACCACTGGACGGATCGGGATGAAACTTGGCACACATATAGGTTAGGTCCTGGAATAGGACATAGGATAGTTTTTGTCCCGAAAAAAACATCTTATTCCTACGGGAAATATTTAATCATTTGTAAAGTAAAGTTGTCCACGCGGACGAAGTCGCGGGCGATAGCTAGTAGTCTATAAAACAACGAAGGCCTATAAAGTCTAGATGTTATACGGCATGTGTCTTTACAAGACGAATAATCTACAACTCTCCTAACAGCAACTCTCCGGGAAAATGTCCCACCCACCTTTCATCATCATCATCATCTGCTCAAGCGGCGATCTCAAGGTCCTCGGTTCTTCTCATCCAGTCACTGCCACCTACCTTTACGCTGGACATTTCTAACGGGACTATACAAATGTACTTCCCTAATCAGGGGACTGGCAGCCCTAGGTTTGGGGTTAACGGTTACGCAATCCGAGAATTGAGTGGGGTGTCGGGTGGCTCCTTTTCGTTAATTACAAGTAGTGATAAAAGGTTTGAGATGTGATAAGATTTTGTCTTAGACCTGCAGAGCTGTAGGTTTTTGAAATCTAGTTTGGTTTTTTTTTTGGAGAAACGTTTCTTTGAAATAAACGGGAGTGTGCCCAGGAATTACACGATTTGATTCCCCCATCCCCCTTCCATCACTGGACTACCAGACGTGGTGAGAGACTTCATCCTTATGTAGTAGACATACCACGCTCTCGCACGAAGCGTTTTGCTTCCTCGTTCATAATGCGAACTGCTAAGGAATGGAACAGTGAAACAATGAAAAGGCAGAGTGAATAGGCATCTTCTGGGTAAGCCCGCTCCACCATAGGCCTCATCATCACTTATCATCAGGTGAGATTGGGGTCAAGCGTAAACCCATCAATAATAAAAAAAGTTTCCCGTAAACTTAGCGTAGGACCGATTTACATAAAATTGAGTAAATTTAGATTAAAAGTTATTTTACCAGATGTTGAAGAAAAACAACACATTTAACTTCTTTTTTTTCTTTCAGCAAGCTTTCCAATTGTGTTTTTCTTCACTGAATGACTTTTATTAACTTCATACTGTAGAAAACCTTTAATGTGTTGGAAATATTTTCTTTCAATTAAATATTCTCGCCCCAGTCTTCCCGCTCTGGCGGTGGCCAGAGCAACTGATTACACCAGGGACGGGCAGCAGCGTTCTCCTGTGATCGAAATCATTATCGCGATCACCAATCCGCCTGCCAAGCGTGGTGGCTTTAATATCAGTTTATCACTTTCAATTCCAAATGCCATTTAATGCTGGTATTCCAAGCCAGGAGTAAAACTAATAAATAAAATCGTAAACATCGCGTGTCTGTACATTGAAGACATTTGCAAAAAAAAAATTAGGGGGGGGGGGGGGTCTAAGGATAAGCAACAGAACACATTTCGATCAAAGCGGGAGTGGGAATGGGAGCGGATTCTGTAGTTCACGCGAGCGGAGCCGCGGGCACAGCTAGTATGAAATATAGTTGGAAAATCTGCCATTAGTATGTCAACGTCTTCAGCTATCGGCTATAGAGCTATGTGATAACTTATAGAATAGAATAGAATAGAATAGAAAAATATTTATTTGGCACACATATACAACACAGTTTGACAGAACAGAAAGATTTACATTTAGTGCAGTCAACACGAAGAGGCTGGCCATGGACAAGGGCTAAAATTAGGCGCAAGCAAAATGTCACGCAGCCCGCCTCGTAGGCCCTGGGGCCACCCCACCGGTCGACTGCACGTAGCGGTGTTGCAGTGCGGTGCCAAAAGGGACTCCGACTCAGCATATGCTGCAGGATCTGCAGCGCTGGTTTTCAGTGGAGCCACCAGTGACGGTGCGGACGCAGTGTAGCACATATAATTATTACTTATATTAATAATACTCATACAGTTACATACATTCATACACATATACGTAATATTTTAAACAAAAAACCTTAAATATATAAATATCATACCATAAAAAATATATTACTAAACTATGATATACTAAGATAAACTGATGAAACTGTGAATGTGTAGATAGATAAGCAAGCTATGAATTAAAAACATCTCGAATTAAATAATACCGGCTGTTACATTTTTGTAAATCTAAAAGATATGCTTTCAATTTAGACTTAAAACAGTTAATAGTTTGTAAGTTTCTAATTGGCGGCGGTATATTATTCCAACATTTGGTGGCATTGTAACGAAAACTGCCTCGGAACGCAACAGTCTTGTAGCACTGCAGAACAAGCCTGTAATCAGCAGCCCGAGTGTTATATTTGGTACATTCGCGCAGCCATTTGAGCTTGTTGTACAGATAAGCCGGCTGTTGGTACTTTACTATACCGAAAAGTAGTGAGGCCAAGTGGAGTTCTCTACGTGGAGCCATTTTCAATATATTTGCTTCATTTAAAAAGGGCGTAACATGTGCTCGTGGAGGTACATTGAAGCAGAAGCGGGCACATGCATTTTGCACACGCTGAGCTATCCGCGACGTGCGAGCCAGTAACCGTGGGCCATATACCACGTCCGAGAAACTCAACCTAGACAGGACTAATGTTTCACATAGCCTAACCCTTAATTCCACGCTAAGAAAGTCTCGCACCCTATATAAGACCTTTATTCTATAAAAACAATTTCTCGCGATCTCCAGTACGTGATGCTCAAAACGCATCTCACCATCGATGAGTACTCCCAAATTTCGGGCCTCCATAACACGTTCAACTCTCTGGCCTAAAATTGCAACTGGAGGATCTTGCGCCGATATTTTTGCAATTTGATGGCTCGTGCCCATAATTAAGAATTTGGATTTTACAGGATTTAACACCAAGGTATTTGCATGTGCCCATGAAGATATACAGTCCAAATCCTCATTAAGTTTGTATACTGCGTTTAAGGTATCTTTAGGTTTGAAAGATATATACACCTGGATGTCATCCGCATAAATATGGAATCTACAATTGCGTATATGGTTTGTAATATCTGCTGTGTAAAGGATAAATAGAATTATCCTTTATCGCTCTAATAGCTTTTCACTGTCGCTGTTACATGCGCTGCCTTCGCGTAATGTATGTGCATACATTTAGGTCCACTTTATATGACGTCATTTATCGGGGATAGCTGCAAGCTTTCTAAAGGGAGATGAAATTTTAATGAATAATTTGCCGTGTGGTTTCCGGTAGACTAGAATAGGACCACTCCAACTCTTCCCGTGGATGTCGTACAAGGCGACTGAGGGAATACATTATAAAACATCAATCAGGCCTCCCCAACCCGTCTGGCCAGCGCAGGGAGTGTAAACCAAATCCTCCGTCTGTCTCCGGCAGATGAGAGAGGGTAGTGCTCCTGCAGTGGAAATAAAAAAAACTTGTTGATGATGATGAATTACGCCTAAATACGTCCACTGCTGGACATAGGCCTCCCCAATAGAATACCACTTTTGGTAAGTGGTTTATTGGGGGATTTGCCATAATCACCACGCTTGGCAGGCGGATTGGTGAGCGCAGTAATGATCTTAACACACACAGGAGAACGCTGCTGCCCGTCCCTGGTGCAATCCCTTAGTCGCCTTGACGACACCCACGGGAAAGGTAGGGTAAGCCGGGAACCACACGGCAATGAATATTAAAGGATCTGAACCTGCCAACGACATGAACTGATTTTGTCTTACAGGCAAAACGGAACTGAGTAGGTGCCTGCGGTAGTAGAGCGGCGCGGGAGGGGTGACATGTGACGTCACAGAACTGTCTCGTTCGTTATATATTCTTTATTGCACAAATTTTAAAAGTAAATGCAGTTACAAATTTTGTGTACTAAAGCGAGCTTATCTCTAAAAGAGATCTCTTCCAGTCAACCTTACAGGGTGTGAGACAAGGCACTAAGAGCGAGGAGGCAAAGAGTGCATAATATACTACATAATAACTGAATACACGACGCCGAAGTCGCGCGACATTTGACGTACAGAAAACACACCCTCCCGCACCGCTCCACTACCGCAGGAACCTACTCAGTTATACGCTTTTATAACTAAAAACTTATTTAAAATTGTGTAATACATTAAACCACTCAAGTTGTTAAAGCATTTTCTTATCTTCTTAGAGGGCCAGGAAGACCTGGCGACACTTCGACCCTTCAGGATCTTTTGTGCCAAACCCCTGACCACCAATGGTGCCCCAAGCCGATTTGGTGGACTTCACATACGCCTCAGAATTTCTTCTTCGGCATATGCAGGTTTCCTTACGATGTTTTCCTTCACCGAAAAGCCTGTGGTATTAAAGCATTAAAATCAGTGTCCAGTATGGTGGTATCCCGCATTTACTCTTTAGCCAAAGAAGAAAAATTACCGATAAACATATTAGTTTCGTTATTTATTTATAAGTTACGCAAAACTTTCAGTACGACCCTCGTTCGCCTTCGATAATTTTATCTTTCTTCTGCTCTCTTCTCCGTCGTTCCCTCACTGCTGAGGATCTCGACCGTACGGTAACACGCTTCTACGAATTGCGGTCGTAGGCCCGCCGCACGGTTCATACATAGATCCACCAGCCACCCTCCTCACCGGGTCTGACCACCTCATCGGAGCTTATCCTCTGGCACGCTTGCCCCCCACTTGTATAGAGGACCAAGCACAGAATTACTTATTTGTAGGGGGGTCAAGCAGGGTGTCCGGGAAAGAGCACCTGAGCAAGTACCGGGCGCCTCCCACGTGATTCGGCCTGTATGACCTAGATGTCGAAAGGCCATGGGGGTGGAGGGTCTTTATGCCCCCCACTTGTCCCAGGATAATGAGCTTTTTCAGGTCGTCTTTGGGAGGATCTTTCCTACTTTGCATCATAGTCAATTAATATTTTATTCCATTATAGAAACTAAACACCGCATTAGCATGAAATTACACACTGTCACTTCAATACATATTTAAACTAACAACAGTTATGTCACTCTAGTCATCAATTTTGCGTACTTATTATATGAATGACACATAAGCTTCGCTCAGACTGGGGTGGAGAGTGGCAAGGAAGCTGCGCGGCAGCGGCAGGTTTCTGTACATATTTCTGTCTACCTTTTATTACTCAAAGACTATGTCAAATATTCCATACTGGTCTATGGAAGTTAGACCAGGCCTGTCTCCCGGCACTTAGGAGAATTGCGTACGACTTTCAATGTTGCGTGATTTAGCGGTTCAGCGTAACATTGACTTTCTTCCATGCGCTCAATTTCGCTTGCTTTGAATTTTGTGGATACTTTTATAAAAAAAATCGAACAAGCTACTGTACTGTTAATTATTCTGTGTTTAGACTAATAGGTCACGAATAGCAAGATACCCTTAACTGGAAAATTATACAATTTATACTGTCCCCAATTGGAATATTACCTACGATCTCAACTTTCTTTCTAAGCAAATACAAATACTGCGTTAACAACGCGGTCAATTATGTCGCACAGTAATTGTGTTTAGTTATTAAATTTCAGAAATCAAATTTTCAATTTAGTTATAAATCATATGTTGCGATTATATAAAAAAAAATGTGTTACTGAACAGTGAAGCTAAACAGAACCTGCCTGCAGATAAGGACCACGTAAAACAGCAAAAAGTTACAGCTAAGCACTGTTTATGAACAAGCTTGTATTTTGCGGCAAAACATCACGTCTTCGATTCTACCGCAGTCGTGCCGCGTACCGCGTCAGTGTCACTGAAGCCTGAGTATCTCGTAACATAATTTCGTCACTCATGTCATCTTGTTACCGCGAAATTGTTCGCAAGTCACCGCATGTAATTATTGGAGAGACGTTTTTCTTTTAGCGTGTGCGGATCAATGAAACGGTTAAAGCTGTGTTTGCATGATTTCATTGCTGTTGCCCGCAGTTTCGCCAGCGTGGCATAAGATTTTGTTCCGCGCGGAGATAGTTTTTCCCACGGTAAAACGTATGTGCATCTCCATGCAGCTACGTGTTTGAAAAATTTCATGAAGATCGGTCGAGTCGTGAAATCGTCACAAACACTTTCGGCATAGAATACCTAATAATACTTGCTGAATGAATCAACAATGGATGTTGATTGATAGCTTTATGATAAAAAAAAAACTCCTTGTCGCTGGTAGGCTGGCAGAAATCTCTCAAAAAGATAAGCTTCACCTTGTGTACCTGTTCTTTTCGTTTGTTTGAATTTTTTTGTTATTGGCAGGAGTTAGACTTTATATAGAAAGTGTTTTCATCCGATCCCTTGGAGTAGTGTCAAAACTTCTCTGTAGATAAAGTTCCTTCAAAAATTGCGAAATTATGCGGTCTTGGTTCCTGATTCATTCGTTTTCTATCACTCGACGATAGCAACTTCCTTATTGCCCGCAGTGTGCAATAAGACGTATGTTATTGTGTACGTTTCCCACAAATACGGCGTATGTCATGTGGATAGCGTGTGGCCAGTGAGCCAGCGACCGTCACGCGAAATTGTACCGGTTTCACTTAACGTTTTTTTAATACCTTTTACTTTTATTACCTAGAATAGTGGTTTGTCTAATCAGGAAAACGTCAGCAAAGAGTTCCTTCAATCATTTTTGGAAAATTTCCCTGAAATATCTCGATTATTTTTTTCAAAATTTTCTTATTTTTTTTTTCACATGTATGTTTCAAATTTCACCTTAATCGTTTAGTATATTAGAGTAATCTCCCGGACAAGGGGATCAGTTTTGAAGGGTCCCTAAGAATGGGAATGTTCGCCACCACCCAAAGGTTGCCTGTAAGAAATCGCTGAAAGCGATAAGGCCGCCGTTGTACACTAAATTCATCCTTCTATGTAAGTTTTATTTTTATTAAAAAATGTGTATGTTTTGGTACACAATAAAGAATATTTGAATTGAATGTTTGATGAAATTTTTTTTGTTTCCGTACAAATCTGGTCAAGCTGTCTCTACCCTTAAGGTTGGCTCACGGGATGAGTAACAACAGATGGTACTTGTAGTAAAAACAATAGGGCACTATTTTCTAAATACTAAATAGTAACGCTCTGGGAGTTGGTGCACATACAAAGGACCGACCGATCTGAAGAAGGTGGCCGGTAGCGGCTGGATGCGGAGGGCGGAGGACCGGGTGTGGTGGCGTTTATTGGGGAAGGCCTATGTCCAGCAGTGGACGTTTAAGGCTGATATGATGGTGATGGTGAAACGTTTAATCTTATCATAATTATTTGGATACTTTGGGTGGTAGTCTAGAAGGCCGGAAATTGATTTTTATCGAAAATTGTGCACCAATAAATTCAGGAAAAATCCCACTAATATTATAAATGCGAAAGTTTGGATGTTTGTTACTCAATCACGCTCCAACCACTGGACGGATCAGGAAGAAACTTGTTACACGTATAGGACCTGGAATAGGAAGTAGGATAGCTTTTATCCCGAAAAAACATCTCATTCCTGCGGGAAATACATAATAATTTGTGATGTTAAGTTTTCCATTCGGATGTAGTCGCGGTCAACAGCTAGTTATAAAATATTTTTCTGTCTTCTGACGCAGTCAGTGTCACTTAACCAGCGTGCGAACACCTTAAATGCTGTTATAGGAAGATTTCGCATCTTAATCTTATCTGCTCAGGGGGCCAGGAAGACCTGGCGACATTTCGACCCTTCAGGATCTTTTGTGCCAAACCCATGTCCACCAACGGTGCCACAAGCCGATTTGGTGGACTTCACATACGCCTCAGAATTTCTTCTTTGGCTTATGCAGGTTTCCTTACGATGTTTTCCTTCACCGAAAAGCCTGTGGTATTATAAATAAACCGTACTTAAGTTTCGTATAACTCATTGGTACGGGCGGGGCTTGTACCAGGACCTCATGAACGTGAGGCGAGTACACAACCAACCGGCTACCACGCATCTCAATTAGAAGTCCATAACATAATTTCTGAATCATTTTAATTTTTCAGGCAGCTGTATGAAACTAGTTGATGACGAAAGTAATTTTTTGTGTTAAGTATTATTATTCAACTAATTTTTTTTTATTTAAGTTAAATAATATGTTTTTTATGACGTCGCTGAAAAGGTCAAAATTGCTGAAGCGTCAAAATAGGAATTTACGGTATAAAATTTAAAAAAAAAAATCTTATCTAAACACCCGATTTTCTAAAAACTAACTAAATAAGTTAAGATAATGTTTTGTACTAAATTAGTTAATTATAATTATTTATTAAAATTGTATGCATATACATATATGTACCCATAAAAATACAAGTTATTTCTGTTATCAAATAAGGGCTTGTCTAAACATTTATTTAGATAACTTTATTCAAATTTAATCGCATGTAGACGTTATAGGAAAACAAGTAATTCACCACACTTATACCATAAATTAACATAAAAAAAAATTACTCACAATTATAAACGCCATCTTTAAATTAAAATTTCACAAAAAACTCGGTAACGTATTCGAAGCAGTGCTAATGGTAAAATGTAAATTATTCAACGTGTGCGTGTCCACTTATACCCGAGAAATAGTTAATTCCCTCCCCTCTACACCCCCGGCAATATTGCCCCCGCGGAAAGATACACGGTAACTATCTTAGGCACTATACTGACACTACAACTAATGGTCGCATAATCAATAGGCAATATTGAAGTATATACAATACAATACACTATTTTGCACAACAGTTACAAGTTTTAAAAGTTAAAAATAGTACAATTCAGGCGGTCTTATCGCTTTAAGAGATTTCTTCTAGACAACAAATACAGTATTTAATATACTTATTTATTAAACTTTTTATTGAACACACTTATATATCATCATCATAGACAGTAAAAAAAAAAGAACATGTACATACGTACTGCTCACGCCCTGGTCCCAGAGGGGTAGGGAGAGACGATGTATCGCCACTTTGCGTAATTAAATGTCGCAAAGTGATTTTCCTTCGCCCGCTGTACAAATGGTAATGAACAGGGATCGGAATTAGGTAGTGTCACAAACCCACTAGACAGGTATCAGTGTGGTTTTCGCTATCGTATGTAGCTGAATGTAAAAGATAAGATCTATATACGATGCCATAGGGCAGATCATACAGCCTATTGCTGTTATTATATAATCATTACCTAGTTCAGGCACCAGTCATTCGTAACTGTAAACTAGCATTAAAATGCTGTGGTGAGAAAATTAACAATTATTTTATTTAATGCATAGACAGCCCTGGCCGTCGTTACCCGGGGGAGTTTATTCAGTTAAATAATAATTTGCTCGTAGTGTCCATACTGTTCTCTTTTATATTGTGCCGCGAACGAACTAATAAGTATTTAAATTGGAGACAAATAGGTCTTATACATAATTAATAAAAGTATTTGTTTCCTCATTTTCTAAATGGATGAGATTAAATACAACAGGTGTAAGGGGGGAACCACAACAATAAATTAAATAATAAATAAATAATAATAAATAAATATCTCAGACATTCACTCCAATTATCCAGTCCCAAATTAGGCAGAGCCTGTGGTATGGTTGCTAGATAATGGATATACTTAAATAAATATATAAACATCCAAGACTTGGGTACAAACATTCATATTCATCATACGAACATTTGCCCCTAGCGGGATTCGAACCCGCAACCTCCGGCGAATTACTCTAAATTTCAACTATTTCAGATGTTTATATTTTATTTACTAGCTGTCCTCGCGGCTCCGCTCGCGTGTATTACACAATTATTTTTAATCTCACTCAATCCGACTCAGACGCCCACTCAAATGTAGTCCGAACCTAACTCATCGCAATCCGAATTGCACCGAACATTATAATTATACTTCTTGGTAATTTTGCACACATGCTAATTAATGTATTTGAAAACTAAAAATTCCCATAACGCTTGAGTCGGCCAATTGCGATGAAATAAAGACTGAATGTTACTCCAAACACCATCATAATTAGTTCAGTAGTGATACGTGAGGCTTGCACAAATTAACTGACAAACTGTCAACATTTTCTATAATGATCTTTGTGTGTACTTATCCTTTGACCCTCCAATTATTTTTTTGCAAATATCTTCAATATACAGACACGTGAAGTTTCCGTTTTTATTTATTAGATTCAGACTTTATACTTTCATACACTATTCAGTAAGGGACAAAACTTTTTAGGGGAATTTTTCGTAAAATCGTGATTTTGCAAAAACATTAATTTTCAAAAGCATACAATTATCAATGCTACGTCTTCCACACAGAAATTCTATCAAGGTAGATCGGTTATAGATATTTGTTTACTTCAGTTCCGCGCGTGCCGATTTTCAGACACAGCGCGCCCCTCTCGCGCACCTTTCACGCCTCGTGGTCACGTTTCTAGTGAGGAGATACAGTTATGCAGTTATAAAACTGTGCAATATGGCTTTTTGCTGATGTTTACCCGACCTTGACTCGGCGCGGAACAACTAAGCGTTTGATCGTTTCTGCAATATATTGCATATTGCTGGCACGCGTATTGCGCTCACTTTACCATTCTATCTGAGGATTTCTGTTGTCTCTTACAAAATTTTCACAAAAACGCTTCTCAGAGACAAGTTATATTTCTGTTTTTGATATATTAATTACTCTTATCAAATTGATATTTTTTTTTACTATCGATATGTAAAGGGATATCTTTAACTACCGACCCAAAAACGTATATCCGTACTTATAATCTAAACATATCCAGATTCAAGTAATATAATGGAAACGAAAATAAAGAAGCGATGTTATCATCATATCAGACCTTAGACGTCCACTACTGGACATAGGCCTTCTCCAGTTAACGCCACAATGCATATTGGGGAAAGCAAAGCAATCATTAAGAATCATTCGAAAGAGTCATTATCGACAACAATTTACTAAAACTACAGCATATTAGATAGATAGATAGACACATTCACTGACACAAAACAAGTTCTCAAACAAGTAGAAAACATAAATTTCGTGGACAAAACATAACATATCGCTTCGCGGGCACCCAACGAGACACAATAGAACTTCTACTGTTTACACGTCTACGTTGGGAGCCCGCGGGAGCGCTACAACAAACAATTTGACAACTTTAACGCGATAATTGTTATTAGGAAGGCCCTCAAGACTAGTTGGACCAAATATCATTTCCGATAGTTCTTCTTACATGTTGTTTTAATCATTGATTGTTAGAAAAATGAATCCTATCTATGCCTGTCTGCTTTGCTTTTCTCTTTCACCCAAAGGTTTACTGGAAGAAAACTCTTACAGAGTTAAGTGCGCCTTTGTACATCTTGTGTTTCAATTAGTTGTGTGACTTATATTTGTGTACAATAAAGTATAAATAAATAAAACAAATATCATTCAATTTTGATCAGTTAAATTTAATCAGTTGGTGAGTCTGTCAATTTTGGCTCGATCTTTTTTGGAGAGTAGTCTTTTTTGCTCAGGACATTATAGTATTTGGTACAGCTAGTTGGAGTTCATGATGTCGACAAAGAAAGATCGCAAGATTTATAAAAAATACGATAAATATAGAAAATATCCTGACAAGTTTTATGAATATACCCGCATGAGTATCGAAACTGTTGATTACACAAATTCGCTCAGAATTGGATAAAAAATTTGCCGTTGGGGCAGACGAGTTCTGGAGTGGAGACCACGGATTGGCACGCGCAGGGTGGGACGCCCCGCCGCCAGATGGACCGACGACCTAAAGAAGGTGGCCGGAAGCGGCTGGATGCGGAGGGCGGAGGACCGGGTGTGGTGGCGTTCATTGGGGAAGGCCTATGTCCAGCAGTGGACGTCTAAAGGCTGACATGATGATGGATAAAAAAATTACATTTATGTTGTGGATCGGAAGACTTCCAAATAGCTAACCTAGCTAGGATTTCTGTTAGCGAATTCAACGCGAACGAAGTCACGGGCGTTCGCTAGTATGCGTATAAAGATAAGCCTATTTACGTAAGTAGCGTAGGATCTATATAATTTCCTCCTCTGTTTAATTAACTAATTCCAGTACTAATTATGTGATTAGATTTTAATTAAGCGTATCCAACCGATCCAATTGGGATCCAACCCATTAGCTTGTAGCTTTGTTCTATCATAAGTATAGTGTTGTAATTGTAGTTTTTTAACTGAAAACTTAAAGTAGTGGTTCAAAATTCATTTTTTTTGTTCCTGCCTAAGATACTTTGAAGAAATTTTTTTTAAAATCCTGAAATATCTAGTCTTTTTTTAATTAACATTGACCTTTTATAAAAGTACGTATAATTATGTCAAATTATGCATTTCCTGTTACAAACCGTACAGTTCACGACGGCGCGCCCCACTCTAAATCGCTTACATATGGTTGTACGCGTTATATTGTCACTGTGCTAGTTCTATCGTTACGCACTAATCTTCAGTGTGTGCATACGAACACTAACACACTGACTTACCCTCGCGCAAAGTAGCGGAACGTACCATCGTGAATTTTAGGTACAGTCTGTTTAGGTAGATAGTTTGTGACTAAAGCAAGTTCGCCTTTCGTCAAGGGTAGCGACGTTGCGGGCAAAAGCTATAGTACATACTACATAAGGCTCACGCCCTGGTCCTAGAGGGGTAGGCAGAGATGATATATCGAAGCTATAGTATCTGCACGCCATTACCACACCCCGACACTCCGTACAAGCGAATAGATTAGATCACCTACTAGTACTACAGGCGCATCAGCCTGTCCGTACACGTGCGTGTAAACTATCGAGAGAGGGACAACGTTATACTTCAACACATAGTGCTTCTCTTTCTAACCGGCTGCGTACTACACGCCGTGCTTTATTTTGCGGGGGTAGGTGAGTGTCGCTTCTTTACGTGGTAATATTTAGTATTTGCTGTTACAGTAAGCAATATTTCACTTAAAGAATTTCCTTGTATGAACTAATTTACAATTGTAATTGACTATTACGGTCATCGGCTAGTATTTACTGTCTCAGGTTTGCATATTCAGTCATTAAGTATGCTATTACCATATAACCAGTTCTATTAGACTTTCGTTACTAACAAACTAGCGTTCCATTACACTACATGAAAATAACGCGCTTAGATGCGCTCACCAACAAGTTTTACCTTCATGCTTTTTTTGTCATCATCATCATGTTATTTTTGTCTCCACTGCAGGAGCACAACCCTCTCTCATCTGCCGGAGACAGACGGAGGATTTGGCCTACACTCCCCGCGCTGGCCAGACGGGTTAGGGAGGCCTAATTGATGTTTTATAATGTACTTCCGTAGTCGCCTTGTACGACATCCACAGGAAGAGTTGGGAGTGGTCCTATTCTACTCTACCGGAAACCACACGGCACATTTTTTGTCATACCGTGAAGCAAAGTAATTTTTCGCATCTCATAAGTCACCTCAATGTTGCTAAGTTAGATAACAGATGTCATCTGTTATCTAATTTAATAAATCATGAAAGTTAAGACTTTGATTTGACTTTGAAGGTGCGAATTTTTTTTTGGTAAATAGTGTATTGCGGCCAGTCCAGCACAATAATAAACTTGGTTGTTCGGGATTATTCACGTATAGCGTCTGCGCATTGATTCGTTTTTAATCGAGTGTAGTGGGCGTACGTACAATTTATATGGCGGCCACTTCGGCTCGGTTTTGATCCGTAAACTATCCGAACTGAGAATTTACGTATCGAATAAGAATCGGATACGGATAAGTGCGAAAACGCCCTAACTGCAAGTTTCAAAAAGAAAGTGCACGAACGCTCCATCTCGTAGTACATAGAGATCGTTTTACATCGATACAAAAAACTAGGCACGGTGCTTGGACAAACCATGCTTCGTAAGCTTGTCTGTGATTTCGTTTGCCAATAGGTCTGCCAACACCTCTAATTTAATGTTTTATGTAACACAATATAATTATTATAATCGGGGAAACCACTTTGTATCTTCACGCTGGCTTGTAAAATATCCGGAAAATGGCCGACTATCAATCATAGTCCAGTAACCGCCACCGCACTTGTGTGGGGCAATTGATATGTATGCATTTATGCTCGGGCTATAACGAGGCGCGTGTTAGCGGTCGGTCATAAACTGTGTGACCATGCCTGGAAATATTTCGACTTCATACAACATGGTTTTTTATCTTCAGATGTGTTAAGTTTAGCGTTTCTCCAGCGTAGCAAATATAAGCATTATTCCCGTGCAAGGAATTGGACCAGGAAGGCTTTATAGGCTAATAATGTCCGATGATGAGCCGCATTTCGAGTGTTAAGTGTAAGGAAGTGACTATTGTGCATAAATACTAAGTACTTACCTAGATATAAAATCTAAATATTTAAAAATGGTTGCTTACAGTGCCACATTTTGTTAGCTGTAATGGCACTGTAATTGTATTACAAATAAATAAATAATAAATAAAAATGATGAATAATGAAGCATGATTGTAAAAAAATAACCAAACAGGTAGTTTTAACCTAATTACATCTATCTCATTCACATATTTTTCTGAAAAACAAAAAAATTAGTCCTTATTAGTATTAATGGATATTAATTTCGCAACACAAATAGTTACGTTTACACTTGAGCGGAAAAGCATCATTACGTAGTTTATGGAGAGCTACAACATTAATATCAGATTGATGCATGTACATAGTTTACTTGTGTAATATTAATTAAATATAGTTCTTGCATTACCTATAAATATTTGATGCAATTCTAAGGTTTATACATTTCAAAATCCTATGTTTGTTAAGTTTTTTTGCCCATACAACTCAACGTATATGCTTGATTTTTTAAATTCAATTAGCTCCGGAGTAATTATCATGATCATCAGCCGTCATACGTCCACTGCTGAAGCCTCCCTAATAGAATTCCACTTTTGGTTTAATTTGCCATAATCACAACGCTTGGCAGGCGGAATGGTGGTCGCAGAAATGATCTTAATGTACACAGCGAAGAACGTGTGCTGCCAGTCCGTGGTGCAATCCTTTAGTCCCCTTGACGATACCCACGGGAAGGTTGGGGATGGCCCAATTCTAAGACGGGAACCACACGGCCTGGGAGTAATGTTGTCTAATTTTTACCATGGGAAATCTCTAGCATTCCCGCCTCCTCACCACTCTCCCTCCGCAACTCCTGTGAGCGAGGATCAACGGAGGTACGCAACACATAACACCTACCAGTGAAGGTAGGGCGAGTCCCAAGGACTGAACCTACGCTACCTTGGGCCCCAGGCAACGATCTCTATGTACTACTAGATGAAGCGTTCCAAACAATCGCTCTGTTCCACGCAAGTAGCCACAACTCTTTCACATTCACAATGAAACTTGTGCAGTTACTACGCAGAACATTTAATTATTACTAAATATTGACGCTACGGTTAAATAATGTCAATATTTAGTAAATAATTAATATTCTGCGTAGTAACTGCACAAGTTTCAAAGTGAATGTGAAAGAGTTGTGGCTACTTGCGTGGAACAGAGCGATTGTTTGGAACGCTCCATCTAGTAGTATATAGAGATCGTTGGCCCCAGGTAATTAAATTATAGAACTTCCCCTCTAGCAAATGGGAGTGTAGCAAAGAAATGTTGACCAGAGTGGTCAATCGGGGGGTTGGGGGTTTGGTGTGGCCAAGAGAAGCCCGGTACTTGCGGTAGAGCTCTTTCCCGGTGCACCCTGCTTGATCCCCTACAAGTTTTCTTCAGTGTCCCTTCCATTTCACTGGTGCACATTCCGGGCAGCCAGCCCCTTTCTGGGGATTTTACTTCATACCACATCTCTTCGCCATCGGGCGGCTCCTTCCTTTCTACACTCTCAGCTTCCTATCATTGCGCCCTCTCGGGCAGCTCCAACAGTCGTCTGAGCTTGTGCCAGGCCTTGGCAAACCGCCTTAGACGAGCAAAGTTCGCCTCCGTCTTCATGAGGTCCTGGTGAAATCTCGAGCAGTCAAAAAGCTAGTACTGCAGTTTCGTAAAACATACGTAAACACTGCGTAACGCAAACAATACAATGACTATGCAGAAACACGCAGCCGATCGCACCGGAGATCTAGTTCATATCATAACGTGCGGATCCGAAACACTTTCTATCGTAAACCGAGATATGGTTGCATCATATCGATTCTTTGTCTCGTTTCGTAGCATCGAGCGCGTGTCTCTCTAATCGGTTACCGTTTATTGCATTTAGCCACGGATGGAGACACTAGACTGTGCGTATAGCTACGAATTGACGCCAAACGCGTACCAGAATTTGTCACGTGTGCAAATGGCTTGTTCGACGGATATTAGGAGAAATGCTTATCAAAACGTCTCCTTTACTGAACTCGCTGAGTAATTTTGGGTGGGTTTTAGTTACGAGTATATACATGTATAACTCTCACTACTCGGTCCCAGAGGGGTATGCAGAAACGATAGATCGCCACTGCGCGACCCTGACACAGCCTCACTCACATCCATTAACCTTTTCATGCACCTCCTTTTACTCTTCTCACTGCGGACCCCAGCCTTTTTGGGGACGTCACAGATTTGATCCTTAAACGTTCTCCTAGGACGACCTCTAGCTGTAGTTCCTTCCACATTCGCGCTGTAAATCTCTTTTGTCACTATTCTTTCACTCATACGCTCTAAATGTCCAAACCAACGCAACACACCCTTCTCTACCTTCGTTACTACATCTTTATATTTTGAAATGTAAAAAATACAATTTGAAACAACGATATCTATGTACTACTAGATGGAGCGTTCCAAACAATCGCTCTGTTCCACGCAAGTAGCCACAACTCTTTCAGATTCACAATGAAACTTGTGCAGTTGCTACTCAGAACATTTAATTATTTACTAAATATTGACATTATTTAACCGTAGCGTCAATATTTAGTAATAATTAAATGTTCTGCGTAGTAACTGCACAAGTTTCATTGTGAATTTGAAAGAGTTATGGCTACTTGCGTGGAACAAAGCGATTGTTTGGAACGCTCCATCTAGTAGTACATAGAGATCGTTGTTTCAAATAGTATTTTTTACATTTTAAAATATTATTTAAACAAAAGACAATGATCTGTATGTACACTTATAACTTTGTAATTTGTAATCTAATTGATATAATCTCTCTTGCCCACAGCTCGGCCAATGCGAAGAAGTGGGAGGTTGAACTGGCCACTCTCAAGAGCAACAATTTGCGGCTCACTCAAGCTCTGCAAGAGAGCACTGCCAATGTGGACGAGTGGAAGCGACAGCTCCACCAGTACAGAGAGGAGGTGGCCAGAGCTCGACATTATGCGGGGAAAGGTAAGGGTTGAACTATAGCTAGAAAAGGCGAAATCGAGCGGAAGCCGTTGCCTTACTTTCCTGCCTTACGTCGCCTGCCTTTGTTACTGTGTCAGTTCTATCGTTCATCATCAGGTTATTTTTGTCTCCACTACAGGAGCACAACCCTCTCTCATCTGCCGGAGACAGACGGAGGATTTGGCCTACACTCCCCGCGCTGGCCAGACGGGTTGGGGAGGCCTGATTGATGTTTTATAATGTATTCTCTTAGTCGCCTTGTACGACATCCACGGGAAGAGTTGGAGTGGTCCTATTCTACTCTACCGGAAACCACACAGCAAATGTGTCTATCGTTACACACTAATAAAATCAATATGTGCATACGTACACTAACATACTGACGTTCGGATTAACTCCCCGCGTGCCGCGCTCACCCCTCGCGGAAAGTAGCGGGGCGTGCCACCGTGAACTGTACGATCCATACATTAGAGCTGAGTAAAAGAAATAAAAAGTGAAAAGAAATGGGGAAAAAGAACATGCCTGTTAGGATTCCTAACAAGTGTCTGAAGGGCCCTGTTAATCCAAAGCAACTAGCTTAAAAGCGTAAAGACATTGAATGACCGCCTGGTTGACCTAGTAGCTTGGTCATTGAACTCAAGCGCAAGAGGTCGTGGGTTCGATTCCCATTAGGGACAGACAACTTAGTGTAATTTGTGCTATTTGGTCCCGTTTTGCATGTTATATTTGTGAATTGTCCTATCCTTGTTTATTCCCAGAGCACAGGAGAAGATCCTATTAGATTATCCATTGGAAAGTCAAAAGTCAAAAGTCAAAATCATTTATTGCATATGAGTACACTTGGTACATTTATACACGTCATTTTTTTATCGACTACCGCTTCCTAGGTGTTAGCGCTGTGAAGAAGAAACGGCGCAACAAACTTCACGCAACACATCTTTTAAAAATCAAGTTTGCATACAATTAATAAAGATTTTGCGAAGCTGGTTAACATTAGTACCAGGCATCTTTGTCATTCAAATAATCGTTTACTTTATAATAGGCTTTCTTACAAAGTTGTTTTTTAATGTGAATCTTAAACTTTCTGTCGGTCATATTTAAGATTTCCTCTGGTAGTTTGTTGTAGAAGCGTATACATTGCCCCGTGAACGATTTGCTGACCTTACTTAGTCTTAACCCTGGTAAAACAAGTTTATTTTTATTTCTTGTATTATAACTATTATTGTCACAGTGCCTCAAAAAGAGAGATACATTTTTTCTGACATATAAAATATTATCTAAAATGAATTGACCAGCTACTGTTAATATGCTTATTTCTTTAAACTTTTCTCTTAATGAGTCTCTACAACGCAGATTATAGATTGCCCTAACTGCTCTTTTTTGCAAGATAAAAATGGTCTCTATATCTGCTGCTTGACCCCACAGTAGGATACCGTATGCCATGATACTGTGGAAGTAGCTAAAGTACACTAACCTCGCGGTAGCAACATCAGTTAATTGTCTGATTTTCCTTACGGCGTAGGCGGCAGAACTTAATCTGCCAGCTAATGAAGTTATGTGGGGTCCCCATTGTAAAGATGAATCTATAGTTATACCCAGGAACACAGTACTTTTAATAAATTCTAGTGTGTCATTACCTAATGTCACATTGTTTTCTACTTTTCTTACATTTGGTAGAGAGAATTTAATACATTTAGTTTTCTTTGTATTTAATGCAAGGTTATTTACACTAAACCAGTTAAGAATTTGCGTGAGAGTATTATTTACCTCGGCAAGTTCACAATCTTTTCTGCTAATTTTAAAAAATCAGCGAAGTGTCATCGGCAAATAAAACTATATTGGACATGTTTTGTATTAAAAAGGGCAAGTCATTTATATATACAAGAAAAAGAAATGGGCCCAGAACTGAACCCTGGGGTACCCCCATTTTCACGAATGACCCAGATGACCGAATTCCGTTTATATCTACTTTTTGTACTCTATTTTCTAAGTAAGATTTAAGTAATTCGAATGCTCTGTCTTTAACGCCATAATGTTTCAGTTTAAGTAGCAAGGTTTCGTGATCGACACAAATTAAATATACGACACAAACTAAATTGGAATTAGACAAATATATGGTATGGTAGTAATATTTATTTATTTAATATTGAAATTAGGTATCAGTAATAATAAATTGATTGATTTGTTTGTTCTAAGGTGGCGAAGCGAACGAAGTAGAGCAACTCCGCCAGCGCGTCGCACAACTGGAGGCGGAGTTGGCCCAGAAGAACGAAGAGCTTGCACAGATCACCAAGTCCCGTAAGAGTGAACAGGTCAGTATAATTGGTAACAAAAGATCACAAGCACGGCAACTGCCAGGCGTATACTCGCTGAACAATATTTCCAGTCTTGAACTTATTACCTTTACCTTTACCTTTACGTTCATTTCTTCTATTGTTTAATTTTTAAAATTGTATAATTGTTAATGTTTATATGGTCACTTTTGTTGTTGTTGTTGTTATTTATAATTATGGTATATTGTTACTCTACTCATAATTCTATTGTATCTATTTGCTTCGTTTATCAAGGTATCTATACATTATATTATTTCATATGTCTTAATGAACAAAACTAGACGCCTATGTGCGAAGATTTATTATCCGCTTAGAGATATTATTACTCTAATTATTTTTATATTAAACAAAGCTGTAAATCTTCCTAGAATAAATAAAATAAAATAAAATAAAATAAAATAAAATAAAATAAAATAAAATAAAATAAAATAAAATAAAATAAAATAAAATAAAATAAAATAAAATAAAATAAAATAAAATAAAATAAAATAAAATAAAATAAAATAAAATAAAATAAAATAAAATAAAATAAAATAAAATAAAATAAAATAAAATAAAATAAAATAAAATAAAATAAAATAAAATAAAATAAAATAAAATAAAATAAAATAACGGGGGCGCCTCGTGCGGCATAATTTGGAAACTGAAAATACAGAAATGATGGTTGAGAATTGACAAGACTGACTTTCTTTCACTAGATATATTAGTACTAATAAAAAGGTTCGATTTTCTACTTGTAGCATTGGGGTAAGTCTGCGTTGCCTTACTAACTAAATTATTTGTTTTTATATTAAAATTATAAGTTTTAGTGCCGTATGGTTCTCGGCTTAGAATAGGGCCACCCGCATTCTTCCCGTGGGTGTCGTCATGGCGACTAAGGGATTGCACCAGGGACGGGCAACAGTGTTCTCCTGTGTATATTAAGATCATTACTGCGATCACAAATTCGCCAGCCAAGCAAATCACCCAATAGACAGCCCACCGAAAGTGGCATTCTATTGGAGATGCTTAGGTTCAGCAGTGGAAATACTTCGGTTGATGCTGCTGCTGTTTAATTTTAAACCTTAAGAAAGATGGACAAATTTATGTGCGAAAGTCATCATTATCCCATCCTAACGTAACTAGCGTACGTAAAGCGCCACCTGTCGCGGTTCGTGGGAACCATACTCTAAAATGAATGCATTATTTCGTACTAGCTGTTGCCCGCGACTTCGTCCGCGTGGACAACTTGACATCACAAATGATTATGTATTTCCTGTAGGAAAGAGATGTTTTTTCGGCATAAAAACTATCCTATATCCTACTCCAGGACCTAACCTATATTTGTACCAAGTTTCATCCCGATCCGTCTTGTAGTTTTTACGTGAAAGAGTAACAAACATCCATCCATACTTACAAACTTTCGCGTTTATAATATTATATATATATATATATAGTAGGATTTTTAAAAGAAAAATAAAATCTCCTTTGACTTTCTTCCCTCGAGCTAGTTGTTCGTCTAGTCCACTCTGTAGTGTTTGCCAGAAGTATTCGCCTTAAATAAAACAAAAATAACAGATATACACTTGTATTAGGATCCCGTACTAGGATTTTATCCTGTGCAATGTGAATTAAACAAAGATTGGACAATTTTTTTTTAATAAATAAATATGTTTGGACATTTCACACACGGCCACCTGATCCCAAACTAGGCAAAGCCTGTAATATGGGTATCAGACAGATGATATACATACATATAACATCCAGTCACAAGGCAAACACAAGTGCTCATAAGACGAATGTTTGCCCTGGGCGGGAACCGAACCCGCGACCCCGAGGATCGCAGGCAGGTGTACTACCGACTAGGCTACGGAGCCGACAAATGACCAATGACCAACAAATGACCCAACTGAGCTATTTACTTAACTGTCTTTCTAGGACGCCGAAGCGAAACTAGCTCAGGGGCAGCTGGAGCTGGCGTACGCGGCGCACGAGGGGCAGCGGCAAGTGCTGCACGCGCTCAACGAGCAGCTGGCCAGGAAGCTGGAGGAGATGGTGAGTGTTGGAAACCAGCGTTGGATATTAGCCTAGACTCTAGGCTACACCTCCCAGCCAGGCATGGTTGGCATGTTTTAAACATGTTTTTTATTATTTAAAACATGTTTTTTTATTGTTTAAAACTGTTTAAATTGAAACATGTTTTATGATAAAAAAAAACTATTTTTTATCCAACCCTGCAGCCAGGGTCTAGACCCTTGAGCCTGGCTGGGTGAGGTGTTGTGATTTTTTTGAACCATGCAGTGTGGGAATCAGTAATCTATTACATTCCATGGTGTTAATAGATGGCAAAATTAAACACAGTTCGTCATGGACCCATAACGTCTTCAAAAAGGCTCGGGTCTGCAGTGAGAATGAAAGGAGGTTCATGAAAACGTTGATGAATGTGAGTAAAGCTAGTGAGGTGCGCGCATCGTCTCTGCCTACTCCTTTGGGACCAAGGCGTGAACATTATGTATGGACCCATTTGGGCACAGGAAGTAAGAAAGAGGAGGACCAACAATATGGTCGACGTTATCAAGTTGTATTATTATTATATAAATTTAAAAAAATATATTATTTGTGTAAATATTATTTCCAATTGATTTGTTAAATATCTGTTTGTAATTGTATTATAATTTATCGTTTAAGTATTCATTTCATGTGTAGTAGCTTTTCGTAATCAATAGCTGTTTAAAGTATTTATTAAATATCTTATAGTTTGTTTCTTTTATTATTTATGGCAGGTTACAACAATGAAATGTATGAGATATTTATTTATTATTAAAGTGTTCACACTGAGTAGTTTTACAAAGTATTGTATTTCATTGAAAATACATATATTTGTTTTATCATGACTAGGGATCGGAGTTGGGTAGAGTCATTACTTGCGACGAAATGTTTTTGTGAATATGGATATTCCGGGATTTTTTCTTCCAGATTTATGTAGAAAATTGTTTATCATTTGTTTGTCCTTCGTTTATGTAACTCACAATATTATAAATATGGAAATTCCACGCATCTAATTCTCCCGCCTCCCACTTACCGGTAAAATAAAATATAAATATATAAAATTATCTTTTATTAATTGGATATCATAATTTTAATTATCTACACCTCATACCATGAAGCAAAATAATTTTTCGTAGCTCATAGTTTCACCTCAAAGTTTTTACCTTCATGATTGACACTAATTGGTTAATAAATTAGATAACAGATGCACATTTTAAAATTATCTGTTATCTAATTTAATA
This sequence comes from Esperia sulphurella, assembly GCA_947086405.1. NCBI lineage: Eukaryota > Metazoa > Arthropoda > Insecta > Lepidoptera > Oecophoridae > Esperia > Esperia sulphurella. The sequence goes on from OX352280.1 coordinate 2,211,189, forward strand.
ACCAATTAGTGTCAATCATGAAGCAAAACACTTTGAGGTGAAACTATGAGCTACGAAAAATTATTTTGCTTCATGGTATGAGGTGTAGTAGAGGGAGCTCCAATATGTATTGCCCTGTTAATTTTAATGTTGTAATCCTACTCAGTTCATGTATTTATAATTATATCATTTTAAAGATGACTACAATAATCTATTAATCTAGTAATTTACAATAAACTATTTGAATTTCTCCCCTCCCGTCTGGCCAGCGCGGGGAGTGTAGGCCAAATCCTCCGTCTGTCTCCGGCAGATGAGAGAGGGTTGTGCTCCTGCAGTGGAGACAAAAATAACCTGATGATGATTTGAATTTGGATAACCTGTGATCAAAACCTATAGTCAAGGAGAACCCTATTGACTTCTGATGTTTTTTTTCTCTCCCACCAGACCACAATCCACCGCGAGATAAACACCGCTTTGCAAACATGAGACGCGTGCATACAGCCGCCGCCTATCTACGCGAGCGTGCAAAAAGATCGTCGGGCGCCGCTGCCGCTCCTACTGCGTCGCCCCGACAGACCTGACAGACCGGACAGACCTGACAGACCTGACAGACCTGACAGGCCTGACAGACCTGACAGGCCTGACAGACCTGACAGACCTGACAGATCCGACAGACCTGACGGGGAGGAGCCCGCCTACGTTACCGTAAAGGCGAAGAAATGAAGAGTGCTCTCGGTATTTCGCAAGGTGCAAGAGTTTTTTTAAGGTATTTTCCTTTTTTTGGTAGAAGGTTTAGTGATTTTTGTTGGTTTAAAGGCATTTGAGTGCCAGTTCCATTGCCCTAAAGTTTTACTTGATGAAACGAAATTTTAAGAAAAACCTATCATGATATAAAATCACTAAAACCTCTTAACTATTAGTTTTATTACATTCTCAAAAGTACATCACAAGTAGGCTATTATAATTTTTTTATGATAAATTCATATTTTGTAGACTTAATACAACAGTTATTAAACCATTTATATGATTTGTAAAAAAAGGTGGAAAACCCATATCTTTTTTTATACATCGAATCAGATGAATTACCCGCCAAACAGATGTCTTCATATAAATCATAATGTTTCCAACATGTCAGGAGTCGCCCTTATCTTAGTCTTAGGCTATAAAATATAAACGTGTCTTTTCAATCTCTTTATCCCTTTAAGAACTTTGGAACCAACGTCATGTCAATGAAGAAATCTTAAATATTACATTACGTTCGCAATACAAGAATACATACGTACATAATGCTCACACCTTTCCCAGAGGGGTAGGCACAGACGATGGATCGCCACTTTGCGCGATCCTGACATACCTCACTAGCCTCACTCACATCCATCAACCTTTTCATGCACCTCCTTTTGTTCTTCTCACTGCGGACCCCAGCCTTTTTGAGGACGTTACTGAATTTCGACAGTATGCTTGTTGGGTTACTCGATGCAAAAAATCGTTATGAAAGACGTAATAAATCGGGAACGCCTAACGACGGTATTCCTGTCATGTGTTGCTTTATACTCACGTCTCACCTGTCACATATCACATCTGACTGAAAGGGAACACGTTTTATTTTCAATGCATATTTGCAAATAATAACTGTCATGGTTGGTTGATAGCTTTTGAGCCTTTGAGCAGTCACATTCAATCATAAAATGAAGGGTGCAGGGGAAGGACATGTCATGTCACGAATAAAAGGAATTTAAATTACATTATCACAAAATATACCCACTCATATATCATCGTTATACTGGAATAACCAATTTTCGCGACCGCAACCGCAGTACACATTTGACGCGATCTTTCGTCTGCGAAAACCCGTTAAAAGCTGTGTCGCATACCTTCTGAGACAGCTAAGGAGACAGTAAAGTATTTAGGTTTTGGAAATTGACAAAAAAGGGGTCAAACTGGTTTGCTAAATTCTATGAAAATTACTAGAGTTTCTTCGCCAATTGAAGAATTTGAACTCATTAGTCGTAGAATTGTAGAAAACCAGTTTGACCTCCCTTTTTGTCAATTTCCAAAATACTTTACGGTTTTCTTAGCTTGTAGGGCAGTATTATCATTAGAGTACAGGAGCAGTTGCAAGGCGTGTCGGGCAAATAGTTGATATTCGCAAAAGCGAAAAAAGATATCACAGCAATTTAGCACGTGTGGTATTCGATTGTCAATAACCGAAGTGTCTTTTAACTAGAGCACTGTTCGGTCGACTAATTTAATTTCTGACCTATTCAAGTGTTTTATCCTGTTTTTGCACAAGGTTAATGTAAACGTAGCATTCAAAAAAAAAATTATGGCGTCTTTGTCTGATTTGTTTTCTGAATATTGACACCGTTACTAAGTAAACTATAAAAGTTCGACCTTGACAGGATTTCTGTGTACATATTTTTATGGGTCAGATATTAAATTGGCAGATTGTAGGTTCCGGTCAGAATAAAAATATGATAAAAACAAACTTTCATCTTCATTAAAATTACCCTGAATTAAAAATATATATATATTAAACTGTTTAATTCGAGATACTCGGATCCATCCATAAGCCTTTAATCTACATAAAGATTCTGGTTCATCCCTAGTTTTTCCCATGTCTTTCATTGGTCGTTTCAAACGAAAGGAGCTACAAGCCTTATGCTATAAAAACTAACGACGTATGAAATTACATACCGTATGAGGTACACGAGAGTGCTTTAGTTGTGACGTAAGCGGTTTTTGGAGAGCGTTATGAGGCGTGGTTCGAGTCCCTTCACGTATCGTCATTAAAACCGTCAAAGTCAAAATCTTCTACTGCAAATAGTACATTTATGCACGCTAAGGAAATCAGTCGTATAATAAAATTAAAAAAAAAATTATATTGTTTTTCCTGTGTTTAAATCTAACCTGAAAACCAAAAGAAGTCGTCTAGTTGGATAACATGAAGACTTGTCATTCAAAATTTTATTGCAATCGTAAAGGTCGCGACTGATCGCAGACGTGCGCCATTGATAGCAGCCACTGCGACCATACTAAACACTATTAAAATATATGTCTGTCAAAAAAGCAGCAGATTAAAAAAAGGTCATCTCTTTAGAAATTGTCTCTTCAACGGACATCGGTTCTGTAACAGATGTGGTTCTACCCACTGCCTCGTCGGCTTGCTAATGCTTTCGGATATGTCTGTGACTTTGGTTCTTAGTAACACGATGACGTCCCATTATTAGTCGGTCATTTGTCCGACTTACCCCTGTAATATAATATCGTATAAACTTGCACACTTAAAGAAAATAATTGTCTAAACTGAGTAAAATATACTCCTCTCACTTCCGTCTTAGATGACAGTGAAATGAACGAGTGAGACAGATGTAGTTTTCGTTTAATAGTTTTTTTTCTTTACATTTGCACCCATTTTACGATGTAATGCCAAAAAGTCGAATATATTATTTAATTAGATACATATAAAAGTGTATTTAAAAGTTAATTTTAGAAATAAGTGTAAGTGTTTAAAGAAACTGGCTGCACGGTGAAATACCGATTGGAAAAGTATTTAATCTTTTTTTTTCTTCGTAAAATGTTGCCTGATTAAAAAATGTACAGGCTGTGCCATTGTTCTAGTGTATTGTGTATATTGACTATTCAGTAAAATTATTATAAAATTTTGCTATAAATATGGGCTGATTTTATAATGCCAATATTGTTCCCTTTCGGACAACGGCGTTAAAAATACGTCATGCGTATTTAATATTAATTGAACTATTTATCTATTTAAAAACTTAATAAGCTTATCCTTTTGTATAATTTTCTTTTCTTCGTGTTGTTCTTTGTATATTTGTGTGTACAATAAACTATTAAATAAATAAAAGCAAACTTTATTTTTCTTGACTTAAAAAAAAAACAAATTGACATTAGATAATTTCGAAATTTCAAATGTTGTCAATTTACACTTCAGGCGCATAAAAGTATAAATGTCAAACGAAAGGGACTATAAAATTATAATACAATGAATATTAAAACTTCGATTAAAGTTTGTTTTTAAAGCGTTACGTAATTTATATATAGAGTGTAGTCTTAAGATATTTGAAATTGTATCATTGGATGTTCAGTATACGGGATTCTTAAGCGATAAATCGCTGTTTAGTTCAGTATTTATTTCTAGTATTATTTTGATTAATATTTTATTCGAGTGGGAACTACGAATGGAATGTTTAAAAAAAAAAACGTACGCGACCTACGGGCTTTTATCATAGTAAGAATCTTGTATATTATTATATGTTAGCACAAAATACGTTTAGGGTATTCAATATACGTTACCCAGTATTGAATACTTACAGTTTGTATTAATTCGCATTAACTTTTTGTGATTTCCCATTCAAATTTGAACTGCTTGATAAGGTTTATAAAGTATCTGTAACTATCGTTAAAGATATTTTGTTACAAGTACCATTGTATAATTGATTATAAGTTTCATATAAATTGACTTTAATTATTTTTTTAAATATGAAAATTAAACAATAGTTTCCCGTGTGTTTAATGATTCCTTTGATCTGTTTTGTGCATTTTATAAGCATTTACGTATAGTTTGCTCGAATACAGTCTCTCTTAGTGTTTAAAGTAATTCTATAGAGTTTTCATTGACATATAACACTATCCTACTGTGTAGGTGAATCAATATAAACATAGCTATCCTTGTCTAATCTTATGGTTAAGAAGAGAGCTGCTGTTCATAAGTTTTAAGGTGATAGGTTCAGTTGCAGTAGATGGCGTTGAAATAAAATATCAATAGATATTTGAATCATTCACCATTAGTCTATCAACTTCGATTGCTGGACTGAGACTAGCTGGACTTGGACTTAGACTAGCTGGACTTGGACTTAGACTAGCTGAACTTGGGCTTGGACTTACACTAGCTCTGGTTAGACGTGTTGACTATCGTTAATCTCGTATCACCGGTGAGTCGTTGCTGTCCACCTTTATTATTTATATCATTCTTACCAAGTTGGTTTAAATGGTTGTACCGCTATCGTTCTATCTTGAGAATCTAGGCCGTTAGCTAATGTAACATAAAGTTTTTAAAATAATCTCACCAGCCTATATACATCACGAGGACCTGCAATCTATAGTCCACCATGCGAACTCATGTCTGGTATCTGATTAGTAAATATTTGAATAATGCTTCCATGACTAAAATGTTGAACGCCATCTATTGCTACTCGAATTACATCTTTCATTATAAAGTAATAAAGTAAACCATTCCTAGTCTTATATAGTAATTAAATGTCATCACAGTATCCGTCTAATAATAATTCCTAAAAAGTAGGCATTTACTTTTTACCTGATTTTGATTTGTGTATTTTTTAATTTTTGAAAACCCTGTATTTAAATAGAGAACCCGTAGCAACCTAGTGTTTTCTGATTGGCAGGGAATAGTTATTGTGTTATGAGTATATAGCTTTTGAACCAGTTTATAAGTTTTGAACGAAATAAATATTAATTTATTGAACTTTTTAATAAAATATGATTATGGGTTTATTTCAGAAATCACTACCGGCTCTTCCCGTTAGATTTATTACTAGATATACTTAAAGGTATTAAATTAATTATTGATTTCTAAAATAACTAATGTTTCTTTGGAAGGTTTATAATTTATTATACTTGCTTTTTTAGATAACTTTGATTTGTATTTTTTAGCATAAGAATGGCTAATCCCTGTCAACAAAACGATTAAAAAAAGAATTAAAAACAAAATGATATCATTAAAAAGGCTGAGGACACAATTTTTAAAATATACAATGTCTTCTTAACAGGGTAACTTTCATTTACTGTTGTGTATTTTTGATAGTGGTGTACCGGATCAATCCGTGGATACAGATACGGAGTTTCTTCGTCCGGATCCGCGAATCCGGATAACGGATATTCGGGACACCGCTAATTTTTGGATAGACGTTGTTATTGAATTTTTACTCTTAACTACTGGTAACATAAACCATTTTCGTAGTGGCAGTTTGTTGTCTAGCAGACATGACATACAAACAGCAAACAGCGTTTGTATATAAGCGCTATATATAATGTGAATTGAGTATAAATGCGTTTGTACGCGTTTTTTAAGCTGTAATGTAGCTTATATATATAAATAAAATATTATAATCCATACATTTAGTAATATTATAATAGCTAATATTTCCCTCTTTCGTTCTTATTGCCATTGTCATTTAATATTCAATTATAGTTTAATATGTTACAGTTCTGTAAAAGCCAGAATAACGGTTTTTACAGTGACAGATAAATATTAAATATATGAGCAATTTCTTTATTGTTATATTAATATCTAGTTCTACAAAATGTTTTATAGTGAACCATTATTTATTTGTACATTAATAAAATATGATTATCGCAATATTGTAGATTAAAAGGAAATTAGGAACCGAAGATCTGTTAGTAATTGAAGAGTGTAATATAGAAGTAGATATTTAAGTGTTATTTTCGATTTACTTTCTATAACTGATGCTGTTGAGTGTGATTACAATATAAACAGACATAAAATAATAGATAAAATTATTATTATAGCTGTTAAAATTATAAATTTCTTAGATTAAAGTTTATGATAATTTATTTCAGATGTTTAAATTTATATGTGTCTGGCTGGGAGATGACATTTATTATTTTAATTTAAAAATAAAAACTATATGGTTAAAGTTGTAGCCTATAATCGTGGCCCGAAGTGTACCCACCGACCTTTCCTATATTGGAGTGCCAAGTTTGTCCTTTTTAATTGCCACTTAGTATACCTGTTAGCAATAAATCCAACTTCAATCTATCTCTTAAATATACATGTATACTTTGTTCAGAACCAATTTTCCCTGGAGATAAACAAATATGGCGTTTGACAGTTTTCCAAAAACTATATAGACGAGATGGCTAATTTCAATCTTCATCATCATCATCAGCCTATATACGTCCACTGCTGAACATAAGCCTCCCCAATAGAATGACACTTTTGGTGAACTTTCCATTGGGGGATTTGCCATAATCACCACGCTTGGCAGACGGATTGGTGATCGCAGTAATGATCTTAATATATTGGTTCTGGACGGACTATAGATAATTAATGACATTGAAAGCTTTTTTATTTCGGAAATACGTCGCCAGCCGCAGTTATAACAGTAACTATCAGGGATTCTGACATTTCAAATTAAAATACGAAATTAATCCTCCCGACAAAGTATTTTGTGTCTGTAATTATAGCACCGGATATTTAGTTCCGTTTCCGCTTCCGACATTGGCTGAATCGTCGCCAAATAGCGTTTAAAGTTTTCTTTTATACTTATGTTAAAATTGGAATTTGGAAGAAGCGCCAGACGAGCTTACGACGACCTAGGGTAGGATTAAATTTAGAAGAAAAATCAAATGTATGGGCTACACGGACATTTTTATTCTTTAGAAGCGAAACGTAAGAAGTTGTGTTACTGCTTTTTGGTGTGCTGTGGTTTTAGGTTTTTAACTCATTATTGTGGACTACTAAAATTATTTAATGTTGTATTGTAATCGCATTATTAGGGGGTATATTCAATATTATTGGCGATAATAGTCTGTGTTGCGGTTGCTAGCGTAGGCTCTAAGTAATGGTGAAAACGGCATCCAGTTTCTATCTAGCAGTTCTTGAGTTGTAAGCGAACAAACTTAACCATTTCATCTATGTACAAGATGAATTAAACTGTTCTGTTAAACTGTGCTGGTCTGTAAAAAGATAAGTGTCTTTGGTACGTACGTTTAGTGTGGGTAAGTTCCCGAGAACATTCTCCTGGCCGAGAATTTGTGAGAACTTAAAAAGTGAAGCCACTTTTCCCTATACGATAACCAATGCAATAAATTGGTGTTTCTGACAATCTTAATATGCATACTGGTGATATTACGATTATATATTGTCTTCTGGATAAGCGCTCTCCATTTTAGGCCTCATCATCACGTACCATCAAGTGAGATTGAGGTCAAGCGCAAATCCATCAATAATAATATATATATGTTTACATAAACACCAACTTAGTTGCATTGGTAATCGTATAGGGAGAAGTGGCTTCAGTTTTTAAGTTCTTATAAATTCTCGGCAAGGAGAATGTTCTCGGAAATTTACCAACACTAGGTACGTTACAGTAATCGCATTTTCGGTGGAACAACGACGTATTTGCAATTAAATTGTAATGAAAATGTTGCTTTATTGTTATTGGAATTATAGTGTAACGACCAATAAGCCCAAAATACCCCTAATCAGGGTTGGATAAAAAACAGTATTTTTATATAAAACATGTTTTGAACAATTTAAACAGTTTTAAACAATAAAAAACATGTTTTAAAAAATAAAAAATATGTTTAAATCAGATGTTTTAAACACTTTGTTTAAAACATGCCAACCCTGCTTGAATCTACAAACAAATGTGTCAAAGTGCTGAGGTGTGCGGGCGGAGGGACCTGCACGCTGATTGATCCGGCCAAGGTCGTACCATGTCATGATTGGTCGGAACTAAAATGGCGCTATGCGCTATTGGTCCGCGGCATCTTGTAAAAGATAATGTCCGATGTTAATGCCAGAAGTATTTGCCTTGCATGAGACTATTAGGTCTTATTGGTCGATGTCCTAGCTGTAAACATGTTATCGACACTGCATTTGAATCAGTTATTACAAGAAAAGCACTTGTTCCCTACAACCTAATTATTCTATTACTGGCTCTAATGGGTTACAATACATCATAAAATAACTAAAAAAACAATACAGCGGATGTGCTCTTTTTGCAATTAGTGATTCATTTAACGATTTATAATGAGCCCACCGATTGTTATGTCATATGTACTACACTAGGACCAATATATTTTAAATTTGTAAGGCCTTTGCACATTATAAGACACAAGACACCGAACAAGAAAATTGTCTATGTGCGTGTCTGATCCGACATAAGAAAAATTTTCTTGTAATATGTATGGTCTCATATAGTAACCAATGCGACTGGATTTCTTATGACATTACTCATAAGACACAAGAAATTGTCTTATAATGTGCATAAGGCCCTCGTTGTCTTTTAAAAACGTTGGAGGTTAAAAAATAACCTGCCTGCACAAGCTATTTCGTACTCTTGGCAGAAGACTGTGTAATCCTTCATACTAAATATATAAAAGATATATTATTTGACCATAAGGTACAATTTACTGTGTTTACCCGATGAAAACTATCCGTTTTTATCGCAAACGCACCGCAGACTATGCTATGTGTATATCTTCCATTAGATTCGTAGTCGCTGTGAGCTACCATGCATATTGAAATAAATTAATATGGATTTAAATTAAACGCAGTTTTTTTATCACCCTTAAGTGTCAAACGGACAGACCACGCGCCTGATGGTAGTGGTCACAGTCAGCCATAAACCTGCACCGTTACCACCCTGAGGACTGTTAGAATGCCTCGCGTGTCTATACTGGCTCTCCTACACATCAAAACGGAACACATCAATGCTAGCATTGCTCTCTGGCGACCAATAGGGAAGATACATACACAGAGGGATAGGCAGATACGATGTATCGCCATTTTGCGCGATCCTGACACACGTTGCAAAGCACTTTCCCTTCGTCCGATTTTCGCCCGTGATATCATTTGGCGTGATGTGTGGCGAACAACATCGCCGCCTCCGTGTTGAGACACATTGTGGTACCACGGTTAGCTAGGGAAATACTTGGCCACCTCGTCAGAGCCCCGCATGACTCGGTAAGGCTAATTGAGTCCGGAGTTTTTTTTTTTATTATTGATGGGTTTGCGTTGACCCCAATCTCACCTGATGGTAAGTGATGAAGAGGCCTATGGTGGAGCGCGCTACCCAGAAGATGCCTATTCACTCTGCCTTTAAAAAGATCCAGATTGTACTTGTCCGGAAATACCCAAGGTGGCAGGGAGTTCCATTCCTTAGCAGTTCGTATTATGAACGAAAGGATGAAGTCGCTCACCACGTCTGGTAGTCCGGTGATGGAAGGGGGATGGGGGAATCAAATCTTGTAATTCCTGGGCACACTCCCCAAAATGTATCCTATAGAAAACCGAAAGACAGGCCACACTGCGACGATGTTTAAGGGCTCTGTAATTTGGTATTTACGAGCATCGTCACCAATGAGCCTTCGGGCACGACGCTCAAGCGCGTCCAGAGCAGCCAGCTGATACTTGGCAGAGCTGTCCAAAAGGTGACTAAGGTAGTACTCCAAGTTCGCTTAACCCCGGGATGTCGGCACGCTTACGAGCAGGCTAGCCCCTGGATACGCATCCATCAGCACGGCAGACCTTGGATTGGCTGACGGGACAGGAATCAGGGTGAGGGAGACAGGAGATGGGGGTATGGGTAAGGAGTATAGGTTAGGTATGGATACTCTATTACAAAGGATAGTGAGATTGTAGTAGCGATCACTCTGAAAGCCGGGAACTCATACCCGTGACTCGTCTGGACAGCACAGCACAGGCAACTACCAGAACCAAGCCCCTGACTTCGTAAAGCAGATATTGATAGGTAAGATAGATAGGGGTAAGACCATCTAGTGTGATCTTGCACTAGATTCCTTTCCAAAAGGTAATCTACATAATAATAATTTTATAAAGAGGAAAGATTTGTAACGAATAAACTCAAAAACTACTGGACTGATTTCAAAAATTCTTTCACCATTAGAATGCTACATTATCCCTGAGTAACATAGGCTATATTTATCTAATAAATAAAATCGTAGACTTCGCGTGTCTGTACATTGAAGATATTTGCAAAAAAAAAATTGGGGGGTCTAAGGATAAGCAACAGAACACATTTCGATCATTTTTGAAATTTTTGTCTGTTTGTCTGTTTATCTGTTTGTCTGTGAGTTTGTGCACGCATCACTTAAAAACTACTGATCGGACTTTGATGGACTTTTCACAGAAACATGGGGCTTAATTTGGTGTAACATATAGGCTTTATTTCATTGCAATCGGTGCAGTCAATCAAAAGTTATGGGAATTTATAGTTTTCGAAAACTGGCATACACTCCGTAGAATGTAGGGTGTAAATGTTCGACTGAATTTGTGGGCGGTAGCGGGAGCGGGTATGGTACCAGTGTAATTTGAGTGTTTGAAAATTCGCATAATTTTTGACTGAGTTACCCGATTACGATGAATTTGTGGTATACGTATGCAACAAAGTATTGTTGGTCGGAATTTGGATTGCGATGGATTAGTTACGAGGACTACATTTGCAGAGACGAGGGAAAGAGGTTTGAAGGGAGGGTTGAGGGGAGGGTTGTGACGAGGGTTGAGGGGAGGGTGGAGAATCCGGACCTGGATCTGGGCCTTGAACTGGACCTGGACCTGGACCTGGACCTGAACCTGGACCTGGACCTGGACCTGGACCTGGACCTGGACCTGGATTTAAAGTCTGAGTGAAAGTGCGATAGGGAGCGGAAGTGGGAATGGGAGCGGATCCTGTAGTCCACGCGAGCGGAGCCGCGGGCACAGCTAGTTACTATATAAAAATTTGAGATTCCTACTAAAACTTCAATAATGTAACCCAAGGACTAAATATGCAATATAACAAAGAAGTATAGTTACTATGTTCGGTACAATTCATATTGCGATTGGTTTGTACTACAGTTGGAGCGGGAGTGGGATAGGGAGCGAGAGGGAATTCGGCGGATTTTGTAGTCCACGCGAGCGGAGCCGCGGGCACAGCTAGTAATCTTTAACCGGGAGGGTTGAAACAGAAACCGGAAACCGGCCGGAGATAGAAATCCGCCGCCTTCCTTCATAGCTTGGCATAGCTCCCAGCGAGCTCTCTGCCTATTTTTCATTATAAAGGTTCATTCGGACCTATCAGTGCCGCCTCAGTCCTGAGTCAGTCTTTTTTAGTTAGGTTTAGGAATAATGTGTCATATTTCAAATTCAGTCAAAGTTCAAACTTTTATAACGGAAATCTATTCTATTTTAGAATGTACAAATGATGCCCTTCCATACGATACCACACGTGACCTACCTACGTGACAACAGAGGCTTTTATTTAGAGCAGTCATTGTCTTTTTACAAGCATGTCGTTTCTACTAATTCGCATGTCAGCTGGTGTACTTAAACCTAGTGTCGAATCTGGTTGTTGTATTAACTTTAAAATTTTGCCCCGTTTCGGCCCTCTTTTCTATGAAAACAAACATATTTATCATTTACATTTCCTAAACAGCGCAACCTATAATTTCTCTGGAATAACATTTTCTACCCAAAGGTTGTCTGGAAGAAATCGCTTAAAGTGATAAGACCGCCTAAATTGTACTATTTGTAACTTTTATAACGTGTAACTGTATTTGTTTGTGCAATAAAGTGTAATGTATTGTATATTTTTAATTCTATCATTCGCAATAAAGTTGGGTGGGCATTATTTAAAACTGTTCCAAATTTCAAGTCGATAGTATTAGTAGTTACGGAGATAATCATTGTGACAGACGGACGGACGGACAGTCACACAAGGGTTTCGTTTTTACTATTTTGGCACGGAACCCTAAAAATTACCTAGAAGGATGAAGCTAGTGTACAAAGGCGGCCTTCTCGGTTTCAGCGAGTTCTTCCAGGCAATCTTTTAAGGAGTGTAAGCGCTTGGTGCAATGAACCACAACAAATAACTTTATTATTGACTAGCTGTTGCCCGCGACTTCGTCCGCGTGGACAACTTAACATTACACATTATTATGTATTACCAAAATCTTAAAGAAATCTATTAATATGGTTATATATGGATTGAAAATATATACATAATAAAATCGTAAACATCGCGTTTCTGTACATTGAAGATATTTGCAAAAAAAAAATTGGGGGGTCTAAGGATAAGCAACAGAACACATTTCGATCATTTTTGAAATTTTTGTCTGTTTGTCTGTTTGTCTGTTTGTCTGTTTGTCTGTGAGTTTGTGCACGCATCACTTAAAAACTACTGATCGGACTTTGATGGACTTTTCACAGAAACATGGGGCTTAATTTGGTGTAACATATAGGCTTTATTTCATTGCAATCGGTGCAGTCATTCAAAAGTTATGCGAATTTATAGTTTCCGAAAACTGAGTGTAGGGTGTAAATGCTCGATTGAATTCGTGAGCGGCAGCGGGAGCGGGTATCGTATCAATGTAATGTGAGATTTTGAAAACTATAAATTCGCATAACTTTTGACTGAGTTAGTTGATTACGATGAAAAATCTGGAGCTGGAGCTGGATCTAGATCTAGAGCTGTATCTGGAGCTGGATCTGGAGCCGGAACTTTAGCTAGACCTGGACCCGGACCCGGACCCGGACCTGGACCTGGACCTGGACCTGGACCTGGACCTGGACCTGGACCTGGACCTGGACCTGGACCTGGACCTGGACCTGGACCTGGACCTGGACCTGGACCTGGACCTGGACCTGGACCTGGACCTGGACCTGGACCTGGACCTGGACCTGGACCTGGACCTGGATTTATAGTCTGAGTGGAAGTGGGATAGGGAGCGGAAGTGGGAATGGGAGCGGATCCTGTAGTCCACGCGAGCGGAGCCGCGGGCACAGCTAGTATATACATAAAATTAGCCTGCCGACGGCGGTTCCGCCCGTTGGACTACATAATTAATGTTTTTTTTAAAATAAAGTTGACATTTACTTCATGTTTATCATGAATTAAAAGATTCTCATTAAATTACTTATATTTTTTATGTTTTAATATTGTGCAAGAATTTAGGTGTTTTTATTTCCTCCCTTCGTTCTTTCCTTCCTCATTCCCTTCCTACCACGTTGAAAACCCCTTCCTACTCCCTACCCCTACCCTTCCTCCGCCCTTTATTTTCCACTGCCCCCCTCCCTCTGTCCTCATCTCTCCTCTCCTTCTCTTCTCCCCTAACCTCTTCCTACTATCCCTACTCCTTCCAACTTATCATATCTCTTCTTTCCTATCCGACTTCCTTCCCCTCCTATATTGACACTTATTGACAGCTTATTGACCTTACTGACACTTATTTTGCATATCCAATTAACTGTATAACAAACTGCTGGACATAGGCCTTCCCCAATGAACACCACCACACCCGGTCCTTTGCTCTACGGATCCGCCGCTTCCGGCCACTCTCTTCAGGTCTTCGATCCACCAGGGCCACTTATTGTGGAATAACGAACTTGTTGCATCGAGCTTATGGAAATACCCAGAAATGGAACAGTTAAAATAAATAAATAACACTATAAATGAGCTATAAAACATTTTTCTCACTTTCACCAGTAATGTTGAACTATACTGTCATACAAATTATATGAAATGAGAGGTCATCTTGTAGATCAGCCTCCTGACATTGTATTGAGATAAGACTTATACTAGATTGTGCCCCGAACTCAAAGCTATTCAACAGTGAAAACGCTGTCAAATTCTGTTCAGTAGTTTCCAAGATTAGCCCGTACATACACACATACATACAGACAGACACGAAATTTTTTAATTAACTTTTAGGAATCTACTGGTCTTAAGTAATGTCCGGAGAGTGAATTTTTTTTAACTTTAATGTACAGATTCGCTTTTCTTTTGTTTTTCTACTGTTTTATTATATGTTATATGTATTCAAGAACATTTGCGTCCTTATGCTAGACATATCTATGTAGATATATTATTACAAGCAGTAGGCTGGCTCACAAACTAGGATTCCCTGTTATATGGGTAGCCCAATGAAAATAATATCAGCACTTTAAATCCATTGTCACATAAGGTCAGGTAGCTTCCGACATTCATTTCCATAATGGAACTAGTGGGATCGCCCGAGTATTTCTAACTTTTAGAGCCCAGTACTTCGCTAAGTTCCCTAATTACGAAAGTTAGTATGTTAGTAGAATGTATTCGGGCAGTAGGGATAGGTGAAAACACCGGACATTACTGTCAAAGAACAATTGTTGAAAATTCGTTCAAAGTAGATTTCTTCCGATCCTGTCATTTTTCGAGCGGAGATATTCACTAGAGATGAAACGGATAGTGGTTTGGCCGGATAAAGGATATCCGGCGAGCCTCTAGGCCGGATAACCGAATATCCGACCGCCGGATAACATACTATTTGGAATTCAGAACATTAAAACTGATTCACTTCAACGGATTTAGAGAAAATCGAATTCTACATTTTGGTTACTACCGCCTCTGTTTTAATAGAAACTGCATATGATAATACGCTAGGCGATTCTAGGACATGCAACGTTTGAACGATTTTAATTTTTTTTTAGCTACCCTCAAATTTAATTTTATTTCTTGTTTGAAACTTGTTTTAGAGATATACTGGTGATATAGCACACACTTTAAAGAAAATCACGACGACAATGGTGTATCCTGAATGAATATCCATTTTTTTTAATCATTTTTATTTAGGAGCTTTTATACTATCGTATATGACAGCCCCATCATAGCCTTTAAAATTATACACTATTAATCAAATACAATTAAATCATATATCATTCTGGCCGATTCCGAACAGGGCTCGGTCAGGATGCTCTGCAATATGCCCACATTCATTATATTAACATTTAATATCCTTATCAGCCTCTGTGCCTGGTTCCGAACACACTCCAACAGCAAGTGATGGACATCTGAATCTTATCCATTTATTACTACTAGTACAATCCAACATGCTTTATAATGTAGTAAGTAGACAAGGGTGTTTGGATAATGTAGTAGAAATACATAGATATGTATCGCTCCTGGGGGAATTACTTTAGGAGTAATGGATGGACTAACTGGTTTCGGTGCCGCAGGTACAAAATATAAATGTAATTAAAGTTATTAATTACTCTTACATAAAATATCATTTGAATGATAGTTTGAATGATTGAGGCTTAGTTTCCTGACATGATTTAAATTATTCTTATTATGTTGGATCTAGCTTCAAAATAAATATTTCTATGGGATAAGTATTGTTGCTAGTTTCCTGATGTTTCATAAAGTTTTTGACTAATGTTTCTTATTGTGATCTTAAATCTAATTTGTTAATACTTATTATTGTAAGAATGTTGTTATTGCACACATTTAAAGCAAGTTATGGTGAAACTGAAAATACTTACCAGTAACTAAACGATAAAAAAATCCGACATGTTTAATTTAAAAAAAAACAACAATCTTGCGTAAGTTCGAATAATAAATACATAGGTAGGTACAACCTAGCTTGACAATAATAAAAGTGGAAAACTAACCAAAAAACCTGCTGCCTGGACAAAACTTCGAACAGGCGCGCTCCCACAGGCCATTTTCACTATTTCCCCATCGATTTCCCAAAGCGCATGTCAGATTTCCCGCCATTTCGGCAGTGGCGCGGCGCCATTACCGCGAGTAGGTCGCGCGCGAAGGAACTCGTGTCATACAGCCAAAAACACAAAAAAGATCCTCCTTCAAAAATAAAAAAAATTTAATACAGTCGATAGTGTAAAAATAACTTATTTTATTTTAGAAAATATATTTTGGTGACTTATTTCTTTGGGAATTGTACAAATATTGTCTGTGGATTTCTTCAGTTGTTTTCGGGTGCGTTTTCCTTCCCATGTTATTATAAATCGATATAATTATGTATTTAGGTGCTAGTATAAGATACCTTTAACGCTTTTTCTGTCATAAACTTCATTCATAATGAACAAAACATCAGTTAATACAAAAGAAATATAAGCTTTTGTCGGTAACGTAGCGGCGGTTCCCAAAATAAAGGTTTTTATATATTTTAAGTCAATGGACTGTAACTGACAGTCGAATGGACAGCAGAATGGGTTCCGTATTTACCATTTTAATTATAGAACCTTTGAAAGACAATATGCAGTGTAGATGTTTAGGATTCGCATACTCACTGGTGATTTTTAGTAGAGCGTAGGTATGTTGTTGAGCTTCGAATTGTGCAATTCGTGTCAAGACCGAGTTAGGAAATTTATTTTAGTAATCTTTATGATGATAACTATAGAACAAAAATGGAGGATATGAAAAATAAGATATACGACTACTTCACGGGTTCTTAAATGAATTTTCTTTTGATTTAGTATTACAGACTGAAATTAAAACAACAAAATTGCTGAATACTGTTTTTGGATCTGAGATAACTCGTTCTAATTTTTTTCCAGAATTTTTTATTTATGGTATAAAGTCATTTTCAGTCAGTCACATTTATTTTTATTTTCGCGGATTATCCGAGTAAGAAATAAACGAAAGTATTTTCCCAAAAGATCCATGTTTTTCCATCATTACCGGCCAATTTACCTACGTGATAGGTACGTTCCATTTCAGCTTTAGCGATCCAGTAGTTTTTGAGTTATCTGACAGACAGAAAAAATGACTAAAAAGCTTCGCTGTAAGGGTACTTAATACTTATCCGTATAAACTTAAAGTTTAGTCAGAAAAAAAGTCTAATAGACAATGACACTCCAAATCTTTGCTTAAAATATGATCAGCCGTTGTCCATGGTGGATTACCTATATACACGCAAAATACATTACCCTTTTCTTAGAATCGTCGTAATGGGTAAAAATGGGTTTTCAGTTGGATCTCACACTCTGAGTCACAGACAACTTGAGGGTTAAACCACGTTATAGCGCGCCACGGCACACTTTGTCTATAAAAAACGCGTGTTTTGTATCGAATACAAAACACGTGTTTGCGACGCCGGCGCGCGGGTCGGCGGCTAGCCGCTCGCGATTGCACGCGTCCGTGTGCGATATGGCACTTTGGCGCGCGGCCGCACGCCGCCTTTTTAAACTTTCGTAAAAACGGATAACGAAGCTTTATGGTCTATAACTCTAAAACTACTGGACCAACTGAGCTGAAAATTGTTTTTTACTGTCTGACAGCATATATTATATTTATTGTAAAAAAAATGCCTTCTATTAATTAATGATAAAATTCACGAGGGGCCAAGTTGGAAATAATTATAATATGAAGTCGATACACCTTCAATGTGTTTGTTTTCTCACGATGTTTTCCTTCACCGTTCGATAGAATTCAGTAAATGCACTTATATAAAAAAAAAACATTGGTACATGGCCTGACCGGTGATCACGCTCGGGCCTTTTTTTCGCGAGAAAGTATGTGGAGCGCTGCTATACAATTTCTTTTGGTTGGTTGTTCGTGGCGTGAAGGGCAGTGCGTCAAAGTCTACCTACCGTCTATGTATCTCAACCCTTACGCTACCCGTATAGAAGGAACGAACATCCAAGACTCGCGTATACCTATTAAAGCAATTAATAATAATAAAAAAAGATTAGATTAGATTTATTTAATTAACTTTTACATCTTAAAAATTCAATTTTACATGTCATTCTAATATGGTAAAAGGGATCGTCATAAAATAAAATAATGTCACAGTAGGTATATAAGATTAGAATTATTATAAGAAAGAAAGATAAGAATTATTAATATGTAATGCTATTAATAATGTAAAACTAACATTTGTACGCCATTAATGGTACAATATGCGGAACTGTTTTATTTATATATATCATATACTAGTTATTGCCCGCGACTTTGTCCGCGTGGACAACTTAACATTACAAATATTAAATATTTCCCGTAGGAATAAGCTGTTTTCGAGATAAAAACTATCCTATATCCTATTCCAGGACCTAACCTATATGTGTGCCAAGTTTCATCCCGATCCGTCCAGCGGTTGCAGCGTGATTGAGTAACAAATATCCAAATATCCAAACTTTCACATTTATAATATTAGTAGGATTATTTTTTACCATGTTCTAGTAAATATTTCATTCATCCGAGATTCATTCATAAGGAAAATTCATTAATATATCTGAAAACACATGTCGAATGTTATTAATACGTTCGTGGGAAGTACGTCAATAGACGTCATACCGGCGACTCCTACCTTGCCAGTACGTCTATGGACGTCGTATTTCGTATTGTTTCGTCGTCTAGTCGTGGTCTACATTATAATCTAGGTTAGTAGGAAAAAAACAAAATATAATCAATAGTACAATAAAAATATCAGTGAATTAAATATAATAATCACTACGCTTGGCACGCGGACCGTCTTGTTTCCGCGACTATTATTATACCAATATAACATCTGGTGGTAACTCTACGCGTGAGTTTGGTTATCTGTGAGGCAATGGAGTTCAAACATGAAGTACAACTACCGATCTACTTATTCCTTACCTAAATATGTGAAATCTAATCTATAAATGTAATGGTAATCCGATTTATTATCATATACCGTGGATACAGAATTTTTAGGGTCAGTTTTTGTGTGATTATAGATATCTTCCAGAAAATTCGTACTAAAAAATTTATACAATTTTAGTTTGTTAACGATTCTTGTAAACAGCGGTTAACGAATATTTGAAACTAAAATTCCCATAACTTTTGATTGAGTAAGTTGATTGCGATGAAATGAATGAAGAAGCCGTTGGGGCAGACGAGTTCTGGAGTAGAGACCGCGGATCGGCACGCGCAGGGTGGGACGCCCCGCCGCCAGGTGGACCGACGACCTGAAGAAGGTGGCCGGAAGCGGCTGGATGCGGAGGGCGGAGTACCGGGTGTGGTGGTGTTCATTGGGGAAGGCCTATGTCCAGCAGTGAACGTCTAAGGCTGATATGACGATGAAATAAAGACTAAATGTTATGTTTCTAATGCCTAATAAGCCCTACGTTTCTGTTAAAAGTTCATCAAAATCGGTTCAGTAGTTTTTACGTGATGCAGGATGCGGTTACATTCAGTATCTGGACTACTTCTTGTAGACATCTTTTGGGAATCCAAAAAAAAACTAACTTTTTATACAAACTTCATCGCTTGACGTTTAATTATGTACTAGCTTTTACCCGCGACTTTGTCCGCGTAGGTTTCGATATTTACACATCTTGAATTTCAAAATAGATATATTTTTTAATTTGATTTTCCGTAAGAATGAGATGCCTTTGTCGGGATAAAAATTATCCTATGTCCTATTCCAGGACCTAACCGTCCAGTGGCTGAAGCGTGATTGAGTAACAAACATCCAAACTTTCGCTATTATAATATTAATGGGATGTGATGGGATGCAGTTGAAACTTTGTTACATGCTGTATAAAATGTATATATTCTTTATTGCACATCTTAAATGGTGTGTACAAAGGCGAGCTTATCTCTAAAAGAGATCTCTTCGAGCCAACCTTACAGGTTGTGAGACAAGGCAGTGTATAAATTTTTCCGGATAGGGAGTTTTCCGTGTATACTTATTTTTATTGGCCCCATGACAGTTAAGTCTCGTTTATTTTATTATGTGTTTAGTAATATAACACGTAACCGTGGCTTTTATGTGCCTTTTTATATCATAATTTTGGCGTGGAATACGTCTTTTCCTCTTACGTCTCGGTGTGCGAAGCTAGGGGTGGTTTTACACGCGCCTGGTGCCTCTGTTGCTGCAATTTGTGAAGCTATGTGATACCAGACGTCTATTTCTTTTAGAAAATATAGAATACCTATTTATGACGACCTCTGTGGCGGGTTATATATATATTTAAATAGTTTTATTTTTACAGTGTCTCAACCTCAATAGAGTGCTCCTACACCCCCCTAAGTCCCCACCCTACCAGTCTTTGTTTGTATGTTGTATTGTATTTCAAATAAAGCTATATTCTATTCTATTCAGTCAATTGTTTTAATTTTCTAATTGCTTACTTTTGTTATTAGCAAAGTCCTTAGTTTGCTTTTCAAACCTCTCAGCTGTAGGATTTCTTTGTTCTATTTAGGGATCCGTCAAAACAGATACCATTATCGCGAAGCTTTAACCTCCGTGGCGGAACGGGGTAGCTCTCGGACTGCCACGCCGCAGGTTGCGGGTTCGAATCCCGCTAGGGGCAAATGTTCGTATGATGAATATGAATGTTTGTACCCAAGTCTTGGATGTTTATATATTTATTTAAGTATGTCTATCCGTTATCTAGTAACCATACCACAAGTTCTGCCTAGTTTGGGACTGGATAATTGGTTTGAATGTCTGACTTATTTATTTATTTTTATTTATTCTTGATTTAAATAAAACTATCAAAAAGACTGGGATCCGCAGTGAGAAGAATAAAAGGAGGTGCATGAAAAGGGTGAGTGAGGCTAGTGAGGTGTGTAAGGATCGGGCAAAGTGGCGATCCATCGTCGCTGCCTACCCCTCTGGGACCAAGGCGTGAGCATTATGTATATATGTAAATAAAAGTATGTAAATTTTTCCTCTCCGATGATAACTGCTTCGAAGCCCGTGGTATTTTACATTTGTTGGTATACAGTGCCGTAACTAGTCTTTTATGCGCCCGGTGCGAGCTTCTATAACTGCGCCCACCCAGATCATTTTTGCGTCCCTCCAAGGTCTGCGCCCTGAGCCTGGGCACCTAGTTACGGCACTTGGACGTTTTTACAGTCGGACATTACGCTCACAAACAGTATTTTACCGTCTCACTGACAGACTGACCAATGACTGTCCTAAAGTAATACTAATATGTACATGAAAATCAACTTATAGTACGTGCCAGCTATATCTGCATTAAAGGACATTGACCCTATTTGTTGCCGTGTGGTTTCCGATAGAGTAGAATAGGACCACTCCAACTCTTCCCGTAGATGTCGTACAAGGCGACTGAGGGAATACATTATAAAACATAAATCAGGCCTCCCCAACCCGTCTGGCCAGCGCGGGGAGTGTAGGCCAAATTCTCCGTCTGTCTCCGGCAGATGAGAAAGGGTTGTGCTCCTGCAGTGGAGACAAAAATAACCTGATGATGATGATGACCCTATTTGTAGCAAAAAGTCGAATTTGAGATACATATCGCTCGTCGTACAAATGTGTCGCAGCGCGTTTCAACGAGGTAGTAATTTGATTTCTTGGTGTACAATTGGGTTCAATGTACTTTTATGCAGATATCTCGGCACATATTTACTATAACTTCATTTTCCTTTCACCCAATGAAACAATAAAAAGGATTCCATGGTCGACCGTAGGTATATACAGGATGGAATTTTGTAATGCCACCTGAAGGTAAAGTATTCTTAATACTGTAGATAGAAAATTTTACTCAAAGAAAACATTCCTTTATTTTTGAAAAGAAAGAAAACTGCATTCAAAGATTTTTCAAAATTCGCGTGTCGATCCTTTAGTCGCCTTGACGATACCCACGGGAAGATTTGGGGTGGCCCTGTTCTAATCCAGGAACAACATGCCTAGACCCCTTTCCCCTAACTATTTCGTTAGCACTGACGTCTACTAAGCAAAGGGTCTGTTTCTTCTATGGCCAAGCTTTCCTTTTCATCTTAGTTTACTATTTTAACTGCAAAAGCGCTATAAAAAGTTTACGGGGAATTACATCCAAATGTGAAGATAAAACGCAGTTAGCCATATCTATGAGAACAGTAGTGACAGTCTGACTTACACAATTAAGGAATAAAGTTTGTGAGTAAAAAGGTTTTCACGATTTCAGTGACGATTTGTTCATAATTCTACAGATTATATTTAGTGTCTAGGAATTGCTCAATTTGATTCTCCCATCCCCCTTCCGTCACCGGACTTCATCCTTATGTAGTAGACATACCACGCTCTCGCACGAACCGTTTTGCTTCCTCTTTCATAATGCGAACTGCTAAGGAATGGAACTCTCTGCCAGGGTCGGTATTTCCGGACAAGTACAACTTAGATCTTTTTAAAGGAAGAGTAAATAGGCCTTCTGGGTAAGCGCGCTCCACCTTAGACCTCGTCGTCACTTACCATCAGGAGTGGTTGAAGTCAAGCGTAAACCATCAGGAATAAAAAAACATTGAAAACAATTAGTTCGCTGGTTCTACTGAAAAAATTCTATTAAACAACTGAAAGTCAAAACATATCTGTCAAAGGCATCGATCTCTATGTACTACTAGAATGGAGCGTTCCAAACAATCGCTCTGTTCCACGCAAGTAGCCACAACTCTTTCACATTCACTTTGAAACTTATGCAGTTACTATTCAGAACATTTAATTATTACTAAATATTGGCGCTACAGTTAAATAATGTCAATATTTAGAAAATAATTAAATGTTCTGAGTAGTACCTATGCATAAGTTTCAAAGTGAATGTGAAAGAGTTGTGGCTACTTGCGTGGAACAGAGCGATTGTTTGAAACGCTCCATTCTAGTAGTACATAGAGATCGTTGGTCAAAGGATAGAAAAAACAACAATATAATAAAGGGTTACTATCAAATTTTCACACTATTATTACCACAGGAGAATAGTTACTGGGTTCCCATCCCACGGGAAAATCGACTAACCACGGATAACAACACCTCGGGGAAAATGCTACTCGAAACACAAACAGTGAGTGCACGCTCTTAAAAGCTACACGAGTTTACAATATAGACTGTCAATCAAACGTCCAATGCCTGTAAGTTCTCCAGTAATGGAAAGGTAAGTAGGTAGGGACTCTAAAGGGTCCTACGAGTAAATATCGAATGTTGAACAATTTTCCTTTATTGGAAACTCATAAGAATGTATCAAGAGACACAGAACTCGAATTTAGTAAACAAAGATTTTAAATTAATCGGCATCGTGGTTCTGTCTTCTTTTTCGGACATGCTTATGGATATGCATATAGATATATCCATTAATTATTTATTTTATTTTATTTTATTTCATAAACTTCACAGCATAACAATTAGATTCCTATTAGAAATTATTATAAAATTATACAGCCAATAATGAAGTTCAACATAATTACACAATTTACATTATAGACAAACTAAGAAGAAAATACAGATAATAGTAGATACAATGATAAAAAGGATATTTGAATAAACCCACAGACGCCTCATATAAGGCGAACACTTTTTGATAACACATCAGAGCGCCTAGAATCAACAGCGCACGTCATCTTAGTTCCGACCAATCATGACATGGCGCGACCTTGACCAGGCCAATCGTAGGGCCAACGCGGATTGCAATTCTGAATAGATAGAACAATTAGTTGAATTTAGTCGCAAAAAACTAGATTCCGTAGGTCCTCCGTTTAAAAGTTCAGGGCATTGAAAGTTCCCATACAAAACCAAACCTTATTCTGGCATGCCACCTCTGTATCTCCGGAACCACAGTACATAGCGAGCTACTGATTTAGTTGATTGTTCACCTGAATTAGTCGAATTTATTCACGAAAAATCAGAATTAGTCGGTTTGTGGTTTACGAGATATACCCATTTTAGTTTTTGTACCAATAGTCCAGAGGCTGAGAGTTATAATCTTTCATGAAATACTTTTCGACATACAACTTTATATTTAATTAACTATACAAGGGTTTATGATATTTAAAGACCGCCCAGCTCCGGAATGTCGGCACGCTTACGACCAAACTAGCCCCTGGACACGCATCCATCGGCACGGCAGACCTTGGATTGGTGGACGGGCAGGGATCGGGGCGAAAGAGACAGGAGATGGGGGCATGGGTAAGAAGTATAGGTTAGGTAGGGATACCGCTATTACGGAAGGATAGTGGATACTAGCGATAACTCTGTAAGTAGATCAAGAACTAAGATATGACCCATTGAAAAATATCTACATAATTACTTTTGTTTCTGATCGTGACAAATTTTACTGCACTTACTCTCGCAAACATTATACTGTGGCTCAGAGTAAAGAGTTGAATTTTAATCAGCACGAGATGAGATGGTAATGAAATTCATGTATAACTCCAAGAGGCTGTATCGTAGAGTGCGGAGAGACGTTTAACTTGTAATGCTGAAGAGTAAATACTTAAATGAGAGATGCTGCTTTTAATGGCGAAGCTGAAGTATGCTCCCTTTTTTATTCGCTGTTTTACAATATATCACTTATTTTTAGGATATTTTAGCAAAGTGTGTGATATCTCATGTGTCTGCTAGGTAAGAAGTCCATTGTCCAAGGCATTGTGACAAGGCAGTTAGGTAATTTATGATTAAGGTTTTAGATTCCTACGAGATTTTCTGTTGAAAGTGCTGTTAATGAACACAAACTGTTCGTAATCCTTTGTAGGGTGGCGGAGGCAGTATCAGTTCCCTGAGGAAATTCCCAGGGAAATCTAATTCCGACTTAATCGAATCATGGACTTTGCGAAACTCAAACATCAACTTGAATTTTTATTGAGTGTTAGACTCTTGAGAAAAACGGGAAATTAATAGGAAGTTCATTTAGAAGCTCAGAGGGCGGGGAATATTAAATTAGGGTGGAGAGAATTTCAAATTGAACAGTCTGCTTCAATTCTAATATACAGTGCTATAGATAGGCCTGTATCCAGCAGTGGACGTCTAAAGGCTGACATGATGATGAAAGGTAGGTAATAAATCATCATCAAAGTCAAAGTAAAAATCATTTATTGCATATGAGTACACTTGGTACATTTATACACGTAATTTTTTTTATCGACTACCGCTTCCTAGGTGTTAGCGCTGTGAAGAAGAAACGGCGCAACAAACTTCACCCAACACATCTTTTAAAAATCAAGTTTGCATCCAATTAATAAAGATTTTGCGAAGCTGAATTAACTTAGTACCAGGCATCTTTGTCAATCAAATAATCGTTTATTTTATAATAAGCTTTCTTACAAAGTTGTTTTTTAATGTGAATCTTAAACTTTCTGTCCGTCATATTTAAGATTTCCTTTGGTATCATATCATATCCACTGCTGGACATAGACCTTCGCCAATGAACGCCATCACACCCTGTCCTCCGCCCTCCGCTTCCGGCCACCTTCTTAAGGTCCATCTGGCGGCGGGGCGTCCCACCCTGCGCGTGCCGCAGTATCCACTCCAGAACTTGTCTGCCCCAACGGCCGTCGGTTCTGCGATAGATGTGGCCCTCCCACTGCCACTTCAGTTTGCTAATCCTTTCGGATATTTCAGTCACCATCGTTCTTCTTCGGATCTCTTCATTTGCAATCATATCCTTCAAAGAAACCCCGAGCATAGCCCTCTCTATATATAAAATATACACTGAGAGAAATGTACCCTTCGATTTAATAGGAATTCTAAACAATTTATCAGATATTCCATTCATTCGTAATTTTTATCATTATCAGCCTATATACGTCCACTGTTGAACATAAGCTTCCCCAATAGATGACACTTTCGGTGGACTGTTCATTGGAGGATTTACCATAATCACCACGCTTGGCGGGCGGGTTGGTGATCGCAGCAATGATTTATTATATCTATACACGGGAAACTTTTTTTCTAATTAAATAAAATTCTGGACTTCTCCTGCTATACTAAAATTTATTTGCAGTTGGTAAACTAACCGGGACTACCTATATTCTATACCCGGAACGAAATTAATAGTTATTAACTTATTACCTACTTAGTATCTATTACATCGATCCATATCAGCCCTTAGACGTCCACTGTTGGACATAGGCCTTTCCCAATGAACGCCACTACACTCCGCCCTCCGCATCCAGCCGCTTCCGGCCATCTTTTTCAGGTCGTCGGTCCATCTATTGATAAGTACATCGATAGAGCAAGTGTTTCTGGACTACAAGTAAAATCATATAAAAACATTACTGAGGTTCATTAACTATGAAAGCACCGAAAATTGCTCTAACGAAAAATCTGGATTGAGGGACAAACTTAACTTTGCCATTGGAAAACTGTTGTCCGTATACGTCGACATAAGTCGCGGCCAAGTCGCGGCAAAGATAATATTTATTACTATATTTCAGGAACGAGAACAATATTTACCAACAAATAGCATTACGAATACTACAATAACCAATATATATGTTGTTATAATGGTGGAATGTGGATTATTGGTGAAACAACAAAATTTTGTGATGTCCTATGACGAATAAAAAATTTGAAAATGGTCAAACTAAAGATCTTCAGTTTTGGGAAGGGGGGAGGGAGGGGATTGCACCCCCCCCCCCCCCCCCCCCCCCCCCTTGAATCCGCGCCTGCGAGAAACACCTAGTATGTTTGTAACTGAATTGACGTTA
Source organism: Esperia sulphurella (assembly GCA_947086405.1). Lineage (NCBI taxonomy): Eukaryota > Metazoa > Arthropoda > Insecta > Lepidoptera > Oecophoridae > Esperia > Esperia sulphurella. The sequence continues at coordinate 2,238,119 of OX352280.1, forward strand.
CCAAACGAAATCCAGCCGCAAGGGAAATTCGATTCTGTCTGCCGAGACGAATTTAATATCTGAGAGAAAATGGCGACCGGTGCCGGGGTATCAAATTATGTTTCGTAATATAATTTGTTTTATTTTCTAAACAGATTTAAATGTTATTTATTGGTCTTGTTAGTTTATTTGCCAGGTTTTTTAAAGTCAACTCGTTTTCTGTTGAGAACGTAATAATTAATAATCAGACATCAAATTTTATCATACTGATTTTTTGACTGTAAATAGGTATAAGTAATTACTTATACCTATTTACAGGCCTCTGCCTAGTTTGGGACTGGATAATTGATTGTCTGAGATATTTATAGTTAATTATATTTATTTACAGTCCAAAAAGCACTGTTTTCTTATTGAATCCTTCCTTCACTTTTCTCTATAATACTGGCTGTGTTTTTTTTAATTATTATTTATTTTTCAATTTGTTGCACACACAATAAAAAAAACAATAAAAGAAAGGAAAAAAAACATGGTAATGCTCATCTCTTCTGCCCATTGTTATTATTATTCAATATATTTAATTAAATAATTTAAATTTCGCTCTATGTGTAAATTTTGAGATTTGGACTAAAGATCTGGTCAACTTGCAATCTAGTCGTATTAGTTTATAATACTAGTTTGTAAACTCATAACGACTAGATGTTATACATACTTATATATAAGTATGTATAACATCTAGTCGTTATGAGTTCTGACGGGAGTATATTTCGAAGACGTACTTCAATAGTTCTTTTGTTTTTGTGGGTGATGTCCGATGTTTATTATAATTAAATTTATATTTATTAAGAGAAAATAGTTATTATTTCGAGTGTTAAGTGTTAGGAGGTGACAAATATATGTTGCATAAAAATTAATTACCTAGATATAAAATTTAAATATTTAAGAGTGGTTGCTTACAGTGCCAACTTAGGTTACCTGTAACGGCACTGTAATGGTATTAAATATAATATAAATAAATTATAAAAAAAAACATATTTTAAGTAGACGAGAAACATGATTATTATAAAATTCATTTATTTAGATATCAAGGATCTATAATGAATGTATGAATGTAATCCTACTAATATTATAAACGCGAAAGTTTGTAAGTATGGATGGATGTTTGTTACTCTTTCACGTAAAAACTACTGGATGGATTTTAATGAAACTTTACAATAATATAGCTTATACATCAGAATAACACATAGGCTACAATTTATAAAGATATTGTGTGAATTGTCCAAAATATCAAGTAAGTAGGAAAAAATCTACCATCTGCGAGTTATTCTGGCGTGCGCTGCCAAAACCGCTAGTTACACATACTGGTATGTAATGTATAATGGAAATGTTTATCTTAAATAGTCCTACAAAAAAGCTACTCGAAATACTAATCGTGCGCAGACGAAGTCGCGGGCACCAGCTAGTACATTAATAGTTACATAACTAGGTGTATTTCAAATATTTAAAAACAAGAGCAATTAGGATTTCAACATATTAAATAAATTCAATTAAATTACAACATCTATACATATAATAAAAGAGTAGAAAAAACAAAAGAAAAGCGAATCTGTACATTGAAGTTAAAAAAAAAATTTCACTGCCCGGACGTTACTGAAGACCAGTAGAGTCCAAAAATATAATTCAAAAATTTCTTATCTGTCTGTATGTATGTATGTATGTACGGGCTAATCTTGGAAACTGCTGAACAGAATTGGACGGCGTTTCACTGTTTAATAGCTTTGAGTCCGGGCCTCATACTGGTATAAGTCATATCTCAATAAAATGTCAGGATGCTGATATACAAGTTGACCTCTCATATCATATCATTTGTATGAAAGTGTAGTTCAACATTACTGGTCGTTGCAAGAACTTGACAGAAAGTGACAGAGATGTTTTAAAGCTCATTTATAGATTTATTTTAGCTGAAGTATTTCAGATATTTCCACAAGTCTCGATACAAAAAATTCGCTATACGATAATTAGTGGCCCTGTATTAGACCGGTGATCGTCGACAATGTCAATATCGAAGCTGTTCAGGAGTACGTCTGCCTAGGACAGACAATATAGTTGGGTAGGATCCATTTCAAAAGCTGACAGAAGAATCCAGTTAGGCTGTGCAGTATTCGGAAAACTGCATCAAGTCTTTACGTCACCTATTCCACAATGTTTAAAGACAAAAATCTTAAATCAGTGCGTCCTGCCTGTCATGATTACAGCGCGGAGATGTGGACACTGATGGTGGGCCTGATCTACAATATTCAAGTGGCTCTGCGAGCTATAGAGAGGGCAATGCTCGGAGTCTCTATGAGGGATATGATTCGTAATGAGGAGATCCTATGAATAACGAAGGTGACCGACATAGCCGAAAGAATTAGTAAGCTGAAATGGCAGGTCACATCTGTCGTAGTACCGAACGGCCGTTGGGGCAGACGGGTTCTAGAGTGGGACGCGACGTCCCACGCGCAGGGTGGGACGCCCTGCCGCCAGGTGTATGGACGACCTGAAGATGGTGGCCGGAAGCGGCTGGATCTGTAGGGCGTTGTGGCATTCATTGGGGAAGGCATGTCCAACAGTTTGACAGACATTTTGTTGTACAGTTAATTGGATGCAACATAGGAAGGGTATTCCCTTCCTTGCATATGGGGGGGAAGGAAGTCGGATGGAAAAGAATAGAGGGATTAGGGTAAGAGAGGAAAGATGAGGGGGCAGTGGTAAATAAAGGGTGTAGGAAGGGGTGGGTTAAAGGAAGGGGGAGAGGTAGGAGTAGGGAGAGGGAAGGGGTGGGGGAAAGGGTTTTCAACGTTGTGGGAAGGGGATGGAGAAGGAAAGAAAGAAAGGGTATGGAAAGGACAAATTGGAGGGGGGGGAAGGAAATATCACCTGATTTGCACAATATTAAAATATATATTTTTTTATTGATTATATGATAATCTTTTAATTCATGATAAATGTAAATGTCAACTTTATTTAAAAAAAAGCGGCCAAGTGCGAATCGGACTCGCCCATGAAGGGTTCCGTAGCAGCAAGTAACATAATATAAAAGTTATTGTAGTTCGTTGTAACTTTGATCGATGTTTTAATAATAGTATTGTGGTTTACGATTTATGACGTATTAATAAAAACTACTTACTAGATCTCTTTCAAACCAATTTTCGGTGGAAGTTTGCATGGCAATGTACATCATATATTTTTTTTTGTTTTATCATTCTCTTACGGGGGGGGGGGGGGGACACATTTTACCACTTTGGAAGTGTCTCTCGCGCAAACTATTCAGTTTAGAAAAAAATGATATTGGAAACCTCAATATCATTTTTGAAGACCTATCCATACGTATGGGTTTGATAAAAAAAAAATTTGGAGTTTCAGTTCTAAGCATGGGGAACCCCCAAAATTTAATGTTTTTTTTTCTATTTTTGTGTGAAAATCTTAATGCGGTTCACAGAATACATCCACTTACCAAGTTTCAATAGTAAGTTCTTATAGTTTCGGAATAAAGTGGCTATGACATACGGACGGACAGACAGACAGACAGACATTCCCGCCTCCTCACCATTCTCCCCCCGCAACTCCTCTAAGCGAGGATCAACGGAGGTAACTGCAAAGACACCTACCAGTGAAGGTAGGGCAGGTCCCAAGTCATGAATTTATGCTACCTTGGGCCCCATACAAATTTAATTATAGAAGTAAAGAGTCAGACAGACAGACAGACAGACATGACGAATCCATAAGGGTTCCGTTTTTTGCCATTTGGCTACGGAAACCTAAAAAACTGTGGTCCAACGGGCGAAACCGCCGCCGGAACGCTAATTTTTACCCGACTTCAAAAAAGGAGGTTCTCAATTGGATAGTATGTTTTTTTATGTATATTAATATTTTTAATGCATAACCAGAATAATAGATTTCTTTTAGGATTTAGTAACACGTAATACATAACAATGTGTAATGTTAAGTTGTCCACGCGGACGAAGTCGCGGGCAACAGCTAGTTATACAATAAATTTGTCTCAAATCAATAACTATTTATCAATTATTTTTCATTCCCCTTTGTCTGTAGCTTTGCGTTCATCTCTCTCTCTCTCTCTAGCGCTCACTTAAAATAAATGGTTTTATAACACTACTAAAGCTACGAACAAAGAGGGTTTTTCAGGATTTCTCAACAATTCCCAACTTCGTAGACTTGAAAGATCAAATAAGATACACCACTCCAAACGCTTCAGTGAATATTTATTTTCCCATTCTCAGTTCTGAATAAAAGAATTTCAAGAGCCTTTATTACTGTGCAAAGTTACGCCGAGTTTTAAACTTTGCCCGTGGACGGATATTAAATTTTAAAATTTATAAATTAGCCTTTTTGTTCTGCGAGATTTCAGTATTTTTACCTTAAAACGGTAAAAAGTTATTAACAGCATCATAAAATTAGGCAAATTTTAGATTGGTAACCGAAAGAAACTTTTGGCGTGGACACGTGCTGCTATATTGACGTGTGGTTCCCGGCTTAGAATAGGTCCACCTCCAATCCTCCCGTGGGAGTCGCGAAGGCGACTAAGAGGGCCTAGCCAAGTGCCAAACGTTCCGAAGCGATTCCTTTTCTACAAACGCTAACGCTTTGGCGTTAGCGTTAATTAATTGGTAGCCAACGTGACAAGAACTCAGCGAACGCTCATTCTATTCGATCGTTCGATAAAAATCTGAATGTTGTCTATGGTTTCGTTTGTAAACGTCAGTTGAGTTTGATGTTCAGTGCATTTTGTCGCGCGAACTCTGAAAGTACGAAAGTGCAAAGCATCTTGTATAGCCCCTAAGGTCTCTTAGTCGCCTTGGCGACATCCACGGGACGGAAACCAGCGTTCTCCTGTGTATATTAAGATTATTAATGCGATTACCAATCCGCCTACTAAGAGTGGTTGGTGGTTATGGCAAATCCCCCAATAGACCGCCCACCAAAAGTAGCATTCTATCAGTGAGGCTTAGTTCAACAGCGGTAGGATGATTTAAGGCTGATGAAAAAAACGTGCTATCAACCTGACACTAATCTACGTTTTTCTTTGTTCCAGCGTCCAACAAAAACATCGAATAAAAATGTTCAAACATTGACAACTCTCCCAGTGTTACTCAAAGTGTAGTGGCAAGAATGTGCGACAAAGTGTCTCTGCCCGCGCTCTCTGAAGTGTGTTCGCTTAGCTCTAGTATCGACTGTAGCAGCTGTCAGTGAAAATACAAGATGGCGGAGAAGGTCAGCTGATCGGAAACCATTCCGCGGCCACGTAGCAAGCGGCGAATCAAACGCATCATGGTAAGCCTTTGATCCTCCTTCAGTTAAATCATCAGGTGATACCGTCAGCTAATAACACTTGCCACATATATTCAGACTAGGTAATTGCTACAGACCGGTAACAGGCAGTCATAATCACGTCCATATATACCTTCCCCAATGAAACACACACACTTCCGCTCTCCGCACTGAGCCGCTTCCGGCCACCTTCGTCTGCCAAGGACAGTAGAGCTGCCGGGACTTGGGGGCCAGACCATCCACCTCTCATGGGCCTTTCGATGTCAAGGTCATATAGACCGAATCATGGGGGAGGTACCCGGTACTTGCTCAGGTGCTCTTTCAAGGACTTGGGGGAGTTCGGGAATTGGAGGCCGTGTGCTGCTAGATGTTGCGGGGGAGTTTTCCCCATAATTGCCACGCTGGGCACTGCTGCCTGCCACCGGTCTGTGGTACTTATGACGCAGTGAATGGTTAAATAGTTATACCGCCATTGTCGGTCGCCAGTCAATCATCAGGGTGCATTGCTTGCAGGTGAGGTTGGCATTTAGAGCACAAGATATTTTAGCGCTCCCTTGCACCCCATAGCATGCAGTCAACGATCTCTATGTACTACTAGATGGAGCGTTCCAAACAATCGCTCTGTTCCACGCAAGTAGCCACAACTCTTTTACATTCACTTTGAAACTTGTGCAGTTGCTACTCAGAACATTTAATTATTTACTAAATATTGACATTATTTAACCGTAGCGTCAATATTTAGTAATAATTAAATGTTCTGCGTAGTAACTGCACAAGTTTCATTGTGAATGTGAAAGAGTTGTGGCTACTTGCGTAGAACAGAGCGATTATTTGGAACGCTCCATCTAATAGTACATAGAGATCGTTGCATGCAGTAGTATCACGTGGATGTTGATTAGCTGATAACGGTTTCCCTAGAACAGTACTTGTTCAGTCTGAGTGCGGCGATAAATTATAGTACGTGTCAGTTACCTACATTTGCAGGAAAGTACATTGACCTCATTACAGATAATCAAGGAGTTGAATAACTTACGAATTAACTAATAAATAAATGAAACTCATATTACTGACTGACAGTGACATTTTTGTATGACGAACGATCAGTGCCGTAACTTGTCTTTTAAGCGCCCTGTGCGAGCTTCCATTTTTGCGCCCCTCCACGGTCTGCGCTCTGTGCCTGGGCACTGCTGAAACCGCCCTAGTTACGATACTGCGAACGGTAGATAAGTATCGCAAATTCGACTTCTTGCTAAAGATGGGAATAAGAATTATTCTAGCCTATTATAGGTCTAAATAGGCCTAGGTTAGGCCGCCTAACTAAATCTATGTGTAATGCAGAAGATGTTTCTATCTAGTGCGGCGGGAGTTCAACTTACCTTTTATACTATAGCAAAGTATTTCTACCTGCAGCAGGTGTTCGGGGAATGGGCGCAAGTGGAAGTGGTGGAGCTGGTGAACGATGGATCAGGGCTTGCATTCGGCATCGTGGGCGGCCGCTCCTCAGGCGTGGTCATCAAGAGCGTGTTGCCCGGCGGCGTGGCCGATAGAGTAAGTATTCCAGTGTGTCAGGAACTTGTACAGGAACATGGAGAAATTCAAAAACTTGATGATGTGTATATGAAAACTTTTCTTAGGTTAAAGGTTGGATCACGTAGACCACCGCGGGATAAAGTTTTACACTTATCCTGTGACCAATGTTAAATTTAGGCAGCATTACATCAGTAAAGCGAGCCAGTTCTCCCACAGAGAATACTACGTAAACTAATGACACTCACCTCCCCCCCGCTAGTTTAACTTCCCCCGTAAAATAGAGCATGATTGCCAGTACGCACTATAATGTGCTGCAGCCGTTCGGCTCGCACCGCGAATGAAGTGAGAAAAGTATCAAAGACTAGCTCAAAAGGACTTAGCTTCCAAAGCCGTAAAACACATAAAAATACACCTGTGTAAGTGTAGGGCGTTTTCGCACTTATCCGTATCCGATTCTTGTTCGATACGTAAAAATACGGCCGGGAAAATTCACGTGTAACGTCTGCGCACTAATCCGTTTTTAATCGAGTGTAGTGGGCAAGCGTACGTACAATTTATATGGCAGCCACTTCGGCTCGGTTTTGATCCGTAAAGGATCCGAACTGAGAATTTACGTAGCGAATAAGAATCGGATAAGTGCGAAAACGCACATTTCAAAAGCGCCCGTCAAGCGACTATGAGGATAGATGGCTGATAACGGGGATTACCAGTACAGTACTCCTGCCCGGACCGGTCATTATGAGTATTACCCCAGAATTAGGGAAAACAGGCTAATATTGGAATTTCACCAGCTAAAGACGATATCAAAGCTGTTCTTTATTCTAAATCAAGATTTTATCACAACGATAAAAATGTTAAACCCCCATAATGTTACGATCTAAACTTTTTATGTAGTGTTCAACGATGTTTACATAGCATCGTCTCTATCACACTTACCACTTTGTGTATAGCCTTCTCTGTCTGGAAAAGTTTTTAGAGTATAATGACGAATATAAACATCGATTGATGTATTTTTAAAACAGTAGCTTTTGTTAACGAGACCCGGTAGCTTAGTTAGGTGTAATCAGTAATCTTATTTCAGTTGCGTAAGTCATGTGTTTGATTCCCAGTGCATTAACAATTTGTATCACATCAAATGTATTCTAACAAACATAATATAGTCAGGGGACTTGGTTGAGGTACTTGCCTGTCCGGTGCTATCCAGACTAGTCACGGGTATACGGTCATGGCTTCCCAAGTTATCGCTACTACAATCCTTCCGTAATAGCGGTGTCCCGTACCTACCCTATCCTCCTTACCCATACTCCCATCTCCTGTCTCCCTCGCCCGATCCCTGTCCCGTCCGCCAATCCAAGGTCTGCCGTGCCGATGGATGCGTGTCCAGCGGCTAGCCTGGTCGTAAGCGTGCCGACATCCCGGAGCTGGGCGAACTCCGGGCACTATTAGCCTTACCGAATCATGCGGAGTTTTGATGAGGTGGACAATTTCTTTCCCTAGCTAGTCGTGGTACCTGAACAAGGCGGCGATGTTGTTCGCAACACATCACGTCAAGGGGTATCACGGGGCGAAAAGCGGGCGAAGGAAAGCCACTTTGCGACATTAGATTGCACAAAGTGGCGATACATCGTCTCTGCCTACCCCTCTGGGACCAAGGCGTGAGCATTATGTAGAATGTGTAATATTTTTCTAGGTTCATATCCATTCCCGGCATTTCTCGAACTAATCTTATTTTCACGCGGAATGTAAGTCTATTTCTTTGCTAATGTTATATTGAATTTCTTTGTTGCATTCCTTTGCAGTTCGCATTTTGAGTGGTATGTCTACTACATAGGGATGAAGTCGCTCACCACGCCTGGTAGTCCCGTGATGGAAGGGGGATGAGGGAATCAAATCGCGTAGTGTAATTCCTGGGCACTCCCCAAAATATACCTGTAAAAACCGAAACACGGGCCACACTGCGTTTTACACTAATTTGTGTTTCGGAAGAACTATAATCGTAATAATAATATTTATTACGTTGGGGCATACCCGCCTCCTCACCATTCTCCCTCCGCAACTCCTCTGAGCGAGGATCTTTTTAGGGTTCCGTAGCCAAATGGCAAAAAACGGATTTATAGATTCCTCATGTCTGTCTGTCCGTCCGTCCGTCCGTATGTCACAGCCACTTTATTCCGAAACTATGAGAACTATACTGTTAAAACTTGGTAAGTAGATGTATTCTGTGAACCGCATTAAGATTTTCACACAAAAATAGAAAAAAAAACAATACATTTTGGGGGTTCCCCATACTTAGAACTGAAACTCAAAAAACTTTTTTTCATCAAACCCATACGTGTATGTATCTATGGATAGGTCTTCAAAAATGATATTGAGGTTTCTAATATAATTTTTTTCTAAACTGAATAGTTTGCGCGAGAGGCACTTCCAAAGTGGTAAAATGTGTGCCCCCCCCCCCGTAACTTTTAAAATAAGAGAATGATAAAACTAAAAAAAATATATGATGTACATTGCCATACAAATTTCCACCGAAAATTGGTTTGAACGAGATCTAGTAAGTAGTTTTTTTTAATACGTCATAAATCGTAAACCACAATACTATTATTAAAACATCGATCAAAGTTACAACGAACTACAATAACTTTTATATTATGTTACTTGCTGCTACGGAACCCTTCATGGGCGAGTCCTACTCGCACTTAGCCGCTTTTTTTTATTGGTTTAGCTTTACTTTATCGCCGCTATTTATTTTGTGGCGTTTTACCCTGCTAATGCAACACAGTATGAACACTGTGTTGCAGTTGTACTGTGTTTTTATTCCCTTTTCTTTATTATTATATTTTATTATATATTAGATAATCCTATGCTGCTTACTATTCGTGCTTTGCGCGATTCTACAACCGCTTCCTAGTGTTTAGCTGAGAAGAAGAAACGGCTCAACAAACTTATCAGCAACACGTCTACCCTATCTACGACGGTGTCACGGGGGGTTTCGCCATGACTGCTGAGCGGCAGTAAGTTTCATCCACTGTGCCCTCTGCTGATCAGAGGGACACGCGGAGAAACGCCTGTGTTGTTACTTTTTTTTCTGGTCGGTTGGGATAGGATTTGTGAGGTGAAATAAATAGTTGACACATTTATTTATTTTATTCTGAGCGAGGATCAACGGAGGTACACTAACACATTTACCAGTGAAAGTAGGGCGAGACCTAAGGACTGAATCAACGCTACCTACATTACGTTGGGGCAGACGAGTCCTGGAGTAGACCGCAGATCGGCACGCGCAGGGTGGGACAATCGTATAGCCGGCAGGGGGACCGACATGAGGAAAGCTGGATGCGGAGGGTGGAGAACCCTCCGGAGTGTGGTAGCGTTCATTGGGGAAGGCCTATGTCCAGCGGTAGACGTCCAAAGGCCGATATGATGATATTTATTGATAAAAATATTTACACGTCAAAAGGTTCAACAAAAGATTTACGATTTCATTGAGGTATAGATAAATAGTGTTCATACAAATACAAGACACAGACATGACGTGATAACTCCATTAATGTGACAATATGAGCTACAAATTACATACATATTCAGCTAATGGCGTATCCTTGTAGCGTGGTAGCGTACGTCGTAAATATCGGAAGTCAGGTCCGTAGTCAGGACTAGGCATGAAAACTGACCTCACGAGTGTAAGGTAGAGTTAGTTTTATAAATAACTAGCTGTTGCCCGCGACTTCGCCCGCATGTATTTCCCGTAGGGATCGGATGTTTTTTCGGGATAAAAACTATCCTATGTCCTATTCCAGGGCCTAACCTACATGTGTGCCAAGTTTCATTACGATCCGTCCAGTGGTTGAAGCGTGATTGAGTTACAAACATCCAAACATCAAAATATCCAAACTTTCGCATTTATAATATTAGTAGGATAGGATATCACCAGCCTTATCATAGAATATGTCATAATGCATAGTACATATCACCACATCCCCCACTTTCTTTATTCTGATTGCATATTAACGTCCTGGAAATATTTACAAAACAAATTGGTGTTTCTGAACATAAATCTTTGTTAAAAATCGACTATATAGAGTTACAATATAATACATTTTCGTCATCATATCAGCCCTACGTCCACTGCTGGACATAGGCCTTCCCCAATGAACGCCACCACACCCGGTCATAATACACTTTATTGCACAACAAATACAGTTAATTTTTGTAGAAATTATAATAATAGTACAATTGTTGTGAGTTGTTACATATCGGACGCGTAACGTCTTTATATCCATAGCAAATTGAATGTACCCGTAGGAATAGGTTCTTTACGAATGAATCTTTGAAAATGTATATCAAAGATATTTTTACAAAATAATTGTGAAAAAAACCTGACCGTAGTTTCGCTGGGAACTGATTCACAGGGCTTATTATTCTTTTCACGAATTTCTGAACACACCGTTCTCAATTTAATTTTGATTAAATCACTCATGATGTTATTTATTACTATGTCACATGGTTATAATTGTTTTTTATTTATATCTTTTATGTTATGACATTGACTTTTTATGCTTATTTAAAATTTTCAAATAATTTTGACATAACATCGAATAACTTTTGTCTTCCAAACATATGCATTATTTTTTTTTGTTTTGTGCCCCATCACTTGTTATTTTTTGACAATGTATAACTATTATAAATAAATAATATGAATATGGCATTAGGTACGGCGTTTTGAATCTTATTGTCCCTCATGGGGGATACCCTACGTAATAGGATCCTGATTACGCCCCTGTGGCGATCCTTCGGCCGATGTTTACGATCCTGGACTCCGACGTTATTCGATATTTATGTGTTGAGAAACAATCTTGTGCTGCGCCCTTCATTTTTATGCGTGGCTGTTATTTATTTCTTGTCCCTTTATGTCAAATGGATTTTGGGTCCATCAGTGCTTTTTCTACAGGATGTACAATAAAATAGTCGTCGAGTAGTTCCGATGCTAGCTCACTTTAGACTGAGTTGTGAATGTGCGACAACTCATTATCATTGGTCTATGAAGAAATGTAAAGCATTTTTTAATTCGCTGGATTGATCTTTAAGATATTATATAACTATTACATTTACTATAGTTATATAAACTTAAGTTACAAGAAGCCGTGGTGGCGATTACAATAGCCAAGAAATGGTCGCAGTGATACAAGGTCTAGACTGAGACCTTGAAATAGCCCCGACTCGAATAATAATAATACATGAATCCATAATACTACTATTAAGTTTTCAATGACGAAGCTGCGAAAAGTACACATTTTTTGTAACGCAATTTTTCTTTGATGCCCCTTAGTGTTCATGTCAAAAGTTCTCAAAACGTCTTCCTTTACTGAACTCGCTGGGTAATGTTGGGTGGGTTTTAGTTATTTACGTATACATATAATTCTCACTACTTGGTCCCAGAGAGGTAGGCAGAGACGATGTATCGACTTATACACCTCACTAGCCTCACTTTTTTTATTTTATTTAAAATATAGTCAAGTCAAAGTCAAAATCATTTATTGCATATGAGTACACTTGGTACATTTATACACGTCATATTTTATCCACTACCGCTTCCTAGGTGTTAGCGCTGTGAAGAAGAAACGGCGCAACAAACTTCACGCAACACATCTTTTAAAAACCAAGTTTGCATACAATTAATAAAGATTTTGCGAAGCTGAATTAACATTAGTACCAGGCATCTTATATTACATATGTTTTTTACTTAGGCCATCCTACTGAATCCACTGGGTTTATTTGTAGGATGGTGGTCGCTACTTGTACAATCTTATTCTATTGATAACTTGAATGGAGACCATCTAGGTCGCATTGCTGCTCGCCAGATAGTACCCCTTCATAGCAACTTTTACTTTTCGCGAATTGCCCCCCAGCATCCACTTAGATTAGAGAACCTTTTCATGCACCTCCTACTACTCACTGCGGACCCTAGTATTTTAGAGAAAGTCACCAACCTGATTCTTAAACGTTCTTCAATGACGATCTCTAGCTGTAGTTCCTTCTACATTCTCTCTGTAATCTCTTTTGTCAATCTTCTTTCACTCATACGCTTTAAATGTCCAAACCAACGCAACATATTCTTCTCTACCTTCGTTACTACTACATCTTTCAAACCACACTTCTCGCTTATCATTATCACTTAGTTATTGAAACTTACGATAAAATGAAATGCGGGATTATGGAATATGGGCATGGAAATTAATAACGCTTCTGCACACATACGCCACTCGTGATATTATTCGAAGTATTTATCAGAAATCTATATTTAAAAACCGTTACGGCGGAAATCAGTTCTATTTGTAATCTGGGCGCACCTTCCAATTTCATTAAACGATTTAAACGTCAGCTTTTAATAGTGTTGCCAAGTGTAGATTTTTAATGTATCGATTGTTTGCAAAGATCACTAATTATTTTTTCCAATCATTTACATGTATGTGTATGTCCTGTGTGTAAAATTTGTGAACAATCGCCCAATTAGTGGTCTATCACCCTAAATTTGAGGTTAATTTATAAAACGATAAGGTCTATTTTACTGAAGGAAATTGTACGACAATTGTACAACAGTTTATAAGATCGTGCCTGTAACTAGAATTCTACTAATCCTACTAATATTATAAATGCGAAAGTTTGGATACTTGAATGTTTGGATGTTTGTTACTTAATCATGCTTAAACCACTGGACGGATGGAAGTGAAACTTGGCACACATATAGGTTAAGTACTGGAATAGGACATTTCTACGGGAAATACATAATAATTTGCGATGTTAACTTGTCGCGGGCACCAGCTAGTATAATAATTAAAAATGTAAACTTCGCGTGTTCTCTGTTTTAGAATAATTAAAAAAAATGGGATAAAGGACAACTAATAGAATACAATAAGATCATTTTTGGAGTTTTTGTCTGTCGGTTTGTCTATTAAGCTGTATGTGCAGCATCCAGTAAAAACTACTGAACCAATTCTGATGGAACTTGCATAAAAACGTAGGGCTTAATTCTTTGTAGAGTGGGTTCTTGCCCTCTTGGGAAAGAGCCAAGTATTGGAAAGGGAGGGAAATAATAATTCTGTAGTCCACACGAGCGGAGCAGCGGACACAGATAGTATTCAAATAAAAATGTAACTATAGAATACAAGTAAGCAAAAACAACGTTTTTCAGAATTTATCTCTGTTTTTGTTTGAATTTCTATAAATAAGTTTGAATAGATTATCGACGTTCCGACAACACTAGCTCCGATTTGGAATCAGATAAAAGGCAAGAGAAAACTTCGGTCGAATCAAATACCTTTCAAATGGAAGGTAATTAGAAAGGAGCTTTCATGTCTAATTAAAGAAGGTTTCTTTGATAGCTATAAAAATAAGTATACAGAGTGTACTTGTCGTATACAATGTGCGGGTAGCGTCAATTGATTTTTTTTTGTTAGTTTTCCTGAAATAATAATAAATATCTATACTTATAATAAAACTGTAACTGGTCTATGTGGGGCGAGGGCGGGCGTACGAGCGGAAGCGGGAGCGGGAGTGGGAGCGGGAGTGGGAACGGAAGTGGGAAGGGGAGCGGATTCTGAAGTCCACGCGATCGGAGCCGCGGGCACAGCTAGTTACATATATATGCATATATTTACGCTTGAAACAAGGATATTGCAATTTACAAATATACTATCCAGACCTGGACCAATTTGTACAAATTGTACAAAGTTGTCTGTCTCCAGTGGGAATGGATAAGCGCTCGAGTTCAATGACCAAGCGATTAAGTCAACGAGGTGGTTGATGGTTGGTTTGAAATTCCATCTTCATTACCGGTTTATTTTAAACGAAGTTCCAAGCAGCTCAGTCGGTCTAGTAGTATTCGAGTCATCCGCCTGACAGACAAAACAAAATAAAATAAATATCTCAGACATTCACACCAATTATCCAGTCCGAAACTAGGCACAGCCTGTGCTATGGTTACTAGATAACGGATACAGATACTTAAATAAATATATAAATATCCAAGACTTGGGTACAAACATTCATATTCATCATACGAACATTTGCCCCCAGCGGGATTCGAACCCGCAACCCCGGCGTGGCAGGCCGAGAGCTACCCCGTTCCGCCACGGAGGTTAAAGCTTCGCGATAATGGTATCTGTTTTGACGGATCCCTAAATAGAACAAAGAAATACTACAGCTGAGAGGTTTGAAAAGCAAACTAAGGACTTTGCTAATAACATAAAATAATTTTTTAGAAAAAAAACAAAACCGACTTCAAGGCTATACCTACACGTACAAACTTAAACTAAAAAGTAGAAAATAATATTTTAATTACTTCAAAGCGAAGAGAATTAAAGAACAATCAACGAAATTATTGATACTTATATACCTATTTACAATTTATAATAAGTTATTTCTGGAGTCGGTGCCAGCCAAGAAGGACAGTTTAATTAACAATTTAAGCAACAATATGATATGCCTGAGTGAAGTGAGGTATCCATTAAGCTTATTTTTGCTTTGGCTGGCACCGACTCCAAAAATAACTTATTATAAATTGTAAATATGTATATAAGTATCAATAATTTCGTTGATTGTTCTTTAATTCTCTTCGCTTTGAAGTAATTAAAATATTATTTTCTACTTTTTAGTTTAAGTTTGTACGTGTAGGTATAGCCTTGAAGTCGGTTTTGTTTTTTTTCTAAAAAATAATTTTATTTTTAACTTTTTAGTGGGTAGTAAGTGTATTTTGTTTATTTAAAACGCGCTGCTCAAATGAGACAGCGCCGTTAGGAAGACAGTAGTGACGAGAAGAAAGATTGTTTAAAGAAAAGTAGGGAAAGAAATGCTATAAATATTTCAAATGAGAGTTTTGAGCAGCGGGCCTATAGACTTTCTCAGACACACGAACTTATCAAGGCTTAATGAAAGTCCAGAAAGTCATGCTCAACGACTCAGTTTGATTCACAACGTTTATCAATCGAAACCGAAGAGTAATGTTTTCTTCGTCTTGGCTTGCAACACGAGCATTTATATGAATCCAGATCGACTCGATTAGTTGCTATGCGGCAAGTTTTTAAATCGATCCCACAATGAGAAACCTTTAACAAAAATGACACGCTTGTGTAATCTTTTCAACAAATAGGTAGTTTTCTTTAAGAACAGATATTAATGTATAACTATTATGAAGGCTCCTTACAAATGCATACAATCTTCTTTGTTCTTAGTTAATGACAGTTAAAAAAATATTGAAATTCCTCATCACAACTTTTGTTTAATGCAAGGATCAAGCATTAAAACCATGGATGACTCATTATAAGTTGAAACCTGAAATAAATACTTCATACTTGTTATATATATGGCAGCATTTACTGAGAAAAAAAGAGATAACAATTGGCACGCGCGTCATCTTGAAAGTCGGCGGGCCACCAGTTTTGACGTCTGAAAGCTTTTGGTATACAGCTGAATACCATTTTGGTTGCGTTAGGTTTTCGTAAATTTCGTGATTAATTCGTTAGTTATTATGTTCTGTGTAACCTGCTTTTATAATAACTATGGCATGTGCTGCTGTGGGCTGTCGAAGCCGAATTGGTGTCTTAACGGAAAACAATTACAAATTATCTTTTCATCGGTAAGTTGATTTAAACAAATATGTCCATAATTTGTTGACATTCTACTATTTAAACAATACAGATTCAATATACCTATCTCTTTTCTACAATGCCCATTATTAAATATGTGAAGGAGTCGATTACACTTTTTACTTTCAACTTAATATGATGGATCCATAGTTTTAATGCTTCATCCTTTTCTGAAGGGAACACCAAACTAGCATGTCGTCTATGTAGGTATATACTAAGACTATATTTGTGTCTTTGTTGATTTTTCTAAAAGCGCTAAATGAATTTCGATAAAATTTATATGGGACCACCTCTGAAGTATGACCTACCATACAAAATATGAACCATCAAAATCCATTCAGAATTGGCGGAGTAATCGCGTAACAAACATACAAAAAAAAAAAACATACCGTCGAATTGAGAACCTCCTCCTTTTTTGAAGTCGGTTGAAAAGTAAGCAATTAGAAAATTAAAACAATGGACTGAATAGAATATAGCTTTATTTGAAATACAATACAACTAATAATACAATACAACATACAAACAAAGAGGTAGGGTAGGGACTTAGAGGGGTATAGGAGTAGTCTCTTGAGGTTGAGACACTATAAAAATAAAACTATTTAAATAGTGGGCTCGATTCTGAAGTCAAATTTAAAAAGCGCTGTCAAATTTTAAATGTGTGCTTCAGAATCGGGCCCAGTGTCTAATTAATCTTCTTTTTGTTTATGGCTTTTGCAGCTAAGTAATTTAGCCAAGTCTAATTAATCACAATGTTTACTTTAGTTGTATATTTTATTCCAAACCAATAGACATATTTTGTCTTCGAGACGCAACATTTGCGTCTCGAAAGCAAAATAAATAATAAATGATGTTCCTCAGTGGACCGCCAAGTTTACATACTAACCTGTGTGGGCGTGGGTTCGAATCCCATTTCTGAAATTGAAGCGTAATAAATAGCATATCGTTTAAATAAAACTTCACAAATAATCTTTTTCAGTATTAGTATATGTTTTCTTAACAAATTGTATTGTGTCGGAATTACATAAAATTAAAGACATATAATTATGTCAAAATTATACATGATTAAAATTGAATTCAAAACAATAAAAAATTAAAGTAAACATTACAGTGAATTCATAAATTCATCAATAGTGTAATAGTTCTTTTCCAACACGAAGAGCTTCAAAGTGTTTTTAAAGATAAGTTGATTGTCCATGATTTAAATTGAGTGGGCAGGCAGTTGTACAATACAATTGCTTGATGTCGCATACTATGATCAACAATTCTCAGTCGTAGTACCATCGTATATGGAATGTCTTTTCTTCTTGTTATTTAGCGTAGGCACCTCTGTTCTTCGACTTATTCTACTAATTATAAATTAGGAGTTTCGACTACATTAAGTATTCAATTAGATCTTCGCTAGAATCGACACGACTACGTTCTGAATCGAACTGCTGTGCTGTTGTTTTTTTAATAAAGGTGTTTTACGGCTCTAGAGGCTAAGTCCTTTTGAGCTAGAACCTCCAGTGATGCCACTTTGCGGATAGAAATTATTACCAAGTACCAGAGTTGCCATGATGTGGTACATTAATTAATGATCCTTACTCATACTGATGTCAATCCTCTTTTATTCCAAGACACGTATTTTAATGCGTATATTCCACTAAAACTGTATAATAAGTGAATTATTATACTGCCTCTGCCTAATAATATTATCGGGTTTTGCAACAGCATCCTAGCCAACCCCTTTTCTAAGGAGGTCAAGCAAACTTAATTTTTGTATAAGTTAGGGTTTCCGATCCAAATCAAAAGCAAATCCCCCAGACAGCCCACTAAAAGGCTTTCCATTGTTGGTTATTTACAGCTGTGGACGTATTCCATTAATGATGGTTTCATTTCAAAACAAAATTTCTTAGATTTTTGTTATAAATAAAATAGTTCTGATAATTCTGATGTAAATCATTTTTGTTAATCCCCCTTTATGCTAATTGATATTAGGTGCCGACCTATCTTTTCCTTGTGCCTACTGGTCATACCATCATGAAGTTATCATGAAGTTAAAAACTTTGAGGTGTGAAAAATTATTTTGCTTCATGGTATGAGGTGTAAGTGGCTAATGATGATATCTGTTCCCTCAGGACGGCCGCCTCCGTAGCGGGGACATGCTCCTGCGCATCGGCGCGGTGTCGGTGGTGGGCATGTGCGCGCGGCAGGCGGCCGCCGTGCTGCGGCAGTGCGGCGTGCGCGTGCGCCTGCTGGTCGCGCGCCCCGCCCCCGCCCCCACACAAGCCACCCCGCCCGCCCCCGACTACGCCCGCCAGCCGTCGCTGCAGGTCAGTATGAGACACTGGACGTGGACCATTCGACGTACACTCCTCTGATTCCGAATTTGTAACAAAAGGGGATTGACGTCGATGGTGGACAGCCTATCTGCTTTCTTGCGTCCATATGTGAATAACTTAAGAGATAAATATGTATTTGAAATTTATCGACATACTCGTATCTTGATCTGAAACATATCAGTATTCTGGTATTTTTACATGTTATGCGCGGGGAGTGTAGGCAAAATCCTCCGTCTGTCTCCGGCAGATGAGAGAGGGTTGTGCTCCTGCAGTGGAGACAAAAATAACCTGATATTGAAGAATGATGATGTGGAAACTTGTTAATAGCAAAACTTAAAATGTTTTAATGTACTTTGTAATTCATTAGACAACTAACAAGTCGCAAAGTAGCTTTCCTTCGCCCGCTTTTACCCCCTGACGTGATGTCTTGCGAACAGCATCGCCGCGTTGTTGAGATACCACGACTAGCTAGGGAAATTTATTTTATTTTTATATACATTAAGTTATGACATTGTTATAAATCTCATACACGAGTTGAATAGAATTGACATTTTGTATACTATATTTTCCATATTTTTTGACGATCACATTAACTCTGACCTTTTACGTAAATTAATCTATGTATTAAACGAATCAGGGTCGAATGTACGTTCCTGGAGTCTACCAGCACTAATAACTTTAAGGCCTGTAGGCTCCGGGTTCCCGCAAAACACCAGGGTATATTCCTCAGCCCCGACTTCTGGCCCGAGGGAGTAGTGTTTAGGGCTAATTCTCATCGCCACGATTCTCATCGTCACCTTCGTGGTAAATTCTAGTTTTTGCTTATATTAACTATTTTGGTAAAAAATCTAATAGCGCTTGATAATACGAGTAAATGTATAAGTAAATTAATCAAATCGTGAGTCTCGATTGGAAGTAATAATGTTTTGAAGTTCTAGATGCCACGAAAGTGACGCGATGATCCACGAAAGTGACTCAGTAACTTTACAACAATTATTTTCTCAGAATTGACTACTGGTTATGAGACTAAATGTTCATGAAATAACAACTTAATCTTATTTTCATAATTAAACATGCAAATACATAATATTCAATACCTAAGCAAAGAGAGAATTACGAGTTCGGTCCTAGGCTCGGTCATCCTACGAAATAGGTTCTTAATATTACTGATATGCTATGTCAATTAAAACTACATAATTTTAGTGAAAAGTTCTTATTATAGAACATTATTGACGTAGGAAACATATAGAAACTTTACTGTGGTTTTATTAATCTGGTACTTATATTTCGGAGGATAGTTTTACTCTAAAATACCCTGTGATAACATAATAAAATACTTAACGTAACCAAATTATCTAAACTTATAAAAATTGTGCATAATTTTAGTATACTTTAATTGTAATATCACTGGTAATTTGTGACATTCACAAATAATCAGTCTCCGGTGATAAAAAAATAATCAAAAACTTAACCTAATTGGTTGTTATATAAACTATTTCCTAATGATGAATCAAATAAGTCTTTAGAACTTAGATTATATACTACTTTTAGTCTGAGCTTTAGAAAGGCTAAATCTCTCAAAAAATAAAAACGAAACGTTACACTTTGTTAGGCAGCACTTTTCCTTTTCAAAAACAAAAACTTATTCTATAAAAAAAAATCTCATTACAAGAAGACGGTAACCTCTTCGAACAGTAAAAGAAAATATCAGAACGTTAGTTTTTGCGTAAATCAAATATATTGTAACTCGAATCTGGATCATCATCAGACCAGAAGCTACGTTGGTGTTGAGGGTTCATTTTTACCATCTTGGTTTGAAACCCTAAAAACAACGTTAATATACTTACTTACTTACTTTAATTAGTACCTACCCATACTTCATGTTTAATTAGTTATCTATTAATAGTGTAGTTGTTAATTTATCATGTAAATATACTTACTTATGTATTCAAAACACTATTTACCACATCAAACTAGTTGATTTTGTAAATACGTATACACCAGTCGCTATATTTCGAAATAAAACAATGCAAAAAATCACTTTCGTGGCAAAAACTCACCTTCGTGGGTAAAACGCCACGAAGGTGATGCCACGAAGGTGACGAAAATATCCCTTTTTTATAAATTCCTGCAAAGTTTAGGTGTATTGTTTTAAATCAAATACTACATAAATATCTCTTACATTTTGGAGTTTCGATGAGCTAACTTTAATTTCCATTACCAAAATACAATGCACAAATATGTTGTCCACGCAAGTGATCGGTGCACCTACGAATAAATATAAACTTACCAATATTTTTTACTCACGGAACGATGAGTCGCTCTTCCCACTTCTGCGAAGCAGGAACACGACTGACGATGACCGAATCGAACTCTGTGATTAGTTGCTGCTGTTGTATTCAACAGCAAGCCTTTATTACTACTCAAATCTTAAGTACCTAAAATCGTGTGACCGACACATATTGTGTTTCCAATTCAAAATAATGACGAAAAGTTTTTTTTTACACCAACGTATGTAAAGTGTATATAATTACGATGACATTGGTATATATAACATACAAATACACTGAAATTTGGTAAAGCAGTAACCAAATGTTTTACTGTAACGGGAAGTGTGACACGATGAGAATACGAAAAATGGCCCCGTTTTCTGATCGTTCGTGTTAATTATTTATATTATTTTTGCTTCAATTACGGCAAGTTTTATTTATTTTGTGACCAAATAGATGTTTTATCCACCAATCCACAAGTTATGTTTTTAACTTATACTGTTTAGGAAATATAACTGTGTGACCATAAAAATTGAGTGACAATGAGAAGTACCCTTAGACGTTTTAGGGATTCAAAGACTAAAATCTCAAAAATAGTGTGATGAACTGTTAATTAAGGTTATAATAATGTATGTATTTCTAGGTTAAGGTATTTATCTATGGGCCAAGTTGCCTTTATCAACGATTTATTATTATTATTATATTATTAAAATTTGTAATAAAGAAATCTCTGCCAACTTTTAGGTTACCCAGCGTTTTGAGCCGTTCCGTGATAGATAAACCAGTCATTATTAGTTTTTTATATATGTATATATTTCATTCCAGATTCATAGTCCTATGAAAACCAACGCTATTTACGTCTCGGTAACATATACATGAAAGGGTCACCAGCAGCAAAAACAGGTTTGTATTACCATGTAAACTTTGCAGTCCACTTAGGAACACCATCTATTGTGTATTTTGTTTTCGAGACGCAAATGCGTTGGTTTTCATAGGACTATTAATCTGGAATGAAATATACGGATGTTTGCAAGAGGGGGGGGGGCATCATCCCCTTAAGCTCCTAGCCGCGTCCGGTTGTACCGTCGCGAACGGTTCCGGAAATCCTCGCTGATAAGCCGAGCTTAAGTACTCCCCGAAAATCTCCTCAACTCGTCGGCCATTACTAAATACAATACGAGACTACTTCGACCTACTTTTAGCCTGTACGTTAAATGTCATTCAGTACAAGGGGAGAATACTAAATATGATTACGACGTAAAGAAGCGACACCGGAATCGCCCGGAGAATAGAGCACTTCTGGCAGTAGGCACTACTAGGCAGCCTCACACATGTACACACGCATGTGTAAAGACGGAATGGGTGCGCCTGAAATAGATAATTAGCTTTTCCCCGCGACTTCGTTCGCGTAGGTTTCGATACACATCTTGAATTTCAAAATGGATATCATTTTCATAATCAACGTCACATTGCAGTTCAGCGATATACCTAAGTGCAATAAGTAAGCTTCTGTAACTTTGTATTTTTTATTGTGCAATAACGAGTAATTGTATTTATTTTGAATTGAACACTACTTATATAGCGCCAGTAGATAAAAAAATAATTGTAAGTGTTTATTCAAGCGAGGTTTGTTGTTAATTTCCAAGTATAACTATCCAGGTTACTCTAAGTCCGTGTTCTCCGTTAATTGGATCGTTTGGAGGCAAAGTTTTCTTACCTCTCTCGGCTCAAACGCTGCAGAATTATCAGACTCCCCTAATGAGGCAAGGGCAGAGAATTCTAAATATAGAACGTAACGAAGCGAAACACATCTCCCCCCGCTCGGCGTGCAGTACTCAGCCGGTTAGAAAGAGAAGCACTTATGTGTTAATGTATAGCGTTTTCCTCTCTCGATAGTTTACATGTGTACGGACGGGCTGGTGCCCTGTAGTGGTAGTAGGCACAGAAACGGATATTACTACTTCTTCTGCACTGAGTTCTGTTTGTAAAAGGCGTAACTTTCGTTGCTCTGCCTTTATTTATCTATTTTATTTAATAGTTCATTGAAGACTTTAGTTCTCTGGCGGATCACCTCATTTCGGATCCTGTCCCTTAGAGAAACTCCGAGCATAGCTCTCTCCATAGCCCGCTGAGCGACCTTGAGTTTTCGGACTAGTCCCACTGTCAGTGTCCACGTTTCGGCGCCGTAGGTCATTACGGGTAGAACGCACTGGTTAAGTCTTCGATATAGCTCAAAAAGTTAGTACGCTGAAGTGGCAGTGGGCTGGTCACATCTGTTGTCCGTACCAGTCGCTGTCTACTCCAGTTACCAAAGTTCTACGTAGTTTGACAATTAACATCATGGTAGTTAGTTGTTAGTTGGAAAGTTACGTCATATCTCGTCGCGTATACCACAGTGCCTGAAGACAAAAGTCTTCAACCAGTGCGTCCTACCCGTAATGACCTACGGTGCCGAAACGTGGACACTCACAGTGGGACTAGTTCGAAAACTCAAGGTCGCTCAGCGGGCTATGGAAAGAGCTATGCTCGGATTTTCTCTAAGAGACAGGATCCGAAATGAGGTGATCCGCCAGAGAACTAAAGTCTTCGACAAAGCTCAAAAAGTTAGTACGCTGAAGTGGCAGTGGGCTGATCACATCTGTCAGAGAACTGATTACCGCTGGGGTAAACGAGTTCTCGACTGGGCAAGCGTAGTGTGGGACGCCCCCTGGCTAGATGGAGCGACGATCTGCGTAAGGCGGCTGGCAGTGACTGGATGAGAAGAACCGAAGATCGGGTTCAGTGGCGCACCTTGGGAGAGCCTATGTCCAACAGTGGACTCTTTCAGGCTGATGATGATGATGATGATGAATAGTTTATTGTACACACAAACATACAAAGAATAACACAGAAAAGAAAATTATACAGAAGGTTAAGCTTGTTTCTAAAGAAATTTCTTCCAGCTAACCTGCGGTGAAGACAAGGGATTATGGAAAGGCGGTAGTCGCGTAAGCCTACTATATATTAAATAACCATACAACATATAATACAATACACATAAACTATAAAACTTCAAGGTCTATAACACTTCAAAATCATCAGATCTCTGTTTTTTAGCTGCTTTAATATTTTTAACCACCAACAAGCTTTTTGACCACGGATTGGCACACGCAGGGTGGGACGCCCCGCCGCCAGATGGACCGACGACCTAAAGAAGGTGGCCGGAAGCGGCTGGATGCGGAGGGCGGAGGACCGGGTGTGGTGGCGTTCATTGGGGAAGACCTATATCCAGCAGTGGACGTCTAAGGGCAGACATGATGATGATGAATCTTTTTAACTGATTCCGCTGTGACTAAAATGCAACTCTTAATTACATTTTCTCTATCAGAATGCACTTTTTGCATTTGTTTATACAAATCTTGTCAAGCAGAAGAAACGTCCATTTTTTTTCTGAAATGATTCTGTGGGTATCGATGCGTATGGGTCAGAATCAGAGAGGTGAGCATTACCGCTCGGGCACGACTTTTGGCTTAGCGGGACGCGGCGCGGTGAGCGGCGCGGTTTCGGCAGGCGGAGGGTTGGCCGCTGATTGCGGCGCCTCGTGGCGTGCTGCTAACATTTTTGTACATTTGTTCTCGCCGCTCGCCGCCCCGCTCCTAGCTGCCGCTGGCAGCGGCAAGGTCGTGGTCGAGCGGTTATGCTTCTGACAAAGTTTTTCTTAATAACATAACCTGATATTACTACAATATCTATTTCAAAATAAAGGTTTTCGCTTGTTAGTTTTCTTCAAAAGGAAACTTAATTTCTCAGCTATTTGAAAACCTAAAACGCTCACCTCTCTAATTCTGACCCGTATACTAAAAACGCATTTACTTCAGAATGTCCTGAAATCCAAAAAAATCAGGGCAAATCATTGATTTTCGTTTTGTCTAAAGCATAGAAATATAAATAATTATTCGTCATCATCATCAGGTTATTTTGGTCTAACCACCACGCCTGGCATACGGATGGGTGATCGCAGTAATTAATTTAGGCATTTGCCGTGTGATTTCCGGTAGAGTAGAATAGGACCACTCCAATTCTTCCCGTGGATGTCGTACAAGGCGACTGAGGGAATAGGTACATTATAAAACATCAATCAGGCCTCCCCAACCCGTCTGACCAGCGCGGGGAGTGTAGGCCAAATACTCCGTCTTTCTCCGGCAGATGAGAGAGGGTTGTGCTCCTGCAGTGGAGACGAAAATAACCTGATGATGATGATGATGATATCTCCACATTATCACACACACTCACGCACACATCCGACACACCTACACAACACTCTGTGACACCCTAGCCCGGGCCCCAACTGACACCCAGCGCTGCACCTTCGGGGTACAGCACTTCGTTGAGTTGGGGACCTCTCACTTATAGAGCATCGTCCACCCCTCAATTTTAAGATAGTGCAATAATTTTATGTTATTTAATTAATAATTTGTATAATAATGATAGTATTACTTATTCGCTAGTTGTTAGTATGGTTAGTTTTATCTGTTTGTAGATGGACCCCTCTTTGGGTGAAGGCCTCCTCCATTTCTTAAGTAAGTAAAGCTAATAATACTAACACCATTGTATGATGTAATTGAAAATGTAGTGGAAATAAACGGCTATTTATTATTATTCATTTATTTACATTTCTTAGGTTTAAATTTTTTTTTTACAATATTATTATATAAAAAGAATATAAAGCATAAATATTATAAAAAAAAAAACTTAAACCTAGAGAGCCGCTGGGCAGCGGGGCAAGGCCCAAGCTACCGGCGGTAGGGGCTACAGAGAGAGGAACCTCCGGACAATGCGCGCCGTGTCGAGGATCACTGCCTTCTGTATCTGGCCCTTGATCCAACCATCCAGCGAGAGCCTCTTGAGATGGTGGTCGAGGCTCTTCGCTATCAGGCCGTTCGCTGAAACGACAATCGGGACGATGATCGTCGAGTCAACATCCCACATGGCGGTAACCTCGTGAGCCAAGTCAAGGTACTTGCTGACTTTGTCCTTCTCGGCCTTCACGAGGTTCTCGTCATGCGGTACGGTGATGTCGACGATCACCGCCCGGCGCTGGGACCGGTCGACCACCACGATTATCATTATTATTATTATTATTATAATAATGATAAATGAATATGTATATAATTCCATTGTTCACAATGGGCATCACGGGGCGAAAAGCGGGCGAAGGACAGCCGCTTTACGACATTAGATTGCGCAAAGTGGTGATACATCGTCTTTGCCTACCCCTATGGGACCAAGGCGTGAGCATTATAAATAAATAATAAATAAATAAATATCTCAGACATTCACACCAATTATCTAGTCCCAAACTAGGCAGAGCCTGTGGCATGGTTACTAGATAACGGATAGACATACTTAAATAAATATATAAACATCCAAGACTTGGGTACAATCATTCATATTCATCATACGAACATTTGCCCCCAGTCCGGAATTACTCTCCGTGCGAAGTGGACGTGCATTGTGTAATATAAAGTGCGCATCGCAGAGACAAGTACCTATTTAGAACTGGTTACGAGCCGAGCGAGTGGACACCTGGCGACGGGTCGCCCGACCGGGTGGCCTTGTGTTATTAGCGTTGTAGATATACCAATATGAGCACTAACGGAGAGGACATAAGCGACATTAGTTTTAATGAAGAATTAGAAGATCAAACACAATCATTTAATAAGGAGATGGAGCTGGAAAATCTGCAAGATAATACAAATAAACGAGGAAGGGAGTCAGATAACGAGGAAACATGGCAAGAAGTAAGAAGAAATGCGAAAAAGAAGTCCAAAGAACACATACAAGTTAGTGTATCCTGCAAGGACAAATTTCCTAAGCAATTTGCACTCGCAAAATTTTTTAAAGACTGGGCCATCGTAGATATCATAAGGATCAAATACGTGAATCCATTTAAATTGCTAATTACATTCGAGAACGAGTCGAGCGCCGAAAAAATAATTTTATGCCCCCAGGCCTCCACATTGGGATGGAAAATCCAAAAAACCTGGGAAGTAGGTATCTCATATGGAATTATTAAAGATATTGAAGTAGATTTATCAGATACTGAATTACTGAAACATATTACAAGTGAAACCGACATAATTAGTGCTAAAAGGCTCGACCGCAGAAATCAAGATGGGTGGACTCCAAGCGAGACAGTAAGACTGGGATTTAATGGATCTAAATTACCAACGTATGTGTATATGCTTGGGATGAGGGTTAGAGTAGAACCATACGTATTCCCAGTGACCCAATGTTCACGATGCTGGAGATATGGCCATTCGACAAAGCTGTGCCCTTCAAACAAGATAATCTGCCCCAAATGTGGTAGCCACCATGCCAATTGTGAGTCTACCATGTACAAATGTGTCAATTGTGGAGGAAGTCACATGGCGCTATCAAAAGCTTGTCCAATCTACGGCAAAGAGAAAAGAATTCGAGAACTAATGTCTCAATTTAATGTGACATACCGAAAAGCTCTGACTGTATATGTTCCCCCCTCCCCGATCACGCACTCTATGGGAGTAAATGAAATGGGAGTAAGAGCATTAGATGACAGCTACACAGACAATTTGCCATCTCGAATATCAGACGCTAGGCCGACTAAGTCATATTCGTATGCAGGAGCTGTCACTAAACCTGTATTTCATCAATCAAAGGAAACAGGGAAAAAACGCAAGTCACATAAAAGTAAGTCACTATATAATGCGGACAAGGATGTAGTAGAGGCAGAAGTACAAATGTCATCGGACTCGGAGGCAGCGGCGAGCGATTCTGGTGATCGAGAAGGAATAGATAGAGAAGAGGAACAACCTTCGGAGCTAAGGAAGGGACTGTTAAATAGGTTAAAAGGCATTTTTTTTCGAAAGAACATGGATATTGTGAAGAAAATTAAGAGTGCGGTAAAAATAGTTGTAGATTGGTGCTTAAAAATGATGATCGATTTAGTCTCGGACATATCTATAGTTAAAAAAATGTTTGTTTTGTTGTCTCAAAATGAATAACAGACCAAAAAAATTAATTAATTTAAATATTTTTCAATGGAATGCGAGAAGTATTAGGCCAAAATTACAAGGTTTTGAGCAGTTGTTAATCCAGGAAAAAATTCACATTGCGACCGTTAGTGAGACCTGGCTAGAACCGGAGAGCAGATTAAAAGTAAGTGACTACAATATCTTTAGACAGGATAGGGATGTTGCTTACGGAGGTGTAGCCATTTTAACACATAAGTCTATTCAAGCTCAAATAGGGCGCATAAGAGTCTGTAATCCAGGTATCGAAATACTACTTGTGAAAGTGTTTAACTGTGACCAGGTTAGAAACGTGATTTCTTTATATTGTCCTTCTGAAATCAGCACGTCGCAGAGAGACTGGGATCAACTATTTTCAATTGCTGATAGTAAAACAATTCTGTTAGGAGACTTTAATGCTCACCATACGAGCTGGTCCTACAAAACTAATACCAGGGGGTCTCAATTATTTGATGCACTTCTTGAGAGCAATTTGGTCCTTTTGAACGACGGAAGCCATACGAGATTTCAAATGGTTAATGATGTACTCCGACAGTCTTCGCCAGATCTGTCCATGGTATCGTCTGATATATCGCTTTGTTTTAACTGGTCAGTTACAAACGAGTTGCTGGAGAGCGATCATCTGATAATAAAACTATCTACCAGTTTCGAGTCAAATGTAAACACATTGAATAGGTACAATTTTAAACTGGCAGACTGGACGGGCTACACCAGTTATTTGGAAAATGCTTTCCAAGATTATATTTTACCAGACGACCCGCAAGTTGCTTATGATGTTTTCATACAAAATATAAATCAAGCGGCTAACATGTTTATTCCCATTATTAAAATCTGTGTTAATCCGGAGTCCAAATTTAAGCCAAAACCCTATTGGAACGCTGAGCTATCAAAATCTGTGGCAGTGCGTCGTCTGGCGTTGGCTAGGTTTAGACGTAATCCGACTCCCCAAAATGCAGCTATTCTTAAAGAAAAAGTTAGGGAAACTCAATGTTTGTTAAGAAAAACTCGTAATGAAGCTTGGAATAGCTTTTGCAGCTCTATTGATAACGTCACGTCTTCGAGTGATATGTGGCGAAAAATGAGGTGGTTGAAGGGTTACAGATCTCCTAGACTGGGCGTTGACGAATCAAGTGCTAGTTTACTTTTACACAGCCTTACGCCTGATTATGTAATACCCCAAGATCCGTTGTTCACATCTGAGAACATAGAGCTCGAAAAAACGTTCTCAATCCAAGAGATGGAAAAATGTATTAAATTGAAAGACACTGCACCGGGCCACGATAGCGTATCGTTCTCTATGGTTAGGAAACTACCCCTAATAGCTAAACAAGTATTGTTGTGTATATTTAATAAATTCCTAGATCTTGGTTTTGTCCCGAAACAGTGGCGGGAAATTAGTGTTGTGCCCATTCCTAAACCAGGTCGAGACTCTACCTCTGTATCTTCACTCCGACCAATTTCTCTAATGTCGTGCTGTTGTAAAATATTTCACTCCATGATTAGCAAGAGAATTGAGTGGTTTTTAGAAAGGAATAACGCTCTCTCTGAAGATACGGTTGGTTTTAGAAGATGTCGTTCTTGCTTGGACAGTTTAAGTAGCTTGGTCACGAGGATTCAGATAGGTTTTACTAAACAGCAATTGACTCTAGGGTGTTTTCTGGACATAGACAATGCATATAATAATGTAGAAGTGCCTGTATTAATGTCTATACTGGACCGTCTCGGTGTCGGTGCAAGAATTTGCAAATATATTTGGAATTTTTTGAAAAACAGGTGGCTTAAATTGAAATGTGATGGTTTAGATTTGACTCGCAGCGCTGGTAGGGGTTTAGCACAGGGTGATCCTTTATCTCCCCTATTATTTAATATTGCTACCATAGATGTATGTAAAAAAATATCAGATGTATACATTTCGCAATATGCCGATGATCTTGTGTTATACAGCACGGATAGAAATGTTAGCGCTGCTAGTAATAAACTACAAACTTCATTAGACGTATTACACGCCCTTTTAAGCGATATAGGTTTACAAATATCTGCCACGAAAAGTAAAGTTTGCGTCTTTAAGAAGGGTCCTCATAGGCATACAATAAATCTTAAAATGAATGGTGCGTCTTTACAAGTAGTGGAAACTGTTAAATATTTGGGTTTATGGCTGGACCGCTCTCTTCGTTGGAATAAACACATTAATGAGACTAAAGAAAAAACACTACTTTTTCTTAACATTTTTAAAGTTTTGGCTGGACCTGGCTGGGGACTCCACCCAAAACACTTACGCCGACTATACCTCACGATTATACGAAGTCGAATGGATTATGCTAGCTTTATATATGATGACAGCTGTAAATCACACACATATAAATTAGATAAAGTGCAAAATCAAGCGATGAGAATCATTGGCGGCTTCATAAAAAGTACTCCGATCCACGTTATGGAGAGCGAGTTAAGTTTGGCTCCTCTACATATACGAAGGACATTTTTAGCGGGAAAGTTTTGGCTAAAGTGTAAATCCTACCAAACTAATATTAACTCTATGTTGTTGGAAAACCTTTTCGATGTCTCGCATCTGTGGCGGAGGAAAAAGAAACCGTTGCTGTTGCTGACACATGAAGCTCTAAGGGAAAAACAGATATACGTTAGCCCTAAATTAGAAATGTTTACCATGAGTACATGGGTTAGCAATATTAACATTTCAGATGTAATTAATGATAATATAGACGGAATAAATGAAGGAAAACGAACATATAACACCCAGTATTTGAAAAGAGTTTCCAATCAATTTCTGGAAAGTCAATATTTGGGTTTTTATAGAGTATACACGGACGGTTCCAGGGACAGAGACGGTACAGGGGCAGCCTTTTATGACCCTCAGTCAGATACACACTTGAAATTTAAAATCGAGGCTAAGGTATCTATAATGTATGCCGAAATGTTGGCTATTTCTGAAGCTTTATCGTACTTGGATTCTGTTGATTTTGATAAGTTTGTCATAATAACAGATTCGAAGAGCTCACTTCAACACCTGGCTCGGTCAACCTCGACCGTTCGAGGAACACCCGTAGCCTATTCCATTTTGGATAGTATTTTTCGATTAAAATCTAAATTAAAAACTATAAAGCTTCAATGGGCCCCTTCTCATGTAGGTATAGCAGGCAATGATAGAGCTGATGAATTGGCCAGGGAAGCGTGTTGTGATGGAGTCCCACTAGTCGTTCTACCGTTTTTTACTGACTGCATATACTATGTAAAAAATATGTGTTTCAAGGCATGGAAGGAATACTTTGATGAAAGGTCTAAAGTTAAGGGTATATGGTACAAGACCATCCAAACGGAACCTATGAATTGTCCCTGGATTGACAACTGCTCACTGAGTCGCCAGGACATCGTTACAGCATTAAGACTTCGCTCCGGACACGTTCCATTGAATAAGTTTGCACATTTGATGGGAAAGGTCCCATCACCACATTGCACAGAATGTGGCGTGGTGGAGGACGCCTTCCACGTGTTGGTGGAGTGCGTCCGGAACGAGTCGTACAGGAGGCAAACTTTTGAGAATGAGATGTTTTGGCAAGTAGGTGGCTGTAACAGTGTCTTGGCCTTTCCTCTGTCAGTTTTGGCTGTGAAATTGTATAAATTATATAAAATAGCTATAAGGAATAGATAGTTATAAAATAGAAAACTTATAGAGCGACATAGTCATGTTTATGACAAAGCTCTTTAAATAAAGATTAAAAAAAAAAAAAAAAACATTTGCCCCTAGCGGGATTCGAACCCGCAACCTCCGGCGTGGCAGTTCGAGAGCTTCCCGTTCCGCCTCGGAGGTCGTCGAATATTTTATGTATGTTGTGTTAGTAAATAAATATTTTTTTCTTTTCTTTCTGCTTTTCTAATTAACAAATATCACAGTCTCTCACGTTGACCATTAATTAGTGCCCGCGGCTCCTCTCGCATGGAATATACAATTATTTTTAATCTCACACTTAGTCCAACTGCGACTTTGACTACTACTCCAACTCCACGCCCATACCCACGCCCACGCCCAATACAGTTAAATGTAGCATTAACTCATCGCCATTTGAATTGCACCGAACATTATAATTTTACTCCTTTGGTATATTGCATTACCTACACCTACTAATGTATTTAAAAACTAAAAACTCCCATAACTTTTGATTGATTAAGCCGATTGCGATGAAATAAAATTAAATGTTACTCCGAGTCAGCTCTAAGTTTCTATGAAAAATCCATCAAAATCGGTTCAGTAGTTTTTACGTCATGCGTGTCAGACAAACAGACATAACTACAAAAGTGATATAAATGTGTTCCATTACTTATCCTTAGAACCACCGTTTTTTTTCGCAAATATTTTCAATTAGCTGTTGAACGAGATTTCGTCCGCGTGGACAACTTAACTCACAAATTAAATGTGTTTCCCGTAGGAATGGAATGTTTTTTCGGGGTAAAAACTATCCTATGTCCTATTCCAGGACCTAACCTATATGTGTGCCAAGTTTCCCGATCCGGCGAGTGGTTGTAGCGTGACTGAGTAACAAACATCCAAATATCCAAACTTTCGTATTTACTCGTATAATATTAGTAGGATAGAATGTACAGACACGCGTAGTATACGTTTTTATTTATTAGACATGCATACTTTAGTAAATAGTACCATTATATTACTATTATCAACATTCGGTACTAAATTCATTATACTATTCTTTACAGTTACTCTAAGGTTGACTGAAAGAAATCCGTAAGCAGGTTAAGCCTGCATTTGTATACAATTTTATTCGTATTGGATATTATTGTTGTTAACTATGGATACAATAGAGCGTTTACATAATAAAATGCACGCAAACGTTTCAGAACGATGACAAAATGGAATCAAACGAGCGTCCATAACCGCGTGCAGTGTAATTAGGTTTCCGGCGGCAGTGACGTCACACATCACTTCCGCTTGTCGGAGCCGACGACTGTAGCGGATGTGGCGTAACACGAGACGCTTTGCCGCCATGTTGGATTTATTGTTATATTGTTCTATTTATTAAGTTGTGTCCGATATTGTGCCCATACGTAACCTATACTCCTTACCCATGCCCCCATCTCCTGTCTCCCTCGCCCCGAACCCTGTCTCGTCCGCCAGTCCAAGGTCTGCCGTACCGATGGATGCGTGTCCAGGGGCTAGCCTGGTCGTAAGCGTGCCGACATCCCGGAGCTGGGGGAACTCCGGGCACTATTAGCCTTACCGAATCATGCGGAGTTTTGATGAGGTGGACAAGTATTTCCCTAGCTAACCGTGGTACCACAATGTGTCTCAGGCGATGTTGTTCACCACACATCATGCCAAGATGATGGAAAGTCGCTTGGCGACACCTGACAGTATCGCGCAAAGTGACGATACATTATCTCTGCCTACCCCTTTGGGACCAAGGCGTGATAAAAACTATCCTATGTCTGGAACCTAATATGTTTGTATGCCAAATTTCATCACGATCCGTCCAATAGTTGAAGCGTGATTGAGTAACAAACATCCAAACTTTCGCATTTATGATATAGTGGGATGCCACATCCAGTGATTCCGTTGCTCGGTGTGAGGGGTGTCACTCAAAACTTTGCACCACTTAGCGTACTGCTCTCTACGGAGGGGCTCAATTAAACGGCAATTTATTTTCAGCTATAAATTGTTTACTTTACTCGTTTATGAGAAAATATCGGTCTCCTTTGTACTTTCATTTTCAGTCATTATAGTAGCACTAGCTGGTGCCCGCGACTTCGTCTGCGCACGATTAGTATTTCGAGCAGCTTTTTTGGATAAACATTTCCATCATACATTACCTATGTGTAACTCTAGTGATTTTGGCAGCGCACGCCAGAATAGCTCGCAGATGGTAGATTTTTTCCTACTTACTTGATATTTTGGACAATTCACACAATATCTTTATAAATTGTAGCCTATGTGTTATTCTGATGTATAAGCTATATTATAGTAAAGTTTCATTAAAATCCATTCAGTAGTTTTTACGTGAAAGAGTAACAAACATCCATCCATACTTACAAACTTTCGCGTTTATAATATTACAGTAGGATAGCATTAGCCCCGTGGCGTTGGCTACGGTTTGCCACATAGGAACGACTCTGTGTGTGTGATCCTGACGTAACAATAGCAATAACAGCCTTGTGAATAGGTAATAACATTCGAATCAATCATTTTGCCAACAAAGTAAAAAACTATCAAAATGCTTTTCTCCATTCCGTAAAAAAAGTCGCTATGTTTTCTATGATATCTTTTATGTACCTATAGCGATCCTTTGCCAAATATCTTATTTCGTTCTCCACATTTCCGCGTCATTCTCATCCTTTTGTTGACAAAATTTCATCAAGTATTACATTGTGACGTTTATTTGATGTGATGTAAGTTCAGTTGACGCGACTCAGCTCGTGTGACTGTGCTAAGCCGGACGTTGATTGATGAAATGTGTTATAAGTACGGAATTATGTTTGGCGACGAATGACACATTTCTTAAGTCGCTAATCCTACACTGAGAAAAAAATAAGTAGCCCTCCTACTTACGTAAGGATAAAAATATACCACTATTACGTAAGTAGCCGGCCACATTATAAGTGGTGTCGCCTACAACTGATTCAGTAGCCGGCCACATTATTACGTAGTGTGGTTACTTAGTTAAAACTAAATAAGTTAAGTTAATGCGTTCTGAAAGAACTCTTCATAGGAATAAATTGCCTCCTTGACAAGCCAGGCGCACAGTCTCTTTTTGAAAGTAGGTAGGCTCGGAGAGCTGGTGACCTCAGTGGGAAGCCGGTTGTACACCGCGAGACCAATTACTCGTATCGTTTTCGCGCATTTCACTAGGGTGTGGATGATGGGGCGAAGCCT
Organism: Esperia sulphurella; assembly: GCA_947086405.1. Taxonomy (NCBI): domain Eukaryota; kingdom Metazoa; phylum Arthropoda; class Insecta; order Lepidoptera; family Oecophoridae; genus Esperia; species Esperia sulphurella. The sequence goes on from OX352280.1 coordinate 2,273,129, forward strand.
TTTTGCGTGCCGGGTGGAGTAAGCGAAGCCTCCTCCTCCTATAGCCAAAGAAATAGCATGTCCATAGTATGGCAGCATGTTACAAATACCTAAAATAGCTCTGCTGGGTCATAAAACGAATAAAATAATTAGATTTAGAGGCTGATGACTTGTAAATTTGCGAAAGCACTTCGAACAGCAGTTGTTTCCAAAAATTTACATAAGCTGAGGATCGCGACCATATAAAATGCGCCTCCACGCATAGCGGTCATTGGCCAGCCGCACTGCTTCATATAAGGATCCGCCAGCCAACCTCCTCACCGGGTCTGACCCCCTCGTCGGACATAAGTAGGTCATTGTTTCTAATCTAATAAGTAACTGACTACCCGAAGCCTTCAAACTCTCGTTGTCTATCACACGTCTAAAACATTCGCGTCCAAACTAAGACATCCAACTTTACGTTCAGGGCCGAACTTCGTGTTCTAGTTAAACTTCAGTGTCTTAGTTGAGACTTTAGGCCTGAATTACATTCGTATTCCGGCATTTTATTATCTCCACTAAGTACCTTGTTGGTTTTTGTATTTATTGCACAAATATACAGATATAATAATAACGTAGCTTACTTTGTACATCTAGGCGGTCTTATAGTTAAAAGCTATTTCTTTCAGACAACTGTTGAATGAATGAAATGAAATGTATTTATTTGCAAGAACAGGTAACTTACATGTTAGACCGGTGGTCGTGAAATTATACGTCCGTTATTCAGCTACCTTACATTAGCATGCAAATCATAAAAAGTACAGGGTAGGGTTTAAAGTTCAAACAAATCGTTGACACTAAAACATTTTTTTTGACAATTATCTATTTGTACAAAGATTTGCGAATAACATTGAAATGGCTTTACTACACAAGGGTTTTGGGTTGACCATGTGATACCCGGCTTAGAATAGGGCCACCCCCAATTTTTCGTGGGTGTCGTCAAATAGACTAAGGGATTGAGCATTCTCCTGTGTAAATTAAGATCATTACTGCGATGCCTGCCAAGCGTGGAGACAGCTCACCAAAAGCGGCCTTTTATTGGGGAGGCTTACAGCAGTGGACGTATTTCGGCTGATGATGATTTCTTGTTCGACAGTCCCTAGGAGCGTCGCCAGCGCCCGTGGTGCCCTCCCGTCTACTAGCCGACCCGATCGAGCTGGAGCGGCGGTTGGCTGAAGCTGGGCACGACGGGTTTGGAGCCCTGGGTGAAGATAGTACTCCTACTGCGCCCTCCCCGCCTCCGACTATCATTGAGGAGCGTCTGCATCAGAGAGTAAGTATATCCCAACTACCACACTGGTGAAATATGTATTATAATAATAATGAATAATAATAAAATAAATAGAATATATTTATTTTCGTTAAACAAGAGTAACATAAGAAAGTATTTGGCCGCTGATGTCTCCTTTTAGACTTGGTAAGTCTGTGTTAGGAGGCACCGCTCTTCATTACAAATATAGTAACTCTGTTTTATTATAGATTTCCTAATACTAACATTTGTTTTTATTTCAAAAGATACTTATTTCTACTTATTATATGCAGTGAAAATTAAATACAAAAATATAAAGTATTCTAAGCAGGGTTGTTGTTCATTCAGGTTTTTACTGTATCAGCGGATGCTGATGCTGATTTTTCAGATCAATATCAGCGGATGCTGGTGCTGATATTAATAATTTACTTCGTCATCAGGTTATTTTTGCCTCCACTGCAGGAGCATAACCCTCTCTCATCTGCCAAGATACATACTTAATAATTTACGTAAATAAAGTTATTTTCATTGGAGGAGGCATTTTGAATTTGAATATGGTTTGTGGATTACTTATTTTATTTCTTATTATTACAGTGCGCACGCACATCATACAATAAATCACTGACGTCCAACCAATTTACGTTGACAAAACAATCGAATGAGGGAACAAGTGACAGCTTTTTTTGTAAAACTGTCTATGATTGGTTAAAACTCCACGTGACTTGCGTTAGGTCCCGCCTTCATTGAACACGTTACGATTTTAATGTCAGCTTTAAAATCAGCATCGATTGTTGCTGATGCTGACGCTGATATTAAAAACAATGCTGATAATCCGCGGATGCTGATGCTAATACTGATATTCGCAACAACCCTAGTCAAAAGCTATAAAATAGGTCCAGATATACTGCCACTATAGAGCTGTTAAGCTAAATAATAGCCACATATTTCGCCAGTATGCTTCTTTGGATACATACATACGTTACATACATACATACATTGTAAATATATATACTACCAACTAAAAGGTTGAGATTACTGGATTTCAGTCTGATTTCCTCTGGTTTTAAATCTTGCTAAGATGGGAAGTTGCCGTGTGGTTTCCGGTAGAGTAGAATAGGACCACTCCAACTCTTTCCGTGGATGTCGTACAAGGCGATAATGTATACCCTTACATTATAAAACATCAATCAGGCCTCCCCAACCCGTCTGGCCAGCGTGGGGAGTGTCGGCCAAATCATCCGCCTGTCTCCGGCAGATGAGAGAGGGTTGTGCTCCTGCAGTGGAGACAAAACTAACCTGATGATGAAGATGGGAAGAGTCTCCGAAATTAGTCGATCTGCAATAAGTAGTTGTTCGCCATAACGAAGGTATACATTCTTAATTTGTGTTCTCCTTCGATTTACTGTAATTATTATAGTCTGGAGCTTGGTAAACTCTGGGCACTATTAGCCTTACCGAGCCATGCGGGGCTCTGACGAGGTGGACAATTATTTCCCTAGCTTATCGTGGTACCTCAACACGGCGGCGATGTTGTTCGGTTGTTCGCCACACACACCAAGTGGTATCATGGGGCGAGGAGCGCACGAAGGAAAGCCGCTTTGCGACGTTGGATCGCGCAAAGTGGCAATACATCGTCTCTGTCCACCCCTCTGGGATCAGTGCGTGAGCATTATGTATGTATGTATGTATTAGTTTCAATTGGCGTTTAGTTTTACCATTCTCTTCACACTGTCTCGGTTTCGTCGAGAGAGACGAGTGCTCTTTACGTTTCCATCTGTGAGCACTAGTTCTGATTTTAATATGTCAGTCTTGGGTCATCCCCGGCTCATATACATACATTCACGCGATATATCTGGGTCGTAATTCGCTCAACATGTCTGTACCAACGCAACAAGCCTCTTTTCATCGTAATGATGCCACTTACATCCAGTCCAACCGTACCGTACTGCGTATCCTGTCGGCCGAGGTAATGGAGCACAATTTACGCAAGATCGTATTTCTCCAGCATTTATCTTCATACTACCATGATCATCATCATCATCATCATCATTAGCCCGAAAGAGTCCACTGTTGGACATAGGCCTCTCCCAAGGTGCGCCACTGAACCCGATCCTCGGTTCTTCTCATCCAGTTACTGCCAGCCGCCTTACGCAGATCGTCGCTCCATCAAGCCAGGGGGCGTCCCACACTACGCTTGCCCAGTCGAGAACTCGTTTACCCCAGCGGTAATCAGTTCTCTGACAGATGTGATCAGCCCACTGCCACTTCAGCGTACTAACTTTTTGAGCTTTGTCGAAGACTTTAGTTCTCTGGCGGATCACCTCATTTCGGATCCTGTCTCTTAGAGAAACTCCGAGCATAGCTCTTTCCATAGCCCGCTGAGCGACCTTGAGTTTTCGAACTAGTCCCACTGTGAGTGTCCACGTTTCGGCACCGTAGGTCATTACGGGTAGGACGCACTGGTTGAAGACTTTTGTCTTCAGGCACTGTGGTATACGCGACGAGATATGACGTAACTTTCCAACTAACTACCATGATGTTAATTGTCAAACTACGTAGAACTTTGGTAACTGGAGTAGACAGCGACTTGTACGCGCTGTGTGGAATGGCTCGATGTGGACCGAGTGTGGAGGCGTTCATTCAGACTGAAGACTAATAAAGACTATGCAGTAGTGGACGTTAGTATGATCACGATGACACAGACCTTCAAAGCAGTCTTTGATTTATAATAATTGACGATATGTCATATAAGTAGATAATTTTGCAGAGTGGCTGAACCATTGACAAATAACATTGATAAATGTACTATTTTACAAACAATTCTGTCGAAGCGCTGTGGTGTGCGAGCGGAGGGAACTACACGCTCATTGGCCCGTTCAAGGTTGCGCATGTCATGATTGGTTGTAACTAAGATGAAGATGTTCGCGGTTAGAAATTACAGTGTTCGCCTTCCGTGAGGCATTTATGGACTTATTGGTCGATAGGCTGGACTTTTGTGTCACCCATCGATGTATACCTATTGCTACTTACTTACAATGTTTCATCATCAGGTTATTTTTGTCTCCACTGCAGGAGCACAACCCACTCTCATCTGCCGGAGACAGACGGAGGATTTGGCCTACACTCCCCGCGCTGGCCAGACGTGTTGGGGAGGCCTGATTGATGTTTTATAATGTATTCCCTTAGTCGCCTTGTACGACATCCACGGGAAGAGTTGGAGTGGTCCTATTCTACTCTACCGGAAATCACACGGCAATTACAATGTTTACTGTGCTTCAAAATTACAGCAGTATCCATTTGTCCACAGCCCGTAGCGTCGATAGTAGCCGTTGTGCCGCGCGGTGCGCTTGCGCCGATGTCTCCGCGCCCTCCGCAGTTCATACCGCCCCCCGTCGACCCTCAACCGCCACCAATGAGGTCAGTGCATTGGCTAACAAAATTTATGTTGACGAGAAATCTTGTGTTGGAATTTTTTCTCGAACATTTTGATAAAGCACGAGTTCTTACTCGTATCTATTATTTATTAGTGTATGCATTTCTCTTTTTTGGTAATACGTGTGTGTAATTTTTTTTAATTTCTTTCTTTTTTAATTTGTTTTTATTTCCATGTTTTTTCTGTTGTTCTTTTTCTTGCAGTATTCTTTTTTAATTTCCTTTTTTATCCCTCCATTCTTTCCTCCTTAGTTTTTGTGAGTTCGTTAACTAATGCTCTGAATCGACAGAAGATGGACTGCAGTTGGTTGAGAACTCAAAATGTTTAATAGTTATTTTGATTATTGGAAATATAACATATTGAATCTGTCTTCAGCTTCGAAAATCACGAATTCCTTTTCAAAAGGAACAGTAGAATTGTCAGAATAAAGGTTTCACAATTCACAGACCTGTTCTACGTGAGCAAGATGTAACTTTGCATATTTTATCTTCACTCGGTGGGTTTGAGTGACGTAACGCTACTTGATATGCACCACGCAGTATCTCAGTACGTGATAGGTCATACTAAGAAATCTGTCTTGGTCTAATGGGTCAAGTGAATTACGTATATGCTCTGATTAACCCGTTGGAATGGAGTTTTCAAAACCAACGAAGCTCTCAAATGATAGAACTTTTAGACAAAGTCTGGCTGTTAGAGCAGACGAGTTCTGGAGTGGACACCAATATTATTAAGAGGTCGGAAAAGTCCTATTAGTTTTGATCTCGTCTCGAGATCTTTATCAAGGCGAGTAATGTGTATACGAGACGGCTGCGCATCGACTGGACCATTTGCTCCCTATAAGAAAGATCTCAATATGAAACCGACCACGGGCTTTAACGTGAATGCAGTGCCTTTTCTTAGTTTCATTCAAAATTCATAACCATTCGATGTTTATTCCGGGTCTGAGGCATTTATTATTGAAGTCGTTTCGAATTGGTTCGTGGAATATCTCGAGAAAACCCGCAGACTTTACTTCTTTACTAAATAGAACAAAGTTTGTAGAAAAATCTACTGGTAACCAACGATCTCTATATACTACTAGATGGAGCGTTCCAAACAATCGCTCTGTTCCAAGCAAGTAGCCACAACTCTTTCACATTCACAATGAAACTAATGTCAATATTTAGTAATAATTAAATGTTCTGCGTAGTAACTGCACAAGTTTCATTGTGAATGTGAAAGAGTTGTGGCTAGTTGCGTGGAACAGAGCGATTGTTTAGAACGCTCCATCTAGTAGTACATAGAGATCGTTGCCCTACCTGTACTTTTTATGATTTGCATGCTAATGTAAGGTAGCTGAATAGCGAACTCATAATTTGACGCCCACCGGTCTAACATGTAAGTTACCTGTTCTTGCAAATAAATACATTTCATTTCATTTCATTCATTCAAAAGTTGTCTGAAAGAAATAGCTTTTAACTATAAGACCCAAATAAATACTGACTATGACAACATTATATTGTTGGATGGGTGAAGAGATTTAGACAGGGGAAATTCCTGTTTTATACCTACTCGCGTCGTCGGGGGGACGAGTAGGTTATGTTGTACTTGCACCGACCAAAACCCCGCGGTGGCCGTTCTCGACGCACGGAAAAACACACGGACACCCGACAGCCCACCAAAAGTGGCATTCTATTGGGGAGGCTTGTGTCCAGCAGTGGACGTATTTCGGCTGATGATGATAATGAGTGTTGCAATTGAAACAGTGTTCAATTTGCATATGGCAACACTCACAGAGTTGTTCTACTCTATTAGCCGAGATTGTAAATGGATTGCTGAGGTCGTCAAGGTACCTACATCACTGAGGCAGTGCTGTAACTAGCCTTTTATACGCTCGGTGCCAACTTTTATAATTGTGCCCTTGAAAAATGCCCACCCAGATCAAAAAGGTTTTTATTTGTTATATTATTTAAAAAATAAATACTAAAAATTAAAATAATTTACTTATTACCTTTGGTTTATTTTCTGCGTCAGTATACCAGTCCTTTTGCCCAACATGCCGTTTATTCATTTAAGACGTTCTACTAGTATGACAATTTTAAATTTCAGACGTTTTGCTTGTTGGTCATTTTACTTTCATGTCGTTTATACCACAAGGGCCTTTTACTAGATTGTCCTTCTGATACGGACCGCATTTTTGCGCCCCTCTAAGGTCTGCGCCCTGTGCCTGGGCACCTCTAGCACAGCCCTAGTTGACACTGCGCTGAGGATCCAATTCTATGACACCTTGTGTATTCTGTGCAGACTGCCGCTGGATATGGCTGTGCGGGGTACGGGGGAGCCGGAGACGCTCAGCTACGAAGTGGAGCTCAACAAGGACTCAGCGCTGGGGCTGGGCATCACCGTCGCGGGATATGTTTGCGAGCAAGGTACGTTTGAAGATGACGCTACCTTTATGTTTAGGCATCAGGATGGGCTGCCTCTAGACATGGCAGTTCGAGGATGTACGACTGGTGGAAATTTTATTAATTTTACAGTACCATTACAGGTAAACTACTCTCAACTCTTAAACAAATTAATAAAAAGTACTTACAGGTCATACCATGAAGCAAAATATTTTTTTGCACTTCATAAGTCATCTCAAAGTTTTTACCTTCATGATTGATACTAACTGGTTATTAAATTAGATAAATTACTCTGCCAGCGGGGGACGAACTGGGGTCAGTTTTTTATTGTAGTGTATAATAGTTAAGTTTTGTTTTATATTTTTATTTATTTACAAATAGTAATGTTAAGTTTATATTTTGTTGTTTCATAACTAAAGAATATTAGGATAATAATAAATAAATTTTATGACGGCATAAATTAAAAAAAAAATTAGATAAAAGATGTCATCTGTTATCTTATTTAATTAGTGTCAATAATGAAAGTAAAAACTTTGAGATGACTTCTGAAGTGCGAAAAATTATTTTGCTTCATGGTATGACCTGTAAATACTTTTTACACTTCACCTTGCACTTGTCTGTCACTCACAGTGTGGCTCCTGTGAATTCCGTCAGTTAAATTTATCCAACCCTTCCCGAGACAGAGCATTTAGTTCCCTGAGCGCGCGACGATGTCGTCGTTAGACGTCCACTGCTGGACATAGGCCTTCCCCAATGAACACCACTACACCCGGTCCTCCGCATCGAACCATCTTCAGATATTCGTCGGGCCACCTGGCGGCGGCGGGGAGTCCCATTCCATCCATCGTGATCAATTGCATTTATAACATTATTCATTTGCCTACGGAACCCTAAAAACCTGCGCTCCCAGGAGCGCAGGTTTTTAGGGTTCCGTAGCCAAATGGCAAAAAACGGAACCCTTATGGATTCGTCATGTCTGTCTGTCTGTCCGTCCGTATGTCACAGCCACTTTATTCCAAAACTATAAGAACTATACTGTTGAAACTTGGTAAGTAGATGAACCGCATTAAGATTTTTATACAAAAATAGAAAACAAACAATAAATTTTGGGGGTTCCCCATACTTCCCCTAGAACTGAAACTCATTTTTTTTTTCATCTAACCCATACCTATCTATGGATAGGTCTTCAAAAATGATATTGAGCTTTCTAATATAATTTTTTTCTAAACTGAATAGTTTGCGCGAGAGACACTTCCAAAGTGGTAAAATGTGTCCCCCCCCTGTAACTTCTAAAATAAGAGAATAATATCACTAAAAAATATATATGATGTACATTGCCATGCAAACTTCCACCGAAAATTGGTTTGAACGAGATCTAGTAAGTAGTTTTTTTTAATACGTCATAAATCGTAAACCACAATACTATTATTAAAACATCGATCAAAGTTACAATGAACCACAATAACTTTTATATTATGTTACTTGCTGCTACGGAACCCTTCATGGGCGAGTCCGACTCGCACTTGGCCGCCTTTTTTTTGTTATTTGCAGACGTGGAGCAAAGTTGTTCATTATTCATTACCCCGTTACACCCTTCCGTGACATCTTGTGTGTAATGGAAAATAACAAAGCGAGAGAATGACGTCATTCGTTCGTAGCAGGCTCTGAGGGTTCGGTTCATTCGCGTTTTACCCACGTATTGTTCTCTAATTACCTTTTTTGGTCTTTTTCATAATAATTTTATAAAATACTACTATACAAAGTGCTAAACGAAAAACATGTATTAACATAAGTTATCTACATCAGCACTAATAATAGAACAAAGTTTTGTATGTTTGTAACGAATAAACTCAAAAACTACTGGACTGATTTCAAAAATTCTTTCACCATTAGAATGCTACATTATCACTGAGTAACTTAGGCTATATTTGGGATTGGGATTGAAAGTCTGAGTGGGATAGGGAGCGGAAGTGGGAACGGGAGCGGATCCTGTAGTCCACGCGAGCAGAGCCGCGGGCACAGCTAGTGTTGTGTAATAAGAATGTGACATTATATATTCTTTATTGTACAAATTTTAAAACTAAATACATTTACAAATTTTGTGTACAAAGACGAGCTTATTTCTAAAAGAGATCTCTTCCAGCCAACCTTACAGGGTGTGAGATAAGGTACTTAAGAGCGAGGGGGGCAAAAAGTGCATAATATACTACATAATAACTAAATACCGAAACTGCTTTACATACTTATATATACAGGGTGTAAGGGACGGTCTTCCGAAAACTTTAACCACGGCTTCAGACCATCACCCTGAACAACGTACAGCAAGAATTTTTCGCCGGAAATAAAAAAAAATTTCGGACTCACCATACAAATTTTACAAATGACATGCCAGATTTGTATGAAGAAGTCGATTTTTTTTTTATTTCCGGCGAAAAATTCTTGCTGTACGATGTTCAGGGTGATGGTCTGAAGCCATGGTTAAAGTTTTCGGAAGACCGTCCCTTACACCCTGTATAGTAAATACTTATAATAAATATAATAAACATACATAAATACATACATATTATATTATACTGAGTGAGACAGATAGTGCTCTTTTAGTTTAGTTTTAAAGGATTTCACCGACGTACTATCTCGAATGACCGTCGGCATTTAAAAAAAAAAAAAAAAAAAAAAAAAGATTTATTTTATATTTATTTTAAATAAGTAATTTTAATGTCACAAAATTCAACATAAGATAATAATACCATTGGCAATAAATAATATGATAATAATATTAGTCAAAGTCTCCGCTCTCCTCTTACCGCCTCCCGCCCGAACATCCCCATGTTGCCAGCACCACACCCCGGCGCGCCATACAAGCGAACAAGTTTAATTACTACTAGTACAGATACACCAGCCTGTCCATACACGTTTGTGTGCGTGCGCAATTTGTTGTAGCGCTGCTGCACCCAGGGCGCGAGCATAGTCGATCGAGAAAAGACAACATAAGTCCTTCCCGTTAGTCGATATCTCGGCGCCGGTGGATAGCGCGGTGGCTTAGTAACTTTGTATCAGCGCAGCAAGAGCCGAACGGCGGCAGCCCATTAGTGCGTACTGGCAGCAGTGCTCTTTTTTCTCTATAATAGAGCACGGCTGACAGTACGCCTAGCGTGAGGAGATGAATATCCCTTTTTACGTAGTAATATTTAGTATTATCTGCAGTAATATTTGCGTCGCTCCATTTCACAGACGAAGCTTTTTGCTTCAGAAAGAACCCTCGCCGCATCGACGGCAATAACATTATTAATTATTTTGTTACGCAAAAGTATAATAGAATAGAATAGGTCATTTATTCATAGCTACGACACACACATACATGTGAAATAAACAGAACAGAATTAATAAATTATAAATTAAAAATAATCAAGGTACCTATGTGTCGCAGCAACAAATAGGCGCTGACTCAGCATAATGCTGCAGCACGCTACGCGAACTCCAGCGCTGGTATTCTGTCAGCACCAGCTAAAGTGACTTCAGAAAAAGAAGTAAAAATACATCCACCTATAAACTATTTCTTTTACTGCGAAGAGCTGGCAATGGAAATACCTTGTCAAGGTTATAAATTGGAATTGGGTAGAAGTGGGAATAGCCCGTGGATTCTGCGTCATTACATTAGGTACACTTGTATTCGCCGAATGCTCTGAAGACTCATGTTTGTACTAAAAACGGTAAATACATTGAGTAGGTAATTATTTCGTAATTAATTGTGTATTACATTATCTATACTATATATATATACTATCAATAAATAATATTATAAAGAGCTAAAGTTTGTGAGTTTGTAGCGGGTAATCTCTAGATCTACTGAACCGATTTTGAAAATTATTTTACCAATAGAAAGCCACGTTATTTGTGAGTGTCATAGGCTATATATTAACACGAAATATGAAAAGAGTTTTTTGTGGTAGTCGGATTTGCTTAGTAAGTCGGAGAAAAAACGGTCGAACGAAAATGTTTCTTACGAACGCTGCCTTAACGATGAGAGATATATGATTGAGTCCTAGAGAAAAGTTGTAGAGATTGATAATGCCTATAGAAAAGTCAGTGACAACATATATCTAACTTTTATATTTAAGTCACAAAAACTTGTTGTTTTATATTAAAAATATAATTTAAATCGTTATTGGTTATATTATCAATAATCATAATTTCACCATAAGTAAAAATCTTTTGCCGTTCAGCGAAATGGGCACGGGTCAGCTAGTTGTTTGTATATATTCAAATTCAAATAGTTTATTGTTATAAATTACCAGATTATTAGATTATTACAGTCATACTTAAAAGTATATGATTACATCAATTGAGTACGATTAGAACAGTAAAGGATATGTATGATTCGCAATGAAGGTGACCGACATAGCCGAACGGATTAGCAAGCTGAAGTGGCAGTGGCCCATATCTGTCGCAGAACCGACAGCCGTTGGGGCAGACGAGTTCTGGAGTGGGGACCGCGGATCGGCACGCGCAGGGTGGGACGCCCCGCCACCAGATGGACCAACGGCTGGATGCGGAGGGCGGAGGACCGGGTGTGGTGACGTACATTGGGGCCATTGCCTATGTCCAGCAGTGGACATCTAAGGGGTGATATGATGAAAACATTAAAATTAACAGGATAATACATATTGGAGGTCCTACACTAGACCATGCAGTCCGTAGCCTGAGATTCCAGGTTACATTACGAATTGTAGGATAGAATAGATTTTCATAGGAAAAAAAATGATAATATTATTAGGAGGGTGAGATTTGATGGGAGTGTTACCTTTTTTCTTCTTATCCTTTACCCAAAGGTTGTCTGGAAGAAATACGATAGTGATAAAACCGCCTAGATGTACAATAAAGAGGAATTGAATCAAATTAACTTATTTGGCGACTGCGTTGACTCTCTGATGATTTCGGCTGTGGAATTCACCTTGAGAGATTGATCTATTGTGCGCCCTACCCGTAATGACTTACGGCACCGACACGTGGACACTGAGACTAGTGAGACTAGTCCGAAAACTCAGAGTCGCTCAGCGGGCTATGGAAAGAGCTATGCTCGGAGTTTCTCTAAGGGACAGGATCCGAAATGAGTTGATCCGCCAGATGACTATAGTCCACAACATACTCGTAGCTCAAAAAGTTTGACTTACGTTGAAGTGGAAGTGGACTGTAACATCTGTCGGAAAACCGAGTACCGCTGGAGTAAACGAATAAGAGTAAGCCAGCCGCCTTACTCTTACTCGGCTACCCCAGCGGTGTAACTGGATGAGAAGAGCCGAGGATCGGATTCAGTGGATTGGAGAGGCCTATGTCCAACAGTGGACTATTTCAGGCCGATGATGATGATGAAATTGATGACAATACAAAAATGAGTATGAAAAACCTTTTCTAAATAAAGACTATCTCAGGACGATTCAACTAAAAATATGTCCACCTAACAACGAATACAAGGAGATTCGCTTTGCCAAAGCTAAAAGCCGCCTGTTTCACCAAGAGCACTTCTCCGCTCGAAATAAACCGGCGAACTAACAAGAAGCTTAAGGCCCAGAGTCCACTAAATCTGTGCGGAAAGGAAATGTGTGCCGACTTTAGATTAAACCAAAACGGGAAGATAATTTTACTTTCTTACATTGCTTAAACTAAAACTACACCTCATACCACGAAGCAAAATAATTTTTCGTAGCTCATAGTCTCACCTCAAAGTTTTTACCTTCATGATTGACATTAATCGGTTATTAAATTAGATAACAGATGTATTTAAAATGTCATCTGTTATCTAATTGAATAATCAGTTAGTGTCAATCATGAAGGTAAAAACTTTGAGGTGTGACTATGAGCTACGAAAAATTATTTTGCTTCGTGGTATGAGTAGATTTAGTTTTAATTGGTTATTAAATTAGACAACAGATGACATTTTAAAATCATCTGTTATCTAATTTATTAACCAATTATTGTCAATCCTGAAGGAAAAAACTTTGAGGTGAAACTATGAGCTACGAAAAATTATTTTGCTTCATGGTATGAGGATAGGCTAGGTGCACGACTCACACAGTTGCGTTCGTATACAGTCACCTAGAGACATATATGTATAGACTTTCGGCCGAAAGGAACTGAAATAAAAAATACACTACGATAGATAAAAATAACCCTTCCGTTTCTAACACGATTCGGGATAAAACTGACCAGGCTTTTCTGCTTTGTTTTTATAGGACCCATGTTATTTGACTAGACTAGGTTGGTTATAGAATAGTGTTTATTTAGCAACCAGGGCTTATTTTGTTAGTGTGACTATGTTAGTGTATTAATTATTTGACGACCTCCGTGGCGGAACGGGTAGCTCTCGGACTGCCACGCCGGAGGTTGCGGGTTCGAATCCCGCTAGGGGCAAATGTTCGTATGATGAATATGAATATTTGTACCCAAGTCTTGTATGTTTATATATTTATTTAAGTATGTTTATCCGTTATTTAGTAACCATAACACAGGCTCCGCCTAATTTGGGACTGGATAATTGGTGTGAATGTCTGACATATTATATTATATTATATTATATTATATTATATTATATTATATTATATTATATTATATTATATTATATTATATTATATTATATTATATTATATTATATTATATTATATTATATTATATTATAATTAACAGACAAACAGACACAAATTCTAAAAAATATTTTAATGTGTTTCTATTACCTATCCTTAGATACTATTTTTTTTAAATATGTTCATTATACAGACAAGTCAAGTTAACGTTTTATTTTATAAGATTACTAGCTCTTGCCTGTGACTTTGTTCATGTGGATAAGTTACGTATGGTGCGAATTTTAAGGACCCGCAGATAGCCGACATGACAATTAATAGCTTATAGCTTTCATACATCGTCGTTTTTCTGATATTATAAACATAACTTCCCAGATCATTCTTGAAATTTTGAGAACAATTACAACATGATCATTCTTTACCAATCACAGTTGCACATTTTCATAGTTCATTTAATAAATAAAAAATATTCTAGAACATTCTAAAATCTGGAATATTCTAGAAAAGTTCTCAATATTGTCGCCTACAAACGCACTTAACGCCATTCAGCACAATATCGAGTTTATGTGAGCACAATGTGCTAGAAAAGGATAGAAGTATCCCATCACACATTTTTACCACCCACATCCACCCACCGTAACCAAACTCCCTTACTTGCGAGTGCAGACCAAGGGCTATCTACCACTGCAACCATGAGTGAGTGGCTGTGGGTGGTTATGGAGTAAAGGCTGGACATACATACACACACTATATAGATTTATGTTGCTTCACTTACTTGACTGAAACGGTTTACTCTAAATATTTTATAACCATGGCTTTATAATGTAGTAGATATTATGTCTACTTAGTTATTAAATTGAAACATCGGTCCTGGATATTGTTTTCGTGTGGAATAGACAGTCAAACAAACAAGGCGGTTAGGTTAGAAAAATGGTGGGAATATTGTGATGGATAAATGTTTGGCAAAAGTAATAAGAATATGGCGATAGAAAATTAAGGGAATCTATGGTAGAAAACCTGAAAAAAGTCTGGGTGGGTAGTCTGGGATACTACCGGGGCTAATATCGGAACTAATATACTCTATTCTCTAAAATACTTTAGTCCCAATCCGTCAAGTAGTTCCGATGTTAGATCACTTTAGATGGAGTGGTGACCGCGTTCAGTTCTTGCTCGCGCGGCCTATGACGTCATCGGGGACGGTGAAGCATTTAATTTTTTTGTAGTCGCTGCATCGATCTTTTCGATGGATAACTGATACATTTCTTACTATAAAACGATACCACAGTTTTAATTACATACGTACTGACGTATTCTAATGCATAAATAATACCAAAAAAATAAAAATTACCGGACAATTATAGAAACAGAAAAAAAACCTTTGTGAGATATTTTTAAATGCTCACTACTGTTTGGAACAAATTATTGTGAACAATAAAGAATAATTTCTTTTATGTTTTTTTATGAATAGATTATGTTTTCTGTTTCACAACAATGATTTCTCTTATGCTTTACACCACACGACCTAATAAAGTAATGGACTAATGGTGTTTCCTGTCCTGTGTAATATGAATTCATAGTTGTTATTTATGACTAGTTGTTGCCTGAGACTTTGTCTGCATAGGCATAATACGGCGCCGATGGCATTTTTGTTATTCTCTCTGTACTTTGACCACTAAGCGAGTGTGCGCGTCTTGGCAAAAATGGTGGCGTTGCGCTAAAAAAAAAGATTAAGTTACCTACTATATCTTCGCTTCTACTTAACCGATTATGATCAAACAAGGTGCAGGGCGCGTCTTATGTTCCCTATTATATATGGCTAGGCTTCTATAAAAATACTTACTGTTTTAAATCCGTCTTGTCCTAAACATACAGACAAAGATATTTGGCCATATAATATTTAATTTGCACCCTGAGGACTTACGTTGGAATGCCCCGTGTGCATGTAATTACACTGGCTCTCCTACCTTTCAAATAATGCTAGCATTACTGTTTGGCGGCAGATATAAGTAAGAGTATGGTCAGGCCTCCGTCACTCGATCGACCTACCGCGATAAGTACCTACACTATCGGGCCGCCCTATACTATAAATCTCGCCCTGTGCATACAGAGTAATAGTAACGATAAGTCAAGCGCCTTAGAATTTTTTTTTGCGTGTATTGTCTGACAGTAGGTGATTAAAAGCGTTTTAGTTTTACTAGGTAGTGATGTATCTGTTACGTAGTAACTAGTAAGTCTGTGGCATGGTGACCATCCAGACGGATACTGCACTAGTATCCTCCTTTGGAAAACTGTATGTATGAACAATATATGAAGTATTTATAAATATGTTTCTAGTATCTGTAAAACACTAGCCTAAGCCGGCCTGTCTCACTCTACTCTAAGTATAAAATATACCTACGCAGCGTGACCCCGTCTGCCGGGGCCAGTCGGTTGGTTCTCTTGCAACAGTGCACTTGAGTAAAGTTCTGCGCCGCTCTACAATACGAAAGCGTAGGTACCAGCCCTAGGTGAATCGCGTACGACTGTCAGTGTTCCGTCATTTAGCGGTTTAGGTATTTTCTTCCATCTTCGTAGGATTCAATTTGGCTTGCATTGAATTTGGTAGTTTAGCTTTTGACTAAACGCCTCCTTCTTGTATTATTTCGTATTCTGTGGCCTAACGTGTAAGTATTACGATTGCTATTTGAAAAACAGTACTTTTGTAACAACTTCTCCAAACAATCTATTCGTACAAGATCTCGTGGATATCATCTTACAGTCATTACTTCGCTAACTTTACCAATATCTACTAGCTGGAGCTCTCACAACACAACAAAGTGTTCTTAGTCCATGGACGTTATATCCAAATAGGTTGCGCGCGACGAACAACGAAATCGGTCCGAGCGAGAGGCCCCAGTTAAGTAATTTGTCCCGTTCTAATGCGGACATCATTACTGATGATTAGTGATAATTCCCTTTAATTTCCACTAAAGTTTTTTTATGTTTCTAGTTCATAACAGCAACACAAGCGTTTCTTTACTATTAAGTAAAGGACAGTCTGATTTTTTTAAACAGATGACAGTGTGCAAAACCAAACGATAGGAGGACCTGACACAAGATTTGTCTTGTGTTTTGGTGGCATCATAACAACAGAAAACTTCTACGTTCAAAATACTTTTATGAAAATCAGACTGTAACGATCGATCTATTTAAACCAGTTTTAAATTGTTGGATTTATTTATTTTTTAGAAAATACTAGAAAAGTACTCAGTTGAAGGCGATGAAGCTCTAATAATGGCAACATTAAGCCATTTGACAATCCACATTATGACGACATGACATTAAAAATGGTCTCAATTCTGAAAGCAATCATTATTAGTAGGTATTATGATAAGGACCAAACCAATTTTAGTCATGGCAAATTTTAAATGTGTGTAAGTAATGGAATCTACGATATTTGATGGTAGAACAGGATAAAGTATACCTCTCGCTCGGACTGTTTTCTTCGTTCGCAACGTGCAGTCTCTTTGAATATAAAGTCCCTGGCTAAGTCTCTTGTTTGATGTATTGGAGGCTGCGTCCCGGCGGTTTTGGCTGCCAATATATTTGATATATAGGTTGGAGCACAATAAGCGTTTTGTTGTTATTTATAGTACGACCTGAAACGGCAATTAGATGAACCGCCTACCTGATGATTACTGGCTACGGTCACTTTAATGTTCATCTAAAACCTAAGCCTGATCAAGTTTAAAGTCGTTCAGCAAGCGAACCTATTTAACTAGCTACTACTAACATTTAATTAAAAAAATAAATTGTATAAGTTCCAAATTTCGATATAAAATTTTGAGATTCTAATGGTATTAAAGAGTGCTAATGATATATTAATGCTGCTCAATTTATTTATTTTATTTTTATTTTATTTTATTTACGAAAACCAACAGCATAACAGTATTAGGTAGGTACAAAGTTCATTATAACATATTAAGTGTGGCTACTAACAGGTTTCCACATAAGACGTAAAAAGAAAATTTACATTACATATAATTATGTAAATGCGTGTGCCTTGTGAAAGCTTTTTTTTAAACATTTTATTTCAAATTATTCGTGTATTATGCCTACTCATGTTGCTAGTCGAATATCCGACGAATAGGGTGCAAGAACGAATTTATTTCAGAATAGATATGTGAACTATGATGTGCCATTACAGGCGCACCAGCTTGACCGTACAAGTTTATGTGTGCGTAAATTATTGTAGAGCTACTCCACCAAGCTTGCGAACATAGTCGATCGGAAGAGGGACACCGTTAGACGTCAACAATATAAGCGATTTTCTTTCTAATTTATAGCGTCGATCTCTCGGTGGCGGTCGATAGCACGCTGGCGTAGTAACTTGCTCAGCATTGCGTACTGCCAGAAGTGCTCTATATCGCGGGCGATGTTAAACTGTCGGGGGGAGGGGAGTATCGCTTCTTTATGTAGTAATATTTAGTATTACTTCCAGACAAAACATTTAAAATAATGATCAAGAGATGTCTTATTGCAATGTGTCCCTATAGTTTACGGGAGTTCCTAGACAATAAGTGTTCATACAGATCTAAATTTTTGACATAATTAGTTTTAAATTCTTTGGACATTTTTTTTTATATATTTGACATGTACATTTATTATTGTATCCTAATTTAATTCTACACAACTATTGTTGTACATATATTCTTTATTGCACAAATTTTAAAAGTAAATACAGTTACAAATTTTGTGTACAAAGGCGAGCTTATCTCTAAAAGAGATCTCTTCCAGCCAACCTTACAGGGTGTGAGACAAGGCACTAAGAGCGAGGGGACAAAATGCAAAATATACTACATATTATATTCATACTAAATAAAGAAACTACACATATACTCATCTTCTTCTTCTTCTCTGTCGTTCCCTCACTGCTGAGGATCGCGACCGTATAAAATGCGACTCCACGCATAGCGGTCATTGGCCAGCCGCACTGCTTCATATAAGGATCCGCCAGCCACCCTCCTCACCGGGTCTGACCTCCTAGTAGCTCTAGAGCTCGCTTCTTCTCTGTCGTTCCCTCACTGCTGAGGATCGCGACCGTATAAAATGCGCCTCTACGCATAGCGGTCATTGGCCAGCCGCACTGCTTCATATAAGGATCCGCCAGCCACCCTCCTCACCGGGTCTGACCTCCTAGTAGCTCTAGAGCTCGCTTCTTCTCTGTCGTTCCCTCACTGCTGAGGATCGCGACCGTATAAAATGCGCCTCTACGCATAGCGGTCATTGGCCAGCCGCACTGCTTCATATAAGGATCCGCCAGCCACCCTCCTCACCGGGTCTGACCACCTCGTCGGAGCTCGTCCTCTGGCACGCCTGCCCTCCACTCATACATATAGTAAATAAATACTTATAATAAATATAATAAACATACATAAATACATACATATCATAATATACTGAGTGAGACAGATAGTGCTCAAAATGAATAATATATTTAAAAAAAAGTGTTCTCTGGTTGTAAGCTCTCGCTACGGTACACAGCTGATTTCAGTTACATTTTTGAAAAAGATTGTGTACTTAAGACTGCTGTGTTTACATCCGGAAGGGTTTAAGTGAAGTTATTTTTAGTTATTCAATAAAGTCATTTTTTTTTATTCTACTAATACAGTTAAGTTAAAAATGTTTTCAGTTATTTTTTGGTTAGCCATGTTAGTTAGAAATCGGCTCAAGTCATCCGGATCCGGAGTGCCTAGGAATAGAAAGTGTACAAGTTAGAAAGATACTAAATAGGAAACGACAAAATTAGGATTTGGGGTATGACAATTCAGGAAAAGGACAATCATCATCATCATCATCAGGTTATTTCTGACTCCACTGCAGGAGCACAACCCTCTCGCATCTGCCGGAGACAGACGGAGGATTTGGCCTACACTCCCCGCGCTGGCCAGACGGGTTAGCGAAGCCTGGTTGATGTTTTATAATGTATTCCCTTGTACGACATCCACGGGAAGAGTTGGAGTGGTCCTATTCTAATCTACCGGAAACCACACGGCAAATGACAATGTAGTGGATGAATTAGGAAGTGGTCAAGTTAAGAAGTGGATCAAAACGTCCGGAAGGGTCACAATGAAGAAAAAGCTAGATTATGACTGTTTGCTTGTTTATTTAACAGAGGAGCTGAGCGGGATCTTCGTGAAGAGTATCAGCGAAGGCAGCTCCGCAGACTTGAGCGGGAGGATACAGGTCAACGACAGGATCGTAGAGGTATCGTATATCTTAAAATAGCTATAGTACAGTCGCGAACGTTAATTTCGGACCCGTTTTCTAGATAAGTTCTTGGAACACTCTTTATAACATCGAAAACTCGAATCAAATTGCAACTCTAGCAAGATTTAATTGAGGCAGGTGATGTAACTAATCAGATGGAAGTTTATGTCAAAGTCAAAGTCAAAATCATTTATTGCATGTGAGTACACTTGGTACATTTATACACGTCATTTTTTTTATCGACTACCGCTTCCTAGGTGTTAGCGCTGTGAAGAAGAAACGGCGCAAC
The DNA here is from genome assembly GCA_947086405.1 of Esperia sulphurella. NCBI lineage: Eukaryota > Metazoa > Arthropoda > Insecta > Lepidoptera > Oecophoridae > Esperia > Esperia sulphurella. The sequence continues at coordinate 2,293,326 of OX352280.1, forward strand.
AAACTTCACGCAGCACATCTTTGAAAAATCAAGTATGCATACAATTTATAAAGATTTTGCGAAGCTGAATTAACATTAGTACCAAGCATCTTTGTCATTCAAATAATCGTTTATTTTATAATAGACTTTCATACAAAGTTGTTTTTTAATGTGAATCTTAAACTTTCTGTCCGTCATATTTAAGATTTCCTCTGGTAGTTTGTTGTAGAAGCGTATACACAAAAACTTTCAATTTCGTTAAATCGTTTATATTCGTACTAGAAAAAGGGACAACTATTATTTCTATTATTATAAACAGTCTTGTCATTTAGATTAAACTGTGTGACACTGTGTGGCAGAGACTGGATGAGAAGAACCGAGGATCGGGTTCAGTGGCGCGCCTTGGGAGAGGCCTATGTCCAGCAGTGGGCTCTTGCAGGCTGATGATGATGATGTGTGACGCTGACACATACGATTAAGATATTTATTTCCTCTTTGCAATTAGATTATCGAAGAGACGTCATATCCGATACGTAAGAGAAGGAAGACTGGAAGTTTCAACAACAATCACAATTTCTTATAACTTCAAGAATTAAGATTGTGGACCTGATAGACAACTCATATTAGGCTAGCTCTTAAAAGTATAAGCTTGCTGTAGGATATAAAACATTAGATGGGTCCGCCTTTGTACACAGTTTAATATCTCTTTTGTTATTGTTGTTGTTGTGATTTTTGGTACAATAAAGCGTTTACATACATACATACATGCACATACATACATACATACATACATACATACATACATACATACATACATACATACATACATACATACATACATACATACATTTCATTCCAGATTCATAGTCCTATGAAAACCAACGCTATTTACGTCTCGGTAACATATACATGAAAGGGTCACCAGCAGCAAAAACAGGTTTGTATTACCATGTAAACTTTGCAGTCCACTTAGGAACACCATCTATTGTGTATTTTGTTTTCGAGACGCAAATGCGTTTGTTTTCATAGGACTATTAATCTGGAATGAAATATACATACATACATACATACATACACACATGGGTTCCAATTTAGAGTCCGTGACTGTACATGCCAGATAGATCTGCATTACGGTACATTGACCCCATCCGTAGCAAGGATTAGAATTTGCGACACTGTTTTCCTATGGCCTTTGTTAATGCATTTAAGGCCAATTTCACGTAGTAGAGAATACACAGTGGGATATTGATCGGTTTCTATTTTTAAAAAAGATGGACAAGTGCCAGCAGGACTCGCGGCCTGAGGGTTCCGTGCCGTTATATAGGGTGTTCTTTTTAGTTCCATTCCTTAGCAAAAATTAGCTCTTAGAATCTCGCGGGGTTACTCAGTAGAACTCAGTATTTGAATGTAGATTTGCTTTTGTACTGCAAGATTAAGTTTCTAGGCTTACCGCTCGGCCACGACCTTGCCTCTGCCAGCGGCAACTAGGAGCGGGGCGGCGAGCGGCGAGAACAAATGTACAAAAATGTTAGCAGCACGCCACGAGGCGCCGCAATCAGCGGCCAACCCTCCGCCTGCCGAACCGCGCAGCTCACCGCGCCGCGTCCCGCTAAGCCAAAAGTCGTGGCCGAGCGGTTAGTGTGAACTACTGGAGCGAACGGCTTTCGACAGGACCCAACTAGGACACTGGTAAAATATGCAGCTATTCCCAGTGTCCTAGTTAGGTGCAATTGGGTCTGGGTGGGTGCAATTGGAATTGGAATTGTTGCAATGGAACAGTAGAACACGAACACCGATATATCCCCACTATATAGCTATTGTTTACCTTATGGCTGCATATTGTGCATATAGTGACGACCTCCGTGGCGGAACGGGTAGCTCTCGGACTGCCACGCCGGAGGTTGCGGGTTCGAATCCCGCTAGGGGCAAATGTTCGTATGATGAATATGAATGTTTATACCCGGGTCTTGGATGTTTATATTTATTTAAGTATGTGTATCCGTTATCTAGTAACCATACCACAGGCTTTGCCTAGTTTGGGACTGGATAATTGGTGTAACTGTCTGACATATTTATTTTTTATTATTTATATTCGCCTGTGTACTTGTTGGAATACGTCCCCTTCTCCCGTACGTACGTAGTCAGTGAGCTATGATAAATGAACAAGTTCGTTCTAATTTTAACTTTATTGCCACTAGATAAGTGACTGGTCACTTAATTCAGTATGCGACTGTACTATTTAACTTACAACGCTTTTTTAGTCTATTTGATACAACTTTTTTTGATAAGACTACCTCGTTGGCCTAGTGGATTGGTCTTGAGCGCCAGAGGTCGGGGATCGATTCCCACTGGGGACAGATCATTGTACAATTTGGCCTCGGTCTCGGTTGTTTATTTTCCATATCACAAGAGAAAGTAATCGTTTGGGATTAGACAGTGTATGATAATGTAACTTATCGAAATAAATAATAATTTAAATACGTCACTAAAATATTTAAACACGTTCATATCTCGAAAGATATGAACATATTTAAATATTTTACTATTACTATCTTATCTGTGGATGCGGAGGGCGGAGGACCGGGTGTGGTCAAGGCCAATGTCCAGCTGTGGACTTCAATGGGCTGACATGATGATGACTATCTTATCTTCTCAGGGGGCCAGTAAGACCTCGCGACACTTTGACCCTTCAGGATCTTTTGTGCCAAACCCCTGACCACCAACAGTGCCCCAAGGCGATTTGGTGGACTTCACACACGCCTTAGAATTTCTTCTTTGATATATACAAGTTTCCTTACTACGTTTTCCTTCATCGAAAAGCCTGTGGTATTATAAATAAACCGTACTTAAGTTTCGAAAAACCCATTCGTACGGGCTTGTACCAGGACCTCATGAACGTGAGGTGAGTACACAACCAACCAGGCTACCACGGCACTTTATAATATGACTAACTCCAACGACATTTCTGGAGTGGAGGCCGCGGATTGTCACGCGCAGGGTAAGACACCCCGCCGCCAGGTGGACTGACGACCTGAAGAAGGTGGATGCGGAGGGCAAAGGACCGGGTGTACTGGCGTTCATTGGGGAAGGCCTATATTCAGCAGTGGACGTCTAAGGTCTGATATGATGATGAAGCCAACGCTAAAGCGGTCAAAGATTTTATACAGCTATAGTATCTTATCTTATCTTAGAGGGCCAGGAAGACCTGGCGACACTTCGACCCTTCAGGATCTTTTGTGCCAAACCCCTGACCACCAACGGTGCCCCAAGCCGATTTGATGGACTTCACATACGCCTCAGAATTTCTTCTTTGGCATATGCAGGTTTCCTTACGATGTTTCCGAAAAGCCTGTGGTATTATAAATAAACCGTACTTAAGTTTCGAAAAACCCATTAGTACGGGCTTGTACCAGGACCTCATGAACGTGAGGTGAGTGCACAACCAACCAGCTACCACGGTTCTTACAGCTATAGTAAGTAAAATCCCTTGCAATACTAAGATTGCCGAATCAAGGAGAATAGGCATAGTTTGTCGACAAAGCCCGCATTTACCCCGATCCGACTATCAGAGATCAGAGGAAGGAGTGTCGTGAATCCGTGTGTTAACACGTTCTCGCCTTTGTTCATTCCGAGGTCAGAGGAAAAAGGATTTTCCAGAATGGAGTCTGTAAAGCCCGTCACAGACGTAGCTATAATATATATTAATATATTGTAATACTGTAAAATATACTATACTATTGTAAAACTGATTAATTTATTTAAAAAAAAAAACTCCACGATCTGTTGATAGAAAAATGTTATTATACTCGTAGTTTGGAAGAATTTCTTGGTGACGGTTCAATTTAAGGTTTCTATTTGTATCTAAATAACTCTTAATTTTTTTTTTGTAACTTTGTTTTTAATTGCATGCTTTACTGCGACACAATGTTGTATGCCCATGTGGCGGGACATAGCTGAGCTCTAATTATGACATTTAATCTTTATATACCTATGATCCACAATAAAGATATTTCATTTCATTTCGTATAATATATATTTTGCTTTTATGTCACTGATATGACGATGATGATATATAAATATTTATGGTATCAAAGGGCGAAAAGCGGACGAAGAAAAGCCACTTTGCAATATTACATTGCGCAAAGAGGCGATACATCGTCTCAGCCTACCCCTCTGGGACCAAGGCGTGAACATGTATGTATGTATAAATATTTCATAAATATATATATATATTTAATTCCAAACCAATAATCATGTGAAAACCAACGCTATTTGCGTCTCGGTAACATGTGCAACGAAAGGATCACTGCCACTAAAAATAGGTTTGTATTACCATGTAAACTTTGGGGTTCACTTAGGAATACCATCTATTATTACTTTTGTTTTAGAGACGCAAATGCGTTTGTAAATATACATACATACATTTGTCTAACCCCAAACTAGGATCTTATGTTGCATACATACATACATAAAGCTCTCGCCTTGGTCCCAGAGGGGTAGGCAGAGACGATGGATCGCCACTTTGCACGATCCTGACACACCTCACTAGCCTCACTCACATTCATCAACCTTTTCATGCACCTCCTTTTATTCTTCTTACTGCGGACCCCAGCCTTTTTGAGGACATTACTTATTTGATCCTTGAATGTCCTCCTAGGACGACCTCTAGCTGTAGTTCCTTCCACATTCGCACTGTATATTACTTTTGTCACTCTTCTTTCACTCATACGCTCTAAATGTCCAAACCAACGCAACATACCCTTCTCTACCTTCGTTACTACATCTTCTTTTAAACCACACTTATCACGTATCACTGAATTCCTCCAGGGGCCCAGAGTCTCGACGCCGAACTGCACAAATACATACTCTTGCCCAAGGTATATACCATAATATATATTAATATATCAGTGACTTGAAGGCATAATATAAATTATAGCATCATCTTTGTGTGTGGTAGGTTGCTATATCATCATCATCATCATCAGGTTATTTTTGTCTCCACTGCAGGAGCACAACCCTCTCTCATCTGCCGGAGACAGATGGAGGATTTGGCCTACACTCCCCGCGCTGGCCAGACGGGTTGGGAAGGCCTAATTTATGTTTTATAATGTATTCCCTTAGTCGCCTTGTACGACATCCACTGGAAGAGTTGGAGTGGTCCTATTCTACTCTACCGGAAACCACACGGCAAATTTATATCATGGCATATTAATAGAACTTCTTGTGTGACGGGCTTTAGATACATTCGGAAAATGGGTTTCTTGTTACGTCTGAAGCTGAAATCGAAATTTTTCGCAGCGTAGTTGGCAGTGAGTTTGCCTTAAGTTGATAAGGTCTAGGGTTTAACCCCGGTCCGTTTAAACAGTTCTCGAATTTGTTATTGTGTTATTATTACATACTTATGTTTGGTGCTAGTGTATCTTACATTCTCATGTATGTATGTTTGTTGGGACGCAAATAGCATTGTTTTCATATGCAATTTCATTTTTAATTGAATATGAAAAGATATGCTACGTGCTACGATCGTAGCAAAACAGTGCTACAAGCGTAGCTACTTCGGCCGTTTACGAAACCGGAGTTTCGACAAATAGGAATAAATTGTGTATAAAGGCGGATATATCCCACTTAGAGATTTCTTCCAATCAACCTTAGAGTAACTGAAAGTACTATTATAATGCGTTTAGTACCAAATGTTGATATTATTAACAGAAACGCACTATACCATATAATATACATAGACCTATAGTTATATAATTGTAGTAAATACATCCAAATCCAGCCTATGTCCAGCAGTGGGCTCTTTCAGGCTGATGATGATGATGACGACATAAATCCATACATATATATTTGTTTACAACAATCCAATGTTCATCTGAACCCTCTAATATTTTTTTAATCCAGATGAAACAAGTTGCCAGAATCTGTTGTATCTGCCACATCAATAAACATGTTTAAAAACAGACTAGAGAGTTTCTTACAAGGAACCAAGTCCGTTAGCCTTTCCGTTTAAAATAAAATCCCTCCCACTTCCTACTAATATTATAAGTGCAAAAGTTTGGATGTTTGTTACTCAATCGCGCTTCAACCACTGGACGAATCGTGATGAAACTTGGCACACAGGCTAGGTCCTGGAATAGGATATAGGATAGTTTATATCCCGAAAAAACATCTAATTCCTACGGGAAACCATATGAATTTATGTCATTTGTTAGGTTTTGAGAATTTTGATGATGAAAGTGTTATCTATTTTGAAATTCAAGATGCGTAAATATCGAATCACGCGGGCATTATTTGGTAAAAATATAAATATTCTATTACAATTGTTCTCCGACCTCTAGTTTACGATTAAGTTTGTATGTTATATGTCTAGCTTGTTGTTAGTGTGTGTTTTATTAGCCTTTGTACAGTTATGGGGTCAGCCAAGAAATGATAAAGGACTTTGGCATCGGATGGCCAGTAAATTGAAAACAACTGGCTCCGGGCCGGCGCGCCGCTTACAATCGGTTTGTAGAAGTGACTACTTACTTGCAAGTTTTCTTGTTGAGAAATGTATATCATCGTCAGATTATTTTTGTCTCCACTGCAGGAGCACAACCCTCTCTCATCTGCCGGAGACAGACGGAGGATTTGGCCTACACTCCCCGCGCTGGCCAGACGGATTGGGGAGGCCTGATTGGTGTTTCATAATGTATTCCCTTAGTCGCCTTGTACGATATCCACGGGAAGAGTTGGAGTGGTCCTATTCTACTCTACCGGAAACCACACGGGAAATTTATATGTAGATTCTTTATTGCACATAAATTTTACAAAAAAAAGGTACAACATGAAAGTGTACAAAGGTGGACTTATCTCTATAAGAGATCTCTTCCAGCCACCCTCCACTGTGGGAAAAGCTAAAACAAGTGGTAAATAAAAGAAATTGCATGGATAGTAAAATTTTATAATAAAAAATTGTAATTACATATATTGTATTATATTATATTATATAAAGTAGGTAAATAACTTATATACGGAGTTTATATTCTAGTAACAAAAAAGCTAAATATGAAAACCCTTAGAGTGAAAACCTCGTGCCTATGTGTAAAAGAGGTAATAGGAAGAAGAAAACAGTATATACTAGGAATTACTAGGAATTACTAGGAATTAATGAGTTAAAGACCTCTGTAAGGAGTTAAATGGGATGAGTCCCATTCTGTCACTGGCTTCTGACTGCAAAATCACATTTCGGATTTCGTAGCGTAGTTATGAATTTTGGTTACAAAATGGGACGAAAGGGTAGGTTATGCATGCATCCATAATAACTACAGATTTTTCTGGAAACGTTTGATTGAGCTCATCATCATCATCAGCTAACCCACTGCTGGACATAGGCCTGTCCCAAGGCGCGCCACCGAACCCAATCCTCGGTTCTTCTCATCCAGTCTCTGCCAGCCGCCTTACGCAGATAGTCGCTCCATCTAGCCAGGGGGCGTCCCACACTACGCTTGCTGAGTCGCGGTCTCCACTCGTGAACTCGTTTACCCCAACGGTTATCGGTTGTCCGACAGATGTGATTAGCTCACTGCCACTTCAACGTACTAACTTTTTGAGCTATGTCAAAGACTTTAGTTTTCTGGCGGATCACTTCATTGCTGGAGCTCGAAAGTGTTATATAATTATATACAATTTATTGCTTACAAAATATTTTAGTCTAGATATTTTCTAATACAGATATACACATGTACTCGTATTATGCGTTAATTTAGTATATTCATTGCAGAAACTACGCAGGCCAACAAATTTCTAGTCACACAGACCATAAAACTACAATACGAGTATAGGCACAGGCGCCGCGCAGCGAATTCATAATTAAGCCAGGAAACGATAGGGCTGTCAACTTGCATTAGTTTGAAAATGCGATTTAATAAAGTTAGAATACTTTTGTGTCGAAGTAGTAAGGTTTCTTGTGCGTTTTTTCGTTTTATTTTTTAAAAACAACACAGTAACAGATGCATTCTGTATCGAATACTGAAGCAATATTAGAAGATAAGATAAATTCGAGTCAAAAAGTATGTTATTTTTTTCTGTTGTTCAGTATTTGATAACTATTCCTCTGTAACCGGTAATTAGAGGTATTTTGTTACAATCTGTAGAATAAACCGCATTAAAACATTTGGTATCAAATCGGACCACTCGTTTACGATATAGACTACTCCCTCCTTTTTATACGTTGGGGATTATAAACTCCACAAAATCAAAATAAAGTATTTTCAATTTTTGGATTTTTTTACTTAGGGCAACCCTATTATCGGCCCGTAGTCGCCAACTCAACAATAGTGGAGAGAGTAGCGATAGCATAATAAGTGTGTTTTATATTAGTTTTATGCTAAATTGAAAGTTTTTAGGAGAGGAGGGAAAATTTAAGTACGGGGTCCATCTGGTGGTGACCACCCCTTTTACCGCCTCTATAGCAAACAGCGATACCTACTAGCGTTGTTGATGTAGTGTGAAAGTTAGGAGAGCCAGTGGTTCGGAGTTCTAACGTGGATACTGACGGTGAACCTGATCCACAAATGAGAAGATAAGGATTAGCAAGCAACAATACAAACGTGTGGTTTCCGTAGCCGTGTGGTTTACGGTAGAGTAGAATAGGACCACTCCAACTCTCCCCGTGGATATCATACAAGGCGACTTAGGGAATACATTATAAAACTTTGTCGGCCCCGTAGCCTAGTCGGTAGTACACCTGCTTGCGAAGCTCATGGTCGTGGGTTCGAATTCCGCCCAGGGCAAACATTTGTGTGCTGAGCACTTGTGTTTGCCTTGTGACTGGATGTTATATATATATATAACATCCAGTTATTGTTTTTTTTTGTTTTTTTTTTACACGGCCACCTGATCCCAAACTAGGCAAAGCCTGTAATATGGGTATCAGACAGCTGATATACATACATAATATATATATAGTAAAAAAAAACAAAAAAAAACAATCAGGCCTTCCCAACCCGTCTGGCCAGCGCGGAGAGTGTAGACCAAATCCTCCGTCTGTCTCCGGCAGATGAGAGAGGGTTGTGCTCCTGCAGTGGAGAGAACAATAACCTGATGATGATGATGAATATAAACGTGTGTACGCAGCGAATGGGCGGCCTATAGTGCGTACTCCCAGTTGACTTCTGCTTTGAGATCGACGTAAAACTCGCCTCACCGGTGTGTGTCACTTCTTTGTGTAGTAATAGTTAGCATTCTTTGCCATCGCGGTGAAAATTATGTAAATATTTATTTTCCAAAACATTCCAGGAAAACAAAAAATATATTTTACGGAACCCGCACATTGTGTACGATGTATACTTTGCTGGTTTTTTTTGCAGTTAGTACGCTGAGTCATACGTAGCTTCTCTCGACTCGACCTAGTGTCCATGCATAGTGTAATGCACGTAGCCAATGTTTTACGTAATTTTCATATGTATGTAGTTGCTTGAACTTCTAATTTGATTATTGATTTGATTTTAGTTTGCTCGTCGAACTTTTACTATACTTTTACTATTTTATTTATTGAAATGAAATGAAATGAAATATCTTTATTGTGGATCATAGGTATATAAAGGATTAAATGTCAATTAGAGCTCAGCTATGTCCCGCCACATGGGCATACAACATTTAACTCGTCATAGCACACACACAGATAGAACAAAAGTACAAAGGGCGAACTTATTTCTGAGAGAGATTTCTTCCAGCAGACCCGTGACTATGACTATGTTATTTCATTATCATCCGATATACGTACTGCTGAACATAAGACTCCCCATGCCACTTTTAGTGGACTGTCCATTTGGGGATTTGCCATAATCACCACTCTTGGTATTGGTGACCGCAGTAATAATATACACAGGAGAACGCTGCTGCCCGTCCCTGGTGTAATCCCTTAGTCGCTTTGAAGACACCCACGGGAAGATTGGCAGTGGTCGTATTCTAAGCCGGAAACCACACGGCAAATTGAAATTTTTTGATAGTGGTGTTAAACTGTAACAAATCTCGAGGTTATCCCATCCTTCTGGGGCCCCAATAAATTTCAAATTACACACTATATAATCATTTATTAATGTAGTATGTGTGTTTCAAACAAAAGTAGATACGCACGGGTACCTAGTTCATGTTTAATTTACTGGACTGCCCGAGGCCTACTCGCATATTAATGTAGTCCAAAATGTGCCTTTTGGGGAAGGCGTATATTATTAACTATGCAGGATTGCAGCGTTTGATTAGCGCGATTTTAAGGAAGGAGGGCAGTGATTGGTCGAGATTTTCCACTCGCATTGGGTCACACCCATGTCGGTAGCCCGTATTTCGGCTGATAATGATATCAGGCCTTAGACGTCCTATATTGGACATAGGCCTTCCCTAATGAACGTTACTACACCCGGTCCTCCGCCCTCCGCATCCTGCCACCTTCTTCAGGCCGTTGGTGCATCTCACTGCGCGTGCCGGTCCACGGTCTCCACTCCAGAACTCGGCTGCCCAGGGGCCGCATGTTAACCGCTATTTAAGTTCGAATGATAATATCTAAACTGATATTAGTTTACCAACTATTCGAAATTTGCATGGCTACGTACTTGGGTTCATTTGCATTATTTATGAGGGAAATTTAATTAATTTCACGACGAAAGAAAAAAGATGAAATGTATTTCGTTAAAATGCTAATAGGCTACTAGACACTTAATTCGTTCAGGTACTAGGGCTGTGAATTATTTGTGTTGATATGAGGCTGTAATATTTCTAACTAGCTGTTGCACGCGACTTCGTCCGCGTGGACAACTTGACATCACAAATTATTATGTATTTCCCGTAGGAATGGGATGTTTTTTCGGGATAAAAACTGTCCTATGTCCTATTCCAGAACCTAACCTATATCTGTCCCATCCATCATTTAGTTTCATCCCGATCCGTCCAGATATCCAAACTTTCGCATTTATAATATTAGTAGGAAGTAGGATACTTCGGTGGCAACATGATTGCTTATACAATTGCGTACATAATAATTACTGTAAACAATTACACAAACTCAATTTTAATTAGTTATTTACTTGTTTGTTACATGTTTTGTATATTATTAGTTATGTTATACTTATATACAAATATCTCCGCATTCTTTCTCTCTACCCAAGTGGCATTCGGGGTTCTATATAAGATGTATAGTGGTTCACATGTACTCTACAAGCTGTGTAAGTCAGCTGTATAAGAGCTGTATAGCTTGCTATACAGCTCTTATAGAACCAGTTTGGGCACAAATTAGACAGCCTTAAGTTCACTATGGCTGTACATTAGCGTTATATTAGCAGTTTAAGTAGTAACATCGGGCTTAAAGGCTGACTTACGGCGCTATATGGGACACATGTGAACCATACAACGTCCATGAGCGTAATAAAGAGTAACAAGTGGCTAAATACACAGCCTTCACAGTTATAAAATCCCACAAAAGTACTCCAGTGCTACCTAAAGTTCACGTGTGTCCTAAATTATTTCTTTTATTTATTAATTTTCCTCATTTAGTTTGGTTTTGTGTGTACGCCCGGCCATCAGAAACATTAACTCCGGCGGATATCAATTGGATAAAAATTTATGATAACACGCGGTAAGTATACCTGTTTTAAATACTTAATAATGTTAAATGCCATGGGAATGCAACTTTATCGTGAAATGTATACATATTTACAGCTAAAATATTCACGCGCCTCTGTAATAACGCGATATTCATTTTAAAATATTTAAAACTGGCTGAGAGGAAATCTACAATGTTCAGTTTTTGATATTATATTGGCATTATAATTATACTACGGTAATTAATTAAAACATGAAACCAAAACTCGTTCGCTCTATCTGCGTATTTTGTGATAAATCTGCATGATAATTTTGGAGATTTATATGGTAAATATTTTAGGTTACGTGAACAAAATGGTGGAAATGAAATACGGCTAGAGCGTATATAGGTTCACATGTGTTCTGTTAGAATGCTGTTGGCTATATGAAGTCCCACATTTGTACCACTACAGAACCAATGTCTATAAATGTATTCTAATGTGAACTTATGTACAGCTTTAAGATGTAATTCAGGTCAATTGTGATCATCGTTTTATTCTTTCATATACTGAAATTTTAGAGATCCGCAATAATAATTATTGTCCGTTAAATCGCCTAGCCCAGGTACTAAGTCAAGTATGAATACCTAAAGTACAAATTTTGTAACAAACTAACAAAAAACACTTTTTGTTTTCGTGTGAGCCACACAGTTTGGTGTCAGAGTATTTACACTTACAAATACACTAAGTTGTTCAAGGAGGTATTTAAAAGAATGTAAATAAACTAGATAAAGAGGGACGAATTTGCGAATATTCTTTTGCAATTTTTCTTCTTATTCCACCGGTTCTCGCTCTTATTTTCCAAGATTTTTTATTCATTTTCACAAATTTTTGCACGCGACGTAATAAACACAATACACGTCAACTTGACCGACCACAAACAACTCCTACTAAAGCTACTAGCTGTATAACAGTCTAAAACAAGTAAACATTTGGCTGTATAAATGACCACGTGTGTTCTATTAATATGCTAGCTGTATAACATCGTACAAGTAGACCGTTAAACAGCGATTGCCGTATCTCTACCCTCCTATACGGCTCTTAGTCAGACGGCTGACTAAAGGACAGTTGTTAGAGTATTATAACACCAACAACCGTATAAAAGTATAACTCTACACTCCTATAAGTCCCTTAGACAGGTATAGGTGGTGTTAATCGCAATAATGCAGCTTATACATCACGAGTGAACTGTAATAATGCTTTAAGTTCACATTGGAACTAAATGTGTACTCTTAAATGGAGTAAAATGCTACTTGGGTAGTGTTTGTTATAATCAACCTAACCCTCACCAAACTCCTCAAAAAACTAAAATAACGACAAAACGTAGTTCAAGTGTGTGTATGTGTATTTATTTATTTGTATATTTATATGTGGGTATATGTGTACATTAGAAAACGATTCATTAAATACTAATCAGGACATAAATGATTATGCAATAAATATAGTATCACATTCGCTATAGGTATACACTATTTGTTAAATATAATTATATTTGCCTTTAGCTTTTACATTAAAATTATTTTATATAAGTTACTATTAACTCTTTGAAAAAAAAAAAAGAATATTGAATCCCTTAAAATTATTTTATATTATGATTCTAAAGACACTGTTTTGCGTTTTGCGGGGAAACGTTGTGACAAGGCTCTGGCAGAATTACCAGCGTCGCTGCCACATGCTAGCGGTGACACATGCTGAGTCAGGGCCTTTACACTAGCACGACACACGGGCACACGCGCGCCTCCAGGCTGCGCTCTCGCGGGCTCCCAACGTAGACGTGTAAACAGTAGAAGTTCTATTGTATCTCGTTGGGTGCCCGTGAAGCGATATGTTATGTTTTGTCCACGAAATTTATGTTTTCTACTTGTTTGTGAACTTGTGTTGTGTCAGTGAATAAATGTATATCTATCTATCTAATACACACACACACCCCCACACACAAGCCTAGACCTCGTCAGAAAACCAGCGCTGCAGCTTCCGGGTGCAGCACTTTGCTCAGTTGGGGACTTCTCACTTGCAGAACATTGTACATCCCTTAATTTTACGTTAATGTAATAAATAATTTTATGAAATTTAATTAATACTATACAGTACGGAATATGACTCCATTACCTGTTGTCCAGTACTTGTTTATGCCGTGTGGTTCCCGGCTTAGAATAGGGCCACCCCTATCTTCCCCGTGGGTGTCGTCAAGGCGACTAAGGGGTTGTACCAGGGACGGGCAGCAGCGTTCTCCTGTGTGTGTATGTTAAGATCATTACTGCGATCACCAATCCGCCTGCCAAGCGTGGTGATTATGGCAAATACCCCAATGGACAACTTACCAAAAGTGGTATTCTATTGGGGAGGGCTATGTCCAGCAGTGGACATATTTAGGCTGATGATGACTTGTTGTTCTATATCCATCTAGCGATGCCCTGCCCGAGCTATCATAATTATGGTTAATAATATTTTACTATCGAAATTATGTAGGCAGTATTTTTTGTATTTACCTAAGATGTTCTAAAATTATAAATTTCTTTTCTTTCACCTGCCTCTGTCGCTATGTTTTTCTTATTTTGCTTGGGAAAGGTTGCCTGGAACAGATCGCTTTGAGCGATAAGGCCGCATTTGTTCACCTTTCAAAAATCTGTACCTATTTTTATTATTCGAATCCCGCCCAGGGCACACATTCGTGTGCTGAGCACTTGGGTTTGCCTTGTGACTGGATGTTATTTATATATTATATTATGTATTTATGTATGTATATCAGCTGTCTGATACCCATATTACAGGCTCTGCCTAGTTTGGGATCAGGTGGCCGTGTGTGAAATGTCCCCACATATTTATTTATTTATTATCCTTAATCTGTGTACAATGAAGAGTTTATCTATCTATGGTGATTTTGGTATTCATTTACAAAATTTCAGTTTGTATGCTCTAATATACCTACATATATGTATTTTATATATATATATATATATATATAGGGCCCGATTCTGAAGGCACACATTTAAAATTTGACAGCGCTAAAATTGGTCTTTATCTTCATATTACTGAGTGACAAGGATAGCAACAGTTTTAGTGCTGTCAAATTTATATGTTGGTAAATATATATATAAAAAAAAAACAATATATTTATTAAGAGAAACAGAGGTGATAGAAAACATATACAATTTGGCATATACGTTAGTATGTACTAAAGAATAGGGGGGATGGAAGGGGCAGATACAAATAGAATATCTCCTCCAGCTCTGCAGAGTTTTCAAAAGTGCCAAGTAACATTTTATTATATCACTTACATATCATACATACCTACATGTAATGTAATTTTTAACAGTACATCATTATATTAGGTCACACATGAGTACCTAATTAATTTGTAGACATCGGACTCGGCAAGCGATTTCGATATCATTTGGTAAGGGTTAGGGAAAAATGTTCCAGATAAACTTTTTTTTAATTCAACGCAAGCGATGTCAGAACATCATCTTTATTTTTGGTCTCGTCGGATAGAGGGCAGCATGGGCAACCACTTTTGTCAAATACGTGCATGGCTCTCTTGCCCGCTACAGGATGAAATTCAGTTTTGGAACTTGGTATTTTTTGCAAAGGCACTATAAAAGCATTGAAAGTTTGAATTGTTTGGTGTCCAAGAAGTTGGTACAAAATAGGGCGCAATTTAAAAAAAAACATTAAACACTTTCCCTTTTTTTTTGTCGTGTCGGATAGAGGTCGCCACGGACCATCCCCAAACACTTTTGTCTAATAAATTATTTCTAACTGTCTCTAATTACTAATTAGAGAATATTACATATCGACCGAATAGCACAGCTACATTCTGAATTAACTGACCAGCCCTAGCACCTTATCCAATGACGATAAAGTTAAAATTAGAATGAACATTTGTCATATTCCACTGTCTATACAATATAACTTTGATGGTTTAATAAAATCCCATATCGAATGCCTATATGCTAAACAAGTCAGGTTTCGCCAATAAAAATTATATGTTATTCCAGGGTACACGTTAGCTGTCACTGTACCAAGTTTCAGCAAAATCAGTTCAGCCGTTACGGCGTAATTGAGCAACAAACAAACATACACACTTCCAATGTTTTATAATATATCTAACATATATTATAATATATAGTTGGATAGTTACGTTGTACGTACATAATGCTCACGCTCTGGATCCAGAGGGGTAGGCAGAGACAATGTATCACCACTTGGGCGATCCTGTGACACACCTTACTAGACACTTTTCATGCACCTCCTTTTATTCATCTCACTGCGGAGCCCAGCCTTCTTGAAAGAAAAGAAAGAAAGAAAATCATTTATTCACTACCACAATTGGCACACACAAAGAAAATACCAACAAAGCAAGAAAAAGGAAAAAAAAAAAAAAAATTATTAGAACTAGAGAAAACAATTTAAAATTTTTAACATAGTTAAAATAGTATGCGTGTGCCGTGGCAGCAAAAGGGCAAACGACTCAGCATATGCCTAGACCAAGTAAGGTTCTTGAGGACGCCACTATTTGATCTTTGAACATAGAAATCTGGGATAGTCACGTCAGTACTCTTATTTTTATGTTCCTGACGAAGGTTACCAAACTTAATACATAGAACAACCAGAGGAACACTCCTGGCAACACATCAAACTTACATGTCATAAATAACGCAATATCATTTACATTCCGACCAATCATGACATGGCACGACCTCGACCGGGCCAATCAGTGGGTAGTTCCCTCCGCCCGCACACCACAGCACCTTGACAGAATTGTTTGTTTGTAAAATTACTACAAGACACAAAGGGGGTGTTTTGTGTTATGTACGACTATTTTTTATAAGTTCAGTATATTAGGCTCGATTTTATAAGACTAAAAAATAATTGTTGTATGTATTTCAGGTGGACGGCCTTTCTTTGCACGGGGTGACCAATCACAGGGCTGTAGCGCTGTTACGAGATGCGAAGGGTTCTACTGTTAGACTCAAGGCTTTAAGGTGATTTTATGATTTAGTAACATAAAAACAAAATGAAACAGAGATTCATGGTAATATTAATATGTCATATGCCACAATACCCGTACTAGGAGCTCAGGATCTTGGAGCACTGGAACTCGGGTTACGAAGAGATCAAAGATCGTTGAGATGAAAGGTAATTTAGTCATGTGGTTCATGTCAAGACCGAATACTGCCGTTTGATAGTACAGAGATAGTGGTCAACTTTGAAGACCAAAGTAGATCAGCGAACCGTGGACAGGTCAATACTTGGGGTTTCATTGAAGGATATGATTCGAAATGGGGAGATCAGACGAAGAACGAAGGTTACCGACATTGCTGAAAAGACTAGCATACTACTCGTAGCTAGCATGCTAGTAGCAGTATCCGCCCAATTTGACGACCTCCGTGGCGGAACGGTTAGCTCTCGGATTGCCACGCCGGAGGTTGCGGGTTCGAATCCCGCTAGGGGCAAATGTATTATATTCTTTATTGCACATAAATTTTACAAAAAAAGGGCATAACATAAAAGTGTACAAAGGTGGACTTATCTCTATAAGAGATCTCTTCCAGCCAACCTTCACTGTGGGAAAAGCTAAAACAAGCGGTAGATCAAAAATAATAAAAATAAAATGTTCGTATGATGAACATGATTGTTTGTACCCAAGTCTTTGATGTTTATATTTATTTAAGTATGTGTATCCGTTATCTAGTAACCATAGCACAAGCCTAGTTTGGGACTGGCTAATCGGTGTGAATGTCCGAGATATTTATTTTATTAATGCTGAACAGCATTGAGCTGACGGCTATGCCGTTGGGGCAGACGAGTTCTAGAGTAGTATGCTCAGCGTGGGACATTCCGCCAGATGGATCGACGATCTGAAGAAGGTGAAGGACAGCAGCTAGATGTAGAGGGCGGAGAGCCGGGTGTACACTTGATATGATTATGATGAAATGAGTCGTGTGATTCCTGGCTTAGAAGAGGGCCACGTCCAATCTTCCTGTTGGTATCGTCAAGGCGACTAAGGGATTGCACCAGTGGCAAATCCCCCAATGGACAGCCCACCAAAAGTGGACCGCCCACCAAAGACATAGACATAATTTATTAGTAATATTCATTACATTTCATTAACTTAAAAATAATTTGTCTTACCAATGGTAAGCATAAAAAGAGAAAATAATTAAAATAAAATACAAAACAGAGAAATGTCAAAAAATAATAATATTTAAATACTTAATTTATCCATAATGTCAATCTTACATTTTATGTGATTTTACATACAAGGTCATTATACTTGTAGAACGCCTGCTCGACAAGCCACGACTTTAGTTTGTTTTTAAAAATTGCGACTGTGGACGCATCCGTTATGTTCCCCGGAGGTTGTTATACACCGCGGGGCCCATGGCGTGGACGGTCCGGCAGGCCTTCTCCAGGGTGTGCGACACGGAACTAGGGTTGCCAGGTCTTAATACGGCGAAGCCCGACTGGGCAGGCAGTTTACCCGGACTTTTCGATATAAAGGCCGGACACTCTAAAAGCCAACGATTTTAGAACTCCATCCGACTCGATTGACTCGTGCAAGAGCCGTGAGATGGCGACTCGATTAACTCGTGCTCGTGCACGAGCCGTGAGATGGCCAAAAATATAAAAACCTAACAAAAACCGGACGGACCGGACACTGGCGAATTTGGCCGGACAAACATGCAAAAAGCCTGACCCTGTCCGGCTTTATCCGGACGTCTGGCAACTCTACACGGAACACACTTTGGCGGCGCTTCGCAGGTTGTACTTGTGGTGGTCGCCGCGCCTCCCGTATATGTTTAAATTCTTTCGCGCATTTACGGCCACCTGGAATACTAACAGACGGTGAATAGTGGCATTCTATTGTCAAGGCTTATGTTTAGTAGTGGACGTATTTCAGCTGATGATGAAGCTTGACGTGATTTACCTTGTTTGCAGATACTTGCGTGGAGCGGGGTTTGAGAAGTTGCAGAAGGCACTAGCTGCACAGGACGGTAGACGGTCCCCCATAGCACCCCCAAGTCCCTCTGTTACGTCACTTGCCAAATATAGTTTTAGTGTGGTGAGTAAATAATAAATAATAATAAAGTGCCGTGTGGTTTCCGGTAGAGTAGAATAGGACCACTCCAACTCTTCCCGTGGATGTCGTACAAGGCGACTAAGGGAATACATTATAAAACATCAATCAGGCCTCCCCAACCCGTCTGGCCAGCGCGGGGAGTGTAGGCCAAATCCTCAGTCTGTCTCCGGCAGATGAGAGAGGGTTGTGCTCCTGCAGTGGAGACAAAAATAACCTGATGATGATGAGTAAATAATAAAAAGAAAAGTACGTTGAAGTGGCAGTGGGCTAGTCACATCACCGATCACCTCGCGATCACCAATCCGTCTGCCAAGCGTGGTGATTATGGCAGATCCCCCAATGGACATCTAACCAAAACTGGTATTCTATTGGGGAGGCCTATGTCCAGCAGTGGACCTGTTTAGGCTGATGATGATTACTCGTATTTGCCACAACTATCCCTGATTATGAGAATTCAAACTTCGTGTTTTCCACAGTATGACGAATCAACAGTGATAGAAGCGGAACCCGACTCCGAAATGCAGCCTCACCTCCCCTCCCCGACCTCCCCTTCAGAGGAAGCGGAGATCGTGATTGGTCGAGACGAGGAGCTGACGGAGCGAGAGGCGAGACGGATACAGGACAAATGGCGGGACATACTGCTGGGCGAACGGGACTGGCCGGGACATCAGTATGAGTACGACATTATTGTAAGTATTGTCAGGGTTTAGTAATGAAAATGACGTACAGTATAGTGAATCATCATATCAGCCCTTAGACGTCCACTGTTGAACATAGGCTTTCCACAATGAAGTATCTTATCTTATCTTATAATAGGGGGCCAGGCACGCCCGGCGACACGTCGACCCTGTGGGATCTTTTGTGTCAGCCCCTTTGTCTATGCTGTGCTTCCGTCCCCCACAGTTCGTTGCATAAATTCTATTATGCAGCTAAGGGGCAGAAGCCTGTAGTCCTTGGGTTCTGGATAAGCCACACCCAGGACACTCATTCGCCTTGCAGCTAGTGCATTGCATTCACACAGCAGGTGTTTCATCGTTTCGCTGTCCTCCCCACAGGCTCTGACAGTCTCTGACAGTCCCATCTTATGTAGGAGGTGCCTTACATCTAGATGGCCGGCAAAAACTCCCACGATAAGCCGGACCGCTGTCCTCCCGTATTTTAGGATCTTGTTAGTAAAACCTGCGTCTGTATTACCGATAAACTCTTTAGCGTGTTTCAGCTCCCGAAGTGCTCTCCACTCCGCCAGGTGTTGTTCTTCGGCATGTGCTTTTAGACCTGTTTTTATGGTACTCATCGAGAGACCCACAAATGGCTCTGGTCCTGTCAGAGTTTGTTCTGACCCTTTTCTAGCCAGTGCATCAGCATTCTCATTTCCCTGTATGCCTTCATGTCCCGGGACCCAGACCAGTCTCACTCTATTGTTTTTTCCGAGTGTGTTCAGTGCTTGTACACAGTTCAAGACTAGTCTGGAGTCCACGCGACATGACTGCAGAGCTTTGAGCGCCGCCTGGCTATCACTGAGTATATAGATGGTTTTATCCTTGATATTCCTATCTATGTTCTCCCTGGCGCATGCGATTATTGCATATGTTTCCGATTGGAAAACAGTTGCATATAGTCCCATGCACTGACTTATATTGCAGTCCTTGGTATGTATGCCGGCTCCAGCTCCCGTCTCCATTTTGGATCCGTCTGTGTACCATATTAGACTGTCCTTTTCAGGAGGTTTCAGCCCTTCTTTCCATTCGTCCCTCGTGGGGACGTGTTTTATACCTTTTGTGGAAAACAAACACTGGTTGTGTTTTATCACAATTCATGTTCATAATCCCTTTGAGATAGCTGGGTATCTCTAACTTTGTGTGTCCAGTGGTTGCTTGAGTGTTGCTCCACAGCCCACCAACCGATAGTCTGTGTAGCGCCTTCGTTGCCTCCATCTGTATGACAATATGCAGCGGTTTGAGGTTAAGTAGCCTCTCCATAGCTGCCGTTGGCGTGGTTTTAAACGCCGCTGTTATAGCCAAGCATGCACAGCGTTGCACTTTTGATAGTGCTGCTCTGCATGTTGCCAGTTTTGTTCGAGTCCACCAGACAATGCTACCATACGTAAGTATGGGTATCACCATCATGGTGTATATCCATTTGATTATCTGAGGTTTAAGCCCCCAGGTTTTTCCATAGGCGGAACGACACATTCCGAAGACCCGTAGGGCTTTAGAAATAGTTTGCTCCGCATGTAGGTTCCACCTTAGTTCTTTATCCAGCATTATTCCTAGATATTTTACATGTGTGGACCATTTTAACCTTGTTTCGTATAAGGTTTCGTACAATGAAGTATAGTGTATGGGGTATATCTGTCTTCTTCAGCACATCAGTTACTGGGTGCATATTCGAGTGTTTCAACCGGCGTCATTATCCTCACCTTCAAAAGTTGAAGAGACCAGTTCGTCGTTTTTATTATACAGCTGTGCCCGCGGCTCAGCTCGTGTGGACTACACAATTATTTACCAAAACCAACTTCACCCTCACCACCGCTCCCTCCCACTCCCCTTTCCCCCTCCCCTTCCCCTCCCTCCCCCTCCCCCTATCTGTGAATCAACACAAAAAACTCTCCTAGATTCGTTAAGTAAGTATGGCGCCTGGCGTCAAAAAAGTGTGACTTAAAGTTTTAACTTACTTCATCATCAGCCTAAATTTGGCCATTGCTGGACATAAGCCTCCCCAGTAGAATACCACTTTTGGTAAGTTGTCCATTGGGGGATTTGCCATACTTACCACGTTTGGCAGGCGGATTGGTAATCGCAGTAATGATCTTAACATATACACACAGGAGAACGCTGCTGCTCGTCCCTGGTGCAATTCCTTAGTTGACGACACGCAAGGAAAAGATAGGGGTAGCCCTGTTCTAAGCCGGGAACCACACGGCAAAATATGTAATGTGCGTCCTATAGAATGTCCCATTCATAAAAAAATAGGATTTGTTATCAGTTCCTTATCAGATAAGGCAAAACATTTATCTCTCAGACAACAAACAGTTATCTCTCAGACTGAGGTCTGAATAAATTGAGAAAGTACTTAGTTGTCCTTACGAGGCTGGCATTGAGCTTCTGAGTCACAAGTCTAAAAACAATTTTAAAAAAAAGATTTTAAAAAATTACACCGATCTCAAAATACACTTACACAAGCAATCCACCGTTCCGAATAGCTATAGATAGGTAATGTAGGCATCGAAATCTGATCTTCTAAATGAAAAGTCTACTTTGAATTTAAGATTATTTTATTTTCCTTGCTTCCAGGTGGGTACAATAATAAAGGACAAGGATAGCGGACTGGGCATTTCTCTCGAAGGCACAGTGCGAGTGGTGGCCGGCAAAGAGGTCCAGGCGAGACATTACATTAGAGCTATAGCACCCAATGGACCAGTGGCCAGGCTGGGGGCTTACAAAGTGGGGGATGAATTGCTTGAGGTAAATACTCGTAGGTTGAAATTAAATGTTGGTAACGCTATGTTTTGGTTTATATATTAGATATAGTAAAGGTCCTAGTATCGAGCCTTGTGGCACACATATTAAAAACTAAAGAAAGAAAGATCCGGTGAAAGAAGAAAAAAGTCTTGCGATTCTTGCTGTTTTCAAAAGGTATCCTGTAAATTAATTGGATTGGATTGGATTTTACGAACGAATGGGATAGTAGAAAACAAAGTCGATATTATTGTCGTTACAAAATCATTATTGCTTATTTCAGGTGAATGGATGGAGGGTACTAGGCGCTCATCATGTGGAAGTAGTAACAAGACTGAGGGGTGTGACGTCACCAGTGCTGCTGGTGTGCGTGAGGAAGCGAGACGAAGAGACGCAAAGCAAGAGCGAAGCTAGTTTTGCTAGAGTAAGTGGTGGTTAGAAAGGCTGAGGAGAGCGACTAGGCGCTATTCATGTAAAAGTATAGTAACAGTACTTAGACGATGAGATGCAGAGCAAAAAGACAAGCATATCATATGCTTTTCAGTAAAGGTAAACATTGTAAGGACACTTGCGTATGCTAAGGGAAAGATTCCAAAAGATATGTAAACTCCAACAAAATACTTGTTAGTGCACCTGTGAAAGACACTGGCTATGAGGAAAATTTGTTGATTTAATATTAGTTATAATGAGAATGCTGATAGGTGGAATATATAGCGTCAGTAGTTAAAAATAGTTTACTTGGATTTATTTGGCCATAATTTTCGATAAAAATCAATTTCACGGGCCTTCTAAACTACCACTCAAAGCATCCAATCATTAATGACAAGATTCAACGAGATTTTGTGCACCAACTTTCTGAACGCTAAATTAGAGTCTGAGCGACGCCTTTAAATTCATGCTCCATTATTAATAACCATCACATTATTGTTGCCTATTCACAGCGCAATTGCACCTAATAACAATATTATGTTCACTGCTGTCGATGAGACGTATTTGTTATTGATCTCGTGAATTTGCTGTTGGCATAAAGCCAGGGTTTCAGAGACTCATTACTCTTAAGGTAACATGTTGATTTGGAGCGAACACTTATAGGATTTCGTTCAGTATTTCTTGAACTGCTAGGAACGTGAGTTGTGTATAATATTCTAGTGTTTTTATTCATACGAGTATGTGGACTTTAAATGCTTTCATGATCGCTGCCACAGGGCTTTATAGCTGTTAAGAATAGCGAAAAGTAAATTTGCATAATAAGTCGCTTAATGTTTTATATTTTAATTGTAGTTAGGATTGTGTCTATTCATTGTCAATGGAAACCTCATTTTAATAGGAATTGATTGTTTGTAGAACTGCAGAAATATATTTTCACTGTTTCAGAGCAAAGTCCTAGGTGGCAGTCTTCAGGACCTCTTGACTCCACCTCAAAGACTGATCAAGGCCAAATCTGAAAGCTCAGTCGCTTCTCTTTGCAGCGCAACTACGGTCATGTCTGCAGGGCATGATCATGATGGTGAGTAGACCTACAATAGATAAGTAAAAGACCAAGTAGACCATGAATGAATTTAGTACACCTTTAAACAAAACTAAGAATAACAATTAAATATTATTGAAGAAGTTGGCCGGAAGCTGCTGGATGCGGAGGGCGGAGGACCGTGTGTGGTGGCGTACATTGGGGGAGGCCTGTGTCCAACAGTGGACGTCTAAGGGCTGATATGATGATGATGATGATTATAAAAACACTTCTGAAATTCTTTTGAACTTTTACGTATGCTTTTGCTTCTTTCCAGAATTCTGCACAGATGAATTGGAGAGGAACCGTTCCAGATCTCTAGAACCTTTAAGCGGTCTTGCAATGTGGAGTGACCATATAGACTACATCCAGTTGTTAAAGGAAGATAGAGGCTTGGGCTTTTCAATATTGGATTATCTGGTAGGTGTAACATTTTTCTTAGCTTTGTGGTTTCCGGTTTAGAATTGGTACATCCCTTATATTCCCGTGGGTGTCGTCAAGGCGATTAAGGGATGGAGAGCAGCGTTTTTCTGTGTATATATTAAGCTTATTATTGCGATACCAATCCGCTTGTCAAGCGTGGTGATTATAGCAAATCTTTTAAAGGACAGCGCACCAAAAGTGGCAGTCGATTGGGGAGGCTTATGTTCGTAGTGGACGTATTTCGGCTGATGAAGTAACGAAACAGACAACTGAGCTATTTGTCTGAAATGAGTCATTATTCCAGGACCCATCCGAAGCCGGCAGCTCGGTGATCGTGGTGCGGTCGGTGGTGTCTGGCGGCGCGGCGGCGGCCGACGGGCGGCTGGCGCCGGGAGACAGGCTCATATCTGTCAACGGGCTAGACGTGTCGCGCAGCCCGCTGGCTACAGCTGTCAGCGCGATCAAGAGTGCACCTAAAGGTAGATATATAAAGTCAACAATACAGAAAGGAATTATTTTCTTATGATTTTGACGTGAATTCGAAGAACGTCTGACGGGCCACCAAAGAAAAATTGGGTTACGACAAATGTGTACTTTTGAGAGCTTCGTGTTACTGAAGTTTAAAAGTTAGAAATGTAATAGTTATACCATTATAAGGACAGATTCAGACCCTCCACCTCCCATGGCCTTTCGACATCTAGGTCATAAGGCCTAATCACGGGGGAGGTGCCCGGTACTTGCTCAGGAGCTCTTTCCCGGACACCCTGCTTGATTCCCCTACAAATAAAATAATTCTGTCCTTTCTCCTCTGTACGGCAACTCTCCCCATTCAGGGGCGGACACCACGTCCACGGCTTCGTCGTTGGGCTGTCCAGTGAGTGTTAATCATGGCATATAAAGGCGATAGTCAGTTAACCCCCCCCCCCCCCCCCAAGACACCATAGGCCGCGAGATTAAAAATAAGGTGTCGGTCGCCGGTCAGTCCTATATAATTAGAGAGGCGATGCTGTTCGCAACACATCACGTCAAGGGGTATCACGGGGCGAAAAGCGGGCGAAAGAAAGCCACTATGACATTAGATTACGCAAAGTGACGATAAATCGTCTCTGCCTACCCCTCTGGGACAAAGGCGTGAGCATTATGTATGTATAATTAGAGATTATAATCTATAATTTAACTTTAAAGTGAAACAGTTTGCGATATGAATAAATTTCTATCCATTAATTGCTTTTTGCAAAACATTCATAGAATTTACGAAACCTGCAGTACTGGTAATTTTTTTGAGTTACTGTATCACTATTCATTTTACAAGTTCATCATTTCGCTAATTTGCTAATTTGTCACTTTCGCTAGTTCGACACTTTCGTTTATTCGTCAGCTTTTACCGAGACGGCACTGTTCTTAGAAAAAAATAATCAGAAAAGACAATTATACTATACTGAACTACTTATGATATATTTCATCTTACAAGTCATTACTTCAGACTGATAAGATCGTTATTTACAGTGAGTGGTAAACAAATATTCAAATGTTTATACAAAATAATCAATGAAAGTCAAATATGAGGTGGTAAAATGCAAATAAGATTGGGTGTGATAAAAAACGTGGAGTTACAAGGTGTGTTGTCATTTTAATATCTTGTTATCTTTTATTGGAGGAGGTTCACTTCACACCTGGTATCCAAAGTGTGTACATCGATTGGTAGTTCACAGTTACTCCACAGACTGTTCATACGATCTTTTAGTGAAAGTAAAATCGTATTAGAACAAATTTTGTTAAATATTATATGTTTTATTAAGTTTTTTTCTATCCTTGTTTAATTTCCATAGTGTAGGAGAAGAAAATCTCTGCCTACCTCTCCGGGATCAAGGCGTGAGCATTATGTATGTATGTCTGTTAAAGGTTATAAAGGTTGTCTGGAAGAAATCGCTTAAAGCGATAAGACCGCCTAAATTGTACTATTTGTAACTTCTATAACGTGTATCTGTATTTGTTTGTGCAATAAAGTGTATTGTATTGTATTGTGTATGTTATGTTAGTAGGAAAAAATTCTAGTTTGGGATCGGACGAATGTAATTTATGTATTTATTAAATGCGGTTGAGTCGTGATGAAAAAGCATTTATTTGGTCTCCTGAAACGAAGCATTTTCTAAGTTATAATCTAGATTTACATGTCACGTAATTAATAAGTAACTAGTCCACCGTGTAGTCGTGTGGTTCCCGGTTTAAAATAACCACCAATCTTCTCGTGGGTATCGTCAAGGCGACTAAGGGGTTGCACCAGAGCCGGGCAGCAGCGTTTTTCCCGTGTATATTTTTACTGTATAATCACTAATCTGCTCGCCTGGCGTGGTGATAATGTCAAATCATCCAATGGACAGCCCACCACAAGTGGCATTCTATTGGGAAGGTTAATGTTCAGCAGTGGACGTGTTTCTGCTGAGTATAAATACTCCACATTACCTCAAAGTGTGTAGGTTCCTTCTTTGTTTTTGTTTAATATTAAAAATGAAATGAACAATGTCTTTGTTCAATATTAACCTCATTAAGAACTGTGTTATGAATAACCTATAATCAACAATAAAATATTTCATTTTATTTCATTTCGTTGGCGTAGGTATTCTGGTTTCCTCACAATGTTTTCTTTCACCGTGTTTTTTTCGGCATGAAATGAACAATGTCTTTGTTCAACATTAACACATTAAGAACTGTATTATGAATAACCTATAATCAACAATAAAATATTTTATTTTATTTCATTTCATTGGCGTAGGTATTCTGGTTTCCTCACAATGTTTTCTTTCACCGTATTTTTTTCGGCAGGGATCGTGACCATCGGCGTGGCTAAGCCGCTTCCATGCAGCACAGTGGTCGGCGGTGAGAAGGCGAATGGGCACAGTATGCAGAGTAGTCAGGTTCGTTTGTTTATTTTACTATTTAATTACATATACTAGACTATTTATACTAATTAGGTGACGTTACGTTAATAAAAGCTCCGATTATGAAGTTACTATTTAAAAAATTATATACGACTAGCTGACCCGCTGACCCGTGCCCACTTCGTTGGGCGGTAAATTTTTTTTCATTTTTCGGGTTAATATATAGCCTATGACACTCACAAATAGCGTGGTTTTATATTGGTAAAAGAATTTTCAAAATCGGTTCTGTAGATCCAGAGATTACCCGCTACAACCTCACAAACTTTACCTCCTTATAATATTATTATATATTATAGTATAATAATAATAATAAATAATAAAATCATTTATTTGCAGGCAACTTAGCCCATAGACACATACCTTAGCCTAGAAATACATACATTATATAACCTCACATTACACACTAAATACACACTATTTCAGGCATTTTAGAGTTTTCGCCTCCCTGTAGCGTCTAAAGACGACTCCCTCGGGCCAGATACGTATAGATACGCGTTTTAATGAGAATCTTCTCCTTTTTTGAAGGCCGGATAAAAAGTAAAGTATCTTCTGCACGTCATCGGTGGTACAGTTCAGTCACTGACTAACCAGGGATGTTCCAAAGTATTTTCACTGTTAAATTCAATAAGTGAAACGGTTGTAGGATTATAAACATCAAAAAGTCCAGTCTAATTCGCCTCAGAAATAGTTCAAAATAAAATAAGTGCTAGAATATACTTTGAATTTTCTAGATAATTGTTGATCATATGGACAAACTTATAGTTACGTATACCATAAAAACATATAAATATACACTTGTCTAATCCTAAACCAGGATTTTATCCTGTGCTATGGGAATTAAACAAGGATAGGACAATTCTCAAATATAACATCCAGACCGGGACCAACTTGTACAAAGTTGTCTCTACCCAGTGGGAATCGAACCCACAGCCTCTGGCACTCGAGTCTACTAGGCCAACGAGGCTCGGTCATACACAACGGAATTTCTTGCGTTTTCACAAAAAATAATTTATGACATTTTTGAGCAATCTGTGGTATGAATTTTATTAGTGTGTGATATATTGTACACTGAGGGGAAAAAGTGTAAAGTAAGTTGGCATTTATTTTTTTATCAGCTTTTTCTACTAACGCTTAGAGCAGTACTTGTACCTCTGTTTTAAAAAAAGCATGCGATCTTTTTATCAGCCTATTTACTTACTTTCAAAATCTCGTTGTACAGTAAAGGGAAAAAAATTACCGCTCTAAGATTGTATTATTTTACTGTTCTAGATTTATAAGTAAACTTTACTGTAAAAGCAATTGTTACAGTACATTTCCCTTTAGTGTACAATATTTAACTTGCATGCTTAGAAAATTTGCTAATATTATGTCTAATACAGGGTAATTTTTGTATAACCAGGTGATGATAGAGTCCGAGAAAAAAAGATTTGACATCCTTTTAGGTGTATAGATGGTACAGGTCACGACGGTACTCCACTCCTTCTCTAAATATATTACTTGAGTTGTTACTGTGTAGTTCTATCATCATCATCATCATCAGGTTATTTTTGTCTCCACTGCAGGAGCACAACCCTCTATCATCTGCCGGAGACAGACGGATGATTTGGCCTACACTCCCCGCGCTGGTCAGACGGGTTGGGGAGGCCTGATTGATGTTTTATAATGTATTCCCTTAGTCGCCTTGTACGACATCCACGGGAAGAGTTAGAGTGGTCCTATTCTACTCTACCGGAAACCACACGTTCTATCGTTTTGCGCTAATCATCAATGTGTGTATACGTACACTAAGACACTGACTGGTTGGGGTTAACTCCCCGCGCCGCGAAAAGTAGGGGGGCGTCCCATCGTGAATTGTACGTTCAATAAATCTCGTACCTAAGAATATATTCTCGGGTGTAATAACTCATGACCAAGTTCGTTCTAATTTTAACTTTATCGTCATTGCATAAGGTGACCAGGCCCAGCTGGTCACTTTAATCAAACAAAATTCATTCATTCGGAATATGATGGCCCGATACTTAAGATCCGAAAATCTTACTGGTACATGCTAATGGACGACCTTTGACCACACTAATGACTGCGACATATTTCTGACTACTCAGCAAACATAACTGTTAGTTATTTTACATGTGTTTAATAACAAAACCTTGGTGTTTTTAACGGAAACTTACAGAAAACTCTGTTTAGTAATAACTCGTACAATCTCTTTAAAAATAGTTATATTGTATATCGACTTCAAGTCATCCTGTATAATGCTATGGTATTATTTAAATATAGACTAAGTAAATATTTGAACATCTTTTCAAGTAAGGGGGCGGTTATTAATTACGTGAGGGGTTTTTTAAATTCCTCCTGTCAATTGAGATTTGGTTAGATTTTGCCGAATCCCTCATTTTGAGCTCACGTATTTAATGGACGCTCCTAATCTAACCTAGACGGAAAAATAATTAGCCACAACTTCATGCAAAACGACTAATTGATTCGCAAATGCTATAATTTATTCGCCGCCTCTTTGAATTGGTTGTAATAACATTTTTCGATGTTTCTTTTCAGAAACTGGAGTACTTCACCAAGATTCTTCGGCTGATCATGTCCCTACACCGGGACATAATGGAACTCCAGCTCCACTGCGCTCAAGATATTCTCCCCCCACCGCCCCTCCCGTCTCCGTTCAGAGTTCCCCCTAAAATAAAAGCGGAAATCACAATGAAATGACAGAAGAACAGACTGAAGTATATGGTAACAGTTGAGGTACCAGAAAGCGGGAATGGCAGTGATGGAGGTACTTTTATGAGTGATGAGTTAAAAATGTAAAGGTTCGAAAATGTACCTACCAAATTGAAGCCGGATCGCTGCGTTCTCTTTAAAAAAGACTGGACGAGATCGAAACATATTGACGACCTCCGTGGCGGAACGGGTAGCTCTCGGACTGCCACGCCGGAGGTTGGGGGTTCAAATCCCGCTAGGGGCAAATGTTCGTATGATGAATATGAATGTTTGTACCCAAGTCTTGAATGTTTATATATTTTTTTAAGTATGTCTATCCGTTATCTAGTAACCATACCACAGGCTCTGCCTAGTTTGGGACTGGATAATTGGTGTGAATGTCTGACATATTTATTTTATTTATTTTTTACATCGAATTTACAATAGTTCACGTAAGGAAATGACGTGAATTTATAATTCAAAATGTAAATAAATGTTTATCTATTCGAGTTCGAAGTGTTCATAAAATACAGTTAAATAAATAAACTTATATGTGGGGACATTTCACAAACGGCCACCTGATCCCAAACTAGGCAGAGCCAGTAAAATAGGTATGCAGTTTTGGAAATAAATGAAAAAAACCAGACGAGACCGAAACATATAGAAATTGCAGTAGCTCAGTTAAGAAAATCACTTAAATTTATAATTCAAAAGATAATCAGATCGCATACCTTTTAGTAACATTTTAGTTCAAAATATTAGTAAAAGGTATGACATTTTGGAAATAAATATAAATCGCTATCTTTATAAAATGCTGATCTAAATCAAAATGAAAAACTATTTGTAATGCATGAAAATACTTTTTGTCATTCGACATATTTTTGAAACGACTGTAAAAATGTTCTTTTTTTTTCGTGACAAAGCAAAATTTGTTTGTCACGAAAAAAAAGAACATTTTTACAGTCGTTTCAAAAATATGTTGAATGACAAAAATACATTTTCATGCATTACAAAAAGTTTTTCATTATACCATAGACTATGCTTTATTTGTGAACATAGACTCTAATGAAGTTGTACAACATATTAATTATATACTTGTAGTATGTTTTACAAAGTTCCATAATGCATATCATTGACATCTACCTCACCTAATAATATGTAACAAAAAATCGATATTAAGTCTAGTATGTGATACTTGTCATACTAGATGGCGGTGTAGTAAATTCCTGTATATGTATATACGTCCCAAGTAGCATTTTACTCCATTTAAGAGTACACATTTAGTTCCAATGTGAACTTAAAGCATTATTACAGTTCACTTGTGATGTATAAGCTGCATTATTGCGATTAACACCACCTATACCTGTCTAAGGGACTTATAGGAGTGTAGAGTTATACTTTTATACGGTTGTTGGTGTTATAATACTCTAACAACTGTCCATTAGTCAGCCGTCTGACTAAGAGCCGTATAGGAGGGTAGAGATACGGCAATCGCTGTTTAACGGTCTACTTGTACGATGTTATACAGCTAGCATATTAATAGAACACACGTGGTCATTTATACAGCCAAAGGCTGTTATGTTTACTTGTTTTAGACTGTTATACAGCTAGTAGCTGTAGTAGGAGTTGTTTGTGGTCGGTCAAGTTGACGTGTATTGTGTTTATTACGTCGCGTGCAAAAATTTGTGAAAATGAATAAAAAATCTTGGAAAATAAGAGCGAGAACCGGTGGAATAAGAAGAAAAATTGCAAAAGAATATTCGCAAATTCCTCCCTCTTTATCTAGTTTGTTTACATTCTTTTAAATACCTCCTTGAACAACGTAGTGTCTTTGTAAGTGTAAATACTCTGACACCAAACTGTGTGGCTCACACGAAAACAAAAAGTGTTTTTTGTTAGTTTGTTACAAAATTTGTACTTTAGGTATTCATACTTGACTTAGTACCTGGGCTAGGCGATATAACGGACAATAATTATTATTGCGGATCTCTAAAATTTCAGTATATGAAAGAATAAAACGATGATCACAATTGACCTGAATTACATCTTAAAGCTGTACATAAGTTCACATTAGAATACATTTATAGACATTGGTTCTGTAGTGGTACAAATGTGGGACTTTATATAGCCAACAGCATTCTAACAGAACACATGTGAACCTATATACGCTCTAGCCGTATTTCATTTCCACCATTTTGTTCACGTAACCTAAAATATTTACCATAAAAATCTCCAAAATTATCATGCAGATTTATCACAAAATACGCAGATAGAGCGAACGAGTTTTGGTTTCATGTTTTAATTAATTACCGTAGTATAATTATAATGCCAATATAATATCAAAAACTGAAAATTGTAGATTTCCTCTCAGCCAGTTTTAAATATTTTAAAATGAATATCGCGTTTTTACAGAGGCGCATGAATATTTTAGCTGTAAATATGTATACATTTCACGATAAAATTGCATTCCCATGGCATTTAACATTATTAAGTATTTAAAACAGGTATACTTACCGCGTGTTATCATAAATTTTTATCCAATTGATATCCGCCGGAGTTAATGTTTCTGATGGCCGGGCGTACACACAAAACCAAACTAAATGAGGAAAATTAATAAATAAAAGAAATAATTTAGGACACACGTGAACTTTAGGTAGCACTGGAGTACTTTTGTGGGATTTTATAACTGTGAAGGCTGTGTATTTAGCCACTTGTTACTCTTTATTACGCTCATGGACGTTGTATGGTTCACATGTGTCCCATATAGCGCCGTAAGTCAGCCTTTAAGCCCGATGTTACTACTTAAACTGCTAATATAACGCTAATGTACAGCCATAGTGAACTTAAGGCTGTCTTATTTGTGCCCAAACTGGTTCTATACAGCTGACTTACACAGCTTGTGGAGTACATGTGAACCACTATACATCTTATATAGAACCCCGAATGCCACTTGGGGTATTATCTGTGACGACGGTTTCTGTTCGGAATGTGTTAGCTCCGTCCGGGGCCAGATTAAAGAGAACAAAGCGATCCGGCCGCAACAGGTCGGTCGTGGTAATATGGTCTAGGTTTTGGTGGCAGCCGCACCTATAAATAAAAGAATGGAGTAGGTTTTTGAAGGTTACAGTTACTGATATTATTAGAGCTTAAAATAAAGTCTATGCACGCGCCTAAGCTGTTAAATCATAATGCTGTCTTATGTAATAGGACAATGAAATTTTTCGTTTAAAATTTTATGCACAAATTGACAATTGTAACATTTATATTTTATGTGGTTAAATGGTGGTTTATGCACGCGAATATACTGATGAATCAATGCTGTTTTATATAACATGCAAGTAAAGCAAAGTTTACTTCAATAAAGTGATACTTCATGTGTGAAAATTGACAATTGTAACATTTATGGAGTTATATTTTCTGTAGTTAAAATTATGGTATATGCGCCTAAACTATTAAATCATAAATTTATATTGCTGTCTTATATAACTATTTATTAAATACTTCATGTGTGAAAATACAATTATGTTTTCTGACGTAAAATTGTGGTAACATACAAGTGAAAAAAAAAGATTTTAATAGATGCTTCACATGGCAATTGTAACATTTCGTTTTAAACAACCAGCTTACCTGCTTATGTTCGACATGTGTATTCGATCCCGTCTGAGGCAACAATACAATCATCATCATCAGGTTATTTTTGTCTCCACTGCAGGAGCACAACCCTCTCTCATCTGCCGGAGACAGACGGAGATTTGGCCTACACTCCCCGCTCTGGCCAGACGGGTTGGGGAGGCCTGATTGATGTTTTATAATGTATTCCCTTAGTCGCCTTGTACGACATCCACGAGGAGAGTTGGAGTGGT
This sequence comes from Esperia sulphurella, assembly GCA_947086405.1. Classification (NCBI taxonomy): domain Eukaryota; kingdom Metazoa; phylum Arthropoda; class Insecta; order Lepidoptera; family Oecophoridae; genus Esperia; species Esperia sulphurella. Next base: position 2,326,897 of record OX352280.1, read on the forward strand.
CCTATTCTACTCTACCGGAAACCACACGGCAATACAACAATACAATGCCGTCTTGTAAAAAAAGAGATATAATATTCTATGGTAAAATGTCATACGAAAATGAAAGTTAAATAATTGTGATCTGAAAAATTTATGTCTATTTACATATTTGTATAGAAGTAATATTATAGCAAATGTATTAGCAGTAAAAATTAGTCAATTTAATTAATAATATTTCAGGTCAATTTGACCCATGTCAACGAACTTCTTTTGCGTCTCGTTAACCAAATATAAATTAGATGATACAGTCAGCCATACAAGTGATAAGAGGATGTTGGATCACCTTTTTAATATCTTTAAATATGAGAGATAACATCTTGTAAACGATGTTTATTATTCTTTTTTCTTTTATGTGGGGAATAGACATAGCGTTTTTTTTATTAATATCGTACGTGCATATTAAAATCATCAACTGATGATTTAACAAGGTTTGTTAAAGAACAATATTTTTCCGTCTATTGAAAAGATTTAGATCTTTTTGATCTTATACACTTTCTGACTAATCAAATATAGATACATAATCATGGAATTATTCGTTACTAAAGTTTGTAACTAATTAAAGATTGTAAATTAATGGTTTCTGAACTGATTATGATTAGTAATCTATCATTATAAAAATATTGCAGGATACCCATTCTGTAGAGCCCATAAAATTTTATTTTTACAAACCACTTTCCGTGCTGACTGTGTACAGCTACGTAAACTCCAAAGCTAAAGTGTTTACCAACTGTTTTTTGCGATTAGCATTAAATAGATTTACTATTGATTTTTTTTGGTTACAAGGCGCAAAAAAGGTTTGTGTTTTGGTCCATATGGTACGAAATGTATTTGTGAAGCTTTAGGAATTGTCAATTGCTTGGTGTGAAGGAATTATGTAAATCATTTTGATGCGTTTAAAAGAAGTTAGTGATAAAAAAATTACGTATAAAGAAAACTCTATTCTAATCTTAATAAGGACGAATGGAATAGGTATTTCTTAGGCGAAAGTGTATCATGTTTAACCTCTTCGTCACTTTCCATCAGGTGAGTTGAGCATAAATATTCGCCCTGTTAAAAAAAAACAATTAATAAATAGTAAATAAAAAATATTTATAAATTAACTTCGATAGTCATAAATATGCAAGCTTTATTGGTTTTATTAGTGGCTTTCTATTTTAAATGTAACTGAAATTTAAGTTTATTTTAAGACTGCTTTTATAATATTATGTTTTTATTTATATATTTATTCATATTACCTATAATATTAATGTAATTATTTTGTGATATGCTTACTATTTAATAAATATGTAACCATAAAAACTAAAATAAGTGATAAAAAAAAATTAAATTCCGCGTACAGGAATTATTAAACATATCATTTAGATATAAGCTGGAGTGAAAGCAAACACTTATTATGAAATTTACCTAAATATGAGTAACTTAAATGATGTATGTCAGTAGGTAAAAAACATTACTTTAACTTGAGTTATTTGAGTTGAGGGCTTCGGGGAAAGGATGCCGTGAGATAGGGTATCCACAGAAATCCTATCAACACAGAATGGCGAAGTAGGCGCAACACGCGAGCCAACAATTTGCAATGTATTGCAAGAACTATCAAACGCCTTCTCGTTTCGCGCCTAGTCAAGGTCGTGTAAAATCGACAAAAAGTCTGCAAAAGTATACATACACTTTATTGCACAAACAAATACAGTTACACGTTATAAAAGTTACAAATAGTGCAATTTAGGCGGTCTTATCGCTTTAAGCGATTTCTTCCAGACAACCTTTGGGTAGAAAAGATTATGCCTGGGAAATTGTAGGTTGCGCTGATGATATTACGCGGTTCCTAACTGTATTTCCTTACGTGACCTCGAGGCATAAAGGATACGCGGGAGGGGCGCGCTGAAATCTAACTAAACAAATGGCTATAACCGGAACTATTCTATCTTGATATTATGTCTATGGATATAACTGTCACATAACAATTAGGTTCCTCCGGTGGTTCTGTAAATCGGTCTCCCACCGTAGGTAAATATCCTATAAAACTCAGATACTCAGTATTTCTTTTCATACCAGACATTTGTAATGTACCGGTTAGAACTTTAAAAACCGGTAATACCTCAATTTAGGCGGTAGTTAGAATACCGCTTGCAGTCCTTAGTTTTCAGGGCTAGAGATGGTAAGAGAACCGGTGTAATTAAAGGCATTAAGGGTTGCACCATACTTGTGGTCCTTTGATTTTTACACACAGAAATCAAGGGTTGGATGACGCCCTGAAGACTTGTCAGGCTGTTAGTCGCTTCAGACAGTAAAAGAAATAAGAATTAAAAAATATTTTAAATTCCTGAAGTAACCATACTTTAGGAATTCAGGAGAATATAACAGACGGCTTTATGCTACCGTTTGAACTTTATAAATCTATAATACTTAAATTTAACCAGTGGTTAATGAACCGGTTGCAGTCCCTGGTTTGAAGGTTTAGAGATGGTAAGAGAACCGGTTTAATTACAGGCTCTCAGGGTTGCACTGCAACGCAGAACTCAAAGGATGACAGCCTGACAGCCTTGTCAGGCTGTTAGTCGTTTTATAAAGTAAAAGAAAAAAGAACTATAAATTCCTGAAGTAACAGAAGTAACTTTAGGAATTCAGTGGAAATATTCTGGGGAAAATGACCCATTGTTATAGAGCAATGGAAATTTTTTCCCCGAATATCAAGCTAATATAATATGTATTTATTAATATACATGATAGACTTTAAAGAATTGTTGTGAATTGTAATAGATATATTAGAAATAATCGATGTACCTATATAGTTGTTTTATTTTCTGACAAAGGCACATGAGTTTACTTGTTATTTTTAGGATTGGTGACGCAAACCTTATCATCATCATATAACCCTTTCGAGGTCCATTTCTGGACATAGGTCTTCCTCAATGAAAACCACCACACCCGGTCCTCCGCCCAATGCTTTCAGCCGCTTTCGGTTACCTTATTTAGGTCATCGGTCCGTCGGATAGTACCAGTCCGAAGTATCCATTCGCGGTCTCTCTCATCTAGTCTGTCAATTTTATCATTCTAATCGTCGTCTGCGTGTTGACGTAGACATTCCCCAATGACTCATATCTTCTCTACTATGATGTGAAGACTAGACCGTGCGACGCTGCTTCATAAGTTGATAACTTTGCCAGGGCCGGTTCACATTTCAACTATACATCGAACTAATAAAGCTATTTTGTACTCGCTAACCGGTTATTCGACATATTCTGGTAAGCGTTTGGCATCTGTCTCTCATAGTTAGAAGCCAAAGGGATATTAGCTGGAATACTTACAGTAGTAGGGCCCCAGCATACAGTTTGTTAATCAGCAACTAGCACCTATACTAGCATCGCGTTAATACACCATTATTATAATATACTCAAGTATCAAAAGGCGTTCCTGTGTGAAGGCCTATAGTGGACATCTAAGGGCTGATATGATGATGATGACTTATCCAGTACACCCAATCACACAAGTAAACCCAGACGTCTTCGTGAAATAGGACAACTGTGCAAATGCTTTAATGGAATCTGTGTTACATGTTGTTTATGCTTTGTTATTGTGTGTTGCAATAAACGTTGCCAAAATTGTCTGCTTGTTTGATTTTTAAGTGTTTTTAGATGTTTACTGGTCATAAATCTTAAGATAGGGAACATATTGGAGGTTTAAGTAGGTATATTAACACAATAAGGTGAGTTGTATAATAAATACAGCTCCTGCAAGGCGTCAGATAGTATTTTATGGTCAAGTACGCAAATGACTACAAATTAATTGGCTTTAATTTAACTTATCCCTAACTTCATAGTCATGATTCTGGATAGAAGCCTTATCCACGACCTTTGTATAACTATTGTGCCAGGACTGCAGTCTGCACTGCATGATGAGACTACTTTCAATACAATGTCATATTTTCACGGTCACAACATTCGGATCTTCAGCTGTCGTGATCCATAGTTGTTACTATATACTTATAATAAAGTCCGTAATGTAATAACTGTATATTCATGAAGACCATTTTCTCTATAATTCCCCTTAATTCACAGGAATGCATAAACTCCCTGGCATCAGACGATCACACCGGTATGGATTCTTTCCATGAATGTCTTCAGGAATACGGAGAAGGCTTGGAAGTGGTTCAAATATGTCTAGAACCTGAAGACTCTTCTATAAAGGACGAGGAAATATCCGCCTTGGCTGATTTTAGCTACGATGAATGTAAAAAGAATAAAATTAATAAAGAATTCAAAGATGCAGATATAAAAGAAAAAATTAATGGTGTAACTATACTTAATATGTCTAAATCTGATGAATCTTTAGATCAGGACGATGATATGACAATAACAGAAGACGATGTTCTGATTATGCCGAGAGAGTTGACAGATATCAGAAGCAAATCAGCTGATAGAAAACCAGAAGGAGAAGAAAGATGTTTATCTAAGCAACAGAGTAAAGATATATCTACTTCAGATGAAATGGTTTTCGCAGTTACACCAACTGGCTTAGAAAGAATTAGTTTTGATAAGTATTGGAAGGAATGCGACGAGAAAGTAGAAAAAACAACGCTAGAAAAAGTGAAAAGCGAAGAGAGCTGGAAAGAGTGTCTTAATTCTCCAACAGATGAGACGAGTAGCTTCTACGATGCAACCACAAGAATATCCGTCCAGGAAGAAAATAATTCCCTACTGTACATCGACCATGAAATCGACGGCTACGAAACATGTCTCGATGATGACTCAAACTCCGTAAAGTGTACAATAAAAAACGGTCGTAAACTGAACGGCGAAAACATCAAAGAAAAAAGTAAACACGATAAAATGGTTGTTAGAAACAGAGACAATGATGCAAGTGCCAAACAGAACTCTGCCAATGCTGTAGACGAAGTGACGTCTTACGGCCATCCTTACGTTCAAGAACACATTATTAAGCAAATGAAATCGTTGAGAATCGAACCTTTAAATATAAATATTAGTCATAAAAAGAAAAAACGAAGCCCGACTAAACCGTCCAAGCACGAACGAAGATGCGTCGAATATTACAACGACGAAGATGAGTGTTTGAAGGAGATAAGAAAAAAGAAATTGGAAGACGAAGAGAAAAAGCATAAAGAAGAACAGAAAAAGTTATTAGACAACAACATATTGGCAATGGAAAAGAAGATGCAACTAAAGAAGCAAGAGCCAAGTGAAGAATCCACAGATTTAGAAACGAATTACGTACCAGGATGTCATAAATGTTTCTTGGAGCGTGCGTATGAGTTAAAGAAAGCGTATATGGCCGAAGCGAATGCATGTAAATATTGTGAGGTTGTAAGAGACATGTTGGATGCGCCAAAAAGATACCGCGACAGAAGGAAGTCTGCTCCAGCTCTGGTGAACCTGGACAGTGCAGGGTCGGAGACTGATGACGAGGATTTCCTGTCGGTTCCAGCAGTTAAAGGAAGAAGGAAATCGGCTGGGCCGCTGAAGTTTCTCGTGCCTTCTAGGAGACCGAGGTTAGTAGCTTTTGTTTTAGATTCCTTTGAATAGTTTTAGAAGTTATAAATACGCTTCCGGGAACTTCTCGTGGGTGTTTTGTTTGTAGGCGAATTGCGACGTAATAGTACATTCTTGCAGTACAATCCGGGTACGTAAACAAATAATGATCTTTGGAAAATTATAATTTAGATATGTTTATCTACTTTGTTTTTAAAAAGAATTTTTTTTATGATAAAACTTTGTCAATTTAATTTAAAATTTTAGGCTTTACTAGGAGTTTCGAATTATTATAAGACTTAAGGATCATGCCTGAGAAAAAAAAGAATAAAATGAGGGTGTGAGGTGCAGTGCGCGGGATGAACTCCCTCCGCCCACAGTTACATTGACAATAGATTCATGATGGATGACATGTGACCATTTTTACCTCACTCAATTACGGATGAATTGGTTATTTCTCGAAGGCGGATATATTCATAATAGGTAATATGGATCACTATAAAACCCATTACGTACGTTTCATGTAAAAACGTTTTACTTAAGAAGTAAAGTTACGAGTTTTCGGAATGGTATGAACAAAAGCGGTGTCGTCAGATGAGGAATTTAATACGTAAAAATCTAAAACAAATATAGGTAGCTGAACGTAGATAGGTATACTCTTATTAATATCTGACTTTTTTTACAAACGACCGATTTAAAAACATCGTCTTATTTATCAAGGGCCATAAAATGCCAGCAACAAGCGGTATCTAGAAGGGTTCATTAGCTTCGCGGAAGCACTTCACTATTACGGGCTTAAATTATAATTATTTTGTTAAACAGAGTTCACCAGCGACCCGCTTCGGCTTCTCACGAGAATAAATAGCCTATTTAAGAAATCTATGGCATCCTCTTACCAATTAATTATCTTATCTTATAATGATTTCTTAATATTTAAAAGCTATTACAGAGAATGTATTTAGATACATAACAGATAGGTACAAATTCATCAAATTAAAAGCCATATCAAAAACGTCCTGCATACTTACATACACAATGCTCTCGCCCATGTCCCACAGGAGTATGCAGAGACGAAGTTTTTTTATTGTTGATGGGTTTGCGCTTGACCTCAATCTCACCTGATGGTAACTGATGATGAGGCCTAAGGTGGAGCGCGCTTACCCAGACGATGTCTATTCACTCTTCCTAAATCATCGCCACATGTATCGCCACTTTGGGCATTCTTGACACACCTCACTCACTTACATCAACCTTTTCATGCACCTCCTTTCATTCATCTCACTGCGGACCTCAGCCTTTTTGAGGACATCACCAAATTGATTCTTGAATTTCCTCCTAGGTCGACTCTATCTGTAACTGTAGTTCCTTCGATATTTGAGCTGTAAATCTCCTTGGTCACTCTTGTTTCACTCATATGCTCTAAATGTCCAAACCATCGCAACATACCCTTCTCTACCTTCGATACTACATATTTTTTTCATTCCACACTTCTCGCGTATCATTATATTCCTCACTTTGTCACATAACTTCACTCCACGTATTTTTCTTAATGACCGCATCTCAACCGCATTTATCCTGTTTTCATGCTTCTTCTGCCAGACCCAACATTCACTACCATACGTCAGCGTAGGAACCAGAACAGCACTATGCACAGCTATCTCTGCCTTTTTAGACATGACTGGCTGGACAGAAGGCTATTGATAGCGCCATTCACTGCATTTTCTTTCTTTACTCTCCTTCTTCTCCTTTCTATATCTTCTTCTCCTTTTAACATCATATTTAACTCATTTAATTACAATTCCCTTAAGACGAAAGTCACTTAGAACTAAGTACTTATCATATTTTCCAATGAATTTAAACACATGAACTTGAACAATTTGTAGTTAAAATGCTGACGGTTAAATGTTTTTCCTACCTCAAATCCATCCATTCTGAAATACACCTTAAATACTTAGCCATAAATATTCTTAATCTTTACGTCTAAATACAACGTGTAAACCTGTAAAACACATTGTAATTTAAACTCTATGTGGTAAAGTATTGTTTCGAGTTTGAGTTGCATTCGAAGAGAATAGTAAATAGGACTAAGCCTGCACTCCTAGATAGGGCTTCATCGTATTACAGGTCACGTGTCCTAAGATTCCTAATAGTCTACTAGATTTTGCCTGAACAAAAAAAACATTTGCTCATTTGCTCGAGTAGTTATTTTTTTAATATTTCTTTATTTATTAGGCACTCAAACATAATCGTTACAAAATAGATAACTTATAGTTGAAGGATTTGAGTTATAAATATTGTGAATTACAATATTTATAACTAAGTAACATAAGTTAACAAGACAAGTAAGACAAGTAAAACAATGTGAAACTTAAACTTAGATAATTATGCAGGTAGGTAAAAATGTCTACTAGAGTTAGTCTATGGAAATCCGTTGTTTTTCTAGAAGACATCATAGTATACTTACAAATAGAGAAAAACAAAGTTGTCACATTATTTTGCCTATTTTAGACTTACTTAATTAAAAATTTTATAAGAAATTATCATCAGCGGTCATTGAGAAAAATACGTGAAGTTATGTTACACAGTAAGGAATACTGTGATACGCGAGAAGAGTGATTTAAAAAAATATGTAGTAACGAAGGTAGAGAAGGGTAGGTATGTTGCGTTGGTTTGGACATTTAGACCGTATGAGGGTAGCTCTTAATAAAACGAAAAAATTGCCTAATTTTAGTTGCACATTTTTTTCTTTAACCTTTTGTGAAGTTAGGGTATCAGTATTGAAATAGAGTTAATATATAACAATTATATGTAGGAGGCCCTAAAGGAGGCCATAAGAAAGTTGTGTCCACGAAAATAAGAAATCCAATAAAGAAATCGGTTCGTAATTTGTTTTTATTGATGAATTTATTTAATATTTTATAATTTAATGATAAATAACGTTAATGAACACTGAGTGAATAAGATCAGATATAAGATTCATTAGTAACTTAAAAATAAAAAACGAAGCCCGACTAAACCGTCCAAGCACGAACGAATGCACATTACACAACATTAAAGTAACTCTAATAACCCCATATTAAAATTAATAATTCGATAATAATAACCATTGTAACTTTAGTTATTTTATACCAACGGTTATATTTTAACTTTTATATAATATTTTCAAGTTTTTAATTTAACACAGCATTCTTTGGGATCATAATCATCTAGTTTTGATCATCAAGAACGCCACCAAACCACCATAATTTATACCACCAAAATTAGAAACACGTATTAAAATAATTATAAAAAATTTAGTTTGCATTCAATGAATTCATTCACTTATTGTCTGTAACCGCATGATTTTATAGATACATCTGTTACTGACATAAGCCAGATACTTAGCTGTTTAGAGTTATAGTTTTAGCTTACAGCAAGCTAAAACTATCGAAGTTGTTTAGCTGTTAACACTCTTTTTATGTAATACACCACAAAGAGTCAAAAATACTCACGACCTATTACAATCAACGATCAACGTATATTTGTTGTGCATTGTATGCTATATAGTGTCGACCGTTTGTGTGTACAGGATGTGCTCGGCGATATCTGGCATATGATTGCTTGACGAGGATAGTTGACAGTCGCCCTGAGGGGTAATTGGTGGTTCGTGTTCAAATGAATTAACTACCTCGTATTGTTTCTTCAGTAAACTGCATGACGTTCTTAAGTTTAGGACTCCATAACAAAATTCCTAGGCCGGTAACTCTGGCCGGTAATCTGCTTTGTTCTATTTAAAAAGTCATCGGTTTGACCGAAATTCTTCTACCGCCTCCTTGGTTTAGTGTGTTGGTCATTGGACTCGAGCGCCTGGGTTCGTGAGTTCGACTTCCGCTGGGGACAGACAACTTTGTACAAATTGGTTCTGGTCTAAATTTATATTTGTGAGTTGTCCTATCCTCGTTAAATTTCCATAGCACACTAGAAGTCCGAGTTTGGGATTGGACAAGTGTATATAAATACTAGCTGGTGCCCGCGACTTCGTCTGCGCACCATTAGTATTTCGAGTAGCTTTTTTGTAGGACTATTTAAGATAAACATTTCCATCATACATTACATATGTGTAACTCTAGCGGTTTTGGCAGCGCACGCCAGAATAGCTCGCAGATGGTAGATTTTTTCCTACTTACTTGATATTTTGGACAATTCACACAATATCTTTATAAATTTTAGCCTTTAGATTAATCTGAAGTATAAGCTATATTATTGTAAAGTTTCATTAAAATCCATTCAGTAGTTTTTACGTGAAAGAGTAACAAACATCCATCCATACTTACAAACTTTCGCGTTTATAATATTAGTAGGATGTATTTAAAATATGTCAGACAGTAGGCTACAAACAGTTCCCATGAGTACCTTCCTAATCACCAGAAAAACCACCACGATATCGCCAAAAACGAAGTGTCAATGGAGAGACTGGTCATTCAGGGTCAGTGGAAGGCAGACGGTCACGTGGTCAATCGTCCATGCTTTGTGCAGATGCCATTAAAACAACCACCTTGAAATCTATGGTAGAGCAGCGCTACCAATCGAGTCAGGGGGAGATATATCGTCAGAGCTACGCTCATCAAGGAAATAGACCCGCCGTTATTATCATAGATCCGGCTCGAAGGATGCCTTGACGACATCCACGGGAAGATTGAGGGTGGCCCTATTTTAAGCCGGGAAACCAGAGTACTTTATCATTTCACCGTCAGGTTATTTTTGTCTCCACTGCAGGAGCACAACCCTCTCTCATCTGCCGGAGACAGACGGAGGATTTGGCCTACACTCCCCGCGCTGGCCAGATTAGGGAATACTTACCCAATCACCAGAAATCCTACTTCCTATAATTGCGAAAGTTTGGATATTTTGATGTTTGGATGTTTGTTACTCAATCACGCTGGACGGATCGGGATAAAACTTGGCACATCCTCATAGGATGGTTTTTATCCCGAAAAAACATACCATTCCTAAGGGAAATACATAATAATATTAAGTTGTCCACGCGGGTGAAGTCGCGGGCAACAGCTAGTAAAGAATAAATAAAGCGACGGTTACACAATGGAAGGCAGACGGTCACGTGGTCGATCGCCCCTGCTCTGTACAGATGCCATCAAAACAGACACCCAGAAATGTCAGTATACAACCCGTAGTTATCATAATAACCATTACTACTCTGTCAAGAATGTCGGACTAAGAAGAAAGTTTCATATATCCCTCTCTATAGCGTTCATGTCTACTGGACGGCTTGTCGGACTATAATTTACTCGTAATACTACACTCACTTGCATAAGTGAGTGGGAACAACGCGAGGAACATATCCGACAAGCTGGGAGTAGAACCGACGCGCGCGACCGACCTGTAGGGGTGGGCTGAGTAGTAAACACAGTATTTGTGCTGCAGAAACAAACAGGCTTCAGCTCACCATATTGTTTTGCCTACGAGAGCAGATCACTGAATTAGTAAGCAACTGAAGTACATGAACACTCTATTTAGTTACAACCTGTATTAAAGTACCTTTACATTTCATTTATTGCCCACTAATTTGGTTAAGTGGGTCCGTCCCCACATGGGATATAGATAATGTAATTGAAACATGATATAACGGTACGAAATCCCTCGGGCCCTGTCGTTTTGTTACTAAATCTAACCGCAAGAGTAATTTTCGTAAATTAAATTAAGTACCCGAATTAGTATACATTTAGAGTTGCTTTAATATTTTTGGTGGATTGTAGTAGTATGTTATGTCGCCTTTGACAATACAGGCAGTCAACAAAGTGACGACAGGTGGAATAGCAATGAAATAACCACTAGGTAAACAGTTTACACAAAGTGATAGTTTCGTCTTTTTATGCCTGTCTCTGAGGGTGAAATTATAGGTACATTCTATAATATCGACAATTATCATCCGCTGGTATTTTTTCTACTGGCTTACATTACGCTTGACCTCAATTTTATCTGATGGTAATACAAGTTATATGCGTCGATGACAATTAAACTAATCGATAGAACAATGTTTCAGGTCGGAAGAATAATGATGTTTGATGATTACGACGAATTACGCGTCTTTGCAGCTCAAATCGGTACTAAATAAGTATGTACTTATATACTACTCAAAACAATAAGGGAACAAGATTTTGTATGCTTATAATTTTTTTTATTTGTTAGCTGAAAATAAATTATACGTCATTTTATTAATATGACGACCTCCGTGGCGGAACGGGTAACTCTGAATCCCGCTAGGGGTAAATTTTCGTGTGATGAATATGAATGTTGGTACCCAAGTCTTGGATGTTTATATATTTATTTAAGTATGTGTATCCGTTATCTAGTAACCATACCACAGGCTCTGCTTAGTTTGGGACTGGATAATCGGTGTGAATATCTGAGACATTTATTTATTAATTATTAATATGTTGAATGATTAATAGTAGGATTTGGATTTCAGTCAGATTTTTCATGATTGCCTTCTAAACGAAATCAACAGTTACTCCCATCAAGAAAAACATACGAGTAAATAACGCTCTATGATGGACTTTAAACCGAATTTTCTGTGATTGAAAAGCTAAGAAACTGCTATGGCGCCCTTTTTGTATTATATTGTATACACTTTGACTACTTCGGCAACCCTTACTTAAGACTTTAAGAAAAAGTGCTATGGCGCTCTTTTTGTGTATTTTATACACTTTGACTACTTCGGCAACCCTTACTTAAGACTTTAATTAGTTAATTATCTAAAATGCATTCATTTTTAAATTTTGTTGAAAATTTTAAAATGCTTTTCTTATTTTATTAATGATTCGCATTAGATTAATGAGGAATAAAATTATGTAACATTTATTTTCAGCTTACAAATTAAAAAAAAAATTATAAGCATTCAAAATCTTGTTTCCCTTATTGTGTACCTAGCTAATATTTTAAAAATTACAAGTGTTCCAAAACGTTTTGAGAAGTAAAACCAATCTTTGATAGAACTAATTGTAGAATGTATCAATATACATTTTCTGCGGCCATAAAAAGTTATGTACAAAACTAATTAAAAAGAATCCGTCCCGAGGTTCGTCAAAGCTTAGGCAGGATTAGAGAAAACTGTAAATGAGTGACGACTTTTAGTGCTGTCAATGTAAAATAGTGGAAATTTATCGATATCGGTAATTTTTTTAAGTTGCAAAATTGAACGTAGTTTTCGATACTCAGTTATAAATAGTTTTTTAATCTAACAGATGTAACGCCTGCCAGTATTTTTTTGTTCAAAGGAGTATGTTTCTCAGTTTAGGGTGAACAGATTTTTTTTTCTAGCCAATCAGAGATTTTTTCCATATCGCCCCTTTTATACACTCCGACCGTACCTTATTCTCTCCTATTTGAACACCCATCGTATATCAATAACATATTAATTTTTTTTTAATAACATGGACATTAAGACGAGACATTTTTTACGTTCAAAAAGTACCATACCAAATTTGTTTACAATAAAAGATTTTATAGATTTATATAAAATTATATAAAAGTTTCTTATTGTAACCAAATTTGTTTACAATAAGAAACTTTTACACTCTATAAGTGTTTATAGTTTAATGGTATGGATTTCGATAGCCCCTTTTATCCTTTTATCTATTTAAATACATATAGTTTATTATTAAAAATTACCAGGTTAATAGATTATTACAGTCATTATATTTAAGTACAAAATCTAAAATTTGAGTACAAAATAGTACATATTGATTACTAAATACTGCCTGCATCAGATTACTGAAATTAGACTTTGTCCGAGCGGGAGCACGCCTTAGAAACAAAAACCTATCAAGAAAGAATTAATTCTACTGGCTAATGTTAAACTATGTAGAGCATATTGTTGTATCGAGATTTTTTTCGTTTCATCGACAATTCCCTCGTCCACACAGCACATCACTAAAGAAAATTGCTAATACCCGTAATTGAGTTATGGCAGGCGACCTCTACGGGCTCACTAAGGATTGACAAGCCGCACTCAGTCCACGCTACGATCACAATTACGGTTCAAAGACCGCTCCTTGAAACTTTATTTCAAAAAGGTTTTGTAGAAAAACCGTTTAAAACTCTTGTGTGAAAGAAATGTAGTGTTGTTACTGGTGTTCTATTTTTGGATTTGGTGAGTGATATAGTTCTAATTTAATATAAGTACTTGTTGAGAAAATTAAATTACGATCACTTATAGACAAGGTTATGTCCGCGACTTTGGTTTTATATAATTATTTTTGACCAATCCTCAATATTTTATCGGGGTCAACGGGGTTTCAATATTTAAATTGAAATATTTTCAATCAAACATGGTAATTTGAATGTGTTGCGGCTTCCCCATAGTGTCGGTTTACATAGAGGTGGAAATTTAGTTCATTTTATTTGCATTTAGTTCATCTCACGATTCATCAAGTTTGACAATCTCGTACGACTATTGAAGGGATTTTAAAAGAACTTTAACTTTCTAGACTGGTTTAAAAAAAAGTGTGCTTATTCTTGTCTCCTGAAACTTCTGTTTGTTTCGATTCCCTAATGCATACTTAGTGTATGATAAGAGATTGATGCAAAACGATCAACAAAGGTGATCTGGAAGAGTTGCTCAAAACCCAGACTACCTAGTTTGTACAGCGTCCATACTCTAACTTTTATATATTTCTTTATTTTATGTGCATAAAGTATATTTGAATTAAATTCAAAACCGGTGTGTAATTTCATCAACGATCTCTATGTAATACAAGATGGAGCGTTCCAAACAATCGCTCTGTTTCACGCAAGTAGCCACAACTCTTTCACATTCACTTTGAAACGTGTGTAGTTACTACTCAGAACATTGAATTGTTTACTAAATATTGACATCATTTAACGTAGCATCAATATTTAGTAATAATTAAATGTTTTGCGTAGTAACTGCACAAGTTTCATTGTGAATGTGAAAGAGTTGTGGCTACTTGCGTGAAACAGAGCGATTGTTTGGAACGCTCCATCTAGTAGTACATAGAGATTATTGAATTTCATTGGATATTCTTATGTCCAAAATCACAAGGATAGACCACGTCATATTATCTGAATTGAATTGTATCAAACAAATGAACTAGTTCTCTATGACCTGTATATGGGTCATCTCTATCCCACTGGCTGCAATATAGCTGTGGTCAGCCACTGATCCGTGAATAGCCGCTGCAGAGATTCGCTTGAATGGACAAATTAAAAAATATGTGGGGTAACTGACGGTATACCTCCCGCTGATTCTTTGTTTTTTGTTGTTAGACAAAAGTTGTTTAGTATCCAATATTTAGCCGTGTAGTTCTCGGTTTAGAATAAGGCCCAATCTTCCTGTGGGTGTCGTCAAGGGGACTAAGTGATTGCACCAGGGACGGGCAACAGCGTTCTCCTGTGTATATTAAGATCGTTACTGCGATCACCAATCCGAAAGGCAAGCGTGGTTATTTTATGGCAAATCCCCCAACGGACAGCTCATCAAAAGTGATATTCCATTGGATAGGCTTATGTTCAGCAGTAGACGTGGCTGGTGATGATGATAAATACTCTGATCATTATGTCTATATGTTTCCTGAGGGGATGAATATTGTGCATCGCGGTGCATAAGCACCAGACTGGGATGATGCAATTTTCCGCTTCGCAGAGCGAACTAACTGAGCTTTGATGGATTATATCTTAATTTGAACATGCTACGGCGGCGGCTGTGTCTATATTATCAATGATCAGAGTAGGTGGAGCTATTTCCGGTCAATAACCTCAAACATACATATTAACAAACATACATAAACATAGATACATGCTTAAATATCTTGAAGTTATATCTGTGCACCCGCATCTTAATCTTAATTTTACTATTTCTCACTAGCATATGCTTGCCTGGAAGAAATCGCTATATTATGTTCTCTATTCAATGCCATAAAAAATGGGGGTATACCTCCCTTGCTATACTGGTACCAACTGCGTGTCCATACTAAGATAGCATGTTGCAAGTACCGAAAATAGCCTCACCTACTCCGAGCACGGTGTATTAACCATAATTGAACCGTTCATTATGTCGTGAGAAACGATTATTCAGAAATCTATTACGGAGAGTATACTCTCCAGTAATAAATCGGAAATTACAATACAATGATCGTTTGCAGAAATACTATTTCATTTGTGTCTGTTTTTCACTTATTGTAGGGGGAGGGGGGGGGGGGGGGTATGATCTTAATTATATTTACACAGGAGACCGACCATTGCTGCCCAGCCCTGGTGCAGAAGAGGGTGGGCCCTATTTTAAGCCGGGAACCACACGACTGATTTACCCGTTAGGGAGTACCACAGTCTTTGTAATTCGACGGATATTATCCGATTACGGAGATTGTTTATATTTTATGTTATTTTTTCATTCTGAAACCTACAGCTAGTTAAGCATTATTTATATAACAATATATATTTTTCGGCGTTCATTGGCCTATGTCCAGCAGTGGACGTCTAAAGGCTAACAAGATGATGATAAAATTTATATTAGCCAATTATAGATTTGTAATATACGTACATAGGAAATTGTAAAAACTTGGTTCAGATTAAAATTAAAGAGAAGTTTAAATAAAACGGCATTAAATTACATTTCTCATAGTATTTCAAGCTCTCTACACATACGTGCGAGAAGACTTCAAAAAAATCCTGATGGTAAGCGGCCACTTTATCACCTTATGGCAAAAAGGGGCTTAACAAATGAAACTAACAAAATGCCCCTTATGTTATTGCACGCAACGTATCCATAGCGCGTTGCAATGTATTAGTGCCGCCATCTAGTAATTTTTATTTGAACTACAAGTTAAAGAGCTCTAATTGCTTCTACTGGACTAAACCAGCCTAATTTCACAATTCTTTCACAATATTGAATCCACAAAAAAAAAACTAGATATAATTGAATCGTAATCTAGTAAATGTAAGGTATTAAAAAAAATTGATTGAATTTACCACATAAATAAATTAAGACATGGAAAGAAAGTCTTGAATAGTTTTCATTTTTTTTCTCATCGAAACTGAACAAATTTTTAAGATATTATTTAGAAAAAGATTACAAAAAAATCGAGTGTATTTGAAAATTTCAATTTGATAATATTAAATAAACCAAATTTAATTGCAGGTATTAATATTTAAATAATCAAGTTTAAAACAATAATGTAAAAAATATTATTCCAGAAAGATAAATCTCACATCCAGTAGTAGACCCCTTGTATAAAACATCAGCCTAAATATGTCCACTGCTGAACATAAGCCTCCCCAATAGAATTACTCTTTTGATAGGTTGTCCATTGGGGGATTTGCCATAACCCCACGCCTGGCAGGCGGATTGGTGATCGCAGTAATGATCTTAATATAGATTAGATTAGATTTATTTATTTCACTTATACATCTTAAAAATTCAATTTTACATGTCATTCTAATATGGTAAAAGGGATCGTCATAAAATAAAATAGTGTATATATTACAATGTCAACAATTCAAATAATGTCATAGTATATAACATACTATCCTTTCAGTATATAATATTAAAATAAAAATTTAATAATACACTTGGTATTAATTTATCACAAATTAAATTAAACGTCAGAGGGCCCACCAATTTAACTTTTTAGAAAATTCATTTATGGAATAATATTCATTTTCCAACAAATACACAGGAGGACGCTGCAGCAATTCCTGGTGCAATCCCTTAGTCGCCTTGCACCTACGGGAATAGTGGCTTGGCAAGCAATACAATACAATACATTCTCATTAAGAGAAAAGTTTAAAGAAATAAGCATATTAACAGTAGCTGGTCAATTCATTTTAGATAATATTTTATATGTCAGAAAAAATGTATCTCTCTTTTTGAGGCACTGTGACAATATTAGTTATAATACAAGAAATAAAAATAAACTTGTTTTACCAGGGTTAAGACTAAGTAAGGTCAACAAATCGTTCACGGGGCAATGTATACGCTTCTACAACAAACTACCAGAGGAAATCTTAAATATGACGGACAGAAAGTTTAAGATTCACATTAAAAAACAACTTTGTAAGAAAGCCTATTATAAAGTAAACGATTATTTGAATGACAAAGATGCTTGGTACTAATGTTAACCAGCTTCGCAAAATCTTTATTAATTGTATGCAAACTTGATTTTTAAAAGATGTGTTGCGTGAAGTTTGTTGCGCCGTTTCTTCTTCACAGCGCTAACACCTAGGAAGCGGTAGTCGATAAAAAAAATGACGTGTATAAATGTACCAAGTGTACTCATATGCAATAAATGATTTTGACTTTTGACTTTACACTTACACGTACACAAACAAATAAATACAGTGCACAAACAACTACAGTTACACGTTATAGAAGTTACAAATAGTACAATTTAGGCGGTCTTATCGCTTTAAGCGATTTCTTCCAGACAACCTTTTGCTTCAAAAAAAGCACTTCGCTTTTTCTTAAAAAAATATTCCTGTCACAGCTACGCTCCACCACCAGTAATGACGGTGACCGTCTCCCCCGACCGCCGGGCGGACACCATTGTTGCCCAGCGCTGGGGTCCCGCCAGGAAAGTCACGCTGAGGCGAAGCCCTGGTGCTCCGCTTGGCGTTAGCATTGTTGGTGGAAAGGTAAGTAATCTTTACGAATCACGACGAACTGCTAGTTTAGTCTAGAATTAAAGATCAATCTAGACTCTAGATTGATCTTCGAGAAGAAGATGTAGTAACAAAGGAAGAGTTCCTTTAGAGTCTATGAGTGGAAGAAGAGTAACAAAAGAGATTTACATTGCGAATGTGGAAGGAAGTACAGCTAGAGGTCGTCCTAGGAGAACGTTCAAGGATCAAATTAGTAACGGATACAAAAAGGCTGGGCTCCGCAGTGAGATGAATAAAAGGAGGTGCATGAAAAGTTTGATGAATGTGAGTGAGGCTAGTGAGGTGTGTCAGGATCGCGCAAAGTGGCGATACATCGTCTCTGCCTACCCCTCTGGGACCAAGGCGTGAGCATTATGTATGTATGTATGTATGTATGTATGTATGTATGTATGTATGTATGTATGTATGTATGTATGTATGTATGTATGTATGTATGTATGTATGTATGTATGTATGTATGTATGTATGTATGTATGTATGTATGTATGTATGTATGTATGTATGTATGTATGTATGTGTGAGTTATGTTAAGATTTGCCCGTGTATAAAAACCCGTCTCTTCGGTCCAAAACTGGACCTCTGATTTATTTTTCTGTACTGTCTTTGACATTCGTTTTTTTTAATCTAATAAATAAATACGTAAACATCGCGTGTCTGTACATTAAAGATATTTGCAAAAAAAAAATTTGGGGGGTCTAAGGATAAGCAACAGAACACATTTCGATCATTTTTGTCTGTTTGTCTGTTTGTCTGTGAGTTTGTGCACGCATCACTTAAAAACGACTGATCTGACTTTGATGGACTTTTCACAGAAACATGGGGCTTAATTTGGTGTAACATATAGGCTTTATTTCATCGCAATCGGCTAACTCAATCAAAACTTATAGACAATTTTAGTTTTCAAATACATTAGTAGGTAAGGTTAGTATGCAATATATTGTATAAAATAGTATTTCCGTACTATTCAGATTGCGATAAGTTTGGATTACATTTGGAGCTGCGGGTGGGAATTGGAGTGCGAGTGGGAATGGGCGTGGGCGTGGTAAAAGGAGAGTGGGTGTGGGAGCGGAAGCGGGAGCGAGAGGGGAGCGGGAGCGGGACCAGAGCAGGAGCGGAAGCGGGAGCGGAAGCTGAAGCGGGAGCGGGAATGGTAATGGGAGTGATTCTGTAGTTCACGCGAGCCGAGGTCACCTGGACCTGGACTTGGACGATACACTGCGAAGAATGTAGGCTGTAAATGTTCGACTGAATTCGTGAGCGGCACGGGAGCGGGTATGGTACCAGTGTAATATAGTGTTTGAAAATTCGCATAACTTTTGACTGAGTTAACCGATTACGATGAATTTGTGGTATGCGTATGCAAAAAAGTAATGTTGGTCGGAATTTGGATTGCGATGGATTAGTTACCAGGACTACATTTAGAGAGACGATGGAAAGAGGTTTGAGGGGAAAGTTGAGGGGAGAGCTGAGGGGAGGGTTGAGGGGAGAGTTGAGGATCTGGACCTGGACTTGGGTCTGGGTCTGGGCCTGGAATTGGACCTGGACCTAGACCTGGACTGGACCTGGACCTGGACCTGGACCTGGACCTGGACCTGGACCTGGACCTGGAACTGGACCTGGATTTAAAGTCTGAGTGGAAGTGGGATAGTGAGCGGAAGTGGGAATTGGAGCGGATCCTGTAGTCCACGCGAGCGGAGCCGCGGGCACAGCTAGTCTTACATACTCGTATATACGTACACTTGTCTAATCCCAAACTAGGATTTTCTCCTGTGTTATGAAAATCCAGACCAGGACCAACTTGTACAAATTGATATGTCCCCTTGAACCCATGACCTCTGGCGCTCGTATTAGTAACTTGTATAAATATAGATTACCGTGTGGTTCCCGGTAGAGTAGAATAGGACCACTCCAACTCTGCCCGTGGATGTCGTACAATTCGACTAAGGAAATACATTATAAAACATCAATCATGCCTCCCCAACCCGTCTGGCCAGCGCGGGGAATGTAGGCCAAATCCTCCATCTGTCTCTGGCAGATGAGAGAGGGTTGTGCTCCTGCAGTGGACACAAAAATAACTTGATGATGATAAATATAGAAGTGCTAATTTCTACAGGTTGACATCGTATCCACGACTGACAGCGACGATGGAGAAGAGAAAGCCATATTTGGGATCTTCATCAAGAACGTCGTTCCTGACAGTCCAGCGGGAAACTGCGGAGAACTGCACGTAAGTAAATAAAGTAGTTTGGACATGAACACTTAACAAAGAGAGGATATTGTAAGTGAGTCTCTGATTGTGAGTTTTATTTTGAAACTTCAATTCAATTCAATTACTTTTTATTGCACAATAAAAATACACACATCTAAAAAAAACGTAAACGTCGCGTGTCAGTACATTGAAGACACTTATTTGCAAAAAAAAAATTGGAGGATAAAGGATAAGTAATAGAATACATTAAGATCATTTTTGAAATTATTGTCTGTTTATCTGTTTGTCTGTTAGTTTGTGCACGCATCACGTAAAAACTACTGGACCGATTTTGATGGCCTTTCATATACCACTGTTTTCTGTAGACCGGCGACCGGATCCTAGAGGTGGACGGAGTATGCGTGAGATCAGCTCAGCACGAGCGTGCTGTACAGCTGATCAAAGCAGCTGGACACAGCGTCACGCTCACAGTACAGAGTCTGCTAGCTTGGGTACGTGTTTAACTTTATCTTTTCTTTTGCGTCTGTTGCGCTTGGTGTAGAGACCCTGGGCCTGTGAGAGCTCTTTTGACCAGGCTGGTCAACGTCTCTGGAGACCTCGGGCTAGCTTTTAAGCCTGGCCATTCAGCGAGGTAATAATGCCAGCCTTCTGAGGACTGTGCCGCACCACGAGTAGTTGGACGCACCTGTTGTAATTAATAACATGTATTTCTGTTGTTTACGGTGCAAGTGGGTTCCCAAAATTACTCGATTAATGAATAATGTTTTCTTAAGGAATTATTAATGTTTTGATTGCATTCAGAACACGGACTCATCAGATGTCGATGCATCATCACCACATGCGTCTCCAGCCCACTCTGCCAAGAAGTCTTCGGCCCCGCCACTGGTCATGGTTGATGGAAGTCCTGAGCATGAAATTAAGGTAAGCAAACAACGCTTATTTTAAAAGTAGTTTTCGGTTTTAATGCTACTAATTTTACTGGTAGTCGAACTCTATCGCTGTCACCAGACTGTTAACTGACAATAAACATTATTGCTGTGTTACGGTTTCAAATGTAAGGGAGTCAGTGTAATCAAAGGCATTCTTACTAAAAAAAAATATTTTTTATTTATTTATTATACAGTTTAAAACACATTATTCTAGCATTCTCACTGGTACCGGTAAACCATTATTTGGTTTTTATTTCGTAGTACCAGACGTAGTACAAAATTTCTATAGGATAGCAACGTAATTGTAGCTAATGTCTTCCATGAATACCTGCTTGGGGACTCTCGTCATGAAAGTCCTTTATCATACGAGTACCATTTTTTTAACAGATAACAGTAACATCAGAACCAGATACTGACAAAGACGGACATGAGACGGAGAAGGAAACAGAAAAGGAGTCCACGTCGGAAGCTGAAAAGGCACCTCCTAAAACCGTCTACTCGGATTCAGATAGTAGTGATGAAGAAGACGAGAGAGACTTAGGAGGAAGGACGTATTCTGAAAAAGGGCAAGAGGTAAGTGGAAATACAGTATAAAGAAATAATTAAGGAAGAAATGAGTTCGAAGCGACTGCGTGTGAATCACTTATTGAAAAAGTGCACTTGTCCATTAAAATATATTATTTTATTACCTGCTCTAATGGGTTACGAATACGTCATAAAACAGTTTTATGAAAACCCGTCAGATAGGCCCTTTGTGTAATAAGTGAATCATGTGTGTTTTCAAAAATTGTGATTGGTGATATCTAATTCTTGAACTGCTGAAGAAACTGTATTATTTTTTATAGAATTCAAGAAAAACAGTTTTTAATCAGCCGTGTGGTTTCCGGTAGAGTAGAATAGGACCACTCCAACTCTTCCCGTGGATGTCGTACAAGGCGACTGAGGGAATACATTATAAAACATCAAACATCCCCAACCCGTCTGGCCAGCGCGGGGACGGAGGCCAAATCCTCCGTCTCTCTCCGGCAGATGAGAGAGGGTTGTGCTCCTGCAGTGGAGACAAAAATAACCTGATGATGATGATGAGTTTTTAATGTTTTATTGCAAATTATTTAAAATTCGCTTTTCATACTCAAGGTAGTAGTGATTTTAAGCAAATTAGCAGTAATAATACTGATAATGAAAATGCCTTAAAAGTTTACAATTATTAGTCGCAATATCCTTGTTTTAGATCGACCGCGCCTCAGCCGGAGCCATCAAGCGTAGCAAAGAAGAGAAGGAGGCTGACCCAGAGGAAGAAGACGACTTCGGATATACCACAAGTGAGTGGAAAGATACATTATTCATGCTGATCAACTTCTCTTTCTACCTCGTACATGTTTATGTGTACGCGTGTTTGTTGCTTGTGGATAAAGCAGACTATGTGACGGCAATAAACCCGGATTTTGATTAGATACGAGTTACGAGTATTATATGCTCGTCTACTTCGCACTACTTATGATTATATAAGTAAGTCTGGTGTCTTAGTATGAACCTTAATGAAAGTCGCACTACTTTTTTTTACTATTATTCAACAAAATTGTACAATATATAAATTACAGTAATGGAAGCCCATTTGTATGTGAACAGAGCGCTCACGTGATCAGTACATTAGTCCACACCCATCGACAAGAAGTGCTTGTGCAGTTCTTGCTTTAGTAATCCACCTGATACAATGTATTTTAAATCGGATGGCAGAGAATTCCAAATTTTAGCCATAACATAACCGCTGGTACGCTCACCGTAATAGTTGACACATCTTGAAACATTTATTCTCTTGTTTGCCTTAGAATATTGTCTTTTAGTTACATTAATATTAATTCTGATATAGTCTTTATGATAATTTTCTAAAAGTAGCAAGTATATAGTTTTGTGTTGGATCGGGAGAACCTCGCAAAACCTAAATACTTCTTCCTCATTGAATTTTAATTTGTCTTTAATTTTGACAGGCATTATTGTTTTTAATATTCTTAACTGGAGTGTATGTATTTATTTATGAATAAACAATAACAAGGAACAATTATAAATAGAAAATGTCTTCCAACGCACCGCACCGGGGCAGGGTTCCCAATATGCTGGCAGCGTTCCCCCTCTGAATCGCCAAGCTGATTCTTTGGGCGAAGAAGCTGCCAGCTCTACGGTCTCCCGAAGCTTCGATGAGGCGCGTTGAAAGGTCTTTAGCTAGTAATAGGGCATCTGGCCCCCAGGGGCCCAGAGTCTCGACGCCGAACGGCACAAATACATACCCTTGCCCAAGATCGGCATATTTGGAACTGGAGTTGGTTTAACTTGCGATTGGTCTCGATTCTGAAGGCACAATGTTAAAATTTGACAGCACTAAAACTGTTGCTATCCTTGTCACACAGTATTAAGAAGATAAAGACGAAACCAATTTTAGCGCTGTCAAATTTTAAATGTGTGTCTTCAGAATCGGGCCCATTGTATAGGTAAGTCTGGTATTTTAGTATGTACCTTGATGGATGAACCATCTTTCACCAAAGTTGCAGGTGCAGCGTAAAATCACTGGCATAATGGGACTTGGTTTGTGGGCGCGTCTTTTTATTTCTATCTTGTTAACGAAACGGAAAGTCGTGTTTACGTATATCTAATTATTAGTTAGGACATTTTCATTAGATATGAGAAATGTGTATTACATCGATGGTTATTAATAACAGTTTTAGCCAGTGGCGGATTTACCAGTAGGTTGAGTAGGCTGGAGTCTAGGGTGGTAAATTCAAGGGGCGGCAAATTAGGGGCAAAAAAAAATTCTTTGTCTTACAGAAATTAAAACAAGCCATGTGGTGTCGTGGGTAAAAGCCAAGGTATTTTGCAAAGAACAAAATAATAATTTGCGTATACATTTTTTAATATTGGGTTCGATTCTGAAGGCACAATGTTAAAATTTGACAGCACTAAAACTGTTGCTATCCTTGTCACACAGTATTACGAAGATAAAGACGAAACCAATTTTAGCGCTGTCAAATTTTAAATGTGTGCCTTCAGAATCGAGCCCATGTCTTATTAGGTTCAATAAGTCCGTAAGTACGTCCTCAAAAAGGCTTGGGTCCGCAGTGAGAAGAATAAAAGGAGGTGCATGAAAAGGTTGATGAATGTGAGTGAGGCTAGTGAGGTGTGTCGGTCCTCTCTCAGGTGTCTTTGCTTTCCCCTCTGGGACCAAGGCGTGAGCATTATGTGTGTATGTAGGTTCAATAAATTTACTTTTATTCATAAATTTTAAAAAGAAACTGACCCATCGATCCCCTAGTTCACAATCATACTAATTACGGGGAAAAGGTGTTGTAATTAGGACGATAGTGTACAAATTATAAAGTCACAATTTCATTGACCATTTTTTTTAATTAATATAATTGTGAACTATGGTATCGAACTGTAGAGGTCGATAGGGGCGGCAAAATTTGAATAGCTTACTGGCGGAAAATGTGTAAATGCGCCACTGGCTTTAGCTAAGCTACCTTTTAAAGTTCGTCTAATATTATTATGGAAATCTTCATTTCCCCTTCCTCTTTAAAAATAGTGTGTTTCATTACGACCACTCCTAAACCGATCAAGTTAATGTCATCGTAAAGGACTGGTTTTCTTTACTTAATGATGCATATGATAACATTGCCGTGTGGTTCCCGGCTTAGAATAGGGCCACCCCTATCTTTCCCGTGGGTGTCGTCAAGTCGACTAAGGGATTGTACCAGAGGCGGGCAGCAGCGTTCTCCTGTGTGTGTATGTTAAGATCATTACTGCGATCACCAATCCGCCTGCCAAGCGTGGTGATTATGGCAAATCTCCCAATGGACAACTTATCAATACTGGTATTCTATTGGGGAGGCCTATGTGCAGCAGTGGACGTATTTAGGTTGATGATGATGATGATAACATTTTTATCAAATACCTACATTTTCATATGACGATTTTCTGTTTTACCTTACTTTATTGACATGTTATTGCTTATTTTAGTATCTAAGAATAGCATCTTTTTACTGTTAGATGGTCTGGAACGATTGATCTTTACCTTCAATGCCATATTCTAGATAACTCAAGGTTGACCTAAATTTCTGTCGGTTAGCGATCCGTTCGCTGAACACACAAATGTTTTGTTTTTGTTTCCCATTCGCATCAAATTTTCCTAAATCCATTCGACCTATGTATCGAAAACTGTACCTACTTACTACTTACGACCTCCGTGGCGGAACGGGATAGCTCTCGGACTGCCACCATCTGCCACGCCGGAAGTTGCGGGTTCGAATCCCGCTAGGGGCAAATGTTCGTATGATGAATATGAATGTTTGTACCCAAGTCTTGGATGTTTAGTAACCACAGGCTCTGCCTAGTTTGGGACTGAATAATTGGTGTGAATGACATATTATTATTATTATTATTGCACATTGTTAAAACTAAATTCGACATAGCTCAAAAAGTTAGTACGCTGAAGTGGCAGTGGGCTGGTCACATCTGTCGGAGAACCGATTACCGCTGGGGTAAACGAGTTCTCGAGTAGAGACCGCGACTGGGCAAGCGTAGTGTGGGACGCCCCCTGGCTAGATGGAGCGACGATCTGCGTAAGGCGGCTGGCAGTAACTGGATGAGAAGAACCGAGGATCGGGTTCAGTGGCGCACCTTGGGAGAGCCCTATGTCCAACAGTGGACTCTTTCTGGCTGATGATGATGGAAACTAAATACGATTATAATATTTTGTAGATCTGCCTCTAATGTATCTTTCTTTGAATTGAATTGATGAACAATATAGATAGTTGCGGTCACTTTTGTTTTCGATCACTGGCTTTATGGCCTCTACAAAGTGGATTAAACTATCACCTGCTAGAGGTAACTTAAATAGCAAATCGCACTCACTGGAGACTATATTTAGTTTTTTTAAATTATAAAATAGTTTTCATAAATTTTTATTATATTTTTTTACATAGTTTACTAATCCATAATAATCCAGACTAATTTTGGTCAATTGGCAATTGTCCATGGTCTTCTTCATTGAATTGATTTTTAAGTTATTGTTATATTTGTCGTGGTCTTCCTTTAATTTATGACACAAATTTTGTTACAGTTTACAATTTTCATTATTTACCATATCTATTCATAGTTTTAACAGTTCTTATTCGGATATAAGCTATCTTTAATAGTAAAGGACTCCGTCAAGATAGAGTTTGTTTTCCACTTTGTAAATACGCATTTGTTTGCGCCACCTTGTGATTTCATTTAACCGTGTTCACAATTCCTTCCAAAACAAACCGCTAGATGTCGGGACTATTACATTGCAACGCGCTATCGAAATGAGCTGACCGTATTACGAGTTGGCTCGCTCCAACCATACGCGTTAATTCAATTCAATTTTATTTATTTACTATTTTCAGTTTTTGAAAAGTTCCCTTACACTGATGTGTTGAGGGCTTATAAAATATTAACTTTAAGAGTCCCCGCAGACTGCAAACTTTATATCGGCCGATAATTTAGTCAGGCTCTTAAACAATATAAAGATGTATGCAAGTGCGCACACTATGACGATTTGTTGGCCCAGGTGCGCACTAGCAGCTCAATCCGACTAAATTATCGGCCGATATAAAGTTTGCAGTCTGCGGGGTAAGTTTTCTTACATAATTCGAATAAGTATTTCGATTTGGTTTAGAGTCCCCGCAGACAGCAAACTTTATATCGGCCGATAATTTAGTCAGGCTCTTAAACAGTATATAGATGTATGCAAGTGCGCACACTATGACGATTTGTTGGCCCAGTATGCGCACTAGCAGCTCAATCCGACTAAATTATCGGCCGATATAAAGTTTGCAGTCTGCGGGGACTCTAAATTTTCTTAAATAATTTGAATAAGTATTTCGATTTTGTTTAAACTTAAATACAGTTAGGCAGGCATAGGCAGTATGGATTTCCTAAGTAGACATGGTATTTGTTTGTACTACATATGTATGCTAGATACGCTTGAATGCTATTTTAATTTGATTTACATACATACAAATGCCTTGGTCCCAGAGGGGTCGGCAAGGGCGATGTACTTTGCGCAATTCAATGTCGCAAAGCGACTTTCCTTCGCCCGCTTTTCGCTCCGTGATACCCCTTGACGTGATGTGTTGCGAACAACATCGCCGCATTTGATTTTGATTTGATTTTGTTTCTGAAATACTTAAAAATTACGAACTGTAGTGAAATTTTACCATTTTTTTAAAGGAAAAAATCGTATATACTATATACGGCTAGCTAGGAATGGTATTCTACAAAAGCGGCCCTGAATAGTAGATTAGTAGCCAAGGGCTGTAAGGCATCAATTGCAGCCCGAGATATTTAGGCGCACGAGCGCAGCGAGGGCGCCTATAGTTCGAGGGTGCAATTGATGCTTACACCCGAGCTAACTACTCTGCTTTACATCTCGATTGTGAGGTAAGTAGAAAAATAATCGGCATTATAAGAATAAAACATTTTATTAGTTATTTAAAGTAAAACATTTCTATTCCCGCCTTTTTTCATCTTTTTTTTTAAATTATTTTTTTTAAGAACAAAATTGAGCTTCGCCGTTCGATATTTAAAATTGATGACTATTATACTCATACAAAGACAAGGCTGAATAGCGAAGCGACCTCTTTTGTCATTGGGCTGAATGCATGATGTCTATTGCCAGTATGATGGTTAGATGTACGCGAACTTTTTGAAAGAGTGAAGTTATTTTTTAAATTACTTACCGCCCTAGGGCTTTTCTAGCTACATTATTACCCTAGAGCGCTAATTGGTCACCTACAAGCCCCATTTAGGGGTAATAAGGACCTACTTACCGAATATGAGAGATGTAAAAGTTATAATTACGGGGCCGCATGAACTTCAAGTCGCTCAGCGAGCTACGGAGAGGGCTATGCTCGCGGTTTCTTTGAAAGATATAATTCGACGAAAAACGAAGGTGACCGACATAGCCGAAAGGATTAGCAAGCTGAAGTGGCAGGTCACATCTGCCGCAGAACCGATGGACGTTGGGGCCGAGTTACGAGTTCTGGATACGATCGCGGATAGGCACGCGTAAGGTAGGACGCCCCGCCTCCAGGCGGACTGACGGCCTGAAGAAGGTGGCCGGTAGCGGTTGGATGCGGAAGGCGGAGGACCGGGTGTGGTGGAGTCCATTGGGGAAGGCCTATGTCCAGCAGTGGACGTATAAGGGCGTATATGATGATGACGCAAAAATGCTTCTGTTCGCTTGTATGGAGCGTCAGGGGTGTGGTATCGTGCTGTATGCAAATTAAACCAAACCCAAGCTGTAGTACTTAGTCCGGTATATTTCCAAAGTTTAATCTAAGTAAATATTTGACAATAAATCTAAAAAAATGTTGACAACAACTGTCTTAAAGTATCAAACGAAACGTTCCCGGAGTACACAAAATAAATTTAAACCGATCGAAACGTCGTATCTGCAAGCTACAGCATTTTCCTGTTACGAACCGTGGGCATGATCCACAAGTTTCAAGCCGTTCTTGCAAAAGTTTGACCAAGTTGGGCAAGCATTATTTAAAACTATTGCAAATTTTATTTATATTATAAAACGTCAATCAGGCTTCCCCAACCCGTCTGGCCAGCGCGGGGAGTGTAGGCCGAATCCTCCGTATGTCTCCGGCAGATGAGAGAGGGTTGTGCTCCTGCAATGGAGACAAAAATAACCTGATGATGATTGCAAATTTCAAGTCGATAGCATTAGGAGTTGCTGAAACTAAGCAGCTGTGACAGACAAGGACGTAGTATAAAAGTTCCGTTTCATCATTTTTGTACGGAACTCTAAAAATATGCAGAATGGAAAATGTTTTCAGCTAAGAGAGCTGAAAGTTTCTAAGTATTGGGAACAGCGAAGAATTTCAACTGTTTCGTTAAGTATGTACCGTTGAGTAGGAGAAAGGTTTGCAACTACTGACTTTCTTTGAGAATGTCAGGCAGGGGTCACACAAAATATATACACTAGCTTTTCCCGTGGTATGACTTGTTCTGTACTAGTATGCGTAGTTTTGCATGCCCGCCCGCTTGTACAACGTTACTATGCCCGTGTGCTATCGACTGGGGCGCCGAAAGATAGACACTATAAATAACGTTGTTTACGTATAGCGTTGACCCTCTCTTGTTCGACTATGTTCACGCGCCAGGTGCAACAACCCTACAATAATATACTCCTACACACAAACGTGTAGGAATTAATAATAGTAATTAAATCTGTTCGCTTGTATAGAGAGCCGGGGGGGGGGGTTAGACTTAGTGCATCTTACACCGTTATACCCCCACTATGGACCTTATTAAATGCTACACCTCATACCATGAAGCAAAATAATTTTTCGCACTTCAAAAGTCACCTCAGAATTTTTTACCTTCATGACTAATTGGTTATGAAATTAGATAATAGATGTCATCTGTTATCTTATTTAATAACCAATTAGTATCAGTCATGAAGGTAAAAACTTTGAGGTGACTTTTGAAGTACGAAAAAATTATTTTGCTTCATGGTATGATGACCTGTAGTTGCAATAAAATAAATAATATTGTTTTACCAGGCTTAAGACTTAGTAAAGTCAGTAAATCGTTCACAGGGCAATGTATACGCTTCTACAACAAACTACCAAAGGACATCTTAAATATGATAGACAGAAAGTTTAAGATTCATATTAAAAAACAACTGTGTAAGAAAGTCTACTATAAAATAGACGATTATTTGAATGACAAAGATGCCTGGTACTAATGTTGATTCAGCTTCGCACAATCTTTATATAATTGTATGCAAACTTTAATTTAAAAAACATATGTTGCTGAAAGTTTTTTGCGCAGTTTCTTCTTCACAGCGCTAACACCTAAGAAGCAGTAGTCGATAAAAAAATAACGTGTATATATGTACCAAGTGTACTCATATGCAATAAATGATTTTGAGTTTATAGATACAAAGATTAGGTGGTAGATACTTAGTTACTCAGTTTGACGGACTATACAGCTAGAATTCTGCCAGCAGTGAATAAAGAAAAAAAACATATGTACCTACTGTTTAAAAAAACATATATACCTACCTACCAACATTGGTTAATAATTGCTTTCAATTATCTCATTTCCAACAACTGAAAGATAGAGTTATGGGGCCAAAGACAAAAAAACTGTCTGTATTTTATTTTCCGATTTTTAGATTTAACCTACATTTTCAATTTTTTATTTCGTCATAATGTATCTTTTCACCGCTTTAGTTTTAGTTTTATTTTATTTATGAGGTTACCAACAGAATGTACATCAATTGTTGTTTAGGGAAAACTTACAATTGTACATTGGCCAGATGCCACCTCAATTATAGGCAACGACAGCATGCCTAGTTTGTTAGTTTTGTGTTTTATTTGTAATACAGTGTTTAAAATACAATGTTTTTATTTTATTTTTGACAATTATTTTATTTTTGGTTGTTTTTCTGAAATTAGAAAAACCGCAGACACTGACAATTGTGAGGAATTTTTTCCAAGATGGCCGAAATACTTTTGAAGTCCAAAACTTTTGAGTAATTAAAAGTTTACTGTATGCGCAATATCAACAGCTAGCTTGTTAAAACTGTTTACCATCAGATTACGACTTATCGTCCAAAGCAGAAATATGCCGATGTACACGAGAGGTTATGACTATCTTGTTGTATCAGAGGAAATGTTGTATGTGTGAATCCCCGCGAAAAATTACAGGATGCACTTTTGCAACTCATAGAAAGGAACCAAACTGGATTCATCATCATCATTATCATTTTAGCCATGTGGTTTCCGGTAGAGTAGAATAGGACCACTCCACGTTTAAAGGCTAATTATAATGAGTTTACTTAGTCATTGCAAAAAACACTGGAAATTTTTTTACTAAAGCTTTTTAGGTGATAGGTAAAAATAAGGTGTCGGTTCTGCATGACACGTGTGATCTATGACCGACACCTGTTCGCATTGTTTATTGTTGCCGACCTTCGCACATCAGAAATAGAATCGAACCCGCTACCGTGGCGTATCGATCCGCCATAAAACTTTCATGCCGTAACATTTGCTGCTACTAGAACGTACCTAAGGAATTCGGGAGTGACTTTGCAAGTGAACTGTTAACGCTTCTACTCTGTTAGTATTACTCACGTTCTACGTAACTCCGCTCGTGTGGACTCCTTCTCTTTCC
The DNA here is from genome assembly GCA_947086405.1 of Esperia sulphurella. Taxonomy (NCBI): domain Eukaryota; kingdom Metazoa; phylum Arthropoda; class Insecta; order Lepidoptera; family Oecophoridae; genus Esperia; species Esperia sulphurella. The sequence continues at coordinate 2,358,441 of OX352280.1, forward strand.
CCTCTCCCCCCCCCCCCCCCCCGCTTTCCCATACACTTCAATGGTGCCCCCCTATGCTCTTTCCCTCTCTTACCCCTCGCTCACGCAGGCTCGCATTAACAAGTACCGAGAACATCCCCCATGATTAGGCCTATATGGCCTTGACGTCGAAAGGCCATGGGAGGTGGAGGGAGACCCTTATCCCTGGCTCTAAATGTAATTTGTTCTAACTCATCGCAATCTGAATTCCCGAGCATTATACCTCTTTTTTGTATACTTTAGACCTCTTTTTTGTAATTTGAGTTTTTGAAAACTATTAACTCGTATAACTTTTGATTGAGTAAGCCGATTACCATAAAATAAAAACTAAATGTTACTCCAAAATATGCCCTATGTTTTTTTGTTAACTCCATCAGAATTGGTCGGGTAAGTTTTACGTAATGCTTGCACAAACAAACAGATAAACAGACAAATCTTCCAAAATTGGTCTTAACGTGTTGTATCATCATTTGTTCGCCATTTTTTTGGCAATATTTTCAATGTATGTACAGACAAGCGAAGTTTACGTTTACGCGAAGCTCGGGGTCGCGGGTTTGAATCCCGCCCAGGGCAAACATCTAATCGCTGCGTTCTGACGGAGAGGCGTAACTGAAGTTTTTTGCAGATTGTAATAAATTTTTATTTGGCTTCGTGTTGAACATTATCGACCTTCCGTCATCATCATCATCATCGTCAGCCCCTAGAAGTCCACTGCTGGACATAGGCCTTCTCGAGGTAACTTAAATAGCAAATTGCACTCACTGGAGACTATATTTAGTTTTTTTAAATTATAAAATAGTTTTCATAGATTTTAATAATATTTTTTTACATAGCTTACCAATCCATAATAATCCAGACTTAACATAACAAAAAAATATAAAACAAAACCTATCTTGCGTTGCCTAATCCAGACTAATTTTGGTTTAAAATAAAATATCATTTGAGACTTGCAATTGTCCATGGTCTTCTTCATTGAATTGATTTTTAAGTTAATGTTATATTTGTCGTGGTATTCCTTTAATTTATGTTATGTTATGACACAAATTTTGTTACAGTTTACAATTTTCATTATTTACCATATCTATTAGTGCCTTAAAAGTATGGGTTTTTTCACTTTGTGATTGCAGTATTTCATAGTTTTAACAGTTCTTATTCGGATATAAGCTATCTTTAATAGTAAAGGACTCCGTCAAGATAGAGTTCGTTTTCCACTTTGTAAATACGCATTTGTTTGCACTACCTTGTGATTTCATTTAACCGTGTTCACAATTCCTTCCAAAACAAACCGCTAGATGTCGGGACTAGTACATTGCAACGCGCTATCGAAATGAGCTGACCGTAGTATGAGTAGGCTCGCTCTAACCGTGCGCGTTAATTCAATTCAATTTTATTTATTTATTTATTTACAGTTTTTGAAAAGTTCCCTTACACTTATGTGTTGAGGGCTTATAAAAATCTAACTTTAAGGTTTCTTACATAATTCGAATATGTAAGTACTTCGATTTTATGGATTTCCTAAGTAGATTAGATATGGTATTTGTTTGTACAACAAATTTATGCTAGATAGATACGCTTGAATGCTATAATAATTTGATTTTGTTTCTGAAATACTTAAACATTACAAATTTACAAACTGCAGTGAATTTTTACCATTTAAAAAAAAACGTATATACGGCTAGCTAGGAATGGTATTTCACAAGAGCAGCCCTTATGAAAATTATGAAAATATCATCATCATCATCATCGTCAGCCTCTAGAAGTCCACTGCTGGACATAGGCCTTCTCCGAAGAACGCCACCACACCCGGTCCTCTGCATCCGGCCGATACCGGCCACCTTCTTCAAGTCGTCGGTCCACCTGGCGGCGGGGCGTCCCACACTGCGCGTGCCGATCCGCGGTTTCCACTCCAGAACTCGTCTGTCCCAACGGCCGTCTGTTCTGCAACATATGTGGCCTGCCCACTGCCACTTCAGCTTGCTAATCCTTTCGGCTACCTATATCGGTGACTTTCGTTCTTCGTCGGATCTTCTCATTACGAATCATATCCTCAAAGAAACCCCGAGCATAGCCCTCTCCATAGCTCGCTGAGCGACTTGAAACTTGTGGATCAGGCCCACCGTCAGTGTCCACGTTTCTGCGCCGGTCATGCATGACAGACATCTTAAAAGTGTATATTTATTTTATTCTACAGTATAACTTCAGCGCGCCATTGTCTAAAGTGTACAGCCCGGAAACGATAACATACAGTCATAAATATTGTGTACAGAGGCGAGCTTATCTCTAAAAGAGATCTATTCCAGCCAACCTTAAGTGTGAAAAACTGTCAGAACCCATAGTACAGACTCTGCCCAGTTTGGGATCACATGGCCGTGTGTGAGATGTCCCCACATTTCATCACATTGTGTGAATTGGCCTAATTTTTTAACTATTATTATATATATAAAAGGAAAGTGTGTGTATGTCGGTCCAGCGTTTTCTACATAACCGCCCACTGCCACCCACTCATGGTTGTAGTGGTAGATAGCCCTTGTTCTGCATTTGCAAGTAAGGGATTTTGGTTACGGCGGGTGGATGTGGGTGGTAAACATGTGTGATAGGATACTTCCATCCTTTTCTAACACATTGAGATTGTGCTGAATGGCGTCAAGTGAGTGACAATATTGAGAACTTTTCTATAATGTTCCAGATTTTTCCATAATTTCCTATTATCATGTCGGCTATCTGCGGGTCCTTAAAATTCGCACCATACGTAACTGATCCACGCGAACGAAGTCACAGGCAACAGCTAGTATATTTATAAGAACAACAAACAGACAGATAGAATATTGAAACATCTATGCAGGTATTATTCCCTTCAACTTCACATGACTTCATTTTGTGATCTCGGAAAGGCAAAGTCATTGACGCCGACAAATTATTCGACACATCGAACGTTAGAAACGTTACTCGTATTTCCAATTGCTACAACAGCCTATAACAAACGAAATCATCCATTGGAACGATTCAATAATGTATAAACCGGGCAAGCAGCGGAAACTCCAAGACTGTGTTATCATGAGATTTATCCCGAGATCGAACATAAAGATATTTTATTATATCGTAAAGGCGCCCGGTACTAGTTAAATGTAAACAACGCTTGGCTCTATTTTTGTATATGAGACATATGGCTGTAACGTTCAGTGAACTCATAATAGCTCGGCCCTTCTATGTGTACTTTATAATAATTTCCGAGGAGGCCAAGATACTAACAAAATTGTTAACAAAGATATTAAACGTAGAGCTATGTAATAAAGAGGGTGACTTGTTCTAAGTTGAACAAATCCTACTAATATTATAAATGCGAAAGTTTGGATATTTGGATGTTTGTTACTCAATCACGCTTCAACCACTAGACGGATCGTGATGAAACTTGGCCCACATATAGGTTACGTCCTGGAATAGTTAATAGGATAGTTTTTATCCCGTAATAACATTCCATTCCTACGGGAAAACATAATAATTTGTAATTTTAAGTTATCCACGCGGACGAAGTCAGGGGCAACAGCTAGTTCTCTATAAATAATAAAGATAAAAAACGCTATAATAATGTTAATGGATCCATTTATGAATACCAACAAATAAAAATTGACAGCATTAAAATTGTGTCTATCCCTGTCAAACTATTATTTGACAGTAAGTTAAATAATAGTTTGAAGAATAGTTTGATAGTAAACTATTGTTTAAAAACTTTGATGATGAAATAGATAAAGCATTAGCAGGGAGTTCAGGATAGCATTGGAAGTACTTGATGTTGATGTCCACCCTTACACATTTCGTTTCGTGCTAGTGATATGTGCCTACTAGCATTAGAAATAGAGTTGTTTACCTCGTCTTGGCAGTGTTCGATCCCCGGGTAAACGAAAACATGACGTAAAAATAAAATTGCGATGTCGAATTGGCTTTCATAGGAGTTAGCACAGTGTTACTGTCTTTTTGATTCTTACAGTTCAAACAATTTCAGTACCGTAACTAAATAAGTTTGCCAAACTTATACGCCGTGTGTAACATGGTATGAAGTGGTACAGGAACAAAATATAGATACATTCCACCTGAATGCGATCCAGTTTTGCACGAATGTTTTTGTTGCTTCATTTTTGTAACACCTTACATAATACAGCAGCTTGTAATAGGATTACATGTGAATAAAGACGGCATCTGATTTTAAGATGAGTCTACTCTTAGGTTAGGTCCAATCCAAGGTCTGCCGTGAAGATGGATGCGTGTCCAGGGGCTAGCCTGGTCGAAAGCGTGCCCACATTCCGGAACTGGGCGAACTCCGGGTACTATTAGCGGGGCTCTGACGAGGCGGCGATGTTGTTCGCAGCACATCACGTCAAGGGGTATCACGGAGCGAAAAGCGGGCGAAGGAAAGTCGCTTTGTGACATTGGGTTGCGATACACCGTCTCTGCCTACCTCTCTGGGACCAAGGCGTGAGCATTACGTACCTTTGTACTTATGTCTAATCTTAGGATTATTATTGAGGTGCTAGATCTTGGAAGATTGTTATCGTGTTTATATAGTACTTATATAATAAACTAATAAAATTATCATGTTCTTTATACAGGATGGAATAGAAAATTGTCTCCAGTCAATTGTTCCTTAACTAATAAATACATCCGGGAAATCGCTGAAAGCGATAAGGCCGCCGTTGTACACTAAATTCATCCTTCTATGTAAGTTTTGTTTTTATTTAAAAATGTATATGTTTTGGTGCACAATAAAGAATATTTGAATTGAATTAAAATCTAAACTGACATAAGTGGCCTAAAGCTAAAAAGGATATAACTAAAAATAAAACAAAACCTCATAAAGAAGTCCCAGTACAAAATTATTTTTCCCCCTTTAAGTGGTAATTTTTTAAAATAAATAGGACTTTTAGAGGCTTTAAGGTCGAAATTCCTGTAGTTATCGGAAACAGTACAATACACGTACAACACAATACAGTACAATACAATAACGACGTATAGTTTCGTTTATTCTTCGCAACTAGTTCTGAAATCAGAAAAAAAACTGTAATTTTTTTTATTAAAAAAAACCTGCCTGTGCGATAATTTGATAATAAAAACCAGCAAGTCCGTCTCCTATAAACTAGTACAATCCCTTCTGTAGTTTTTGAGTAATCCTGCGAGCAGATATTAAGACATAAAATAGCTTCGTTTTGGCGGAACTTTGTAATGCGTGGGTGAGTTACACGGGATCTCTTTCGTTACAAAATACCTATAGATGTAGACATGTATGTAGGTGTAAGATTTTCAGAGAAACAGCTCATTATCCTGCGATTTTCACGTAATTGCTCGGAATGCGTGGAAGCGAGAGGTCATTATGTTTCACATTTCCATACCCTGCTGTAAGTGTCACAGTATAATCATTCAGAACTGCTGTAGTACTGCCTGATCATTCCTCACACGGAAATTCATTTGTTCATTCCATCATTCATTCATTCATGTCTGGTATGTTTATACCAGACATTTTCTGTACCCGCGCCTTCGTTCGCGCAGAATATTAGACCTTGGACATGCTCAAAACAAAGTAAAAGATATGGGGTAGGTAGTTGCAAAGATAATATATTACTATACCTCATACCATGAAGCAAAATAATTTTTCGTCAATTCCAAGTGGTTTTACAGAAAAAAAAAGTTTGACCCCCCGATCGTAAAACGCAACAAATTTTTTTTTTGTTGGAATCTTTTCGCGACAGAATTTTCCTATTAACATTATTTAGTTTGGTTCTATTGACTACACATATTTATGTTATCAACTTCGCGAAAAAGTCAGTAGGAGAGTAGGAGAGAAGTAAACTTTATTTTATTTTTTTTATTATATTTTTTTGCCGTGACTGGGCAAGCGTAGTGTGGGACGCCCCCTGGCTAGATGGAGCGACGATCTGCGTAAGGCGGCTGGCAGTAACTGGATGAGAAGAACCGAGGATCGGGTACAGTGGCGCATCTTGGGAGAGGCCTATGTCCAACAGTGGACTCTTTCGGGCTGATGATGATGATGATTATATTTTTTTAAGGCCGAGATCGAAACTCTGTCTTATACAGATACATGCCACTATATGTTAGCAATAAGATACCAAAGCAGTATTCTTTAACTCCGCCTTATTCGCATTTCAAATTATGTCGTCAGGGTTGTCACCTAGAGAGGTCACCTAGGGAGGTCACCCAAGAAAAGTCCTATATTTCTGTGAAAAGTCCATCTACATCGGTTCATATAAATATTTTCATTGCATAACCAGATTAATGTGTCAAGTTGTTCACGCGGAGGAAGTCGCGGGCAACAGCTAGTACATAAATATATCTGTTACTTGGTAACAATTAATTTGAGGTCAGGGGTCGGAGATTCTTAGGACATTCTAGAGTTGTATTCGTGTGTATTTTAATAGCGTTGTGTAATTCCACAGAATATACTTTGAAATGTTATAGTTTATATTTTGTACATTATTTTATGACGATCCCTTTTACCATATTAGAATGACATGTAATATTGAATTTTTAACATGTAAAAGTGAAATAAATAAATCTAATTTAATGTAATCTAGAGAATCATTTTGCCTCATGGCATCAGAGAGTGACATTCCTGTACTACCTATACGGTGACAATGACACTCACACCTACACTCGCGGACAAAATAAAGAGCGCAGAGCAAAAAGCAGAAGACGCAATGTCGCTTTATTTGTGATGCCTGTCTGTAACGTATTTAATTACAGCGCTAGGCAACAAATACCATGTTGGCAATCTCCGGTTATTTTTCGTGCAATGGCGTAAGAACGAAAGTCTCATTTCTTTATACGACTTTCAGAAAATTCATATTGAAACGAGTATTTCTGACGTGCCTCGTTACCTCGGTTTACCGTCTAATAACATGTCTGTCTAGCACCTTACTTGGTCTAGGCATATGCTGAGTCGTTTGCCCTATTGCTGCCACGGCACACGCATACTATTTTAACCGTGTTAAAAAATTTAAATTGATTTCTCTAGTTCTTATAAGTTTTTTTTTCCTTTTTCTTGTTTTGTTGGTTTTTTCTGTGTGAGTGCCAATTGTGGTAGTGAATAAATGTTTTTCTTTCTTTCTTTCTTTTCTTTCTGGAAGAAAGAATCATTTATTTGCTCTTAAATTGGTACAAATGCCAGATGTTAAAATTAGCCTAAAGTAACACCAATTTAGCCATTATCAATAGCATGCAAATTTATACAATTATCCATAACAATAAACATTAACAACATTGAAATGTCAAAGTTTAAAAAGTACAGTCAAAATAAATAATTTAAGTATTGCCAAACGTCATCCAACCCTATGCTCCAAGAATTCTTTTACAGAGTAAAATGTGTGAACCAAAAGCCAATTATTAAGAGATATTTGGAATCTGTTATATGGTAAATCCTTTATATGGGCAGGTATTTTATTATAAATCGACAAGCACATACACCGACAATTTTTCTGATAACGAGCGGTCTTTGGGACAAGATCAAGAGCTAACCTGTTTGGGTTCCTGGTATTTTTGGGGAATACATCTTTTGCTGTATTTAATAAGTATAAGTGCTTCTTTACAAATTTCGCCACCTCAAACACATATAGGCAGGGAAGCGGAAGTATGTTGAGGGATTTGAAAAGTGGCTTACAGGATTCGTAAGGAGGTATGCCACAAATCGATCGTATGCACTTTTTTTGAGCTAGAAATAATTTATTTATATCAGTGCTGTTGCCCCAGATGGTGAGACCATACCTGAGGACCGACTCTACGTATGCATGGTATGCTGTAACCGCAGTGTTTTTGAAGCGGTTTTTACCAGTTTATATAGCGCATAGGAAAAACTATTTATTTTATTCGATACTTTGGTCACCTGCTCTTTCCAGTTAAATAAGTCGTCAAGTGTTATACCTAAGAATGTCACATTATTTGTCTTATGAAAAATTTGGTCATTATAATTTATGTTTAATGTCAGTAATTCATTAAGGTCATTAAAATTTATGTAATTTGATTTATTAATGTTAATATGTAGATTATTTTTATTAAGCCATTCAGCTACTAAAGTTACAACATAATTAATGTCAGATTCATGTTTAGCCAAGGATTGCCTTTTGTCAGATGTTACAATGATTGATAAGTCGTCTGCAAATAGAATACATCTATGATTGGTTACTTCGGGCAAGTCATTTACGTACACCAGAAATAATAGTGGGCAAAGTACGCTCCCTTGCGGAACTCCGTGGCTATTCAGCTTGTATTCTGATTGGGATCTAGTAACATTCTTTAAGTTAAGACTAGATATTTCTACACATTGAGTTCTATTAGACAGATATGACTTTAACCAGCTTAGTGCAGGACCCCTTATCCCATTATGTTCGAGCTTTGACAGTAATACTTCATGAGAGACAAAGTCAAATGCTTTGGACATATCAAAAAATAGAACCGTAGTATACAAGTTGCTGTTAGTGTTACGCAAGACGTCACTCACTAAATGAAAAGTGGCAAGGGTTGTAGATTTATTTTTTTGAAAACCATATTGGTCTTGGTTAATAATCTTATACTTAGCAAAAAATGACAGCAACTTTTTCTGCATAGCCTTTTCGAATATTTTTGAGATGATTGATATTAGCGTGATTGGGCGATAGTTTTCCAAAACCATCTTATCGTTCTTCTTAAAGAGTGGCTTTATAACAGATCGTTTAAGTTTATCCGGAAAGACTCCTGTTTCCAAAGAAAGATTAACCAAAAATGCCAGTACCGGACTGATTTGTTCTTGACAGATTTTTATAACTTTGGTGCAAACACTGTCATAACCCTCTGAGGGAGTATTGTTCAGTGATATTATTATACTCTTAATCTCGTTTGCATCAACCGGATCTAGATAAATAGAATTTTGTAATTTCTTTTTAGTGTTCGTTGTTGCATTCTGATGTACTTGTTTGCTTGTAATATCATTGAAGTATGTATTAAAAGTATTCGCAATAGCAATGGGCTCAGAAATTATTTTATTATTATGTTCAATTTTATCTATATATTTATTAGTATGTGTACTACCAGTCTCGTCTACAATAATTTTCCATGTAGCTTTACATATATTTTTGCTGTTTAAAACATATTTACTATTATTAGTTCTTTTAGCATGTGTTATACATTTTTTAAATAATTTTATGTAGTTGTTGTATTTACTTTTGGTTTCGTTTGTCTTGTATTTGTAATATCTGTCTATCTTAACTAAAAGCCGTACCCTTATTAAAAGCTTTTTGTCTATCTGTTTGTCTGCCTATTCAGATGAGAGAGACTAAAAAACGACTTAACCGATGTAGCTGATTTTAGAACATTTATGTAAACGCTGGCAATTATGGGAAAATTATGAAAATATCATTATCATCATCATGTCATCCTTTAGACGTCCACTGTTGGACATATGCCTTCCCCAATGAACGCCACCACACCCTGTCCTCCGCCCCCCACATCCAGCCGCTTCTGGCCAGTCGTCGGTCCATCTGGCGGCGGGGCGTTGTTACATTACATGTTACGTATATGAAAATATGGTTTATTTTGTACAAGTTGGTCCTGGTTTGAGTGTTATATTTGTGTATTGACTTTGTTTAATTCTCATAACACAGGAAGAAATCCTAGTTTGGGATTAGGCAAGTGTATGTATAATATGTATGTAATATTTTTTTATTTACATGTTATATATTACATATATATACATTTACATACACTTGTCTAATCCCAAACTAAGATTTGGTCCTGTGCTATGGAAATAAAACAAGGATAGGACAATTTACAAATACAACATCCAGACCGGTACGAACTTGTACAAATTGTACAAAGTTGTCTGTCCCTGGTGGTACTGAACGATCTCCGGCGCTCGAGTACTATGATTAAGTCACTAGGTCATGGAGATGGTGTTATAATGTCCCCGTAATTTTGTCCGCGAGTGTACATTTCCCATGCATGAATATTTTCTCACATCATTACCTAAATTATTATGTCGTCTGCGATTTCGCAAAAATAATTTTGACTTTCCGCCTCCAGAATTGGGATGCTTTCTTGGAAGTTTTTAAATAATATTAATTATACAAACATGTGTCATGAGGTTCCCGCCTTAGAATATGGCCACCTCGATCTTCCCGTGGATGTCGTCAAGGCGACTAAGGGATCATTACTGCGATCACCAATCCGTCTACCAAGCGTGGTGATTATGGCAAATCCCGCAATGGACAGCCCATACACCGTATATTGGGGAGGCTATGTCCAGCAGTGGAGCAGTATTGCTTAGCAAAGCGTCATAAGATATCAGCCTTTAGACGTCCACTGCTGGACATAGGCCTTCCCCTCCACATCCAGCCACTTCCGGTCACCTTCTTCGGCGGGCCACCTGGCGGCGGGGCGGATTTCTTCATTACGAGTCATATCCTTCAACTACTTATTCTCACTATAATGTGCACTGCTGTCAGCCTATCTGCTTTGCTTTTCTCTTTCACCCAAAGGTTTACTGAAAGAAAACTCTTACAGAGTTAAGTGCGCCTTTGTACATCTTGTGTTTAAATTAGTTGTGTGACTTATATTTGTGTACAATAAAGTATACATAAATAAATAAAGTTTCAAAGCGTACAAAACTTTTATTTAAATATTTGATCATATTTTTTTGGCCAGTTGACGCCTAAACCCTTCGCCGCCGCCTATATATATCGATATTGATTCACTCAACACGCGTTTCATAAATTGGGATAATATGGAATGAAAAACTGCGGAAAAATCGAGAGTGTGTCGTGATTTATTTCTTTGGGAAAGCTTTTCGCGCTAACGAGAACAAAAACAGAGTAGAGCTACTTCCAAGCGATTGCAAATTTTTACGAATTGCCTAACTTTACCCTCCTTACTCTTCTTCGCATTTATATTATGTTTAAGAACGATGTACAGACAGATCGGCATGCAAATCTAATACAAATCTCATGTATATCACGTGAAATATAATATTTAGGTTTTCTGGAAGAAATTTAGCGATAAGACTAACTAGATAATTGTATTTATTTATTTAAAAACTTTATTGCACATAAATTACAAAAGGCGAACATAATGCCAATATGGCATTCTCTTCCAGTTGACCTTTACGTCATGCAGATAATGAGTGGTAGGCGCAAAAAAATATATATAAGAAAATTGGTTATATACTATACTTACATAATAAATACAAACTAAAATATACTAAATTTAATCTATAAACTATACATATACCTACACATTACTACGTAAAAGATATATACGACATATGTAATATATGAATACTTATAACAAAGATAAATGAGTACATATGTTATATAAATAACAAATATATACATAAATATTTTACTTGTACATATATATGTTGCTTTATTGTTGTATCTTTTTTATTTTTTACGTGCAATAAAGAGTAATTCAATTGAGTTTATCTCTGATATTTAATAAAACTTAGTCGTGTGTCCCCAGTCTTTCCGTGAATGTCTAGGCTAGAAAGAGATTGCACCAGAGACGGGCAGGTTCTCCTGGATCATTACTGCACATGTATACTACACGTATCATAGTGTATACTACACGTGTATACTACACGTATCAAGAGCCGTGGTAGCCGGTTGGTTGTGCACTCGCCTCACGTTCATGAGGTCGTGGGTTCAAACCCCGCCCGTACCAATGAGTTTTACGAAACTTAAGTACGGTTTATTTATAATACCACAGGCTTTTCGGTGAAGGAAAACATCGTAAGGAAACCTGCATATGCCGTAGAAGAAATTCTGAGGCGTATGTGAGGTCCACCAAATCGGCTTGGGGCACCGTTGGTGGTCAGGGGTTTGGCACAAAAGATCCTGACGGGTCGAAGTGTCGCCAGGTCTTACTGGCCCCCTAAGAAGATAAGATAAGATAAGATCATAGTGAGAGGCCAAACACTTATCAGAATATATCATAAGAAGCGTTAGAGAGTACAAGATGGCTTAGTTCGGCGGATATTATCCGTAATTGAAACGGAGTAGGCACGCAGTTCATATACATCTACACTTCTACACTTATGTAATACTAGCTGTTGCCCGCGACTTCGTCCGCGTAGACAACTTAACATCACAAATTATTATGTATATTTCCCGTAGGAATGAGATGTTTTTTCGGGATAAAAACTATCCTATGTCCTATTCCAGTACCTAACCTATATGTGTGCCAAGTTTTATCACGATCCGTCCAGTGGTTGAAGCGTGATTGAGTAACAAACATCCAAATATCCAAACTTTCTCATTTATAATATTGTATTAGTAGGATAGGATAATATAATATAATAATATTATAAATAGGAAAGATTTGTATGTTTGGAACGAATAAATTCAATACGTCTGGACAGATTTCAAAAATTCTTTCACCATTAAAATGCTTCATTATCCCCGAGTAACATAGGCTATATTTATTACTATAAAAAATTAGGAATCCCTACTAAAACGTCAATAATGTAACCCAAGGTGTAAAAAATTTGGACATGAAATGTATTTTATCCCATGCGCTTCGGAAACTATTGATGATAGAACCTTCGCGTGTCTAAATTGAAGAGGGAAGGGGGGCGGGAATTAACGCCTAATAAGTTTCAACTTTGTTGCATGAACAATTGCCGTGTGGTTTCCGGTAGAGTAGAATAGGACCACTCCAACTCTTCCCGTGGATGTCGTACAAGGCGACTTAGGGAATACATTATAAAACATCAATCAGGCCTCCCCAACCCAGACGGGTTGGGTTGGCCTGACGGCTAGCGCGGGGAGTGTAGGCCAAATCCTCCGTCTGTCTCCGAGAGGTTGTGTTGTGTTGGGTTGTGCTCCTGCAGTGGATACAACAATAACCTGATGATGAAGTTTCAACTTTATTTAATTCTGTAGTCCACGCGAGCGGAGCCGCGGGCACAGCTAGTTATATATATCGTGTAAGTTCGCTTTTCAAAGAAAAGTCTACAAAACTCCTTAAAAACATTCCGAACAGTTTTGTTATTTTAGGCAATGGGAGATTGTTCCCGCGTTTATTTGTGAACAGTTTTTTGTGTATTTTTTTCCAGTATAATGTATAGGTACTTCGGGCTTTGGTATTTAGTAGTGATAGTATATTATGCAACAAATGTCTGTGCGTGTGTACACTGTGAAGGAAACATAAATAAACGTGACTAAGCTGATCTTAGATCTGCTGACCTTGATAACCTCAAATCTTACTAAAGCTTACTATCAACGTTAGTAAGGAAAGTCTGTGACTATATAGGACCAGCGTTGGTCTGACGCACTCTGATACTAATAGTATATAGAAAATAAAAAGATATCGTGATTAGACTGATGGCATATTGTTGCCAATGTCTTAAAACAAACAAACAAAAAAATTTAGGCAATGTTATTATGTGGACAGTATTTTTAAAATGTTATTTATTTAAATCATTTTACAGTTATATCTTCGAGCCCAATTAGTAATGCTTTATATAATGCTTGTACACTGCCAGTAATAAATAAAAAATATATTTTCATCTTTATTCTCCGTCCAATTTATTTTCAAACGTAATGTTAATGACGTTTGGTATCAGTTTGCTTGAATGTCTGTGGCGTATAGTTCGTTCTGTTATTTGATTGGCGGAATATTTCCGAACACGTGTTTTGCAGTGCCGCGTTGAGAATGGATGCGAGCGGTCGGTAGACGCTGCGTCAACCCGCCTTTTTCCGTTTCGTTTCCCGCGAAAGTTTCGGTTGTTATTTTTTGCTGGTGATCTGAAAAAAATATATATTCTAATTTATTTTGAAAGTTAAATATTGAATTGGTTTGTGTGTGCTATTTGTGATTAACAGTTTAATTAGTGATAATAGTGTTGTTGTTTATTGTTCATCTAATTACTTTTATCAATTAAAATAGGTTTAAAAAAACTAAACATACTTTTGACTAATTGTTTTTTTAAAAAATGGTTAAGTCAGTTTTTTTCTTTTCAAAAACTAATTAAAAGAGTTTAATTCTAGAGTGAGCGAAGTATTAGATTCATAATTTGTATTCTGTATGTAAAATAAAAATCATTTAAACTAGAAACAATTCTAGATGGAGAAATTACCGGTTAAATGCTAAATATTACATGAATGTAGAGATTCAATTAAAAGTCTTTAAATAGGCGCAAAAGCCGTTCTAAAAATATTTTATAAGATCAGAATATACCTACGTGCTTCAAACACGTTTTTATACTCCGGGAATGTTTTCCAAAGAATAGTCGCAACTATAGACAAGTTGCAGTAATTCCACTACGACTTTTGGAAATTCTAAAAAAAAATCTTTCCGGTAGAGTAGGACCACTCCAACTCTTCCCGTGGATGTCGTACAAGGCGACTAAGGGAATACATAATAAAACATCAATCAGGCCTCCCCAACCCGTCTGGCCAGCGCGGGGAGTGTAGGCCAAATCCTCCGTCTGTCTCGGCAGATGAGAGTGAGTTGTACACACGCAGTGGAGACCAAAATAACCTGATGATGAATGATGAAAAAAAAAACAGTTGAGACTTCCCAAACTAAATTGATTCATCGAGTGCTGTATTTGTGTGAAAGGTTCTTAGGGATCCGTCAAAACAGATACCCTTGTAAAGAATCACTTTTGTAGCTATAAAATCATATGACGTATTAGAGTTTATGATAAATAATTTATTTTATTTGTTTATTTTATGTCTAAGAAAAAAATTCTGCTATAAATTTATTGATATACATAATTTTGCTTCATACTAATGTAGACAAATTACAAGATTTAACATTAAATAATAATATTAACAGGTGATTCAAGAATAATACAAAAAAATACAATACAGAAAAGTGGGGGGACGGGGAGTAAATTAATATACCTACAGGTCATACCACGAAGCAGTATAATTTTAACTCATAAGTGACTCAAAGTGTTTTTCTTCATGATTGACAATAATTATTTATTAAATTAGATAACAGATCATCTGTTATCTAATTTAACAACCAATTAGTGCCAATCATGAAGGTAAAAACTTTGAAGTGACTTAAAAGGTGCGAAAAGTTTTTTCGCTTCATGGTATGACCTGTAGTCAGTAAAATAAACCACATTTACAATAAATAATGTAGCGTTTGTAAACAATGATTTTCTCTATTCAGTCGTAGATATAAACTCTTGGTAGGTAGTGTCCATTGTAAGTACATTCGTCATCTCCACTGCTGGACATAGGCCTCTCGCAAGGCGCACCACTACACCCGATCCTCGGTTCTTCTCATCTAGTCACTGCCAGCTAGCCAGCACTCCATCTAGCCTGGGTATGCGTCCCACACTACATTATTCTATTCTTTATGCCCTGAATGGACAGACGCATAAAATACATTCCTAATTACATATTTGTTTATCATCATATCTGCCTATCGACGTCCACTGCTGGACATAGGCCTGCACTGTCGGTCCTCCGCCCTCTGCATTCGGTATGTTAGCCAAGCCAAGTTAACCAACTCTTGCTGGTTGCCAACATAAAAAAATAATCAAATACGATGACAACCATTTTTTTATTTCATTATAATAGTGTCATTTTGTTTATTATTAGAAATTTTATGCATTTTTTTTTGTCTGGACAACCTTTTTTAATGGTCCTAACAATGTTTCCATTTCGTTATATTCTGTACAATCATTGAAAAAAAAATATATATCACAGAAATATTTAAATTCACTTTGAGTAAAAAAAAAATAGTATCTTCTGCATATAAAACAAGATACTAATTTATTTATTTGCTTTTATTTATTTTCACAAAATCCACAACACAAAAAGCAATATAAATCTAATTTATAGATTAGATTTATATTGCTGCAGATCTTACTGCCAATAACGGATTTACAATATTGTTTATCTATCTGTCTATTTTATAGTCTAGTGATTGTGTGTGTGGGGGGGGGGGGGGGGGTGTCTGTAAGGTGTGTGGTAACTTCACAAATATCTATTTTTTTCATTTTTACTGTCATTTTCGGCCACCTTTCTTTGGTCGTCGCTCCATCTGGTAGCGGGGAGTCAGTTCTACAGATATATGGCCCGCCCACTGTGTCTTTTGACCTTTATTCTTCGTCGTATCTCCTCATTGCTTATTTATTTATTCTTTATGCACACAAATATGTGAAAAGGCGAACTTAATGCCGAAGGCATTCTCTACCAGTTGACCTTTGGGTCACGCAGATAACGTTATCATATCATTCAAAGCCTGCCGTTGGGGCAGACGAGTTCTGGAGTGGAGACCACGGATTGGCACACGCAGGGTGGGACGCCCCGCCGCCAGATGGACCGACGACCTATAGAAGGTGGCCGGTAGCGGCTGGATGCGGAGGGCGGAGTGGTGGCTGCGTTCATTGGGGAAGGCCTATGTCTAGCAGTAGACGTCTAAAGGCTGACATGATGATGATCCTTCAAAGAATATAATTTGATCAAAGAGACCATCAACAGTCTGTCATGTGATTAGCTAAATCCGTTATTCTATAGTTTCCCATGGCGACCAATTGACCCCAATTAATTTATGACAATAGTTCAGAATGACGTCATTATGATCTTCTTCGATAATAAAACCATTGCACGAACGAATGAGTGAATGATTTTAACCTTCCGGCCGCTATCTACACCTCATACGATGAAGCAAAATAATTGTTCGTAGCTCGTAGTTTCACCTCAAAGTGTTTTCCTTCATGATTGACACTAATTGGATATTAAATTAGATAACAGATGATTTTAAAATGTGCATCTGTTATCTAATTTAATTTCTAATTAGTGTCAGTCATGAAGGAAAACACTTAGGTGAAACTATGAGCTACGAAAAATTATTTTGCTTCATGGTATGAGGTATAATTAACTATAAGTTTTTTTTATTCCTGATGGTTTTACGCTTAACTTCAATATCACCTGATGGTAAGCTAAGGTGGAGCGCGCTTATGCCTATTCACTCTTCCTTTAAAAAGATCCAAATTGTACTTGTCCGGAAATACCTTTTTATTCCTTAGCAGTTCGCATTATGAAAGAGGAAGCAAAACGCTTCGTGCGAGAGCGTGGTACGAGTTTGTACTGTAATCAAAAATAAATTAATAATTTAAATATTTTTTCTTTCTTTCTAATTGATTATACCGTGAAGTCAATGTTTTAAACCAGGTTTAATTTTTAAAGCTTATTACATAATCCTCAGCGCACAAACGTCCGAAGGTAAAGTCAACCTCAAAAATATATGGTAATTTTAGTTTCTTGACATAGTAATATTTTTGACACGTCTATAAGAGCAGTATCACAGAATAACAGATATTATTACGTAAAGAAGTGACACTCTGTTCCTCCTGCCAATTTAACGTCACCCGCAAAATAAAGTCGGTACAAAGATACTACGCGGAGGGATCGACGCTATAAGTTACAAACACAAGCACTTATGTTGTATAACGTTGTCCGTCTTTCGAATGACTATGTTCGCGCACTGGGTGCAGCAGCCCTACAGTTATTTACGCCCAAAAATCTGTAGTAGAAGCTTGTAATTAAATCTGTTCGCTTGTATGAAGTGCCGGGGGTGTGGCTCTATATGCTAATCATTACCATTGTGCAAGGAACTAAAAAGAACATATATTTTTGCGGCTGACTGTACTTGACCCTAATAAGGCCCACTGCCTAATAATGCCCACCCAATAAATAGATGTTGATTTAATCAGAGAAAAGCTCGATTTTTTCCTAAAACGCTAATTAGAAGACGACATAACAAGGTATTTGGATCAAGTACCTTAATTAAATTGTAAGCTGGGATGACTTTTGTCTAACAGTGAATGTGACCGCAGTAACGTAGGAGAACGCTGCCGCCCGTCCCTGATACCTAGAAACTCTTTAGTACTAGTTTATGAGTGAGTAGAAAAACTCAAACGTGAAGTTATTAGCCCAAGAACGTCATCTTGCCAATTCTTAAGTGCCGTCTCTTTAGGCAGCTTCCAAATTTTGCCGCTAGTGTGCGTAATTTTTGCGTCGCCAGATGTTACCATCGTACATAATGCTCACGCCTTTGTCCCAGAGGGGTATCCAGACAGATGTACCGTCACTTTGCGCGATTCTGACAAAAGTCGCAAAGCGACTTTCCTTCGTCCGCTTTTTCATCATCATCATCAGCCGAAATACGTCCAGACCTCTCCAAAAGAATGCTACTTTAGGTGGGCAGTAATCACCACGCTGAGCACGCAGATTGGTGATCGCAGTAATGATCTTAATATACAGGAGAACGCTGCTGGACGTCCCTGGTGCGAGCAATCCTCACGGGAAGATTGGGGCTGGCCCTATTCTAAGCCGGGAGTGTTACCGGAGCACAGATGAGTTTAATAGTTACGTTCGTAACAGATACACCACTTCCTTGTAAAACGAAAATACCTACGCTTTTCATCATCTAGCCCTTCCCATTGTCAGGCAATACACGCAAAAAAAATTCTAAGGCGCTCGACTTAGCGTTGTTATTACCCCGTACAGCGCTCGACGAGCGAGGACTTTTGATCGATAATACACGCAAAAATGTGCCTAACGCGCTCGACTTAGCGTTTGCTACTACTCCGTACAGCGCGCGATATGAAGGCGGAGCGCAGCGGCGATTGATGTGCCGGCAGCGCGCGAATATGCGTCTCAAGCGCTCGACTTTGCGTTTGTTTACTAGTCCGTATAACGCGCTATTTGTAGGCGGACCGCTACGTGTTTGATGATGCCGTCAGCGCCCGAAAGTATGTCGCACGGCGCTCGACTTAGCGTTGTTATACTCGGTACAGCGCGTGATGTAGGCGGGGCGAGTGAGCCGTCGACGGCGCGTGAAAGAGTATGTATTTATCGCGATAGGGACGTACCAATGACGGGGGCCTGCCAGTAGTATTTTAAAGCTACAACAAAGCCCTCTAAAAGGGCTTTCGTTCTACTAGAACCCTGAAACTAGATAAATATTGTCTTTATATTTATTATATTTCGTGTGATAAATATTATGTCTGTAAAATAATACTTTTCCCCGAAGCTCTCGCCGGCTTTTACGGCATATTTACAGAATAAACAGATCGTATTTTAGCGATGGCAATACTTATGTAGGTATTTATCAAATATTTCATATTATTCCATTAATAAGCGATGCTGGTTGATTTAACTTTTATAATCATTAACATCATCATGATTGTCAACCCTTAGACGTCCACTGCTGGACATATGCCTTCCGCAATGAACGCCACCACATCCAGTCCTACGCCGTCTCTGCGGTCTCCACTCTCGAACTCGTCTGCCCCAGCGATAGATGTGCTAATTCTTGTGCTAATGCTAATGCTAATTCTTTCGGCTATGTCGGTCACCTTCGTTCATAAATCAGGAATATTTATCTTGCAATAAATTATAAGTATTTATTTATTTATTTTATTTATTTAATAGTTTATTGTAACACAAATATACAAAGAACATTTAAACATTTAAATTTTTTTGGTAATTCAACTTTTCTTGTATAGCCAAGGGAACGTACCCAAACTACGTGACACATTTTTTTTTAATCTGCTAGTGAGATACTAGTATGATGAGATAAAACAGAGTACAATGATTAAAGTCGTAACGTGTTAAATGTATGGGGTACAGCTTTAAAGAAAGACGTTCATCAAAACGACCTTTTGACGACCTCCGTGGCGGAACGGGTAGCTCTCGGACTGCCACGCCGGAGGTTGCGGGCTCGAATCCCGCTAGGGGCAAATGTTCGTATGATGAATATGAATGTTTTACCCAAGTCTTGGATGTTTATATATTTTTTAAGTATGTCTATCCGTTATCTAGTAACCATACCACAGGCTCTGCCTAGTTTGGGACTGGATAATTGGTGTGAATGTCTGACATATTTAATCCACGTCAAAAGTGTACCAAGTATTTACGACAGTGTGTTATGAATGAAAAATCAATATTGTTATTGTGGCACAGGTGTGCCGATAACACATCAGACCAGTGCTTGATAAATTGATATCCGTGTTATTCTATTTTCACCTTTGCGGGAAGGTGTTTCTATTTCTTCTGTTTGTTGCTGACGCTACAACATCAGCCGAAATCGGGTTATATATGATGCGAGATGCGATTATTTGAATGACAAAGATGCCTGGTACTAATGTTAATTCAGCTTCGCAAAATCTTTATTAGTTGTATGCAAACTTGATTTTTAAAAAATGTGTTGCGTGAAGTTTGTTGCGCCGTTTCTTCTTCACAGCGCTAACACCTAGGAAGCGGTAGTCGATGAAAAAATGACTTGTATAAATGTACCAAGTGTACTTATGTGCAATAAATGATTTTGACTTTGACTTTGATAGGTAATATTAAGATCATTACTGCGATCACCAATCCACCTGCCATACGTGGTGATTATAGCAAATCCGTTAATGGACAGCCCACCAAAAATTTGATTGTATTGGGGAGGCTTATGTTCAGCAGTGGACGTATTTCTACTGATGACGATACAATATTATAAAGATTTTAAAATGGGCTCTTAAACAAAGTTATTTTTTAATGTCATTCTTAAACTTTTTAATTAAAAGGAAAACGCTGCTGCCCGTCCCGTTTGCAATCCCTTAGTCGCCTTAACGACACCAAAGGGAAGAAGAAGGGAAGGGGATGGCGCTATTTTAAGCTGGGAACTGATAGACGGGAAGCAATATTTATAAAAGTTAATCTGTGCAAGAAAGCCTACTATAAGTTAGATGACTACTTAAATGATAAAAGTCCATGGAGTGCTTGATGGCTCAGCATAGGTAGACTTAATGATTGTAATAAATAAGATAAATCAAAGGTAGGGCCCTGTGCCGTTGGGTTTGTTGCCACTTCTTCCCCTCGGTTATACAGGTGGAAGTGGAGTAGTTTTAGGCAGAATTTGACGTCAAAAAGAGAATAATGTATTCCAATTTTGAAAATAAATATTTTGATTTTGATATCAGTTTATTACAATTCGTACGCGCGCTAAACACACAGAGTTCATCATCATCATCAGGTTATTTTTGTCTCCACTGCTGGAGCACAACCCTCTCTCATCTGCCGGAGACGGACTCAGGATTTGGCCTACACTCCCCGCGCTGGCCAGACGGGTTGGGGAGGCCTGGTTGATGTTCTATAATGTATTCCCTTAGTCGCCTTGTACGACATCCACGGGAAGAGTTGGAGTGGTCCTATTCTACTCTACCGGAGAAGTAGTTCAATGACGTCTATCTGTCAATCTCTCGTCCCACTGACAGAACACAATTTGAAGTTTTTATGGTGGTGTTGCCCTTATAGAACAAAATGGCTATATATGGCTCACACTACCTCGCACCTAAAAAGAGAGCAGTCTGTCTTGTCGTAGGAGTTTTGCACCTGGGTGTAAGACTCCTGCATGAGATGGGGCAGACTGTCAGAGACAGTCATCTTTAGAGCCTGTGGAGAGGACAGCGACACGATCAAGCACTTGCTGTGTGAGTGCGATGCACTAGCTGCAAGGCGGATGAGTATCCTGGGTGTGGCTTACTCTGCACCCGAAGACTACAGGCTTCTATCCCTTAGCTGTATAATAGTTTGTATGCAGCAGACTGTGGGGGATGGACGCACCGTATAGACAGAGAGGCTAATACAAAAGATTCCACAGGGTTTGCCGGCCACCTGGGTGTAAGGCACCTCCTGCATAAAATGGGACTGTCAGACTGTCAACTGTAGAGCCTGTGGAGAGGACAGCGACACGAGGAAGCATTTACTGTGTGAGTGTAATGCACTGGCTACAATGCGGATGAGTGTCCTGGGTGTGGCTTACCCTGAACCCGAAGACTACAGGCTTCTATCCCTTAGCTGTATAGTAGGTTTTATGCAGCAGACTGTGGGGGATGGATCCGGGTACACCTGGCCCCCTATAAGATACTGCTATCGCTTCGCCTCAGCCGACTAGTTCAATAAAACACTCTCTTAAATATCTATTACCCGACCGTACATACGAGTACTAAAACCATAAGAAAACTACACTCACTTTTATGAAAGTCGAAAACTTGGCTCTGCCAACTATCAGCTGGCTGGTCTGGACGCGGTTGAGCGTCGTGCCCTAAGGCTCAATGGTGACGATCGATGCTTTGGTAAATACCAAGTTACAGAGCTTCAAACATCGTCGCAATGTAACCTGTCTTTCGGTTTTCTACAGGCTGGGAGTGTTCCCAGGAATTGCACGATTTGATTCCTTTATCTCCGTTCCATCATCGGTCTACCAGGCGTGAGGAATGACTTTATTTATGTAATAATATAATATATAATATATAACATAATATGTCAGACATTCACACCAATTATCCAGTCCCAAATTAGGCGGAGCCTGTGTTATGGTTACTAGATAACGGATAAACATACTTAAATAAATATATAAACATCCAAGACTTGGGTACAAACATTAATATTCATCATACGAACATTTGCCCCTAGCGGGATTCGAACCCGCAACCTCCGGCGTGGCAGTCCGAGAACTACCCGTTCCGCCACGGAGGCCGTCATAGTCATAGTAATAGACGTACCACATTCTAAGATACAGTATCTAATTCCTGTCCCTGCTAATATTTTATGTATTTGTGCTGTAAATGCACGCATGCAGGCCAGTCGATTGAATGCTAAAATAGCCATCGATCAAATTTATTTACGTCGTTCATAATACGAGGTCATTACTCACACGATGTGTTACGACTTACCAGTGTCGTATCAAGGGTCATTGGCTGCATCTTATAAATACAAAGTTTTTCATATAAATAGTTTTTTTTCTTCTGAATTATAAGTAATCAAAGTGGAAATTCCGTCAAAATTGTTTTTTGCAGGAAGCGTACCTATATTTACTTAGAAAAGGGCCACCCCCAACGATCTCTATGTACTACTAGATGGCGCGTTCCAAACAATCACTCTGTTCCACGCAAGTAGCCACAACTCTTTCACATTCACTTTGAAAATTGTGCAGTTACTACGCAGAATATTTAATTATTTACTAAATATTGACATTATTTAACCGTAGCGTCAATATTTAGTAATAATTAAATGTTCTGCTTAGTAACTGCACAAGTTTCATTGTGAATGTGAAAGAGTTGTGGCTACTTGCGTGGAACAGAGCGATGGTTTGGAACGCTCCATCTAGTAGTACATAGAGATCGTTGGCAACCCCCAATCTTCCTGTGGGTGTCGTCAAGGCGACTGAAAGATTTCACCAGGGAAGAGCAGTGGCGTTCTCCTGCGATCACCAATCCGCTTACCAAGCGTGGTTATTAGGGCAAATCCCCCAACGGACAGCCCACCAAAAGTGGCAGTACGCAATACTGGTCTGCTGCCGTTGGGATCGCACTCCGCCGCCGGTACAAAGTTACTACGCTAGCGTGCTATCGACCGGCGTCAAGAAATCAGAAAGAGAAGCACTTATGTTGCTGACATATAATATTGTCCCTCTAACGATTGACTATGTTCGTGCGATGCATAGTTAATACGCTTGGCAGGCGGATTAATGATCGTAGTAATGATCAGGACCCCCTTATCGCGCGAGAGAATCCCTTAGTCCCCTTGACGACACCTGCAGGAAGATCGTGGGTGGCGGTATTCTAAGCCGGGACCTACACGCCATCTATAAAGATATTTTTAAAACATGACAGGCCCCGCTCGCTTTCAAACAAATGTCATCTTTAAAATCTGTGCATGATGTGTTTGTTCTCAATATTATTATGTTGTGTAAGCTGACATACATAATCTGTCTTAGTTCGAGTCAATCGTAAAATTTTATTACTAACTAGCTGTGCCCGCGGCTCCGCTCGCGTGGAATACAGAATCTGCTCTTACTCCCGCTACCAGGTTAATATCTCAGGTTCTAAGTGGCGTATCAAAATGAAACGTGCACCGTGTTTTAAGTTAGATCACCAGCAAGACAACTGTGAAATTGCATCAAATTTCATTCAGTAGTTTTAGCGTGATGAGGTAACAAACATACATACAGACAGACCGACAGACAGACAAAAATTCTAAAAACAGTTATTTTGGCTTCTATTGGCCCTAGAAGATCCCTCATATACATTTTTCTACAATATCTCCTATGTACATACAGTTACAGTTTTATTATAGGTGTAGACTAGCTGTGTCCGCGGCTCCGCTCGCGTGTGCTACATGTGTATTCCCCGCTCGCGTTCCAGCCCTCCCCCCCACTCCTACTGCCATTGCCGTCTCCTCCTTCGCAATGTGGAGCAGTATTATTCTATGAGTGAGTTTCTAAAAACCAAAAAATCGCATAACTTTCGATTGAGTAAGCCGATTGCGATGAAGTAAAGACTAAATGTTACTCCGAATTAGGTCCTATGTTTTCTGAAAGTTGCTTCAGAATTGGTTCAGTAGTTTTTACGTGATGCGTGAACAAACTAACAGACAAAGAAATCTCAAAACTCTAACCAAATAAAATATTTTTTGTTTTTAAAATTCAGGGAGCATAATAATTAGCATGTGGTGACTCGATTTTGATAAAAACAAAATTGACCCAAATTTAAGTTGGCATATAGTGTACCTTGGAGGCACCAAAAACTTCCAAAATTAATAATAATATTAATAATAAATCTCAGATATTCACACCAATTATCCAGTCCCAAACTAGGCAGAGCCTGTGGTATGGTTACTAGATAACGGATAGACAAACTTAAATAAATATATAAACATCCAAAAATTGGGTACAAACATTCATATTCATCATACGAACATTTGCCCTTAGCGGGATCCGAACCCGCAACCTCCGGCGTGGCAGTCCGAGAGCTACCCATTCCGCCACGGAGGTCGATCTTAATGTATTCGTACTTATCCTTAGGGGGTCCAAATGATTATTTTTGCAAATATTTTCAATTTCAATGTACAGACACGCCAAGTTTACGTTTTAATTTATTAGATATGCAATGAAATTATTTAACGGTTTTATACTTGGCACTTAAAGTGGGTGCGGACAATATAATGTTTCATTAGTCATTGCCAGGGATCGGAATCAGGTACTAGTATTAATGTACTTACGCCGAAATGTTTATGATAATATGGATATTCCGGGCTTTATTCAAATATTGGTTCATAACTTGTTTGTCATTAATTTATGTAGAAACTCATACAGTAATATAAATATGGACATTCCACATAGGTAATTTAATAATCTATAATTCTTCTTCCGCCTTCCGTTTAACAGTAAAATAAAATACAAATAATATAAAATTATCTTTTCTTAATTGGATATTTATATTTTTTAATTATTACTGCTAAGAGTACCGGGATTCTCACTAAAATCTAATAAATAAAAATGTAAACTTTGCATGTCTGTACATTGAATATATTTGTGATTTTTTTTATTGAGTAATGTAGAAGAAGTAATAGAGCACATTAAGATAACTGTTGGAATTTTGTATGTTTATCTGTTTGTTTGTGCACATATCACGTAAAAACTACTGAACCAATTCTGATGGAATTTTCCGAAAACCATAGGGCTTAATTCGGTGTAATAGATAAGCTTTGTTTCATCGTAATCGTCTTACTCAATCAAAAGTTATGCGAATTTATAGTTTTCTAAAAGTCATATATGTATCACACTACACAACAAAGTAATAATACTCGGCGGAATTGAGATTGCGATGAGTTAGAACTACATTTGGAGTCAGGATAAGAGTTGGCGGTGACAGTTAAAGCGGTAGCGGGAGCGGCAGCGGAGGCATTAATTCTTTCCACACGAGCAGCGCCGCGAGAACATCTAGTAGTTAATAAAATCACGTGAAAAGGATTGTCCTTATTAATCTTGCGTGCCATATTTTTGTCGCAAGTACATACATGACACTTGGTACAGTACCCAGCAAAAGTGGGGTCAATTCTAAGAAAGCCAATTGCTTGCGCATCGACACACTCACATATTGACATAAATAACGCAGGTTGTAATTATTGTATAAGCTAAGTAATATCTATAATTTTATAGTGGTAGGCGTCATAGGCATCTATGGCCGATGCACACGCTTTTAATAAGCTGATACTTGCTAAACAATTAGACAGTCTTGAATATCTGAGTTTGTAAGTAAAATATCTGTATGCGATTATAACCCTTCTTGACTGACCCCACTTATGCAGGTGTCTGTACCTAATTCCGATCCATTTTAATGACATCAGTCGGGAATACTGCCAAGATACCAAAGAAGACCGCAAAGTGTTTTTGGTAAACTTTAGTTTTGAAAGATGGTGCCAGACTGGTTTTGTAGAATAGGTACTATGAAAATTACTACGGCCTTTTTATCTACGCGAATTACTTAGAAACGGTTGAAGCGAATTTATTATCGTCATAGGAGATTTTTATGTCCTTTTACATAGAATCAAATGACGTCATTCGTTTATGTAAAAAATACTGTACAAAATATTGAAAAAAGATACAAAGTTAAATTTGCGGCTCTACAAATATCTTGTCTACAAACTGTACATGTATATAATTTCGACATCTACGCTAAATAACTTTGTCTTTATAAACATTTCTATATAAATATATTAAATCGTTCTCGGTTACGATGATTTGCCGTGTGGGATCCTTTAGAGTAGAATAGGACCACTCCAACTCTTTCCGTGGATGTCGTACAAGGCAACTGAGGGAATACATTATAAAACATCAATCAGGCCTCCCCAACCCGTCTGGCCAGCGCGGGGAGTGTAGGCCAAATCCTCCGTCTGTCTCCGGCAGATGAGAGAGGGTTGTGCTCCTGCAATGGAGACAAAAATAACCTGATGATGAAATCGTTCTTGTAGTGTGTTGTAGCCATTTGTTTTGAGTTTCATCTTTAAAGTATGAAATCCAATCTAAACATTTCTTCGTTTAGAATTTTGGACATCTATAATTGTTTAGGTTATAAATAAAACATTATAATAATATGTAATAAAACTAATTTTCCTGATAAATTCTTTTGAGACTAACAGAGGGCAAGTTGTGCAGTGTGACCGTACCGTTTATTAGTTAATTCTTATTTTATCTAAGATTTATTGTGATCTTATTGATATCACTTATATCAGATTTACTTGCGTTATCATTACATTAAACTTACCGTTTCAGCATTCTGATTAAATGAGATTTTATGGATTATTATTTTTAACAGATCATGACATTTGTATTACCTCGCTATATTAGTTATTTTGAACGTCATAAAATTACTACTGTTCCATTAAATAACTGTCGTGTTTATGATGTCATAACAGGAAAGCTGATTACATTATACGTGGTGGAAAAAAGAAGCATTAAGGAGAAAACGTATCTTAAATATTGTAGGTATAGCAAATTTCATATAGGTATATATTAGGCTCGATTCTGAAGGCACAATGTTAAAATTTGACAGCACTTAAACTGTTGCTATCCTTGTCACACAGTATTATAAAGATAAAGACGAAACCAATTTTAGCGCTGTCAAATTTTAAATGTGGCCTTCAGAATCGGGCCCATATTATCTTCGTAGATTATTATTATTATTAAAAAGTACCTATTCTGTGCCGGGAATCGAACCAACACATGTGCAAACAAATATCTCAATTTTTATGTCACCAGTTGATAGCGTCAGTAATGTGGGCTAAATCTCTTTAATAATAATAATAAAGGCATAAAAACCCCATAAACCAGACAATATAAAAATACAAAAATAAAACAATTAAAATTATCACCTTGTCTTAAATTAAAGGAAGACCACGAAATACTCATTTCTGTCGTCAAACGAAATTAAAATTTTCTATTTCGATACTAAGTAGGTCATACAGGTAATCGTTACACAATGTGATAGCGATTAAAATAATTAGTTCCCACAATTCACAGGCGGACGTCCAATTGGCAGCATGTCCCCTGATAATTGAGAACAAAACAATGTGACAATACTGTACGTACATTTCTGCTCAAAAGTGGTTTGTTACATTAAGGACGACAGTCGTAAATTTCGTATGCATGCTCTGGCTGCATAGTGTTGACGGGTACGTATTATAATGCCAAAGTTAAAAAGACCGAATTTCATAGCGCCTACGAACGGATGACCGAATATTAAAACGTGAAATGTGTATTTGACCGAAAGTTTCCTTCATAGCCTTAAAATATCGAAGATTAATATACCTGCTCCTAACTTTTGTGTCGGCAGACTAGGATCTGGGTCCTCGCTTCGCTTGCTCCAAGGGTCAAAAGGCAACCTAGCAGCTCATCACGATAGTTGTATCGCAGAATATGAATTTTAAATAGCACATAATTCGGATAAATATATGTGTAGGTTAAGGTTAAAGGTTAAGTCAGTATCGGCATTTCATAAATTCGGTATTTTGATTTTCAATGTTTTAAACGTCGATATTTTAGTTGAGGGTATTATTAATTTTTTGCATTATAATGCGTACCCATGTTGACAGATTACACTTTCAGACTAACCATAATCATCCCCTAAACACCCGTTCCATAAAGTTATTAACAAAAATAGATCTTAAAATGATAGATAGCACTGACTCCATCATTAAAATGTCAAGAATGCTTGCAAAACCAGAAACATGTGGAGTCTAGAGCCACAATATTTAATGTAAAATAATACTTTTAATGTTTTGTATGATTCTATTTGATTTGAGTTTAATATTTACTTACATTACTTTTAACTCTGTCACTAACACAATTATGGATTAATCTGGAATAAATGAATTATATGTATATATTATATAAATCCCGCAGAGACAAGATAAACTTGTTTAAAAAATCTGCCTATCGACTACATAATACTGTCTTTGTAGTTTTTCGAGTCTAATGATAATAACAGTTGAGTTCCTACACTGCAAAATCGCTCACTCTGTAAAGTGCATAAGTACGTATTCTATAGAGCACGTTGTGATTTAAATATGTATTATTGGCAAACCACTTTTGCATGTCAACTGTACCAAATGTCAAATTACCATTTTATGTTAATAATTAAATCTGTATATTATAAACAAACTCTAATGAAAAGCGATTCGAGCGTAAACTGGTTCTTGACTACGGCTATTAAAGTTAAGAAAATTTATATTCGTAGGTCAACATTTATTCAGGTCAAAGTGATTTGAATACAAGTTAAAAATGTTGTCACATAACAGTAACCTCTGCGTATTATTAGGTACTAGCTGTTGCCCGCGACTTCGTCCGCGTGGACAACTTAACATCACAAATTATTATGTATTTCCCGTAGGAATGGGATGTTTTTTCTGGATAAAAACTATCCTATGTCCTATTCCAGGACCTAACCCATATGTGTGCCAAGTTTCATCACGATCCGTCCAGTGGTTGAGGCGTGATTGAGTAACAAACATCCAAATATCCAAACAATTTTCGCATTTATAATAATAGTAGGATTCTATGGCTCTGAGGTCGTATGAGACAATACGACTAATTTGTACTACTGGACAGGTCATGCGAGATCCGCGCGGGAGTACGTAGTACTCGGATCGAAATTAGGTAGTCATCTATGTACATATGTGTAGATTAATATGGACTTTCGTTTTCACGGGTCTTTAGTAGCCCCAACAAGGCGGCGATGTTTTTCGCAACACATCACGTCAAGGGGTATCACGGGGCGAAAAGCGGGCGAAGAAAGTTGCTTTGCGACGTTGGATCGCGTAATACATCGTGTCTCTGCCTACCCCTCTGGGACCGGGGCGCGAGCATTATGTATGTATGTGATCGTCTAACCTAACGCCAATCCTGTGACTCGGCGTGAATTCTAGATCTGTGGAATGTCAGTTACTGTACGAGTTTAGTGTGTAAATGAATCAAAAATTCTATATCCTGGGATCCCGATACTGATTTTTAAATAAATCTCGGAAGTGATCCCAGTATATCCATATTAACATAAACATTTCGCCGAAAGTACATAAATCACACTACCTGATTCCGATCTTGGTAATCACCACAGGTATACGGTCTAGCTAGTTTGAATAGTAGGTACCTATTTCTGTCCTCGTTGTTCAGTTGCACGAGCTTGCATAGTTATTTATAGGATAGAAACATAGTCCTTATAAAGGTTGCCGCACTATGCTCGACAGATATTTGTCTAGATTTGTTAGAGCTATTTCCCGAAGTCGAGTCAGTATCATCATCATCATCAACATCAGCCCGAAAGAGTCCACTGTTACATCGCCCAAGGTGCGCCACTGAACCCGATCCTCGGTTCTTCTCATCCAGTCACTGCCAGCCGCCTTACGCAGATCGTCGCTCCATCTAGCCAGGGGGCGTCCCACACTACGCTTGCCCAGTCGCGGTCTCCACTCGAGAACTCGTTTACCCCAGTGGTAATCAGTTCTCCGACAGATGTGACCAGCCCACTGCCACTTCAGCGTACTAACTTTTTGAGCTATGTCGAAGACTTTAGTTCTCTGGCGGATCACCTCATTTCGGATCCTGTCTCTTAGAGAAACTCCGAGCATAACTCTTTCCATAGCCCGCTGAGCGACCTTGAGTTTTCGAACTAGTCCCACTGTCAGTGTCCACGTTTCGGCGCCGTAGGTCATTACGGGTAGGACGCACTGGTTGAAGACTTTTGTCTTCAGGCACTATGGTATACGCGACGAGAAGATAGACGTAACTTCCCAAATGCTGCCCAGCCTAGCCTAATCCTCCTGTCGGTATCCTTCTCGAAGTTGTTTTTGCCTAGTTGCAGAGTTTGCCCGAGGTAGACATACTCGTGAACAACTTCGAGTGCCTTATCATCGACTATGGTCGGTCAGTATATTGATATCAAATACAGGTTTATTGAAACCTTACATTAAAATAACAGTAAATCGACCATATCAACGCAGCGAATATATATAGTGTGTACTCTCAGCCGAACTTCTACTATACGGGGGACGTAAAACTGGAAGGGAAGTGAGTGTCGCTTCTTTACTTGGCCGTACTAAAAACTTATACTACTCTGTCAAGAAAGTACCGGGAAAAGATCAATAATACACAAAATGTTAATTATTCATCCAACTTTATTTCATCACCTTCAAAGTATGCTCCTTCAGAAGCGACACACTTACGCCAACGAATAATTCAATCGTCAAAACATTTTTGAAACGCTTTTTCCGGAATTGAGTACAGTTCTCGCCGCGAATTCTCCTTTATGTCTTCTATCGAATGGAAACGGGTGCCCCGAAGTGGTAATTTGAGTTTAGGCGCACTGTCATGTCGGTGTCAACGTTCCTATACGCTGTGTGTCAGACGTAACAGGCAGTACGTTATAATTATGTACTACTTTGACAATAATTGTCAAAGACTTCGTCTTGAAGCATTCAACAGACTTGCCTTGAATACATTTACACTGATAGTTTTGCTAAATACTCTCTATTAGGTTAGACATTCAATCTGTTACGGCGTTCATTGTGTACAAGAAAACGTATTATGTACGTGTGCATTACCTACTTATTATGAATAGAATAGAATATTCATTTATTTGCTGCAACAAACCACATACAGTGCAACATTAGATATAAACAGAAATAATACAAAGCTACAACTAAGAGTCGGGTGCACACGCCGGGATCACGTCACACGGCTTGTCGGACGATAATTTAATATTACATTTGCTTGCACGAGGAGCAGAAACAACGCGAGGAACTTATCCGACAAACCGGGAGTAGAATCAAGGCGTGCGACCGACCTGTAGGGGAGGGAACAACAGTACAGTGTGGCGACACTGTAGTGGACACAGAATGTGTGCTGCAGCAGCAAACAGGCCCCAGCTCAGCATATTGCCATAGAATACCTAATAATACTACGTATAGAATGGACACTCCCTTCCCCCCGCCAATCACAGCTTCCTCACCCCGCGCCGCAGTTTTGGGTAGCGTTTAGGGCACTAGCCGTCAGGGCTGTATGTATTGCTTGAAAGATAATTAAAAGAATAATTGTGAAGTATTGTGCTGTAGGTGGTTGTTTGATTAACAGTAATGACAAAAAGAGACGATTTCATTCTTTTCCTCCAGAAGAATCGAGGTAAGTAACACATTTTGCCTATTTATTCAAACAATTTGTAGGATTGAATTTTGGTATTATAAGTAATACAAATATAATTTTATACGTTTTGATTTATTTTATTCTGTTTGATAATGTAAATAAAATGTTATTTGGGATAGACATTGATACAATTTTAATCAATTGTATATTTATTTGTTTGTTGTACGACATTTACACATTTGCGTTAAGTCGCGAGACGCTCGCATCGATGTGGGTCTTTTTGAATTAGGTAACTTGCCACGCGAAATTAAATATGTTTTGTGACAAAACATATTAAATCTTAAAGAATTTAAGTAGTATTAGTCACGCCTTCAATTAATATCCATGAATTATTCAGGAACCTGCAGATCATCAGGAACTTATTACATTCTAGCGCCCAACGTGGGGTTTAATTGTAGCGTGTAAGAAGATACCTGAATTCTAAAAATTTGTAGGTAAAGTTGGAAAAACACCTAGTTGCAAATTTTATATTTTGTACACTTTAGACTTTAGCGTGTGGTCCACCGTATATACATTCGCATAATTGCCAAGTGTTCATGCTAGTAAAGAATTCGGTTATGTAAGTTTTAATTTATGGCAGTCATGCATACAAAAATAAATGTTTGGACTCCCTCTGTTGAAGATATCATGATTATTGACCACGTCGTTGGCTTAGTGGCTTGCTTATTGGATTCAAGTACCAGAATACGTGAGATCGATTCCTTTTATGTATAGACATCTTTAGAGTTCGTCTTAGTCTGGGTACTATATTAGTGAATTGGTCCTTATCTAATTTCAATGGTACAGGAGAATGAGACGTTCTGATCTGAAGTAAATAAAATCAAGTTTGGGTTTAGACAAATGTAATGTATTATAATACATAAAATATATATTTAATTAAATTAAAAATGACGGAACCGACGTCACGTTTGAATTTTCACCTTTTTGATGTAATCGAAATTCAATGAGTGATTGTCTACCGACTTGCGCGGATGTGTAATTGCAGCATAATAAAAAGAAAAAAATGACATGTGTCATACAGTGGCGTGTGACGTGAGCTTACAACGTAACATTGTAGGAACGTTCCGCAGTTCCTTTTGTTTGAATATAAAATCTTTTTTGTTTTTCAGATGTATATACTAAAAAAAAAAATTGTTTCTCAGATGTATATACTGGATTCAAGTGATTGGACTTAAACAATAAAAGTTTAAAGAATTACCGCTTTTGCGATCTTCATTTCTGTGCTTCGGATCGTCTTGCAAAGAATTAAAAAGAAACGCAGTACCAACTTTGATGTTGCTACAGTCAGAAAACTCCTGTGATAATACAAAATTTACCCAAACAAATGTGGAAATTTCGAAAATATCCTTTGTTAAGTATACCCCTTCTCTCCAGTTCCCAAACTACAAGCTATGCAGTTCCCGAACTATATGCAGTTTCCAAGATTAGCCCGTACAGACATACATACATAGACACGATTTTTTTATCATATTTTTGGACTCCACTGGTCTTAAGGTCTGATTTTTTTTTACTCTAATGTACAGAAACGCCTTTTTACTGTTTTAATATATGTATAGATTAAAAAAATTTTTAATGTGCACAATGATGAGTGTCGTATTTTTTCCCTGTATGTCGAAAAATATTTTATTTTAGCACATGCACCATGTTTAGTGATATATTTAAACCATAATTAATGAAAGAAAAAATACACGCGAGTAGGAATTATTCCATAACAATAGTCCACGACGCTGGCCCAATGCGGGTTTGTGGACTTCACATACGCCTTAGAATTATTACTTCTTTGGCTGGTTTCTTAAGGTCTTCTTCACTAAAAACGTTCTTAGTTCGTTCTTTGGCCTGTGCCCGGATTCGAACCCTCGACCTCATAAACGTGAGTACCAACTAGTCTATCACGAAATCGTACAGTTTTGTATGGTTGCATAGAGATTTTGCACGTAAACATCGAAAGTTGGAAAAAAGATTGTATACCTACGACTTAAATCTCAACCACCTATATAAACTATTTTTATTTTTATGCACACTTTACGCCGCCATCACAACGTTACTGGTGCCCGCGGCTGGTCCGCGCGGTCTGACACCCCTAACGATTGACTTAGGCATGTGTGCGTGCGCTGTTGTGTGCGGACACGATTATTGTATTTGTGTAAGAATAGGTAGTCGATTTCCCGCCATCTCATACATTTTGGCACAAGTGTCCGCCCTGTGATATTGCTTTGCCTGTGAGGGCAGAGCACTGATTTTCAGCTGAGACCTAACAGACCTAACCATTATGAAGGAATAAACCATACTTAAAGTGGAGGGGGGGGACAGGTAATAACATGACATATGTCAAATTCATAGAGTTTAAATTACATTATCACAAAACAGAAAATTTTAACAATGTATTTTTTAACTCTAAATACTAGACAGCGCCAGTCGTCGGAAAAACAATTGTTGTTAAATTTTTCTTTAATGTCGCCACATTTTTTGATAAACATCAATATTCAATTTCGCTGCCATTCTAGACTCTCAAAGCAAAGTCAAAATAGTACATGAGTCAAAGTGATCAAAAACAGTTGACAGTCGATAAATATGATGTATTTTTTTATTATTATTTACTCAGAATATTCTAGCTTGTGCCTGTAGTTTTTTTGGTCGTTTTAATGTCAACTCGTTTATTTATACCCTTGACTTCTTCCGCTTTAAAAGTATCCTATATGATATTCAAAGATATGAGCTGTCACTTTTCCAAGTTTTATCAAAATCAGTTCAGCTGTTTTAACGTGAACAAGCTACAAATGCACACACTTTTGCATAAAAAAAATATTTTAGGGTCTAGCACAAATGTTGTCTACTCACTCTGTCGTTTTTCTAGCTAAGCTAAATGTGACTTTTCTAGCTAATTAAACATTATTAACCTGTATATAAATATACAAAGTAATAATACGAGTATATTACAAAATAATTCGATGATTAAAGTCATAAAAATATATGAATAATAATCTCAATGACAGACGTTTTTTTATACATCTTTACATCACGTTGTAGCATTGATTAATTACATGCTGATGATAATGTTTTACTGAATTGATGGAGTTTAAAAAGTATATAAGTTTCAAGCAAAAGCATATTACATTTTATGGTACAGTATACCTATAAAATAATCTAAAATCATGTGTCCAACTCTTCCCGTGGATGTCGTACAAGGCGACTAAGGGAATACATTATAAAACATCAATCAGGCCTCCCCAACCCGGCTGGCCAGCGCGGGGAGTGTATGCCAAATCCTCCGTCTGTCTCCGGCAGATGAGAGAGGGTTGTGCTGCTGCAGTGGAGACAAAAATAACCTGATGATGATGTGTTCATGTAATGTGCGAAAAATTATGCATTAAAAAAACGAGACGCTGTATCTAATCTGATTTGTGCCATACTGTTGAACCAGTCCATTTAAAAATTAGTCTAGTCAAAATATCGGTAGTACACCTGCCTGCGAAGCTCGGGGTCGCGGGTTCGAATCCGACCCAGCGCAAACATTCGTGTGATGAACACTTGTGTTTGCCTTGTGACTGGATGTTATTTATATATTATATTATGTATTTATGTATGTATATCAGCTGTCTGATACCCATATTACAGGCTCTGCCTAGTTTGGGATCAGGTGGCCGTGTGTGAAATGTCCCCACATATTAATTATTTATTATAAATGCGAAAATTTGGACTATTGGATGTTTGTTACTTAATCACGCTTCAACCTCTGGACGGGTCGTCATGAAACTTGGCACACACATAGGTTAGATCCTAGAATAGGACATAGGATAGTTTTTATCCCGAAAAAACATCCCATTCCTACGAGAAATACATAATAATTTGTGATGTTAAGTTGTCCACGCGGACGAAGTCGCGGGCAACAGCTAGTGCGCCATAAATTGTAGGTACGTACAACATATTCTGTTGGATATTTATACTTAAAGTTCCTGTACAATTTTGCCCCTTTAGGAGTGTAGCATATCATAATATAATATTTCAACAGTGAACACAGTCTCGGAAATTCGGTAAATCAGTTAAAACAGCTTCTATCCTACAGTTAAATACCTGGTTACCTAATAACCAGTCAACAACGCCTCGTCAGTTCAATAAAGTTTTAGTCATTTAGTGAACATAAGCTGAAAAATCATGAACCAGTTAAATTAAAGCAACATCGTCAAAAGTGAAGTGTCAATGAACCAGTTACCACAACCTCGTCATCAGTGCCGTACTTGTGAACCAGTTCACATAACCTAGCAAACTTCATGCTGCCTCCATGAACTAGTGAACACAGCCTCGCAAATTCTCCCCTGTGTTTGCGAACCAGTGCACATAAATCCGCGCGCTTTGCACGCCGCGTGCCCGGAGTGCGCGCGGCGTGCTAGTCGCGCGCGTTGCACGCTCGCGTCCGTTGAGCCATGCGCTGACAGGGTCATGGAGACCATCTCCGAAGATGCTGAAGCCGAATTGGAACTTGGTAATTTTTTTTTATGATTTTTGCTGTTTGTAATTAATTTTTATTATCTAATAAATAAAAACGTACACTTCGCGTGTCTGTAAATTAGAAATATTTGTAAAACTTGGGGCGGGGGATCTACTAATTCATTTTTCGCATCACGTAAAAACTATTGAACCGATTTTGATGGACTTTTACAGGAATATAATTCGGAGTAACATTTAGTCATTATTTGATCGCAATCTGTTAAGTCAATCAAAAGTAATGGACATTTTTAGTTTTCAAATACAAGAGAAAATTTAAAAAGAAATTGAGTTTATGGATAACTCGTAGATTAGGTCTACAGCGGAATTCAACTTTTCTTTTTATCTATGCTATTGTAAATACCACAGACCAAGAAATAAATTAAGTTATTACTGCAAATACGTTGAAGGATTTAAGAAAAGCAACAAGAAGCAAAGTTTTATCAAATATGCTCAACGAAATGTCGAGTATTTGTTCAAACAAAACGGCGCTACAGTTCGAGACAAAGTAAGCTTACCAAGCCTGTTAATAAATTGTATGCGCAGCCAACATTTTGTTGCAGTCACTGGACAGTGCCGGACACTTTTTGTGAAATGTCTAAAAATACATACATACATAATGCTCACGCCTTGGTCCCAGAGTGGTAGGCAGAGACGATGGACACACCTCACTAGCCTCACTTACATTCATCAACCTTTTCATTCTTCTCACTGCGAACCCCAGCCTTTTTGAGGTCGTTACTAATTTGATCCTTGAACATCTTCCTAGGACGACCCTTTGCTGTAGTTCCTTGCACATTCGCACTGTAAATTTATTTGTCACTCTCCTTTCACTCATACGCTCTAAATGTCCTAATCAACGTAACATACCCTTCTATACCTTCGTAAAAAATAAGTTACGTAACAAAATATTTTACAACATATTAGAAAAATAACGTTATAACAACACTAACATTTGGTGTAATTCTAGGTAGAAAAATCCCTGTCCGATAGTATTAGGACAAAACAGAACAGTGAGATAAGTCCGCCTTTGTACACAACTTTATTCTTTTATTTGTTTTTGTTGTTGTTAATTTTGGTAAAAATAAGCGCTTGCGACATAAATTGCAAAATAATTTTACGCACCTCATAAGTCACCTTATAGTTTTAACCTTCATTATTGACACTAACTGGTTATTAAATTAGATAACAGATGAACATTTTAAAGTCATCTGTTATTTAATTTAATAACCAATTATTGTCAATCATGAACAAAATTACTTTAAGGTGACTTATGAGGAATTATTTAGTTCAAGGTATTAGGTGTAGGTTAGGTCCCTGAAGTAGGACATATGATAGTTTTATCCCGAAAAACATCTCATTCCTACGGGAAATACATGATACATTGTCATGTTAAATTGTCCACGCGGGCAACAACTAGTAGAACCATTAAATTTACACACAATATTCTGAAAATGAAGAAGGTGGCCGGAAGCGGCTGGATGCGGAGGGTGGAGGACCGGGTGTGGTGGCGTTCATTGGGGAAGACCTATGTCCAGTAGTGGACGTCTAAGGGCTGATGATGATAATGATTCTGAAAATGAACCCATCAGTCTAAAGGCCAATTTCATTCTTTTTTCGACTTCATCACGTGGTTTCAGGGGGTCCATACCTGAGTGCGACCAACTGTACAATTAAAACTTAGACTTCTGGCAATTTTGATTGGGTTTTCTCTATATATAGAAGGTTACAATATGAGATCAGGATGCTGAATAGAGCAATTGGGAGCTAACGAAAACAATAGTAAGTTCTTAGTAGTATTAAAGTAGATAAATCAGACCCTTCACGAAATACCCTACGACTCTTCATGACTGCAACATAAATATTGATGGCTCAGCGCTAAATTTATCGTTTGTTCCGTTATCAAATATTGACAAGCACCTAATTGCCGTGTAAATGCCTCGATTAAGGTAAAAAGGCCTATTCTATTTAATAATTCACATGAGTATAGGAGGGAGGGTTATTTTACTCGTTTATTAATGTCATGACGTCCACTGCTGGACATAGGTTATCCGCACAGGACCCTTCGCCCTCCCATCATCAAAGTCTCATTAGAGTTATACGAGTATGTTTCATCATCAGGTTATTTTTGTCTCCACTGCAGGAGTACAACCTGCCGGAGACAGACGGAGGATTTGGCCTACACTCCCCGCGCTGGCCAGACGGGTTGGGGAGGCCTGATTGATGTTTTATAATGTATTCCCTTAGTCGCCTTGTACGACATCCACGGGAAGAGTTGGAGTGGTCCTGTTCTACTCTACCTACGCGACTAGGGGATTTAACCAGGGATGGGCAGCAGCGTTCTCCTGTGTATATTAAGTTATTACTGCGATCACCAATCCGTTTGCCAAGCGTGGTGATTATGGCAAACCCCCCAATGGACAGCCCATCATAAAGGCATACTACTGGGGAGGCTTATGTTCAGCAGTGGACGAATACCTATAGGCTGACGATGATGATGATTTGCCATAAGCCATATACAAGTCTTCAAGTCTTCCGTCCATCTGGCATGCATATGAATACATGGCAGGGTTTCATAGGCGGCCGATTGAGCATATCTCATCTACAGAGGGGAACTGTGATAAAGGGCTTCGGTGAGGGAAGGGGTTCGGGGAGGAAGAATGAGGTGCGGTGAGGGAGGAGGGGGAGGAGGGGGAGCTAGGGATAGGTTTTTTTACCCTAATTTTTTTTATAACGTACTTATACTTGGTTCCTTCTGTCATTAAGCAGCTACTGGTCTATTTGGATAATGGGACCAATTTCAAAGGTACACATTTAAAATTTGACAGCACTAAAATTAGTTTCGTCTTTATCTTCATAATACTGTGTGACAAGGATAGCAACAGTTTTAGTGCTGTCAAATTTTAACGTTGTGCCTTCAGAATCGAGCCCATTATATGCTTTTAAATTTTATTAAATCTTTATTTTGGAAAATATAAGTATGTACTTTCAGCGAATTTTACTTCCATATAGCCTTAACAAAATAGAGGGTTAGGTCATTGAACTTATTTGACAACAACGAACGATAAAAAGAAAATTACATTATTTATATACAAGTAAAACAAAAAAGGATACCTACTGACAAAAACGAAACATAATAAATAAAAAAATTCTTCCAAAATGTCTGTCTGGTCTATTTTATTGTACACTTGTAAAATAAAATGTAGAAGTTGTACAATAAAATGTCTTACTTTTTCACCGATAGACGCAGCGTGGGATGTCCCCAGATGCGTCCAGTACCCGGAAGAGAAAGGTGGAGGGTCGACTGTGCCATGAATAATAAATAATACGGTGGAGCGAATTCGAGTGGTATATTTAGGGATTTGAACATTCTGTATTCACTGGCAGGGGAAAAACTGCTCAAAGCTACATATATAATGCTCATGCCTAGGTCCCAGAGGGGCAGGCAGGGACGATGTATCGTCATTTTGCGCAATCCAATGTTAGAAAGCGAATTTCCTTCGCCCGCTTTTCGCCCCGTGATACCTCTTGACGTGATATTATATTATCTAGGTACCAACGTATTGCAATTACACATATCATATTTATGATGTCTTTGTTTGGCACTGTAGACAAACTTGTCTGCACCGGGTGCGACTGAAAATCAGCGCCTAGCACCTTACTTGGTCTAGGCATACGCTGAGTCGTTTGTCCTTTTGCTGCCACGGCACACGCATACTATTTTAACTACGATAAAATTTTAAATTGTTTTCTCTAGTTCTTATAAAAAAAAATCCTTTTTCTTGCTTTGTTGGTTTTTTCTTTGTGTGTGCCAATTATGGTAGTAAATAAATGTTTTTTCTTTCTTTCTTTCTTTGATGTGTTGCGAACAACATCGCCGCCCCGTGTTGCTTACCACGATTATATTAGAAAATAATTGTCCAACTCGTCAGAGCCCCGCATGACTCGGTAAGGCTAATAGTGCCCGGAGTTCGCCTAGCTCCGGGATGTATATGCTCGAAGTATATAAACAAATGTTCTGCGATAGTTTCCAGAACTCGTCAGCATCTACGACCATTCCCAACTTGCACACTGGCGAGTTATGTAGCAAATTTTACATCTTATAGCTCCATAGTAGGGATATTTCGGTGTTATGTGTACTAACACCGATATACCCCTACTATGGATTTATTTTTAAGCCAAAGGCGAGGCAAAACCTAATTGGGATGTGGGCTAGATACATTGGGCCTCTGGTGGCGTAAGTGGATGGATTTTATATAGATAACAAACAATGAACAACTAACAAAAACATGCAATCATCTTCACTAGCTGCATACGAGTATTTCGCTAGTATGCTAGTTGGGTTGGATCTGCAACAGATTTGGTCTACACACTGTCCGTTAGCCCTATCAGTTAATTCTGCTCTCTGTGTCGTTGACATAATGTCGTCTTTATATCTCTTCATTTATCTTTATTACAGATCTTATTTATTCATTTAGCTTTGGCTAATTCACTGACAAACCAATTTGAACAAAATTTTGTTAACAGTGAACAAGTCATCTTAACTCTATAAAACCAAGGTCTTGTTCCCTTAAACTAATTCATGTCCCCTGGCACTAACTCAGCTTGTATACAGCAAACGAGACAAAACGATGGTCCGTTTTTTTTCAATGTGGTTTGGTCGTTTCATCGCACACCCAAACAAATGAAAATAGCGGGAACAAAAAAAATTAGGTCATTAATTAATTCATTAGGCGGCGATGTTGTTCGCAACACATGACGTCAAGGAGTATCACGGGGCGAAAAGCGGGCGAAGGAAAGCCGCTTTGCGACAGTAGATTGTGCAAAGTGGCGATACATCGGCTCTGCCTACCCCTGTGGGAATAAGGCGTGAGCATTATGAATGAATACGAGGAGATCCGACGAAGAACGAAAGTCGCCGAAAGGGTTAACAAAGCTGAAGTGGCAGAACCGACGGCCGTTGGGGCAGACGAGTTCTGGAGTGGAGACCGCGGATCGGCACTCGCAGGGTGGGACGCCCCGCCGCCAGGTGGACCGACAGTGGACTTCTAGGGGCTGATATGATGATGATGATGATTATGAATGAACGAATGAATTTATTGCATGATGACTACTAAAATCAGAACTTGAAGTAAATAAAATCTACATGTAATGCTAAGTCAGAGAAGTGCAGGGAGATTATATCCCTTTTATTGGACATTTTAAACTAAATACAGTTATAATTATTGTTGCGGCGTGCTTATCTCTAAAAGAGATCTCGTCCAGTCAACCTTACAGGAGAGGGGGGGGGGGCAAAATAAGTATGTATGTATATGTATGTAAACGCTTTGTTGTACCAAACATTACAACAACAACAGTAATAAAATTGGAATTAAACTGTGTACAAAGGCGGACTTATCCCACTTAGGGATAAGTACCCCTTTACCCAACTCTCTGTTTCAAAATTAGTATAAAAAAAAACAAGAAGCACGAGAGAGCCGTACAGCCGTTTTTATTGGACTTACGATGACAATAGTTTTTGATTGGAATTAGCAAAGAAACACTCAATGACTCCAGTCCACAATAATATCGAATATTTCCATGTATCGTGTGTACAGCACTTAGTACGCCTCCTTACTGAATTCCACAACATCCTCAGAACACACTTACGTGTGTGTTATTTATTATTATAATAATACAAGTCTATTACCGTATTCAATTATTTACGTAGCCAGGAAGTTGTATCGCCTTGAACCGCTGCTCTTCGAGCCAATTACCAAAGTAAACGGCTATAGGAAAACGTTTGATTGATTATCAAATACTTATAAATAATATATGAGGACGGGGAAAAATACTATTAGATTGTTTTAGTAGGCAGGTATGTACAGTCGAAGCGCTATGATAAATTACCAAGTTTGTTCTAATTTTAACTTTATTATCAGGGCGCGGAGTCTCGTAGCAATACCAGAGAATACTTGAACACAAAAACTCTCGTAGCCATGAGGACTGGACATTGTTTTGTTTTATCGATTTTTCTAATAGATTTAAATTATTAAAAATGTTTTAATAAAATAAATTGCCGTGTGGTGGATGTCGGTCAAGGCGACTAAGGGAATACATTATAAAACATCAGTCAGGCTTTCCAACCCGTCTGGCCAGCGTGGGGAGTGTAGGCCAAATCCTCCGTCTGTCTCCGGCAGATGAGAGAGGGTTGTCCTCCTGCAGTGGAGACAAAAATAACCTGATGATGATTAAAAATGTATAGTTTATTATCTTGACAAATATTATAGAGAGAGACGGAAAACATAATCATATTGATATCATTTATCGTTTTATGTAGTTAATGGATTCTTACATATAATAGGTACATAGGCACTGACATGAACTCTGTAAGGGCACTACAATGGAAATCGTTTTTGGGTAATAATATATAATTAAAAGGACATTTTACATAAATACTTATTAATGACTTACTTGATGTTATAATTATATTTAGCCAGGGAGGAGGACCGGTGTGGTGGCGTTCATTGGGGTCGGCCTGTGTCCAGCAGTGGACGTCGATAGTCTTAATGGTCAATTATATGTTTACGAAAGGTTGGCATTAAAAACACTTGGTGAGTTCGTCCTTACATCGCCTTTAAAAATAAATAAAAGCTTGAAAATGTTATGCTTTCTTTATCGTTTAAAAAAGAACCCATCTTCATAAAAATGTTCTAGTATTTTATTTTAAGACTTGAGATGAATGAACGGACACAGACACTCAAAGATAACCTTGAGACACAGACTATAAATCGTTGTTTGAAAGAAAAGCTGTTACTGGGAAAAAAAAAATATATGACAGCTAGCTAGACCTTTTGAGAAATCCGACAAATCCTTTTGAATAATATGTTTTATAATATTATTCTAGACTATTACACGAATATTTACAAGGCATTTTTGTTATTTCTAGTTATGATAAAGTTTCAAATAAAAAAATGGTTGAGGTTAATAAACTCCTTGGAACTAAAAATAATACTGGAATGCTATTGTTAAGACATCTGTCAAATAAAAAAAAATATGCATCTTATTAGATTACATCATTACATGGTTTCGTCTAAACCCTTATAGCAATAAAATTTGTAATAATAACAACATAATTTGTTTCACACACAATAAAACATAGGTACCATAAAAAAAATATATTTCTAAATTATAATAAAGTATGTATGTATATATATATGTAAACGCTTTCATCATCAGGTAATTTTTGTCTCCACTGCAGGAGACAGACGGAGGATTTGGCCTACACTCCCCGTGCTGGCCAGACGGGTTGGGCAGGCCTGATTGATGTTTTATAATATATTCCCTTAGTCGCCTTGTACGACAT
The DNA here is from genome assembly GCA_947086405.1 of Esperia sulphurella. Lineage (NCBI taxonomy): Eukaryota > Metazoa > Arthropoda > Insecta > Lepidoptera > Oecophoridae > Esperia > Esperia sulphurella. The sequence continues at coordinate 2,402,305 of OX352280.1, forward strand.
CCACGGGAAGAGTTGGAGTGGTCCTGTTCTACTCTACCGGAAACCACACGGCATCAAACGCTTTATTGTACCAAAATTAACAACAACAACAACAAAAGGATAAAGTTGTGTAATAACTGATAATAAATAATAACTGATTGATCCTGTCTGAATTTTAATCTAAGTAAAAACTTATTTCTTGAAAGTTAGAGTTGTAGTAGTATTGCCGCACTTTTTTACAAAGTCTTAAATTTGAGTACAAAATAGTACAATAAAATACACTTTATTGCACAAACAAATACAGTTACAAGCTTTAAAAGTTAAAAATACCTAGTACAGTTCAGCGTTTACTAAATCCAGCGCTGGGTTAAGATACTGAAATTGTGTCTGAAGTGGGGTCGGCATAAATATATAGACAAACATACAAATTAGCAAATAATTTTCTCATCCTTTTTTCACTGCATTAGTTACAAAAATATGCTTTACCTAAAAATTCAACAAACAACAAAATTTACCACATGAGAAATTAATTAGTTCGCAAGTAATTATGCGAACAGAATCGTTCTGTTTTATTACAAAGAGAGAAACAAAGCGCGATGTGCTGACCCAAAAGCCTGACCGACCTCAATCCGACCCTGTCTGAGGTTAATGACCTTTCTAGTGTATGAGTAGCAATAGCAATATTGGATGGATTGCAATACAGTACAAAAGGTATAAGTCCAGTGATGCGTAGAGAGTGGATACTGATGGGTGCAAAAGTGTTATGAAAACTTCAGAGCAAAATGAATGGAACATAGTGTCGTTTTCATTCATTCCGTCTAATGTTTTATAAGTAACTAGATTTCTAATCTGCAGTGAAAAAAACGGCAACGCAAATGAGCTACTAGACTGAGACTAGTCGTGAGCTCATTTGCGATCAGTCGGGAGACCACGGCGGGGTGTGCGACGCGATGCCTTCAAAATGTCAAAGTATTGTTCCAAATGACCTAAGAAATTAGAAATTAAACAGACAAAGCTATTATTAATGTGCGTGAATATACTTACTTTTATATTTACGCATACAGAATTTTGGACAGTTTCTAAAGAAGATTTTTGAAGATAGGGCAATAATTTGCTTGAGATCTGATGGTTATTCAGAATTGTGCCTTATGCGTCCAAATTCAAATTGACATTGGCCACCAGACATACAGTTTACATAAGATAATCTATTTATTTATAAACTTTATTGCACATATTGTACAAAAGGCGAGCATAATGCCAATATTAATCTTTATCATCTATATTCATTAAACAAACTGTTTGGTGGTTCGATACCTGTTTTTTTGAGTGACAATAAATATTTATATAAACTTTATACATCAAAAAAAGTCAACAACGTCATATTAATTAAATACTACGAGTTTATACATGTAAAGTTTAATATTAATAGTGGAGGATTATATCACCTTCCCGGCTTTGAGCTGACCATTAAAACTTTATAATGAGGATACCTCGCAAATTATTAAGCTCTGTAACGGACACGCCGAGCGTTTTTAAAACCACTAAACACTTTGTTTAATTTAACTTTTTTCTACCTAGCAGCACCTGCATTACAATGAATTTTCTATGTTATCACTTGATGTTGGCCCATTTTACTACGCATGGTACTTCATAAACTTCATAAAGTTGACAAGATAAAACCTAAATACTAAAACACACGTTGAGAATGTTATAAAGAAAGCCATGAGCGTAAAAGAGTAACAGACATAACTACAAATAGTTATATTTATGATAGTGGCTAGGAATACACTTTCGAGCTCGATTGTCCCATTTTATACATGGAGTAATGGAATGAACGATAAGCGCCGACGACGTCCATCGACGATTGACTTATCTCAACGAGTGTTAAACGGCGAATGTCGCCTCGTAACTTGTTTTATGTTGCGTTCACATATTCGCGCGAGGCGATTGTGGGAACAGTGAGCTCGCCGTTCGATTTTCGCCTCGCCTCGATACTCGCGAGCCCACGGCTGTTTTGGTACGAGTCAAAGAAAGTAAATGTTCGAGCTTCGTCTTCGTTGTGAATTGCAGCTTTTTTAGCTGTTGTTTTACAGATTTTCTAACGTTCTGGTTTACCTTGGGTTTCTCTTATATTTTGTTTCTTTCATACTCAGAAAGTTACAACGTATCCCAAGTTTATACATACCTCCTGTGAGTTAAGATTTTAGCGAATTATTATAGGTACTATTATAATCATCATTATATCAGCCCTTCGACGTCCACTGTTGGACATAGAGCTTCTCCAATGAACGCCACCACACCACTATTTTAATAAACACGTAACGTGTATTTGCTTCTAAGGCGTAAGAAATGATTTTTTATGATCCATATGATTGTCTGCATCGAATCCATATAAGTATAAAATAATACAACAGTACTGCAGTTAGGTAAGAAATCCCCCGTTTACCCCCTTCTGTAGAGTGTGTAAATGATAATTTCTTCTTTGTTTCTGATCATTGGCAGCCAATTTATTTCAGATTGTCTGAAGATTCTACTCAGATATAGAAATGTACTTTCTTTTAATAAGACAGACGAAAGAAATTCTCATATCGCAGTGACTAATCTTTTGTTCTTAATTGTTTTTTTTTTTGTAACTTTGTTTTTAAAGGCATCCTTTACTGCGATACAATGTTGTATGCCCATGTGGCGGGACATAGCTGAGCTCTAATGATGACATTTAATCTTTCTATACCTATGATCCACAATAAAGATATTTCATATATTTCATTTCATTTCATTTCATTGAGCATTGGACTATTTACTAGTAGGATAATTCTAGTGCAGAATCTGGCTTTGCAGAAGGTTACCATTCTGTTACATATTTCTGACCACAATCAACATTGTTGTGCTCCTGTTTGAAAGGTTGGAGAACTAATGTAAGTACATACATACATAATGCTCACGCCTTGGTCCCAGAGGGGTAGGCAGACACGAATTATCGCCACTTTTCAACGCGACTTTTCTTTGCAAAGCGACTTTTCTAGTGTGTAGACATTAGCACTAGAACCTTTTTTAAAATCACAGACGATGAAGAAATTAATATAACTCCAAAGAATCTTTGCTCTAACAGATATAACATAATTCTCACAGATAATCAAGCTCTCTGAATTTTTGGCACAGAACCAATAATATTGAGACATTTCCATTACTGACAGGCAGAAGAACATACAGATAGAGTGGTAAGTTGTGATTTTTTAATGCTAGCAATTATTCTCTTTTATTATTTAGACGCTGCCTATCATTAGCACTTTATCGTCGCGAACATAGTCGATCGAGAGAGGGATAACATTATACGTCAATAATATAAGTGCTTCTCTAACTTATAGCGTCGATCGATAGCGCGCTGGCGTAGTAACTTTGTACAGGTGGGGGCAGCTCAGTAATGCGTGCTGGCAGCCGTGCTCTATTTTCTCGGCGAGGTTAAGCTAGGATGCTAAGTGCTAGCTGTTGTCCGCGACTTCGTCCGCATGATAACTTAACATCACTAATTATTATGTATTTCCCGTAGAAATGGGATGTTTTTCGGGATAAAAACTATCCTATGTCCTATTCCAGGACCTAACCTATATGTATGCCAAGTTTCATCCCGATCCGTCCAGTGGTTGAAGCGTGATTGAGTAACAAACATCCAAATATCCAAACATCCAAACTTTCGCATTTATAATATTAGTAGGATTCTATGCCGGAGGAGAGGCACCATAATGTTTTCATCCGATGCAAAACAGGATGTCACTTTTCGCGCACACATGCACACCTTGTACACTGTCCCTACGACACACACGTCTAACAAATCCAACAACCATTTCATAACCTATCCATCAATATCACGCATGACCAATCTTGTATCTTCGACAGAGGGGAATGCCGGAGAATGGCAACAAAATCCGTGTTGCTATATACTACAGATCCTTTCTCTTGTACATCATAACGTCCACTGCTGGCATGGACCTTCCCCAATGAACGCCACTACACCCGGTCCTCTGCCCTAGCTGCTTACGGCCACATTCTTCAGGTCGTCAGTCCATCTGCAGGCGGGGATTCCCACCCTGCGCGTGCCCATCCTCGGTCTCCACTATAGACCTCGTCTATCCTTTCGGCTATGTCGGTCACCTTCGTTTTTCGTCGGATCTCCTCAGTACGATTTTTTCTTGTATAGTCTCAATTAATGATTGTTAACCTTAATTAATGAAAATAGTAAGTAGATTATTAAGTAGACATTGTTAATTACACATTTAACTTGTCCATAGATTTATTTATTTATTGATTTTTTAATTTTTATTTTATTTGTTGACGCCATAATTTGTTAGTCTCATTTGTTATTTTATTTCTTCATATTGTAATATTTATTGAGTAATAATAATATAATTTTAGGAATGATGTAATATTAAGTTTTGTATGTCATATTATGTTTGTGTGTACGTCCGAGAGGGCAAGATTTGATAGATCTACATGTCATCATCTGCAATTGTAAACCCGAATTTATACACAATAAAAATATCTTATCTTATCTTATCTTATCTACCTATTGTAATTTAGTCGTGTTGTACAAATTGGGCAAAATCGGTTAAAGCCGATGCAATATGCCGATGCGAGTTGCAACACGGCCGAATAAAGAATAGTAGCTACACTGAGAAAAAAATAAGTAGCCCTCCTACTTACATAAGGATAAAAATATACCACTATTACGTAAGTAGCCGCCCCCATTATAAATGGTGTCGCCTACAACTGTATCAGTAGCCGGCCACATTATTACGTAGTGTGGTTACTCAGTGTAGTGACTGAAAAATTACTTCCGACGACAGTACGTACGAATATCTTGGATATTTCCATCTCGCGTCGATCATGAGAACGCTCTGAGCGGCAGAGTCATTAATTCGTAATAAATTATTTGTATACTACCAATTTTAAACATCAAATCTATCAAAAGTTTATATGCTCGAGTCCGGAAAAATCCGGTCGCCTGGCGTCGGTAACTGCCGTAACTACAGACTACGTTTGATGGGCACTTAAAATGCCATAACACTGGAATATATCTCATGGCCTTCGTGACGTCACGACATAAAACTTGACGCGTTATCTGTATTTGATGCGGTCATCCGTCATGCTCAGACCAGAGCACACTGACTGCTTCTCATATAAGAAAATGTAGCGGTATTCGTAGTATAGTCCTGCCCTAGATTATAATAAACACTCACATTCGAAATGAAGATCTCATAGAGGCCTACAGGTCATACCATGAAGCCCACGATCTCTATGTACTACTAGATAGAGCATTCCAAACAATCGATCTGTTTCACGTAAGTAGCCACAACTCTTCACATTCACTTTGAAACTTGTGCAGTTACTACTCAGAACATTTCATTATTTAATAAATATTGACATTATTTAACCGTAGCGTCAATATTTAGTAATAATTAAATGTTCTGCGTAGTAACTGCACAAGTTTCATTGTGAATGTGAAAGAGTTGTGGCTATCTTGCGTGGAACAGAGCGATTTTTTAGAACGCTCCATGTAGTTAAAGATCGTTGCATAAAGCAAAATAATTTTTCGCACCTCATAAGTCACCTCAAAGTTTTTACCTTCATGATTGACACTCATTGGTTATGAAATTAGATAACGGATGACATCTTTTATCCAATTCAATAACCAGTTAGTGTCAGTTATAGTTACAGTAATAGTTTTTCGCACCTCATGGTGCGAAAAACTATTTTGCTTTATGCAACGATCTCTAAGTTGATGGAGCGTTCTAAACAATTGATCTGTTCCACGCAAGTAGCCACAACTCTTTCACATTCACAATGAAACTTGTGCATTTACTACGCAGAACATTTAATTATTACTAAATATTGACGCTACGGTTAAATAATGTCAATATTTATTAAATAATTAAATGTTCTGCGGAAAATTATTTTGCTTCATGGTATGACATTTAGTGCACGGGAATGCTAAAAGGATGCCAATGATTTTAACTCGTAGTTAAGTATGCTCAAGGTTGATTTCCTTTCGTCCCATTTAGTTGTTCTTAACTACTATATGGGATGAAGGACTCCCGTTCTGTAACTAGTTTAGAACTGGGAAATTACACCTTCCTATTTCGTACCCAGTTACGAAATTTGCTTATTTACCAGGGTTTTCATTACTTAATAGATAATGGGCTCGATTCTGAAGGCACAACGTAAAAATTTGACAACACTAAAATTGTTACTATCCTTGTCGCACAGTATTACGAAGATAAAAACGATACTAATTTTAGCGCTGTCAAATTTTAAATGTGTGCCTTTAGAATCGGGCCCAGTGTGTAGTTTTGGACATATCTGGACTTTAAACATACTTTACAATGAATAAATAAGATGCATTTGATTTATAATCTTAATTTAAATATGATCCTACTTCTGTTTTGGTTTTGAACATTTTTGTTGTGGCTAGTTTGTGAATAGTTTCAAGCTTCTAGGGAGGAATCCAGTAGCTAAATTCTTACGCCTATCTCGGCTACAGACAAGCTAAATACTGGGCTCGATTCTGAAGGCACAACGTTAAAATTAGACAGCACTAAAACTGTTGTGATCCTTGTCACACAGTATTATGAAGATAAAGACGAAAACAATTTTAGCGCTGTCAAATTTTAACGTTGTGCCCTTAGAATCTGGCCCACTATGTACATAGCCTAAAATTAGATTTGTGAACCATTTATACAATAATAAAAAAAATTTAAGTTTTATATCGATAACGATGAAGGTCGAAGGACGAACGATAAAGGACGAATGTCAGACACAAGAAGATGAAGTCTCATTTCCTAACATTTGTAAGAGAGTGTAGTTCAGCATGGAATTACCCTTGAAATTGCGCAATGGGTGTATTTTTCAGTATATTTGACGACCTCCGTGGCGGAACGGGTAGTTCTCGGACTGCCACGCCGGAGGTTGCGGGTTCGAATCGAAGGGGCAAATGTTCGTATGATGAATATGAATGTTTGTACCCAAGTCTTGGATGTATATATATTTATTTAAGTATGTTTATCCGTTATTTAATAACCATAACACAGACTCCGCCTAATTTGGGACTGTATAATTGGTGTGGATGTCTGACATATTATAATTACTACAATAAGGTTCCGAATGAAATTATTAACTTGTCTGAACAAAAATTCAAATCTTCTATATAAGTTAATCTGTGCAAGAAAGCCTAAAATAAGTTAGATGACTACTTAAATGATAAAAGTCTATGGAGTGCTTGATGGCTCAGCATAGGTAGACTTAATGATTGTAATGAATAAGATAAATCAAAGGTAGGGCCCTCCGTTGGGTTTGTTGCCACTTCTTCCCCTCGGTTATACAGGTGGAAGTGGAGTAGTTTTAGGCAGAATTTGACGTCAAAAAGATAATAATGTATTCCAATTTTGAAAATAATTTTTGGATTTTGATTATTATATTTCGTAAAATTCCGTTGTCTTTCATCAACAGCTTGCAAAGCTTCGTGTCATATCTCTCTCATTAAGAATGCAGCGAGATACTGCAGGCCAATGTTAAGCACTCTTAACCTAGAATGTCGGCTTAAAACTCTTTGTGTGTCCTACTTGTGAACTACTCAAGGTTTCAGCATGTAATTAAAATACATTACCAATTAAAAGTCAGCTCAAGTCGTTCAGCTAGTTATGAAGTGGGTTGTTTGTTTGAAGGCTAAGTAGGTGGATGACATTATAATGTATTTATTCTTAAACACAGCACAAACAATTGCCGTGTGGTTTCCGGTAGAGTAGAATAGGACCACTTCAATTCTCCCCGTGGATGTCGTACAAGGCGACTAAGGGAGTACATTATAAAACATCAACCAAGTGTCTGGACAGCGCGGGGAGTGGAGGCCAAATCCTCCGTCTGTCTCCGGCAGATGAGAGAGGGTTGTGCTCCTGCAGTGGAGACAAAAATAATCTGATGAGGATGATGATGATGACAGCACAAACACAATGATACATACACGGTTTCCTTTCTACAACAAGCAGAACAAACCGGCACAGCTTCTCAATACACGCACAAGTGCGGTCGTGTATGGAGTACTGCAGTCACCTTTGGGACGGCTCTGCCAAGAATCAGCTGGCTGCGCTGGACGCAGTTGGGCGTCGTGCCCGAAGGCTCATTGGCGACGATTCTCTGTTAAATTCCAAGTTACAGAGCCTCAAACATCGTCGCAGTGTGGCCTGTCTTTCGGTTTTGTACAGGTTACATTTTGGGGAGTGTGCTTAGGAATTGCACGATTTGATTTCCTCATCTCCGTTCCATCACCGGACTACCAGGCGTGGAGAAAGACTTCGTCCTTATGTGAGTAGTAGACATACCACGCTCTCGAACAAAGCGTTTTGCTTCCTCTGGAACATAATGAGAACTGCTAAGGAATGGAACTCACTACCAGCTTCGGTATTTCCGGACAAGTACAATTCGGATCATTTTAATGTAAGAGTGGGAATAGGCATATTCATCATCATCACTTACCATCAGGTGTGATTGAGGTTTAGCGTTAACTCATCAGGAATAAAAAAAACTGTAAACATTACCAGCGTGGGCTGTGCTGTGCTGGAGAAAGGGACCTGACTCAGCCTATTGCCCGCGACGATGATATTCTGATAGGACCTTGCAAGGTACCGTGACGTGCTTTGAAGGTAATAGTACATATATTATATTATATTATATTATATTATATTATATTATATTATATTATATTATATTATATTATATTATATTATATTATATTATATTATATTATATTATATTATATTATATTATATTATATTATATTATATTTAATATTATAAACGCGAAAGTTTGGATATTTGGATGTTTGGTACTCTATCACGCTTCAACCACTGGACGGGTCGTAATTAAACTTGGCGCACATATAGGTTAGGTCCTGGAATAGGACATAGGATAGTTTTTATCGCGAAAAAATATCTCATTCCTACGGGAAATACATAATAATTTGTGATGTTAAGTTGTCCACGCGGACGAAGTCGCGGGCAACAACTAGTAGTGCATATTCCTCTATTACAAGTGCAAAACTTGAATATACATGTAAGTTCCGACGGATATGATTCGTAACGGAGAGATCCGATGAATAATAAAGTCGCTGACGTAACTGGAAGGATTTCCGTTATAATGACATTAAATTCAATGACAGCGAGCCACATCTGTCGTAAAACCGATGACCGATTGGGCATATTAGTTTTAGCGAGGAAAGTACGTAGGTACAACCAGGGACAAAAATATGTATATGCTTGGACGTATAATAGGTCCAAGTGTTATTGTCACAATCTCTCATAAAATTTATACCTCAATGTTTATTTACCTATATATATTTATACGGAAATACCTTAAGTACATAAATACATACATAATGCTCACTCCTTGGTCCCAGAGGGGTAGGCAGAGACGATGTATCGCTACTTTGCGCAATCCAATGTTAGTCCGCTTTTCGACCCGTAATACCCCTTGACGTGATGTGTTGCGAACAACATCGCCGCCTCCGTGTTGAGGTACCACGATTAGCTAGGGAAATAATTGTCCACCTCATCAGAACTCCGCATGACTCGGTAAGGCTAATAGTGGCCGGAGTTCGCCCAGCTCCGGGATGTCGGCACGCTTACGGCCAGGCTAGCCCCTGGACACGCATCCGTCGGCACGACAGATCTTGGATTGGCGGACGGGACAGGGATCGGGGCGAGAAAGACAGGAAATGGGGATAGTTAAGTATGTATGCAATAAGTAGAATAATATGTATCCTTCTACTTCATCATAAGGAACATAAGATCCTTCATTGGCATATCAGTTATTATTTATTGGTTGCAATTAGTGGTTAGGGACCAGTAGTTCTATTCTCTAAAATACAAATTCACGTGCGAGTCTCACTCAAGTGACTTTACTCACTTCGAACCCTAATCCATTGGTAATTCTGTAACCATTCCAGAGCACTATCGACGTCAACAAAGAACTCACTTCACTTCGACAGTGCTCTGGAATGTTTAAAGAATGTCAATTGATTAGGTTTCGAAGTGAGTGAGGTCACTTGAGTGATACTCGCACGTTAGTATTTTAGAGAATAGCACTACATATTGAATAAATGAGTATTCTATTCTAGATTCCATGCGAGAACGCTCACCATCCATTGGACTCAATCGGTCCAGTAGTTTTTGAGTTATCCGGCATACATACATTATCTCTCACTATCTCAGACACAGCCATACACACACATAATTCACACATGCACGCGCCCTAATTCTTAGTAGTATTATTAAAGTTAGTTTAAATTCTAAAACAATCACATATTTTTGGCATTTCATTAAAATTAATTTAGTTTTAATACTATTTTATGTACGCACGCACACACTCACATAGGCACAAACACAACATACCTGAAGCTAGCAAATGGTAACGTATGTAAAGAAGGAAAAGAACAATGTAACTTTTGATGATGGCCAAATGTAACTCTAATGCTGAACTAACTTGAGGAGGAACCGTCTCCTAAGACACAGGTTTATACCTAGTTTAGGAAGCAGGGATCCCTATCGCATGCCATATATACATTGTTATATACATTTACCCACTGTAATCTGAAAGAAATATGTATTTAAAAAAAATTTAAATACATTAAAAAAAAAAACTTTCCGCCTTGGAAGAGCGGGAACCCTGACACAGGTATTAATTTACTTAAAAGGGGTTCCTTACATTTAAAAACTGTATTAAATGTTAACGAAGGGTAAGTTGTTGCAATAAATCATTTCATACAGACAGACAAAAAGCTTCATTAAGGGTCTCCTGTTTGACGAAGTACTACAAAAACGGATAATGGGGTCGGAATATGTAGCAAATTCGTTGCCATTTTGAAGTTTTTATGCTAGTCGTCGCATTTTGCTTGCTAGTTTATAAAGTGCCTAAATTATTCTGCCAGCAAAGTTGGCAAAAGCTTGTAGGTATATTTGGGCAGTGTCAGCAGGTTCGCTGGCGTATTTAAATACATAATTCAATCTCACTGCATGAAACACGGTTAACTAGGTATTTGGTGTGCCGTGTGGTTTCCGGTAGAGTAGAATAGGACCACTCCAACTCTTCCCGTGGATGTCGTACAAGGCGACTAAGGGAATACATTATAAAACATCAATCAGGCCTCCCCAACCCGTCTGGCCAGCGCGGGGAGTGTAGGCCAAATCCTCCGCCTGTCTCCGGCAGATGATAGAGGGTTGTGCTCCTGCAGTGGAGACAAAAATAACCTGATGATGATGATGATGAGGTATTTGGTGAACGAAACTCTATCTCCCCGCACTAACCACTTATTGGGCCCGATTCTGAAGGCACACATTTAAAATTTGACAGCGCTAAAATTGGTTTCATCTTTATCTTTATAATACTGTGTGACAAGGATAGCAACAGTTTTAGTGCTGTCAAATTTTAACGTTGTGCCTTCAGAATCGAGCCCATTATTTTGCTATTTACGAGAACGTACTTTAAGTATTACGAATTACTATCGAATTAATAAAAACGTAAACTTCGCGTGTCTATGAATTGAAAATATTATCGCATATATATATTTGGGGGTTTTAGGATAAGTAATAGAACACATTTCGATCATTTATCTTGTCTATCACCCTGGTTATCCAGTGGGTTCCCAATTAATTTACGTATATTTGTATGTTATATATTATATGGAATCGCCTCACGTTCATGAGGTCGTGGGTACAAACCCCGCTCGTACCAATGAGTTTTACGAAACTTAAGTACGGTTGATTTATAATACCACTGGCTTTTCGGTGAAGGTAAACACCGTAAGGAAACCTTCATATGCCGAAGAAGAAATTCTGAGGCGTATGTGAAGTCCACCAAATCGGCTTGGGGCACCCTTGGTGGTCAGGGGTTTGGCACAAAAGAGCCTGAAGGGTCGAAGTGTGGCCAGGTCTTCCTGGCCTCCTAAGAAGATAAGATGTTATATATTAATGTAGGTAGTGTATATTATAAGCATAATCAAGCATATTTATTTAACAATATTTGTTATGGAAATGAGAATGCCCAAAATTGTATGGACGTTGGGCCTTGAACTTTGAACCTTGCGTCCTAATGAAATTATCGTTAAAATACAGGCAAAATAATACTAAGGATTATTATAAAAAGAAAATCGTTTAACTATGTGATGGGAAAATTTAATAATCTTACTTGGAATGAAATCTTCGTTGGCGCACAGTTTTCACAACAACGTGGGTATATGGCCACGATTAACCGCTCCAGATCTTGATGTCATAACGAGGTTATTAGTTGACGACGGTATTCATCGACATTCGACACTACATTAGGCTCGTTAAAATACATTTTTTCACCCAAATACAAAATGTAAGCAAAACAGGTGTTGACATGATATCGGATATGACGTCACAATACGAAACCATAGTGCATATCAATAGTGAGGTTCTACTACATCGATTTAACAAATTAAATAATCGATTTTTGGGTTACGTAACAATATTTTTATAATTATCTTTTAAGAACGTGTGTATCACTTTAAATCAGTATAAATATCGCATTTCCGGTCAGTAAATGAAAAATATGATGCGAGGATTATCGCGCTAGTAACTGAAAGGCAGTATCAAATATTGTTGACAAATATCGATTATACATATATATATATCAATTTTAATTCTGTTTTCACTACACTGGTTGAAAAGATGCCGGTCGGCCGGCGGAAATCCATCAACGTTTTTTATTATATGTTATTTTTAAACTCCCTATTCCATATGCTTAAAAAAATTTGAAGGGATTCATAATTTAGACCAATATTTTTGGTACATGAATGGTGAAGACGCATCTAAGGCCCACTTTTGGGCATTCTCCTTTAGTAGGGAAGTATTTTTAAAAATATAAATTTCTTTGATTTTACCTGCAATATACTGTCGTTATGTCTTTCTTATTTACCTTCTGAAAGGTTGCTTGGAAGATATAGTTTTAAGCCTTTGTAAACTTTCCAAAAATCTGTACCTATTTTTTTATTGTTATTTTTAATTTGTGTGCAATAAAGAGTTTATGAATATATCTATCTAATTTACGTAACAAATTATTCAGTAGTTCAGGAAAATGTTAAACTTTATATGTACGTTGTCAATTAAACACAGAATCTTTTGTCAAAATCCTGACAATTCGTTACACACCTAATTTTTTCCCCCAAGAAACTTTGAAACAAATTTAATAAGACCCCAAGACTCAGACGCTATAACAGAAACTTTTCCCCGGAATTTCCCCGCATACGCCACTTCCACTCGTCTAATGTCACTTCTTTTGTTAGTTGACAATGGCCGGGTCAAGTGTGCGTTCACCCTTAGCGTCGGTTACTGTGTGCACACGCCTTTATGTCAACATGTTACTAAACTATAACACTAAAAATGTCGCTTTGGAACTTCTTCTTGATTTGACCTCATTATCACCTGCAAGGCTTATTACAGGAAATCAAAAAAATAGAGCACCTTGATTGAGGGGTAGAGTAAAGGGTTGTGTATATCATATGTATAAATCTCATACACGAGTTGTGTAGAATTGACATTTTGTATACTATTTTTTATTATTTTTTGACGATCACATTAACTCTGGCCTTTTACGTAAGTTAATCTATGTTTTAAAATTTGTAATGTAAAATAAAGAAATCTAATCTAACAAAAATAGGCAAAAAATGTAAGGAAAACATTTTATTGTAAACAAATTTATTTATATTAGCTTTAAACAGTTATTCATAAATTTATAACTTCTTTCCGTCATACGTTGTAGAACATCAGTGTGGTGTTCCGTAAAAATATTACAATTCGAACGAAAGCTTTGTCGTAGATGCAGAGAAAATTGAGTTTCCGCACTAAAGTGGTTCGTAAGGGTTGAACTCCACTATGGCCCGTGATTGGATATCGAGAAGCAGACCGCGGCGGCAAGTTTGATCGATTTGACGTTTCGTATCGGTTTGTTTGTGGAATGCAATCCGTGACTTTCATTTGTCCCATGGAAGATGGTGTCACAGAATAAATGATACCGTTTTGTCCCAGTTATAGTGCTAGATGCCGCCGCCAGATGGACCGACGACCTAAAGAAGGTGGCCGGAAGCGGCTGGATGCGGAGGGCGGAGGACCGGGTGTGGTGGCGTTCATTGGGGAAAGCCTATGTCCAGCAGTGGACGTCTAAAGGCTGACATTATGATGATGATAGTACTATTCATAATAGAACAAATCAACTGGAGGAAAAAATTCTTGGTATACAACTGGTTTACTAATGGGACGTTTTTATTCTTTATTGGAAACTGGGTATTTTTTGGTTATCACATACTTATAGAAGGAAAGCATCACCTTCCATGACTAGTCGCTGTCATCAAAGCCGGCAGCGACAGGTATACTACAAGCAAAGCGTATAACTGAGCAGGTTCCTGCGGTATTGGAGCGGTGCGGGAGGGTGTTTTCTTTACGTCAAATGACGCGAGACTTCAGTCAGGCGTCGTCGTCGCTTGCGCCGTGTATAGCGAGACAGTTCTGTGACGTCACATGTCACCCCTCCCGCACCGTTCCACTACCGCTGGAACCTACTCAGTTATACGCTTTGATTATAGCATAAATATCTTCGACGCAGCCACACCCATGGCACTCTGGAGTTGGCTCCAGTCTAACTGAAATGTCTACATAGAATAAGGTCTTTAGTTGACATAGGACCAGTGGACAAATATAACTTTTGAAAAGTCCTTGAAAAGTGTACGGGGTAAAAAACTAGTGTGTTTCATGGAACAATTGAGAAAAATTACGTCACTGTTCTATGAAACGAATTGTCGGCAAAACGTGTTAACCTGGCAACACCATTTTGACTGCTATGCAATTATATACCCTAACTTTAAGAAAATAACGTAATACAATATCAGTCAAAATTCAGTTGGTATGTTTACAAAGTTAGTCGACGAAATGGTATTAACCGAATGCGAATGCGCCCGTTTGTATGTAGCTTAACCCTAATGCGCCAATTTGTAGCAAGGGCAGTATAGAATAATGCGAGATTTCAGTGCACAATAGATACTTGATGGCATCATTTTCTGCCTTTTAAAGAGCACTAGCGACCTGACACAGCTTCGCTTGGTACGAATAATGGTTTTGTAAGTGATGCATCAGATAGAATACTTTAACTCAGGGATTCCTAAAGTGGTTGATACCGACCCCTTAGGGTCGAAATCGGTTTCCCAGGGCTCGACCTAAACGAAAACTGATTTTGGGAGAACACCAGGTCTAAAAATCGACCCCTATTAATTAACACAAGTTCTTATTTGACGCTTCCAAGATACTGTACAAGTTGTGTTACGTGTACCAGCTTGTTTTAAGAATGATTAATATTTTAGTATGAACTATCATTGTTGTACTTTGTATCAATAGGAAAAAAACTTAGAGATAGTACCTATTTTTAAAGTAATGTGGCTATGGGGGTCTGAGGTTCATTTTGGAATTCAAATTCAAACTAGATTAATTGTGATACACAGGTAAAAGCAGGTGTTTACAGTATGAGATTGAACTGAGATCTGCCAATTTGGCGTACAATTATGGCGTATATAAAGTACCTAATTAACAATAGATTTCATAAAGTATTACAAATTTTAGAACACTCACAAACACACAATAACAATTCATTCTCAAATAGAGTACATTATTTAAAATATATTTTAATTTAATATGTCCATGAAAAGGGGTCTCATGCCCAAAATAGTTTGGGAATTCCTGCTTTAACTAATAATTTATGAATCAGAAATCATTTGTTGTTTCCTATTAAGTACATTGTACAGCAGATGTTATTGCAGAAAGTAGCTCTTATCTAATAGTTTACCCATTACGGGCATACAATATTGCATATATATTAAATTAATTTAAAAATGACAGATTTACAATATCTAGTACAGAATGTCAAACACTTTAAAATCAGAAAATAATCAAAAATATCATACATTAATTCTATTACAATTTTAAAAAACCTATAATCTATGTCGTCTTCTCTTTAACGTACTAAAGACAAGACGACATTGATTATAGGTTTTTTTAAATTGTAATAGAATTAATGTATGATATTTTTGATTTTAAAATGTTTGACATTTTTGAAGGGTATTGAATTTAATTAAAGGTAATCCTTATGAGAGTTTCGACAATTTCAATTACCCGTTTATTTAGTCTATGTAATCCTTAATTACTTTTTGTACTCCAAGGAGGTGTTATCGAGTTAGTGTATGTGTGTGGTCATTTTAGTAAGCCGCCATTTTTGCTAATTTGTTCTTTATTGGTCAGTTCTTCAGTTTCGTACATTCTTTAGTTTCACTACTTTTTAAGTCACTTTCGTTAATTCGTCAGTAAGCTTAGATCTGAGACAAAGCAAAAATTTTAGGATTTTATAATGGAATTGATAGGTGTGTACTAACTACTTTATAAAAGATTTAAATATATTTTTTTTCACAATACGTAAACTTTAAATAGGTATCCTATAAAATTTAAAAAAAAATACTTAAAATAAATAGCCTTTGGCCCGTTTTTCCAATCTTAAGTAAGTTAAGTTGAAGTAATTTAGGAAGAAATATATTCCCATAATTTTTAGTCATACAATCGACTCTCCTGGCGATTCTGATCTAACTACTTTCAGGTTTTGGATATACAAGAAATAATCTTGTACAAAGTTCATACTCCTCGATTTGGGATGTAAGGGAGCGCAAGGACACCGATGCTCCAAATGCCAACCTCACCAGCACGCGGTCACCATGCTGATTGACTAAGGAGGCCCTGGTGACCGACAATGGCGGTATAACCATTCACTAAGCAATAGTTATCACAGACTGGTAGCGGGAAGCAGCGTCACCGGTGCGAGGCCTAGTACTACGATGACCGACACGGGTATGGGCACAGCCCCCAGTTCCCGGCAGACCGACCGACCTGAAGAAGGTGTGTTTATTAGGGAAGGCCCATGTCCAGTAGTTAGTGTCGCAACTAGCCTTTTATGCGCCCCGTGCGAGGTTTTATAACTGCGCTCTTGCAAATAATTTTTGCGCCCCTCCAAGGTCTTTGCCCTCTGCCTGGGCATCGTTGACACCGCCCTAGTTACGGCACTGCCAGTAGTGGACGTCTGAGGGTTGGTATGAATGGAAATACACTCGTTGAAATCTTTATTTGAAAAGTCAGTCCTCAATTTCTACATTTCTTTGACAGACAAAATCCGCAAGAAGTACGCTTCGCTCGGAGACAGCGTGGTCGCAGTGAAGCTCGAGCGCTCCGCTAAAGCAGGCCTGGGGCTCAGCCTGGCCGGCCACAGAGACAGGAGTCGCATGGCCGTGTTCGTCTGCGGTCTACACCCGGCGGGGGCGGCGGCCCGCGCCACACCGGCCGTCAAAGTTGGGGACGAGATCTTGGAGGTAGGTTGAAACGGATAGCCATGTAGTTCCAGAAATTTTCAGCAACTTTTTAAATTTCCGAGATATATCAGAGAAGCTAGAAGAAAATGATGGAACGTATATCGCTTTGATGACTCTTTTATTCAGCGCCATCTGTTGACGAGTAGTTGAAAGAATTTCTAATATATTCAAATCACCTTCATTTACAAAGTTATCAAAATTAAGTGGATACATCTAGCGCGCGGAGTAAAAATAAAAATTAGCCAGCCAAGTAGCCAGGTTAAGTTCTCTAGTCGGGGATTGGCATTTGTATAGGCCAGCGAAGTTATTCCTCGTATACTAGCTATAAGTGCATGAGAAAGACAAAACTTGATTTATGGATATCTTTGTTATAGCTGAGCTATTCTTATTATGTGAATTAAAAATATTCACCTATGAAATTGTTCAAATTATTCTAATTATGTCGAAAATGTTTAGATTATCCTATGAATTACAACGCCATCTAGAGTTGAATAGCAAAAGTTAAACTAAGTATATCGGTTTCTGCCGAGCCGCTTTCTGCTGTTAAGTAGCAGAACTAACCACAAAACTATTTAATTAAGTCTGTGAAAAGTTATATCATCGTTTTGAAAAACTGGACGCCCTTGTAACATCAACGTTTCTCACAATTAAGATGACAGACTTTAATCTTCCAACGCAGACAGATAATGATCTCACAAAACAAAGATGATTCACCAAACCACTAAAAGAACGTGAACTAAAATCTACATCAACACAAAAACACATTATCTTCATGGAACTGGCACAAATATCTACCTATTATACGTCAGACAATAATCTGGTAGATCATTTTTGTTGTTGGTTTTAAATTAATCTGTAATGTAATGTCAGAACGAATGCATGCACAGTTTCCAACGATCCCTATGTACTAATAGATGGAGCGTTCCAAACAATCGCTCTGTTCCACGCAAGTAGCCACAACTCTTTCACATTCACAATGAAACTTGTGCAGTTACTACACAGCACATTTAATTATTTTCTAAATATTGACATTATTTAACCGTAGCGTCAATATTTAGTAATAATTTTATGTTATGCGTAGTAACTGCACAAGTTTCATTGTGAATGTGAAAGAGTTGTGGCTACTTGCGTGGAACATAGCGATTGTTTGGAACGCTCCATCTAGTAGTACATAGAGATCGTTGACAGTTTCGGATTTTGTTAGTTTCTGTTCGGTCCTTTTCAATCCAATCATCGTTCTCTCGTCGTCCACTGCTGGACATATTGTGGCCTTCTCTAATAACCTCTACCGACGCTTCCGGGCTCTTGGTCGTCGGTTCTCCCTTTTTTTTTATTGTTGATGGGTTTGCGCTTGACCTCAATCTCACCTGATAGTAAGTGATGATGAGGCCTAAGGTGGAGCGCGCTTACCCAGAAGATGCCTATTCACTCTTCCTTTAAAAAGAACCAAATTGTACTTGTCCGGAAATATCCAAACTGACAGGCAGTTCCAGTTTCTCCTTATGAACGAGGAAGCAAAACGCTTCGTTCGAGAGCGTGGTATGTCTACTACATAAGGATGAAGTCTCACCACGCCTGGTAGTCCGGTGATGGAAGGGGGATGGGGGAAAGCCTCATATTTTTAGCCTTTTATGCTCAATGACCATCGGTTCTGCGACAGATATCACCTGCTCACTGCCACTTTAGTTGAACGCATTGTACTTAATTATTATTACTTAATTTATTAATTATTGCATTGTAATTGTACATTGTTTGTCTCCAAATAAAATCTAACTCGTAGTGGGTAGAATGACGAAGGTAAATTAATTGCATAGTTCTTTTTCCTTATTGGTGTTATCTCAAACCAATGACTTAATTTATAGGTGTTATATTATTTTAATTTATGACAGTTGGCTAAGTTTTGCCTTTTATTCCTTTGTTTGATATCTACTTATAATATGCAATATTATAATAATATTGCATAAAATTTTATTAGATAATTTTAGTTACAATTTTTTTTATTTACACGAGTGTGTAAGCTGTTTTCGATAGGTAAAAGGCGTGAACCTAAAAATACTTTTAACAGCTTTAATAGTCTTTTTCATAGTAAATTAACGCTATCTATGGCAAATAAATATATGTGATTCTATGATTTTGTTTGTGGCATACAATAAAACTTGCCGTGTGGTTTCCGGTGGAGTAGAATAGAACCACTCCAACTTTCCCGTGGATGTCGTACAAGGCGACTGAGGGAATACATTATAAAACATCAATTAGGCCTCCCCTACCAGTCTGGCCAGCGCGGGGAGTGTAGGCCAAATCCTCCGTCTGTCTCCGGCAGATGAGAGAGGGTTGTGCTCCTGCAGTGGAGACCAAAATAACCTGATGATGATACAATAAAACATCAGTCAGGCCTCCCCAACACGTCTGGCCAGCGCGGAGAGTGTAGGCCAAATCCTCCGTCTGTCTACAGCAGATGAGAGAGGGTTGTGCTCCTGCAGTGGAGACAAAAATAACCTAATGATGATATAATAAAAAGAAATTTAACTACTTTATCGACTGCTATTAAGTGTCAAATATGTAAAAAAGACCTTTATTGATTGGTTTTCATTTTTGGCTATTATTCCGTTATTTTAGCGATACCGCTAAATATATTATATATATTATATGCATTCAGTTTTACTTCTAAGTATTTTTACACTCGAATTAGCGCATTTGCGAGAGATTCCAACCCACCGTTGTCCTTATCACGTTCAAAAAAAGAAATGTACAACTGGGAGTAGCCCGAGGGTCTCATTGTGACTACAAGAAGTGCCTCAGGGCAACCAGCTAGTGTCTGATAGACACACATTTGCACTGAGAAAATTGGCACAGACATAAAAGAAATGTAGGAAGCGAAATATTCTATTGTTATACAGATAACTATAAATGTATATTAAATGGGTCAATGCCAGAATCTTTCAAACATTGAGATGTGTATTGGCTAGTGGATAAGAAAAACTTGACGGTAAAGAAAAAAGGGCTGTGAGCTTCCACCGCAAGAATTCTTTTCCCGAGATTTATGAGAAACACGTTTTGTGTAAAAAATGCTTGGAATAGCACATTTTTACGAGCTGCACTTGGTATTATTACTGTCTTTTATGTGAAGGAAAACATCATGAGGAAACCTGTTATATGCTATAATAAAAGGTGTACTTATGTACTTATATTGAGTCTACCTACCTGCATTAACAACTTAAGTATAATACGTTTAGATTTGCACCCACCGGTTATAGTATCCAGTGGGGCGGTAGACGGCAGCTCAGTAGTGCGTACTGCCAGCCGTGCTTTGTTTTACGGGCGACGTTAACTGGGGGGGGGGGGGGGGTCTAGTTGGGTACTGCGAATTTGTTCAATGGATTTTAATTTATTTATTTTTATTTCATTAACTTCACAGCATAACAATTGATAACGAAGTTCAACTTAATTATAAAATTAAATTAAAGACAAACTAAGAAGAAAATATAAATAATAGATACAATGATAAATAGGATATTTGAATAAGAAATATTACTAAAGTGTTTTATATACAATTTCATCATCATCAGCCTAAATACGTCCACTGCTGGACATATCGCTCCCCAATGGAATACCACTTTTACCAGGCTTAGAATAGGGCCACCCCAAATCTTCCTGTGGGTGAAGGCGACTAAGGGATTGCACCAGGGATGGGCAGCAGCATTCTCCTGTGTATATTAAGATTACTGCGATCACCAATCCGTCTGCCAAGCGGGGTGATTATGGCAAATCTCCTAATGGAAAGCCCACCAAATGAGGCATTCTATTGGGAAAGCTTATGTTCAGCAGTATATAAGCTGATGATGATGATGACTAGCTATTGAAGTACCCAATATAGCTGGCAACTGAACGACGCTGAAATTGTTATATTAACAGCTGATCTGTAGTTCCGCCCGGTCTGCTCTCGTTATTTGGATCACCGCCAAGAGATTAGGCTTCTGTGATAAGCTGAGCGGGTGGCGGGGAAGACAGGGGCCATAAATGTATTTCAATTCCCACGTAATTTTTTTCCTGGTGATAGATTAATGCGGAAACTGTTTGTTGATTTTTTTATTTTAAAATTAATGGTAGATATACAAGGTATAAAAGGGTGGAGTAGGTGGAGGTCGCGGCTGCTGTAAAATGGCTTCAACTGGCAATATTGACTCAAAAAATACATGATATACATTGAACCTTAATCGAGTCAGGTTATTTATTTATTTATTTTATTTAATAGTTTATTGTACACACAAATATACAAAGAACAACACAAAGAAAAGAAAATTATACAAAAGGATAAGCTTATTTCTAAAGAAATTTCTTCGCCGCCTCAGGTTAGAGTTTGGTTTAATTTGGATTGTATTTACGACATAAATGGTTAAAAAGTTTGGGATAGTTATGACGGGAAAATTTGGCCAACGAAACTTAACGGATTTTAATAACACAATACGGTAAAATAAGTATATCGAGTAATTAGTTTGTTTAAAAAGTGAAATTGAAGCAATAAAGAACAGAAATAAATTAATTCTGTTGATCAAGCATCACTAACTCCATCTATCTGTTAGAGTTGTAACTTGCCATAGTTCGATTGTTCGATCGTTGCCCGTTAGCAAGCATGTGAGGCTAGCATTTGAACCACTTAATTTTGTTGTACCCACTTATAAACTTAAATTGTCTCCAGAATAATCATGTTTTATACTTTTTAATTCCACTCTGTGTTCCGCTACGCCTTCGCCACTCAGTAGCAGCCTTAAAGAAATTCTACAGCTTACTCTGTTCCAGTCCTAGTTCCTCACTGATTGATAATTATTTGTGCAACTTATTTAAGTACTCACAAACTTTATTTACGGCTTGTAAACAAATAATGTACTTATAACTCAATAGCTAACGTTGCTGACTAACTGCAAATTAAATTTATATCACCAATTTTACTTTGCAGTCGACTTACTTTTGTTTATTTGTTGCATAACACTGCGAGGAACTTTTAATGTTGTATTTTTTATAATATTATATAAATGTATATAAAATATTTATTTATATTAGTAGGGTGGCATGAAAGAGGTGAAGGCACAACAACATCAGGTTCCTATTAAACTAACTTGCGCGCGGTGCAAAGTGTTCCCCATATGCATTCAAATTTTTCGTCAAATCGTTCTTCGTCGGATCTCATTACAAATCCGTTTTTTACTTTACAATACCTACGTGATTATGACCTCTGTGTAGAAACTATGAAACTCTATCAGGATAGAACGGTTAATTAGGCGCGACACGCGTGCCAACGATTTGCAATATAGATTGGATTAGATTTATTTATTTCACTTTTGCATCTTAAAATATCAATTTTACATGTCATTCTATAATGTTAAAAAGGATCGTCATAAAATAAACCAATATACAAAATATAAATTACAATGTCAACAATTAAAATAATGTCACAGTAAATATAATAATAAATAATAAATATCTTAGACATTCACACCAATTATCCAGTCCCAAATTAGGCAGAGCCTGTGCTGTGGTTACTAGATAACGGATAAACATACTTATAAAACAGTATATACTGTCTATGTCAGTCTATTTTTTTTAAATACACTTATTTTATTATTAAATTATCACAAATTATTTCTATTTAATTAATTAATTCATTAATAGATAAATATTCATTTTCCAACCAAAAAAAATTCAGTCGTTAATAACTTAAATTATATTGCAAAAACTGTCCATCGCTCACTCCTTTCGCGGTGAGGCATCAACGAAAAATCTGTAAAAATTCCATCTTGCGCCGTTTTTAACTGTTTAACTGTATCTCCTCATTAGAAACGTGAACGCGACACTCTAGTATATATTATCTTTGACGCGACGCATAAAGGATGCGCGGGAGAAGCGCGCTATGTCTGAAAATCGGCACACGCGGAACTGAAGTAAACAAATAGCTATAACCGTTCTATCTTGACAGGATTTCTGTGGTAGAAAGGCAATTGTGAAAAGTTACGAGTGGCTTCGAATGATATTCAACTTTTACAATATATAACTGGTAAATTATTCATTCGGTCGTTCCCGTGACATTCATTCGCCGAGTCACTCCGCTCGACGTTTTGTTTCCATTCATTCTATCTTTCGTTCCCGGCAGTTTTGGAACTCGTCCAAATATTTAAGATAAGTGCACAATACTTTGTACTGAGATACTAACTTAGAACGCTCTTCAAAGCTACCCCCACACTGACGCGGTGGCGGCCGGGTGTCTTATACCAAAGATAATATATACTAGAGTCTTATACCTAAGGGATGGTATGGAGAGCCTCATAAAGCGAAAAGATTTAATTACTTCATTATTGCTAGTACAGAATCACCAGTCTGTCCGTACACGCTTGTAAATTATTGTAGTGTTGCTGTAGTGTAGGGAGCATAATCGATCGATAATGTTTGAAAGTTCGCAAATTACGAATAATCGTGTGATTTCCGGCTTAAAAGTCAATTCAATTCAATTACTCTTTATTGCACGATAAAGAAAAAAATACAATAATAAAGTAGCTTATTTGTACATCTAGGCGGCCTTATCCGTAAAAGCGACAACTTCCAGACAACCTGTGGGTAGAGGATAAGAATAGCAGAAAAAGGTAGTTGTGCAGTTAAATAAAGTTAAGGTTATTAGTCTCCCAATTTACGAAAGTTACCTCTCGATAAGGCTTTTCTGCCGTGTGGTCCCCGGCTTAGAATACGGCCAGTCTTCCCACGGGTGCCGTTAAGACGACTAAGGGATTGCATCAGGGACGGGCAGCAACGTTCTCATGTGTATATTAAGATCATTACTGCGATCACCAAACCGCCTGCCAGTCGTGGTGATTATGGCAAATCCCCCAATGGACAGCCCAGCAAAAGGGGCATTCTATGTGCAGCAGTGGACGTATTTCGGCTGATGATAAATAATTGTACTGAAAGCTAAAATTGTTGGCAACGAGCGAAAGTTGGCTAATTGCTAGCAAATCGGGAATCGAACCCACGGCTCTGGTGACTCGAACTAACTACCTCGCCACTAGCCTAGTGACCGGCTTATGGCATATTATGATAAGTTGATAACAAAGGGTCTTCCACAAAGATTTATTCCTTAAGCAAGATTAAAAATACTATCAAACTCTGTCACACTGAGAAAAAAATAATTAGCGCGTCTTCTTTATATAAGGATTAAAATATACCACGTTTATGTAAGTTATTATTAGTTACTCGTAAGTAGGTAAGGTGAGTATTATTATCCCGAAAAAATATCCCATTCCTACGGGAAATACATAATGATTTGTGATGTTAAGTTGTCCACGCGGACGAAGTCGCGGGCAACAGCTAGTTAATATTATAAATGCGAATGTCTGGATGTTTGTTACTCAATCACGCTTCAACCACTGGACTAATCGGGATGAATCTTGGCACATATATAGGTTAGGGCCTGGAATAGGACATAGGATAGTTTTTATCCCGAAAAAACTTCTCATTCCTACGGGTATCACGAAAATAATATCTATTTTGAAATTCAAGTTGTGTAAATATCGAGAAAATTTCAGGAATAGTTTTTTAAACTATTATTTTAACCATAAGTAACTATTCCTGAATTTTTTTCAGTTTTAACCATATCTAGCTTTTGCCCGCGACTTCGTCTACGTAGGTTTCGATAGTTATTTATAACTAATAGTTTATTTCATATTTACAGGTGAATGGAATTGTTCTTCACGGAAGATGTCACCTGAATGCGTCGGCGATCATCAAAGGGCTTGTGGGGCCGATCTTCAAAATCATATTGTTGAGGTATTTATGTAGTTTTTTTTTATTTTGTTTATTACACAATTTCAAATTGGCGTTGAAATCTCCCATAACAATGAGGTGGCTGGTCTTGATGATGTGGTTTATGGCCTTGGAAATGTCGTGATAGAAGGCCTCGACCTCCTCATCAGCGTAGTTTGCCGTGGGCAAATATCTCTGGGTCAACTTAATTTTAGCATATACGACCCGCGACGACGCACTGCTGATCTCCACCACATTGTTTGTGAGGACTTTGTTGATCAAAAATCCAACTCCGCCTTGCTATTTTTGGTCGCCCTCTCGATAGTAGAGCAGGTGTCCCGACTCAAGGGTTATCGCGTCCTCCCCCTGTCTTTGGACCTCCGATAACCCGAGCAGGTGCCACTTGATTTTTCCTAACTCTACTTCGAGCTCGGCGAGGTGTTCGTCTGTTCTCAGAGTCCGGCTATTGAGTGTAGCCGCATATAGTCGTTGGTTGTGGTAGCCTGCCGTAACCCGGGGATTCTTAGCACCCCCCGCCCTACCGTTACCTAGACCGCTACCGTAGCCAGGAATAGTTGGGCTGCCGGGAACTGGGGGCCGCGGCTTTTGTTTGCTGTTCATTGGGGAGGTTTGCCCGTAATGGCCACGCTGGGCAGACGTATTGGCCATCGCAGTACTAGGCCTCGCACCGGTGACGCTGCTGCCCGCCACCAGTCTGTGGTAATTATGTCCTAGTGCACGTTTTCATAGTTATACCGCCATTGTCGGTCACCAGAGCCTCGTTGGTCAACCAGCAGGGTGCACCACGTGCAGGGGGCCAATTCTACTAACGCATTTTCGGATAAAACGCAACTGAACTGCAGCTGAAACGCAGGTTTTAACACTTTTCATATTCCGCTGCGCACAACGTTTGTACTTCAGCTGCGTTTCAGCCGTAGCTAACGTTTAAACAAACTCCAGACGTTGATGAAACGAACGTTCCGTGACTTCGTATTCCGCTAATGTTTTTTGTACATTTTGACAGTTGTCTCAGGTAAAAACGGAACGCTACGCTGTCAAAATAGCGTTTATTAAAAAGTTGGTAGGAAGGTACTTTTTCACACACGCAGTTCAGACGTTACGCTTAAATTTATGCAGAAAAAAGTTATTTTCACACAAAATAAGGTAGTAGGTACAAGTAGTATGTGGTCTACTCTCAACTGTAATAGAAATAATCAGCGTTTAATAAACAATTAGATGTTTACTTTTCACAAAGGCTGGCACTAGATCGTCGTAAGTAATTTCGAGAAAAGATAACACTAATTATAAAAAACGTTAAGTACATTTTCAATAAACTTGTAATAAACTAAGAATTTTATAATGAAATACCGCTATATACGTACCTACTCATTTTTTTTGTTAACAGCATTATGTTCAAGTATGACAAATACTACATTAGTACATAATTTAAAATTTCTGTGTTTAGGTTTTTATTTATAAGGATACCAATAGACAATTTTTAATTTTAATTTAATTTAACTAATAAATGATACAATAAGAATTATAACAATATAAACTTACAATTTTATGGATATACAATGAACAACAAGAGACATATGCGAAAATTTATAATCAATAGCAATAATACAACATGTACTCTAAACGCTAACATTTCCCGCGCTTTCGAGAAAAATAATGTCGTATCTATGGAAAATTCGCACAATCGAGAATCGAGTAACGAATACTTACAAAAATACTAGGTTCGTCCCTAATAGCTGAGTAACGTGTGCGTTCCGTCTGCGCTTCGTCTTGCGTCGGTTATCGTTTCAAGTAAAACAATGAGTAGAATGTCAATTTGAGTTTAGAAAGGAGTTTGACTGTAACTTAAACGTAACTGTTGTTTAAACGAACGATAAATGTTGAAAATAGTAGAATTGGCCCCCTGGTGAGGTATTTGGAGCGCTGGATATCTGTATGCTCCCTTGCACCCCTAATATACATACAAATAACCAATATACATATACCATTACATTACATAACTTAATATAACTGTAATATAAATATAAATTAGCTCAAAGCAACATCTCACACAAATTGCTCTTTAAACTTTCTTCTTCTATTTCTAATTCTCTAGACTAAGGCAATCTCAAGCGGTGTGTCCGTAAATGTCACTACATTTGGATACAAAGGGAGATACA
This sequence comes from Esperia sulphurella, assembly GCA_947086405.1. Taxonomy (NCBI): domain Eukaryota; kingdom Metazoa; phylum Arthropoda; class Insecta; order Lepidoptera; family Oecophoridae; genus Esperia; species Esperia sulphurella. The sequence continues at coordinate 2,429,704 of OX352280.1, forward strand.
AATCGAAGCGCGGCCACTATCCGGCAGCCTTCATAAATCCTCTAACCTCTTCCTATTTGTCAGCGCAGATAGAGATGGCCTCGCCAGGGACGTAGTTCGGTATTTGCGCCTCGTCGATGGCAGTATAGTCACAGAGTTACTTAGTGTAGCAAGCGTAGTGTGGGACGCCCGCTGGCTAGATGGAGCGACGATCTGCGTAAGACGGCTGGCAGTGACTGGATGAGAAGAACCGAAGATCGGGTTCAGTGGCGCGCCTTGGGAAAGGCCTATGGCCAACAGCGGGCGCTTTCAGGCTGATGATGATGATGATGACTTAGTAATAGATACATCACTCCATAACGAAAATACCTACGTTTTTAAGCACCTGCTCCATCTCTTTTTCCCTGTTATTTCATTATCTTATGGTTATTATGTAATCTATTATGCGCTTTTTTGCCATTTGTATGAGCGTTTGAGCTATAGAGCCTGTGGTATGGTTACTAGATAAGGGATACACATATTTAAATACGTTGATCGACGGAATAATGATAATTAATTTTTGCTACACGTGCAGAAATAGATGATATTTAATAACTAATTCGTAATACAAAAATGAATGTATGAAACATCGCCCCACCCTAGATGCGGCGCTGCGTACCACCCCGTAAATTGGTGACGCAACACAGACATAAAAGAGCGTATTAAACGGACAAAGGATCGGCGTAACGGGGTCCTCCCTCACGGAAGTAAAGCTACTGGAAATACTTAGTCTTCTAAGTTCCAGTGTTTAAATAAAATACCAGAAATAATAAATTATTTTTTCTTCATTGGATATTATATATTTAGTTTTTATTTATTTATTTAACCATTTATTGCACATACAAAAGAAAAAACATACAAAACAATAAAAGTAAGAAAAAAAATAACATGCACAAATTAATAATAATTTTAATTATTACTACACCTTATACCATGAAGCAAACTTACTTTTAATTTTTTAATTTTTCATAAATCATCTCATAGTTTTTACTTTCATGATTGACACTAATTGGTTATTAAATTAGATAACAGATGCACATTTTAAGGTCATCTGTTATCTAATTTAATAACCAATTAGTGTCAGTCATGAAGATAAAAACTTTAAGGTGACTTATGAGGTGTGAAAAATTATTTTGCTTCATGGTATGAGGTGTAGGTACTATTATCATTAAAATAGTTACTATAAACCCGTGACATTTAATGCCCATATTAATTTTCGTCGCAAGTAACTGTATTTCCTTTATTAACTCGTTTTGACATGTTTATGTAAAATATAGAAATAACGTTGGGTCTATGCCACGTTCAAATTTCATTTAAAAAAATCTGTTGAATTATACTTTATTAAACTTTTAACTATGTTCGGAATCTAACGTAATGATAATTTTTGCTTAATTTAAAAGCCAAATGTGTCTAAACTAACGGCCATAACAGATTTTCTGCGGAAATTTGCGGATTGTCTAATTATAAGTCTACTAAAACCGCGTAACTATAATGCGACGAAAATTTTGCAACAGTTAATTTACTTTATATACATATGTTTTTTTGTGACACTGACGAAGAAAGGGATTCAGGACGAGTTTCCGCAAAAGTTAGGATTAATTGTGTACAAACCACGTAGCGGAGGTAGTTGTACATCGAATTATGGAAATACTGCACGCAAGTTTTTCAGGAATCCGGCTGTATCTGCTGAAACCACCGGCATTCAGGTGTGAAACTATCTTGGAGCGCATGCCGTCGGGCCACAAAATAAATACAGAAAAGTTTCAAGAATACGCCCTAGAGACGGCTCGTGACTGCATACCCTTTTGGTATATAACCTACCCTCATCCGTGCATACAGTGCTCTTATACGGTGCTATAGTAATCGATAACGTATTACTTCCTATTAATGAACTGTCCGAAGAGCCTGCAGAATCAATAAATAAAAATATAAAAACATTTAGGCTCAACTACACTAGAAAAATATCTCGGGTGACAACAAATACAGATCTTATTAACCGACTTCTGCTGAACTCTGATCCAGTGATCACTTCCAGAAGTCAAATGCCGCGAAAAAGAAGTCAACATTGTCCACAAATGTTATAAATTTATTAGACAGTACCAGCTAAAATAGGAGTTAAAATCTTACTTTATTGTTTCGTTTTAAAATTTTTTTTTTAGATATATACATATTTTTTATGTTTTTTAATACTTTTAACTTGCAATATACCTCAAAATGTGTTTTCATTTAGTTGTACTCTAATAGACTTGTGTTTGAAAAGTATTTACAAAGTAAAAATAATAATGACCGCTTCACTAAGGCGCGCGGACCAGTGTGCAGTGGGAATTGAACCACCACCTCTGGCGTTCGAGTCCAAAGACTAAGCCAAATGTCATTACTTTCCGATCTCTGCTCATGAATGCTTAAGGCACTATATTCTATCTCTTCCAGCCATGACTTACTCCGACTTACTCCCCAAACGATTCTTATTAGTCACTAAGGAACGGGGCGCCATATTCTGTTACCGTCTGCTCACCCATCAAAGGAATTGAATGAAGGGCTGACAATCCGTCTACGGAAATATTCTCTAAAGAAATTCAAAGGGACATGCAATCCGTTCCAGGAAATCTTCCTTTTGTATGCGATGGCTTGTCACAGGTGCGTAGCTAGGGAGGGTGAATAAATGATTTTATATCGTCATTATTCATTCCTTACATGTCCATTATACCACTAATCCTATACTACTATCCTACTTCCTACTTATATTATAAATGTGAAAGTTTGGATATTTAGATGTTTGTTACTCAATCACGCTATAGAGTGGAAGATCACACCAGGACGTAGTAGCAGTGGTATCCTACTATTAAGTTTGGATATTTGGATGTTTGTTACTCAATCACGCTTCAACCACTGGACGGATCGTGATGAAACTTGGCATACATATAGGTTGCGTCCTGGAATAGGATATAGGATAGTTTTAATCCCGATTAAGGGAATTACATAATAATTTGAGATGTTAAGTTGTCCACGCGGACGAAATCGCGGACAAGAGCTTATAGTATTATATAAATGCGAAAGTTTGGATGTTTGGATCGTTCAATATTTGGATGTTTAGATGTGTGTTACTCAATCACGCTTCAACCACTAAACGGATCGGGATGAAACTTGGCACACATATAGCTTAGGTTCTGGAACTGGACATAGGATAGTTTTTATCCCGAAAAAACATCCCATTCCTACGGGAAACCAAAAATAATATCTTTTGAAATTCAAGATGTGTAAATATCGAACCGACGCGGACGAAGTCGTGGGCAAAAGCTAGTTGGAAATAAATAGCCCTTTTCAAATTATCTCCATGTCTATTTTTTTTATTTTTCAAAATTTTCTGTAGATACTCACACATATAGTATACTTAGAATCGTCAATTTAAACATTGGTAGCGTATAAACATAACATTGGTAGGTCACAGTTAGTACCTACTAAACTATCGTGGAAGAGAGCCACAATAAATTCTTTCATTCATTTAGTCAAAGTCAAGTCAAATTAGAAATATATATACTTAAAATATATGTAAATGTCAAAAATATGTAAAAAAATTATATAAATTTTTTTTTATTACGAGTACGATTTTGGCTGTATAAAATATAATTTAAAGTGTCATTCATGTCTTATGTTTGGAAAATTCATCTAATGAGTAAAGCTCGTTTTTGGTTATAACTGTTTTGCATTTGAGTTTGAAAGCATTATTGTTGCATTCTCCCAATTTATCAGACACCATATTGTAAAACTTAACACTATTCTTTATAAAACTCTTTGATTTTTTTGTCAATCTGCATTGGACCTGTGCAAGTTGATTCTTATTTCTAGTATCAGTCTAACGGTTCGTTCTGTGCTGGTTTATTAGTGCTAGTCTTGGCACGTTTGACCGACAGCGTTTTCCCAACGCACTTGGGCTGCCAGGTGTCTCTGTGTGTATGTAATGTATCGCTAAGATAATTAGTGTGCGTGATCGATGTTGCACTACATCCGTAGGATCATCCAACAGTTAACATGACTAACGCTAAATTCCGCCAAACTTTGCCGAATATTCGATTCGGTAAACATTTTTGAACATGAACATGGACCGAAATGAAATGAAATGAAATGAAAATGAAATGAAAATGAAATTTAATTTATTTGCTGGAATATGGTATTACTGTGATGATAATATAGATAGTTGGCCAACATATTCTGCCATAATTAGGCGTGCAAAAATTTTGAACATTATAATTAATTAATAATATGACATAAAACAAGAAATAGTTATAATATACAGGAAAATAGTGAATGTCAATGGTAATAAATATGAATGAATGTCAGTTACCTACTTATAAACAAATTATTATTACACACCACCACCATATTAAATGACAGACACAATAACCAGATTTGGTAGAGTATTACAATTCCCGGTCCATCAAAAATTCATTGACCGAATAATAGGATTTAGTTAGGAAAAACTCAAAAATTTGTTTTTTAAAAAGACGATTACTCTGGTTTTTTGAATTATCCGGCAGCTTATTATAAATTCGTACTGCCATACAGTACGAGTTTTTACTATGTACAGCAAGACGTTGAGTAGGGACTGCAAGTTGATCCTTATATTTATTTCTGATTGTTCTATTTGTTACCTTTTGTTTCATAAAATAGGCTTGATGTTTATGAACAAATAAGCACATTTCGAACAAATAGAGACTGGGAAGGGGCAAAATTTTTTTCTTTTTGAAAAGCGGTTTGCAGCTGTCAAGAAAACTAGCTCCACATAGTGCTCGAACGCATTTCTTCTGTGCTATAAATATCCTATCTGCATTTACAGAGTATCCCCAAAGTATAATACCATATCGAAGAAGTGACGACACATAGCCATGATATGCTAATAGAGCGGCTTTTTCCGAAGTTACTAGCCTTAGTCTGTTTAAGACAAAGACGTATTTGTCAAGCTTTGTACACAGTGTATCTATATGAAGTTTCCAATTGCAGTATTTATCTATTATTATGCCAAGAAACACTGTGTCATTAACAACTTTAATTTTTTCATTATTGTGAGTCACCATTAAATTTAAAGATTTACTGTTGTAAGTCTGAAACTCGATTAAATTCGTCTTTGTCATGTTGAGTTTAAGATTGTTTACTGTTAACCATGTTGTTATAGATTTTATTTTCTCATTGATTTCTCTTTCTATTAAGTTTTTATCTTTACCTTTTATGATGAGTGTGATATCGTCGGCAAAGAGAATACAATCATTATTTATAACTTTTGGAAGGTCATTTATATACAAAAGAAACAATAGTGGCCCAAGTACACTTCCTTGTGGCACTCCGTAAGTATTTGATTGCAGGGTGGATTTAAAATTTTGTTTATACGATTTTTTATATCCGATGTTTGATACCTGAACACATTGTGTTCTTCCCGTAAGATAGCTTTCAATCCAATCATGTGCTTTGCCTCTTATTCCATAGGCCCATAATTTTGATAATAGAGTTTTATGACTTACACAATCAAATGCCTTGCTCATATCTATGAACAATGATATAATTCGTGAACCTTTACTTAAAGTTTCTGTAACCGTCTTTATTAAAGAAAAACAGGCGAGAGCTGTAGAATGGTTCTTCCGGAAACCAAATTGTCTCTCAGATAACAAGTTGCATGATGTTATGAAGTTGTGAATTTTATTGAACATAACTCTTTCAAAGATCTTAGATATGCATGGAATTAAAACAATAGGTCTGTAATTATTCCGGTCATATTTGTCTCCTTTTTTAAATAAGGGTTTAACAATTGACGATTTAAGCCTCGATGGAAATACCCCTTGAGACAATGACAAATTAATTATGTGACTAAGTGGTAGAGACAGACTATCTGCGCATTTTTTAAGGATTACTATGTTTAGGTTATCATATCCAGTCGCATTTGTATTTTTTAATGAATTTATAATTCCAATTATATCATTTAGATGGATAGGAGATAAAAATATAGTTTTATTATTATTTTCTACAACAATTCTTTCATTTGTTACAACATTTTGTTTGTTGTCATGGTCTATAAAATAGTCATTGAATAACTCCGCTATCTGCCTAGGTTCCGTGCAAAGTTTACCGCTATTATCTCTTACTGCCTCTATTTCTTTAAACGTATCCTTATTTCCAGAGTCATTTTTTACTATTGTCCAAGTAGCTCTACATTTATTTTTAGCCTTTGAAATGTATTTGTTATTATTAATTTCTTGTAGTTTATACATGCAATTCTTAAGTATATTAGAATAGGTTCTGTATTTTTTTTTATTGATCTGCCTATTTGCTCGTGAGAGCCTGTATTGTAGGTATAAACATCTTTTTTTGATACAGCATTTTTTAATGCTTTTTGTTATCCATTTATTTTTTATCTGTTTATTAACTATTTTAATTGATATTTCGGGAAAGCATAAATTGTAAAAAAGTGTGAGAGTGTCATGAAAATTATTAAAGGATTCATTAGTGTCTGTTGTAAGCAGGACGTCATTGAAAAATAAGGATGACATACATTCTATAAACTTGTGTATGTTATATTCACAAGTATCACGTCTTTTCTCGAACCAGTAAGGAATATTTTTGTATGGCTTTGATTTTTCATGAACTTCAAAGGAAATAGTTTGCGCAGTTTCGTGGTCTGATAGAGCTAGGTAATGAATATCGGCCCTTGGGCTATGTATATTGCTTGTTATCAAATCTAGACATGATGCGTTTCTTGTGGGTTTCAAAATGTGATTTGTGAGATTATGATTTGAGAGTAATGAGTATGAGAATATGAGTTTTACAGAATGCTTATTCGGTATTCTGTCCATCTCTAGTTACTACACTAGAATTATAATAAAAATTCTTTGCTAAAATTTGTTTGCACTAATATTTATATTGATTTTATCCGACTTGCAATATTTCTGACAAAATAAATATATTTATACACTTTTTCTTTCATACCAGTGGTTTCTCCTTTACGATAGGAGTTAGACAAGGATAGAACAATTCACAAATAGACCGCGACCGACTTGTACAATTGAAGAAAGTTGTCTGTTCCTAGTGGGAATCAAACCCACGACATCTGGTGATTTAGTCTAACGACTAACCCTGTGGGGGCTAACACAAAAAATCCCATGGGGTCGAAGTACCGCCGGGTATAGACTACAGTAAAAAATATATACACTATACACTAACTGCAATAAATTTTTGATACTAAACTAAAACCTAGTCGGGAGATAAAGAAAAAAATATATATCTTTAAATGAAATGATTTATTGCAACAACTTACGGTTAATACCGTTTTTAAATGTAAGAAATCCTTTTTAAGTAAATTAATACCTGGGTTTTCCGCAAAACTCAGCTGCCCCAAATTTAGTCTAAAAGACATTTAACTTCAGATCTCATGTAAATAAATTTACCCATTGTCACAGTTTTAAGTATATCCCCCAAAGCCACTGAATGCGAGCCTGGACGCCACATTTTAAACGTATTTGGGATTTTCAGTTATTTACCTTGAATCAACGATCTCTATGTACTACTAGATGGAGCGTTCCAAACAATCGCTCTGTTCCACGCAAGTAGCCACAACTCTTTCACATTCACTTTGAAACTTGTGCAGTTACTACTCAGAACATTTAATTATTTACTAAATATTGACATTATTTAACCGTAGCGTCAATATTTAGTAATAATTAAATGTTCTGCGTAGTAACTGCACAAGTTTCATTGTGAATGTGAAAGAGTTGTGGCTACTTGCGTGGAACAGAGCGATTGTTTGGAACGCTCCATCTAGTAGTACATAGAGATCGTTGCCTTGAATATTTTATACTGGAAGCCATTGTGTTCTCGGATTTGGAGTCATTATGTAGGTCGTGCATAAATAATGGTGTACAGGCGGGTTCATCGAAAGTTCGGTATTGATCAGAGTAACTTTTTAAATGTTTTGTCATGCTCAAAATTTTTGGAAACAGCTAATCTGTGCACCATACATAATATTCTTAAGAAGCGTTCATAAGCCACATGGTTTACCACATTAAAAATAAATGTCTAAACAGTTGTATATGTTTCGCGCTGTTAACGCGCTGGCGAGACGAGCTCGAGGACTTCACTGGCGTCGGAGCGCTCTGGACACGGCTGACTGCTGAAAAACCTGGAGGAAGCTGGGCCTTTGCCCATAAATGGGATTATCTGTAGTGACGAAGGGCTTATCTGACAATAAAAACATTAACTTACAAATATTAAATAACGACATGAACTAAGAATGACATAAAATGAACTATAACTATGTACAGTTTTATAATAAGTGAAGTGACGGATTCTACGAATGATAATTTATATCTACAGAAGGGCTAAAAATAAATAAATATGTTTAATAAAGACTGGAGACTGATTTCATACTTATGTATTATTTTATTGCGTAAATTAAATATTCATTCAAAATTTTTCCATCTAAGACTAAAATCCGGACAACTTAAGATGCCGAACAAAGTCCGGACTGAAGGCCGAAAGTCCGTCTAAATCCAGATGAATGGTAACTGTAATCGCGAACAAAGTCGCAGGCTACTAAATAGGATGGTATGCGATATGTTGATAAGTAAATAGTTTTTCTAACTAATACACTAAGTCCTACCCTTTGTTGCAGACGGAAGACGGCGTTGGAAGACGTAGCCGTAAAGCCTCTAACACAGTTTCCGGTTGGATTGGACGAGGAGGTGAGTGGATTTTAGTAAAGCTTTATATTTGGTGAAATTTTATATTTGTAGGAAATTCCCAGTTTCGACGGATTTATGGGCTTAGTGGTCAGAGCGTGTGTTGATCACCGTTAGTACGTGATGAGTATAAATAATCTAGTTTTTTTTTCACAAGTGTTCCTCAGGGTCAGTATCTCCTCTGAAGTCCCCACTAACTCCTAGGACTTCCCCCTCTCTCAAAGTCCCCACCCCTAGGGAGCCGGCTACCTCCCTCCCTCCTTATATGTGTCCCTGACCGTTTTTTTTAAATAATACTATTACATACATACATAATGCTCACGCCTTGATCCCAGCGGGGTAGGTAGAGACGATGTATCGCCACTTTGCGCGATCTTGACAAACGTCTCGAAGCGACTTGCCTTCGCCCGCTTTACGCCCCGTGATACCACTTGGCGTGATGTGTGGCGAACCACATCGCCGCCTCCGTGTTGAGACACGTTGTGGTACCACAAAAACCATTAGAGCTAGGAAAAACTGTGTTTTGAAAAGGAGCACTTAGGATGGGACTGTAACCAGCTTTTACAAAGTGGTCACTTTGTAAAAGATGGTTACAGTCTGGATGTTATATTTGTGGATGTCCAATCCTTGCTTACTTTCTATAGCACAGGAGAAAATTCTAGTTTGAGATTAGACAACTGTATGTATAAGTTTATATCATTTCAGCCTCTAGACGTCCACTGCTGGACATAGTCCTTCCCTAACGAACGCCACCACACCCGGCCTTCCGCCCTAAGCATCCAGCCGCTACCAGACACCTTCTTTACCATAGTAGTAGGTCTGCCGGGAACTGGGGGCCGTAGTTTCTCTTTACTGTTCATTTTCATTTTTCGGGGTTTTTCCCTTAATGGCCACCCTGGGCAGACGTGTTGGCCATCGCAGTACTAGGCCTCGCACCGGTGACGCTGCTGCCTACCACCGGTCTGTGGTATTTATGGCGTAGTAAATTATTGCATGGTTATACCACCAGTGTCGGTCGCCAGAGCTTCGTTGGTCAACCAGCAGGGTGCACCACTAGCAGGTGCGGTTGGCATTTAGAGCGCCGGATGTCTTTGCGCTCCCTTACTCTAAATTATGTTTATATATGAATATGAAAAATATATACTATAAAATATACCTTGTTATAATTTATTAAGAGAAACAGTGGTGATAGAAAAAATATACAATTTGGCATACACTAGGTAATACTAAAGAAGGGGGGGGATGGAAGGGGCCACTCTACAGATAGAATATACATATATGTTCATCATCATCAGGTTATTTTTGTCTCCACTGCAGGAGCACAACCCTCTCTCATCTGCCGGAGACAGACGGAGGATTTAGCCTACACTCCCCGCGCTGGCCAGACGGGTTGGGGAGGCCTGATTGATGTTTTATAATGTATTCCCTTAGTCGCCTTGTACGACATCCACGGGGAGAGTTGGAGTGGTCCTATTCTACTCTACCGGAAACCACACACATATATGTTATATACTATTAATTATTCTGTGTTAAACTCGACTTTACGTGCAGTTACCTGACACGGTTACGAACCCGTTACCTTTCATACAGGATTCCATACTAATTAAGATTTCGTCAAAAATAAATTGTCATCAATTTTTTGATGGACAAGTAGACGAACGAATAATTTTGCATACATAACCGAACCAGTCTTGCGAAGTACCTTTTTGTAAACAAAAAATATATATATTATGATTTACATGTATACCTAATATTAATTTACTTGTGTTAGTATTAACAGTGACCTTGTCGACTTAACATCTTCCATCTCTCTCACTCCTATACAGTCGTAAATACACTACAGTTTCCGTACGGTTTTCCTTTATAATTCCACCGTTGTAATTGAAACTTTAAATAGATGCTTATAAGTGTTATTATAATATCAATCCGTGTATTTTTCAGTGTATATCTTTGTATTGTAGATATAAACGACGTATGTGATACACTTATGCTAAACGATAAACCGTCGTAGGTGTTGAACATGCGGGCTAGTATTGCTTGGTGTAAAAAATGTTTAGACTTTTTTATATGTAAACGAGTTTTGTCTATGTTATCTTACATATAGCAATGTCATATTGCAAACATACGGTTTTTGTAGTTCAGAGATGTTATACCGCAGTTTGAGCGCGTACATTTTTAACGAAATTAAATTAAAGTTGTAAATTGGTGCTAATTTTACTTGGAAAAGTGTTAATAGTCGATTTAAAGTACAAATGTGGAAGTGCGATAAGTGATTATAAAAAAAAAACGTGTGTTGTTACTATGTGGTTAGGAAATTAAAATTCTATATGTTAATATCGCTATATATCTATGCTGTTTGTTTGAGGAAAGGACTCGATAGTGATAATCTCGGAATAGGAAACTACAGTGACATATTTAGAATTTCATTGTTATAATATGTGTGATTTGCTAACTCGTACCCCGCGTCGGCGCTTGCGCAGGTCCAGCAACTCTCCAATTACTGAGTCCCCTGACATCGTATCGATATGAAAATACCGAAGATTCTATTTGAGATACAAAGTCATACAATAGTGAAAACTCCAACGAAATCGGTTAAGTAGTTTTTGTGGGAAACCCTTTTAAATAACAACAGAGAAGTACTTTAATTAAAACTTCAAAATCTATGTCATTATTAAAAAAAAATTATAACAGGTTTAGGTAACTATTTTATTATACAGGGCTGTAACCATAATATTTGATATCTAGTCAATCTATTATTTTTTATTTTAAACGGAATTCCAACTTAAGCTGATGCTTCCATACTTGCAGTCGCCTTGCCTAAATTGTCCTTAACAAAATATTTATATATTTATTTTATTTTAAATGGAAAGGCAGCATATAGCTGGTGCTTCCTAATCAGTAGTCGACTTGGTTATTTTCTTTTAAAAATTGTCTAGTCTGTTCTTAAACATGTATATTGATGTAGCAGTTACAACAGATTCTGGCAACTTGTTCCACCTGGATACCCTGTTGCTTAAAAAATTCTTTAAGGGTTCAGGTGAGAATTTGATCTTTGTAATCTCATAATTATTATGTTCTCTAAGTCGTTGTTCAGTGGGTCTAGTTTATTCTTAAACAGGATTATTCATGTAACACATATAACAGGTACTCGGAACTTTGGTATTTGAAACTGCATGTGTACATTTCTTTGCGGATCTTTGGATTTGCTTAATTTTCGAGAAAAACTATAAAACAGTAATTTAAATTAAAAATCCTACGTTGCTTAACGTGAACACCAACAAATTGAAAGGATTACTTTAATCAGGAACTAAATAACTTGACGTACTAAGCATATATTGCATTGATACCACAAAAGTTTCATATTTATTAAATAAAAAGATTTTTTTGTGTGTATGTAACGTAGGTACTCGAAAAAATGCATACTATACACAACGATCTCTATGTACTACTAGATGGAGCGTTCCAAACAATCGCTCTGTTCCACGCAAGTAGCCACAACTCTTTCACATTCACAATGAAACTTGTGCAGTTACTACACAGAACATTTAATTATTACTAAATATTGACGCTACGGTTAAATAATGTCAATATTTAGTAAATAATTAAATGTTCTGAGTAGTAACTGCACAAGTTTCAAAGTGAAGGTGAAAGAGTTGTGGCTACTTGCGTGGAACAGAGCGATTGTTTGGAACGCTTTATCTAGTAGTACATAGAGATCGTTGACTATAATACATGAATCCTTTAAAGTCTTGTAGTTCATTTTGAATGACCTTTATATGTATAAGGTCATTCAAATTCATTGAAAGATATACAAATTCTAATTTGACATGGCAACATCTGTCAAAGAACGAAGGTTACATAGGTCAATGATTAGCGACCGGTAATATTCTGGTCACATCCGTTGTGAATTGTGATACCGTTTAGCGGATAATAAGGTTACAGAGTGGAAGATCACATGAAGACGTAGTAGCAGTTGTATCCTACTATCTTACTATTAAGTTTGGATATTTGGATGTTTGGCTGTTTGTTACTCAATCACGGTTCAACCACTGGACTGATCGTGATGAAACTTAGCACACATATTGGTTAGGTCATGGACTAGGACATAGGACAGTTTTTATCCCGAAAAAACTCCCATTCCTACGGGAATTTCATAATAATTTGTGATGTTAAGCTATCCACCCTTTTTTTTCATACTAGTGGTTTCTCCTTTACGATAGGAGTTAGACAAGGATAGAACAATTCACAAATAAACCGTGACCGAGTTGTACAATTGAAGAAAGTGGTCTGTTCCTGGTGGGAATCAAACCCACGACATCTGGTGATTGAGTCTAACGACCAACCCTGTGGGGGCTACACAAAAAATCCCATAGGGTCGAAGTACCGCCGGGTATACACTATACCTTTACTACAGTAAAAAAATATACACTATACAATAACGGCAATAAGTTTTTGATGCTAAACTAAAACCTAGTCGAAAGATAAAGAAAAAAGTATCTAAGTATATTTCATTCCAGATTAATAGTCCTATGAAAACAAACGCATTTGCGTCTCGAAAACAAAATACACAATAGATGGTGTTCCTAAGTGGACCGCAAAGTTTACTTGGTAATACAAACCTATTTTTGCTGCTGGTGACCCTTTCATGTATATGTTACCGAGACGTAAATAGCGTTGGTTTTCATAGGACTATTAATCTGGAATGAAATATAGTGAATTAAATTGCTCAAATTGGATCCAACCTTGGACAGCACATCCCACAAATTATTCCTATTCGCTCTATCATGGGTCATTCCTGGGAGAAGCGTTCTTGGCGTCAGCATCGTGTTTTTTTTTTCATTACTTTTGAAAACTAAAATTACAAAAAAAAGGCTTAAAAACGAGTCAAGCTATCGATAAGGCACTCACGTAGACGTTATAGATAAGGTCACGAGAAAAAATAAAAGCCACGAATCTGACGCGAAGAACGCTTCTCCCAGGAATGACCCTCATACGCCTTCTTCAAGTCTACGAAGGCGCAAAACACCTTCTGGTCTTTGGCGAGGTGTTTTTCAGTGATGCACCTTAGGGAGAAAACTTGAATACATCCCATTCCCTTTCTGAATCCCGCTTGTACGTCCCATATTTTCTCATCCGTTTCTCGCACTTCCTTTAGATAGATAGATAAACTATTTATTGCACTCAAATTAAGGATAACAATAAAATAGGTAAAGATTTTTGGAAAGTGTACAAAGGCGGCGTTATCGCTTAAAGCGATCTCTTCCAGGCAACCTTTCAGAAGGAAAATAAGAAAGACGTATATTTCATTCCAGATTCATAGTCCTATGAAAACCAACGCTATTTACGTCTCGGTAACATATACATGAAAGGGTCACCAGCAGCAAAAACAGGTTTGTATTACCATGTAAACTTTGCAGTCCACTTAGGAACACCATCTATTGTGTATTTTGTTTTCGAGACGCAAATGCGTTTGTTTTCATAGGACTATTAATCTGGAATGATTTATAGCGACAGAGTATTGCAGGTGAAAGATATCCTTTCCTCGCACTATCCTTTCCATTAAGACTGTCGCATACAATTTGCCGACAATACTGAGTAAACTGATTCCGCGATAGCATCAGGACTAATCAACCTTAGGTCTCATCTTCACTTAGCATCAGGACTAATCAACCTTAGGCGACTAAGGGATTGCACCAGGAATGGGCAGCATTCTCCTGTGTATATTAAGATTATTACTGCGATCACCAATTCACCTGCCAAGCGTGGTGATTACTTATGTCAAATCCCCCAATGGACAGCCCACCAAAAGTGGCATTCTATTGGGGAGGCTTATATTCAGCAGTGGACGTAATTCAGCTGATGATGATGAATTTTATATATTTTTTGATGACCGCCGTGGCGGAACAGGGTAGCTCTCAGCCTGCCACGCCGGCGGCTGCGGGTTCGAATCCCGTTAGGGGCAAATGTTAGTATGATGAATATGAATGTTTGTACCCAAGTCTTGGATGTTTATATATATTTATTTAAGTATGTTTATCCGTTATCTAGTAACCATAGCACAGGCTCTAACTAATTTGGGACTGGATAATTGGTGTGAATGTCTGAGATATTTATTATTATTATTATTATTCGTAAAATGTTTTCGTAAATGCACATTTTTTAATTCTTTTTTTTAGAAAAAAAGCTTATAGACATTTTATTTGTTTAAAAACTCTGAACCGAAAAATATTCTATGCGAAAGAATTTTTAAAATAGATTCAGTAGCTGAGATTACGACTGTTCTCTAAAAAATTAAAAAAAAAAACTTTTCTAATTTAAAAAAAAAAAATAGGGAATTCACAACACAGGATTTTTATCTATATACGATATTTAAATTTTCCGTTATTTTTTTTCTGGATTCAAATATAATCTAGTTATCATATATTACGTTATAATTAATAATACAGATATGATATAGCATAATATATGTGTTACTAAGTAAGACAGTTATGTATGACAGCTTGATAACCAGGGTATCATATATCGTGAGAATTATTGTTATCGTCTCAGATGCCTTGGTGGCATATCATACATACAGACGACATAATTAATATTATGTTAACGATTTAATATGTCCTAGTTTATAATTCTTGTTGATGCCTATATCGGTTCTGTCTCTCGAATGTTGAAAGATGTAACATCCTACTAATATTATAAACGCAAAAGTTTGTAAGTATGGATGGATGTTTGTTACTCTTTCACGTAAAAACTACTGAATGGATTTTAATGAAACTTTACAATAATATAGCTTATACATCAGAATAACACATAGGCTGCAATTTATAAAGATATTGTGTGAATTGTCCAAAATATCGAGTAAGTAGGAAAAAATCTACCATCTGCGAGCTATTATGGCGTGCGCTGCCAAAACCGCTAGAGTTACGCATATGTAATGTATGATGGAAATGTTTATCTTAAATAGTCCTACAAAAAAGTTACTCGAAATACTAATCGTGCGCAGACGAAGTCGCGGGCACCAGCTAGTTACACATAATTTTATACGTTCTCTAATTCCAAATTAGGATTTTCTCCTGTGCTATGGAAATTAAACAAGGATTGGGCAATTCACAAATATTACATTCAAATCGGGGGGCCCCCGATTTGAATGTAATATTTGTTGTCAGGTTTCGTCTAAACCTGACAACCCAGTAAACGTCATCCTACTCTAATTATTTGGTGTTTTAATAGAAACAAACCGATCAATATTACGTGCTGTGTGGTTCCCGGCTTAGAATAGGGCCACCCTAAATCTTCCCGTGGGTGTCGTCAAGGCGACTAAGGGTTTGCACCAGGGATGGGCAGCAGCGTTCTCCTGAGTATTTTAAAATCATTACTGCGATCACCAATCCGTCTGCCAAGCGTGGTGATTATGGCAAAGCCCCCAATGGAAAGTCCACCAAAAGTGTCATTCTATTGGGGAGGCCTATGTTCAGCAGTGGACGTATATAGGCTGATGATGATCAATATTATCCCACTGTGTATTTTGCACTACGTGAATTTGGCAGAATTATTGTGTCCTAAACACCATACAATAAGTAATAAAAAAAATTTGAAGTTAGTGTTCCACAACCAAAGAGATCGAACGGAAATATTGTATTGTACGCTGACCAAGAATTATCCTTATAGGGTTAAAAGAATATTTAATTAATATAAACTTAACATTACAAAACAAACAAAAAAATATAAAACAAAACCTAACTATTATACACTACAAATAAAAAATTGACCCCAGTTCGTGCCCTGCTGGCAGAGTACCCAGGAGACTGGCGGCATTGCCTCGCTGGATTGCGAGGCTTACGCGCTGGGCAAAGTAGCCGCCAGCTCTGGGGTCCCGGGTATTCTCCACCAGTCTTTTCGAGATGTCCCTGAAAAGATGTCCTTATAGTAATTGTCCTTACGCTAATTGATATATTTCACACGAGGGAATTTCAAAAGAGCAATGGAACGAATCGAACAGTCTCGTGGAAAATTAACGAATTTGGTCACATGCGGGCGTTACCGTACCTATTTACATATGTTATCAGCATTGTTACCAGTGTTATACGCTGTCACGGTATACGTATAGTGTCAGTATGGGCTCAAGTAAATATGTCTACTTAAGCTTGCCCAATAGAATGCCACTTTTGGTGGGCTGTCCACAGAGTCTGGCAGGCGGATCAGTAAAAATCCTAATATACAAAGGAGAAATAATAAAAAAATGTGACACATTAAACATTAAGTGTTGTACGTCTGTGGGCAAAACATAGAGGACCTAAATGTAATCGAATATCTTAAAATTACGATTAAATGAATTGAATTTGAATCCCTAAGTCGCCTTGACGACATCCACGGGAAGACTGGGGGTAACCCTTTTCTAAGCCAAGCCGCATACTAGACGTCTAATTAACAGCTATAATTCACTGTGTACCTTAACTCCATACGGTTGAGCGCCATTTACTATGAAGCACAGTTGGTAACTTTTTATCGTCGCGTTTTAAGCACGGCCGGTCATTTAGCCAATCACAGCACACTTCAGGTAATCTGATCGCTCTGTGATTGGTCAATGCGAACGGATTCTGAATATTCTTTTTTTAACTAGGTATTGTGGCACATACTCGACCTTGACAGTTTTAATATAGAGACATTAAAAAAAATTCAAATCTCCACACAAAATTGCTCATGTTGCGGGGGAATTTGTAAACATTTTCAGTGTGCTGTAATAGCTGAGATTGTAAATCTTTCTAGTTCATGAAAAGTACAAAGACATTTGAAAATCAAAAACCATATGTAGCCGTTCAACTCTCAAACAGATGTACCCACTGTCTTTTTATGCGATGAAGTGACGATTGATAATAAACATAACTTTTCTGTACTGTACCTTGCATATACTGTGATGCTGCGTTATCCTGAACAATGCGATATATTTGTGTTGATAACAGCCTTTTTAGATAAAATGTAGTCTGCCCACGTTGTATTTAAGGACTATAAATTACCTGTCTAATCCGTCTGCTAACCCCATATCTGTCCACTATAATATAGAGTACACTATACTCTCTACATACATACTATCTATTTTATACATTTCCATTTATTTATTATTTATTTAACAATAGAAAAAACATACAAAACAATAAAAGTAAGGAAAAAATTACATGTACAAATGGCAATGCTTATCTCTTTAAGAGATTTCTGCCAGCCTACAAGCGACAGAGAAAACTTCGTGAAAGGACAGACATGTGTGTACATACATAACAAATGATACTAAATAAATATATAAACTACACATACTTCTACGATATATAAACTTAGATTACATACACATTCATACATATTCCATGTGAATCACATTGCAAAAAGGACACTTATACATAACATAATTAGTCTATTACATGCTCTAATTGTTAACTAATACGTCATAGAATAATAAAAAAAAACAGACGGATGTGCCCTTTTGTAATTCGCGTATCGTAGTTACCAGTCGTAGTGCTAAATCAGGGTTCCCAAACTTTTTTCAGTATGTACCCCCCTTGATATATATTTTATTTTTTTAATTAAGAAACCAGTACAAGAGTAGGTACGTCATACACAGACAATTAAATATAATTTTGCCTAATGTCCCATAAAATTTTCATTTCATTTCCCTACATTAAAATATTACTGAGTTTTCGACCTAGCTTACACGTTCTCAGGGGTCAATTATAGAAGTGAACAGTCAAAATATAGTAATAATAATAATATTTACTTTTAATAAAGTTATAGATAATTTGAATATAAATAAAATAATATTATTATATGTGACGTAATTATTACAAGTGAATAATATTCTCATGACAATGTGAAATAGCAAAATAATGACACGAGAATTTAAACTAAACAGTGCCATGAAAAGTGATAAAATATCAATTTAATTAAATAAATATAAAAAATAACTGTTAATAAGTAAAATAAGTAAAATAAGATTAATACCAATAATCATACATAATTAAAATTCCGTCGTACACTGAATAATATTGCGAATTAAGTGAACATTACTTGTGAATAGTCGTAATGCGGCGATTATGTGGATAAAGTCGCCAGAGAAACTGACAATGCGGCGATTGTGTTAGAAAAGTCGTAAATTAAGTGAACAATGCGGCGATTATGCGAATAAGGTCTGAAATTAACCAAACAGTGCGGCAATTAAGTGGTAAAAGTCGTGTCTTTCAGTGAACAATGGGGGGATTAAGTGAATAAAGTCGGGGACAAAGTTATGACTGTAATGAGCGAAGTGCGCACGCGTAGAGGAGTCGACACTGAACAATACAAACCAACCGTGTTACTAAGGACAATATGGCGGAGGACGCTTTCTTTCAAGAGGCGCAAGGTGAGTTTAACCTCTATTCAGATGTTGATAAAGTCTAGTAATAGAAATATATAATGTTTATTTATAGGTGCATAAACAAAAGGTTTTATTAATATATGTTCAAAGAATCTGAAAATATTAACATTGATTTATTCAAAATTATTGCAACGGAACAGAATTATTCCAAAGCGTTACAATTGGAAAAACCCACCAAGTGCGAATCGCACTCACGCATCGAGAGTTACGTACAAACTTAGCACCGATCATTGCTCTAACGAAAGAATAAACTGGATTGAGAGACAAACTTAACTTTGCTGTTGGAAAAAATTATCCCCATACATCGACATAGGTCGCGGTCAGTTTACCAACCGCACACACGTTTTTAATCGTTTTTTTTGCTACAAGTTTGCAGTTTGAATGTTCCAGTAAGATAATATTCCAACAAAGTCCCCAAATGGGAGCCTTAAGGCTGTTGTACGCTGCCTTCAAGTGATCTGTCGCATTTGCCTTTTCTTTATGTAAACTAGGGTTTCCGATCTTGATAAAATCTTTTCATGAATCGATTTTTTGGTAGTTCGATCTTCGATTTTTGAATCGATCTTTTGGAGAACAAGATCTTAGATCGCCACAAATTGGGGAGATCGGAGATCGATTTTTCTCTTAATGTGTGCAACAAGGGTGTAGCAAGGCAGATCGTCGAACGTTCGTCTTCGATCGATATGCCTGGTTGTAAATCAGTCTTTTCACGATATGGCTAAGCGTTAGTCAGGCACATCATGAAACGGCGCCAGATCACAATGTGTCTAGGATCTGCCTGATTTTATGATCGGCCTGGGACATATACACATTAATGATTAGTACGTAACGATAGAACAGACATAGTAACGTTATATACATACAAAGAAATGTAAGCGATTTAGAGAAAAGTCGTGCCGTCGAGAACTATACGATATTATACTATTGAAGGAAACTAAACACTTCTAGTATGACACTAGGCACTCCAATATCAAAGGAGTCGGCGCGTTTAAAGTATGGTAAGTGCCGATTTAATATGTAAAGTTAGTGCCGTGCCGTCTGACCTCTTCTTTTATATAGTAGGCTAGGTTGAGGGGGAACCATTCCGCTTCGATCGATTCTCAAGCATAAATACCTGAAGAAGTCTCAAGTAGTTGAATATCTAAAGAGACATGTATATTGTAACTTCATTAGAATGGTGTCATAGACGTAGACATACTTTATTGATAACTTCCGTTACAGGTCAAATAAAAATTATACACAAGTTAAATAAAATCAAATTATAAAGGCAAATTAAATATAAAAACATCAATAACTAACATAAATATAAAAATGTCAAATAAAATTCTTAAAACTAAGTAAATACGTTAATGCGTTCTGCAAGAACTCTTCATAGCTTGAAAAACTTGAACCACCAGAGCTTGAAAAACGTGTAATTTTTTTACCGGTACCGGTGTGCTCTGGTACCGGTACCAGAGACAGTAGGTACTAGTACTATTACCGTTACCACTTAAAAAAGACTGGTTGTTTTATACAGGTATATTCTTCTATCTTTATACCTGTTTATTATTAAAAACAAACCGGTATTTCTTTACAAATACCGGTTAATATCCTGGGTATCGTTAATAATAGCGATAATTTTTAAACTGTCCCAACATCTACTATTATCTATTCTAAATGTGACCTAAATACAGGGGAAGGACTATTAAGAATGTATAAGTGACAAAGTATAGACTTTGTTTAGATATTAGCTAGGTACCTGAAACGTAGTTGAGAGGCGTTGTTTGTAGTAGAATACGAAAGTGACAAACGTTAGTTAAATTGCCACCTGGCATGGCGACGATCGATAAAAATGAACCTAGCGGTATTTACTTACTTGAAATTTTCTCGCTTAGGATTCGGTACATGACTAGAATACCTACATGCAAATGCCGGTATTACCGGTACTAAGTCCTGGTCATAACGGGTAAAAAAAAATCTGACAAGTTGCATGAACATGAACAGACACTAGAGTACACTAATATACCTAATAGTGTATGCAAAGTCTGCACGAGTTTCAAAGTGAAATTGAACGAGTTGCTGCTCCTTGCGTGGAACAGAGCGATTGTTTGGAACGCTCTATCTAGTAGTACATAGAGATCGTTGTGTGCCTCCAATGAAAAAGGACAGTAACTTGGAAAATGCAGTAGTAAATCAGAACATCAGTAAAAATTATTTGGTCTCCTGAAGTTTTCCAGTTGTATGTAATGTCATTTTCTTTTTCTTTATGAAAGCGGATTGGTTTTTGTATGGAATTTGGCATAGATAGTTACGAAGGAACCGGAGGCATAGAATTAACTGTAAAATACATATTTATTTTTATTTATTTTGTTGTAAATGGAAAGGCAGCTTATAGCCTGTACTTCCATATCAGTAGTAGGCTTAATTATTATCTTTAAAAAACTGTCTAGTCTGTTCTTAACTATGTTTATTGATGCGGCAGTTACAATAGATTCTGGCAATTTGTTCCAACTGGATACCACCCTGTTGCTTAAAAAAATTCTTTGAGGTGAGCATTTAATCTTTGTAATTTTATATTATGTCTTCTGAATCGTTCATTAGGGTTTGAGTTTAATATATTCTTTAACTTTTATACTAATAAATTAATTTACTGACTACATTATAATAAATATTTTATTTAAATATACATTAAAAAATAATAAAAACGTCCCAACTGACTCAAACCTCCAGGGTTTATAATGTGGTGTGGGTCATCATAATCATGTCAGCCTTTAGACGTCCACTGTTGGACTTAGGCCTTCCCCAATGAACGCCACCACACCCGGTCTTTCGCCCTCCGCATCCAGTCGCTTCCGGACCATCTTCAGGTTGTCGGTCCATCTGGCAGCGGGGCGTCCCACCCTGTGGTATGGGTATTTGTACATAATTCAAATACAAGTACTTTAGTTGGTTTCTAAAACTCTAAATGTTAGTTTTTAATTAACAATAGGACTACCTGGACTTCATTCTATGTAGTAGACAATACCGCGTTTACGCACGAAGCGTTTTGCTTCCTCTTTCATAATGCGAACTGCTAAGGAACGGGACTCCCTGCTAACTTCGATATTTCTGAATAAGTAAAATTTGGTAATAAATTCAATTTAAAGGAAGAGTGAATAGGCATATTCTACGTAAGCGCGCTCCACATTAGGCCTCATCGTTACTATCAGATGAGATTGAGGCCAAGCGCAAACCCATAAGGAATAAAACAGCACTTTGTAGTTTTCCGTAGTAGATAACAAGATTTTCCTTCAAAATATAATTTCAAAATTACTTGATTACAGCAAACCACAAGAAACACAAAGCATTTTAATTGTGGGAACTCTACCGCCGTCTACATGTGTTGAGTTTATTTTTAAATCATCGATATTTCCATTGACAATTGAATATGTTTCCTACGCGTCTTAAAATAGAATGGCCGTTAGCAACAAGTCAGTTGTGTCTTTTTTTCTGCTGAGTTAAGGTGATTTGTTCTAGTCGCCTATTTTGTAAAACTCGATAGAGATATCTTCACATTAAATTAGATTTGCTGTCCATTCAGCTAAGGGAACGTACCCATACTACGTTACCCGTTCAGGGGGGAGGGGTCATAAAAATACCAAGCTTGGTCACAGGCGTGGGGGGGGGGGGGGTTAGGTTTCAGTCACGTAGTCAATATCCTCAATGGAAATCTCACGCTTTCTCAAGCTATATTTAAATATGGCGCGCAGTTTTTAGCGTTTTTTAAACTCACACGGAAGTCAGCTGCTACAAAACTGACTGATTTTTCTTCTTGATAATATTTTTTTTACTTGTAATTATAGGAATGCACGCACTCTTGGCGTCACGCGGCACGTATTTTTATAGACAAATATGAGCAAGTAAATTTTTTTTGTTAGTTAAACTTTCTGTTTGCAAAAATTGGTTTAAAACCATATTTACGCATTACTATGTGAAAACTAGAGGGGAGGGGGGATCTTGGCATATACTACGGGTGGTCACCGAGGGGGGAGGGGGGGTAAAACATTGTAAAAAAATGGGTGACGTAGTTTGGGTACGTTCCCTAATATGATGTACAATCTAATATGATGTAAAGAAATTCTATTTTAAGCTTTGAACCATTTCCCAGCTTAGAATAGGGCCACCCTTAATCGTTCTATGGTTGTCGTCAAGGCGACTAAGGGATTGCACCAGGGACGGACGTACGTAGAATAAGGCTAAATCCGTACATGACATTCGGAGAATATGACTAAACAAGAATATGACCTTCATATAACAACCCCTACAATCACCAACTCGCCTGCAAAGCGTGGTGATTATGGCAAATCCCCCGATGGACAGCACACCAAAAATGACATTCAGGTTGGGAGGCTCACGATGAGCAGTGGTCGTATTTAGGCTGATGATGAATTTAGAGTAATCACATAATTATTATGCCGTGTGGTTTCCGGTAAAGTAGAATAGGACCACTCCAACTCTTCCCGTGGATGTCGTACAAGGCGACTAAGGGAATACATTATAAACCATCAATCAGGCCTCCCCAACCCGTCTGGCCAGCGCGGGGAGTGTAGGCCAAATCCTCCGTCTGTCTCCGGCAGATGAGAGAGGGTTGTGCTCCTGCAGTGAAGACAAAAATAACCTTCCCAATAAACGCCACCACACCCCGTCTTCCGCCCTCAGTGTTCAGGACTTCGGTCCATCTGGTGGCGGGGCGTCCCACCCAGATGTCACGCCCATTGCCACTTCAGCTTGCTAATCCTTTCGGCTATGTCAAAAAAAGATTCATCGAATTCCCGAAATAATAAAAACCTGCAGTAGTAAAGTCAAAATCATTGATTACATATGAATGCACAATGCAATTTATATACGTCAGCGTTTTTATCGACTACCACTTCCTAGGTGTTAGCGCTGTGAAGAAAAAACGGCGCAACAAACTTTCAGCAACACATTGTAGCCCAGACTACTACCATCATCATCATCAGCCTGAAAGAGTCCACTGCTCGACATAGACCTCTCCCAAGGCGCGCTACTGAACCCGATCCTCGGTTCTTCTCATCCAGTCACTGCCAGCCGCCTTACGCAGATCGTCGCTCCATCTAGCCAGGGGGCGTCCCACACTACGCTGCCCAGTCGGGGCCTCCACTCGATAACTCGTTTACCCCAACGGTTTAATCGGTGTAATGTGAGCAGCTCACTGTCACTTCAACGTACTAGCAAGGATCACCTCATTTCGGATCCTATCCCTTAGACTTCTATCGACCGATTATTAAATAATACAATACTCCTCGCTGTTTATCATTTAATTATGACACAAGTTACACTCGTAAGTTTATTACACAATTCACTTTATCGTCTAGCATAATCTCCGCTAAAGTAGATGTTCACAGTTCGCAGTCGATTCCAAGACTGCCGGTTTATTGGTTGATGCAGCCACGTTCTAGCCGCCGCTTGTGCGACTTGGTAGGAAAGTGGCGGGGCTGCATCAGCCAATCACAAAACAGTTGGTGGCAACCAATCACCGGTTGACTACAAATTCAAAAAGATCTTTAATAAAAGTTAAATTATGCAATACTTATTACGAAATACACACTTACGATTTATTAATTATAGAATATTTATTAGGACATTTATTAATTATTTAACACGATTTTTTTATAAATAAACAATAAATGAATATGTGGGGACATTTCACACACGGCCACCTGATCCCAAACTAGGCAGAGCCTGTAATATGGGTATCAGACAGCTGATATACATACATAAATACATAATATAATATATTAATAACATCCAGTCACAAGGCAAACACAAGTGCTCATCACACGAATGTTTGCCCTGGGCGGGATTCGAACCCACGACCCCGAGCTTCGCAGGCAGGTGTACTACCAACTAGGCTTCGGAGCCTATAATATGGCGTATATTTAAGATGCAGTACAGTCATGAACAGATTTCTTCTTATAGTATCGTTTGTTTGTATATTTACCCAATCCATACGTTTAACCTTGTAGTGTAGACGGTACGTGAATAGAGTTCGTGTTTTTGTGTGGCGATTAGGTCATTTTAAATTTTAAATATTTATCAAAATCTGAAAAAAACAGAACATTCTTCTATTTTATTACTGTTTATGTTTAAGATTGTTATAAATATATATTGGACATAACAGAACTGAAATGAAACAGTGGCGAATATAGAATCAAGTCTTTCGAAGTGATGTCCCAGGCTTAGAACCGGTTTTGAAATAGCGGTTAATACATACATACATAATGCTCACGCCTTGGTCCCAGAGGGGTAGGCAGAGACGATGGATCGCCACTTTGCGCGATCCCGACACACCTCACTAACCTCACTCACATTCATCAACCTTTTCATGCACCTCCTTTTATTCTTCCCATAGCGGTTAATATTGGTCGTAAAACCGGTTAATTGAACAAACGTTTCGGTTGCGTAGATATCGGGATTAAAAACACGCAGAAACCTAAATAAACCGGTTGGAGTCAGTGAGTTCGCGTCTAGCATTTACATTTAAACCAGTCACGCCTAACCGGTTCATTTACCGGAATACACGTCACTTTGTCTTATTAACCGGTTAATTTAACGAAACGGATATTATTTTATTCAGGGTATTGACCCGAAACCGGTTTAAAATTATAACCGGCTATATTTTTACAGGAATAGTTCCTTTGGTAAAAAAGTTTAGGTTCGGAAGTTTGTAAAATTTGTCCATCGCGACAACGTTTTATTTCAAGATTTAAAAAAAACGTGCCTAAAAGAAACTGCCTACTGAATATATAGTTCTTGTTCAAACACCAAACAGACATTCAACAATATTTGAACAAATATTGAACAATTGTTTAAACATCGGCACGTTCTATTTGCATGTCATTCCGCAAAACGGCTCTTGTCTTCCATGTCAATGACAATTTTTGTAGACAACCAGACAAAGGTATGAGAGCAGTTTAACAATTTGTTGATTTTGTTTAATACTAGCTTTTACCCACGTCTATGCTTCAGGACGAACAGACTTATCAACTAATGCCACTTTTGGTGGACTGCCCATTGGGAAATTTGATATAATCACCACGCTTGGCCAGGATTGGTGATCGCAGTAATGTGCCTATAATACACAGGAGAACGCGCGTCGCCTTGACGACACCCGCGGGATGGCACGGGTAAAAAGTCCTATCGAAAGGTAACTTTCGTAAATTGGGGGAGAAAAAGGCAATGTCACCATGACAAAGCTCTTGTCATTTCGCCAAGAGGGTGAACTCGTCATAAATCATAATCTGCGCAATTTCGTTTCTTATGTAAGCGTGATCGAGAGACTATGAAATAACCACTGCATTGTATTAATTCATACTCATAATTCTTATCCATCAGTCTACGAATCTTTACAACATCTTAGAGAATCACCCTAAATCAGTACAGTATATGTAAATTTCTCTTCACATTATCTTTGGGGGCCTAACAGTAGTCGCTAGCACTCTTAAAAAAAATGTTTACTCTATACAATATTCCATTTATACCTATACTAGCTATTGCCCGCGACTTCGTCCGCGTGGACAACTTAACATCACAAATTATTATGTATTTCCCGTAGGAATGGGATGTTTTTCGGGATAAAAACTATCCTATGTCCTATTACAGGACCTAACCTATATGTGTGCCACGTTTCATTACGATCCGTACAGTGGTTGAAGCGTGATTGAGTAACAAACATCCAGATATCCAAATATCCAAACTTTCACGTTTATAATATTAGTAGGATTAATTTATTTCTTATGGAAGAGTTGGAGTGGTCCTATTCTACTCTACCGGAAACCACACGGCACATCGGCTCCAACTCTTCCAGTGGATGTCTTACAAGGCGGAATACATTATAAAACATCAATCAGCCCTCCCCAACCCGTCTGGCCAGCGCGGGGAGTGTAGGCCAAATCCTCCGTCTGTCTCCGGCAGATGAGAGAGGGTTGTGCTCCTGCAGTGGAGACAAAATAACCTGATGATGATTAGAATTAAGGGATGTACAATGCTGTGCAAGTGAGAGGTCCCCAACTCGGCAAAGTGCTGCACCCGGAAGCTGCAGCGCTGGTTTTCTGATGAGGCCTAGACTAGGGTGTCTCAGAGTGTGAGGGGGTGTGTGTAGGTGTGATGGGGTCTGTATGAGAGAGAAAGAACTCGTAACTGTGTGATCCTCTGTCTATAGTAAGCATCTTTTAACTCTCGTCTGTATCTCCTCTAAAACATAATATCTTACATTGTGACAACTTTATCTATCTAACACCCTCCCATCTCATTTCTTACGTTTCACATTATAGGTACAACATTAAAGTTACAATGTTCAATGTTACAATGGACGACTTATTTCATTTCATCGTGACTCCTCTTACTCTTACTCACTCATTCCTCTAAATTCTACGATCAATCTTTTACACTTTACGCTATACGTCTTTGGAACTCGTTGCCTGTTTTGATCAAACATGCGCAATCCTTAGACGCGTTCAAACGACAAGTCAAGGAACATTTTCTTGCCGACTGATCGCAGATCGTGGCTTCATCTAGCCAGGGGGCGTCCCATACTACGCCTGCTCAGTCACATACATTATTTTTCAATATACCAACAATGTATCTGGCCTTTCTTTTAAATTCACCAATGCAACGATCTCTATATACTACTAGATGGAGCGTTCCAAACAATCGCTCTGTTCCATGCAAGTAGCCACAACTTTTTCACATTCACAATGAAACTTGTGCAGTTACTACGCAGAACATTTAATTATTACTAAATATTGACGCTACGGTTAAATAATGTCAATATTTAGAAAATAAATAAATGTTCTGAGTAGTAACTGTAGAAGTTTCAAAGTGAATGTGAAAGAGTTGTGGCTACTTGCGTGCAACATAGCGATTGTTTGGAACGCTCCATCTAGTAGTACATAGAGATCGTTCCACCAATGTAATTATTTATCTCTCATTTGTTTTCGATTCTGTCATTGTAATACCTTCCGATTTCATGATTTTTTTATTAAAGCAAAGGACCTGAGCTATACAGCCAAGTTATATACCATTACAAATCCAGAATAAAACTGTATGTCTTCCAAAATTGCTTTCTAATGCTTTTGCTTCTTTCTTGAGCGCGCGGGGTTACCTTCCGCTATAACTACATTATCATCGGCCGAAACACGTCCACTGCTGGGCGTAAGCCTTCCCAATAAATAAATAGCCTGTTAAATTGCTTATTTGTCGACATTTATTTCCAGTAAATAACTAATATACAGATGAACACTTAAATTTATGTTGGAATTCAGTTTATGGCGAGATGTACCTACAATGTAAGTCAAATATAATATTCTTAGTACACCAGCTTTGGACAATGTTTGAGTTATTTTTATTATATCGTAAAAGCCGTCAATAAGAGTTGTAAAGTGTCTAAGCGTGGTTGTTACAACTTACAATGCAGTCAAGTGGTGAACGGTAGTAATACTTGGGGATCTGGGGATCTAATATGCTGCAAGAGTTTTGTAATAATAGAGACGATATACTTAGGTATTCATTTATTTTTATTTCATGCGAGCTTAACATCATGTCTCATTGGGGATACTATATTGGGAATAATACATTTAAGTCAACTATTAAGTTCGTTATTTTACACTAGCGGCTCCGCTCGCGTGGACTACAGGATCCGCTCCCATTCCCACTTCCGCTCCCTATCCCACTTCCACTCAGACTTTAAATCCAGGTCCAGGTCCAGGTCCAGGTCCAGGTCCAGGTCCAGGTCCAGGTCCAGGTCCAGGTCCAGGTCCAGGTCCAGGTCCAGGTCCAGGTCCAGGTCCAGGTAAAGGTACAGGTACAGGTACAGGTACAGGTACTGGTACTGGTACAGGTATAGGTCCAGGTCCAGGTCCAGGTAAATTATTATTGTGGGGAAAATAGGTGAGCAGCTAGTATGCATTTAAGTCTTTAAACTGTCACTTGTAAAACTGGTTTTTGAAGAACTTGTCTATAAAGAATCTTGAATATTCCCTTCTAAACATAGACTTAAATAAGTTTCGTGGATTCACTAGTCAGTTTCCTGATCCGTCAGTTTTCTTACTCGTCAGTTGTGATGGTTTATCAGTTTTGTTTAGTCCGTTCGTCAGTTTCTTTACTAATATAATACGAATACGGTATCATTCTGCTGATCTGACAATGAAGATGGAAGTTCATCGTACGTGGGATTTTATTTTCTATGTTACTTCGGGTCGTAATTGGTGAATTCGTACTTGACGGATGAATAAACAAAACTAACAAATTAGCGGAAAAGACGGATCAGGGGCCTATTAACTCCGTAATAATTTCGGATAACGTTGTACTCTTTAACGGGAGATTTAATTTCATATTGGGATAGGCGTTTGGCGTCTAATGATCGTAGTTACAAACTATATTAGAATATGACACATGTCTCGTTATTTTTATATAATGGGCCCGATTCCGAAGGCACAATGTTAAAATTTGACAGCACTAAAACTGTTGTTATCCTTGTCACACAAATTATGAAGATAAAGACGAAACCAATTTTAGCGCTGTCAAATTTTAAATGTGTGCTTTCAGAATCGAGCCCAGTATTTATTTATCTAACCGAACCTTAGCCATCCTACTGAAACCACTGGGTTTATTTGTAGGATGGTTGGTCGCTACTTGTACAAAACTTATTCTGTTGCAAAAATAGGTACTTGAATGGAGACTATCTAGCTCGCATTGCTGTTCTCCAGATAGTACCTTTTATAGCAACTTTTTCTTTTCGCGCATTGCTCCTAACATATCGTCGTCCACAAAGCTTTAGAGAGTACTCACTGTTTTGGAGTCCAATTACTCGATACGCTTACGGAGTATGCCCGCAGGAAACTGACCAGTGATCCTATTTACCCCTATTTACCCGCTTGAAAGGTAAATATCACTTCGAAGCTCTTTGTTAATTCCATTTCAATTTACACCGCAAAGTTATGAATGAAATGAAAAGTTATGAAACATAGGAGTGAATCCCCAATATTTGAATGACTAATTTTACTTAAATAGGTACATGTTTTTCTTCAACAGTCGGAGGACCGGTTTGCAGGCTACAAGGGGGTCAGAGACATCACCATCAAAAAGGTAAATATCATTTTTATTTCAAACGACAATAAGAGTGAAGGAAGTGTGGTAAATGAGCGAAAATTCGAGTTTAAATTCGAGTACTATACTTATTTATAGAGAGGAAAAACACAAAATATGTGTGAAGTGAAGAGAAATGAATGAAATATATTTGTATTTGGTAAAGAGATCCCTTTTAGAGAGAAGCTCGCCTTTGTACACAAAATTAGTGCAACGAAGATTATATATTTCTATGTTATATTTCCAACTTCAAAACTGAAAGAAAATATTATTTTTCCAAAAACATTTACTTGAAAATTCCCTTGTCGCATGTATCTTAAGCTCATTAGCTTAAGTCTATAAATACAGTATAATATCGGTTCAGAAAAAATTGGTAAACTCACTCACTCAAAATCACCATAGAAGAATTTTTATGTTATTTTACATGACGTCATTAATTATTTAAAAAATACAGCATAAAATGTAGCAAATGAAATTGCCTAAAATAAAATCCCACTAATATTATAAATGCGAAAGTTTGGATATTTAGATGTTTGCTTCTCAATCACGCTTCAACCACTGGACGGATCGTGATGAAAATTGGTACACTTATAGGTTAGGCCCTGGATTAGGACATAGGATAGTTTCTATCTCGAAAAACCATCTCATTCCTACGGGAAATACATAATATTTTGTGATGTTAAGTTATCGACGCGGACGAAGTCGCGGGAAACAGGTAGTATTATTATAATTTGCACAAACATGGATATACACAAATAAGCCAAAGTCAACTCTATCGCATTAGCAGGCGGAAGTATAATTTCCTGAATCTACTCTTTTTATCAGCAATTTTACCCAAAAACATGTGCTTTAAATTTTAGGCTTGCAATTTTTTTAGGTTATTCATTGCAAAATTTGTATTATGACGTCGACCCACTTAACTAGGGGTAGCAAATGTAACTTCAGACTTCTAGATAAAATTGGATTACGTCATACATAAGACATAATATAATTATTAAGTAGGTATTTTATGATAAATTATGAGATAGGTAAATAATGATTTATTCATAAGCCACATGTCACTCTGTATTGCGTTTGCCTTCTATTTATAATTGCCCCGGTCCACTTACATATAAAAAAACATAGGTAAAATATAATCAACTATTTCCTATATTGTAGTCCATGATCTCAAGAGAACACTTTGTAAAAAATATATTTTTTATAAACACAACGGTTGTTGTCATAAACAGTCCAAAGATTAGCAAGATCATAATCACAGATCAAATCTGGAAGGAAGTGGCAGCAGCTGCAAAGATCTGTGTACGACAGTTATAATTTAATATAGGAAAGGAGATATAAAGAGCATCGTCGCTATTTAGAAAAAGTTGCTGTAGCGCCAAGGTTTATGAAAGAGAACTTTAAAAACCTATGGATAAATTATCTTCTGTAAAATCCTATTTTGGCGCTTCAGCAATTTATCTTAAACATGACGATATGAAAGACTGAAAAGATCAAGAGAACTAAAGGTAATAGATTGATATACAAAATACCTATGTAAATAGTAAAAAATACAAAAATGTAACAAAAAAAAACACTACCTTCAGTAGCGGAAAACAAATAAGTACAATTCAAGGTTGCATAGATACATTTATTTTGTCATCTGCTCTGTTATGTACTTAACTTTCTTTATAATGTACAACAAGCGTTAGCATGGCCCGCTGTGACCGAGCGACCTCACCGCACATAGGACAAACCCAAGAGGTTTATTATGTGTAAGTTATGTAAGACATGTGATGTATTTTCTTATTAATGTTAAATAATAAAAAAAAATAATTAATCGTTGGTTTTTATTCAGGGCGCGTCTGGATTGGGCATCATGATTATAGAAGGGCGTCACACAGAAGCCGGCCGTGGGATATTCGTTTCGGATCTTCAAGAGGGGAGTGCGGCAGAACAGGTAACTAAAAATATAAAAACATCGAACATATTAAATTGAAACTTTTTTTTATTCGTTTTATATCTTTACACTGGAAAAATTTGTTGCCAAGTAAGTGGCATTTTGTCTTCATCATCAGGTTATTTTCGTCTCCACTGCAGGAGCACAACCCTCTCTCATCTGCCGGAGACAGACGGAGGATTTGGTTTACACTCCCCGCTCTAGCCAGACGGGTTGGAGAGGCCTGATTGACGTTTTATAATGTATTCCCTTAGTCGCCTTGTACGACATCCACGGGAAGAGTTGGAGTGGTCCTATTCTACTCTACCGGAAACCACATTCTTCACATTAGGGCAAAAAATAAACAGTCCACACGATCCCAGCATTGGTCCTTGGAGCCGGATTTGAACCAGCGTCCTATGGATCCCAACAACCTGTAAATTATGATCTTTATTTCAAGGCTGCGATTGTGGTACCATTGTCTTCAGAGTAGATACAATTTCTAATCAAATAATAACATTTCTGTTTTACAGGCTGGTCTACAGATTGGTGATATGATACTCGCCGTCAACAGAGACTCGCTACTAACTTGCAGTTATGATGCTGTAAGTACTCTTATTTACTCAAATAATGGGCTCGATTCTGAAGACACAATGTTAAAATTTGACAGCACTAAAACTGTTGCTTTCCTTGTCACCCAGTATTATGAAGATAAAGACGAAACTAATTTTAGCGCTGTCAAATTTTAAATGTCAGCCTTCAGAATCGGGCCCACTGTCATCACATGATACTAGCCCCATAGCTGACAGCTGATAGTTGACAGATAATCTTATCCTACTTGAAAAAGACGTGTATTTCTGTATCTTAAAATTGTCTAATAATCTGTCATAATATCTTTATCAAAACAAAGGCAGTATAAAAGCGTTTAAAAACCAGCCAGTAGCCAACACTATTAATATAATAAATGCGAAATTTTGGATACTTGGATGTTTGTTACTCAATCACGCTTCAACCACTTGACGGATTGTGATGAAACTTGGCACACATATACGTTAGACCCTGGAATAGAACATAGGATAGTTTTATCCCGAAAAACATTCAATTCCTACGGAAATTACATAATAATTTGTGATGTTAAGTTGTCCATGCGGACGAAGTCGCGGGCAACAGCTATTTATTAAATATAACTACGTAAAGAAGCGACACTCACCTTCCGCCGCCAGTTTAACGGCGCCCGCAAAATATAGCACGGCTGGCAATACGCTGGCAACCCTCGCCTTTGTACAAAGTTACTACGTCAGCGTTGACGTACAACATTGTCGCTCTTTATCGACTATGTTTGCACACTGGGCGCAGTGGTCCTACAATAATTTACGCACACGCAGACACTCTAATAAAATCTGTTCGCTTATAAGGACTGGCGGAGCTGTGGCCCGTACGTATAGCATGCACCATTCAAACCCGCTGACTCCGGGTCAAACCCGGTGGTGTGTCAGCCCTAGCAAGAGACAGATCACTTCCTCCGTGGTTTTCCCGCGCCACCAGCTGACGCAGCGGCGCATTGACACTTACTTTCACTGGATGTTGCATACTTTGTGTAACAGCGTTCATTCTTACATTCAATTTGATCTGCCTGGTGCTTTTTAGCGTTCCGTTGGTATAGGATGCTAATGATTTTAACTTAGTACACAGTAATATATTATTTGCTTGTAGGTATTCTCAAGATTGATTCCCTTTCGTCCCATAAAAGATAATATAGTTGACTGGCTCCGAATATTTGGCAAAAAAGGTTTCGTTTCGTATTATTTTTGTATCTGTTGTATTTTGCAGGCCGCAGCAAAACTGAAGCATGCTGAGGGTGTGGTGATATTGACAGTGTGCAGTCCAAATATGAAAGATGATAAGACTGATGATCCGGCGTCTGGGAGCTCGACTGGTGAGTTTCAACTTTAAATACTGTAAGAGTCCACTGCTGGGCATTGGCTTCTCCCGAGGCGCGCCACTGAACCCCATTCTCGGTTATTCTCATCCAGTCACGCTAGCCGCCTTACGCACATCGTCACTTCATCTAGCCTGTCCAATCATGATCTCGAAATCCTCTATCCCAACGGCTGTCTGTTCTCCATCCACTGCAAATTCTACTCATGCCATTACTAAGTACCTATATACTTAACTAAATATGTTACAGCCAACGCACTCTCACGACCAACCAGCAGGAATCAAACTCCGGATCCTAAGATGTCTGGTGCCTCAAGACCTACAACTCCAAGGCCTGCACCGTCGCCTGTTAGAGGTAATTAAGAACTTCCATCACTCTTTCCGATTTTCGAAGATCTATTTGCTTTATAGAGTTTCCGTATTCATACTAGGACCAATCAGTTTGATCTAGACTAAACTGTTGATCCTACCTGACTTAGGACAATCTAGTTTGGGATGGGCTATACCGGTTGATCCTATCGCATATACAAATAAATTACCATTACATATATACATACACTTGTCTAATCCCAAATTAGGATTTCCTCCTTTGCTATGGGAATTAAACAAGGATTGGACAATGCTCACATTTTGAAATCATTCAATAGAAGATATATTTAATGAGTAAATAATAATACGTTGATTAATTATAGATTCTCAAATAATAATTAATATTAATATAACTGCGATTAAATAAATATAAGATCCTAAAGAAGACATTATATTTCATGAAATATAAGGAAGAACTAGTTTGGTCTAGGCACCACTAATTTGTGTTAAAATCTGGTGCTTGTCCTAAAATCTTTGTTTTAAAACGACAGATGTTGGTGTCTGAGTGTTTATTATAGTTTATTATCTCCAATCCTAGGGCTATCTTAGATTGATACTCAAGTATAAAGTTTTAAAATCGTTTAATCTCCTAGTTTGCGCAATATTTATTACGACGTGATCTCAACGAATCCAATGACAAATCTATTAGTAAACTTTAAAAGCCGTTATCATCTCCGCAATAAATTCATGTCATAGATAAAGCCAGCTAAATTCTAACTATGAGACGATACGATAGTGGTAATTTTATGAAAGGCCAATCGTATGGAGTCTGAGTGACTGTCCTTTAATGTTATTAGGTAACTAAAATATGGATGGCTGTTGCACCACATGCAAAGTCAGAGTTGTTGGCATAACGCAGCCTTAGTTTATAATAAATTACCAGAGGAAGTCCTTCCCTACTAGTAGGGACAGACCAGTATGGAATAGGCCGGAATTTTAGGGTCAGGAATAATATTGGTAATAATAGTTGGTAGTTCGACTAAGTAGGAACATTGATTTAGTATTTTAATTGAGATTTTAAACTGACATACTGTGTGAACTAGACCTTTCTTTTGTAGTGAAAAATGTACTATTAGGCATTATATATTTATATTTAATTAATTTATTGTTGACTAGCTGTTGCCCGCGACTTCGTCCGCGTGGACAACTTAACATTACACATTCTTATGTATTACGTGTTACTAAATCCTAAAAGAAATCTATTAATCTGGTTATGCATTAAAACTATTAATATACATAAAAAAACATGCTATCCAATTGAGAACCTCCTTTTTTGAAGTCGTGTAAAAATTAGCGTTCCGGCGGCGGTTTCGCCCGTTGGACCACAGTTTTTTAGGCTTCCGTAGCCAAATGGCAAAAAACGGAACCCTTATGGATTCGTCATGTCTGTCTGTCTGTCCGTCCGTATGTCACAGCCACTTTATTCCGAAACTATAAGAACTTACTATTGAAACTTGGTAAGTGGATGTATTCTGTGAACCGCATTAAGATTTTCACACAAAAATAGAAAAAAAAAACATTAAATTTTGCGGGTTCCCCATGCTTAGAACTGAAACTCAAATTTTTTTTTTCATCAAACCCATACGTGTGGATAGGTCTTCAAAAATGATATTGAGGTTTCTAATATCATTTTTTTCTAAACTCAATAGTTTGCGTGAGAGACACTTCCAAAGTGGTAAAATGTGTCACCCCCCCCCCCCCTGTAAGAGAATGATAAAACTAAAAAAAATATATGATGTACATTGCCATGCAAACTTCCACCGAAAATTGGTTTGAAAGAGATCTAGTAAGTAGTTTTTTTTAATACGTCATAAATCGTAAACCACAATACTATTATTAAAACATCGATCAAAGTTACAACGAACTACAATAACTTTTATATTATGTTACTTGCTGCTACGGAACCCTTCATGGGCGAGTCCGACTCGCACTTGGCCGCTTTTTTTAAATAAAGTTGACATTTACATTTATCACGAATTAAAAGATTATCATATAATCAATAAAAAAAAATATATTTTAATATTGTGCAAATTAGGTGATATTTCCTTCCCCCCCCCCCCCTCCAATTTGTCCTTTCCATACCCTTTCTTTCTTTCCTTCCCCATCCCCTTCCCACAACGTTGAAAACCCTTTCCCCCACCCCTTCCCTCTCCCTACTCCTACCTCTCCCCCTTCCCTTAACCCACCCCTTCCTACAACCTTTATTTACCACTGCCCCCTCATCTTTCCTCTCTTACCCTAATTCCTCTATTCTTTTCCATCCGACTTCCTTCCCCTCCTATTCCCTTCCTATGTTGCATATCCAATTAACTGTACAACAAAATGTCTGTCAAACTGTTGGACATGCCTTCCCCAATGAATGCCACAACGCCCTACAGATCCAGCCGCTTCCGGCCACCATCTTCAGGTCGTCCATACACCTGGCGGCAGGGCGTCCCACCCTGCGCGTGGGACGTCGCGTCCCACTCTAGAACCCGTCTGCCCCAACGGCCGTTCGGTACTACGACAGATGTGACCTGCCATTTCAGCTTACTAATTCTTTCGGCTATGTCGGTCACCTTCGGTATTCATAGGATCTCCTCATTACGAATCATATCCCTCATAGAGACCCCGAGCATTGCCCTCTCTATAGCTCGCAGAGCCACTTGAATCTTGTGGATCAGTGTCCACGTCTCCGCGCAGTAATCATGACAGGCAGGACGCACTGATTAAAGATTTTTGTCTTTAAACATTGTGGAATAGGTGACGTAAAGACTTGACGCAGTTTTCCGAATACTGCCCACCCTAACTGGATTCTTCTGTCAGCTTTTGAAATTGATCCTTCCCAACTATATTGTCTGTCCTAGGCAGACGTACTCCTGAACAGCTTCGATATTGACATTGTAGACGATCACCGGTCTAATACAGGGCCACTAATTATCGAATAGCGAACTTTTTGTATCGAGACTTGTGGAAATATCTGAAATACATCAGCTAAAATAAATCTATAAATGAGCTTTAAAACATCTCTGTCACTTTCTGTCAAGTTCTTGCAACGACCAGTAATGTTGAACTACACTTTCATACAAATGATATGAAATGAGAGGTCAACTTGTATATCAGCATCCTGACATTTTATTGAGATATGACTTATACCAGTATGAGGCCCGAACTCAAAGCTATTAAACAGTGAAAACGCCGTCAAATTCTGTTCAGCTGTTTCCAAGATTAGCCCGTACATACATACATACATACAGACAGATAAGAATTTTTTTAATTATATTTTTGGACTCTACTGGTCTTCAGTAACGTACGGGCAGTGAAATTTTTTTTTTAACTTTAATGTACAGATTCGCTTTTCTTTTGTTTTTTCTACTCTTTTATTATATGTATAGATATTATTGAACTGGATTATTCCAGAATGAATTAAGTTCTAAAATTAACATATTGACATCGTACAAATTAGATTACCTATAGAATATTGCAAGCTACACCCTTGGGTAAATATATACTGGAACCGTGTTGTATTTTTAAGATATAAATTATGGCTAAATAAATGAAATGAATGAAATGAGTCAAAATCCTTTTGCTACAATAATTTTTACCGAATGGTTACCGAGGTACTAACGCTGTAAAGAGGAAACGCAACCAACTCATGAACCAAAACCACGACCTTACAAACAGCCCCAAATGCCCCCCGAGAAGTTCAACAAACTTAACAACCGTAATGTCCTTCGGGATTTCAAAAAGAGCCTTAATAATAAACGCTTTAAGATAAAAAATACTCGTGATTTTTCAGCTGAACCACCTCCAGATCCAGCAACTGCTCCTATCACGCCCAATCATGATACAGTCATCGAAATAGCGGCAGCAAACGACAACCTGGGTATAGTCTTACTTGGAGGCAGCGATACTTTGATACGCGTAAGTATTAAATACGAGTATATTGACATGAGATAGCTAATCAAACTGTTTGAGGGATATCATTCGTAATGAGGAGATGCGACGAAGAACGAAGGTCACCGACATAGTCGAAAGATTAGTAAGCGGTTAGATTAGAAGATTACCACTCGGTCGCAAAACCGACGGTCGTTGGCGCAGACGAGATCTGGAGTGGAGACCGCGAATCGGCTCGCGCAGGTTGGTTCGCCCCGCCGGCAGATGGACCAATGATCTGAAGAAGGTGGCCGGAAGCGGCTGGATAGGGAAGGCGGAATCTGACATGATGATGATAAGGCTGTTCGGTGAAGGAAAACATCATGAGAAAACCTACATACGCCAAAGAAGAAATACTAAGACTTATGTGAAGTGCGTCCTGCCTGTCATGACCTACGGTGTAAAACGTGGACACTGACGGTGGGCCTGATCCACAGGTTCCAAGTCGCTCAACGAGCTTTGGAGGGGGCTATGCTCGAGGTTTTGTTTGAAGGATATGATTCGTAACGAGAAGATCCGATGAAGAACGAAAGTCACCGACAGCCAAAAGGATCAGCAAGCTGAAGTGGCAGTAGGCGGGCCACATATGCCGCAGAACCGACGGCCGTTGGGGCAGACGAGTTCTGGAATGTAGACCGCAGATCGGCACGCGCAGAGTGGGACGCCCCGCCGCCAGGTGGACCGACGACCTGAAGAAGATGGCCGGTAGCGTCTGGATTCGGAGAGTGGAGGACCGGGTGTAGTGGCGTTTATTGAGGAAGGCCTATGTCCAGCAGTGGACTTCTAGGGATGTCATGATGATGATGATGTGAAGTGCACCAAATCGGCTTGGGGCACCGTTGGTGGTCAGGGGTTTGGCACAAAAGATCCTGAAGGGGCGAAGTGTCGCCAGGTCTTCCTGGCCCTCTAAGAAGATACCGTAAACTAATCTTTTCTCTATTTCAGGGGGCTGCTGCTGTGATCCTCGATGTATACAAAAACGGCATCATCGCTAAGGACGGTCGACTGCAGGTTGGGGACCAGATTTTGGAGTGTAATGGTGTAGCCATCACCAAGGAAATGGCCCATGAACGACTGTGTATGTCTATCAAGCAGAGGGCTCCTAAGGTATTGCTAACTTATATCTACATGTGGTGTAATATAAATAGTACTGAATAATATGGTATGCTATCAAATCACAGATATTTAATTCCTTATTTTTCTTGAAATTCATTATGGTGGAAATTGGGCCACGTCATTTTTATTTTCTTCAAAAGTTTTCTCACAATATAAACCGTTTGGAAAAGCATTCTGACGCAGTATGAACTTTTATTTATTCATGAAAAATATAAAAAGAAATCTGGACTTACATGGAAAACATTCCTAATTGTAACTTCCTTTAAAAATTCATTAACGTTATTTAAAAATACAAAGTGATAATATTGTACATCTCTACCGTGCAGTCTGTAGGAAAACTACACGCGATGAGGGCGTTACGGCCACATAGACGTTTGCGGAGCGGGCATCGATTGCTTCTATGCATCCCTA
Source organism: Esperia sulphurella (assembly GCA_947086405.1). Classification (NCBI taxonomy): domain Eukaryota; kingdom Metazoa; phylum Arthropoda; class Insecta; order Lepidoptera; family Oecophoridae; genus Esperia; species Esperia sulphurella. The sequence goes on from OX352280.1 coordinate 2,469,626, forward strand.
GTGCGCAGAGTTCGGGGCAGCGAAAACAGCGTCCTTCAGACGATTTCTTGCAGACTGGACTGCCCGTACATTTGACGCTGCTGCAACCCACATGTTGCAAGCAGCGCTTTTTAGCTAATTAGGATATTAACTCTGGTATGTCTTTTATTAATCTAACATGACTTTCCAGCTCAAAATGATGGTACATCGTCCAGAGCCGATAAAATATGAGGAAGTCGAAGTGGAGCTGGCGAGGAAGGCTGGACGGGCGCTAGGGTTGACGTGCGTGTCTCCTGTCCAGGGTACAGGCGTCTACCTGGGAGATTTGGTAAGTCTACACTTAGTTTAAAATGTCTAACCAGAAAAAAATACGGAACATCAATCATCAATTTTACATCATACCCTCCAGAACTAATTAGCGCTAGTTAAAAATAATCGTAAACGACACCCCAGTGATAATAATGCAGGCTATTTTCGATATCGATAGAAAAAAAAAATTGCTTCAAGCACTATGCCACACTTATACTGAGGAGGCACTTTTCATGACTCATGTAGGGTTTCTGATCTATGGTGAAAAATATCGATCTGACGAAAATCGATTCGATTTTCATATAGGATTAAGAAAATACCTGCTGCAGAACGAGTTTATTCTATTTTTCAGCTCATTCTTCTAAGCTTAATTATAGAAAAAGCCAAAACATTCACTTCACTCATTCACTGTTCTCAGTTCATTCAATCCACCAACTCACTGAATGAATCGGACACGAAATTGTCAAAATAATCGCAGATGGTAAAATTAACAAATTACATTGGATACGGTACATCCCCCTGGCACTGTCTGCCATGCGTTTCTTAAACTGCCGCTGGAGGCTGGAGGGAGCATCATTAAGAGACAAATAGATCTCCGATCCCTCCATATTATTGGATCGATCATGCCTGGTAAAGATCGATTCAAAAATCGAACATCGAACTTGCAATATATCGATTTTCGATAAGATTTAATCGAGCTCGGAAACCCTAGACTCTAAACAAATGTCCTTACAGCTTGCAGGCTCACCAGCGGAACTCGATGGTCGTTTACAAAAAGGCGACTTCCTCGTCGCAGTCGACGGCAAAGACCTGTCATCGGCGGACGCCCTGACTGCAGCGACCACCCTTAAACTGTGCGGGAACAAAGCAACTGTTAAAGTAAAACGGTTCAAAACTGTTAGATAATTATTTAAGTAATGTATTTGATATTGTTAGTGCTTCACGATGACTCGCGGGCGCGGTGGCGGGCGCGGTCACGAAATATCAAACATATAGCGTAGTATGCAAGTGTTCACGTACGACTCGCGGGCGCGGTGGCGGTGGCGGGCAAGCTCGCGGCAATATCAAACGTGTGAAGTTGTTTGCGTGTGTTTACGTCGAACTAGCGGCGGAGCGCGCGACTTCAACCAGTTTGAACTTGTCGCGTCTCACTCGCGCGGCGCGCCTGGCGGCCAATGGAAGTAAATAAATATTACATATATACATATAGATACACTTCTCTAATCCCAAACTAGGATTTTCTGTTGTGCTATGGGAATTAAACAAGGATAGGACAATTCACAAATATACAAGTTGTATGTAACACTCGCCAAGACCACCGCGCCCGCCACCACCCCCGCCCCCGCCACCGCGCCCGCCAGTTGTACGTGAACAAGCACTTAGGGAATTCAAGATTTTGTCTTGACTTGAAGAACAGATCTTTTGCTGGTAGATTTCTTTTATTAATGTTCAATGATTTACTTATCATTTAATCACCTGTAAGAGATGTCATTAAATGAAATATTTATATCAGATAGATCATTAACGGAATTAAGGAATCGGAATTTGGTAGTGTTATTTTTGAAATGTTTATAGAATAGAATAGAATATAAAAAATATTTATTAAAACAACCAGGGCTCACTTTGTTAGTATGACTTAATACTATGTTAGTAAAAATAAAAAAACATAATAAATAAATAAATTTTTGTTCGGTACGTGAATCACTGCTTATGTTATATGGATAATCAGTTTTTTCCAAGATTTATGACAAAAATTGTTCATCGTTTGTTTGTCATTCATTTATTTATAAACTCGTATAGTAATTAAATATGGACATTACACATCACTAATTTAACTATCTATAATTCTTCTTCCGCCTACCGCAAATGTCTTTTCTTAATTGGATAAATTAACTTAATCTCTTTAAAGTATATAAATACTTTTCAATTATTACTACTAAGAGTCCCGAAATTTTCATTAAAACAGTTACAAAATCCCTTGACAAAAATGTCCATATTATCTTTCGGCTATATTTTCATCACTAGTAGGTACCTACATAAATCACACTACCTAACTCCGATCCCTGGTCATTACATAAATTATGGACATACCGTAAAATGAATAATACTTATCCTTAGAAATTCTGCAAATTTTTATTTATTGAATAGTAATTTTACGTAATACCTATTCAAGAATTTTTTTCTTTGATCTTTTCTTGCGAAGGTGTAATGATTCTTTTGGAACTGTTTATTTAACTGAATATTTGAGCGCTGACTTAATCTTGAATTTCAGTTACAGCTAAGTCAAGAATAGTATTGGCACTTACGAGTAACGTAACTGAATCACGTCACCTTCTTCGTGTAGAATAAGAATACGTTTGTTACTTACTTTTATTGATTGTTACCAGAAATTATTAAAAGTGTTACCTTATTAGTGGGAAATATTTTAGGTGGTAGCTTCGTATAATGCTTATAATCGCTGATTTATATGCAAAATTGACTTATACTTGTTTATTTGTAGTGTAGCATTTATTTTCTTAGCCGTAAGGATCAGAAGGACAGGACAGTTACCAAATTATGTAAGTGAAGTATTTTTCGTATGTTTCGCGAATAACTTCTAGTTATTGAGCTACCTCTAATTTTTTTCCTTTTATTTACGACCCGATATTATATAAATTCAGTTCTGACGTAATATTTCAAGAGTATAATGCAATTACTTTAAAATTTCTTAAATGTTTCGTCTACAGTAACTTTTCATTATCTCCAATGTATGTCTGGTCAACTTTAAATCGAATGGTTGAGACGAATTTGATTTTTACAAAATAACATAAAAATCTAAGCTTTTAGATAACTTTACCACTCGAGTAAAGTTGGGAATTAGCTAGTTCAAGTAAAAACTACACAATAATCATTATCAATAGGCTTTAAAAGGGTGAATAGACAATAAACAATTTCAAATTCTTAGAACGCTAACGGCTCATTGTCGTGCTTAGGTCAGTAATATTGTACTACTATTCCATTGAAATGAAATGAACGCAAATGATTTCAATTACAAGAACATAGGTAACAGTAACTAATGATCATTTCTACAATAGTTTATGAAGCTCTTAAACAGAAATCAGAAAGTTATGTAATTTTTTTGGTAAGTGATTTTAGTATAGTGCGAGTGTGTTAGAGCGGGTCGCACTACTCGTTTACCGACTAGATATCGATAGTTACTACGAGGTGGCAGCACTAGTAGTGTATCTGAATACAGTTTGAGTTCAGTTCGCTCTCACGGCTAAATAAAACTTTTTCTGTAACTACTTTCCTTTACATAATGACTCAGTTCTGTCGGTGACTGTTTTTTTACTTGAACACCAACGCCAGTTCCAACCAATATGTTGGAATGATAAAGTCATTGGTTTCGCTTGCACCAATACCAATTCAAAATGCGGCTCGATTTTGCAAGCCAGACTAATACATACTTTATTGACTATCAAACTTATTTCAATTCGCTGTAAACTTTATTAACTGACTACTGCGAAGACAAAACAACCCCTAAAATGAGGGTAATGTTTTCTGTGACATAAAAGTAACATAATAGATAAATGTTTTAAATGCCAAATGTACGTAAATCATGCACTCCGAGAATAGATCTTCATCTTCTTCTCTGTCGTTCCCTCATTGCTGAGGATCGCGACCATATAAAATGCGCCTCCACGCATAGCGGTCATTGGCCAGCCGCACTGCTTCATATAAGGATCCGCCAGCCACCCTCCTTACCGGGTCTGACAACCTCGTCAGAGCTCGTCCTCTGGCACGCCTGCCCTCCACTTTTCCCAGAATGAGGAGCTTCTCCAGGTCGTGCTTGGGAGGCCGCACAATGACCGAAGAAGCTTAGATACTTAGATTGAATGCTGTGATAGCTTATTTGACAATCGTATGCCTGAATCAAGAACGCCTCGCAACCTGAATACCCAATTCCTCGGTTCTCTTGAAGTTTAAGAAAAGAGTTACCTACCAAAGTCTAATAATAGAACTATACTAGTATGCAAAATATGGATTTGAAATAAAAATGCCTTTTATCATAATTTAGCTGCTGAATAAGCTGTAGATACCTACCCGTCTACGGAATGACCAGATGAATCCAACGATCCTAGATTGAACCAATTATGTAAGTGGTAAGATTGGTAAGATTCATACAATACGCATAAAATACATACCCAGACCTACATATCTAGGCTAGACGATTCCGGAATAGGCAAGATGAATCCAAAGATTAATCCTAGATTGACCCAATCTTACCTTAAGCTTACTGTAACTTACAACCAATGCTGTAAGTGGTAAGATTAGTAAGATTAATACTTTACGCATAAAATATATTTTCTAGACTCCGATTCATCTTGGATATTCCGTTGACGGGTATCTACGGAATAGTCAAGATGAATCTAATGATAATCCTAGATTAAACCGTCTTATCTTACCACTATGATGTAAGTGGTAAGATTCATACATTACTCATAAAATACATTTCGTAGTCGTCGATTCATCTTGACTGAATCCTATGATAATCCTAAATTGAACCTTCTTATCTTACCACTATGCTGTAAGTGGCAAGATTCATACATTACTCATAAAATACATTTCGTAGTCGTCGATTCATCTTGACTGAATCCTATGATAATCCTAAATTGAACCTTCTTATCTTACCACTATGCTGTAAGTGGCAAGATTCATACATTACTCATAAAATACATTTCGTAGTCGTCGATTCATCTTGACTGAATCCTATGATAATCCTAAATTGAACCTTCTTATCTTACCACTATGCTGTAAGTGGCAAGATTCATACATTACTCATAAAATACATTTCGTAGTCGTCGATTCATCTTGACTGAATCCTATGATAATCCTAAATTGAACCTTCTTATCTTACCACTATGCTGTAAGTGGCAAGATTCATACATTACTCATAAAATACATTTCGTAGTCGTCGATTCATCTTGACTGAATCCTATGATAATCCTAAATTGAACCTTCTTATCTTACCACTATGCTGTAAGTGGCAAGATTCATACATTACTCATAAAATACATTTCGTAGTCGTCGATTCATCTTGATTTAATCCTATGATAATCCTAAATTGAACCTTCTTATCTTACCACTATGCTGTAAGTGGCAAGATTCATACATTACTCATAAAATACATTTCGTAGTCGTCGATTCATCTTGACTGAATCCTATGATAATCCTAAATTGAACCTTCTTATCTTACCACTATGCTGTAAGTGGCAAGATTCATACATTACTCATAAAATACATTTCGTAGTCGTCGATTCATCTTGACTGAATCCTATGATAATCCTAAATTGAACCTTCTTATCTTACCACTATGCTGTAAGTGGCAAGATTCATACATTACTCATAAAATACATTTCGTAGTCGTCGATTCATCTTGACTGAATCCTATGATAATCCTAAATTGAACCTTCTTATCTTACCACTATGCTGTAAGTGGCAAGATTCATACATTACTCATAAAATACATTTCGTAGTCGTCGATTCATCTTGACTGAATCCTATGATAATCCTAAATTGAACCTTCTTATCTTACCACTATGCTGTAAGTGGCAAGATTCATACATTACTCATAAAATACATTTCGTAGTCGTCGATTCATCTTGATTTAATCCTATGATAATCCTAAATTGAACCTTCTTATCTTACCACTATGCTGTAAGTGGCAAGATTCATACATTACTCATAAAATACATTTCCTACTTATCGTCCTTGTATTTTTTGGCTCCACCGCAGATGGGTAGAAAAAGCCTGCCGTTTTGTTGACCAATCATAGAAATAGTTGTGAAATCATATATTTATATAAAACACTATAAACTAATTTGTACGTTCACTCGAAAATTAAAAGTAAGTTATATTCACTCGCACCCTACACGTTACATGAATTGCTATGAGATTCAGTATTTATTAAGTTGTAGATCTGATGTTCTAAACAAAAGTAAGTTAATGTTAAATTAATTAGTTTCGTAATTCATTTTAAGTTAGGCCGAAATAACCCTTTCGTTGTAGCCTGTAAGGTTATTTCAGTATTTAAAGGCCAAGTCTCACGTAGATCTTTTTGTCTCACAATTTTTCGTTGACAATTTTTTGTTGTTGTTTGATGTTAATTTTTTTTATTTGAAGTGTAAGTGGCAATTTAAGAATAAAATAACAGACTACAGTAAGACACACAATCTGTCATATTTGTACAATTTAAAACGGACTTTAATGTCATGCATTAAAATTTATTTTGACACTGTTTAAATTTGACAGCTGATTATATAGCTTAACCCGAAGTCATGTACTAAATTACCTATGGACTTACTTCTCCTTCTCTCTATATTTATGTTCGTGATGAGAACAAGTGAGACCGATATAGTTTTTCTACTATCATTTAAAGTCGAAGAGAAAAGAAAATTCAAAACAAAACCTTTCTCTACTGGCATTCAGTAAATTGTCCCATCATCACTGTTGTACTCCTCATATCAGGTTCTTACAGTGCGTCAACTATACCTTCTTAACATTACTCTCCGAAAGCACTCGTCACTTACATACAACCACACTTTATTCACCACTAAGCGAAGAAGTCACAACATATGCGATTATGTAACAGCCCGTACAACGTTTGCTTCTCACCAACATAGTCATCTTGCTACATACATATACAACCAACTAAACAAGTCCCTGCAAATATACCCTATGAATAACAAAAACTGTAAACAAAAAGTCCGAAAATATTTACAAAGTCTGGATTACGACAAAACTGAAAAACTCTTACAAAAAATTACTTAAATACACTTGAACACAACCAAACATTCATTCATACATACATACATCGTGCACACCTATACACAACCCTCCCCCCCCCCCCCACACACACACACTACATATACATATACATCTATATTAGTATTAGAACAATTATATTATTATTTAGTTATCTATCATGTACGTAAATGCAACCTAGCCTCCGGAGGAGGGCGCTGGTGTCTGTAACACAGGCTCGCCTAGCATGGATACCAGCGCACTATGTTCTAGCACCACTTAGTATATATATGGTTTAATATAAGAAATTTACTTACTTTTAGTAATGTAAATGATGCACTTATATAGTTTCTAGCTGTATTGTATATATAAGAAATAAACTATTTCATTTCATTTCAATTGTATTCTATAATAGTCTTTTAAACTGTAATAAGTCTTGTTTCATTTTTATGAAATTAGTGAGACATGGTCCTAAATTAGTTTTATATTATTTGAAGCTGAACTGGCAAAAATAAATCTAGAAATTCCAATTACTTTTATTCAATTTGTTTAATTTGCCAGTGACGATATAGTTTCTTTAGTTTAGTTAGCTTAGTTATTTAAAGTTACAAAAGAACTCTAGTCCAGCACTATTTAGTATACTTATAGTTATTTACTCGATGTCTGTTCTATAAAAATGCCTTAAAAATAAAATAGCCTTGATATTATTCCCAAAGCTAGAAAGCTAGAAAACATGTCTAGAACTTGTCTAGATTAGGGTAACTGAAACACTAGTTTACCCACACTAAAATTATAGATAAAAAAAGTAGCGTAAAAGTTTTCAAAAACCTTGCAATGTGTTTAGAGAAGTAAATTGTAATTTTAAAATTATTTAAAATAACTTTTAAGAAAAGTTAACGTGCGATTTTTATTCACGGTAAATTTAGAAAAGTTGCATTTATTATTGAACAAGTGAATTGCGTAGCATAATTCTAAATTACTGTAAATTGTAAAAAAGTGTTTTCCTTGACTATATTGTAAAATGTGGTAGATAGTTCAAGGATATTTTAGTAAGAATCTTTTAGTGAAACCGCAAGGCCTCGAGTCCTAGCCAAATTCCTTATAGTAAACTTAAAATAAATTACGAATAGAAAAATAAAATTTCATACATCGAGGACAGCAAAGTAATTAAAGTTTTCTACAAACTGTAAAAAAAAAAATTATTGCATGATTGTGCTTAGAATTATATTTATATTATTTGTCATTAGATAAAAAAACGGAATATTCCTAAGTAAACACTCATGTAAACATCTTTTTGACATTGACATTATTTTTTAATCGTTCCAAAGAATAGATAATTCTAAGCATAACAATGAAATAAAAAATGACTAAATACTTTGCTGCCGTCGACATGCGAAGTCGATTTGAAGTGTTTGTGTCACGTCAAGGCACGATTTAGTTTAAATTTGATGGTGGACAAGATGGGAGGTCTAGAGTGCTTAAGGTATTTATCGGAACAAATTGACGATTTATGCAGCGAAAAAAAAAATCAGAAGTGATTAGGATACATTTTGGATTCTACAGTCTTTGGCGTAATCAGTACAATAAAATACATTTTATAGATAAAAAAAATAGCATAAAAGTTTTCAAAAACCTTGTGTTTAGAATTATTTAAATATAGTTACAACTTCTACAAGTCAAAAATATTTTGCACAGTTTAGGCAGTCTTGTCGCTTTAAGAGATTTCTTCCAGACCACTTTTGAGTGGAAGATACTATGTTAGAGAAAAAGGGAGGTCGTGCTGATTGACAGTTTGACTACACATCGGAATCGGCTTGCGATTTTGGTATCATTCGGTAAAGGTAAAAAGTTGTACGTTAAAAAAGGGCCAACTAAGGTCACGTATTTGATCAATATTTATTTGACCAAGGAGTATTGTTGAAAACTTATATAATATATAAATTGTATAATCTATTTATTGTTAACTTTTTTCTTTGCAAACCTTCCTGTGATATCTAAAACACACGTTGAGTGATGTTTACTGATAACTCTTATCAGGTCTATCTTAGGTGGAACGGGTGTTTGGAGTACCTACAGTGTCGCGCAAAATCACTTATACATTTTCCAAACTTATATAATGGTATTAAAGTCTAAATTAAAATGAATTTGCGCATCATCGTACCAGCAATTTATAGCCATCATCAGATTTTATCCAAAATTAAACTTTATGACGGAGGACCAAAGCTTGAAAACGACTTCCGAAGTTTAAAAGTAAATATGAATATTGGATTTAAACGTGCAATAATGGAATCTTTTAATTTAATCGTCATTATTTGTAAAAAAGTAGGTTACATCTACAATGTAATATACAAGAAATGGATGTGGTCTTACTGCATTATCGAGTACTATTTCTTGTTAATATAATCTATATTATGACTCTTCAAAGTTGTTTTTTTGTACCTATAATTATCTAATTATTGTAATTAATCCTCTGCGTCATTTTATTCCTAAAAGTTGAGGTTTTTAACAAAAATAGTGACTTTTTATTGTCATATATTTGTATAAGTAGTTTTTTTTCTAGTAATTCCTGTTTATACTTATAGGTGGACCTATTGTGATAGTTGTGAAATAATTTAAGCCAATTTTAAATGTTAAATACCTACATTGTAGAAATATTATTATGTGAATAACTTATTTATGTAATAATTTTACTTTTTGATGGGCATTCATTGCGTATGGCTAATACAGATCCTTTTACCCTCTTTCCTATTATTAAGATTTTGAAAGCCTTGTTAATAATAGTGATTAAGTTGATATAATTAGATTTAGTAAATTAAATAATTAAATAAAAGTAAAATAGAATAATACAATAGAACTTCAAATTTACTAGACTATTTTAAAATTTAGTCACATTAAAACTTGAAAACTAAAATTTCCTGTATTGAAAACTGTTGGTTTTAAATGATATCTACATAAATAAATGTACACTGTGGTACACAATATGAAATAGTAAAATCTGTAATAAATTGTGCGCTATTTTCATTTGACTTTTTATTTAGAACATCCATATAAATAAAATGCATAAAATACTTTAACATCACATTTATTAAACTTTAATTTACTTAACTTATATAATTATGTACTTAATTTATTATATTTACAAAGATTAATAAGTTCAAATAAATAGTTTTATGTTACCATCATCAGTGAATAAAACAGATCTCTTAGCTAAATAATCATTATTTTTCACATAAATCTGAAAAACATATTTAATTTTGGTCAAGTTAAGTGATGTCATGTGACTAGAAAAATATACAAACTTTCTGTGACAGCGATTTGTTCTAAGTTTTAGCATTCTTTATAATAACTTATTTATAATTAGTATTCTAAGTTTTATTTGTTACATTCAAAGTATCTAAATCTAATAATAATCATGGTCACTATTACGTACACTTTGAGCAATAAATACTGATATGTAGAATCATAATTGTATTAAGTAGTATTTTACTGTTTCTTAACCGAGAGGCTGGCAACCTTTTTTGCTTAAAACTATAATAATAACTTTATTTCATTCACAGAGGAAACTTTTTAGCAGAAAATAACATTTATAGAGTAGTTAACTGAAAATAAAATAATTAAACAAAATAGATATTCGTTGGGTTCGTTACAAAGTTACAACAAAAAACCTCTTGGCTTACTATTTTGATGTAATTGGGTACTATGAGCGACAGATCAGGAATTGTTTAAGGCAACCTAACCAAAGGAAATTCCAATATTTTTTTGTAATTGTCGAAAACATCGTATATATAAAGTAATAATCGTTGGTTTAGTTAGACCTTATGACAATAATATAGTAAGAATTTAAATGGAAATATTTGAGCAAAAACAAAACTAGGTTGCTATTCTAGTACATTATCAAATACATTGGACATAAAACTGAATTTTTGGTATTTTGCGATAATACCACGACACGATAATATGCAGTCTGAATAAGATCTCTGTTTACCGAGTCATTAAAAACTACTTACTTATAATCTTAAACGAATTAAACATCTTTGTCCGTGCTCCACCCGAACCGCTAAGATACTACTAAATGAGAAGAGACCCAGTTTGTGATGACGTCACAGATGCCTTGTTACAGTTTCTGATCGGAACTTTTCTTTATAACTAAAGGCTTTAATCTACCTCTCAGTTTCACCAAACGTTTGCTTACTTTACCGTTCGAAGTAGGGTTCCTCAAATCAGGCATGGACTTGCTCTCGTGCACCGGCAAGTGCTCTGTTGACTTCGATACGGTTCCGTAGTACCTTGGCATGCTGAAATCCTCTTGCATTATCAACGCCGACTGCTGTTGAATTGCCTGAAGACTTGTTTCACCTTTGTATTCAGGCAAAGATGGACTTTCAGCAAAAAATCTAGGTAAATTGTTACTTTTTATTATTGGTGTATCAGGTAGGCTGCTTAGTCGAAGTTCACTGTCTGTCATTACTCCGACCATCGATTTACTCTTAGTCAAAGGTGGTTTCTCTGGGACTAAATGCTCAGGTATGTTCAGGAATGACGCACTTCTATGTGGCACTCTTGCTAAGAGTTTGTTAATTTTATTTGGGTCCATATTCTTTAGACTTTCCACTCTATTTAAATTTGGCCTTAGTTTAACTGCACTATCGACTCTTTCTAATGTTCTAGCACTATTACTTCTTGGCAAATCACCTTTCTGTCTAAGTATACCTTTAACACTTTCATTTCTGGGCAAACTAAACGTCGATGGCAAAGTTACCATAGACACTGGATCGTACTTGTAAATAGGGTTCTGTGTAGTTATCTTTGTTTCATCTTTAATAGTTATTGTACTAGGTTTAATAACATCTTGTTTCTTTATAGATACATTCATTACCAGTCCTTCTTCTGTATCTTGGCTTTTCACGCTTTCTTCTTCTTCGTCTTCGTCAATTTTAAACATATCATAAGCTAATAGTTCATCTTTGAACATAATTTCGAAGTCAGTTACTGGGGAATTAACTTCATCCTCGAAGTAAACTTTAGTGCGATTGGGTTTTACGTCTAAATAGTCAGGTTCAGATTTAGTTTCAAGATCGTCAAGTGAGTCGTTGCTGCCTTTGGATTTCAATTCGTGTTCGTCTCGGAATATTAGGGATTTGGAGAAAACCTGTAAAAGAATATAATCAACTTTTAATATGTAAGCCATCTTCTAACATTTATAAGGTCTAGTTCTTATTTATTTGTAGGAAATACATAATGACACCATGCACTTCAAGCTCTTGAGATAATCCCATGAGCCTAGTAAGGTAAGGACATCAACGTAACATAGCTGTATTAACGTAATGTATCTGTCATTTGGTTACATCTAATTGGTCTGTGTAGGAAAATAAATTCCTCGCTGTCCCACTTGTAGGAGGACAACGAGCAATTTTTCCATTTATGTCCTTGTCAGCCTCATAGGGAAACACATAATAATGTATCATTATTTTGACTTTGACAGGAACTTTTAATTAATTAGGTACTACGCCATCTAGTTAGCTGTAAAGAAACTCATTGTCAAACAAACGTTTTTTTAGGGAGTCGTATCTGTATTATTTTATAGCAAATACTTTTTACTACTGAACTCTCCTCGAAGATATTTTTACAAATTTCCATACACATTTCTCTTACGTATGGAATGATTTCAGTAGCAGCGGAGTATGATTTCTTTGGTTCTTAGAATGAGGTTGAAAGCGAAAACTTTTCAAAGACGCACGATAAATATTACATTACTTTGTGGTTACCTCATAAAGCTTATCAGCATGCAAGGGCAGTTCATTGATCTCCCTCCCCATAGTTTCCCGGGGTGGTAAATGGTTATTGTTGATTGGCTGCTGGGTAACCACGCTGTCCAGACTGGCTCCCATATTCGCGTAGCCATTGTTGTAAATTGAGTCTTCTTCTAGTCTGAAATAAGAGAAAGGGGTGGTGTTAAAAGAAGATCTATTGTCATCATCATCGTATTAGTCTTTCTGGACGTAGATTTTCCTAATGAACGCCACGACACCGGGTTATCTGCCCTTCGTATCTAGCAGCGTTCGTCCACTTGAGAGTTATAGAGCGGGCTATGCTAGGGGTTTCGTTGAAGGATATTTGCAATGAGGAGATCCACGAAGAACTAAGGTCACTGACATATGCTAAAGATGCAAGTAGCACTAGGCGGACCACATCTGTCGCAGAACTGAAGGCAGTTGGAGCAGACGCGTTCTGGGACCTCGGTAATTCTAGATGTAGAGAACAGTCTTATACTTGTCTAACTCCTGTAGTATAGGAGAAAATACTATAGGATAAGAAAAGTGTAGGTAAGTATGTATATTTATTTATGAAATATTTTATATGTGTTACCTATTCCATTCGCAGATTGTAAACTCCTAGAAGCTTATTTATTAAAGGTTTATTCATGAAGCGCAATGCCGCGGGATGAGAAACCAGCTTAATAATCTACAATCTTGACATTGGCCTTCTATGTATATTCGCAATCAACTTGTTCTTTACAGATAAACGTGTTCACAATATCTATGATAATAATCGCAAGATCACGCAGCTGAGAGATGCTGTGACGTTGTAAGGTTTAGTAGAAATAAACAAATTTAGCGTGGCATGATAAATGGGAATAGACATATCAGGAATTCAACATTCATACAATATTTTAATAATTCAACATCATGTTCTGAAAGGGTTTAAACCCTGAACTAAAATTTAACTGAAATTCAACATAATGGGAATAGACATATCGGGAATTCAACATTTTGAAAACAATATTTTAATAATTCAACATCAGGTTCTGAAAGGGTTTAAACCCTTATCATAGGTCATTCTGAAGGGTTTAAACCCTTTCAGAACATGATGTTGAATTATTAAAATATTGTTTTCAAAATGTTGAATTCCCGATGTATCTATTCCCATTATGTTGAATTTCAGTTGACATAAATGTTTAATACGTTTCGTTCCATAATTACCACTCCAAGATTGACCACTTCCCAAAATGAACAAATTAAAAATAGACATTTGGAGAAGTAAACATGACGAGAAATCAACATATGGGTTTCCGCTACGTATATTTAAGGAAAAAAATATATAAGTATTCTGAGATATTTCAAGACAGTTAAATAAAAAAATTCATTGACGGAACCCGCACGTTGCGTTGGACGTACACTTAGCTAACTTTTTTTTGTTAAATCAAGTACCTATAAACGAAGTGGTCAGGAGTCAATATTTATACATCACGACAAATGGAATTTTAGGTTGTTTATTTATCTGTTTATTCGTTTATAAATATTCATAATATTTATTTTGGCCGTTTATAAAAATAGCCAACACTGTTGAGTTACCTAAAACATTCCACGGTTTATGTCAAAAATAAAAAATAAAATATTCTTTATCGCTATTATATTGATATTGTAAGGCCATAAACTATAACCGCATTAGAATAGACGCCATTTGAGGAAGAAACGGCAGAAAACTCACAAGGGTTATCTACTTGGTCCCTTCAGATTTATGAATCGGTTTGTTCGTTTATAATTATTAATATTCATAATGTATATTTTGGTAGTTTATACAAATAACACCTAAACAATGTAAAATTGGCTAAAAACTCCACGCTTTATGTATTTTTTTTTACTGCTTATTGATATCGTCAGGGGAAAGGTTACGCTAAAGCGCCAGTATGACAACTTTACAGGAAAAAGTTTTAAATTTTTTGTTATATCGGAAAAAAATCTTTTTTCTTGTTCTATGAGGAGTATTTTCATGTAACTTGAAAAAAATACGATTGTATATATAATAACTGATTAATTATGTAAAACAAAGAATCATTATGGGTCTTTTATTTTACGAGATAGATGTCGATTTAGCGAAAATCACCTGGAAATATAAAAAATGTTAGTCAGGTAAGAAACGCTAAACATATACATAGACAGATCGACGCAGAAAACAAAATACAGTGGAATGGTATATATAACTCATTTTCGACCAAAGTATCGCTTTAGCGTTTTTACCTTTCCACTGACGATATTATAAGTATGTACAGGCCGTAAATTACTAGTACCACCACACTGGAATTTGTGGAAGAACCGGCAAAAACTCACAAGGGTCACTTGGTCCCTTTAAATTCAATTTGAATGAATATAATGTGAATGTAGGACTGTTCATCATCATCATGACGATTGACGACCTCCGTGGCGGAACGGGTAGCTCTCGGACTGCCACGCCGGAGGTTGCCGGTTCGAATCCCGCTAGGGGCAAATGTTCGTATGATGAATATGAATATTTGTACCCACTCTTGGATGTTTATATATTTATTTAAGTATGTCTATCCGTTATGTAGTAACCATACCACAGGCTCTGCCTAGTTTGGGACTGGATAACTTTTGTGAATGTCTGAGATTATCATCATCATCAGCCTAAATACGTCCACAGCTGGACATAGGCCTCCCCAATAGAATACCACTTTTAGTAAGTTGTTCATTGGGGGAATTTGCCATAATCACCACGCTTGGTAGGCGGATTGGTGATCGCAGTAATGATCTTAACATAGACACACATAAGGTAAGAGAGCCTGCTGAGTGTAATAAGAAATGTCTGAAAAAAGTGCCAAACTGATTTTTATAATAGTTCTGTGACTGACGAATTGTAGTTTTCTTTTTATAAAATTCTAGAAAACCAGTTTGACACTTTTTAGGAATATTTTCAAAATTCCCTATTTACACATAGCGACCTTCTCTCGTATCAGGGCAAAATACACGGCAAGACATTTTTACACTTTGCTGAAAACTATGCAAACATGAGCATTAGTTAAATATATACAAGGAATATAATGCAAAGCAGGCCAAGGTTTATTCCACTGACATACCTTCGTGTTAAGATCTATTATTGTCACCTCTTACAGCCTACCTAGGTACTTAGTTTTCAGTCGTTAAAAAGATGTGTACGTCTTCATTTAAATGTTGGTACTTTGGGGGTATCGCCCAAAGTTACACTATGCTAACAAAACATTTCGTCAATTTTGTTTTTATTTAAATCGAGTTATCATATTAAACTGTGTGGTTCCCGGCTTAGAATAGGGCCACCCCTATTTTTCTGCGATCATTGCTGCGATCACCAATCCGCCTGCCAAGCGTGGTGATTATGGCAAATCACCCCATGGACAAGTTACTAAAAGTGGCAATCTATTGGGGAGGCCTATGTCCAGCAGTGGACGTATTAAGGCTGATGATGATGAGTTATCATAACATAATATATACTAATTATTATGCTCTCTGAATTTTAAGAAGCTAAAAAAAAAACATTTTTATTTTGAGATTTGATGACTCGATTTTGATAAAAACAAAATTGACCCAAGTTTTTGTTAGCGTAGTTGGAGGTAATGTTTTTTCTCAGTGTTAAGACACTAATAAAAGGGATAAAGGAGTCACATTTTGTAACTGACCCCTTTTTCTAGCCTGTTACGAAATTTTGTTACCAAATGGCAAAAAAGGATTTTTATTAACATATTCGTTGTACTACATTGATCCTAATAAGGTTGTCTGGAAGAAATCATTTATAGCGTTTAGACAGCCTAGTTTGTAGAACATATTTTAAATGTGTGATTTTCCCTGTGCTATAAAATTTATTTAATAAAATAATAATACAGTTACATATTTTACCACTATAGCTAATCCTTCGACTAACGTAACTCATTACTGAAGTCTTAAAGACCAACGTCGATAGGCGTACAGGCGTTAAATAGCCAGCGTCTCGACGTACTGCCAACAAACTGGTTAAAACACCATTTATCTATGTTTTTTTCTTATTGATGATGGGTTTGTGCTTGCCCTCAGACCTGATGGTAAGTGACGATCAGGCCTAAGGTGGAGCGCGCTTACCCACAAGATTCCTATTCACTCTTCCTTACAAAAGATCTAAATTTTACTTGTCCAGAAGCTGGCAGGGAGTTCCATTCTTTAACAGTTACCATTATACATTATGAAATATATATACATGTTAAATTAAAGGACTAGATTGAGGCGTCTTACTTGAAAGTGGCGATTTTTTTGTCGAAGCAAAACTTTTCCTCGCAGCAGTTCCAGTACATCGTCTCCAGACAGCTGTGGAAGAAACACCAAAATTGTGTTAACTCATTTATTGTACTCTCATACAGTTATATCCATTTTTTATAACAGGAACCAGTATCCAGAAATGAATATATTTCAATATTTTCAATATAATGTGTTTTCGTGTGGTTTCCGGTAGAGTAGAATAGGACCACTCCAACTCTTCCCATGGATGTCGTACAAGGCGACTAAGGGAATACATTATAAAACATCAATCAGGCCTCCCCAAAAGACGGGTTGGTTGGCTAGGTTAGGGACTAGGTTCTCGACTCTAAGTACCAAGAGTAGGCTAGCACTGAATTCCCCTAGTGGCACATATTGTCAGTGGAAAGGTAAAAACGCTAAAGCGACACATTGGTCAAAAATGAGTTATATATATATATAGTGCCGTATGGTTTCCGGTAGAGTAGAATAGGACCACTCCAACTCTTCCCGTGGATGTCGTACAAGACGACTAAGGGAATACATTATAAAACATCAATCAGTCCCCCCCCAACCCGTCTGGCCAGCGCGGGGAGTGTAGGCCAAATCCTCCGTCTGTCTCCGGCAGTTGAGAGAGGGTTATACTCCTGCAGTGGAGACAAAAATAACCTGATGATGATGATAATGTGTTTCGTTTATTTATTTATTTTATTTGTTAGTAGTTCGGCATTACCACTTAAAAAAAGTTTTTTTTTTACCAAGAACAATATACTGTATGCTTTTTTTATTAATGCATGAAAGTGAACAATAACAATGTTTTTTTTTAAAATCATTTATTAATTTAAAGAAGGTTATTTCCAAACGGAAATGGAAAACGCTACCCTCATAGGGCTCACAGAATTTGCTTACTGTCTACGTCTAATAGAATTAATACTAGTTTGTAAAGTGCCTTCGCGTTCCCCGATGTGGGAGAAGCCAAGCCACTGTTACAGATGCCAATATCCATACTCCAAAAATAATATTTTTATTTTTTTTGTTTATAAAAAAAATAAGGGTGAGAGGGGGAAATATTCGTTTAGGGCAGTTTGTGTGATATTATCTTCAAGAAAATTAGTGAACACACTTGATCGATCGATGTAATCAACTTAGATAGTAATTAGTCAATAACGATTCTTTTAAACAGTTTTCAAAGTTTTGAAAAAAAAAAATTAAAGCTTGAAAATTTGTCCAAATAAAATGTTTAGATCGTGAATCAGGGGGTGCGGTGTGAAACGAGGGGGAAGGGAGATTGCAAGCATTACTCTCCCCCCCCCCCACCACGTATCCGCGCGTATGCCTAACAAAATTCCTGACTGGTATTTTATTTATTTAACTCTTTATTGCACACACACAGATAGAACAAAAATAACATATTAAAAAGGAACACAAGTACAAAGGGCGAACTTATCTCTCAGAGAGATTTCTACAAGCAGACCCGCGAGAGAGATAATTGAAATAAGAGAGGCAGACATTTCCATGACATTTCCTAGAAGGTCTTATTAAAATTTTCTCAGAGGGTTTTCCTGTAAACTAAGCAGTCAAAATATCAATACTTTACCTCTACTATATGTATATGTATAGGCCTTTGCTCGGAAAGGGGCAGATAGAAATACAACCACATAAATAAAATAATAAATATAATTTTATTTTTACTTACTAATGGAAAATAATTTAAATAAATATAAATATATATTAATGTAAAATGTTATAGATGTTATCAAATAAAGGCTATTTTTATTTTATTTTATTTTATATGTATATTGGGTAACAAACACTGATTTACACCACGTTTTCTCAGAACACCTCGCACATGCACTGATGGTAACGTCATAAGACGATGTGATCGCTAATACTACTTAGTCGTGCGCTGTTTTAGGGTTCCGTAATAAATAAGATGAAATCAGGGAGTGATACTAAAAGCCTATTATCGCGCGAACATAGTCAATATTATACGTCAACTACATAAAATCTTATCTTTCATACTTATAGCGTCGATCTCTTGAATCAACGGTGGCAACAGTCCAACAGTGCGTACTGCCAGCCGTAATCGATTTTGCGAGCGACTTTAAACTGCCAGGGGAGGTGAGTGACGCCTTAATATGTAGAAATGTTAGTATTCTTTGGTAATTATTAATTTGAGGATAAATGGAATGAGGAAAAGTGAGTTCCTAGTTCGATGACGCTATCGTGCGTAAAACGGCTGCCGTGTCAGGCGGTACTGTGCCTTCAAAGTATGCTCCTTCAGAAGCGACACACTTACGCCAACGGATAATTCAATCATCAAAACATTTTTGAAATGCTTTTTCCGGAATTGAGTACAGTTCTCGCCGCGAATTCTCCTTTATTTATTATTAGTCTATTGAATGGAAACCGTGCCACGAAGTGGTAATTTGAGTTTAGGAAAAAGAAAAAACTCGCATGGAGCCATATTCCGTAATAAATAAGATGAAATCAGGAAGTGATACTAAAAGCCTATTGTCTTATTTTATTACACTTTTTTTTATTAAAATGATCATAAACGTCCACAAGGTATTCAAAATTACAATTAGTCCCTACCACATAAACCTAGCGACTACCTAAGGTTTATCTGTGGATTGGGGAGTTCGTTACTTGGTTACTATTTAATTATGACAATAAAAATGGAAAATCTACTTTAGTAAAATATTTTTTTAAGAAAGTTTTAGATTTTGCGATAAATCTATTTAAAAAACTTTTAAATAAGCCAAGACTTAAAATCTTCTTAAAAAAATATTGTACCAAAGTAGATTTTCAATTTTTATTGTCACATTAATGTATAGGTAATTTTCTTAATAATAATATACTTGTCTAATACCAAAGTAGAATTTTCTCCTGTGCTATTAAACATATTAAATGTCAAAGTATGTGAGAGATAATGCTTTTTAGACCTTTTAACCGACGAGACGTTGTCCTTTGGGAGTTTTCCGAGTCGATGAATAATTGTTAATTGACAGCTGAGATCAATGCAAGGCCATCTATTTGCAACATTAGCAACAAAAGTTAGTACCTGTATTGGAAAATCTTCATTTTCCTAATATCAGATGCAATACAAGGAATCCCAGAGAGACTATAGTGATGTTGAGTCTTTATAATTGTTATAATTATTTGTAAAGAACCATCGTCTCGCGAGTCACACTCGCTCTTTAAAAATCATTTAAACTTATCTAGACAGGTAAGTGACTCTTCTCTTATCTAGATTGTACTTGGAATATTTTTACTCAGACTTTTGGTGGGTCGATGAAATCATAAAGGTTATAGATAAACCTGGTACGATTTAAATGTCATGTCACGAATCGCTATTAATAAATACCACACACCCGAAACTCCATACAAGCGAACAGACTCAATTACCTACTACTACAGGCGCACCAGCCTGTCCGTACACCGTGCGTGTGTATGCGTAAATTATTGTAGGGCTGCTGCACCCAACGCGCGAACATAGTCAATATTATACGTCAACTACATAAAATCTTATCTTTGGAACTTATAGCGTCGATCTCTTGACTTAACGGTGGCGACAGTCCAACAGTGCGTACTGCCAGCCGTAATCGATTTTGCGAGCGACGTTAAACTGCCAGGGGAGGTGAGTGACGTCTTTATATGTAGAAATATTACTATTCTTTGGTAATAATAACAGAAATTTATAATTTGAGGATAAATGGAATGAGGAAAAGTAGGTTCTTCCTTCGATGACGCTATCGTGCGTAAAACGGCTGCCGTGTCAGGCACAGTAACATTAAAAAATACGGGAAATAGTCTGGCCTACTAGCTCAGGTTTCGTGGCTTCGATGTATCTTTTATCTCATCATCATCAGCCTATATACGTCCACTGCTGAACATAAGCCTCCCCAATAGAATGCCTCTTTTAGTGGGCTGTCCATTGGGGGATTTGCCGTAATCACCACGCTTGGCAGACGGATTAGTGATAGCAGTAATGATCTTAATATACACAGGAGAACGCTGCTGCCCATAACTGGTGCAATCCCTTAGTCGCCTTGACGACACCCACGGGAAGATTTGGGGTGGCCCTATTCTAAACCGGGAACCTTCCGGCAATTTATATCGCAAACTGATTATTTTTTAAATATTGACCGCATAGGCATAGCCAAATCCTTCAAAGCCACTACGACCATAACATATCCACAGTAATAGCCATACCATATCCTTCAAACATACTATAAACATAATGACCCTGTCCAATTAAACTTGTAACATAACGTAGGTTTATGCTATGGCTATGGATAGAGCATAACCCTGTCCATGGCCATATCATATCCTTCAAAGAAACTCAGACTTTCAACTTTTTGTTTTGCAAAAAAAAAATTACAACCATATTTATGAATTCCTACGCGAAAACTAGCCGGGGAGGAGGGGTCTTGCTATGTATGCTATGCGGGGGGAGGGAGGTACAATTTTTTTTTAAAGTAGTTTGAGTACGTTTCCTAAACGGTCACTGTCGGCCATAAACCTGCAGCCCACAGGCCACACCGAGGACTATGTTAGACTGTCTCGTGTGTCTGTCATTACACTGGCTTTGTTACCCTTCCGACTGGAACGCAGCATTGCTTATTGACAGCAAAAATTATTATTATTAAAATGTGTTTGACGGCTCTGGAAGCAAAGTCCTTTTGAGCCAGTCTTAGATAGTTTTTTCATTATTCATGATTTTCCCTTACTAAATAAAGTTGATAGTAAGCTTTAGTAAGGCTGGAAGTTAGGAAGTTCTCTTATTTAAGAAGATCAGCTTAGTCACGTTTATTTATAATTCCTTCATAGTTTTTACACGCTCAGACATTAGTTTCCGCTAGTAGAATAGGACCACTCCAACTCTTCCCGTGGATGTCGTACAAGGCGACTGAGGGAATACATTATAAAACATCGATCAGGCCTCCCCAACCCGTCTGGCCAGCGCGGGAAGTGTAGGCCGAATCCTCCGTCTGTCTCCGGCAGATGAGAGAGGGTTGTGCTCCTGCAGTGTGGACAAAAATATCCTGATGATGATGAGACATTTGTTGCAAAATCACTACTAAACACCAAAGCCCGAAGTATACATTATTTTGGAAAAACAAATACACAACAAAAAAACGCGGAAACAACCTGCTGACAGCAAATACAGATAAGAGTGTTGCTTTACTGCAGAGCAATAAAATTTCTTTGTCGCTGATAGACTGGCAGAAATCTCTTAACGAGATAAGCATTACCATTTGTACATGTTATTTTTTTCCTTTCTTTGTTCGTTATGATTGTGTGTGTGTGTGTGGTGTGTGGTGTGTGTGTGTGTGTGTGTCGTGTGTGGAATAAATAGCGCTTGTGGAATGAACTCCCGGAAGACATCAGGACGGCTCCAAATAGGTTCGTGTTTAAACGATTGGTACGCGAGCACGGATCACCGTAAGAGCCATCGTCTATGTATCACGTTTTTATTTATTTATTACAGAATTTTATGTTTTATTATGTTTGTTTATTTTATTTATGTAGTATTTATATATTTATCTTTGTAATAAGTATTCATCCGAAAGAATTAGTAAACTGAAGTGGCAGTAGGCGGGTCACATAAAATAATAATAATAATATGTCAGACATTCACACAAATTATCCAGTCCTAAATTAGGCAGAGCCTGTGTTATGGTTACTAGATAACGGATAAACATACTTAAATAAATATATAAACATCCAAGACCTATGTCGCAGAACTGACGGTCGTTGGGGCAGACGGGTTCTGGAGTGGAGACCGCGGATCGGCACGCGCAGGGTGGGACGCCCCGCCGCCAGGTGGACCGAAGAAGGTGGCCGGAAGCGGCTGGATGCGGAGGGGAGGCCTATGTCCAGCAGTGGACGTCTAAGGGCTGATATGATGATGATGATGAAGTATTCATATATTACATATGTAGTATATATCTTTTTCGTAGTAATGTGTATATGTATAATTTATAGATTACATTTAGTATGTAGCGTAGGTATTTTAGTTTGTATTTTTTTATTATTCAACAAAATTCTACAATATATAAATTATAGTAATGTCCACAGAAATGGAAGCCCATTTGTATGTGGACAGAGCGCTCAATATACTATTATGTAAGAATAGTATATAACCAATTTTCTTATATAATTATTTTGCGCCTACGACTCATCTGCATGACCTAAAGGTGAACTGGAAGAGAATTCCATATTGGCATTATGTTCGCCGTTTGTACTTTCTGTGCAATAAAGTTTCTAAATAAATAAATAGTTAAATAACTAGAATCTTCCCACACTGGTGAGATAAATTCACTTACTACTGGCATGATTTGCATATTCTGAGTAACATTCTGCAGTGATCACATAGCGGCTGTGGCAACATTTAAAGTGCACTTCCTTCCGGCCTCCTTGACTTTTGTTGTCTCTCTCGGCAGCTTTCCTGTGAAAGAGAAATGTTTTTAATATTATTTATTTATTTATTAGTTTTTTGTACACACAAATATACAAAGAACAACACAAAGAAAAGAAAATTATACAAAAGGATAAGCTTATTTCTATTGAAATTTGTACCAGCTAACCTGCGGTGAAGACAAGGGATTATGGAGAGGCAGTACTCGCGAGTATTGAGGGAAATAATTGGGACTTGCTGATTTTCATTTCTAACTTTATTCATGGTAAAGCTTTAACTCGACGCACAAAATTGGATACCCTGCTAAATCAGAAAAAAGACATGCTTCGAATGGTCTGAGTCCTATGTCTCTACTTGGGACTTCAGGGGTTTTTTTTTTCTGATTCCGAATTTGCAGTAACACAGATTAAATATTAATAAATGTTACTTACAAGTACATTTGTCTAATGCTAAACTAGGATTGACCTGTAATATGGGAATTAAACAAGAATTGCACAGTTCATATATCATCACAGTTCATCCAGACCGGGCTCAACTTGTACAAATTGTACAAAGTTGTCTGTCCCCAGTGAGAATCGAATCCACGACCTCTGACACTGGAGTTCAATGACCAAATCCTAGGCCAATGAGGCAGTCAAAGATGTTACATCGGTCTGGGTTACAGCATTTCCGGTAAAATAAATAATATGTAAATGTATAGTTATTATATATAGTTTGCGATAGAGGCTCTGGAAACCAAAGAATATTGGCAAACTTCTGAAGGAAAAGTCCGGCGACCGTCGAGCCAGATCCTTTCTTATCAGCCGCATCAGAGATTAAAAGGGGTGACGCAACGAGCATCCTCATACTCTGCAGAGTAGGGCCTTTCCTATCCATTTTTGTATATACCAAATTGTATATTTTTCGTTGTATAATAGTGGTATAAAGATATTATACCGTCACAAAACACACATGAAATCTTAAAGCACTTCTTTCACTTCAGAGCTGAAAAATTAAACTTTGTCAAGACAATGTTTAATTTTAAAGTGAAAACCCCAATAAATACCGGTAATTCGACTAGTTATTTTAAGCTTTTAGAACCATCTGATCTATATTTGTAGTTCAGAATAGAACGATCATTAATCACAAATAAAATGATCAGTAAGCACATATTATCTCAAGGCCTTTATAAATAACATCCTATTGTTAAATTCCTGAAGTCTGTCTTTGATGTTGTTATTTTAGTTTCCTAACAAAGCGAGTTTGGCACGTGTCTCTTAGAATAGAACTGAATATATGTGATAGATACAAGGCTTGATACCGTACCGATAATACCGGTATTTGCATGTACTCTAGTCGTACAAAAAAAATCGCGCCATATCTTCCTAAGCGTAAACCGGTATTTCTAGAACCAATACTGAACTGAACCGATCTTTATGCTTAATACAGTTAACAAAATACCGATATTTTTATTAGCATGCCAGGAATTCTACTAACGTAATTTTTCATAATACGCACCAGAACTGCAGCTAAAACGCAGGTTTTAATACTTCGTATTCCCCAGCGCACAACGTCTGAACAACATTTTAGCCATAGAGCGTTTTCAAAATACCGGTAATTTTTTTTATTAAGCTACCTAAGCTAATATAGGAGTACTAAGAGTGGAGACCGCGGTTCGGATGCGCATGGTGGGGACGTCTCGCCGCCAGATGTACAAGTGGCCGGAAGCGGCTGGATGCGGAGATCGGAGGACCGGGTGTGGTGGCGTTCATTGGGGAAGCCCTATGTCCAGCAGTGGACGTCTAAGAACTGGTCCAACACATGTTTATTTCAATTTGGGCACCGTGCCTACATCTTTACG
Source organism: Esperia sulphurella (assembly GCA_947086405.1). Lineage (NCBI taxonomy): Eukaryota > Metazoa > Arthropoda > Insecta > Lepidoptera > Oecophoridae > Esperia > Esperia sulphurella. Next base: position 2,494,995 of record OX352280.1, read on the forward strand.
CATTGTATGCAAATGTGACCTCAAGATCAGCCTACATTAAGTACATTACACTCATTTAATCTCATAAAGGGCAAGGTTGTTCACCTCTTAAGAGCCTTTAGCGACTAATGGATATAATAACATTATCGGATATAACAGGAAATGCCTAATTCCGCATAATAAAAATTCGCATGACTACGGAAAGTAGTAATTATATTTTTGGTTAGTTCTGGACAGATAATTAACAATTCGGAACCTTAAAATATAAAAGGGATATCACAGGCTTTAGATACTAGTAAAGAAATGCGATATTCTGGCGCATATTGCAGCCATAAGCTATGAAATAGGTCTATAGTGGGGTATATCGTTGCACTTAACACCGTTATAGCTCCACTATGAACCTGTTAGAGGCGTGGTAGCCTGGTTGGTTGTGCACTCGTCTCACGTTCATGAGGTCCTGGTACAAGCCCCGCCCGTACCAATAGATTTTTCGAAACTTAAGTACGGTTTATTTGTAATACCACAGACTTTTCGGTGAAAGACAACATCGTGAGGAAACCTGCATATGCCAAAGAAGAAATTCTAAAGCGTGTGTAAAGACCACCAAATCGGCTTGGGGCACCGTTGGTAGACAGGGGTTTGGCACAAAAGATCTTGAAAGGTCGAAGTGTCGCCAGGTTTTCCTGGCCCCTTAAGAAGATAAGATAAGATGGACCTATCAGCACCGACGAAGGCCTAAAGAAGGTGGCCGAAGCGACTGGATGCGGTGTGGTAGCGGTCATTGGGGCAGGCTTAGTCCAGCAGTGTAAGGTGGTCTAAGAAGGCCGTTATGATGATGATGATGCTTTCTAGTCCAGCGTTTTTTTTGTTTTGGAAAAAAAACTAGCGTTTTGCGAGAAAGTAAGTGCTGTGCGGCTGGACGGTTTATTTTCTTAACGACTGCCCATATTAGAAAAACCTCCTATATGTAGGTTAATCGTCTCGATTTGTACGTTTATGTTTGCTTGTTTGTAACTAATATGGAATTCACTAATTAATTTTATCATTAGCAACTCAGTTTTTATATTTTTCCTATCTAAACTGCGACAAACGGACACACAGAACACCAGATGCTCAATATCGCCTCTATATTATTAATTAATTAATTTACAAAAATACTTACTTAATTGACTACGGCACTTTCATGTATGTTTTTAATTTGATTAAAATGATTAATTTCATGTTGTTCCTTTTTTTTAAATACTATGTTACTTAAGCAAAGTTATTATTTTTTAGCTATTCTTTCGATTGGCATCATAAAAGTAGGGTGTTTTTTTTGACATTTAAGTCGGTTCGATTCCCAGACGAAGCAAGTAATTTTTAGAAAATCTATGAATGCAGAATTACTAATTTTTAAAAGTAACATAAAGTCTTCTTTCAGCAAAATACACTATCTACGATATTGAAGCTACTTCCCCTTCATGTCCCATAAGTTTGGGACGCCCTGTATTGTACAGTTCACGACGGCCCTCCTCTAAATCGCTTATACTTTCATATTATGCGTTATATTACGAGTCCAGGGGCTAGCCTGATCGACATCCCGGACCTGGGCGAATTCCGGGCAGTATTAGCCTTACCGAGTCATGCGGGGCTCTGATGAGGTGGACAATTATGTCCCTAGCTAATCGCGGTAGCACAATATGCATCAAGTCAAGTCACGCCTCACATCAGCGGTATCACGGGGCGAAAAGTCTCTATGCGACGCTTGTTAGGATCGCGCAGTGGCGATACATCGCCTCTGCCTCTGGGACCAAGGCGTGAGCATTATGTAGCTACTAGCTGGAGTGCGATTCTGTAAAAAGTAACTTTGCAACTCGACTTCGAAATTGCTTAGTAATTCAAATTCGTATGCCGTAAAGTTTACGGTCGTTCGATTTCTATACCAGCGCCACACTTTCGGGCGCGGCGGCGGGTTGTAACTACTGTTAAATGGACATGTTGACGTTTGTTTGTATGAGATGACGTTTAGAATCGTATCCTGAAGCAACATTATGCACGTCGTTCAATTCGAAGCTCGTGTCTGCATTCGACGAAGATTTAGTACTTTGTGCGTGAAAATTGGCACGAATATTGTGGAATTGCTGTAGAAAAATTTTGTAAAGCTTAACTTAGCAACTATAATCTAAATCCGCCGTGAGATTTCACATTTGCATTAATTAAAGTTCACAGTCGTTCGATTTCTATGCTAGCGCTACACTTTCGAGTGCGACTTCGTGTTGTAACTACTGTTAGTGGACATGTCGACTTTTGTTTGTATGAGATAACTTTAGAATGGTATTTTATAGCAACATTACGAACGCTATTTCTATCTACAACTCGTACTTGTATTCGACTAGCAAAAAGTTACTATTTTGTGCGTGAAAACTTGATCGAATGTTGTGGAACTGGAAAATAAAAGTTATTCTATCGCAGAATAGTGGTTACTTGTGTTTAGTGACGTATTTTAAAGATGGCTCGTTCATTTCAATTCATAAGTTCAGTAGAAGAAGCTCACTATTATGATATCCAGCATCAAGCTAATATTATACGTAAAATCAGCGAAAACGACTATGTGGAGGTTTATAGGTTGTCGGAAGAATTAATTAATCAATTTGGACCTAATAAGAACAAAGGTACGTTTTTATAGCTTTCTTAATTATTATGCGACTATTACCGTGTATTTTAAATGATATCACAAAGAAATCATAACACTTATCTACTTGCAGATACTATGTCCACTATCATTCCTGGCTAATGATAGCTACCAAAAATGGTGAAAATAGTGCCTACATATTTGTCCCAATCTTTAACTTCACCTGTATAAAGGAAGTAGTGAAAGCCTTAACCATCCTATTACAGTGAAAAAATATACCTTTTCAGTTTCCACAAAATTGACAAGGCAGGTGTTAAATTAGAGCAAGCAGTAAAAGATATACTTTGTCGGAGCTGGAGCGTCAGTCAGCACACGGCAAATCCCTAATGTGTAATTTTATTGAGGCTTACCTATATTTAGCAGTGGACATATTTCGGCTGATGGTGATATACAAGGTGAGCCATTGCGGTGGGTCAGTATGAAGAAAAATCACCAGTGATACACTACTTGTATTAACAAGAAAAAAATCTAAGTTAGAAAAAATGCATGCAATGTTTTGACAAAGATTTCCTAAAATTCTCATACACAACTGGGAATCATTAAGAAACAGTGCACTAAAAACACCAGCGCCGTGCGGATTTTAGATAATACTTTTAGAATTGGATAGCAAATGCGCCATCTAAGTTTATGCTACCAATTTTTGATTTACACTTTTTGTTCGGGGATTGCTTATCTTACTCTAGTATATATTATCTTTGTTGTGGCGAAGGTAAAAAGTGGTAACACTACCCGTCGCTAGATGTCATTACATGTAATCACCTAATGAGTTCATGAACGTGTTACGTAACAGATGGCGCTAATACGAAACTAGTTACAATCTGTCGCAACTTTCATAGTAACAACAGTTATATGAAACGAACTAATGGCAGTTGTACCTGTCTTGCTTTAACATAGATAATTCTCATTCACACCCCTAGCCGCCATGCCCGCCATGTTTCTTATTGCATTGTTGTTCTTTGAATTTCTTTTTAACCGACTTCAAAAAAGGAGGAAGTTCTCAGCTCGACAGTATGTTTTTTTAGTATGTTACGCGATTACTTCGCCAATTCTGAATGGATTTTGATGTTTCTTTTTTTGTTTGGTAGGTTATACTTCAGCGGTGTTCCCATATAAATTTTATCGAAATGGAGGAAATGGGCTGGCGGGATTTTATCTCAAATAACCAAATGTATTTTTTTCAGTACTTTCTGATCCTATTTCTTTCAAATCCGAACCATAAATTCCTTTAATGAGTCATTAATATTACATGTAGGTATATACATCTCTGTGTTATGGAAACAAAGTACCTAAGGAAAGGACAATTCAATATAACATCCAGACTCGAACCAACTTGTACAAATTATATAAAGTTCCCTGCCCCCAGTGAGAATCACGAGTCCTGACTCACTCACTCTAGTACATAAATATTATCTTTACTACAACGATCTCTATGTACTACTAGATGGAGCGTTCCAAACAATCGCTCTGTTCCACGCAAGTAGCCACAACTTTTTCACATTCACAATGAAACTTGTGCAGTTGCTACGCAGAACTTTTAATTATTTACTAAATATTGACATAATTTAACCGTAGAGTCAATATTTAGTAATAATTAAATGTCTGCGTAGTAACTGCACTAGTTTCATTGTGAATGTAAAAGAGTTGTGGCTACTTGCGTGGAACAGAGCGATTGTTTGGAACGCTCCACCTAGTAGTACCTACATAGAGATCGTTGCTTTATTATGACCTGTAAACTTGTTTTTCTTATCTTCTAGGTAACTAAAATTGGAATACAAGCCGAGGTAGATATCTAGATATTCAAACAGGTCACTGACCTGAGGTCAGCTGTTCTTTCTCGTTCCATTTGTTTTTCACCATAGAAATAGATTAATATAGAATCCTACTTCAAAACATCAGTCATGTCCCACACGCGGACTGGGCGGGGCTTATTCGGGTGTTCTCTTTATTATAGAAAAAAAAAACAGATGCGTCATTCTCATGACGCTACCATTTTTACCTATCGGGCGCTATATGATATAAAATAAAATTTTGTTTGTTAGAAATACCTATAATGTATTAATAAAATTAAATAAGGTATTAATAGCATGTGGACATAATAATTTTATTAACCCTAATTACCCTGGAACAATATGAGTTTCGTCAGTTTTTGTCGGTTTGTGTTGTAACTTATTTCTGGATCACTTTTAGCCTCGTGGTGTAACCTTATTTTTGCATATTTTTCTGTAATAGCTCTCATTAAATGTGCCCCATGGTTTAATGTTCCTGGTTGCTGTAAAGAATGCGAATGTAAGGAATTGAATATATCCGAACTTATAAACCTTTTTAATGTATTTAAAACAATTGAATCAATTTTGCTAAATTTCTCGGGCAAACTTCGTCTTTGTTCTTTGTGTTTTATCAAATATCTGATGAGTGTTTCAGTCTTTAAACAAATTTGGAATACTTCTTCTGTGGAATAGCACAGCCCCCCCATATCTTTTAGCGTGATTAATTTGTGATGCCACATTTTATTAGCCGTAACCAAACTGGAAACACATGTTTCACACTTCAACTCCTTATTTAGTTTTCTTGAAACATAGCCTGAAATGTGTCCGACAATTAATTTCGTAGCAGTTGTTAATTGTTGAACGTTTAAGTGTTCTGAGAGGATTATGCAATTTGTTTCTGCATGGCGGTCGGAAGCCATTGTTGGTTCTTTTTCCACTTCTGCTCATAATAGACGTAGTATTAATACATACATACATACACGCATACATGCATGCAACATACATACATACATACATAGATACATACATACATACATACATACATACATACAAATATTGGAAGTAATACCTGGGTACTGTAAAACTTATTTTTACTATTTCTGTATGTATAAATAACAATAACTAATAAGTAGTTGGGTAAAAATGACTACCAATCTTGTAAAATAATCCTTTAATTTTCATCATAGTTGGTCCAGGTCCGGATGTTATATTTGCTAATGTCCAATCCTTCATTAATTCCCATAGTACATGAGAAAATCTTAGTTTGAGATTAGGCAAGTGTAGTATGTACATATGTAATATTTTATTTAAGTTTATACACAGTCGCAAAAACAGGAAACGCAAGAGAAGTAACTAGTTTTTATGCGTGTTGTAGTTTTTAGTACTGAATGAAAATATGATAGCCGAACGACCTAATAAAAAAAAAACCACAATAGTTCAAAATGAAATAAAATCAACAACATACCTATAGAAAGTTATACCCGAAGCTTTTCTGGTATTTTTAGATGTATTTTTGCAGTACCGAAGTATTCAATAAGGCATTTTTAATTTATAAGAAAAAAAGGTAATAAACCTAAAAGGTAAACAATAAATTAGGTTTCTGCACTTAAAAACATGTAAAGAAACAAATCACAACAGATTTTATCAAGTTAATATGTTATTTATAATCAGTTGTCAGTATTCTACCTACTTGACATTCTGCAACATTCTGCAAAACATTTAATCTATAATGACAAAAACGTCGTGCTACAGGAGTAGGAAAGTCGTGCTTTCTCTCCTTTTGACGCGTGCGCTTGGCCGCACGTAAAAGCGAGAGGCCGCACGTAAAAGCGAGACAGAGTTCTGTGACAAATGGCAAGAATCGACTTGCAATTACGTCTTAATAATTTAGTTTACGCGTAGTTCTGCAATATAACGTTTAACTGATTATGCATTATTGCTAATACTTATCATAAAAGTATTATAAACGGGTAAAATCACTTATGAATAGCGTAAATATTTAGTAAACAATTAAATATTCGGCGTAGGTTGTGCGTGGTAACTGCACAAGAGCCAAAGTGAATGTGAACGTGTGTGGCTAGCTTAGCCACACGTTTGTGTAACAGAGCGGTTGTATGGAACTTTCCGTCTAGGTACATAGAGGTCGTTGTTTTTCACAGTTGCGAAATATGTTATGTTTGGTAGCGATTACTACTAGTAGTGCAGTCAAATTCCGAATTGTGACCATCCCTAGCACCTTATTATTATAGCGACAAAGTAAAAATTAGAATGAACATGGTTATTTATCGTATCAACCGAAAGTACCAAATAGGCATGACGAAAGATTTTGAAATCCTCTTCCGTAATGTAGGTACACATTTACTATTTACGAAAAAACCTTTATTTCGGTATAAAACTTAAGTTTAATGGAGTTTAAAGCCATTTTGATAATATTTTTTCAATATTGCGCGCAAACAGCTCGCAGCTGTCATGGCGTCGGCTCTGACGTCACGGTTAGGTAAACATGTCATTGTGTCTATGCGTACGAAGAAAGTCAACAAAATATTCAATTAATTCGTGTGATAAAAATGAATTCCAAAGTTTATATGTGGTGTGCAGTACTGCAGTGTAAAAACACATCAATAAAAACACCCAACAAAGTGTTTGTACATGTTCCAAACAAGTTATGAACAAGAGATAAATGGTTTGGTTAAAGCTCGCACGGCGAAACAACGTTGTCACGAATTCGCCACTTTATTTCTGTGAAGACCACTTTGATGTGAGTATGTTATCATATATTGATAGATCTTATACTTAAAATGTTTGTTTGATATGAAATAGTTGAAATATTGAGGCTATGGAATAACTAATTTATTGAGGTTATGTTTGTTTTGGTCTTGGCCATCATTCCTAATAACAATTTTAATCGTTAACTTTTCTTTTTCCAGTTGCCAAATGATATGGAAATTATATGGAGTATCATGTGATGGGGTCAGTATCACAAGTACGTATGAAACCAGGATGTATGCCCCATAAATTTATATGCCAACCAGACAGGAAAACACGAACATCTGACACAACAGAGCGACCCTATATAGCTAAGAAACGAAGAATTATGATTCTTGAAGAGTGTAAAAAGGAATTCGAAGTAAAATGTATAGTTACAAAACAATCAAGTTTTGAAGAAATTGCATCGGGTAGTTCAGGTATTTAATATTAACTTATTTATTAGAATATAGCATTGAAAAAGTTAATTTTATTCTCAGTGTTATTACATAGGTACATTGTTGGTACACACAAAACTACATAGATTTTTCTGTGACCTAGTAATCTCCTATTTGTGTTCATAATTATAACATTGCACTTAAATAATAAAATATTTGTTTTACAGTTCAGCAGAATGTAGAAGTTCCCCAAGTAACACCAAGAGTGTTGGATAAATCAATTCAAGTACACACATGGAAAACATTCAGAAGTAAAGCTAACCAAACAATAGTCAGTTCAGTAAATCAGATGACATCACCATTGAAGCCGTTTCTACATTCTGTCTCTACATCACCATTTAAAATCAAGCATCAAGGTGTTAATAGTAACATGCCTATCTTAAGTTTGGTTAAAGTTCTTGATGATGTGATAACTATAGCTTGTGGTTTGATTAATATACAAGATTCTCTTATTAAATAAAACACAAATGAAATTACTGCATTTTTATTTCCTATTCTATACTTTTATATAACAATGGATACACATAAGTTTTTTCAAAATTTAATAACACTTTCATGCCTGACATATATTGCTCATCAAAAGTTATACATATAATTTCTATATTTTTATTAGTAGTAAAATCTGCGATGCTGAAGTAACACTTATTTAGACCACTTAGGTACATTTGCATTTGAACCTGGGCAAAGCATTTCTTGCTGTGTTTCCCATTTTTTATATAATTGAGATACGTTTTGTTGCTTATGGGACATTTTATCTCCACAATGCTATCTTGACATATTCCATCAGGGGAACCTGCTATCATTGGATATTTTTGGGATATGAACAGTCCAGTATTCTTGATTTTTTTTCCCTAGTTTCTTGCTTATTATTTCCCGTTTCATTGCTGGTGTGTCTTATTTCAATCTTGTTAATAAGATCAAGAGTCAAATTAATTTTACTTAAAAATAAGTCACAACACTCTTCCTTATATGTAAGCACAAGTTGGTGCATTGAGACGCTAAGTAGTTTATTACAATTATAATCTTGTTGATACTTTAGTAGCTCGCAGTTGTCATATTTTCTATTTTGTCCTTCTTCTAAAAAAATTTTCAAGAACTGTGGAGTTAGAAGGCAATATAGGGCTACCTTTAGATAGATCTTTTGCAGATATAAATTTCAAGGTAGTGCCAACTCTTGATAACTTTGATTTCCGCCAGTAACATTGAACTTCTGTGCATGAAGGTTCTTCGCTTCGTCTATGGATCCACATAAGCAGCGCTATGGCATGCTTACATCCGCCCTGGGGAGCAACACAATCATGGCATTCGATTAATATTACTTTTTCTTCATCTTCATCAACCATCAATGTAACAGCATATAGTTTTACATGGACTTTATGCTCTGGGCAAATTTTGCACTTTACTGTACAAATGTTTCCTTCCCGTTTTAGTTGCACATAACTGATTGCATCATCCCCATATGATGGTCTTGAAGACCTAAAATAATTGAAATTAATTAGAACAAATACATATACACTGACTTGGTGATTTAGGTGTTTACTATGAGGAGTGTTTTTTAGTTACAGAAATGTACTAGTTTTATCGGGTATTAACATGGTATTAACTCTAAAATAGCAACATACAAGCTGTAAGGGAGCTCACCTCAAAAATAAACAATGACAAGTTTATTGTGCAAATAACCTATGAAAGTAAAATAAACTCGCACGAATTCAAAAAAGTTTGATTATATCTAGGTTGGTTGTATCTAGGGTAAAGATAAATACAAAATTTACTTACAAGGAAGTTTTCACGTTTCTCGTAACTCAGCGAGCAAAATTCTTTATTTGTTGCGAGGAAATCGCCCAACATTAATACATCAATACTGGGCAAATTTGAGCTATTTGCCTTAACAAAGCTTGGTTCCATTGTTATAGTACAGTGGAGTCGATAAATCACACGTAAAAGAAAAAAAATCAATCCAAATGCGTAATCAGCAGTATTCACAACAACTAGGGATCCGCAAAAAGTATTGATACCTGAGTAGTATCGATACTTTCGTTACGATACCAAGTATTTTCGTACTCGATACTTTTGTTACGATACTTTACTAGGTATCGATACTTCGTCACATACTCGATACTTTCTGGTGTACCTCATATTCATATACCTCATATTCATCTTGAGGATCTTGCCGATCTTGAGGAGTAACAACTCCAAATAACAATAATCTCTTCTTCCTTTAAGTTTTGTTTAAAACAAACTATAGTGTGCTACGCATTAGACATCTATATAGTGTACAATTGAATGAACCATCAGTAGGTTGAAACCATGTTGGCCAAGAATGAGTATGAAATTCTTTTTTTTTAAAGCAATGACAATATTTGATTGCATTATGTATTTTTTACTATGTAACTTTATGCTGTATGCAAAAAAAATCTAGACTTAGAAACTGTAGTTAAAGGAAAGCACTTAAACAATTTTTTATTAGTAAATTTCTTTAAATAAGTTAAACGATAAAAAAAACTCGATTATATTGACTAGGATATTTTTCAGAGCGTCAAGCACTAGTCCAATGAATGCGAGCAACGAAGCTCACACAACTTCGAAAGTGGCTTGTTCTTGTTTACAAAATACCTATTCAGAGTCGTTCGTGATCTAATTCGCAGTAAGCGTCGGTATTCGTTTCGATTTTCGAGTTATTGTTTCAATTTTACAGAATCGACACCCTGTTGCCCGCGACTTCCATCCACCATCCTATGTCCTATTCGAGGACCTAACCTATATGTGTGCCAAGTTTAATAACTTATGTAAAAAAAATCTTTAATTTATACATTTTAATAAGTATAAGTTATAAGCTTCTAAGCAGGGATCGGAATTAGGTAATGTATTTTATGTACTTGTGAAGGAATATTTTTATTTCCGGGTTTTTTTTAAACTAGCTGTTGCCCGCGACTATTACAAGACCTAATCTATAGGTATGTCTGTCTAGTTTCATCCCGATCCGCCCCGTGGTTAAAACGTGATTGAGTAATAAACATCCAGACTTTCGCATTTATAATATTAGTTGCTAAGCTATGTACTATTACTGTGATAGTTCTGTAGTTACGTATTAACCATCAAAGTGAGCATGAGTACAATAAGGTACTAACGTTCGGATTAACTCTACCTGCGATTTATACCTGCAAACTTTCAATTGCCGCGTGCAAAGCGACAAAGCTTTTGAATAATGGTTGAAAAAAAAGGTCCAGATATTACAAATGTGTTGCCTTAAATTTGAACGTTCCAGGGAGTGTTTTGTCCTTCGTAATCGAAAAGTTTTAGTGCTGGTCAAGTTGGCATTTAGGGATTTGAGCACTTCGTTTTGTTGTGCCCTGCCCTCTAACAATCGACACAAACATTGCGACTGATTTGATATGTTTAGTTTTTATTCAATGCAAAAATATTTGGCTCGTAGATTAAGTAACACTAGATGGCGCCAGTAGTAGATTTTTTTAAACTATTTTCTAATCATTAAAGTAAAATAATATTTTTAATGTTTTGTATGATTCTATTTGATTTGAATTTAATATTTACTAACATTACTTTTAAGTCTGTCACTAACACAATTATGGATTAATCTGAAAATTACACAATTATGGATTAGTCGATAAAAAAAATGACGTGTATAAATGTACCAAGTGTACTCATATGCAATAAATGATTTTGACTTTTGACTTTGACTTTGACTTTGAAATAAATGAATTATTATAATCTACACTACCTAATATTCAAAATATCCAATTTATTAGTGCTAATGTTTAGGTAATAAATTCAGTGCACGAACTATCCGAAACCCATAAAATTTCCAGATATTTTAAATATTTTGTTAGAAACTCCCAAACTGCCTATGTCAAAGACCATTAACTCTATTAATTTAAACAACGAAATACGAGCATTTATTTAGAATTCAAACACATCGATACCAAAACACTACGCCAACTAAAATTTGGGTCAATTTTGTTTTTATCAAAATCGATTCATCATATGCTAAATATTATTCTTCCCGAATTTTAAGACAAAACAAATTTTTTTTAGACTGATGAGATTTTATGACTCGACATATTATGTAAACTTATAATATCAGCCGTAAATTGTTTTTTTCTTTATAGTATAAGTATTTCCACTAAAACGCCAACATACTGTAATATATTATCCTTTATTTTCTTCTCTAGGAATTAGCAATATATAATTCACACAGTCAGTAGACCTCCGCTCGGATCTAGCGCCGGCCGGCCCATGCCTCAACTCCCCAAGTCGGTCACGTTATAATATTAAAATTAGTGGATTTAATAGTGAACAGAAAAGCTTCGACGGATCCCTAAAAACTTATCAAAATTACAACCACGCGTGCCAAAGTATGTGAAACATATTTCATTATCAAGAGATTTTAATCCATCAACATATTTATTTTGTTTAAAAGATTATAGTACGATGATACTAACATCAGTCTGCTAATGTTTGATGAGAGTGATAATTTAAATTAAATTGAGATAAGGGTACTGTTATTAACTTGATAATAAGATAAGGGCATTGTTAAACTCAATATGTTGTTACTTGTTATGTATTGAAGTTAAAATAAAATATATGGATTACTAGCTGTTGCCCGCGACTTCGTCCGCGTGGACAACTGAACATCACAAATTATTATGTGATTCCCGTAGGAACGGGATGTTTTTTAGGGATAAAAATTATCCTATTGTTTTATTCCAGGATCTAACCTATATGTGTGCAAAGTTTCATCACGATCCGTCCAGTGGTTGAAGCGTGATTGAGTAACAAATATCCAAATATCTAAACAACCAAATATCCAAACTTTCACATTTATAATATTAGTAGGAAGTAGGATACCATGGGCGGAGTAACTGATATACATATATAGCCGAAAAGATTACCAAGCTGAATAGACCGGGAGCGACATCTGTCGCAGAACTGACGGCCGTTGGGACCGACGAGTTCTGGAGTGGAGATGGGGACGCGAAGGGTGGGACGCTCAACAAACAGGTGGGGTCGACGATCTGAAGAAGGTGGCCGGAAGCGGCTGGACAGGCTGTGGTGGCGGTCATTGGGTAAGACATAAGCCTTATGCATATGTCCAGTAGTGGACGTATAAGCGCTGATATGATAATGACAATCATGATTTAAGAATAAATTTTTTTAGTGTAAAAACTCGAAATCGAGACAAGATTTGACCCAAACATAATTATCGCGGTTGTGATAAAAATACTCGTTATAACGTAAAGTTGCTTGACCAGCCTTGACCATTTAAATGGTTTTTTTTATAAAAACTCACAGGTGTTTCCCGCTCAGAATAATGAGTCGGTATATTACTTGTGAAAAGGATAAATAATATCATATATATTTTTCCTCTTTTTTTTTCAAGTATTGTTTTTTTTTGCGTGAGCGACATATAATCAGATAAGAATTCCTCAGCCCCTTCCACCATGAACTAGATTTATGTTGGTCCTTTTCACCACATATATGTGCCATCAGTTAGTGGGGACCACGGGAATCATCTGACAAATATTATTCCTGTAAGTCCCGGAACGTTTTTCTTGGCGCAAACAAGAATTTTGAACTGTCGTCATTAAACTCCAAATCCTTTATTGCACATGAGTAATTTTTATAGACTGTCGCTTTCTAAGTGTTCATCATCATCATATCAGCCCTTAGAGGTCCACTGCTGGTAATAGACCTTCCCCAATGAACGCCACTACATCCGGTCCTTCGCCCTCCGCATTCAGCCGCATCCGGCCATCTTTTTACTCTGTTATGGTTTGGAATAATAGAATAAATATTCTAAAAGCCAAAGCTTTTTAAGACGGTGGTCGGAAATTAAATACTAGTACTTATCAACAAGAGCCTATTGGAATGATAGATAGGTAGCAAAAACTTTCTTTAATCGCATTAGATTGCAACCGAGAGAAAACCGGAAAATCCAAACTATATAACCAGTCATCAGTGATTTAAGGGTTTAATGAAATATTACCTAAGTAACCGGTTACGCGAGCACTTTGTATCAGATACTAAACAACTATTAGTGGCTAAAAATCAAATTTCTATACAAAATGATGTGAAAACGACTGCGGTTTGTTTAATAAACATAAATATAACCTTTATTTGTTTGATAAAGATGTCTAGTAAAGTTCTTTTGTATTAGATTCGAAGGCCCATGTTACCGTTAACTACATGTATCTTGTTATAGGTGAGTATAAAAAGATAAATGCAGTAAGGAATGACGACAAACATTACATTTTAGGCAGTGTTTTAAAGTTCAACAGAAAAAATATATATGCTATTTTTACAATTACGGCATATATTTCGCAATGGTCTGATAATTAAGTGGAGTATTTATGCATAACTTTCGCAGAAATTTAATTTTTCAGTTTATCATATCTGAGGCTTTTAATAAACAGAGTTCCCGGACGTTTTCTAGTTTTTCTAAAACTAGTAAATATTCACTTATTATGTTAAGTGGAATATAATATTTTATAATCCAGTGTCCTCTCAAATATTTTTTTATTAGTAGACGTTTCAAAATATTTATTAAAAAAAAATAAGCGTTCTTTCCCTTTCCTGAGCCAATTATAAGCGATTATATTAGCATCTTTCGAAATATTTATGAATTTATTGGTATTTATTGACATTTAATTAAAATACAAACTATCTAAGTCAATTGAAAGTATATAAAACGTATATAAAAGATTAATACTCACAAGCAATTTCCCTTTAGATATTTTCGAAAGGCGTCAAGATAAACAACTGCAGATATTCCAAAAAGGCACTAATCACAAACACAATATGCGTCTTTTAGAGACGAACAATTTATCTATTAAAAATCAAAACAAACTCTAAAGATTGGCACATAACAATAAACAAAAGTGGAAAACAATAAACACGTATAGAACGGTTGGCGTACGTAGCGAAACTGTGGGGCTACGTGACGCGACTGCATGCGTACGCTCCAGTGATTCATTGAGGAATCACGGAATCACCTGGTATCGTGGTTTAAAGCAACGGCGTCAAGCGGAATCACCTACCGCCGTGGTCCAAGACAAAAACGTCAAGCGACTATAATAATATGACAAAGAATCGCTTGCTGATTGAAGTGATAAATAAATGCTGCAAGAAAATGACGCTACTGCGTACCGTTCGGTAATTTATTTATATCAGAACCACTTGCCGCCGTGATCGAAAGCAAAAGAGCACAACTATGAAGGTCCAAGGATATAAGCAAAAGTGACATCAGCACTGTTGCCTCTGAAATCATCAAGGCAAGTAGCTTTTCCTTAAATATGAGAAAACCACTCAAAATTGTTTAATTGATACAAGCTCATCGTGACGTCAGGGAATCACAGGGAATTCAATGGTCCAAGAGAAAAGTAATAAGCGGGTACAGTAATGAAAACTCTACGAGAAACCACTCCAGAATTAAATCTAAACATCCATAGGATTTTTAATCGCCTTCGCTTTTGAATATTCTGATTCACTTGTGACCAAATTTTATGAACTGTGACGTAAATGGGAAGGTATTTATTTGTAATATATTTTAATGAGGTAGGCCGTCTTTAAGTTAAATAACTTTACACCGAACTGGTTTTGAGGTGACTCTAAATTAAGTAATGTAGGTAATTAAGTTGCGTTAAGTTTTATCAATTTGCTAATGTGTCACAAGTTCTTTTTTAACATTCTTAGTTTACCAAGGAAGCAAATTATTTTATGGTTTTTAACAGTTTCTAGTTATTTATAAAGGTCAGATATCTAAATCGGTACCAAAAATGTCAACGTATTTTCATCTCAGATGTATACTAGTGATGGGACACCGAGTTAAGGACCGTCAGAGGAATATATATAGTAGCTCTGTAATTGAAGTTTGACATCAGGTATTCTATGATTTGATGTTTCCTTCGACTTCACCGCAGCTCACTCCGCAAAGCCCTCTAACTCGGCCCACCACTGAATCAATAAACGTTGCATATGCAAGTTTTCTTATAATGATTTCCTCCACCGAAGTATTATAAATAAACGGAAATGTGTATGGAAATGGAAATATGGAAAAATATGTTTAAGGAGAGTTCAGTACTAAAAGGTATCTGGTACAACACAGTACAGGCACGACCCCCTAGAAAACCTTGGTTTGAAAATGCTGGTCTTCCTAGGGAAGAATAAATTGTACTCATTTTAATTTTATACATTATAATTGTACTTAATCTTTGTGTTGAGATAATAAATAAATTTTGTATTGTATTGTAAATGCTGGTTTTGGCGTTTCGATTAAGGTCCGGCCACATTCCATCAAATACATTTTATCATCTGATAGGCAGAGCAGAATCACCACTCTGTAGCTATTGCCAACAACTTGACGATGTTTATCATCTGCTGGTGGAGTGTGGTCGGAGGCGACTGAGAGACAGCGTTTATTTGGCGACAGTTTTGGACATAATGCTGACATAAACATTGAACTAAATGATCCAAGTTCCAATGAAGCGAGAGAAGTTTATTATTTCGCTAAGCGCTGTCTGACGTCTAGGTAACGCTGAATATTATGTGTTTCCCTATGAGGCTGGCATGGACTATGGCTCGATAAAATAACAGTTTTTTTTTAATAAATAAACTGTACTTAAGTTTCTACCAACCAACTACCACGATTTTGCAAATTATAATTGTACCTACCTAGAATATTTTATAACATCCTACTAATATTATAAACGCGAAAGTTTGGATATTTAGATGTGTGGATATTTGGATGTTTAGATATTTGGATGTTTGTTACTCAATCACGCTTCAACCCAGTGACGGATCGTGATGAAGCTTGGCACACATCTAAATATCCAAACTTTCGCGTCCTATGTCCTAACATAGGATAGTTTTAATCCCGAATAACATCTCATTCCTACGGGAAACCAAATTAATATGAATTTATTTAATTTCTGAGGTTTTTAGGGACGTTGATTACGAATGACGAAATCGACGAAAATCGCGGGAAAAGTTAGTATGCAATAAATAATATAATACGTACACATACGCTTTAAACTATTATTCAGTAGCGTTTGAAGGTATTCTCACAAAATGTATATCATGAAATCTAAATATACGAACGACAAACTTAATTTCTGACCCACCCAAGTGTTTTGTCTCGTTTTTGCACGATGTGAATGTATATATGCGTTGCATTATTTCTTTAACGCGTAATTTTTTTTTAATTTTGACATTAAGACAATTGTGAAATTTGAAAAAAATTCAGAATCTTAACAGATATATATTGTCGTGTGGTTTCCGGTAGAGTAGAATAGGACCACTCCAACTCTTCCCGTGGATATCGTACAAGGCGACTGAGGGAATACATTATAAAACGCCAATCAGGCCTCCCCAACCCGACTGGCCAGCGCGGGGAGTGTAGGCCAAATCCTCTGTCTGTCTCCGGCAGATGAGAGAGGGTTGTGCTCCTGCAGTGGAGACGAAAATAACCTGATGATGATAACAGATATAAGTATTGGTAAATAATTAAGATAACAAAAACGATACTTATTGGTTCGCTATGGATAGCATGATGTTAAAGGTCAGAAATTAAATTGGCAGTTTTGTACCACAACCCATTTTACATTTACAACTTTGTTACACATCCAATAACCCGCTATTACAATGAGTCATTTTATTTACAGTTCGATGTCATTCATAGAATCAAAGCATTTCAACATCAAAGCCTTATCACCAAAACTGTAAAGTGTTATTAAAATGTCTTGAGAGCAGGGGCGTAGTCAGGTGTTTGTTACAGAGGGTTATTTTTTATTTCTTAGAAAATATATTGAACGAACTGGGCTGCACGTTATGTAGTTTTCTATCTCTCCTTCGAGGATATATATCTTCACGCTATGTCTTTGAATCGGATGGCAGCTAGAATGGAGGGCCAAGTATCGCGGGGTTTAGGTTTTAACGATCGTTTAGGGAGTAACTGAGGTAAATCTGGGCACATACGTTATGCCGTTCAACGATGCTGTTTTCCTTCACCGTTTAAGAATGTTAGTAAGTTTCTAAGAACTGCGAATATGTTAGTTCCATCTAAACAGGAAAATATCAACATTTGATGGCATGAAAATCTAGTATTATCACGTCTGATTTATTTAAGGATGTTTTAAATGATTTTTTGGTGGACGCTGTCTTAATGCCTTTTCTATTCAATGATTTATTTAATTACAAATATTTTTGTTTAATATACGGCTCCGGAAGCTAAGAAGTTTGCATCGATCATAGGCAAACTTCTGAAAGAAAAGTCCGGTGACCGTTGAGCCAGATCCTTTTTTATCAGCCGCATCAGCCTGGAAATTCAAAGGGGTAACGCAGCGAGTATCCTCGGCACCATTAAAAACTCTGCAGAGCTGGAGGAGATATTTTATCTGTAGGGCCCTTCATTTCCATTTTTGTAATTAGTATATTGTTATTCTTAATTTGTTATTTAATATAATTTATTGTTTAATTTATAATAATTTAAGGACATTCTCGCTCCCTTAATCTAATTTACAGTTTAAAATCACCTAAAATACTAAAATAAACCAGAAAAATAATTTCCTGTTATTATTTTACTCGTATGACATTTTATTTTATAGTACAGGGTTTCAATTGAAGACTTTCTAGCAGTGGCGGGGAAAGGGCTTCTGGAAATCAGGAGCGCGAGCGGTGAGATAGGAGGGAACGTCAAACTTCCAACTGCAATAGGGTTTTAACAACATTCACATTCCTCAGAACGGTCTTTTAAAATATTTCTCCAAACTGTGGTTAATTCGATGTAGTTGAAGATGTAAGTACCATGTGCTGATGGACTGTGTTCGTAATGAGGCAAATAGGCAACAGTTTATGATGATGACTGGCTGGAGTAACATTATTGTCAGTAACAGTGCTTGGCTTCTCCTACATTAGGGAAAGCGAAGGCACTTTACATGATGGTTTTAGATGCCAAGAATTAATTATGTGAGCGCTATGAAGATGTCATCAGGTTATTTTTGTCTCCACTGCAGGAGCACAACCCTCTCTCATCTGCCGGAGACAGACGAAGGATTCGGCCTACATTTCCCGCGCTGGCCAGACGGGTTGGGAAGGCCTGATTTATGTTTTAGAATGTATTCCCTTAGTCACCTTGTATGACATCCACGAGAAGAGTTGGAGTGGTCCTTACCGGATGAATGAAGATGGCTTTTTCCTTAAGTGGAAGAAAACTCTTAAAACATTTAATAAATGATGTAAAAATAAACTCGGTCCACTGTACGTCCCTGGTTAATAGTTTACAAAAACTGTCCCAGTTCTCCGCAGGCGTCGAGCTGTCAGTCACTCGGAAACATCGATCCGTTGCGGCACTCGACATCAATGCGCGGTATCGCAAGGAATAAATACATCTGCATACTAACGGACTTTACGATTTGGAAAGGATTATTAGTCGTGCCGCTTGTTGTCGAGAATAGTATTTAGTAATAATAATGGTAAAAAGTAAAGTCTGTAAATTATATATGTTGTAGGAAAAATGAGTTTTTAAGACTTCGAAATAAATTGTTGTAGAAACGAATTGTAATGGAATTAGTGTGTATATGCACGAAGCATGTGACATAAGTTACAATAGTACTAATACATAATGCTCACGCCTTGGTCCCAGAGGGGTACGCTGAGTCCATGCGCAGTCCTTACACACCTCACTCACATTCATCAACCTTTTCATGCACTTCCTTTTATTCTTCTCACTGCGGACCCCAGCCTTTTTGAAGACGTTACTAATTTGATCCTCGAACGTCCTCCTAGGACGACCTCTAGCTGTAGTTCCTTCCACATTCGCACTGTAAATTAGATAATCGTTATCTATTTTGAAATTGAAAATGTGTAAATATCGAAACCTGCGCGGACGAAGTCGCGGGCAAAAGCTAGTTTGATATATTTTTTATGTTATCTGTAAAGTCTAACATAGCATATTTTGAAACTCAAAATGTAAATATCGAAACCTACGCGGACGAAGTCGCGGGCAAAAGCTAGTTTGATATATTTTTTATGTTATCTGTAAAGTCTAACATAGCATATTTTAGAAGCGACCCGTTACCTAATCTATCTTCTATTTAACTAAATCATATCAGCCGTCCTCTGCTGGACACGGGCCATCCCAACGAACGCCACCACACGAGGTCCTACGCCCTCCGCATCCAGCCGCTTCCGGTCACCTTCCTCAAGTCGTCATGGTTCCATCTGGCGGCGGCGGGACGTCACATATTTACCTCTATATATTTGATAAATATTTATTATTTATTTATTTAATTTATTAATCATATATAATAAAACATTTTCTTACAAAAATTGTCTCCCAAAACCGTCTAGACGGTTTGACTGGGGGATCATAGTCTCCTTATGTTTAATTGAAATTAATAATTAAATATGATGGAGTTAAATGCTTTCCAACAAATAATTTTTCAGCATTTTTTTAAATTTACGCTTGTTACACTCCATTCTAATATCCTCGGGCAAGGTATTAAGTAAATAAGGTAGGCGTTTTCTTATGGTTCTGTCGCCATAGTAATTACCCACCCTAGGTACGTCATACCTGCCCCCGGTTACTGATCTAGTAATGTGGCTGTGACTTACTAGTGATAGGTTAGTCTCATGATTGCTATGTTGGTTTATCAGAAGTAAATATTTATGCTTTAGACCTGCCGGTAGAATTTTACAAATTTTAAATAGCTTTCTGTAATTATCATTGCATCCTGCTCATTTATATTTTACAGATCGGAAAAAAACAACGAACCATACATCCGAAAACCTCAATAGGCAAGGGTTTCAACCGCTACAGACTAGTTAATTAATCAGCTAGATTCATTGTTTATGATCTTCTGCTTCTAGCTTCCTTCTTTCTTGAAGGAAGCTAGCTTTCTTCAGATTATTTCGAAGATGTCTTCGGATAATCTTCTAGCATTATACTCGTATAGGAATAGCTATTTAATAAAAAAAAGGTTCCGACAAATTAAGAACCTCCTCCTTTTTTTGAAGTCGGTTAATAAGGTTATACAATCATTTATTTTTATGCGAGTTATAAATAGGTATCTATTGTCAAAAACAAAATTTTATGAGTCATATTTTTAGTTTCACATCGACGTAAAATTTTGACTATGAAAACAAGTTATATGTATATTGTTTACATCACCTTGTTTACGCATAGGTAATGTCTTATGTCTGTGGTCAGCCTTACGCGTCGGTTGATTCATCGTCTAGTAAATCGCCAAGGGCATTGCGTAAATTATTTCTATCTGATATCGTAATGCGACGCTAATACGGTGTCTATGGCCTTTGGTTCAATGTACGTGATAGGGCAGTTATGAAATATTATTCAAGGGCAGGGTTGTTTTGGTGGAGGATTTGCTCATTTATTCAATATTATGGTCTTATCGATTAAAGCGATATCTTCCAGACAACCTTTGGGTAGAGGATAAGAATAGCAGAAAAAGGTAGATTTTGCCGTTAAAGGTAAGAGTATAGTTTATATACCAGTACGGGCATAGCCGTACATAAATAAATAAATCCATACAATTAAATATATACAATGGGCTCGATTCTGAAGGCACAACGTTAAAATTTGACAGCACTGTAACTGTTGCTGTCCTTGTCACACAGTATTATGAAGATAAAGACGAAACCAATTTTAGCGCTGTCTAATTTTAAATGTGGGCCTTCAGAATCGTGCCCAATAACGTATTAAACAATGAGATTGATAACGACTAAGTTAGGAAATAGGGAAGTGAGACGATCAGTCAGCAAGAAAATGTCCCTCGACTTGTTGTTTGTGATTTAATGCAATATTAAAGGGTTTTTAAGATTTATTTTTGATGTTCCCATCTATGTCTCCTACTGTCAAAGTTATTATACGACCCCCCTGTGGGTCAACTTCACACAAAAGCCTATAGTGCTCTGAAAATTCAATACAATAACATCTTCCGGCCTCTGTTGAGGCTCCCAAGCTACTGTGGCGCGTCAGGCATGTTTACCACCCATCTAATAAAAGTCTCAAGACTGATTGTAGATCATAAACCAGGAAACGAGGAAAAAAAAAAAAAAGGCATGTTTGCTTGACTTTTTCTCAATTATGCGTAAAAGGTCTACCTCAATTCTGCGGAGAGTGTGGGGGAGCTCCAACGGAATCCTGGCGATTGCTGAGAGAGTGGATTCCGAGTTCCGACCTTCTAGGCCGGTGAGCGGTCAGGCGGGACCCGGTCCTTTTTAATGTTTTTCTATTATTTATTTGCAAATTTTGTACTAACATAGTAACATGCAATCATGCGCAAAAAAGCGGCCTCCTTAATGTACCGAATACGCGGGAGCTCTAACAGCATCCTGAAATGTATAGCCGAAAGATTCGACAGCCCCTTCACACGGCATTGGGTGGAGGTGCTTGTCAATAATAATAATGTAGTATTATAAGTTTTAGTTTTATTATCTTAAATGTATTCATACTAACATGTTTTTATTTTACTTTATTTTATTTTTCTTATGTGCTTACTAACAATTTATGGATCATTGTTTTCCGAATTAAAAACTTTCATTTCATAGTTTCTAATTAAGATTTACTAACAAATTATGGACTTGGCGTCTAAAATAACGAAATTTTATTTTATTTATTTCTATGTAGGTACCTCACCTCACCGCATTTCATTCACCGAAGCCCTTCCACTTAGATCTAATTAATATTATAAATAGATCTCATTCTGGTTTATTTTCCAATTTGCTTCACTCAATCGTAACTGACAGTCAATGTCAGCACTTTATTGGGTCAATTACTGTTTATTTATGTGCATGCCACAAGCAATTTATGCTGCAGCCGTTATAATTAGGCTATGTACTTGGAAGCACTTGCTGCACAAAGTCAAATCATTTGAAGGATACAGTGGAATAACGACGAAAGTACTATAACATTAAGGTCCATATTTAACATCAGCCTGAAAGAGTTCAATGCTGGACGTCGGTTCAAGGCGCGCCACTGACCGATCCTTGGCTCTTCTCATCCAGTCACTGCCAGCAGATCTGATGCCTGCGCAGATCTTCGATCAGTCCAGACAGGGGGCGTCCCACACTACGCGTACCCAGTCTCCACTCGAGAAGCCGTTTACCTCAACGGCAATCGGCTCTCGGACAGATATGACCAGCCCAGTGCCACTTCAACGTACAAACTTTTTGAGCTATGTCGAAAACCTCAGTTCTCTGGCGGACCACCTCATTTCGAATTCTGTCTGAACATAGCTCTTTCCATAGCCCGCCGAGCGACTTTTAGTTTTCAGACTAAATAATCCCACAGTCAGTGTCCACGTAACGGAACCGCGCCGAAGGTCATTATTAGGTCTATATTAAAATATCAGACATCTTTACTCTACCTTTGTAAACTTTATCATGTATGCCTTTGTGTAATTTTTTTATGTGCAATCCTACTTCCTACTTATATTATAAATGCGAAAGTTTGGACATTTGGATGTATGTTACTCAATCACGCTTCAACCACTGGACGGATCGTGATGAAACTTGGCACACATATAGGTTATGTCCTGGAATAGGACATAGGATAGTCTTATCCTGAAAAAATAACCCATATGTGTGCCAAATATTAGTGGGATCAAACCCTATGGATTTATTATATGTATTCATAGGTAATAAGAACACTTGGTACATACAAATTACCTATGTATTGTATCAGTAGGTACCTACTCTTGACTCTAAGTTATTGTTGGAGAAATAGTTATAATAATGAGAGTATAATGATAAAATTGTTGGCTTTATCATATACTTACTATACCTTAGTTCGCTATAATTTAATTGGATACTGGATTACCTACGGCTTAAGTCTTTTACGTAATAAATAACAACTTAAACCGTCGCTTGTATAAGATAGATGTTATACTAGTATTACACGCACTTCAGGTCTGGTTAAATCCTACTAACCCTTCCTACTAATATCATAAATGCGAAAGTTTTTATATTTTGATGTTTGGATATTTGGATGTTTGGATGTTTGTTACTCAATCACGCTTCAACCACTGGATCGTGATGAAACTTGGCACACATATAGGTTATGTCCTGGAATAGGACATAGGATAGTTTTATCCCGAAAAAACATCTCATTCCTACGGGAAATAATAATTTGTGATGTTGTCCACGCGGACGAAGTCGCGGGCAACAGCTAGTAAGAAATAATAAATTGCAATGTGTATGTTATGTTTACATAGTTATAATGGTAGGTAGTTAGGTCGCAAAAAACACTGCGACTAAAATTGCGCATATATGAATGAAGAATAATACAAAAATATAGCTTAACGGCCTGAGAACAACAGTTTTTTTTATATTAACACCTTGAAGGACAATCACTCAGGCCCCACACCATAGATTACTTAATAGTTAGTATATAACAGATCTCAGACTAACAACCAATAGACGTAGCCATGGCATGGCCTCACATGAAACAACAATATATTTTTATAATGTTGCCATATTGACAAAATTTCCCCATGTTAGGAAATGATACTGTTTAGTGAGGTACACTTAAATAAGATAGGTAGAAATAAATACGACCCTTGATCGTAGAGATATATTTATACTAAAATCGTTATCAAAACCATTCATTACAGTACAAATAAAACCTTATACATGCAGATTACAATCTCTTTTTCTTTTCTTCTTAATCTATAGTTGTTATAGCGATACAAGATTATCCATTGTCTCTGCCTACCCCTCTGGAACCAAGGCGTGAGCATTATGTATGTATGTATGTATTTATTTATGTATATATATTTGTATGGGTATGCCCTTACTGGGATAAACTATACTCCTTTGTTTATTTTACTGCACAACCTACCTTATTATGTTATTCTTATCCTCTACCCAAAGATTGTCTGGAAAAAATCGCTTTTAGCGATAAGACCGCCTAGGTGTACATATATAAGTTACTTTATTATTGCATCTTTTTTATTTTTTACTTGCAATAAAGAGTAATTGAATTGAATTGACGTTTAAGCCTCCTTAGTACTTATTGTTTAGAACAAAAACTCTCACTATTTCCACTAATATTAATTGATCTAAATGGTGGTAAAGAGACTGAAATTTTCATTCCTTTTTCTTGGTTTGTTGGTTTTTTCTTTGTGTGTGCCATTTGTGGTAGTGAATAAATGTTTTTCTTTCTTTCTTTCTTTCTTTTTCTTTTGAAATTTCTCGCTAGTACCTATAGTTCGGTGGTACTAGCAGAACCAAACGGAGAAATGTAGTAGAATACATGGATGGGTAGGAATTATACCTATAAATTTTTATACGTCGTACGTCTTCTGACCATCGTAACTTTCATATATTATTATTTAGTATGAAAGGTTCGACTGTCTGTACCAAGGGTGGAACTATGGTACAGCAGCAGCTAACTGCTATGGCCTAATACTATAATGCTATAACTATATGTAAGTATAGATTTACATACTTATAGTTTACTAGAATTTACTCCGTTCGCCCTCGCCAACATTCTACTTGCGTACTAGATAATGTTCATTGTCATGCAATACATAATAACAATAGATAGGCACCTACCTACTACATCGTATAAATATATGCCGCAGGAAGACGATAAAATCAACGATTTGATTAAATCCCGGTGAAATTGATTAAATCCAAAATGATCGATTTATTTTAACTTATCTCTGGAAAAAGCTATTGGTTTTATCAAATTACTGGAAGTATTAATGATCATTTTCAGTTGATTGATGCGTTGCTAAAGATGATAAAATATTTCAGTTTAAAATGGATTTGAAAAAAAAAACAAGGCTTTGTCTTACGAGGATGAGCACATAATTGTTTTTTCAATATGCCAAGTTTCCTCGCGATGTTTTCTTTCTCCTAAAAGCTATAAACCTATAATAATAAATGCTATACCTAGACAGGCAGACACGATGTATCGCCATTTTACGCAATCCAATATCACAAAAAGCGAATTTCCTTCGCCCACTTTTCGCCCCGTGATACCCCTTGACGTGATGTGTTGCGAACAGCATCGCCGCCTTGTTGAGGTACCAAGATTAGCTAGAGAAATAATTGTCCACCTCTTCAGAGCCCCACATGACGCGGTAAGGCTAATAGTGCCCAGCGTTCGCCCAGTTCCTCAAAAACTCCTCTTAAAACTCATTGGTAAATGATGTGTACACTACATTTCTTTAAATATTCAAACGTTTCAGCCGCCGCTGCTGTCAGTATCGGTACCCCCAAAATTTTATGATAAATAATATATTTATTTCCAGACTTTTACATAAAGTAACCAATACCGCCACAACGGTTTTAAAGGATCTCGTCCATATAAGAGAAGTTGACGGTTGGAGTAGCCGTTGATGGTTTTTCACCTCGTTACACCCTAGTGATTTAATAAAATAACTAACTTCGCCGTCTACCTGCCACCTAATATTCATAGCCCAGTTTCCTCGTCATGTGCTGCGATGACGTGACGCGTCGTCAATCAACATGATCACTTCTCATTACCGTTGTGGCCACAATACTGTCGTGAGCGACGACGCTTGATTGATCTGTTGTGCACTATGGACACAAGAAAACATTGTGACTGCAAACATTGTCTAACACGTACGTTGTATATACCTAGAAGTTTCTCAAATGCAGCAACCACTAAATAAATAAATATCGTATATATGCCAGTACTAGCTATTGCTCGGGACTTCGTCCGCGTTGACAACTTAACATCACAAATTATTCAATATTTCCCGTAGGAATAAGATATTTATTCGGAATAAAAACTATCATTAAACCTATTTCAGGACCTAACTTATATGTGTGCCAAGTTTCATCCCGATCCGTCCAGTGGTTGAATCGTGATAGAGTAACAAACATCCAAATATCCAAACTTTCACATTTATAATATTAGTAGGATATAGGATTTGTGAGCCGTGAGATCAGAAAGGATAGGTGCTGCTGTTAAACCATCTATGCGACCCCCAGGGAAGACGGGCTGGGACGAGGAATTCAGCCACGGTATCCTTTGCCTGTCATAAAAGTGAAAGGGCTCATTGGGCACGCCAAAGCACGGAGCGGGGGCTCTGTGCACCCATTCGTCCCCGGGGAGGGCGGCCTTCAGCTGTTACATCAGGCACCATGAAGGTATAGAGGGGAGGGACTCTGTCACCTTCTGAGATGGGTCGCCGAGTGTGACCGTCGGGGTGCACGGGAGAGGGTCACTGGACGCATGTGTAGGGCGATCTCCCGGGTTTCCTCTTTGTTATGTGTGTTGGAGATGCCTACCGTGGGGTTTTAGTCGGTGCAAGTCCTCGGGGCGAAGTGTAGGTATGCGTTTAGAAAAAACGTTAAAAAAATGGAAGACATCGTGGCGGTGCGATGTGGTCTCGCGCAGTTGTGTCGAGCGGTGTCAGGGGTAGGAATCATACTTCGCTCAGGAACAGAGCTTAAGCGCAGTACCTACTTTGGAGGATCCGGTGTGTGTTCCGCAGGATAGCCTGGAGTCTCAAGGAGTCTACAGCTCTGAAGACCACCGAGATTGATTTAGTGGGAAGAAATCTCACATAACCCGACTTTGCCCACAGGAGGTCGGGTATCTTAAAAAGATTTCTCCCATTGACAAACAAAATAGAGGTTGTAACAGGCATAGCCTCGGGTTAGGTGGATTTAACGGTCGCGACGCAGGAGTTCAACACATACTTGTATAGTCTCGTCTTTCGGAGTGAACTGATTGTCTCCGGTCATCATGGCAGCGATGCGACCAGCTGGATGTGATATGTGAATGAATGATTGAGAAGAAGTGAGATAGATGGATACACATGTATGTAAGTTGAAGAGGGAAAGGAAAGGAGTAAAGAAAGGGTGGTGTTGCCAGTGTTACAAGGTGATTCTGCCAATATTTTTCATCAGCAATTAGTTGGTCAAATTGAAAGTCAAAATCTTTCATTGCATATTGAGTAGGGACACTTCGTATATTTATGTGTTAGGGACTGCGGATAAGTTAGTGACATATGTCTACTTAAAATGTTATAGGAAGACTACATTATAATGAATCACGAATACGCAATTACGTGGGTACTTAATGTCATCGGTCAAGCACCAGCATTGGACGTAATTTTTTTAAACGACAGACCTTTATTTAATCGTTTATGAGTCTAGTGACCGTCTGTGACTTTATTTGTGGGCAGAAGTAGCCTTAAACTTTCTGAACTGTTTCCGTTAGTACAAATAATTTGACCTTACTGCGAATAAGCGAAAAATAGTTCTAAATCCCTCGGTAGATGGCACTGACCAACTGTACCACCTATCAGTGATAATCGTCAGATAATATTTATCCACTAGCTGTTGCCTGTGACTTCGTTCGCGTGGATAAGTTACGTATGGTACGAATTTTAAGGACCCGCAGATAGCCGACATGACAATGGACAACTTTCACAAATTGTCGCTTTTCTGATATTATAAACTTAATTTCCCAAATCATTCTTGAAATTTTGAGAATCATCTAGCTAGAACATTCTGGACCCATTACAGTCACACATTTTCATAGTTCACTTAAAATATTTAAAAATATTCTAGAATATTCTAGAAATTTTGGAATGTTCTAGTATTGGAATATTCAATATTGTCACTCACAAACGCACTTAACGCCATTCAGCATAATCTCGAGTTTATATGAGCCGTACAATGTGTTAGAAAACGATAGAAGTATCCCATCACACATTTTTACCACCCACATCCACCCACCGTAACCAAACTCCCTTACTTGCAAGTGCAGACCAAGGGCTATCTACCACTGCAACCATGAGTGAGTGGCAGTGGGTGGTTATGGAGTAAAGGCTGGACATACATACACACACTTTCCTTTTATATATAGGTATAATAGATTTTAGGGGGTGGAACGTACAATAGTCAAAATGTACAAATGTTAAAATGTATTATTGAAATACACAATTAACAAAATGTAATATTGACAAAATGTACTGTTTGGTAGGCATAACCTTGCCATAGTCATACATTCTCATCTACATTACTCAAAAAATTTGAAATAACTTACCAAAAACTCGGACAAGCAAACTATACAAAACCCAAAATAAAATAACATTTATGGTCACAAAAATAAAAAACGCGGCCACGTCGTTCATCGCGCCGACAATTATTTTTTAAAACAGAAATAACAAACGGAACTGCGTATTATAAAGAACTTCATGCGATTGTGTATTATCTTTGGTCATACATAACGTACAATTGTCACAATGTTAAAAAAAAACCAGGAGAACTCGAAAAAGAAAAAATACACACTTACGTTGAGATAATAACTACGTTTACCGACTTTCTGAAATATTTTCGAGTGGACCGGTAACAAAGGAAACTATAAAAAAGCTATAAAAATATAACTATATAGGAAAAATTAAAAACTATATTTTCAACTGATGTACCGGTAACAAAATAAACTATTTGTATAACATTTGCCGTGTGGTTCCCGGCTTAGAATAGGGCCACCCCTATCTTTCCCGTGGGTGTCGTCAAGGCGACTAAGGGATTGCACCAGGGACGGGCAGCAGCGTTCTCCTGTGTGTGTATGTTGAGATCATTACTGCGATCACCAATCCGCCTGCCAAGCGTGGTGATTATGGCAAATCCCCCAATGGACAAATTACCAAAAGTGGTATTCTATTGGGGAGGCCTATGTTCAGCAGTGGACGTATTTAGGCTGATAATGATATAACACTATAAGTAAACATAACTTATACATACAACAAATTGGCATTAGTATCAAAATTCGCATATTGTCGTAGTACTATTGTTTTAACTAGTTACTTAGCCTCATTTAACACTAGACTGGTAGAGTCTACTACTTACTTATAACTAGACTTTACATCATTATTATATTTATTAACCTTGTGGTAGTATTATGATAGTAGTTAAGATAGTAATATATAATAGCTTTGTGGCAGATTTAACAATGACAGGCAACGATCTCTATGAACTACTAGATGGAGCGTTCCAAACAATCGCTCTGTTCCACGCAAGTAGCCACAACTCTTTCACATTCACAATGAAACTTGTGCAGTTACTATGCAGAACATTTAATTATTACAAAATATTGACGCAACAGTTAAATAATGTCAATATTTAGTAAATAATTAAATGTTCTGAGTAGTAACTGCACAAGTTTCATTGTGAATGTGAAAGAGTTGTGGCTACTTGCGTGGAACAGAGCGATTGTTTGGAACGCTCCATCTAGTAGTTCATAGAGATCGTTGATGACAGGTATCTATAAACTCAATTACCATCATTCTGAATGTTATCTATTATTAGGTACATTCGGTAACTGAGCGGAAGACGACGAGCCGAGTGAAAGCAAACTACAGGGCTGTTTCAAGGAGCATCAGAAGGGGTCACAACCAATGGATGGCGATTTTAGTAGTCATTTCATTACTTATGACGAATAATATTAGCATAGACAAGAGGATATACCAATAGATTGCTCTTAGGTCATATCGTTTGTATTTCTGTCTGTGAGGCACTGATACTATTTATTCTTCTTCTTCTTCTCGTGTCGAATGGTTCCATTAGATCATGCGCGACTTCTGGTCGCTGTACCGACGGCCGACACGGGTCGGCCGCTGCCGGGAGAACCTTGTCAGGTGGGGGATGCAAGCGACTCCACAGACCCAGTGCATATGCGGAACGGCAACGCAAACCATGGCGCACCTCCTGGCGTGCCCGGCGTGCCCGCACTCCTGCGACGAGCAGGGTCTCCGCAATGCAACGGATACTATTTATTAAACTAGGTATATGGTGCAGTTCGCAAAAATCTTATCCAGATAGAACGGTTATAGCCATTCGTTTACTTCCCTCCCTTTATGACTCGCGGTCACGTTTTTAGTGAGCAGATACAGTTATATATATTTCATTCCAGATTAATAGTCCTATGAAAACCAACGCTATTTACGTCTCGGTAACATATACATGAAAGGGTCACCAGCAGCAAAAATAGGTTTGTATTACCAAGTAAACTTTGCGGTCCACTTAGGAACACCATCTATTGTGTATTTTGTTTTCGAGACGCAAATGCGTTTGTATTCATAGGACTATTAATCTGGAATGAAATATAGTTAAAACCGCTAAATATGGCACTTTTACAGATGTTCTGTCGATGTTTACCCGACCTTGACTCGGCGCAAAATGAGTAAGCGTTTGATAGTTTTTGCAACATATTGCAAATTGTTGGCACGCGTTTCTCGTCTACTTCACCATTCTATCTTGATAGGATTTCTGTGGTGCCGATCTCAAAGCAACACAGTCGCGATTGTTAGGAGTACCATTTGAAGTTTATAAAGAAAAAAAAAACAACGATTAAATTACCTGGTAAAATGATCAAGGTACGTTCAGGCATTTGAATACCTATACAGTAAGAAAATGCTATGACTAAAAATAGGATCAATTAACAATTAATATATGCTGGCGAAACGATTAAAGAGGATCTGATTTGGAAGCACAGTGCGTGTTCGTCGCGCCGTTCGGCTTGTTTCGGCTAGTGTCGGAATTGACGCAGGCGCATGGTCGAGAGGGGCTTAGTTCGATATGCGCAAGCTATACGCCGACGAATCGTCTGCCTTTCAAAATCGTTACTTGATGATGTAGTGTAATTTTCTTTAGTGGCATTTAAGCGAGTAAGCGTGTTAACTTTGAAACGATGTTAAACTCAATTTGGTAGCGCGCCCCGACTAGGCTAGGAACTAAGTTCTTGTAGACCGATGACTAAGTCGCAAGAGTAGGCTAGTACTGTATTTCCCTAGTGGCACATATATATTTTTAACTAGAAACCAAATTCAACCGATTCTGAAGACATGTTTGAAAATGTACAGAACAAAATATTTTTATCCTTATACATATTCTTTATTCCACATCTTAAAACTAAATACCGTAATAAATGGTGTGTACAAAGGTGAACTTTACTCTAAAAGATATCTCTTTCAGCCAACTTTATCCTTGTCACACAGTAAAGTGAAACGGGTTTTACTTTTTAACAATTTGATAGCCCTTGTATTGAGGACCCGGCCCGCTGCATTCTCTTGCGCCGGCTCTGTCAAACGAGTTATCCAATGAATTAGTTCCGCGTGCACTGACTATACTTTATATACGTTCCTATATATCTAGCAGGGTTGGATAAAAAACAGTTTTTTTCATATATAAAACATGTTTTAAACAATTTAAACAGTTTTAAACAATAAAAAATATGTTTTAAATAATAAAAAAACATTTTTAAAACAGACGTTTTAAACACTTTGTTTAAAACATGCCAACCCTGATATGTAGTAACATCTCTTTTTTTTAATAATGTGTTTTACGGCTCTGGATGCTAAAAAGTAACATCTCGCTGACACGATGTTGCTATCATCAACTACTTACAATTAGAGTTGCCATCTCTAAAATCTGCCAACCAGGACAAGAGGCATGAAAAACCCGGATCTTGGAGCTTACAACCAAGTTTCAATTAAGTTACTCAGTAAACTAACAGTTTTAATTGTTATAAATCAACTTTTTATTGAAAACTTTAAAACGCGGACTACAATTAATGAAACCCCGCCCGGACGCCCCGTAAACTAGTCCGGGGAAACCCGGGCGAATGGCAACACTAACTACAATAGATTTTCTTCATTTTAAATAATATATGTGTGATGTAATGGGTATGTAGTTCAATATTTGCGTAGTTTAATATACGACCTCCGTGGCGCAACGGGTAGCTCTCGGACTGCCACGCCGGAGGTTGCGGGTTCGAATCCCGCTAGGGGCAAATGTTCGTATGATGAATATGAATGTTTGTACCCAAGTCTTGGATGTTTATATATTTATTTAAGTATGTCTATCCGTTATCTAGTAACCATACCACAGGCTCTGCCTAGTTTGGGGCTGGATAATTGGTGTGAATGTCTGGCATTTTTTTTTTTTATTGACCTAATCAAGAGTTATGTAGGTTTACAATGGGCCCGATTCTGAAGCACACATTTAAAATTTGACAGCGCTAAAATTGGTTTCGTCTTTATCTTCATAATACTGTGTGACAAGGAGAGCAACAGTTTTAGTGCTGTCAAATTTTTACGTTGTGCCTTCAGAATCGAGCCCAATATTTATTTTAGATCTAACATGATTGACCTTGTCGTTATGGCAAAAACTATGATGAGGGTAAATTTACTTTTTTAAACTAATTAAAATGTATCATTTCTATATCTGTAGTTTTTCTAAAGCTCGTTGGAAAAGATTTCTGCATTAATTTGTTTTAGTTTTTCAGGGAGGGATGGAATCATGACGAATACTAGCTGAGCTGGGGACCCTTTTGGCGTCACACTACAATACTGTGTCATTTTTTTCTGTTTTGTTTTAACGGTTATGTAATTTGTTTGCTTCTTTTTTTTCATATTTATGTCGTCAATTGTAATTCCTGTGTTGTATTTGTATTCGCCAAATAAAGTCTTTCTATTCTATTCTATTCTATATATTATATTATATTATATTATATTATATTATATTATATTATATTATATTATATTATATTATATTATATTATATTATATTATATTATATTATATTATATTATATTATATTATATTATATTATATTATATTATTCCAATATATAATAATAAAAAAACACGCGGTAGTATGTTAAGCCAAGTTCAAGCCAAGAAAAAGGAACGGACACAGCAGCCGTGTGTTATTATATTATACTAGCTTTTGCCCGCGACTTCGTTCGCGTAGGTTTCGATATTTTCACATTTTCACTGCTTTTAACGATTAATTTGGTTTCTCGTAGGAATGAGATGTTTTTTGGAATAAAAACTATCCTATGTCCTATTCGAGGACCTAACCTGTACGTGTGCCAAGATTCATCCCGATCAGTCCAGCGCGATTGACTAACAAACATTCAAACTTTCACATTTATAATATTAGTCATCACCATCATGTCAGCCATGAAGTCCACTGCTGGACATAGGCCTTCCCCAATGAACGCCACGCCATTTATAATATTAGTAGGATTTCCATATTAGCATAAAATTTTCATCGCAAGTATGTACTTGCGATAAATGACACTATACCTAATCCGATCCCTGGTAATTAGTAGAGGACATGACAATTCACAAATCTACTCGTAACATCCAGACTGAGACCAACTTGTACACTTACAACGTTTTCTGTCCCTAATGGGAAAGGAACCCACGACCTCTGGCTCTCGAGTCTGACGATCAAAACACTAGACCAACGAGGTGTAAATAATTGTTAAACTTGTTATTTTTTGTTTGATTTAATATTTTCTTTTTGTTTTTTTTTGAGACCGCGGATCGGAACTCGCAGGTTGGGACGCCCCGCCACCAGGTGGACCGACGACCTAAAGAAGGTGGCCGGTAGCGGCTGGATGCGGAGGGCGGAGGACCGGGTGTGGTAGCGTTCATTGGAGAAGGCCTATGTCCAGCAGTGGACTTCTAGGAGCTGACATGATGATGATGATGTATTTTTTGGGAACGATCTTTTAATTGATTAATTTAATTTATTTATTTTTTAATATTATTTTTTCGTAGGGTACTCATGTTGGGGATTTATTATAATAACCACGTTTGGCAGGGGGATTGCTAATTGCCGTAATGATCTTAATATACACATGAGAACGCTGTTGCCCTGGTAGAATCCTACGGGAACTTTGGGTGTGGTCTTATTATAAGCCGGGAACCACACGGAAAAACCTCAAAGGCATACATGTTGACTGTATTGCGATATGGTTTTTCCTTACACATAAAACTAACTGAATTTCGAAAATCCTACCTCTTTGAATGGTTTTACCTACTGCATGTAAAAACATGTTATACTTATATAATACATTTTTGCGCTCTAAACTTTGTTACCAATTTTATGTGATAGTGGGCCCGATTCCGAAGGCACACATTTAAAATTTGACAGCGCTAAAATTGGTTTCGTCTTTATCTTCATAATACTGTGTGACAAGGATAGCAACA
Source organism: Esperia sulphurella (assembly GCA_947086405.1). Classification (NCBI taxonomy): domain Eukaryota; kingdom Metazoa; phylum Arthropoda; class Insecta; order Lepidoptera; family Oecophoridae; genus Esperia; species Esperia sulphurella. Next base: position 2,529,639 of record OX352280.1, read on the forward strand.
GTTTTAGTGCGGTCAAATTTTAACATTGTGCCTTCAGAATCAAGCCCAATATTGTGTTTGTGTCATTTTCTGGTGAAGAAGTGCCCTGCTGGACTGCTAGGACTTATAGGAGCATCAATCTTCGATATCCGCAGGTAACAACTTTGGTAATTTGTCTAAATAACCAACGAGTGTAATCAGTACCTATATTTTACAGTCCAATCTGGGGCTTCCAATAGTTTTCCCCCTTTTACACACCAATAGTGCTAAATAAAATGCCGATTCCTTTGAAAGTTGGTATTTAGCAAGAGTGCGCTCCCCTTTTTGAGTATCATTCATTCATCACCAGGTTAATTTTGTCTCCACTGCAGGAGCACAACCCTCTCTCATCTGCCGGAGACAGACGGAGGATTTGACCTACAATCCCCGCGCTGGCCAGACGGGTTGGGGAGGCCTGATTGATGTTTTATAATGTATTCCCTTATTCGACTTGTACGACATCCACAGGAAGAGTTGGAGTGGTCCTATTCTACTCTACTGGAAACCACAAGGCAATTTCCTTAGTTGGCATGTAAAATTCAAACTTAGCATAGGTATTGCATGGTATTAAATTATTATTTTTAAACTCGCGTTTCGTGGTTACGCCAAATGCATATCAGAATAGATCATGTTCCCCTTTAGAGAGTACAAAATGGCTTTGAAATTTGACAGATATTATACGAAATGATTACGAAGTGGGGGGGGGGGGGGGGCAGCTTCCCTTCAGCAGAAATTGAAGTAAAAATGTTTATTTTTTTTCATTTGCATACTATTTATGTGTCACCGAATTTCCGTGTAAAAACTCCTTAAGAATTTTACATTTTACCTTCAGGAAAGCCTATTCCCAACAGTGGGCATCGCCAGACAGTTTCTGATAATAGCGATAATAAACAAATGGCCAGAAGTTGTTACTGTATACAAATAATATGTTCATTAAAATTTACCTTCCGAGAACATCCAAAAATAACACCAAAACTAATTCACATTCAAATTATGTAAAAAAACACGACGCACAGGCAAATTGGCGTATTTTTCGTAAACTTTAAATCCTAAGACATTCTAAAGGTTACACACGAAGCGCGGGCAGCCGCTGCAACAGCGGTGACAACACTGACGATAGTGCTTGGGAAATACAGGCTATAAAAGATATCGATAGTTTTATCTTTAAGTATGATGGGTGTTTGGGCCCATCCACCAATATCAATAAGTGATACGCCGATGAAGAGGTTCTATTAAGCAGAACAATAGTTACTATGGTAGCTAATCTCAGTTAGCTGTATTTTCGACGTTTAAAACTATTATTAGCGCAGTTTGTAATAATTAATAACTGATTAAACAACGAATAAACACCATATTAAATTGCATCACGTATGACCTAGACTAGGAGTAAATGTATAAATTGAACTTTGTTCCCAGTGGGAATTGACCCATGACCTTTAACGTTTGACGCAAGCGCTTAAACCACAAAGAGATTCATTCACGTCTCATCTGTAAATCATCATCATCATCATGTCAACCCCTAGAAGTCCACTGCTGGACATAGGCCTTCTCCAATGAACGCCATCACACCCGGTCCTCTGCCCTCCGCATCCAGCCGCTACCGGCCACCTTCTTCAGGTCGTCGGTCCACCTGGCGGCGGGGCATTCCACCCTGCTTGATCCGCGGTCTCCACTACAGAACTCGTCTGCCCCAACGGCCGTCGGTTCTGCGGCATATGTGGCCCACCCACTGCCACCTCAGCTTGCTAATCATTTCGGTTATGTCGATGACTTGCACATGACTTTCGTCTTGTCTACGTTCATCCTAAGACTTACACATCTGGAAGAGCAGTTGAGGCTGGTCAGCATATCCTCAAGATCCTGCAGCGACTCTGCCATCAATCTGTAAATACTGCAACTGAATTATTATAAGCTTAAACATACGTGTCATTATTTGTAAATCGTTATATTATGAGCTTACCGCCATACACTCATGTCATTTACTTACCGATAATACTAAATCAACTGCTTATGCTATAAATTCCATCAACAAAAACATCGATATCGATAGAATTTTCTTAGCAACACTACTAGTCGCAGCATTCATGATCACAATCGAATACTGTTTTCAATCGAGCACTATAGTTTTTACCTATTGTATTCTACGAAGAAAAATAAATATGGCGTGATAATGAAAAATAAAATTGAGGGTACCCAAATGCCATTCAAGTTAAAAGAGAAACTTCTCGTTCACTTCGAAATCGAAAACTAATCGACAGTAAGTTGAAAACTTATCTAAGGAAACCTAATTTGAAGTGCGTAAACTCACTTTCAGCTATAAATAATTTAATGGAACTGGAAGGTGTCTGAATTGGTAAGTAAAGTATTTACGAACTTCAAATTAGGTTTTCTTAGATAGGGTGGATGGTGATGTTTTATAGGTTTTTATGCCTCATTATTATTAATCAATTTTGGAGAGTGTCTATAAAACTGTTATTATAATAATCAATACAGTATAATATCTGTTCAGAAAAAATCGGTAAACCAAACAACTCATGCAAAATGAATATTTATATACAATTTTCTCAAAAACGGTTGAAGCGATTTAATTATCACCATAGAAGAATTTTTATGTCATTTTACATGACGTCATTAATTATTTAAAAAATACGGCATAAAATGTAGCAAAAAAAATTGCCTGCAATAAAGTCCCACTAATATTATAAATGCAAAAGTTTGAATATTTGGATGTTTGTTACTCAATTACGCTTCAACCACTGGACGGATCGGGATGAAACTTGGCACACATATAGGTTAGGTCCTGAAATAGGATAGTTTTATCCCGGAAAAACATCTCAATTCCTACGCGAAACTAAATGTTCAAGATATGTAAATATCGAAAGCAACGCGAACGAAGTCGCTGGCAAAAGCTTGTAAATTACATAATAATTGGTTTAAGAAACGCGCCCTTGTTATTTTTTTTTTAAATTGCAGCTCTCGTGTCAACTACGTGGCGTAGACCTTTTTGATGTTGACAGGCTTACGAATTGCTTATTCTTCATCTTTAGAAAAAAATATGCTAATGACTTTACAACGATTAAAATGCTTCATTAATTTTAATTATAATGGCAAGGTGACAAAAGTAGCAACCAGTTCAATAGGAACAATATAACAGAGTATATTTGTGGCAAATGATCAGACAAAGCCTCCGACCTTCACGGAAATATCGGCGTTGCGTGACGAGAGATGAAAAAACGCCGCTCATCTACACGCCAAATTAAGGCCAATTGCAGAAATTTTAACTGTAGTTAAATAAAGCATAGTTTTAAAGTCAGTAATTCAAGACTTTGCCAAACAATAAGTAGCTAATTATATCTTCCTTTTTTACACATTTTTTTTTATTTGATGCATTCAGGTGACACAGGTGTTACCACACTTAATATAGGGCATCCACAGCTAGATAAAAAAGAATGTACCTGTTTATTATTGAATAAAAAGTTTTTATATATTTTATAATTTTTATTATGCAAACTACATGTCCAATTGAAAAACACTTAAAAAGATAATACATAGTATACTACGAATTAATTTTAACATAGAATTGAAAATTAAGAATCTATCTGAAGTCACTTAGTATTAAAATGTTGTTTGTGTACCTAATAAATAGAGTATAAATTGAAGAGTAATGTATGTTTGAATGTTTACATGTTTAGAAGTTTATAGCGAAGTCACCAGTGTGTCAGTTATTTCTTTGATCCACGCTTTTCCTACATTGTCAGCTCAGGTATGTCTCCCTTCAACTACGTAGAGAGGTAGACCTAGTCATCAATATTTTAAGAAACAAAATCTACTGCAAGGAATTGGTAGGAGCCTTTCTGAGTCTTTTGATTTGACAAATTAAGTTAACACGACCACTATTACCAACATATTTATCTAACTAGATTTTTGTGCAAGTGGACCTTCGACGATGACAATGGCAATGAAATTCAGTTTTTATAAAAATATCTTTAAATTTATTTCGTGTTTATTCAATCAAGACGGGATGCTAAAATTAAACTTAATTAAAATTAAACAGTTTAATGAATCCAGATCAAGCAAAACTATTCACTTGCCCCAACGACTATCGGTTCTGCGACAGATGTGGTCTGCACGCTACCACAGCAATTAGGGCAATCTATAATCTGCGTTGTAGAGAGTAGAATTGCAATATTAATTGATCCCTTGCCGTGTGGTTTCCGGTAGAGTAGAATAGTACCATACCAACTCTTCCCGTGGATATCGTACAAGGCGACTAAGGGAATACATTATAATACATCAATCAGGCCTCCCCAACCCGTCTAGCCAGCGCGAGGAATGTAGGCCAAATCCTCCGTCTGTCTCCGGCAGATGAGAGAGGTTTGTGCTCCGCAGTGGAGACAAAAATAACCTGATGATGATGAATTGATCCCTGTATCATCCTTCTGTGCATCGGAAATGGCCATAGCGGGGTATTAGTCGGTGCAAGTCCGAAGTAACCTGCTCGTTCCCCGAGTAACTATGCAGTAGGCATTTCCCCGCTTCAAAAAAAAGGGAACAAGATCTTGGTGCGTTCGTATGGAATTAAGATGGCTGTCCACAGTTACCAACATCTAGTTCAGTCTTTTCTTCAGAGTACCCTTCGTCGATATACTCTATTTACCCTTCCGAATGAAAGGCCACATTTTAACTACTGCTCTACTTCTTATATTAATCCATATAGACAGCTTGTCACCTTCACTTTTACATAAATTATAATAGGTTTATGTATGAGTAGCTGCTGCCCCCGACTTCGTCCGCGTGGACAACTTAACATCACAAATTATTATGTATTTTCCGTAGGAATGAGATGTTTTTCGGGATAAAAACTATTCTATGACCTGTTCCAGGACCTAACCTATATGTGTGCCAAGTTTCATCACGATGGTGCACTTTTTTTGCAATAATGGGTTACACATAAGATATAGATATATACTGTGGCGGGCTTTTTTGTAGGACTATTTAATACAAACATTTCCATAATACATTACATATGTGTAACTTTAGCGGTTTTGGCAGCGCACGCCAGATAGCTCGCTCATGGTAGATTTTTCCTACTTACTTGATATTTTGGACAATTCACACAATATCTTTATAAATTGTAGCCTATGTGTTATTCTGATGTATAAGCTATATTACTGTAAAGTTTCATTAAAATCCATTCAGTAGTTTTTACGTGAAAGAGTAACAAACATCCAGCCATACTTACAAACTTTCGCGTTTATAATATTAGTAGGATGTGATTGTACTTGTCATACCTATAAATGGTGAGTACTGTCCCCTTCACAAATATTAGCATTTTTATAAGTTTTATAGGAATAGTGCAAGGCATTTGGGCGGCCAAACTCTCGCCTAATCTGCCACCGAACAGAAATACAGCTTATGTGTAACCAACTTAATCCTACTAACATTATAAACGCGAAAGTTTGGAAGTATGGATGGATGTTTGTTACTCTTTCGCGTAAAAACTACCGAATGGATTTTAATGAAACTTTACAATAATATAGCTTATACATCAGAATAACATATAGGCTACAATTTATAGAGATATTGTGTGAATTGTCCAAAATGTCAAGTAAGTAGGAAACAATCTACCATCTGCGAGCTATTCTGGCGTGCGCCATAAAATTATAATTTTAATGTCATAATGTTAGTTCTTTTCTACGCCACGCTAATATAAGCTACTCGAAATACTAATCCTGCGCAGACGAAGTAGCGGGCACCAGCTAGTTATTAATAATTGATTAATTTGACTGACGTTAATTTTAAAACGTTTACAAATTTATTAATTTTATGTGGTGTACCCACATTGTAGGTACGGCTCATATAAACTCGAGATTGTGCTGAATGGCGTCAAGTACGTTAGTTAGTGACAATATTGAGAACTTTTCTAGAATATTCCAGGTTTTCCAGAATATTCTAGCGGCGGGGCGTCCCACCCTGCGAGACCCAATCCGCGTTCTCCACTCCAGAATACTATAAAAAGAATAAATGACAATTTATTTGTGTTGTATGTTTTGTCAAAAATCTTGTAACATTTCGAATCACAAATATGTCGAGTCTCCATTGCAAAACGTTTAAGCATTGACTTATTAAGTCATTAATTTAAAAACTTAATCATTTTACCTACATGTCCGCTAGAACACATAATTTTCAAGTCACAACACTTTATGTCTATAAATTGCGAAGTGAATGAAGGTTGTTTATCTGTAACACATCCGTTTTAGACATATGAGATCACAGTAATTATATCTATCTAGTCTAAGTAATAGATAGCCTGTTAGCCTAGTTCGTAGCAGTCGCCTTACTTATCGAGGTTTCAATTCGTGGTATATATAGTTCGAGAACGTAACTTGGGCTATAATGACCTTGACTTGCACTGTTTAGGTTTGTTTAGATGTGTGAAGTGAGACGCGACGGCAGGGAATCACGCGATTGGTCTGCCAGCCGGCAATCAGCACGTCATTAGACCCCACAGATATCCTATCAAGATAGAATGGTTATTTGTTTACTCCAGTTCCGCGCGTGCCGATTTCCGGCCACAGCGCATCCTTAATGCATTGCGGTCACGTTTCTAGTAAGTAGATATACAATACAATACACTTTATTGCACAAACAAATACAGTTACACGTTATAGAAGTTACAAATAGTACAATTTAGGCGGTCTTATCGCTTTAAGCGATTTCTTCCAGACAACCTTTGGGTAGAAAAATATTATGCCAGAGAAATTGTAGGTTGCGCTGATTAGATATAGTTATATAGGTAGTTTGAAACCGTGAAATAGGGCATTTTTCAGACTTTTTGTCGATGTTTGCCCGACCGTGAGTCAGCGTGAATCGAATACCTAAGCGTTTGATAGTTTTTGGAATATATTGCAACTTACTGGCACGCGCGTGCGCCTACCTCACCACTCCATCTTCATAGAATTTCTGGTTTGACCTTTTTTTTGTTGTCGTGTGGAAATATTAATGATAAATATCTCAGACATTCACACCAATTATCCAGTCCCAAACTAGGCAGAGCCTGTGCTATGGTTACTAGATAACGGATAGACATACTTAAATAAATATATAAACATCCAAGACTTGGGTACAAACATTCATATTCACCATACGAACATTTTCCCCCAGAGGGATTAGAACCCGCAACCTCCTAAAACCTACTTCATACCTACTCGCCTCGGGGGGACGCGTACGTTACTTTTGTTTTTATAGATAAATGTCTAAATTTTACGTCGGGCTTGCACCAACTAAACCCTACGGTGGCTATCTCCAACGCACAAAGAGGGACTCCGGGGGGGAGGCGGAGTACTCCCGGCACCCTCGCAGTGCTTACAGCAGCAACGACGCCACCCCGTCGCTGCCGCCCTCCCCGGGGATGCATGGGATGCACAGCCCCTGCTGTGTGCACCGGCGTCCCCGATGACCCATTTGTATGATAGGCAGGGGTTATCATTGCCCGGAAGTAACTCTACCTACTCCACAGTGACGTAAATATCCTTTTATGCGCCCGGTAAGAGCTTCTATATGCGCCCTTGAAAAATGCCCACCCAGATCATTTTTGCGCCCCTCCCAGCGTCGCCCTGTGCCTTTGGCACCGTACGGCGCTGCTGCGCAGATGACAGATAATAAGTAATTAAATTTATATATTGCACACAGGTGTAACTTTTTAATTATAATTACATTAATATCAAATGTAAACATCGATCCAGATACAAGATACAATAACACAATACCTACTTCATTATTTCTAATGTGCCGATATCTTAGTATAACGTCAAAACAATGTTATCATTGCATTTATTAAAATTATCAAATCAAATCAAACATTCTTATTGTGCACTAATAGTAATAAAAAAAATCATAATAATATCTACTCCAGAACTTACAAACTCCATGAAACTGTATAATTAAATTGGTAAAACCACCGAGGATCGGGTTCAATGCCGCACCTTGGGAGGTGCCTATGTCCAGCAGTGGACTCCTCAGGCTGATGATGATGATATGTAATTATGTAACGTAGGTAATAAGGTTGAAACTACTGTACAATGATAGCCTTACAACTTTCAGGCACTTCTTCCATGCAACGTGTAGGCCACGAGTGTATAAATGTTTGTAAACTTTATTACTTGTAAATATTAACAATTTCATCAATATCATAATATCAGCTTAGATGTCTACATGGAGAAAGAAATAAGTGGATGTCCACCGCTGGACATATGCCTCCCCAATGAACGCCATCACACACGGTTCTCCGCCCTCCGCATCGAGCCGCTTCCGGCCACCTTCTTCAGGGCATCGGCCACCTGGCGGCAGGGCGTCCCACCTTCGCGGGCTACACTCCAGAACTCACATATATTTATGGCAGGTATAATTAAGTTGGTAATACATACATATGCATATCAATATACATGAATCAGATCAAGAATTGATTTAATCCGATTAAAATAATTCGTTTGCACTTGACTTCGAATCGATTAAGAAATTGTTATTTTGTTACATACATGTTTAAAAATACGTAATTTCATTCAAAGTGAACAGGTGTTTAATGTTACATTGGTTTGTTATCATATGTCCACGTCCACTGCTGGACATCTAGGTGGCGTTACCAGGCCTGATCCTCTGCCCTCCGCTCCAACGGCTTTAAGCCACCTTCAGTAGGTCGTCGTCAGGCGGCGGGGCGTCCTACGTCCTCGGTCTCCACGTTAGAACTCGTATTTCCTAACAGCCGTCAGTTCTGAGGCAAATGAGGCCCGCTCAATGCAACTTTATCATCATGTCAGCCCTTAGCCGTCCACTGCTGGATATAAACCTTCCCCATTGAACGCCACCATACCCGGTCCTCCGCAGTCTCCACTCCAGAAATCGTCTGCCCCAACAGCCGTCGGTTGTGCGACAGATGTCGCCCGCCAGATGTGGCCGCTCGCTTGCCTTTTTATTTGTAGGGGGATCAAGCGGGTGTCCGGGACAGAGCACCTGAGCAAGTACCGGGCACCTCCCTCGTGACTCGGCCTATATGACCTTGACGTCGAAAGACCATGGGAGGTGGAGGGACTGCCCTATGACGTCTTAATGCCTTCGGATATGTCGGCGTCTTAGTTATTCGTCGGATCTCTTCATCTTTCGAAGACCGGTCTGTGGTATTTATAACTAGCTGGTGCCCGCGACTTCGTATGCGCAGGATTAGTATTTCGAGTAGCTTATATTAGCGTGGCGTAGAAAAGAACTAACATTATGACATTAAAATTATAATTTTATGGCGCACGCCAGAATAGCTCGCAGATGGTAGATTATTTCCTACTTACTTGATATTTTGGACAATTCACACAATATCTTTATAAATTGTAGCCTATGTGTTATTCTGATGTATAAGCTATATTATTGTACAGTTTCATTAAAATCCATTTAGTAGTTTTTACGTGAAAGTGTAACAAACATCCATCCATACTTACAAACTTTCGCGTTTTTTAATATTAGTAGGATCTAGTTAGTTCGACAGATTATTCATGGTTGGACCATGATACGGTATCCATTAATTGGCTTGCTTCACCCAGTCACATATCCAACACATACCGTACAAATCGTTCATAAAGGCGCTTAAGGCGCATATTTCGCATTTATCAACACAATGCGCATGCGCAACTCGATCATTAATGGCTGCGCTAATGGCGTCCGAGGAATTTGTTATATTCTTTTATAGACTACCAATGTACAGTCGCGAACATTAATTTGTAACCCATCTCCTTAATAAGTTAGGAACACTCATTTCCATATAAGGTCTAAATTTTCAATCAATTTGCAGCACTAGCGAGAGATTGAATTCTAATTATAAGTCTATCGTAGAAAGTTTAATTCATCAAATCGTGAGAAGTCGTTAGTACTCATAATAGATCAGACAGTTTTGTCATCTAATAAAACAAAACGTAAAATTCGTGTACAGACACACGAATTTTACGTTTTGTTTGAATATATTAGAAAAAAAATTGGGGAGCTCTAAGAATAATTAATAGAACACATTTCATTTTTGAAAATTTTGTCTGTTAGTTTGTGAACACATCACTAAAAAACTACTGAACGGATTTTGGTTGACTCTTCACCGAAACATAGGGCTTAACTCAGAGTAACATATAAGCTTTATTTCATCGCAATCGGTTTACTCAATCAAAAGTTATGAACATTTTTATTTTAGGAGCAGGAGCGGGAAAGGGAGCGAATTCTGTAGTCCACCCGAGCGGAGCCTCGGGCACAGCTAGTTTAGAATACTGAAAGACTGTGGGACACTGACACACGATTACAATATTTTCTTTTTGCAAAAATATACTCGTATTATCAAAGAAACGTCATACCTATCCGTTGTGAGAGAGAAGGAAGATACGAAGTTTCAGCACTCTTCGGTTATAAATAATAATTAGAAAAATAAAGATTGTGCATAGCATAGACAACTCAGAATGTCATCTTAGACGTTCGCTCATAGCGCTATAAGCTTACTTGTCGGCCCCGTAGCCTAGTCGGTAGTACACCTGCCTGCGAAGCTCGGGGTCGCGGGTTCGAATCCAGTCCAGGGCACACATTCGTGTGATGAGCACTTGTGTTTGCCTTGTGACTGGATGTTATTTATATATTATGTAATTATGTATGTGTATCAGCTGTCAGATACCCATATTACAGGCTCTGCCTAGTTTGGGATCAGGTGGCCGTGTGTGAAATGTCCCCACATATTTATTTATTTATTTACTGTACGGTGTACAATATTAAATTAAATAAATACATAGATATAAAATAATTTTTTATTCAAGATATAAAATTAAAGTCCGTGCCTGCACAAGAAAAGAAAAATAAGTCATAACGCTCAATGATATATTGTGTTCAATTTATATGGAATGTGAAATCTGATTCGTGTGGTATATACTCGTATCGAACGTTGGTGCTCGTAGGTATTGGTAGGTAAAAAATACTATAAATTCTTAAACTATGTAGTTAGTCTAAAAAACGTATATCTTCCGACTAAGTGAGCTGATTGAGATGAAATAAAGACTAAGGGTCAAGTCTAACCCTATGTTTTTGTTCTGAAAAGTCATTTAAACGTGAATTGGGCGCGCATCACTTAAAAACTACTGTTACCAACACACAGTCAGACAAAAAGGAAGTATGTCAGGAGTTGTAGAGGACAAAAAGAGAATTAAAAAGTACTTAGAGATGTTTTGAATTTGAATCTGGGTCCTGTCGAATGCCTGAAACACACAAACGGCGGAGGCATGGCGGAGGCGTGGCGGAGGCGTGGCGGAGGCGTGGCGGAGGCGTGGCGGAGGCGTGGCGGAGGCGTGGCGGTAGCGGTACACTTCATACAAAACTCTGTGTGAAGTGTCACGTACTGAATACTACAATACAATAAAACGGAGCACGACTGCTTCGCCACGCATTCGCTTTCTGTGTGTTTGGGCTTAGCCGGCGTTTATAAGTGTACGGAATCCTCAAGGCGTGAGTCCTTCTCGCATTTGTGTAGTCACTTTCGAAATGGTGGCAGACACTGACGTCAAGCACTGGCCCGAAATCAGACTCCACATCTAACTTTAGTTTTCGGTACCGTTATATACAATACAATACAATACACTTTATTGCACAAACAAATACAGTTCACGTTATAGAAGTTACAAATGGTACAATTTAGGCGGTCTTATCGCTTTAAGCGATTTCTTCCAGACAACAGATATTTCGGCAGCACTAAGTATATTGGTAAAATTACATGGAGGTAGGTATCAAGGGCGTTAGCTTTTTGTTTTTCGATATCACTATTTATTAACCGATATAATAAAGGTTATCTTTGTTGTGCCGCTGGCCGCCGACATCACATCGATTCAAGATACACGCGTAGTGCACATTTTTATTTATTTATTTAATAGTTTATTGTACACACACAAACATACAAATAAAATTGTACAAAAGGTTAAGCTTATTTCCAGCTAAACTGTGTGAATACAAGAGATTATGAAGAGGCAGTAGTCGCGTGTATCTACTATATATTAAATAATCATACAATATATAATACAATACACATACATAAATCTATATGTATATATAATAAAATATAGTATATTATGTATATATATATAAATAAATAATAAATAAATAAATGTGTGGGGACATTTCACACACGGCCACCTGATCCCAAACTAGGCAGAGCCTGTAACATGGGTATCAGACAGCTGATATATATACGTAAATACATAATATAATATATAAATAACATCCAGTCACAAGGCAAACCCAAGTGCTCAGCACACGAATGTTTGCCCTCGGCGGGGTTCGAACCCGCGATACGTATATTAACAAAAATATACGTAAATTTTCTGTTCTCCCTCCCCGCGCCCTGGCTGAAGAAGGTGGTCGGAAACGGCTGGACGCGGAGGGCGAAAGACTGTCTAGGGGCGGATATGATGATGATATGATAAACCCACCTGGTGTGAGCCCCAAAAACCTCCCATTCTTATGTACAATAGTAGGCTTTTGTAGGCTATTGATTGATTGACAAACATAAAAAATAGTGTTGCGCGCGAAATAGTTTTTGCTATTCAAAATAAACAGGCAAATAAAGACACCTTTTGATTTTGAATAGCAAAAACTATATTATTGGGCATTGAGGGATAAAAAAGTGGCAAACTAAAATATTTTTTAGTTTTCGTTTATCACTGATTTTTTTTAACCTAAAACACATTAAAACTTTCCATTGGCGGAAATATTTTACCACATCTTAATCGGTCCAGTAATTTTAGTTCGCTGGCGGACTGACAGACTGTCAAAATGCATTGCTATAAACCCTACTTCTTAGTATTTTATATTAATTTTCTTTTAAAGGTCAATGTAGCTTGTAGTTTATTATCATTACTTTATTAACGGGTGGAGTCTTACCAGATTGGCTCCATAGTCTATTTTTCTTCCTGACGATAAAATCAATTTCACGAACGTTAAGTTTATAACCACTTATGACAATATTTACCGTTTAAGTTAATGAGCTTATGTGCGCTGATTTTCTAAATGTTAAAAATTGCACTCTGAAAATGGGTACGACCACGACCACCAAAAAGTTGACGGTTTCAGAACTAAGCCTGGATTGATGAATTTTTCAGAAATGAAGTAGAAGTTTACATCATCGCACAGCTTTTTCGAAAAAGGAAAAGTGTTTTAGTTAGTTCATTATAATTATAACTTTGTGACAAGTAGGTACAACTTGGATCTTTTTTAAAGAAAGTGTCAATAGGTATATTCTGGGTAAGACTCACTCCACCTTAGACCTTAGCGTCACTTACCATCAGGTGAGGTTAAAGTCAAGCGTAACCCATCAGGAATAAAAAAAAATCACGATATTTTCTGTTAAATATACCAATAATTAACAAATAATACCTAAGTAAAACATGTTTTTTTTTCCTCATGTTTTTTTTGTATATTTGTTTTATGTGCCTGTCCCTGCAGTTTATACTTGTATTACTAACACTTAGCTTAAGTTTTTTACTAACAATATATGGATGAATATCTGAAATAAAAATATTTTATTTGTTTTATAAAAAAAATATGCTCTTGTAACCAAACCCTATGAGCCCTAACTCTATCGGCTTAGGACCACCTCCGAATTCCATTCATACGAGCTCTAAATTGTATCGTATTGTGACCAGAACTGCATAAGTATGCTAAGTTTGGAATCGATTTGACAAGTAGAAGTGGATGAAATTGCGTTGTAAAATTGGCTTACAACGTTAGGCAGTTACAGGTCAAGTTAATAAAAGTGTGTTAATCGATTATCTTCATACTTACACACTCATTTCTATATAGACCTATGTCTAGAGAAAAATCTTCTATTTATATAAAAGGGGTAAACCAAATAAAATAACATTTTTGCTTAACCTATATCGTTTAATGTATAATTATTTGTATTAAAAATACATATCTTTTTTTTTACAAAATACTTGTTGTAAAGCTATGTTGATTAAGTATAAAAAATAATTTATAATATGTACAACTTTTCATATATAATTACATACTTTTTCATATATATTTTAAAGTGTGATACTCGTATATATAAAGAATTTTTACCAGACAATAACCAGTCTTGCGTCCTCGTGAAGACCAATTAAAATGAGGCAAAAATATATTTTACGATTGGGTTATGAAATAACTACTTAGTACTCATGCGTAGCAACGAAAGCAGAAATATAACGTGTTGCTACGTTGCCCTCACTTAAAAAAACTGTACTGGTGCTACGACTCGTCGTAGCACCAGTAAAGTTTGTCTAATTATATGATTTGCGTCAGCATAGTGTTTAAAATGTGTCAGAAACTGTAATAATATTTTATTTTGTTCACACCAGTAACAAGAAAAGCCTTAAAAAGGATACTTTGTATAATTTCATGCCAAACCAACAGTCATACGAAAACCAACGCTATTTGCTTACATGAAAGGGTCACCAGCTGGTACCATGTAGACATTGCGGTGCACTTACGAACACCATCTATTATTTATTTTGTTTTCGAGACGCAAATGTGTTTGTTTTCATACGACTATTATTTGGAATGAAATCTATATCAAAATGCAGCCTGAAGAGGTCATTAACATTAATTATCCGTTAAGCCTCTTGCTGTCTTTATCAAAAGTTCAGTCCTAGACAGAAATGCAAAATAATTAACGGATTAAACACTAATGACTTTTCCAGCATTCAGGCGAGATATCTTTGACATAGAAAAAAGCCTTCAGGCTACACCTAAGGCTAAAGGCTACACCTTCAGCATATATAGCGGTCCGGTAAGAAATAGCACAGAAAAATTAAGCTTCATTTTGTGATGGAAATCGACTTCTTATGCGACTTTCTATATTTTGTTTAGAACGCACTATTTATTAATGAATGCCCATATCCTTCTTTTCAAAACTTCTATACCTATAAATATTTTAAAAACCTATTCCAATATTGTCGACACATAAACGCAGTACAAAATACCTTATCGATATGTGATAAAAAAAACTTTCCATTGACGTCACAGATAAAACCTATCTGTCACTTTTACTCTCACAAAGAATAGGCTTTTAAGGACTAGTAATTTCATACAACCAAAGTCTAACCTGCCAGGTAAACTGGAAGACTTTAACTATAACACTAATTAACCGTTATACATTTTAAACGTTATATTAACGTTAAAGCAAATCATGATCTCGCCACAGGGACAGATGGTCGTCTTTCTTCTGAAGTAACGGTTATAACTGCTGGTGCTGGTGTGGGGATTTCATGGTACTCTGGGGGTGATGAGGAGTTTGATGAACTCTGTGCTAAGGCAGTCGTTATAGGAGCGGTGATGGGCTGTACTTGGGTCGCCTGGTAGCTCGGGTAGTGAACCCCTACTACCTCATCGTAGCTAGGGGGTGCTAGCGCTTCTGCAAATAAAAGAGAAAAACCGTCAAGAAAGTTACCTAAATAGGAGTGGAAATGTGCTTAATTTTTTTTAATTATTCTAGAATATTTCGGAATAAAAATGATTTGTAGAATTTATGTTCCAAATTTCAGATCAATCGATCCGTGAGTATTCGGGTCATCCGCGGTAAAGACAGACAGATGAAAAGGTTGATCTATCTCTAACTGATTTATAAACAGCTGGGAAACTATAAATTTAGTATAGGGCTTCTTAAATGACGTAAGCAAGTACTAAGAAAGGAATTTTATAAATTTCACCCTTATGGGATTGAAGGCCAAGATTTCGGGCAACAGGTTGTCGTTTATAAATCAAAAACCAGTTCTAAATAGGATTTCTTTTAAAAACTTTTGTTATATTTTCTTTGAGGGTTATTGCAAACTATTAAAATGTTAATAAATGTAGGGTAGTCTAGGGTATGTAGGGTAGGGTAGTTCTTAAAAGAAGTCATTCAGACGTCTAAAGACATGTCAATAAACGTATAAAATGACGTCCTGTGGGTGTCACATAGTCACGTTATTTGGACGTTGATCCAATGTCTTCTTATGACTCTCTTACGCCGCGAGGGATGCAAAATTGGCAACTTCTTGAAGTCAAAAAAATACATTGGTGGCGCTAGTTCCTAAAACATAGTCACTGACTATTTCATCAAATTTCAAATATGGCCACCGAGCCCCAAAAATTATTTTCATTCTAGTCATTTTCAGACACTGGACGTTTTGAGTCTAAACATTATGCTACCCTGGACATTTTGTCACTCTGGAGTTTCTGAGACACAGTCCTTTTGGACCTAGAAATGTTTAGCCAGTGCAAAAGATTATTGGTAATTCATCAAGGGAGAGGTGTACATTATCGCATATCTGATTAATGATGACATACCCTTTATCTTTAGCCTATTAGCTGTCCATTACTCCATGATAAAGACCTTTTCAACAAACAGTGCAAATATATTTCACATTAGGGGGAAAACCAATTCCTTCTGAATATTGCTAACGTCAGATAAAGTGATGAAATCTTTTGTTTCTGTACATATTCTGCTTTTATTGTAAGGTATTAAACTACTAAGAAGTTGGTAGACGGTTTTGATCAGAAACTATTTCATATAAGTGAGTTTCAGGAAATAATATTAAAAGTAGGAAAAAAGATAATGAATCAAATCTATAGCTATCCTTACATGATAATGAAAATCAATAACAGTTTCAGATAAACTTTAATTAGTACACTGTAACCTTGGTTGCGATTATTTATTCAATGGCAATGTAAAGGTTTCTGTGTTATGTAAGCTAATGATAATCGTATCATGAACTGATCAGAAAACACTTTATTTAAAACTGTTAAAAGATTTTTTCGAATATAAACATAGGAATTTCAAAATGAATATAAAGATAAAACGAAGCGTCAGAATATGTAACAGAACTGTATTTAGATGATTTTTTACATAGATAAAGATAATCTTTATTTGCTAGTAAATAAATAAATTGTATTCTTCCACCAAGAGACGGCAATAATTATATCATTTTGGACCGGCAACATTCAGTTCAAAATTCTTTGTAACAAGGCTAATACAAGCTTATATATATTTAAGGAACAAAAAACTTTCAGCACTTACAGCATTTTCAAAATATTGACAATTCCTAGTTCTGAAGTGCTTCACTATATTATCTTAAAAGGGTCGAAGACATACATGTGCTCATTTCTAGGAACATTTCAATATGACATTGAAAAATCAGGTATTCTAGAGTCTCTTTTAGCATGCACTATTCAATATTTCTCAGCTTTCTTATAAGATGATGTATTAATTTAAAAAAAATTGAATTAATATTAGTATATACATACTAAATAATACATTAACGTCATTGACAGTTTCTAGGTAGATTTTACCATTTCTGCGTTATAAATTTTCATAAATTATCCTTTTTCGTATAAATGACAAAGGTAAATATGTTTTTTGTTTGCCTAAAAAAGTTCTACACGTCTGTACCATAATTTTTTTTAAGTATGAGAAGGTAATAAAAGCCGTCTCGTCCGTCGATCCATAAAAGTAATTAACAGTTTTCCACTTACCATATTTAGGGGGCGGGGGTAAATTGGCAGGGCTGACGTATATAGTGGGTTCTGCCGGAGTGAGTGACGGGCGTGACCTGGACCCTACATACATTCGCCGCCGCTGCGGATTGCGCGTTTTTTGTCCTGCAACAAAAAAAATAAAGATTTAACTCTCTGATTGATTAAAGAGTTAATGTTACGGCTGCAAAACGGATAGATGCTATAAAAAGGAAACATGGAAAAAATATTAATACAAAATATTGTAGACAATAGCTTATCTGTATCAAGTTGATACATTCAATCCTGGTCACAGGCACCAATTGTAATTCTTCTATCAGAGTTACGTAAAAGTATTTGAAAATTTAAAGCATAATTATTATTTACTTGAACTTTTAAATTGTAAATTTTAGAGCTTGACGAATTTATAAACGTAGTTTCCAACCATTTGTAACTCCACTTTACCCGTTTGCAATAGTGGTTGACTAGAAGTTATTTAGTAGCCGCTGTTGAGCGTTCATATAACTAATTACTACAAGTGTTTTTACACCCTGTATTAGTTACTTTATTTATATTTTCTTTTACGAAATAACATACTGTTTAATTTGTTCCATCATCATATAACTTGCCAGAAATAATATAGTTCGTTTTAAGACGTATTCAAGTGTTCTGTGTCTATGGTTTAATAAAGAGTATTAGGAAAATAAATTAGTCACCCATTATCAATCGATATTATACCAAGATATTCAAAGTAGTCACTACAAATTAATCTTATATCAGTTACTTAACATCTTGGTGAGTCATGTACATCGTTACATATTAGTTTAAATGACTAAACAAGCAGGATAATTGAACAATATTATATATTATACTCATAACCCCGTCTTACAAGCGAATATTTGGGTTTGCACGATATTTCGCGTAGGTTACACTGGCAGTAGTTGCATGTGGTCGAGTAGTTTCCCCGACTAATAATACAAGGCCAAGAGATGGAGAAGCTTCTCACTGACAACTCGCCTCTCCAGTCAGCCCATGACCACGGCTAGTGTAGCTTGGTTAAAACATCATCATCATGTCAGCCCCCAGAAGTCCACTGCTGGACATAGACCTTCCCCAACGAACGCCACCACACCCGGTCCTCCGCCCTCCGCATCCAGCCGCTACCGGCCACCCTCTTTAGGTCCACCTGGCGGCGGGGCGTCCTACCCTTCGAGTACCGTGCCGTTGGTTAAAACGTCGCACAAAAATTATTTACATGTACATAATTTGTAAAAAGTGCAAAAGTCTAAAATGAACTAATAATTTTTTTAAACAAAGTAAAATAAATAATTATCTGGTAACTCGGTGATGGAAAAACTTGCTGATGACTTTTAAAAATAACAATATATGTCATAATGTTATATGTTGTAGGGTTTCTTTTATATTAAATGCAGATTTTTTGGGTCTATTCACCAAAGGGAGAACGACTTTACAAATTCATGAATTTAAAATTATTTGTTCATCATTACTCTTTCATAATACCTATATATATTTATACACCACCATAATATGAGTATTCTATCCAAAACAAGTATATTTTATTTGAAAAAAAAGATTTCAAAATGTTATCTAAACAAGTTTGTAGATATTTGTGACATCTTTACTTTAAGAACTGCTCAGTAAGCTAAAGAATCAATCAAGCTAGAAGAATGATCACATCTAAAGAGTTTCATTGATATCAGAGGAATTCTGGCTCCATTAGCAGGCCAAAGACACAAAAACGTGTCAAAGTGTTTCAAACTTGATACGTTTCAAGTCGATCTGATCATGTATAAGTTAATTAAAATTAGGCCCTCTAAAGCCGAGACAAAAATCTTTATTCCAACTACAAAGTATTGCATTCTAAACGTTATTATAAAACTTTGGGACAGTCGAAGTCTGTAAGGAAAAAAGCGCTGAGAATCTCACAATTCTTCAAATTGTAGTGAAATAATAGTGAAATAATAAAATTCATCAACTAACAAAAATAATACAGAGCTAATAAACAGTTAAAAGATAATTTTACCTCTTTGTAGCAAATATACACACGTGGATATAAACGTTAAAAGAATTATCACAGCTATACAGGCTAAAACGTGCCATAAAAAGTCAAGATATTGAGGTTTTCCACTTTCATTAGATTCGCTTGAACTTGAACTAGAACTTGAACTCGAGCTTGAACTCGAACTCGAACTAAATAATAGTGCATCCATTTTTATTAAAACAAATATCTCGGTTATTAATTAATCAGTATCTTTCTTTCAGTTCAGTTTTGAAATAGTTTTTAAGTCACCAACTTTATCACAAACTTCAATTCAATTGAAACCTTTTACAATATGTCTGAACTTGAATTGTTCACACCACAGGCGGCATTATATTCACTTATTAAGTTAAGTTTTATTGCAAGTATTTTTTATTAGTAGTTTTATTTGTATTTTATGTTACACTTATATGATTATCATATTAATTTGTTTCGCAAATTAGAAATCACATGCGTTTTTTGGTGTCACTGTCAATCGAATACAGAGAGATTAGAACTAAATTATTGTTATAAATACGAGGAAAAATATAATCATAGAGATTATATATTTACCTACTATCGTTATATATTTTACGGTTTGATTAATTTATGACTCCCGTACTGACGTCCGATGTTTATCTAATTAATCTTTATGGATGGAAGGATCAAGTCAAAGCTCGATTTAGATAAATTTAAGTTTGTTTATATTACTTTACAGTTTAAAGATACTGATTTACGCACGTACTTTTTTCTCGCAAGTAATGCATTTATTTCAGGGGGGGTACCGTTATCACGAAAATAGCTAATCACAGACGATTCGATCGATCTTTGTAAGACTGAAATCGAAAATGCAATTTCGATTTCAATCTTTGTATGATTCTTGAATCTTTTTAAAAATACCAATTATAAAATAGACGATTATTTAAATGACAAAGATGCCTGGAATTAATGCTGCTTCATCTTCGCACAATCCTTTAATATTTTATTGCTGGAAGCTTGTTGCGCCGTTTCTTCTTCACAGCGCTTACACCTAGGAAGCGATAGGTATAAATGTACCAAGTGTACTTATTGCAATAAAGGATTTCGACGTTAATATAGAGCAGAATAAATTAACGGCCTCTAAAATGATTTTAAGATGTTGCTCCTAAACTCGAAGACAACAAATGTGGGGAAAGTTTAAGAACTGAAATGCCTCATGTGTCTGTATTTGTAGCCTTGAAACTGTTGCACTCAATAATAAAAATGCTTTTGATATGTGGGTTGTGACACTTCATACAGTAAAAAATATGTTGTAGAAGTTATGCAGCTATAACGAAAGGAGCTTTACAGGTCTATGGACTATAATATCTAGTTATCTATCTATCTTCTACGGCTTACAGCCGCTGAGGTAGACAAGTTTTGGAGTCGAGACCGCGGATAGGCACACGCGCCTAAATGTACCGAACGCCCTGAGGAAGGCGGCCGGAATCAGCAGGATTCGGAGGCGGCCACCACACCCGGTGGTGATGTTTATTGGTAAAGGCCTATGTCCAGCAGTGGATGTCGCAGGGCTAATATGACGAAGAACTCTATTATATGTATAAAACCATGAAAACATTACAAGTAAACATGTCGATTAAATAATTTGTGATGCGTCACCAGCTTCTTCTCCAAAACCACTAAGTGGATTAAAATGTGGTTTCCACTTATGGATTCGTCGGTTTACCGTGGTTTTTTTTGCAGACTGGAAACAAACCCTTTTTTAAGTAGACGAAGCCGCGGGTAACAATTAATATAATTAAGTCTAAAGAGTGTTTGTGTGTTTATTTGTCTGTTTCATACGCTTTCACGGCTCGGCTATTCAACTAATCACCATAACTTTTGATTAGTAGGTACACATAACATCATGTATATGAACATAGGTTCATGTTAACCTTGGGAAAAATGGCTCCCTCAAGTAATACTTGGGCTTCCATTTCTGTAATTTAAATATTGTAAAATTTTGTTAAATAATAAAAAAAAACTTGCTCCATGCGGGCGAAGCCGCAGGCGTTTGCTAGTTTTATGATAAGTAGTGCTTCTTAGCCTTGCAGCGCATTTAAAAACCTTATTCATAACTACATTTTAGAAATAATCGATAAAATAATTCAATGCTTGGTACATTTCATATTGGTTTTCTCGTTTTACATTGGTGAATGAATTGGCAACGAAAGGTTGCTAAGACCGAAATTAGCTCTGTCGTACGAAGTGTAATAGTCTTAAACATACATTAAATACACAAAAAAATGCAACTAGTTTGAGTCCGGGACATGAAGGCATACAGGGTAATGAGCACGCTGAAACTGAAACTGGATAGAAAGAGGTCATAACAAAATCTGACTTGATCAGAACCATTTGCAAGACATGAATACCATTAGAACTTTAAAAGCAAATGTCGAGGAAAACACCTAACGCAGTGGAAAATACTTTGGGAACTGAAAACCTTAAAGAATTTATTAACAACACAGACACAGGCCCATCGCACAGAGTGGCTGTACAACGAAATCCTAGAACGCAGTAAAAGAATCGTCTATCTTGTCCTAGGAGCGTTTACCGGCCACTTCAGTGTGAGACACCTGTTTATAAAGGAATTATCAGAGACATCAACTGTAAAGCCTGTAAACAGACAGCGAGACGATGAAGCACCTGCGAATGCAATGCACCAGCTGTAAGCGAATGAGTGTCTTGGGTACATACTGCTCGAGGACTACATTCCTCTACCCCTTAGCTACAGAATTTAAATTTTCGTGCAGCGGACTCGGACTGGGAATGGAAACAATATCTAAACACAAGGGCTGACACAAAAGATCCAATATGGTCGAGTGGTCTCCGAGCATACCTAGTGCCCTGTATCAACACAGACCTCAATCTTGAGGCATTATTGAGAGTTCTATGAAAAAAAGGAGTGAAAACCAGAAGAATGTTCACTAAAATATTATTATACTCACTGATGGATGGATCTAAGAAACTTATCTTATAGGAGTCTCAAAATACGTAGGTAACCGTAACAAAGGAATTTTGGAAATTTCTCACGGATGATGTTGCGTTTAACATCCAGTTTAAATAAGACTGTTTTTATACGGTTCTATTGCCTTGGGGAAAGTAGACCGTGCCAAAATAATATCCAAAGACTTATACGAAATACGGGAAAAAACCATAAATTTTTTGGTAACCTTTGAAAAATTTGCAAAAAAAAATTCTAAACTCATTTTTATAGACAACCATTTTGCCATGTCTCAAAGTTTACCTAAAGAAGTCATATTAATTTATCATAGTAATTTAACACACTATTTTTGTCAGTGCAAATATTAAAACTGAGAAATTCTCTCATATCGGGCCAAGTTAATTCATAATTTTTAAAACCTACTGCAACACCTCTCATTTGGATTGTACGAGTAAGTACTTAAATTTACCTTGAAAACGTAGATACGATCCCTTATACAGATAAGGGATCGTATCGTGATTGGACAGCCAATAAAATGCTAACATAACAAAACAGGTGACTGAAATGGTGCTAAGTCCAATGATTTGCGTTATATTTGACGAAAGTCGATTGACGTCAATAAATTAATCAATGCAGTACGTAGGGTGCACGTAGAACAAAACAATGTGTCTAGCACGTACGCACTTTGTCTACGTACTAAGGCAAAGTTACGTCTTTTGTCACACCTACCTTCATCTAATAAATAAAAACGTAAACTTGGCGTGTCTGAAGATATTGAAGATATTTGCAAAAAAAAATTGGGAGGGTCTAAGGATAAGTAATAGAACACATTTCAATCATTTGTGAAATTTTTGTCTGATTGTCTGTTAGTTTGTGCACGCATCGTGGGGTGGGAGTGGGAGTGGGAGTGAGATTGGGAACGGGAGCGGAAGTGGGAACGGGGGCGGATCCTGTAGTCCACGCGAGCGGAGCCGCGGGCACATCTAGTTATAACAGATAACGCGTAACGCGTTAAACGTAACGTTTATTTGGGTTTATCAAAGGTTTTAAATGTGGGCAATATTTTATGTTTATTTTACTTATATCTTTATTAACGTAGTCTATTAGTACATGCTGTATATTGTCCCACTGCTGGGCAAAAGCCTCCCCCACATTCTCCACTCATCGTGACTTTTCGACTTCCCAAGTTCATGTAGGCCTCTAGTTCGTCTCAACACCTTCTTCGTGGCCTCGTTCTGATTTCATATCGGTTGGGATCCCCTATGTGGAAATCTTGGCCACTAAGTCGGTTGACACACGACATATAAGAACGACTCAGTCCCACATCAGCCTGGCTAGCTTTCTGAACTACATCATCTATTTGTGTATATGTTTCGGATATGGTCTATCAAACTGTCACCACACCAAGTATATACTGCGCTTTTTCTCTCGTCCTCTTAAGGTAACTTATTCTGTTTCCTGTTTCAACCCAATATTTTCCCGGGTATATAAAAAAGCCCATATGCGTTTGGAATAAGTTAGTATTCAACAAAGTAATTTAACAAAGTAAAGACGGACAAGCCAGATGGAGCGAAGACCTGCATAAGATGGCCGGACAGCAGCTGGATGCGGATGGCGGAGGACTGGATCTGTTGGTGTTCATTGGGGAAGTTCTATGTCCAGTAGTGGACATCTAAGGGCTGATATGACAATAATGACAACAGAGTAATTACCTAGAGCAAACTCATACACTTTACTTGTTGTGTATTTAACTTCAAAAATCTATTCTGGTTAACTACCGAAGTAATTTATGCAATTTTTTGAGTCAGGCAGGTTATCATTTAATAAATATCTAAGATGTTATTGTAGATAAACCGGGTAGATATTGTATAATCCCAAAGTAGGATTAAAATATTAAAATGTTGATGGTCTGCAGCGGATAACGGGCAGACGACCTTTTGATAGTAAATATATTTAGTAATATCTATTTGCTATCGTAACAAGTCATTGTAACCTTACCAAACGTATAAATAACCTGGGCATAGCATACATCCTTAGAAATCTTCAGGGGCATGACAACTTATTCCCACGACATCTGGTTCCTACAATAACAACTAGCTACATATCACTTTAAACAATGGAGAGGTCAATGTTTAAAGTGTCATGTAGGAAATTATTCATCCCAATGTGTTAACTCTTTTTAAAAGACCACTTCCCAAATGTACAAGGTATGCAGGAAACAAGGACAGTGGTATACGTGCTGCTCCACTATTCCGCAACAGGGAAACGAAATGAAACAGAGCTGACAGATATCGGCTTCTCAACATCAGCAAACCTACAACAAAGTTACCTTCTTAAGCTCTCTTCTTTACTTTAAAAAGCAAGCGCGTTTACAGTATAGATAGTTTAATTCACGATGGCACGCGCTACTACTTCTCGCGAGGGGTGAGCGCGGGACGCGGAAAATGAAATATAAACGTCATCAGCATCTTAGTGTAAGTATGCACACATTGATGATTACCTAGTGTGTAACGATAGAACTAACACCAACATGAAGTAAGTGATTTAGAGAAGGATTGGGGCATGCCGTCGTGATCTGTACGATCTTGGGGTTGATGACGCGAGTTGATGTTGGGGCAGAAATAGAAAGAGGGTGGCCATACAATACTGCATAGAGTCATAACTAGAAGAAATTATAACGTGAGCATTAGACAAAGGAATAACAATTTGGTATAATCCAGAACTGTTTGCCTATGTGACAAATGGTAAATTACAGAACATTAAAAGAGGTTAAAATAGGCATCAAGCGTAATTTGTATCTATAGACTGTTGTCGCCACTACATCCCTTCATTTGTACTACGCATCCCCCCAGAGCGACTGCGCGTGTTCCCCATAGATTTACATTTATGCTAGAGATGTAGCTTTAGTAAATTTACTAATATTGGCATTCGTTCTAGTCACAAATTATCATTTTTCCGATATCTATTTCGTAAAGACATCCCCTAGCCGATTGGGGGGTTTTCCGCAAAAGTAATTAATTGAAATTAATCAGTTTACAAAAACTGCATTTGTTGTAAGATACATATTATTAGAAATCGATCTAGTCACATGCTTTTTGTTTGGAAAGACAAAAGCAAAATGATAAGGAGATAAAGACAGCGATTGTATTCACTGCATTATTACGATTTACTAAAATACGCAGAGGTACGCCATTGCTATCACATCGAATGATAGGTGAAAGAATTTGAAGATAAACTTTATCAAACGGGTCGAAGATAAAAATGAAAAATAAGTACTTAGTGCAAGCATCCTCAGGCAGAAGAATACAAGGAGCCAGGTCATCAGCATAGCTACTAATACAATCATGTACCAGAACGCCATTTCTGTAATATGGTTCTTGTCTGTATCTTCATACTGACTGCTTTCGTCTGAGTCCTCTTGACTGTCGGACTCTAAGAAACTGTAGTTCGGTTGTCCGTATATTGGTGCCATATTGGTTTACTGGTTTTTTGGTAGAGTAGGTGATCGGTACACTTATGAGGAAACGATCGATCAGTTCTGTTGATAAGTCAAGCAGATAAAATATCGTGCTTTTGTGATAATAATGTTTGTCAAATGTTTGTTCAAATGTCCAGTTTTTGATAAAATATTATGTAATCAATTAAAACAAAAATCTATTGTTATTGTCACTTAAAACAGAATCTTGAACGTGTCTTTCTTTATTCTTTGTATTAGCTAACCAATTCTAAAACACTTCAGTATATTTTTTTTATAAAACAACTGAGTGCTTCTTAAATTCGTAGCGTTTCAGATAATCCACTCACAAAAATTTGCTTCAACAAATTATTGGAATGTCACTAGAACCTGCAGAAGAACAAAATCTGTCACTATTTTTGGTGAATCACAAATCACTGATTTCTATTTCACAATTTTCTCACGAGTTTCCTTATGAAAATTATCATTAAAACACATTTTGCGTGGATTTTAGCACCGAACATGGCTCTTTACAGAAATAACTGGAAAGATGGAGTGTGAGTTCTCCAGTCGATATCATATCTTGTATCGTGATGCGTTGACATTATCTCAGAGCGTTTTGAGATATAAAGAATGTATGAGGATGCAGTGTAAGCATTAACTAGTATGATAAGTGATAACATAGTATTTATCATCTCAAACTAACTCACAGTACAATCACGCACTTCCTATTCGACATCATAAAAATTGAACTAAAACAGCAATTCTGTTAGCCTAAATAAATATAACATGGCAAATAGCTATAACTAGCCAGAAAGTATTGCTATTTCATCATCAGGTTATTTTTGTCTCCACTGCAGGAGCACAACCCTCTCTCATCTATCGGAGACAGACGGAGGATTTGGCCTACACTCCCAGCGCTGGCCAGACGGGTTGGGGAGGCCTGATTGATGTTTTATAATGTATTCGCCTTGTACGACATCCACGGGAAGAGTTGGAGTGGTCCTATTCTACTCTACCGGAAATCACACGGCATCGGAAATCACACGGCATATTATATATAATTGTATTGCTATTTAGTTATCCTATATCAATAAATAAGAAAAATAATGTTGAAGTGGGCTGGTCATATCTGTCGGAGAACCGATTACCTTTATTATTACCGACTGGGTGAAAAGAATCGAGGATCTGGTTTAGTGGCGCGCCTCGGGTAGGCCTATGTCCAGCAATGAACTCTTGCAGGTTGATGTTGATGACGATGAAGAAAAGAAATGGACACTTAGACTAATTTAAATCATGAGACAAAAGTAACATTATGATCTATAATGATGACCCAATACCAACTGATCGAAACCCTATTCGAAATCGCATTCCCATTTTCATCGAGAGCGTCAATGTTCGCCTGTCCTTGTCAATATTTTGTAAGTACGGAAGGAGTGTCCTTACTAATTTATATCTAATATTGGTACCTTGGTTAGAGTCAATTTGAAACTTGTCACTAATGAATATATCAGGCAGGTTACCTACTGCCGCGGGTATGAGTTAGCTTACAATTTTCGGATGATATTTTTCTAACGGTTAGCCATAGTATTTTTGGATTTATATATAGTAACATTCAAATTAAAATCCCTTACGGTAATCCTCATTACGGTTTCTATTCCTTTAATAAATGACGCAGAACTTAACACGAAATTTTGCTACTTTAGCAGTTTTATTCTTATTTTAAGTGACTTACACAAACAACGTTCATACATAATAATTTTAACGTGTATTACTAAATTGATGGCAAGTATAATTAGACTCAACAATCAACATAAGCCTTAGACTGTCTTCTCCAGCTTATATGCAGGTTACCCCATGATGTTTCCCTTCACAAAAGAACCTGAGATGAATATTCAACTTAATATCTTAACAGTACTATTCAATTACCTATTACACGTAATTTTACGATTAGTAAAAGAAACCCCATGACCAGAGCTGTCGACATTACTGCAATAAACAAAGTAGCAGCAAGTGATATTCTTTGTGAAGGATTGTTTTCAATCAACGGAGCCATTTCACTGAATTACTTTCTTGTCAGTTTTTCTTTGTCACTTTCTTTATGTTTTTTTATAGCTCTTATGTAACGCTTTGTCTTGCCCTTTCAGTTCCTTCCAATCCTTGTGTAATTTTCAATTACTTGAAAGAGTCACCTTGTTTGTAACGTCAACTTTTCAAACTTTAGATAACTCTGACTTTTTATTATCATGTAACTTTTATAGCTTCTATATAACTTCCACTTTTCGAACTGTTTCAATTTTTGAAGCAGTTGAAGTTGTTCTCTCTAGTTAATGATCACACTTGCCATTTATTATTTCAGAAACGGTTGGTAATCTTTGTAATTACGTTCTTTGTTATTTTTTCACTTGACTTTATTCACTTTAAATATTTTCATTACACTAACATCTAGACTTGATCTTTCAATGCAATCTTGAATAAAGATAAATATTTATCACAAGTTGCTCTGAGTCAACAGAAGTTAATCAATTTTGAACTTAAAATAACTGAATCTAAGAGTCAGTAGCCAATTTTAAAAATATACACAGTTTATATCTGCGGAGATATTGTTTTATCTGACAAATTTTGTTTTAAGAATGATTACGTTCAATTCAAGATCTGCTAAAAAGTAGTC
The DNA here is from genome assembly GCA_947086405.1 of Esperia sulphurella. Lineage (NCBI taxonomy): Eukaryota > Metazoa > Arthropoda > Insecta > Lepidoptera > Oecophoridae > Esperia > Esperia sulphurella. The sequence goes on from OX352280.1 coordinate 2,558,308, forward strand.
TTTTTTATTAATATAGATATTAATTTGAAAATTCAATCATATAGGTACCACGAAATAATAATGTTTATTTAATATAATCATATTATTATAAATACTTATTATTATTTCGATTAATCAGTAATTAAAAAATATATTTGACAACTGGCTTTTATCTATGAAGCGATCGATTAACTGCAAGTATCAGGTGAGATTGAGGTCAAGCGTAAACCCATCAACAATAAAAAAAAATTTTTTTTAACTAAGGTAAATATAATTCATCATGAAACTCGTCCACTGCTGAACATAAGCCTCCCCAACAGAATACCACTTTTGGTGTGCTGTCCATTGGAGGATTTGCCATAATCACCACGCTTGGCTAGGTGATCGCAGTAATGATCTTAATATGTACAGGAAAACGCTGCTGCCCGTCCCCGGTGCAATCCCTTAGTTTTCTTGACACCCAAGGGCAGATTGGGGGTGGCATTCCAAGCCGGGAATAACACTGCATATAATTGTTGCAGAAGCACAATCAAATATGTTATGTCACAGTTCGTTGCTCCAAGCCAAGTTCGATATACTCTATAATTAGCCGTAAAATAACGTTATTGTACCCTGAAATTCCCGATACCTAGTGATAAAAAGGAATTAGCCAAGTTCAAGATAAGATAGTAATCATACCTTCCGACCTGAAATTATATGCGGACAGATAGACAGTCGGAAGACATCAAATTTTATACAGATAGGTAACACGTTAGAGATAAAAAAATTAGTCATGTAATTCATAGAGTCCGGTCATATTAGAATAGGTAAGAATTGTGAAAATTTTCAGTATAATTTTATTTATTTTATGTGCCCTAAGTTATGTATACTTCATTGATTATTATTATCAGCTGCCAAATATCAGTTGACATTTTTCACGGAGCGACATCTAGTACGCCATATAGGAAATATAATAAGTGACTACCTACTTCACAGAATTGATTACAGATGGCGCCACTAAAAGTAAAACAGTTGATAATTACACACAAACTGAGATTTGGTATATCTTCAAACATGATTTATCGGATCGCGGCCTCCAGATCCTGGTGAATACAGTATACCTGTCTATTTGATACAGTTTCTCAACATTACAGTTTTCTATTTTCTATTATTTATCAAAGTTCTATAACAACCGCGATAAGGCATGAAAACGGCAAATGACAAAACGTTCTAGTTCACACAATTGCTAAGAGATGGCGCCACTCAATTATGAAACAATATTGAAGTTCCATGCCGCAACATGGTTCAAACCTCCTTGGTTAAAGAAATAGGTTTCTTTAGAAATGTGGAATCCCGGCACCATAATTTATAGAAAACTTTGTGGTTTAAACACAAAAAAACTTTGGGAAACTGTGGGGAACTTTGGAAACTTGAAACTGTGGGGGCAAATGATAGAATGATGACTCTGAACATGTACAGTGGGTATCACGCTAAAGTACACCTTGACCTGTTACATTAAGGTTCATTTTAGAGTATGCAGACCTACGGTATATTAACCGAGACCGAACAATATTTGCTATGTTGCCAGTATGAGTTTCCCACACGTCCGCGTCATATCGAAACCAATATTGCCGACCTGCGAGAAGTTTTATTGCGTTCCTATTAAAGGGACCTGCATATAATTTAAATAAGGACGTATTAACATACCTAATACCTATAATTTCAATAAATGAATCAAGCGATTACAGATAAGAATTTATCGATTTAACATTCTGATATTGTATGACTCACTGTTTGCCATTATTTTGCAAGATTGTAGGTTCTATTTATACAAGTAATAATCCCTGTCTCTGTGGCCGGGCCAGCCCGACAACCCCCGAGAATAGCCGACGACGGTCATGTGACTTCAACGACGACGGTCAACAATTGCGGATAGATGTCATGGGTTTAATCAACGTAATTAAGAAGATTAGATAGTTGTTTATGAAAAACAACACATCCGGTGGTCAGTGTTGCCTAAAATGGGTTATTCAACACACCTGTCAAAAGGAACATTTTAAATTAATATTGTCATTTTATACAGCAAGCAAAATTAAAAAAACATCACAGAAAAATAACGTCGAAGTTATGAACTTGGCGAACGCTCTGCCGTGCACGTGAAGTATAATAATAATGTACATACACTTTTCTATTACCAAACTAGGTTTTTATTTTTTTTAATTCTTATTTTATATTTACAAATATATAACATCCAGACCGGGACTAACTTGTACAAATTGTACAAAGTTCTCTGTCCCCGGTGGGAATCAAACCCACGACCACTGGCCCCCGAGTCCAAGTCATGCTCAAGTATACTTACTCGTACTTATCTCCTTATACAACACACCAAGTAAAATAAAAACAAAAATAATTATCCAGAAAATCAAGGCTGGCCACATATTTTAATTTTATGCACTACTTTTTAACATAATTATTGCACCATACAGACTGACGAACAGAGCTCGAGTCAATAATTATTTGGAAACAATTGAGGCGTTCTGTTGATAGTGTTTATCAACTTTTTTAAATTTATCAACAAAGGATATATATTTATGAGATAAAAAATGAATTACTCTTCTGACAGTATTAGCGAAACTTGTTCGTCACGTAGATTATACATATTTGTACCGGCGATTGCACATAGCTCCAGTTACATGCCGCCAACTGTACTTAAATTTTTCTATACATACATAATGCTCAAACCTTGGTCCCAGAGGAGTAGGCAGAGACGATGTATCGCTACTTTGCGCAAGCTAATGTCGCAAAGTGGCTTTCCTTAAAATTAATTATACATAAGTATTATAGATTGATTAGATTAGACTTATTTATTTCACTTTTACATCTTAAAAATTCAATTTTACATGTCATTCTAATATGATAAAAGGGATCGTTATAAAATAAAATAATGTACAAAATATAAATTACAATGTCAACAATTAAAATAATGCCATAGTGGGCTCGATTCTGAAGGCACAACGTTAAAATTTGACAGCACTAAAACTGTTGCTATCCTTGTCACACAGTATTATGAAGATAAAGACGAAACCAATTTTAGCGCTGTCAAATTTTAAATGTGTGCTTTCAGAATCAGGCCAAGTATATAACTATAATAATAATATAGGTATGATTAATTGTTTTAATAATTACGAACTAATTAATTGACATTGGATTGGCGATACATCGTCTCTGCTTACCCCTTTGAGACCAAGGCGGGAGCATTACATACGTAATGTATGTAACTTATTAAAACAAAACGAATGTACAAAGGTTTTGAAGTGAATCATTTTTATATACTTAAGATAACTCGCTATTCCCCGCGGTTTTACCTGCCTATGTCAAAAACAATGTTTACGCCTGCTGCAGACATTTACCAAAGAAACTTGATGGTTTTTCTTTTGAAAAAAATCATCTAAAAATACTGTACAGACAAACAAACATACAGACAATTATCCTATATCTTATTAGCGATAGGTAACAATGACTTACCATAACAGCGTACCAGGAGACCATAAATAAGAAAGAACACTACTATGTTCAGTACCATAAAAATTAAAACCTCTGTCAAACCTACCATTTTCAAACAATAACAATTAAAAAAACAACAAAGTTAGGGCCAGCGTTCTACATAGAGTTTTCTAGGCAAATGATAGCTATCGAATGAAATAACGAACTGACCAATAAAAAACCGTGTTTGATAAAAACCTGTGCGTATCTATTGATAAGGATTATAATCGGAATATAATTTTGCTTTCTGTACGGACTAGTGACAAAAGTGAGAAAACTAGCTAACGAACAGAATGATCTGTTGCTACTGAGTCATAACGTTGCCAGATAGTCGAGATTCGTCTGGATACTCCCGACATTTTAAGTGATCTCCAGACTCCCGACAAATCCCAAAATCTGCAGACAAACAGTTTCTCCGAAAGTTCTCTAGGAAACTATCATTTGAAATTGCCGCGCGCTTTCACGTTCACTCTATTTTCGACGTTACGTCGACGTTACTTAAGTTTTTATTTTTTATATTAATTTCTCCCGACAACAACCCCAAAATCCCGACATTTTCAACATTCCTCCAGATATTTTGGACTTCCCATCTGGCAACCCTACCTTACAGGTCATACCATGAAGGAAATAAAATTTTTCTTGCCTCATAAGTCACCTCAAAGTTTTTACCTTCATGACTGACACTAATTGGTTATTAAATTAGATTTTTTTTATAAATAAATATCTCAGATATTCAGACCAATTATCCAGTCCCAAACTAGGCAGAGCCTGTGCTATGGTTACTAGATAACGGATAGACATACTTAAATAAATATATATAAACATCCAAGACTTGGGTACAAACATTCATATTCATCATACAAATATTTGCCCCTAGCGGGATTCGAACCCGCAACCTCCGGTGTGGCAGTCCGAGAGCTACCCGTTCAGCCACGGAGGTCGTCGATAACAAATGACATCTGTCATGTGTCTATGTCATCTGTTATCTAATTTAATAACCAATTAGTGTCAATCATGAAGGTGAACTTTGAGGTGAATTATGAGGTAAGAATAATTCTTTTCCTTCATGGTTATGACCTGTAGTATTATACAGGTGGAATAGAAAAAGTGTTACTAGCCGATTATTTCTTATGTAATAAAGACATCCGAAAAAATCAAACTGATATACCTAGCTACTGATGCTAAAAAGCACAGAACCAGATATAGGTAGAAGAGTGTAGAAGGTGCGACACGCATGCCAGATATCTGCAATATATTGCAAAAACTATCATGCGCTTACTCATTCCGCGCCGAGACTCGCTCGGATAAACATCGAGTAAAAACTTTGACCAACTAACAACGTGGGCTACGCATGCCCGACGTCACCGCGTGGCATGAAGGGTGCGCGGGAGGGGCGCGCTGTGTCCACAGGAGCATCAGCCTTGCTTGCATGTGTGTACGTAAATTATGGTAAGGCTACTCCGCCCAGAGCGCGAACATAGTCGATAGAGAGAGGGACTATGTTCTAAGTCAACAACATAAGTGCTTCTCTTTCAAACTTATAGCCTCGATGAGGCGGCTCGGCGAAAGCAGCCCAATAATGAGTACTGTCAGCTGTACTCTATTTTGCCGAAGGGTCGGGTAGCTCAGGTCAGTTAAAGTAAGATATTGGAAGTTAATAGGTAGCTGGTTCAAATCCTACTCGCTTGAGAATGTGTCAACTAAAAGTGCTAACAAATTAATTAAGTATCATGATGATAGGTAAGAAACACTTGTTACTATGTCGTCATACCAGTATGAAGGTACATGATCGCGTATGAGGAATACCAGTCGAGTACCTCCATTCATTTAGTTATTACCCGCTATATACCTATTTGCGTGATTCCCTAAAGCTATCTGCGGTTAATGGCACTGCCATCAGCCTATTAATCACTTAACCATTGTGATCACTTAATGCTCATCGTACAAAACTAAGACCATTGGACATAGTTTACTCAAGCCAGCACGAAACGACGCTAATTGTATGTAATTTGCATTCGTTAATTCTGTTTTAAGTGGAAAATACTTATCAAAATGCCTCTTTGTCCATTTAATCTGTGTTTAAATGACACAAGATAAGAAAATAAGACATATGGGATTTTTTTCACTCGTAGGTACATTAAAATATATTATTTTGTCGATAATCCAAAAACTCCTTTGTTTTTCGGTACGCCATGTTTGCGTAGGTAACGAAACAGATGCGCTAGTTTATCTCTTTCACAAGGCTGTTCCAGACCGTCAGTCTGTCTCTGTCCCGACTTTTCGACCGCATCGTTGGCGTAGTGGCTTGGTCATTTTACTGGAGCCCCAGAGGTCGTGGATTCCGACAACTTTGTACAATTAGTGTACAAGTTGGTCCCTGTCAGGATGTTATATTTTGAATTGTCATATCCTTGTTTAATTTCCATAGCACAGGAGAAATCTTAGTTTGGGTTTAGACAAGCGCATATCGTATATCGTATTATATCTATCGGGAACTGAACGAACACTACTTAGATTTCAGCTGTGTGAGTCAGCTTGCATAGGTACTTATTTTCAGTGATTTATATGAACACATTGTCTAAAAGATTTATGCAATATTTAAGTAATAAACTTTGAAAGGCCCTCAGCCGGATAAAGTGAAATTATTAATAGATAGGAATGTGTAACTGTACGTACCTATATTGTTACTATTGTATATAAATGTTATTGACGAATAGTTTTGAAAAATCAAATCATTTCATTCCAAACCAATTAATTGTCATACGAAAGTCAATGCTACATACGTCTCGGTAACATATACGAGTATGTACATGACTTGGTCACCAGCAGCAAAAAAGGTTGTATTAACATGAACACTTTGCGGTCCAAATTGGAAACCCATCTAGAATTATTTTGTTTTCTAGACGTAAATGCATTTGTTTTCACATGACTACTAATTTGGAATGAAAATATAGTCATTCGTTATAGCAACAAAAGAGTCACATATCTTAATTTTAGTTTTATTCTAGGGTAAATAATTAACGTAATTTTGTATTTAATTATCTAATTCCAAATCAAGAAGCTATTTATAATACTAATTGTTATACAAAATTATTTCAAAGAAAATAACACCAATATTAGAATAATTGTTGTAGTTTAAAAAAACATGGCTTAAAGGCCTAATAACCAAGCCAAAATATCCTTAAAAAAACTATGCCAACAATAAGAGCCGAAACAACGACCTCTGGCGGCAAACGCCATAACTACTAGTCCAACGAAGGGTTATCGCGGAAAATTGATTCTCATCTATACATTACGCAACAAATTCGAAATAACTTACCAAAAACTCGGACAAGCAAACTATACAAAACCCAAAATAAAATAACATTTATGGTCACAAAAATAAAAAACGCGGCCACGTCGTTCATCGCGCCGACAATTATTTTTTAAAACAGAAATAACAAACGGAACTGCGTATTATAAAGAACTTCATGCGATTGTGATCAAGAATCGCATGAAATTAGGCACGATATAAAAAAGCCCTCGGCATTATATGATAAAAGTTTTATCTAGCGATATGGTATCAGAAGTATTTTTATGTATGATTTTGGTATTATGCACGATCGATCGACGCAAAGCTTTACGGTTTTAGAGTTCCGTCAAGCCGAACCCTTACAGCGAAGCTTTTTTACTGTTTGTCTGTCAATCCGCCGTCGGTTGTGACATTTGGAACGTCAAAAAATGACATTTATGAGACATAAACAAATATTTAATTGACGGAACCCGAATATTGTGGACGACGTACACTTTTAGTACATAACCTTCTAGTTTGGGTTTAGATAACTATATGTATGCGTGTTCGTGTGTACGTATGTCTATGGAAGTGTATGTATGTGTAGCGTATGTTCTTTATAACATTATTTTTATTACCTACTAGCTGTGCCCGCGGCTCCGCTCGCGTGGACTACAGGATCCGCTATTATTCTGACTTCCGCTCCCTATCCCACTTCCACTCAAACTTTAAATCCAGGTCCATGTCCAGGTCCAGGTCCAGCCCAACACCACGCTTGGTCACAGGTTGGGGGTGCTTAAGTTATCGTCACGAGGTCAATATCCTCTAGGGAAATATCGCGCTTTTTCGAGCCATATTCTAATATGGCGCGGAGCGTTTAATATTAATTTAATATATAATAACGATACACATGCAATACTAGCATGCAACACAAACATTGTATTAAAATATACAACAAAATTTAAACAATAATAGCATGCATTTTAGATCTAGCGCCATCTATTGTGACAAAATGTTATATTTTCATTTTAGGATTCCATGCCAGAATGGTAAAAACGGAACCTTCATGGTGCGACTTCGTCCGTCCATGCGTCAACATACAATGTAATATTACAATATGCAACAAAATTTAAACAATAATAGCATGCATTTTAGGAATGTGTAGCGCCATCTGTCGTGACAATATGTTACATTGTAATTTTTAGGGTTCCATATCAAAATGGTAAAACGGAACCGTATGTATATATATGTAAACGCTTTATTGTACCAAAAATAACAACAACAACAATAATAAAATAGGAATTAAACTGTATATAAAGGCGGACTTATCCCATTTAGGGATCTCTTCCAGTCAACCTTATAGTAACCGAAAGGACAAGTATAATGCGTTTAGTACCAAATTTGATAAAGAAATGTACTTTTAACCGTCATGGTGCGACTTCGTCCGTCAAATACAATGCAATATACAATAAACAACAAAATTTAAACCGTAATAGCATGCATTTTGGGAATGTGTAGCGCCATCTATTGTGACAATATGTTACACTGTCATTTTTAGGGTTTCGTACCAATATGGTAAAACTGTGCCTTAATGAACGTGCGAACGTGAAAACGAACCTCATGGTCAGTCCGTCTGTCACTCACAGCAACGAAGTACTAATGTACTCAATATTTTAATAATGCTTGCCCAACTTTATTGCAGCAAATGGATGAATTAAAAAAATAATTCAATTGGGGTATCTTATAAAAGCGTAGCCCCTCCCCTTGTTTCTAAAGTTTGCACAGCGCAAAATCGGAAATAGAGTTGAAAGAAGTTGATGTAAATATTACAAAAAAAACCATGCCTCTAGCACAGTTTTTAAGATATCATCAAAAATCCTTTACAAAAAAAATTAGTTATGCAGCCTTAAAATTAACTTCATTTCGTGCTAATAATACCTATCCATATACTTAAATAACTTTTTACAAGTACGTTTCCTTTCAAGCTACGGAACCCTCGGTGCGCGAGTCTGACTCGCACTTGACTTAATTACGAGTGAGAATGAGACGAGTTTCTATAGTAGTGTATTCTAATGGATCACGTTGTCACAATCTAGACCAGATACGAATAATCAATACATAAATTATCGGATAATAGTCCGGACCTTATTTTACTTTCTTTCTGCAACTTTAATCTTGTAGGTATTTGGTAATAAAATAAATTTGATAGCCGTGTGGTTCCCGGCTTAGAATAGACCCACCTCCAATCTTCACGTGGGTGTTGTCAACACAGATCGCACCAAGGACGGGCAGCAGCGTTCTGTGTACATTAAGATCATTACTGCGATCACCAAACCGCCTGCCAGTCGTGGTGATTATGGCAAATCCCCCAATGGACAGCCCATCAAAAGAGGCGTTTTATTGGGGAGGCTTATGTTCAGCAGTGGACGTATTTAGGCTGATGATGATTTGATAATAACATTCTGTTTAAGGAATATGTCACATTGACGCGGTGATAGCTGTCGCTATCGCGATTAATGCAGTAGATAGCCTTCCGTCAGACATGTTGGTCGACTGACAGTATGATAAGGTCTTTAACCTCACGAAAAAAGAATAAGTAGGTTAAAAATTAAATAGCAAACATTGTTTAGACATAATTAATTAATATATATATTTTTTGTTACATAAATATACCCAGATATATCGTTCACAAAATAAGGTTTTAATACTCAGTATTTAAGATTTAGGTTGGTTTGACAATCACAGAATAGTATTCGTATTATAAAGTTTATTTTGAATAATGTACAGGTTGCTTCACATGACCTCTATCTAACATCCACAGAGCTATTCTCTTTCGGATCGCACATCCGGTACAAGATAGACATCCGAATACCAGATGTACATCCGAATACCACACTAACACACAATCAAAATGTGTCCCGCATCGATATACTATATTATTTTATTGCGAGAAAGATTATCATAAAAGTAACTTACGCTTCAAAATACAACCTCCAAAGCAGAACCACATCCAGAATAAATACAAGCACATAAATATCAACACACCAATCATCACTCTAGATATCAAATCGTTCATATTGAATTTATAAAAACACAAACACACAACAAAACAGTTCAGAGTGAAATAACAAATTCTCCTCGGGAGTCATTCAAATAATCCTTATCTTATCCGTAGGATTTTAAAATACTATCGATCACGACATCGTGAATAACTTTTTTCTAACATTATTTTAAAGGCAAATGGAACATTTGAAGTGAACGCATCAATGAATATTTACAAGCAGACTGTACGGTGGATGAGACCCTACCTACAGTTGTAATAAATTGATGCTGTTCTCCACTGTCTACAAATGTGTCGGAAATTTATTTTCTTACATCATATTTACAAAATATTATATGGTAAATATGGTATCCGCCTGTTGTAAATAATTGATTTTCTTATAATTACTGTATTTTTAACACTAATAAGGAAAAGTATAACCCAAAGATTATATGGTTCAATTAGTTTAATTCAGAGGAAGAAAAAATAATAATACTTAAATAAACTTAGGTAATATGAAAAACAAAATAAACCAAGAAATATAAATATTGTAGCTATATATATTTCTATAATATAGCATCTGCTAAGGCGAAGCCATGGGTATAGGCTAGTCTATCAATAAATATTAATTAGTCGTAACTATTAATCATTAATAGTTATAAATGATCCTTGTGATATCATTAATGTAAATAATATTTTTTAAAACAATACAGACTGACTTTATCTACTTCTCATAAACATGTGAATCATATATTTTGGATTGAGTGAGTAATATATTTTATTCGGTCCCGAAAATTTTATTCTGACATATTATTATGAAATATATTTTAACCAAATAAATAAAATAATCTCGAAAACACATCGTATTTAAGAGAGTAACGTATTTAAGAGAGTCACTGCTCGGAACAGTCGATGTTATCTATTCTTACTGCAATGAAGCATGTAAACCTTATGTTGAACCACGGCACAGTCTCTTTTCATTGTTATTTTTTTTTAACTAAACTTTACCACTGGAACCCAAGGCACAGTCCCTTTTCATTGTTATTTTTTTTTAACTAAACTTTACCACTGTAACCCAAGGCACAGTCCCTTTTCATTGTTATTTTTTTTTAAACTTAACTTTACGATTAGTCTACAAAAACATTTGTGTCCCTAGGGGATATCTTTTCATTAGCAAAATTATGCCCTAACATTTTCTACAACAAACTTGTTTGCTAAAAAAAGGCTTATGCATTTATATATTATTTATATCAAAAAGCTAAGTCTATTCCTCACATGACCCAACGATAATAATAAATATGTTTTCAATATCTTTTAGATATCTATTATGGAGAAAAGTAGACATTAAGAAATGTTTCCAGCGGTTACGGCCATATTAATAACAAATAATGTTGACTGACAGTTTTAATTTTTATTAATATTTTCAACATTATGTAATTAAAATTTTCATTTATATTTGACACGTACCTACGCGAAAAGGTCTAGTGTAAGAGCTCAAAATCTACTTCAAGTAACTAAGCCAAGATAGTAAGTATAGTAAAATAAAGCTGTCAATTATACCTGTGTTTTGACATTTAAAAAAGTCATAAGCTGGCGACACAGTTGTAAATTATTTAAATATATATTCCCTAGCTATGAGAGTCACGACTCGCACATAGGTAGTTTGTAGATTTGAAAGGTGTCAGCAATGATGACTAGTCATAAAAAATGCTAATTATATTAACTATAATAAAAAACTTAGCTTATGATTAGATTATGATGTGTGGTCGACTTTCTTTCAATCAAAAGACTAATTGATTCTTTAATCTGTAGATTTTTGCATATTGTGTTTATCTGTCTATTCATAAAAAGCAGCGTGTTTGATTAAATGTATTTGAATAACATAAAATATAATTAATAGTATTGAAGTTTAGACATTCATTTATTTTAAATAAACGGTCAGAATTGAATACTTACGTATTTCAAGACACGTCGTGCACAAAACTATTAGAAGTATAATTAATACAATGCACACCATAGGGGCCACCATTACTATTGCTATGGTATTGTTCATTGTCCACGTCATTCTCACTTCAATATGACTAAAAACGTGTGTACTCTCAAAGAATTTCCTTATAATTTCACACTTTAAACACTTCAAATGACTTCTTAAAGTTGCAGTTACATCATTTTACACCAATAATAGATATAAATATATTTCTTTGCTTTTGATGTAAATGACATTTAATTAATAATATTTGTATGTAACAGTTTTAGAAAATTATGAACTCCGTGAAAACTTTATGCGGAACAAAGCAAAAATATACAAGTCTGTGCTATCTAAATGCTCCGTTAGCGATAAGGCTTTTATCAGACTGTTAGAGTGTCTATGATAAAATGTTTAATTACTATAAGCGGTACTATTTTTATTTTACTCATTCAAATCTCGCATTAAAGACAAACAGACATTATATAATGGATTAGTTCAGACGTCGTATAACCAGAAATTTGTCAATTGTTATGATACGACACTTCTAGCTCAGTGGTTTTGACTTTCAAGTTTTTACGTCCAATAATCGACGTTGATGCAGTTAATTGACAACCCTTTATACATAAATGGACCATAACGCATGACTTTTCTCATCCAGTCAGTCTAACCGATCGTTTTCGAACTACCTGCGAGAGGAATAAAATATATTGATACAAATTAAGGAACTACCTATATGTCTTAATTTTTAAATGAATTTGGAGAACCTTTTTATCTTACTAATTTCTTATATATACTTATTCAAATATGTAGAAATATTGAATTATTTGTTCGACTTACCAAACAGTAAATCAAGGTGCCATAACAAACTAAAAATAAACACTATAACCATAATAAACAATAGAACAGTTATTATTATCACAGTAAAAATATCACTGTCACTCATTTTATTTACAAATTTTGAATAACCTAGTCTTAAAACTGTTTTAATCGTATCGTCTTCACATAGGACGATTCATATGACACTAAATAGGTCTCTTTATTTAAGTAATAATTATAACTTTTGATTATCACTAGGTATCCGTCAATTAGCTATCATCAATTGATAAATTTAGGTAATCTTCATTTACGTCTTCATTACGTGGTTTGGACGTCTTAGCTATATGATTTGAGATATTATAATGGTCCATAGTGTACACTGATATGGTTTTTGTTTCATAATTATCTACTATCTTTGGACAGTATGGCACTTACATCCTTTTAGGTCGACCATTTATTTATTTTTGTTTTAAGTTAATAAAATTCTATGATTTGATCCTATAGTTTACAGATTAAATTAATCAAGTATTTATAATCAATTTTGTAAGTTAGAGTATTCTATTATACTTACTCTAACTGTTGAACGTGAACTTCAGCCTTATATTTATTCTAATCAATCAGTCCTACTATGCTAAAAATGAGTTACATAGACTTACCACAGAACAAGTTTATTGAACATAAGATGACGTAGAAACCTAGTAACATTGCTATCGCTGGTAGAGTGGTTATTAAAATAAATGTACCTACTTCGCCCATTATTAAAACAAAATATTAGAAAATATAAACACGAAAATATCACATATCACCGTCAGTATTTCTGTGTTACACTGATAAAAACCCGAACATAAAAAATACAATAGGTACACATTTATCAATTAAGAGATAAAAATTTGTTTATCAATGCTTGAGGAATTGATGTCTACTTTTTATTTCCCGGAGAGTTATTTACCTTTCCTCGATATCTCTTACCCAAAAATGAATGTATGTAAACTTAAAAGAGGACATTCAGATTATCTGGCTTACGACAATTTAGTCCATTGACTTGGCGTAACAATCAAATTGTTGTAACTGCTTTATATAGAAAAAAATGCATTCATGTCATGCTTTACTTACCAGTTATCCAAAATACAAAACTAATACACGAAAATATAGTTATAAAAACTACAAACATTATAACTGCTGGCATAGTTGTTATTATAAGCCATGATATGAAATCATCCATAATTAAAACAAATATATAAATGTAACAATGACTATATCAAAATATGCACGTCTTTACCTAGTGTTCGATTGTACAATCAATGATAATATACCTATAGCAAAAATGTGATGTCGACTTTATTTTCCTATCATATCAGTGCTGACAAATTATATTTATCTACTGTTACAGCTTACAAATGTTCTAAATGACCTTTAACCCCTTACTGAAAAATAAACAATCGTTGATTTAAACAAGCTCTTATTCATCTTAACTCCATACGAGCGCTCGTTCCCTTGAATCCTTTCAATCTTTAGTTCAAGTTCCCTTGAACTAAATATTGTCCCCTTGAACTAACTCAACTTGTTAACTTGATCATTAACTTGTTTCGATTATATTAGATTAGATATATTTATTTCACTTTTACATCTTAAAAAATCAATTTTACATGTCATTCTAACTCAACAATTTCAACCGATCATAAAAATGATTAAATAAATGTGAACGATTTTGTTCAGTGCTGATGGCGAATGAAACCTTATGAAAAATACACATATGTGAAATAAAGAACTTTAACTTAACTTTTGAAAATGTAATGGGATGTAGGATTTTGCAGAATGTAAGTACTATTTTGTTTTTTATTATTATTGATGGGTTTGCGCTTGACCCCAATCTCACCTACTATCTTGTTTTATAAGCAATACGAACATTTGTTATATTATACAAGACGGGGTGTATTAATTTCGGAACTACCTAAGCCGAACTAGTTACAGAAAAGACAACTAACTATAAAAACTAGTTAGAATTAAGTAAAATACAGACGACATTGCCAACAACCAGTAGGTAATATAAATCATCAATTTTATTCCAGATAACTTTATTGTTTCTAAATAGAAAAAAATAAGACAAGAGAAATATAAATAAGAAGAATAATTCTAAATATACTTACTAATTTTAAAGAAAAGGTAAAGGAGTCCCATACCACAGTTAAAAATCACAACTAAAAACACTGCCGGTCCTATTGATGCGAGCACTAAAAGAGTTTCAGACATTATTTTGAATACCACTTTAAAAATATTATACAGCTATAATATTTAATATTAATACTTCTTATAATACTTCTAATTAGTATTTTTTGTGATGTATTTACAGTTAAGCCTTTTTAGTTGAATTAATAAAATGTCTTATAACTGATTGATAATGTTGACTAGCAAAGGACAGACTGGCCCAATCGATTTCATATTCAAATTCATTTCATATCAATTTGCCCCCAAATATCACAGATTAGTATCAGTTTCAATATATTATCAAATTCGACCTCCTTTTAACAGTATTTTATTGTATCTGAGTGCTTTGTTTCAAATACACTCCGATTAATAAACAGTGATTGCTTTTGAGATTAAGCTTGCCCGATTGTTAGTTTCTGAACTCAAGAATGTTCCAATGTACTTCCCATTCACGAGACGATTAAATTATAATTGGTTGCTTGTCCTCACCTTAGTAAGAAAAGTCTATAATATTATCGTGAGTTTATTCCCAGACTTCACTAAGTTCTGAGGAATACAACTAGAGACTCATTGTTGGAAATCACTAACTGACACGGTTATTCCCCAGAAGTTAGTGACTTCTTGCAATAAATTTAAATATTTAAATGGATACTCTGATTGAATCAACCGCTAGGTCTATATACTTGAAATTTTGCATAGGAATCCTCAAATGAATCTCCTGAATTAATAAATGATTTTTTTGAAATTCCACAACTAAGGAGTTAAAACTTTACACAGCTGTAGTTGCAACAGCTTGTAAATTATAGCAGGAGTTAGACAAGGGTGGTTTCGTTGGCTTACTTCAAGAAGTCACTAAAAACTGGGGAATAAGCGTAGTAATTTGAATGACGATCTCCGTGGCGGAACGGGTTAGCTCTCGAACTGTCACGCCGGAGCTTGCGGGTTCGAATCCCGCTAGGTTCGTATGATGAATATGAATGTTTGTACCCAAGTCTTGGATGTTTATATATTTATTTAAGTATATCCATCCGTTATCTAGTAACCATACCACAGGCCCTGCCTAGTTAGGGACTGGATAATTGGTGTGAATGTCTGACATATTTAAAAATAATATCTTATATATTTACTTATATGTTTTGATGCACACCAAATAATATTTGAATTATCTTATCGCACTAATAGAGTTTAGCCCAATTTTTAAACAAAAATCCACTTTAGTTTGGTGAGTCGATCAGTCGACTTCAGTGTATCAGTGGACAGCGACCCGTAACATAATTCGACACTAGATCCATTGCTAGACTGATAAGAAATTGCGTAACTTATATGCTTTTATGAAAGCGTAAATTGCAATTTATTTGATGTCATGTGAAGATTACCTAATATAATAATAAAAAAATTAGGAGTGTTACCAGAAAAAGTAAAAAAAAATTAAAAGAATAATAGAAATAACTCAACACAACATGCTCTGGTCTAAAAAAATCTCAGTAACTATCGAATTAACTACACGTGTAACGATTTCATCATCATCATCATCAGCCTAAATACGCCACTGCTGGACATAGGCCTCCCCAATAGAACACACCTTTTGGTAAGTTGTCCATTGGGGGATTTGCCATAATCAACACGCTTGGCAGTCGGATTGGTGATCGCAGTAATGATCTTAACATACACAGGAGAACGCTGCTGCCTGTTCCTAGTGCAATCCCTTAGTCGCCTTGCCGACACTCACGGGAAAGATAGGGGTGGCCCTATTCTAAGCCGGGAACCACACGGTAACGATTTAATTAACAAAAACACTTTCAAAATTAAATATAACTCATATCTAGTACAATTCCATTCCAAACCAATACCAATTTCATACGAAAACCAAAGCTATTTGTATATTAAAAAATTAAAAATCCACATAACTTTTGATTGAGTAAACCGATTGCGATGAAATAAAGACTAAATATTACTCCGAATTCACCCCTATGTTTTTTCTGAAAACTATCAGAATCGGTTCAGTAGTGTAACGTGATGCGTGCACAAACAAAGAGATAAACAGTCAAAAATCTTATAGTATTCTGTTAGTTATCCTTAGACCCCCCATTTTTTAAATGTTTTCTATGTACTGACACGCGTAGGAAGAAGCTAGATCAATATATAGGTACATTTATTTCTGTGCAGGATGCAATTATCCAATTGACATCTGACTCCACTGGCTCTGACTGGTATGGTGACGGTGTATCTAGTCGCATTACTGACCGCAGATATAGGGGGCGCTCATAAAACACGTGAATTGGATTAAATTTTGTACCCTACCCCCTCACCCTCCCCCTGCTCCATCCACCCCCTCTACATCTAGCCTTTTGACTGTGATTTATATTTTGATAAGTAAATTGAATCATCATCATCATCAGGTTATTTTTTGTCTCCACTGCAGGAGCACAACCCTCTCTCAACTGCCGGAGACAGACGGAGGATTTGGCCTACACTCCCCGCGCTGGCCAGACGGGTTGGGGAGGCCTGATTGATGTTTAATAATGTATTCCCTCAGTCGCCTTGTACGACATCCACGGGAAGAGTTGGAGTGGTCCTATTCTACTCTACCGGAAACTACACGGCATAATTTTGAAAAAAAAATTGAATAGCTATAATTAAAATAACACCAGTGACTACGTTTTAAAATTTAATTTACAAACTGTATTTAATTGTTTTTCTCCAAAACTAATGAATAAAATGTATTTTTTTTATTTGTTACAGTCTGTAAATTCTATTATTAAAGTCTATGTTATTTATTTTTAATAAATACTACAGATGTTTGATTTTATTAACGATCTCTATGTACTAGATGGAGCGTTCCAAACAATCGCTCTGTTCCACGCAAGTAGCCACAACTCTTTCACATTAACTTTGAAACTTGTGCAGTAACTACTCAGAACATTTAATTATTTACTAAATATTGACATTATTTAACCGTAGCGTCAATATTTAGTAATAATTAAATGTTCTGCGTAGTAACTGCACAAGTTTAATTGTGAATGTGAAAGAGTTGTGGCTACTTGCGTAGAACAGAGCGATTGTTTGGAACGCTCCATCTAGTATTACATAGAGATCGTTGGATTTAATATACTTTTTTACGAGATAGAAACAGTGACAGCTAGGTCACGTGATTGTGACAAGATTTCGTCATAAATCTATATGCTGTGTATTCTGTATCCTGTAACCAGCTGCAACGGACATATAAATATGTAACTATGGCCACATGGGGACACCTGGAGTAGCAAACCTCTTCCCCCTTGTAAGGACATATGGTTTATAGAAGACCCTTGTTGTTGGAGCCCGCTTAGACATGAACTCAAGGTGAGGTCATCAGTTCACGAGTCAAGATCATTGGCATTAAATGGTAAAATTGTCTGAAATATCTATTAAAATCAAATATTAAGTGGTTATGTATCACACTCTAGTATATATTATCTTTGGTATCACTTAGGGAAATCGCTTTGCGACGTTTTCAAAAGTGCCATACATCGTCTCTGCCTACCCTTCTGGGACCAAGGCGTGAGAGCATTATGTAGCTATTAATTTTTTTCATGAATACATAACAAATCATCTGATAGTTTTGTAGAAAAAACGTCGCGATGAACATACTAACATGTTTACTGTTAGTATGTTCATCGCGACTGTATTTTATGCATTTAATACAACGAACAATAATAATAAGCAATAAAAAAAAATATTGTGTTGTTTTTATTTAGTATTAACTTAATTAACTTTATAAATCGGAAACTTGAATGACTCAGGGTAACGTTCTTGCGCCATCAGAGCTATTTAAAATGGACAACAGATGGCGCTATCATCATCATCATCAGGTTATTTTTTGTCTCCACTGCAGGAGCACAACCCTCTCTCATCTGCCGAAGACAGACGGAGGATTTGACCTACACTCCCCGCGCTGGCCAGGCGGGTTGGGGAGGCCTGATTGATGTTTTATAATGTTTTCCCTTGGTCGCCTTGTACGACATCCACGGGAAGAGTTGGAGTGGTCCTATTCTACTCTACCGGAAACCACACGGCATATGGCATGGCGCTATCATTACCTTATTATTGTGTTTCTGTGTCAACATGTCTAAAATTGAGGGGGAAATAAATCTTGTTTCAGATTTGAAATGTCAATTTAATTATGATAAAAGGTACTTACTCAAACGAAATATAATGCAGAATCGTAAGCAAATACAGACGACAATAGTTACTATAAAGATAGTCGGAAAAACAACTACAACCGTTTCATTCATAACTGAAGTTACTTTTTAAATTTACTTTTAATTAATGAAAAAACAAAATCACTACACTGGCAGACAGTAAAAAGTGCTAATATCAAGGAGATTTTAAATCAAAAATCTAAAAGAAAATAAAGAGTAAAAATAAATGAAAATCTTTTTCTTTTTAATTTAAAAATGGCTTCCGGTCATTACTTTTTTTGTAATTTAATCACAGCAAAGCGAATATTCCGCGTTCCGCCATATTTCGCCCACTGATAGGGCAAAACATTTAAAATACAGCTTTCGATCGGTAGATAATCATAATCTTATCTCTGTCTATCGGAAAGGGCAGGCCGAAATATATAACTTATTGTGACGTCAAACAGCATATGAAATTAATATATGTTGCACAATTTGTTTTTGTAAAGTTGAGGGTTTATTTAATGTTTAAGTTTTACAGTTTTTAAATGGCGTAGTTATCAACATTAAAAAGTGTATTAATTTTTTAATGAATTTTTATTCATTTTTGAGAAAAATCAAATAATTAGCATATTGCATTCGGCCGCCATTATGCGTTCTTATCAATCATGCCTAACGCCATCTATGCATAACAACTCATACTACAGCGCATTTTATCACAAGTATTTACTGGTGTTGCTACTAGCCACTAGAGGTCGCTGTTCACATTAACTTTAACGAAAATTGAAATTTAACAAACATTGCAATGCAAAATACGTATTTATTGTACATCAAATCATATTTATTTATAAAGTTTAATTTACGTAAAAATCTTACTTCAGTGTTTTACACAATGTTTTAAAATTTATCAAATAAGTATTCAAATTAGCCATCCTTATCTAAGTAAATAGTAAACATTATCTATCATACACAAGTAGTGATGGGATTAGTAGATAATAATTTATAATCATACATTAGTACGGGACGTCTCAGAGATAAGTAATAAATATATAAAGTGTGGAGAATTCTATCCTAATGTAGCCAAAGACGGACCAAAGAAAAATACGCATCATAAAAATTAATAATAGTATTACAAAGATCTCTATGGATTTACTAGATGGAGCGAACCAAACAATCGCTCTGTTCCACGTAAGGAGCCACAACTCGTTCACATTCAATTTGTCAAATGTGCAGTTACTACACAGAACATTTAATTATTACTAAATATTGACGCTACGGTTTAATAATGTCAATATTTAGTAAATAATAAAATGTTCTGAGTAGTAACTGCACAAGTTTCATTGTGAATGTGAAAGAGTTGCGACTACTTACGTGGAACAGAGCGATTGTTTGGAACGCTCCATCTAGTAGTACATACAGATCGTTGGTAACAATATATTGCTTAAATCATGTACCTTAACACGTCCCGATTTGTTTGTAACTGTAGGAGGGACGGGGGGGGGGGGGGGTAACATTATAATAACAGTGAAATGTTTCATGAAAATTAAATTTGAGTTATTTCACTGTCTTTAAGGATCACATGGTGAGGGTCTAAACGAGCAGCGTAGGGATTCCCAACTAGCAAACTGGCGAAATATGCTATTTTACAGCTCCATAGTAGGGGTTGTATATTAGCGTTAACACCGATATACCTCGACCATAAACCTATTTTGTTACTTTGTTTAATTCCGAACATAGCGTCAAAATTACTGTCGCCTACACCGTGAAGTGACAATGAGATAACTTGAATGAAAGTCAAGTTTGAGCTATTTTATTGTAGGTGTCTATAAAAGAAGTATAGATGTTATAAGACCTTCAGACTATCAGTATTCACTATCAAATATGTAATCCCATCCAGAATGACTAAAGAAAGTCTAAGTAGTTCAACTAACATTAGGGAATCCTATCTAGTGAGCAATTTTCCAGTAGATACTTGATTTTAGTAGTTGCTAATGTTAACAATAGGTGGCGTTGCATCGATCACAACTATCATTGTCAATTATGACTTAAAAAATTCAAAAATTTTATGGCCTTTCCCGTGGGCTTTTGTGACCATTCGCGCGTATTTTGTCAGTTCTATCTTGCAAGGTATCGAGAACCACTTACATTTTTAAAAAAGCTACTGGAAATCTCTCATTGCATTTAAAGGAACGTACTCCATACTCGTGAGCGACTCAAAAACATTACTCCCCCCCCTGCAGATATTGACTGAGACCGCTGACTGACGCACTGTGACCGAGCGTAGTATATTAAGCCCCCTCCCCCCCGTCTGAACGGGTCACGTAGTATTTGTTCGTTCATCATCATCATCATCAGCCCGAAAAAGTCCACTGTTGGACATAGGCCTCTCCCAAGGCGTACCACTGAACCCGATCTTCGGTTCTTCTCATCCAGTCACTGCCAGCCTTACGCAGGTCGTCGCTCCATCTAGCCAGGGGGCGTCCCACACTACGCTTGCCCAGTCGCGGTCTCCACTCGAGAACTCGTTTACCCCAGCGGTAATCGGTTCTCGGACAGATGTGACCAGCCCACTGCCAATCAGCGTACTAACTTCTTGAGCTATGTCGAAGAAGCTATATAATACGTTCCCTAACGTGTTACTAAGTCTAGGTACTTACTCTGCCTTAGGTAATATTCTAACGAAAATATCAGGAACCCAGTGGCAATAACACTTATCAACATGTATTGTACAACTTCCATCTTGATTTATAAATTAAATGAATTAAAGATACCTTCATTCGTGTGGTTAATTAGAACGATACTGACTAATATAATTACATTTATATGTTTTATCGATATTTTTATACTGTGATTAGATAAAATTATTTTTTGTCCAAGAATTTAAGGACACGGATTTTAATACTTATTTCAAGTTTGTTGTTTCTTGTTCGTTATCTACGTGACATAGAACTTTAATAATGTTATTATTGCGTTTATTTTTATTAGCCCCTTTTGTTGTATACCATTGCCATGTGGTTTCCGGTAGAGTAGAATAGGACCACTCCAACTCTTCCCGTGGATGTCGTACAAAGCGACTAAGGGAGTACATTATAAAATATCAATCAGACCTCCCCAACCCGTCTGGCCAGTGCGGGGAGTGTAGGCCAAATCCTCAGTCTGTCTCCGGCAGATGAGAGAGGGTTGTGCTCCTGCAGTGGAGACATAAATAACCTGATGATGTTGTATACCATATCGAGTAAAACTTCGTGAAGCACAAATTAAAATTCCCGATACATTTCGTAATGAGGAGATCCGACGAAGAACGAAAGTCACCAACATAGCCGAAAGGATTAGCAAGCTGAAGTGGCAGTGAGCGGCCCACATCTGTCGCAGAACCGACGGCCGTTGGAGCAGACGAGTTCTGGAGTGGAGACCGCGGATCGGCACGCGCAGGGTGGGACGCCGCGTCGCCTACGACTTGAAGAAGGTAGTCGGAAGCGGCTGGATGAGGAGGGCGGAGGACCGGGTGTGGTGGCCTTCATTGGGGAATGCCTATGTCCAGCAGTGGACGACTAACAGCTGACATCTTAAAGCCATAAATTGCAGGAGTAAGAACGAAAGCTTTTAGAGTTAAGAACCGATGCTCATAGTGCCAGCAATATTTTCGGATGAAAATCGCGGAATCTTTTTATAAATCAAATGTTTATGTTATTATTACTAGAGAAAGTTTAAGATTCACATTAAAAAACAACTTTGTAAGAAAGCCTATTATAAAATAAACGATTATTTGAATGACAAAGATGCCTGGTCTGGATTCAGCTTCGCAAAATCTTTATTAATTGTATGCAAACTAGATTTTTAAAAGATGTGTTGCGTGAAATTTGTTGCGCCGTTTCTTCTTCACAGCGCTAACACCTAGGAAGCGGTAGTCGATAAAAAAAATGACGTGTATAAATGTTCCAAGTGTACTCATATGCAATAAATGATTTTGACTTTGACTAATAATTAACATGAATAGGAATATGCTTTTGCATATGCCTTAGTAACTTATAAGACTATGAGGTATACCTAACTACATAAATATATACCGCAAAATATTTCTGCAATAACATCTCTCTTTCATTTTGATTATAGGTAATATTGTTTTAGTTTGTATGCACTTAAAACTCTACATGCTTGATTTTATCTAATTGTTATCTATACATCTATACATATAATAAAATCGTAAATGCAAAAAAGTCTGTACATTGAATATATTCTGAAAAAAACCAATCAGGGCGACTTAAAATAAGTAACTCAACATGATAGAACAGTTTTTAAAATTTTTGTTTGTTTATTTGTTTGTTTGTTTGTTAGGGCATCACGCAAAAACTACTGAACGGATTTTGACGAAACTTTGTACCGTGACAATGTATATCCCGGAATAACATAATATATAAAAAAAACTAAAAATATGTCTAAGAAATAATAAACCAGCTACCAAAAACTTTAGTACTGTACAAATATGGTCTATTTCAGAGGTCTACTAAAGCAGGTTTTGATCTTTTTTGCAATACATTTTTCAAAACTGAGGTAAAAAGGAAATTATAATTGAGAAAACTGAAAAGAGACTATTGGGGAAAAGTATTTATTCAGGGAACGTCTTGAAAACCCTCGGCAAAACACACTATATTTCATTCCAGATTAATAGTCCTATGAAAACAAACGCATTTGCGTCTCGAAAACAAAATACACAATAGATGGTGTTCCTAAGTGGACTGCAAAGTTTACATGGTAATACAAACCTGTTTTTGCTGCTGGTGACCCTTTCATGTATATGTTACCGAGACGTAAATAGCGTTGGTTTTCATAGGACTATTAATCTGGAATGAAATATACTAGCGTTATTCAGACTGTGTCAAGAAGATGATTTTGCGAAAAGTATATTATACCTATATAACCAGGTGCCGTCGTACTACACATTTAACAAACAAACATAGAGGTTTATTTAATCGACGTCGACGGGGCAATTGGAGGATGGGGCACGGGTGTCACACAGAGCACACTTTAGGCTGCGTGTACACTGTTCATCCCAGTAACAGTGAATTCTATTAATTATGCTACTGCACACTGTCCACGGCGCTTCCTCATTTACGTTGCTCAAACGGTGGATAGTGTTGAACACTCTACGTCCCACGCGGCCCGCAGCGCAAGGCACCTTCTGGATGACGACGGAAATTGGGACGAAACTCTCGGTGATGCATTCGTAAGTGACGTCTGCGCCATTTGTCGCTATGTTCTGTGGGCTCTCGAACCCAGTGGACATGGACATATCTGATGAGAGGATACTAAACCGCTGCCTTACTATGTATGCTCGAAGATGGTTCAGCGGCGATACGCTACATGGACCGTTGCGTGCGGATTATTTGTACCGGGTATAAACGGCGTGTACGCTTCGGAAACCTATTACATCAGTACAGCTGAAATGTCAGCGATGGTAAGTGATAAGTTGGTAATCTTTCCAAGAATCACAGTTGGGCAAATAGAACGTTTTCCCTTGATGCACCGTGAGGCACCGGAAAAATCATTTCTCACTGGCAAAATTCTGGTAAAAATCAGACGACAAGGGAAAATCGCCCGCGCTTTAGCGTCCTCAGGGATCGCGGCCACACTGCTTCCTGGCGGTAAAACAGCTTATACAGCCTTATTTCCCATCAATTTACACAGCACAGTAACTCCAGTGTGTCACGTCAAGTAACAGCGACAAAACCGGGGTGATCCAGGACTTCTGTATAATCGTTTGGGATGAGTGCACTATGGCGCACAAGAAAGCTGTAGCAAGTGTAAATAGGAGGGGGAATCGTGGGACGGGTGCTATCACGGTTTATTTTTGCAGTGAATTTCACCAGTCGTTGCCGGTGGTGACGCGGGGCACCACTGCCGATGAGGTGAAGGCCGGCCTCAACCATTCTGTACTACTTATGGTCGGGAGTACTGAAATTGAGACTCACGCAATAAGTACCAATATGCGGCTCCAACTTGGGGGCAATCTCACGCTCAAGAGTTTTCAGACATGCTCCTCAACTCAGATGCGTGCACAAACTCACAGACAAACAAACAGATAAACAGACAAAAACTCCAAAAATGATTGAAATGTGTTCTATTACTTATCCTTAGACCTCAAATTTTTTTTTTCAAATTCCTTTAATGTAAAGACACGCGATGTTTACGATTTTATTTATTAGATAGTCTTAACTGTGTAATTATCATCATTAGCCTGAAATAGGCCTAATAATGTAGTAATTCGTAAATAATCTATTCATAAAATATAACAGTAAAACGGCGTTTCGTTGCTTTAAGTAAAAAAAAGCAGTCCCCAGACATTACTTTAGAGTGGAATCCAAAAATATAATTTAAAAATTTCGTGTTTGTCTGCATATTTTTTTGTAGGATATATGTTGTTTGTAATCTTGGAAACTACGGAACAGTGTTTGCCGGGGTTTTCACTGTTTAATAGTTTAGGGTTCAGGACACAATCTGGTATATTTGTATCTTAATAAAATATCAAGAGACTGATCCAGAAGATGAACCTCATTTCTTCTCATTTGTAAGTATGAAAGTGCAGTTACACGTTACTGTTCATGGAAAAAAAACTTTGCGGAATGTGACAGATCTTTAAATATTTTATAGCCTATTTATAGTTTATTTATATTTTAGCTGTTGCATAGTTTATTTTTGGGTATTACCACACATTGCGATAAAAAAATCTTTATACGATAATGGCTCTGTAACTATTACTAACTTATCCGGCATTTTGTTATCCAGTTATTTGGATATGCAAAAACTTAGCACTTTGAGGGAAGGAAGGGAAAAGGGAATGGGGAAAGGAACGGGTAGCGGGAAACGGGAAAAACTCTTCCTAGCCCTCCCACTCCCACCCTATCTCCCCTTTACCTTCCCCATTCCTACCCCTTCCCCTTCCCCTTCCCCTTCTCTTTCCCTTCCCCCCATTTCCCGCTACCCGTTTCTTTCCCCATTCCTTATTCCCTTCCTTCCCTCAAAGTGCTAAGTTTTTGCATATCCAAATAACTGGATAACAAAATGCCAGATAAGTTAGTGAGGGCTAGGAAAAGTCCTAGCCCTCCCAATCTCACCCTCTCTCCCGTTTACCTTCCCCATTCCTAGCCCCTCCCCTTCCCCTTCTCTTCTCTCAAACCTCTACCCACATCCCTCTGGGTGTAGGTAGGGGTTTGGGAGAAGGAGAGTTGGGAGCGGTTGTGAGGAGATGTAGGGGAAAGGTTGGCGTAAAGGAGAGGGCGAAAGGGGGAGGGGAAGACGCGGGGAGGGAAATGCGAGGGGGAATTGGAGACTAAGAGGAGGGGTAAAGGCATATGTCCTTCCGATAAAATATTTGTTCTAAGAATCAGAGAAAAGATACCTCAACTTCCTGCAAAATATTTTCATGTGGAATTATAATTTAATCATAATAATGTGTGATGTTAATTTATCCACGCGGACGAAGTCGCGGGCAACTGCTAGTCTTTAATAGAAGTGATTATTTATTGTTAAGTACGTTATTACATCACTAACGATGTGTATTTGAAGATGTGTGTCCCGAAAAGACACATAATAATATCGTAATGTGTATTATAAAGATTATGAAATTTATAACTTTTGAACAAAAGTATCTTTAATTTATACATTTTAATAAGTATAAGTTATAGGCTTGTAAGCAGGGAACGGAATTAGGTAGTGTACTTTATGTACTTGTGAAGAAATATTTTTATTTCCAGGATTTTTTTAAAACTAACTGTTGCCCGGGAATATTATAAGACCTAACCTATAGGTATCTGTGTCTAGTTTCATCCCGATCCGTCCAGTGGTTGAAACATGATTGACTAAAACGTCCAAACGTCCAAACTTTCGCATTTATAATATTTGTTTCGGATATGTTTCGGAATCCCGCGATGTTGTATTCGACTTTCATTTATGCACTAAACTCATGCAGTAATATCATACATCGCCAATTTAATAATCTACGATTCCCGGATCAAAATTCAAGTAAAGTGGGTGAAAAAGGTGAAAGAAGTTGTATTCAACCCGAGTCACAGGTTTAGCGTTAGGTTACGTAAAAAGGAATATCCATATTAATTTAAAGTGGCATATTTTCGTCGGAAGTACATATAAGACACTACCTTATTCCGATCCCTGTTTATACGGGATATAATTTATTTAAATAAAAATATCGCACATGAAATCAAAAACCGTTATAACTCAAAGAAGCATTTTTTTGAGAAAACATGATTTGAAAGTTTAATAAATTATACAGGGTTTCAGGAAAAGTCGTGCTAGATCCCTTAAGGGTGTGGAGCACCCATCATTTCTGACTTATTTCACTATGAAACACCCTACCCTAAACTTAACCCTTTTCGAGATATTCGACTTTTAATTTTTTTATTGAAAATTGCTGATTTTTAGGCTACTACATTTATTTTTGTTTATTTTGTGTATCTTATTATTATTATTATTGCATTTTTACATGTGTAGTAAGATGCTTTAGGACGTCAATCATTAAAATAGTGCACAAGTTATTTGAATAGACCGTAGTAGACAAGTGAAAGAAAAGAAATAAAAAACATATTAGAAAGTTTATTTTTCTCTAAGGGATATCTAAAAAAAATATTATGGTAATTGTTCGGCAGATGTTTTTTAAAATATCTACGGTTCATCAGCTATCTAACGAGGTATAATAATGTAGGGTTTTATTCAAATGCATTCAAAAAAATTTAGTTTCATAGGCGACAGTGGAGAAGAAAATGTATACTTAGCCCTAAAAAGTAAAATAAAACAATAGGTAAGCATGAAATGCCATTTATTAAAGGTTTTCTCACAACTTTTTCTTTTTCTACAGTTCATGTTCAACATGGCCGCCTCTATTTCTAATACATTGTCGCATCCTTCTACGGAGACCGGTCTTCACTACGCCAGTGGTCAATGTGGTCCTCATTTTATTTGCTGCATCCACAATCCTTTCTCTTAAGTCTTCCACAGACGAAACTGGATTCGGCTCGCTGTACACGAGACTTTTCATGCAGCCCCACACATGAAAATCCATGGGGGTTAGGTCCGGACTTCTTGCTGGCCATGGCAATGGCCCACCTCGTCCAATCCATTTGTTTGGATAATTTGTGTCCAGCCAGTCTCTGACACTTCTCCTGAAATGGGCAGGGCAGCCATCGTGTTGGAACCACATGTCCCTGATCAGGTTGAGTGGCAGATCATCCAGCAAATCACTCAAGTCTGCTCTCAGGAAATTTTCGTAGCTTTCCCCGTTTAGATTATCCGGGAGAAAGTAAGGTCCAATCAAATGATTGGAGATAATGCCCATCCACACATTCACGCTGAATCTTCGTTGGGACCCCTTCACTCTTTTCTTATTGGGATTCCTTAGTTCTTTTAGGGCCCAGTAATGGGCGTTGTGATAGTTAGTTATGCCATCTTTATCAAATTTGGACTCATCCGTCCACAAGATATTTCTTAAAAAATCTGGGTCTTCTACATCAGCATTTAGCATAAATCTGCAAAAGTCCAATCTTCTCGCGGGGTCCCCTTCTTCAATAACGTGTACTGGCGTGTAATGGTACGGGTATAGGCCAGCAGTATGCACTGTAAACCACACTCTCCATTGCGAAAGCCCCAGATCACGGGCAACAATATTAGTGGAAGTAGTCGGATCCGCTCGAAAGCGTTGCACTATCTCATTGTCCTGTTCTTCGTCGTCAATTCGTGGTCTTCCCATGTCTGTACTTCGTCTCAAAACAGAGCCAGTTTCTCGAAGTCTTCGATAAACTCTGTCAAAAACGGCCACATCCGGCACTCGACGACCGGGGTAGCGAGTTATGTATTCGTTGCGAGCTTGCGCAGACACACAATCGCAGTATCCGTAACAAATAAGCATATCAGCATATTCCTCAGGTGTGTAGGACGTCATACTCAACACTTCCGTATCACAGGCACAAATCAGAGTCCGGTTAACAAGCACAGTAGTCACAAATCAGAAGAAATAGTCCAGAATCACAGCCAAGTCGAGAAAAAGAGCAAAACGATATCGCATCTACTATGTACGAAGCACAAAAGCAGACTGACAACCAAAACAATGTTTCCGGTTGTATTCCCAGTCCTAGCCGGTGTCTACACATTTTTTCTTTCATTCGTACCTACATAAATCGTCACTTGTCTCGCTCGCACGGTGCGTCTTAACTTGAAGGACAATAGGCGTGGGACCGTTAGAACTGCTACCTGGAGCGTCCCAACTACTTTTTTTCCACGAAATGTAATACAAACCCTAGATTGTTACACCTCGTTAGATAGCTGATGAAACGTAAATATTTTAAAAAACATCTGCCGAACAATTACCATAACATTTTTTTTAGATACCCCTTAGAGAAAAATAAACTTTCTAATATGTTTTTTATTTCTTTTCTTTCACTTGTCTACTACAGTCTATTCAATTAACTTGTGCACTATTTTAATGATTGACGTCCTAAAGCATCTTACTACACATGTAAAAATGCAATAATAATAATAATAAGATACACAAAATAAACAAAAATAAATGTAGTAGCCTAAAAATCAGCAATTTTCAATAAAAAAATTAAAAGTCGAATATCTCGAAAAGGGTTAAGTTTAGGGTAGGGTGTTTCATAGTGAAATAAGTCAGAAATGATGGGTGCTCCACACCCTTAAGGGATCTAGCACGAATTTTCCTGTAACCCTGTATAAACAAAGCGGCTAAAAAAAGTACCCAATTTTGACTTATTTACTAAGAATTTGTCTGTTTACATAATGAAAAACAAAGATAGAGAACATCGACTACGTTTTTTTTGTTTTTGTTATTTATAACTCAACACTGAATTTTTTGAGTTAGAACGGTCTATATAGTTTTATGTGCGATATAAGTAATTTTTGTAATTTAGTTAGCAAGTTTGCGAGTACAAGTTATTTTTGTTAACAATATACATATATAAATAAATAAAAATAATATTATAATATTACTTACTCTCAATAATCTGTCTCCTCAAATGTATTAACGCAAATATCATCAAATATAACAAATACGTTACAATTGGCACAAATATAACACATATAATCTCAAACAGCTCCACCACCATGTTCAAATACGCAGAGAATATTCTACAAACAAAAATTATATATATAGCCTGTATCCAAAACTAGAAACTATAAGGCTTTATATAATTTTATATAACAAAATACATTGTAAGTGCGTACTAGGACTGAGGTAAGAGATTGAACTGAAACATCTTATCAGGGAAAGTAGACAAGTGACGTGAACGATACAAATCTTTGTAATTAAGTTATTATAGTGTCTGTTAATTTGCCTAAGAATATATATGTCTTTAGTTTGTGCGTACAATCCAGCAATAACATATTTTACGATATATACCTACGTATATATAAAAATATATACGTTACCACGTGGATTAAGATAAGAGAGTAATAAACTGTAGCATTATACCTAAATATCAGCCACTACGAAGGTTTTGTTGATTTGATTAAGTCAGATTTAAGGTCACGATTTTTTTACTGTCGAAAGAGTCATCAGCTGATGGTAAGTGGCCACTGTCCGTATGAGAATTTTTGCAAGTCATGTATACTGTGAGCAATAGTTCAATGAGTTGAGTTGATCGCCTTCTTGAAGACTTGGTAGGAGCCAGTAGGTAGGTATTTACGAATTTTCTCACTTTATTCATGTGGGGCAAAATCTAGTAGGTAAACAATTTAATTTTTGATATAATATAATAATATTTTCGCTATAAGACAACGCTAGGGCTAACAACTCCGCGCTCGGTTATTATTAAATGTAGCAATGTAATTTTGTACGTAAGCACGTATAAAACACATGAATGTTTAAGCCATATTTGTTAACACACATTTAAGTCACTTTTATTTATAACTAGTTATGCCCGCGGCTCCGCTCGCGTGGACTACAGGTTCCGCTCCCATTCCTACTTTCGCTCCCTATCCCACTCCCACCCCCACTCCCACTCCCACTCCCACTCCCACTCCCACTCCCACTGCCAGTCAAATAGCCAGACTAAATTGGAATAAACATTTAGTTTCCGAATGGGTATTCTATACCACTGTATGTATGTATGTCGATAAAAATATATAATAAAATTCCGACATGTATAATAAATGAAAAAAAGGAGACAATTTTCAATAATAAGCTGAAGAGGTATTTAATTGAAAAATGTTTTTACTCATTGCATGAGTTTTTTAATGATAGGGATAATATTTAAATGGATGTATTTGTTTTATTAATTGTTCTGACATTTTATATTATATAGATTTATATTGACATTTAAATTCATTATTATATTGACATTGTAAATATTAAAAAAAAAAAATTAATTTCTATTTTATAATTTAATTTTATATTTTTAATTGATAATTTTACATATATTGTAGCGCCCTTGCAGGGTTCATGTTAGTACCTGTGTATTATTACCTAACATCTTTTAAACTACATGAAACAATAAATGAATATGAATATGAATATGAATACCAAAGAATTAATTTTTTTCTACGCCTAACCAAATAAAAATTAGTTTTTTCACTTGATTATAGGATATAATAG
The DNA here is from genome assembly GCA_947086405.1 of Esperia sulphurella. Taxonomy (NCBI): domain Eukaryota; kingdom Metazoa; phylum Arthropoda; class Insecta; order Lepidoptera; family Oecophoridae; genus Esperia; species Esperia sulphurella. The sequence continues at coordinate 2,589,886 of OX352280.1, forward strand.
ATCCAATTTGAATATAAACGATGATCAGCCTAGATTTCGAATTGTGCATTACAAGTTTCTCAAATAAGTAAACAATCACTAAATAAATCCGAAGTCGTTCAAATTACACGTGGATGAAGTTGCAGGCAACAGTTATAACATATAGTGTATGTTATATCAAAGATAATAATATACTAGAAGGTTATATTAAGATGTTACTTAAGATATAAGTACTATATTACACACACCTATTTAACTATTACATTGTAATATAACTAATAAGAGAGAAAAGTTATTTTATAATGTAATCTATATCACTTTATATTAGAGAACTGTCAAATGTGTGTTTAATAGGAAGTAGTATTTATATAAACGTCTCTATATAACTTTCAATTCACTATTATGATTAATATATATTTCTCTGACCATTGTCATTGACATTTCATCATCATCATCATCATCAGGTCATTTTTGTCTCCACTGCAGGAGCACAACCCCGTCTCATCTGCCGGAGACAGACGTAGGATTTGGCCTACACTCCCCGCGCTGGCCAGACGGGTTCGGGGAGATCTGATTGATGTTTTATAATGTATTCCCTCAGTCGCCTTGTACGACATCCACGGGGAGAGTTGGAGTGGTCCTATTCTACTCTACCGGAAACCACACGGCAATTAATACACAACAAATACGTTAATAGTTAGTTAGAAAACTGTCAAATGGGTGTGTGTGATATGGTACCTATATAAACATCTTTTTAAAACAACAACTCTATTACAGCCAACCCAACCAACATTATTATGATTGACAAACAGACGTAACATCAACGTAATGAACGAAATTAGCGTTCAGCAAACAATTTTATCAAGTAAAAAAGGTTTGCTCAGTGATAATAACTATACTCACATTTGCTTGTTGCTCTTGTAGCATTTCCAAAAGATCAATAGCAATAGGAATATGCTAATAGTGACTGGTAATAGAATTACTTCAACCAATACTGTTCTTGACTCTGTGGATGGTTCCTTATCCATTTTTGTTCCTTTTAATTTTAAATTTCTTTAAAGTACTTATTCCTTATTAGAATTAATACAGGTCTCCAATCGATATTCTTACCCTTTTCTATTATAATTTTTTATAACGAATTATTCTACTCTTAATACAGCTTTATATATAAAAAAATTAAACGGCCAACACCACACTTGTTACGCTAAAAGGCCATTAATACAATGATCTGTCGATTATCTGTTTTATCTAACAAATTATCTGATTTTTACTAAACATGAGTAATGACATGAGGTTTTTCTACACTACGGCCATATTATGATGAAATATTGTCAAGTACTTACGAACATAATAAAAAGCTCGAAGCATTAATTATTATTACCTATAAATAAATATAATCTATATCTATACATATAATAAAATCGTAAATGCAAAAAAGTCTGTACATTGAATATATTCTGAAAAAAACCAATCAGGGCGGCTTAAAATAAGTAACTCAACATGATAGAACAGTTTTTAAAATTTTTGTTTGTTTATTTGTTTGTTTGTTTGTTTGTTAGGGCATCACGCAAAAACTAATGAACGGATTTTGACGAAACTTTGTACCGTGACAATGTATATCCCGGAATAACATAATATATAAAAAAAACTAAAAATATGTCTAAGAAATAAAAAACCAGCTACCAAAAACTTTAGTACTGTACAAATATGGTCTATTTCAGAGGTCTACTAAAGCAGGTTTTGATCTTTTTTGCAATACATTTTTCAAAACTGAGGTAAAAAGGAAATTATAATTGAGAAAACTGAAAAGAGACTATTGGGGAAAAGTATTTATTCATTATATATAACCAGGTGCCGTCGTACTACACATTAACTACCTGCGGATTATTTGTCCCGCTTATAAACGGCGTGTACGCTTCGGAAACCGATTACAGTACAGCTGAAATGTCAGCGATGGTAAGTGAAAAGTTGGTAATCTTTCCAAGAATCACAGTTGGGCAAATATAACGTTTTCCCTTGATGCACCGTGAGGCACCGGAAAAATCATTTCTCACTGGCAAAATTCTGGTAAAAATCAGACGACAAGGGAAAATCGCCCGCGCTGTAGCATCCTCAGGGATCGCGGCCACACTGCTTCCTGGCGGTAAAACAGCTTATACCGCCTTATTTCCCATCAATTTACACAGCACAGTAACTCCAGTGTGTCACGTCAAGTAACAGCGACAAAACCGGGGTGATCCAGGACTTCTGTATAATCGTTTGGGATGAGTGCACTATGGCGCACAAGAAAGCTGTAGCAAGTGTAAATAGGAGGGGGAATCGTGGGACGGGTGCTATCACGGTTTATTTTTGCGGTGAATTTCACCAGTCGTTGCCGGTGGTGACGCGGGGCACCACTGCCGATGGGGTGAAGGCCGGCCTCAACCATTCTGTACTACTTATGGTCGGGAGTACTGAAATTGAGACTCACGCAATAAGTACCTATATGCGGCTCCAACTTGGGGGCAATCTCACGCTCAAGAGTTTTCAGACATGCTCCTCAACTCAGATGCGTGCACAAACTCACAGACAAACAAACAGATAAACAGACAAAAACTCCAAAAATGATTGAAATGTGTTCTATTACTTATCCTTAGACCTCCAATTTTTTTTTCAAATGCCTTTAATGTAAAGACACGCGATGTTTACGATTTTATTTATTAGATAGTCTTAACTGTGTAATTATCATCATTAGCCTGAAATAGGCCTAATAATGTAGTAATTCGTAAATAATCTATTCATAAAATATAACAGTAAAACGGCGTTTCGTTGCTTTAAGTAAAAAAAAGCAGTCCCCAGACATTACTTTAGAGTGGAATCCAAAAATATAATTTAAAAATTTCGTGTTTGTCTGCATATTTTTTTGTAGGATATATGTTGTTTGTAATCTTGGAAACTACGGAACAGTGTTTGCCGGGGTTTTCACTGTTTAATAGTTTAGGGTTCAGGACACAATCTGGTATATTTGTATCTTAATAAAATATCAAGAGACTGATCCAGAAGATGAACTCTCATTTCTTCTCATTTGTAAGTATGAAAGTGCAGTTACACGTTACTGTTCATGGAAAAAAAACTTTGCGGAATGTGACAGATCTTTAAATATTTTATAGCCTATTTATAGTTTATTTATATTTTAGCTGTTGCATAGTTTATTTTTGGGTATTACCACACATTGCGATAAAAAAATCTTTATACGATAATGGCTCTGTAACTATCACTAACTTATCCGGCATTTTGTTATCCAGTTATTTGGATATGCAAAAACTTAGCACTTTGAGGGAAGGAAGGGAAAAGGGAATGGGGAAAGGAACGGGTAGCGGGAAACGGGAAAAACTCTTCCTAGCCCTCCCACTCCCACCCTATCTCCCCTTTACCTTCCCCATTCCTACCCCTTCCCCTTCCCCTTCTCTTTCCCTTCCCCCTATTTCCCGCTACCCGTTTCTTTCCCCATTCCCTATTCCCTTCCTTCCCTCAAAGTGCTAAGTTTTTGCATATCGAAATAACTGGATAACAAAATGCCAGATAAGTTAGTGAGGGCTAGGAAAAATCCTAGCCCTCCCAATCTCACCCTCTCTCCCCTTTACCTTCCCCATTCCTAGCCCCTCCCCTTCCCCTTCTCTTCTCCCAAACCACTACCCACATCCCTCTGGGTGTAGGTAGGGGTTTGGGAGAAGGAGAGTTGGGAGCGGTTGGGAGGAGATGTAGGGGAAAGGTTGGGGTAAAGGAGAGGGCGAAAGGGGGAGGGGAAGACGCGGGGAGGGAAATGCGAGGGGGAAGAGGAGACTAAGAGGAGGGGTAAAGGCATATGTCCTTCCGATAAAATATTTGTTCTAAGAATCAGAGAAAAGATACCTCAACTTCCTGCAAAATATTTTCATGTGGAATTATAATTTAATCATAATAATGTGTGATGTTAATTTATCCACGCGGACGAAGTCGCGGGCAACTGCTAGTAATAAATATAATAAATATCTCAGACATTCACACCAAATAACCAGTCCCAAACTAGGCAGAGCCTTTGGTATGGTTACTAGATAACGAATAGACATACTTAAATAAATATATAAACATCCAAGACTTGGGTACAAACATTCATATTCATCATACGAACATTTGCCCCTAGCGGGATTCGAACCCGCAACTTCCGGCGTGGCAGTCCGAGAGTTACCCATAGATAATTTGTACATTAGTTAAAGAGTTAATAATATCATTGTTTGATTTGGCCTAGTGGATTGTCACTGGCCTCGAGCGCCAGAGGTCGTGAGTTCGATTCCCACCGGGGACAGACAACTTGTACAAGTGGATCCCGGTCTGGATGTTATATTTGTGAATTGTCCTATCCTTGTTTAAATGCCGTAGAGCTCTTTACTATAATTTGAAAAATGACGCAAATACGTTTTAAAAAGATTTCCTGAACTGAGTCATTTAGACAAAAATCAATCATTATAAGTACCGAAGTTTAATCTTGAAAGGGAACAAAGAACGCCGATCTCAAGTGCTTTGCCACTTACTGTCAATTTAGTTGATCTTAATTCGAGTCACATGAGAAGCTGGTCACATGATGTCTGTTATCGGATGATGATCATATATAAAAACTAGCTGTTGCCCGCGACTTCGTTCGCGTGGATAAGTTACGTATGGACAGGGCCGGATTATCCATTAGGCAGTGTAGGCTACTGCCTAGGGGCCCCGCATCGGCAAGGGGCCCCGTGTCCCGAGACTTTATTGAAAATGTTTCTTAGAGTGATAAGAGGAGTAGGCGTGGGCCTGGGCGTGGACGTTGACGTGGGCTCCGGCGTCGGAGTCGTAGTCGGATTGAGTGAGTAGTCCACGGGTGCGGAGCATTGCATTGTGGTAGAAAAACTATATTTCAGGAAGTTAGAACACGGTAAATGGGCCTCGACACGTGTATTGCCTAGGGGCCACGACATGGTTAATCCGGCTCTGCGTATGGTGCGAATTTTAAAGACCCGCAGTTAGCCGTCATCCCAATTGACAGCTTTCACAAATCTTGGCCTTTCTGATATTATAAACAGAACTTCCCAGATAATTCTTTTGAGAACAATCTAGAAATGTTCCGAACCAATTACAGCCACACATTTTCATAGTTCATTTAAAAAATATTCTAGAACATTCTGGAAATATCTGGAATGCCATTCAGCACAATCTCGAGTTTATATGAGCCGTACAGTGTGTTAGAAAAGTATAGAAGTATCCCATCACACATTTTTACCACCGACTTCCACCCACCGTAACCAAACTCCCTTACTTGCAAGTGCAGACCAATGGTTATCTAGCACTGCAACCACGAGTGGGTGGCAGTGGGTAGTTATGGAGAAACACTTTCTTTTTATATATATATATAATAGATAATATATTTGAATTTGCATGATTGAATTTACTATGAATGCATTTGTATATTTAGATAATCTGTAAGTTTAAATCAGTGTCTATCTAAAAATAACTACTTATATGATTTTTCCTGTCACCTTTGACGTAAGATGTGACTTTGCTTTCTTTATTCTCTTGGGACATCAGTGGTTTACACATTTTCGTCTGTAAGCATCTTAAATATAAAAAAAATACTGACAACTTTTTGTAAGTACTTATATAGTATCATCATCATCATGTCAGCCCCTAGAAGTCCACTGCTTGTTGTGATAGATTTGTGATTTTAAGTTAATTCGAAGGGAATATGATGAAAAGTAATGTAATAATTATATTGGATAGTTATCAGCCGGTCCAGCATCAGGCTTCTGGTTCAAGGACCGTTCGTTAACATAACACGTGGTGTCCAGTCGGATCCTATGAAGGGATGAATGAAACAAATATTGTTGTGGGGTTTTAACTGCCTCGAGAGGCTATAATTAAGAAATATAAGAAAACATCTATTAATCTAATTTTACAATGAAGAGTGCACTTTATGATTATGGCCAGAGAATAAGTTAATTATAAATAAGAAAACTCACCGGTACCGGATTTCATGATGATTCTACCTAACGTAAAATTAACATCGTCCATACACAAATACCGTGATTAAATTTAGCGCGGGGGTAGTTATTAATCGCACTGTAAAGTTCGCTGTTTTGATATTCGTTGATTTTTATCACACGCTCGATGATACGATTCCGCTATGGAACCTGTTGGTTCACAACCGCAGAATGATGGACGTCCTCAGCATCTCGTGGAGACAAAAACGTGACGGAGATCACCGCATGGCGATCGGGTACACAATCTGTGCCGGGAACCTTTCGTCTGCTGTCCGATCGCGCTGTTGATGGCAGACCTCTCTTTTGGAACTTCAAACGTCTCTCGTCGGGAACATGTGGTCGGACATCTTCTTCCTTCACGTGGTTGCGATTCAAGATGGACGCTCCATTAAAAATAAGCTTCTTTTACTTTAAGTTATGAAATTACATGGCAAATGTATAGATCGTCAGACGCCTGAAGGGCATCGTTCTGACGGAATGAGTCGGTGGAGTTTGCTAGCCGAAATACTCAAGCCATGTCCCGAAAGTAAACCGGGAACTAAAATGATACGGGCGTATCGCGCGAAACTCCAATCCAGACTGTCGCGCTGTCGTTTTCATCGTAAAAAGATTTATTCCCTAGGTCGATGTCGACTGCCGACCTCCTTGTCTGATGGGAGTAAAAGACAGAGACAGCGAATGCCGATCTTTATCGATTGGCTTCGTGACGTCTCTCAGCTGTCATAAGAAAATAGGAATGTACTCGCTTTTATAATTAAAAATAATGAAACTACAAAATGTTTCCAAAATCAAAATATATGTTTATCAGGTGATAGGTAGCTATATGAAAATCATGCCTACCAAATTTCGTTCCAAACGGAACGGTAGTTTAGGAGATACGAGCGAGAATAGTTTAATGCTATAATTTGCTCAATTCTACTATTAGATGATTTCATTGAAATCTAATAATGCGAGGTAAGCTGTAGGTAAGCATTACCGACAATGTTGGATGGTAATATCATGAGTTGTTGAACTGAAATGCCACAAATTACGATCTTGTAGTTTTTTGTATGTGATTTATTTATTCACATACCTTCAATTTATATTTTAATTTACTGAACTTATTTGTTAATTAAATAGTGTTTTGATGATATTATGTTTTATTTATCAAGTTTAGTAGCGCTTCGCTACAATACCCCCTTTGTCAGAGGAAAACGCGTGACACAGTCAGCGTTTAGCAGCCCCTCCAATCAATATAATAATTGCAAATCAAAACAAAAATTTTTAGGTAAAATCTACTTTACACATTCTATCAACAGCAACTGACAAAGCTCTTGCTTATGCCTTAAATAAAAAATAAACCTTACTAAAAAATTAAAAAAATAAACTTGCCTAAAATATAATCATGACTTTTTCTTTCCTTGAAATCTTTCTTTACTCAAACACACATACACGCCATCTTCATACATACATCTTTCTAACTTACTCGTATTCATTCATCACTATATATATATACATATACTTATAGATATGTTACATACTTCTCATTTATTCAATCACCTTCATTATCTCTCATCTAATAAATCCAACTGTTTTGCTAGCTATCCGTACTATCCTTTCAATGATGTTGAATAAGTTCATGTTTATAAATTTAAAAATATTGTTATTAGTTTTAAAATGTTGTCTAATAACATTTTTATAACCTATACTTATCCTATCATTCTTACTATTTAATTATGCAAAATGAAAAAAAACAAGTGAACCTCTAGTAGGTCATACTAACTATGAAACTTACTAACCTATGGTTATACTAACTTACTAGAATCCTCTTATCAACTAGAAATAACTCTTATATTGAGTTTTAAGAAAAATATTAACAAATGACATGCCTTAATGTAACCTAAAGGTAAAGGTTGTCTGGAAGAAATCGCTTAAAGCGATAAGACCGCCTAAATTGTATTATTTGTAACTTCTATAACGTGTAACTGTATTTGTTTGTGCAATAAAGTGTATTGTATTGTATTGTATTGTAACCTATTTTGCATGTGTTTATAAGCACAGCAATTAAGAAAAAATATAAAAAGAAAATGTATCTAAGAAGAATACACATACCGCACTACTAGTCTATCTATTAGAATAGTCTGACATCTGTAGGCTAAAATTGGTCTAAATAGAACCAAAAAATTTATCCATTTGAATACTCTTTGAGACCTACGGTGACAGTGCAGATGTTAGTGTCCTACCTTAATATTAGGAGACTCGTTATCATTTTACTGTCCCACTTGCTACTGGAGTTTGGATTTAAAATTTAAAAAATATTTAAAAATATTTACTAAATATATATTATACACATATTTGTATATAATATAATACCTATATAACATTTAAATCAGACTTCACTACCATATCTGGTCTATTTCAAAGTAGTATTGTAGTTCTGATACAATGTTAAAAAATTTGTATGCCGCTCCGGCTATACTAAAAATATTCAGTTTTTATTTTAATGAAAAAAGTATGTGGGTTAGAAACTTCCCAATTGGTGTTCCTAATTCACTAGGTTGTCTAGTTACTAGAACCATAAAGAGAACCTTAAAAATTTTGGTTTTTAAAAATTATCAAAAAAAATTTTTAATTAAAATTTTAAACAAAACCTTCAATGAACTTTTATAATGTCTTTTATGTGAAATTTTCCTGAGTTGTTACTCCCCAAATCTTTTAAAATGTATATGACGTTGGACAATTTCTGTGTAACCTTGCACTTAATAAACCTTGGTGCGAGTTTTGCTGAGAAATATTTTGCAGCTTGCGATTGTACAAAGTTTCTTCGCCAGACTATGTCACCTACACTTAATATTACTTCCTTTCTACGAAGGTTATACCTACTGGCACTCTTTTGATAAGCTTTAGTTAGAGCTGATGTTACGTTTTCGAAGATCTCTGACAGCTCTGTTAATGCTATTGCAGAGCTCTCTCTATCTTTCATGTCTAACTCGTCTAGGTTTTGTGGTAAGTCTCCTCTTATTGTATGAAACTGACCATCTGACACTATATCTCTGCCTGTACTAAGGAAGTATGGGGTGTAACCTGTTGCTAAGTTCACTGAGCTATTTAGGGATAATTGTATTTTTGGTAGAAACTTTGACCAGTTTCTTTGTTCTTGGTCTACCAAAATCGAAAGACATGTCTCAACAGTCTGGTTATATCTCTCTACTGGGTTTGACTGTGGTGCATAATATGCATTATAAAATACTTTTGGAATATTATATTTTTCTCCGAATTTTTTAAATTCTTTCGACTTAAAAATTGTTGCATTGTCGCATATAATTATACATGGTGTTCCATGTTTAAAAATTATTTCATTTTCAATAAAATTCGTTACTGTTTTGGTTGTTGCTGTCTTGAGAGCATGCAACCAGCAGTATTTTGTAAAAATGTCTACAATAGAGAGTATATATACATGACCTGAGTATGCTTTCGGAAAGGGGCCTATTATGTCAATAGACAAAGTGTGCATTGGCTTGTTTACAACTTTTTGATTAACCATTAGACCATTTGGTTGGGCATTTGAATGTTTATAGGCCTTGCAAATTTCACAAGCGCCTACATAATTAACTATATTTTGATACATATTTTTCCAATAATAGTGTTGCCTTATTTTATTATATGTTTTTGCAACACCTAAATGAACTGAATCTATCCCATTATGACATTCTTCAATACAGCACTGTATTTTTTCTTTTGGCAATACAATTTTCCAATTATTGTCATTTTGTAAATTATTTTTTTGTTTGCCAAATCTAAACATTATGTTGTTATTAATTTGAAAGTTTTTATAATTTTGTGGTGTTTTTAAACAACCGTTATAAATTTTACGGAACCATGTGTCTGTTGTATTTTGAACTCCGTCAGAGTAAGTTATCGCTTCTATGGCAACTCGTGACAGTGCATCAGGAACTATATGTAGTTTTCCTTTTTTGTGCTGAATGTCAAAGTTAAATTGGGAAATTTGCATGGCCCATCTGGCCAAGCGACCTGAAGGGTTGCTTAATGATTTGAGCCATTTAAGACTCATGTGGTCTGTGACTACTGAGAATTTTGTACCTTCCAAATATGGTCTAAAGTGATTTATCGAATCAACAACTGCCAATAGTTCTCTCTCCGTAGTACTATAATTTCTCTCTGTTTTTGACAGGATACGTGAATGGAATGCGACTGGATGTTCTGTATTGGTATCGTCTAACTGTGCTAGGACCGACCCTAAACCTACTGATGACGCGTCGCAGTGTAAGACGAAGGGGCGTGAGAAATCTGGGCATGCTAGTACTGGCGCACTTGTTAGTGCCGTTTTTAATGATTCAAATGCCTTTCTAGCTTCTTCGTTCCACTCTATCGACTCCCTACCTTTTCGTTTTCCTATCATCGCTGTCATTGGTGCTATTATAGTAGAGAAATTTTCAACAAACCGTCTATAGTAAGAACATAATCCTATAAAACCTCTCAATTGTTTTGCAGTTGTTGGTAATGGAAAATTTTGAATACAAGTTAACTTATGCGGGTCTGTTTGTAAGCCGTTTTCGTTTACTATGTATCCCAAATACTTTAGTTCGCCAATACAAAATTTACATTTCTCTATGTTCAAAGTTAGCCCCGCCTCTTGTAAAAACTGGTGAACTTTTTTTAATATTTTTATATGTTCATCAAATGTTTCAGTACATATTAATAAATCGTCTATGTACGGGAAAACTCTATCCCCAAATTGGTGACCAAACAGTCTGTCAACCAATCTTTGCATTTCAGAACCAGCGTTTGATAGTCCAAACGGCATACGCCTAAATTCGAATAGTCCTCTGTTTGGTACAACGAATGCTGTCTTTTGACACGATGTACCGTTTCCATCATAATTGTCTGAATTTGACAAATTAATTTGCCAAAAACTACTAGATAGGTCTAGTGCAGTTAGGTACTTAGCCCCCCTCAAGTTGTCAAGTATACTGTTGATGTATGGTATTGGGTATGAATCTTTTACCGTTACATCATTCAATTTCCTAGCATCTAGGCAAAATCGTAATGAACCATCTTTTTTTGTTGCCATTACAATGGGGTTAGACCATGGTGATCTAGAGGGCGCTATTACTCCTAATTCTAGCATACGGTCAACTTCTTCATTTAGGGCTTTCAATTTTGGAGGTGATAAGGGGTAATATCTCTGTTTAATAGGCGTTCCTGTAGTCACTATTCTATGTTCGACTAAATGTGTTTTTCCTAACCCTATTTCATCTGAAGAAATTTCCCTAAACTTCTCAATGACCGAATGTAACTGTTGAGACTGGGATGAACTAAGTTCCTCTCTGGGTACAACCGCTTTTATTTCCTGAACTGTGCTAGTGCTTTCTGGTTCTGTTTTTAATGTTACAATGTCTTCTGACATTGTAAATAAATTTATCAATTTAAAATTATAAATGAAATCCATTCCTAAAATTACATCTGTTTTGATGTTAGGAATTATTAAAAAATCAACATTTTTTGTTAATTTATTACACGTGACCGGCAGTGTAAGTGTACCTACGACATTCAGTGCCGAGTTATCGGCTGTATGCGCACTTATATATGTCTTTTTTATTTCTGATTTGTGCTTCAGAAATTTTTTGTAACTATTGTTACCTAAAACAGACATGTTTGCTCCCGTATCTACCAAGCCTATACACTTACTATTAATAATATTTAGTTTTGCAAAAAGCCTATTCTCTTGTGTCATAGATGCTACTTCCGGAGATAGTATGTTGCATTGGGGTTTCATTGCAAATGTGTTACTATTCCGGGAATTATTTAGTTTTTTGAATTATTATTTTGTCCAGCAGCTGATGGGTTACAATTGGGACAAAATTTTGTAATTACATTTCTAAGTCCACACCTAAAACATACTACACCCTGTACTTTTCTGCACTGCATGTAAGTGTGCCCCCTGGACTTGCATTTTTGGCAGGTAACAGTGGGTTGCTGTGCATACGAATGTTTGTAATGTTGTGTTTGATTAGCTGATTTATTAAGTTTCCCACTTTGTTGGTACCCACTGTTGGACCTGTACCCTTGTGTTGTCCCCTGTGTGTGCGTCAGTACACCAGAATAAGTTTCAAAATTTTTACTGACCTGTACTAATTGGTCTAAACTATTTATGGCATTTATTGCGAGCAACTGTGCATATCCTGGTAGCAGGTTATGTTTAACTATTTCCAATAATGAATGATCTGGGATCTGGCATGCTAATTTTGCATTTAGATCTTTAATGTCTATAATAAATTCAAAAACTGATTGTCCTATATTTTGCTTTTTTTTCCTGATTTCCCTTTCGGTAGAATAATTATAATCTATCGACTGGAAGTTCGATCTAAACTCATAGCATATATCCTGCCATGTGCTAATTTTTGATTTCACTGCCCTATAAAATTTCAATGCAGTTCCATCTAACAATTCTGTAAATCCTCTCACCAATGTGGTTTCATCCACATTGCGAGCGATTCTTATTTCGTCTACTTGCAACAAGAAATCATCAATGCTCGATTTTCCGTCATACCTGATGTTAAAAGATCGTAAATTGTGCTGTTTCATTTCGTACTGAATATATGATTGATGTGGTTCTGGTTTGGCCATGTTAAAGTTCAATAAATTGTCATGACCTGGTTTTGGTGTTGATGTCATATTGACAGAATGGGTATGACTGTGGTGAGCAGCCGCGGTATAAATTGGGGAATTACCATGTACCTGTGGGCGAGGCAACCTTGGTAAAACATTTACTGCATCCATGGGATATTCATGGTGGCTTTCCTTTATCGTGTTATCCGCCGGGCTTGTATTTCGGTCAACCATCTCATTCAAGGCATAATTTAAAAGTGATGGGTTTGTTGATGTCATTTTGTATCTATTTAACAATAATGTAATAATCTAGTCTTGCCTATGGGCACTGTTGGATGGGATATAAAACGAAAAAAAATATAAAAATGACAACCGCACCACTCACAAAAAATTTTGCCAGACAATATAGTTCACATTCAATAGGTAAGCATCTTTAACATCAGTTTTATATAAGTTTCATTCTCCTCCTCAAAGATTCCGTGGAATAAAAATTACTGATTTTAAATAAGTTTAAATTGTGAAATATTAATAAAAGTATGATGACACACGTGTTATATTATATGTTCGGGCGCCATTGTTGTGATAGATTTGAGATTTTAAGTTAATTTGATATAAGTAAGATGAAAAGTAATGTAATAATTATATTGGATAGTTATCAGCCGGTCCAGCATCAGGCTTCTGGTTCAAGGACCGTTCGTTAACATAACACGTGGTGTCCAGTCGGATCCTATGAAGGGATGAATGAAACAAATATTGTTGTGGGGTTTTAACTGCCTCGAGAGGCTATAATTAAAAAATAATATAAAACATCTGTAAATCTAATTTTACAATGAAGAGTGCACTTTATGATTATGGCCAGAGAATAAGTTAATTATAAATAAGAAAACTCACCGGTACCGGATTTCATGATGATTCTACTTAACGTAAAATTAACATCGTCCATACACAAATACCGTGATTAAATTTAGCGCGGGGGTAGTTATTAGTCACACAATAAAGTTCGCTGTTTTGATATTCGTTGATTTTTATCACACGCTCGATGATACGATTCCGCTATGGAACCTGTTGGTTCACAACCGCAGGATGATGGACGTCCTCAGCATCTCGTGGGGACAAAAGAAAACGTGACGGAGATCACCGCATGGCGATCGGGTACACCATCTGCGCCGGGAACCTTTCGTCTGCTGTTCGAACGCGCTGTTGATGGCAGACCTCCCTCGCGGGTCTTCAAACGTCTCTCATCGGGAACATGTGGTCGGACATCTTCTTCCTTCACGTGGTTGCGATTCAAGATGGACGCTCCATTAAAAATAAGCTTCTTTTACTTTAAGTTATGAAATTACATGGCAAATGTATAGATCGTCAGACGCCTGAAGGGCATCGTTCTGACGGAATGAGTCGGTGGAGTTTGCTAGCCGAAATACTCAAGCCATGTCCCGAAAGTAAACCGGGAACTAAAATGATACGGGCGTATCGCGCGAAACTCCAATCCAGACTGTCGCGCTGTCGTTTTCATCGTAAAAAGATTTATTCCCTAGGTCGATGTCGACTGCCGACCTCCTTGTCTGATGGGAGTAAAAGACAGAGACAGCGAATGCCGATCTTTATCGATTGGCTTCGTGACGTCTCTCAGCTGTCATAAGAAAATAGGAATGTACTCGCTTTTATAATTAAAAATAATGAAACTACAAAATGTTTCCAAAATCAAAATATATGTTTATCAGGTGATAGGTAGCTATATGAAAATCATGCCTACCAAATTTCGTTCCAAACGGAACGGTAGTTTAGGAGATACGAGCGAGAATAGTTTAATGCTATAATTTGCTCAATTCTACTATTAGATGATTTCATTGAAATCTAATAATGCGAGGTAAGCTGTAGGTAAGCATTACCGACAATGTTGGATGGTAATATCATGAGTTGTTGAACTGAAATGCCACAAATTACGATCTTGTAGTTTTTTGTATGTGATTTATTTATTCACATACCTTCAATTTATATTTTAATTTACTGAACTTATTTGTTAATTAAATAGTGTTTTGATGATATTATGTTTTATTTATCAAGTTTAGTAGCGCTTCGCTACATGCTGTACATAGGCCTTCCCCAATGAACGCCACCACCCCCGGTCCTCCGCCCTCCGCATCAAGCCGCTTCCGGCCACCTTCTTCAGGTCGTCGGTCCACCTGGCGGCGGGGCGTCCCACCCTGCGAGTGCCGATCCGCGGGTCTTCACTGATATAGCTACTCGTATACAAAGTCAATAGAAAAAATTAAGTAAGTACTAGCTGTTGCCCGCGATTTCGTCCGCGTGGACAACTTAACATCACAAATTATTATTTCCCATAGGAATGGGATGTTTTGTCGGGAAAAAACTACCCTATGTCCTATTCCAGGACCTAACCTATATGTGTGCCAAGTTTCATCTCGATCCGTCCAATGGTTGAAGCGTGACTGAGTATTGACAATATATTTTTGTACGATATTTATAACATTATGCTCTTTGACACATTGTCAAATAAATCGTTATAGCTACTAAAATGTTTACATATCGCACATGAAATCACAAAACGTCATAACTCAAAAAATCATGTTTTGAGAAAACACGATTTATACATATAGAAATAAGTCGTGTTTTCTCTAAACATGCTTTTTTGAATTATGACGGTTTATGATTTCATGTGCGATATTGGTGGCTTTTTAATATTTCTAAATGATTATCATGTATAGATATTTAAGAATTTAAGATGTTCCCAAATGTATGGCAAAAAAAAAATTTCGGGGGCGTTGTTAGCGTTTTAAATGTTTTTTTCCTCAGGGCACCATTTTGTACACCCATATTTTTTCCCTTGACGGTACACCTATAATAAACGGTACCGCAAATAGAAAACCATTTTCTTTTTAGAAGTTTATTCATATATAATCCTATCCTACTAATATTATAAACGCGAAAGTTTGTAAGTATGGATGGGTGTTTGTTACTCTTTCGCGTAAAAACTACTGAATGGATTTTAATGAAACTTTACAATAATATAGCTTATACATCAGAATAACACATAGGTTACAATTTATAAAGATATTGTGTGAATTGTCAAAATATCAAGTAAGTAGGAAAAAATCTACCATCTGCGAGCTATTCTGGCGTGCGCCATAAAATTATAATTTTAATGTCATAATGTTAATTCTTTTCTACGCCACGCTAATATCATCATCAGGTTATTTTTGTCTCCACTGCAGGAGCACAACCCTCTCTCATCTGTCGGAGACAGATGGAGGATTCGGCCTACACTCCCCGCGCTGGCCAGACGGGTTGGGGAGGCCTGATTGATGTTTTATAATGTGGAATACATCAGTCGCCTTGTAAGACATCCACGGGAAGAGTTGGAGTTGTCCTATTCTACTCTACCGGAAACCACACGGCTACGCTAATATAAGCTACTCGAAATACTAATCCTGCGCAGACGAAGTCGCGGGCACCAGCTAGTTATAACCATTGTTTATCTTTCTGAGAAAACCACGAGTTTCCCATTATCAAATCCCTCGAAACACTGAAAATTGATTATACTTCGTGTTTATCAAAGGTATATAAAATAAAGCCGACAGCCTGTTTTATGTGCAGAAAAATCATTGAACTTTAATAAGGCTATCTCTCTTTAGGTCATCGAGTTCATAAATTTCGATAATCAGCATTATCATGGGAGATTACTGAATATTGAATTTTTGTTTTGACCACTTTTGACGTGAGATCAGTCTCGCTGATATAGTTTATTGAACTGTCTAGCTAGTTTTCGTAACAAGAGGAGTTGTAGAAGATTTTATTCATGAATCATGTGAAGAACTGGCATTAGTGATACCCTATGTCTTTAAACGTGTGATTACTGATTAGATATTAGGTTGATGATTATTCTTTGGCCAATAGCAGAGAGCAATGCACAAACAACAGGTACTAATTAACCTTTCCACAAAAAAAAATTTTTTTTGTTATTGACAAATTAATTTTAATCCAAAAATAATTTATTTAAACCTTATTATTATTTTTACTAACTAAGTCATACTAACCAAGTGGCACCAGGGATGGGCAGCAGCATTCTCCTGTGTATATTAAGATCATTACTGCGATCACCAATCCGTCTGCCAAGCAAGGTGATTATGGCAAATCTCCTAATGGAAAGCTCATCAAAAGAGGCATTCTATTGGGGAGGCTTATGTTCAGCAGTGGACGTATATAGGCCGATGATGAACCAAGTGACGCCCTTTAATGAATAATTTTCTATTCTATTCTAAAATATATCCTAGCTCATTAATTTCATGCAAATAAATTCAGAAAATAATTTGGCCAGTTATTCTAGTTATAGTTCTTTGAACGTAACGAGGAGATCCGACGAAGAACGTAAGTCACCGACATATCCGAAAGGATTAGCAAGCTGAAGTAGCAGTGGGCGGGCCACATATGCGGCAGAACCAACGGCCGTTGGGGCAGACGAGTTCTGGAGTAGAGACCGCGGATCGGCACTCGCAGGGTGGGACGCCCCGCCGTCAGGTGGACCGACGACCTGAAGAAGGTGGTCGGTAGCGGCTGGATGCGGAGGGCAGAGGACCGGGTGTGGTGGCGCTCATTGGGGAAGGCCTATGTCCAGCAGTGGACTTCTAGGGGTTGATATGATGATTCTAGTTATACATAGAATACACTTTTTTGCACAAACAAATACCTACAGTTTCAATTTATAGAAGTTAAAATTGTTTATAAAATAGAAAATTGTTCATTAAAATTAGGGCTCACTTTGTTAGTATGGACCAAAGATAATATATTACTAGATAAGGTAGTACGACTCCATAGTATGTTACTAAAAACAAATGCACTTAAATAAAATAATAATCAAATATATATTAAACATTTTATATTAATATAATTTGAGTTATTTATTTTATTTTAATTGATGTTGTTTAAATGTTTAACGCTATGATTAAATGGATTAAATAACAAATACAAATAATATCAATTAGCACCAGATATATATATATCATCATCAGGTTATTTTTGTCTCCACTGCAGGAGCACAACCCTCTCTCATTTTCCGGAGACAGACGAAGGATTTAGCCTACACTCCCCGCGCTGGCCAGACGGGTTGGGGAGGCCTGATTGATGTTATATAATGTAGGTACTCCTTTAGTCGCCTTGTACGACATCTACGGGAAGAGTGTATATATATAGGTATAGCTATATTACCTAATCAATTTACTGCAACCAGACATTAAGACGTTTATAAAAAAATTTTAACATTACAGATTTTAAATAATCCATTGCGGTTATGCTATAGACGAAACAGGCATTCCTCTCTAGCATTCCCTTGTATTCAGTCATCAGCCGTCCCATGCCGTCCTCGAACCAGTAACAGTTCGGATCAAAACAGAACGAAACCTATTGCCACAAATATGTGCATAAAATAAAAAGACTTAATAAACAGGATTTCAAACAGAGTTCAATAGTTTGCTAGAAATTGATATACAGGGAGAACACAATTTCTGTAGTGACGGGTTTCACACCGAAAATTAGAAATAACCGTACTTAAGTGACAGTTAAACTTTTGTTTATTTATTATCAAATATATCGTTTCATCGATAAATCGTTTGTTATGCGCAAAAATTTTAATTATATTTTTTTAACTAGCTGTTGCCCGCGACTTCGTCCGCGTGGACAACTTAACATCACAAATTAATATGTATTTCCCATAAGAATTGGATGTTTCTTCGGGATAAAAACTATCGTATTCCTATTCCAGGACCTAACCTATGTGTGCCCAGTTTCATCACGATCCGTCCAGTGGTTGGAGCGTGATTAAGTAACAAACATCCAAATATCCAAACTTTCTCATTTATAATATTAGTAGTATTTATTTTATTGTATTCGGAAAACTTACAGCTATAATTATAAAGCAAAAAGAAATCAATTAAGCTGTGCTATTGACTAGTTTCACATAATAAATGGTTTAGTTTAGTCTACTATCCAAATATGTTACACATTGGTTACTTGGTTACTACACTATGGTGTAGGACTGTCGCCTATCAGCGTACTTGTTGGCATAACGCAGCCTTAGTTTATAACAAATTACCAGAGGAAGTCAAGTCTCTTACAGGCAAAAAGTTCCTAAGAGAACTGAAATTGATGCTAGTCACAAAATGCCCCTACAACATGAAGGAATTTTTGGGTCAGGAATAATAGTGGTAATAATAGTTGGTAGTCGACTAATTAGGTATATTGATTTAGTATTTTAATTGAGATTTTAAACCGACATACTGTGTGAACTAGACCTTTCTTTTGTAGTGAAAAATGTACTATTAGGCATTATATATTTATATTTAATGAATTGATTGTTGATATTGTTGAGCTGGATTATTCCAGAATGAATTAAGTTCTAAAATTAAGATATTGACATTGTACAAATTAGAGTACCTAAAGAATATTGCAAGCTACACCCTTAGGTAAATTTATACTCGAACCGTGTTGTATTTTTAAGATCATGTATGTACCTATAAATTATGGCTAAATAAATGAAATGAAATGACTTTTTTCTGTAACTTATAGACAAAGCTTTGGTTACATTTAACCAAACATGTTTTTTTCAGGCATCAGTATTGAATACTGAATAACTTAAGAACCATTTTAAATACAAAATGATGTGACAATCCCGGTGAGTTTATTTTTAAGTCTTCATTTTAAGAGGTTAGTCACGGCGTGACTATGTCGCTCTGTAATGATTACATTAGAGGAACAAAACAATTAAATTAAATAATAAAAAAAATCAAACTAATTTCGAAACTTAAAATAAAAACTTATTAAGTTGTATAGAAGTTTGGCATCTTCCGAAATGGGTTGAATCAAATTATTTTTAAGTTATTCAGCATTTGATACTAAGTGCTACACTTAACGGGTTACTGCAGGTGTTTTGCTACACCATGTATAAGTTGATGCTTAATATTATTGTATCGCTGTTTTTGTGTTTTGACAATCTAGAAATACCTATGTATATAATTGACGTCGTGTTTCTTTTTATAACTTGTGAACATACATTCTATTTTAAGCTGTTTGTCTATACAAAAAAACCGGTCAAGTGCGAGCCTGACTCGCGCACCGAGGGTTCCGTACCTTGAAATGAAACGTATAAAAATATTTAAGTAAATATTTAGCACGCAATAAAGTTCATTGTTAAGATAGCATAACTAAGTTGATTTGTAAATCATTTTTGCTAGATTCTAAAAAACCTATGCCAGTTAGAAAAATTCGTTTTGTTTTTCCTGTAATATTTACACAACTAGTTATTTCAGATTTTTAGCTGTGAAATCTTCGAAGGAAAAAAGGAGGGATTGGTGTTTTTAGACTTTTTTCATCATAAGTACAAAACTAAGTGATATGATTTTTTTTAAGATATGATATTTTATTTACTTCAACAAACATATTTTACTATCTTAAGTAAACTCATATAAGTAGCAACTTAGTGCCATAAAAGAAAACGAAATCATATTTTATAATGTACAAATGATTTATATTTTAAAAACTCCCTATTTCGAGCCCTTTGTAATGAAAATATTTCAATTTCAATACAATTGGCAAAGCATTATTTAAAACTATTCCAAATTTAAAGTCGATTAGTTGTTGCTGAAGTAAGCAGTACGGACGAAGTCGCACCATACGGGTACCGTTTTTAATATTTTGGTACATCATCACCAGGTTATTTTTGTCTTCACTGCAGGAGCACAACCCTCTCTCATCTGCCGGAGACAGACGGAGGATTTGGCCTACACTCCCCGCGCTGGCCAGACGGGTTGGGGAGGCCTGATTTATAATGTATTCCCTTAGTCGCCTTGTACGACATCCACGGAAACAGTTGGAGTGGTCCTATTCTACTCTACCGGAAACTACACGGTATTTTGGTACGGAATCCTAAAAACTGAGAATTATTTTTAACTGTATTTATAAGGCTTATACAAACCAAAACTAGTTCTTGTTACATTGCAAATTGTAATGTTATAGGTAGGTAATCTTTGATGCTCTTAAATATTATAATCCCTGGGAGTGTGGTCCCAGGAAGCGAAGGGCTTTGTAAGAGCGCTGGGGCGGCGCTTGAGAAATAATGGTGCAGAAGCCCGCGCCGAGTCATACCTGGTGCTGGCCATTCAGCGCGGAAATGCGGCCAGTGTAATGGGTACGTTTGCACAGGGCTTGACTCGGGGCGGGCTTCTGGACTGAGGCTTCGGCCTTGAGCGGCTTTCAGCTTGTAGTACTTTTATTTCTAAGTTATTTTTATCCTTTGATGTGTGTATTGTATCATTTATGTTTATGTAATATTTATTAATCTACTAAATTATAGCAAGACAAGTTATAATCCTTATGTCCACTTTTTTGTGTTCTGCGGTTTCGAAATTTGTACGAACCTTGTAATACTGTTAGAGGTTACATAAATTGTTATTTTACCTAAAACGACAATGCAAGGTTTACTGGTGGAATGTCGCTAACCAGCTGTGTCACAAACTCATCCATATAAGTTATTCTAAGTAAGTATAGTCTGCCACGTCTAGCTACATAGGTACCGTGCCGAGCGGTAATAGAGGCAACATTGCAATGATTTTGTATAGACCGAGATGTCGCCCACCGTATCTCCGTTTAAAAATCAGTTTAAATATCTTAAGTTATAAAAATAGAATAAGTTAGAGTAATGAAAATTAACACAGCGGATTAGTTATTGAAGTCGCCGAATATATTGTTTCTTTTATATAATATTATTTAAAATATAAACTACTTTTACTTCTACAAATTCTAACCTTTTCGAATATTATACATAAATATGCAAGCACATTATTACTTCAAGTTTATCTTACTAATATTATAAATGCGAAAGTTTAAATGTTTGAATGTTTGTTACTCAATCACGCTTCAACCACTGGACGGATCGTGGTGAAACTTGGCACACATATAGGTTAGGTCCTGGAATAGGACATAGGATAGTTTTTATCCCGAAAAAACATCTAATTCCTACGGGTAATTTGTAACGTTATGTTAAGTATCCACGCGGACAAAGTCGTGGACAACAGCTAGTTATAAATAAATTCGGTAATTTAAAGTTTAATCAATCGATAAATTGCAATTTAAATGTACAGGCCGCCTAGTTGGCTTAGTGGGTTGGTCATTGGACTCGACACGTCTTGGGTTCGATTCCCACTAGGGACAAATTGCACAATTTGGTCCTGGTCTGGATGTTATATTTGTGAATTGTTTGTCGTATCCTCGTTTAATTCCCATGGCACAGGAGAAAATCCTAGTTTGGTATAAGGCATGTGTAGGTACGATTTGTAATATGTTTTATTTAAATATATTGGTATTTAGTTGTTCTACCTTTTCATAATTATTAAAAACTAGCTGTTGCCCGCGACTTCGTCCGCGTGGACAACGTAACATCACAAATTATTATGTATTTCCCGTAGGAATGGCATGTTTTTCGGGATAAAAACTATCCTATGTCCTATTCCAGGGCCTAACCTATATGTGTGCCAAGTTTCATTACGATCCGTCCAGTGGTTGAAGCGTGATTGAGTAACAAACATCCAAACTTTCACATTTATAATATTAGTAGGGTATACCGGCTTCTTATATTAACTACTTATATGTTATCATTTGCAATATTATTATCGTTAATTTATAAGTTGACCTAGTAGATAATATTTATTGCCGCTTATAAATTAATATTACCTTGCCATTCCCAAAATAAGATTAATAATATCTTAATATAAATAAAATATAAAATTAAGACTTGTTGAAAAAGATATAAAAATCAACAAAGGTTTTGAAAATTACAAAGTATTCCATCCCACTAATATTATAAATGCGACAGTTTGGATGTTTGGATGTTTGTTATTCAATCACGCTTCAACCACTAGACGGATCGAGATGAAACTTAGCACACATATAGTTTAGGTCCTGAAATAGGATATAGGATAGTTTTTATCCCAAAAAAACATCTTATTCCTTCGGGAAATCTAATAAATAATATTTAATAATATGAAATGTTAAATTGTCCACGCGGATGAAGTCATCATCATCATCATCAGCCTGTATACGTCCACTGCTGAACATAGGCCTCCCCAATAGAATGACACTTTTGGTGGGCTCTCCATTGGGGGATTTGCCATAATCACCCCGCTTGGCAGACGGATTGGTGATCGCAGTAATGATCTTAATATACACAGGAGAACGCTGCTGCCCATCCCTGGTGCAATCCCTTAGTCGCCTTGACGACACCCACGGGAAGATTTGGGGTGGCCCGATTCTAAGACGGGAACCACACGGCAAAAGCTAGTAATAAAATATAACTTAAAAGTTAAGTTAAAAGTTAAGTTTGCCCTTTTGCTGCCCCGGCACACGCATACTATTTTAACTATGTTAAAATTTTTAAATTGTTTTCTCTAGTTCTTATAATTTTTATTTAATTTTTGTTCCTTTTTCTTGCTTTGTTGGTTTTTTCTTTGTGTGTGCCAATTATGGTAGTAAATAAATGTTTTTTCTTTCTTTTTCTTTACAAATAAAGGCAGTGATTTAAGTTATTTTAAAAGTAGTTATAAAAATGTTTAATCTACTTACTGCCTTTGTAACAGTCGTATGAGATTCTCGTCACAACAATGGCGAAAAGCAGCAAAACTGGTAGCAGCCCCATGTAGTATCGCATTGACTTACTTCCAGTGTCCGTGCCATCTTTTGCATCTACTGAACTGTGGCTTTCCATTTTTTAAATTTATTTTACTTTTATATGCTAATTCACTTAGTTTTAACTTATTACACAAACATAAATAAAATTCAATTCACTTTATAGCAATTTATAATTTAAGTTTAAGTTTTAATAGAAAATAAATTATTAATTTATTTTATAATTATTATATTAGTTTGGCTTTAGATTCTGTCAAAATACGTATAATACTATTTTAGAGTTATTATAATTTTTTTGACTAAAAAATTATTAAATGAAAAAAGTTTTATATGTAAATTAAATAATATGAATAAAATATTTTTGTTCATTTAGTTAAATTTCCTTACAGCCGCGTCGGTCGCGTACAAGACTACGTTTACTCGCAAAATTTGTTTGTCTTCATATCAACATATATACAGTTATACGTACGAAGGCTGCTCAGATGTTGATAAGATTTGACACTTATTACAATATGTAGTACAGACGGTAATCGAGTGACAAACGAATCACTTCAGACTGGATGAGATAGTAAAAATTTTCGTTGTCTGTGAAGCAACGTGATTCAGTATTGATAAATAATTTAGTTCTAGATAATGCAGTGCACTCCATAAATAGACTTTCCTGTAAATGAAATAATTATAGTAGTTCTTAAAAGGAGAAGGCAACTCAGATAACAAAATATCTAGAATAGGTTACAGAAGCATTTGTTTGGAGATATACAGAAAACTAACTAATTCCCGCGACTTCGTCCGCGTGATTACAAAAGATTAAATATTTCCCGTAGGAATAAGACGCTTTTTCGGGATAAAAACTATTCTATATCCTATTCCAGGTTCTGACCTATATGTGTGCTAAGTTTCATCATGTTTCGTCCAGTGGTTGAGGCGTGATTGAGTAACAAACATCCAAATATCCATTCTTTCACATTTATAATATTAGTAGGAAGTAGGATAGCAAAACTGACAGACCCGGAAAATTTAATTCAGATATACTCTTTGTTGCAATATAAAAATAACTTTGACATTGGCGGAATTATTGTGCCTAATAAGCATAATAACAAAGGCCATAAATAAAAAATAAAAATACACTGACACAATAATAAAGTAGCTTACACATTTACATCTAGGCGGTCTTATAGCTAAAATCGATTTCTTCCATATAGCCTTTGGGTAGAGGATAAGAATAGCAGAAAATGTAGGTTGTGCAGTTAAATAAAGGTAGGAGTGTAGTTCATATACTCGTACCAGTAAGAGCATACCCATACATAAATAAATATATTATACATATCCTGTTCATACATACATAAATATATAGGTATATATTTTTATTCCTGATAGTAAGTGACGATGAGGCCTACGGTGGAGCGCGCTTACCCAGAAGATGCCTATTCACTTTTCCTTTAAAAAGATCCAAGTTATACTTGTCCGGAAATACCGAAGCTGGCAGAGAGTTCCATCACAAAATAAAAAATATACAGAAGGACCGCTCTCACCTTTCTCGAAAATAACTACCTAAACTTGCCTGACTGACTAGGGTTGCTACTGTATTGATTCTGAATTTTGAAAAGTAGTAGATAGTTTATGTTTACAAATATACATACATCGATTCGTTTATACATGCATACGTACACCTTATCATGTTTACATGCCTTAGAGAGTGATTGATTGATTGATTTTAAAAGTTCTTTATTTAAACAATAAATAGTATACATGTCATTTAACTTAAATAACATTACTTAGTGTTAGTGGTTTTTTACAGACTACAACGCCTTTATAAAACATTTAAATATAAGTAATATATTAGTTTACACACAATTGAAAAAGATAAGGTACCTGAGCATAATGAACGTAGTATAAAGTGCAAAATTATAAAATGCACCCATAATATTTATATGTGACTTGCGGGTCCACATATTTATTACACAGAAAGATGATTGTTACAAAAGGTAACAAGGAATAAATAAATATTAAGTTAAAACCTAAATAAGCCATTATTGAAGGTAGGTGTATATTTTATTACAAACATCTAGTGGCCACACGACGAAGATTCCAATCTCAACAAAATGTAATAGTGATCCCACCAAAAACATAAATGTGAAAAGGGCGCCAAGTTCGGCGAAAATGAGTTGAGAATTAAAAGGGTGACAAGTACCATATCCGTTCCATAAAAGCTACACGTGTAGCACAACTTCGTTTAATCTATTTTATTAAATTACTTCAAAATTATATATTTTAGATATAAAAAAAATATATGTGAAACCCATTTCATTTAATATGTCACACGGTACAGTTTGTAACAAAAAAAATTTCGACTTCATCGGTCCAGTAGATTCGAAGCAAATCGTTTGTAACAGACGGACAGACAGACATACTATTTTCAAAACAAGAAAGTGTATGTATGTAAAAATATTACCCACGTTATATGTTTTTAAAGTAGACAAGTAAATAAAAAAGACGTATATTAGAATATTATTATCATAAAAAAAATCCACAGGTGTTACAAATTATTGACTGAAAAACATTTTCGTCGACTGCGACATTGTTTAAATGAACGATTATTGTATCGCAAGGTGTAGGCACAGGTTTGTAGTATTTAAACAACCAGATACACTGCAACCATAATAATACCGTGTATTCATGTTGAAAAACAGCCGCGCCATCATTTATGATACTCGCGATTGAGTTCTGTCCGAGACTGCCCGAGAATGCCTGTAAACGTAGCATCAATGTGTGCGTGCGAGAAATGGCGGTTTGTTCTAAGCGGTCTCTCTGTCTAGCGGCGCGCGACCGCCGCTTTACGTACTTTGTGGTTCCATTCTTTAGCAGTTAGCATTATGAAAGAGGAAGCAAAACGCTTCGTGCGAGAGCGTGGTATATCTACTACATAAGGATGAAGCCCCTCACCACGCCTGGTAGACCGCTGATGGAACGATATTAATACAATAACGTATTAAACAAGGTGATTGATAACGACTAAGTTCTATAATAAAGGAAATGGGGGAGTGAGACTATCAGTCAGCAAGAAAATACTCCTTGACTTGTCGTTTGAACGCGTCAAAGGATTGCGCATGTCTGTAGTGCTATTCTATAAAATACAAACTCACGTGCGAGTCCCACTCAAGTGATTTCACTCACTTCAAAACCTAATCCATTGGCATTCTGTAAACATTCTTAGAACACTGGCGACGTGGAGTGACTTCTTTATTGAATTCAGGTCGATAGCGCTCCAGAATGTTTACAGTATTAACAATGGATTAGGTTTCAAAGTGAGTGAAGTTACTCGCGTGAGTCTCGCACGTGAGTTTGTATTTTACAGAATAGCACTACTGATCGCAACAGGCAACGAGTTCCAAAGTATATAGTGGCCAGTGACCCCCACTAACTCAATATTTTGACTGACCACTAGACTTATCTTACTGTATTATGTTTCTTTTTGTATTCAATACTCCCTCCCTTCCTACTTCTTGTACCCTCCAGCTTGTAATAATGGAGTGTGTGAACAATATGACGTTCTAAATGTTATCTCGTAAAGATCCTGACAGAAAGCCTAGTGTCACGCTTTGCTCGGCTCCGGAATTATAAGTGGAGTGGTTTGTGGAATATTTAATACAGTAAAGCGCCATCTGTTGTACAATTTAGAAACTATATCAATGTGTCATAAGTAACATAGTTTTACTACTCGACACAAGATGGCGCTGTTTAAATTAATTTCATGTTTTAAGTACACTTTAACGCAATAAGACAATAACGCCATTAATACTGGAAAAACTAAGATAAAAAGATCATCTAAAAAGTAGTGTATGTACAGTAAACAAGGAAATATGAGTTTATTTGTTGTTTTTATTCAAGTTCGGACATATTTGTAGCGAAGGGGGAAAGAGACAGAGCGATAATAAAACAATAATTGCAAACTACATACCAAAGCAATATTCCCAGCAATGCAAACAGCAGCACGTCAGTATATAAACACCGATGAGTACAGCAAACGGGAGGAAAAAAATAGTGTTGTCCATTTTCAGTGATTTGTATCGACTGTCGATGACTAGCCCGTCAAATTAAAAGCAATGTTTTTAATCGATTTTTTATCGACACTGCCTAATGATAATGAATTTGAGATATGATAGCTACTTGTAGCTGGTAGGTATGTTGTTGATGTGGCAGGCAGTTAGATAATACTTAATTATTTATTTATTTTGCGGTATCCTTATTCTGCCGTGTGGTTTCCGGTAGAGTAGAATAGGACCACTCCAACTCTTCCCGTGGATGTCGTACAAGGCGACTAAGGGAATACATTATAAAACATCAATCAGGCCTCCCCGCCCCGTCTGGCCAGCGTGGGGAGTGTAGGCTGAATCCTCCGTCTGTCTCCGGCAGATGAGAGAGGGTTGTGCTGGAGCGTGCACTAACTAACCGATAAACAAACAGACAAAAATAATCTAAATTGTGGTTGCCAGTTCGATACCTTGAAGGTACAGTACGCTAATTAAAATATTGGTCAATTTCTGTTTTGATTTTGGATGATATACTAATTATTATGCTCCCTGAATTTAAACTTCATCATCAGGTCATTTTTGTCTCCACTGCAGGAGCATTTATTTTTGGACTAGTAAAAATTGTCATTTCATGAAAGAATGGGAATGACTAAGTATGAAGTTTGACTGCAACTTAGATAAGAAAAAGTTTGGCAAATTTAGAATCATTGTGACGGCGAATTTTGCATGTGAACCTTTTTAGGGTTCCGTTAAGACGGAAATTATTGTGAAGTATTATTGTCTGTCTAATAACTTGAAAACTAGTGTTCCGATTCATCATCATCAGGTCATTTTTGTCTCCACTGCAGGAGCACAACCCTCTCTCATCTGCCGGAGACAGACGGAGGATTTGGCCTACACTCCCCGCGCTGGCCAGACGGGTTGGGGAGGCCTGATTGATGTTTTATAATGTATTCCCTTAGTCGCCTTGTACGACATCCACGGGAAGAGTTGGAGTGGTCCTATTCTACTCTACCGGAAACCACACGGCAATCTCCATGTGCCCCCCTACCCTTGGGTCCCACACCTCCCCGGTAGGATAGGTACGTGCAGCGAGGGGGCTCTCTGAACGTAGAGAGCCCCCTCTCTGCACGTAGCATGCTGCTTCTTTCGAGTGCTGCCCTTTTTGCACCCTATTAACCTAGGTCACGTGATTGTAGACATGATATGTTGAGTATTATACTGAAACTTTGGCAAATAATTCTTAGCTGTTGCTCGGACGCCCCACGTAGCGTTTTTTTTGTTATATATAGGTACCTAAATACCTAAATATATTTTATCTAGCCACGTGGTTTATAAAAAAACCGCCCAAATGCTAGTCGGACTCGCGCACCGAGTATTCCCTAAAAACTTCTATACATTGATCTAACAAAAATTAAACTGGATTGAGAGACAAACGTAATTTTGCTGTTGGAATAGCAAAATTCCAACTTTTGTGGATTCAGTGCAAGAACTAAGAATAAAGTCGATGATGCACATGCTAGCATGCCAGTATCTCCCATTTGCCAGCTAATAGCATGACCAGCGTATCCAGTTTTTGCCAGTAAAATACCAGTAGATATTACCAAGCCATTTGAGAT
The DNA here is from genome assembly GCA_947086405.1 of Esperia sulphurella. NCBI lineage: Eukaryota > Metazoa > Arthropoda > Insecta > Lepidoptera > Oecophoridae > Esperia > Esperia sulphurella. Next base: position 2,618,845 of record OX352280.1, read on the forward strand.
TTCTTTAACTCGCATGCACTTGGCTTGTAACTAGCAGGCTCGTTACTGGCATATAAAGAAAGAAAAGAAAGAAAGAAAAACATTTATTCACTACCACAATTGGCACACACAAAGAAAAAACCAACAAAGCAAGAAAAACTAAAAAAAAAACCTTATAAGAACTAGAGAAAACGATTTAAAAATTTTAACATAGTTAAAATAGTTTGCATATGGCATATGTATTTAAGATCCGGGTCTAACCTGCCATTCATGAACATATTGCGAGGGAAATGTAGACTAGAAGCTACCAAGGCGATAAATATCTTACTTAATAACAAAATACTTACGAAAAACTCGGACGACATATCTCCCAACAATTATATCACATACTTGCAGATATAGAAACACTAGAAACAGCACAGTCACCACAAAACATATAAAAACGACTTCTTTCTTATTCAGAAACATATTTGTTACGAATTACGAAAACAATGGAAAATCTGGAGATTTTCTCAACCGAACTAACCGGACAAATTAAAAATTATAACAAATTACTTTGCAAAAGAATGATCAAGTTACTTTTATCATTTGTCGGCTTATTTTATCAATATTTCAATATCATCCTAAATTGATTCATCTGCTCTCAGATAACTTGTTCTAAAATACATTGCCTGACATAGTAGGCTTATATTCTTGCAATTATAGCCTCTATGCACTTGGCAATAACGTTTACATAACCATAAAATATTTGATAAAAATAACTTTACCTGACTATTTTATTGGTGCATACAAATGAGGCTCCACCATCTAAATAAAACTGTCAAAGACAAGGCTTTTATCAAAGCGTAAATTTAGTACTAATTTATACCGCACGCAAAATTAAGTGTGTCGATCTTAATATTTTCTTTAGAAGAAAAACTGTTTATAAGGTGACGTCTAAAGTAATCTTTGGTTTTTTAACATTAAATTTCCTATCGTATGACGTAAGAATAGAGTAGAAAATTGTTTAACACAATCTAAGATACCCAAATAGATAATCCGATAGCATTATCTTGGATTTATCTTATACATACCTACTTACAGAATGTATGAATTAGTAGTATTTCGTGATATTTTTTATGAAGGTGATAGTTATTACAAGGGTTCAATTAGAAATTTAAATGGTTGGAGATCGGTTCTGTGGCGCGCCTTAAGAGAGACAATGTCCAGCAGTGGACTAGTACAAGTCTAATGATGATGATGGCATGCGTTATTGAACTAATCATGCAGCAAATCAAGGACAGATAATTCAGAGCTTTTGATTCATTTGTGATACCGTAAATCGAAATTATTTCTGTTCATCAGGGTTCAAACTGGAAACCGGTGTGGAATTTTAGTCGATTTTCGAGCCCTGATTTGTACAAAAAGCAGGTTAGCTGGAATTTCTTTAGAAATAAGCTTAACCTTTTGTATAATTTTCTTTTCTTTGTGTTGTTCTTTGTATGTTTGTGTGTACAATAAACTCCAACTCTTCCCGTTGATGTCGTATAAGACGACTAAGGGAATACATTATAAAACATCAATCAGGCCTCCCCAACCCGTCTGGCCAGCGCGGGGAGTTTAGGCCAAATCCTCCGTCTGTCTCCGGCAGATGAGAGAGGGTTGTGCTCCTGCAGTGGAGACAAAAATAACCTGATGATGATGGGCGACTATGGTCATTTCCATCTGTTGGGTTTTCTGTCGTTTGTCGATGATCATCACCATCATATCAGTCCTGAGACGTCCACTGCTGCACCTACGCCTTCCTCAAAGAACGCCACCACACCCGGTCCTCCGCATCCAGCCGCTTCCGGCCACCTTCCTCAAATCGTTCGTCGATCTGGCGGCGGGGCCTCCCACCCTGCGAGTGCCGATCCGCGGTCTCTACTCCAGAACTCGTCTGCCCCAACGGCCGTTGGTTCTGCCGCATATGTCCACTGCTACTTCAGCTTGCTAATCCTTTCGGATATGTCGGTGACTTTCGTTCTTAGTCGGATCTCCTCGTTACGAATCATATCCTTCAAATTATTATTTGGCCAGTTATTCTAGTTATAGTTCTTTAATTATTATCTTAAGCACAGATTACTTATTAGTTACTACGTAACAGATATACGACTCCCTAGTAAAACGAAAATACCTACGCTTTTAATCATCTACTGTCAGACCACACAAGCGCATTTAAGGAGCTCGATTTAGCGTTGTTATTACTCTGTACAGACTGAGTAGCTACCTTAAGATAGTAAAAAATACCAATTTTGGTTTGCAAATTCTTGGGTTGGGTAATTTTTTCACATGTAATTATGAAGTAGCAGAGTTGAAGGTTTGAAATTATGCCGCCATATTGGGTGTAATCCGGTTCTGTTGATTGCCTCCGTTGGAACACAGTATCATAGGAAGTACAGTATGGTCGGTGGAGGACCGAGTCAAAGGCATTCGGGGAGTGAGGTGCGGTGAGGGAGGGCGGAACGTCAAACCACAGAATACGTAATGTCAAATTTCCAATTGCAGTGCTACTATAAAAGGGGTGGCCAACCTGCGGCTCTTTGAAAGATTATATGTGGCTCTCGATAAATGTACCAGTTTTAACTTTAATAAATTCTCACGCACACAGTAATAATAAAACGCAGTCAGATTTTGACTACGTTCGGATCCACATGTTACCTAAATTACGTTCCAATACATGAATGAACTTTTGGTTAAATATTTTCGGGCAATTGAATTTATACATATAAACAAAAACGACCAAATTTACAACCACTCGGCAAGACCGATAACATTCCGATACATACAACTGTCCGCAAGACGTCAGCCGATGTTAACCACCCGAGAGATGGTTTAAGGCTACAAAAGTCAAGTGCTGTAGGTGTTAGCCCCCAATTTAAGTCACCCTTAAGCAAAAATTATTTTCACACCACAGGATAAGGAACACCATCGCAAGAAAACCACTAATTTACATTAGGTCACCGTGGACGAAGACTAATTTTAATCCCCGCAGTGAAAACTCCTTGACTGTCCTACCTGTGTGTCTAGTTATACTGAGCCCTAAATAATGACATGCATTGCACACCTACATTGTTTGACATCTCTCTGAAAACCGAGAAAGTGGGCTAGAGTCGGGAAAAAAGTGAAAAAATATATAATTTAAAGATATTTAAAAAAACGTCGTTGTTGTTTACAACACATCACGCAAAGTGGTATGATGGGGCAAAAAGCGGACGAACGTAAGTCGCGTGGCGATAAAAAAAATATTTCTTCCAGCCAAACCTACATTATATATGTACGGTCAAGTGCGAGTCGGACTCGCGCACCGAGGGTCCCGTACCTTGAAAGTAACCGTAGAAAAAAATATTAAAGTAGGTGTTATTACTGTTTTAGGACCGCACAACGAAGTTTGCTTGTAAAGTATTTTTGTTAATTTCTATAAAACTGTGGTAGTTAGAGACATCCTTTTATTTTCCTGTAATATTTACATAAACTTCTATGAATTCTAATTATTCAGAGTTTTTAAGTGCAAACTTCGGAGATAAATGGAATGGTATTTTTTCAGATATTTTTCATTATAAGTGTCCGTTTCCTTAGTTTTAGTAGTTTTCGACTTATAAGTCGAAAACTAAGCGGCATAGAAGGAAACGAAAACCTATTTTAGAATGTACAACTTTATTATTTTGTTTGTTTTTAATTTTGGTTCAATAAAGCGTTTACATGAATACAAATTCTGTAGTACAAGAGAAAATTAATCTTTATCATATGAATGAAATGAATGAATTGAATGAATTGAATGAAATGAATGAATTGATGAAATGAATGAAATGAATGAAGTGAATGAAATGAATGAAATGAATGAAATGAATGAAATGAATGAAATGAATGAAATGAATGAAATGAATGAAATGAATGAAATGAATGAAATGAATGATATGAATGAAATGAATGAAATGAATGAAATGAATGAAATGAATGAAATGAATGAAATGAATGAAATGAATGAAATGAATGAAATGAATGAAATGAATGAAATGAATGAAATGAATGAAATGAATGAAATGAATGAAATGAATGAAATGAATGAAATGAATGAAATGAATGAAATGAATGAAATGAATGAAATGAATGAAATGAATGAAATGCATGAAATGAATGAAATGAATGAAATGAATGAAATGAATGAAATGAATGAATGAATGAAATTATTCTTTATTGTGTATGAAGTTCAGGTAATTTTAAGATATTAGATATTTAGTACAAGTACCACTAAACCCTACCTTTGCAGGTGTATACACAGAATATAAATTTTATACAAGTTAAATTAAAAGTAAAAACTGTCAAGAATAAAATGTCAAGAAGAATACAAATGTCAAAGTATTAATTCCATTAATAATGTCACTACAAATTATAAATTATCTCATTATTTTTATGTCAAGCAAATATTAAAAATAATTAAATTATGATTATTTATAATTGCAATTATTTCATACAGATGAAAGAAATGATTTTCGCTGCTGTCCGTGGACGTAAAAAACTTAAAAGGAACAAGTAACAAGTAAGACTCATGTAAATGAATGAACGACTGATTTACTGACAATTGTCTCCTCAACTGACACTGTTTGTTTGTTTGTTTGTTTTTTAACAAGTCTGTGTTAATTACTTTGCATAGAGTTAAGGCAGAATTTAATTTAGTCTGGCCGGAATGGATATTTGTCGTAGTTTTGCATGAAGATAAAAAAATAATAAGTAATTTATCATCATCAGCCTAAATACGTCCACTGCTGGACATAGGCCCCGCCAATAGAATACCACTTTTGGTAATTTGTCCATTGAGGGATTTGCCATAACACCACGCTTGGCAGGCGGATTGGTGATCGCAGTAATGATCTTAACATACACAGGAGAACGCTGCTGCCTTTCCCTAGTGCAATCCCTTAGTCGCCTTGACGACACCCACGGGAAACATAGGGGTGGCCCTATTCTAAGCCGGGAACCACACGGCAAATTTTTAAGAAATTTATAATTAAGTTCTATTATTAATTTTATTTTAAATTTGTGTATATGGCTGCAAAGGTAGGGGTTAGTGATATAAACATTTTGTAAGAACTTATGATGTCACGTGAATTCCATACACAATTTTCATTTCATTCTTTATTCGCAAAAAGAAAGAAAGAAATGAAGAAAAATCATTTATTTTCTACCAAAATTGGCACACACAAAGAAAAAACCAACAAAGCAAGAAAAAGGAAAAAAAAATACAAGAACTAGAGAAAACAATACAAAATTTTTAACATAGTTAAAATAGTATGCGTGTGCCGTGGCAGCAAAAGGGCAAACGACTCAGCATATGCCTAGACCAAGTAAGGTGCTAGGCGCTGATTTTCAGTCGCACCCGGCGCAGACAAGTTTGTCTTCAAACAAAGAAAAGGCAGGTATTCTGCCCTGTACGCAAATTGCTGCAGAAGTAGCAACATGATACAGCGGAGTGGGTAGAAGACAACGATCTCTATGTACTACCAGATGGAGCGTTCCAAACAATCGCTCTGTTCCACGCAAGTAGCCACAACTCTTTCACATTCACTTTGAAACTTGTGCAGTTACTACTCAGAACATTTAATTATTTACTAAATATTGACATTATTTAACCGTAGCGTCAATATTTAGTTATAATTAAATGTTCTGCGTAGTAACTGCACAAGTTTCATTGTGAATATGAAATAGTTGTGGCTACTTGCGTGGAACAGAGCGATTGTTTGGAACGCTCCATCTAGTAGTACATAGAGATCGTTGAAAGTACCATTAAGTTTTATCTAAATCAGTTCAGCAACTTCCAAAGAAACAAGGTTTACGTTGATGACTAGGGATCGGAATTGGGTAGAGACATTTATGTACTTGCTATGAAAATATGTCATGGTAGATTAATATAGATGTTCGTTTTCAGGTTTTTTTTATTACATATTACATGCTGTGATCGTCTCTAACCTAACGCCCTAACAAGTTTCATTGTGAATGTGAAAGAGTTGTGGCTACTTGCGTGGAACAGAGCGATTGTTTGGAACGCTCCATATATTAGTACATAGAGATCGTTGGTAGAAGAAGACACAGAGGTAGAAGTTATTATATTGAAAGAAATTAGTATGACTATGATTGGTCCGAAGTTATCCCAAGTCACATTGTTAGTAGGTTGTCCATGTCTCTGGCCCGAATATCCTCTGACCAGAAGTAATACTTAGTCTTCCTGTACCGGGTCTCCTCCAAAGAATTGTCCAGTTCCATCTTCCAGTCGTTTCAACGGCATATTTATATTGTCCGTTGCCACAGGAGCCCAGCTTAGAAGCCCGCCGTTTGGTTCCCAGCTTAGAATACTGGGAATCTTCCCGGGATGTCGGTTTGCCGTGTGGTTTCCGGTAGAGTAGAATAGGACCACTCCAACTCTTCCCGTGGATGTCGTACAAGGCGACTAAGGGAATACATTATAAAACATCAATCAGGCCTCCCCAACCCGTCTGGCCAGCGCGGGGAGTGTAGGCCAAATCCTCCGTCTGTCTCCGGCAGATGAGAGAGGGTGGTGCTCCTGCAATGGAGACAAAAATAACCTGATGATGATAAATCTTCCCGGGATGTCTTCAAGGCGACTAAAGGGCAGTAAAGGGCAGGGGGTGTATATTTAAGATACTACGACCACCAATCCGCCTGCCAAATGTGTGGACAGCCCACCAAAAGTGGCATTCTATTGGGGAGGCTGATGATGACAAATCAAGCACATCTATGCGACTAAACCATGAATCAATATTAAATTATGCGACTAGGTATTGTTTGTGTAATCAATGATTATACAATACATAACAATTGAGAATGAAACCAAACATTAATTTGTCACTGAACGCAATATATTCAATTAGCTGACACGTAAATTTAAAATTGCCTGTTTTAATGTGTTTATTAATTTTATTTTTAATAATTAGTTCACTCAGTAAGTGTCTTATAAAATTTGAGCTCTTTATTAAACCAGTTGATACAAAAATAAGTAAAATAAATTGTTTATAGTGAAAAGTGGAATACATTTTTTTTAATTTTTCAGATTTCGTAATAGTATTTCGCTATTCACCTTCAAATAACGGAATGATTACGAGAAAACATGTATTTCCTTGGATTGGAGTGTTGCGTGTGAAAAGTAAGAAACCCAATATAATAAAATCGTAGTGTCTGTCGAATATTTAAATGTATCTGTATCTAATGAATAATATACATTAATGTAATGTCGAATGTATCTGTGTGCGTAGGAAAGTCGCTTTGCGACAATGGATTGCGCAAAGTGGCGATACATTGTCTCTGCCTACCGCCACCGTCTCTGGGACCAAGGCGTGAGCATTATGTATGTAGTGTCTGTCTGTTTATACAATGCTTTTCGATATTGAGAAAAACTGATGGTACTGAGGTATATTAAACAATTCTGAAATGAAATTTATAATATTTAGAAGTGTTTGTATGTCATCATCACCTATGCCGTGTGGTTTCCGGTAGAGTAGAATAGGACCACTCCAACTCTTCCCATGGATGTCGTACAAGGCGACTAAGGGAATACATTATAAAACATCAATCAGGCCTCCCCAACCCGTCTGGCCAGCGCGGGGAGTGTAGGCCAAATCCTCCATCTGTCTCCGGCAGATGAGAGAGGGTTGTGCTCCTGCAGTGGAGACAAAAATAACCTGATGATGTATGTCATCATCAGCCGAAACGTCCACAGATGAACATAAGCCTCCCCAATAGAATTCCGCTTTTGGTGGGCTGATTTATCATAATCACCACGCTTTGCAGGCGGATTGGTGATCGCAGTAATGATCTTAATATACACAGACATCACCCATTCCTACAAATTCGCGTTAAAATCTAATTTCACAAAACATTTTTCATTCGGTTTAGTAGAACTTGAGATATAGGTAACTGGATCTTTTTCCCCAATCTCCAATGCTCGTCCAGGGTCCCTCTTCGCCTCCGCCATCCGACCAAAGGACAAAGAGAGTAAGAAAAAGCTTTACTAGGCGCTGTACAACTTTAAGAGTATGCAGATGACAGTAAAAAAGAATAATATTCTTCATAACATCCCTTTTCTCTTCTTTCACCTGCAATACTCTGTCCTTATGTCTTTCTTATTTTCCTTCTGAAAGGTTGCCTGAAGAGATTGCTTTAAGCGATAAGGCCGCCTTTGTACACTTTCCAAAAATCTGTACCTATTTTATTGTTATCCTTAATTTGTGTGCAATAAAGAGTTTATATATCTATCTTCCCTTAAACTTTCAGGCTTAAACATGAGAGATGCAGTTACAGGAATAATTGTGATAGCTGACCACACGGCCATTGCGAGTGCTGACGACGTGGGCAGGCTGGACAAAGATACTATAAAGTAACTAGCTGTTGCCTGTGACTACGTCCGCGTGGACAACTTAACATTGTTACTTACAACTTTTAATTCCTGTGTTGTATTTGTGTTCGCCAAATAAAGTCTTTCTATGCTATTCTATGCTATTCTATTCTATTCTATTCTATTCTATTCTATTCTATTCTATTCTATTCTATTCTATTCTATGCTATTCTATTCTATTCTATTCTATTCTATTCTATCATAAATTATTACATTTTCAGGGACACAACAAAGGCCTTGTTGTTTAGCATAAGCTTCCCTTGGATATGCAATGTGGAAGGATACATACTACATCCGGAGTACAGTGCAGACACTAATAAAAATACTATAGCTATTGTTAAGTTGGATTCGAGCAGAAAATATATCTGTAAGTAGGTTTTATACATTAGATAGGCTCACGCGGGGCGGTAGGTATATAATTCGCGGGGGAAAAGACAAAAGCGCCTCCGTTACGATGATTGGTGGCCTCATCCGCTCCTGTATGCGAAATGCAGCTCGTCAGAGCAAAAAAAGTTGTTCCGCCATATTGAAAAATTCCGCCATTTCGAAAAATAAATATGACGTCATCCAATCGACCAGGGTTTTGAACATATTAGTTCAAATAAACTTTTTTGTATCAGAAATTGAACATTGTATCCTTGGATTACTGGTTTGAAATGAAATAATTTTATATAGTTTGGGATTCATTGCTTCTAAAATACTGTATCACTTAAAATTCAATAAAGTTATGTCTATATAATTTTTATAATAACAGCAGATATATTTTATGAATACTGTTTACATACAGGGAATCCAATCAGTTGGCCAAGAACTCCTTACATGAGGCAGAGAAATATTTACACCATAGGATTTACCGATAGTAAGTTAAAATTAACTACATATTTCTTAAGTCCATTACTGCACAGAAATATATCACCATCGGCTATAATTATACAGAGTGTACAAATAAAATAGACTAGTTGGATTAAGGGTATCGTAAAAAAAAGCTCACGTTAAAAAAACTTTGACACTACATCTTTTTGGCAATAGTTTTATTAAAATTAGTGTTAGATATTTATTATTCAAACTTAAAAAACTCTAAAACATAAGCCAAACATAACTAAACATTAAGAAATAGAAATACTACTAACACTAAACTACAAGTAATAAACAAGGCCGTCGAGGTGGTTGCACTGGGGCGTTGTGCCCAGAAGGCTGGCGACGTTCCCTCTTTGTATGGCCAAACTAATGCGTTGCCTGAGGTACTGGCCAGCCCTCTGGTCACCGGAAGCTTCTATGAGGCGCGAAGACAGCTAGTTTATCAACTTTGTTGTCTCCGGGCCCCAGGGCCCCAGAGTCTCCACCCCGACGAGTATAAATAAGTAGCTGGAGTCGAGGTTGGCGTATTTAAGACGTTTAGCATTTTCCGCCTGTACAGCCGCGGCTTCAGCATTGACTGAGGTGGATTGGATATGGGACGGGGTCCAAAGTGCTTAAAGTTTAATTAGTGTTAATTAAACTTTAGGCAGTTATTATTCAAAAAGGTTTAGCAGTATATACATACATACATTTGTATATCTACTATACGTATTTACATGAAGCATCCATTACAGAATAAAGCCTTACCGTACCCTACATCTGGTCCTCCGGTCACCTCCCCACTTAGCCAAATCCGACAACTTTTTTCTGGTCGTCTGTCCATCTGGCAGTGAAACTTTTCATAAGGCGCTTATTGGTTATCTCTTCAGTTATGGGTTAAATCTTCCTCTGCTTGACTTGACTTAAAATATTATCTATTTTTCAGAACGAAAGGTACTTGAAACCTTTATTCATAGAATGTATTCTGTTAATAGTACAAGATGTGTCCAATTTTATAAAAGAGAAGGGGTAAGAGCAGTAAATAGTTATTTAGTTATATAAAATGACAGCAAAGTGTGCGACCACTTCAGGATGTATTTTTTTAAGGTTGTCGGTCCATCTGGTGGACTGGCGTCTCACGCTGAGCCAACCGGTAAACAGTTTCCACTCCGGAACTCGTTTGTCCCGACCATCGGTTCGGAGACCTGCTTATAATAGAAAGAAAGAAAGAAAAACATTTATTTACTGCCATAATTGGCACACACAAAAGAAAAATCAGTTTCACACACATTTAAGTACCTATTTATCATTTAAATTTCCTAATCAGCGTAACCTACAATTTCTCTGGCATAATATTTTCTACCCAAAGGTTGTCTGGAAGAAATCGCTTAAGGCGATGTGACCGCCTAAATTGTACTATTTGTAACTTTTATAACTTGTAACTGAATTTGTTGGTGCAATAAAGTGTATTGTATTGTATTGTACCTACGTCAAACTGAATTTTGTTTTGTGTCATACTGGGTGTTCATTTCAGCTTGGCCTCGAAGCGCTTTGGCCAAAATACTGCCGTTGTTTTGAAAGTTCGCCAAGCACGAATGGATGTGTCTATGACGCCGGTATGACCCTCGCAACGAACTCGTCTGGAGAATGGATTTTAGTAAGTATGTAAATTTATCATTCAAAATTAATCAAAATATTTATTTTTTCACAATTGGAATACATTATTCTCTTTTTGCCGTCAAATTCTGCCTAAAACTACTCCACTTCCACCTGTATAACCGAGGGGAAGAAGTGGCAACAAACTCAACGGCACAGGGCCCTACCTTTGATTTATCTTATTCATTACAATCATTAAGTCTACCTATGCTGAGCCATCAAGCACTCCATGGACTTTTATCATTTAAGTAGTCATCTAACTTATAGTAGGCTTTCTTGCACAGATTAACTTCTATAGAAGATTTAAATTTTTGTTCAGGCAAGTTAATAATTTCATTCGGAACCTTATTGTGGTAACGCACGCACAGCCCCACAAAAGAATTATTGATCTTAGACAAACAAGAATGATGTATTATCCCGGTCCTCTGTCCTATCCATCGAGCCGCTTCTGCCCATCTTTTTCAGGTCGTCGGTCCATTAGAGCGTCCCAAGCTGCGCACGATCTCCACTCCAGAATTCGTTTGCTCCAACCGCACCGGTTATGCGTCAAGTGTAGCATGTCCACTGCCATTTCAGCTTATACTTATCTTCTACCACGTTAAAGCGACTTATAAATCAATTATATAGTCGTGTGGTTCCCGGCTTAAAATAGGGCCACCTCAAATCTTACCATGAATGTCGTCAAGGCGACTAAGGATTTGCACCAGGGACGAGCAGAACATCGTTCACCTGTGTATATTAAAATCATTATTATATTATATATAATATGTAGAAATAAGTAGTATTACCTGTTAATATAAGAAGAAACGATGCTATATTTATATTTACAACACGAAACAATATTTGTAAAGAAGAGCGGTGCCTAGGAGGAGACACCTGCCTCCGAATTTTTATGTAACTTTTTCTAATGAAATAAACAAATAAAAAAAAATATATTGGAATCACCAATCCCGCCTGCCAAGCGTGGTGATTATGGCCGATCCCTCAATAGACAGCCCGTCAAAAGTAATACTTTTTGGGGAGACTTATGTTCAGCAGTGGACGTATTTCGGCTGATAATGAAATGCAATTTAGTATTAAAAAACGCTTTTAGAATCACATGTGGATTTTTATTTACAGATGGGCATGAGTACGTATGGACCAGGCTGCTCGTTGCCATCTCGTTTTATAGAATTTTTCCCATATATACCGTGGATAACATCAATAATAAAAGAAATGAGCTATGGATTATCTGCGACGGCATCACCGGTCTCACGGCAAAATGCTAGGAGGGACTTCTCAGAACCATACGATGATGAAGATAACTTTATAATTAATAAAGTATCTGATGATACTATATATTTGAAGCCCAGTAAGTAACGTTGAAATGAGAAGGAAAAAAATCTAAATTGAACATTTAGATTATTTCAGGAATGTGGTAAATCATGTAGCTTTAAATACAATTTGTTTAAATCAGTTTGCCGTGTGGTCTCCGGTAGAGTAGAATAGGACCACTCCAACTCTTCCCGTGGATGTCGTACAAGGCGACTAAGGGAAAACATTATAAAACATCAATCAGGCCTCCCCAACCCGTCTGGCCAGCGCGGGGAGTGTAGGCCAAATCCTCCGTCTGTCTCCGGCGGATGAGGGAGGGGTGTGCTCCTGCAGTGGAGACAAAAATAATGAAAAAAAATTTAGTTACTCTTTATTGCACAATAAAAATACAAAAGATACCATAATAAAGTAGCTTACAAATGTACAATTACAATAATTAATTACAATTCAGTAATTAGAAAACAAGCAAAAGATAAAACGATAAGAAGTGGAATAAACATTTTCCGTTCATCATCATCATAGTCAGCCAAATCTATTGCAAACACACACTCTATCCTCTGCCTTCCGCATCCATCTGCTATCGGCTACCTTATTCAGGTCGTCGGTCCACCTGGTGGCAGGGCATCCCACATTCCGTGCCGATCCGCCGTATCCATCCCAAACCTCGTCTACCCCTAATTTGTACAATTAAAGAACATCATGTCTTTTCACTGAACCTGATCTTCGGTTCTGTTCATCCAGTCACTGCCATGCAGCAGTGGCGCACCTTAGGAGAGGCCTATGTCCAACAGTGGATTCTTTCGGGCTGATGATGATGATGTCTTTTCAGCTCGACCTGGAGAAACTGAAGTAGTGGATGGCAATTGTGATAACATTGAGGGAAAACTGATATACGCTGAAGAAGGTCATTTAAATATAGGAAAGAACGAAGCTGGCACTGCTGTATTTTCGGTAATCAATATAATTATTATATAAATAATTAGGAACTTATCATTTATATCTTGTCTCCGTAGAGTATCATTTATATCTTTCCTACAGTTAAAGGTTAAATTATGATTGAATGCCTCGATCATGCAGCTAATATTACGAGGAAATTTTTTGCAAAATACTCGTAAGTAAAAATTACGTGAGGTGGTGCAAACGTCTCAATATTTGTCTCGTTCGCACATAAGAGTTGCAATCTTTTGATACGTAATGAATAGAGAAAACTTACCTGTCTTTAGAGAACTAATTAGTGACTGCCTTAATTTATTATTTCGACCAACAGATATCGTTGTACGATTTAACCATCTCAGAAACGACCTGCGTCAAAATAACTATAAATTGCACGAAGAAAAGCTCAACAAAAATGTTCTGGAGAAAAGGGTTCCAACAAGACGATTTGAGTCCATTCATCAAATTGATTCCCATTAATGCAAAGGATATACCATCAAAGACAGTATACATTAAAGATGATTATGTAAAAACCAGGACAAACAAAACTTTAAATATCTGGTTCAAATTTGAATTCCTTGGGAAGGCTGATCTGAAAGTATGGTTCTATGGAAAGCTTGTAACTACTACTAGCACAACTACAGACAGTCCAAATGGTTAGTTAAAGTCATAGTTAATTTGATCTCTATTCAAGAATAGACATTAAAAATCATGATTTTTTGATGTAAAGACTATTCGTTCTTCTCAAAACTTCGTTAAACATGGTCGATCGCATCAGAACGTCAAATATATTTTACTCCTGTACATGTTTGACCTGCTATTTAAACTAGACAATGGATTCTAGAAAAATCTAAAAGTACCTAATCCTATTCACGCAAATTAGTCTTTGTCTCTTTAATTTCTAATTTCTTAGGTCATTTGGAAGAATACTTTGGCATTTTAAAGGCATCGCTCGCATTCGAGTCCTGTGCTGTGGTCCTCCGACTGATCGCAAATGAGCTCACCTGTTGTATTTTGAGGTTATATGCGTTTCCGTTTTTTCACTGCAGATTAGAACTCTAGTCACTTATAAAACCTCATGGGGTGCGTGCAACAAAACGCAAAGCACGCACTGCGGATGTACCGGATTTATACCGCCATTGTTTGCTAGCAGGTTGCGCCACTTGCGATGAGGTTAGCATTTGGATATTGATGTACTTACGTAATTAATTAAGATTCCCTTTCAGCAACGACAATAAAACCTACCCGAGCTACAAGGAAGTACGCCACACATTTAAGACCTCCGCCGCCACCTCCAACTGAGGAATCAGGAGGAAGGAGAGGAAAAGTAAGATTAGGATGGGGAGAAAGTAAAGAGGGAAATAGGGGTAGGACATTAAAGATGAGGAATTTGAGAAGGAGGAAAGAAAAAGGAGAGTAAGGAGTAGAATGGGATAGAAGAAAAGAAAGGGAGTAGGAGATTGAGCAGGAAATAAAATGAAGGTTAAAAAGAAAGTACGAATTAATGTAGAATAGGGAGAAGATTAAGAGGATTGGGACGGAAAGGTGGAGAAATTAAGAGTGGAAAGGGAAAAAGGATTAGGGGATAAAAGTGGAGAAACTATGAAGTAGAGGAACCATTAACTGTGTTTACAGAGTAGGATTGTGTGCATTATTATAATTCTCTATTGTTTATATATGTTTAACAATAAAGTATTTAAAACAATATTAATAATTCAATGCGATGTTTTAATTGTTATGAAAGTAAGTTCCTTTATGCCACCGAATGCCAATATTGCTCGAGTTGAAAAACAGTTTATAGTATAATTTCTGCCTCCGCTTCGTCCCTATATCTTTTAACGACCAGCAACTTCGTTATAAACATCCCATCACATTTGCGATTCATTGAAATATCAATTGGAACGCTGTCGACACCTGTTCCTTTAGCAGCATACATATTATTCATTGGCTTGGTATCTGCAAACCCATCTTAATATAATTAACACCTATCGAAGGGAGCCGCAAAAAGACGACCAAGATGTTCCATCGACGACGTTTTGCATTTTAAAGAGATGGGTTCTCGTTGAGGACAGTTAGTTCGACACAATGATAGTGCGTGATGTTACGCTGCTTTGGTGTCTGGAACAGAATAGTAGTTATGACTTATCACTCCGTCATGTCATCTTCGCATTCGTCATTCGTCAGGTAAAATAATAAAAAAAATTATGACACAATGATAGTGCGTGATGTTACGCCGCTTTGGTGTCTGGAACAGTATAGTAGTTATGACTTATCACTCAATCATGTTATCTTCGCATTCGTCTTTCGTCAGGTAAAATAATAAAAAAATTATAAGGTTGTATAATTTTTTTGTGTTGTTTTTTTTTATGTTTTTGTTTACAATAAAGTATTAAATAAAGAATTTTTCATACGTAGTTTGCTAAACGTTTATATATCGTATGTTGTAATGTAGTGCTTTTCAGATACACGAGGGTGGATGTCGTATGAGGCAACTGAAACATAAATTTATTTAAAAAAGTCATATTTTCTTAGCAATGAAAAAAAACGCAATACTTCCCGAGTGTGTTCTCTGTCAGCGTTAACTAACTCCTGCAAAAGCGAGACCGCATTTGAAATGCCATGTTTGACTAGAATGTTGTCCAAATGCCTAGACCTCAACAGAAGTGCGATACCATCACCATACGTTAAACTGATTTGCCCGAGGCGCAAATTTCTCGTTACCCTGAAGATTCTGATACAGTATCGTTGTTTCTATAATACTTGTTCATATTTATATCATATTCATAACATTCAATAAAACCCATTATACATTCATTAAATATCTGATCTTAGCCGTGTGGCTTAGAATAGAGCCACCCCAAATCTCCCCGTGGCTGTCGTCAAGGCGACTAAGGGATTGCACTAAGGATGGACCGCAGCGTTCTCCCGTGTATATAAGATCATTACTGCGATCATCAATCAGCCTGCCAAGAGTGTTGATTATGGCAAATCCCCCAATGGAAGTGGTGTTCTGTTGGGGAGGCTTATTTAGACGTATTTCGGTTGATGACGAAATTATCTAATACTAATCTTATGGACGAAACGTTTGTTTGTTATCTTTGTTACTTACAGGGAATCTTAGGAACTAAATTCCTACATAAACTATACTTTATCCGCCTGTATTACATATTATTTTGAATAATCTGTAAACACTTCTCGGGGTCAGTTTGTCATGAATTTCTTAAAAAAAAAAAACATTTAATTCAGACACAAAGTCCATATTATGTTAGTAATTTCTACTTAGAATCTATGTTAGTACAACAATTATAATTGAGAATAGAAATTAACATATACATAAATTAAAAAAGGACTGAGTCCCCACCTGACAGGCTTACCGCTTTGCACTACTAACGTGTAAATCAGTGAACCTGCCAAGCAGGACGGAATCCAGTCTCTCTGCAAACATCTTCAGGATTCCGTTGGAGTTCCCCCGCACTCTCCTCAGACTTTTTACGCATGATTGCGTAAAAGTCATTTATCCTCGCGTCAGCAAACATGCCTGACGCGCTACAGTAACGTGGAGCCTCAACAGAGCCCTGAGATGTTATTGTATTGAATTCGAAGAGCACTGTAGGCTTTTTGTGTGAAGTTGGCCTACAGGGAGGTCGTGTAAAAAGTTTGTCAGTATGCCCTAAACAGAGTTAGTTTGACCTCCACTTAACTACGAATAAACCTATGAGCCACCATGTTACCTCGAACTGACAGTGCTCTGCGCTCTCTTTTAATATCCTGATCGTCTTTCAGATCCTCGGTTACAATGTGTCCAAGGTATTTGAAACTTGAAACACTGCCCAATGGTATCCCATCAAGAGTTAAAGGTGGAACAAAATTAGGTCCTTTAGGCTTTGAAGACCATGAACTCGCTTTTCTTGTTGTTATACCTCAAGCCATGCTCCACAGCATATGTTTCACACACCTTTAACAGTTTCCTAAGCCCACCGACCGTTGGGCTCAGCAACACCATATCGTCCGCATAGCTGATGTTGTTGATTCATACATCATCCACATGACAGCCGACATGCATGCTACCGGCTGTCATGTGGATAAGCCCAGCGATCAGCTGGTTAAGATACAAATTAAATAGTCTTGGCGAGGACAACCCTCTCTGCCTTACTCCGCATTCTAGTATATATCGATCAGAACAGGTACCTACCCATTTAACCATGGTAACCTGGTTATTATACCAGTAGGAAAAAAATATCTACAAGTCCAGCAGGGAGCCCCACCTCTCCAAGTTTAGGCCACAATTTATCATAGGATACCAAATCGAATGCCTTCGACAGGTCCAAAAAACAGGCATAGATTGGAGTTTTCCTTTTAACATAATAATCCACCGTTAGCTTAAGTTTTCTTAATTAAAATGTGGAACAAAATATATAAGGATCGAAGGTTTTGTATTTAATATTTAAAACATAATATATTTAAAACTCCTCAGTAGTATTGATAACTTTAGTTCTGAATAAGTATAACATATAGAGTATAGAAATTATAAATAGGTACACTATGATAAATTCACCTTATGCTAACGACGACTTCCCCGAGATCGTCGATCCTGTAAAATTCCATACACTATTAAAATAAATAAAAAAGATATTATAATTGAAGTTGTATCTTATATTTTATATATCCTTTCATCGACAACCTCAAGTTGTCTCGCGACATGGGCATCTTCCAAGGTTTTCCACATAGTGTCATTCATTCCATCCAATTTTGATTATTAAGGGCGGAGGACGTTCATTGGGGAAGGCCTATGTCTTACAGTGGACGTTTAAGGGTTGATATGATGAATTTAATGTACAACATTGTTTGTGACCATAGTACATGATCTAACGAGTTCACTCTATCGTTCTATCTAACCAGGACGCCCGCTCTATACTACGCCTGCCAAGTCGCGGTCTCCGCTCGAGAACTCTTTTACCCCAACAGTGATCGGATCCCAGACAGATGTGACCAGCCCACTGCCCCTTCAACGTACAACTTTTTGAGCTATATCGAAGACTTTAGTTATCTGGCGGATCATTCATTTCGGATCCTGTCCCTTGGAGTTACTCCGAGCATAGCTCTTTCAATAGCCCGCTGAGGGACTTTGAGTTTTCGTACTAGTCCCACTAAGAAACTATCAACTAGTCCATCCTCAAAATTACCTTGAGGTTTCACTTTCCGAGGAAATCCTTCACGGAATACAGACTTTCTTCTGTAATCAGAGATTTCGTCTAAAGATGTGGCTGTTTCTGCCCACGGTAAATAGTTCAACATGTCCAGAAACCGGGCTGGTGCAGCGCAGCCTGGACCTTGGAGGCCTAGTCCAATCTGAAAGGTTTTTTTTTATTAAATACTAACTGTTGTCCGCGACTTAGTCCGCGTGAACAGCTTAACATCACAAATTATTATGTATTTCCCGTAGGAATAGGGTGTTTTATCGGAATAAAAACAATCCTATGTCCTATTCCAGGATCTAACATATATGTATGCCAAGTTTCATCACGATCCTCCCAGTGGTTGAAGCGTGATTGAGTAACAAACATCCAAATATCCAAACTTTCACATTTATAATATTACCTAGTAGGATATATTACATAAGCTTGTCTAATCCTAAACTAAGATTTTCTGCCTTGCTCTCGTAATTAAACAAGGATTGAATAATTCCCAAATATAACATCCACACCGGGACGAACTAGATGTCTATCCTTGGTGAGAATCGATCTTACGACCTCTGGTACTCGAGTCCAATTATCAAGCCACTACCTAAGCCAACGAGGCGGTCAAAAAATAAAGAAATCTTTGATAATGGTGTGCCGGCTGGATGCGGAGGGCGGAGGATGGAGGAGGGCGTTCGATGAGGAAGGTCTATATTCAGCAGTGGACGTCTAACGGCCTGGCCACGGACAACGGCGACGCGAATTGCGAGACGGCGATCCGCCCGGCAATATGCGCCCGCCGCACCGCTCATCGCGGCTGTGCGTGGCTTGCTAGATACATTCCTATACATTTGTTTTGGTCGCGCATCGCGTCGCCGATCGCATCGCGCGAAGCGAAAATTTCCGTGGCCAGGTCGTAAGGGCTTACGACGATGATGATGAGGATGAATGGTGTGCCATCGTCTCAATTTTTTTATATACCAATGTCCAACGTCCGGAGGAGTTGGAAACGAGCGCCATCCCGTTGTCCCAAATGCATCTCTCCGTATTATTCGTAGCAAAAGCGCACATGTAGTGGATTGGTTTATTTTGATCTTGTCCCTGTTATTAAAAAATAAAATTAAAATATATATTTTCACATAATGTAAATCCATAATTTGTTGGTCATGCATGTTTCATCATCATCATCAACAGGTTATTTTTATCTCCACTGCAGGAGCACAACCCTCTCTCATCTGCCGGAGACAGACGGAGGATTTGGCCTACACTCCCTGCGCTAGCCAGACGGGTTGGGGAGGCCTGATTGATGTTTTATAATGTATTCCCTTAGTCGCCTTGTACGACATCCACGGGAAGAGTTGGATTAAACTGATGCATGTTTACACCCCATAAACCTCGCCGCATAATGTACAATTTGGATCTTTTTAAACGAAGAGTGAATAGGCATCTTCTGGGTGGAAACGAGCTCCACCTTAAGCCTCATCATCACTTACTATTAGGTGAGATTGAGGTCAAGCGCAAAACCATCAACAATAAAATAAAAAAACTCGTAAGTATGACACTGTCAGACCCTTCCGTAAAGGCTGATAATATGATAAGTCCAATAGTGGGACATAGAAAGTACTCATAGTTCTCACACTCAGTTTTTACTTACCTTAACCCTCTGATAGAATTCGTCGCATACTTTATTGTCTATGTATTGAAGTTTATAAAAGACCTTTTCCAGTAGTTTGTTTTCTGAAAAGTATAAATGTTATGTTTTATCGTCAGACATAACTTTTCCTAGCACGAATAAAATGTTTATAATGCTCTTTATCAAATCAAATCATTTATTAAGTCAGACGTTAGTCCATAAAATGTTGTTAGTATAAAATATTATCTTTGGTATAAATAAAACTTAAGTCTATGTTAGAAAGCGGACAATAAAATAGAATAAAATAAAATTAACTTAAAATTGGTTTAGTTTGTGAAGGTGGATAGTCACCCAGTGCCTGAGTATTGGGCTATCCACCTTCTCCCGTATAGTGGCCAGGAAGCTGTTAGGGCTGCCCCGCACGCGGCGCATGAGGGAGGCAATTCTGTTGCGCAGGATGGCGTGGAATCCATCCACACGCGCCTCGGCGAACATACCTGACGCGCTACAGTAACGTGGCAGCCCCAACAGCATCCTGAACCCATTATTATATTGAACACGCAGGGCATTGACGGCTCGCTGCGTATATCCGACCCACAGGCTGCACGTGTAGAAAGACTGGCAATATGCCCTAAATAATGTTAACTTAACTTGTTTCGTACAACGTGCAAACCTGCGAGCCAGCATATTACATTTCACCGCCAAAGCCCTGCGCTCCCTCTCTATGTCAGTGTCGTCGTTCAGATCCTCAGTGACAATATGCCCTAAGTACCTGAACTGCGACACTCTGTTAAGAGCGAGACCACTGAGTGTTACGGAAGGGACGAAAGAGGGTCTCTTGCGGCCCGCCCGGAACACAAGTAGTTCGCTCTTCTTTACATTATAAATAAGTCCATGTGACTCAGCATATAATTCACATACGCCTACCAGCTTCCTGAGCGCACTGATCGCCGGGCTGAGCAATACCATGTCATCCGCGTAGCTAATATTATTAACCATTTTTCCGTCAATAGAGCAGCCCACCATGGTATTGCTGAGCTCGACAATCAGTTGATTCATGTAAATATTAAAAAGTGTGGGTGAGGATAACCCCCCTTGCCTCACTCCACACTCCAGTTTGTACATATCTGATAGTGACTCAGCCCATTTAACATAATTGTTTTGGTTATAGTACCAGTATTTAAAAATGTTAACTAGCTCTCCAGGTAGACCCATTCTTTCTAGCTTTGTCCAGAGCCCCTCATAAGACACTAGGTCAAATGCCTTAGAAAGGACTAGAAAGGCAGCGTATACAGGGGTTTTCCTATCCGTGTAGTACCTGATAGTGTGCTTGAGCGTTAGGATTGCACTCTCAGTAGATAAACCGGTTCTAAACCCTTTATGTCGACATAAAGTACTTTAGGTAGTTAGTTATTATGTTGGCTATTATGGACTTACTTTGCCCCCCTGCTTGTTACTGCCTTGTCTCCCTGTACAGTTGGCTGGAAGAAATCTCTTTTAGAGATTAACTCGCCTTTGTATACGAAATTTATAACTGTATTTAGTTTCAAAATGTTTACATCTGTCTGTTTCATCATCATCATCATCAGGTTATTGATGTCTCCACTGCAGGAGCACCACCCTCTCTCATCTGCTGGAGACAGACGGAGGATTTGGCCTACACTCCCCGCGCTGGCCAGACGGAATCTGTCCGTTTATAATTTTTTTAATATATTTATTTATACATATTATATTACATATGTATTTTTTCCTACGCCTACTGGAACCACAGGGTTTATTTACAAGAAACTTTCTAGGTCGCATTGCTGCTCGCCAGACAGTACCCCTTCATAGCAACTTTTATTTTTCGCACATTGCCCCCCAGCATTATATCATTATAAGGGCTTATTCCAATAATCCCCTGCGAAAAATCCCCTTAAGGGGATTTCTGGAATTTTTATCCAGAAATCCCCTGCTGATGCTCAAAGGAAACTATTACTATGTCCAACAGTGGAATAGTCATATTTACCGTCCGTATAGCCTATCGCGTAGAGTTGATTGTTTGTATTGTAGTTGATGGTTGGCCAACATACTGGCCTGATGTTTACTATAAAAATATATGGCAATTATATACGGAGATGTTATTTATTTTATTTATTATAATAAAGTAATAATATTCTCTGGTCGGCACGCGCGGGGTGGGAACACCTCGCCGCCAGATGGACCGGCGACTTGAGAACGGTGGCCGGAAGCGACTGCATGTGGAAGGCGGAGGACCGGATGCAGTGGTGTTCATTGGAGAAGGCCTATGCCTAGCAGTGGACGTCTCAAGGCTGATATAACACAAGCTCTCCTAGTCTAAAACGAGGCCTCAGCCTCTAAATTTTCATATGTTTACTTTTGTTTCAAGAAAATAAAGTTTTTTTTATATGAATGGGTGAAGTAATTACGTTAATTATAAGTTATAATTATTATTGTAACTTACAGTTATGTGAGAAAGTATCCTTATATTTTTTCGATTGTATTTATGTTAAGTACAAAGTGTACTGAAAGAATTACTTTCCATTAAAATGCTTAGCTAAATAGCTTATAATAAAATTTATAAAATATAAATAGCTTACAAAAGTCTACAGAAGGGTCTTCATCAGAGTCAGGGTCAGCTAGTTCCACCAAAGCGACGGTGTATTCCGTGGAGTAATCAAACTCTGGATGGAGCATGTAATCTTTTAACTTGCTGTACCGCGGCTCGCCATCGGACTTTATAAACATGGCTTTGCTATTTGACCTGCAATAAAGATAGACTAAGAACTTAATGCGCAAACAAACGACGCCATGCCACATATTTTGGTCTTAAATTGAGATAATCTGATTAAATCTCTTCAAACCACTACTCGTTTATTGAACTTGTGAAACATTGGCAACTTAAATAAATCTGGTTTACATATACACTGAAATTATTTATTTACCTCATTGCAATGAACATTCGCTTTTTAGGGTTCCGTAGTCATGTCTGTCTGTCAGTCTGTCTGTCTGTCCGCCCGTATGTCACAGCCACTTTATTCCGAAACTATAAGCACTATACTGTTGAAACTTGGTAAGTAGATGTATTCTGTGAACCGCATTAAGATTTTCACATAAAAATAGATAAAAACAATAAATTTTGGGGTTCCCCATACTTAGAACTGAAACTCAATTTTATTTTTCATCAAACCCATACGTGTGGGGTATCTATGGATATGTCTTCAAAAATGATGATGAATGACAGATGAATGAAAATGACAGGTCGCAATACAGTAACTGGAATAAATAGATAAACAGTTTAGCTATTTTCAATCAAACAAATTGACTGTGATAAGTGGATAAAGTTCTGAAAGTAACAAATCAGTTTAGTTACTATTTAAATGCCGTGAAACTATCGATAATCAAATAGTAAACATAGCAGCGAAAATTATCCAGCTGACTTCGCCCACCTGAGGATCCCAGGAGAGAGTGCGATCAAACGTAATATCTAAATTCTTAACGGTATCACAGAAAGGGGTGTATGTATGAGTGTGTGATTATATAGAATAGTGGTTGTGTAAGTGCGCTAATTTTTAATTTTATTTCGTCTGAAATATTTCCCTTTAATTGTTTCTACGTGTTTCGTCTAATACTTAGGTGAGCATTCCAAGTAGAATCTGCGGTATACTACGACGTCGGGAGGCTGAGCAATCTGTGAATTGCAGACATCGGCAATAGCTTGTTAGAAAACGTAGCGAACGACACTTACTTGAAAATACCTTTGGGTATTTTGGCAATATCGATAGCGTTCCCAATGCAGTAACTCTCCTTTACTAAAATCAGACCAGTTACGGCGATTTGAACTGACTGTCCGTGATCTGAGAATCAAAGAAACGTGTGTTAATATCAGTGATCGGAAATAAATAGATGTGATTTGTGTCTTTGTAATAAATCTCGGAAAAAACGTCTGGAGCAGTGCTTCTAGTTGCATATTTAAAGGCGCCTTAAAGAGTACTACTTATCCATATCCTAAGTTGTATGCAAATATACTGATTTATTTATGTATTATATATACAATACAATACAATACAAATGAAGTGTTTATTGCACAAACAAATACAGTTACACGTTATAGAAGTTACAAATAGTACAATTTAGGCAGTCTTATCGCTTTAAGCGATTTCTTTTAGACAACCTTTGGGTAGAAAAATATTATGCCAGAGAAATTGTAGGTTGCGCTGATTAGGAAATTTAAATGATAAATAGGTACTTATATGACTATAATAAATAAAATAAAATAGCAAATCATCATCATCAGGTTATTTTTGTCTCCACTGCAGGAGCACAATCCTCTCTCATCTGCCGGAGACAGACGGAGGATTTGGCCTACACTCCCCTCGCTGGCCGGACGGGTTGGGGAGGCCTGATTGATGTTTTATAATGTATTCCCTTAGTCGCCTTGTACGACATCCACGGGAAGAGTTGGAGTGCTCCTATTCTACTCTACCGGAAACCACACGGCAAAATAGAAAATAAGTATTAAGTTTTTATGGTTCTACACATATTACATACACATATACAACAAATAAATACAATACATACATACACATACAATACACACATGAGTAAATACATTTTGGGAGTATAATTAAATAAGAATACACTACAATAATTATAAAAAATACGAAGCAAAAAGTGTGATTAGAAATTTGAAAGGCGCTCCTTGACTTGCTTCTTGAACACGTCAAGGGACTTCGCCTATCTGATTGAAGCATATATATAATATACATAAATATAATATGTATTATATATACATATATATATAATACATAAATATCTTAGGATAAGTAATATAACACATTCAATAATTTATGAAATTTTTGTCTGTTTATCTATTTGTCTGTTAGTTTGTGCACGCATCACTTTAAAAACTACTGTACCGATTTTGATGGTCTTTTCACATAAACAAAGGGCTTAACTCGGAGTAACATATAGGCTTTACTGCAATCGGTTTACTCAATCAAAAGTTATGGACATTCTTAGGTTTCAAATACATTAGTAAGTAAGGTTAATATGAAATATAACAAAGAAGTATAATTTTAATGTTCGGTACTATTTAGATGGGGATGAGTTTGGACTACATTTGGAGGTGGAGAGCGAGTGGGAGTACAAAGGCGAGCGGGAGCGGGAGCGGAAGCGGAAGCGGGGAGGGAAGTGGATTAGGAGTAGTCCACGCGAGCGGAGCCGCGGGAACAGCTAGTGTATTAATAAAGAATAACTTACATACATTACAACGCAAGATGCCTAGCCAGGGAAATTTTCCCGCCTGGCCTATGTTTCCTTCTATAGAGTTCACGTTTTTACTTCCATCGCAGTTATTTTGCAGAAGTTGTGATGATGGTTTGCCTGAAAATAAAACCTTATTTTACGTGTATTGTCGAGGCCTAATTGATGTTTTATGTGTTTATTCCTAAGTCGCCTTGTACGACATCCACGGGAGGAGTTGGAGTGGTCCTATTCTACTCTACCGGAAACCACACGGCACGGAAATAAATATATACGACTTAAAAAAAGAATTAGCAATAAACTCAGTTTATAGAATACTAGCTGTTGCCCGCGACTTCATCCGCGTGGACATCAAACTATTACGTATTTTCCGTGGGAATGGGATGTTTTTCGAGATAAAAACTATCCTATGTCCTATTCCAGGACCTAACCTATATGTGTGCCAAGTTTCATCACGATCCGTCCAGTTGTTAAAGTGTGTTTGAGTAACAAATATCCAAACTTTTGCATTAATAATATTAGTAGGATTTTAATAAGACACCTCATCGATTAATTAAAAAATCTTACCATTAAGAACAATCAAAATATTAATCAAAACAATATTTTCTACGAACATCTTATTGACACAAATCACTACTAAAAATAATCAAAAGAAAATCCAATTAAACGTGTAGTGACTAATGAGTTTTGAATAATTAAAACTCTCAGTTAAGAATCAATTAAATCGGCAGTTTAAACGTTAATAAAGAAAATGATATATTTTTACAGGATGTTTCGTTAATTTGACCACCTGGTCTCAAGTACTATATCGATAGGTCAGGGGAACCACACAAAACTGTTACCCACAGTCCACCACAGTGTGAACCACACAGTCTGCGATAAATAACTTTTGTCTCATAAAATGAGTTGCGATTATTAACTTTTAAGTTTTGTCTCATAAAATGAGTGTAGTTTTCTTATAGTTTTATTTTAGTACTTATGTATGGTATAGTAATGGGCCCGATTCTAAAGGCATACCTACATAATTCTCACTGCCTGGTCCCAGAGGGGTAGGCAGAGACGATTCATAGTCACTCTGCGCAATCCAACGTTTCAAAGCGACTTTCCTTCGTCCACTTTTCGCTCCGTGATATCACTTGGCTTGATGTGTGGCGAACAATACCGCCGCCTTCGTGTTGAGACACATTGTGGTACCACGGTTAGCTAGGGAAATACTTGTCCACCTCATCAGAGCCCCGCATGATTCGGTAAGGCTAATAGTGCCCGGAGTTCGCCCGGCTCCGGGATGTCGGCACGCTTACGACCAATTGACATCTACTACTAATTCTGTAGCAAATAAATTTAATTCCATTATCAGTGCAGTTGTAATTTTAAAATTTATTTTGCTCTAGAAGCTAAATGCCTTTAAGAAATCACAATGCAATGCGGCTTAAGTTACACAGCCTGTTGCTAAGACAACAGGTGTATTCTACATAAGACTTATATTATTCTGTTCTTACCAGTTCTATATTTGACTGGCATGTTAGCATAAAATTGTATCCAATAAAAGTGCTATACAATATACTTTATTGCACAAATAAAATTACAGTTACAATTCTGAGGGTCTTATCGCTTACAGACAACCTTTTGGTAGCAATAGGATATTTGGCAGTGAAAAATTTAGGTTGTATTGTTTTATATATAGAAACTTAAATGATAAATAAGTATTTAAATATTTATATAGCATATAGGTTTTCATTTCATCCCATCCCACTATGTTGGTTGTTTGTTACTCAATCACGCTTCGACCACTGGACAGATTGGAATGAAACTTGGCACACATTTAAGTTAGGCCCTGGAATAGACATAGGATAGTTTTTATCAGGAAAAACATCTCATTCCTACGGGAAACCAAATTTATCGTTAAAAGCAGTGAAGATGTGTAAATATCGAAACCTATGCGTACGACGTCGCGAACAAAAGCTAGTTTCAAATAATTTCATACATATACACATACATACACAATATTATATTATAAAATAAAAGGATGCTCATAAAAATTTTAAAAATATTAAAAAATCTAATGAACAACTTATTATTTATTTAATACCCCGTTTTGCATCGGATTTATAAATATTTCAACTTCAAAATATTTGTTTACAGAATAAAATATATATTTTTTATTATTTTTTATTATTGTATCTGTGTATTCATTATTGTGCAATTTAAGACACAGTATCGAGTGGGGGGGTAGAGGGATCACACGGTTAAGACAGTCGAACGGACTGTTGAACAAGTTAAGGGACTCCGCCCGCCTGTTTGATCGAAACAGACAAGGAATTCCATAGACGGATAGCTAATATAAACAAACCAGTTCTAATGAATGGTTTCGTAAAGCAGATACGAAAACCCCAAAGCCCTAAATAGAACAACCCAATACTTGTTGTCTAATATACTGCGACTGGCAGCCGATAGTGCCGTGCAACCTGTCGTTGTCAGCAGTTTGTTCCTGCCCATGTTGCCTTGATAGAACTTGTTTGGCGAGGGGCGGACTTAGAAGTCGCAAGTGGAACACGTCTGAAACTGAGTACTGAATTTCACTTTTGATTAATGTTACTAATGAATAATGCGGAGGAATGAGTGTGTGGGGAGTACTAAATCTATGACCAACAGTGGACAAGCTGACAATGACGAGATGTGATGGAAAATTAAGAGTGATCGCTAACTGGCTGGGTTACAGGAGGCCGAAAAGTATGGTTTCTGTCAAAATATCTTAAATTGTAATTTTTATTTGTTGATTTGAGGGCAAAGGTCATATTGTTTGAGGACATTTAATCTTTTAAATAAATAAATAAATTCATCATTAGTCATGCTACTTACGTAGAGTCGCCGGCGTTTAGTCCGTTTATATCAATCAAATTTGCCCAGTCTGAAACTATCCTATTTTAACATGTAAAGGCTTAATCTTTACTACATTGACAACTGACAACCGAAAAGTTACTGTACAAATTACGAATTATAAGATTGATTTTTGCTTACTGTGTTTTACCGGTTCTGTGCCCACTGCCTTCGGATTAGTGCCGCTGTCGTTTCTCTGCCGTGCCTCTGCCGTACATTTGACCTACCTCTACTATCCTTCTGTCGTACCTCAACCGTTACTCTGCCGTTCCTCTGCCGTACCTCTGCCGTGCCTCTGCTGTGCCTCTGTCGTTACTCTGCCGTTCCTCTGCCATAGCTCTGCCGTTCCTCTGCCATAGCTTTGCCGTCCTTCTGCCGCACCTCTGCCGTTCCTATGCCGTACCTCTGCCGTGCCGCTGGCTACCGCTGCCACTGTTTCTGCTATGATATTGTTCCTGTCATTCTGTTGATATCCCTTGCAGATATCATTTCAGCACCGTAGGCCAACAAAAATGATACTGTAGTTGTTAAGATAAGTATGAGGTGAGGAGATGTTAAAAGCCGTTTAAATTATGGCGATAATTATGAATGACCCCTCAGCTGGAAGTCGTGGGCGGTGTTCCCACATAAACCATGCTATATGAGCGAAATCTCAGTAATTCTAGGTGATTGCAGTTTATGGAGGCGATAATAACAACATAATGACAAGTAAATGATCTTAGTAATCACGTGATCTTAACTGCATTTAGGACTTCCGTAGTAAAGGTTCCGTAGGAAGGAAATTAAACGGTATCTGTTGAAAAAGCAGTGGATTTCACTTATGAAAACATAAACAACTATTTTTAGTTTCACTAAAGTTCCTGTTTTTTGTTTCAAAAGCACTCACACATACATGCAACGTATTTGCATTTTTTTTATATTGTACCCTTTGTGATAATTACGACTCGTCCGTTGTTTCTAATTATGCAATGTACAGATAGATAACTTAGCACATTTTATGACCATTTTGTTTGTAAGTCGTTGCGGTGCACAGACAACAAAACTCTGGTTTTTGTGACACCGAAAAGGTGTAAGTTCTATGCTTTATTAATTAATAAATAAATAAATAATAATAATGAAAAAGTTTGTGAAACTTATCAGATTAAAGATATTTATAAGTACACACACACAATACAGATTATACTACACACTATAGTAAAAAAAATGATGTACAAAGGCGCATTTAACTCCGAAAGAGTTGTTATTCGAGTAAACTTTTGAGTAAACAAGACTCTAGAGAGAGTAAGCATTACGGATAATATCTAATTATTTATTACCCTTTTTTTACCTAGTACTCCTACTAGAGTAGGTAATAAAAGGAGTAGGTATTTTCGTTTTCCTAGGGTGTGATGCATCTGTTAAATAATCTGTGACGTAGCCCTCTCCATAGACTATGGTTTACCTACTGCCTAGGAATAGAATCGAACAATATGCAATTTGAAGGAAGATAAGATTATCTTGAATTATAAATTAGTAGTTTTCTGTCAAAATCAGAGATATTCTTCAATTGAGATTGCAATGTTCTTTAACTAAAAATATTTTCTATAATCAAAAATAAAAAAGAAGAATTTATAATTCTTCATTAAAATAAACAGGGTTTCTTGGATTAAGAATATTTACTTAAGTTTAGACAATATGTACTTAGATTGAAACAATTTTTGTGAGAATATTGTTATTCTTTGTTTAAGAATTCCTTTTTTTCCGTGTAGGGTGTGATGCATCTGTTAAATAATCTGTGACGTAGCCCTCTCCATAGACTATGGTTTACCTACTGCCTAGGAATATAATCGAACAATATGCAATTTAGTTACGGATCTAGAGTTAAACTTCAGATAAGTCAGTCGTGAGTACTGAACCAATGATGGCTATCTAACATTGAACTTACATACAACAGCAATACAGACAGACAAACATTTGTCCTGCAGGATTCACACACAATAAAAACAATTTAAATTTATATTTTCTATCACCAGTGTATGTCTTAAGAAACTTGTTTCCATTTTTAAAAAACTATTTAATAAAGCCAATTAAAAAATAATCAAGAACGCGAGTTAATAAAAACGTGTTAAAATTTACTAAGTTAACTTGTTAATGGGCTTGATTCTGAAGCACAACGTTAAAATTTGACATCTCTAAAACTGTTGCTATCCTTGTCGCACAGTATTATGAAGATAAAGACAAAACCAATTTTAGCGCTATCAAATTTTAAATGTGTGCCTTCAGAATCGGGCCCAGTATACAATTAATTAATTTAAAAAATACTATAAAATTAATCCAAAATCTTGCACCTGGCAGCGTTCTATCATTATTGGGATCACCAATCTTTCTGCCAAGCGTAGTGATTATGTCAAATCCCCCAACAGCCCACCAAAAGTGGAACTCTATTGTGGAGGCTTATGTTCAGCAGTGCACAAGTTATTTGCGACTTAGGTTATTTAGGAGAATAATCTAGTATTTTTTTCTAAAATAGACTGAAAAAAAACCATGCATAACAAATCAATCAGTAATCATAATCAAAATTTAAAAAAACCGGTTAAAATTCTAGGATGTGGTAATTCACAATTTTATGATTCTAAAATCATACTTATTCTAAAGTAAATACGAATTTTTACCTTATTTTAATCATGATTAGAACCTACTTACAATGTGATGTCCCAACCGTACATCACTACATTACATTACCATTACACTACGCCACACCCACAATGATACAAACATACTGTACTCATCGTAATGGCCATCGTCTATCACACGTAATCTACGACTATTGCTCTTAACTATCATAAATACTCGCATATATACACTGAGACTCGATCGTGACGTGGAATATGCATTGCATTTGCCTATTGACCTGTCGCGAATGAAAAATAATATTAATTGCATGTATCTGTCATGTTTATAAATGTTAATCCGTAAATATCAAAATAATCATAGAATTAAATTGACAAATATTAAATGAAATAGTTTTTGGGGCAGTTTTACTAAATAATGCGTTCAATATTTTGGAAAAAAAAACAGATTTGGTTAAATACAAATGGTTGTTTTTTTATATATTCATATTTTTTAACATACGTATATATTGATAATATTTAACAAAAATCAGTGCGTTATGAAGGCACATCACAAACAATTTCTTTCTTCTTCAGCAAGTTCACACCTCCACCATGGAATAGGTACTTACTTAATAATAGTATCTCCACAAATTACTTCCTTTCACACATTCAAATGAGAGGTACAATATTGACATTATCACCAAAGAGATTATGGTTGTACCTATTGTTATACGATGATGAATATTGATGACAGAATAAAAATAAAAAAGTTAACCCTAAAAAATCTAAGGTATAAGAGCTTGTATACCATTCCATGAGAAGGCATAGAATACCAGTAATAATTTTGTAAATTTTTCTTTGATCTGCATAAAACGAAACACGAATTTCTCAACTTTCAAAGAATACTTACTAAATTTTTTGTTTCTAAAATGATTATTTTCCCGCCAAATTTGAAAAAAAAAAACGAAATTAGTTTTCTAAGGAGTTCCTTATTATGAAACAAAAATTATGAAAAAAGTTTTTATTTAACCTTAAATTTTTTAGCAGTAACCGAAATATCATGTTCGTCCCTTCTATAAATATTATATTTTCCTAGTTTTATTTTTGTATAACTATAATATTATTTTAAGTGCCGATGGATGTACATATTGTATCGAGAAACACAAATAAAGTGGTGCAAATACTGCTCCAGTTCGTTCTAAAATTGGCCATTGTATATTTCATTAAAACTACCTACTATCATTTTAGTGAGAGTACAAATCGTCGACCTGATCTAGTTGTGCTCCATTTTTGTGGAATACCGTGCCATATCCTCATACCCTCCAGTTTAATAAATAATATATGTATGTATATGATATTCTACTTTAGAACCTGAAGACAAAAACCTTCAGTGACGTCCTACCGTGAACGTGGACACTGCCAGTTCGAAAACTTAATGTCACCCAGCAGGCTATATGGAGAGAGCTATGCCGAGAGTTTCTCTGAAGGACAGGATCCGAAATGAGGTGATCAACTCAAAAAGTTAGTACGTTCAAGTGGCAGTGGGCTAGTCACATCTTTTGGAGAACTGATTACCGTAGGGAGACTCAAGTCCTCGAGTGGAGGCCGCGACTGGGCAGGCATAGTGTGGGACGACCTTGGTTATATGGAGCGTCAATCTGCATAAGGCGGCTGGCAATGACTGGATGAGAAGAATCGAGGATCGAGTCCAGTGGCTTGCCTTGGGGAGGCCTATGTCCAACAGTGAACTCTTGCAGGCTGATGTTGATGACATTCTATTTTAAATAAGAAATACCTATGGCTTAAAGGTCTAGTAACCAAGCCAAAACATTCTTTAAAAAATCTAAGTGACAATAGTCAATAAGTTAAATCCTTAACATCCTTCTAAAGTCAGGATTAAATGACAATGCACTATGATGTTCATATTTTTTTTATTTCTTATGATTGTCGACACGCAGTATAGTTGTACCGGCGTCGCTCATACAAATCAGAGCTGAAGTTACGAGCCACATTATACATTTTATAAACTTATTTAGTCCTAGTATTGTCTTACATAATATAATAGGAATATCAACGATGTAGAGGCAACATCTGATAACTCGATAAACATGATTTTAATTTGGGAAGTTTTACATTATTAATTGTAACATTATTAACTCGCCTAAATGAAAGAAACTGAATCAGTTTTTGTGAGCACTTGTCCGCATAAAAACAAAGAGGATATAATTATAAAAACTAAAATTAGCCAAAAGTCATTGTCTAAATACGTTTTACGGCTCTGGAAGCTAAGTTCTTTTGAGCCAGTCTTAGGTTTTTTTCTCACTTCATTCGCTATTCGTTTTTATTCACACTTTAATCAAAAGTTAGGAGATGTTGCCACTTCGTCTTCATCGTCCTTATACATTAAATAATCTTGTTCGTCTTTGATAGGCACGGAGTTCTTTTTTGAGTAGCTGGCTACAAAAATCGATAAATCACAATACTTAGACTATATGATATCGACGTTACATTGTAACCCGTCCAGTACAAAAAGAAAAAACGAACCTACCCATAGCCGGAACCCACAATCGGTACGATGACATGTTTATGGGACTCCCAAACACCATAATAGGACCTTTTATTTTAAAAAAATGTCAGATCGAGTAGAAAAAGGTGTTTTAAAAACAATTTATTCTATAAAGTTTTCTGATTTTGATGAGAATATGTTTATAAGTTCTGTTCGTATCGTATCCTTGAACATAATAAGCACTACTCCCATCCTGTGGGTGTCGTACTAGCAAATAAAGGGTAACTCCAGGTATTTTCATCTGGGAATCCTGTCAGTCCTGGAATCGCAAGGACCTGCTAATTTCTTTGGCATAGAGTTCTAATTTCCTTGACGCATAAAAACTAACTTTCTATAACAAGGTCTCAAAACCATACATCTCCCAAAAATTAGGGAACGTACCCAAACTAGGTGACCCGTGTAGGGGGAGGGTGAAGACCACACTTGGTCACAGGGGGTGGGGGGTTAGGTTTTCGTCACGTAGTCAATATCCTCTAGGGAAATCTCGCGTTTTTTCGAGCTATATTCAAATATGGCGCGCAGTTTTTAGCGCTTTTTAAACTCAGGTGGCAACACGAACATCAGCTGATTGAAAACCGACAGTTTTTTTCTTCTTGATAATATTTTTTTCACTTGTAATTATAGGAATGCACCCACTTTCAAAGACAAATATGAGCAATTTTTTTTCTTTTAACATTCTGTTTACATAAATTTGTTTCTAACTATATTTATGCATTACTACGTGAAAACTAGAAGGGGGGGGGGGGGGGGGGGTGGGTAAAGATTGTAAAAAAAACAGCTAGCTTTTGCCAGTGACTTCGTCCTTCGTCCACAATAAAGACTTTTGTATAAAAACTTAACCACCACCCCAGGGCCACCCCTATCATTCGCGTGGGTGTCGTCAAGGCGACTAGGGATTGCACCAGGGACGGGCAGCAGCGTCCTCTTGTGTATGTATGTTAAGATAATAATACATCACCAATCCGCCTGCC
This sequence comes from Esperia sulphurella, assembly GCA_947086405.1. Classification (NCBI taxonomy): domain Eukaryota; kingdom Metazoa; phylum Arthropoda; class Insecta; order Lepidoptera; family Oecophoridae; genus Esperia; species Esperia sulphurella. The sequence goes on from OX352280.1 coordinate 2,653,069, forward strand.
AAGCGTTGTGATAATGGCAACTCCCCCAATGGACAACTTACTAAAAGTGATATTCTATTGGGGAGGCCTATGTCCAGCAGTGGACGTATTTAGGCTGATTATGATGTATAAAAACTTGCGGCAATTAAATTATGTGCTAAAGAAATTAGAACTCTATGCCAGATAAATCAGCACGTTCTTACGTAAGAGAAAAACTTACTTAGAAGTGAGTAGGATAGGTCAATATTGTAAAAAAAGAAGAATTTATTGATTGAATGGACCTGGATTTTTTTTTACGTAACGATCAATTTGTTTGAGTTATTGATGATTTTATTTATTTTCCAACCCCTATTTTGATTTCTTAACGATATTATAATAGTTTCTTATTGTTGAGTTAATGTATGACGTCATAATTAACCAATACAATAACTTTAGGGTGCTTTACAATATTTATTATGTAGGTATTAAATTCAGAAAGTTTGAGGATATTCTTTTACAAGACATATTATATTTATATATCTTTTATCCTACTAATATTATGGATGGATGTTTGTTACTCTTTCACGTAAAAACTACTGAATGGATTTTAATGAAACTTTACAATAATATAGCTTATACATCAGAATAACACATAGGCTCCAATTTGTAGATATATTGTGTGAATTGCCAAAATATCAAGTAGGAAAAAATCTACCATCTGCGAGCTATTCTGGCGTGCGCCATAAAATTATAATTTTAATGTCATAAGGTTAGTTCTTTTCTACGCCACGCTTATATAAGCTACTCGAAATACTAATCCTGCGCAGACGAAGTCGCGGGCACCAGCTAGTATCTTATATTTTAAGATCATTCAAAATTACTACACAAACGTTGAGAGTGTTATCTATTACGTTTATGTATACAAACAAAACAGATTTTTGATAATCAAAGTGTGCCGTTGGGTTTGTTGCCACTTCTTCCCCTCGGTTATACAGGTGGAAGTGGAGTAGTTTTAGGCAGAATTTGACGTCAAAAAGAGAATAATGTATTCCAATTTTGAAAGTAAATATTTTGATTTTGATTTTGATTTTAACGTCGGCCGGCAGTTTAATAATAGATCACGGCTGGCAGTACGCACTACTGGCCTGTCGCTGTTATAAGTTACTACGCCAGCGCGCTATCGACCGGCGCCAAGAGATCGACGCTATAAGTTAGAAAGAGAAGCACTTATGTTTCGATCCCTTTTACCATATTAGAATAACATGTAAAAATTGAATTTTTAGGATGTAAAAGTGAAATAAATAAATCTAATCTAATCTAATCTGTTGACGTATAATGTTGTCTCTCTCACGATCGACTGTGCTCGCGCGCTGGGTGCAGCCAGCCCAACATACCCCCGAAATATGACAGGATGTTACACACCTGAAGAAATCGCTTTGGGTCAAACCTGTGACTGTTCTGTTATTCGTCTTGCTCAAACTATATGTTCTTGGGGGTACCTGAGATCTTAAATGTCGGTTCAGTGAAATATCAAATATACGGAATCCTTTAGGGACACTTTTTTAAGGTCTGAAGAGGCAAGCCAATATAAAGGTAAACGATTACAACGTTTGGTTTACTCAGTGAAAGAATCATATTTGTTTCTGAATGTAATGTATGTATGTATGTAAACGCTTTATTGTACCAAAAATAACAACAACAACAATAATAAAATAGGAATTAAAATGTGTACAAAGGCGGACTTATTCCACTTAGGGATCTCTTCCAGTCAACCTTAGAGTAACCGAAAGGACAAGTATAATGCGTTTAGTACCAAATTTGATAAAGAAACGTACCTACTTTTAATAAAGTTTGAAAATACCTTACCTTTAGAGTCCCCGCAGACTGCAAACTTTATATCGGCCGATAATTTAGTCGGATTGAGCTGCTAGTGCGCACACTGGGCCAACAAATCGTCATAGTGTGCGCACTTGCATACATCTTTATACTGTTTAAGAGCCCGACTAAATTATCGGCCGATATAAAGTTTGCAGTCTGCGGGGACTCTTAGAATGCTTAGTTCAAACTAAGTGTAATAAATCATCGTTCTAAACGATCGCGCACTCAATAATGTCCGTCCAGCGCATGTCGACAGACTCATTAGTATAACAACCCGTGAGTAATGCTCGATAATGCCTTTATATGAAGTGCATGCACTTATATGATTGGGCGATTTTACATTTCGTCAACTGACATTTAGTTTGTCGTAGGAGACAAAATGCCAAAATCGGATTTAGTTTTGATATAAGTACACCATGTGTGTGTGCAATGTACTCGTACACTGACAACGTAATTGCATACATTAATAGATACTTCGCGATTCTTATTATTTACTAGCTGTGCCCGCGGCAAAGTCAAAGTCAAAATCATTTATTGCATATGAGTACACTTGGTACATTTATACACGTCATTTTTTTTATCGACTACCGCTTCCTAGGTGTTAGCGCTGTGAAGAAGAAACGGCGCAACAAACTTCACGGCTCCACTCGCGTAAACTACAGTATCCGCTCACCCTCCCACTTCCACTCCCTCTCCCGCTCCCGCTCCCGCTCCCGCTCCTACTACAACTCCAAATGTAGTCCAAACTCATCGCAATCTGAATAGACTTCTTTGTTATATTGCATACTAACCTTACCTACTAAAGTATTTGAAAACTAAAAATGTCCGTATCTTTTGATTGGGTAAACTAATTGCGATGAAATAAAGCCTATATGTTACTCCGAGTTAAGCCCTATGTTTCTATGAAAAGTTTCTCAAAATCGGTTCCGTACTTTGTAAGTGATGCGTGCACAAACAAACAGATAAACAGACAAAAATTTCAAAAATGATTGAAATGTGTTCTATTATTTATTACTTATCCTTAGGGGTCTAAATTTATTTTTTTGCAAATATCTTCAATGTACAGACACGCGAAGTTTACTATTGTATGTAATCAATCATTGTCAATTTATTAATTCAGTTCTTTTTAAGTAATTTGACTTGTTTTTATTCTAATTGTAGATTCATTTCTGCGTGCACGTGTGTATACTGATGTTAAGTTATGTATTTGTCTGCCGTATGGCGGATCATATATTGCCATACTAACTATTAAAACCATATTTAACCTATGTTCATAAATAAACTATTTGAATTGATCAGTTTTTTAACTTCTCACACTTAGTTTTTTATTCTATATCGAATGGTATATTTAAAAAACTTTGAAATTCAATGACTCCATCCTTTGACATGATTAATATACGTCCATAAACAAAATAGTTACAGTCACAAAAAATCGGTTGTACTTGTAAATGTAACATCTTTATAAATAACACACAACATTGCAAGAAATGATTTGGAATAGATAAGTTCTTATAATTTAACCTACAAATGAAGGACTTCCCACATAACAGCAACTGTCACTCATGAAAAATGTAGAAACCATCAATCAAAAAGTGAAAGTAGTTCAAAACCACCCCGTGTGGACAGCTCCACATCCGACTCGCGCGCACAAACCCGTCCACAAATCCAACGCGCCACTCAAGGCGCGGCACCACACTATGCGAATTCACTCGAGCAACCCACATAATTGATTCAGGTCGCTCACCGGTTATTATATGTATTATTCAAATCGGTGATAACTCTTGATAAATGACGACTGTAATTGCACATAATACTCACAGACCGCGCTTAAGTTGTTGAATTGTGGAATACAAATTCACATTACAGTATTTACGATTTTAAACGAAATAGTTGCATTGAATTCGCGATTAGAGCAAGGTGTTATTGATGAGTTACAGGCGATATCGAGTAATAAGTCCATACTTCGTAAACACATCTGATAATAATTTCTACTTTGAAGCGTTATTTGTTAGAGTATAACAATTACTCTATTGAAAGAATTAATAAGCTGAAGTGGCAGTGCGCGGGTCACATCAGTCGCAGAGCCGATGGCCGTTGGAGCAGACGACTTCTGTGGAGACCGCGGATTGGCAGGCGCAGGGTGGGACGCCCCGCAGGCAGGTAGAATAGAATAGAATAGAATATTTATTTATTGGCTGCAACAAAACACATACAGTGCAACATTACATATAAACAAAAATAATATACAACTAAGAGTCGGGTGCACACGCCGGGATCACGTCACACGGCTTGTCGGACGATAATTTAATATTACACTCGCTTGCACGAGGAGCACAAACAACGCGAGGAACCGCCGACCTGAAGAAGGTGGCCGGAAGCGGCTGGTTGCGGAGGGCGGAGGACCGGGTGTGGTGGCATTCATTATATCCAGCAGCAGACGTCTAAGGGCTAATATGATGATGATGATGAGACAGACCAGTGACGGGCAGCGGTGTCAACGTTACCGGTGCGAGGCCTAGTACTGTGACAGCAAACACGTCTGCCCAGTGTCCATTATGGGCAAAACTCTCCCATGAGCAATTTGGCGTCCAGCAGTGGACGTATTTCGGCTAATGATGATAGAATATAGCTTAACTAGTTAATAATCGCTCGTCTCAACCGCTTATCTCTGCCACCGCTCGCTCTAAAGTAACTTGTTGTTCTAGAACCGAGAAGCAATATATTAAACTCGTATTGTGAATGGTGGTTACACTTCCAAGTAATACTTGAACCGCTGTAGTATTTTGTCTAGCCTTAACAGCAACCTGCTTGCGACACGTGAGAGCGAGCGCTTAGAATCTTTCACACTGGCGTATTTAAACCACTAGAGTTTATATGACGTCGCGTGCGGTGCGTTCATTCAATAGTGCGGTTTGTTATTAACTAAATTATTTGCATAAATACATAACATCGCCTAGTATAGTATTTACCTATGTTCTAAAATTATAAATTTCTTTTTTGTTACCTACAATACTCTGTCGTTATGTCTTTCTTATTTTCCTTCTGAAAGGTTGCCTGGAAGAGATCGCTTTAAGCGATAAGGCCTCCTTTGTACACTTTCCAAAAATCTATACCTATTTTTTATAGTTATCCTTAATTTGTATGCAATAAAGAGTTTATCTATCTATCGCCTAATCTTAATCGCATATTTCGAATTTGCAATAACATATATAAAAATTATATATGTATGGGTTTCTGTTTCCGTTTTTTATTGTACAATAGGTAGAGCTGGACTTTGTTTCGCCACGTGGGGATACGACATTGTGTCACAGCATACATTTTAATATGCGAGCAAAAAATATCAGGCTATATCAAAATGTCATCTTGTAGTATTTAAATGACACAATAACCACAGATAGATTCGTCACTAACAAATCTATCCAAACTTACTTGCATTTTTAGTCAACAGATCATGGAGTCTATTTTTTAATATATTAAACAATACAATAAAAGTGTTGTAATTTGCAGATATAAAAGAAAACACAAATAAATAATTGACTGACAAGTGACAATCATAAAACTTTATACAAAAATTTAACCTCAAAAATATCTTCAAAAAGTTATCTTGCATAAGATAAATAAATTTTTTTTTTATCATTTAAGCTGATAAAACCGCAAGTGTAAAAGAGTTCTAATTGTAAGCTTTATGTATATTTACTGGGTGAACATTTATTTATGTTATTTGGAATTCCATTGACGGATTATAGACTGATAAATAAATACATATTATACCAGTCCTTTCAGTTACTCTAAGGTTGACTGGAAGAGATCCCTAAGTGGCAAAGGCAAAGATAATATATTTGAAGGTTAGTTTGTGTTATGAACTAGTTTCACCACATAGCGTTGCTCGTGGTTAGTCGACTTTCCCGTGGAAAACCAGCATTACCCCAATGTAAAATTAACCCATACCCAGAATAAACTAAAAACCAGAGAGATATTTTTTTGTATCAGTTTGGTAGTTCAGGAGATTACCTCAATAAACTTGTAATTTACATAGTTACTGTTGTGTACCTTTTCGTCATTAATGTTTTTATATTATATAATATTATTCTGAAAATTTAAGTGAAAGCTTAGATATTTTATACACATGTACCTATCTGGAGTATAACTTAGTATCTTAAGTCATACGTATTTTAAAATTTATTTATATTATATAAATAGAATCATCATATCAGCCCTTAGACTTATCAGTCAATTGTTGGACATAGGCCTTCCCAATGAACGCCACCACACTCGGTCATGCGCACTCCGCATCCAGCCGCTTCCGGATACCGTCTTCAGGTCGTGGGTACATCTATCAGCGGGGCGTCCCAACCTGTGGGACGTCATCTGCCCCAACGGCCGTCGGTTCTGCGACAGATGTGGCCGCCCACGCCACATCAGCTTGCTAGTTCTTTCAGCTACGTCACCGTCGTTTTCCGTCGCATTTCTTTATTATGAATCATATTCTTCAAAGAAACCCAGCATAGCCCTCTCCTAAGCGACTTGGAACTTGTGAGTCAGGCCCACTGTCAGTGTCCACGTATCCGCGATGTAGATCATGACAAGCAGGCAGTGCCGTAACCAGGGAGCGATGACGGCGGTTCAAGACACAGGGCGCAGACCTGTGCTGTGCCGCTGGCCTGATTGAATATTTTTGTTTTTAAACATTGTGGAATTAATAGATAACCTCAAACAAACTATAGGTACTTTACTACATTCGAGTACAATGTAGGTACCTATTTATCATCAGGTTTTGTCTCCCGCTCTCATCTGCCGGAGACAGACGGAGGATTTAGCCTACACTCCCCGCGCTGGCCAGACGGGTTGGGGAGACCTGATGATGTTTTATAAGTCGCCTTGTACGACATCCACGGGAAGAGTCGAAGTGGTCCTATTCTACTCTACCGGAAACCACACAGCACACGGTACCTATTTATGTTACTTTAATTACACTTATTCAGCTGTCAACAATAATCATTTAACAATTGACAATTCATTTGACATAACAAACAGAAGGCGTTGACGATATCTGACTTGATGACAAACATCAAAGATGGCGGAGCCAAGTTTCGGACTTTAGTAACATCAGTCTATTGACAAGGGCAAATTAGTCATAACAATTGTATACCGCTTCATCAGCTTACGGGCTTCGTTGTTGTACTCAAGTGCCAGAGGCAGTGGGTTCGATTACTACACTGAAAAAAAAAAAAATATTTTTGATTAGAACAAGATATTGTTCTTTCTTGATCGCCTTGTTGGCCTAGTGACTTAGTTGTTAGACTGAAGCGCCAGATGTATAGTTGGGATATCGATGAGTTCGATTCCCATCCAGGGACAGACATCTTTACAAATTATATAAATATATAAATTATATAGCCTATGACACTCCCAAATAACATGGCTTTCTATTGGTAAAAGAATTTTCAAAATCGATTCAGTAGATCCAGAGATTACCCGCTACAACATCACAAACTTTATCTCTTTATAATATTAGTATAGATAAGAAAATATATGTTTATAAAAAAAAACAGAAATCTTACTTGACTACATATACAGCGCAACAAGATCCGTTCCCTTGATATAACTCTTGTCCCCATGCACTAACTTTGTTAACTTGACCACGATGTTGTTTCAATCTATGATAAAAATGCTTACTAACCTAACGTGTAAGCATTTTTATCATAGATTGAAACGTTTTTTCAGTGTACGAGTACAATGTCATACACAGCGCCGACTCGAGCAAATCCGACGCCCTAGTCGAACCAATAAACGGCGCCCCTTAAAAAAATATAACGTATGTAATTTTTAATCAAATGTACATAAGTTTTTTTTTTATTGTTGATGGGTTTGCGCTTGACCCCAATCTCACCTGATGGTCAGTGATGATGAAGCCTAAGGTGGAACGCGAAGATGCCTATTCACACTTCCTTTAAAAAGATCCAAATTGTACTTGTCCGGAAGTACCCAAGCTGGCAGTGAGTTCAATTCTTTAGCAGTTCGCATTATGAACGAGGAAATAAAACGTTTCGTTCGAGAGCGTGGTATGTCTACTACATAAGGATGAAGTCTCTTACCACGCCTGGTAGTCCGGGGATGGAAAGTTTTGTTTTGGAGGTTTAATTCCTCATCTCATGATCGTCCATAAGCCATTACGGTTAAGCCAGTGCCAGTAGTGTCCGTAAGAGGAATGAATATAATAATAAAAAAATTATAGTCATTTCTTCCACATGACTTACTCATTCATGAAGGTTGACTGGAAGAGATCTCTGAGTGGAATAAGTCCGCCTTTGTACACAGTTTAATTCCTATTTTATTATTGTTGTTTTTGGTACAATAAAGCGTTTACATACATACATACACACATACATACATACATACATACATACATACATACATACATACATACATACATACATACATACATACATACATACATACATACATACATACATACATACATACATACATACATACATACATACATACATACATACATACATACATACATACATACATACATACATACATACATACATACATACATACATACATACATACATATTCAGGTGTGCAATGTAGAATTATTGAATAATATTTAGCAGAGTAAACGAAAGCTAGTATTTTATTCTACCCTTGGCTTGCCACCCCCAAATTCGAGCGCCTAGGCCATCGTCTTGTTTACCTATATGAACGTCATCATGTCATCATGTCAGCCCCTAGAAGTCCACTGCTGGACATAGGCCTTCCCCAACAAACGCCACCACACCCGGTCCTCCGCCCTCCGCATCCAGCCGCTACCGGCCACCTTCTTTAGGTCGTCGGTCCACCTGGCGGCGGGCTATATGAACGTACCGGCCTTGAATATACAACTTTGTAGAATGACACCCGTTCAAAACCCGTCCAGTAGTTTTGCGTGATACCCCGAATAAACAGATGGTCATCATCATCAGCCTAAATACGTCCACTGCTGGACATAGGCCTCACCAATAGAATACCACTTTTGGTAAGTCTTCCACTAGGGGATTTGTCATAATCACCACACTTGGCAGGCGGATTGGTGATGGCAGTAATGATCTTAACATACACACACAGGAGAACGCTGCTGCCCGTCCCTGGTGCAATACCTTAGTCGCCTTAACGACACCAACGGGAAAGACAGAGGTGGCTCTATTTTAAGCCGGAAACCACACGGCAACAGATGGTCAATTCGTCGGATCTCCGCCAAGATAGCTTCGCCGAAATGGTTTCTGCGTCGACGGATCCCTTAAAATGTAGTTTCACAATAAATAACAATAAAGCCTCTTGGCGATTGTTGGTTATCTCCTCCATCGGACTTCTTCGGATAGACTTGTGCTGGAGCGACAGCAAAAACATTTTAAAATTTTATTTTGCCTTGACCAAAGTAGGGGAGAATACGGCCACCCCAATCTTCTCGTGGATGTCGTCAAGACGAATAAGCGATTGCACCAGGGACGGGCAGCAGAGTTCTTCTGTTCATATTAAGATCATTTCTGCAATCTGCAATCCGCCTGCCAAACGTGGTGATCAAGGCAAATCCCCTAATACACAACCCACCAACAGTGGTATTCTATTGGGTAGGCTTATGTTCAGCAGTGGACGTATTTAGGCTGATGACGATGTGAAGGCGGAGGAGTAGTCACTTCTACATGACGACTAGGAGTGGTATAGCCATAACACATTTTGTTTATATTTATTTTACACGTCATCATTATGATTAGCCTGAAAGAGTCCACTGCTGGACGTAGGCCTCTCCCAAGATGCGCCACTGAACCCGATCCTGGAGATCGTCGTTCCATCTAGCCAGGGGAGCCGTCCCACACTACGCTTGCCCAGTCGCGATTTAAACTCGAGAACTCGTTTACGTGTGGTAATCGATTCTCCAACAGATGTGACCAGCCCACTGCCACTTAAGCGTACTTACTTTTTAGCAATGTCGAAGACTTTATTTCTCTGGCGGATCACCTCATTTCGGATCCTGTTCTTTAGAGAAAGCATTTAAACCGTCTTTTGGTTTTGGTCTTTTTAGGAGCGGAATAAAATACTACATAATAAAATTGAACTTCCTTAAAGTGGCATTGTCTACACTGAGAAAAAAATAAGTAGCCCTCCAACTTACATAAGAATAAAAATATACCACTATTACGTAAGTAGCCGCCCCCATTATAAATGGTGTCGCCTGAAACTGATTCAGTTGCCGGCCACATTATTACGTAGTGTGGTATTATATTATTATTACTATGTACTTAGTAATGGAGGCGGCTACTTATGTAATAGTGGTATATTTTTATCCTTATGTAAGTAGGAGGGCTACTTATTTTTTTCTCAGAGTAACAACTACCAAATAAAATAATTGTATGTATGTCCGTTTCTAAGCAGCTATGTCCGATAGATATACTCGTACAAGAATTTCTAACATCAATGATTTAACTACATTTGCTATCTGTACTGCATCACTTAAATGTCAAAGGTCTCCATGCCGTTGCAAAGTCGTGAGTACTTTTTTACGGTTCGTTGTTTTGTAAACCGTACTTTGACTTTCATGTGCCTGACAACCGTAAAGAGATCGGTGTAATTTTTTTTTGTGTCAAAACATTGCGTCAAATAAAATCTATTTAATGTCTACGATATTGAAGATCTGCTAATGTAGATAAAAGGTTGATTCGGACCTATCAGTGCCGCCTCAGTCCTGAGTCAGTCTTTTTTAGTTAGTTTCAGGAATAATGTGTCATATTTCAAATGCTATCGATCCGTCATGCGTCCGTATTCCGACAGTTATGCGTCAATGCAGTGTCAATTCAGTTCCGTGAAATTTAAAAAACTTGTTAAAATATTCTTTACTAGCTGTTGCCCGCGACTTCATTCGCGTGGACACGTAAGAACAATCACATGAAATATATTGATAAATCGCAAAACAAATGCAGGGCAGCCTGGAATGTCATTAACGAATATACTAAATGTAATATAGACAGCAGTCTCATACCCAAAATTAATTATGACAATAACGAAATTAGTGATCCGAACAGCATTGTGGAATTATTTAACAACTACTTTTTAAACGTAGGAAGCGACAACAAATGTTCAACTAATTCTAATCAGCCGTTGACATCTAATGACGAATGTATACAATCGGTTAAGACAAGTATATTTATGAATCCAGTGGATACCAAAGAACTTATACTACTAGTCATGTCACTGAATAATTCTAGGTCAGTTGGTTATGATGGCATATGTACAAGAATAGTCAAGATGAGCATTGAGGTAATTCTTGATCCTCTTGTCTATGCTATAAACTTGTCACTTCTGCAAGGAACTTTTCCAGATATATTAAAAATATCATCGATTACGCCCTTGTTTAAAAAGGGCGAAAAAAGTAAGCTAGATAACTACAGACCAGTAACTTTAATACCCATATTCTCAAAAATCTATGAAAAGGTAATCTATAAGAGATTTTTAGGTTTTTTTGAGAAAAATAACTTAATTAAGGATGAACAGTATGGATTTAGGAAAGGAAAAAGTACGACTCTAGCAGTATATCAATTAATGAAAACTATCATGGAAAATTTAGATGCTAAGATACCTGTCGCGGCTCTCTTTCTAGATTTGAGCAAGGCGTTTGATTTTGTCAGCCACAAGCGCTTATTAGCTAAATTATATAAATATGGTATACGTGGCCCTGCTCTTGAATGGATTAGATCTTATCTGAGTCAGAGAAAACAGTATGTAGAATTAACAAGATATAACCCTGTAAGTAAAGAAATAGAAACATTTAGATCGTCACTTAAACATAACGCTTGTGGGGTACCGCAGGTCAGTATATTAGGCCCTTTAATGTTTTTAATGTATATTAATGACCTGCCAACTGCGATAAACCAAAAATGTATATTATTTGTGGACGATACCACAATAGTTATAAAGGGAACAGACATGAGCTCTTATAAGCAATTAATTAATAAAAGTCTTTCAAAAACGATAAACTGGCTAACGGTTAATAATTTAAAAATAAATGTTTCAAAAACCAAATTAATGCAATTTTACACCCATCAGGGAGCTCCTCAAGCACTAGATATTCAATTTGAAGGTAAACATATTGAAAAGACGACAGATACTAAATTCTTAGGTTTAGTTATAGACCAGCATTGTAATTGGAAGAAACATGTAAGTGAGGTTTGCTCCAGAATTAACAGTTTTGTCTATGCCCTACGTAGAGTCAGTCAGTCTGTGTCAAAAAGGGCAGCCATAACAGCCTACAACGGATACGTTAGCTCAGTACTACGTTACGGTATTGTAATATGGGGAAACTCAACTGATCGTGATAGAGCTTTTATTGTTCAAAAGCGTGCTATTAGAGCTATATTCGGATTAAAGCAAATAGAGTCATGCCGGCCATTCTTCAGAGCTTATGACTTGTTGTCGTTGCCAAGCCTGTACATTATGGAGGTCTGTGTATTTGTTCATAAGCATAGTGCACTTTTTCAAAAAAGACAAGATTTAATTACACGCAATCGAAGACAGTGCAACGTGAACAAACTATACAGACATCCAACTAATCTAAACGCTGGTTGCGAACAATTGTAGCATAATGTGCATAAAGATTTATAATAATTTGCCAGATTTTTTTAAAGTCTTAAAAATAAATAAGTTCAAATTATCTTTAAAAAGCTGGTTGATTGAACGCTGCTTTTATAGCGTGAATGAATTTTTAGAATATAAGTAAATTATTGTGTCATAAAAACGACATTATTTAGGACTTTGAATTGTTTTATATACCTAACTGTAGTATAAAATTTGAAATTGACACCTTTATTGACATTTTATTGACTTTGTTGAAATATTAATTTGTTGACATTGTTAGAGACATTATGACATAATTTATTTAATACAGTATTTTAAGTACGTAGTAAATATTTGTAATAATAATTTGACGATGTTCTATAAGATAATGTTGTTAGCATAGAATATAATATTAATGTGTATATGCCTGTACAGGTAGAGTCTAATTGTTTCAAGAATTATAATGTATTGTCATCTACAATAAATACCATTATGCTCTGTACACAATAAAGAAATAATAAAAATAATAATAATAAGACAACTTAACATCACAAATTATTATGTATGGAAATACATTCCCGTAGGAATGGGATGTTTTTTCGGGATAAAAACTATTCTATGTTGTGTTCCAGGACCTAACCTATATGTGTGCTAAGTTTCATCACAAACCGACCAGTGGTTGAAGCGTGATTGAGTAACAAACATTCAAAACATCCAAACTTTCACATTTATAATATTACTAGCTGTTGCCCGCGACTTCGTCCGGGTGGACAACTTAACATCACAAATTATTTTGTATTTCCCGTAGGAATGGGATGTTTTTTCGGGATAAAAACTATCCTATGTCCTATTCCAGGATCTAACCTATATGTGTGCCAAGTTTCATTACGATCCTTCCAGTGGTTGAAGCGTGATTGAGTAACAAACATCCAAACATCCAAACTTTCACATTTATAATATTATATACTAAGTAGGATGCCATTGCATCAATATATGAACTAATTCAGCATATATTCATTTTTCATATTTTCCTTTGGTTCATCTAAAAACACTGAGATGGAACGAATCCGATACTGTGAATGCACTGATGGCTACGAATAAACATTGACCACTTAGGTTGCCGTGTGGTTTCCGATAGAGTAGAATAGGACCACTCCAACTCTTCCCGTGGATGTCGTACAAGGCGACTAAGGGAATACATTATAAAACATCAATCAGACCTCCTCAACCCGTCTGGCCAGCGCGGGGAGTGTAGGCCAAATCCTCAGTCTGTCTCCGGCAGATGAGAGAGGGTTGTGCTCCTGCAGTGGAGACAAAAATAACCTGATGTTGATGATGATGACATTGACCACCTCATTTGGCCAGTGGTTTCGTCGTTGAACTCGAGCGTCATGAACATCTGTAACTTTCCCTTGTGGGAATCGAACCCACTACCTCTGGGTACGCGACACGCGACATTATCATTTTATTTAAATAGCACAGGTAAATAAATATTAACAGCTTTCAACAATTTGAACGCATGAATCATTGTAAGGTTGGCCTTAGTAAGTAAGCAGAGCGATAAGCAGCGCGGTAAACGCGGTGGATATTAAACAAGGATAAGACAATTCCCAAATATAACATCCAGACAGGACCTAACTTGTACACAAATTGTATAAGTTGTCTGTCCCCAGTTGGAATCGAACCTACGACCTCTGACGTTTGAGTACAATGACCAAGCCACTAGGTCAACGAGGCGGCCTAATATGTATGTTAATCAAATATATCACATTATATTTATTGAAATATATTATTTTTTTAAACGCTACCTTCTTTACAGTATATCCTCATCCTAATGTATCTCAAAGGCAACACGTCTGAAAAAAACGTTGTCACCTTTTAACAGCGAATTAACGCCGAATGTCGCGCCGAAACCAATAAATACGTCACACAGCTATCTATAGCAATAAAACGTCTGACGGATCGCTACCGACGGCGACAGTGAGGACGCACCCTTATTTATGGTTCCACAGAACCATTATTAAAACTCTATGAACTTAACATGTATCTTGAATTGAAACGTGATTGTAATGTATGGTATCAATGATGTTTTTCCGAATATTATACCATCTAGTAGTCTTCATTAATTACTTTTTTACTATAAAAAAAATGTACAATAATTTGGTCTGCTTTCCTGATTTATCATTTTATTTATTTTTATATATTAACTCAAGAATTTGGTTTTGTATTTTTTAACGCAGTGCTAAACATTTTTATTATATTTTTAGCTCTTAAATATTAAACAAAGCTCTTTTACGAATAATCCTCGTAAACGTACACAGTTTATTGAGCTGTTCTTGACAACCCTAGCAAGCATAACTATCTCATTTGCCATTCATTCTTGAGATAAAAACCAGAGGAAATCGATGACTAAATGAACTGCAAAAAATACAAATAACAATGTAAAATCTCGATGAAATTAATTAAATATTAAAAAAATAGTTGTCTACCGAACCCGTTGTTTAATTTTTACTAAAACTCTTAATCGTCACATAAAAAGATGGGTCAGTGTATTTTGTCACTTTTTTGTCGTTTTAGTCCCAGTGTCATTGTTTTGTGGAAGCTATTTGTTAACGAAATAATTGGGGCGAAGTGGTTTTAAAGATTTAATGATAACAGGCAGAGACAGAATGAACGAATTTTGTGATTCATAAGAGAAGATTTGCGTAAAGTCTGTTTGTATGTAATCCTCCGTATAATCCGAGGCAGCCTTTCTCACTCGGAACTTTAGGTATAAAAATATACCTACTTGACGATTTCGTGACGCCGCTCACTTTACAATTCGTAAGCGTAGTAGCTACCAGCCCTAAGCGAATTGCGTACGACGTCAATGTGTGCGGGATTTGGCGGTTCAGCGTATGTCTAGCTTTTTTCCATGCGCGTAGGATTCAATTTGGCTTGTCATTAATTGGCAGGTAATTAATTGAGTAGGTAAGAGAAATTGAACAAGTTTTGGGAGTGCACGTTCTGTACTTGTACTTATTCAGTGTTCATCACAATGGTCCTATCGCCGGAGTGTTAAAAATTTCAAATGTGCAAGTGCCAAAATGTATAAATCTCAAAATTTCAATATGTTCGAGGCTTCGGTAAAATACGTTAAATTTCCAACTTTTGCATTTTTAGCAAATGAATGTCGACCAACCAGTCGTACAACCAGTCGATCAACCAGTCGATCAACCAGTCGATCAACAAGTCGACCAACCAGTCGACTAACCAGTCGACTAACTAGTCGACCAACTAGTCGATCAATCAGGCGACCGACCGATCGAACAACCAGGCGACCAACCAATCGACCAATACATCAACTGAGGTGAGTTTGGCATATTAAATCACCACCGGATGTATTTGCGCTAAAGTTAGCCCAAGGACTCCACCACCACCGATTAATTTCTATCGTATAGGAGAAAAATTATATGAAAAGTGTTTGTGTTTCTATGTTGTCAATTTATTCCTTCATTTAACTCTTACGGTATTGTAAGAGTTAAATTAAGGAATAAATTGCCAACATAGAAATTTAATTCCAAACGGAATAACTAATGAAATTAACAAAGCCTAAGCTGCTATCTGCTTCATTTGATTATACTCAATTCATGCATTTATTCATTGAAACCTGGTTGGCGAGCTCCCTTGGAATTAATATGAAAACAGAATTCAGTGTTCTATTAAAGACAAACTATTAACTCAAAAGATGTTCTCTAAACCTCCTGAACATTGAACAACGTCAGATATTACCAGGTATTGGAATTCGGTAGGGTCATTTTCACTTGCGACGAAAATATGAGACAATTTTAATATGGTAATTCCCTTTCATGGGATTTATTTTACTAATGTAGGTAAGCTGTGTTCGTTTAACCTAAAGTGACTCGGTTTGAATCCAAGTTCCATCACCTTATCATGTCAGCCCTTAGCCGTCCACTGCTGGACTTCCCCAATGAACGCCAACACACCTGGTCCTCTGCCCTTCTCATCCAGACGCTTCCGGCAACCTTCTTCAGGTCGTCGATCCATCTGTCGGCGGGGAGTCCCACCCTGCGCGTGCCAATCCGCGGTCTCCATTCCAGAACTCGTCTGACCGGCCGTCGCTTCTGCGACTGATGTGGCCCGCCAACTGCCACTTCAGCTTGCTAACTCTTTAAATCTAAAAATAAGTTTCTATCACTTTTGGATTTTTTGTCTGTTTGTCTGTTAGCTTAAAAATCACTGAACGTATTTTGATAGACTTTTCACAGAAACATAGGGCTTAACTCGGATTAATATTTAGTCTTCATTTCAACGCACTCCGCTTACTCAGTCAAAAGTTATGGTAATTTTAAGTTTTAATAAAGGTACGAGTATACTGTTTGGGAGCAAGAGTCTGAGTGGGAGCGGGAGTGGGAACGGGAGCGGATTCTGTAGTCCACGCGAGCGTAACCGATGGCACAGCTAGTACTCAATATTACTACGTAAAGATGCGACTCTCACCTGCCCCGTCAGTTTAACCAAAATAGAGCACTTCTTATCTTATCTTCTTAGGGGGCCAGGAAGACCTGGCGACACTTCGACCCATTAAAGGATCTTTTGTGCCAACCCCTGACCACCAAATAAATAAACCGTACTTAAGTTTCGTAAAACTCATTGGTACGGGCGGTGTTTGAACCCACGACCTCATGAACGTGAGGCGAGTGCACAAGCAACCGGCTACCACGGCTCAAAAAAAAAAAAAGAGCTCTACTGACAGAATACTCTACTGGGCCGCCACCGCCCGCCGGTACCGACAAATCGACGCTATAAGTTAGAAAGAGAAGCACTTCCAAGCAGATTGCCTCTCCCTCTCACACTTGATACAGCAGTACATTACTGCCTAACCTGTACCTGCGGATCCGGGGCTAAATGCTAGTCCATTCTATAAACAGATTATATCTATTCTTTATCTCAAAGCCTACTGTACCGTTACCAGTAGCCTGCTATGGATTCCATTTCAGCCGCAAACCACAGCTTTCCCTAATATCGGACTGTGTACGGTGTGCAACAAAGTATTAGCTGTGGCAACCGTAGGTACAGACAGTCCGCCTGATGGTAAGTGGCCACTGTCGCCCATATACCTGCAGCCAAAAGTCCACGCACACATCGCCACCCTGAGCACTATGTTAGAATGCTTTACGTGCCTGTCCTTACACTGGCTCTGCTACACATCAAACCGGAACACATCAAATGCTAGCATTTCTGTGTAGCGACAGATATTGGTACAACACTAAGATCTCTAAAATCCTAATCTCGTGATCTGGATCACAGAACGTTAAAAGAGGCTTTATACGTACTCGTATTTAGCTCAGTCTCGCTAATTTTTGTCAAAATCACATTTTCGTTAGACCATTCAGGAGTCTTTTAGGGTTAGTGTGATGTAGGAAAAAGGTGAGCACCTTAGTCTGATGAGTATGGGAAAAAATGAAACTTGGAGATTATCTTCATCCTGACCTCCGCATCAACGCCCCTTGGAAACGATGCCAGATAGCTGAATCGAGATCGAACTAAAAATGTGCACAACCTGGGACAATTTGATGATGTCATAATTTTTTTTGTGGTTTCCGGTAGAGTAGAATAGGACCACTCCAACTCTTCCCGTGGATGTCGTACAAGGCGACTGAGGGAATACATTATAAAACATCAATCAGGCCTCCCCAACCCGTCTGGCCAGCGCGGGGAGTGTAGGCCAAATCCTCCGTCTGCCTCCGGCAGATGAAAGGAGGGTTGTGCTCCTGCAGTGGAGACAAAAATAACCTGATGATGATGAATGATAATTTTTTCAAAATGGTGGCGATTTTCAAGAAAGCGGATTAAAAAAAATTCTACTCCGATCGCGCTAGAACTTGGTATGAAGGTACTTGAGGGTCTACTGATTTCGTTTTACTGTCAAACTACCTATATATTTTTGTCATTTCATTCATTTATTTTGTTTTATTTAAATTATATCCTGATTTTGTAGTAGTTTCAATATATATCCCCCATATTGGCCTATATGTGTGTATTGCTTGGCTGACCCTACCTAATCGTCTCTCAAATAATACAGCGTGTAACCTAACACTGCCACACTCACTTTGTATCAAATTATCTCGCAATGCACTTACGAAATGTGAACTAAAGATGTTTAATATGTGTGTTATTACATTTTGCAGAAACGCTTGTGTATATTATAATATTTTTTTTTATTTTATATTTCGTCATGTGGTTTCTCGGTTAGAATAGGGCCACCACAATCTTCCCATGGATGTCCTCAAGACGACTAAGATATTGTACCAGTGATAGGCAGCAGCGATCTCCTGTGTATATTAAGATCATTACTGCGATCACCAATCCGCTTGCTAAGCGTGATGATTATGGAAAATCTCTCAATGGACAAAACACCATAATTCTAGTCCACGCGAGCGGAGCCACGGGCCCAGCTGGTCCACAATAAATATATTTTGAATTTGTATTTGAAATCATCAAATACAAATGTCAAGAATGAAAAATGAAAGGTCATCTACCTGGGAATCACTACGGTAATTAACTTAGGTCGTCAATAAATACAAACATATATATAACTGGTTATAGACTCATCTAGTTCCTAATGTACACGAGTAATGAGATAATCACTAACCATCCTTCAACAGCCTTCACCGTTATAATGACCATTGATATTAAAATGCGTTATACTAGATTCATCATTGCTAAGAATTTAAGTGTGCTAATTTTTCATTGGTGATTGTTCTCCCATGGTAAGAAAAAAATCCTAGTTTAAATTTTAAAGGGTATCTATATACATGGGTACTTATAGTATATATAAAAAAGTGAGTGAATAGTACGTCATTCTATTTTAGTTTTCCTGGAAAATTTCATAGAAATAATATTGTTCTGATATTTTCATAATTTTCTCACCATTTTATGAGTATTTTCGAGATATCCAGCAGCAAACAGACGGTAAAAAAGTCGCTTTAAATCTAAAAATATTTATTAAACGAAAAAGTTGAAAGAAAGGATGCGTGGCGTATATTGGAATTTTATCCAGTGGTGGAAGTCGACGACATTCTGACACGTTTATTCTTTAGAAATGGCATATCTACAAAATATTAATAAACACTTACTATATCTATGTCACTGACAGACGAGAGGAATGCGCGCGAGTTCGCGATACCTGCGTGCGTGGCGTATGATGGTGACCATCGATCCACGTCAAACGGTCGTCCTACAGTCTGTACTGTAATTATAATAACATTAGTTGCTGTTGTACTGCATTATTATTGCTGTTAGGAATTTTGCAACGCAAATATTACATGTGGTGGAGAACTCCCCTACTAATATGAAGTTAAAACTGGTCCATACAAAAGACATCAACGAGCTGCATAGTTTAATATTACATAGGTATAATAAAACAGCAAAAGTCAAGACGGTCGCAACTGTATATTGATAAAAAAAAATATTAGCCTCCAGACATTATTTTATACCAGTGGAGGCCAAACTATATATTTTAAAATCTGTATAGATTAGATTAATTTATTTCACTTTTATATCATAAAAAATCAATTTCACATGTCATTCTCCTATGGTGAAAGGGATCGTCATAATATAAACTAATATACAAAATGTAAATCACAATGTCAACAAGTAAAATAAAGTCGAATACTATCTATGTCAGTATATAATAATAAAATAAATTTTAAAATATATTTGCTATTATATTAATTATATTTGTTCTTCTCGAAAACTATCTAATAAAAATGAAAATCTATAATACTTGCTATTAAATAATCACTAATTAAATTAAATGTCAGAGGGGCAAGTTTCATTGATAGAAAATTTATTAGTGGAATAATATTCATTTTCCAACAAAAGGTTTTAGGTTTCAAACCTATATACATATGTATGTTTATATGCTAAAAATACATTACGTTTACATTAAATTGTTATTTACATTACAAATATACAGTGGGGGACCCACATAGTTTCCCCCTTGGGAAATGAGGTGCAGTGAGTTAGTATTACACAGCACTATTAGATAACTCCCCAACCCGTCTGGCCAGCGCGGGGAATGTAGGCCAAATCCTCCGTCTGTCTCCGGCAGATGAGAGAGGGTTCTGCTCCTGCAGTGAAGACAAAATGAACCTGATGATGATTAGACAACTGTTAGATTCCTCCTCCGACGATCCTAAACCTAATCATAAACATAATCAATTTTATTGGTAACTAGCCCTTGCCAGCGACTTCGTTCACGTCGATAAGTTACGTATGGTGCTAATTTTAAGGCCCGGCAGATAGCCGACATGACAATTGAGAGCTTTCACAAATCTTGGCTTTTCTGATATTACTCGTATAAACAGAACTTCCCAGATCATTCTTGAAATTTTGAAAACAATCTAGATCATCCGGACCAATTTCAGTCACACATAGTTTTTCATACATAGTTCATATTAAAAAATTTAAATATGTTCAAGAATACTAGAACATTCTGGAAAACCTGGAATATTCTAGAAAAGTTCTTAATTTTGTTACTCACAATCGCACTTAGCGCTATTCAGCACAATCTCGAGTTAATATGAGCCGTACAATGTGTTAGAAAAGGATAGAAGTATCCCATCACATATTTTTACCAACCACATTACTTGCAAGTGCAGACCAAGGGCTATCTACCACTGCAACCATAAGCGAGTGGCAGTGGATGGTTATGGAGAAAACGCTGGACATACATATACACACTTTTCTTTAAATATAAAAATAGATAATAATAGATTATTAAATCAAATGTCAAAAATTAATTTAATTTCACAATAGTTAATTAAAATAATCACAATTTATTAACAATGTCAAGCAAATAAAAACAAACAATTACTATAGTAAATCATGTCATTTAAAATTATTAATTTCAATATGCAATTGGAAAAATTACAAATAAATAGTAGAAACGAATACTTATACTATTTAAATTAATTAATAATTACAAGTCGCCTATTTGTCAGTACTGGTGGTCATAAAAAGTTCATCGTATTTGTAGAACGCTTGCTCGACGAGCCAACGTTTCAACTTTACTTTAAAGGGCTTCAGAGACGGTGTCCCGATTGTATCGTATGGTAAGCGGCTGTAATCCTGCAGTATTCTTTTCCATCATGTTTCCATTCTTCTAAAAGTCGATCTTCACTGTAACTACATACACTGCAAAAACCATAACTCTCCTTTTCACTTCGCCGTAGTCGTATAAATACAATCTTTTTTCTTCGACGCTGGAGAGTTTATTAAAATCAGATATTATTGACCACCATATTGACCAAATAAAATACTTATGTGGTTAACTTAAGTGGCTACTAAAACCATACCAGTTTTTTTTTAGTTAAAAAAACAACTTTCGATAAACCGTATCGACAGTCGTTTAAAAAGACGCAATATGCTTCCATAGCGCACTTTCATCTCGACATATTAGCAAAAGCGACTCCAGAAAAGGATTGCGCTTGGCGACTGGCAACATGACAAAAAACCTTACTTGCCTGCTTTGACGGCGTATGTGGATTTAAAGACTTATCAAAACTAATGTGTTAGCGGGGGCCTGCGAAGTCTTCACATAGGTATATCGTGTAGCCTCACAAAGCAATGCTGTAAGGCAGTAATTTCGCATTTTGTCCGCGGTATGATCTTCTTAATTTGAAGAGGACAGTAGTAATTACTTCCTTATAAGATATATACCTATCAATTCTTAAAATAAATCTTCTGCAATTTATAAACAACTAGTTATTGACATTTTTGACGTTGTGACCCGTACGAATTGGAACTCCCCAGTCGATTAGCCGCAGCAGATACGACTTCTAGAAGCATTCGTGTATTAAACGCATGCGAATTCATACAAACTCCTTTTGCAGAGTTCATGCCCGAATTCGGACGCCTCACCAACGCATTGGTTTGGATAAATCTTAATTCCTGACAACTTTATTTTAAAAGTGAATAGGCCCTCTTCTGAAGGCACTAAATTTACAAATTTGACGGTAATGATGTTGTTTCATTCGCTATCAAATAGTTTGGGTTTGCGCTTGACCCCAATCTCACCTGATGGTAAGTGATGATGAATTATATAGGGACAAAAACTAATTTTAGAGCCCGACCTCGACCTAATACGAGTAATATTATCTAGTATTTTTCCATTTCCCTACCTGACCTTCTTGTAAGTTCTCGACTCTTAAAATTTCTACATACAAAATATACCTTATTTTTTTATAACAAATTTTACGGCCCTAGATTTAGACGCGACATAATTTAATTTTTTTATGGAAGTAACTTCTCTACCTTTAGTCTTGTACTGCCTTTATTTACCTCCTGTTATAAAACAGATTCCACAAAAATTGCACACAAATATGAAAAAAATTACAGATGAAAATTATAATTTCGTTTGTAATTAGAGAAGTGTATGCGTTTACTCATGTATGAAATATTCATTTATTATTTATTTATATTAAAACAGGAACATATCCAATGGTGTTTGGTGTTATTAAGACTCCTTTTTTCTTTAATCAAAGGTAATATATACTAGAGTTTTAATTTATATAAGTTAAAGTAAAAAGCAGTCTGAAAAGCTGTTTTTTTTATTCATTTTATGAAAATTAAGAAAACCTGTTTTGTGAAAACTGATGCCTAAACTAGACAAAGCCTGTTTTTCAGGTCAGGCTTCAGGCAGAATTAGACAAGGATAGGACAATTCACAAATATAAAATTCAGACCGGGCCAACTTGTACAAATTGTACAATGCTGTATGCCACCTCGTTGACCTAGTGGCTTTGACATTGGACTTTATCGTGGGTTCGATTCCCACTGTGGCAACTGTGACAACTTTGTACAATTTATAAAAGTTGGTCCCGGTCTGGATGTTATATTTGTGAATTGTCCTATCCTTGTTTAATTTCCATAGCACAGGAGAAAATCCAAATTAGGGATTAGACAAGTGAAGGTTTGTGTACCTCTATAATAAATAATAATTATTACAATACAATACAATACACTTCATTGCACAATCAAATACAGTTACACGTTATAGAAGATACAAATAGTACAATTTATTTATTATTATTTAGACAAGGATTCCTATCCTTACTATTCACAAATATTACATCCAGACCGGGAACAACTTATTCAATTTGTGCAATACTGTATACAGGCTAAACAATGGATATATCCCTATAGTATCTCTCGAGCCTATCTTGAGTCTAAGAACCAAGCCCCTAGGCCACTTGATTTACAAAAAAAATTACAAATTGAAAATGTAATACAAATTATAAATAGCAAAAGAAGTGGCCAGCAATAAAATAAATGCAGTCGTAATGTGACCGGTCCGTTCCATTTTCATTTCAAACGCTAGTGGATGCTGGGAGCTTGTTCCGAGCGGACGCGTCGGATTCTAAAGAGCCGATTGATCGCGGAACTGCGTTCGAAAATATCTTTTCGTGAGTTCGTGTCTTTTGAAACTTAACCGTACTTTTTTTTAAAGTTAGTTGTTCTGGAGACAAAAGTGTGTGGCAGTGTTTTTTTCTAAAAAAAAATTTATAGTGTTATACAAAAAATGTTTGGATAAAACTTGAAAATGTAATTAGTGTGTAATAATAACAAGAAAGGTAAATTAAAAAGGAAATATTTCGGTCAATGCGGACAAAAGTACTTGTAAAGATTAAAAAAAAAATTGCGCCTGTTTAGTATGAAATAGGAAACTTCCCTTTTTAAATCATTTTTGCTACTTACTTATTACAATTACTAGACAAAGGTATATCGTTAATCAACCACTTCTTAATATTCCAATATATGTTCTTATCTACATATTAATTTATTATATAAACTTACGTAGTATCGTTAGTATGTTCTAAAACTGTCGGCCCCGTAGCCTAATCGGTAGTACACCTGCCTAAAGCTGCTGGTCGCGGGTTCGAATCCCGCCCAGGGCAAACATTAATGAGATGAGCACTTGTGTTTGCCTTGTGACTGGATGTCATTTATATATTATATTATGTATTTATGTATGTATATCAGCTGTCTGATACCCATATTATAGGCTCTGCCTAGTTTGGGATCAGGTGGCCGTGTGTGAAATGTCCCAACATATTTATATTTATTTATTTAATTCTAATTTTCTTTTACATGTCATGTGGCTATGCTCTTTATACCTACTTATTTTCCTTGGCAAAGGTTGTCTAGAAGAGATCACTTTAATCGGTAAGACCTTTGTACACTTTCCATAAATCTGTAACTTCTTGTTATTTTTTAACTTGTGGGCAATAAAAAATTTATCTATCTTAAATAAATATTACATACACAAACTTGGATTTTCTCCTTTGCTATGGGAAATAAACAAGGATAGGACAATTTACAAATATAACATCCATTATCATCTTATCTGTATGTATATATATATTTATCTAAAACAATGCACACTTATATACTTACTACTGACCGCCTCGTTGGCTTAGTGGCTTAGTCATTGGATTCGAACGTCAAAGGTAGTGAGTTCGAATCCCAGTAGGCATAGACAAATTTGTATAATTAGTACAAGATGAACCCCGGGCTTGATGTTATATATGTGAATTGTCCAATCTTTGTTCAATTGCCTAGCACAGGAGAAAGTCTTGTTTGGGATTAGACAATGTCATCATCATCATCAGGTTATTTTTGTCTCCACTGCAGGAGCACATCCCTCTCTCATCCGCCGGAGACAGACGGAGGATTTGGCCTACACTCCCTGCGCTGGCCGGACAGACGGGTTGGGGATTAGACAAGTGTACCTATGTATATTATGTAACATATAATATGTAATCTAATACTGACAGCCCAAGATTAATGTTGCCTACAATCTAAGTAAAAACCATTACAATTAATTAAAATCCGATTCAAATCAGTTCGAAACATCTTTACCATTTTATTGATCATGAAATTATGTGTGACTATTTCACTAAATACATAATTCCGTTTAATTAATTCTAATTTTATGTTAAGTTTATACATATTTATGGATTTGATAACAGATTTGAACATTTTAGCCACTTTTCTTGGAGTTATGCATTGGTATTGCATTTTTGCTTTCCCCATATTAATTATGGAATAATCCGATCTCTATGGTAAATGGTAAAAAACGATTTGCAGTCAACATTGATTTGGTATATTTAATCTTAATTTTAACCAAGTATCTACCGTTACTGTTTAGGAAAAGTTGCATGAACGTCAAGATAGTATTTTACGGAAGAGAATTTAAAACATATGTTTTTCAATTTCTATACTGTAAAAGCGACTATACGTAGATAAGTATGAATAAATAATACATATATACATTGTCTATTTGCCGTCTGGTTTCCGGTAGAGTAGAATAGGACCACTCCAACTCTTCCCGTGGATGTCGTACAAGGCGACTAAGGGAATACATTATAAAACATCAATCAGGCCTCCCCAACCCGTCTGGCCAGCGCGGGGAGTGTAGGCCAAATCCTCAGTCTGTCTCCGGCAGATGAGAGAGGGTTGTGCTCCTGCAGTGGAGACAGGAATAGCCTGATGATGAAAATATTTATACCCAGCAAGTCTAGTTCGTACGTCGACCCGCTTCAAGAATTTCCAATTTCTCGTATCTCCCTCTTCTCTATCCCATGTGACGTACATTTCTTTACGTATATCATCCACATCATCTCGGACGTCCTACCTTTCTTGTATCATCTCTTGGATAGTTCCCTTTGTGCATCTTCATAATTAACTGTCTCAACCGCATTTACCTATCTTCCCTACATTATGCAACGCAACGTATCTACCTGTCCGTTAGTGTGCTTACAACTCGAGAACCACTTATCCGATTTACGTGTTCTTTTTTTCAATTCAAAGATATGTTATCCAATTCATCATCATCATATCAGCCCTTAGACGTCCACTGTTGGACATAGGCCTTCCCCAATGAACGCCACCCCACTCGGTCCTCCACCCTACGCATCCAGCCGCTTCTGGCCACCTTCTTCAGGTCGTCGGTCCATCTAGCGGTGGGGCGTCCCACCCTGCGCGTACCGATCCACGGTCTCCACTCCAAAACTCGTCTGCCCCAAGTTATCTGATTCGATTTTAGTATATATTTTGCAACGTTAGGTAACATAATAAGGAGTAAGGAGTAACATAGTTCTGTAGTTGACCGCAAGCGAAGCCGCTTACATATCTAGTTGTCTATAAAATGATACACTGATCATATCGCGGAATTTCGGTGAAATAAAGACGTAACTGCAATAAACTTTTAGTTCAATAATGTGCTCTAACACTGTTATTTCAAAACAGTGCCCAAGCACAGAATACTTAATAATATGGCCCAAGTATCAATAGAAATTTAACGTTTTTGTTCCACTGTAAGTGACATATATCAAGACACTGCTCAAACCTCTGGGTGTAAGAGATTGAAATTCTCCCTAAAGTCTCCTCAGGTGGCGCAGGCGATGACTAAGACCGAATTTTCTGAAACTCCCACGGGAAAATAAATAAAAACTGGATAGTCAACTTTTACCGTGAATAAATTTGCGATTTACGCGCTATACTAGTAATGTTTAAAAAAAGTTATTCGCAAGAAAGGATGAAATTAGATAAAGACTGTCTCATTGGCTTAGTGGCTCAGGCGTTGGACTTCAGTGGCCGTCGTGGTTTTGATTTCCACACGGACGACACATTTATGTATATACAAGTTGATTGATAGTATTCTTATTCTGGGTGCTACGTTTTTTTTTTGAAGTTACTGCTTAATACCTATATCATGTGATAGCGTAGGAAAAAACTAGCATTTCATGAGTATTTTCTTGTGTAAGAATCAAATTCAAAATCAAATCAAAATCAAAATATTTATTTTCAAAATTGGAATACATTATTCTCTTTTTGACGTCAAATTCTGCCTAAAACTACTCCACTTCCACCTGTATAACCGAGGGGAAGAAGTGGCAACAAACCCAACGGCACAGGGCCCTACCTTTGATTTATCTTATTCATTACAATCATTAAGTCTACCTATGCTGAGCCATCAAGCACTCCATGGACTTTTATCATTTAAGTAGTCATCTAACTTATAGTAGGCTTTCTTGCACAGATTAACTTTTAAGTCTTCTAAGTAAACTATAATAATAATGCAATAATAAAAGTATTTAGTTTTACTAATCCCAAATTACACAAAAAAAAATATTACACAAGATCTTGTTAACCGTAAACACTCTTTACTGCACACGAGCGCACCAAGACCTTGTTCCCTTGCAATAACTCTGTCGCCTTGCAACTAACTCAACTTGTTAACTTGATCATGGTTTGGCTTCAAATAATCAGAAAAATGATTACTAATATACAGCAACGATATACAAAATGCCATTTAAATAGCTGACGACATGTTTGTTTAAACTTTCAAATTAAAATAGATAGCATTATACAGATAGTTGCTGAATAAGTAGCTGTGTGGTTTCCGGTAGAGTAGAATAGGACCACTCCAACTCTTCCCGTGGATGTCGTACAAGGCGACTGAGGGAATACATTATAAAACATCAGTCAGGCCTTCCCAACCCGTCTGGCCAGCGTGGGGAGTGGAGGCCAAATCCTCCGTCTGTCTCCGGCAGATGAGAGAGGGTTGTTTGTGCTCCTGCAGAGGAGACAACAGTAACTTGATGATGTGAAGTAACTGTGACAGACGGTCGATCGCACCCTAAGGCTTCCGTTTTTACCATTTTGGTACGAAACCTTAAAAATCTACTTGACAAACGTCTCTGTGGAACTTTACGCAAGCGAAGACGTGTGACCAACCTAGTATGTACACCTGCACGGTACAAAAAGATATGCAATAAAATATAAATCGAACATTGAATTTTATGGCTCATAAAATATGTGCAAATTAATTTATAACATTTTTATGATGGACCCAAATTAAGGCAGGTCCATTAAAACCATTTAATTCAATATGCTTAAGTATCTACATAAGTAGCTTAAGTAATAAAATTTATATTAATAAAAAAACATTAAGGTGATATTTTTAACATTTAAAATTCCAATGGTCAAAACAAAACTGTCGTACATATAATTCGACTGCAAGAATGCGTATTAGCCAGTATCATCATCATCATATCATGCTGACGTCCACTAGAATGGAGCATGCTTGCAGTGCGCACAGTATTCTCTGCTACTTGCTGCCGCCGGCGTCACTACGCCAGCGTGCTATCAACCGACGATGATAGATCTACGCTATAAGTCTTATCTTATCTTCTTAGGGGCCAGGAAGACTTGGCGACACTTCGACCCTTCAGGATCTTTTGTGCCAAACCCCTGACCACAAACTGTACTTAAGTTTCGTAAAACTCATTGGGACGGGCGGAATTTGAACCCACGACTTCATGAACGTGAGGCGAGTGCACAACCAACCGGCTACCACTGCTCTTACGCTATAAGTTAAAAAGAGAAGCAGTTATGTTGTTCACGTATAACGTTGTCCCTCTCTTGATCCACTATGTTCGTGCGCTAGGTGTAGTAGCCCTATAATAATTTACGCACACTCACAAACATGTACGGACAGGCTGGTCCGCTTGTAAGTAGTGATTAAATCTATTACCTTGTATTAGAGTTTGGTTGTGTTTAACATTGACTTCATTTTTGACCTCAGACATCCCAGACGGTCTATAATTAGGCCAGGCTTAAAATTTAGGCTAAATATTAGCTCGCAATGAAACAGGATGCTATATAACAAAAGACAGTTTAGCGTATAGAATCAAATACACACCGTTTGTATTAGAAAATAACAGCCTAGCATAACAATAAAATTAAAATAAGAAACCAAAACCCACAGTGCAGTTAACATGTTCCAGAGACAATATTTTGTTATTTGTGGCCCATCACGTCCTCGTATGAATAAAATATAATGAGTTACGTCTCACAGAGGCGAGTTGGACGTGAGTCAGCCGATGCATTTGTGTAGAGTAGAGTAGGTTGCGGAAAATTGATGGAGTGTTTAAATTGTATTGCTTTAGAGTAACCGTATGTCAAGGATATTATCTGTCACGGTTCGTAGTTTATACAAAAGTCATATTTATACCGCTGTTCGTAAATTTTCCTGTAGTAAAATGTATAGGTACAAGTTAAAACTCTCTTTAACTTAATGTAATTCAAATTACTGTTTAATTTGGAGCAATTTATTTGTTATAAATACATAGTATTTTAACTTTCATTTTAGATAGCAATTTTGCCATGGATGGGACAATATTTATAGAATTCTCATATTTGTAATATCGTGTCACCTAGTCTCAATAAAGACCGTCTAGGCATTTAAAACCTGTCATAAACATTGAGAGACAGCCCCGGCTTACTATTATTGGGCTGTATGGCCTATTGGGGCTTCTCTGGACATACACTGTCTGTCTATAACGCATGCTAGATCCATATACTTGTATGTGCAGTGATAGAGATAAGACAGGGTGCTAATTGTCATCCAATAATATGTAAACAATATAAAATATCAAAGTACCGTTAAGTTTTATCTATATCAGTTCAGCAACTGCCAAAGAAACGTTGATAACTAGGTATCGGAATTGGGTAGTGGCATTTATGTACTTGCAATGAAAATATGTCATGGTAGATTAATATAGATGTTCGTTTTCAGGGGTTTTTATTAATTATTACATGCTGTGATCGTCTCTAACCTAACGCCCTAACCTGAGACTCGATTTGAATACAAGCTCCTTCACCCTCTTCACCTACTTTAACAATGTTAATCCGGGAACTGTATGTGGAATCTCAATATATACTGACATTCCATATAGTGCATAAATGAATTACCAATACAGTATACCAGAATTCCTTTTTTAAAAATAAATATCGAAAAAAGAAACAATATCCATATTAACAAAAACATTTCATCGCAAGATCATAAATGAGACTAACTGATTCCGATCCCTGCTGTGTCTGATCTACGCAATGAGTAGTGACATCAATTTTTGAATCGTGAGGATTTTCCTTAATTGTACTGCTGCATCTGTCATTTCTGTACTCTGTGCCCGAACAGAAGCGCCCATTTTCGACTAATTGGCAATAAAATGCTACCAAACAGTCGCCGGTTGGCGTAATTATGACCAAAATCGTAGACTACATGGTTTATTGTTGTTACAAGTCATAAATAATTCATTTTAATTTATTTTACAAGGGTATTATTAATTTAATTGGCATTTGATTGGGTTTTAAATAGATAGTGATTTGTGAATCCATTTACAAATCTGTGACTAATATAGTAGGCTTAAGCAGGCCTCCGTCTCACTCGATCGAATCTATGTGGTTCTCGCCAAGCCGGAGTAATAACAACGCTAAGTCGAGCGCCTTAAAAACATTTTTGCTCGCTGTGCGGTATGTCAAACGCCGCCCACCGCCCGAACATCTCGCGCTGTCTACAAAGTAATAACAACGCTAAGTCGAGCGCATTAGACACATGTTTGCTCGCTGTGCGGTATGTCAAACGCCGCCCACCGCCCGTACATCGCACGCTGTCTACAGAGTAATAACAACGCTAAGTCGAGCGCCTTTGACACATTTTTGCTCGCTGTACGGCATATCAAACGCAGCCCACCGAGAGAACATCGCGCGCTGTCTACAGAGTAATAACAACGCTAAGTCGAGCGCATTAGACACATTTTTGTGTGTATTGTCACGGTTCGGAGGAGCCTGGCGACCTGTATGTACAGGTTAACTTTTTTAACTTAGTTCCGGCACCAGTAGATGATTTAAAGCGTAGATATTTTGGATTTGCTAGGGAGTGATATATCTGTTACGTTATAACTATTAACTAATCTGTGGAGAAAATTATCATAAAAATTTTCTGTTTAAAACTTAAGTCTCTGCATTTACTTGGTTTTGTATTATTTACCACATGTTGGTTTTAAGTGTGATAGTTATTGCTAAGTTCCTTTGCTAGTAAAGTCTTCTCACGTATGTAAGTAATTTTAATAACTTACTTGCAAGTTATTTTATTTATTTTGCTCAAGCCATTCTGAGTCGTGTCAAGTGACTTAATCTTTCTGTCATTCTTGGAATAAGGCAGTGTCTTTCAACATTTTTATCATAGTAAGTATTTTGTAGGATGTACATTTTTATAGTTTGCTCCGGGTGACTCTAACAGAACTACCCAACCGATTACAAAAAAATTTCCGCTGTTAGAGTTCTGATTTATTTTCAAAGGTTTTTTTTAATATTTGAGAAATACTGACGTTGCACTGATAACCATGGCGAAAAGTAAGATATATGTGAGAGAAGTTAAAAGCAAATCACTTTAAAAATAAAGAAAACAATAGGTAAATAGGTGCATGTACAAAGGATACATATATTAATATCTAGGAATTAAATCGAGACTACGAGTATCTAGGAAAACTAAAACTTTTGTCCCCTACATAAAACTCAAAATCGATCGATTTAGATGAAATTTGGAACATACTCTAAAAATATCCTATAAATATTAAAAATATAAAATATAGATAAAATTATCCTACAATTATAAAAAAAGAAATATAAAAAATTCAGAAAAATGAGTATTTTCAGAGATATTATTATACCAAATTTTTCAAAATACCCACGTTCCAAATATAGTCCTAACTCATCGCAATCTGAATTCTGACGAGCATAATGTGAGTTTTATAAAACTATAAATTCGTATAACTTGTGATTGAGTAAGCCGATTGCGATGAAACACAATGATGATAATGTTACACCGAATAATCCCTATGTTTTTATGAAAGCTTCATCAGAATCGGTTCAGTAGTTTTTTCGTGATGTGTGCACAAATAAATCGATAAAGAGACTAAATTCCAAACCTTATTAACCCCCAAAATTTATCTTTGAAATATATTAAATGTACAGACACGCGAAGTTTACATTTTTATTTATTAGACTATTAGATATCTTACTACATGTTACTAAATGATTTATTATTGTTAGAGAGCCCTAAACCTCATCATCAGCCTGAAAGAGTCCACTGTTGGACATAATATAAAGACCTCCCCAAGGCGCGCCACTGAACCCGATCCTCGGTTCTTCTCATCCAGTCACTGCCAGCCGCCTTACGCAGATCGTCGCTCCCTCTATCCAGGGGGCTCCCACATTACGCCTGCCCATGCTTAACCTCGCTAAGATGCAATTCACCATGCCTACGTAATAAGGTACTATCCGGGAGCGTATTATATTATAACTTATTGGCGTTTACGACATCGTTATAACATAACTGATAGGCTGTAAAACGATCCGTAGCTGCCTAGCGTGCTGTGATTCATGGTAACGGAATAACTGACTTAGGAAGCAAGGAGGTAATAGTGACCCCCCGAGGTTCAGTCCCGTAATAACTAGACCTCTGCAAAGGTGAAGCTTATATAAATGAATATTACACATATACATACACTTGTCTAATCCTAAACTAGGATTTTCTCTTGTGCTATGGAAATTAAACAAATATAACATCCAGACCGAGACCAATTTGTACAAACTGTCTGTCCCCAGTGGGAATCGAACCCACGAGATCTGGATCGCTTCCGGCCACCTTCTTTAGGTCGTCGGTCCATCTGGCGGCGGGGCGTCCCACCCTGCGCGTGCTAATCCGTGGTCTCCACTCCAGAACTCGTCTGCCCCAACGGCCGTCGGTTCTACGACAGATGTGGCCCGCCTACTGCCACTTCAGCCTGCTAATCCTTTCGGCTATGTCGGTCACCTTCGTTCTTCGTCGAATTTCTTCATTACACAAGGATAGAAATAGACATGTTGTATTGATAATCATTTGACTGCAAGTCTTTATTTATATTATTACAAGAATACAAGTCATTATTTTTTTAACAAATCCATAATAATTTAAAATTAAATTAAAAAACATAAAAAATTACACATTTAACAGTTAAAAAATTATTTTGATAAATTCATCGAAGCTATAGGTTTGCTCGAGAAGTCACTTCTTCAGCTTCTGAAGGACTGGTTGGAAGGCTTGTCTTTTATATGGCCGGTAGGTGCACTAACACCCATATATAGGAGTATATCGAACCTATTTTAGAGCTGTAAATTACGCTAGTGTACTTATTAACTCTCTCTCAAGAAATTTACAGTGCGAATGTGGAAGGATCTACAGCTAGAGGTCGTCCTAGGAGGACATTCATGGATCAAATTAGTAACTTAGTAACTGAGTACATAATTTCAGAAAATATTATAGGACCAGGCTTGAACCGTCGACGTCAAAAACGTGCCAACTAACCAACAATACATTTTGTTTTCGTAAATTACTACCGGTATTTTATTACGAGAAGCAAATCTAGAAATCAGAAGTCGTAAAAGTGTGATCCGGCGAATGTTTACGATGCTGCTGATTTAGCTGCGCCTGAGTGGATTTATGTCGTTCGTTACTGAAAGGTGTCGTTAGAGTCAGTAGCGTTGTAAATTTTGTACTTGGAATATTGATTTGTAGATTAAAAACGTTGGTTGCTGATAAGTGTTTGGAGTCTAACTCCGATACTTAGATGCCAAACGCTTATTCTTTGTCACATGACACGTTAGCAAGTACGAAATGGCTTTATAGCTCGACGGATATTATCCGAAATGCTTAGGGCGTAGGCCTCTGATTGACCAAAAAATTTTAAAATTAATAATAAACAAATAAATACACTTGTCTAATCCCAAATTAGAATTTTCTCCTGTGCTATGGGAATTAAGGATTGGACAATTCATAAATATAACATCCAGACCGGGACCAGCTTGTACAAATTGTACAAAGTTGTCTGTCCCCAGAGTGGGAATCTAACCCGTCACCTCTGGCGCTCGAGTCCATTGACCAAGCCACTAGGCCATATACAACATATACATATTTAAGTAGAATTTAATTTCACCAGTGTGTGTAGAAGCCATAAAATTATAAACAGGCTACAAGTATAAGCCGGCTGCAAACTAAGTGAGCAATAAATTTTAAAATTGAATATAAACTGAAAAAAAATGTTTCCTTAAATGTAACTGAAGTTTTGTCTATAGATAAGCTACACATAAAACTGACTATCGAATGATGTGTAACATATTAGGTAACTAAATTTTTTGTTCCATAACAAGTAAACAGTTTTGCCGATTAAATGAACTTTGATAATAACTAAACAAAAGTTTGCTTGTCGAAATAGTTCCGTTTTCTATTAAAGTGTACATACATAATGCTCACAACTTGGTCCCAAAGGGGTAGGCAGAGACAATGGATGACGATGGACTCAAATTTATCAATCTTTTCATTCACCTCCTTTTATTCTTCTCTCTGTGGACCCCAGCCTTTTTGAGGACGTTACCAATTTGATTCTAGGACGAACTCTAGCTGTAGTGTTTTCCACATTCGAATTGTAAATCTCTTTTGTCACTTTTCTTTCGCTCATACGCTCTAAATGTCAAAGTCAAAATCATTTATTGCATATGAGTACACTTGGTACATTTATACACGTCATTTTTTTTATCGACTACCGCTTCCTAGGCGTTAGCGCTGTGAAGAAGAAACGGCGCAACAAACTTCATGCAACACATCTTTTAAAAATCAAGTTTGCATACAATTAATAAAGATTTTGCGAAGCTGAATTAACATTAGTACCAGGCATCTTTGTCATTCAAATAATCGTTTATTTTGTAGACAGTTTAAATAAAGTAAATTTCCGTAAGAAACCAGCATGGATGTGTCCCAGGGGTGTATTTTTAGAAGAAACTCAATTATCTCGTTAACTCGTCTCCGAATTCGCGACTAACGGAGCCGACTCCGGCAATTGTTTTTAATAGGTCAGTTCAGAAAATAGACACATTTTTATGGATCTCTAAAATAACAAGGCCGAATTTAGTTTACTGCAGTGTTTAGCTTTACATCCTCATCAGCCGAAACACGTCCACTGCTGAACATAAGCCTGTCCAATAGATTGACACTTTTGGTGAACTGTCTATTGGGGGAATTGCATAATAAAATGACTACGCTTGGCAGGCGGATTGGTGATAGCTAATATACACAGGAGAATATAAATAAATAAACAAAAATATAAGAGAATTTATTCATCAACAGCAACAATTAAGTACAAGTATTCTATAGTGAGATGAAGTCGATGCCTCAGCGAAGCGCTGCTTTTCAGACATCGCCATTATAATTGAACATCGCTAAAATCGAAGCTAGATAAAGGGAGTGGTGATGGTTATCTCTGCCAAAATGTAAGCACTACTTAGTACTACTTGTAACCCTCATTACAAGTTATTGTAAGGACCTCTATAGATAAATAGATTAGATTAGATTATTTTATTTCACTTTTACACCTGAAAAATTCAATTTTACATGACATTCTAATATAGTAATATTAATATACACATTGGTCGAAAATGAGTTATATATACCATTAGACTGTATTTTTTTTCTGCGTCGATCTGTCTATGTATATGTATATGTTTACCGTTTTTTACCTGACTAACATTTTTTTATATTTTCAGATGATTTTTGCCTAAGCGACATCTATATCGTAAAATAAAAGACCTACAATGATTCTTTGTTTTACATAATTAAGCAGTTATAATACAATCGCATTTTTTTTTCAAGTTAAAAAAATATACTCATAGAAAGCGAGATATAAACTTTTTCCAAAATAAAAAACTTTAAACCTCTTTCCTGTAAAGTTGTTAAACTGGCGCTTTAGCGTTTTACTTTTCCACTGACGATATATATTTAAAATCGCTTCTTCCCGTCCCTGGTGCAATCCTTGAATCGCCTTGACGATACTCATAGGAAGATTGAGGGTGGCCCTATACCATATTGCTTACAATACATAAATGACATTACCTAATTCAGATCTCTCATACCATGGTCATCACCATAATGTCGCTACATTGTGAAATCTCGGCCATAACCCTAAAACGGGCTTTATTGTAAATGCAGCACGTCACAAATCAAAATGACAGTGACGTGAAATAGATCTCATGTCAATTAGTCACCGTGCGATTTTGATACTTTACGGCCAAGTGTCAAACCGTTGACAGAAACTGTAAAATACGAGACACCAATCTTGATAATGGTGTAACTTTTCACTATGTTGAAATAGATTAGCGGCGTGACAGGCACCTTTCAAATTTCTGTTAAGGCTTCGAGGTGACAACACCAAGGCTTCTTCTGTAGTTGGGATTGACTAACGCAGATGAAGGAGGCAACCCCGGAGCTCGCCCTGGGCATGCGTCCGGCGTCCCTTCTCCGTGCTCCCCGCCGCTTCAGCGGCCCGTCTCGGGGGGGGAGACTTGGTCCCTCTCTCCCGCAGCAGCAACGAGGCCACCCTATTGCTGATGCCCTCCCCGGGGACGCGTAGGATTCAATGGATGCACAGAGCCCCCGCTCCGTGCACCCGCGTCCCCGATGACCCCTTTTAGTCGGCTTGTACGACAGGCAGGGGATACCGTAGCTGCATTCCTCGCCCCAGCCCATAGAGCCGACATGCTGTAGTGGTAGTAACCTCTGTTGGGAAAATAAGAAATTTAACTAGCAGCTACAAACTATAGCTGCATTTAAGTAATTTGTAGTTTTTAAATTCCAACGTTACTTCTGAATTAATGAAAAAAAGTTTTTGCTCCCAATAAAAAATAATAAGTAGTTTGTAAACTTCAACCAAAGTAGTTTAATTACATGTAGTTGAAAAACAACTTATTCCTGCGTCCACTTGGCTCCCTTCTTTGGAGATCTTTCCCCCTGGATGGGGTCCTTTTGGATTTTTACTCCACACTGATCCTCTGATCACAAACATAATTACTAACACTTTTACTTAATTAATATTATAATTGTTAACGATAGAGAGGGGATCAATATTAAAATCTAATAAAATCATATATAATTCCATCTTGTGTAGTTGAGAAACCCCAACTACGTTGTAGCTTACTATTGCAGTTATAACTACTGTAGTTTGTAACTTAAACTACAAAAGTAGTTAACTATAGCACTCTGCATACTACATACATCTTCTTCGGTGGAAAGATTCTAGAGCCAAATCCGTCTGTACGGTCACCACAGTCTCTTACCTGTCTCTGCCATCAAATAGCAATGCTGATATTGATGTGTTCCGGTTAGATGTGTAGGAGAGCCTAGTGCTCGGTGTGGCGACTTGTGTCGTGGGCCTTTGGGCTGCAGGTATATCAAATCAAATCAAATCATTTATTTCAACATAATGTCATATTTGTTGTACAAAAAATAGAATAATAATAATAAAAGAATAATAAAATTGTATTAGAATAAAATTTGGGTTAAAATTAAAATAAAACAAAACAAAACAAATAAACACAAATCATTTTTGGAATTGTGCTGAGCTGGCATGTAGTTGCATCCACCTCTGCACCATCGGCGAGTCCCACCGCTCGGCCAATGCGCTCAGCACACTGTTGGTGCTGCCGCGGGAGCGACTCAGAAGCGAGGCGCTGCGCTTTCTGATAATAGAGTAGAAATCATCTACTTGCGCCTGCGCGAACATTGTTGATGCGCTGCAAAACCGCGGCAGCCCCAACAGCACCCTGAACGCATTGTTGTATTGGACGCGCAGGGCGCCGTATGCCCGCTGAGTATAGTTGGTCCATAGGCTGCACGTGTAAAACGACTGACAGTAAGCTTTAAATAAAGTCACTTTTACTTGTGTAGTACAACGTGCAAACCTACGAGCCAACATGTTACATCGAACAGACAGCGCCCTGCGTTCCCTCTCGATATCCTCAATGTCACACAGGTCATCCGTGACCCAGTGGCCCAGATACTTGAAATGACTTACCCTATTTAGGTTCGCACCACAAAGATTGATGGGCGGTACAGAGGAGTAGGTCTTAGTACCCGCTTTGAAGATCATGTACTCACTCTTATTAGGGTTGTATCTGAGCCCATGGGCCACAGCATATGATTCACAGATGTGAAGGAGTTTCCGCAGGCCCCCGACTGAAGGACTCAGAAGTACCATATCGTCCGCGTAGCTAATGTTGTTTATGGGCACCCCGCCAATGGAGCAACCGACCTTAGCACTTCCGAGTCCGACAATCAGCTGATTTATGTACAGGTTGAAAAGGCGAGGCGAGGTCAACCCTCCCTGTCTCACCCCGCACCCCAACCTGTACACGTCCGAGTGCACTCCCGCCCATTTCACACTGTTCTGCTGATGGCTGTACCAATATTTAAACATCGACACTATCTCACTCGGAAGCTGTGTTTCGCTGTGCAGCTTGTGCCATAGCATATCATAATTTACGAGATCAAAAGCTTTTGAGAGATCTAAGTAACAAGCATACACAGGAGTTTTTCTAGCTGTGTAGTACTGTACAGTCTGCTTGAGACATAGGATAGCACTCTCAGTTGAGAGACCAGGCGTAAAACCAAACTGTGCATCGTTAAGATGGAAGTGCTTCTCCAGCTGTTGGTCAAGCAGTCTGTCCAGCACCTTAGCTATGACAGTAGCGAGTGAGATAGGCCTATAGTTAGACAGATCCGACGCATCGCCTGTTTTGTTCTTAACGATCGGAACAACAATTGTGTACATGAGATCGTCAGGTAGGTAATTGTGACTAATGCACAGGTTAAAAAACATTACCAGGACTCTAGGTAGGTGTACACCCGCGTTCTTTAAGTGTTCGATGCTTAGGTCATCATGTCCTGGTGACTTTCCTCTTACCATCCTTTTAATGATGGCGGCCACATCCTTGGCTGTAAATCTGACACTGATGTCTCCATGTTGACACTTAGCATCGAGCACCTGAGACGGCAGTCCGAGCGGTGACTCCACCTTGAAATGGCGCTGAAAGAGACTGGCGATGGCCCGCGGCTCATGAGCATCACCCACACTCGCTGGAAGGCTCGACCTTGGATTCAATTTATTTGGGCAATGCCCAATGTATATGGGCGACTGTGACCGCTTACTATCGGGGATCTGTCTGTAAATTTTCCACTACAGACCGTACAAAAATTCCGACATGTTCGAAGATAAATATATAGCGGTACGATAGACAAATATTTTATTGGAATCAATATTTATTCAATGGTCAATTAGTGTTTTAACGGGAGCTTTACTTTCATATAATAAATATCACCAAAATTTATTCGTTAGTATA
This sequence comes from Esperia sulphurella, assembly GCA_947086405.1. NCBI lineage: Eukaryota > Metazoa > Arthropoda > Insecta > Lepidoptera > Oecophoridae > Esperia > Esperia sulphurella. Next base: position 2,692,618 of record OX352280.1, read on the forward strand.
TTATTTGTTACCTGGCCCAATTCTGTAGGCCCTAAGTTGCTAAGTGGGGAGGACCTATGCAAAGCTGATGTTATTATTCTATGGGAAGGCAGATCTTCTGGTAATTAAAAACCTGCACAAGATTTTTTTAAATTAAATCGTATCTGTCTTGCTTAGTTGTGTGACAACAATGGGTAAAATGTGACAGTATTAAAACTATTTCTCTCCCTGTCATACAGCATTATGAGGATAAGGACGAACTTTTAAAGTGCAATTTTTTTTTTAAAGTATTTCCTTCAGAACCGGAACCAATATTTGACGCCCAAAGCTCGACCAAATGTAGAAAAAATCAAAGTAACAAGTTTCGGGCTCAACACGACCTCTCGTGTTAAAGGCAAACATTTAAGCCACTAGGAAAACAAAGTAAAATATCATTAAAAACTTGACTTACACCTTTTTTATAAATAAAATACAATGTCTAAAAAATATTTTCACTATATAAAGTTTATTTAACTCAACAAGTCACCAACGTATGAAATATTAATTAGTTTGGACTCGTATAGAACGGGAGGTTGTCGAAAAACTTGAATACACGACCAGGTAATAACGTGGACATGCTTAGAGTAAAGAAGGCATCCAGAAGTTGGGAGGACCTCTGCAAAGCTGATGTTAATTATTCTATGGGAAGGCAGATCTTCTGGTAATTAAAAAACTGCACAAGATTTTTTTTTTATAAATTAAATCGTATCTGTCTTGCTTAGTTGTGTGACAACAATGGGTATGGATTCTAAAATACCTACCTACTTAGATTAAAACAAAAAAATAAGATTTATGACTTACTGATGCGCAAGTTCATTTGACGTTGACGACCTCCGTGGTGGAACGGGTAGCTCTCGGACTGCCACGCCGGAGGTTGTGGGTCCAATCCCGCTAGGGGAAAATGTTCGTATGATAAATATGAATGTTTGTACCCAAGTCTTGGCTGTTTATATATTTATTTAAGTATGTCTATACGTTATCTAGTAACCATACCACAGGATCTGCCTAGTTTGGGACTGGATAATTGGTGTGAATGTCTGAGATATTTATTTATTTATTTATGTTCACACAATACCTAGTACTTATTTGATACTTGGGTTTGCTCAGTACAGTATGTAACGACGACTATGCAATAACATTAACATTCGGTAATTTATAGAAAATAGGTGTCACTGGCTCCTGACATACGGGACATCCCATTTTAGGAGCCATGGCTAAATTTGATTCAATTTATTGTGTCTGTCCAATAAAGTTTTTTTTACAATGTCTTTTTCAATCATTCAAGACAGAAAAGACACATGGGATTACTAGTCACAGTATTAATTTATCTAACAATTGAAAAATCTTTGTTTATCGCTACACCATATGTTTGACTCCTTTTCCACCCCTTAACGCTTTCTCTGTTTTTATTTTCTCTTTTCTATGTAAGAGAGTTGCCGATCTTCCCCCTTGCTTTAATCTAAGAAAATCTTGCTATATTTCGATATTTAAAATGTTATCCACATTATGCTAGCATTGGTTTTCTTATAGCAAATACTTTACCACCTATTCCGACCTCTGGTAATATACAACTGCTACAGTCGACCACATACCCAGCTATACACATATTGGACCTTTAATAACGGCAATAATGACTACATTGCAATGGTTTTGTATAACCCGGTCTGTGGCTGCACGTAACTTAATGCTTGACCTGCTGGAATCTATAGAGAGATATTAAATACCCCATAATTAACTGCTACCTTACTCTGTTATCATTATTCGAATAATGTGAACGGAAGTGGCATTTCCTTTAATAATATAAAAGCTTCTGTACTCGAAGCTACAAACAAGCGGTAGATTAAAAAATATATTTGATAATAAAAAAAAATCACAAAATATAACAGGATTACGAAATATCTTTTGTCAAAGAACATTTCATGCAAACGAAGTTCAGGAATTATTTGGAAATGGATTTTGAATTAATTGATAATTTCTGAAAATACACAAAAAATATTTAATGTGTTATTTTTGCGTCTAGTGCTTGAATAAACTTTATTATTATTATAACCTATCACTAAGTTCTCCATTAGCACTACGACATTTTGTATTGTTCCAGAACTGGACAGAGAATTTTTTTTAAAACAAATCCGATCCGATAAATGATTTAAATAGCTTACTAAAAATACTATTGTTACTATAAAAACTGGTATAATACAACTCTTACAGAGATAAGTGCGCCTTTGTACATCTTGTGTTTAAATTAGTTGTGTGACTTATATTTGTGTACAATAAAGTATAAATAAATAAATACATAATTCGTCCGTGCGAGTGATAAAATGTATGGTCCGCTGCAAACGGCAATAGTAAACAATATCACCCTTAAAACATCGGCTGGTTTTATACAGTGCTGTATTGCTAAATATAAGTTTTATCAGCTCTATATCAATCACCACTAAGTTAAAAGCTTCAGACAGCTAGTGTTGTAGTCATGAACCAGTTGCGAGTCGAGGATCTTAATCAATACTCGCACATCACTACACACGTCTTAGCAAGCAGATGTACGAAAATAGAAGTCCATTTGGAGAAGGTATTATAAAGAAAATTATATTAACCCTTTTGTACAGTTAACTGCGTAAAGACATTACCGTAGTAATGACAGAACTCTATCATATACATAACAGAGTCAACCTAATTAGCACACTGGCGAAGTATATATCCATTTTATAGCTTGAGGAGGTACATAGTGGTAGTATATTGGTGTTAGATGCACTAACACCTATATAACGATGGACCTATTTTATAGCTTATGGTTGCATATTTCGCCAGTGTGCTAGTTGGGAATGATCTTCTTTACCAATTCACAAACTCAGTAAAGAAGCCACTCCCAGGCTTTTTCGACAACGACATACGGATTTACAAATAATTACAAATAAACATATTTTATTAGTAAAAGTACTCTAAAATCTAAAAAGATAGATACTTTGTCACATACTTATAGAATTATTTTTTAAACATAAGTATCTTATATAAAAACACTTGAAATGAATGTTTATTGTGTATGAAGTTCAGGTAATTTTAAGATATTGGATATTTAGTACAAGTACCACTAAACCCTACCTTTGCAGGTGTATACACAGAAATTATAAATATAATACAAGTTAAATTAAAAGTAAAAATTTTCAAGAATAAAATGTCAAGAAGAATACAAATGTCAAAGTATCAATTACACTAATGATGTCACTACGAATTATAAATTATCTCATTATTTTTATGTCAAGCAAATATTAAAAATAATTAAATTTCGATTATTTATACCTAATTGCAATATTCCTGTACGCTATAAAAACGCCTTTCCTCAAGCCATAATTTTATTAACTTTTTGCATTTGGTTATGTTCATCTGTTTAAAGGAGTCTGGCAGGTTATTGTACACCTTTATACACATAGCGTAACTATTATTTGTTACTACTTCGCAAAGTGCTTTTGACAGTAAATGTTCTCTGTTTGTCTATTAGTTTCTGCAAGCATCACGTCTTTATTTCACCGCAATCGGCTTTTTCAATGAAAAGTTGTGGACATTTTTAGTTTTCAAATATGATGAAAATACGTTGAAAGAAGTATAATTATCATGTTCTGTGCAATTCAGATTGCGATGAGTTAGGACTTTAGTACTACATTTGGACATATAGTGGACGTGGGACTGGGGCTGGCAACAGTCCCAGATGTGGTAGTGGGCATGGGGTCCGAGTCGGTAAATGATTGTGTATTCCAAGCGAACAGAGCCGCGGGTTATTAATAAAAATAATTCATTGTCTACTCTGTCAAGTCGCGTATGCAAATACATAATGCAAACTTCTTCCCACATCCATGGCAAGTGATTCATTACTTCGTAATGGATAAGCCATCAGGATTTGTTAGTTTTATATGACACAAAACATGCCCTTTAGAGTTCTGAACAGGATCTATAACTTAGACTTTGTTAGGATATGTCAAATGTCGGCATTATGCAAATTATAAGTTAAAGTTAAAAGTTATATTGTTGAGATTTTTATTTTATTTTTCAAAGTTTATCATGATGACTCCGTGAGTTCTTTATGAAATTAATTCAAATAACGTAAAGGTACGACTTAATAATTTGTTATAAATAACTTGAAAGCTATTAGTCAGTTTGTTCCGTTATCCCCTGGACGATTGGAGCCCATAGTGGGATAAGTCCGTCTTTGACCTGGTGCTGACAGAATACCAGCGCTGGAGTTCGCGTAGCGTGCTGCAGCATTATGCTGAGTCAGCGCCATTTTGTTGCTGCGACACATAGGTACCTTGATTATTTTTAAATTGTAATTTATTAATTTCTGTTCTGTTTATTTCTCATGTATGTGTGTGTCGTAGCTATGAATAAATGACCTATTTTATTCTATTTTACACAGTTTAATTCCTATTTTATTATTGTTGTTGTTGTTATTTTTGGTACAATAAAGCGTTTACATACATATAAAAAAAATTAAAAAGATTCCGACGAATTGAGAACCTAGGCTCCTCATTTTTTTTAAGTCGATTAAAAATAGGATTTGTCCATATTATACCATATCACCGCTGTTTCTGGCGCATTCTTGAATTTCATAAAAAATCTAAATTTTATCGAAGAAGTTCATACAACAAATATCAGGAAAACGAATAAATTATTTTGACATAGACGTGGTACGTAATACTTATAATAAAAATAAATACTACTATGTAAATACCTAATTAGTAATAAGTTACAAAAAAATTAAAGAGTATAAATAACTAATAAGTAACAACTTATTACTAGCAAATTATTTCATACTCTTCAAATTTTTCGTCACTTGCTGTTCCAGATACTTATTTAATAAACCTTTTTGTCGTAGTTTAATTTATATTCAAACCACTGTCCTTTTTAATGATGCTAGATCTCATCATCATCATCACCATCAGGTTATTTTTGTCTCCCCTGCAGGAGCACAACCCTCTCTCATCTGCCGGAGACAGACGGAGGATTTGGCCTACACTACCCGCGCTGGCCAGACGGGTTGGGGAGACATCTAGCTCGCTCAGTGAAAATAATATCCAGACTACAGTGGGAATTTTTTTTGTTTCTGATTTTTCTTTTGCCAAGTATGTTTAAGTATGTAAATATGCTGTGACATAAGTTTCCATCGTTTCCAAGAAGAGAATCTTCGTGTATTTTTATAGAATACTACATAAATGTTGAGACATGCTTCGATGGGTAGTAAACAACCATCTGACACTGGATCGCCCGTTTACCAGAGCGTACACGAGAATGCTATTAAGCGCCGCTTAATGTCAAGTTCATTTCACATGTAACTTGTTGTGGAACCACGTTTTCAGGGTTCTTTTGGAACGGAAACCCAATAGACAAGCTTTTCTGCACTATCACTGAGAAAAAAAATAAGTAGCCCTCCTACTTACATAAGGATAAAAATATACCACTATTACGTAAGTAGCCGCCCCCATTATAAATGGTGTCGCCTACAACTGATTCAGTAGCCGGCCACATTACTAAGTAACCACACTACTTCATAATGTGGCCGGCTACTGAATCAGTTGTAGGCGACACCATTTATAATGGAGGCGGCTACTTACGTAATAGTGGTATATTTTTATCCTTATGTACTTACCCTCCTACTTAGGAGGGCTACTTATTTTTTTCTCAGAGTACTGGACAACACGACGCCTAATCTATAAGCATTATGAATATATCCATAGAACTGGGTCTAATTATTATAAGCGTGCCAACAATTTGCAATACATTGCAGAAACTATTAAACTCTTACTTTTTTCACGTCGAATCCACGTCAAGTAAACATCGAAAAAATCAGCATAAGTGCCATAATGCGCGATTTCTAACAGAGAAATGGGAACTTTCAATGCCCTGAACTTTTAAACGGAGTATCGACTGAATCTGATTTTTAGCGACTAGGTTCGACTAATTCACCTGACCAATCGACTAAATCAGTAGCTCGCTATGTACTGTGGTTCTGGTGGTATTAGGTGGCTCATACAAAACCAAACCTTATTTTGGCATCGTCATCATCAGGTTATTTTGGTCTCCACTGCAGGAGCACAACCTCTCTCATCTGCCGGAGACAGACGGAGGATTTGGCCTACACTCCCCGCGCTGGCCAGACGGGTTGGGGAGGCCTGATTGATGTTTTTTAATGTATTCCCTCAGTCGCCTTGTACGACATCCACGGGAAAAGTTGGAGTGGTCCTATTCTACTCTACCGGAAACCACACGGCTATTTTGGCATACATAAGGTTTAGTTTTATATGGGAACTTTCAATGCCCTAAACTTTTAAACGGATGACCGACCGAATCTGATTTTTTGCAACTAGATTCGACTAATTCACCTGACCAATCGACTAAATCAGTAGCTCTCTATGTACTGTGGTTCTGGTGGTATTAGGTGGTCATGCCGTAATAATACTTAGTCTGGCATGGCCTCCAACGAACCCCTGTAACTTTTAAACGGCGGACCGACAAAATCTAGTTTTTTGCGAATAAATTCGACTAATTATCGACATTTGTTCTATCTATTCAGAATTGCAATCCATGTTGGTAGCATGCCAGAATAAGCCCTACCATTTCATAATGCCCTGATTTCACATTCTCAGCTCGAGTTAGATAACTACAATACTTATAACAATATTACAGCGAATTCTCAATACAATGTACAATAGGTAACATAAGTTCATCATATTTACAAATACCTAACCAACCAATAATAGACAGTATTCTCGTTGATAAAAGAATATATTTGAGTGTATATATTATTGGTAAACGCTGCCAAACAATAGTGCGGGACTGTATGCGTACACGCAACGCGTCGTAACCCGCTAACGAATGGCTAATAAAATATATAAATATTGCAGTTTTGGAGTCGAAATCTTAATGTACAGTCGACTATGTCCAGCTATACATATCAGAATTCCAAACCTTCTGCTGCAGTAATAGTGGCTACATTGTGATTGAAATTGTTTATTTTCTTATATATATTTATGAAAAAATCCAATTAAATACTTATATAAATAACCCACATTACTAAAAGCAAAGATAATATAATACTACTATTAGGAACTAAAAGTAAATCCTATACACTAATTGTTTATTCCCAAACTAGATTTTTCTCCCATGTAATGGGAATTACAACAAGGCTTGCACAAAGTTGTCTATCCCCAGTGGGAATCGAACCCACTACTTCTGGCGCTTGAGTCAAATGACCAACGTCGTCCATCGACCAACTAGGCCAACGTCGCGGTCAAAACTTCAATACAAAAACAAAGAATTAAAATAATAAGAGATTGAACGTTAAGTCGTTAATGCACAGAGGGTTTGCGTTAAAAAGTATGGTCAAAACTATTAATCCAATTTTGCTTACTATTCAACAACAAGGTAGCCCCTGGAAAACAGCTATAATGGTACGTAGAGATACTAATGAGTGTGACAACAATATGATGACAAACATGCTACTGTGACAATTTAGTCACGATCGCACGACTGAGACGTCACAAGTCACAATAGCTAGTCTTATTTAAAGGAATAAACAAATCGCTTACAAAAAAAAATAGGTAGTTCTAAAATACTCAACAGATCACACAGACTTTAAAAAAAACAGTAACGACAGCACCGACGTTGTCCTTGGAGTTTTTGGAGTCGATTTACAGAAATAGTTGAAACCAATGCAACGCCATCTATTACTAACTTTAATCACTAAAATTTTGGTACCTACTTAGAAATCGCCATTATAGACCGATTCACATCAGCTGTAGGCTTGCAGGAGGCTTTCAGTCTAATAAATAAAACGAGCCCCAAACGTATCTAATCACTATATATGTATCTAATTAATTTATGATATATATTATCGCAAATAGAACTTGCCTGCAATTAAAAATAATGTTTTGTTATAGACGTAAATACCAATACATTATTACAGCGCACCTGAAAAAGAATACGAGAAAAGAGTGAAAATAATTGTCTTATACAACCAAGTTAGTTAAACTCCCAGTGAAATTACCAGTGGTAAACTCGACTGAAGTGCCGGACAAAAAAGTGCAAGTGAAAATGTGTTCCAAAGGATAAATATCGCAACAAATAATTAGGATGTAAAAACATGTTGGAATGCGTGCGACGCGCGAGCACAGTGGTACGCGCGCACACCGAAACCGGACAGAACTTAAAAACGAGGAGCGGACACTTTTTGCTGGTACTGCTTGTTGCGTTGCTTTGTGTCAGGTGAGTTCTATTGCATTAAATTTATTTTAACTATGAATAGAATACATTTTATTTCAGACATAGTCCATATGTGTTAATATCATTATTCTTACTCACTATTGTTAGTAGTTCACAAAATATATTTTGGCTGCTCGATACTGGGCGGCGAGGCTACTTGCCTACATGCAGTCGTATCCACCGCCCCAGCATCGGATAACCCCACCGGTCCGATGAGAGAGGTTTATTATATAAAATATTGTTTTAATTCTTTTATAGGTAACAAACAAAAGAAACCAAATAAAACAAGAATTTACAAATTTATAATTGTTTAAATTGTTATAACACTGAAATATGTCTTCAAATACTATAAACAAAAATATATATATTCATAATAGTAACACACCGCACACATTTGCATACAAATCACGGCCAAAATTAATGCATTCAAAGATTTGATTGTTATTGATTACGAAACGATTCCAATTTTCGTAATAAAACCAAAACTAATCATAAATTAGCATCGATAATGGCTTCTGCTTCCGACCAAAATCATCTGTCATAAAAATTTATGGCATCCCACATATAATAAAATGGAAAAGATTAGGTAGTCTGTACATTGAAGACTCTATGAGAAAAAATCAGACATTTGGAAATTCACAGAAAAAAATATCGACGTTCTATACAGAACTGATCATCATTAGCCTACAACAGCCCACTGCTGGACATAGGCCTCTGCCAAAGCGCACCGCTGACCCGATCCTTGGTTCTTCTTCTCCAGTCACTGCCAGCCGCCTTGCGCAGATCGTCGCTCCGTTTAGCCAGGTGGATACTGACAACCACACTACTCCTGCCCAGCTGTGGTTTCCACTCGAAAACTCATTTTCCCCAACGGTAATTGGTTCTCCAATAGATGTGACCAGCCCACTGCCACTTCAACTTACTAACTTTTGAACTATATTGAAGGCTTTAGTTCTCTGGCGAATCACCTCATTTCGGATCCTATCCCTTAGAGAAACTCCGAGCATAACTCTTTCCATAGCCTGCTGAGCGACCTTGAGTTTTCGGACTAGTCCCACTGTCAGTGTCCACGTTTCGGCACTATACGAGTAGGTCATTACGGGTAGGACATTGAAAGTACAAAAATTTATATGTGCGTGAAATTCAGTTCTCGGTATCAAGTTTTACTGGTACCTAGTTGTTTAGTATACGATACCATAGAATACTTAATAATACTACGTACGGAGTACTTCAGTTGTTTTATTACACCCTAGTACAAAAAGAAAAGTTTCTCTTTTTGCTGAACATTACGACTAGCATCTGGTAGTATGTTTTTCTTCACACATTTAGAGAGCTCAAAAATTAACCAGTTGCTGAAAACTACGCAAGAGAAACCGCGGGTTAAAGCTTGTAACTCAATTTCAACGCCAAATTATCGAAACCATACATCATGGCTCCTTATTACGGCGTCGACAAGAAATTGATGCAAAAAAATGTACAAAAGAAAATATGAGCATAATAACAGCACCCTATAATTACGCCCTATAAATCCGCGATGCAAACAAAACCAATTTTCAATACACAAATAAACAAAAAAAACATGCCTTCAAAATCTTTGTGAACATCAAACCAATTAAGTCTTCATGTGACATGAATAGAAATTTTTACGTTAATGTACTGTCTGTATAAGGATTTTTAACGTTTACCAGCGCGTTGACTCAACTTTTTGCTTAGAGACTGTCTTAAACGAACAGTGGGCCAATTATGTGCTTTTTGTGGAAATAATGGTGGCTTGTTAACATTTTTAAAGCGTATGAGTACACGTTTATTGTGTACGAATTTTGCATTCCGCTTAAATATTTTGAAGAGACTTTTAAAAAATGCCTCGTGATTCAACCCATAAGTTTAACCGCACATTTATCTTTTATAATAAAGCGGTTAAGTTTTTATTAGTTTCGTTCAACATAGGTAATAAAAAATCATTTATTGTACAAACAATATAAAATACGAAAAATATTGAAAAATATTAAGAATTGAAAGTATCACAAAGGGTTCAGCTTATATCTAAAGAAACTAATCTGCGGTAGAGATGGAAACGATACCTACCAAATATTATTTCTTAGTAAAGGTATATTTGTGTTGTATCATTCTGATATTTAATTTGTAAGTATGCCTTTTATAAAATTATTGATTATAAATTTATTAAAGAGAAGCAGTCGGTCACGTTTAGTATTTATATTATAATTACTAGCTGTGCCCGGAGCTCCGCTCGCGTGGACTGCACAATTATTCTTAATTTCACTCTCAATCCGACTCCGACGTCCGGATCCACTCCCACTCCTAGTCCCCCTTCCACTACCATGCCCACGTCCACGCTTCCTAACCTAACTAACGAAAATTATAATTATACTTCTTTGTCATATTGCATACCTACTAACTCAAGAAGTAGTTTATAGATTTTAAATCAGTTTTCACTTTTTATGAGGAGATGTACCTTTTCGTTGGCATATATCATTGTACTCGAGCAACAGAGGTCGTGAGTTGGATTCCCACCGGGGAAGTACAAATTTATACAAGCTTCAATATATATATATATTTTTATTGTTAATGGGTTTACGCCTGGCCTCAATCTCACCTGATGGTAAGTGATGATGAGGCCTAAGGTGGAGCGCGCTCACCCAGAACAATTTTGATCTTTTTAAAGGTAGAGAGAATAGGCATTCACTCTTCCTTTAAAAAGATCAAAATTGTACTTGTCTTATTAATCACTAAGCTAAGAGAGAAGGGAGCCGAATGTTAGCGATTTCAGTAAAATTTATTTAGACAAAGACATATATTTATTAATAATTTTTGTTACAGGTCAGATTAAATGAATTAAAAACGAAATAAAAACACAATTAAATTATTTAAAAAAAAATCAAATTAATGCATACAATTGAACATAATTATGTCAATGAGATATATAAAATTTCTTCATATCTATAAAATGACTGCTTCATACGATAAGCCAGTCGCAGATCCTTTTCTTGAAAGTAGATAGTAAGAGAAAACCACTTTTAACTTCAAGCGAGTTGATTCGCGGCCAGCTAGTCATTAAACTTTTATTATCCGTGCACAAGTTCTATCTAATCTCAGTTAAATGCTCATTCGGAAACACTTTAACAGAGAAACCCCATGCAGAAACCATTTCATATGATTTTCGAACTAATCCCAAAGCTCAGAGCCTAACCCATCATTACTGCCAATCCTTTCAACTGGGCCCATAACCTAAACGACAGTGTGAAATTTATTTATACACACGCAAATTTAAACCTTAATGCTTCTATGTTATTGTTGAAAATATCTTGTGTTTGACAATCATTATGACAGATGATCACTTCGAAGTTTGTGCTTAACTACCCCGCCTACTCACTGACGAATCAGTAAAGCGTTTATGGTTTACGTTTAAGTTTGCGTTAGGTTTTGATGTTTTCATGTAGACTTAGATCATTCTTTAAGTAAATTACTTGCTGCTCTAATTCCTCGACCGCAAATACAAATACAAATTTAGTAGTCAAACATAAATAAAGTACAGTTTTCGATTTGCACAATTTAGACCTGTGTAATTAACACAAGGAATTAATCAACATAGCCTATTAAAGTCCACTACTGAACTTGACCTCTGCCATATAATAGCAATACAGTAGCTTATACACCGCACAGAAACTGCCGTATTATAAGTACACACCGGAGGCTGTTCTTTCGAATTACCGCATCAAGCTCTACCGGGATCGGTCCACCATCACAGAGATAACTATTCTCCCGAATAAGCCTGATATTGTGGTGGCCGACCGGACGCTGTATATGGCGTTTCCCGTATGATGACTATCTTGTGAAGGCCGAAACAGATAGGGAAACCAAGTATCTAGAGCTAGCGCACGAGATTACCGACATGTGGGATGTGTCGTCAACCGAAGTCGTCCCTATAGTCCTGTCTGCGAGTAAGTTAATTCCAACCAGCCTCGCTGACCTCCTGAGGCCGTTGGAACCTTCGCGTGGGCTCGCTTCCGGTGATGCAGAAGGCGTTACTGCTGGGCAGTAACCGAGTTTAATTTTTCGTCTGAATAATGTGATAGTTATAGCAGTAATTGGAAGTTAAACATTAGGTATTCTGTCGTTTGACTGTCTTCCTCGAAGCTTTTTACTCGGTTCCCCAGTCTAAGTGTCCTCGCAGACTGCAAACTTTATATCGGCCGATAATTTAGTCAGGCTCTTAAACAGTATAAAGATGTATGCAAGTGACACTATGACGATTTGTTGGCCCAGTGTGCGCACTAGCAGCTCAATCCGACTAAATTATCGGCCGATACAAAGTTTGCAGTCTGCGGGGACTCTAAGTGAACAAAACCGCTAACGTAAACGCAAAAGGAATGGGTTGGGTTAAAAGATAGAAGGCGGTTTGTGGTGTATGATTACAGCTGTCAGTCAATTTCCGTCGATTTGGTGCGATGGCGTGTGAGTGACGTAGTGTAGAATCACGAATCACGATATTATATTACGGTGTTATGCAGTATGTGATGTAATGTTGTATTGTTGTCATGGCGTGTCAAGTTGTGTCGCAATTGTAATGACCAAAAGATCTAAAAGCATCATACATTCGATCTCATGTGGAGTTACTTCTAGCTAGATTGTAACCTCGCATACTAAAATTAGTATAATAATAATTCCTTTATTTTCAGGCAACTTGGCCCATAGATAAATACCTTAGCCTAGAAATACATACATTTTATAACCTTAATTAAACACACACTATTTTTGGGGGCTTTAAAGTCTTTGCCTCCCTATAAATTGCTTTATCTTTTTAAGAATTAATATGTTTAATGATAACTAGGAATTGCGTCACCCAATATACTTAACTTACGGTGAGCGTACCAGCGATTATGTTATGGCTAAAATTTGGAATTCTCTGCCATCCGATTTAAAATACATTGTATCAGGTGGATTACTAAAGCAGGAACTGCACAAGCACTTCTTGTCGATGGGTGTAGGCTAATGTACTGATCACGTGAGCGCTCTGTCCACATACAAATGGGCTTCCATTTCTGTGGACATTACTGTAATTTATATATTGTAAAATTTTGTTGAATAATAAAAAAAATATATATAATACATATTAATTTCCTCCTCATAAATCGTTATTTTTTATGTTATCTTATATTGTTAGCCCGTGCATGTAAACACCGGTTATGAACTATATTATTTACACTGGAGAAATAAAATTCTAGGATTTACGAGGCTATAGATTGTATATAGCCTTTACTTTGATTATTTTTAGTAATATATTTTTTTCATTTCTTAATGAAATCATGTTTGTTTTTTTACGGGCTACACCTAAGCTGAGTGTTTAATTTCAATAAAATAGCAATAAAAATAAAACAATGTCAATGACTACAAAACTTTTTAAGTTACTAATTAATTTTACTAAACACATTTATTACTAAGGTATCAACAATAGCATAAAAAGTCATATCAGGCAAAGCGTATAACGTAGACAGTTTGTGGGTTCCGTCATGTCAGTTACTCCTACTTCTTCATCAGCTGAAATACGTTCACTGCTGAACATAAGCTTTCCCAATAGAATGCCAGTTTTGGTGGGCTGTTTATTGGGGCATTGTCATAATTACCACGCTTGGCAGGCGGATTGGTGATCGCAGTAATGATCTTAATAGGTACCCGTTACCGTGACCGTTCCTGGTGCAATCCCTTAGACGCCTTGATAACTCCCACAGGAATTGGGGGTGGACTTATTCATCAGCCTATCAACGTCCACTGTTTTTTTAGTGTTTCGCGCAGAAATAGCGAATGCAACATATTTTGGACATTATAAGCCTGGCATCTGTTGCTGCCAGTCACCGACCTACGACTGTAGAAGAGCATTTTTTTAGAAACATTTATTGTATCTATTCTTTCATATAGTAAGCCTTAAAGTCGTCCTATATTTGAATTTTCAGAGTTCCAATCTAAGTTACAAATTGTAAAAAAATATTGAAAAAAAAAGAGAAATGGGAGAGGCCTATGTCCAGCAGTGGACTCTTTCAGGATGATGATGATTGAAAAAAATATATTTGTGGATTTGTTTTTAGCATTTTTAGGTCCCAAGCGAACCCTAAATGGATTTTATTTACACTGGACCCAAAAACTGAACACGACGACGTGGCCTACCCATCCATTTGCAAAATTAGATAACCATTAGGTTGTATCTGCCAAACTTGCAAATAATAAATCAGTCCTTCCTAGAAGTGATTATACTGACTTAAAATTGACAGGTTTTATTCCTTGCCACTTAAATTGAGTTTTTAAGAGAGTGAGTTGATTTTGTGGTTACAAGAATTTTGCCTGGGAGTGCGTGTTCTTATTACCACGGTGCGAGTAATCGTTATTAGTTTCATCTCGCGGATTTCCTCGCGTGTTTTTTAACCTAAAATGCGAAAGTCTTAAATGTTTATTTGTTAATAACAACTATACCGATTGTATAGTCAGTATAATTTAAGCAACAGGGTGGTATCCAGATTAAACAAATTGCCAGAACTACACCACTTCTTAAGAGAAAATAAATCGACTATTGATATGGAAGCACCAGCTATAATCTGCCTTTCCATTTAAAATAAAATAAATAAAAAATAAAAACCAAAGGAACCTTTTAATGTGTGTTCAAACAATCTTAGTAATATCTTATACATTACTAGTAATATAATTTACTTTTGGTTATACAGTTTAAAGTTTTCTATTTGGTTTTGTCTTTGTAGATTAATAAAATAAAATGTATGTTATGCGGATGACATGGTCCTGATAAGTCCTAATGTCAGTGTATGGAGTGACCCGTTTGCTAGTTAAATGCGAAAGGTACACAGTGAGATGGTGTTTCAAATAATTCAATCCAATTACTCTTTATTGCATGATAAAAATACACAGACACAATGATTAAGTGATAAAGTTTGCCGTCTGGTTTCCGGTAGAGTAGAATAGGACCACTCCAACTCTTCCCGTGGATGTCGTACAAGACGACTAAGCGAATACATTATCAAACGTCAATCAGGCCTCCCCAACCCATCTGGCCAGCGCGGGGAGTGTGAGCCAAATCCTCCGTCTGTCTCCGGCAGATGAGAGAGGGTTGTGCTCCTACAGTGGAGACAAAAATAACCTGATGATGAATGATAAAGTAGTTTACTCTTGTACAATAATGTTAACACTTGAAAGTGTTTTTTTTTTAATATTTTCAATGCACAGAACAGACACGCGAAGTTTGCAGTTTTATTACAGGTATGTGTAGATAAAAAAAATTAAGTATGGTTTATGCTTAGTTTGAAAAATCATTTTAAGTATCTGTAAAATTAACAGAACCGTCCGACATTTTACGAGGCATTCAATCCCAAATTAAAGCGTAAAAGTTTAAATTAACATCTCCTTTACAAGTAAGGTGAGAGAGTTGTTAAGAAACATATATTTTATGTCTACTTTATAGGTTAATGGATCGGAATTAGGTAATGTCATTTACCTGCCTCGTTGGCGTAGTGGCTTGGTCATTTGACTCGAGTGTCTAATCCAGAACTAGGAAATTCTCCTGTGGATAGAACGATTCACAAATAATAATATCCAGCCCGGGACCAACTTGTGCAAATTGTAGCAAGTTTTCTATCCCCAATGGGAATCGAACCCACGTCCTCTGATGACATTAATTTTGCGCTCGAATCTAATACCAACCCATTAGGCCAACGAGATAGTCCACAAATAAACTTAACAAATCGAATGAACTGAATTTTATTTCTTTTAATTAATCCAAGTTATAATGGGATCGAGTTGTTCCCGCGTTTTTTTTGCAACAAATGACTGTGCGTGTGTACACTGTGAAGGAAACATAAATAAACGTAAATGAGCTGATCTTCTTAAAGTAGTGAACTTCCTAACCTCAAACCTTATCTTATCTTATCCTCTCAGGGGGCCAGGAAGACCTGGCGACACTTCGACCCTTCAGGATCTTTTGTGCCAAACCCCTGTCCAACAACGGTGCCCTAAACCGACTCAGAATTTCTTCTTTGACATTTGCAGGTTTCCTTACGATGTTTTCCTTCACCGAAAAGCCTGTGGTATTATTAATAAACCGTACTTAAGTTTAGAAAAACTCATTGATAAGAACGGGGTTTGAACCCACGACCTCATGAACGTGAGACGAGTGCACAACCAACCCGGCTACCATGGCTCAACCTCAAACCTTACTAAAGTTTACTATCAACGTTAGTAAGAGATTCTGTGACTATATCAAGACAAGTTTTGGTCTGAAGCACTCTAATACTGACAGTAAATAGAAAATAAAAAGATATCGTGATTAGAACTTTTTTAAATAATGTGTTTTACGGCTTTGAAAGCTAAGTCCTTTTGAGCCAATCGTAATTAGACTGATGGTATTATTGTCAATGTCCAAAAAAAATCAAGTTATAATGTCTTGTCTTAATTTAGAAAGTTACTAAGAGACTTTATGAATTCACGTAAAACTTAACTTCATTCTCCAATAGTGTGTTATATAACAATCTAATAGCCTATAATCACGTAATGAATGTCTTTATTCGACGGCGTCTTCGTAACTTATAATTTGTACGAATCTATAAAAATAGGCTGTCGTAAAAAAATATGGATATAATTTAAATGGAAATTATTCTTATGTATTATTCAATAATTAATATCAGCCCTTAGACGTCCACTGCTGGACACAGACCTTCCTCAATAAACGACACCACACCCGCCCTCGTCGCCAGAACTCGTCTGCCCCAACGGCCGTCGGTTGTCTGGAAGAAACAGCTTTTAGCGATAAGACTGCCTTTAATCAAAGATAATATATATATATATATGTAATTAATCTTGCATAAAGAGTAAATCAATTGAAAAAATGGACAGAAAAATAGCTAAACCAAAGTTGAGGTTTATTTTTTTTAAGTATTAATTAATCTTAGCCTTATGTAACCGAAACCATAAGCTTCACATATATTCTTTATCAGACAAAAACTATATGTAACTCTATACGTGATAATAGTATATTATTACCGTACTCTATTACCACGGTAATGAGTTACCGCGACCGGATGGTCGACGGCCAGACAATGCGACACGGTCTGCAGGCTGCATATAGTGACTCTATTTAGGACTTTTTGTCGATTGTTCTGGTGGCAATGTTGGTTTTTAAAGTGGACAGATTATCTGTTACATCGTCATGGTCAATTAGGATAATCTGTATTATGTTAACATCAAGGGTCTTCCATAAATCACGTGGTCCGTTATAGGAGGGATTCGTTAAAGAGGGTCTAGGACAGGCCTGTCTCACTCCGCACTTTTATGCCTAAAGCAAGCCTCCATCACTCGAAGGAACCTACTGCAATAAATACTTACACTTCTACCCCGGCTCAAGTAATAACAACGCTAAGTCAACGCTTAGACACATTTTTACGTGTAGTTTCTGACAATAAGAAGCGATATTTTCGTTTTACTAGGGAATGATGTTTACACTTCCGCCCTGGCCCGAGTAATAACAACCCTTTTTTTTATTTTTTTTATTATCGGAGTGAAAATGAGTTGACTCATCCCCCCGGTTAGGGAGACCAGGGGGTATGTGGGACTCTCCCTCCCTCATTGAGGGCATACCCACTAAAAACACTCCGGCGCCCACTCTGCCGTGGTAGGGGTACAGTGTGGTGCTAAGGAATTCAATCCAGTGTATCCCCCGGCGGCACCGACAAACGCCGGTGCACCCTCGCGAAAGGAGGAGGGTCGCGAAACGCTCACGACCCTCCCCTGCCCACCTGTGTGGAGCCATGCAATGTGGGCCCCTAACCCACTACTCCACACCGCGGCAGGAGGCGGACGAACTGCGCCCGCCTCCTGCCCGCACGTAAGTGCGCGCTGAGCCCGTCCTTGCCCCATCCACTGTGCCCTCTGCTGATCAGAGAGACACGCGGAGGGACGCGTCTCTCCGCCTCCCCGAAGGGACTTGGAGAGACCCACCTCGGTGTCATTAGCTTCACCCACGGGCTGGATTGCCCGGGGCTACTGAGCTCCCCCGCCCCGACAAGGCTGACACCATGGGGGAGGAGTAATAACAACCCTACGTCAAGCGATTTAGACATATTTTCGTGCGCTGCTCTACACATCAGTCGCCGCCCGCACATCGCGCGTTATACGGAGTAATAACGCCTTCGTACTGTCTGACAATGAGAAGAGGTATTATCGTTTAACTATAGGAAATTATGTATTTGTTACGTAGTAACTATTAAGTAACCCGTGCCTAAAGTGAGGATTGAGGTGTGGTTTCCGGTAGAGTAGAATAGGACCACTCCAACTCTCCCCGTGGATGTCGTACAAGGCGACTAAGCGAATACATTATCAAACGTCAATCAGGCCTCCCCAACCCATCTGGCTAGCGCAGGGAGTGTGAGCCAAATCCTCCGTCTGTCTCCGGCAGATGAGAGAGGGTTGTGCTCCTGCAGTGGAGACAAAAATAACCTGATGATGAAACTGAGGCTTGAGATAGGCCTGATGGTACGACGTAATACTTTGGTGACTTTTTTAACACATAATAAGGAAACCACACCGCAACCTTTTAAAGTAATACCTAATCAATGTCAAAACAATAAACTTATGGTTTTATTGAACATAAAACGACAAATGAGCCGTTAAGTGCGTCGTAACTGTCGACGTAAGGCGCAAAGTTGTGCACTAACGCGCAAAGTGCATTAAATATTTAAATAGCGTTAAATTTTAATAAGCCAGGTACTTATTGGGACTGTTTTAGCAAAAATGCGGTGTTAATTTTTTTTTATTATCCAAACAGTTGAGATACATTGTCCTTTATCTAGTCTTCTAACGGAATCATAATCAAGATTTTAATAATTATCTATACTTAATCTATACTTATTACTTAATATTATAAAGAGGTAAAGTTTGTGATGCTGTAGCGGGTAATCTCTGGATCTACTGAACCGATTTTGAAAATTCTTTTACCAATAGAAAGCCACGTTATTTGTGAGTGTCATAGGCTATATAATTTATAAAGTTACGTAGTCCACGCGGGCGAAGTCACGGGCAGACAGCTATCACTAATATAAAAACGGTGCTCACCGCTGAGCATTAATAATATTACCGCGCGGACGAAATCGCGGGCAACAGCTAGTCTTAAGTAAATCGTTAATGCTTTCCCTTTCCCTTGGGAAATATAGTTTCCGGGATTATCAGTTGATATGTTATTCCAAACACAAACTGTAATGCTATTCTCTAAAATAGAAACTCACGTGCGAGTCTCACTCAAGTGACTTTACTCACTTCGAAACCTAATCCATTGGTAATTCTGTAAACTATCCAGAGCACTGTCGACGTGAAGTGAGTTCTTTGTTCACTTCACGTCGATAATGCTATGGAATATTAACAGAATTACCAATGGATTATGTTTTAAAGTGAATGAAGTCACTTGAATGAGACTCGCTCGTGAGTTTGCATTTTAGAGAATAGCACTACTGTACCCCGAGAATAATTAAAATTCGTTCAACTGTTATAGCGACATGCAAGCAAACGAACAAACGAATGAACTAACGGACAACCCACAAAAAACAACCACACTTTCATATTTATTTAAATAGAATGGTAAATGGTCAATAAATAAATATGTCAGACATTCACACCAATTACCCAGTCCCAAACTAGGCAGAGCCTGTGCTATGGTTACTAGATAACAGATAGACATACTTAAATAAATATATAAACATCCAAGACTTGGGTACAAACATTCATATACATCATACGAACATTTGCCCCTAGCGGGTTCGAACCCGCAACCTCCGGCGTGGCAGGCCGAGAGCTACCCGTTCCGCCACGGAGGTCGTCGCGTCGGTCGTTGTCACGGGGCGAAAAGAGAGCGAACAAAAGTCGCTTTGCAACGTTTATCAGGATCGATCAAAGTGGCGATAATTCGTCTCTGCCTACCCTTCTGAGACCAAGTCGTGAGCATTATGGATAGATGGAGAATGGTAACTTTTTAAAAAGCGTTTCTTCATATAGATATCTATAGAGATATGAATAAATATCCAATTATATTTTTTATTAACTCCATCTTCATTACATTAATCTGGTTGCTATTACCGGGTAATGACGTTAACACACTATAATCTCATTATTCATTAACATCGTCGGTAATGATGTCAAACATTTATAGAATTCATTACCGTGTACTTATGTAGGAATTCCCTAAATTACCGTATCAATTCCAGTGACGTTTGAATGTAATTCGTAGGAGATTAGAATTACAACGCATCACATGGGCTCAGATAAGCAGTAGGCTATGCATAGCTTATATTTAAATTAATCGTTTTATTTTAAAACTAGCTGTGTCCGCGGTTTCACTCGCGTGGACTACAGAATTATTGTTCTTTTTTTTTTTAAAATAAAGTTGATACTTTGTTGTATTGTGTACCATCGACTACTTAATGTAATAGAAAACTATACATTCCCATAACTTTTGATTGAGTAAGTCGATTGCAATGAAATAAAGACTAAATGTTACTCCCAATTAAACCCTATTTGTTTTGAAAGCCCCATCAGAATCGGTACAGTAGGTTTTATGTGATGCGTGCACAAACTAACAGATAGACAAAACCAGATAAACAATCTTACCCCCCCGCCCCTAATTTTAATATTTTTTTTTATTTATTAGATAAATCAATACCAAAATGTTTTTCTTAACTTTATTATGAGTAGAGGTTTAGTCATTTCAGACTAGATATGTCACCCCTGTAAGAAAATTACATTAGATTTTTTCTTAGCACTAACTTATACAAAATTTATAAAGTTTGCACAACATTGCCGGCCTCCTCATAAGAGGGGTTGGCCAGGATGCTGTGGAAACGCCAATATCATTATTAGGCAGATGCAGTATAATAATTATTTGGGCCTTGCTTCGGACACTGCTAAACATAAGCCTCCCCAATACAATGCGACTGTTGGTGGGCTGTCCATCAAGGGATTGGCCATAATCACCACACTTGGCAGACGAATTAATGATTGGGAGTGGCCCTATTCTAAGCCAGGAACCACACAGCATCTCCTTGTATCCCAAAATTGCAGATTATACTAACAGGAAAACATAACCCCACATAGGTATTTAAACCAACGGCGTCGACCACGTTACAACCTCTAATAACATAAATCACAGCTAGATATGTTAATGAGCTACGATTATTTCCAATATATCGCTCTAACGATAATATATCGCGCGTCCTAAACCTATATATTTCCTATCTGTCAGTTTGTCTGTTCGGTCCGTTATTACGTAATGTTTTAATAGGAATTCTGGTTCGGATTCTTCATTCTTTTGAGACCACCCGATCGGATCGCCTTTGTTTTCCTGGACTATTTTTAGAATACCGTATTTCGAAAAGTTTTTGATTTTTAGCACATTATATTTTGATAGTCTGCTGCTTGAACGGCTTTAAACCTAAGTAATAAAATAGGTATGTCTCTTCCATTACCATTTAAATCGAGTCTGAATCAGTTCAAAAGAGATTTCGTTCAGACAACCTCAGTTGTTCTTCACACCACGTCGTTCCATCAAAAGTAAAAAAAAAACGTATATTTCACACGACACCACCACACGTATATTTTTTTTAACTACCGCTCGAGGTGTTATAGCGCTGTGAAGAAGAAAGGCGCAAAAATTCCAGCAGCACATCTTATAAATTCAAGTTTGTATACAATTATATAAAGATATATATAAAGATTATGCGAAGCTGAAGCAACATTAGTACCAGACATCTTTGTCATTCAAATAATCTTCTATTTTTTTATCTTATTATTTACAGAGGGTTTGTTCTGCTTAGAACATGCAAAAGTAATCGTCTATATTATAATAGACTTTTTTGCAAGTTGTTTTTTAATGTGATTCTTAAACTTTCTGTCCATCATATTTAAGATTTGTTAAGTAAGTACATTATAAAACATCAATCAGGCCTCCCCAACCCGTCTGGCCAGCGTGGGGAGTGAAGGCCGAATCCTCCGTCGGTCTCCGGTAGATGAGAGAGGGTTGTGTTCCTGCAGTGGAAACAAAAATAACCTGATGATGATGAAGATGATGTTAAGTAAGTAGTTTGTTGTAGAAGTGTATATATAGCCCCGTAAAAGATTTACTGACCCGACTTAACTTAACCGTCAATACTTATACCTTTATTATAGCAAAGCTTTTTTGTCTATCTGTCCGTCCGCCGGATAACTCGAAACCTACTGTACCGTTTAAGCTGAAATGTAAAATACTGGAAATGATGGGGAAATCAGATATGTTTATTTACGCATTATTAAATTAATATTAAAACTGTCAGTCGATTAAATTAAAATTTTGAATATACCTAGAATCATTAAGATAATAATTTTTATATTAGAAAAAAAACGATATAATTTAAGATAAATATTTATAAAAATTAAGGTTGTCATTGCTCACACTTTATTCCTACATAAAAGTAAATTTAAACATTGCAAAATAAAATACGGGACCCTATACCTATTTACCTAACTAACACTTAACTAGATCACCAATTAAAAATAATTAGCATGGTTTTTTTTTTCAAATGCCTTAGTGTTGTTAGTATTTTAGGAATTTTGTTGTGTATTCAAGAGTGAAGTTTATGATAGGGCGACGCAATAATTTTGATCCTACAATGGTCATTCCATGGTAAACCGACAAAGGATCAAAACGTCATAAACCACGCGTTACAGATTAACATAATAGCTGTTTAGTTTATTAGGATACTTATTGTTATTGCGACACACGGTAGTAGAGTTCGACGAATATTTGTAGTCCGCTAACATTTTAATAGATTAAAAAACACTTAACTTTTATCATAACTATTCTGAAATGTTTCGTTTGTGCAATATCTAATTGTAACTACACTTACTAAAATAATATATCACTAAAGTAATCCATCCGTATCCGTCTAAATGGGTGAATCATAAAATCATAAAATAATAAAGACGTTACGAATTCGTTTCATAATATTATTCGCAACTATACCTCATGCCATGAAGCAAAATAATTTTTCGTAGCTCATAGTTTCACCTCAAAGTGTTTTCCTTCATAATTGACACTAATTGGTTATTAAACTACATAACAGATGCACATTTTATAAATCATCTGTTATCTAATTTAATAACCAATTAGTGTCAATCATGAAGAAAAACACTTTGAGGAGAAACTACGCGCTACGAAAAATTATTTTGCTTCATGGTATGAGGTATAGTTTCCAATATAAAATAAAACAAATTGAATTGAAAATAACCTGCCTGTGCGATAACTTTATTTAAAAAAAACTTGACCATTCGTCTTCTATAAACATGTTGAGAAGAATAATGCGAAACCTTTATAATTGCTCTATTTCTATAACTTCTGGAATTTCGACAAATCAATTACATAACCTATTATGTACATATTGTTGGTCCTCCTCTTCCCTACTTGCAGGGCCCAAATGGGTCCATAAGGAACTCTGTTTTTTTTTACCTTCTGTTAACACCATGGAATCCAATAAAGTACTGATTACTGATTACCTGATAAATAGGGATTTCGACTGGGATTAAAAAAATACCCCCTGTGGAAAACATCACTATTGTTCTGGTACATTTAAAAAAAATTGCAGTTACATACTTTTTAGCATCAGGCCACCTAGTAGCTACTTATCAGTTTTAATTTTTAGGATAACTTTATTAATTAAGACATAATCGGCTGGTGTCAATTTTCTCTTCCAAACTGTATGTAGTTCAATTATAATAATTTTATGTTTGACCCGTTTGTTTTACAGCGGTAGACACTGTGTCAAACTACTCGTCCGTAAATCGCTATTCACTTAAAGTCAGATCAAAATTATCTAAAATGGTTCATTAATGCTCAATGTCGTCGTATTTACTGTTTGTTTTTAGTAATTACATTTATTTTACGGTTATTTTTAAAAGTTTTGAATACAACTGGAGTGCATACGCATGTTTAATTAGGGTTGCCACATTTGTCCTAGTATGCGGGGCGTCCGGGAAGCGTCCGGGCGTGGTTTCATTTGTAGTCCGGGTTTCAAAGTTGTCAATAAAAAGTTGCATCTTTTATTTTTATTATACTGAGTAACTTAAAGAAACTCTGTTGACATGTCCAAAAGCTGTAAGCTCCAAAATCCGAGGTTTTCATGCTTCTTGTCCTGGTTGGCACATTTTATAGATGGCAACCCTAGGTATAGGTGACGGAAAGCAACTGGAGCTATAGTCAATTCTAGTCAGAGTCTAGTCAAAGAGTAACGGATGGACACACCGACGGACGACCGAACTTATTTATATGTTAGAAAACTTATTTTGCAGATTTGTTTTGTAAAATAAAAATTAGGGCCACCCCTAATTTTCCCGTGGGTGTCGTCAAGGCGACTGCAACAGCAGCAGCGTTCTCCTGTGTATATTAAGATTTTTCCAATCCGCCTGCCAAGCGTGGTGATTAGCCCACCAAAAGTGTCATTCTATTGGGGGGGGGCTTATGTTCAGCAGAGGACGTATTTCGGCTAATGATGATGAAAAAAAATTTGTCCCAGGCAGGGTATAGTACCCAATAGGTACTATTTTGTACTACATTTTTCTCAACAAGCCAATGTAAAGAATTTATGAAAAAAAATTACTCTGCCCAATGTCAGAGGATAATAAATTACACGCGGAACGTAAAAAAACTTCTGGACAATTTCCACCAAACCGCAATGAACGAGGCGTGGTGGACTATGGATATAGAGAAGTACGATTACTGACCCGAAGAAAAACAGTTAGTTAATTTTTTTTATTGTGCAGTAAAGTACTATAAATACAGTCAGTGCACTATAATTAATGACTAAGTTCATTCTAATTTTAACTTTATCATAAGGTGGTACTGGTAGTAACCAGACTGTGGTGGGACTGGTTACTTAATACGGAATTTACTCAGAAATGAAAATCAACCTTATAGATATTTGTTCAAGCTGCAAGGTTATACTAAAAGGTACTAAACAATAAATAATTAAATATCTCAGACATTCACACCAATTATCCAGTCGCAAACGCAGAGCCTGTGCTATGGTTACTAGATAACGGATACAGATACTTAAATAAATATATAAACATCTAAGATTTGGGTACAAACATTCATATTCATCATACGAACATTTGCCCCTGGCGGGATTCGAACCCGCAACCTAAAGCAGTCCGAGAGCTACCCGTGCCGCCATGGAGGTCGTAAACAATGTAAGCAGTATTAATGTGACGTTGGTTTAAATACACACCAGAGTTACCTTATTGTAACTGTATTTGTAAGGGAGCGAATACGATCATAGACTAAGCGATTTTATTCACTAATAGATATTATCTTTGCTAACCAAAAACAAAATATTTATTTTCAAAATTGGAATACATTATTCTCTTTGACGTCAAATTCTGCCTAAAACTACTCCACTTCCACCTGTATTGTATAACCTAATAGTAAGTAGGTACATTTAGTTGGCAAAATCATATTGAACTTCACTGTAATTGGAAGCTTGACATTAGGTATTCTATGATTTGACTTTCTCTCCTCATCATCAGGTTATTTTTGTCTCCACTGCAGAAGCACAAACCTCTCTCATCTGCCGGAGACAGACGGAGGATTTGGCCTACACTCACCGCGCTGGCCAGACGGGTTGGGGAGGCTTTCTCTCCTACCGCACTGTATTTAATCCCCGATACTCTGTGCCTGGGTCACCGCTCTAGGTTAGGTACATTGATCAAAAAGGAGTTATATAATAAAAAAATTAACGTACCTACCAACTTGATAAAAATTACTAAAATATAAAATAATTTCTCCTAGCCACAGATTTATAACCCCATACAGATTCCTAATCCCATACAGATGGTCGTGAAAATTTGTGATAGTAAATGTTAATGGTCATGAAAATACTTGTAAGATTTAAAAAAAAGTGTGGCGCATGCATTAGACAATAGTAAGGAGAGTATAGTACATACATAATGCTCATGCCTCGGTCCCAGAGGGGTAGGCAGAAGCGATGTATCGCCACTTTGCGCAATCCAATGTCGCAAAGCGGCTTTCCTTCGCCCGTTTTTAGCTCCATGATACCCTTTGACGTGATGATGAACAACATCACCGCCTCCGTGTTGTGGTAAGTACCACGACCAGCTAGGGAACTAATTGTCCACCTAAATAATTGTAGAGTACATGTCGTTGATAATACTCAGTTCATATCTTACTGAGTAATAAGAACGCTAAGTGGAGCACCTTAGACACATTTTTGCGTGTATAGTCTGACAGGAGTGGATTAAGAGCGTAGGTGTTTTCGTTTTACAAGGTACCTAATGTATCTGTACTGTAGTAACTATTAAGTAATCTGTGCTTAGTTCAACTATTCATGCATCTTAGCCCCACGTTTATCTTTTACTGACTGCAGAAAATTCGAAGTGAAAAAATAGACAGCCCTATCATATTTCAAGTATTGATAGGATGTTGAAGGAACCGAAGAGTCTACTTTTTCACAACCTTTTTCAACATTAAATTCAATTCAATTCAAATATTCTTTATTGTGCACCAAAACATATACATTTTTAATAAAAGCAAAACTTACATAGAAGGATGAATTTAGTGTACAAAGGCGGCCTAAGCGATTTCTTACAGGCAACCTTTGGGTGGTGGCGAATTTTTTGAGGAGTGGAAATACTGGATGCAAAGAGTAAACAATTTATATAACATAAACTTGCATGAATACTTAAATATACATATATGCCTACATACCGATAACTAGTAATACGAAATACATACTTAAAGACTTTTTTAGAGTGGATAACCCAATATCTTAGCATTTCTTGGTTATCTTTCGTAGTAACGGAGTTTTCACCTGTTAATACTGTACTGTAGTGTGGAGAGCTATGTATGAATCTATGTATATTTACTAAAAACCCTACCTTATCCGGCCAACAATTCCCCCACTTATCTAGCCTTGTATATTTGTAAGAGCATATGTTAAGTTTACCACTTAACTTAGCCTTATCTTGTGGAGGATAAGTGAATCTATAGGACATTATTGTAAGAAATAATACTTGTATTAATGTTGTACATTAATTTGAATTACCCACTTATTTGTAGCTTGTCTCAAGTTATTTGTTTTTAACCGACTGCGTTTTAAATGGAGGATCGGTGCAATGTCTTAAATGATCTAAGACAACGGTACAGACCTATGCTTTTCTCTTAAAAAATCCAGTTTCTACTTAATTTTAGTTGCTAATGATGCTAATAGATGGCGGTGCTTTGTTCTTAGCTGTTATTATCAATTGATATTCAAAAACTTCAAGAATACTGTCGATTGCATTCATCATATCAGACCCTAGACTTCCACTGCTGGACATAGACCACCACACCCAGTCCTCCGCCCTCGGCATCCAGCCGTTTCATTCGAATTATTATTATGGTATTGTTCAACAGGCTGTTTTTTTTTAAATTCTGCTACATAGTATATATACTTTGACATTAGATAATACAATCAATGCCATCTATCGAGGTATCTAGAACTATTTCTTTTTCAAAGAGCTCTTCTCATTAGTTAAAGCATTACTGTTCGGAACTCTTTTAATCGTTACTCTCACAGAATATCACAGACTGATGACGGGCAGCTGCATCACCACTGCACGCGTCTAGCCCCAGGCTCCATGTATGAGTTACGTAACTATACGTATAAAAAGTAATTTAAAACGTCTTAAACATTTCAGCCCACAGAGAATATTTCGATAAAATTAATTAAACAACTCGTATAACCACGGGCGAACGGTTTAACTACAATATTAATATTCAATATTAAAATAATTAATATTCAATTCTAAAACAAATATTAATATAGGTAAGTGCAGTTAATAGAAATAGCCTCCCACGACTCGATGTTCCCTGCAAGAGAAAGTAACACAATTTTAATGAACGCTCGACATGTTGATTGAGAAAAATAATTTTAATTTTATAATAATACTAGCTGTAGCCCGCGACTTCGTCTGCGTGGATAACTTAACATAACAAATTCTTATGTATTTCCCGTAGGAATGGGATGTTTTTTCGGGATAATAACTATCCCATGTCCTATTCTAGAACCTAACCTACATGTGTGCCAAGTTTCCATCACAATCCGTCCAGTGGTTCAAGCGTAATTAAGTAACAAACATCCAAACATCTAAATATCCAAATATCCAAACTTTCGCATTTATAATATTAGTAGGATATAACCGCTATTATATTAAGTTGAAAATAAGCTTCACTCGAAATAAAAATTGTTCGGCAGATGCACTTACTTTCTAGTATAAGCTCGATTCGAGTGGAGACTGCGACTGGGCAAGCGGGCTATGGAAAGAGCTATACTCGGAGTTTCTCTAAGGGACAGGATCCGAAATAAGGTGCTTCACCAGAGAACTAAAGCCTTCGACATAGCATAAAAGTTAGTAAGTTGAAGTAGCAGTGGGCTGGTGACATCTAGTGGAAACCACAGCTAGGCAGGCGTAGTGTGGGACGCCCCCTAGCTAGATGGAGCGACGACCTGCATAAGGCGGCTGGCAGTGACTGGATGAGAAGAGCCGAGGATCGGGTTCAGTGGCGCACCTTGGGAGAGACCTATATCCAGCAGTGGGCCCTTTCAAGCTGATGAAGATAACTACCTGGTGTAGACTTAGACGATATAGACTTTTCTTCCAATGCATGATATTCTGTCACAGAATACTAAGTATTTCAGAAGCGACACTCACCTCTCGCCTAACAGACAGGCTCTTGTTAGAACTCTCAACCCGAACATAAACCCCGGACATATCCAACAAGGCTACCACGACTTTACGTCCACAAACAATAATATATGAAAATTAAAACTATCCAATCTAAAATTGAATTGTGAATGGAATGAGTAATATTTAAGCGAAAAGTTTCGCGACCCACGCGCCTCACTTGGGGTCCAATTAACTCGTTGATTTATAGCCTATCGGGGGAAGCTTTGTTTATTTACTGCGACCAATAAATGTTCAATAAACCGGACGAGTGGTTGATGAAATTGTCACGCAAACTTGGCGTTTGTACTTCACGCGAGCGATTACTGAATCCATAATATAATGAAGTAGGTAGTCTACAACTGGGGATCAAGTTAAAGGACTGTCGTCGGAGGAATGCGAAAGTTACATACAGCAGACTCATATAGCAGAACTGCAACTGTCAATGTAAAATTTTCAAGACGACGTAAAAATAAAAAAATTAAGTTCGAGATATTTTGATATGAAGCTCATAAATACACACTAAAAAATAGATAATTAATTAAAATAGCAAAAAACACACAATGACATTGATTTGACCCCTGTGATGTCACTTCTTTACAATCCATGAAACGAATCGCTACTTTAAATTAATCCATGAAACGAACATGACCTGAACGTCACTGAGGTAAAATTTTACAAAATATGTATTTTATAACAAATTATCTTAAAAATATAACGATAAAACAATGAAATTAGTTTCTTAGAATAATAGTTAATTAATTAATATTTAATTCAGAGAAAAAACCCGCTTTTTTGTGACAGCCAATTGGAAGTTTGACATTAGGTATTTTGACGTTCCCCCACCGCACTTTTATCCCTCCATGGATAAGTTATCGAAACTTTGGAAAAATAGAAATTGCTTAGAGTTATTTTTGCAAAAAATAAGTGGTTATACATTCAGTAAATTAAATAAATTACTGAATGTTTTTTTTTTTCATTTTTCTTTAATAATTATATAAATGTATATTTTTCTATTGCGTTTCATCGTTGCAGGCAAAGATAATATATTACTGGCATTTTACATACATAATCCCACTAATATTATACATGCGAAAGTTTGTATGTTTGTTAATCAATCACGCTTCAACCACTGGACGGATCGGGTTTGAAACTTAGCACACGTATAGGTTAGGTCCTGGAAGAGGACATATGATAGTTTTTATCTCGAAAAACATCTCATTCCTACAGGAAATACATAATAATTTGTAATGTTAAGTTGTCCACGCGGACGAAGTCGTGAGCAAGAGTATATTTCAAACTCAATCAGTCAATTTCCAAAGCACAGTTATAAAATTATAAGAGTATCTTTTGACGGAACCGTAAAAAATATTTCTTACCTGTGGGACGTACAGGGTGTTAATGATTGGCGCCAAGACCAGAAAAACGGACAGTCGTAGCCATAAAGCTTATGGAACTTGCACCTGCGCCTGCGCCTTTATCTAACCGATAACCAGCAGCCGCTAGTAAATCTAGTTTTAGTATCTGGGCTATAAATCATATAATTATTAGCAATATACAGACCGACGGACAGGCTTTGTGAGTGGGTAACTCCGGTTCTATATTGAAAGATTTGTGATTGTGATTTGTGAAATTATGCGTCCTGTTGTGTGATGAAGTCCGATGTTGACTTTGATGATACTCTCGACGTCCACTGCTGGACATAGGACGTACTAATAAAAGCTACTTTATCATGGAATCTATGTATTTGTTGTCGTGCAATCATCATCAGCCGAAATACGTCCACATAAGCCTCCTCAATAGAATGTCTCTTTTGGTGGGCTGTCCATTGGGGGATTTGCCGTAACCACCACGCTTGGCAGACGGATTGGTGATCGCCATAATGATCTTAATATATACATGAAAACGCTGCTGCCCATCCCTGGTGTAATCCCTAGTCGCCTTGACGACACCCACGGGAAGATTTAGGGTGGCCCTATTCTAATCCGGGAACCACACGGCATAGACTGTTAAGACCTATTAAGCTATAAAATAGCAGCATATTTCGCTAGTTGGGCAGTCCCCATACAAAATGATCTGTCATGTTACAAGTCCATCATTGCACCCAGTGCATACTCGTGACCATAGTGAGAGCATAGAATCATGGGCACGTGGCACAGTGGTCTGAAAATCGAGCTCTATACTCATAAAAACTTAATGACAGGAAAATTGGAACGTCTGTCATATACCTTTCTTTATTTCATATCCTACTATGGAGGGTATAAGTAGCTTCACGCGTGAGAAAAAAAGTTTTGCTTTTTTTTGTATGGGAGAAAACACTTAAAATATATTTTTTAAACTGAATGGAACTGAATATTTGATGCTCATATGAGCTATTGCACCGCGCATAGCGATCAAGACGACATATAATTCATCCACATATAATTCATCCACCTTTGGGTGCCGCTTTGCGTGTTGCGAACATTTGAAATTTTAAATTTTCGTTATGTGATTTATCAAACGGTATGGTAATAAGTAATTCTCAGACCACTGTGCGTGGACTGCGAAAGTATTAAGACACAACCAAGTAGTCTATAACCACCTATGGCGAACGCAACAGCCCTGGTTATGACTTGTTTTGACCTCTCTAGACTCTCGACAAGTACTAATTAAAGTCCAGATTTCACCAGCTGTCACTCATTCGCTTCTGGTAATTCCCACAGTCTCGAGGTTCGTTTCATTAATACGCGGCTGGTAATTAGGTGCACCAATTAACAGAGCTGCGACAGACTGTCGGACAATTCACACAACGCCCACTGTGCGCTGAAACGAACAGGTATTTAACCCTTCTCAACTCCTTTTAGATACCTGCAAGTACCTGTAAGTCTTTAAATAAACATTGAAGACAATAATTTTTATTCATCGTGTTTCTTAATTTTCTCGCAAGATACATTTATAATTTTAGTTATAGGCAGTAAGTATATTAACTTACGGTCTGGCGCTCGTAGGCTGTCAGAAATCTCTCAAAGATACTTACCTATATTTTATATTATTTATATCGCAGGTAAATTATTTACAAATACATATTTACTTACTTATAAAAATAATTTAAAAATACAGATAAATAAAATTAGAGATATAAAATGGGCTGCAGGTCGCTGTGCCCAGAACACTGGCTGCGTTTCCCCTTTGAATGGACAGGATTATGCGCTGGCCGAGGTACGCCCCAGCCCTCCGGTCGCCCGACTAGTTGACCGTTATATTGCATACTAGCTGTGCCCGCGGCTCCGCTCGCGTGAACTACAAACTCCGCTCCATTCCCACTTCCGCTCCCACTCCCACTCCCGCTCCAGATCAGCTCCTCAATCAAAAGTTATGCGAATTTATAGTTTTCAAAAACTAACATACATTACATTGATACCATACCCGCTCTCGCTACCGCTCACGAATTCAGTCGTGCATTGACACCCTACACTTCTTTGTTGTATGCGAGTTTACTAAAACTATAAACTAACATAACTTTTGATTGACTGGGCCGATTGCAATGAAATAAAGCCTACACCGAATTACGCACTATGTTTCTGTGAAAAGTACATCGAAATCGGTTCAGAACTTTTACCAAACAGATAAACATATCAACAGACAAACATACAAAAATTTCAAAAATGATCGAAATGTGTTCTATTACTTATCCTTAGACACCCCAATTTTTTTGCAAATATCTTTAATGTACAGACACACAAGTTTACGTTTTTATTTATTAGAAGATATTACACATACATACGCCAAAAAGTTAGTAGTGTATCAATCAACAATGGAAAGGTATGCTTGGGAAAAGGAAATTGGATAAATAAAAAAACACAACACTAAGAAGACTTACAAAAATAGAAGATGTTACACTTAAAGTAAAGAAACTGAAATGGAGATGGACAGGACATAGAGTAAGAGGTAAGGAGAAATGGAGCAGATCGTTGATGAATTGGTTACCGAAATACAACAAACGGAAAAGGGGGAGACAGTTTAAGAGGTGGGAGGATGAGATAAAGGATATAGCAGGGAAAACGTGGACAAGGGTAGCGAGAGATAGAGAGGAGTGGAAGAGGTTGGAGGAGGCCTTTGCCAAAAAGGGGCAAACGGATAATAGTGTCGCTGTTATAATGCCTGGTACTAATGCTAATTCAGCTTCGCAAAATCTTTATTAATTGTATGCAAACTTGATTTTTAAAAGATGTGTTGCGTGAAGTTTGTTGCGCCGTTTCTTCTTCACAGCGCTAACACCTAGGAAGCGGTAATCGATAAAAAAATTACGTGTATAAATGTACCAAGTGTACTCATACGCAATAAATGAAAAAAAATATGTAAATATGCAATTATTATGTAAATTTATCTGAAATAAAAGGCTCGAAAGTAAAGTAAAGTATTACACATACATACACTTGTCTACTCGCAAACTAGGATTTTCTCCAGTGCTATGTACATTAAACAAGGATTGGACAATTCACAAATATAACATCCAGATCGGGACCAACTTGTACAAAGTTGTCTGTCCCCAGAGGAAAACACGACCACTGGCGCTCGAGTCTAATTACCAATCCACTAGGCCAACGAGGCGGTCAACCTTACATTTTTTTACATGTTCTTTTCGTTGGTATTTTTTTCTTTTGATTTTTTATGTGTGTGCAATAAATAGATAAATAAATAAGTATAAACATGTGTTGATATAAGCAGGTACTACTTATTTATTCATTTATTTTAGGAAAACTTACAGCTATTTAAATCTAAGTAAATTATATAAGGACATAAAGCCAATAAAAAATTTCCACTTCTAGACATAAATTAAATAATAATTAACATTCATAATAAACTATCTAAATTGGGGATATACATATAGATGTGTGCCCTATGGCGGTGCGAAGGGAAAGGGGGAAGCGAGAATGCAACGATAGATGGACAATCTACTGCGCCAAAACAAATAGTTCAAAACGAATATGCAACATTATAAAAAATCAGGCCTCCCCAACCCGTCTGGCCAGCGCAGGGAGTGTAGGCCAAATCCTCCGTCTGTCTCCGGCAGATGAGAGAGGGTTGTGCTCCTGCAGTGGAGACAAAAATAACCTGATGGTGATGATGATGAATAATAAACTAACCAAATGTACTAAAATAATACATACATACACAATACAAGCAAAAAAACAAGTGAAAAAAAACACAATATAAAAAAGCAGCAAAGGAATACATTATTTTAATTTACTTATATGTACGAGTATTATGTATGTATAGATACTGGGCTCGATTCTGAAGACACAATGTTAAAATTTGACAGCACTAAAACTGTTGCTATCCTTGTCACACTGTATTATGAAGATAAAGACGAAACCAATTTTA
Source organism: Esperia sulphurella (assembly GCA_947086405.1). Lineage (NCBI taxonomy): Eukaryota > Metazoa > Arthropoda > Insecta > Lepidoptera > Oecophoridae > Esperia > Esperia sulphurella. The sequence goes on from OX352280.1 coordinate 2,727,055, forward strand.
GCGCTGTCAAATTTTACATGTGTGCCTTGAGAATCGGGCCCACTATATATGTATAGAAGTCGCGTTACTCTAATTGGTCGTATTCTCGCCTCATGTTCATCAGGTTTATTACCATACCACAGTACGGTGAAGAATAAACATCCTACTTACAATTCCAAGACGCATGTACAATGGTCGTGTGGTTATCGGCTTAGAAATGGGGCCACCCCCAATCTTCCCGTGGGTATCATCAAGGAGACTAAGGTATTGCACAAGGGACGGGCGGCAGCGTTCTCCTGTGTATATTAAGATCATTACTGCGATCACCAATCCGCCTGCCAAGCGTGGTGAATATTGCCAATACCCCAGTGGACCGCCCACCAAAAGTGTCATTCTATTGGGGAGGCTTATGTTCAGCAGTGGACGTATTTCGGCTGATGGTTTCAGACTTTGTCCTTATTGTTGTTAGTAGAATCTTATAGACTATGTTAGTTGATTTTAAATTAAAATAAAAGAATGACTCTACAATCATTAATTTATGTGTGTGAGCGAATAATAATAATAAATAATAATAAAAATCTTTTATTCAAAAAACATTAACAAAGTTACAGAAAACCCCCACAAAACTGAATTCTCAGTTTGACTGAGGGGAGCAGTCTCACACACAAACATTTGTAATGTAATCGATTTTTAAGTAAAGTTTACAATTTTAAACATTATTGTAAGTATATATGTTTCACTAACATAGTTTTAATATATATTTTTAGTTACTTTTTCATATAGACATTGTCTGAATAAAAAATTAAAACAAAAATAATATAACAAAAGTTTCTTATATTTCTAATCGAGTGCCACAATATGGGGCAGTAGACTCGGCTCGCTATAACGCGTAGGATGCTCTATGTATGTATGTAAACGCTTTATTGTACCAAAAATAACAACAACAACAATAATAAAATAGGAATTAAACTGTGTACAAAGGCGGACTCATCGCACTTAGGATGATGCTGTTAATGCCGCCGTGGACACGGCTCGGCGTCGAGGCGGCTGTCTTTCTCAAAATGGCAAGAACGCCATCGACGCGAGCTTCTGCAAACATGCGTGATGCTCTGCAGTTCTAGTTTTGTAAAGTTTTAATTAAATCGACATACATACAGTTGTCTACCTATTTAACAGTACAGTGACAGACCGACAGACAATTCACACTGCACCCACGCGTGCTGAAAACTATACAAATGGAAAGACAAACAGACAATGGGTATTTTTGCCCTGAATAAAGAATTTTTTATTTATATTATTTATATAAAGTATAACAAACTAGATACTTATCTGATTAACGACTTTACAACTTCTAAGTTTAATCATAATATCAGCTCTTAGACGTCCACTGCTGGACATAGACCTTCCCCAAAGAACTGCTGGGTGTGGTGGCCATACCTGATCCTCCGCCCTCCGCATCCAGCCGCTTCCGGCCACTTTCTTCAGGTCGTCGGTTCATCTGGCGGCGGCCCGCGCAGGTGGGCCTGCGCGGGCCATATAAGTTTTTACCTACCAATAATCAAATGAAAGTACCATTCTGTATATCACACAGAATGGAAACGACAAGTGATCTCGCTCGATATGTTCTGCAGTTTAAAAGGTATTTTTTTTTTACTAATATTGTAGTAATTATTGTAGCTTAATAATTTGACAATGACTTTCTTGAAAAAATAATGATTTTTCCTACTTCTAGGAACATTTACTATGGCAAACCATTAATCAAATTTTATTTTTAATACATTCTACAGAGAGAGATGATTTGAGAAATAACTTCAAATAATAATTAGTTCAGTAATTCATTAATAAATATTTATTGTTTTAAATTGTTTTTTCAAAAAAATCAAATTACAAATTAAAGACTGGATAATTGGTGTGAATGTCTGAGATTTTGTCCACTGCTGGAGCTCAGGCCCTCCCACTCAACGAGCCATAGTCCACCATGCCTTAGAAATCTTAGGCATATGGCGGAAACCTGCAAATGCCAGAGATGGAATTCCTATAACATTTTAACACAAAATTTCTGTATATTACCACCATGCCATACAAATGTATGAAACCGCATTAGTTTTTGTGAATGACCGCAGTTCCGTTACGCTCGTCACGAAATTACAATAACCGCGCTTCCTGTGTTCGGAAATTGCATGTAAGTACGTACACTTTGGCGTGAGAGAATTTTTGGTTACGAAATAAAACTACAGTTAAATCCACAACACTATCAGTGACGTTTTTATTAACATTTAGGCTAGCTTTCCCTCCTCTAAAATCCCTGCCAATCTTTAAAAACTTGCTGCGTGTCCACTACGAATCTGAATGCGGTTACTCATCCACATGTTGTGGTATTTCTATGGTTCTAATGATATGTGTATCAAATAATTGTGTGTAATAATATTATTTTAAGACATGTATATAGCCCTACGATAAGTACCCGCATCTTATGCTTAATTTTTCTATTATCACTAGCATAAAGTTGCCTAGAAGAAACCGCTAAAAGCGACAAGGCCACCACTTTATATTTCTCCTATATACTTCTGTAATTTGTAAGCAATATATTATATTCATTAATTTCTCTGGTCTGAGAGTGACAAGGTAAAGACAGTCAGCTTGATGGTGAACATTATAGTCACTGTCCCCCATAGTGTCGATGTTATAATGCCTGGTACTAATGTTAATTCAGCTTCGCAAAATCTTTATTAATTGTATGCAAACTTGATTTTTAAAAGATGTGTTGCGTGAAGTTTGTTGCGCCGTTTCTTCTTCACAGCGCTAATACCTAGGAAGCGGTAGTCGATAAAAAAATGACATGTATAAATGTACCAAATGTACTCATATGCAATGAATGAAAAAAAATATGCAATTGTTATGTAAATTTATCTGAAATAAAAGGCTCAAAAGTAAAGTATTACACATACATACACTTGTCTACTCGCAAACTAGGATTTTCTCCAGTGCTATGTACATTAAACAAGGATTGTACAATTCACAAATATAACATCCAGACCGGTACCAACTTGTACAAAGTTGTCTGTGCCCAGTGGGAATCGAACCCACGACCTCTGGCGCTCGAGTCTGAATAAATAAGCTGAAGAAACGTCCAACTGTGTAATTTAGGTCATAGGTATTTACTTACACCCGGTGATCCGATCCTTCGCCTTTCTATGCTCTGTGGGTCGTCTCGTGCAGACATAAGCGGCCCTAGCAATTTTTTTAGTTGGTGCAAGATCACATTGTGGCTCCTCTTCCCCATTCACCCCCTTGCTCCTAATATGCAATTGCATCATCATCATCAGGCTACTTTTGTCTCCACTGCAGGAGCACAACCCTCTCTCATCTGCCGGAGACAGACGGAGGATTTGGATTTTGGCGCTGGCCAGACGGGTTGGGGAGGTCTGATTGATGTTTTATAATGTTGCATATTCGTTTTAAACTATTTGTTTTGGCGCAGTAGATTGTTTTTTACGCAGGCCATCTATCGTTGCATTCTCGCTTCCCCCTTTCCCTTCGCACCGCCCTAGGGCACACATTTATATGTATATCCCCAATCCTTGAATGTATACCGTATTTCTCTATTCGTTACAGAGGCAGCACATCAGTGTCCCTCGGGGCGCACATGGTGTGCGCACGCGTCACCGGCCTCACAGAGAAGCAGCGCACCATGTGCCGCACCTCGCCCGCCGCCATAGCTGCCGTAGGAGACGGCCTGCGGTGAGTGCCCTGCACTTACAAGTAGATCTTACCCTCCAACAGTTAAACGTCGCAAAGTCGCCCTTAAACCTACTGCCCTACGGCCACAAATACGTTGTCACCATGAGAACTGTGTTGCCTACGCTAATGAAATGTTCTCTATAACGTACATATAGATCATATCAGCCCTTAGACGTCCACTGCTGGTTATAGACCTTCCCCAATGAACGCCACCACACCGGGTCCTCAGTTCTCCAACTCCAGCCGCTTCCGTCCCACCCTACTGCGTGCCGATCTGCGGTCTTCACTCCAGAACTCGCACTCGGTTCTGCGGCAGATGCCCACTGCTTCTTCAGCTTGCTAATCTTTCGGCTATGTCGGTCACCTTCGTTCTTCGTCATATCTCCTCATTACGAATCATAATCCTTCAAAGAAACCCCAAGCATAGTCCTCTCCATAGGTCGCTAAGCGACTTGAAACTTATTGATCAGACCCACGTCAGTGTCTTGGTTTCTGCGCCGTAGATCATGACAAGCAGGCAGTGCCGTAAGGGTATTTAGAGACACTGCAATCAGGACGCACTAATTAAAGACTGTTTGTTATCTTTAAATATTGTGGAATCGGCATACATATATAGTACCAGCAAATTTGACCGTTCCTATATTGTCTTCAGGATGGCGTACGCAGAATGCCGGAGTCAGCTCGGCGGCAACAGATGGAACTGCTCAGGAGTTGGAGACGGCAACCACTTCGGTCACGTCATGCCCCTAGGTACGTTTGCATGGCAAGGCTTCAAGGACATATATTAATTTATAACAACATATATACTGCTATTTTAGGCTAGAACTAAATATAATCTTACCTGTGCTAAACCGAGTATAGCCTTGGTTGATTAGGTACAAAATATAAAAAAGGGAGCAAAGTGTACGCCGTACACAGTGAGCGGGTTCTGTCGATTTATTCTTTTTTGTTTTAATTGAATACTTGGGAACATTTTTTTTCTCATTCTTTTATAATTTTTACATCATTACAGGAACAAATACCATAATATTCCATAGGGTTAAAAGCAACGATCTCTATGTACTACTATTATTTACTAAATATTGACATAGTAATAATTAAATGTTCTGCATAGTAACTGCACAAGTTTCATTGTGAATGTGAAGAGTTGTGGCTACTTGCGTGGAACAGAGCGATTGTTTGGAACGCTCCATCTAGTAGTACATAGAGATCGTTGGTTAAAAGTATTTTGGCGTTAGCATAGTGACTGGCCGCAATTTTTTTTAAATGATGGAAATTAAAAAATCAAAATAGACTCGACAACTATTTTATTTTATTTGGAATTATGATATTAAATGCTATGCCGAGCTCCATAGTGTAATAACAGTATAACCTTTCAGCTGAATCTTTCCAATAGTTATCGAGTTATCCAGTCGATGTTTTTCTTAATATTATTAATATTTCGGAAATTAAGTTTCCATACCTATACCTCATACCATGAAGCAAAATAATTTCTCGTAGCTCATAGTTTCACCTCAAAGTTTTTTCCTTCAGGATTGACACTAATTGGTTATTAAATTATATAACAGATGATTTTAAAATGTGCATCTGTTATCTAATTTAATAACCAATTAGTGTCAATCATGAAGGTGAAACTATGAGCTACGAAAAATTGGTTATTAAATTATACAACAGATGATTTTAAAATGTGCATCTGTTATCTAATTTAATAACCAATTAGTGTCAATCATGAAGGTGAAACTATGAGCTACGAAAAATTATTTTGCTTCATGGTATGAGGTGTAGTAATATATTATCTTTGGTTTACCGGAGAAACAGAAGAAGCATTCTCTATCAGAGTTTCTCTTTGGAACGGATCCCGAATAATAATAACATAAAAAAAAAGATAATAGTACCTAGCTAGTATTCATTTTAGTTATAATATAGGATAGCAAATGATAAAAGCAATTAATGTATATTATTTAACATAATATAGACATAGGTAGGTACGTCGTGAACTCGTGACCGGCGCTTCCCACTGTTGGATCGTGATCGAGAATTAATTTATAACTAGCTTATTATATTGGTTTATTGATTTTTACTTACAATGTCTAGGATATATTGGGTTTATATTAGGGCGTAAATGCGAAAGTTTGTAAGTATGGATGGATGTTTGTTACTCTTTCACGTAAAAACTACTAAATGGATTTTAATGAAACTTTACATTAATATAGCTAGTATATCAGAATAACACATACGCTACAGTTTATAAAGATAATGTGTGAATTGTCCAAAATAACAAGTAAGTAGGAAAATATCTACCATCTGCGAGCTATTCTGGCGTGCGCTGCCAAAACCGCTATTTATACACATATGTAATGTAGGATGGAAATGTTTATCTTAAATAGTCCTACAAAAAAGCTACTCGAAATACTAATCGTGCGCAGACAAAGTCGCGGGCACCAGCTAGTAATACATATTAGTGACTGGCTACTCAGTGTCAGATACTAATTTTTAGGGTTGCTCACCTTAAAGGAAAAAAAGGAACTCTTAAGATCACCACGTTTGTCCGTCTGTCAAGACAGTGCGCACTACTGGCCTGCCGCACACACGGATGTGTACGGACAGGTTGATGCGCTTGTAGTGGTAATAAGTTATTAAATCTAATCACTTGTATGCAACGATCTCTATGTACTACTAGATGGAGCGTTCCAAACAATCGCTCTGTTCCACGCAAGTAGCCACAACTCTTTCACATTAACTTTGAAACTTGTGCAGTTACTACTCAGAACATTCAATTATTTACTAAATATTGACATTATTTAACCGTAGTGTCAATATTTAGAAATAATTAAATGTTATGCGTATTGCGAGCGATTGTTTGGAACGCTCCATCTAGTAGTACATAGAGATCGTTGCTTGTATGTGGTGTCGAGAGTGTGTTTGTACGCTGTCGCTACTAAACGCTACTTTTCGCGGGGGGTGAGCGCGGGACGCGGGAAAGGTGGGTCTGAATAGGTATTCAGAACGTCAGATTTTTGTGTACGTATGCACTCATTGATGATAGTGCGAAACGATAAAACTAACAGTAACAATATAATGCATACAATGAAATAAGATTTAGATATAAAGAGTGGGGCTGCATATAACTATCTCATCACTAGAAACGTGACCGCAAGGCATACAGTTATTTGCCGTGGTAGAGTAGAATAGGACCACTCCAACTCTCCCCATGGATGTCGTACAAGGCGACTAAGGGAATACATTATAAAACATCAATCAGGCCTCCCCATCCCGTCTCGCCAGCGCGGGGAGTGTAGGCCAAATCCTCCGTCTGTCTCCGGCAGATGAGAGAGGGTTGTGCTCCTGCAGTGGAGACAAAAATAACCTGATGATGATGAAGGCATAAAGGGTGCGCGTGAGAAGCGCGCTGTGTCCGAAAACTGGCACGCGCGAGACTGTAGTAAACAAATGGCTGTACCGCTCTATCTTGATAGGATTTTTGTGCATATACTACAGGTGGTACCAGAGGGAAGCCAAAAATAACCAAATATGGGTCACGTAGTACATTCCTTACCTACAAACAGTTTCATAGTGTCTATGTTCTCAGACAAAAGAGGTCCGCCGCGCTCCATCTGTTTGTATTGGGCCTTATATGTCTGGTTACCTACACAATTACCTGTCTATATAAATTAACACAAACAACATGTCAGTCGGTTTCAATAGCCAACCGAACATTTTTATTACCTACCTTAAATAAATTTACTAAACACACAACCTGTCATCGGAGGTAAACAAAACAAATATGGCGGCTACTAGAATTTCACTCGAGCTTGTCTCTCAATTAACACTCTATAATAAATAAAATAAACAAAAACATTTAATGCATAAACAGACTGACAGGCGGGACAGATGTGTTCACAAGTGACTGCAGACGTAGTCGTGTCGCGGCCGTCGAGCTAGAAATCTATTAGCTTATTAGTAGAGGTCGGATTGCAGGGCCGTATTCAAGTGACGATATGGGCGGTCCTCTTTTATGTGTTAAAGTAGGAAAAGTACTGATAATTATTTCTTTCAAACGATAGACAACCTCATCAGCTTCATTAACCGAAACATGGCCACTTTTAGTGGGTTCCATTGCGGTATTTGCCATAATCACCACGATTGGCAGACGGATCAATGATCGCAATAATCATAATATACACAGGAGAACACGTGGTTCGTTCGTTGGTTGGTTTGTTTGTTGGTTAGTTGGGTGGTTCGTTGGTTGGCTGCCCGTCCCTGGTGCAATCTCTTAGTCGCCTGGACGACACCTACAAGAAGATTGATCCTGTTCTGCGCTGAAACCACACGGCACCTATTGGCAATCAATCTATGACCTAAGATAAATAAATTATCAGAATGTTACATTAATATTGCAACTTTCTGCATTCTTCCAAAATTGTTATAATTATGTTTAGGCAAGCCCCTGCGATTCATCCGCCAACAGTGTGGCTATATATAGATACGGTAACAGTTAGAAAGTAGCCAAAGGTAGATCTAAAGAATGATTTGAGAGAGGGTCCACTATACATTACTTGAATGCGGCCCTGAAATGACCGGCAGAGTCTGACCTCTGGTTATTAGATTTTGGGTCTTTTATTTTGTTCTCCACCTCCCGTGGGTAACTTTGCGGGGCGTCCCATATGCTGCGTTTACCGGTGCACGATGTCCATAGAGATTAGGTACTTCATAATTTCGCTACCAGCTGCTGGTTCTGTGAAAAATGTAGCCTGCTTACCAGTTCAGCCCTACTTTTTGATTCTTTTAACTAAGTAGGTGACCTTCGTTTTTTCCTCAGAAATATTCCTCACAAGCGCTTTCTCACGCGCATTTCCAGATTCTTGTTTTCCCACAATCGCGCGCAATCCCTCATGAAGCTTTTACCGCGCGATTAATAATCACCAAGTGTCCATAGGTTACTCGTATACGAAAAACAGCAACTCTGTCTAAGCGCACTTCGATGCTGTGACTGTGATTGAGCGCACGACGCAAGGTTAATAATTTTACTTTTGCGCGCTCAATCACGCTCGACAGAGTATTCTCTACGATTGAGCGTATGTGGAAAGTAAGTTATAAATTGCGATTGAATTGAATTTCTAATGCCACATATGCTGTGTTAAGAAGCGACTATAGAGGTATTTGAACCTAGGGCCCTGGGGACCGGGAGCTCTCCATCTCTTTCGAGAGATATCTAAGGGCCTGGTCGAGCCGTCAAATGACCAAAGGGCTGGGCATTCCCTCACGCAGAGGATCAGCCTCACCATACAGCAAGGTAATGCTGCCAGCCCATGGGCACCCTCGAGACATTTTTTACCTTTAATCTTTTTTTTAGAAGTATTCTGGTTTTAGTTTAATTTAATTAATTGTCTCTATTATTATATTGATTAAAAATGTCTAACGCTGTTCGAATTAAACCTACACCTCGTACCATGAAGCAAAATAATTTTTAGTAGCTCATAGTTTCACCTCAAAGTTTTTTCCTTCAGGATTGACACTAATTGGTTATTAAATTAGATAACAGATGATTTTAATGTGCATCTGTCATCTAATTTAATGACCAATTAGTGTCAATCATGAAGGTAAAATCTTTGAGGTGAAACTATGAGCTACGAAAATTTATTTTGCTTTATAGTATGACATTGTAAATTCAAAAACGGGAAGACACCGGCACGACTGACGTCAAATACTCCCCTAACTATGTAAATCTGAAAGCTATGTTGTATACCAGACCGGCACCAAGTCAATTAGCTCTCGCGTATAAATCACTTGCTCCGGTGTGGGTGTGATATCGACTTGTGTTTTATTTGCCTCGCCATGTCCGATCGTTTTATAGAGCTTTTTTATATAAATAGAATATTCTTGGCGATTCTTGTTTATGTTCACAAGTTTGGATCATCATCATTGATGTTATTCTTCCCGTGGGTGTTGTCAAGGCGATTGATTGCACCAGGGACAGGTAGCAGCGTTCTCTTGTGTATAACTGCGATCACCAATCCGCCTGCCAAGCGTGGTGATTATGGCAAATTCCCCTATGGACAGCCAACCAAAAGTATTGGGGAGGCTTATGTTCAGCAGTGGACGTATTTCGTATGATGACGCCTGGGCATTGCTTTCCCCATCCAGCCATTTCGCCCAACATTTTCAAGACCGAGTTAAATGATTTCGGGAAATGAGTTGCGGACTGTAGTATATATTATCTTTGGTTAGTTGAGGTAATAGGGAACAAAAGAAAACCTCCCATGAACGGTCATTTAACTCTGTCCCCCACTGTACATGATATTTTATATATATCATCATCATCAGGTTATTTTTGTCTCCACTGCAGGAGCACAACCCTCTCTCATCTGCCGGAGACAGACGTAGGATTTGGCCTACACTCCCCGCGCTGGCCAGACGGGTTGGGGAGGCCTGATTGATGTTTTATAATGTATTCCCTTAGTCGCCTTGTACGACATCCACGGGAAGAGTTGGAGTGGTCCTATTCTACTCTACCGGAAACCACACGGCAATATATATTTTTTATAATTTCTTAAATTGTAGAGCAAAAGTAAGTACCTACGATTCGTACGAAGCATTCCATTTTAACTAAACTTAATATTACATCAAACCTGTTTCGGAATAACATCCTAAGCAAAATAAAAAAAAAACTCTAGTTTTTTAAATTTATTATGTTGTCTATCCTATGTGGAATTAAAACCCCGACCTCTGCCGCTCGAACCCGACGCTGAAGTATCTAATCCAACGAGGCATTCTACTGAGTCGTATATGTAGGCTTTTAAATGCCTCTTTATATATAACATACGTTCCAACACAAATGGCATACGGAAACAAACACTATTTGCGTCTCGGAAACAAAATAAATAATAGATGATGTTCCGATGCAATGTAAACCTGGTAATAAAAACTTGTTTTTGCTTTACAGCTACTTATAAGTTAAGGTATAAAATCCTCTTTTTTAAATCGCTCTATTGTACGTACCTTGATTTACATTGTTTAATTGTTCGTTTTTTAGGGTTCCGTAGCCAAATGGCAAAAAACGGAACCCTTATGGATTCGTCATGTCTGTCTGTCTGTCTGTCTGTCCGTCCGTATGTCACAGCCACTTTATTCCGAAACTATACTGTTGAAACTTGGTAAGTAGATGTATTCTGTGAACCGCATTAAGATTTTCACACAAAAATAGAAAAAAAAACTACAAATTTTGGGGGTTCCCCATACTTAGAACCGAAACTCAAATTTTTTTTTGCATCAAACCCATACGTGTAGGATAGGTCTTCAAAAATGATATTGAGGTTTCTAATATCATTTTTTTCTAAACTGAATACTAACACTTCCATAGTGGTAAAATGTGTGTCGTCGTCGTCGTCCCCCTGTAACTTCTAAAATAAGAGAATGATAAAACTAAAAAAAATATATGATGTACATTGCTATGCAAACTTCCACCGAAAATTGGTTTGAACGAGATCTAGTAAGTAGTTTTTTTAATACGTCATAAATCGTAAACCACAATACTATTATTAAAACATCGATAAAAGTTACAACGAACTACAATAACGTTTATATTATGTTACTTGCTGCTACGGAACCCTTCATGGGCGAGTCTGACTCGCACTTGGCCGCTTTTTTTAAATCGCTCTATAGTACAGTTGACTTAGGCAGGCAACTCTACTTTTTTTTTTTTTTAAAAAGAGCAATTTAAAAATAAGAATTTGCAATCTTAACTTTAACACCTGTAAATAAGCAGATACGCCTCTTCGTGGTCTACAATCTTAAATTTAGCAGCTGTAAATAAGCAGATACACCTCTTAGTGCTTTAAATCCTTCACTTTAGCCGCTGTATTAAAGCAGATACGCCTCTTCATAATTCGCCTGATTAAATAACATTTGTTTTTATATGCCATTTCATTTGTAATGGAATATATATAGTCTTTATAGAAATATGTAATCACATTTATCGAGGGGGTTGACAAGTCAATTAGTACGCTCCCAGTACTTAGATAACGTGTTATATTTATGTATGAAGATCTGTACTAGCGAGTTAAAACATACATATGTCGCAGGCCGATCATAAAATCAGGCAGATCATGATGCGCCTAGCCACATCGTGATCTGGCGCTGTTTATGATGTGTCTGACTTATGTCAGGCCCATCGTTCCACACTCTCGTTTGTCGATTTGCCTAACCACGTTTAGCCATATCGTTTGTAGGAATATTAGGGGTGACTGACCTGGCGGTCATCTTGTTAAAATAGACTATGTTATAGTAGACTCTGTTATTAATATTTACCATATTTTAATTTAATTTATTTTACTATTCAGATTACACAGATCCATTTTTGTTAGTAACAAAACTCTTAAGACCTAAGGGTTAGTAAACACACAAAAATATAAAAATACAAATACCAAAAAGAACACATAATCTACCGCAAGCGTGGCTCTGGCAGTGCGAGTTTGTCACTCTGTCCTACCAGAACCCGCCGACAGTGCTGCATGACAGGGCACTGAAAGTTGCCCGCTTGCTAAAGTGCTGCTCCTCACTCTGGATGATAGTGAAGCCGTCTTTTCCCGCATTATAGCTTGAATGCCATCGGTACGCGCTTCCGCGAACATACCGGACGCGCTGCAAAAGCGGGGCAGCCCCAACAGCATCCTGAAGACGTTATTATGCTGTACGCGCAGGGCGCTGTAAGACTTTTGGGTATAGCTGGACCACAGGCTACAGGTTTTAGTACAATAAGTAGAGCTAAACCTCAATAACATTTGTACATTTTATACTCACAAACTCGCTTTTATCGATAGACGCCATGACGCTCAAACGTAAACAAAGCGCAGCCAGCGACTCTGGTGGTGTATTTTACAACTATTCTTCGATCTGCCTAGCTATATCATGATATGTTTAATCGAGTAGCAAGGCACATCGTTGAATGTTAATTTTCGATCGATATGCCTATTTATAAATCAGCTTTTTCACGATATGGCTAAGCGTTAGTCAGGCACATCATGAAATGGCGCCAGATCACGATGTGGCTAGGCGCATCATGATCTGCCTGATTTTAAGAACGGCCTGCGACACATACATTACCATACTGAATAAACAGTAAATTGATACATTTATGAACTAACTAGTTTCTGTCCCGCGGTGATACTTGTAGTTTATTAAATCGGAGTTTTTAATATAGTTCAGCTGGAAGAGTAGGACTGCGGAAAAAGTCGGTTGCATGTTCAAGTTCTGTTATTGCACACAAAAAAGAAAGAACCTACAAAACAATAAAAGTTAGGAAAAAAATAACATGTACAAATGGTAAATCTCTTTAAGAGATTTAAGTGAAATAAAAAGTTTATTATATTTGGAATTTAGATTAAGATACAGTTATATTTGCATATTTCAGTTTCATCAAACCCTACCTTTGAAGATATACACACATTTTTTTGAACTAAGGTTTCAATTTGTATCTAATTAACTTTTAAATGTTTTTTTTTGTAACTTTGTTTTTAAATGCATGCTTCACTGCGACACATACGAACATACTGAATAAACAGTAAATTGATACATTTATGAACTAACTAGTTTCTGTCCCGCGGTGATACTTGTAGTTTATTAAATCAGACTTTTTAATATAGTTCAGCTGGAAGAGTACGACTGCGAAAAAATTCGGTTGCATATACAAATCCTGTTCGCGTATGTGGGTTGGTAGTTGGATTCGAGCGCCAGAGGTCGTGGGTTTGAGTCCCACTGGGGAAAGATAACTTTGTGCAGTTTGTACAAGAAGGTCTTCTAAAAACTTGTTGCAAAGAACAATGCGAAACCGTTACTTTATAATTGCAATATTTCGGTAACTACTGAAATTTCGAAAATCAATGTAAGTACATGGTAAATAATACTCTGTATAGACTGTAAGTTTCCTGAAAATAAATAAAAAAAGGGCTTTCGATTGCCATTAACCAAAATTATAATAGAATAATTATGGGAGAAATAAGTTCACTTTTGTTGTGATACTTTTTAAGTTTTTTTTTAAATTTTAGTTACATCCTTTTTAGTATCAGGCCACCAGTAGCTATATCTGTTTGATTTTTTATGATATCTTTATTAGTTAAGAAATAATCGGATGGTGACAGTTTTCTGTTCCAGCCTGTATAGTATTACTTACATCCGGTTGTGATATCCTGCTATTGTATAATCCTGGATATACTTCGTAAGAATTATTGATTGAACCAATAAAATACTTATTTGTTTTTTGTCGGCCCCGTAGCCTAGTCGGTAGTACACCTGCCTGCAAAGCTTGGGGTCGCGGGCTCGAACCCCGCCCAGGGCAAACATTTGTGAGAGGAGCACTTGTGTTTGCCTTGTGACTGGATGTTATTTATATATTATATAATGTATCTATGTATTTATATCAGCTGTCTGATACCCATATTACAGGCTCTGCCTAGTTTGGGATCAGGTGGCCGTGTATGAAATGTCCCTACATATATTTATTTATGCTGTTTTGTATTTATTGATATATTTGACAAGATGTGAATTTTCTTAGGAGTGACAAGAGAACATCAATGTAGAAAAACATATTTAAAATATACTATGGACTATAAATAGCCAGTATATATTATCCTTGTCAGTATCAATTATTCCAACACATCCATACATACAAAATGCTCGCGCCTCGGTCCCAGAGGGGTAGGCAGAGACGAAGTATCGCCACATGTCGCAAAGTGGCTTTCCTTCGCCCACTTTTCGCCCCGTGATACCCCTTGACGTGATTTGTTGCGAACAGCATCGCCGCCTTGTTGAGGTACCACGATTGCTAAGGAAATAATTGACTTCCTAATCAGAGCCCCGCAGGACTCGGTAAGGCTAATAGTGGTAGTATTACTTCATATGTAAATTGAAAGCAATTTAGTCTAATGTATTGTTACAGCGACCCGCGAAGCTGCATTTACATACGCGATCACGTCTGCGGGAGTAACGCATGCGCTGAGCACGGCCTGCGCAAGAGGCGACCTGCCCGCTTGCGGCTGCACCACTAACAGGTAACCTTTCCTTCCTACTATCAATGCAAGCTGTTCGATGAAGGAAAATCATGTAAAGAATGAAGGAAGGAGAACCATGTACAGGTCATATAAAAGTCATTCAAATTTAAGTATGGATATACTTTGACAGTTTAACTACATCTACGAAGACTATGTCTACCATTATTAATATATGATTTTATTTATTTATTTAACAATTTATTGCACACACAAAGGAAAGAACATACAAAACAACATGTAAGGAAAAAAATAACATGTACAAATGTAAATAGGTAAGAGATTTAAGTGAAATGAAAAGTTTATTGTATGTGGAATTAAGGTTATATTTGCATATTTCAGTTTCATCAAACCCTACCTTTGAAGGTATACACACATTTTTAAAATTAAGGTTTCAATTTGTATCTAATTAACTTTTAAATATATTTTTTTGTAAGTTTGTTTTTAAATGAATGCTTCACTGCGACACAATGTTGTGTGCTCACGTGGCGGGACATAGCTGAGCTCTAACTATGACATGTAACCCTTTCTATACCTATGATCCACAATAAGGATATATTTCATATATATCAGTAAACTCATCAATTCTTTGAACTTCCTCAGGAGACGAGCGTCCCATCCTTCAGAGCAGTTTCAGTGGGGCGGGTGCGGCGAGGCGGCGTACGGAGCGAGGTTCGCGCGAAGGTTCCTGGACGCTCGGGAGCTGGAGGCCGACGCCAGGAGTCTAATGAATCTTCACAACAACCGCGTCGGCAGGAAGGTGAGACAGGTAGATATAATCCCAAGTAGCATGAAGCGCTAAGATCAAGCTCTTTAAGAACTTTAGGTTTTATATCAGCGCCTTATACGCTTAGTACTCGTATATCACCCGAAGAGGACCTTATAGCACCTTAAGTTCTACAGTGTCTATATAGTACCGGTAGGGTAGTATAAAAGCGCTATACAAGTCGTCCTTAGCACTGTAGGTATAGTGGTAGAAAGTTATGAAATATTAGCTGTGCCCGCGGCTCCGCTCGCGTGGACTACAGATTCCGCTCCCCTTCCAACTTCCGCTCCCGCCCCCGCTCCCGCCCCCGATCACACTCCCGCTCCCACCCGCGCCCTCGCCCTTTTTGGTTTTACGCGAATTTCAAATTTACGCACTAAAATGCCTCGCTTTACGCGGATTGGTTACATGTATGTACGTCAACTTGTCTTTGGTCACGGTAATTCCCACTTTCTCTGACCATTCTGACAAAAGAATGGAGAATAATCGAGTTGCATAATAAATTCTTCAACAGTGAGGAGGAACAAGTAGAAGTGAGGGTTTTATCTTCTAGTAGAATACAAAATGCTCTTTCAAAGATTTATTCAAGTTTGGACATATTGAGGAGCATAGATGGTGATGATGACCGTGTTTTCACCGTGTGTCAATCAGTAAAACACAGTGTTGCGTGTTATGAAAATATTTTACAAGAACGTCAACGAAACGCAACCCAGAAGGCAATATACCTACATTTATTCGTAAAACTACAAAATGCATAATGAGCCCGATTCCGAAGGCACAACGTTAAAATTTAATAGCACTAAAATTATTGCTGTCCCTGTCACACATTATTAAGAAGATAAAGACAAAACTAATTTTAATGCTGTCACATTTTAAATGATTGCCTTCAGAATCAGGCCCAATGTAACACTACACAATGTGTTTTTGGAATTAAAGCATTGATTTGCATTTTGTACTGACTTTTGACTATATTAAACGCAAACCCCTTTATACGAAACACTTAACGCGAGTTTTTGTAGAACGTATCCCTCACGTTAAACGGGGTATTACTGTATAATATTAGTGTAGATGAGCACTACCGCTAAGGGCATTTGGGAAAGGAACATTCTGCGATTAGCGATTTCTAACAGCCAGTTCGGGCCTTGCACTTCTCACCAGTAGATCTCCATAGGCCTGTATTGAATCATACCTTATTATTACCTTAATACCCCCAGTGTAGCCCATTCAATCAACCCATCAGCAACTACAGTAATAGCACCCATTCCTAATGTTTCCTTCGACATTTCTCACTCGGCCGCGGGGTCCAATTACGGTATTGTGCGAAATGACGGGGTTGCTTGCGTTCAGAAGCAACAATTACCAGCGCTGCGGGCAGAACGCGGGAGGTGCATCGTGACTGGCATTCGGTTTTCGAACGTCTCAGAAAAGGGTTCTTTGGGGATATTTGGTAGAATTGTCTATGGAGCAAACATACGTCTTGTATGTTTGCTTTTCCATACTTGCATAAAGCGGAATTCACAATGCAACATATTGTCAGGTATTATCGGCGCGATTTTCTCATGTGCGGCCATCTTGCGAAATTCAGCCAATATACAATATATCATATCGCAATAAACAGCTTACTTCAGGTTATCTTATCGACCAGTAACGTCTCGCGTTACGATAAAATAAAGATTCCAGATTTAATATTCAGGCTCTATTTATTTAGTATAATTACCACAATTATTAACAATTATCACAATTATTAATAACTACCACAATTATTTTAAACAAAAATAACGCAGTTACCATAAAGTTATTTTGTTTACGAGTAAGTAAGAAGTTATAGAGTAAACACAACTCAAAATCAGCGTTTTAAATGATAAATCCTACGGAACCGTTAACAATTAACCCCCGTGTACATTGCACATAGGTACGAACTTGCAATTTAAAACACGAACCAGCAGTTAAGAGAGATATTAACGCTCACACGGTGAGGATACATCTCAACATCTTATTATTGAGTTATACTGCCACATTAGCATTTCGTTTTACTCTTCGAAATGGCTGCCATTTTGTTTTTTTAATAACTCGTCCGCACGCAATGTGGACATGTAAAAATTAACCGTGTTTTAATATTCTTTGTACTTTATGAGTATTGGTTTTTGAATTGTAATTATTTTTCGATGTTGAATCATAATAATGTTATTTTTCATTGTCCTGTCTCCTTAATGGAACAAAAATCATTGCAGTCGCTACACTCAGGCGTTTCCCTCTACCGAAGCACACCCCCGACACTGCATACAGGCGAACAGAATTAACTACTAATTTTACAGGCGCACCAGCCTCTCCATATACGTTTGTGTGTGTGCGTAAGTTATTGTAGGACTACTATACCCAGCGCGCGAACATAGTCGATCGAGAGAGGGAAAACGTCGACAACATATCAACTCTTTCTAACTTATAGCGTTGATCTCTCGACGCCGGTCGACAGCACACTGGCACAGTGACTCTGTACCGGCTGGCAGCTACTGCCAGCCGTGCTCTATTTTGCGGGTTATTTACGTAGTAATATTTCGTATTCTCTGGTCGTAGTGACATCAGGCCATACGCGGTATCGATAATAAAGTTAACACTTTGAAAGACACTGACGCATGTACTATCGAAATTGGCTATTTTTGACTCAAATAATAAAAAAAAATACATTATAAAACATCAATCAGGCCTCCCCAACCCGTCTGGCCAGCGCGGGGAGTGTAGGCCAAATCCTCCGTCTGTCTCCGGCAGATGAGAGAGGGTTGTGCAGGAGCAGTGGAGATAAAAATAACCTGATGATGATGATGATGAATAAAAAAAACGATAAGATATTTACTAAAAGCTACACATTAAATGAATACTTAAATGATAATTATTAATTAATACAATTTTAATAATAATTAAATAATACAATTATTAACTACAAACAGCTATTTAACAAAAATCTAAGAAAATAATATTTACACAAAATAAATACATAATAATACTTTTTATATACATTTATATAATAAACAATAACGTCGCCAATATTGTTGGTACTGCTCTTCCCTTGCTGTGCCCGAATGGGTCCATGATGAACTCTGTTTAATTTTGCCATCTGTTAACACCATGAAATGCAATAAATTACTGATTACTGATATTTCCCCACGTACTACGAGCACCTGCCCGCATATCTGTGTAACGAAACCCATGACGAAACGTTTAGTCGACGACTAAAAAATCCTTGTTGGAAAATAAATATTATCCATTAATGAATTTTTTTTTTAAAACTAGCTGACCCGTGCCCACTTCGTTGGGCGGTAAACATTTTCCCGACTACCACGAAAAAGTCTTTTTATTTGTCGGGTTAATATATAGCCTATGGCACAAATAACGTGGATTTCTATTGGAAAAAGAATTTTCAAAATCGGTTCAGTACATATAGAGACTACCCGCTACAACCGCACAAACTCACAAACTTTACCTCTTTATAATATTATATAGTAAAGATTAAATTGGTGGGCCCTCTAACGTTTAATTTAATTTGTGATAATTTAATACCAAGTGTATTTTAAAAAAAAAATTATATTATATACTGAAATAGACAGTATTTTATATATATTGACATAGTTTTAAATTATCGATATTGTATAAATTTGTATTTTTTATATAAGTTTATTTTATGGCGATCCCTTTTACCATATTAGAATGAGGTGTAAAAGTGAAATAAATTAATCTAATCTAATCTTTCAACACAACGCCCATCGGTCATTACCATCTAACCCCTACACTTCCACAGACAGTAAAAGACCTGATCCGGCGCGACTGCAAGTGCCACGGCGTGTCCGGGTCCTGCGCTCTGCGG
This sequence comes from Esperia sulphurella, assembly GCA_947086405.1. Lineage (NCBI taxonomy): Eukaryota > Metazoa > Arthropoda > Insecta > Lepidoptera > Oecophoridae > Esperia > Esperia sulphurella. The sequence continues at coordinate 2,746,442 of OX352280.1, forward strand.
ACCTGCTGGCGAGCCCTGCCGCAGTTCCCGGCCGTGGGCAGGGCTCTGAGGGACAAGTACCAGCGAGCCAAGCTGGTGACGCCGCACCCGCCGCCGGCCACCCACGCGCCTAACACGCATCTTGTCATAAGAAGGTATATACTCGTATATGTTGATAAGAAAATATCTGTAGATATTTTAAGAACATGCTCTCTAATGAAAATAAAAAATATGATTTTGGTCTTTTTCAATTAAGTCTAAAAATAAAACGTTATGACGCTTCCAAGTTTTCCGAAAAACATGAGACTTATGGACAACATATCGCGCGCGCGCAGAGTCCGATGACCGGCCGTACCGCGCGCGCTCCCCGCTACCTGCTACCCTCTACATCTTTGCCTCTAGCCACCGTTCCCTGTCGCGACTAGTGAGCATACGAAATATCGCATTTTATTCAGCAAAAATTTTGAAAAACTTTTATTTTTATTTTTATATGATTTCTAAATATGATACTAAGTCAGCGAAAAAAATATTCACAGTCATTTTAATATCAACCAGTATGCCCGGCTCTGGCTGTCCAATCTGAATCGGTTGCTTTGTAAGTTGTTATTTCGTGTACTGGACAGTCATAACCGCCAAAATATTGATAATTTAAGTATTGATAATTTAAGAAATACGGTTGCTTGTAAACCTATCAACTGCATAGGTATTATTTTATCAAATTCATTTATTATGTAAATTTACATAATATGTACATTTACAATTTCAAATTTAGTTAACCGCAGAAACTAGGTTATTAAACTGGACAGCCCGATTATTTAGGGGTCCTTGCTCGAAGGGTCCAACGAAGCCTTATTATATTACTGAGCAAACTCTGTCTGTCTGTCCATCTATCGGAGGCATCTAACTCTGAAACGTCAGTTAAAAAATCGGCATTGTAAATGGGGACAATATTTTTTTACACATTCGTGTGAAGTATAATTGTTCCATCATCATCATCATATCAGTAGATGTCCACTGCTGGACATATGACTTCGTCAATGAACGCACAGTTCAATTCAGGCAGTTCAGGTCGTCGTACCATCGGCGACGGCGTCCCACCCTGCGCGTACCAATTGCCGGTCTACACTCCAGAACTCGTCTGCCCCAGCCGTCGGTGCTGCAACTAGGGTTGCCAGACGTCCGGTCAGGGTCAGACTTTTTGCATGTTTGTCCGGCCAAATTCGCCAGTGTCCGGTCCGTCCGGTTTTTGTTAGGTTTTTACATCTTGGGCCATCTCATGGCTCATGCACGAGTCAATCGAGTCGGATGGAGTTCTAAAATCGTTGGCTTTTAGAGTGTCCGGCCTTGATATCGAAAAGTCCGGGTAAACTGCCGCCCAGTCCGGCTTCGCCGTATTAAGACCTGGCAACCCTAGCTGCAACAGATGTGCCCCGCCCAGCACCACTTCAGCTTGCTAATCCTTCCGGCTTTGACTGTCAAAGGGTTTAACTAGGCACAATTTCTACTAAAAGCGCTCAAAAATATTGAATGATATTATTGAATTCAATGATTAGGTGACCGACTTAGCCAGTCTTTTTCTGTTATTGACCAGCAAAGTAGCAATTTTTTATGTTGTTTCGTAATCTGCATCTCGAAAACGGTAATAGGCACTTACAGGCACTTGTTTGTTTTCATTAAATCTCGGGTAAGCTTTTAATATAGTCAAATATCAAAGCACTACAGAATGAAAATTTGAAATCTCACGGCGGATTTAGATTGGAGTTGCTAAGTTAAGCTTTACAGATTTTCTCTACAGCAATTCCATAATATTTGTTCAAATTTTCACGCACAAAGTACTATTCTGCGTCGAATGCAGGCAAAATACGATTCTAAACGTCATCTCATACAACCAAACGTCAACATGTCCACTTACAGTAGTTACAACCCGCCGTCGCGCCCGAAAGTGGAGCGCTGGTATAGAAATCGAACGACCGTAAACTTTACGGAATACAAATTTGAAATCTCACCGCAATTTCGAAGTCGAGTTGCAAAGTAACTTTTTACAGAATCGCACTACAGTACTAAGACTATTACTAACTTACATCCTAAATATTATACTTTGTACTTGTTTGTAGGACGAGACAAAACGCAGGCATAGGCCGCCAGCCCCGGAAATCGGAGTTGGTGTTCCTGGAGCCGTCACCATCATACTGCGAACCAGACCCCGTCACAGGCTCATTGGGCACCCACGGGCGACACTGCAACAGGACTTCAAGAGGTAACTTACGCACCACTTCTGATTATTTTTCAACCACCTTTCTAACCTCCTGTCGTCTGTTGCGAAGAATATTCGGCTCTGCCAGCTAAGAAGACCGTAAAGTGTTTTGGCAATCTCTTGGAAATTAACAAAAATGGAGTCAAACTGGTTTTCTACAGTTCTATGATACATCTGGTACATCTTTAATAGGGGATTAAAGATAAGATAAGATATATTATTTTTTATTTATTAGATATATCATATATATTTGATATATCCGAAATATTATCCAAAATATTAGACGATTAGATAGTAGAAATAATAAAAGAAAAAAAGTTATGCACGACTTTCTCCACATAGTGCTTTTTGCTGCTACGGTTGTTATGATATAATGATAATTTCCAACAGCGAATGCCTAAAGGTTAAAGACGAAGACGGTGATATCACAAACATCGGAGTTGATCCAGTGCCTAAATGCCCCAATAACTATATACCCTCTTTTCATACAATGGGGAACTAAGTCGCACAGCACAACAGATTAACTATCGCTATTCTCCGAACGGTCTTATAACTCGGTCCAACAGTGTACATCATTTACTTCTGGGTCAGATTTGGCAATGTTTAGGTACACTTCTACAACAAACTACCAGAGGAAATCTTAAATATGATAGGCAGAAAGTTTAAGATTCACATTAAAAACAACTTTGTAAGAAAGCCTACTATAAAATAAATGATTATTTGAATGATAAAGATGCCTGGTACTAATGTTGATTCAACTTCGCACACTCTTTATATTATTGTATGCAAACTTGATTTTAAAGATGTGTTGCGTGAAGTTTGTTGCGCCGTTTCTTCTTCACAGCGCTAACACCTAGGAAGCGGTAGTCTATATAAAAAATAATGACGTGCAAAAAATAATTATGTACCAAGTGTACTATGCAATATAGTACCAAGTGTACTATGGAATAAATGATTTTGAATTTATCTGCAAAATACTCGAACTTCCACTAAGGGTATTGAAGAGCAAGCGTCCGCCTGCTGCAGCGCGGCATTTTTACTCTTCAAAAACGCTCGAGCATTTTGCAGTCATACGGCGTAGGCCACCGGTTCCCCCTACCTCTGGCTTCGATGCAAAGATCTGACCAGCCGGGCAATTACCCGATTGATTTACTATAAATATATGTTTTTGAAGGTGAACATGGCTGCGAGACACTCTGTTGCGGGCGCGGCTACAACACCGTGCGCACCGTGGAGGAGACCAAATGTCGCTGCCGCTTCCACTGGTGCTGCCGCGTCACCTGCGACAAGTGCGTCGCTATTAACGAGGCGCACGTGTGCAAGTGACTGCGTCGCGCTGTATTGTACGTGCTGCACGGTATTGTACGTGTCGTACAGTAATGTACTGTGTCGCGCTGTATTGTACTGTGTCGCGCGGTATTGTACTGTGTCGCGCTATTTTGTACGTGTCGCACAGTATTGTACTGTGTCGCGCTGTATTGTACTGTGTCGCGCTGCATTGTACTGTGTCGCGCTGTATTGTACTGTGTCGCTCTGTATTGTACTGTGTCGCGCTGTATTGTACGTGTCGCATAGTATTGTACTGTGTCGCTCTGTATTGTACGTGTCGCACAGTAATGTACTGTGTCGCGCTGTATTGTACTGTGTCGCGCTGTATTGTACTGTGTCGCGCTATATTGTACGTGTCGCACAGTAATGTACTGTGTCGCGCTGTATTGTACTGTGTCGCGCTGTATTGTACGTGTCACACAGTATTGTACTGTGTAGCGCTGTATTGTATAGTACTGCACTGTTTTGTACTGAGTTTCACTCTCTCTTTATTACACTGAGTGGCACCAGGTGCTGCTACATTACTGTACGCATGCAGGAGACCGAGAATTTCTGTCTGTTCCATATGATGTTAATGGCCAACGACGAGTGCGTAGTCATCACGTGACTGTTTCGCACTGTATCGCACTGTATTGCATTGTATTGATCATAATTGTATATTGTACCAACATTGTATTGTAACTTTAGTATTCGTATTTATAAGTTTTAACCACCGACTATGAGAAAATTGTTATATTTTAAGCTTTCATGTATGTAACATTCCTAATCACTTGTGTACTTTAAATATATTTTGTGTATTTATTTATTGTCGTGTACATCACAATACAGTTTTACTAGAATAAGAAAACAACAAATAAATATATGACCAGAGCAGGGTAGTGATACAAAAAAAAATCTGCAACTATTAAAACAAGTTGGCTTTAAAACCATGTTTAAACTTTGTTTTGGATATTTTTTTTGTAAATATGCCTTCTAAACTAACATAAGCTTTTCTTAAAGATGTTTCCATGCTAGTAAACATTTATGTTGGTACAAAAATAAACAGTTATTTAAAAATCAAGTATTTTCCACGTTATGCATTATATAACACTCAACGGCTTTAAAATTACAACTCGTATGTTTACTTATAAGTATACAAATAATTTAAGTGATCTTTTAAACATTCCGTGTAGACTAAGCTTAACTTATTCACTTTTAACATTTAATGAAATTTTTTGAATAAAATTTTGTCACTGAATATTTTTAGTTTTCATTGATGGACTCAACCTATATAGCAAAAAAATTTACCTGTATCATAATATTTAAATAATTATAAGACGAAAAAAGCAATAGCAAAAGGAGACCCCATCAGGGATGGCGCGTACCTCGCACAAAGACTCAGCGAGGTAACGCCGCCCGCTAGTGTTCTGGGAACCCTGCCGTACACAGCGAGCTGGACGACGTTTTCTTACTGTGATGCGTTTTATATTAGTTTACTAGTATTTTTATCATCATCATCATCATGAAACAGTCACTGTTGGACATAGGCCTCTCCCAAGGTGCGTCACTGAACCCGATCTTCGGTTCTTCACATCCAGTCACCCCCTTACGCAGATCGTCGCTCCATCTAGCCAGTACGCCCGTCCCACACTACGCTTGCCCAGTCGCGGTCTCCACCCCAGCGCTAATCGGTTCTCCGACAGATATGACCAGCCCACTGCCGCTTTAGCGTACTAACTTTTTGAGCTATGTCGAAGACTTTAGTTCTCTGACGGATTCTATCCTTTTAGAGAAACTCCGAGCATAGCTCTCTCCATAGCCCGCTGAGCGACCTTGAGTTTTAGGACTAGTCCCACTGTCAGTGTCCACGTTTCGGCGGCGTAGGTCATTCATTACGGATAGGACGCACTGGTTGAAAACTTACGAAGACGTAGTTAAATATCACGTATTTCTATTATATATACCTATTACAGTTCAATATTTTTTTAATCTATGCAATGATATTATGAATATATACTTAATAAAATAAACCAATAGCAAAATATTATAAACAAACTTTGGAACAAAATTCTGTAGATGTTTACAGAGTAGACGAAAAAGCTCTGCAGCCTATTTGAGCGAGTCTAACAGCCTGCCAGCCAATTAAAAGTTTATTATAAGTTTCCACATGTCTACCTACATAAAGTTACAGACAACTTTTAAAACCTTTGAACTAACTTTTAACGATTCAAATCCGTTTCAACTTTTAACGAGCTTTCATTGAAAACTCGATACAAGGCTTGTATGTCGCAGATTACATTCATTTAACATTTTCGACGAAATGTATTTTACTCCTACAATTTTATTTTTTATTTTTATTTAAATCCTAATCATGCGGGGCTCTGATGAGGTGGACCATTATTTCCCTAGTTAATCGTGGTACCTCAACAAGGCGGCGATGCTGTTCGCAACACATCATGTCAAGGGGTATCACCGGGCGAAAAGCGGGCGAAGGAAAGCCATTTTGCGACATTAGATTGCGCATACATCGTCTCTGCCTACCCCTCTGGGCCCAAGGCGTGAGCATTATGTATGTATGTAATTTGTTTATTACACAATTTTAAAACACATTATTGTGACATACTTACTGATACATATATTATCTTTGCTGATACCTACTAGTAAACCAGTATTTGATGTTGTCGTGGTGCAGGCCTCGTGCTGTCCATCGTACATACAATGAACACGGGCACAGATTTAAGTTTAAATTATTGTTTAAAGTTGCTCACAATATCTCGCAAAACACACATAGTGTGTCTCATAAGAGAGTATGGAACTTGTTTCATTTAATAATTATAGCATTTTTAAAAAACTGTTTAGATGACCACATATATTGCAAATTGAAATTATTTATTTCGAATAAAATCCACGATATAACTAAGTACATAAAAGAAATGTTTGACTAGAGAATTGACCATAATTTAAGTCGATTTTACTTACCTACAGAATCTTGAGGGATCGCTTCTACAGTGGCACACCGGAAAACTTACAAATGTCTACCCAGAACACTAATAGTTTTTTTAGAAGTAAAATAATAAAGAGCCGTGGTAGCTGGTTGGTTGTGCACTCGCCTCACGTTCATGAGGTCGTGGGTTCAAACCCCGCCCGTACCAATGAGTTTTACGAAATTTAAGTACGGTTTATTTATAATACAGGCTTTTCGGTGAACGAAAACAAACATCGTAAGGAAACCTGCATATGCCGAAGAAGAAATTCTGAGGCGTATGTAAAGTCCACCAAATCAGCTTGGGGCACTGTTGGTGGTCAGGGGTTTGGCACAAAAGATCCTGAAGGGTCGAAGTGTCGCCAGGTCTTCCTGGCCAGGAAGATAAGATAGAAGTAAAATAGATCTATAAATATATATATATAAAATATATACCTTGATAAATGTAAAAGAGCCGTTGTTGATTTTTTTTGTACTGAACAGCAGTAAATCATTAATTTCGGATTGCGGTCACATTGCGACTTTCCTCGAACGGACCGACGGCGTAAGTTGATGTATTTATTGTTTTATCAACGCTCAACTGATTTTCAACTGTGATCTCGTATCTTATTGGTGTTTATATGTTATAGTCTGAAGGAGTTTTTGGATTTGGGCGACATTACTGTTTGACCTAAAAAGTCGTTGCCTACTTGCTACATACACCCTTTGGGTAAAACATTGTTACCACTAAATAATAATGTTCGACCCACCTATTTATGCTGTAATTTATGGCAAAATAAACAAATACAATTAAATGTAATATAATTCAATCATTTAATCAATGAGAATGCCAACCACTCTAATCAATCGCAGTTTTGGAAAAAGAACAACCACGCAGACACAGATGTAGGTACAAAAGGTAGGGCAATCTACCTGGATACGAGAAAGGGCGGTAACAAAGTGTAGTTTTTTTTTTTAAGAAAAATGGCAGTGAGTAGTCAATTCAATTCTACGAAAATTACTATATACAGATTGTTCGATAATTTAATTATTAGAATTGCTCAAAGAAATCCAGCTGGCACCTTTTTGCCATTTTCTCAAATGAACGGCCTTTCTCGTAACAGGGTAGTAAAAGGACAACTCTGGGTCGAACTGGCTGGGGTAGTAGTAGGTAAGTATATAATACGGAATATCTCCAGCGTATGTACTAAGTAGGTTTTCGCAAAAAGTTTTCTTAACCGAACAACTAATGACGTCAATACCTACGCACCAAATAACTTTCGTCGGCGCATTTGAATTGCAACGGAATACTTATGTACCTACCTACTTATATCTGAGCAAACCTGAGTAAGAAAAGTAAGTATTTCCTAAGCAATATTTGGAAAATATGGCTTACCGAAGACATTAAATAACACAACTATATCGAATTTACATCGTAATAAAATCAACAGTAGAATTTATAGCTCAAATACCTTCGCTCCTCGTAAATTATACTAGCTTTTCGTATCCATAAACATTGTAAAGCTAACACGGCCGACGTGCAATCAGATACCGGTCATAACTCACAGAAACTGGTATTCCATGCAAATTTACTGGTTTTTAATGATTAATACGGTAGTCCGAAATGTTTTATCAATGTGTTTTCGGTTTTCTATCTGTGGAGTTTGGAAAACGCATCTTTAGTTCTTGCGACTGGATAACAGATGGCGCTCGAACGGCTAATCCTTTATTTCGTTGGAATTAAGTTTTATGAAGCTACTGCTACTCGTTACTAGATGGCGCATGTTTTGAAAGTTATTGTAACGTTTCTTTACAAGTAATACACGAATAATAGCAAAAAACATAGCAAAAACTAATTAAATGACCCTAGTTCATAGCATCGTAACATGATAGAATAATACAAAATCACATGTTTTTAAATCTACCTGATTTGTTTATTTGCTGTGTCTTGCTTTAAGTGACATAAAATGGAACTAGATAAAAATATTTATTACGTAAATCGGAATGTTGTTAGTACTGTCATTGCAAGCGTCGAGTTTGTTTCTGTTTTGTGATTATGTTTTCGAATTAAATTCGCCTTTCCCTAACCATTTATCACTATCAAACCCACAAAAATGCCAAAGCCAACATGTGTACAGTGCAAGACAAACGATTCCTTACTGTGGAGGAGCGCTGAGAACGGACAAATTTGTAACGAATGTCATCTTGCGAACAGCGTTACAAAAGAACAGAAAGACGAATTGTCTGGCATAAAAATCGAAAAAGACGATGATGACGGGGACGGTAAGAATGGCAAGGAGGGTGAGACGACGCCAGCCAAAGCCACGGGAAAAGGCACCCGTAAAAGCACAAGAGCGACGAGATACAAGCCAAAGACTCCGGCGGCTCCGCCTCCTCCAAAAACAACCGCGCCCCGCGGAAGGGGTCGTAGGAGTTTATTTAAAAGACAGCCATTGAAGGCACCGACAGCCACAGCCACTGTAGTCACCAGCGATTCTATCTTTTATAAGGTAAGATGCTTCTTATGTAAACTAGGTTTTCTCACAACACCTGTTGCCTATGTTCACCTAGAATTAATCAGCTGCGGGAGGATCCTATTTCGGTCGTCAAACATCAATGCTAGCATTGTTGTGTTCCACATTGGGAGAGCCACTATGATTCCTGGCTTAAAATAGGAAGCTAAGAAGCTGTGTGGTTCCTGAGTTAGAATAGCACCATCCCCAATCTTCCCGTGGGTGTCATCAAGGCGACTACACTATGGAGTTGCATCAGGGATGGGCAACCTCATTCTCCTGTTTAAATTAAGATCATTACTGTGATTACCAATCCGCTTGCCAATCGTGGTGATTATGTCTAATCCCCCAATGGACAACCCACCAAAAGGGGAATTTTATTGGGAAGTCTTATGTTCAGCAGTGGATGTATTTTGGCTGATGATCAAGAGCCAATGTAGTTACAGGTATAAGAGGCATTCCAACATAGTCCTCAGGGTGGCAACCCACTTATGATTACAGGTTTGGCTGCAGGTTTATGGGTGATGCTTACCATCAGGTTGGCTGTTTTTGTTTGCCATTTCAACTAACTGTAATAGATCTCTTGTTCAGTAGTTCTAGAGATTTATTATTTATTTTAAATGGAAAGACAGCTTGTGGCTGGTCCTTATTCTATTCTTGTGATTACCTCAAACAACACCAGCTTTTCCTCTATTTGTGATAATCAATGTGCGTATGAGTTACAAATCAAAATCCTTTATTGTACATACTTGGCACCTTTATATAAAAAAAAATTATTAGTGACCCTTATTATCTATATAATTGTTTACCCAGAGATGTGAAAAATTCAGCTTTCCCCAGCATATATAAATTAAATTTAAGAAATTGCTTATTCTAAGGAACTCGTTAAGTAGCAATTAATGAGTTCCTGAATGATAAAGATTGACATGATTTTGTGTATAAAAAATTTGATGACATAACTTATTACTAAAAGGTAGAATAAAAATAATTTATTACTAACTAATAAGTTATTTTATTTGTTACTAAAAAACATGTAATTACAAAAAATTATTCTCTAAACAATGTGAAAAAATAATACAAATAAATAACCAACATTAGTCAAAGAGCCTTGTACTATCTCCTGCCCAAACGTCTCCATGATGCCACCAGCATTTCCCCAGTGGATGGTAAGGGATATGTTACTAATTATATAACATATACAATTTATTTGATTAATTTTTATTCTACCTTTTAACTTGTAAATATTTTTACCAAAAATAGACTGGATAAATTAATATGTATATAAGCAAGTTCAGTTGCACAACTGCCTGTTTAGGAACAATAATAATATAATAAATATGAATATTATGTAATATGCTAAAAAATAGAATCCTTGACTTGTATGTTTCATGAATTGGACATATCTGCTTATTAGGAGTGTTCCATTTTTTATATCTTAATACAGTCAGTTCCCAACGATAATTGACCATTAATTTTTGTATAAATGCTTGTTAACAACTGCTAATATGGAAGCATAAGCTGCCTTTCCTTTTTAAATGTACACTTTTAAATGTATTCTTCCCTTAATCACCATATTCTTGAGACACATAGGCCTCCACCAGACGAGCGATTTCCAGTTTACTCTCTATGTTAAAAAAATATTAATTTAACCTATTCTAGGGTAACTACATGCAAGTTGGGGATATAGTTTCGATGATAGACATTGATGGTGGCATATACTACGCACAGATCAGAGGGTTCATGACAGACCAGTATTGCGAGAAGAGTGCAGTGGTTACCTGGTTGCTGCCGACTAAAGCGAGCCCACCGCCGGAAAAGGGTTTCGACCCAGCTACATATATTATTGGTAATTTTTTTCAAGTCGAAGCATATGAACTTAAATTCTAAGTTGTCCATATACATCTGATGCTTTGTATTATTGTCATAAGAATAATAGGGATAATTTAAGTCTTTGAATTGTCACTGTAACACTGGTTTTAGAGAACTGTTTTTAAGTGTTAATTGCTTGCAAAATACAAAGGCAATAAGTGTGTTGCCACCCTGAAATCACGATTAGAATGTAATTGTACTAACTGACCATTTAAACTGGAACAAAGCAATGCATGCACTGCTGTATGTTGATAATGACGAAAATCAGCATATATGGTTTTTGGGTTCCAGCAAAATGGACACCCTTGCAGTGAAATATTAAAGTCGGCAAAGTGTATGTTGTCGACACTGCAGGTTCTCGTAATTTTAGAATCGAGAATATATTGTTTTTCTTAAAATTCCATAATCTTCCTAATTTTGTCAGACAATGAGCCTAGTATGCCATGATGATGATGATGAAACTGTGGCATACTGTACATCCAATGATTTCTCAATAGTACTTCTTTTTCTATTAGTTAAAATACTATTTTTATCATTTCTCAAATACTACTGAACTGATTCTGAAATACATACATGTAATGTAAAATTGGCCAGCAATATTAGTAAAATTATGGAAACTCCAGAAAAAAAACTTTAAGAAGATATTTCATGAAAGCTTAAAAAAATGGAATCCCACGTTGAGTATGATGTACACTTTGCTGATTTTTTTACATGGAGTTCACATCTGATTTTTCTTCCAGGCCCTGAAGAGGAATTGCCTCGGAAACTGGAAGTGATGGAATTCGTAATGCATGCCCCATCGGACTACTACAAGTCGAGCAACAGTCCGTACCAGCTCATTGACAATGAGCTTAACAACTATAGTGGCTATATCTGGACAACTCTTGAAGCTAAGGATAAGTCGTAGTGTTTTGTGTTTGTAGGATTAAATGTTACTTTTAAAAAATATCTGTTTTATTCTCAGACAGGATTGTTTTTTTTTTTCATGAAGGGTGGGCAAGGGTTCGTTCATCCATACAGCCTGATTAGACTTCCATTTCAGTTTTGTTGAAAATTAACAGTGATATAGTTTTCAGGCTTCTATAGAATTTTCTGTACATCTTCTCTGTCGTTCCCTCACTGCTGAGGATCGCGACCTTATAAAATGCGCCTCCACGCATAGCGGTCATTGGCCAGCCGCACCGATACATACAAGCATCCGCCAGCCACCCTCCTCACCGGGGTCTGACCACCTCGTTGGAGCTCGTCCTCTGGCACGCCTGCCCTCCACTTGTCCCAGGATGATGAGCTTCTCCAGGTCGTGCTTGGGAGATCGCACAATGTGACCGAAGAAGCTTAAAGTCCTTTCATTGCAGATAGTGGAGAGCCGTTTTGTTATATTGTACATAAAGTACTGTATTGGAAAAAATATTTGTTCATTTATCCTTTATGAGCAATCAAGTAGGCTGTATATAATTAAATCTGCCAACGCCCTATTAATAAAAAAACATTTGCGTTTCGATCTAATAGAAATGTGATCGCCACATTAGTTTTATTTTTATTCAAGAAAGTGTGAAGTACCGACGTTATATTTATGAATAGTCTTAGCCTTCTTTAATTGCTGTTAATACAAGAAAAAAATTTAATTTGACATTAGACATGAGAATTTTATATAAACAAAAGTTGGAACAAAACGCATTAGACAGCTATTCAACTACTTACTTTGTGCAGCTGTCAAATTAAAGAAATAGCGGCGTACAGTTGATACTTGTTTTTTGCAATAAAACAATTAAAATCTATTTAAATTAACCACTTTTTCTTCAAAAATGAGCCGCAAAGAAGCTTTATCGTCGTTCATTCAGCAAATCCACGGCCGGCCTGTTGTTGTAAAGCTGAACAGCGGCGTAGACTACAGAGGTTTGTTCTTTTATTACATCACATTCTTGCCTTTTATTATATCCAAGAGTTTTAAAATACAATTGGTTACTTTGTTTTAGTAGTAGCATTAAGATGGAATGGTATGCAATGGGGGGAATTATGTACAATTAACATAACCTCAAATTTTTTTGTATGTATTTGTTGACAATCAATGTCCTTTTATTTTATATTTATTCATTATTCATGTTTGCTTCCTGTACAAGGAGCTCGATTACCGCCATAGCAAACTTGTAGGTACAATAAGTATGAATTATGTGTATCATCTACAAATCCAGAGGTTGAGTTGAAATTTGATATTAAATAATATGGTTTAAAAACTATATAATTACAAAAAATATTTTTAAGTATTCGTTTTAAATTTATCTAATCATTGCTTTTTTAATTTTTACAAAGTTGCTAATAGTATTTTCATAATATCTTATATTTATTTACATACCTATAAACATTTCTCTTTCTTACTAATGGTTTGGATATACGCTGCTAATCGCGTTCGGATACACATAAAGCGACATTTATAGCATTAGTGTTTAATAAATATTATTTTATGATTTTTATCAAGAAAATTATCAATGTTTATTGTCCAATCCTTGTTGAATTCCCATAGCACAGGAGAATTTCACTTTGGGATTGGACAATTTATTTATATATCACTTCGAACCCTAATACATACCATAGTAACCTGGTGATATATTTTAATTTTTTTCGTAGGTGTCTTAGCTTGCTTAGATGGCTACATGAACATAGCTCTAGAGCAGACTGAGGAGTATGTGAATGGACAGCTCAAGAACAAGTACGGAGATGCATTCATCAGAGGCAATAATGTACTATACATTAGTACACAGAAAAGAAGGATTTAGGATTATAAGTGTAAGTTAGTTTGTAAGGCTAGAATGTAAGGTCTAATGGTAAATAAAAGGATAAATATATTGTTAAAGTATTTAATTTAAAAAGGTTCCAAAAGTTTTTATTTCTCCATAATGGCACAGCTAGGAAGAATCAAAATAGTTATAACTAAAAAAAAGGTTAACTGTAGGATACATTATAATATGTACTTTGAAAGACATGTCTCCATGTGGTAAATAGGTAATTTTATTTCGTAATCAGCAACTTTTTTTGTAAATTACTAAAATATAGTTAGCCTTATGAATTCTAATATTTTCCATTGTCATTGGCCCCAGGGTAGGTGTAGTAAAACTTCACATCTCCATAGTTTTGATCCTGGTGGAATGTTAAACATACAAATAAATAACTAAATTTCAGTAAATTTAACAGTTCAATATGGACCTTCAACCTTAAAAAGCATTGGGGAAGACCTATGTCCTACAGTTGACGTCAGACCTGCTGAAGATATAAATATGATAATTTCATACAGAGTGAAAAAAACGAAACAGGTCCTAGAAGTAAATAAAGTACTTTAAATATGAAATATAGCGGTTTTAATAAAATGAAACATTATATATTTTAAAGTAAAACTGCATAAAAAAATAAGAAAAGTCACTTTTGTAAGTCAGAAATCAAACTACACAAATGCAAAAGTTTAACTACTTGTACTTTTATGGCTCCAATCGATTGAGTCAATAATAAGGATCAAATCTTAATAAATATTGCATCTTAAATTTAAGGAAGATCATGATATTTAAAATAAATTAAATATAAATATGTCAGACATTCACACCGATTATCCAGTACCAAACTAGGCAGAGCCTTTGGTATGGTTACTAGATAGATTACTTAAAAAAATATATTAACATCCCAGACTTAGGTACAAACATTGATATTCATCATACGAACATTTGCCTTTACGGGATTCGAATCCGCAACCTCCGGCGTGGTAGTCTGAGAGCTACCCGTTCCGCCACGGAGGTCGTCAATTTATATAACCTCTAACACACTTCTTGTCGTTTTAGAATTTCAAAACTTTGTAAATTTAGTTACTAATGACTGCCCCCTAGTTAGATTTCACTATCTATAAATTTAAAATGCAATATTTATTAGAGAGATTTGATCTTTATGATTGACTCTGTCGATTGCTGCCAAAAGTACATAATTTTTCGCTGTTGTGTCGGTTCGACTCAGCTGAGGCAAGTGACTTATATATTTGAGGTACTTTCTCTAGAGGGCCTGTTTATTCTTTCCACATTCTGTATATGATAATATAATGTTTTTTTCAGTTGTTCGAAATACTCTTATTCTACATACATTTAGAATATTTTAATATAGGTAAGTACATACGCAATTGTCCACTGCTGGACATACGCCTATTCTTAGACTAAGATCTGGGCAGGCTACCTAAGAATCACTCCATAGACATATATATAAACATACCTTATCTTGTAACCGATCACCTGGCCCTTTCCCATTGCCCAAATCTGCAATCAAATTCTGCCCTCTATACCCATAATTCTTCTCATACACCTCCCTGTCATTCTTTCCAGCGTTGGGATCGAACGGCGAGTCCACGCGGTAGTTCAATATCCTCGGATTGAACAATGGCGCCCAAAAACTCGAATAAACATACGCACTTTCGCAACAAAATAATGTTGCCAGTAATAAAATCCCAATTTTTAAAAACATTTTTAGTCTGAATACACTTTATTACGCAAGAGTCTGTATGGAAGTGATTTTAAGTCACGAAATATACGCTTATACTTCGTTTATTGATGATCTTTCTGCAGGAAACTTGATGTGCGCATTGACAAAGTTATAAACGCGTTAACGGCGACGCCACTGTCCATACAATAATTGATATTTTATATGGGACCGTGTTTAGTCTCGGTCTTTGCCGCATGTACTAATAAGTTTGTCGCTTTGTATGGCTATTCTAATGTGTATGAGTAAATATGTTTGATGTGTTAACGTGTTTCAAGGTTTCATGCGTATAACTGTGTATATATCTTAAGGAGCAGTTTTTTTAAAATATAGTATACATGTTTAATATGGCCGGTTGCGATTGGACAGGGCGAAAGCCTATGTCCAACCATGGACGTCATTAAGCTATGATTATTGAGTGAAATTTCTTGGAGCTGCACTTCATACAAGCGAACAGATTTAATTACCCACAGGAGCACCAGGCGCTCCGTAAACGTTTGTGAGCGTAGATTATTCTAGGGCTGCTGAACCCAGCGCGCGAGCATAGTCTTACTTGGCATCGATCTCTCGGCGCCGGCCAACAGCGCGCAGCCGTAGTAACTTTGTAGCGGCAGCCCAGTAGAGCGTACTGCCAGCCGTGCTCAATTTTGCAGGGAGATGAGTCTCACTTTTTTACGCAGTAATGTTTAAGTATTATTTGCTGTTAGAGAAGATAATGGAAAGGACTTTTTATCTTTTATAAGTACACTAAACTCATGGTAGCCCAGGTGATAGTGTGCTCGCCTCAGGTCATGATTTCAAGGGTTCAAATCCGTGTTTTTCCGTAAAGGTAACATCGTGAGGAAGGAAGAAGGAATTCTTAGGCGCATGTGAAGAACGATGAGAATTAAACAGGGATAGAACAATACACAAATATAACGTCCAGACCGGTACCAACTTGTAGCTTGTCTGTCCCTGATGACAGTTTCCCAAATGCCCCACTGAGTTGAACCACCAGTGGGGCATTTAAGACTTTTTTGAAATTTGACCCAAATACCCCACAAGGATTCTTCGATGGAGCCCATCAGAAATACCAAATTTAATCAAAACTAAAAAATATATTCCAAAATAACCTGGTGAGAATCGAACTCACGACCGCTCGAGTCTGACGACTAAGTCACTAGGCCAACGACGCGGTCGTCGGTCGGTAATAAAACACCTTGCCTTTAACGTAAGTGCTCATTATAAACAAAGTAGTTTATTGTACTGCATTTATTCACTACAGCTATACATAAAATAGGAAGAGAAAAATAATACTGCAGCTTTGACTGAATAACTTTATTACAAACTCAACTACATCACCTACACCTTCCCGTTAGAAAGTACCTACCAGAGTATAAAAGTTAGCCTCTAATATAACAATTACAAAACTAGCTTTTCGCCCTAAAGCTAGTCGAATTTACCGCGGGAACCCAGTAGTATCCAAGAGTAAATAATAGCCGGTTCCATCTAAAAAATGTAGGCGCGGAATTCCGGATATCGTTTTAAAGAAACGCACAAAGCCTTCTTTTCAACATTAACGTAGGCCTTATTGTAAGCCGGGAACCACACGGCTAATCTGAATCTATTAACATTGTAAATCGAGATGATTTGAATATATATCCATCCTAAACATACCAATAATTTCTGTGTATTATACGTTCATTATTTTACCCCTCTAACGTTATAAAGGATAGATTATGATCAACGATCTCTATATTCTACTAGATGGAGCGTTCCAAACAATTGCTCTGTTCCACGCAAGTAGCCACAACTCTTTCACATGCATATTGAAACTGGTGTGGTTACTACTCAGAAGATTTAATTATTTACTAAATATTGACATTATTTAACCGTAGCGCCAATATTTAGTAATAATTAAATGTTCTAAGTAGTAACTGCACAAGTTTCGTTGTGAATGTGAAAGAGTTGTGGCTACTTGCGTGGAACAGAGCGATTGTTTGGAACGCTCCATCTGGTAGTACATAGAGATCGTTGATTATGATATATTTTTTAAACAATCCAAAATTGCAACCCTATACAAAATACCCTACGGCGGTACTGTTAGCCAGCTGGACACCAGCTATGTCTAGGGTACCCATACGTCCCTTTTAACGGGGCTGTCACCGTATTTGACCATCGGGCCCCGTAGATAGATAAACTGTTCATTGCACACAAATTAAGGATAACAATAAAATAGGTACAGATTTTTGGAAAGTGTACAAAGGCGGCTTTATCGCTTAAAGCGATCTCTTCCAGGCAACCTTTCAGAAGGAAAATAAGAAAGACATAGCGACAGAGTATAAGCAGGTGAAAGAAGAGAAATTTATAATTTTAGAACATGGTAAATACTTAGTAAAAATAATTACACAATTAAATTTAGTTCCTGGGAGCTATGACAACCCTATGTCCAGATAGTGGACGTTATCAAGCTAATCTTGATGACGATATGAACAACAACCTTATCTAAATAGGGTTATGATTCTGAAGGCACAACGTTAAAATTTGACAGCACTAAAACTGTTGCTTTCCTTGTCACACAGTATTATGAAGATAAAGACGAAACCAATTTTAGCGCTGTCAAATGTTAAGTTTGTGCCTTCGGAATCGGGCCCAATCTCCATAATTAAAATCACTAGAAATCACATACAACACTTTTTGGTATCTTTGTCAAATTAATGTCTAATGAATCCCTTCAAGTGGCGAATAGGACTTGTATTGGTACAGGTCTGGCCCTCCGTAGCCGTACAGAAGCTTCCCCTTGCCGTTTTCATCGTAGTACGGGTACCGGTATTTTGGCCTGGGAAAAAATATTGAGATTAATGTCTTACCACTAGAGGTCTCTGCCCGTCATCCAGGGCCGCATTCAAGTGATGGTATGTCTCCTCTTTTTATATGTTCATCATCAGTCAAAGTCAAAATCATTTATTGCATATGAGTACACTTGGTACATTTATACACGTCATTTTTTTTATCGACTACCTACTACCGACTACTATCAGGTTATTTATGTCTCAACTGCAGGAGCACAACTTTCTCTCATCTGCCGGAGACAGACGGAGGATTTGGCCTACACTCCCCGCGCTGGCCAGACGGGTTGGGGAGGCCTGATTGATGTTTTACAATGTATTCTCTTAGTCGCCTTGTACGACATCCACGGGAAGAGTTGGAGTGGTCCTATTCTACTCTATCGGAAACCACACGGCACTTTTTATATGTTAACGAAGCGTTAATGTAGAAAAAGTTCTGACTGCTTATGCTCAATCCTCCCATTAATTTGCATTTAATCTAACTGAAGATAAATAAATTATTAGTAGTGACATTAACATTACGATTTTCTGTATTTCATTCCTGTTATGAATTCTTTTTTAATATCTTGTCTGTTAATATATTGACACGCCTCGATCAATAAAAGACTTGGGGCCTAATGTTATTTATTCTAATATTTGTAGTGATAATTCATATTGTATTATTTGGCGACGAGGATGGGATGAAGGCTATATTAATTTTTGTTCATTTATGTAATAAAAAACATTCAAAACATGTTACACTTCATTACGTACATAATTATTGCATACTTTTTAACTAGCAAGCGTGTAGAAAGCGTGTAGAACATGGTGTTGCAGTAACCTAACAGCCCAAAAAGATCTAGGGCTGTTCCAGGGCTAGTTATTTTTCCTTATATATATATAAATAAATAATAATAATCAATAAATTGTCAGACATTCACACCAATAATCCAGTCCCAAACTAGGCAAAGCCTTTGGTATGGTTACTAGATAACGGATTGACATACCTATATAAATATATAAACATTCAAGACTTGGGTACAAACATTCATATTCATCATACGAACATTTGCCCTTAGCGGGATTCGAACCCGCAACCTCCGGCGTGCCAGTCCGAGAGCTAACCGTTCCACCACGGAGGTCGTCAAATGTCAGACATTCACACCAATTATCCAGTCCCAAACTAGGAAGAGCCTGTGCTATGGGTACTAGATAACGAATACACATAAATAAATATATAAACAGCCAAGACTTGGGTACAAACATTCATATTCATCATACGAACATTTGCCCTTAGCGGGATTCGAACCCGCAACCTCCGGCGTGCCAGTCCGAGAGCTAACCGTTCCACCACGGAGGTCGTCAAATCTCAGACATTCACACCAATTATCCAGTCCCAAACTAGGAAGAGCCTGTGCTATGGGTACTAGATAACGAATACACATAAATAAATATATAAACAGCCAAGACTTGGGTACAAACATTCATATTCATCATACGAACTTTGCCCCTAGTTACCTACATACTTTTAGGTGACCTGTTCCAACATCTTTTTGATTATGTTTAGGAGAACCCCTAGTGCGGTTCGACCGGCAACAGTTACAAAGTGGTTTCAACCACTTTGTAACTGTTGCACCATCTCGAGCTCGAATATTACGTTGTTTCCTACATGCGCTGCGTATAGCATTGACTTACATTGTTCGCATAAAACACGTGATAAAAACATGAAATATAGAGGACATTTGAGAAAACAAGATTCTCCACCAGAACGTGGATCTTCCTCTATAGGTAGATCTAACAAATGGTCCACTATATAAGATTGTACAGTTCACGATGGGACGCCCCACTCCTTATCTAAATACCTTACAGTTACATCTAATCGTCAATGTGTGCATACGCAGGTACACTAAAAGAATGTTGTTCGGATTTACTCTCGTGCTCACGCCTCGCGAAAAGTAGTGCCATCGTGAATTGCATGGTCTTTATCATCACTTGAATGCGGCTCTGGAATGACCGACAGAGTCCGACCTCTGCTTATCATCCTTATTTCGATTACCTATGTCTCCAGCTCTTTCAAAGAATCTGTCATACGAGCTTCATGCTTAATTACTGCAGACACCAGTCTGTCATAAAGGTGTATGTATAGGTAAAACGATCGAAAAACTGACGACAGAAAAATGTATACGTAATTATGAATTGATAGTTCAGTTGCTGACCGCGACACCCCGTTAGGTGGATGCAGGTCCTGGCATTCTCTGGTCGAGCTTACCTTTCGAAGTACTGGAAATTGGGGGCCCTCGGCTGTGGCACTGTTGACTCTGCTGTGGCCAACATGCATAGGACTACAACTAGCTGAAACAAGCGTTTCATCATATAACATATCTTATTTTAATAATTATTTTGAGAATGGGGGTGGCCAACCTGCGGCTCGCGAGCCACATGCGGCTCTTTGAAGGATTATTTGTGGCTCTCGATAAATGTACCCGAGTTTTAACTTTAATAAATTATCACCCTCAGCAATAATAAAACGCAGTCAGATTTTGACTACGTTCACACATGTGAAATTACGTTTCAATACGATTGAACTTTTGATTAAAATAAGTTTGATTAAAGTAAGATCATATTTTCGGGCAATTGAATTTATACATAAACAAAAATGACCAAATTTTTAAGAGAAATAAAATAAATTTATTTAATATTTAAATTCAATACACATACTTTGTACTTTTATTTATATGTTTTCAATAAATACAATTTCTGTAAAAAAAAATTATACATTTTTTGCATAGCTTTTAAATACGTATTTCATTACGGCTCACGAAAAATTAAAAATTTTGAAAAGTGGCTCGGACTATCAAAGAGCCGGCTACCCCTGGTATATTCTAAACCTACTCAATTTTTTTCAATGGTGATGCGGTATCTGTCTGTTATCAAGTAGCAGAACTAGAACAAATCTATTTATTAGAGTTGTACTTATTATGTCAATAGATGGCACTATACTAATAAATGCAATATTTCAAGTTTTTGTATTTTGACTTATTTGATTTTTGTATATGTTATGTTTAATTTTATGTCATATTTTAACCTAAATATTATTAAAGTTCAACAACAAAAATATATTAGTTCTTTCGATCTTAACATGACTAATTGACTATTAGACTCGGTCAGTCCGTAGGTATTAGACTTCGTAGAAAGTAGGTAAACCACAAGGTCGTTTAAAAATGACCTATAAACCTCAGTTCAGTATGCACAAAAACTTAAACATATTTCATAATAAACATTACCACAGACATTACACAACAAAAAAACACTCACCAAAAGGAAAAAATATTTCACACACTTCTCCATATTGCGAGAAAACAAAAATACAGAAGTTTTTTCAGGAAGATTCACCAGCGTTTATGTTTTTCGAAAAGTAAAAACACAGGAATAAATAATACAGCCAAGGCACAGGTACTATGCTGTTCAGCTTGCGTTACGTGCGTGTCTCGGTGAATGGGTCACAAAACTAAAGTCTGGTAGTGGAAAGCCCGCGTAGAATTTTAATGATACCTAGTCACCTACTTAGCAAACCTGTTACGGGGTTTTGAGTTAAGATGGATTAAAAATAATTTAAATATAGTTGAAAGAAGATTACTTTTATTTTTTTAAGAAGAATCAAATAGGTTTTGATTACCGAATAAAGTGTTTTTAAATATTAGACGGCTATAACAATTTTGATAGTTCAAAACAAAATTGTTTCGTAGATTATTTTAACTAAAATGTTAATCTCAACAACGTCCTACCTATATAAGTATACCTATGACATTCATCATCATCATCCTAACATTGTCCAATGCTGGACATAGGTCTTTTCCAATCACGCCTCTATACCTGGTCCTCGCAATCCAGTGCGCGTATATATACTTCTGCGGTATCCACTCCAGAACTCATCTACCCCTATAGCAGTCAGTTATGCGACAGATTGCATATCATATCCTTCAAAGAAACTCCGAGCTATCCCTCTGCATAATTTGCTGAGCGCCGCTTCGTTGGCGTAGTGGTTTAGGCGTTTTGCCTCAAACGTCACAGACCGTGGGTTCGATTTCAACTGGGACAGACAGCATTCTACTAATACACATGGTCCTGATTTAAAGTCTATCCTCGTCTTGATTTAGGATTAGAAAAGACATCAATGGTTTATACGTGAGAAACGATTTCCGAACCTAAATAAAAGCACAGCTTAAGCATGTAAGAGATATTCAACGTATCAAGTCGTCTCAATCCTGCTACAACCATCAGACGAGAAGTGAAAGTATGTTTTACCGTAACGTAATGAGCTCCCTCCACCTGACGCATCTAGAATCTTCTGTCCCATTCTAACAGCTCACGCTTTGGTTTCACAGCGGCGTAATATCAACTGTATTATTAAGGTAATACAGATTGTTTTGTAACTCATATAAATTACGATACTTATACCAGTTGAAACTTTATACAATGTTTTTTTTATTTGAAACCGAGCGTGGTGGTACAGTGGCTGGTCCAACAGTGAACGTTAACAGGCCGATTTGAAATCAATAGTTTTTTTCCAAAGCACTCCAGCTTTTTTTTCTATTGCTTGACGTGACATGAATTCGATGTGGCTTTTCATATTTAGAGGGCTATGCTCGGGGTTTCTAGGAAGGATTATGATCTGCTTAGAGATTGTATACTTTTTATTTTTTTTACGTGCAATAACGAGTAATTGAATTGAAGATTCTTAGCTCACCATCAACAATATCATAGCAATGTCTATATCATAAGCCCCTAGACGTCCACTGTTGGACACAGGCCTCCCCCAACGCCACCACACACGGTCCTCCGCCCTCCGCATCCAGCCGCTTCCGGCCACCTTCTTCAAGATCGTCGGTCTCACAATGTCTATATAAACTTGTAAAAATACCAAACTAGGATTTTCTCCTGTACTATGGGAATTGGACCAGGATAGGACAATTCACAAATATAACATCCAGACCGGGGACCAACTTGTACAAAGTTGCGTGTCCTTGGTGGAAATCGAACCCACGTCCGCTGTCGCTCGAGTCTGACGACCGAATATCTCGATAACTATTATTCATGAGCTGTGACCTCATGAAGAGTTTGCGTCGATTTGGGGCGTAGTTTCATAATAATACATACATACATACATAATGCTCACGCCTTGGTCCCAGAGGGGTAGGCAGAGACGATGTATCGCAACTTTGCGCAATCTAATGTCGCAAAGTGGCTTTCCTTCGCCCACTTTTCGCCCCGTGATACCCCTTGACGTGATGTCTTGCGAACAGCATCGCCGCCTTGTTGAGGTACCACGACTAGCTCATAATAATAAATAATGTTATTTGTATATCCATTTATTTATCACATTTCCAAATATTAACATTAAAGTAAAAACTACATATACTTTACACAACGACATAATTTATATAGTTTTCTATATTTATGTAAACCTCATGCCATGAAGCAAAATAATTTTTCGTAGCTCATAGTTTTACCTCAAAGTTTTTACCTTCATGATTGACACTAATTGGTTATTAAATTAGATATACAGACTATTTTAAAATGTGCATCTGTTATCTAATTTAATAACCAATTAGTGTCAATCATGAAGGAAAACACTTTGAAGTGAAACTATGAGCTACGAAAAATTATTTTGCTTCATGGTATGAGTTTAGTTTTCTATAAATTACAATTATGGCTAAAATTAAACAACTATTATTTTTATATGCTATATATATGGAATAAGGCGCTTGGTAAAGAACATTGCTTTGATGACGATCCAAAAGATTAATACATTTTAAGTAAAATGACATTTTAACAACTTAGGAATGCGTTAAGCCGGACTAGACACAAAAACATACACAAGCCGTCTCCTGTGAAAAGTTAAAAACAAAACATTAATACCAGCGCCATCTGTAGGGAGTTTTTTTTTAAAACAGGTTTTACGGCATTGGGAACGAGCCCTTTGTGGCCTGTACACGTAATCAGTACTTTATTGCATTCCACGTCAACATGAGCTCTGTCTCAAAATTTTAATTAAATCGGATCGGGCCATTTTTCCTTGTATCTGAAACCGATTTTCACGAGTTTAAATTAGTTGCCGCGCGTTTCAGAACCTCGAAGTCGAGACTTGCGGATGAAATAAAATTCTTCCCCTAGTTCCCCTCTTAGTCAAAAACATGTTAAACCATAGACAAATGTGTATGGTCACGCCCCTTTGTTTCGATGTTTCAAAAAAACCAGCGCAGGAGAGTTTCGGCTTTCTCACGGGTAACACTAGATGGCGCCAGTCAAGTCTAGAAAATTGTTTTTAACTTTTTTCTAAATTTATTAGGCCAACATTTTCGAAAAATGTTATGATACTGAAAGACCTTTCGTGGTAGGCCTATCATCATCATCAGCCCGTAAGAGTCAACTGTTTGTCATAGACCTCTCCCAAGACGCGCCACTGAACCCGATCCTCGGTTCTTCTCATCCAGTTACTGCCAGCCGCCTTAAACAGACTACACTCTTACGCAGACTAGACAGGCCTATACTCTTCTAATTTTAAAACGGAATTGGTAAAATTGGGCATAAGAAAACAAACGCATTTGCGGCTAGAAAACAAAATAAACAATACATGGGGATCCAAAGTGGACCGCAAAGTTAACATTTAGCTGCTAGTGTTAATTACATCTTAGAGCTCCGTGACGCAACTAGCGTTGGTTTTTTGTTTTGTAAGCATAGATGTACAATTAAGCTAACTAAAGTGACTAGAATACATCATTTATAATGACTACATTCATATAACTATTGTATAATATGAATCACCTGTAGAAACCGATGACAGACATTCAGTTTTATAAATGGAGTTTACTCCACACTGTAATTAGTAATAACTTTTACTACGAATTAATAAAAAAAAACATTTTAAAACCCCTTTAGCCATGTTCTAAAACGACAAAAATAAGTTTTAGTACGCTTAAAAGGCTCGATTCTGAAGGCACAACGTTAAAATTTGACAGCACTAAAACTGTTGCTATCCTTGTCGCACAGTATTATGAAGAAAAAGACGAAACCAATTTTAGCGCTGTCAAATTTTAAATGTGTGCCTTCAGAATCGGGCCCTAAATAAAGCTAATTTTGAAAATGTTTTTTTATTTATTTATTATATTTTTTAATGTCCCAAAGTCGTTGAACAAAGTTGTCCAGTACTCGGGATACCTTCTGTACACGGTTTCTATAGGTATTTGTTACACCTCTAAATTCTATAGAATATTAAAACATAATTGGAAATTATTACCCTATATCTATTTATTTATATTTATATAAAATATTCAAATGAATAACAATATTTATAAATTACAAAATGCAGTGTTGCTACAACAATAAAACTGTTTACACAAATTGTTTACATAAAAACAAACAAGACATTAATTTAATAAATTAATTAATAATGACACTATGTTCCACAAAACATATTTATTAAAATCTTATTATATAGATATATAAACGTAACGTAGTTCTTTCGTAAAAACATAGTGCAAATTCTAATTTATAGTTACTTATTCAACAAGGTGTCAAAAAGTCACGGTACAAAACTATACAAGACCTAAAAATTACTAACACTTTTAATAATAATTAGTTCAAATATTGCCCTGTTGTCCTAAATCTAAAGATATGGAAATAACTATATTGCGACTATTCGAAATTGCTTTTTCTTTTGGCTACACACTCCATTGCGTTTTTAGTTAAAGTTAAAACTTATAAACCACCAACTCTGTTTTCATTTTTTCAACAATTAATACTCTATTTAATTCTGATACTATAGGCTATGTTCTTCTCATATGAGTTGGTTCGTGAACAAAGACATCTTAAGATACATTAAAACAGCTGTAAATCAGCTTTAGCTTAAGAGCTAGTGACTAAAAAAATGTATTTACAAGTATGTATTTAAACATGATAACTTCTTTACTACAAGTGGGTGAATATTCGAACGTTTCAACCGCCGTCTTTAACCCCCCCCCCCCCCCCCTCTCCTCCCTTCCCCCACACCTCCTTCCCCCCGCCTAAGTTCACCATGCAGAATCTGTACTAGAACTAGAAACTTCATCATCATCAACCTAAAAGAGTCCACTGCTGGACATAGACCTCTCCCAAGGTGCGCCACTGAACCCGATCCTCGGTTCTTCTCATCCAGTCACTGCCAGCCTCACGCAGATCGTCACTCCATCTAGCCAGCACGCCCGGCCCACACTACGCTTGCCCAGTCGCGGTCTCCATTCGAGAACCTGTCCAGCGGTAATCGGTTCTCCGACAGAACCAGAAACTTATTTTATAATAAAAACTTCTTAATTTTTTGAAGGTTATTGACGGCGGCGATCACTGCCAGCCGCCTTACGCTACATCTAGCATCTGGCTAGATGTAGCGACGATCTGCGTAAGGCGGCTGGCAAAGACTGGATGAGAAGAACAGAAGATCGGGTTCAGTGGCGCACCTTGGGAGAGGCCTATGTCCAACAGTGGATACTTTCAGGCTGATGATGATGATCGACAGCGATGAAACTGTCGAATATTCACCCTAGTATATTATTTATTAGGCATTACTACTTAAAGACGTCATCTTTAACATTTTAATATAACATTCGTAATATAACTGCTACATTCTTAAAACAGCTTCATCCCAGTAAGTTTATTACAACCATCAAATTGCTTTCTTATTGCATTTAAATAGTAAAAGCTTATATATTTTAAGTTAATATTTATGTTTATGTAATATGTATTTTCAAACTTTATTAAAAGTAGGTACATTTCTTTATTAAATTTGGTACTAAACGCATTATACTTGTCCTTTCGGTTACTCTAAGGTTGACTGGAAGAGATCCCTAAGTGGGATAAGTCCGCCTTTGTACACAGTTTAATTCCTATTTTATTATTGTTGTTGTTGTTATTTTTGGTACAATAAAGCGTTTACATACATACATACATAATATTAAAATAAGCAACAAAGATATATGTATATCGTAGCTGTTCAGGAAAAGTTTCTGAAGCGCCAAGGTAGGATTTTGTAGATACGGTGGTACGTAATCTTCCTTTAGTAGAACCATAAAGGAAGATTACGTACCACCGTATCTACAAAATCCTACCTACATGTAGCTTAGCAGTGTGGGTTCTCCGTTTGGTTCTCTGCTACAAATGGGAATTATCAATTCCCATCAAGACGTTCGAGCACCAGATACCGTGGAAATATTTCCACTTGTCACCCCAGTGGCTGTAAGGTAGGGTAACAGATGGGAATTGTGAATTCCCACCTGTCACTAGAAGCGATAAGATGTACGGCTTACCTGGGTGTATTTTGCCGCACGTAACCTGCGATTGCCGTGTGGTTCCCCGCTTATAATAGCCCTATCTTTCCCGTGGGTGTCGTCAAGGCGACT
The DNA here is from genome assembly GCA_947086405.1 of Esperia sulphurella. Lineage (NCBI taxonomy): Eukaryota > Metazoa > Arthropoda > Insecta > Lepidoptera > Oecophoridae > Esperia > Esperia sulphurella. Next base: position 2,774,071 of record OX352280.1, read on the forward strand.
AAGGGATTGCACCAGGGACGGGCAGCAGCGTTCTGCTGTGTGTGTATGTTAAGATCATTAATGCGCGATCACCAAACCGCCTACCAACTTCCATGCCTGCCAAGCGTGGTGATTATGGCAAATCCCCCAATGGACCACTTACCAAAAGTGGTATTCTATTGGGGAGGCCTATGTCCAGCAGTGGACGTATTTAGGCTGATGATGACGAATTTAAATTCTCTACCGTAAAATCCTACCCTGGCGCTTGAGCAACTTTTTCTAAACAACGACGATATGTAAACTATGCTATTTCCATGTCACACTATTTAAACTAGGATGAACCGATTCTAATGATTCTTGTTCCAGAAAAATTCAGCAAGTATCCAGTTCTTGCTGTGTCCTTGACCGTCAATTGCTAGTAACCACTCCCATGATCTGGCTCTTATACTGGACATAGTCTAACACTCTCTGGGCTATACTGCGTTTCCTTACCAACATGGCGGCGGCCAGCTCGAACTTGTGTTGATTCCTTCGTATATACGCGTTGGTGTCTGTAATCATGCGGTTCAGTTTCTCCGGGTCGATTTCGTCCATGGCGCACTCCTCCATTAGAGGGGGGTTGAAGCGGAAGTAGCTGTTCGGGGGGAGGAGGTCGTTCAACACTAGGTGGACGCCTGGAACAAAATCAAAGTTTATTTTAATTAAAGTTCGTTGCGGCCTGGCAAACTCGTCTATGTATGCGGATAATATTAGAAAAGGGTGTTGAAACACGTTTCTCAACATTTAGCAACACCCGGTGTGGTAGCAAATGTGTCGATACGTTTGCAAACGTTTCAGATACATTCTCTAACATATAGAAACTAATATTGAATATATTTCGAAAACATTCCTCAACAAAAACATTTTGCTACAAAACTGTTTGCAATAGGTTTGTAACACTGGTGTGGGAGCACCCTAAGGTCGGTCTTAGGCCCTGAGTTCTGACCTGACTGAATGATCTCCAGGATAATCTAAATAATTGTAATATAGTAAGTTGTAAGAGCAAAATAATAAGTTGTCGTTGGCTGTGTCTTGGTCATTGGACTCGAGCACCAGAGGTCGTGGGTCGGATTCCCACTGGGGACAGACAACTTTATATAATCTGTACAAGTTGGTCCCGGTCTGGATGTTGTTATATTTGTGAATTGTCTAATCCTTGAATTCCAAAGCACAGGTGAAAATCCTAGTTTGGAATTAGACAAGTGTATGTAATATCAAAGATAACATATTAAATATTAAAATATATTACATATTATTACATATGATGTTTCATAATGTATTCCCTTAGTCGCCTCGTACGACATCCACGGGAACAGTTGGAGTGGTCCTATTCTACTCTACCGGAAACCACACGGCAAAGTATATTAAAAAAATCTCATACTGACCTTCAGTGTCTGTAGCTGAGTCCAGTATCTTATTGAACTTGTCCTTCCAACTGGTCCCAGAGGTGTCTTTGCTTATCCCTTTGCTGAGCACTTGGTTGTCCAAGTGTTTGGTCAGCGCCTTGCCGGTGCCCACAGATATCACTGTCCCGTTGCTGAGTGCGTTAGCACCGAATAGTAGCTTGGCTTCGTGGAGGCCGACGCCGGTCGGGTTGTTCACCATTATACCGCCGTCCTGGGGACAATTCATCATCATCATCATCATCAGGTTTCTTTTGTCCACTGCAGGAGCACAACCCTCTCTCATCTGCCGGAGACAGGCGGAGGATTTGGCCTACACTCCCGCGCTGGCCAGACGGGTTGGGGAGGCTGATTGATGTTTTATAATGTATTCCCTTAGTCGCCTTGTACGACATCCACGGGAAGAGTTGGAGTGGTCCTATTCTACTCTACCGGAAACCACACGGCTTCCGGCTGGGGACAATTAATAAATAATAATAAATATCTCAGACATTCACACCAATTATCCAGTCCCAAACTAGGCAGAGCCTTTGGTATGGTTACTAGATAACGGATAGACATACTTAAATAAATATATAAACATCCAAGACTTGGGTACAAACATACGACATATTCATCATACGAACATTTGCCCTTAGCGGGATTCGAACCCGTAACCTCCGACGTTAATTAAACGGAATTTTACAAAAACAAATTTAATTATCGATTAAGAGTAAGCGAGTTTTTTCAGGCAAAGCGTAGTGTGAGACGCTCCCTGGCTAGACGGAGCGACGATCTGCGTAAGGCGGCTGGCAGTGACTGGATGAGAAGAACCGAAGGTTGGGTTCAGGAGAGGGTTATGTCCAGCAGTGGACTATTGCAATGTGACGATGATAATGATAAAATTCTATTATTTTTCATGTCAATAAACATTTTATACAAATTCGATTTTTAAGTCCATCTGTATATCATCCATAACTCTTTGAAGGATATGATTCGTAATGCGGAGATCCGACGAAAAATGAAGTTGACCGACATAGCCGATAGGATCAGCAAGTTGAAGTGTCAGTGGGTCCATACCATAACCGACGGCCGTTAGGGCACACGAGTTCTAGAGTGGAGACCGCTGACTGGCATGCGCAGGGGGGGACGCCCCGAAGACAATGTATGATTATTACCAATAAATATTAGTATTATTTGTCAGGATCGCGCAAAGTGGCGATACCTCGTCTCTGCCTACTCCTCTGGGACCAATCGTGAGCATTATATATTCGTGTGTGTATGTGTGTATGTACCTGGTGCAGCAGCCCGTGGAGGCGGAACTCGTTGAAGTAGGTGGGCGCGGCGGCCGAGGCGCGCACGGCGTGCCAGACGCGCGCGCGCGACGTGCCCGGGAACACGGACCGCACGCGGAACCCGCACTCGTACGACCGGAACAGGAACGGCGTCAGCCGCGAGCCCGTGTTCACCACGCACGACACCAGCGCCATCTGCGGGGGGACCTCTTTATTATAAGGTTTTACGGCCCCGGGAACGAGCCGTCTATAGCCCGTCTCCAACTTCCACCGTTCTTTAGTTCCTTGCTGATGTTGATAGTGAGCTTTAGTAAGACTGATTCATCATCATCATCATCAGGTTATTTTTGTCTCCACTGCAGGAGCACAACCCTCTCTCATCTGCCGGAGACAGACTGAGTATTTGGCCTCCACTCCCCGCGCTGGCCGGACGGGTTGGGGAGGTCTGATTGATGTTTTATAATGTATTCCCTCAGTCGCCTTGTACGACATCCACGGGAATGTTTGTTACTTAATCACGCTTCAACCACTGGACGGATCGGGATGAAACTTGGCACACATATAGGTTAGGCCCTGGAATAGGACATAGCATAGTTTTTATCCCGAAAAAACATCTCATTCCTCGGGAAATACATAATAATTTGTAATGTTAAGTTGTCCACTCGAAGTCGCGGGCAACAGCTAGTATAAAATACTTATATTAATATTGTTAGGGTTTTCTTCTAAGTTTGTAGATGTGTTAGTCTTGGATATATTCTTTTCTATTTGAGTACTCACCTTAGGTGTATTATGCCTATTGCACTCCGTGAGGGTGCACTCCTTTAGGTAATCCTTGAGCAGCTGCTCCCAGGCGTCTGTGTCGTAGTAGGAGTGCGTCCACACCAGCCGCGACGTGCCTGCGCAAACACCACATTACTGCACAGTACAACTACAGTGAACATTGGCCGAAGAGGTAGGAGTAGAGGTAAGTCCACCTTTGTTCATATATTGCACATGAAATGATAAACCGTCGTAACTAAAAAAGCATGTTTTGAGAAAACACGACTTATTACTATATATATAAATCGTGTTTTCTCAAAACATGCTTATTTGAGTTCTGACGGTTTGTCATTTCATGTGCGATATTTCATGTAAGAACGTCTCTTTTGTCAATATTTATGGGCAAGAAAGAATATAACAATAATAAATAGAAAAACCTATTATAATATTATCAGACCTCGGATTTGTCATCAAAAATTAGGGATTTCACGTTTATCGACTTTCAATGATATAGATATTATTTCTATATCGACGCAAAAAGCATAAACCATATCACCCACATCCATGTACATTTTTTGTTATAGCAAATTCGGAATCACATTTTTTTACTTCGAATGGTCTGGGTCCCTTGTCTCTACCGGTTATTCCCGCTCGGTGACATCGGGGAAAAATAATCTATTCGTTCACAGTGCTGGCGAAATTTTCATCTCCTGATAGCCTATGTATGTAGTTCAAGAATCAATGTGAAAAAGTTGGTTATTTAATTGCGAATTACAATAATTAAAATTAGTATCAGAGTAAATTGGATTTATTGTGATGTAAAATGCTTTAAACACTGTTTGTAAAGTGAAAAGAGAAAGAGAAGTCTTTTTATTCTGATACCTACTAATTTTGACCATTGCAGTTCGTAATTAAAGCATTTTTAAATGTGTGTAATATTTTATTATCATCAACTTTTGCACACCTTAACTCTTGAACAACATACATAAATAGGCTTTCGGGAAATAAAACGGTTTGTTCGTCAACACTGTAAACGAACAGAAAAAAATTTCAGGGTATCACCGAGCGGGAATAACCGGTAGAGACAAGGGACCCAGGCCATTCGACGAAAAAAATGTGATTCTGAATTTGCTATAACAAAAAATTTACATCGATGTGTGTAATATTATGTAGTAATTGTAGTAATTAATACACAGACTTCTTTATTATTTGTATTTTTATTATCCGAACTGTCAACGCCTGTCACTGCCACATTACCATAGATAATGTCGTACATGACCATAACCTACTCTTACAATGTGGGTGACATCTTTTATTCTTTTTTGCGTCGATATGTGCATGGGAAACATAAGAAATAATGTAGGCTTTCGGTGTGGCCTTTACACTATTAATAAAAATAACAATACTCACCTCCAATGAGCGACGTGTTCCCGAACATTTTCTTGGAGAGCGTGTGGTACATCTGATTTGCCGTATCTAGGTTGCCTACGCCGCTTCCTGCAACAACATATTGTTATCATACTCAGTTTTAAGAGACCGTTGGTTTGATTCAGACTGGCAATAGTCAACTTTGTACAACTGTACAACAGTCAACTTTGTACAACTGTACAACAGTCAACTTTGTACAACTGTACAAGCTGATCCCGGGTTGAATGATATACAGTACAGTATGTAACAAAATTTAGTGACACTACACATTAATGATCGATAAATTCTAGAATTTGGTCAATATCCGGTGCCGTAACCACCCTAGTTATGGGCTAGGAGGGCACACCGTATCGGGTCACGTGGTTTATGGTAACTCTCTTAGGGAATTAGCAAAGTCGCACTCAAAATAAAGTTTCAAAATCACAGTAATTTGTTAAATGCCCCATATATTTTTGATTAAGTAAAAGAGGATTTTATTCGCGACTAGATTCGTAGAATCCTACTCTGTTGGGTGAAAATACTATCATAGAATGCTTAATAATACTACTACTAGAACTAAAGACGCCAAATTTTGAGTTCGGACAGTATTTTACTAAGTTATACCTCATACCATGAAGCAAAATAATTTTTCGCACCTCATAAATCACCTCAAAGTTTTTACCTTCATGATTGACACTGTTTATTAAATTCGATAACAGATGCACATTTAAAAATCATCTTTTATCTAACCAATTAGTGTCAGTTATGAAGGTAAAAACTTTGAGGTGACTTATGAGGTGCGAAAAATTATTTTGCTTTATGGTTATGACCTGTAATTACTGTTATGGAAACTTGAATGGAAACTTATTAAACTTAAATATACGATATACGAGAAGATTGTCTAAGATCAATAATTCTTTTATGGGGCTGTGCGTGCGTTACTACAATAAGGTTCCGAATGAAATTATTAACTTGTCTGAACAAAAATTTAAATCTTCTATAAAAGTTAATCTGTGCAAGAAAGCCTACTTGAATGATAGCATGACTACTTAAATGATAAAAGTCCATGGAGTGCTTGATGGCTCGGCATAGGTAGACTTAATGATTGTAGTGAATAAGATAAATCAAAGGTAGGGCCGTGTGCCGTTGGGTTTGTTGCCACTTCTTCCCCTCGGTTATACAGGTGGAAGTGGAGTAGTTTTAGGCAGAATTTGACGTCAAAAAGAGAATAATGTATTCCAATTTTGAAAATAAATATTTTGATTTTGATTTGATTTTGATATACAGACTCACCTATGACTGCGGCGATGATGGCTCCCGTGCTCACTCCAATAATGTAATCGAACAGTTCGTGCACCCGCCTGTTAAATTCAAAGTGTAATACTTATTATTGGTGCTCTTGAATGCCTCGTTGGCCTAGTGGCTTGGCCAAAAAAAACGGAACTATTGCGACAAGCAAACTTTTGTTTAGTTATTATCAAATTTTAATCGTCAAAACTGTTTACTTGTTATGGAACAAAAAATTTAGTTACCTAATATGTTACACATCATTCGATAGTCAGTTTTATGTGTAGCTTATCTATAGACAAAACTTCAGTTATGTTTAAGGCAACATTTTTTTTCAGTTTATATTCAATATTAAAATTTATTGCTCACTTAGTTTGCAGCCGGATAATACTTGTGGCCTGTTTATAATTTTATGGCTTCTACACACTGGTGAAATTAAATTCTTCTTAAATATGTATATGTTGTATATGGCCTAGTGGCTTTATCATTGTATTTGAGCGCCAGAGGTCGTGGGCTCGATTCCCACTGGGGACAGACAACTTGTACAAGTTGGTCCCGGTCTGGATGTTATATATTAAATTTCCATAGCACAGGAGAAAATCCTAGTTTGGGATTCTTCTTCTTCTCTGTCGTTCCCTCACTGCTGAGGATCGAGACCGTATAAAATGCGCCTCCACGCATATCGGTCATTGGCCAGCCGCACTGCTTCATATAAGGATCCGCCAGCCACCTTCCTCACCGGGTCTGACCACCTCGTCGGAGCTCGTCCTCTGGCACGCCTGCCCTCCACTCCCAGAATGATGAACTTCTCCAGCTCCGAGACAAGTGTAAATATGTGTGCATGTATGCAAGATTTATTATTAAAAAAACTGAAATAATTAACGACAGGTAATGAGGAAACTAAGTAGAAGAAGAAGTAAGTAGAACAATAAACCAACCTGCCCGTCATCTTCTCCAGATGTTTAAGTATCTCTATAGCTATGATCCCCCGGATCCCGCCGCCGTCGATCGACAGGATGTTCGGGCCGGGGCCCTTCGTGGGGCCGGTGTAGCCCATCAGTGCTAGAGCCTGGAAGAACAAAAAAAATGTTTAAGTTTACGAATTCGGGGCACTGTTTAAATTGCTGTTACTCCATAAACATATTTTGCTACAGCGCCCTTTGGGCGACAACCAATACCCAAAAATACAATTAGTATTTTAGACATTAATAGTTAACTAAATAAAGTTGAAAATTACTAAGTGTTAATCCCCTTCCGCCGCCTCTTTCCCCTCCCGCTCCCGCATTTACTCCCCTTAACCCTGCCCTCAAACTGATGAAAATTGTGGTAGTAGTAAAACATAATAAAACCAGCGCTACATCTTTCACCATTTCGCTGAGTTGCGGACCTCTCATTTGCACAACATCGCCCACCCCATAATTTTAATTTAATGTAATGGTTTTATTTAATTTAATTAATATGAATGTAATGTAAAATATGTCGTGTTCCAGAATAATTTTTCTTTATTTCTAATAGAGAAGGATTTACAATCTAAAGATTAGATTAGATTTATTTATTTCACTTTTACATCTTAAAATTCAATTTTACATGTCATGTAATATTGAATTTTTAAGATTGGTAAAAGGGATCGTCATAAAATAAAATAAAGTACAAAATATAAATTACAATGTCAACAATTCAAATAATGTCATAGTATATAACATACTATCTATAAATAAGTATGAACTTTTGACAGCATGGTGACCTTGAGCCCATCATCATTCCAGTCCTTGAACGTCCACTGCTGGAGATAGGCCTTCCCCAATCCAGCCACAACCCGCCACCTTCTTGAGGTCGTCGGTCCACTTGGCGGCGGGGCGTCCCACCCTGCGAGTGCCGATCAGCAGTCTCCATAACATAATTCAAATCAAGAATTATTATGGCATCCTCCGCGCTAAATAATTATAACTTTAAAATCTGCAGCACCTGCATGGGGAATTTAATTCCTGCATAATTTATTAAAAAACGTAAATACCTCGTTTACAATTCCTCCGACATCCTTTGAGAGCGGCAGAGCATCATCCAGCCTGTGTCTGACCCGCAACAACGCTCGTACAGCGCCTTCCTAGAACCCAAATAATCCTACTTGAGTTGAGATAAACCTGGCAAAATATATCCTAAAGGCACTGGGGGATTCGAATAATATCTGGTCAAACTACAAAGAGGTGCCTGAGGTGTATTTATATGATTCAGCAGTTCGGGTGGGGCAGCAGTTCAAGTAACTTGGTCATATACTGACTCAGGATCTAAAGGATGATATGGACATTGAGAGAGAGACGGGCCCTGTCGGTCAGATGTAACATACTTATATCTTATCTTCTTAGGGGGCCAGGAAGACCTGGCGACACTTCGACCCTTCAGGATCTTTTGTGCCAAACCCCTGAACACCGCCGATTTGATGGACTTCATATACGCCTTAGAATTTCTTCTTTGGCATATGCAGGTTTCCTTACGATGTTTTTCAGCGAAAAGCCTGTGGTTATTATAAATAAACCGTACTTAAGTTTAGAAAACTCATTGGTACGGGCGGGGCTTGTACCAGGACCTCATGAACGTGAGGCGAGTGCACAACCAACCAGGCTACCACGGCTCTGTAAGATGCTTGCTCGCAAGTTTAACAAGTGTAGTGAAGACTTGACTTTAGTTCGGCGGATATTATACGAACTGCTTACAGAGGATCCATTCCCTGGGGATCTACTCCGTCTTGTAACATATTCGGATTAGTGTTTCGCATTTAACTATCGTATAGTTACAAGTTACATGAACCGTTACAGAGAACATAATAGCATTTAGGTCCTCTGATCTATTTTATTACACAGGCTGTCCCATACAACTAATTTATTTTGCCTATTTTGAGTTCTGGGTTCCGTCAATATATATATTTTTTATTTTCCAATTATACTATTACTTATCATCAGGTTATTTTAGTCACCACTGCAGGAACACAACCCTCTCTCATCTGCCGGAGACAGACGGAGGATTTGGCCTACACTCCCCGCGCTGGCCAGACGGGTTGGGGAGGCCTGATTGACGTTTTATAATGTATTCCCTTAGTCGCCTTGTACGACATCCACGGGAAGAGTTGGAGTGGTCGTATTCTACTCTACCGGAAACCACACGGCAAAGATTATTATTATTATGGGGATAATAGGCGAGCAACAAATTGCTGATATGCCTATATTTGAACTGTGGTAATTAAGTCTTTGATGTATCACTTGTAACACTGGTATTTGAAGAACTTGTCTAGTCTGTTTTTAAAAGTGTTCACTGATGTATATCTCGGAAAGATAATATTTCCATGTGTTCGCATTATTGCTGGCCAATTTTACATGTATGATCCAAATTCCAACACTAACTGTAACTTTAAACTCTGAAGTTATCCGCCGACAGCGTATCAGTTTTGATGGATAAAAAAATGTAGTGCAGAAGCTACCTTAATTGCATAATCTCTGGCCTCCGGATATTGTTTCAAATGATCTATAAAATGCTCTGTCCTCTTCAGCAGGCACTCTGACGTCTCCGCCGTCACGATCGCGGATATGACGTATGCAGTACGGGAGTGGATTGACGTCTGGAATGCAAAAATAAAATTAAAAATTTTAAATTCTTTGACGTCTCGACAACTATAAAAGTGAACAAAATGGTGTATGCAGGCAGTTCAAGGATAAGTAGTGTATGCTACTAGTACTAATAAGATTAATTAATCTATATGGTGGTGCTAAAAAGAATGAAAATTTTCGATAGTTTAGCTTAGTTGTATGTAAATGCTATAATCTTTAAAAGTAGATAACTTATTGTTGCGAACTCGTCTTCTACAGATAAACCTCAATTTTGGTTTTGTTAGAAGACTTAGAAATTTAAGATTATCTTATTGTTTTTTCTTAATCAATAAAAAAAAAAGTACTGATCGATTTTTACCGTGGGAAATAGATTCCCAAAACACTGGCTAATTTTATTTTGAATGGAAAGGCAGCTTATAGCTGTGGCTTTCATATATGCGACATAGTTATTTTATTTAAAAAAACTGTCTAGTCTGTTCTTAAACATGTTTATTGATGTGACAGATAGAACAGATTCTGGCAAATAGTTTCACCTGGATACTGTTACTTATAAAAACTTTTTTGAAGGTTCAGATGAGTATTTGATCTATGTAGTCTTATATTATGTCCTCCGAGTCGTTCAATGGGGTTTGAGTTAATATAATCTTTAAATTGGATGAGTTGTAGTGACTGTTCAAAGTAAAGCAGAGAAAGAGGTGATCTAATTGAGAACATTAAGGTCTCAATTAGATCTCCCTTTTCACTGTGTTCTTTAATTCACATTATACTGTATTTTAAAATACTGTGAACTAGCTCTTGATTTCAGAATAACGGAAAAATACCCGTGGGAGTCCAATGAGTGTTGGCCTTGAAGTGAAAAATTACTCAATACATGACAAATACACATTTAAAATAGCACCTTGAGAGACGTGAACGCATGCTATATAGGGGCCAAGTGTCTGACCATTTCTCTGCTTCTGGTCAAAGAATTTATACCTATATAAATAAGCTAAGTACAACTTTCTTCTCGAATTTCCCTGAATTCAATACACATTGTTTTTTTTTTCTTTATTTTTAATGCACATAATAAAGAAAAGAAAAAATAAAAATTGAAAATATAAAACTTTTATAGCTTAAGCGATCCTTTACACTTTGAGGACTACGGGATGCTCCCACATCAGTGTTTCAAAGTGTTGGAAGCTGTTTCAAACAGATTTGTTTTGTAGCAAAACGTTGCAGAATATTTTAGCTGAAGAATGCTTTAATATCAGTTTCTATATTATGTTAGAAAATGTATTTGAAATGTTTGCAAATATATCGAAACGTTTCGACACACTGGCTCCTACACCGGATGCTGCTGAATTTTGAGAAACATTTTTCAACACCGTACTGCTGCAGGGTGCCGGGGTCCGTTATGCGTCGGAGATGGCCACCGTGGGGTTTTAGTTGGTAGGAGTCCGACAGAACCTACTCGTCCCCCCGAGGACAGTTGGTATGCGTATGCATTTCCCCACGAAAAAATAAAATGGTCAACTTGATTCTCGAGCTTCTTACATAATTCTTATGTCAGTGATAAATTCCAAATGAAGTTCCATTAAGACACTTATCACTTTCTACGTGCGTACATATTTATTTGCCTTCAAGATAACACTATTTACATATGCTATTGCGCATTTCGGAGCACCTACTTGCGATTTAGACTTTATCGTGACATTTTTATCTTGTTGTTATACTACTGTCAGATTATTCCTTATATTGGGGCAGTGGAGATAAATATGTGACCCCAGTATGTGATTATCAAAAAAATTAAAGACAAAAACAGTCTGTGTTTATGTCTGTAATCACTAATCAATCTATTTTAGGATATTAAAGGATATTGTTCTTTACCTAAATGTTACTCATACTCTGGTAAACAGTTTTGCTGTAGTTTTATACTTGGTAGGTTCCGTTTTGGATGGTTACTACCCTCCTATCATCATCAGCCTCCCCAATAGAATGCCACTATTGGGGGGCTGTCCATTGGGGTTTATGCCATAATAACCACGCTTCGCAGGTGGATTTGTAATCGTTGTAATAATCTTAATCTACACAGGAGAACACTGCTGCACGTCTCTGGTGCAATCCCTTAGTCGTCTTGTCGACACCCATGGAAAGATTGGGGGTGGCGCTATTCTAATCCGGGAAACACATGGCTTATACACTCTTATGGTAATATAATAGGCACCAGAAGCATTCTAATTAAGCCTTCAGGTTGGCATGTATACCACTTACCATCTGGTGAACTGTCTGCCTATTTGACAGTTCATTGCAAACAAAAACGTAGGGTTATTAACTGATTATACCTACATTAGTAGGTATAGTCAGTGTGCTATGACAAAATTTATTCTAATTTTCACTTTATCATCATTGGATAAGGTGCTAGGGCTGGTCACATAATTCGGAATGTTATGAAATGCAAACCAAGTTATAATTTAATTTATCATCAGATAACTCAAGTAAATATATATGTACTCAGCTGTGATTAACTGATTTATCAAGAATGATCTCAAACCACTGCATCAGGAAACATGAAATTTTTCATAAAAGTTCTTCAAATGACATAGGCAATGAAAAAGAAAGCATTGTTTGAAATACTAGACCTAAAGGATATTTCACAGAGACCACATAGATTACAGCTAGTATATTAGATAATAATAGTTTTTTAATAAATTGATTCTAGTCAGTGAGCATATATTTATTTATTATTTTTAATTTGAATGCATATATATATTATTTAATTTGTTTTATTTAATTAATTAATGTATGAATTATAAATTCTAAATGACCAATGTATATAACAAAAGTCAGCAATAAATATGTCTATATATCTCTTGTGGTTTCTCACTTAATAGCAGTGGAAGGTTGCTTATTTACTGACATATAATTGCCTATTCATTACTTAATTATAATAGATAATACACCTTAGAAGGATGTTGATGACTGCCTGGAATTGTTTTAAGAAAATTATTAACCCACACACCAGCACATCATTATGTTATCAGACTAAAAAAGGTTACTAACCTTAGTGATGATAGGTTTGTTAGATTTCCAACTCTGTTCAGAGATTTTTCCAAAATGAAGATCTTTTTTTAACTTAAGACCTTGCATAAGCCCTTCTATGGTGATCTCCTTCGCCTCCGACCCAACTGTCAATGCCTCTTGACTAATTTTCTCCTCAGCCTTTTCATTTCTGTCTTTGGTAGCCACTTTTGACTCAGATTCTTCCACTGTGGTAGTTTTGAGACTGCTCTGAGTGGATTGGTTTTCTTTTATGTTTTCTACATCTTTTACAACTTGTGAGAAACGGACAGACACTGCTCTTTCAAATTTCCGTATTAGACCTAAAATTTGGTTAAATTTAAAAACTTATTAATTATTTATTATGGTAATGGCTAAAAATAATGTGTACTCTTTAGCTTTATTAATACAGCTGTTTATAAATACATTAAAATCTATTGTTTGGTTGCAATGCCTAATAGGCATAAGTGTAATGCTGCCCAGATACACAGAAACCCAGTGAGGAAACTATAGTATTTTCAATAGAATCTGAGAAACTCATTACTTCATTTTTAAAAAGTTCCAAAGGATATAAATTACATTCCCAATCAATTGTCATACGAAAACAAACACTACTTGCATCTTGGCAACATGTACATGAAAGGTAGACTGGCAGCAAGAACAGGTTTGTGTTACTATGTGAACTTTAAGGTCCACTTCCGAACACCATCTATAGTTTAATTTTTGTATCTCAATAAGTTTATTTTTGAGATACAAATGCATTTCTTATTACTAATAATTTAGACGAATTTTACAGACATCAGATTTAGGCTGGAAGAATTCTCCAACATTATTTTCTAATAAAGGCAGTTTAGTTTTTTTCTTCTTAATAAAATAAAAACAATGCCATGCAATTAGTTATGTAAGATATAGTATAGATGTTAGAAGGTTCATTTGAGTTCAAATTCTATTTCTATTATGTTATTGTCGTCATTTAAGGAAGGTCAATCATTTACAATGTATTTGTGCCTATTGAGTTCAATTGAAATCAATTAGAAATAGCTTTTCAAAACCAATTATGGTAGACTCGAGATACCTAAAGTTTAGAGTGCTTAGACACCCAAATTAACTTTTATTTTTCTAGATGAGTATGTAAAAGTTGAATGACTTACTGTCCCATTGCTCAGGAGATGCAGGCTTGAATTTCTGTACCAATTTTTCAACTTCATTGTTTAAATTGGTCATTGAAAGATAGTGTCTGATGATTCGCCACTGACCTCCCAAAGAAGACATTTTTATCACTTTTATTAACTTTTCACGCACAGAGTAAGTGACTACAACGTCTATTTACGTCTCTGATGAGATAAAATTACTTGTAAATTAGTTTACAACGCGTTAATATGACGAAATCATAATTGAAACACAAATATCACGTTCGCTACTTTAGTAGCATGTTATTACAATAAATATAGTTCAGAAACTCCCAGATTCCAATCAATCGGTAGCCGATTCACCGTATCGTATCACAGCCTCGACTAATGTATTAATTTCGCGTAAAACCTTGGCAAATATATCAGACAAAAATATAAATAAATCAATGACATGTGACGTCAAATCGCACGATCAGTGCTACCAATGTTAGCATAACAAAACAAACTCCTTTTGCGGCGCAGTTCACTTTCGTTCATTCGCTTTTCATAAAACCGCGAATTTTTGTCTTGTTTGAGTTATTTAGCTCACAACTTCACTTAGCTTTAAAAAGTTTAAAAGTTTTTATTTACGAGTACAACTTCACTCACCATAAGAGTTGAATTCATACTGAGTGTATGATAAGCCACAAACTAGTTTTATACCAGTAACAAAACATGTTTGCGAATTATTCACGAAAGCGAACTGCGTTAGGTGACGTTGTTGGCCACACCTCCACGCGGTGCGCTGCAAACGCCACGGTTTGTAAATAAACATCGTATGATCGTGTTTTGAAACAGTTCCAAGTTGCCAACTCCGTACCTACTTCCGCGTTAAAAACAATGACTGGGTCATTGATGGTGAATAGAATAGGGAAAATGTTTTACAATTAATTGTTTAAGTGTACCTAGTATTTAATATCCCTAGTAGCTGTGGTAGTAGAATGAAATAAATAAACGGTACGGTCATACCGCACAACTTTCTCACGAATCGACTTAACCTGGAAAAATGATCTTTGTTGTATAACATAAAGATTACGTGTCCATAATACTAAATATAGTTAGTAGTTTTGATGTTACCCTCATCCAACTTCATCAATCTATTATAGTCTACTTTTGGGCATGGACATGCACCTAAAATCGCTCTCGACCGCCTTTAGCGTCTATTCTAAAGAAGAACCTGTTATATTATAACAAAGTCTTACGAAAATAGGTAGTTATACGTACCTGTTTGATTAGTGTTAGTTTATTTATAGAGCGTATAGACGCCTTCGGTCAGTGCAACTTGCAATACGAGATTATCTGCGTATGTATTCATTGCACTGCGCACTGACCGGTCATGCATGTCCTTCTCAGCTCCCTGTTTGTTTGTTGATGTTGACATGTTTATCAGAAATACATGGGGGCATTGTAATAAACATGTTTGTTTGTACTTTATATAAATGCATGCATCATCATGTCAGCCTTTAGACATCCGCTGCTGGACATAGGCCTTCCCCAATGAACGCCACCACACCCGGTCCTCCGCCGTCAGCATCCAGCCGCTTCCGGCCACCTTCTTTAGGTCGTCGGTTCATCTGGCGGCAATGCATGCATGCTACACCATATTTGAAACATAATAATAAAATAGCCAAAATATATCTACGATATATTCTACATTAGTAAGGATTTCTAAACATAAACATAATTTTATTCAATTTGGAGTGATGACATCCAAACTATATACCTACACTGTATTTCAGGAGTCAGAGCCTCTTCCTCATACGAGAAGTAGAGGGGCGTGCCATCATGAATTGAATAATCTATAGAGCCGTATAACATTCAAATATAAATACTTACCTATATCTATTTACGGAAGATTGAATAACTTTTATTGCCAGCTGCGTATATAAACTCAGCTTATATAATAGTATGCGCGCTTCAAGGTCGAACACTTGTTTTATCACTTTTGCTTGTTCAATTTGGTAGTATGCCTTACTCTGGCAAGCCACCATCGCGGATTGCAGTTCTGAATTGACAAAATAAATGTTGTTTATTAGTCGAATTTAGTCGCAAAAAATCTAATTTTGGTCGGTCTGCCGTTTAATAGTTACAGGACATTGAAAGTTCCCATACAAATACTAACCTTATTCTACATGGCCATGCCGTAAAAAGCCTTAGTCTGTCATGTCACTGACAAACTCCTACAACTTATAAACGACGGACCAACTAAATCTAGTTTTTTGCGACTATATTCGAGTAATGAGGAAGATGAGTGTAATTATTTTATGATCTAGAAAAATAAAACTTAAAATCAGAAAAATATTGGTGAAAGAATTTTCACGGTTTCCTAAAAAACTGTATTTTTTACAATATGTCAAAGTGCAATGATCCAATTGTCGATGTGACGTCACATCGCCCATTGGCTCTTACCGAGCAGGCGTAAGCAGTTGATGAGTGGCCAAATAGATTTAATAAAAAAAAATCAGTTTTCTAGATATCGTCATGATTTTTTCGCAGTTATTATTATAATTACTTAAAGATTTTTTAGAGATAGCGATTATTTTTCATTTACATCTTCCTCATTAACGACAATTTTGTTCTATTTATTCAGAATTGCAATCTACAATGGTGGCATGCCAGAATAAGGCATACTATTTGGTAGTTGAGTAGACGCCACCACCGGTTACTTTAATAAATTAAAATATTTTATGCATGTTTGCCATTCACTAATGGCTTTGTTTACATCAAGTTTAGCTATAACTAGCAAAATAAGTACTAAGTAACGTGATAAAATGTATCCTATGCGTCTATTTTTAGTATCTATTTTTTGGTACATTGAAGATTCATCAGTTATCATCATATCAGACCTTAACGTCCACTGCTGGACATAGGCTGAACGCCACCACACACGATCTACACCCTCCACACCCAGGCGCTTCCGGTTTCCTTCCGGCGACCTTCTTCAGGTCGTCGGTCCATTTGGCGGCGGGCCATTGGAATTTATCATTTATATTTAAAATAAATACGGTCAGTCAGTGAAGTGCGAGTTGTCTCGCACGCTGAGGGTGTTAAATAAATATCAGGCTCATGGTTTCTGGGTGCCTGGCAGTGCTTCCGGCAAGTTACAGCATGCGAGCACTGTTACTACTTTATAACTGGAGGAAATTCGCTCACTTTGAACTTAATCATTGAAAGATTTTGTTTTTCGGCAAGATATAATGGAAAGATAAGGTACCTAAACTAATTATTCCTTAGACTACAAAAATGTTTATAACTCAACTGCATTGTTAATATTACAGCGCGTACGAAGTCGCAGGCAACAGCTAGTTATAAATAAAACAATGCAATATATTTATTATTTGTAACAAAATATATTTTGTTACAAAAATTAATCGATTAACATTTACTTATTATAACTATTTTATACACTTAAGATTTAGGTATATTATATAAATTTCACTATTAAAAGTCGTCTTCATTTTTATCGTAAGGTCGTAACATAAAATATATTAAATGCTTATAAATTCCACTATAAATTAAATACTGCTTTCGAGCTTTGGTACCATAAAATGGTAAGACTTTGGTGTCTATCCGTCTGTATGCCATCCGTATTTATTTGTTTACTTATCTATCACATAATTATATTTGTTTTACTCATCATCATCAAGTTATTTTTGTCTCCACTGCAGGAGCACAACCCTCTCTCATCTGCCGGAGACAGACGGAGGATTTGGTCTACACTCCCCGCGCTGGCCAGACGGGTTGGGGAGGCCTGATTGATGTTTTATAATGTATTTCCCTTAGTCGCCTTGTACGACATCCACGGGAAGAGTTGGAGTGGTCCTATTCTACTCTACCGGAAACCACATGGCAAACTCATTACTCATAATAATAATAATAAAATATAATATTTAACAGAAAATAATAAATATTATAAAGTCTTACAAAAAAAAATACTAATCAATCTCTGCCCTCTTTGGAATTTTAATAAATTAAAATAAATATTACAACTTATCAAATATTCTTGCTTCGAATGTTATATTATTTACAAGATATCAATTATTTTATTATACAACTTTTTCGATTGTCAATATATTATTTTAAAGTCATAAAATCACATAATATAAGCCACTTTTTTCAGCGTATTGCCAAAATGTTTGAATAATAGTTTATATTGTTACTACAGTATCCATCCTACTCGATCACTTGCTAGACACAAGACTCGGATGCCATAACCACAGAATACTAACTAGTAGGACAGAAGTCTCTCTTCCGAATAAAGCGGCGTTAAAGTACCAAAAATATACCTAAACTACGCTTCCCTTTCTATTGTATAACTCTATCTCGTTCAGACGCGGCACGTGTAACGTTAGGGTTGTCATTTTGCGAACCCATAATTTAATCTATGTATTTATGGGAAGTACAAAAGTACCTATTACTCTTTTTAAACAATGACTTTTGACATATTGTTTTAGACCCGAAAACTATTTGTTTTATAAATTCCCGCATACTTCCATAAGTAAGTAGGCAACTTTGGTGTATCTATTTTCACGAAGGCCACTATTGTGTAGGTATATAATTCACTATTGTTGGGGACCACATGAAGCTCCCAGGTGCAGTGGACTGTAAAACTCGAAGGTGGAGCTGCCAGATTATCAACACCTTTGTCGTCAGCAGGAGAGAAACAACTTTTGACTGTTAACTATTTTTACTTGTATTTTCTTTTTAGTATTGTAGCCGAGAGAACTGAATTCTGAGTTTGTACTGAATAACTGCATGATCGCAAGACGAGGCTTGCGGCTTATTATAGTCCCCGGGCGGTGGAAGATGGTGCGGGTAGAACCGATCAGAGTGGAGGACTCAACGAACTTTCATCAAAATCCATCACCTTCTAGAACCTTCCATCACCTTCCATGATCTTCTAGAACATTCTCGACCCTTCCATATGATGTACCTAAAAAGTTCTAGAATATTCGAGACACTTTCAGACTTTTCTCGAACCTTCCATACCTTTCCATAGCACACCAAAATGATATTTCTAGAACTTTCTACAATGTTCTACCGTTACTAATATTTTCGAGAATACTCTGTAAGCACCTAATTAACATCTATAGTTCGGGAACTTTCCATCACTATAAATAAATACTTAGCTTTTCTAGATTAATATCGAAAATTCCTTATTACATGGAATTAATCCGAATTAGCGTTTAAACAACCGAAGGCGATACAATATCGCCTGTAATAATTTCGTTTTTTATCCATTCGCGGTAGGTAAGTGGCTACTCGTATCACCACTCGCGCGTGCGTGCGTCACAACGAGCGGGCGGCAACCGACTGATTTTGTCCGGTCGACCCTGCACCGCGATTTTTGTAAACAAAGTCCGGAGTGAGCCAGGCCTGCCTTAACTCCACTTCTGCCTCGTAGCTGGGCTTTCTAGCTGGTTGGTTGAATATTTAGCTTGAATAAACAATCAATAAGCTAGTTCTATTAATTATTATTATAGGCCTTGGGAACGAGCCCTTTGTAGCCTGTCTATAACTCCCACTATTCTTTAGTTCATTCTCTTACTAACGTTGATAGTAAACTTTACTAGGGTTTGAGGTTAGGAAACTTTCTGATTTAAGAAGATCAGCTTAGTCACGTTTATTTGCATAGTGCACACACGCAGTCATTTGTAGCATAATATACTATCACTACTAAACATCAAGGCACATTATTTAAAAAAAAAAAACAAATCTTTCCGTCAGAAGCAAAAAATGGGCGTAAGTCCTGTTTAGCTAAACAGGACTTACGCCCAAATGCTTCTGACGGGAAAAAATACACAACCAACTGTTCTCCGAAAAACACGAGGACCCCAATGACACTCTAAGCGAGTTCTATTATGTAAATGGTGCCATCTCAATAGATGGCTAGACGAAAAACTTAATAATTCTCGTAGCACAGGAGATAATCCTAGTTTGGGATTAGACAAGTGTCGTATATTCTATGTAATATTTTTGTTTGTTCAAGGAAAAGTCCTCAGAGACTTGACTCCTTTTAGGGTTATGTTGCGGACCCTAAGTTAAGGGTCCGCAACATAAGTTAAGTTTTGCGGCTAGATACTGTGACCGAATCCCTGCTGTCCCCGTCCCCCTCCCTCCTATGCGGTGAGAAGCGCGCAGTACTCCGGCAGACTCCTCACCCCGCTCCGGCCGGCCACGCGGACGTTCAGTCCGCTCACGGCCGGGTTTATGTGCGCGTTGTGCAGTTCCGCGACTTGCGTCGAACACGCGGCCGCCGGGTCGCCCGAAGTAGATAGTTTGCCTAGCCTGTGGAGTTAATATTTATTTATTTAATATTATGGTTTAATATCATTTGCGAACCTATTTTAGTTTTAGGTCATCACCAGCAGCTTCCCTTCGCGTTCGCCCGTCAGCTTAGCTGCTTCTTCCAACGATACTAACCAGAACTTGTTCCCTGGGCGCGCGTTCCTTAGCTCGGTTGTTTCTACCAACGATACTAACCAGAACTCGTTCCCTGGGCGCGCGTTCCTGTCAGCTTGGCTGTTTCTACCAACGATACTAACCAGAACTCGTTCCCTGGGCGTGAATTCCTGTCAGCTTGGCTGTTTCTACCAACGATACTAACCAGAACTCGTTCCCTGGGCGCGCGTTCCTGTCAGCTTGGTTGTTTCTACCAACGATACTAACCAGAACTCGTTCCCTGGGCGCGCGTTCCTGTCAGCTTGGCTGTTTCTACCAACGATACTAACCAGAACTCGTTCCCTGGGCGTGAATTCCTGTCAGCTTGGCTGTTTCTACCAACGATACTAACCAGAACTCGTTCCCTGGGCGCGCGTTCCTGTCAGCTTGGTTGTTTCTACCAACGATACTAACCAGAACTCGTTCCCTGGGCGCGCGTTCCTGTCAGCTTGGCTGTCTCTACCAACGATACTAACCAGAACTCGTTCCCTGGGTGCGCGTTCCCGTCCCACGGATACGTCATCACCAGCAGCTTCCCTTCGTGCTCGCCCGTCAGCTTGGCTGAAGGCTCACGGCTTTCCAGCTGCACGTTTATGCCGCCTGTTGTGATGGAAAATATATTGTTATTATTCTTTGCAAGCCTAGAATTCGATGTAAGCCTAGATGGAAAGAATAATTCTTGGACTCGTATTCCGTAGATGGGCTTGCCCAGCTTTGTAACTAGACCAAGAATTGTTAGGGTACAATTTTCTATTAGGTTTGGCCCAAAAGTACACGACCGGTACAGAAATTCAGATACTTGTCACTAACCTCTAGGATGTGTCTTGCTTTCGAAGAATATCTTTTCTTTCGACGGTTCACCGGCAGATTTGGCTGCGTTCGTGAATAAAGCTACAACAGTATAAAGTCATCAATTATTTTATATTTTATATATGACATGTTTGCCGCGGCGCGCGTCGACGGATTCCACGCGATAATGCGTAAAAAAGTGTCCTCGCTGATGCGCCAAGTACACGGCAGCACCAACAGCATCCTGAACTTACCCCCGACCACCCGGTCGGGGGTAAGTTCGAGTGTCCCATTGCTAGCCACTGGACGGCAGTGTTGGTGGGCTAGCGAGCACCTGGCAGGCATTTATATTGTTATTTTATGTGTTATTTTATATGTTGACATTTTATTACATTATTATTTTACATGTGACATAATTAATTATTAATTTTTGTGTATGGATCTTTGTTATCTGAAATAAATTGATTTTAATTTAATAAATTTTAATTTAATCTGCAAATCTTGTGAATTTCAGTGTGGTATTCCAACTCGTTAGGCCAGTAGCATTTTGGTGTATTATATATTCGTCGCGTGACACCGACGTTGTACCATGATCGTTAGTTTGGACGCAAATGATATGCGATCTTTTTGCGTTCAAACTAGCGACCAAGATACACCAAAATGCTAGCTATGGACCCGGCCGTATATTATTTGAAACATATTTCTGCAACAGATGTGGCCAGCCCACTGCTACCAGCTTACCTAATACGCCCACACTGGGCCTGATGTAGGCGAAGTTGACATCCGCGATGTGGTTGAGCAGGTCCTTCTCGAGGTAGGCGCGTATCCGCTCCAGGAAGATCAGCACGTACACGTCAGTTTGGTGGGGAGACCACATCCACACACCGAGACCTGGGGGAAAGGGAAATCTATGGGCTCTGGCAGAATTACCAGTGACGCAGCCGAGCGTGGCGACACATGAGTCAGAACCTTTCTACTGGCGCCACACCCACGCACGCAGGGCTCCGGGCTCCCAACGTAGACGAGATAACAGAAGTCCTATTGTGTCTCGTTGGGTACCTTTTGTCTCAGAAATTTATGTTTTAACTAGCTGTGCCCGCGGCTCCGCTCGCGTGGATTACAGGATCCGCTCCCATTCCCACTTCCGCTCCCTATCCCACTTCCACTCAGACTTTAAATCCAGGTGCAGGCCCAGGTCCAGGTCCAGATCCTCAACTCTCCTCTCAACACTCCTCTCAACCCGCCCCTCAGCTCTCCCCTCAACCCTCCCCTCAAACCTCTTTCCCTCGTCTCTCCAAATGTAGTCCTCGTAACTAATCCATCGCAATCCAAATTCCGACCAACATTACTTTGTTGCATACGTATACCACAAATTCATCGTAATCGGGTAACTCAGTCAAAAGTTATGCAAATTTTCAAACACTCAAATTACACTGGTACCATACCCGCTCCCGCTACCGCTCACGAATTCAGTTGAACATTTACATCCTACATTCTTCGCAGTGTATGCGAGTTTGCGGAAACTATAAATTCGCATAACTTTTGATTGACTGCACCGATTGCAGTGAAATAAGGCCTACACCAAATTAAGCCCCATGTTTCTGTGAAAAGTCCATCAAAATCCGATCAGTAGTTTTTAAGTGATGCGTGCACAAACTCACAGATAAACAGACAAACAGACAAAAATTTCAACAATGATCCAATTTTTTTTGCAAATATCTTCAATGTACAGACACGCGAAGTTTACGATTTTGTTTATTAGATGTATCTGTGAATTTTGACAGTGCCTAAATCGCACATGAAATCATAAACCGTCATAACATAACTCAAAAAAAAAACATGTTTTGAGAAAACACAATTTGAAAGTAAAAAAAGTATATAAACAAAACGGCTAAAGAAAAGTACGCAATTTTGACTTATTTACTAAGACCAAAGATAATCTAAGACCTATATTATCTTTGCTAAGACTATGATTATCTGTGTTGTGAATTAATACAATGTTTTTGTATTAATTCACAACACTGAATTTTTTCAGTTCCGGTCATAAGACTATAAAGTTTCATGTGCGATATGTCTATCCATCCATCTGTCCGCCCGCCTATATGATACCTTGACCAAGTGCGGCTAACGCCGTGTTTTTTATTCTTAATGTCACTAAAATTAGCTCTAGGGCTATGATACCTTGACCAAGTGCGGCTAACGCCGTGTTTTTTATTCTTAATGTCACTAAAATTAGCTCTAGGGCTATGATACCTTGACCAAGTGGGGCTAACGCCGTGTTTTTTATTCTAAATCTCACTAAAATTAGCGCACGGGCTATTCCGCAGTAAGTATTTTAAATAAATAAATAATAAATAAATATCATAGACATTCACACCAATTATCCAGTCCCAAACTAGGCAGAGCCTGTGGTATGGTTACTAGATAACGGATACATACTTAAATAATTAATAAATATATATAAACATCCAAGACTTGGGTACAAACCTTCATATTCATCATATTAACATTTGCCCCTAGCGGGATTCGGACCCGCAAGCTCCGGCGTGGCAGTCCGAGAGCTACCCGTTCCGCCACAGAGGTCGTCACATTTAATTATTTACTAAATATTAACTCTTATTAAATCTTCTGCGTAGTAACTGCACAAATTTCATTCGAATATAACCGAATCGCGGCTCCCGGAGCCGTAGTTGCGTGGAACAGAGCGATTGTTTGGAAGGATCC
The DNA here is from genome assembly GCA_947086405.1 of Esperia sulphurella. Taxonomy (NCBI): domain Eukaryota; kingdom Metazoa; phylum Arthropoda; class Insecta; order Lepidoptera; family Oecophoridae; genus Esperia; species Esperia sulphurella. Next base: position 2,797,977 of record OX352280.1, read on the forward strand.
ATCTAGTAGTACATAGAGATCGTTGGTGTAAAAGGCCTGCGAATCAGGCTGAAGATGGCGTACTCACCGGCCCCTATGACGTTGAGGAACGCCGCGCGGCCCGCTTGTCGCGCGCGCTCCTCTGCCTCCAATAAAACGCACTCCGCGGTCACGCTGATACGCTTGTAGTACACCTGGACACACACAAAACAAATACTTAATAATAATAATAAAATCATTTATTCATCTCTTAAAAAATATGCATACAATAACTCCGCCAAACTGTATAATACAGTTTGTTGGCAGAAATAGCTCTCTTACTTTATACACATCTGTGGCAGAGAATACTAAATATCACTACGCAATGGTGAATAGCAAAGCAAAGTTACAAAGTTTTTAATTTTGATATTAGCACAAAAAGATTGATATTGATATCGTCGTTCTTAATGTACTTAGGACAAAGCTGCTTGCCCATCCCTGGTGCAATCCCTTAGTCAAGGTGACTAAGGGATTGCACCAGGGACAGACAGCATATTAAGATCATTACTGCGATCACCAATCCGCTGTCAAGCGTGATGATTATGGCAAATCCCCCAATAGACAGTCTACTAACAGTGTCATTCTATTGGGGAAGCTTGTGTTCAGCAGTGGACGTCTTTCGGCTGATGACGATATTTTTTTCATCATCATCAGCCTGAAAGAGTCCACTGTTGGACATAGGCCTCTCCAAAGGTGCGCCACTGAACCCGATCTTCGGTTCTTCTCATCCAGTCACTGCCAGCCGCCTTACGCAGATCGTCGTTCCTCTAGCCAGGGGGCGTCCCACACTACGCTTGCCCAGTCGCGGTCTCCACTCGAGAACTTGTTTACCCCAGATTTTTTTCATACTACGACTAAATCCGTTATGACTTTTTTAGATATGCCTCGTGGCCGTTCAGGCCCGACAGCTTGCTAAAGCGTATACACACCTCGTTGTCAAACACGTCAAGTCCTCGAGGCGTCTTCACGTATCTGCTGGCGTACTTTGGCTCGCCCGGTTTGTTCTGGACATTCACAGTGGAGATCAGCTTCTCATATGTGTAGCTGGGCACCTGAGGATGAAAAATAGAATTATTTATTTATTTTAGGAAAACTTACAGCTATTTAAATCTAAGTAAATTACATATATAGTGCCAAAAAGCCAATTACAAGTTTCCACTTATAGAGGTAAATTAAATAACAATTAACATTCATAATAAACTAACCAACTACAAGTTAAAAAAAGTAGGTAGGTATGTTATTTTATTACGAAAATTTATAGTGTAGGAATAACAAATTAGACTGAAAATGGAATAACTGCCCGGCTGAAGCTTACCTGATAGAAGTCTGCCCAAATCCTCCGCCACTCGTGCCTGGCGGACTGGTCGTTCCTCGCGGAAGTCACCTCCCCGTAACCATTCTCGGTGCAGTTCTGCTGCTTCGTTACGAGAATGTCTTCATACTCCATGCGGCCTTTGCGTTTAAAGCGTGCCCCAACTATACCTAGAAAAAGCGTTGTCTTTAATGTAGTTTGTTTGTAATAACAGTTGCCACAACTCACCAATAATCATCATCAGCAGTAATACGTCCACTGCTGAACATGCCCCCTCCCCCCCACCCCTACCCCACAGAATGACACTTGGTGCGCTGTCCATTGGTGGATTTGCCACAATCACCACGCTTGGCAGGCGGATTGGTGATCGGAAGGCAATCCCTTAGTCGTCTTGATGACACTCACGGGAAGATTGGGGGTGGCCCTATTTTAAGCCGGGTAACACACGTGACTAGTGCTGTCGCGCATGTCCGCAATTCCATCGGTCCTAAAGCTGTAGTAGCATCATGTTGTTAATGCGTAAGAAGGTCTCGGTACGTCAGTTTTAAGGCAGATTCTGATGTAATGGATACTCTGTGATAATACGGTCTCCCGCTCACTCACCAATGATGATGGCGTCCCTCTCCGCGCCCCCCTCGGCGACGACCCCCGCGTTCCTCCTGGCGCCGTCGTTGATGCACTCGGTGGGGCCGCTCACGTACACCAGCGCCGAGAGCTTCATCTCGTCGTAGCTGAGACAGTTCTCCAGCACTAACGGAGGCTTCTCTTCTAACGTGCCCACGGCCTCCCAACCCTCGCGGCTACGGGAAAATATCATCATCATATCATCCCTTAGTCGTCCACTGCTGGGCGTAGGCCTTCCCCAATGAACGCCACCACACCCGGACCGCCCTCCGCATCCAGCCGCTCCGGCGTGCGACCGCCCCCGCAGTCTCCACTCCAGAACTCGTATACCCCAATGGCAGTCTGTTCTGCGACAGACGTGGCCCGCCCACTGACATTTCAGCTTGCTAATCCTTTAGGCTATGTCTGTCACATGTAGAGACAATTTAAACAATCATCATCATCAGCCTAAATACGTCCACATAGGCCTCCCCAATAAAATACCACTTTTGGTAAGTTGTAAATTGGGGGATTTGCCATAATCACCACGCTTGGCAGGCGGATTGGTGATCGCAATAATGATCTTAACATACACACACAGGAGAACGCTGCTGCCCGTCCCTGGTGCAATCCCTTAGTCGCCTTGACGACACCCACGGGAAGGACAGGGGTGGCCCCATTCTAAGCCGGGAACCACACGGCAAACAATACCAGTTCGCAATTCGAAGTACTCAATGGCAATTTCACTTGCACTTCATCATCAGCCTGAAAGAGTCCACTTTTGGATATAGGCCTTTCCCAAAGTACGCCACTGAACCCGATCCTCGGCTCTTCTCATCCAGTCACTGCCAGCCTTACGCAGATCGTCGCTTCAACTAGCCAGGGGTCGTCCCACACTACGCTTGCCCAGTCGCGGTCTCCACTCGAGAACTTGCACTTGCAATTTTGAGGAAACAACAAAGTATTAATTCTACTTACTTTTCTTCTCCAGATAGAAGTTTGTAGTGATCGTTCTTTTTCATAAAGACGACAGCTCGCTTCTTTAATATCCTATCGATGAGCTCTGGCACGGTCATGTCTTTGTACAGAGCTTTCTCTATGCTTGTGCCGAATTTCCTGCAATATTGAATAAGCTACAGATTAGAGCATGTAATATCAACATTTATAAAACTTGTATTATTTGGTAAGTTCCTTCTGCCTGCCGCCTAAGCAGAGAACATAAAATATGTATATGGTCATTTAACTACTACAGACTGTAACAACCAACGATCTCTATGTACTACTAGATGGAGCGTTCCAAACAATCGCTCTGTTCCACGCAAGCAGCCACAACTCTTTCACATTCTCAATGAAACTTGTGCAGTTACTAAGCACAACATTTAATTATTACTAAATATTGACGCTACGGTTAAATAATGTCAATAATTAAATGTTCTGAGTAGTAACTGCACAAGTTTCAAAGTGAATGTGGAAGAGTTGTGGCTACTTGCGTGGAACAGAGCGATTGTTTGGAACGCTCCATCTAGTAGTACATAGAGATCGTTGGTAACAACCAATTTTTTTTCGTTTCAAATTTCGAGATTTTATTTTTAATAGTAGTCTAAACAAAGACCAAAGTACCTAATATAAGAAGGCACCTCAACGGGGATATTCGGTTTGAGAGGCGTGTTGTGCGCACCACGGTCTGATAGTGTGAACTGTGGGCCTGCGCCCCTCAGCCCGCACCAGGCACACGGCGCGGCGCTCCTCAGGACCGCAAAGGAGTCTCAATGATCTAAGTCGTCTCGGATTGTATCACACTCACACCTCACAGAGCCTCATCAGCCTGCAAGAGTCCACTGCTGGACATAAGGCCTCTCCCAAGGTGCGCCAATGAACCCGATCCCTAACTGCATGTGTTATTAACACGCTATTATTCGACAGAATATGTTGGTAACATTACTCTTAATATGTAATCTTCTATAGTCATATTCTATGCAAATAAATTTCCATTTCATTTCACATTAACATGTCCGTTTCAGGTCAATGCTCGGAAATCGCACTACCTACTCCAATCATTGCTTACGACCTTACCAGCTCAATTTTTTTTAAATACAATGCGATGAACAAATTTGATCTCACCTTTTGTAAATAAGGAATTGTGTCATGAGAAGCAGTAACCGTTCGTGAATGATAGGGTATGTGGACACTATATTACTTCTAAGTTTCTCTACTGGCCTTCGGGCTTTCAGTTTTCCTAATCTGTAACAATATAAGGGCATCTAATAAATAAAATGCTCATCATTCTGGGACAAGTGGAGGGCAGGCGTGCCAGAGGACGAGCTCCGACGAGGTGGTCAGACCCAGTGAGGAGGGTGGCTGGCGGATCCTTATATGAAGCAGTGCGGCTGGCCAATGACCGCTATGCATGGAGGCGCATTTTATACGGTCGCGATCCTCAGCAGTGAGAGAACGACAGAGAAGAAGAGAATAAATAAAACGTAAACTTCGCGTGTCTGTACATGAAAAATATCTGCAAAAAATATATACCTATATGGGGGATGAAGGATAAGTAATAGAACACATTCAAATCATTTTTGTCTGTTTGACTGTTAGTTTGTGCACGCATCACGTAAAAACGACTTAACCGATTTTTATGGACAGTTTACACAGAAACATAGGGCTCAACTCAGAGCAACATATAGTCTTTATTTCATCGCAATCGGCTTACTCAATCAAAAGTTATGGGATTTTTTTGTTTTCAAATACATTAGTAGGTATACGATATAACAAAGAAGTATAATTATAATGTGGTGCAATTCAGATTGTGTGGGAGAGGATTGGAGAGTGGGAATGAAACTGAGCGTGAGAGTGGGAGTAGAAATGAGCGCGGGCGTAGGTATGGGACACTCAAGTAAATTTCATAACCATAAATGATGCCAGAAATTCTGTCTTGATTGATATACATAACTTACCTGACCGTCTCGATAGGAAAAGGCACTGGGAATTCTTGGCTTCTCCTTATAATGTCGTCGACGTCGCTGGACAGCTCCAGTTTGGGCAGGTCGGTGCACTGACGCAGCAGGTCATTGGTCTCCTTGTCCAGGTTTGGGAAACCCCAGTCTGGCTTGCACCTGGAATTATGCAAAACATGTAGAAAATATTTTCATATATTCTTTGTCTATTGCAGGGATATGAACAAATGCAATGAATCGTTGGACTGGTTGGACTCATCATCAGTCTGTCTGTGTAATACCACTTTACTCCCACTACTACTACCATAAAAACTATAAAATTTGATTCAAGCTATATAAAAAGGGTCTGAGAAATGAACTTGATTGTAGAAAATCGAGGGAATCCTAAAATAAGTTTTGTAGAATAGTTTTAGAAAATCCTATTTTTTTAATGGTAACAAATAAAGGAATCATCATCAATTCAATATAAATGAAAATAAATGGACTCTCACAGGCTGACATATTTATTTTAATTATTTTATTTTAAATTGAAAGGCAGCTTATAGCTGATGCTTCCATATCAGTAATCGACTTAGTTATTTTCTTTTAAGTAATTGTTTACTGTTCTTAAACATGTTTATTGATGTGATATATATAATAACATAATTAATCTTTTTCTACATAGTAACTGTCAATTTCAGTTTTTTAATTCAGAATTAGTTGTTGTTTAGTTTTACTTACCATGGAAGATTTTGAAAATTACTTAAAATATCCATTGTATGGGCCCGTCTGTTACCTAAAATTAATAATAAAAAATACATTAGAAGCCATATAAGGTAATAGCCGTAAAACAGCCAGGATGTAAGCGTGGAGAAACAAATGACCACGTGCACCCTGCTGATAAACGGACAAAGCACTGACAAGCGACAGATGGGGTCTACAAAAGTCTGGTCAGGCCTAAATACCGACCAGTGATGGGAAGCAGCTTAACTGGTGCCTGACACTGCGACTGCCAACAGTGTTTAGGGCATTTAGGAAAGTTGGCATGGATATGGATATGGCCATCAAAATACGACCACATTACCATTTCTGACCAAGGAACCAGTCGCGGTAGGGCACTGTGTTTTTATCCCTGGGAAGTGGTAGGCTTATAGTGTGGGTCAATCCCTGGTTAGATAGAGGTGAGGTATAAGGTGGTTGGCAGTGACTGGACAAGAAGAACCGAGGATCATGTTCAAAGGCGCGCCTTGGGAGAGGCCTATGTCCAGCATTAGACTCTTGCAGGCTGATGATAATAATGAACTATATTTTTATATGCAGATGTTTTAGCTATGCTTGCCATTTGTTTTCTTAGTTTCAAGGAGCATGTACCTCATTCTCAGTTTTATTTGAATGCCTCTTGTACATTCAACAAGTGCAAGAAATTAATTAAATCTGCAAGTAATTTTTTTGTAAGTACTTCATTGTACACATAAAAGTTACAACAAAAGGAAACATATGGGAACCAAAATATCCTATATAGATGAATTGAGTCTTTTGGCTTTTTTTGGTACAGACCACAGGGTGATATTTAGAAATTATATGTCCTGTCCTTGTTTAATTCCCATGATAATAGAGAAAATAGTCGTTTTCGGATCTGGAGGTGAGAGTGTGGGAGTCTTTTTAGTGGTCTCTTTTCTACACTCCAATCAAATTCTTCGCAAAGTTTTTCACCAAAAGTTGAGAGTATGGTTATTATTATCTACAATAATATCAAGAAAATTACTTACAGAAACTGAACGGTGGAAAGACAAAACCATTGACAACCACCTTAATAAGTTATTATAGGTATTTTGATTAGTTTAAATTGTAAAAGATTGTGAAACGAATAGGTACAAAACACCTACTATATGATTCATATTCGAATGCTGTCATTACACGCGCGCGGCCAATATTCTGCAGTCAATATAAAGACCCTGGTAATACGAAGCCGATAGTTCGTAGACACAGAATTAATAGGTCCAAGACACAGAATCCTGATCTCAGGCAAAGGAAGTAGGTACTTTTTTGTCTTTAATCCCGATAGCATTAGTCCGTCTTATTTTCCGTATTTATATTGTACATAGAAATGTTGATATTGTATAATTATTTCTGTATTCATGGTGCCTACCTACTCTTTGCGCAAAAATACTGTCTGCATATTTCTGGATGCAAACTAAGGGCTGTTTACTACTTATAAAATAAAGTCTTTGGGGCTGCCGATGCCGTGCCGCTGAGGGCCATTGATCTAGGATCTATAAGCTAAACCTGCTATTTATATCCTCTTTGAAAACCTGCAAGATCCATGCTGAGGGCTGCCGGCCGGCTGTTTTGTTTTTACTCCATATGAAAGGCAAAGGTAACTGAGATCATACCGCCTTGTCTTCAGTGTGCTGAACCATGGCCCATCTTTTTATTTTGTCATCAGTGTCAATGCTAATCATCATCAATCCTAATTATCGTCACAGGGGTCATCCTCAAGGGTCATCTATTCTACAAAAATTGGTTCCTGCAGTAGGCAAAGGTAATAACCATAACTTTTATCCTTGTCTGTGTGTAAAAATATTTTTTGTAGGAAAGCTTCTGCTATAATCGCAGTGCGTGCTCGCTCTAAAAGAAGCCCTTAAAAGCGCTTGCGTCATTTTGGCAGAGCCACAGTCTCGGATTTGAAATCTGACTATGCAAAAAAATTTGTCCTGAAAATGTACTATTTTGTACTCGAAAATTAGAATGTGTACTTCAGCTGTTTAAAAGTTATAAGGGTATATTGGTGGCTCTGTCAAAATGACGTCACTACAGCAGAGCCAGGCCATATCTCGGTAACTACAAAAGGTATCAAAATTCTGTAATAGTACAAAATTTGTACACGAATTGGTGCTCCAGCGTTGGCGGCAAACGCCAAATACATACAAAACGGCCCAGTACACGTTGGCCAAAAGCACTCGCCGAACGCGATCGGCCAACGTGTACGTGCCTTTAAGTATTTCACAAATCTACATTCTATCGCGGTTTCAATCAATGTAGACAGTCACAGGTAAACGCTAAGACACATAATAAAACAGGATATTAGTATAAAACAGCTGGATATATTTTTCACAAAATTAAACGAATAACAATCATTATCAATATAATTATTTATTACCATACAGCGAAGCTATGGCTAAGAGAGGATTTAGTAACAAAAACGTATGGCTTAAAATTTACTTCATCAACTATTAACGCTAACATTACATACACATACAAGTAACGACACGACAGGCCCCATTGGTAAATGGGCAACACAGATTATTTATATTATACCAACTGTCAGTAGTTAAAAAGTTTTCGACTTTCGTGATGTTACTTCTATACGAGATAAAACAAGGTTATAAAAAATCTGCAATTTTTTTGGTAAATGTTTTACGGCTCTGGAAGCTAAGTCCTTTTGAACCATTGCGGCGCTAATACTGGGCAGTATTGCTAGCTAGAAGATCGCAACCTTTTAGAAATTGTCAAAAAAGTGGTCAAACAAGTTTTTTGCATTTCCAAAAGTTGGTTAGATTTTGGTACTGTAACTAACCACTACATAAGATCGTACAATACAGTACAGTACATATTTTTATTTTGGCATTTCTAAAACTTGTTTAATTTCTGATACCGTTGCCACTGCAACCAATAACTACATAACATCTTGTTTAGTGTAATTTACTTTATTGTATAATTAATAGAATTTGTTAGTCTGTATAGTTCAGTATATTTTTTTACAATAATATTCTACAAAATGCAGAAAAAAAGTGGGAAAAATATACAGTGTTTTTTAAATAGCAAAGAAATGTTATTGTCATTATAATTTGATTTCGTTCCGTCAGTTCTAAAAAACCACTTTCCAGTTAAAGGTTTTTGCTTTGATGATTTAAAGAATAATGAGCGTTTTGGTACCAGACAGTAGTAAATAAATAAAGGCGGCTAATTACAGTTAGCTGTATTTTCGGCGTTATGGGCCCTTTAGTACCCATTATAGCAACCAATTACAATAGGGTCCATAACGTCGAAAATACAGCTAACTGAGATTACCTGCCATAGTAACTATTGTTCTGCTTAATAAGACTCTTTCATTGGCGTATCACATATTGTTATTGATTGCTATTAGAATGCGGGTACAAAAATTGCCCATCATCTTTGAATTCATTAGAATGAGGAAGATAATAATAATATTTATTTATTTCGGGCCAGTTAAGCCCATAGAAAACTTTACAAAATTACAAAAATATTGAAAAAATAAACAATTAAATAAACAATTTGAAAATTAAATAGCATCAATCATAGCATCAATCAAGATGAGTGTAACGATTTTATGATTTAGAAAAATAAAATTTAAGATCAGAAAAATATTGGTGAAAGAATTTTCGCGATATGTTAAAAACTGTATTCGAAGTCCATTGACTTTGAATTTTGACGTCACTTTGAATTCCCACTTTGACGTCACATCGCCCATTGGCTCATATCGAGACCGAGCAGGCGTAAGCAGTTTTCGGAAGTGGCCATGTGGAATTGATTTATTTAAAAAAAAAACAGTTTTCAAGATATCGTCATGATATTTATGCAGTTATTGGGCCCGATTCTGAAGGCACACATTTAAAATTTGACAGCGCTAAAATTGGTTTCGTCTTTATATTCATAATACTGTGTGACAAGGATAGCAACAGTTTTAATGCTGTCAAATTTTAACGTTGTGCCTTCAGAATCGAGCCCATTATTATAATTACATATAGACTTTTTTAAGATTAAGAAATCGCGATTATTTTTCATCTTCCTCATTCTACGGATTATTATTATAGCATCGTCCTACTCATTCACTCTTATGCATATAAATGTCACTGTCTCACTCCTTATCAGTAAATACGAAGCAATAATCAAGTATACTGTTCAGTCTAAAGGTTAATCGGCCTCAAAGACCTTATATATTCACAGGAACTGCGAGTTAGTTACGATCAAAGAAAAAGGTAAATGCAAGAGGTTACTCATTTGTCTCGTTCTAAAGTGGACATGAATTCTCCGACAATTTTATTGTGTAAGTATTTATAGAATATCATTTATACAGATATAGCGATGATGGTGTCATGGTGTTCGTCTTCGAAAGGACTATCAAATGACGCAATAGATATTGCAACGATATGCAATACAATTATGTTGTTTTTGTAAATATACCTCAATTGTTTCTGTCATGAAATATGCCTTGAAAAACTTAGAAAAAATCAGCCTACATTTGGAAAAGTTTCCAAATATAGGCTGATGATGCATAATGGCCACACCAAGCCATTTGACAATGTGTTTTACAATTTGTACTAGAACAGTTCAAGCGCTTTACGTGACGTGAGGCCTCTCGCTCGGACCGTTTTCTATTTTGGTAGCGCGCAGTCCCTTTGGATATATGGTCTTTGATCGAGCTTACCTCCTACCATGTGCACTTAGGCAGTGTTGTCAAAAGCTCGGAGCTATAAATCTGTAGTAGGCTTTGATGAACTTTCGATTTACAATCGGTATAAATTCTGCACGTTTACATGTGTATTTCGATAATAAAACTGTCAAACAAAATAATAAAATCATTTACGTTACAATAAAGCTATCCCCAGGGTAAATTTGTAATGCACGCGGTAGCCCCAGAGTGGAGGTTGCTTTAAACAAGTGACAAGTAATTTGGCGAAATCCGACTAGACCCACCGACTAGGGTGTCAACTATCCGTTGTTCCGATAAACTGTACCCTTTACCTTCGTTTCAAAGCATGACAAAACCAAAATTTTGTAAAACATGTATTAAAACCTTAATATATATGAACCTGTATACAATATATACCGACTATGACGTTTATACAGAAGATACAAAAGATTAGTTTTGTTTTGGTTGAGTCCGTATCACATATAGAAATAGTTTATAAAAAAATTGTATCAATATTATTTCATGATTCTTCACCCGTTGAAAGTTGTGTTCCGAATACTCCACTGTACACACCCACAAATTTCATTCAATTTGGTGAGTTCTAGTTAGTTGAAAAACAGAAGAAATTATATTTATTATCTGTATATATGGCAACATTGCACATAGGAGTAAGTTGTTCAGTAGATATAAAGCAAAATACTCCTACTGTATTGCCTGTATCCTACCTGAAACTCTTGACATTCTAGGAGTTAAGTTTGTAGAACCAACAGTGGCGATCGAGTGGCGCCATCTCTTAGACGTTTTGCGCAGACGTTCTAATGATTGTTCACCAACTGCATGCATGTCTACTAGCTGCTGTTAAAGTAATAAAATATTCAAGTGTAATTAAGTCTGATATAAGTATTCGAAATAAAAAATTACAATAATATTTATCTCCTATTTACACTTCAATATTTTATTTCAATTTGGGATTAATTTCAACCCACCAGATATAGTGGTAAACTTAAGTTGACAACATAACACAGACGCTTCATCCGAGAAACGCTCGACCGCAGTGCACTACTTCGGACCGTATTTTGACGAATTAGAATCGGGCGCAGTGCAGAAAGAGACAGATATAGTCCTTGAGCTCTTAGAATGCAACGAGGATCAAGCATATAAGTTTTTTTTTATTATTATCGAGTATGCGCTGCTATAAATGCAGAGAATTTATTGTAGCGTATCGTAGTGGACTGTATTAGAATTAGCAATATATATGTCGGCGAAATAATAAAAGAGGAGCTGATTTGGAGGCACAGTGTGTGCTCGGCGCGCCGTTCGGCTTGGTTCGGCGATCGTCGCGAGCTCGCGCTGGGTGGGGCGGGCGCAGGCGCAGGCTCGAGACAGGGTTCGCTCGATACGCGTGCGGGCCGCAGGCACTACACGGACGGATCGTCTGCCTTCAAAAATCGTTACTTATTGATGTAGTGTAATTTAATGTAGTGTAATTTAAGCCAGTAAACGTGTTAACTTTGTAACGGCGTTAAACTCAATTTGGGAAGCCACATTGTCGGCGGAACCAGGACCCTACGACATACGTATATATATACATGGGATATTTTCTTGATAAAGGGGTAGCCGGACTCACCACAAAAATTGATGACTATATAGAGCGGTTAATACCCCCATAATTCTTTTTATTCTTTTAACAATTAGCTATTTTAAATTTAATATTAACTTTATTAGCTTACTTTGGATTTTTAATTAGCTTAGGCAAAGCAGTACAGTAATATTCATGCGTGTGTTCCGGTCATGATCCAAGTCTACTCTTAGACTCAAATTGCATTCTAAGAGCTCACGGATGGTACAATTCTCGTATTTTATCACAGTATTTGGGTAGTGGATTATCCGAACTGATTTGCGTGCCTGGTTCTTGCTGTATCTCCCGTCCTATTCACTCATACGCGACAAGTAGCGCACAGTACTCGGGTAGACTCCTCGCTTCGACTACTCTAGCGGGAAGCCTGTAGAAACTTTTATCACAAAATTTCACTATGTGAGTGGCGCCATCTCTTAGCCGATTTGTTAAGTAGTTTCATGTCTTGTTGATAGACACAAGACGCTGTTGTCTTAAATCCACTTCAGCCTCGTAGCTGTAGTTTCTAGCTGGTTAAATGTATACATATACGCAGCTTGAATAAACTTTAAAGAGCTCTAACATGTAAGTGGCGCCATCTATTAGCCGATTTGAAAAATAGTTTCATCTCTTGTTGCTAGACACAAGAATCGGGTGTATTAACTCCACATATGCCTCAGTTGGGCTTTCTACTTGTTTGGTGTACTCAGCTTGAATAAACTATCAATAAGCGAGTTTTATTTTATAAGTGGCGCCATCTCTTGCCCATTTTGCGGCTAGATACTGTGACCGAATCCCTGCTGTCCCCGTCCCCCTCCCTCCTATGCGGTGAGAAGCGCGCAGTACTCCGGCAGACTCCTCACCCCGCTCCGGCCGGCCACGCGGACGTTCAGTCCGCTCACGGCCGGGTTTATGTGCGCGTTGTGCAGTTCCGCGACTTGCGTCGAACACGCAGCCGCCGGGTCGCCTGAACCAGCCAGACTGCCGAGCCTGGGGAAATAATTACATGTTGTTAAAGAAGCAGAATACAATATTTTGTAATATCTGTAACTTCGGAACAATATATGGATATTATGTCGAGAAAGTTGGGCGAGACTGAGACCGTGAAAGCGCACGAACACGGAGATCGACTTTGACAGGGACGGAGGGAGAAGTAGGCAAATAAAGAGGATAAAACAAGGAATAAATAAAAAAATATTATAGATCAAGACACGCGGTAGCATGTCAAGCCATATATTATACCCTATTATACCCAGATGCCAGCTTGCCTGTTTCTACTAACGATACTAACCAGAAATAGTTCCCTGGGGGTTCCCGTCAGCTCGGCTGTTTCTACCAACGATACTAACCAGAACTCGTTCCCTGAGTTCGCGTTCCCGTCAGCTCGGTTGTTTCTACCAACGATACTAACCAGAACTCGTTCCCTGAGTTCGCGTTCCCGTCAGCTCGGTTGTTTCTACCAACGATACTAACCAGAACTCGTTCCCTGAGTTCGCGTTCCCGTCAGCTCGGTTGTTTCTACCAACGATACTAACCAGAACTCGTTCCCTGGGCGCGCGTTCCCGTCAGCTTGGCTGTTTCTACCAACGATACTAACCAGAACTCGTTCCCTGGGCGCGCGTTCCCGTCAGCTTGGCTGTTTCTACCAACGATACTAACCAGAACTCGTTCCCTGGGCGTGCGTTCCCGTCAGCTTGGCTGTTTCTACCAACGATACTAACCAGAACTCGTTCCCTGGCCGTGAGTTCCGGTCAACTTGGCTGTTTCTACCAACGATACTAACCAGAACTCGTTCCCTGGCCGTGAGTTCCGGTCAACTTGGCTGTTTCTACCAACGATACTAACCAGAACTCGTTCCCTGGCCGTGAGTTCCGGTCAACTTGGCTTCTTCTACCAACGATACTAACCAGAACTCGTTCCCTGGCCGTGAGTTCCGGTCAACTTGGCTGTTTCTACCAACGATACTAACCAGAACTCGTTCCCTGGCCGTGAGTTCCGGTCAACTTGGCTGTTTCTACCAACGATACTAACCAGAACTCGTTCCCTGGCCGTGAGTTCCGGTCAACTTGGCTGTTTCTACCAACGATACTAACCAGAACTCGTTCCCTGGGCGTGCGTTCCTGTCAGCTCGGTTGTTTCTACCAACGATACTAACCAGAACTCGTTCCCTGGCCGTGAGTTCCGGTCAACTTGGCTTCTTCTACCAACGATACTAACCAGAACTCGTTCCCTGGCCGTGAGTTCCGGTCAACTTGGCTGTTTCTACCAACGATACTAACCAGAACTCGTTCCCTGGCCGTGAGTTCCGGTCAACTTGGCTGTTTCTACCAACGATACTAACCAGAACTCGTTCCCTGGCCGTGAGTTCCGGTCAACTTGGCTGTTTCTACCAACGATACTAACCAGAACTCGTTCCCTGGCCGTGAGTTCCGGTCAACTTGGCTGTTTCTACCAACGATACTAACCAGAACTCGTTCCCTGGCCGTGAGTTCCGGTCAACTTGGCTGTTTCTACCAACGATACTAACCAGAACTCGTTCCCTGGCCGTGAGTTCCGGTCAACTTGGCTGTTTCTACCAACGATACTAACCAGAACTCGTTCCCTGGGTGCGCGTTCCCGTCCCACGGATACGTCATCACCAGCAGCTTCCCTTCGTGCTCGCCCGTCAGCTTGGCTGATGGCTCACGGTTTTGCAACTGCACGTTTATACCACCTGTTGAATTAAATAAAACATACATAAACTGAATGTATCCCAAACTAGGACGCTTATTTTTTTATTACATTTTGTTATTGCCTAGCGTGGGCCAGAAGTTGCGCATTGGAAAGACTCTTTGTCCAACTGTGGACATCAACAGGTTGTAGTTAAGTGCACTGACCTCTCGGATGTCTCTTGCTTTCGAAGAATATCTGCTCTTCTGACGACGTATCGCTGCCGGGACTTGAGGCGTTCGTGAATAATGCTGCGAGACAAAAGTAAATTAAGCAAAAATAGTGAAATATTAATTTCTACAAGTCAACACGAGGCAACGACCTTACCTAGTATGCCTTCGCTGGGCCTGATATACGCAAAGTTGACATCCGTGACGTGGTTGAGGAGGTCCTTCTTGAGGAAGGCGCGTATCCGCTCCAGGAAAGTGAGCACGTACACATCGGTTTGGTGGGGGGACACCTTCCATACTCCAAGACCTGGGGGCAAACGCAATGCAGCCAACGTCATTCGAGGAGCTTTTATATAAGCTGACCAGTGACTTGAATCACATATAATAAAAAAAATGAGTTGTGTAAAAATTCATCCCTTTTGGAATAATTTTAATACAAATAACAGTCGTTTTTAGTTGTTTTTTTTTATTAATACTTGTATAGATACAGTTCACGACAGCGCGCCCTACTCTTTCTCTAAATCGCTTATATTTCATGCGTTATTTTGTTACTGGTTTAGTTTTTTTTTATTGTTGATGGGTTTGCGCATAACCCCAACCTCACCTGATGGTAGGTGATGAGGTGGAGCGCGCTAACCCAGAATATCCTATTCACTCTTCCTTCTAACGCACTAATCATCAATGTGTACTAAAAACTGACAAAAAATAACATTGTACTATGACCAATGCAACGTACTCAGTTTCAGGGGTGAATAAATTGATTTGATTTGTGTTCGTCTGTGGATGTGTATGTTTATGTGTCACTCACCGGCCCCTATGACGTTGACAAACGCCGCGCGGCCCGCTTGTCGCGCGCGCTCTTCTGCCTCCAATAAAACGCACTCCGCGGTTACGCTTATACGCTTGTAGTACACCTGGACACACACACAAATATTACCGTAAGTTGATCAGCTGGGTTAATGGATTAGGCCAGAAGGAGAAAAATTCGCCGCGAATCGGTTCGAGCGAATTCAAACGCGCCTTGTCGAGTTACTAGACGCCTATACATGCCATCTAATAGCATCGCGCGATCAGACTATAGTATTGTGCGTGGTTTACTGGTTTTACGCACTTTATGGACGCAAAATTCACGCGTATACGCGCGTAAGTGGCGCAGAGTCGAAGCGACGCTTCGCGTCATGTTTTTCAACTATAACGCGCGTCGTCGTTCGCATTAGCGTTTACTTTTTTAATATCTCATGTTCTAAGTGGCGTATCAAGATGAAACATGCACCAGGTTTTAAGTTAGACCTCCAGGAAGACAACTGTGACAACTGCATCAAATTTCATTCAGTAGTTTTTGCGTGATGCGGTAACAAACATACATACATACAGACAGACAGTCAAAAATTCTAAATTCAATTATTTTGGCTTCTACTAGCTCTATGAAGACCTCTCATACACATTTATCTACAATATCTGACATGTCCAGATATAGAGCAGTTACCTACAGTTTTATTACAGGTATAGTTGCGAGTAATGACGACGAAATGGTGTACCTCATTGTCGAACACGTCGTAGCCCCTCGGGGTCTTCACGTATCTGTCCACGTACAGAGCCCCGGCCGGCTTGTCCTGGATGCTCACGTACGAGGTCAGCTCCTCATACGTATAGCTGTGCACCTGGCGGCGAAAAATACATAGTGAGTGGCTTTCGGTGAAGGGATCGTGATGTCATCATTCACATAAAAAAAATAAGTCATACATTTGTCCATATTTTTGTTAGTAGAATATTGTAAAAGTATGTTAGTTGATTTTAAAATTACATAAAAGTAAAGTAAAATTAAGTAAAAGTTTAAAATGTCATGCCACTTAAAAGATTTTTTTTAAACTTATTTATTTACTAGCTGCGCCCGCGGCTCCGCTCGGGTGCACTATCACTCTCAATCCGACTACGATTCCGACCCCGATTCAGACTCCCACGCCCACTCCCCCTCCCACGTCTGCTATAGCTCCCAATCTGAATTGCACGGAAAATTATAATACACTTCTTTGTTACATTGCATACCTACTAATGTATTAGAAAACTAAAAAATTACATAACTTTTGACTGAGTGAGCCGATTGCAATGAAATAAAGACTAAATGTTACTATGAATTAAGCCCTATGTTTTTGTGAAAAGTACATCAGAGTCGGTTCAGTAGTTTTTACGTGATGCATGCACAAACTAACAGACAGACAAAAATTCCAAAAATGATCGAAATGTGTTCTATTACTTGTCCTTAGACCCCAATTTATTTTTTTGCAAACATTTTCAATGTTATCTACAGACACGCTAAGTTTACGTTTTTATTTATATGATTTGTGTAACAGAATGTGCTACAATATGGGGCAGTGGATGCCCGTACGCCGTACCTGATAGAACTCCGCCCACATCTGGCGCCACATGTGCCGGGCGGACTGGTTGTTCCTCACGTACGTGGTCTTCAGCACGTTGAGGCACGTGGTGGGGGTCACCTCCTCGCCGTACCCGTTCTCGGGGCAGTTCTGGTGCTCCGTTATGAGCATATCCTCGTACTCCATGCGCCCTTCTCGCTCGAAGCGAGGGCCGATTATACCTGTACAAAAATTAAGTAAAGCGTACTTGATACACAATTGTGGAGTTATTAGTTATTTAGGTAAATAACATTTTTTTTTAATTT
Source organism: Esperia sulphurella (assembly GCA_947086405.1). NCBI lineage: Eukaryota > Metazoa > Arthropoda > Insecta > Lepidoptera > Oecophoridae > Esperia > Esperia sulphurella. The sequence continues at coordinate 2,815,451 of OX352280.1, forward strand.
CGTAAATTTCTCATCATTGCTAGACAAAATCTGAGTATTCCCATTTGCCACAACTAGCTTCTTCACAACTTCTGAGTAATCCCATTTGCCAAAACTAGCTTCTTCACAACTTCTGAGTATTCCCATTTGCCAAAACTGGCTTCTTCACAACTACTCAGTATTCCCATTTACCACAACTAGCTTCTTCACAACTTCTGAGTATTCCCATTTGCCAAACCTAGCTTTTTCACAACTTCTGATTAATCCCATTTGCCACAACTAGCTTCTTCACAACTTCTGAGTATTCCCATTTGGAGAATTATGGAAAATTGAATCGTTTGCAACCTGGGCAACCAAATATTTTATTTTAGGAAAAAAACCATGATATTATTTTTTGTGCGTGTACAAAAGATCTCACAGGTGTTTTAAAGTAAACAGACCTCATTTAAGCGTGGTGATTATGGCAAATCCCCCAATGGACAGCCCACCACAAGTGGCATCCTGTTGGGGAGGTTTACGTTCAGCAGTGGACGTAGTTTGGTTGATGATGAAGACGTCATTCTGTTTTAAATGTGTCACGTAAAAGCAATAACTGTAACTCTTATTTTGTTAAATAAATGACACAAAACATCATTATTATTATTATAGGGATAATAGGCGAGCAGCAATTTGCTGGTATGCCTATATCTGAACTGGAGTCTTTGAATTGTTACTTGTAACACTGGTTTTTGAAGAACTTGTCTAGTCTGTTTTTAAAAGTGTTCACTGAGGGGGCATCGATAACGTCCTGTGGCAACTTGTTCCATGTGCTCGCGACCCTGTTGTTGAGCGTGTTGTGACCGACGAGGGTGTTAGATTGAGTTGTCAACAACTTCATGTCATTTATGCGCCTTGCTCTGTGGATGCAACTGAGGTTGAAGATGGATTTCAGGTAAACATCATCAATTAAAATATTAAAAAGAATATTATTAATATTGCCACTAATGGCAAATATGAAAAAAGTCCCAGTTGAAGAAGGTAGTGGTGGCAATACTAACCAGCCCAGAACTACTTGAGGAAAATGTGGTTTCCGTGAAATCTAATGAAAATGTGATATATTATACATTTTGGTCCCCTCATCAAATCTCTATGGCGGCCAAGACTATTATGTAATCTCTCTGTTTAATTACGTGATAAATAAAACGGTACTGAATTGAAAGATTAAATCTGGTAATAAAAAAACGGTATCGAATTACGAAGGTATATCTGATAAATAAAATGGTACTGAATTATTCGACGGCAGTAAATTAAAGTCATCTACAATTTTCTTTTTGTAATGCATTATTGTGCTTAGAATTATCTATTCGAAAAATTAATATTCTTAGTTAAACATATTGTTAGGTTATTTTTTTTTCATTATAAGCATAATAATGCAATAACAACAACAAAATAACTTGTAGACCATTATTTTCGGGTTACTCAGGGGCTTACCAATGATGACGGCGTCCCTCTCCGCACCCTCCTCGGCGACGACCCCCGCGTTCCTCCTGGCGCCGTCGTTGATGCACTCGGTGGGGCCGCTCACGTACACTAATGCTGAGAGCTTCATCTCGTCGTAGCTGAGACAGTTCTCCAGCACTAACGGAGGCTTCTGTTGTAAAGTACCGACTGCCTCCCATCCGTCGTGACTGAGGGAAAATGTTTTTGCGTTAATAGATCGAGAAAGATTTCACCCTCCAGGACAATGTTAGAGAGAAGAAGCAAAACTAAACATTTTTGCCATTTTTTCAAAATACACTGCACAAATAAATACAGTTTGAATTTTTTGAAGTTAAAATAGTACAATTTAGGCACTCCTATCGCTTCAAGCGAAATCTTCAAGACAACCTTGGAGACCGACGACCTGAAGGTGGCCGGAAGCGGATGGATGCGTGATGCAAACCGGATGTGGTGGCGTTCAATGTCCTGCAGTGGACGTTTAAGGACTGATATGATGATTATAAACCTTTAGGTCGACGATATTATGCCAGTGAAAAAGGTACTTATCGCTTAAAGTGATAAGACCACCTAAATTGTACTATTTGTAACTTTTTAAAACTTGTAACTGTATTTGTTTGTGCAATAAAGTGTATTGTATTGTACTCACATAAATGATAAATAGGTACTTACGAGTACATATATGACTATATGAAATAAGTAATAAATATTAAGTTTTATGGTTACACACATACACCACCTATACAAGTACATACATACACATACAATATATACCCACATGTATTAGGAAATTAAATAAATAAGAATATAATTTAATAATTTTAACAGCATTACAGAAGTGTGTCAAATAATAATCTACTTACTCTTCCTCTCCAGAAAGTAGTTTGTAGTGGTCATTGTCACCCAAGAAGGCGACAGCTCGCTTCTTTAATATTCTATCGATGAGCTCTGGCACGGTCATGTCTTTGTAGAGAGCCTTCTCTATGCTTGTACCGAATTCCCTGTAAAATTTAAATAGCCATAGAACATACCACAGTACAGTTCAACACCTAAGCCCTCGGGAGCGATCGGTCTACTTTCCCCATCGGTCTACTTGTCCAAATGGTCAACTTTCCTTATCTGTCCACTGGTTTTTCCCCCATTCGTCTAATTCCCGATCGGTCCACTTTTCCCATCGGTCTACTAAGCAATGGGCATGACTTTTGTTTAATCCGAGACAGACATGATTCAGAAAACATTTCATCCTTGATTTGTGTATTAAATCGGTTTAGTCTTCGTACATTACCAGAGAAGTACAGTAGCCTGCTAGACTTGGTTTATTGTTGTCTGTGAGTCAGTGCTCGGTACTATCAACTAGACAGCTATTGGGCATGAATGAGAGGAAGTAACTGTAATCCTAAGACCCTAGGTTCCCTAACAACCTAACGTCCCTACAGCCCTATCCTGCCATATAATAAATCTAATAAATAAAATCGTTAACTTCGTGTATCTGTACATTGAAGATATTTGCAAAAAAAAATTGAGGGGTCTAAGGATAAGTAATAGAACACATTTCAATCATTTTTGGAATTTTTGTCTGTTTATCTGTGAGTTTGTGCACGCATCACTTAAACGGATTTTGATGGAGTTTTCATAAAAACATGGGGCTCAACTTAACATTTAGTCTTTATTTCATCGCAATCGGCTGACTCAATCAATCAAAAGTTATAGACATTTTTATTTTTCAAATACATTAGTAGGTAAGGTTAGTATGCAATATATTGCACATAATAGTAGTACGTGGGCGTGGGCGTGGGAAAAAGCGGGAGCGGGAGCGGAGTGGGAGCGGGAGTGGGAATGGGAGCGGATTCTGTAGTTGCGGGAAGTCTACTACTGGTAATGTAACTTTGGTAATTTACTTAGACTAAGCGATCAAATCTTACCTTTTGTAAATAAGAAAGTGCGTCATGAGCAGCAGTAATCGCTCGTGAATGATGGGGTATGTAGACACTACATTACTTCTTAGTTTTTCTATTGGCCTTCGGACTTTCAGTTTTTCTAATCTGTAATAAAAATAACATATCAAATTATAACAGCTAAATGTCATTCGCCAGAGAACTAAAGTCTTCGACATAGCTCAAAAAGTTAGTACGCTGGAGTGGCAGTGGGCTGGTCACATCTGTCGGAGAACCGATTACCGCTGGGGTAAACGAGTTCTCGAGTAGAGACTGAGACTGGGCAAGCGTAGTGTGGGACGCCCCCTGGCTAGATGGAGCGACGATCTGCGTAAGGCGGCTGGCAGTAACTGGATGAGAAGAACAGAGTATCAGGTTCAGTGGCGCACCTTGGGAGAGGCCTATGTCCAACAGTGGACTCTTTCGGGCTGATGATGATGATGATGAAATGTTATCTAATAAATAAAATCGTAAACTTCGCGTGTCTGTACATTGAAGATTTTGCAAAAATAAAATTGGGGCGTCTAAGGATAAGAAACAGAACACATTTCGATCATTTTTGAAATTTTTGTATGTGAGTTTGTGCACGCATCACTTAAAAACAACTGAACGGATTTTGATGGACTTTTCACAGAAACATGGGGCTCAATCTAACTTAAAATTTAGTCTTTATTTCATCGCAATCGGTTTACTTAATCAAAAGTTATGGACATTTTTAGTTTTCAAATACATTAGTAGGTAAAGTTAATATGCAATATATTGCACATAATAGTATTTCCGTACTATTCAGATTGCGATGAGGTTGGACTACATTTGGAGCTGGGAGTGGGCGTGGGCGTGGGCGTGGGTGTGGGTGGGCGTGGGAAAGGGAAGCGGGAGCGGGATTGAGAGTCTGAGTGGAAGTGGGATAGGGAGCGGAAGTGGGAATGGGAGCGGATCCTGTAGTCCACGCGAGCGGAGCCGCGGGCACAGCTAGTGTACAATAAATTCATTCTTGCTTGGTTGTGGGGCACTGGTGCATATAGTGTCCATTTCATATTTAGTTTATGGTATTCTACAGGTCATACCATGAAGGAAAATGAAAGTTACATAAGGGTGGAGGGGTCAACCAAAAAGTTTTTACCTTCATGATTGAAAATAATTGATTATTAAGTTAGATAACAGACGTTTATCAGGTCATCTGTTATCTAATTTAATAACCAATTAGTGTTAATCATAAAGTTAAATACTTTTTGGTTGACGCCTTCGCCCTTATGAAGTGCGAAAATTATTTCCCTTCATGGTATGACCTGTCGTCCCTATGAAAATAACCGATACTTAGTAACTCCATAATGAGTTAATATGCTTTCAAACCATTCATGCTTTATTTGTCAACTTTTACCGCCATGGTTATAAGCATGTGACTTTGTATTGTCTTCCTTACCAATCTATATATAAAAGGAAAACTTAACTAAGTCCCTAGCCTGACTAATAGCCTACCACTAAAATGCGTTGAAATTATTAACATTAAAGGTTTGAAATTGCATGTGGACGAATAACGGGCAACAAGCTCATTGATAAATTACCTGACAGTCTCTATAGGGAAAGGCACTGGGAATGCTTTGCTTTTTCTTATAATGTCATCAACATCGTTGGACAACTCTGGTTTGGGCAGGTCAATGCACTGGCGCAGCAGTTCGTTGGTCTCCTTGCCCATGCTCGGGAAACACCAGTCTGGCTTGCACCTGGAATGTAAGGAAAAATTTAAATTGAAGTTAAGAGAATTATCAATCAAATCATCATCAATCTTTAATATATGTGATGCGCTTGCCAGCCTATAACAGTCCACTTGTTTCCGATGACATGATAAATTAGATTATTATTTTCCTTATTAGTGACGCGCGCATTTAGATACTAAAGAACAGGGTTGGATAAAAAACAGTTTTATTTAATATAAAACATGTTTTAAACCATGTTTTAAACAATTTAAACAGTTTTAAACAATAAAAAACATGTTTTAAATAATAAAAAACATGTTTAAAACAGATGTTTTAAACACTTTGTTTAAAACGTTTTAAACACTTTGTTTAAAACATGCCAACCCTGCTAAAGAAATCATTTGACTCAACAAACCATTTGACTGAGTCAACTGCAATTCGAATTATTCAACTTCGATTATGCAGATGGCCTGAATGTCGCCGACTCTTGACTTAATATGACTTAATAGTATGTTAGCAAAAATTATAATAGTTACATTTTAAGTTAATTAACTTTATATTCCGTACGTGAATCATTTCCGCGCCAATCCACTCTACATGGCGCAGCAATGATTCACGTATGGTGCCTCCCCCATATGGAACATCCATGATGCACTACAGAAGCGAGGCAACTGCAACAGCAACCTGAATGCATTATTATTATTTTATAATTAGTAATTAATTTCACTAATTTGGCATTCCAATTCCAAGATTAGAAAGTAATAAAAATTCGAATAAAGAAATGATTTCCAGTCAAGAAATTTAGGTAAATGGATAAGGAATATTTATATGAGGAAAAACATTGAGTAGTAATTTTGTGAGGGAAATCCCCACTCAACATGTTTATAACAGAGGTCATAAACAAGGAAAAATCTAAATTTTTGGTAGGACGAATACTTAATTAGTATTATTTGTAAATCAACTAACCATGGCAGAGAGGTAAAGGCAAATTATCATTTATAAACAAAATCCATCAGTGTGTAGACAAGTAGAACACATTATAACAAAAAAGGCTTTTCTCAAATAAGAAAGTTTTTATTGCTTTAAAAAAATGCAGCACACCATATAAGCACTGACATCTATGCTCGAACCAAAGTTACATAGTACAAAGTACTACATGTACTATAATTAGGTATGTATATACAAACATAAATAAAAACAACATTTTATTGATAGGCAGAAACTGGCTCGCAAACTTAATTGCTCAAGGCTCACTCAATATTAGTGAGATATTCTTTAGTGTAGATAGCACAATCCCTTGACCATGTTTAATAACTCGTTTATAAATGTTTAATCAGCAACCAGTCAAATGTCTATGATAAAAAGTATATGCATTATTTATGTTATGATAACTGTACTTTCTTCAATTGAGTCATTGCAGTAGCATTCTAGCACCAAACATACAAACATCTACATTTTCATATTTACAATATTACTTTGATAATAAAAATGTAATATGGATCAAAGGAAATGAGACAAGTGTAAACTATGTTAAGGTGTAATGACAAGTGCTCCATAGGGATGATATTATGTGATGAAGCAATTGAAAAGGTTAAAATTGAAATAGTCAATAAATTTGATGATGGGCCTTTCCTTCTGCAACTGACCTGTACACACACTGGCTGTACAAAGACTGACTGACATTGAAATTAAAACAATTGAGCATGCCGTACACAGGCGAGTTGAATGACGTGTTCTTACTGTGATGCGTTTTTATATTAGTTTATAATACTAGTTTGTAATATTGTTAGAATATAATTATCTGTATAGACTGTAAGTTTCCATACCAAAACAATTGAGTGTTTTTCTAACATATAAGTTTTGCTATATTAAGTAGCTCCTTACCATTAGCAAAACCAATAATTTATATCATAAATTGTCCATTTAATTTATATCAGAAAATTGAGCAAATTCTCATTCTGGCAGGCAAAGAAATTTTCCACATTTGGCTCTGTCAAATGCTGACTTTGCTGGCTGCTACCACAGCACTTCTCTTCACCCACTCACTTCACTTGCTCTACAGTAACTTGACATGCTCGTCCACAGTGAGAAGAATAAAAGGAGCTGCATCAAAAGGTTGAAGAATATGAGTGAGGCTAGTGAGGTGTGTCAGAATCGCGCAAAGTGGCGATCCATCGTCTCTGCCTACCCCTCTGGGACCAAGTCGTGAGTATTATGTGTATGTTTTAAGACAAAGTCAGGCATTGTACAGCTGAGCCCAGCTGACATTAGGATATGATTTGTACACTTATGTTTATTTGTAATGATAAATAAATATAAATATTGGCTGCTCACTTACCAAGAAATATTTTGAAAATGCCTTAAAATATCCATTGTTTGGGCCCTTGCCTAAAAAAATATAGATAAAAATTCAAACTCAGAAGGCACACAAATGAATCACAAATTGAGATCCCACACGTAGATAGAACCAATTGTAACCGGCGCGCACAATGATTAAAAAGAACTCCAGAGGAATCCTGTACCTATTGCATTGGTTATCCAATACTTTTCAATTAAGATATATAGGATAATTGACAGCAATATCTTCATGGAGCCATCATAAAGATAGGACTTTAATATCGCACAAAAAATGCTATCCAAAAGCCAAACATGAAAGTATTCCACGAAATTCTTGATATTATCTCAACATTTTGCACCAAAAGTTATTGTATGGTTACCGAACGACAATAAATAACAAGAAAATTACTTACGGAGGCCGGACGATGTAAACACAAAACCACTGACAACAACCTAAACAATACCATAAAAGTTATTAGTGGAATTTAGAAGTATTTTGTTTAATTATGCAAAAGTAACATATTACGATTCAATTAATTCGACTTCACACTTGATTTTTGAGTTGACAGTTAAATAAAACTGAGCTGAGTGAGAAGAGAAATGCAATAGCACATCTTTGACAAATAGAGATGATTTGCTCAGTCAATACTAATCTATGGCTCAGTCAGTGCTGCCTGCTTGATTGACTGACGCTAAAATTCGCATTCACTGAATGAAAGGTGTTACAGATTCATGAAATGAAACCGAAAAATCTTCTAAAACCATATTATGGTGCAATGATTTCACTTTGAAATTAAGGTTCACCTACGTGATTGATCTCCAGTTTAGGAATAACATGGTGAGATGGTCAAAATGCAAATGCGTACTTTTGTCTCGTACAAGGAGTTTATATATAAATGTCTGGAAAACGTTTATAATCTTGCCTTTGCGTTATTTTTTTAATTAAATTTATATTTAAATTTGTTAGGATTAAATATAATAAATAATGCATTTAAACGCTGTTTATGAATGAGTCGAGCGCGCAGAATAGAAGATAATTTATAATATGAAGCTCTGTATAGACTGTAAGTTTCCTGAAAATATACCCTCGTTATATGAAGCTATCTTCATTAATATAATCCGTAACGTCATTGTCAAGTTCTGTCTGGTCGGTGTGTCTGTAATTTTTTGGCGGGTTTTGTGGTTTGTTATGCAGATGCAGCCAGCAACGAAAGATTCGTTTTTAAAGTATTTTGTTATTCACGATGGGTGACATACAAAAAATCCGCGTAGAAGTCAATAACGCATTCAAACTAAGTGGTTTCACCATACGAAGAGATGCGAGCACATTCGTAGCTGAACAACTATTACCTCTCCCTCCTCATGAACGGCAGAAGATGCTTGACAAACTGACCGCTCATCTGCTCCACCAGTGTTTATCACAGCCGGTTTTGGAAAAAGAACACCTTGAAGTTGCATATAAAGAGTGCTCAACGCGGGGTCTTGAGGAAACTGAAACTGTTTTGAATGTTATCGATGCCTTCAGCATTCCGAAACTTTGTTACGACAACGAGAGAAAGAAGTTTGTAAAAGACTTAAGTACTAATAATAATTTATTTCCGGAGCCCAAATGGAAGGCTCAGTTTTTGATAGACCGTTACACAGTCATATGGCAGAGAACGGATAGGAATAAATTATTTGCTCAAGAAACCTTAGCTTCGATGGAGAACGAGAAGAGATTTCAGCTGCGAAAGATTGAAGTTTTACTCAGTTCATCAAGTAGAATTGATGAGGTGATTGTATTGGGGTTACTTACACAATTAACAGAAGGCAAATTTTACCTTGAAGATCCAACAGGCAGTGTTGTCTTAGATATGTCTCAAACAAGATATCATTCTGGTTTGTTTACTGAAAGCAGTTTTGTATTAGCTGAAGGTTATTATGATGACAAAACTTTATATGTAATGGGCTTGGTCTTACCACCATCGGAGAGTCGATCGACATCCTTGCCATATTTTGGCAGCTTGAATACTTTTGGAGGAAGTTCAAAAACTTTGTTAAAGAATTCCCAAAGTCTGCTCAAGATTGAACAAGAAAACGAAGATGGAATGATTGTATTTTTGTCTGATGTTTGGTTTGACAACATAAAAGTCATGACAAAATTGAAAACTCTATTTTCTGGTTATAATGAATTTCCTCCAATTGCAATGGTCTTCATGGGAGAGTTTCTCTCTTGCCCATATGGTTACGAACACAGTATGCAACTCAAAGCAGCCCTAACCAGCTTAGGAGAAACAATATTTCCATTTACAAAGCTACGAGAATCCTGTAAATTTATTTTCGTACCAGGCAGAGGTGATCCAGCTGCCGCAAACATACTGCCAAGACCAGCAATCCCAAGCTCTATTACTCAAGAAATTAGAGACAAATTAGGTGAATCTGTAATATTTACAACAAACCCATGCCGTATACAGTATTGCACACAAGAACTAGTCGTAATAAGACAAGATTTGGTGACAAAAATGTGTAGAAATTCAATACATTTTCCTGAAACTGGCGATATACCTGATCATTTAACAAAGACTTTTTTAAGTCAGTGTACATTGTCACCGCTGTCTTTAGGGGTACAGCCAATTTATTGGAAACATGCAGAAGCTTTAAGCTTGTATCCAATGCCAGACTTGGTAGTTGTTGCAGATCATTTCCAACCATATACAAGATCCTATCAGGATTGTCAAGTAGTCAACCCTGGATCTTTCCCACGAACAGAGTTCTCTTTTAAAGTGTATGTACCAGCTTCAAGAACTGTTGAAGATTCACAGATACCAAAAGAAGATATGTAGTTTATGAGCCAAAAGTGTGGTGTCCTTGTCATCTCGATTTCTGGGGATAGTTGATAAGCTCTTTGGTCTACAGTTCTTTATCATATTCAAAATACTGGATTATTATAAAAGTTGATAGGATTTGGAATTGTAAAGAAACAATTTGAAGTGTAAATAAAAGATATATATATTATATTCCTAACTTTTATGTATACATAAAAATATTTGCAAAAAAATACAATGTGTATAATTATTAATTACTTTAGTCATAAAAAAACTTAACATTATTCATATTAAGTAAATGTTAAAAATCTTAAAAATATCTAAAATATCAATATGATTTAATTAAGGTCACTCACAGGTTGACGAATGGTAGATGGAGTCACAGTAGTAAAAAATATTAGTTTAATTTTTCCTAAAAATTGTAACCAAATAAATGCAGTAAAAAAATTACGATCTATTTATTGCCTACTGGTGCCATCTAGTGTTACTCAACCAACGATCTCTATGTACTACTAGATGGAGCTTTCCAAACAATCACTCTGTTCCACGCAAGGAGCCACAACTTATTCACATTCACTTTGAAACTTGTGCAGTTACTACGCAGAACCTTTAATTATTTACTAAATATTGACGCTATTTACCCGTAGCGTCAATATTCAGTATTAATTAATTTTTCTGCGTAGTAACTGCACAAGTTTCATTATGAATGTAACCGATTTGCGGCTCCTTGCGTTGAACAGAGCGATTGTTTGGAATGCTCCATCTAGTAGTACATAGATCGTTGTACTCAACCCATAAGTGACCACCTTAATATTTAATTATACAAAAATATTGTAAAAAAATTAAGTTATGGTAGTTAGTGGAGAACTTAAGGCAGCCTTGGATAGATGCATGCACAGTGCAATACTTTTAACTACATTTTTGATATATATTCAGAACTAGCTGTGCCCGTGGCTCCGCTAGTTTGGACTCTGACAGAATCCGCTCACCCACTCCCGCTCCCAATCCCACTCTGACGCCCACTACAGCTCCAATCCTAACTCATCATAATCTGAATTGCACCGAACATTAATTATACTTCTTTGTTGTACTGCATATGTAGGTACTACCTACTAATGTAGTAGAAAACTAAAAAATCCCACAACTTTTAAGTATGCCGATTGCGATTTGGTAAATGTAAACTTGCCGTGTGGTTTCCGGTAGAGTAGAATAGGACCACTCCAACTCTTCCCGTGGATGTCGTACAAGGCGACTAAAGGAATACATTATAAAACATCAATCAGGCCTCCCCAAGCCGTCTGGCCAGCGCGGGGAGTGTAGGCCAAATCCTCCGTCTGTCTCTGGCAGATGAGAGGGTTGTGCTCCTGCAGTGGAGACAAAAATAACCTGATGATGAATTACTTTAGACCCCCAATATTTTCTTTTTGCCAATATCTTCATTATTATTTATTATTCTTCATTTTTATTTATTAGATACATTTATTTTTTATAGCACCATTTTATTAGAATTATTCAAGTAAGCGCTTGCAATATATTGACTAGATGTTGATGTTCCCGTAGAAACTCCAAAAGACCGAGGCCTGTGCTAGAGTTGTCTACTTAATTGGTATTACATTGAGAGGTTTTGTAAATTTTTTGTTTACACTGACTAAATCTCCTATCCCCCTTACTCCTACGCGGTGGTAAGAAGCGCACAGTACTCCGGCAGACTCCTCACTCCGCTCCTGCCGGCTACTTTGACGTTGAATCCGCTCACGGCCGGGTTTATGTGCGCGTTGTGCAGTTCCGCGACTTGCGTCGAACTCGCGGCCGCCGAGTCGCCCGAACCGGTAAGACAACCTAGCCTGGAGAAGGAATTATGTGTTAGACATTTCCTCAGCAGCGAGACATCATATGCTGGCCCGTAGGGAGGGGGATTTTCCAAAGCAATAATTAGTTACTTAAATGATGAGTTTCGCTAACGACCACTGCCGGGCGTGCAACGCCTTCAAAATGACAAAGTATTCTTCCAAATGTCTGAAGAAATTAGAAATTAAACAGAAAGATATTATTAACGTACGTGAATATCACGACGGCACGCCCACTCCTCGAAATCGCTTACATTTTAGCGTATAAGTTATATACGTAGCGTATAAGAAAATTACGTCCTAGATAGGTTCGTATTCCACGTATCCTGCGCTCACGCCTCATATTAAAGTAGGGGCCATGCAACGATCTCCATGTACTACTAGATGGAGCGTTCCAAACAATCTCTCTGTTCCACGCAAGTAGCCACAACTCTTTCACATTCACAATGAAACTTGTGCAGTTACTACGCAGAACATTTAATTATTACTAAATATTTACGCTATTTAAATGTTAATATTTAGTAAATAATTAAATGTTGTTGTAAAGTTTCAAAGTGAATGTGAAACCGTTGTGGCTACTTGCGTGGAACAGAGCGATTGTTCGGAACGCTCCATATAGTAAGTAGTACATAGAGATCGTTGGCGCCATGGTGAATTGTACGATTTATAGTTTATTTTGGATATTTTCCACGAACAGAGTTTAGTTATACACTCTAGTATATATTATCTTTGGTTATACACAACGATCTGTATGTACTACTAGATGGAGCGTTCCAAACAATCGCTCTGTTCCACGCAAGTAGTCACAACTCTTTCACATTCACTTTGAAACTTGTGCAGTTACTACTCAGAACATTATTTACTAAATATTGACATTATTTAACCGTAGCGCCAATATTTAGTAATAATTAAATGTTCTGCGTAGTAACTGCACAGGTTTCATTGTGAATGTGAAAGAGTTGTGGCTACTTGCGTGGAACAGAGCGATTGTTTGGAACGTTTCACCTAGTAGTACATAGAGATCGTTGGTTATACATAGAACTGTTGAAGATTTACATATACCGTAAGAAGATACGTGATTAATTATAATTAGGCAAAAAGTTTGGCGTCCTGGTTTCCGGGCACAGTTAATAGGGTTTTGTTATCTTTATCATAATATATTTAAAATACTGGGTAATGAAAGTTGACAGAACTTGGAATCGTAGTGATGAACTCTTAAATGAAAATAAAAGACATATTTATTATAAAGACATAAATAACTTTTATTATTGCATTAAATAATTAAAAACAAGTTCACAACACATATTTACTTACATTAAAGTCATTTAAAAACTTAACATTATTCATATTAAATAAGTATGTACCTACCTACATAAAATCTGAAAAATATCTAAAATCTTGAAAATATTAATTTAATTTAATTAAAGTGGACGGTCACAGGTTGAGAAACAGTAGAAGGTACCAGTAGCCACAAAATATTCAATTTGTCTTAAAAAAATAATTAAAAAAGCAGTAACACTATCGACTATAGGCGTCGTCTAACTTTATTCAACCCGATCATCTTAAAGTAATTGTATAAAAATATTGTAAATTTTATTTGTTGGATTTGAGTTAGCCTTGGATTGAGGCAGACGTTACTTGTATTGCCAATTCTGCCAAATATGGACATTTTTAGCGTTTTTGCCAAAATGTATGCGAAGTAGGTAGTTTAGTTTTTCTTGTTACTGCAGTATCCCCATCCTACTAATATTATAAATACCAAAGTTTGGATGTTTGTTATTCAACCACGCTTCAACCACTGGACGGATCGTGATGAAACTTGGCACACATATAGGTTAGGTCCTGGAATAGGACATAGGATAGTTTGTATCCCGAAAAAACATCAAATTCCTACGGAAAATACATAATAAATTTGTGATGTTAAATTCACCACGCGGACGAGGTCACAGGCAACAGCTAGTACTGCATAAACTAAACTGGGCGTCCTACTCATTTCTACGTGGTAAGGAGTTCGCAGTACTCCTGCAGACTCCTCACCCCGCTCCGGCCGGCCACGCGGACGTTCAGTCCGCTCACGGCCGGGTTTATGTGCGCGTTGTGCAGTTCCGCGACTTGCGTCGAACACGCGGCCGCCGGGTCGCCTGACGTGGTAAGAGAACCTAGCCTGGAGAAGGAATTAGGTAGGTATATGCTAATTAGACATTTCCTCGGCAGCAGGATATTATATGCTGGACCGTAGGAGGGGAATTATGGGGGTTTTAAATTTAGAAATGTCTAAAGTAGGACACCTACTTACTTAAAAGTTGATTTTCGCTAATAATTTATGCCTATTAATTTGTATGTTTTCCCAAACTATTATTGTTAGGTACTTTATTCAAATGTTAATAGCTAAATAATGTGTTTCATACTTAATTTATTTTTCTACCAACGATACTAACCAGAATTCATTTCCTGGGCGTGCGTTCCCGTCAGCTTGGCTGTTTCTACCAACGATACTAACCAGAACTCGTTCCCTGGGCGCGCGTTCCCGTCAGCTTGGCTGTTTCTACCAACGATACTAACCAGAACTCGTTCCCTGGGCGCGCGTTCCCGTCAGCTTGGCTGTTTTTACCAACGATACTAACCAGAACTCGTTCCCTGGGCGCGCGTTCCCGTCAGCTTGGCTGTTTCTACCAACGATACTAACCAGAACTCGTTCCCTGGGCGCGCGTTCCCGTCAGCTTGGCTGTTTCTACCAACGATACTAACCAGAACTCGTTCCCTGGGCGCGCGTTCCCGCCAGCTTGGATGTTTCTACCAACGATACTAATCAAAACTCGTTCTCTGGGCGCGCGTTCCCGCCAGCTTGGCTGTTTCTACCAACGATACTAACCAGAACTCGTTCCCTGGGCGCGCGTTCCCGTCAGCTTGGCTGTTTTTACCAACGATACTAACCATAACTCGTTCCCTGGGCGCGCATTCCCGCCAGCTTGGCTGTTTCTACCAACGATACTAACCAGAACTCGTTCCCTGGGCGCGCGTTCCCGTCCGCTTGGCTGTTTCTACCAACGATACTAACCAGAACTCGTTCCCTGGGCGCGCATTCCCGCCAGCTTGGCTGTTTCTACCAACGATACTAACCAGAACTCGTTCCCTGGGCGCGCGTTCCCGTCAGCTTGGCTGTTTCTACCAACGATACTAACCAGAACTCGTTCCCTGGGCGTTACCGTCAGCTTGGCTGTTTCTACCAACGATACTAACCAGACCTCGTTCCCTGGGCGTGCGTTCCTGTCAGCTCGGTTGTTTCTACCAACGATACTAACCAGAACTCGTTCCCTGGGCGCGCGTTCCCGCCAGCTTGGCTGTTTCTACCAACGATACTAACCAGAACTCGTTCCCTGGGCGCGCGTTCCTGTCAGCTTGGCTGTTTCTACCAACGATACTAACCAGAACTCGTTCCCTGGGCGCGCGTTCCTGTCAGCTCGGCTGTTTCTACCAACGATACTAACCAGAACTCGTTCCCTGGGCGCGCGTTCCTGTCAGCTTGGCTGTTTCTACCAACGATACTAACCAGAACTCGTTCCCTGGGCGCGCGTTCCCGTCAGCTCGGCTGTTTCTACCAACGATACTAACCAGAACTCGTTCCCTGGGCGCGCGTTCCCGTCAGCTCGGTTGTTTCTACCAACGATACTAACCAGAACTCGTTCCCTGGGCGCGCGTTCCCGTCAGCTCGGTTGTTTCTACCAACGATACTAACCAGAACTCGTTCCCTGGGCACGCGTTCCCGCCAGCTTGGCTGTTTCTACCAACGATACTAACCAGAACTCGTTCCCTGGGTGCGCGTTCCCGTCCCACGGATACGTCATCACCAGCAGCTTCCCTTCGTGCTCGCCCGTCAGCTTGGCTGAAGGCTCACGGCTTTCCAGCTGCACGTTTATGCCGCCTGTTGTGATGGAAAATATTCAGACATCTTATTTCTCACAAAATAACACATAAAGCAGTGTGTAAATAAATAACGCATCTACTCATCAACATCATATAAGCCCTTAGAGTCTACTGATTCATTGACATCATCATCAGGTTATTTTTGTCTCCACTGCAGGAGCACAACCCTCTCTCATCTGCCGGAGACAGACAGTGGAAATAAGGTTGAATCCTTGCACCGCGGTATTTTTTACATATTGAATACTGACCTTTCGGATGCCTCTTGCTTTCCAAGAATATCTTTTCTGACGGCGGCGTATTGTACACGGGACTTGCGTCCTTAGTGAATAATTCTGCAAGTTACATTAAATAGTTTAGTAGTAGTCCGCCGTCACATCACATTATACAGTTATTTGTTTCGCAGAAGCTTAATAATGACGTTAGGGTTATGCAATATTGATCTTTATGATAAGGCTTTAAAGATAAGATTAATTGAAAGAGTTTATAAACATTTATTAACACGTTGCTGGACAGTTACGCTGTACGGTTTCCTATAGCAATGGCCCGAGTAGACTGTCCATTATCGTGTTAATCCGAAGAGATGTCGTGAGAAAGAAATTTTACTCTATTTAACATGTTTTAAATAAATAAAAATATAAAATAAAGACACAAAGTCCATATTTTGTTAGTAAATCCTACTTAGAAACTATGTTAGTAGGTGCAACAATTATAATTATTTGTATAAATATTAAAATAGAAATTAAAAAGGACTGAGTCCTCCAGCCCGACAGGCTCACCGCTTCGCACTTTACTTTTGAGCCTTTTCATCATCAGGTTATTTTTGTCTCCACTGCAGGAGCACAAACCTCTCTCATCTGCCGGAGACAGACGGAGGATTTGGCCTACACTCCCTGCGCTGGCCAGACGGGCTGGGGAGCCTGAGTGATGTTTTATAATGTGAGCTTTTTATTTCAGATAAATTTACATAAAACAATTACTTATTTACATTATAACATCGACACTATTATCTGTTTGTCCCTTTTTGGCAAAGGCCTCCTCCAACCTCTTCCACTCCTCTCTGTCTCTCGCTGTCCTTGTCCATGTTTCCCTGCTAACGTGTTCGCTTCGCTTCGCACTACTAACGCGTAAATCAGTGAACCTGCCAAGCAGGACGGAATCCGGTCTCTCTCCAAACATCTTCAGTATTCCATTGGAGCTCCCCCGCACTTTCCGCATCTGCCCTCGCGTCAGCAAGCATGCCTGACAGGCTACAGTAGCGTGAGAGCCTCAACAGAGCCCCTGAACATGTTATTGTATTGAATTCGCAGAGCACTGTAGGCTTTTTTGTTGGTCCATAGAGAAGCTCGTGTAAAAATTCCCTAAACAGAGTTAGTTTGACCTCCTCTGAACAACGAGCGAACTTTTTGTTTTATATTGACAGGATTCTGATCGATTTATTTCGTAACATACTTGTAACTATCTGTCTCACTCAGTATAATATGATATGTATGTATTTATGTATGTTTATTATATTTATTATTATTTACTATAAATATTTATTTACTATATGTAATATGTACTTGGGGCAGACGAGTTCTGGAGTGGAGATCACGGATTGGCACGCGCAGGGTAGGACGCCCCGCCGCCAGATGGACCGACGACCTAAAGAAGGTGGCCGGAAGTGGCTGGATGCGGAGGGCGGAGGACCGGGTGTGGTGGCGTTCATTGGGGAAGGCCTATGTCCAGCAGTGGACGTCTAAAGGCTGACATGATGATATGTAATATGTATGTATATATATGTATATGTGTGTAAAGTAGTTTCAGTATTTAGTTATTATGTAGTATATTATGCACTTTTTGCCCCCTCGCTCTTAGTGCCTTGTCTCACACACTGTAGGGTTGGCTGGAAGAGATCTCTTTTAGAGATAAGCTCGCCTTTGTACACAAAATTTGTAACTGTATTTACTTTTATAATTTGTGCAATAAAGAATATCATAACTAATTTTTGTGAATGTACCTAAATATTAAATAAATACAATCAAATACAATCCCTTTGGATGTCGTATGAGGCAACAGGATAATGGGCAGCGGATGAAATAATCAAGCTTACCTAGTACACTTTCACTGGGCCTAATATACGCGAAGTTGATATCCGTCACGTGGTCTAGTCGGTCCTTCTCGAGGAAGGCTTGTATCCGCTCCAGGAAGCTCAGCAAGTACACGTCTCTCTGGTGGGAGGACTCCATCCATACTCCTAGACCTGGAGGATTTTTATATTCAATCTATTAATTCCCATCACACCGTGTGGTTCCCGGCTTAGAATAGGGCCACCCCCAATCTTCCCGTGGGTGTCGTCAAGGTGGCGAAGATATTGCACTGGGGACGGGCAGCAGCGTTCTGCTGTGTATATTAAGATCATTACTGCGATCACCAATCCGCCTGCCAAGCGTGGTGGTTATGGCAAATCCCCCAATGGACAACCCAACAAAAGTGGCATTCTATTGGGGAGGCCTATGTGGAGGTATTACGGCTGACGATGATGACCTGTCGCTCTGAATTTGTATAGTTTTGATTAGTTTATAAAAAAATATACTTCAGCATTTGTTTTTAAGTTCTGGCTTGGCTTAATTTGAAGTGCGACATCCAAACTGGACACACGACAGTATATTGGACACCTAATATTTGTTTGTGTTATATTATATAACTTACATAATGGGCCCGATTCTGGAGGAACACATTTAAAATTCGACAGCGCTAAAATTGGGTTTTTTCGTCTTTATCTTCATAATACTGTGTGACAAGGATAGCAACAGCTTTAGTGCTGTCAAATTTTAACGTTGTGTCTCAAAATCGAGCCCACTGTATAACTAAAGCCTTATAGTACTATACTCTTTAACTTATGGTTATGTGACATATTAAGATAAGCCCGTAGTTAAACGCCTTAGTTGTTGCCATAAAAAATTACTCACCGGCCCCTATGACGTTGAGGAAGGCCGCGCGGCCGGCGCCCCGCGCGCGCGCCTCGGCCTCCAGCAATACGCACTCAGCGGTCACACACAGACGCTTGTAGTACACCTGGATACACACACAGCTCACATTTACCAAATACTATCGAAATAGCCGCCCCCAGTTTCCGGCAGCCCTCCTATTCCTGGCTGCGGGACCGGTCTAGGTATCCGTAGGGTGGGGGTGCTTAGAATCCCCGGGAAACGACATCCAGCCTCCGGAACAGCTGGGTTTCGAAAAGGCTCCAGTACCGTAGACCACATCCACACACTGGGTAGGTTATACAGAAGACAGAATAGTATAACCAGCCCTTGTGTCTTGCATTTGTGGACTACGAGAAAGCCTTCGACTCCATCGAGACATGGGCTGTTCTGGAATCCCTGCAGCGATTCGATTGGCGACATATCGAGGTGCTGAGATGCCTGTATAACGCTGCCACTATGACCGTTCAACTTCAGAATCAGCAGGCAAGGTCAATCCAGCTGCAAAGAGGGGATGTTATATCTCCGAAACTGTTTACCAGCGCCCTGGCGGATGTCTTTGAGACACTGAACTGGAGAGGTCGGGGCATAAGTGTAAACGGCGAGCACATCTCACACCTTCGACTTGCAGACGACATAGTTGTGATGGCAGAGTCGCGGCAGGATCTCGAGTAATGCTGACCAGCCTCAACTGCTCTTCCGGACGAGTAGGTCTTAGGATGAACGTGGACAGGACGAAAGTCATGTCCAACTCACACGTCAACCTAAGGCCGGTCATCGTCGACAAAGTCAATATCGAAATTGTTCATGAGTACGTTCACCTACTAGTCAGGGGACTTGGCTCTGGTAGCTGCCTGGTCCCGGCTTACAGAACACGCCACTACAATCCCACTATCCTTCCGTAATAGCGGTATCCCACTCCTAACCCATGCCATCTCCTGTCTCCCTCGCCCCGATCCCTGTCCACCAATCCAAGGTCTGTCGTGCCGACGGATGCGTGTCCAGGGGCCAGCCTGGTAACTCCGGCACTATTATTAGCATTACCGAGTCATGCGGGGCTTTGATGAAGTGGACAATTGGTTTCCTAGATAACCGTGATATCTCAACACGGAGGCGGCGATCGATGTTGTTCGCAACACATCACGTCAAGGGGTATCACGGAGCGACAAGCGGGCGAAGGAAGGCCACATTGCGACATTGGATTGCGCAGAGTGGCGATACATTGTCTCTACCTATCCCTCGGGGACCAAGGCGTGAGCATTATGTATGTTCATCTAGGACAGACGATACAGTTGGGTATAAATATAAATAAATAAATATCTCAGACATTCACACCAATTATCCAGTCCCAAACTAGGCAGAGCCTGTGCTATGGTTACTAGATAACGGATAACATACTTAAATAAATATATAAACATCCAAGACTTGGGTACAAACATTCATATTCATCATACGAACATTTGCCCCTAGCGGGATTGAAACCCGCAACCTCTGGCGTGGCAGTCCGAGAGCTACCCGTTCCGCCACGGAGGTCGTCGGGTAGGTAGGAATGATTTCAATAGGGAAGCTGACATAGGAATCCAGATAGCAGTGCACTCACCTCGTTGTCAAACAGGGCGATCCCGCGGCCCAACCTCATCTTCACGTATCTGTCGACGCAGCGCGCCTCCGCCGGCTGCTCCTGACTAGTTATCTGCGACTTCAGCTCCGCGTGTGAGTTACTGGGCACCTGCGGATGGAAATATATATATGTCACAGGAAATACCTATCTATACTGTTAAGAAAAAAAGGAAAAGTTTGTAGTTTGTGGACGCGTGGACTACTCGCTTTCATTCCGACTCCGAAGCCCACGCCCACTCCTCTTTTCACTCTAAGAAATATTTACAAAAAAGACTCGGAGCTCGGCCGCTTGCCGATGCGGGGCCCCTAGGCAGTTGCCTACACTGCCTAATGGATAATCCGGCCCTGCTCCCCCCCCCCCCCCCCCCCCCTTCCCAAATCTTTCCTTGGGTGTCGTCAAGGCGACTAATGGATTACACTAGGGACGGGCAGCAGCGTTCTCCTGTGTATATTAAGATCATTACTGCGATCACCAATCCGCCTGCCAAGCGTGGTGTTTATGTCAAATCCCCCAATGGACAGCCCACCAAAAGTGGCATGCTATGCTATGCATGATTATTATCGTGAATTTGTAATTACCTGATAGAACTCTGCCCACATCTGCCTCCACATGCGCTTAGCTAGCTGGTTACTCTTCATGGAGCTGGTCTTCAACACGTCTAGACACGACGTCACTTCCTCCCCGTACCCGTTCTCGGTGCAGTTCTGACGATCCGTTATTAGTATATCTTCGTACTCCATACGACCTGTGCGCTTGAAGCGTGGGCCGACTATACCTAGAAAAAGAGATCTGTCTGTTGCAACAGTGGCACAATACCTTTATTTTATTCTTGACTAGCTGTTGCCCATGACTTCTTCCGCGTGGACAAATTAACATCACAAATGATTATGTATGCTTTAGGCTAATTTTAACATCTGGCATTTGTACCAATTTAAGAGCAAATAAATGATTTCTTTCTTTCTTCTTTCTGTATTTCCCGTAGGAATGAGATGTTTTTTCGTGATAAAAACTATCCTATGTCCTATTCCAGGACCTAACCTATATGTGTGCCAAGTTGCACCTCGATCCGTCTGGCAGTTGAAGCGTGATTGAGTAACAAACATTCAAACTTTTGCATTTATAATATTAGTGGGATGTGGTTACGCTTGGCCACAATCACACCTGATGGTGAGGCTTAGAAGGTGGAGCGCGCTTACCCAGAAGATGCCTTCACTCTTCTTTTAAAAAGTTCAAGTTGTACTTCTCCGGAAATACCCAAGCTGGTAGGGAGCGGCAAGAACGTCTCGGTACGTCAGTTTCAAGGCAGATTCTGATGTAATGGATACTCTGTGATAATACGGTCTCCCGCTCACTTACCAATGATGACGGCGTCCCTCTCCGCGCCCCCCTCGGCGACGACCCCCGCGTTCCTCCTGGTGCCGTCGTTGATGCACTCGGTGGGGCCGCTCACATACACTAATGCTGAGAGCTTTATCTCGTCGTAGCTGAGGCAGTTCTCCAGCAATAAGGGTGCCTCCTGTTCTAATGTGCCCACAGATTCCCAGCCGTCAAAACTGTATAGAAGTAGTAAAGTATAACATCAATTAATTCGGTCACCGAATATGACCGAGTCTGACTAGAGTGAAGTCATTGTATCCGAGACGTGAAATAAACTTCATAAATTTACTTACTCTTCCTCTCCAGAGAGAAGTTTGTAGTGGTCTACCATAGACAGAAAGCAGACAGCTCGCTTCTTTAATATCCTATCGATCAGCTCGGCCACAGTCATGTTTTTGTATAAAGCCTTCTCTATGCTAGTGCCGAATTTTCTGCAAAATTGAAATAATCACAACACTTGATATCAACATTTATAAATGTATGACGGAGGTGGTTCCAATATTTAATACTCTTATTTACGCAACACCAACAAGAAACCTTTAGGATACAAGATTATAGGGACATCTCGATATTTGGGCGTCTTTAGATCTGGATAAAGCGTTTGATACCATTTCAACTTCGCTTCCACTCAGGAAACTGGAAGGCATTCGCGTTAGTAGTACGTTGAAGTAGCATGCTAGTCACATCTGTCAAAACCGATTGGTTGGGGTAAACGAGTTCTTAAGTGGAGACCGCGACTCGGAAAGCCTAGTCTTCTGCCTAGATGGAGCGACGATCTGCGTAAGGCGGCAGGCAGTGACTGAATGAGAAGAACAGAGGATCGGGTTCAGGCGCGCGCCTAGGGAGAGACCTATGGCCAGCAGTGGACTCTTTCAGACTGATGATGATGATGACTGGCATTCCAAGACGACCAGTAATGGTTTGAAACAGAGCTAAAATAACTGCAATAGGTAACGAAGACACAAAAGGACATAAAAGACCAGCCAGAGGTTATTGGTTAATGATTTTGGCCCTTAATGTTAATTTTATTTTATGCATTAAATCTCACCTTTTGTAAATAAGGAATTGTGTCATGAGAATCAGTAACCGTTCGTGAATGATGGGGTATGTGGACACTATATTACTTCTAAGTTTCTCTACTGGCCTTCGGGTTTTCAGTTTTTCTAATCTGTAACAATAAAAACGCTTGAATGTATAATAAAATTGTGGTTTCACTCTTCATGGAAATGGCAGGTTCATAGAAGTTTCTATGGACAGTCTTTCTTAGATTATGCAAGGGGCTCAATTTCGTGGACATAGCCCACGTGGCGTGAGTGACGTGAGATGACGAAATAATACGAAATATGAAGTCCACAGACGTAATGTTACGGTGCGGAGCCAGTGGTATGACATCCGTCCACGTTGTGTCCACGATCGTGTTCACCTTGATGGGCATGAGTCATTACAAAATTAAAACAGAAAAATTCAGACAACCGACTCAGTTTTATAGTACATTATTAAAAATAATTAACATTATTTTTCATAATTCATTCCGGGTTTGGTGGCGTTCATTGGGGAAGGCCTATGTCCAGCGGTGGACGTCTAAGGGCTGATATGATGATTATTTTTTAATATACGTGAATCATCTCCGCGCCAACCCACTCGATTTGGCACAGCAAGATTCACGTACGAGCAGTTCAGACACCCTGTTTCCGGCAGAAGCAGGGTGGCACCAATATCATTCTGAACATGACCGCTGCTGGACGCACCAGGGACGCGCATCTCTTGAAATGTTGAGTGGTAGAAGCAATTGATACAAAAAAAGAACAGTCACCTATAAAAAAGGTCTGATGTATATTCAAATTTGTACTTCCTGTGATTACAGTGGGACCATTTTGGGCTGCACTTCCACATAAGGTTAAGCCTATAGCAGTGAACATTCATAGTCCGATGATGAATTATTACTATTACATCATATCAGTCCTTAGACGTCCGCTGCTGGACATAGGCCTTCCCCACCGAAATGAACGCCACCACACCCAGTCCTCCGTATCATGCTGCTTCTGGCCAGCTTCTTCAGGTCGTGGGTACATCTTTCGGCGGGGCGACCCCCGTTACGCGTGCCGATCCGCTTCTGCTGCCGGTCTGCTTCAACGGCCGTCTGTTTTGCGACAAATGTGAGCCGACCACTGCCAATTCAACTTACTAATTTTTTCAGCTATGTCATTCACCTTCGTTCTTCGTCGGATTTTTACAATAGTCTTTGAAGGATATGATACAATTAGAATTATCAAGGATAAATTACCTGACAGTCTCTATAGGAAAAGGCACTGGGAACACTTTACTTTTCTGTATAATCTCGTCAACATCGTCGCACAGCTCTAGTTTAGGGAGGTCCAAGCACTGGCGAAGCAGAATTTTGGACTCCTTGCCCATGCTTGGGAAACACCAGTCTGGCTTGCACCTGAAATTAAGCAAGACATGAAGTAGGTACCTACTTAGTTCAAATACTTTGTTCCTTCGGAGGCCTGTGTTTTGTCTGACAGAATCACAATGTTGAGTCAGGCCATGCCCTTTCCTACAGAACAACACAGACAGCCTACACTGTTACCTTTCTACTTTTTTAAGTTGAGTAAGCCGATTGTAATGGAATATAATAAATGTTACTTACTCGAAATAAAGTTCTCTAAGTAACCCTATGTTCTGAAAGCTCTATTAGACGGTTCTATAGTTTATAGTTATTATGGTTTTTTATGATGTGTGCACAAACTAACAGATAACATTCCAAAAATAATCTTAATGTGTTCTATTACTTATTCTTAGACCCAAAATTTTTTATTTGCAATTATTTTGAATGCACAGACAAGCAGAGTTTACTTTTTTGTTTATTAGACTAGGTTCTAACCCTCCTGAGCAGTCCTCTTAACAGTCTGGCATGCATCAGTTAGTACAAGAAAGAAAAATACACCCTTTCTGTCCTACACATGTAGGGTTGCCATCTCTAAAATCTGCCAACTGGGACAAGAAGCATGAAAACCCCGGATTTAGGGTTTACAACCCGGGCATGTCAACAGAGCTCCACGTTAGGCCTTATCATCAGGTGAGCAGATTGATGTAAGGCGCATTTTTTAAGCTACTCGGTAAAATAAAAATTAGTTTTAATTATTACCTATATATATGTACGAGTATGTATATAAAAAAACACTACTATAAGAAATGTAATAAAAAAAATTGAATAAAAAAACACTGCCTTCTGTAGAGGAAAACAAGAATAGGTTATTATATAAGTACAATCCAAGGTTGCATAGATACATTATTTTGCCATCTGTTATGTACTTAACTCTCTTTATAATGTACAACAAGTGTTAGCATGGTCCGCTGTGACTAGGTGGCCTCACTGCACATAGGACAAACCCAAGAGGTTTATTATGTGTGAGTTATGTAAGACATGAGATGTATTTTCTTATTACTGTTAAATAAATAAATAAAAAACTTTTTATTGAAAACTTTAAAACCCGGACTACAACAGACACTCCCCGGACGCCCCGTAGACTAGGACAAATCTGGGGAAACCTAGATGGATGGCAAACCTATACACATGCAACCCAAAGACAAGCTGATTAAAAACCTAAATTAATTCTCAATTTTAACCAACCCAGCATTGAACCTTATATAAAGAATTGTATAGTAATTCATTTCTGAAGCTTTATTCGCATTTACTTACCAAGCAATATTTGGAAAATGGCTTAAAATATCCATTGTCTGGGCTTCCCTGAAACAAGTTGAAATCATGGTGAAATAAAATAAAATTATGAATCTTAAACATATTATATGTTTAATATAACATACAGATGCACACTAACGGAGTGGAAATACTACGGGGAAACAAATTCTAAGTCAGACCAAACAGGAAACATGCACAAGAAACGAAACGAAGGAATTCCACAAAATTGTTTACATCAAAAGTTTGTGAATAGTATGGTTAGATATTAATATCAAGCAAACTACTTACGAAAAATTACCACTGAAAAGACACTTTCACTTTCAATAACCTAAACAATTACCACAAAGTTTAGCAGAATTTAGTTGAGTTTGTATTTGGTTAAAAAATTTCAAAAATAAAACTTTATTACAACTTTATCCCCAACACCAATCAAGGACATCCGACCGACGAATGAATTGGAATGAATGTTAACGTCAGGGTTACCCTTTTTTTTGCTGTTCCTACCAGCATAGTGGGTAAATCCTGCTAAACCTGCTAAGCGTTGTTTATAAAAATGTACTAAAACTGCTATAGAACCTTTACATTATCTTTACATTTTTTAAGAATTAAAGCACATCGTAAAAGAAATACATGGATTGTTGTAACAAAGGAAAATTAAACACTATTATAGCAAGGTATCAGTAAGATATATATATTTAAACATAAAAAATAAATTATTTATGTAGCCGTAATTTAAGAGTATTTTACACTAATTAATATAGTAACAGCAATCATTGAGGCAATAAATTATTGCTAAAAGAGAACATCATATTGCAACAATGGTAATAAGTAACTCTAATTAAATAACATAATTATTTTATATTATATTAATAAGGTTAACAATAAATACGTAATAGGTTACCAAATTTTAATCTTCACTTTTATATAATCTTATGTGTCCATCATTTTTTGTTGAAACGCACTTTACATCCAAACAGAAGTTCTAAAATTACTAAATTAGAAGTCATTGTCATATTCTCCAAGCTTTGATGCAAAACTAAGCAACCACATTTTATGGACATAAATTAGTTTTACAGAAAAATGACAAGATATGCTAAATTTTACGAAAATGCTAAACATTCTGCTGTAGCTTAACTTTTACTCATAAAAATGCTAAAAAAGCAGGATCCTGCTAAAAATGGCAACGCTGGTTAACGTAACGAACGAACGGGTCCGGTTAATTTGCAGCCTGATAATGTACAGCCCGATCATTCATGTACAGGAATGTACAGGCAATAATTCATGTACATGGCATCAAAATATCGGGTTGTACAATACGGGTTGAGCATTATTGGCTGTAAAATATCAGCTCGTGTCAACATTGTACGGCCTGGAAAACACAGCCAATAATGCTCAACCAATAATCCATGTACATGTACATGAATTATTGGCCGTACTATTTTGGCTGTGAAATTTTGGCTGGATTTTATCGGCACGGTCGTGGATTGCACAGCCAGAAATGCTCGACCCGATCATTCATGTACACTTTGCTCCTATTGGTCGAAGAGGTTCTGACAGCTTCATGCTCTGTTTACACAAATAATTATTCTGGTTGGGAGAGTTACCATAGAGTTACGGACAGTTACCATCGAAGTTCATACTTATCATGTTTAAATGCTCAGTTCAGTGGTTATAATTTGGATATAATTAGGCCTAAAATAGGTACTTGTTTTTTTGGATTAAATAAAGTACACCTTGACCACTATTTACCAAATTACTTTGTAATAAATTCAACTTAAAAATGTCCTCGCAAAGTATTGGAAAAAAATAATTAAAACTTGTGAACTAATCAAATATAAAGGTACATGAGCTAAATATTGACTCAATAAAATATTAACTCTTTTTATGTGATGTTAATGAAATAATAATGCTTGTTTTACTTTAATTTTCAGTTTTGAGAAGATTTAATTAAACGGTTGAACTGAGCACAGTAAAAGTGACGATGTCATCAGTGCAGTGTGTACGTGCCTCCCGCTATTGTTAGAAGAAAGACAGCACTACAGCAGATACAGCTACCTACTACAACACCATCATGTCAACTTCAAATTCTTTTGGAGACATTGTCCTGTACTATATAATTTACAATTAATTGTATTGGAGACTGTGAGATAGAGTATTTTGGAGACATTGTCCTGTACAACTGTATTAGATTGTGTGCGAGAAATTATAATGTAAGTAACATAGACACTATTTACCATCAACCATGGCATTGTGCACTTCCAGGGGCAAATATGCCTTTTTAGTGAAAAAACAACACTTATGTATTATGCATGTCATATATAGGAGTAGGGTTCCATAGTTTGTATGTACAGTTATCACCAATGGAAAGGCCATTTTACATGTGTGAAGAGAAGCTGTGAATGGTCGGAATATAATGATGAGGAAAAATACAGAATCCACATAGGAGAAAAAGACAACTTGACCATTCCTTAAACGGAACATTACATGGTGTGCTATGTCCTTCTTTTACATGGGTGTTCTGATTTGGATGTTCTCATTCTTTCTCATTAGACTCAGATTAAGGACCGTAAAATTCCGTGTAATGCAGAAGCACCCTAAAAGCACTTCTCACAGCGCCCGTTTGTGTGATGTCATGTCGTACACAGTGCAACGCGGCTATTGTCTGTTTGTCATCGCGGCGGGCAGTTTAGTGCGCAAGTCCAACTCTAAGTTGGCTACCTTTTATTTTGCAGTTTCAGAGTTGGTCCCATAATAAAAGTTGTTATGAATGATTGGTGGTCTAATAGTTTTCGGTTTGGGAACCACTAAAAAGTCAGCCTAAATAGATAACTTATTGTTTGATTTGAAAAAAAAAAGATACATTTAAAGTCATTTTTCAATTCACAGATTTTAAACCAGTGCAGTCACCGAATGCAGTGCAGCATAGTCATCGAATGCAGTGCTGCAATATCTTCTCTGGCTTTTGGTGAAAAAAAGTCATGATGAAGTAAAAAACAAGGGCAAAGGTTATTGACTCTACTCTACTGATCTTAGGGTCAAGGATTATACACATTATACATATATAACATTATATGTATGTATAACAAATTAACTATAAATAAAAATAATTAACCATGCATTATGTTGTCTGATTCCTTAATTTTATATAGATTTTTGATGACAGAGGGAGTTGAATAATATCTAAGTACCAACGATCTCTATGTACTACTAGATGGAGCGTTCCAAACAATCGCTCTGTTCCACGCAAGTAGCCACAACTCTTCATTTTCACAATGAAACTTGTGCAGTTACTATGCAGAACATTTCATTATTACTAAATATTAACGCTACGGTTAAATAATGTCATATAGTTCAGGTATTTAGTTATTATGCAGTCTATTATGTACTTATTTTGCCCCCCTCGCTCTTACTGCCTTGTCTCACACCCTGTAGGGTTGGCTGGAAGAGATCTCTTTTAGAGATAAGCTCACCTTTGTACACACCATTTATTACTGTATTTAATTTTAAGATGTGCAATAAAGAATATATATTCTTATATAAGTACCATATGTACTCATCCTTCAGGTTAAGTCTACCTTACCTTAGTTACTTTAAATAATGACATAATCAAATTAAAATTTTAGTCCCCTATTTCACCTATTGACCTGGTCAACATCAGAGCCACAGGATAGCGCGTGTGTGAACCGCACCAGAAAAACAAACATTTGATACAAACTTGAAGTTTTTATCTCAAATAGTGACTGAGATCTAGGTGCTGTTGATCTGGTCATCCTCAGAATCTCAAGATTACGCTGGTGTAAACTGCACCATGAATCCAAACAATTGAGTTCAAACTAAACTATCTTTCTACCTGAAACAGTTAATGAGATCCAGGTTCTATTGTTCATCATCATTCATCATACACTTGAAATTGTCAGAGTGTGAAGTATATGCTTATATATCTATGTACCAATATATTCGTCCCCTATTTCACCCCCTACATACTAAATACCAATTTTCTTGGATAAATAACTTCACAAGTTTCGAAGTTAAGAAAATCGGCCTTACCCCGCGATTCGTACGGTAACTGGTGTTCGAATTGGTATGATTGGTAAGTATTTGTTGTGCCACAAGCTAGCTGTGAAAGTTTCAGCGGTGGAAGTGGAAGTTGTCATCCAACCAGAATTTCAACTTTTTGAGCACATCAGATCTCAGCCTCTAAAGTGTTTTAGGGACCCATTTCTTAACAAAAGTTTAGTAATGCCAAAGATAATATATCTACTTAACTTTTAAATGTATTTTGTAGCTTTGTTTTAAATGCATGCTTCACTGCGACACAATGTTGTATGCCCACGTGGCGGGACATAGCTGAGCTCTAACTATGACATGTAATACCTATACCTATGATCCACAATAGAGATATATTTCATTTCACACACAGCCATCTAATCCCAAACTAGGCAGAGCCTGTACTATATGGATATCAGACAAATGCATACTTATGTAGATAAATAACATCCAGACACAAGGCACTATCGCTCATCACTCAAAACATGTTTACCCTGAGCGGGATTCAAACACATGATCCCATGGCTCGCAGACAGGCGTAGATATTGCGGAGCATATTAGGTATTATGTTATAGTTATGTACCTACAACTTTTGACGTTTTTTTGTTACAGTACCTACAATGTATGTTTGTGGAAATAAAAAAAGTAATTTTTTTATTTTATTTAATCTGCATTAAAAATGTTTTCATCTAAATATTCCACACCAGAAAAATCTTCGTCTATGGCTCGAGCCTTCTCCAATAGTCTGGCTGTCTTCAGATGTGTCACTACTGCTGATGTCATTTTGAGGGTTTATGACTATTCTGACGATGTCGCCAAAGATTTATCTTGTTACGTATCTTATCTTATAATAGGGGGCCAGGCACGCCCGGCGACACGTCGACACTGTGGGATCTTTTGTGTCAGCCCCTTTGTCTATGCTGTGCTTCCGTCCCCCACAGTTCGTTGCATAAAATCTATTATGCAGCTAAGGGGCAGAAGCCTGTAGTCCTTGGGTTCTGGATAAGCCACACCCAGGACACTCATTCGCCTTGCAGCTAGTGCATTGCATTCACACAGCAGGTGTTTCATCGTTTCGCTGTCCTCCCCACAGGCTCTACAACTGAGTCTCTGACAGTCCCATCTTATGTAGGAGGTGCCTTACATCTAGATGGCCGGCAAAAACTCCCACGATAAGACGGACCGCTGTCCTCCCGTATTTTAGGATCTTGTTAGTAAAACCTGCGTCTGTATTACCGATAAACTCTTTAGCGTGTTTCAGCTCCCGAAGTGCTCTCCACTCCGCCAGGTGTTGTTCTTCGGCATGTGCTTTTAGAGCTGTTTTTATGGTACTCATCGAGAGTCCCACAAATGGCTCTGGTCCTGTCAGAGTTTGTTCTGACCCTTTTCTAGCCAGTGCATCAGCATTCTCATTTCCCTGTATGCCTTCATGTCCCGGGACCCAGACCAGTCTCACTCTATTGTTTTTTCTGAGTGTGTTCAGTGCTTGTACACAGTTCAAGACTAGTCTGGAGTCCACGCGACATGACTGCAGAGCTTTGAGCGCCGCCTGGCTATCACTGAGTATATAGATGGTTTTATCCTTGATATTCCTATCTATGTTCTCCCTGGCGCATGCGATTATTGCATATGTTTCCGATTGGAAAACAGTTGCATATAGTCCCAATCTTGTTACGTAATATTCCATTACTATTTTCATTACATGTTGGCATGATTTTCTCCCAATCATCAACTGAAACGCTTGTTCAGCTGCTGCCTAGAAAATAAAACAATATAAATATTTGCAAGAACTTAAATTATGATTTTAAAATTAATTTAAGTCCAGTGCCCTAACATGCAGCACTGTCGTCGGGATCTGGTAGGACTGATATTATGTACGGCTAACACAAGGGCTCATCACACAAATGTCAGCCCTGGGCGGGTTCGAACCCGCGACCCCGAACTTCGCAGGCAGATGTTCTACCGACTAGGCTAAGGAGCATAATATTAATAACTTTCATCTTTAAAAATTGATAAAAATAGTACGGTTTCGAGTTCTGTCAAACATCGTGTGTACACCAAAGAGAATATAAAAGGTGTAATTAGAGGTTTGTTCATTTTGAACACAATCACCACGACCACAAATAACAAATACAACAGAAATTACACGCCAACGATCATTGTTTACAAGAATTGACACTTAATTGACACTACACGTACAGACTTGAAGTATTTGACATGTGTTTTTTTTATTAAAGGTTTTACGGCTTTGGGAACGAGCCATTTGTAGCCTGTCTGTAACTTCCACTATTCTACACCAGGATTGTTGCCAGTGATTAATTTTGTTAGTTCCACGTGTACGAGTACCTAATTGTCAAAAAATTTGATGGTTCAGCTTGAAGACTTCTGGCTGGCTGAACCATCATTTCTATCACTTCAAGGTGTTTAGCACTGTTGGAAACTAGTCAAATCGTTTTTGCCAGCTGTAAATGCTGTCAAACAAAATAGGTATATATAAGCATTTTTCCAAACATTGGTG
Organism: Esperia sulphurella; assembly: GCA_947086405.1. Taxonomy (NCBI): domain Eukaryota; kingdom Metazoa; phylum Arthropoda; class Insecta; order Lepidoptera; family Oecophoridae; genus Esperia; species Esperia sulphurella. The sequence goes on from OX352280.1 coordinate 2,847,681, forward strand.
AAAAAACGGTCGAGCGAATGATTTTATTTCATTGTTTATGGGTTTGCGCTTGACCTCAATCGAATGCTGCATGAATGAAAAAAATTGTAGAGCTTATGAAGATCTGCAAAAAACTCCGCGACCGCAATATTAAGGTTAATTTACAAATGAATGTCGATATATTCAAAATAACTTAGAAATAAAAGTACAAGCTGAAAGCCGCTTAAGGCCGAAGCCTCAGTCCAGAAGCCCGCCCCGAGTCAAGCCCTGTGCAAACGTACCCATTACACTGGCCGCATTTCCGCGCTGAATGGCCAGTGCAATGCGCTGCACCAGGTGTGACTCGGCGCGGGCTTCTGCACCATTATTTCTCAAGCGCCGCCCCAGCGCTCTTACAAAGCCCTTCGCTTCCTGGGACCACACTCCGCTCACCTCCACCGCGAAAGGGACAAATAGGTAACTAGCCTTAAGGACTGTGTATTTGTAGTGCTTTTGAGCAGCAGCCCATTCCGCGGCCGCACCCGCCCCCCGGACAGTGCGCGCCAGGTGAGAAGCCGCGAAGGTACTGACACACGTCGCGTTCCACACCAAACATCGGCCTCTCTCCCAGGGGATCAATGTAAGCCCATCTGGTCGCTTGCCGTCCGTACGGCTCAACCCGGGAGGCTCTAAGGTGCACGGTACGCCAGCAGACACCAGGGCACGACGGATGACTTCGTTGAGCATGTGGTGTCGCGGGAAACGCCCTGCCGACATCCTACAGCTCAAGCCGTGATAACCCTTGGCATCTGCTTGCGCGCTGCATCTGCAACCGTGTGGCTCGCAGACGCTGCACCCTAATCGAAGAGCCACAGCCACCCTCAACGACCCGTCGTCAAGAGCTGTGCCCAGGTGGGACGAAGGGAGGGCATGAAGCCAGGCCCCGGACTCCGGACAGGACGCCGCCCTGAGGCGAGCGATGTCAACACCTACTGCCGACTCCAGCAGTTCCATGGCAACAGCCCTGCAATGTTGCTTGTCCCACTGGTGCTGCGAGCATGGGTTTTCCGGCCGATTGGCGGTGGGGCACACCAAGGACCAAGCCGTCAGGGCCTCCGCCACATAAGGAATAGCAAGACTGTCACCTTGTACATTGAGTATATTAGCAGCGTGGGAATTTACAAATTGACTAAATCATAGATATATTCAATAGTTGAAATTCAAATTCAAATCATTTAATCGTAAACACAGGAAGTTTTAAGCTGGTCGAATACATTTAGGTACTCTATGTTTTGCCCACAGGCGTACGACATTTAGTGTTTAACGTTTCACAAATTAAACATTTTTTTCATTACATATTAAAATTGAAGCAAATAATTAAGTACAATATACAGATGTCAATAACGGAATATATAATGTCAAAAGCGATTTATTAAAATAATATAGAAATGTCAATTTAAATTTGCATCATTTAAAAAGTCTGTTATGGTATAATAGCACTTGTCCACGAGAATGTCAAATAATTATTGCTTAAAGCTATGTAGTTGTAATGATTGTATGTGTTTGGGCAATTTATTAAATATTTTAGGTGCTAGGCACACTATACTGCCATGTAGCATGGCAGTTTTAGATGGCACAATGCAAAGCCTCTGTCTGTTTCTTTCTTATTAGTACATTACAACCACAGTCTGACTCGCCCTCGACCTTCGGTCTCGGCCTTTAGTCTAGCTCGTCCATCAGCAATGTTGACTGCGCTATGATGGTCTGGAAAAGCCATCAGCGCGGTCAGCAGTGTAGTCATTGCGAACCAAGGCTTTATAGTGCTTTACTCAACAATGCGAGTAATTTTTTGTACCTTTTTTTAATTATCGTAAACAATCTAATTCTGAATAAAATCTCTTTGCACAATTTCTTTCCACCGGACTATTTTTGAAACAAAACTTGGCAATAATGAATTTTCAAAGGAAATTTCTGGTGGCAGCTCGACTTTGCTCAAAGAGAGTGGTCAAAATAATTACCAAATTACAAGTATTATTGAGTAAAATTAATTTCAATCGGTCAGGGGTAATTTAAGTAGGAAATGTTAAATTAGTGCACAAACATACCGTAAGAAAAAGGTCACATTAACATTTCAAGAAATTTAATTAGTTGCTTTCCGTGAATTTTGTCTCATTTTATTGATATTTGTGGAAGTTGTGAGCTTTTAGTTTTTCAGATTGAATTTGAAAATATGCCTCCCTAATGAAGGAAGGTGGCTAAACGTATATCCATCGCAGAACATATTTTTATATGTTCCCAGCCTGCTATCAGTTTCATTTTAACTCAAAAAACAATAAATGGCTCATTTTTGTGTATTGCTCATAATTATCTACGAACAAATCTGTATATATTTTTTTTTATTATTATTAATGGGTTTGCGCTTGACCTCAAACTCACCTGATGGTAAGTGATGATGAGGCCTAAGGTGGAACGCGCTTACCCAGAAGATGCCTATTCACTCTTTCTTTAAAAAGATCCAAATTGTACTTATCCGGAAATACCCAAGCTGGTAGGGAGTTCCATTCTTTAGCAGTTCGCATCATGGAAGAGGCAGAAAAACGCTTCGTGCGAGAGCGTGGTATGTCAACTACATAAGGATGAAGGCCGTCACCACGTCTGGTAGTCCGTTGATAGAAGGGGGATGGGGGAATCAAATCGTGTAATTACTGGGCACACTCTCCAAAATGTAAAATGTAGAATACCGAAAGACAGGCCACACTGCGACGATGTTTAAGGCTCTGTAACTTGGTATTTACCAGAGCGTCGTCACGTATGACCTATGTGGCAACACTACGGCGAGAAGGGCTCGTTCCCAAGGCCGTAAAACCTATTAAAAAAAATGAAGTTCCTTCACAAAACACCCCGCGAGAAATCCCCGTTTTTCTTAAGCCAGAGAGCGCGTTCCGTTTCATGCAAAATTCAATCAAGCTAATAAGTTTATAAAAAAATCGAAAAAAAAATCATGATTTTTTTAGGATTTATCTGATTTAGGATTTATACATGATTTTTTGGATATATTAAAAAATCGTGATTTTTTTTCCAACCCTGGTACATGCAATCGGTTTTTAGGGTTCCATAACTCAAAAGAAAAAAAAGAATCCTTATATAGGATCACTTTGTTGTTTGTCTGTCTGTCAAGATGTTTTTCTCAGGAAAGCGTGGAGGTTTCAAGTTGAAATTAATATCAAATACTCAGGTTTGCAATCCCTTGGAGCTGTGACAAAATCAAACTTCTAAGTCAACGTAATTAAAAGATACGACCGTATATGCCGCATAATCTGACACTCTCAAAGGAATCAAAACCTTTAGGGTACTTCCCGTTGACCTAGACTAGAATCATGAAATTTGGCAAGAAACAAGGTCTCACAGACTCACAGCACAAGTAAAGGCAAAAGTCCGTAAATCATTAATTTCTAACTTTATATGTGGAATTTTTACTTGACAAACTTATTTTTGCGGTTTTTTTTCATGTACGCAGTATGAAAAAAACCTCAAAACTAAGTTTGTCACGTAATAATTCCACTTTACGCTTACATCTTGGTACGGAAGCCGCAGGGCACAATGCTACTCGTGCTTGGCTGTATTTTTAAGGTTTCGTAGTAAACCTCTAGAGTTTCGCCATGTCCGTCTGTTTGTCTGTCCGCGGCTTAGATCAAAGACTATTTAGTAAGTATACATATTAATCACGCCGACAAAAAGGGTAAAATAAAATGAGAAAAAACAAAATTTTAGGGTACCTCCCCTACACGTAATGTGGGGATGATTTTTTGTTCCTTGTCCTATCCTATGGTGTGGAGTATCGTTGGATAGGTCTTTCAAAAATATTTCGATTGTGTAAAGACAGTTTTTCAATTCAAGGCTCCGTTTTGTGAAATATTGAGCTTTAAAGTGCTAATGCTGCCAGCTAAACGATTGTTTATGGATATGTGAAAAAATTCACGGCAGTAGTATATATAATGAATTTAAAAGGAAAACTATTAAGTTAAGTAGGCTTTACAAGTTAACGAGTAATAGTCGAGCAACTTATAAAATGTACTTGGTTACGTAAATATTTCATAGAAACTCCATACAAAATAACTTATATCAACTGCAAATATAAGTTTGTATTTTAAACCTGAAGAGGACTGATAGTACTGACTACGGAACCCTACATTGCGCGTGAACTGACACGCACTCGTTTTTTTATTTTAACTTCACTGTTAAACCGATAAATAACGACAAGAATGCTTTCTTTCCATTTCCGAGGGAATGCATAGCCCTGAACATTTCGTTCCTTTTCGGTATCGGCGCATTCTTACCGGTACCTATCTACCTACTGACTATTATAAAAATGTAAAAAAGCCGTGTCTGTCCATTGAGGATATTCCAGAAAAAACAGTCGAGATACTGGGTACTGGGACGTAACCATGACCAAAACAATATTTTTTAGAATTTTTATCTGTTTGTTTGTGCTCGTCAACACGCTAAAAGTAGTGAACGGATTTTGATGTGATTTTCACAGTTTTGTATCTTGGGTCGAACTTAAAATCTAAGTCACATTTTATCTGATTACGGTGCAGGCCCGAAATGGGTCCTCAAACCGGCCCTGGCATTTTAGAGACGGTCGGCCCTAGGGCCTCGCGAGAGAGAAGAGCTAGGGTCACAGAGCGTTCACTCACGCGAAGCCCTCGCGAGCACAGACCCATACAAAACACCTGCCTTGGGAGAGTGAAGAGGGCCCGTCTCCCCTCGAGTCACCTCGCGTGAGGTCGCCTCTTGAGACCCTCGTGAGAGTGAGGCGGTAGTATAAAAGTTGTCACAAAGCGTTCACTATCTCGAAGTCCTCGCGAGGCGAAAGTGTGATACGTTACTCCGCCTCCTCTCGCGCGCATTGTTCAATACAAAATACCATCCTCGCGAGAGTGAAGAGACCCCGTCTCGCCTCGTGTCACCTCACCATAGCTCTTGACTCTCGTGAGGCGAGAGTGGTCTGTTGCCTCGCTTCGCGTCGCGAGGCCCTCGCAAGCACTGCCTTGCGAGAGTGAAGAGGGCCGGCCTCCCCTCGTATCACTTAACGCGAGGCCACTTCGCGATGCCCTCGTGAGAGTGAGGAGGTAGCATCACACGAGGCCGCCTCACCAGGCCATCGTGAGAGTCAGGAGATAGCATTAGATATTTTTCATTAGTCGACGCCGAGATTTGCTTTCAACTAAAAATATGTATGGCCGATGAACATTGTTCTTTCCCACCATGGCCCACTAAGTGTTTCGCTTTTTCGTTTCTGCTGCCAACCTCCAAGGAGTGAAATTCTCTGCCGGCTTCTGAATTTCCCGATCAATACAATCTGGGCCTCTCGGCAAGAGTGAATAGGTATCTTTATTTAAGTCCAAACCATAGACATATCGCTAGAATGCCATACTGGCATGCTAGTTGCATGTAAACAAAGCATAAGTTTGACGTTGACATTGGCATCCAAATATCAGGCTGTACATTAACAGTCTGTACAATTACGGTCCGTGCCGATAAAACACGGCCAATAAAGCGCAGACAGTATTTTCCAACCTGATAATTGGAATCCAAGTTTGTCTTCTGATTATTGGCAGTGTTTTATCAGCCCGGACCGATTTTGTACAGGCAATAATTCACAGCCAGGAATGTACGGCCTGATAATTCATGTACAATGTACATGAATTATCAGGCCGTACAAAATTGGGCTGTACAATATCAGGCTGTGAAATATCGGGTCGGAAATTATTGTCTCCCGAACGAACGGAACGATGCGATGACAGATTTCATCCAGCGTTGATTCAGACACGCGAATAAATACAGCACGAGCAACAACGATCTCTATGTACTACTAGATGGAGTATTCCAAACAATCGCTCTGTTCTACGCAAGTAGCCACAACTCTTTCACATTCACAATGAAACTTGTGCAGTTACTACTCAGAACATTTAATTATTTATTAAATATTGACATTATTTAACCGTAGCGTCAATATTTAGTAATAATTAAATGTTCTGCGTAGTAACTGCACAAGTTTTAAAGTGAATATGAAAGAGTTGTGGCTACTAGTAGTACATAGAGATAGGTAGCAAATTGATCGAAATCGACTCTGACTGGAATTTGTCTACGTCCGAATTTAAATTCTATGAAAACGGTATAGAACAAGCTATGATTTTGATGTCGATTTTCGAGTTGAATCTGATTTGATTACTGATAATGATAAGTAGATATCCTACTATATAATATCCCTCCCTAGATCCCTACCGTATTAGAATCCGAAGTAACCAAAATACGAGTAATTGGAAACTAGTTTGAGTATCATTAGATTTACTAGCTATTTGTATCAGCACGTGCGTGTGTGCGCGTAAACTATCGAAAGAGGGACAACGTATAGGTAATTAAAGATAGGGATGATTAAAGAACGAGAGGGATAAATATAGATTTAACTGACTGCACACTTAGTCTGTTCCTCTCTTTGCTCGACTGAGTATTAATCAGTGAAAAAACTCTTTCCGCATTTGCATTATGTGCCCACAAAAATAAAACTCGCAGACTGAGCAGTTCAACTTGTTCCTCTCTTTGCTGCACTGAGCAGTTCAACTTCATATCATAATATGCTTCATCGCTATCTAGACATTACGTTTAGCAAAAAGGAGGACTACAGCTGTAGGTATAAGGGAGGACGGGAGGATAAACATGGAAAAGGAGGACATGTCCACCTTTTGGATACCATCTGGCAACCCTAGGTGAGTGTCTCTTCTTTACGTAGTAATATTTAAAATTATCTGACCTAAGCTTGTATCCAATGCCAGACTTGGTAGTTGTTTGAGATAATTTTTATTTCCATCCGAAATATAAGATCCTATTAAGATCGTCAAGTAGTTAATCCCGCCCGGCGTTTCCACCTATATCCCCTCTGGTAGGGACCATCATCATATCAGTCCTTAGACGTCTACTGTTGGACATAGGCCTTCCTCATTGAACGCCACCACACCTGGTCCTCCGCACCACACATCCAACCGCTTCCCGCTACCTTCTAGTAGGGATACCTCCTTCTGGCTTTTTTCCATTTAAACATACTTTCCCGAGTGTCTAAAAATATGTTGTATTCAGATTGTCCATCCTTTCATTGTCCATCATTGTCTATCCAGTTCATCCATTTGGCGCCCAACGTGTGACCATAATATAATGTAGTTCCTGAGGGTCTGCGGGTACCTCTGTTTTGTTTAAATCGATTATCTTTCAAAGTATTGTTTATTATAATATCTAATACCGATATGAAAGTCCGTTCGGATTAGGAGATAAAAAAAACTTGGGTATAATTTCAGGTGTTACAAGGAAAATAAAACATTAGGTGCATATTCTAAACTTTTATTTTATACAAATGTCTATATTTACATTAAGTCATATACTTAACAAAAATTCATTATTACAAATTATTTTTATATTAGTTGGGACTTGTTATTTATGAGAAAAAAGACATAAAAATTAAAAATTACTCTTAAAATAATTAATTTAATAATTTACAGTACTTAATAACTAATTGTAAGATAAAAGTTTCCAAAAAGAATATTTTTTGGACGGATTTGTTGGATATTCTAAAAATATTCTTCACTATTCTAATATTCTACAGTACAGTGGGCCACACGGCCATCTATACATATTGCATTTGTTTTATATAACCGGGAGTGCGGCCGACCGTACATGAAACATTATACGAAAGATACATACATTAGATTACCTGTGGTTAGGATATATTTAATAGAAGTTAATCGTTGATGTTAAAAATATAAAATAAGTAAATTAAAATATCTATTGGGGAATCCGAAATGAGATGAACTGATAATTGGTGATATTAATGCAATATTTTATATACAACATCAATACATATTATAAAACTGTTTCCAGTGAGTTTCTTAACGTGGGTTCATATGTCAAACTACTGAATGAATTTCGATCTGGTTTTTCCCATTAGTAAGGTCCATTTGATTGAAGATGTTTAATCTCATATTTACTACTAATATATTACTTAGTACTTAGTAAAATATGAGATTACAGTTAAGTATACGACTTACGGCGCAGACACGTGGACACTGACGGTGGACCTAATCCACAAGTTTCAAGTCGCTCAGCGAGCTATGGAGAGGGCTATGATCAGGGTTTCTTAAAAGCATATGATTCGTAATCAAAAGATCCGACGAAGAACGAAGGTGGCCGACATAGCCGAAAGGATTAGCAAGCTGAAGTAGTAGTGGGCGCGCCACATCATCTGGGGCAGACGAGTTCTGGTGTGAAGACCATGGATTGGCACAAGCAGGGTGGGACGCCCCGCTGCCAGATGGACCGATGACCTAACGAAGGTGGCCGGAAGCGGCTGGATGCGGAGGGCGGAGGACTGGGTGTGGTGGCGTTGTTTGGGAAGGGCCTATGTCCAGCAAAGGACGTCTAAAGGCTGACATGATGAATTAAAATCTAAATAAAATCTGAACTGGATTTCTCTGAAACAAACATCATAAATTTATAGATTAAAAGATATTCATCGCTGGCGCAAGGACTATGTATTTTATTAAAAGTGGAAGGGTTTACGTTTTATATTCGACGTTCTAAAAACAGTAATTGTAAATATTTATCTAATACCAAAGATAATATATACTAGAGTCTAATACTCATAAACTTACTATTTACCTACGACATCCATGATTTACTCAAAGTTAATATAACATACATTTCACAACACATACACTACATTCAAGTTAAGCCTAACAAATACAACATTTTAGGTATCCATTAGCTTAGGGGGCGTCCATTAATCACGTGGGCTCAAAACGGAGGGAGGGATCCGGCAAAATCTTATTTAGGGGGTCAATGACATTATAAAACGTCAATCAGGCCTCCCCAACCCGTCTGGCCAGCGCGGGGAGTGTAGGCCAAATCCTCCGTCTGTCTCCAGCAGATGAGAGATGGTGGTGCTCCTGCAGTGGAGACCAAAATAACCTGATGATGAAGCAAGTCAAAGAATGCGCTTCAGGTTCTCACACACACATAACGTAAAATTTATTTAGGTTGCCATAGGCTCTCATGTAATTATTACTTTGGATATTCTTTTTAAGTCTTGAAGCTACATACATGAACATATGAGAGAAATTTAAGATTTAAATTATAATATATGGGGGAAATCTATAAATTATGGGGGAAATCTCCAGCGACTGATGGAATTTGGAATCTTACCAAATCTCACCAATGTTGGGTCCGAATTTGAAAGAAAAATAAAGGCCTCACGTAATTAATGAACGCCTAGCATCTTTACCTCTTCAAATAAAAACCGTCCGTTGACAAAGGACGTCAACCTGGCAAGTGCCTCATGGTCATTCATTACGATTGGGAAAGTAGCTTTCATCCGCGACCACTTTCGTAGCAGTGAACGTTAAGCTTTCGAGCACAGAACATTAAAAGATGTTAGTCAGGCAACGTGGGCCACACAACTATGATCAAACGCTCATAATTTGTACCGAAACATGCGCAGTCGCTCTGGGTCAACGATCTCTATGTACTACTAGATGGAGCGTTCCAAACAATCGCTCTGTTCCACACAAGTAGTCACAACTCTTTCATATTCACTTTGAAACTTGTGCAGTTACTACTCAGAACATTTAATTATTTACTAAATATTGACATTATTTAACCGTAGCGTCAATATTAATTAATAATTAAATGTTCTGCGTAGTAACTGCACAAGTTTCATTGTGAATGTAAAAGAGTTGTGGCTACTTGCATGGAACAGAGAGATTGTTTGGAACGCTCCATCTAGTAGTACATAGAGATCGTTGCTCTGGGTAGAGTTAGAAATTGAGGAGTGTAGCTCGGGGGAGTGTAGTTGTGAGAAAGGTCTCGTTACAACCTGTGCTTGCCCTTTCTAACCTTTTTAAAGTTCTGTGCTTTGAATATTCAGACATAAGTCGCCCACTTCAAGCTCCCATCAGACTGTTATACGTGGTCGATATTGGCGCTAACGCGACGAGGCAGATCATCGCGATGGCGAAGAGAATGACTATCGGCCCGTATATTGATAGAAGCAGTTTTCTGAAGCTGGAGAACTGTGGACAAAAGCAAGCATAATTTTATTATAAAGTACTTAACTAATTGATAATTTAAAACGATAAAGTTTTATATAAGTACTAATATTTAGGGATGTTATCGCCTCTTGTCTCAAGTCTGTTCCTAGGGCAGGACAATGAAGCGCAGGCCTCACCGCGAGCGGGCGGGCGAGTTTGGTTCCACATCTCTTCATACTTTGGTTCACACCGCAAACTACAGAGCTGGCTACGCAAGCTACTTAAGTGAACGAATTAGTTTAGCTGTGATCATCAAAGTTTCAGATCGTTCAAGTCGATGGCGTAGCTTAGCTCTGTAGTTCGCGTGTGTTAAGGTTTAATTAAATGTTATTAGATTAGACTATACTGTATGCATGTAACCTTTGCCCTTTTAGGCAATAGAGAAAAAAACAACAGGGCCAATCTCAGAAGAATAATAACCAAATTCGTTCTTCTGAGGGGCCAATAAAACAAAAATGGAAACTGCTCTGCATTTTATTTAACAGCGTGAACCGGAGTGAACCAAAGTATGAAAAGATGTAGAACCAAACTCGCCCACCCGCCCACTTGTGGCGTAGCCTGCCCTTGACTTTAGAGCGTAGTCTACACCTACTCCTAGGTAACCAGCTTTTTTTAAATGATTTAAGTTTTTTTATCAACCTAAAGTCTATTTCATATAAGATAAGACAAAAAGGTGAGACAGAGGTCAAGCAGAAGGAGGGTTTAACATATTTTGGTAACATCAAAAGAAATTAGGTAATTATTAGGTGTAAATAGCGATTATTATAAGTATCTATTGCAATTCCACCAAATTATGTTGAAAGATACCCAAGTAAATGCTACCAGAGTTAATTTGTATGATATAATAGACGAATGCCTAGCAAAACACTTGACATACTACTAATTTTACTGAATGTCCCATATAAAAAAATTAATACATATTGTAAAAAAAATTATGCTCACCGGAGCATCGATACTCCTATCGATCTGAGTAGTCTGCCGCGGCTGGCCCATCATGTCCTTCATCGGGAACGAGTTCACCCGCCCGTTACTGATGCGGCCGTCAGACACGCACACCGTCAGCTGCAAACCAAATTGTATAACTATTAAAAAACTTGGCTGAGTTGTATAACTATTATATAACTTACATATGTGGCTAAGTTGTATAACTATTATAAAACTGGCGTGGCTGAGTTTTATAATTATTATAAAACTTACGTGGGTGAGTTGTATAATTATTATAAAACTTATGTGGCTGAGTTGTATAACTATTATAAAACTTACGTGGCTGGGTTGTATAATTATTATAAAACTTACGTGGGTGAGTTGTATAATTATTATAAAACTTATGTGGCTGAGTTGTATAACTATTATAAAACTTACGTGGCTGGGTTGTATAATTATTATAAAACTTCCGTGGGTGAGTTGTATAATAATTATAAAACTTACGTGGCTGAGTTGTATAACTAATAAAAAATATAATTAATAAAAAACTTTCGTTGTCGAGTCTAATGCTTTGGGATAAACGGAATTTTTACCAAGTCATCAAGAGACCGCATTGTTGGAAAACTTTGTAAGAAAAATGTAAGCGAACCTTTTAAAGATACTAGACCAGATAATACAGCTTGAGATGAGACGACCATAAAATGTTCCCCACAAATTCAAAGGCCTATAAACATTTAATCATATATTGATTTTTCGAGCCGAAAGTCGTGAAACGAATCAGTCTTTTAGGTGGGTAGTATCGGACAAAAAAAAGTGCAGACCATTGATAATGTAAACTTACAGAGAGGACAATGTGCATGATGACGTGGAACACCACGAAGGCAGCAAGGATGAAGACGCTCCACTGAGGCAGCTCGGCCTTGTTGAGATACACCGCCAGGAATATTGTAGCGACTGCAATCGAAAAGAAAATTAGCAAGTAATACTTAGAACAACAGAGGACTTGACCTTTTAAGACTTTCGTGGTCAAATAAAGGTCATACTAACCACGTTATAAGTTATAACTTTTGTACAAGCTCCCGATGTACATACATGACGCTCACGCCCTGGTCCCAGAGGGGCACGCAGAGACGATGCAACGCCACTTTGCGCAATCCAACGTCGCAAAGCGACTTTCTTTCGTCTACTTTTCGCTTCGTGATAGGTACCACTGGGCGACGTGTCCGCCTCGTCAGAGCCCCGCAAGACGCGGCGAGGCCAACATTGCCCGGGGCTCGCCCAGCGCCGGGATGTCGGCACGCTTACGACCTTAGGCTATAGGCTCCCCATGTAAATGGTATATAGGAGTTATCACAACCATCGAAAAAGTAAAAGGGATGCAGATATATCCAGTAAACGCAGCGTTTACTGGATGTAGATCGTTCAATTCACGATGGCACGCGCTGCTGCGGCGAGTGCGGGACGCGGGCCGCGTCATCGTCAGTATATCATTGATGATTAGTGCGTAATGATAGAACTAACAGAGTAACAATATAACGCGTACAATGAAATGCAAGTGATTTAGAGGAAGAGTGAGTATGATCTATACACACCGTAGAAGTTATCTGTATACAATATGATTAAATATCGGGAGTTCACGTCGCTGTAGGAACATCGTTTATTTGAAAGAGAAAATTGATCATTACTCACTTCCTAGGATGTGAGCGGCGTTGCCAACGAGCCAATGGAGCCAGTTGAAGATAGGCCTCTTCTTAGTGCCAGGGTGTGGTCTGAAGTACGCACCTGAAAAATACAGCGAACACTTGAATAATCCTGTACAACCAGATAACACAACACTTGTCGCGCTAGCTAAGAAGGCCGCTAAGGTTTTGACAACCTTTTGGAAAACGTAAAAAATTTGGTCAAACTGGTCTTCTTTGGTTGATGAATTCATATTCTTTAATCGGTGAAGAAACTCTAACATTTTGCATAGAATTCTAGAAACCCAGTTTGACACCTTTTTGTAAATTTTCAAAAGGTTGCCAAACACTTTGTGGCCTTCTAACGACATCATTACATTCGGACTCTAGAGCAAAGGGCAATTACTGGTCTGACAAATATAATATAGCCTCTAGAATAGAACTTGGGAGCTCATGAATGAGAGTTGTCGAAGGAAATGGCTTCGCTAAGGTAGAATGAGATGCCGATGTCTGACACACCTATGTGGCTGAAAGACCGGAATATCTTAATACCAGTGAACATATATATTCACGATTATTTAAGGTCATCATCAGCCGAAATACGTCCACTGCTGAACATAAGCATCCTCAGTAGAATACCACTTTTGGTGGTCTGTCCATTGGGGGATTTACCATAATCACCACACTTGGAAGGTGGATTAGTGATCGCAGTAATGATCTTAATGTACACAGGATGACTCTTCCTGGCCCTGGTGCAATCATTTCGTCGTCTTAACGACACCCACGGGAAGATTGGGGGTGGCCCTAGCTTTTCTAAGCTCCCACCACGGGAAGATTGGGGGTGGTCCTAGCTTTTCTAAGCTCCCACCACGGGAAGATTGGGGGTGGTCCTAGCTTTTCTAAGCTCCCACCACGGGAAGATTGGGGGTGGTCCTAGCTTTTCTAAGCTCCCACCACGGGAAGATTGGGGGTGGTCCTAGCTTTTCTAAGCTCCCACCACGGGAAGATTGGGGGTGGTCCGGTCCTATTCTAACCTCCCAGCGTACCAGTGAACAAAACCTGACAAAACTTACCAATAGGCTGTATGAAGCACAGAATGACAGTAACGATGCCAGTGATGGCGTGAGGATTGTCTCCGGTTTGAGACCAGCCGCCGACTTCTATCAGGATCAGGATGAACCCGCAGACGGTGAGCAGCCAAGTCAGGACCATTAGGATTCTGTGGCACTGGAAACCGAAGATACTTTTTGGAAATCGAGACTTCGTTCGCGTGGACAACTTAACTTCACAAAAAATATTATGTATTTCCCGTAGGAATGAGATGTTTTTTTCGGGATAAAAACTATCCTATGTTCTGTTCCAGGACCTTACTTATATGTATGCCCAGTTTCATCACGATCCGTCCAGTGGTTGAAGCGTGATTGAGTAACAAACATTCAAATATCCAAACGTCCAAACTTTCGCATTTATAATCATCATCAATCATATCAGCCCCTAGAAGTCCACTGCTGGACATAGCCCTTCTCCAATGAACGCCACCACACCCGGTCCTCTGCCCTCTGCATCCAGCCGCTACCGGCCACCTTCTTCAGGTGGACCGCATTTATAATATGAGTGAACAATACTATCCCATACCTACCAAGAACTACTTTTAATAAGGTAGGTACTTACAGCAAACCAAATGTCCTTGCCTCCCAATTGTTTGCCAACCCATGTTTGTCTGAAGTACCTGTTGAGAAAAGGAGTAAAGATAAGATAATCCCACCGACTAACGATGCAGGTCCTCGGTTTGATTGAAAATTTAAACTATACTGTCCTTTGATCGATTGAGTATCTAGTGTATAACATTACATGGTTCTTCCAGAAGGCAAAGGATATCATGGTTTAAGAGCTTTACTCAATAGTTAGTTTTTGAGGTCAAATTGTTTATTTTGATGACTCTCTTTAGCTTGGTGGCTTGGTCATTGGATTCGGGCGGCATAGAGCGTGGGTTCGATTTCTATTGTGGATAGACAATTTTGTACAATTTCGATTTCCTTCAAAAGTTCGATTCCCACAGGCAACTTTATACAATTTGTGCAAATTAGTCAGGTCTGGATGTTATATTTGTGAATCGTCCTATATTTGTTTAGTTTCCATAGCACAGGAGAAAATCCTAGTAAAATATGTATGTATTTCAAAGTTTCGTTTAGTTGAAACACTTTCCAGGGTTCGTCATCATTATCGCCGAAATACGTCCACTGCTGGACATAAGCCTCCCCAATAGAACGCCACTTTTAGTGGGCTATCCATTGGGGGATTTGCCATGATCACAACGTTTGGCAGGCGGATTGGTGATTGCAGTATAACCAGGAGAACGCTGCTGTCCGCCCTTTCTTCGGACCCCTTAGTCGCCTCGAAGATTAGGGGTGGCCCTATTCTAAGCCGGGAACCACACGGTACAAGGGTTATATTCGCCCTAAAGCGTAATAGCGACAGCGGCCTGGCAAGATGAAGAACCATAATAAGCCACTTGGCCAGCGTGATGATTAGGATATGTAAGTATTATTTTTTGGGAGAGGCCTGGTCGAGCTGCCGACTTACTGCAGGGATGTTGGTGATTAGAGGTTATTATGTTACTTACCTAGCCAACAATATTCCAAGAGACGCCGTCCCTAGCCAAGCCGCCAACATGAAACATCCATGCAACTTCACCAGTAGTTTAGACGAGCCTCCAGCCGTTCCAACATTGGCCAAAGCTAGGGGCTCGCCCGTCGCCTCATACGCCAATGTATGGAATCCGACGCGGTTCTCATCTGAAAAACAATAACGTATTTAGATCATTAAATATTAAATTGGAAGAAGAATAAACAGTGTTGTTTAAAGGGAAAAAAAACATTGTGTTTTGAAAACACGTTCCAACAACTTGGTAACATTTCTTCTATAAATCGCATGAACATTCCTTCAAGATAAATCGCGTAAATAAGATAATTCTTTAAAGGACAGAAATTACTAGCTAAGCTTTTGAATAATAACTGAATTAATCCGAATAAATTAACCCCTATTAATGCCTCACAAATTGTAACAAATCCTCATTTGACATTTTGTATTACGAAGGCTTCTAGCTAACATTATGCTTCTAACTAAATTTTCAACGAACTTCATGGTGAGTCTATCCTGTGGTCACTATGAGTATGACCACCAGATATTCCAGAGTCGCCTGACTTGTCAGCTGACTGTTCTGATCTGATCTGAACTGTGTTTACACTCGAAAGTAAATGATAAACTCAATTATCAACTTTTGTAAAACCCACATTAACTAACCTTTCATGCTATCACCAGCAACAATCATCAAATTGTATTTATTGTTGGCCAAATCGAATGTCCTTCCCATTACTTTGGACACTGTATCTCTCTTGAACTTGCAATATAACTTTCCATCAATTACCGACGACTCCTGCAACTGGACTATCTCCTGAGGAGAGTCTGATCTTCGCACATAGGGCTCCGCCTTCGGGTAAGTCCAGGAAGTGAATAAATTGACTCTCCCGTTATCATTTCTGACGCATTCCATCGCGCTATCATCTCCCATCTTATTGTCCATACTAAGACCAGCGGCAACGTATTTTGGGTTGTCACTGCCCTGCAGCTCGAAGGTGTATGTGTCGCCGGCGACGAAGACGGCAACGATGGCTTTGCAGTTACCGGTTTGCACGCAGTTGTTTGGGACACCGAAGCAGAGTTTGGTGTCGGCGCAACCTTGGTAGATCACGTCTAGTTGACGACTCACGGGCTTTGGCTGGAAGGGAAATTATACGTTTAGACTGTCGGCTGTATATTCGGCAAAGTCAATTCAAATGGCATTATATCATCATCAGGTTATTTTGTCTCCACTGCAGGAGCATAACCCTCTCTCATCTGCTGGAGACAGACTCGATATCGAGGATTTGGCCTACACTACACTACGTTGGCCAGACGGGTTGGGGAGGCCTGATTGATGTTTTATAATGTATTCCCTTAGTCGCCTTGTACGACATCCACGGGAAGAGTTGGAGTGGTCCTATTCTACTCTACCGGAAACCAGACGGTATTATATATTATGGATTATTTTATTTGCATCTGATACCATCAGTTCTGTTAGTTATATAAACAGTCTAAGATAATGCACATGTTTCGAGTTTAGAATCTGCTGAAATGCGACTGTAAATGGAAATTAATAAAGAAAATAAGATGCCCCAGTCAGTGCCAATATCTATACTTCTGGGATAAACCCTTCTCTGTCTCATGCGGCTCATAATGCCCAAAACACACAGAAGGCGAATGCGTGGCGGAGGCGTGGCGGTGGCGGTATACTTCATACAAATTCCGCTTCCCGCGGCGGTACTCCGTGTGAAGTGTCTCATACTAAATCGAACAATACAAAAAACCGGAGCACGCCTCCGCCACGCTTCCTGTATTTCGGGCTTAGAAGAGTCAGTTAATCCTCTGTTTCCAACCATACTTCCAACTTCTCTCTTCCAGAACCTTAAGTGGATCTTTGCGGTGGCTGCTGCACGAACCTCGTTGATTCATGGAAGAATTTAATTTCAAAATCCTCCTCCTGGTCTATCAACTAACCTTAGACTCCATAATAACTGGCGGTGCCTGGGAGATCCTCGGCGTGGTGGTGGGAACAGGTGTGGTGATCACAGTGTCGTTGGTGACCACTTCCACCAGCGGCGACTCCACACCTTTCCAGAATGTCGCGTAGCTTTGGGCTACTGTTGCTCTGAGAAATTTATAAGTTTGTTAGTAACACCTTGTCGAATGATTTACTCTTACTCCCTGGACCAGAGGCCGAACCTTGGTTTGGGACGCGACTTGCGTGGATACGTTGGCAGCATCTTACGTCTCCTCCACGTCTCAATTTGCTGGCGCCGCCGCCGAAATGAAGGCACGGTCTAAACACCTCAAGTACTCGAGTATAAAGTCATCGTACGATTTCGTAGCGTTTGCAGTCGAGACTCTTGGGCCTTGGAGTAAAGAAGCACGCGACCTAGTGCAATTATTAGGTTTAAAATTAATAGATATTTCTGGGGAGAAAAATAGCGGGAGGTATCTTCAACAGCGCGTAGCCCTAGCCGTCCAGCGGGGAAACGTAGCGAGTGTCCTAGGCACTTTGCAGCACCATTCGCTGGACAAATTAGGCGAATTTTTTTATTTAAATTAGATGTGTTTGATATTTATTAATTTTCAGCTTGTATGTTATACTCATATTCAATAAATAAATTTTACCTTTACAAAGTTGGCGTAACAATATTTAGATGATACGATTAGATCTCTGAATTCGGTTTTGGCACCAGACAGAGATTTTTGGTTAGTTAAAACTATCAGAATAACGGTAATTAGATCTAAACCCTGATTGTTACCCAGCGCGTTTTTTTTCATAACGTAACTGTAGGTCTCAGCCCAGTTTAACGACTTTTGTGACTAGCCCTGTCATGTATATAGATATTTAAGGTAGCCAGATTTAGAAAGGTTTTCGCTTTTGAATGAGATCTGTTATCGACTTGTGGATACCTGAACTCAATGCTTCCTAAGAAGTCGCTGGGCGCCTGCCACAGGAAGGTCAGCGCCGGCTTGTCCTCAGGCGTGGAGTGGGTGACGGTGTCGTTCTCGCCGCGGCAGCTGCTGATGTGCGTTAGCTCAGGGTCTGGTACCGAGATGAACTTGCCCACTATTGTGTCTGGATTCTGGAATAATTTTAGGGAAGTTACGGGAGAGTTTTAGCATTTTAAATTCTTGTTTAAGCCGACCAATGTCTTAGATGTTTCGGGGCCTTTAGAAAATGCCAAGTTCTAATGTGCACTAAAAGAACTCCTAAAACTAAGATATCCGGAGTTTATACTGAGTAGTAAGTTATTCGTGTATCGTCTATGTATATATTGTTCGTTTATGTTTATGTAATATGTATTTTCAAATTTTTATTAAAAGTAGGTACATTTCTTTATCAAATTTGGTACTAAACGCATTATACTTGTCCTTTCGGTTACTCTAAGGTTGACTGGAAGAGATCCCTAAGTGGGATAAGTCCGCCTTTGTACACAGTTTAATTCCTATTTTATTATTGTTGTTGTTGTTATTTTTGGTACAATAAAGCGTTTACATACATACATACATACATACATACATAAGTAACAAGTTAGACATAAACATATTATTGTTGTAACAGATGTACCACAGAATACTAAATTGGTAGTACTAACATACTATTTCACCCCATGCTAGTACCAGATGTGACTCTTGCAAACAAAGGATTGCGGTGTGTAACGATTTAAAACAGTAGTGCCATTCTCTAAAATACAAACTCACGTGCGAGTCTCACTCAAGTCACTTTACTCACTTCGAAACCTAATCCATTGGCATTCTGTAAACATTCTAGAGAACTGGCGAGGTGAAGTGAGTTCTTTGTTAACTTCACTTCGATAGTGCTTTGAAATGATTAAAAATTACCAAGGATTAGGTTTCAAAGTGAGTAAAGTCACTTGAGTGAGACTCGCACGTGAGTCTGTATTTTAGAGAATTCAGGGGGACCATTCTACTAACGCATTTTCGCACAAAACGCAATTGAACTGTAGCTGAAATGCAGGTTTTAAAACTATTCGAACTCCGCTGCGCACAACGTTCGCACTTCAGCTGCGCTTCAGCCGTGTAAACAAACGTCAGACGTAGATGGAACGAACGTTTTTCTACATTTTGACAGTTGTCACAGGTAAAAACGAGACGCAATGTTGTCAAAATAGCGTCTGTTAAAAACTTAAACTTAAACGTAACTTTTGTTTAAACGAACGATAAATGTTGAAAATAGTAGAATTGGCCCCCAGGTCGTAAAAGCTACACAACGTTGAGAACATCCGGTGTGATCGTAGTACTACTATGGAAAACATGCCTAAGGCATATGTCTAGCAATGTCCGCGTAATGGCTGACGATGCACGTCATCATTGAAGCTTTGACCCACCTGGACCTGTCGAGCCTGCAGTATAAACCCTCCGATGACGACCGGAGCACCCGCCGGGCTACCAATAGTGACGTTCAGCAAGCCTCCCTGCCGCACTTGGGGTGACGACGTGGCGATGAGGTACGGCGGCGGGGACGACTGTGCCTCGATTGTCTCATGCCGGGGCATTTGGTCTACGCATGCCTGGAATGTAACAAGATCAAACTTTAGTTCGTAGTCACTCAGAATCGTACTATAGATGCTCAAGTTCATTTAAAACCCCTTATTAACTTGAGTGAGGTGCTCAAACTGCATATGAATAACAAACAAAAAATTATCACATTTAAAAATAGTGAAACCTTATCTCGAATCTTTAAATAGTTATTATTCAAAAACTTATAGTCATTTAAACATAAAACCGTATTTTAAAATACTCATCATCAGGTTATTTTTGTCTCCACTGCAGGAGCACAACCCTCTCTCATCTGCCGGAGACAGACGGAGGATTTGGTCTACACTCCCCGCGCTGGCCAGACGGGTTGGGGAGGCCTGATTGATATTTTATAATGTATTCCCTTAGTCGCCTTGTACGACATCCACGGGAAGAGTTGGAGTGGTCCTATTCTACGAAGAGGATATGAGCAGACGAGTCCCTGTTCTTGGCCTGGCTGACCGCAATAGAGGTTTCAACGTAGTGTGGGTGTTTATTTGTGAGTCCTGGTATAATTTTTAAAGTACAGACGAATCCTCGATTGGGATTAGAAAGAATGAATGTGGTTTCATTATTAAATAGGTAAGATTGTGATGTCGTGTTGTCGCCTTATTATGAAGCGCAAGGACCTGAGCGGATTGTTTAACTGACGACAGAGGTCAGTCGATCCATGTTTGACCTCAAGTCTGACCTTTCAGTCAACGAACTTACCCCTGCCGGTGCGCCGGACCCGTGCTGTTCGGACGATCTTATCAAGAACAGTAACGCGAGCAGCACGCTCATATTTCTTTTCCTCGGCAACATGGCTGCTTACCTGAAACAAGAAATATAGTCTTTTAGCACACAATAAATCATTTTAACGAGTTATCTAGTATGGAGGCATTAGCAGGTATAATGCAGGACGCAACACCCTTAGGTTAGATTTGTCGTCTGGCAGCATGGAATAAGGGGCGGAGGCGCCCACCAAAAAGTTTTTATCTTCATGGCTGGCAGTGGCTGGAAACGCATAACCGAAATTCTTCCATCGGTAGACTGATAAAGGCTGATCATGAAATCTTTTTAGACTCATGTATTGAACTTTTCTATGACCCTAACCCAACGAATGGAACTCGTTGTGAGTATAGACATTAGATGACGCCACGCGTGGTATCCTGGTTGGGAGTGCCTTACGATCGTGATGTTTAAGTTGGTTCCCAACAAGTTTGTCCGAATTTAATTTAAAATGTTAAGGTAATGAGTATTCTCTTGGAGCAAGTAACTAGTAGGTATTACGACAAGGGGCTTACCCCGAAAGTATTTTGGATAATATATATTATCTTTGATAATATCCATCGAACTTACAAAGTGATTTTGTACTCACTGACGGGGCACATAACATATTATGATAAGGGTTTGGCGTATAACTATATCAGAATATGTCACTTATGAGTCTATTAGGGAGTACGCTACAAGGTGTCTTTGTAGTGTAGTTCGACTGACATTATCCGAAATACTTACGAAGAAGGTAGAGAAGTACTACTCTTATGTAATCTGTATTATGACTAGGAAATACGGCAATCTTTGGAGTCTTCGGAAGTACTTTTGGAATAAATACTCACTGTAGATTTATATTTAGAAACGTATATACCTCATACCATGAAGCAAAATAATTTTTCGTAGCTCATAGTTTCACCTCAAAGTGTTTTCCTTCAGTATTGACACTAACTGGTTATTAAATTAGATAACAGTTGATTTTAAAACGTGCATCTGTTATCTAATTTAATAACCAATTAATGTCAATCATGAAGGAAACACTTTGAGGTGAAACTATGAGCTACGAAAAATTATTTTGCTTCATGGTATGAGGTATAGGTACTAATTGCTGACGTGCCAATAAATCGACCTATAGTTGTCAGCACGTAATTTGAAATATGTACAGGGACGCTTATATAAATCAGATTTCAAGTTGCATCCAACTTTGTTTCTGTAGCGTGTAAACGACCATTTATTTATTTTAGTAATTTTTCGCCACTTCAGACTCCGGTTTTGCAGGCATCTTAGGGTAGATTACATTTAATATCGATATGACCTTACAAGAAATCTTGACAGATATTTAAATGAGCTAAGATTGCGTGACAATAGACAATACAACGCTGACCGGGCGTAGTGTAAGTCTACGATCGTGACGGGCCCACAATAACTAGGACGCAGTTAACCGTGACTGCACGTAGATTCGCGTAATTTTAGATATTAAAAAGAGATGTATATAATCTAATACTTGTTATAGAGACGAAATTACGAAGCGTGTCTTTTACCAAAAAAATACGAGGGGCTATCGCCTCAGTAAGAAAACAGTAGAAGTAGGTAACACAGTGGTAGACGCAAAAAGCATATAAGATCTAATAAATAAAATGGTAAACTTCGCGTGGCTGTACATTGAAGATATTTGCGCAAAAAAAATTGGGGGGTCTAAGGATAAGCAACAGAATATATTTCGATCATTTTTGAATTTTTTTGTCTGTTTGTCTGTGAGTTTGTGCACGCATCACTTAAAAACTACTGAACGGATTTTGATGGACTTTTCACAGAAACATAACTTAACTTAACATTTAATCTTTATTTCATCATCTCAATCAAAAGTTATGGATATTTTTAGTTTTCAAAAAGAGGCAGTGGCGGATGCGGAGGCGGTGCAAGCGAGAGCAGGAGCGGGAGTGGGAATGGGAGCGGATTCTGTAGTTCACGCAAGCGGAGCCGCGGGCACAGCTAGTAAATAATATGAAGGTATAAAAGATTCATACAAAAGACATCAACGAGTCCATTGGCGATGGAGTTAAATATTTCATAAACTTGATAAAATAAGTAAATAATCATATTTTAATTTGTACATTAACTTTTTAAGTATGCATCAGAACTAATATACATAAGTATATATTATAACATATTTGTAATGTTACATAAAGTACTTACAACGTAAATAATTCACCTAATGGGCCCCTAACCTACAACTGGTATTAACTTTTCTTTTTACATTGTAGTGGTCAAACGACAATCGTTTGCGTAAAAACAATACCTCCAGCTCACCTGACCTTGGCCTTGTCGGAAAGTCAAAACACAAATAACTGAATAAGGATGTGATAAATGGGTATAACGCGTTCTTGTGAATACTCGATCAATTCCTACTAAATGACAATGATACAGATTTATATGGCTATATTTATAGGTGTGACAGTGAAGGAAAACCACAATAAACCTATTCACTAGTAAAGCATAGTGAATGCGTACATTTTTAAAGTTCCTTTTTTTTATCTTAGGGGGCCATGAAGGCCTGGCAATACTTCGCCCCTTCAAGATCTTTTGTGCCAAACCCCTGTCCACTAACCGGTGCTCCAAGCCGATTTGGTGGTATTCAAATACGCCTCAGAATTTTTACTTTGGCATATGCAGGTTTCCTTGCGATGTTTTCCTTCACCGAAAAGCCTGTGGTATCCTATCCTACTAATATTATAAAAGTGAAAATTTCGAATATTTGTTCCCCAATCATGCTTAAACTACTGGACAGATCGGGATGAAACTTGGCACAGGTTAGGTCCTGGAATAGGACATAGGATACTTTTTACCGTGAAAAAAATATCTCATTCCTACGGGAAATACATAATAATAATGTTATGATTTCCACACGGACGAAGTCCTGGGCAACAGCTAGATAAATAAACCGTACTTAAGTTTCGAAAAATTAATTGGTACGGGCGGGGAATGAACGAATTAACCACCGTTCCTAGAGCGGGGTTTGTACCGACGACCTCAGAGGCCGTGCGCCTGGCTTGTCAAGCAGGCATTTTATAGTTATGCATAAGTTCTGTTTAAGATATTTCACAATTAAAAATACAAAACACTAACACAACATGTAACTTAAGCTATGATATTGATGAAAGCTCAAGTTCCATTTCAAATAACTGTCACTACCCAAACGAGTCGTCCAACATCATATTATTAAATGTGAAAAACGCTATAGTCGCTACCAGGAAGTGAATGGAGAATTGGTATAGTAACCGGACTCCTTTGTAGGTCGTAGTCAGCCTAGGTTGTTTTCACATCATCGGAGCGATTCCAGGTAGTGGTTCAAAAAAGTAACTAATTTGAAGTCACGGGACCTTCACTTAAAAAAAGTTACATTACAGTACTTAATACTTAATTTTTTTTAATTTGGCTCTCCGACACAGAGAATGGGGAGGTTACTCGGCCGTCCCTAAAATGTTTCCCTCGTTTATATAAACATACTGAAGGTGGCGGGAAGCGGCTGGATGCGAAGGACCGGGTGTGGTTGCGTTTTGGGAAGGCTTGTCCAGCAGTGGATGTCTAAGGGTGTGCGTCACTCCAGCTCAGACAAAGTCGAATTTCAGTAATCTGACTCTGGCAGGATTTAGTACCTACTCATAACGTATTATTTTGTACTCAAATTTCAGATTGTGATAAGTACACAACGAATCAAAACTTACAAGGGGATATTGAAGTCCGAGCTGGGATGATGTCACTCCAGCTCGGACATTTTGAACTAAGGCACGTACTTAAATTTTGATTACACTAGACTAGATCTTGGAATTTGTACTACTTTGTACCCAAAAATCAGTTGTACTTAAATAGATTGCGAGTTACAAAGGGGTATTGATGTGCGAGCTGGAAAGACGTCATTCCAGTTAAGACATTTTGAACTAAGTTACGTACTTAAAATCTGATTACACTACACTTCACCTTGGAATATGTACTGGTTTGTACTTAAATTTCAGATTTTGTACGTGACGCAGTGTCTAAGAGCTGATATGATGATAAATATACCTGTCCATTTAAAAGCATTCCAATGCCTCTTTATAGCAGCTGATAATGCATTATCTATTGCTATCTTTTATAATTATACTTTGTGTTGTTTGGCAATGCCTTAACGGCAGCTTAATTTTATAACTGGTCGCTCTATGTCATTATTTCCAAAAGAAGCTTTAACGCCAGCCATGTGTAAAATAAATAAAAAAAACTAAAAATTTATATGTAAACAGAATAATGTCGACTTAGCCTAGAGTTCTCAATGTCACAAAAAGGTGGAAATAAATGAGTATGAGTAATAGTGAAAGTTTTTATAAATTGGTTCGATAGTTACGGAGACTTCCTCGAGGACCTACAAACTTGTACAAAAGAATACTAAATATTATACTGTACTACAGGTAAATAAAATAACTAAAGGTAATGGAAGTAAAGTATACGTTACGTACAACTAAATTAGCACATTGTGTATTTGAGCAGCTGTGTAATACGAAAACATATGCCATAACGCAACAACTGGGTTGTCGTGTAGCCCAATTCTCGGTGATACTCTCTTCTGTCCACTGCTAGCATTCCGTCGTGTACATCCCATAATGGAAATGCTGGGTAGGCATTAAATGCCACATGCTATACTTTTATTTAGGTATAAATTATATGCATAAAGAAATGGTGTACCACAATTCTCACTGAGCTTCATCTTCTATCTAGGTTGGCATTAGGAGTACGGTAGGTACTTGATGTTGTTGGGCCCTTTAAATGTTTAAGTAGGTTCTTAACGAAATAAAAAGTTTATTAAAATATATTGTAAAATTAAGAAGCCTTTTATTCATTCTTATATTTACATTATAGTTATTTGTATTTTATAATAAAATTGTCTTTTCTTTTGCATCATATAATAAGAACGGGATCCGCAACTAATTTTCATTGCAATATTGAATTTTGACAAACAAGAAATACACAAATGTACAAAATATACAAAATTTGGACTATTAGGTTTTTCAAACTTATTTTAATAACCACAAACAAGAACTTATTACAATAATGATATCTCAACAACACATTAAGTTTCTATTGTTACATTTCTCCATTTACCTTAATTAAACCATAAATAATAATAAAACTATTTCCACACCATATAACAAACATATTATAATACCAACTATGCAGATGGGCTACTATTGCATATCAAAACCTCCCTCTGGAAAGGGCCTAATCAATGGTGAACCCAGATCGAAATCCGTTCAGTAGTTTGCGAGATTAGCCTGAACATACAGACAAAACTAGCCCGACAACTTCATTTTATTTATTTATTTGGATTAATATTGATACCATCAGTGTATCAAAAGCCTACATGTCTGACAGAGCTACCATTACAGGTATAAATTCTTTACAAGACCTATGTCCAACAGTGTATATTGGTAGGCTGAAAATGACAAATCACCACATATAAATAACTCAACATGAAGTGAAAAAACTGAACATGGATTTTTATAATTGCAGAATTCTATGATCAAATGATATAAAATCTCCCCAGTCCATTTATAATTTAAAAAAAATTGTCATAGTTCCGACCACCAATGTTGACTAAAACTTAAAAAATCATTATAATTTTTTGTGTGTGGGTGAGCTATTATCAATAAATAATTATTTTATATTACTACACAGAAAAACATTTTTTCTTTAAATTACCTATTAATTACATTTTCTAATTTGAAACACAGAGGCACAAGAACTTGAGTAAGGCATGTCCATTTCATATTGTAATATTGTAAAACTATTAACACTAAACAGTCCATGTGTCCCCAAAGGTAAGTCACACAACTGCTTGCCAGTCCACGCTCCCACTATCAGGTCACTGGTACACACTGGGTGCAAACTTGGCCAGATCATTTTGTATGGGGACTGTTAACGTGTTAATTCCACCTCAGCCAGCCACGTAAAAAATTACACCTACTGTTGATACCGTTTCATTTTCTTCTCTAATTTCTTTTTCTTCTTCTCATCCTGCTCCGTATCCTGAGGGGCGTCCTGGAAGAACCAGGGGCCCAGAATACTAGTCCATAGCAGCCACAGCGCTCTAATTGGCAGCAGAAGCAGAAGCAACCAGAAGTAATTTGAAACTACTGCTAGGACATGAGTTATTGAAGTAAGAATTATTATGTCCTTTACGTGCTCTCCCATGCCGCCTTCCATATTCAAATCCAAGCCGGGGTCGATCAGTTGACTATCCTGTGTGTAACTTGGTCGGCTAATGTACCTCATCATTTGATAGCAACCTACATAGATTGAAATGACTAAAACGTTAAGGAATATCACACCTGCTGTAAAATCTTCGTAGTATAAAGCTGCAGTGACAATGGCATAGAGTGTGCTCGCTCCTAATGCCATATTGCGGTAGAAATTCACAGTAGCGGTATTTTCAACTAAGATTTGTTTAGCGCCTTTGGTAGGCGCCTTCCCTTTCGGTGGAGGCGGCATGTTTGCGTTTTTTTCTATTAAAAGTCTTATCACTAATAGTTTTGCAGTTATTTTTCACGTTTTAAGAGCACTAATTCAACGCACAGACTTTGGTTTCACAGAAAATAGGTTAGACTTTTCTTTCTGTCACGTCACGTCACGTCGACAGCTGGTGTTGCCAGACTAATCTTTTTTCCCCGTCACTAAAATGAATAATTACCATTTTCTACCATTCGCAGTTGAGACGTTGGGCCCCTGGTGCCAGGCCGCAAAGTCTTTTGTACAAGACTTGGCTGCAAAGCTGAGGGAGGCCACGGGCGAACCTCTGTGCAAGGAATACCTTGCTCAGAGGATCAGCCTGGCCATCCAACGAGGCAATGCAGCCAGTGTCCTTGGCACGATGGGCCCAATGTACAACCCAGCTGGGGACAATAGTTTACATTTTATTTATTAGTTTTAAGTTTCACAAAAAATTGTTCCGTATTTTAATTTGTGCATACCTAATATATACCCTGTGTTAATACATAATTAAATATCTACCATTTGCAACGTTTCTTACTTCGTTTTTAACGCCGGAAATACATTTCGCATCATTAAGTATTTTATAACAGTACATAAATTTATTATGAATAATTAATTAATTACAATCGGCGTTTTTTAACTTGTTAAAGCAGTTTTCTTTGTGATGTTAATATTATGGGTTTACGCTTGGTCTCGATCACACATTCGAAAGATAAAATATTGGCACACACACAACACTCGATAACTAGTTTTAGCGGAGAGCCTGTACGTCTGGTAACATCGAAGGTATCTTGAGTGTTTTTTTTAAATTATTCTTACGGCTTTGTGTTCTTGCCTTTTGAGCCCTTGTATTTTTTTCAATTATTTTATAGTAAAACTGATTAGTAAATCATAACTCCACATTATAATGGTTTTTAATAGTATACTTTTTAGAATTCTAATAGGAATATGAATTCAGACTATAATAGTACTGCATTCCATTGTACAGTTCCGTCAGTTCTAGCAAAGATAATACATACATTGGTTCTATTAAGCGATGTAGTCTATTTGGCAATGCAAACTACTCACGCAAGAATATAGTACGTGTGTAGGTAAGTATACAATAAAGGAAGTTTATGTAGGTACACTTAGTTTTTGCATTCTAGCGACGATTCAGCGCCGAATCGAATTGCTCCAATGTCAGTGTTCAATTTCCTTGCAAGAATTCTTCTTCAAAACAAAAACATGTTTATTCACAATGTCAACGGATGAGGAAAACATTGGACACTTTTGCACCTGATAAGAATTAATTTGTTATACGTTCGTGCATTTATCGTGTATAGTATAGAGGTCCAAGGGGTACAACAACACCAAGTACTGCAGTGCACCAGCCTGTCCGTACAGCTTTGTAGGCCTGAGAGAGTACAACGTTAGACGTCAATAACATAAGTGCTTCTCTTTCCAGTCAGCGGGCGGCCGCAGCCCAGTAGTGCGTGCGTACTGCTAGCCGTGCTCTATTAACAATATAACGCATTAGGGCAGGGGGGGGGGGTGAGTTTCGCTTCAATACGTAGTAATATTTAATATTATGTGCCTTAATAGTAGATAAATAAAAAATTACCACAGTTTCTTCAACAATTGAAAAATTACGGCGTTCGCATCGACTCGCTACTCAGTGGAAATACTTTCGAATATCCAGGACGTCGCACTGTGCGGGAAATGCGCGCTGATTGGATGCGAGGAATCTGAGGCCGACCACTTCGCGCAAGGTGGCGCACTGCCGACAATGTCAGGCGACCGGCGCGGTTACGTACAGTAAAGCCAACTTTACACTAACGCGGTAAGTCGCAGCGAGGATACAAATAATGTTCCTAGGTAATCAAAGGAGAATGACCAAAAGTGGGCCTAAGATGCGTCTTCACCATTCATGTACCAAAAATATTGGTCTGAATTATGAATTCCTTCAAAAATTTTTTAAAGCCAATGGAATAGGGAGTTTAAAAATAACATATAATATAAACGTTGATTGATTTCCGCCGCCCGACCGGCATCTTATCAACTAGAGTAGTGAAAGCAGAATTAAAATCGATATATAGTTATAATCGATATTTGTCAACAATATTTGATACTACCTTTCAGTTACTAGCGCGATAATACACCCATCATATTTTTCATTTACTGACTGGAAATACACTATTTGTACTGATTTAAAGTGATACACACGTTCTTAAAAGATATTTATGAAAGTATTGTTACGTAACCGAAATATCGATTATTCAATTTGTTAAATCGATGTAGTTGAACCTCACTATTGATATGCACTATGGTTTCGTACTGTGACGTCATATCCGATATGATTTCAACACTTGTTTTGGTCCGTTTGTTTACATTGTGTATTTGGGTGACAAAATCTATTTTAACGAGCCTTATGTAGTGTCGAATGCAATATACCGTCGTCGACTAATAACAACACTATGACATCAATATCTGGAGCGGTTAATCGTGGCTATATACCCACGGTTTTGTGAAAACTGCATGCCAACGAAGATTTTATTCCAAGTAAGATTATTGAATTTTCCCACTAAATATTTAAACGATTTTCTTTTTATAATGATCCTGAGTATTTTGCCTGTATTGTGACAACAATTTGATCCAGACGCAAGGTTAAAAGTTCAAGGGCAAACTCCCATACAATTTTGGTCATTCTCCTTTATAACGAGTTGTAATCCTACTAATATTATAAATGCGAAAGTTTGGATATTAGGATATTTGGAAGTTTGGATGTTTGTTACTCAATCACGCTTTAACTACTTGACGGATCGTGATGAAACTTGGCACACATATAGGTTAGGTCCTGGAATAGGACATAGGATAGTTTTTATTCTGAAAAAACATCCCATTCCTACGGGAAATACATAATAATTTGTGATGTTAAGTTGTCCACGCGGACGAAGTCGCGGGTAACAGCTAGTATAAAATAAAATGACGACATGATGATTTTCTGTTTTCGTCGAAAGAAAGCTCAATTTCAGGCGCGATATAGGTACCTAAAATACAAAGTGGTTTAATCAACATTCCTTTGTCTTTTAGATGTCAAAATGGCCACGTTGAAAGTGTAACAACACTAGTTTTCTAAAATTAATAAAAAATGTTACTTATACCAAAGATAATATATACTAGAGTCTTATACATAAAAATCACGTTAAAATTATAACGGGATATAAATACGTGGACATCATTTTATCGTTGTTTTTGTACTATTATGACTGGCAATGAGGAAAGCTGACAAATAACTAATGTTACCAGTGTAGCCGGAATTAGCAAGCTGAATTGGCAGTTGACACACACCTGTTGCAACTGACGGCTTGTTGAAGCAGACGAGTTCTAGACGCCTCGCCGGCGTTACGTGGAATAATGAACTAAGGAAGACGAAAGCAGCTGTATGCGGAGGGCGTTGGACAGGGTGTGGATGGCTAGATTAGATTTGATTGTTAAATTTCACTTTTACATTTAAAAAATCAATTTCACACAAATATATACATATCATGTTGTAGTAAAGACATTTAAAAGTTAGAAAACCTAATGGAAAATGTCCCCTAGATCGCTGCCACCACGCGGTAGGATACCGATAATGCTGGCTGCGTTTCCTCGCTGTATTGCAATGCGTATACGCTGATTGAGGAACGAGCCAGCCTTAAGGTCGCCCGTGGTTTCGATTAGTTTTTTTTTTAACTGGCCCAGTAAGCGGTGGGCGTCTTGTCCCCACGGACCAAGCGTTTCGACCGCAAACGCAACGAAAATATAACTGTCTCCAAGACAAGAGTATTTTCGGCGCTTCGCGGCCTCAGTTGTTGCAGCCGTTCCATTTTACATGTCATTGAATCCCATATTCAGTGAAGAAAGGGATTGTCATAAAATAAACTAATGAACCAAACACAAAATTACAATGTCAACATTTAAAATAATGTTACAGTATTATAACATACTATATATGTGATCAATGAGCATCATTATCTCATCATCAGCCTAAATCCGCTGCTGAATATAAGCTTCCCATTTTTTATTTCACTGCTACGAACGTCTAATTCTGACGGCAGACGAGTTCTAGAGTGGAGACCGCGGATAGTACGTGCAGGGTGGGACACCCTGCCGCCAGGTGGACAGACGACTTGAAGAAAGCGGCTGGATGCGGACAGGACCGGGTGTAGTGGCGTTCATCGGGGAAGGCCTATGTCCAGCAGTGGCCCCTAAGGGCTGACATGATTAACATCTAATTAGTATTGAACATTTTAGATTTTCCGCTGATAGGAGCTCCGGAGAACCGTATAATATAAATAACAGTCGTTCCACGAAAAACAAATACACATAAACTGGGGCACAATTACACACACATTAAGAAACGATTATAAAGAAACGTTTCTTGACTCCGATCAATTATTCACCACACACTGTATTCGGGTCACAATGAAACGAGGGCTACAGCCCTTCCTTCGGCCACCCTCGATACATTTCTAATTAGCTACCTACAAAGATGGAAAGGTCGATAGGGAAGGAAGCGGAAATGACTTAACATAAAACTGAATGGTTAAGGTATTAAGGGGTGTAAGCGGGCTTAACAACACAAAGGTCTCAAAATGCCAACCTCATGTAGCAGTTATTATTCTGCGAAGTATGAGTGCAATGAATATACTTTCATCATCAGCCTTAAAGAGTCCACTGTTGGGCATAGGCCTCTCCCAAGGTGCGCCACTGAACCCGAGCTTCGGTTCTTCTCATCCAGTCACTGCCAGCCGCCTTACGCAGATCGTCGCTCCATCTAGCCAGGGGGCGTCCCACACTACGCTTGCCCAGTTGCGAATATACTTTATTGCACACAAATTACAGAAATATATAGGTGAAATATACAGTAAATGTACAAGTGGCGGCCTTATAGCTCTTAGCGAAGTGATGACAGATGCCTAGGTATTTTTGATGATGAATACCGGTATAAATTATTAATTTGTGGAGTTCTCCCCATCAAAATCAAATATGATGTCCTTGCCTCATTCCCGTAGTACAGAAGAAAATCCTAGTTTGTGTTTAGACAATATATTTGTTCAACTATTTGACAGCACAAATATGAATTTTTAGTATCTGAAATCATCATAACCACTTAATTAGAATGAGGGTTGCAATTTGTTTATCAAGCGTGTTGTTTGACTGAAGACTGTTAATTTTCAAACGTTTATGGTTTGATGTGAGCTTCCAAAGTGTGTCAGGGCAAAACCCATCGTGAGTGCATTGGCCCTGAGATCGATGCATGTGCCATGACAACCGCCATACAGTTTCGTTCTTTTCTTAGATTATATGAGGTTCTTGTGCATATTTAAAAAAAATTAACCTTCGTCATTTCTCTCTACCCTAGAGTTTTCGATCTTTGGTGAAAAGATCGATCCTACAAATCGATACGAATCGTGGGAGTTGAAATCGATCAAGAAAAAAATCGGGGGTCAGAAAATCGATCTGAGGAAAATCGATTAGATTTTCTTGTTCAAGAAAACACCTGTTGCAAAACGATTCTATATATTTTTCGCACATTTTTCTAAGATTAATTATAGAAAGAAAAAAGTAAATTATTCACTTCACTCATCACTTCACCCACTCACTCGATCACAACTCAGACACCATAATCGTTTAACTAATTACAGAAGGTAAGGAATTAAGGAACTTGGTACTGCCTGTCTCGCGTTCCTTAAAACTGCCACTAGAGACTGGATGGTGCAGTAATATGAGAAAAATCGATATCCGATCTCTCCATTTCGTATAATACTATATTTATATATTTAAGTATAATAATATCCTTAGGCAAGGACAATAAGGAAATAGGCACAAGACAATGAATCAAGTATTACGACATACCAAATGACATGTGTGCTAATCGCCCAGTCATAACTACCTGCCATACTTATAAATCTTAAGGAAAACAACGTAATTTTTTAGCCACAGCTAGACATAAATGTTTAAGTTATTTCTTGCAAAAAAAGACTGTTATAAATGTTATTAACTAATATTTTCGTCTGAAATCATACATTATTGATGATTGAATGTTAAAAGCTGTTTTATTTTAAACATCCGTGTAAGTCTTTATGTAAACTTAATCTTAATACACCGAGTCGTTTGCCCTTTTGCTGCCACGGCACACGCATACTATTTTAACTATGTTAAAAAATTTAAATTGTTTTCTCTAGTTGTTATAATTTTTATTTAATTTTTTTTCCTTTTTCTTGCTTTATTGGTATTTTCTTTGTGTGTGCCAATTGTGGTAGTGAATAAATGATTTTCTTTCTTTCTTTTTTTAAATCTTAAATGTGATAGAAGAGTACAACTGAAATTTATAAAATATATTACTGGTTCTAATAAAAGTAGCTTAGATCTTTTAAATCAGGGAGCGTTCCTAAACCACGTGGTTCCATTCTTTTGATCCCTCTCCCTGCATGAAGCCTACCGTGGCATTTGACTTTGATTCAGTACCCTGTACAGTTAAAACTGTGTAAAAAAACTATTACCTACTACTTAGACTCGAGAGCCAGAGGTCGTGGGTTCGATTCCCAACAGGGACAGGCAACTTTATACAATTTGTACAATGTTGTCATTATTTGACAATTTCATAATTCAATTTCCTCATCAGGTTATTTTTGTCTCCACTGCAGGAGACAGACGGAGGATTTGGCCTACACTCCCCGCGCTGGCCAGACGGGTTGGGGAGGCCTGATTGATGTTATATAATGTATTCCCTTAGTCGCCTTGTGCGACATCCACGGGACGAGTTGGAGTGGTCCTATTCTACTATACCGGAAACCACACGCCATTTGTGAATTTGTCCTTGTCTAAATGCCACCATACAGGAGAAGAATCATAGTTTGTCAATATTTATTATATTTACGTAGTTATTACCCCCCCCCCCCCCCATTCATTGAACCACATGGTTTATGGAAGCTCCTTTACCATAAAGTTATACTTTTTAGCACTCTATTAGCAAAATAACGGGCGACTAACAATTCGCGAAGTGACGTATTTATCAAATATATTAAAATACTAAACGTAAAATTACTAAACTTTTATAGCATTGACTGACGCCATTAATGCTGCATCCCACTCAAATCAATTATAATATACTGGAAATTTTGCGTCTCGTTTCACAAATGGCCAGCGGTCATAGCGGAACGAGTAGCAGACTGGGTAAACCCAACGGCGGACTTTAGTATCGCGTTCTGTTTTCCTTGTCTTTCTTTATAAGGAAGTATGTTTACTGATCTTATTTCATTGGGAAGCAGACACTCGTATCGTATATTTAATTTACTTCCTTCCTTCCTTTTATATTAAGTACTAATAAGGTATATTTTTTATAGCAATGTCGCGTGGTTCCCGGCTTAGAGTAGGGCCACCTCCAATATTCGCGTAGGTGTCGTCAAGGCGACTTAGGGTTTGCAACAGGGATGGGTAGCAGCGTTCTCCTGTGTATATTAAGATCATTATTGAGATGACCAATCCGCCTGCCAAGCGTGGTGATTACGGCAATTCCCCCAACGGACAGCCCACCACAAGTGTCATTCTATTGGGGAGTCTTATGTTTAGCAGTGGACGTATTTCGGTTGATGATGACAGTATTTTTTATGCTGTTTTACTGTTCATGAATTACTTTTATTGGGAAGTAGATATTGGGCCCGATTCTGAAGGCACACATTTAAAATTTTACAGCGCTAAAATTGGTTTCGTTTTTATCTTCATAGAACTGTGTGACAAGGATAGCAACAGTTTTAGTGCTGTCAAATTTTAACGTTGTGCCTTCAGAATCGAGCCCATTTTGTCTATATACTTAGTACCTTTTATAATTAAATATTTAGGTTTTATAAATCTATATATATATGTACGCTTGTAACACTGCCTTGGGCCTAGTAGATTGGTCGTTAGACTCGAGCGCCAGAGGTCGCGGGTTCGATCCCAGCGTGGACTGACCACTATGTACAAGTTGGTCCCTGTCTGGATTGGTTGATTTGTCCAATCCTTGTTTAATTTCCATAGTACAAGAGAAAATCCTAGTTTGGGATTAGACAAGTGTATGTACTCGTATATGTTATATTTATTTAACTATTATTGTAATTCATAAACTATTAACTAGCTACCTTAAAAGATTTTGCTGCTGTTTTTTTAAAAGCAAAATCAAAATCTGTTAAGGTACTTGTTTTACCAGAATTAAGACTAAGTAACGGAAGTAAATCGTTCACGGGACAATGTATACGCTTCTACAACAAACTACCAGAGGAAATCTTAAATATGACGGACAGAAAGTTTAAGATTCACATTAAAAAACAACTTTGTAAGAAAGCCTATTATAAAATAAACGATTATTTGAATGACAAAGATGCCTGGTACTAATGTTAATTCAGCTTCGCAAAATCTTTATTAATTGTATGCAAACTTGATTTTTAAAAGATGTGCTGCGTGAAGTTTGTTGCGCCGTTTCTTCTTCACAGCGCTAACACCTAGGAAGCGGTAGTCGATAAAAAAAATGACGTGTATAAATGTACCAAGTGCACTCATAAGCAATAAATGATTTTGACTTTAACTTTTGACTTTGAGCTAGTTAATAGTTTATGAGAAAGTGAAGCATTTCATGTATGAATTTCAACCTACAGTAAAATTTGTGTAAGCAACTAGATTTAATTGACTTACAAATTATCTACTTTACTATGAATGAATATATATATGTATCATTATCACTGGTGTAAAAATATAATTATACATCCAAAACTACCGCGTCATTATACGTCTATGGAATCCCACACACAAAAATATTTTGTGGGAACTGGCATTGTTATGTATGACTCAGACCCATCTGTAGGTAGAGGTCAAACTAAATTATGCGTATTAGCTATTTTGTTATTGCGTGATAAAAATATGCTGATTATGATTAGTGAAATATTTATGGTGTGATTATTTTACTTGCATGCGAGTATGCAGAGTTGTGGAAATTATGAGCATAAGGCTGCGTTTCCTTAGAGCTGTGGGAGGAAACTGAGCGGTGCGAGGAGGCGTAGCGAAGCTATGGAACGGTGTGATTCTTTCCACCGTAGCTGTGCGAGGATGCGAGGCGGACTTCGCTGTGCAAGGAAGCTGAGCGGTGAGAGGATGCGAGGAGCTGTGAAACGGCGCGACTCTTTCCACTATTAGCTGTGCGAGGATGCGTAGCAGAGCTGTGAAACAGTGTGATTCTTTTCACCATAGCTGTGCGAGGATGCGTAGCAGAGCTGTGAAACAGTGTGATTCTTTTCACCATAGATGTGCGAGGATGCGTAGCAGAGCTGTGAAACAGTGTGATTCTTTTCACCATAGCTGTGCGAGGATGCGTAGCAGAGCTGTGAAACAGTGTAATTCTTTTAACGATAGCTGTGCGAGGATGCGAGGCGGACTTCCCTGTGCAAGGAAGCTGAGCAGTGTGAGGATGCGATGCTGAACTGTAAAATGGTGTGACTCTTTCCACCAAAACTAGCACACAAACCCTAGCACACCTCCCACATACATCTCTCGCTTGCTTTGTATGTATGTACAAATACCTCACTCAGCTCAACTTTTTTTCACCAGCGCTAAGCAAGGCTAGGAAAATGAAGTAATCCAATTGGTGGTTTTACCTCACACAGCTCTGATGGAACCGTAGCCTTACTCCAAGGGATGACCTATGTCCAATAGTGGACGCGACTATCATTCCTAGAGGTCTAAGTTTGATCCTCGAAGTAGTTTTTCACACAGCCTCCTACTTGGATTAAAATTTACTGATGTAACTCGAACTTGTTCAACAATTTTAATTTTGAGAAATATCATATAGGATATTTATTATAAAAATCGGATTTTTAAAAGGCTGAGGGCGGCAGTGAGAAGAATAAAAGGAGGTGCATGAAAAGGGTTGATGAATGTGAGTGAGGCTATAGAGGTGATCAAAGGGGCGATCCATCGTCTCTGCCTACAGACTGGCGTGAGCATTTATGTACGTGTCGGATTTTTGGGGTTTTCCCAGTGGTCAGACTAGTCTGGCCAACGGGAATTTTTCTTCCCGTTGTTCAGATCGGCTCGTAATTTAGTAAAGTACTGTGAATACGAAAATACTAAGAGGTCATAAAACTAGTAGGCACCACGAGCGGTTAGAACGTAATAAATTAATCCAGCTACAAAAACAATCTAGGTCGTGATATTATTTAGTATTTATGTTCTTATCCTAAACAAAACGTGCCAAACAAAAAACTCGAGAACGTCAACTTACCGCGTAATGTCGAACTTGGCTTGTTTTTACGATTACACTGAGGTCACTGTTCAGTAGGTGTGTAGTATTACTTTAGAGGCCAAGCTTAATGGCTGACTAGAGTTAGTTGGAGGTGCCTAATAAAGCTAAAGGTTAGATAACTTTAATTGCATAACAACTAGGACACACATTTTTTGTTATACATTTTATTTCAAACAGCAATTCAAGGAACAATTTCTTGCTGACTGATCATCTCACTACCCTATTTCCTTTATTTTAGAACTTACAGGTCCATGAAGGAAAATATTTTTTCACACCTCATAAGTCACCTCAAAGTTTTTACCTTCATGATGACTGAGGACACAATTGGTTATTAAATTTGATAACAGATGTCATCTGTTATCTAAGACAATAACCAATTAGTGTGTCATCTGTCATGTGTATGTCATCTGTTATCTAATTTAATAACCAGTTAGTGTCAATCATGAAGGTAAAAACTTTTAGGTATCTTATGAGGTGCGATAAAATTATTTTCCTTCATGGTATGACCTTCAGTCGTTATCAACTACGGTCACCATCACATCCGTAACCGTGTCCGTCATCAATTACAAAAATTACCAATTTAGAAAGAATCTATTAGCGTATGTAAACATAAACTTTCCACCAATAGATGATCAATTACCTTAAACATGGGCACAAACAGCAGTTAACGTACACAACAGTTAGCACATTGGTCACACACGCAACTTTCTCTCATGCTCATGAATACAAATGCTCAGGCGAGTTATGTGGAAACTTCATTGCTGTCCAAGAAGTGTTGACAATAAATGTTGTTGGGTACGAGTACGTCACTACTATGTAGTAAGCCCAGCTTGCTAGAACAGGCAAGCGAACAGATTTAATTGCCTACAGAAGCACCAGCCTGTTCGCACAGTACGTTTGTGTGTAGTAAATGATTGTAGGATTGCTGCTGCACTGAGAACGCAAGCATAGTCGATTGAGAGAAGGCCAACGTTATACATTAACAACATAAGTTCTTCCCTTTGTAACCTATAGCGTCGATATCTCTGCGCCGCCCTCCGGCGGGCGGGGCATCAGCCTAGTAGTACATCATCAGGTTATCTTTGGCTCCACTGCAGGAGCACAACCCTCTCTCATCTGCCGGAGACAGACGGAGAATTTGGCCTACACTCCCCGCGCTGGCCAGACGGGTTGGGGAGGCCTGATTGATGTTTTATAATGTATTCCCTTAGTCGCCTTGTACGACATCCACGAGAAGAGTTGGAGTGGTCCTATTCTACGCTACCGGAAACCACACGGCAAAGATTAGTAGTACAGAGTAATTAATATTTTCTACGTCCTGTAGTGCGTACTGTCAGATGTGCTCTATTTTGCGGGCGACGTTAAACTTGCAGGGGGATGTAAATGTCGGTTCTTTACGTTAGGATTTTAGTATTTGCAATGTGTCAAATATGCATAGATATTACATGTACCTTACTTTTAATTAAAAATATATTTAAATACAGCAATCACCGAAGCAATAGCAACACTGTGCCGAACGAAACTGCTAGACCTTGAACCGAATGGCTCTTCGTGGTGATACAAACTAGATAGACTGACAAATATAGTGGATGTAGAAGCATGGAGGAAGACTTATAACTCTGCAAAATATAGTAATTACCGAGGCAATAGCAACACTGTGCCGAACGAAACTGGTAGACCTCGAGCCGACTGGATCTTCGTGGTGCTCCCAACCAGATAGACTGACAAATATAGTGGATGTAGAAGCATCGAGGAAGACTTACATATAACGCCGCAAAATATAGTAATCACAGAAGCAATAGCAACACTGTGCCGAACGAAATTGGTAGACCTTGAACTGACTGGGTCATCATGGTGGTACCAACCAGATAGACTGACAAATATAGTGGATGTAGAAGCATTGAGAAAAACTAATAACGCTGCAAAATATAGTAATTACCGAAGCAATAGTAACACTGTGCCGAACGAAACTGGTAGACCTTGAACCAACTGGTTGACTACGTAACCCCATCGTGCCCGAGATACATTCTCATGCGAACTCATTGTTTCCATTTCGCTGCGTTGAGCCTGTATTGTTTTTGGT
This sequence comes from Esperia sulphurella, assembly GCA_947086405.1. NCBI lineage: Eukaryota > Metazoa > Arthropoda > Insecta > Lepidoptera > Oecophoridae > Esperia > Esperia sulphurella. The sequence goes on from OX352280.1 coordinate 2,887,194, forward strand.
TTATGAACGAAGGTAATATTCAATACATGAACTCTAAACCTCCACTTGGGTCCGAAATGATAGGAAATGGAGGTGTATGCTAATTACGAGTAGGTACTAAGCAAGTAAGTTGTTGATTGCAGTTCATTATTTAATTAACGCACCAGACGATGCTGCTGGGCACGTCGCAATATTAGAGAAGGATGGACGAAGTTTTGAATACTTTATTAATGAAATGAAACCTTTTGAAAATATTGTTTTCAATACAAAACGGAGATTTAAAAGACAGCAAAGTGCACGTCGTAGTCTTAAAAATTTTCATTTTTTGATTTAATTTTTTTATTGAAGTCTCCATAATTTTTTTATCATTGGTGTTCTGATTTTTAGCTACATCGTTTCAGTAGTTTTACAGTTATCTAGTAAACAGATAGACTAGCTCCACAATTAAGGTACCTATTCGTTTTGATTAAACCCTAAAAATTAAAAGAAAAACGAGCAAAAGCCGCAGATTTTATTATATTTTAGTATTGAATTAGCACCTTTTGAGTTTCATATATCTCTGTCATTGACCTCTCAATACAAATCCATTTTAAAAATCATCACCAAACTGTTAGATACTCGATGACTAGTATGTTGGCTCTGACTTCTACCGGCGCCCATTCATATCGGAGTTCAAGTTACGTGCCTTCAACTGTATAGTTAAATGTTTGCACTATGCGTGAACTACACAACAGGTAGACATAACTTCATAATAACCACCGCAGCCGGAACCGCCGAACCAACTGTTATGTACAGTCGACTCGAAAACTTATACAGATAATGAACCCGAATCTGAAGGCACACATTTAAAATTTGACAGCGCTAAAATTGGTTTCGTCTTTATCTTCGTAATACTGTGTGACAAGGATAGCAACAGTTTTAGTGCTGTCAAATTTTAACATTGTGCCTTCAGAATCGAGCCCAATATGATATTTTCTCGTGAAAAAGTTATAACCAACTCAAAATTGAACACCGTACATGTCAACGTCTAGAATCTAGATCAAAGAATCCTAGAATTAAGTGCACAGTATATCCGGGAAATCATATAAGTAACTTGAGAGCAAACGTTAGCTACTAACATACATTTCTATTATATGCTGGCTGTGCTCGCGGTTCTGCTCGCGTGGACTTGAGTTTTTTTTAAATAAAGTTGAAAACTTAGTTTCTTCCTTTCCTCACAAAAAAACGACATTTATTTACTTCTAAATAATTAATTTACGGTTCATAATAAAGTATGGATTTATGATTATTTATAGCAGTGATTTTTGTAAGTTTCATTCTATTTATTAATTTAAATAAATTATTGTGTAATATCTATTATTATGATTATAATTTGTATTATTTATTTTGTTTTCGTATAACACTGATTCTTAACAGAAGTCCCAGAGTTTTCGGGTGTATTGTGCTGTTTGGGCCCCGTGCGCATGCGCCGTTTTATACAAATAATAATGAAAAAACCTAACGCTGTTGTACATGACTGTACCGTAAAATCAAACAATGGCCGAGTGTCGTCGACTTCCCGTCATGTTGTGCCACGCGGTAGCCGATTCGTCTGCACCAACGATCTCTATGTACTACTAGATGGAGCGTTCCAAACAATCGCTCTGTTCCACGCAAGTAGCCACAACTCTTTCACATTCACAATGAAGCTTGTGCAGTTACTACGCAAAACATTTAATTATTACTAAATATTGAAGCTACGGTTAAATAATCTCATCATCAGGTTATTTTTGTTTCCACTGCAGGAGCACAACCCTCTCTCATCTGACGGAGACAGACGGAGGATTTGGCCTACACTCCCCGCGCTGGCCAGACGGGTTGGGGAGGCCTGACTGATGTTTTATAATGTATTCCCTCAGCCGCTTTGTACGACATCCACGGCAAGAGTTGGAGTGGTCCTATTCTACTCTACCGGAAACCACACGGCATTTTAATCTCAATATTTAGTAAATAATAAATAATTAAATGTTCTGAGTAGTAACTGCACAAGTTTCAAAATGAATGTGATAGAGTTGTGGCTACTTGCGTGGAACAGAGCGATTGTTTGGAGCGCTCCATCTAGTAGTACATAGAGATCGTTGGTCTGCACCAAAATGATTTACTTGTAAAATTAAATTAAAGGTAGTTTCAGTATTTAGTTATTATGTAGTATATTATTGCCCCTCGCTCTTAGTGCCTTGTCTCACACCCTGTAAGGTTGACTGGAAGAGATCTCTTTTAGATATAAGCTCGCCTTTATACACAAAATTTGTAACTGTATTTAGTTATAAAATTTGTGTATTAAAGAATATGTAATTTGCTATTCTTATGATATTCCGATCTAACTACTAGCTAGCAGGTAGCTTAGAAGACCGTAAAGTGTTATGGCAAACTTCTGGAATTTGTCAAAAAGGGGTCTAACTAGTTTTGTAAAAAATGTTGAATGATGAATTCTAATTCTTCAATTGGCGAAGAAACTCTTGTAATTTTCATACAATTATAGCAAACCAGTTTGACCCTTTTTTTGGCAATTTCCAAAAGGTTGACTTTAATGTGTTCATAGGTTCGTAGTCGGGAGTATCTCATATTTATTTGATACTTTTTATTTTTAACTGTGAATAGTTTATCAAAATCCGTTCAGTAGTTTTTAAGTGATGCGTGCACAAACTCACAGACAAACAGATAAACAGACAAAATTAAAAAAATGATCGAAATGTGTTCTATTGTTTAACCTTAGACCCCCAATTTTTTTTTGCAAATATATTCAATGTACAGACACGTGAAATCTACGATTTTAGTTATTAGATATTTAGTAGAAGGGGTGTAAGGGAGCGCAAAGACATCCGGCGCTCCAAATGTCAACCTCACCTGCACGTGGTGCACCCTGCTGGTTGACTAACGAGGCTCTGGCGACCGACGATGGCGGTATAACCATTCAAAAAATTCACTAGGTCACAAATACCACAGACCGGTGGCGGGCAGCAGCGTCACCGGTGCGAGGCCTAGTACTGCGATGGCCAACACGTCTGCCCAGCGTGGCCATTATGGGCAAAACTCCCCAAAAATGAACAGTACAAACAAACCACGGCCCCCAGTTCCCGGCAGCCCTACTATTCCTGGCTACGGTAGCGGTCTAGGTAACGGTAGGGCGGGGGGTGCTAAGAATCCCCGGGTTCCGGCAGGCTACCATAACAAACGACTGTATTTGGCTACACTTAACAACCGGACACTAAGAACGGATGAACACCTTGCCGAGCTCGATGTAGAGTTAAGTAAAATCAAGTGGCACCTGCTCGGATTATCGGAGGTCCGAAGACAGGGAGAGGACGCGATAACCCTGGAGTCAGGACACCTGATCTACTATCGAGAGGGCGACCAAAAGTCCCAAGGCGGCGTTGGATTTCTGATCAACAAAGTCCTCACTAGCAACGTGGTGGAAATCAGCAGTGTATCGTCGCGGGTCGTATATGCTATAATTAAGTTGACCCAAAGATATTCTTTGAAGGTCGTACAGGCATATGCGCCCACGGCAAACTACACTGATGATGAGGTCGAGGCCTTCTATGATGACATTTCGAAGGCCGTCAATCACACCACCAAGACCAGCCACCTCGTTGTTATGGGAGACTTCAATGCCAAAGTGGGAGTACAAAAACGCGACGAATCTATGGTTGGACCACATGGATTTGGGCCTAGGAACCACAGGGGGCAAATGCTTGTCAACTTCCTGGAGAGTCAGGGGCTATTCTTGATGAACTCCTTCTTCAAGAAGAATCCCCATAGGAAGTGGACATGGCGAAGCCCCGACAACGTGACCAGGAACGAGGTTGACTTCATCATGACGAATAGGAGGCCTATATTTGAAGATGTCTCAGTGATTAATAGGTTTAATACCGGAAGTGATCACCGACTTGTCCGAGGCACTCTAAATATGGACCTCCAGCTCGAGCGGCATCGTCTGGTAAAGTCAACCCTCCGACCGACACTGGGCCAAACCATGATGGGATCAGAACGGTTCCAACTGGAACTAAGTAACCGATTCGCCTCGCTGGAAACCACAGAAGCCGTTGATCAGAAATACAACGATTTCGTGAATGTCGTCCGTGAGGAGGGCCGCAGATTCTGCCACCAACAGCGTAAGAGTACCAAGTCCAACATCTCTAGCGAGACTCTGGAACTTATGAGGCAGAGACGAGAGATGTCTTCGTCTTCGCCAGATTGGCATATTCTAAACAAGCGCGTCAAAAAGCAAATACGTTTCGATCTCCGCCGCTCTAATACACGCTCCATAGAGGAAGCGATCGAGAAAAATAAGGGATCGAAAGTATTTGCTAAGCGACTTGGGAGGAGCCACATGACGAAGTTGAGGACGTCTGATGGTAGAGCCGTTACCTCTAAGCCAGAGATACTTGCCGTAATGGAAGAGTTTTATGGACAACTGTACTCGACACACGCACCAAAGCCTGCGGTCCAAGACACGGGCGATAGTCGCGCACCCTTGATCCGCCACTACACTGAGGACATCCCGGACGTTGACGTGGGCGAGATTAGAATAGCTCTCGAGCAGCTCAAAAACAACAAGGCGCCAGGTGACGACGGTATCACAGCGGAGCTTCTTAAGGCCGGAGGAACTCCAGTCCTAACACGACTACAGGAGCTCTTTAATACCGTCGTTTACAACGGAACAACGCCAGAGGCATGGAGTAGGAGTGTCGTGGTATTATTCTTTAAGAAAGGAGATATTACACTTCTTAAGAATTATAGGCCGATCTCGCTCCTGAGCCATGTCTACAAGCTGTTCTCGAGGGTTATTACGAACCGTCTCGCCCGAAGACTTGACGACTTTCAGCCTCCGGAACAGGCTGGGTTTCGAAAAGGCTACAGTACCGTAGACCACATCCACACATTGCGGCAGATTATACAGAGGACCGAAGAGTATAACCAGCCCTTGTGTCTTGCATTTGTGGACTACGAGAAAGCCTTCGACTCCATCGAGACATGGGCTGTTCTGGAATCCCTGCAGCGATGCCAAGTCGATTGGCGATATATCGAGGTGTTGAGGTGCCTGTATAACGCTGCCACAATGACCGTTCAACTCCAGAATCAGCAGACAAAGCCAATCCAGTTGCAGAGGGGGGTTAGACAGGGGGATGTTATATCCCCGAAACTGTTTACCAGCGCACTGGAGGATGTCTTTAAAACACTGAACTGGAGGGGACGGGGCCTAAGTATAAACGGCGAGCACATCTCACACCTTCGATTTGCAGACGACATAGTTGTGATGGCAGAGTCGCTGCAGGATCTTGAGGAAATGCTGACCAGTCTCAACTGCTCTTCCAGACGAGTAGGTCTTAGGATGAACGTAGACAAGACGAAAGTCATGTCCAACTCACACGTTGACCTAAGACCGGTGATCGTCGATAATGTCAATATCGAAGTTGTTCAGGAGTACGTCTACCTAGGACAGATAATACAGTTGGGTAGGGGCAATTTCGATAGGGAAGCTGACAGAAGAATCCAGTTGGGCTGGGCAGCATTTGGAAAACTGCGTCAAGTCTTCACGTCGCCTATTCCACAATGCTTAAAGACAAAAGTCTTTAATCAGTGCGTCCTGCCTGTCATGACTTACGGTGCAGAAACGTGGACACTGACGGTGGGCCTGATCCACAAGTTCCAAGTCGCTCAGCGGGCTATGGAGAGGGCTATGCTCGAGGTTTCTTTGAAAGATATGATTCGTAATGAGGAGATCCGACGAAGAACGAAACTCACCGACATAGCTGAAAGGATTAGTAAGCTGAAGTGGCAGTGGGCGGGCCACATCTGTCGCAGAACCGACGGCCGTTGGGGCAGACGAGTTCTGGAGTGGAGACCGCGGATCGGCACTCGAAGGGTGGGACGCCCCGCCGCCAGGTGGACCGACGACCTGAAGAAGGTGGCCGGTAGCGGCTGGATGCGGAGGGCGGAGGACCGGGTGTGGTGGCGTTCGTTGGGGAAGGCCTATGTCCAGCAGTGGACGTCTAAGGGCTGATATGATATGATGAGATATTTCGCACATGAGTTAGACCGTCTTAACTAAAAAAATGCAGTGTTGAGTCCAAAAAAAACCAATAAAACGTACTCGATTTCCTCTATTTTTGTATTTTTTATAATTTTTTAAACTTTCAAATCGTGTTTTCTCTAAACATGCTTTTTTTGAGTTATGACGGTTTATTTCATGTGCGATTTGTTAATAGCTTTCTTCCCTCTTTGTCAATCTTAACCATTTAGTTATGTAAAAAATTTCGGGAGCGGCAATGGGAGCGGATTCTGTAGTTCACGCGAGCGGAGCCACGGGCAAGATAATAATATATTATCTTTTAGCTGACTAAATTGTATTACGGATTATTTTTTTAAAAGATTACAAATCATTAGTTATGCGGTGTAACTGGTTTTATCAATCAAATGACACAGTTCCATACGCCGTTGCCTCACAGTTTGCCATTTGGTAACTATTCGTGTGCGAACAACCTTGTGGTTATTAGGCATTTTTGTTAACTTACCTTGGACGTGAGAGCCGTGTTTGGTAGTCGGTTAGTTTCTTTTTGTTTTCTTACTATGTTGTATTAAATTATGGTTATTATAAATTATATACTTCAGATTTTGATGATGTATGTGCGATGATGCGTTACTACTGATAGTAACGCAAAAATACATACTTTTGATATACGCAAAGACTCTATCAAAAGTTATAGACATTATTAGTTTTCAAATACATTAGTAGGTAAGATGAGTATGCAATATATTGCACATATAGTATTTCCGTACTATCCAGATTGCGATGAGTTTGGATTACATTTGGAGCTGCGAGTGGGAATTGGAGTGAGAGTGGGCGTGGGCGTGGGAAAAGGGGAGTGGGTGTGGGAGAGGAAGCGAAAGTGGGAGCGGGAGCGGGAGCGGGAGCGGGAGCGGGAGCGGGAGCGGAAGCGGAAGCGGAAGCGGGAGCGGGGACGGGAGCGGGAGTGGGAATGGGAGCGATTCTGTAGATCACGTGAGCGGAGCCGCGGGCACAGCTAGTGGTAAATAAAATAATGGCCCATACTCACAATGATGGGAATATGGTATCAAGGAGTAATTATGGTGATTATGGGTACGAGCACGATGGCGCTCAGCTTTGAAGGTATTTGTTCACTGTGGGATTCTTCCGGGTTATCTACCTGATTCACAATGAACAAAGGTAATAAAGGACCTTGGTATTGACTTATTTTATTAACCAAACAATAATTGACTAGGCCATATTTATGGTATTTACCACAGAACGGTGGCGGGCAGTAGCGTCACCGGTGCGAGGCCTAGTACTACGATGGGCAACACGTCTGCTCAGCGTTGCCATTATGGGCAAAACTCCGAATCTCCGAAACTCCGAAAAATGAGCAGTAAACGTAAACCACCGCCCTCAGTTCCCGGCAGCCCTACTATTCCTGGCTAGGTGGTCAGAAGCGGCTGCATGCGGAGGGCGGAGGACCGGGTGTGGTGGCATTCATTGGGGAAGGCCTATGTCAAGCAATGGACCCCTCATGATTAACTTATTTAAATTAAAAAGATACCCTGACAAGATATTACTAAATATTACTACCTACGTACAGAAGTGATGTAAAATAAACTAATAAGCAAAGGATGGATGCAAGAGATCTCTTCTAAAGTTACCAATCTTGTACCACTTAGTGTTATTTTATCCTGTATATATTAAGATCGTTACTGCTATCACCAATCCGCCTGCAAGAGTGGTGGTTAGGGCAAATCCATCAATAAACAATCCATCAAAAGTGGCATCTTCTGGGGAGGCTTATGTTCAGCAGTGGACGTATTTCGGCTGTGATGATGAGATATTCACACCTGTATTTTGTACAGTATGTGGTTTTTGGGTCTATGCTTTTGGCATATAACTATGCCACGACCAATGCGCAGTGAATATATTAACCACGATGACTCACGTTACATTATTCTACAAATTCGTGCCCATGTTTCTTCGTCCTTGTGATAACAACTGAATCAATTAACAGACATGTGTAATAATAGCTATTTTAATGAAACGTGTCGTATTTATTTCATATTTCACTATGGGTTTGCTGTGAAGGAAATATAGTGAGGAAACTTGCATACGACAAAGAAGTATGTTTTTAAAGCAATCAAGAGAAGACAGAAAATCACTGCTTTGCAGGTGATAAAAACGTTTTGTATACTACTAAGAAAACATTATACATGTATGTTTTAATTTCTCTGACGGGGGACGGCCTACTGCTGGACATATGCCTTTCCCAAGGCACGCCACGGAAACCGATCTGTGGTTCCCCGCATCTAGTCCACTGCTACTTCAACGTATCAACTTATAGAGTTTGGTCGATGACGTCCTTTGGCAAATCACCTCATTTCAGATCCTGTCTTTTAGAGAAATTCTTTTGTTGAGCCAATTTGAGTTTTCTGACTTGTCGCTCCGCCATCGCCAGTGCCCAAGTTTCGGCGTGGCCGCCGTATTAAGGGTAGGACGCACTGATGACGACTTTGGCCTTCAGCCGCTGTGGTATAAGCGACAAGAAGATACGGTGAACTGCCCAAATGTTGCCCAGCACAGACTTTGTCTTAAACCTTCTGTCGGCTTCCTTCTCGAAGTTGTTACTGCGGATAATTGCATAGTTTGATCGAAGCAGAACTTCGACAACTTACAGTCGAGAGAATGAGCTAGGCGAGATAGAAGGGAACGTAAAACCATATCATCTGCAACGGTCCTTTAACTGGTTCCCCACTGTAGGACCATCCAGATTTGATCCATTTCGCAAATGTTCGATAAAGGTGGGTTCCACCCCCTAAATGGGCAATGTGTATACCAACAGAACCACTTCAAAAGTTGTCAAACTACTTGACAGCAGTGTTTCCGACAAAATTTATGTCATTGACATCGCCACGACAATGCAAAGTGCCGTAACAAAAGTGGCCTTCGACTCTCTATTTGATGCATGACGTACTGTCAGAATAAGTTACACTTTTTGTTAACACTGTAGACTGTAAGAACCATTGCCTCTTTGTGTTGATTGGAAAAAATAGCAACATTGATTTGGTTTACTTTTTGTTGTTGATGGCAATGGAATCTTAGCTGTATACTTGCATCATTATTTCAGTCAGTCAAGTGACCGTCGACCCGTATACGCAGCGTGGTTCGCGCCGTTGCCGGATGGACCGACGACCGGAAGCATACCTCCCACACTTTATACAAGCGAACATATTTAATTACCTACTATTCCAGGCGCCTACTGTCCGTACACTTTAGTATGTGCGCGTAAATAATAGTACTTAGCTGACTGCTACACCCAGTATAACCGAGAGAAGGACAACGTTGTACGTCAATAACATAGCTGCTTCTCTTTCTAACTGAAAGCGTCGATCGCTCAGTAACGCGTACTGCCAGCCGTGCTCGGGTTTGCGGGTGACGTTAAACTGGCGGTGAGTGTCGCTTCTCTACGTGGTAATATTTTGTATTCTATGCCGAAAGCGTTTGGGTCTGGTATTGATTAAACCCTCGTCCTCAATGAAAGTGTGGCGAGAGCATTAATAACCAAACTATTTAATACTATTTATTCATTCGTGTCCACTGCTGGACATAGGCCTTCCCCAATGAACGCCACCGCATCCAGCCGCTACCGGTCACCTTTAGGTCGTCGGTCAATACGATTTATTACTACAAAGATATGTATGTAACTATGTTATCGTTCAGTATCTTAAATGTCTTACTGTATGTTAAGGTATATTGTGGTATCTTAAGATGTTACTGGCATATCGGCTAGTGTTCTAAGCTAAGTACTCTAAGATAAGATATATATATTATAATGACCGTGTGTAGTAGTCCATTACGGAGAGCGATATGTATTTTTTTATTGTTAATGGGTTTGCGCTTGACCTCAATCTCACCTGATGGTAAGTGATGAAGAGACCTAAGGTGGAGCGCGCTTACCCAGAAGATGCCTATTCAATGAAGATGCCTCTCTTCCTTTAAAAAGATCCAAACTGTACTTGTCCGGAAATACCCAAGCTGGCAGGGAGTTCCATTCCTCAGCAGTTCGCATTATAAACAGCTAAAAGATAAGATATATTTTATGGGATATTCATCATGTGTGATAGACTTTACCATTACATTGGCTGTCTGATGGACCCCTACTGAAAAAATATATATATATATATATATAGGTGTTGCCCATAGAGTGTTAGTAACAAGGATACCTTAAAACTATGTTAGTAACTTTAATAAACTTAGACTTTAGTACTCTGCGGGATCACCTATTTTTAAATCCTGTTTCTTAGAGAAACTCCAAGCTTAAGCTCTTTCAATTAAGCGACTGAGTTTTTGGAGTACCATTGCTAGTGTACACGTTCACATAGGTAATACTGAATGACTCATTAGTTCCTGTAATGACACACTGATTGATGACATTTGTAAATCGTTAACTTAATTTAAACGTGACTTCAAGTTGTCATTATAAGTATTTACATGTCATTTTTTAAGAATCAATAAAGATGTGAATATGAATAACTTAGTGTCGTACGTGTGTCCGCTTAATTTTACCACTTAATTTAGTAAACAGATGACATCCATCACTAAACTCATTAATGTCTACGTAAAGCACTAATTAATTTGTATTTAGGTACTAGACCTTATTACTACGGTTAAATAAATTCAAAATGCAATAACGTCCACTTCCCCATTGCCACATCATTGCTGGACACGTATGTTTGTAAATCAGACATTCTTTTCACAAAACTTCCGGGTCTTGCACAAAAGTTAAGTTAATGTTAAGTTATTAAAAGTTAAGTTATGTAACTCTCCGGTTACTTTGTTACTAACAAACGTAAACCTGAATTTGGAAACAATACCAACATCAAATGAACCAGGTGCTTGACTGGACTAGCAGTCGGTCCTAAAAGGAGGCAACACGAGATGTTATGATCGCATAAAAGTCAGGAACTCTGGTAATAATATTGTCGGCTTATCTTATAAAAGGGGGGTAGGATCTTTGTGTCAGCCCCACTGTCTATACTATACGGTGCTTCCATTCCCCACAATGTGCTGCATAAAAACTTATATGCAGCTAAAGAATAGGAGAGCCTGTTGTCCTTGGGTACAGGGTAGTAAGGCAGGGAAATATCTGCTGCTGAGTGCTTTTATTAAAATTTAAGGTTCTAATTGCTCTTTTATTTCAGAGTAGTTAGTGACTTTTTGCAGTAAGCCGACACGACGGTATAGAAGAACAAACAGAGACAATATTTTGTTCAATTTTGTCTGGCTGTCTATTTTATTATTATCAGTCAGCGCTAGCTAAATGCTACTACTAAATCTGGACTTAAAAATAGAGATGATCTGAATATTATGTTTGAAAATCCTAAATATGTAATTAATGTGTTTTATTTTCATTATTATGTTCATTAAGGGTTCAACTGTATCTTGACCGCAAATATTTTTTTTTAAAATTCATTTAATTTTTTTATGAATCCAGAAGTGGTCGATACCAGGAGCGGTGAAATCCAGAAGTGGTCACCGACCGACAAACCCGAGTAAACTATGCATTCATGAGCAAGCTATTACCAGGATATAAGAACTTTTATTTAACCCGTAAACTCCGTACTAGCCAACGATTCATATGGATTCCATTTATATGGTTAACTGTGCGTATGTCTAAAAATTCAGAGGTAGCAGGTTCGTTTGTCACTTGGGATAGATGTATGAGTATGTTACTAACTAACCTCCCCGTGTGTGTCGTCAAGGCGACAAATTACAGCAGGGATGGGCAGCAGCATTCTCCTGTGTAGGTACATGGAGAATGCTGATATAAGATCATTACTGCGATCACCAATCCGTCTGTCAAGCGTGGTGATTATAGCAAATCCCACAATGGACAGCCCATCATAAGTGGCATTCTATTGGGATGGCCAATGATCAGAAGTGGACGTATTTCAGCTGATGATGATGATGAAGTTATATATGTACATTGTCTTGTTGTTTTCATTACTGAAAAGCCAAATACTACCCTTATTCTGTGTGATAAAAACTTAACACACATATGTCTAAAGAATACAACTTTTACTTTCAATACTTACGAAAAAAACCGGTCGAGCAAGACTGCGCGGCGTCGATTTTGTAGTATCACGTCGTAAGAGAGAAGTTTTTCTACTTATAACAACCTCTTGCAAGTAAGTAGATATAGTTTTCAATCACAAATCGTGGACTAAATAACTAAAAGTCACAAAAAAACACATGAGATTTCACACGTTACACTGAACACTGTTTTTGCGAACTACAAGCATAAACTTATAATTTACATTCCTATTAGAACCGTCTCTAAATAACTTAAAATAAATAACACAGGTTTAGCGAAGTATAACTCGAACGTTTCTCGAAACTGTTTATCGTATTTAAAAGAGTTTTTATAACTTTTTTAGTGTTCAAAAAGTTTGGAATGTGCGGTTGTGAGAGAAACACAACCTCCTTTCGTAACCGATTTGCGGCGACTGAGTGAATGAATGAGCGGAATGGATGCCAGCCGACGAGTTATTGGTTAAATGAGTCACATTTGTGATTGTGAAGTTGTGTTTTGGAATGTATTTGTGTGACGTAGTAATGGATGTGGGGTTTTACGCAGTGAAACGGTAGTTTAATAAGTACCTAATGATCTACATCTTCGTATGTCAGTGACTCAACATCCACTATTGGAGACAAAGTTAGGCCTTTCGTTCGCTCGTTTGCCGCCCATCCTCCATATTGTTAAAAATAATACAGCGTTGAACTCTTTTCTATGTATTTCTAAAACCTTGGTATAAAAGAGTTCAACGCGCTTCACTCACCGAAGTTTCTACGAATATTAATTTCATACCTTTAGTTAAATGTCCATCATTATCATCATATCAGCTCTTAGACGTTCACTGTTGGACATAAGCCTTCCCCAAAGAACGCCACCACCTGGTCCTCCGCACCCAGCCGCTTCCAGCTACTTTCTTCAGGAATACTCGTAGTAAGGCTGTCGGGAACTGGGGGCCGTGACTTTTGGTTGCTGCTCTAGCCCCCGTGAGTTTTGCTCATAATGACCACAATGGGCAGACGTGTTGGCCATCGAAGAACGGGGCCGCCCCCAATCCTCCCGTGGGTGTTGCCATGGCGACTAAGGGATTGCTCCAGAGACGGCAGCAGCATTCTCCTGTGTATGTTAATCATTACATACACATATCATTACTGCAATCACCAATCCGTCTGCCAAGCATGGCGATTATGGCAAATCCCCCAATGGACAGCCCACCAAAAGTGATATTCTCTCGGGGAGGCTTGTGTTCAGCAGCGGACGTATATTTCGCGGTACTAGGCCTCGCATTAAATAATTAAAAAAAAACGATAAATATAATGTTAATGTGCCAATTTAAGATCTTGAATATACTTAATTTGATTTTAATTTATTTATTTAATTCAGATTTTGATCCATAGTGTGTAAGTCTTAAGATATGTTAGTAAATGAAATTATAAGAAAATAGCAGTTTTGATTTTGTTGTCGGACAGCTTCCCTTAAATATCCAATTAAAATATTCGGTCTTCTGGAAAACTGTAACTAAAAACGATTTTTATTATTTTATTTAAAAAAAAAACTAAGTTTTTTTTACTATATTTTATTGATATAATTTTGTACAAATAACGGCATATAATACAACGGACAGGTCTCACATACAAAACTAATGCTAGTCAAGCTATTCGTATTTCACAAGTAGGTCTACATATACATATATATTTAGTACATTTAATAACTTAAAATTATAAAAATTTATAAATAATTAATATTTTTAATAGCAGTCTGAATTGATTTATATTTTGATCTTTGTTTCATAGATATTTAAAGCCCGTCACATACGTAATTACATAATATATTAATACAAATTATAGCTCGGTATATTACGATATATTTTCTTTAGTAGCCTTTGAGTGACCACACACGCAGCTATAATATATATTTCGTTACGTCATCACCTATATTTTATTCCAAATCAATACTCATATGACAAAAAACAAACGCATTTGCGTCCCGAAAACAGAATAAATAATAGATGGTGTTCCTAAGTGAACCGCAAAGGTTACGGTTACGGTTATACAAACCTGTTTTCGCTGCTGGTGACCATTTCATGTATATGTTACCGAGACTTATATAGTGTTGGTTTCCAATGACTATTGTTGTGGAATGAAATATATACTGTAATATATATTAAATATGAGGGCAAAATATAAATTATAGCATCGTTACCGTCTGCATTATATTACAGCATATTAATATATATTAAAGATGTATGATGGGCTTTACCAGTATTTGCACACCTAATTTGCAAAATAATTTTGTACGTTTCCTTTGATATCCCAAACGAAACGTACAAAATTATTTTTATTCCGTCTTGTCTCATTGATATCATTACTACTCGACTCCCTTTTGTGAAAACTTGATTGTGACACTTGGTTATACATAATAAATTTTCTGTCTCATGAAATTGCTGTGTTTGTATGAAAGTTTTTCGTCTGAAATCAGACAATATTTAAATAAGTACAGTGGGCCTACATACACTGGCAGCGATAATAGAGGTTAAATTGCAATGGGTTTGTAGAACACGAGCTGTAGCCCATCGTATAGATCATACAGTTCACGACGCCACGCCTCATTCCTTCTCTAAATCGCTTACATGTCATTGTATGCGTTATATTGTTACTGTGGTAGTTCTATCGTTACGCACTAATCATCAATGTGTGCGTACGCACACTAACGTACTCACGTTTCGCGCTCAAACCTCGCGAAAAGAAGCGGGGAGTGCCATCGTCAATTGATGAATCTATTCTTAATTTTTACTTTAAATTAATTCGATTTCAACGTTTGATGAAGCTGATATGCAGTCAAATTATTGTGCAGTTAATACAAAGAAATATTTAATCTACGTGCTTATATTAAATTTAACGTATATCCCTAAATTAATATCAATAAAGAAAACATATGTATACTAAATTAAAATACATTCAAGATATGTAATTGTAAATGATTTCCTCACCCTGTGAAATAGGTGTAAATATATATTAAATAGTAATTGACAGAAATTATTGGTGAAAATAAACCTTGGAATAGGTTTAATAGAATAGAAAATATATTTTTTCTTTTCGATTTTTGATGAAATTGACTGTTTATCATTTTTTTTGTCAAAGTAACATAATAATACAACATTAATTTACATCACCTTGTTAAGTTGTAAATGCTATATAAGGAATCACTAGTCAAAGGTCAATGATGTCACTTCGTTTTTAGGATTCCGTCTAAACATATAGATCCTCATAGCGACATTTTGTACGTCTGTGTGTCTGTCCGCCGCGTAACGCGAAAACTACTGGACCGATTGATATGACATTTGGAACATACTCGTTGACAATTGACCGGCAATGATGGGACCTTATCGAATATTCCATTTTTTTTTCTTAAGCGAAATATTCGATGATATTATTTTTGAAAATAGAAGAAAAATCGAAACTCGTGTACTAAACTTTGTTGATTTTTTCCATTTATTATTGAGAAAATAATATATTTAACTAAAACTGACAGCTGCCTTATTCAGTGATATAAAAAAATCTCAGTTCAATTCATTAAAAATCGATACACACCTATTTAGTGTAGATATAAAGCGCATTTAAAATTATCAGACTACCAGATAAATATAATCTATAATTATTGACTACAGTGGTGCTAAAATATTCATTTACTGTTGGAACTTCATTTAATCCAAGCAAAGCATGTGGAAAATCATAGCTAGTTAGGCTTGATTCACAATGCAACACCATGACGGCGGCTACATAATGGAACGCGAGACGTGATCGGTAGGTTGAATAACCTGAAATTAGCTTCTTATTGCTACGCTTGCTGTGATTGGTCGAACCTCCAGGCCAAGATGGCTGCGACAAGAACATGGTAATAAGCGATTTTTCTGTAGGTACTACATTTCTTCTTCCTAAAATTCCTTTCTTGAGATTTTGCCAATGTCAAGTATATAGGACGAATACAAAAGTGGAGACCACGCTTTAACCGAGTAAAGATGTGGGAGGGAGTGCCGTTTAGATCAAAGGATATCATCATAACCTTTGATCTGCTCACATGGATTTCCGTAAAGAAGCCAACATTACAAAGGAGATTGCAATTGCACGCAATTATTTGAATTGTCGATAAATTAGCTAGTACGGTGATCATTGCACACTAAATATCGCTAAAACTTAACCTAAAAGCGAACCTAGCTCAGTTTCCGTAATCTCTGCCATCGCGGGAATCCCCAAATATACTCGTATACTATATTTTACGCGGTCTTGCTTCACATTCTGTTGCCAATATTCTCGCTAAATTTGCCGTTTGTTGAAGTGCCATCTGTTGAGGTATAAGAACCATTTCTTTCTCTTAAAGAGCAACTGGTTAATTCCTTACTGACCTTCAATCAGTGTTCCGGGTTTCTAATAATATGTATATATATTAATTCTAATGCAGAAGGAAAGTATGGCCTAGTCTCCAGTCCGCTACCGTGCTACCATCTATTTTGGTGTAGACACTTCACTCAATCTAACGGCGCACGGAGCAGCGGTCGCGACAATATAATACAATTAAAAAATCAATAAAACCCACAATTCAACCATACCTGAGTGCACCAATAATAATGAATTTCTTTATTCAGGCAAAAGAACCACAATAAAAATAAAAATGTGTAAAAGGTATAAATTACAATAATTGAAAAAGAGAAATAACAATAAAAATTGAGTAAAAATTAAATTAACATTTAGTCTGTAAAATTGACAAAATAATAAAACATTACACATAATACATAATGCGCTACTTCCGGTTCACGTTCAGGTGAATGGAAATCCAGTGTTTAAACATGGGGCTGGATAAGTCCTTACTGATAACGTTGCCGTATGGTTTCCGGTAGAGTAGAATAGGACCACTCCAACTCTTCCCGTGGATGTCGTACAAGGCGACTAAGGGAATACATTATAAAACATCAATCAGGCCTCCCCAACCCGTCTGGCCAGCGCGGGGAGTGTAGGCCAAATCCTCCGTCTGTCTCCGGCAGATGAGGGAGGGTTGTGCTCCTGCAGTGGAGACAAAAATAACCTGGTGATGATAACGTTTAGAATGCTGTTGCTAGAGTTACGCAACCTATCCCAGAAGGAAGATATACTAAACCTAAAACCTATACTAAAACCAGACTATTATCAAGTTAGTGAAGGTAGCATCCAGGGTACCCGGAGGAAGATGAAGAACCACGCAGAATCAGGACTTTACAGCAATCTATTTCCCTAACAATCAGTCTGCAGGACAAAAACGCTGAACGATAAAATCGTGTATTTAATGTCCTAATGGTGTTACATTGTGAATCCACCTCACGCGTAACACTTAATATGAAAAGCTCAAGAATGTACTATGTATTACGCTATCTACTTACATTTGTCTATCTTATCTTATCTTGTCTTGTAGATAAGATAAGATACACTTGTCTAAAACCACGGTCATATGAAAACTTCCCGATATACAAACGCTATTTTTATGTTTACTTATAGAACTATTTTATAAAATACACTCACATTTTAACAAATTGTGATTAGCTATTTTATTGAAGAAATTATAGTTAAACGAAAAATGCGTGCAAACCACTCGTACGACTAGAATATTTTTTTCATTTAACATTACAAATAGGTTTTCTCATACATAACTACTAGATAGTAAAGCACTTTGAAAATTTATTTCATTGTTCGTACAAAAATTACAGTAAGTACAGTGAATGAAAGTTCATTTACGAATAAATGAAAATTCATTGAAATTTAAATCAAATATCTAATAGAACATAAGGAAAAATTGTGAAAAGGTGAGTTTTTCAAAACGCTGCAGCTGAAGTTCACTTATTCTAAATTGACTAGAGTATTTTCATGCGTTTGATTTGTAAATCAATCATTGGTTTCCGTTGGCGATTAATTTATCAAAAGTGTAAAAATTCATATTGTATCATTATTGCCTCCGATATTTAAATTTTTACATTGATATGTTGGTACGGAGTATTAAATTAATTGGTCATTCATTCACGAAACAAACAGCCGGGTGAACGAAAGGAATGAATGAATCCGATAATCAAACCACACCTACCGCTACACGATTACGAGTAAACCGGTTCATTTAAATGTAAAAAATGTAAGTTAAATGAACCGGGTTCCTCCGGCGCTCGCAACAAATGAACAATTAGATTCACTTAAATGGACCGCGCCGGTTCATTTAAATGAATGGACCAGTTTTATGGGGCGCACCGGCCCACGTTGTTGGTGATAGTGTGGGGCAGCTTGGACAGCGACAGCGGGATGTCGAAGTCTCCGCTCAGAGATATCTGCGAGACGCAGCCGACTAGACCGCTCTTGTATTTCCCCATTGTATTTATTTCTATTGACGGTAGTCCACCTGCAAAAATGGGTTAGTTATTAGTGATAGTAGTAGGCGGCAATATTAGCCTTACCGAGTCATGCGGGGCTCTGACGAGGTGGACAAGTATTTCCCAAGCTAATCGTGGTACCTCAACATGGAGGCGGCGATGTTGTTCGCCATACATCACGTCAAGGGGTATCACGTGGCGATACCACTGATGTTTCATAATTATCGATACCAAACCCAATTAATTCACATCCTGAGTATATGGGGCCGTTCAAGTATTACGTGAGCAGATTTCTTACCATTTTTTACCCCCCCGCCCCCCTTGTCATCAAAAGTAAGCAAAGCACTTACCCCCTCCCCCTATGCTTACGTAAACATTTTTAGTAATAAATGTTTTTTTTATATTGTTATTTTTAAAATAGGAAAATTCATGAAAATATTTAACTGATACACATAGAGTAAATGACAAAAAAATATAATCAGAAATAAAGAACATAACTAACATAAAGAATATTTTCGGAACACATTAACAGTCTTCAGTCCATGAAACCTGAATCCATGATTCTAAGTTATCGATGATATTGGATTGCTGCTCAGTGTTGTGAGTCTGCTCACTTTCATCCGATTTTGGAATGTCTACGTCACTCTCATCGAGCCATTCAACATCTTGGTGCTCTAAATTTTGAATAATGCACATCAGTTCATTAGCACGACGAGCAGCGACTCTTACAGGTCTAACTTTTCCCTCTGTGGGCGTGTTTACTTTTTTATGGATCTTCTCGATGTGACGATTTAATGATTTGACGGAAGCATGATAAAGACCACACGTTTTGCATGTTCGGCTTGAGAGCCTCAATTTTACCGTCGGACAAAAATAATCGTAGGGCATTTGCAAAAAATCTTTGAGGGTAGTACTCAAGCGTAGAGCTAAATTGACTGGAAGATCAAGAAATTGTCCTCCTTCATCCAAAACCAAGTCATCAACTGTTTGTTTTACTTTTGCAGGTGGTGGAAGAAACCTGTTGTCTAGTAATCTGAATAGGCCACTTCTTGGACGACAGCATTCTGTATTTTTACATTTTACAATTTGAAGCAAGTATTGGCTTTCACGCACATGTTCTGAGTACCATTTAATGTCTGGAAATTCAGGAACATCTTGTTCATCAGCCTCAACATATTTTGCAGTAACATTATAGCCATCAATTTCCATTGAACTCCATACTTCAGCTAATACATTTCCTGCAAATTCGAAATTATATCTTTCTAATTGTTCATCAATTGTAATGCCACGTTCATCCAAATGAGACCCAAAATGGTCATGAGGCAGTATTAAACCAGCCAGTTCCCGACTCAGAGGAGCCACTCTTCGCTCTACTCTGTTATACGCACTCCTTCCAGGAGCATTGGTAGCTATAAACAATGCATCGAGATCATGTCGTTTAAAATGTTGTATAGCAAACCCTATGACTTTTTGATAACGCGGATTTTCATCTGGCCCTCCATCAACCGTCATAATTACTACTGGTTTTACTAGTCCATGGTCAGTTTTTGCTAATGGTCGAAACTCTTCAAGTTCGAGAAGCGTCTCGAAATCCTGAGCATGAGTATTAGCAGTAGATGAACTATGCTTTCCACTTCGAATAGCGATGAATGTTGGCCCAGAATATCCGACGGCTTGCGGTTGTCCTAGCATATTGGAAGTAACTTTGATACCAGCATAAACAGATGGTATTAATTTATGACGCTCAGCGATTACCCAATCGTGGTCAGGTAATTTGATTCTATATTCCATATGCATTAAAAGAGGTGCTTGCTTATTTGCCGCAGTGACGCCAATAGGGACTCGAGCTTTGTCATCTTGAGATAAGAAAAATACTTGATCTGGTCCAAGTATGGATGCTATGTTCTCTAAATAATGGATTGATGTTTCAGCGAACTTGCTATCTAAGTGGCTCTTGTGGTGATCAGTTTGAGCACGAATGAGCCTAACAGGGACTGTCGATACATGTCTTCGTCCCTCTGTAGAATTCGATTTTCTGGGAATCAAACGAAGATATGTCGCACTGCGACTAATGTCAAATCCTAGTTTACGCAGTTCTTGTGTGAGTTCATCAAGAGTTTTTACGCTGCGAATAGATTCCGTTCGTCTCCTGTCATCACATGCACTCCCAAATAAAGCTATATCCGCAATTGTTTTCAATAGTAATGGTTGATCGCTTTCAAGTTTAGGATGTCCTACTGAATCCCTCAGAGATAGTCTTCTTTTTATTTCAGGATTTTCCTGACAAATATCTTCTAACTTTCTTTTCATACCATCCCTGTGTTTCTTCTGGGCAACTGCGTTTTGAATCTTCCTGTTTAAAGTATTTTTTGCTGTTTTTAGTTCCTCGCGCAACTTAATGATCTGTTTATCAACTTCAGCGCAATTTGGCATAGTATCTCTGGCAGAATACAAAGCATTCAGATTTTTTTCGAGTAGAGTAATCTTATTTTTCAAAGCTTCTTGAGAAGGTTTTGCTCTTTGTTTATCTGCATTATTATTATTTTCGCATTGCTCTTGTGATTCATTGCCGGTTTTAATTTTATCTTCTTTCTGTTTTTCAATGTTAGAAAATGGCTGTATAATTTGTGTTTTTTCTGCAGGTTTACTGGTAGAAGACGTTGCCTAAAAATGAAAAATTTCTAAGAGTTCTGCTGGATATTCTCTTATTAAGCTACATAAATTCACCGTATTTAATAAAACCAGCGTTTAAATATTATTGAAAGCTTTTCCCCACAGAAACCCTTCACATACAGATATTGAAAACACCGTGTATTTTGTGACCAATTGCGATTGCGAGTCGATCTTAAGAAATAAAATATCAATCATTTACCTTTTTACTTTGAGATAGGCCATCATATTTTTTACTCATAAATCGTTTTAATTGTTACAGAACGTAAAGAGAAACTTTGTACTTATATTTACTCACCTTGGAAAAAAAATGAAGCAGATTGGATTTATTTTTAGTCGCCGCTTGCAATTCTTCTTCAATTCTCTTAGATACAATAATATCTAGTTCCTTATCTGACTTTGCTTGTAATTTATAATTTCGCCAAACTTCGTTAACTAACTTTTGTACATTTTGCACTTTCGTCCCAGTATGAGATTTTTTAAAACTTTCGAACAGTTTTTGGTATAATTTAGATTTGTCTATATGATATGACATTCTAATAAGATATTTAAATTTAAATAATTAAAACGTTAAACTTTGGCTAATTGCATCAACATAAACACAAATGATAACTTTCAATGCTTACAATACGTTTAGAATCCAAACAAAACAATACTGATAGATGCGCACTTGCAGCCGGCCGGCACGAGAGTGAATTATTAGACAAGTGAATAGCGCACGGTAATTTCCCCAATGCGCGGTAATTCCCCTAATCAGTTCTCAAAGCGAGTGCCTACGCATATGTATTATTTGCGGGAATCCCCGAAAAAACTTAAATAACTAACGATGACGTAATCATCATCTAGACCCCCCCACCCCCCATGTCATCCAAAATAAGCAAAACAGAGACCCCCCCACCCCCCCTTGGTGCTTACGTAATACTTGAACGGCCCCTATTTCATTGCAAAACAATAGTCATACGAAAACAAAAGATATTTGCGTCTCGCTAACATGTACATGACAGCGTCACCAGCAGCAAAAACAGGTTTGTCTTACCATGTAAACTTTGCGGTCCACTTAGAAACATTTTCTATTATTTATTTTGTTTTTGAGAAGCAAATGTGTTTGTTTTTATAAGACTATTGACTTCGAATAAAATATACCAATAAGCGAATCGAAATATATGCATCATGGATACCCTAAGACTGGTAGATGTGAACTCAAACTGTGGTTGATCATGACACCAGCCCTTAGACGTCCACTGCTGGACATAGGCCTTCCCCAATGAACTGGTTACGTTACGTGGTTGATATAAAAACGAATTCTATATTTACCTATATACAGTCCATTCTCTGTGTTCAACTGTTTTAGTTTTCCCGGGGATATTTTGCCTACGGAACCCAAGCCGTCAACTTCCAGCACGCCTGCCTGTCGGTTTCTGCAAAAAAAAACATTGAAGAATTACTACTTAAATAAAAATAAAAATTCAAATCAAATTCAATCCCGAATCTTCCCTTGGGTGTCGTCAAGGCAACTAAGATATTGCACCAGAGACGGGTAGCAGCATTCTCCTGTGTACATTAAGATCATTACTAACAAATCCGCCTGCCAAGCGTGGTGATTATGGCAAACCCTCCAATGGACAGCGCACCGAAGGTGGCATCCTATTGGGGAGGCTTGTGTTGAAGATGAATACAACATTATGCAAGGTTCTGCCCTAGCAAGTGATGAAAGGCAGCAGATATCCAAATCAATCTATTGAAGCCTATCTTAAATTATAACTATGAATAAGTTTATTTAATCGAATGTTATTTATAGCGGCGATGCTGTTCGCAACACATCACGTCAAGGGGTATCACGGAGCGAAAAGCGGGCGGAGGAAAGTCGCTTTGCAATATTGAATTACGCAAAGTGGCGATACATCGCCTCTGCCTACCTCTCTGGGACCAAGGCGTGAGCAAGTATGTATGTATGTTATTTATACAAAAACACACGAGATTATTTTTTTTATAATTCATTAAATGGTCAAGTCACAAATAAACAATTTGTACAAATTGGTCCCTGTCTGGAGGTTGTTATATTTGTGAATAGTCCAATCCTTGTTTAATTCCCATAGCATAGGAGAAATCTTAGTTTGGGATTAGACAAGTGTATGTATAGTATATGTAATAATAATTAAATTCAGCGTAATCATCAGCCTACATACTGCTGCTTAACACAAGCCTCGCCAATAGAATGTCACTTTTGGTGGGCTGTCCATTGGGGGAATTGCCATAATCACCGCGCTTGGCAGGCGAATTGGTGATCGCAGTTAACGATCTTAATATAGCCAGGAGAACAGGTGCAATCCCTTAGTCGCCTTTACGACACCCACGTACAACCTGCCCAATAATCCCAATGGATTATTATAATATAATGAATATATGTATGTATGTATGTAAACGCTTTATTGTACCAAAATTAACAACAACAATAAAAGTTGTGTACAAAGGCGGACTTATCCCACTTAGGGACCTCTTCCAGTCAACTTTAGAGTAACTGAAATGACTGGTATAATGCGTTGAATATACTAGGTATAATATATTGAATCCATTTTGAACGTACCTGGTCGCTCTCGCCCGGTGCCACAGCCCGTCGTCCACCTTCGTGTGGTTCGCGATGATGACCACCTCCCCGCTGCCGAGATCGTACCTACAATAAAATTATAGCATATAGCTGTTGCCCGCGACTTCACAAACTATTATGTATTTCCCGTAGGAATAGGATAGGAAGCTTGATGGAGTATCTTATCTTATCTTCTTAGGGGGCCAGGAAGACCTGGCCTTCTTCGGCATATGCAGGTTTCCTTACGATGTTTTCCTTCACCGAAAAGCCTGTGGTATTATAAATAAATCGTACTTAAGTTTCGTAAAACTCATTGGTACGGGCGGGGTTTGAACCCACGACCTCATGAATGTGAGGCGAGTGCACAACCAACCGGCTACCACGGTTGATGGAGTAACCAACATTCAAATATCCAAACATGCAAACTATCGCATATAAAATATTACTAGCGTTTGCCCGCGACTACGTCCGCGTAGGTTTCGATATTTACACATCTTGAATTTCAAAATAGATATGCATTATTTCTAGATAGGTAAATCTCCATACAAAGTGGCGATACGTTATGAGCAAATTCACTGCTTTTAACGATTAATTTGATTTCCCGTAGGAATGATATGTTTTTTCGGGATAAAAAACTATTCTATGTCCTATTCCAGGACCTAAGCATATGTGTGCCAAGTTTCATCACGATCCGTCCAGTGGTTGAAACGTGATCGAGTAACAAACATCCAAATATCCAAATACCCAGACTTTCGCATTGATTATATTAGTAGGAAGTAGGATAACTTCATTCCAAATCTATGTAAGTAGAAAACAAACGCATTTGCGTCTCGAAAACAAAATAAATAATAGATGGTGTTCCTAAGTGGACCGCAAAGTTTACACGGTAATACAAACCTATTATTGCTGATGGTGTCTCTTACACGTACATATTACCGAGACGCAAACAGCGTTGGTTTTCGTGTGACAATTGATTTAAAATTAAATATAGGTAGGCGTAGGATGGGACGCCCCGCCGCCAGATGGACCGACGACCTGAAGAAGGTGGCCGGAAGCGGCTGGATGCGGAATGTGGAGGACCGGTTGTGGTAGCATTCATTGGGGAAGGCCTATGTCCAGCAGTGGACGTCTAAGCTGACATGATGATAAGGTACATATCGTCGCGACATGAAACCTAGTAATGGCAAGTAAAAAGATTCCTTATTTAGATAAAGATTATGAAGAATTTAATTACTTGTTGTTTTTAAAGAATTATTTTCTGACGTATTAATAACCTATTAGAGCACGTAATACAATAATCGTGTTAATGGACAAGTGTCCTTTTAGCAATAAGTGATTCAATTAGGTTTTTTTTATTGTTGATGGGTTTGCGTTTGACCTCAATCTCACCTGATGGTAAGTGATGATGAGGCCTAAGGTGGAGCGCGCTTACCCAGAAGATGCCTATTCACTCTTCCTTTGAAAACATTCAAATTGTACTTGTCCAGAAGTACCGAAGCTGGGTGTGAGTTCCATTCCTTAGCTGTTTGCATTATATACAAGGTACATATCGTAGGTACAATCCAACGACTTCTGTCGAGAACTCGTGATTACACCTTAGTCTATATCATCATCAGGTTATTTTTGTCTCCACTGCAGGAGCATAACCCTCTCTCATCTGCCGGAGACAGACGGAGGATTTGGCCTACACTCCCCGCGCTGGCCAGACGGGTTGGGGAGGCCTGATTGATGTTTTATAATGTATTCCCTTAGTCGCCTTGTACGACATCCACGGGAAGAGTTGGAGTGCTCCTATTCTACTCTACCGGAAACCACACGGCAAGTCTATATATGACTCTATTTTAGCTTGTATCACTGGAAGAAACAGTATTGCCAACATTTTAATAAACGGCTTGTTTACTGTTTCAGAGAGGATTATCTGAAACAGTAAACAGGATGGATGTCCTGCCTTGTCAATATTACAAAATCACACTTAAATTTAAACTCTGTTAAAAAACCATTAAACACAATTTTTCATGCAACAGTCGGTTTTGTGGCACAGTTTGAAAAGAACCTTTTCGTTGCGCCCATGTACGCAGGTACTGCCACTTTAACTTGGTAATGTATACCTGAACACGAGCACGGAGTCCTCGACGGCCAGCGCCAGGAAGTCCCCCGGGGGGCGCGGGGGCGCGCGCGGGGGGGCGCGGCCGGACCACACCAGCAGCCCGTCGCGCGACACAGACCGGAACCGGATGTTGATGTCCAGCGTGTAGCTCAGCAGCCTGTACAATATAACGATTAAGTTGAGTGTTTGTCGGTTGAATCGGAATTGAGTGGCACCTCGTCGAAGCCCTGATGATGTTTCGGTGGACAATGTTCACTTCAGGAAATGACCACTTCTTAAAAGGTACTCTTTTGGCAATGTCCACTTCTTAAAATGTACACTTCTGCAAATGTCCACTTCTTAAAAGGTACTCCTTTGGCAATGTCCACTTCTTAAAATGTATACTTCTAGAAATGTCCACTTCTTAAAATATACACTTCTAGAAATATCCACTTCTTGAAATGTACATTTCTGGAAATATCCACTTCTTAAAATGTTCACTTCAGGAAATGACCACTTCTGAAAATTTCCTCTTTTGGAAATGTCAACTTCTTAAAAGGCCCTCTTTTGGAAATGTCCACTTCCTAATCAAATCAAATACCAAATCCTGCCTGAGTCAGATTATTGAAATTCGACTTAGTGCGATCTGCAGTGACGCAGACAAACTTACCTCTTCATAGTTTCCTCGTCATCAATATGTATGAAGCTATCCTTGCCAGTAAAACTAGGATATGAGTTCGTGTCGCCCCAGTTAATTTCATTTGCATTCAGGTATTTCACTTGCATGTACGTTCTTCCGTCGTAGACAGGGCCCTCTGTCATGACGTCATTGTTCCTCTCAGCATCGATAAGGAACTTATGTTTCTTAGTGGCAAAGAACTTTTTCTTCTTGAATTTTTCTACGTGGATATGTTGGGAATGCTTCTTGGGTTTCGTTTTGTGGAATTTCGGTTTGAATCCCTTTTTAGCTACAATCGTGTGGTGGATGTCGTTTTCTGATAGGTTTTGGGGGTACTGCGGGGTTGGTTCTAATATTTCTTTGCATTGGTTCTTGTCCCTGAAACAATAAATAAAAGAAAGTTATTATTAAGGATAAGGGAAGGCCTATGTCCAACAATGGACTTGTGATGTGACGTTGAGGATGAGACGCCCCTCCGTCAGATGGACCGACGACCTGAGGAAGGTGGCTGTGGAGGGCGGCCCGGGTATGGTGGCGTTCATTGGCGAAGGCCTATGTTCAGCTGTGGACGTCTCAGGGCTGATATGATGATGTTGATAAAAGAAGTACTATATATCAAGATTTCTAAATGCCAACCTCATATGTACGTATCCAGGCCTTTTCGGAACTTCTATGGGGTTCTAAGGACTTTTTAGGGTTCCGTAAACACGGAAACCCTTATAGCGAAGCTTTTAATCGATCTGTCTGCACGTCGGATAACTCCAGATATTTTAAACATATGTAAAGTTGATTAAGAAATGATTAAGAAAATAATGAAAAAATCAGAAAACGATTTCGTTGTTGAAATTATTTTTTAAAGATGTGACCATACGTTGTGTTCGACATTATAATGATCTAGCAGTGGAACGTTTGTATAAAAAAGATAAAATAGACAGATATCTTGCTTCAATAAACTTTTATGATTATTTTACCTACGATTGCTCAGCAAGTACTGAATCTCTGGATAAACTTTTACAAAGTTTGGGAGAAATATACCTACTTTAAGAAATAAAAGGAAAGAAAAAAAGACATTGAAATGAAGAAGAAAAAAGGGTTACGAAGCGACTCACGTGCAAGTGTCGTCGTGGGGTTCGTCGCAGTTGTCCACGTTGACTCCCCCCAGCGCCGCCGACACCACGGACAACTCCTCGTCGTTTATCACCAACTGGAATATGACGAATGAAGACTGTTAGATTCAGAATAGCTTCATAGCCAAAGCGGTGTAAGGAGCGTCACATGAGCGTACCGTGTGACGTCACGGACCGAGTAGAATCAGTCACGTCGCGTGCTGATGTAAATCTTATAAGAAAGCTGTCTGCTAAAATACGTCTCGGGGGAAACAGACTCGAGAACAGACGACGCATGCCCTTGTGTGACGTCACGGACCAGGTAGCGTCAGTGAGAACGTGGTATGGAGCGTACGTAGACGCCTCCCTGTTCTAAATATAACTACTGACCTGTCCAACACATCCGCTAAAAGACGTCCTCAATGCCAGCCTAGGTGGTAGCGGATGCGGAGCACCGCCCAACAGCATCGGCTGTCGCAGCGTCAGATGACGGGCCATGCCGTGTGACGTCACGGACCGGGTGGCGTCAGTGACGTCGCGCGCCGACGTGGAGCGTACGCGCAGGGACGCCCGTCTGCCCGACCGGCTGACGGATATGCGGTGCCAAGTGTTTGGTGTAAGGGGGTACGCAGATCTGAAAGTAGTATTTATTTTAATACATCCAGCTAGAGGTCGTCCTAGGAGGACGTTCAAGGACCAAATTGGTGACGTACTCAAAAAGGCTGGGGTCCGTAGTGAGATGAATAAAAGGAGGTGCTTGAAAAGGTTGATGGATGTGAGTGAGGTTAGTGATATGTATCAGGATCGCGCAAAGTAGTGATACATCGTCTCTGTCTACGTCTTTGAGACCAAGGCGAGGGCATCATGTATGCTTGTATGTAATACACTCTGCTTGTTGAGACATACAGTGACGGCATTTTACGATTTACAAATAATACTACAGGTAATACCATGAAGAAAAATAATTATTTGCACCTTAAAGTTTTTACGTTCATGATTGACACTAATTGGTTATTAAATTAGATAACAGATGTCATCTGTGTATATTATGTAATTTGTTATCTAATACATTTTCCACACATGACACTTTTTATTATAATACATAACATAATTAAATACATAATATAAATAATTTTACTCATAAAAATTTATTTATACACAAACAAAAGATTAAATTAAAAGCATTTCTTCTGGAAAAGTGTTGTTACTCTGTGGATGATTTTTAGACTTTGATGCCACTCATAGTTGATTTTAAGTATTTTAATTTTAATTATTATAATTTGTTAATCTCTAATTTATAATTGAAAATATTTTTTGACATTAATAATTGTAAGCACCTAGGTTTATAGAATTGTTAGAATAAGTTAGAATAAGTTATATTCGTACACAAGAAATTGTTATAGAATAAATAAATACAAAAAAAAAATACTACACTAGATAGAATTAAACAAGGATAGGACTATTCACAAATATAACATCCTCACCAACTTGTACAAATTGTACAAAGTTGTCTGTCCCCAAAGAGAATCGAATCCATGACCTCTGGCGCTCGATCCAATTGCCATCCACTAGGCAAACGAGGCGGTCATTCAGTCTTTGTTGGCTCCATACCAAGTTTACAATCCTGTTCTTCTGTAAAACGGGCTTATCTAATACACAAGTCGTTTTATATCGTGTATCAGGATTGGGAAAAAATAAAGATTTAAAAAAAAACTAATAATACATGTATTTTAAAAAAAATGGTGATTAATCTTGATGTAGTTTGGCTCTTTAACCCTATATTGGGCTCGATTCTGAAGGCACAACGTTAAAATTTGACAGCACTAAAACTGTTGCTATCCTTGTCTTACAATATTATGAAGATAACGACGAAACCAATTTTAGCGCTGTCAAATTTTAAATGTGTGCCTTCAGAATCGGGCCCATTGAGCAACTATTTGGGATGATAGCCTTTACAGTTTCAGTAGAAAGAATTTTTTCTACATGTTATTGTTCAAACTAAATTACGAAATAGATTGGGATAAAGCTGGAATATTTGTTTATTTATGTTGTTTAAATATTATAAAAATGATACAGACTTAGCAGATGCAGACTTAGAGATTTAGGTACATGTGATGTACTTTTTCGAAGACCCTTAATTTTTAAGTTTAATTCTATCTAAGACGTAAAAAATATAAATATAAATATGTGGGGACATTTCACACACGGACATCTGATCCCAAACTAGGCAGAGCCTGTAACATGGGTATCAGACAGCTGATATACATATATAAATACATATTGGGCCCGATTCTGAAGGCACAACGTTAAAATTTGACAGCACTAAAATTGGTTTCGTCTTTATTTTCATAATACTGTGTGACAAGGATAGCAACTGTTTTAATGCTGTCAAATTTTAACGTAGTGCCTTCAGAATCGAGCCCAATATACCTATATAAATAACATCCAGTCACAAGGCCAACACAAGTGCTCATCACACGAATGTTTGCCCTGGGCGGGATTCGAACCCGCGACCCTGAGCAGGCAGGTGTACTACCGACTAGGCTACGGGGCCGTAAATTAATGACACTTGATTAAATCATTGATATTTATTTTAAAAATACATTTGATATAATATGATTCTGAAATGTATATTCTTAAATCCAAACCGTGGACTTTGTATTTTGAAAAGCAAGTGACAACCGACATCATAAGTGTAGCAAGTTATTTAGTTATTTTAAAATACTAAGCTGAGGAAAGTATCGTGTGAAAAAGAGAAAGGGTTATTTATATGACAGATAAATCCTAGATTACTTACCTGACTAGAGCTATCCCCGAGCCGAGGTCTATGGCAAACTCGACGAAATAGTCGCGGAGGTGAAGAGAGAAGAAATCTCCGTCGCCGCTCGCGTGCTCCGAGTTATATAGCACGAGGCCGTCGCCACTTGATGGCTTAAGGGTTATCTGGAGGAGCAAGGAATTGATTAACGGTCTAGCTAGCTGTCCACTGGTGGGCTTAAATCGTCCGTCCTTAGACGTCCACTGGCCAAAAGCGGGACATCTGGCAACACTAGTCATAAATAAGTTTTCTTTTTTAAATTTATTCGGATAGAACCTGATGCTGTGTGGTTCCCGGCTTAGAATAGGACCACCCTCAACTTGCCTGTGGACGTCGTAAGGGATTGCTCCAGGGACGGGCAATCGCATTCTCCTGTGTATATTAAGGTCATTACTGCGATCACCAATTCGCCTGCCAAGCGTGGTGATCATGGCCTCCCCTAGAATACCACTTTAGGTAAGTAGTCCATTTGGGGATTTTCCATAATCACCACGCTTGGCAGGCGGATTGGTGATCGCAGTAACGATCTTAACATACACACACAGGAGAACGCTGCTGCCCGTCCCTGGTGCAATCCCTTAGTCGCCTTCACGACACCCACGGTAAAGATAGGGGTGGCCCTATTCAAAGCCGGGAACCATACGGCGGATTAAAGTAACATTTCATTGCAATCAGGTACGTCATAGTTCTGATATTATATCAGTTTATGACATCTCGCTTTACGCCAAGTGGTATCATGGTTTGAAAAGCGGGCGAAGGAAAGTAGCTTTGCGACGTGTGTCAGGATCGCGCAAAATGGCGATACGTCGTCTCTGCCTAGTCCCCCGAAGTTCCCCTAATATTTATTCGCAAATAAGATCAATGGAAAAGGTTTGCCCTTTACTTATGTGCACAGTCAATTAATATATTTGTACACAGTTACTGGGGACCTGAAAGACAAGCTCAAGTTGCCTTCGGTAAACATATTGATTGCTTCTGCAAACGTATTCCTTGACGTATGTTTGGTTTTGTACAAAGCTTCCATCCGCAAACCAGCGGTAGGAGCGTGACATCTAAACCAGGGTTGGAAGAAATCATGACTTTTCAAAAAATCTATTAACGCATACGATATCCGTTATCCGGTATCCGGCCAAATCACTATCCGTTTCATCTCTAATAATGATATTAATTTAACAGATGCAGATTTAGAGAGTTAGGTCCATGTGATTTACTTATACTAAGAGCCTTAACTTTTAAGTTGAATTCGATTCAAGACGTAAAGTAAAGACACTTGATTAAATCATTGATTTTTATTTGAAAAATCGTGCCAACCCTGATCTAAACTAAGAAGACTCAACTAAGTCCAAGCACACTCCCGGACAAGGGAGCAGAGTTACTTATCTACTACTACTAAAGGTGCAACAGCCTGTCTGTACACTTTTGTGTGTGTTTGCGTAAATTATGGTAGAGCTACAGCACTCAGCGTGCAAATATAGTCGACCGAAATGGGGGGGGGGGGTTCATTATCCTCACCTTCGAAAATGATAATTATGGCGGTTGAAACGCTCGAATATTCACCCTGAGATGTTATATGTCAGAGTCGGTGTAGAATCATCTTGCGGCACCGGTCGATTAACACAGAATTACTTTAACGTGAGAAGTAAGGGCGTGCGCACCTGTATATCCAACCACGCTTGTGCTGAGTTCCCGAGGCCTGGCAGACGAAGGTACGATGAGCCGTTGAATCTTGGGACCTGGAAATTATTACAAATAAATATTATTTAGAAATTGACACTATTATATTATCCGATTTTGGAGAAAGTAATGAAAGTTATTAGCAAGGAAGCTAATTCACATCAGCATAATCCACGGCCTATTATTTGTCCACTGCTGGACTTGTACTCTCCCAAAATAATGGTTTATGTTAGCGCCAGTGCGATAGTACGTGGAGCGCTGCTGTACAATTTATTATTATTAATTATAACTATAAATATAATATAAATATGTCAGACATTCACACATATTACACAGTCCCAAACTAGGCAGAGCCTGTGTTATGGTTGCTAGACAACGGATACACATCTTATAAATAAAATCGTAAACTTCGCGTGTCTGTACATTGAAGATATTTGCAAAAAAAAAATGGGGGGGTCTAAGGATAAGCAACAGAACACATTTCGATCATTTTTGGAATTTTTGTCTGTTTGTCTGTTTATCTGTTTGTCTGTTTGTCTGTTTGTCTGTGAGTTTGTGCACGCATCACTTAAAAACTACTAATCGGACTTTGATGGACTTTTCACAGAAACATGGGGCTTAATTTGGTGTAACATATAGGCTTTATTTCATCGCAATCGGCTAACTTAATCCAAAGTTATAGACATTTTTAGTTTTCAAATACATTAGTAGGTAAGGTTAGTATGCAATATATTGCAGATAATAGTATTTCCGTACTATTCAGATTGCGATGAGTTTGGATTAAATTTGGAGTTTGGATTAAGATTGAATTTGGATTAGATTTGGTGGGAATTGGAGTGCGAGTGGGCGTGGGCGTGGGCTCGGGTGTGGGCGTGGGCGTGGGAAAAGGGGAGTGGGTGAGGGAGCGGAAGTGGAAGCGGGAGAGGGAGGGGAGCGGAAGCGGAGCGGGAGCGGGACCGGAGCAGGAGCGGAAGCGGAAGCTGAAGTGGGAGCGTGAGTGGGAGCGATTCTGTATTTCACGCGAGCCGAGGTCACCTAGACCTAGACCTGGACCTGGACGATACACTGCGAAGAATGTAGGGTGTAAATGTTCGACTGAATTCGTGAGCGGTAGCGGGAGCGGGTATGGTACTAGTGTAATGTGAGTGTTTGAAAATTCGCATAACTTTTGACTGAATTAACCGATTACGATGAATTTGTGGTATACGTATGCAACAAAGTAATGTTGGTCGGAATATGGATTTTGATGGATTAGTTACGAGGACTACATTTGGAGAGACGAGGGAAAGAGGTTTGAGGGGAAAGTTGAGGGGAGAGCTGAGGGGAGGGTTGAGAGGAGTGTAGAGGGGAGGGTTGAGGGGAGAGTTGAGGAGCTGGAACTGGACCTGGACCTGGACCTGGACCTGGACCTGGACCTGGACCTGGACCTGGAGCTGGACCTGGACCTGGAGCTGGACCTGGACCTGGACCTGGACCTGGACCTGGACCTGGACCTGGACCTGGACCTGGACCAGGACCTGGACCTGGACCTGGATCTGGACCTGGACCGGGCCGGACCTGGACCTGGATTTAAAGTCTGACTGGAAGTGGGATAGGGAGCGGAAGTGGGAATTGGAGCGGATCCTGTAGTTCACGCGAGCGGAGCCGCGGGCACAGCTAGTATTTAAATAAATATATAAACATCTAAGACTTGGGTACAAACATTCATATTCAGCATACGAATATTTGCTCCTAGCGGGATTCGAACCCGCAACCTCCGGCGTGGCAGTCCGAGAGCTACCACGTAGGTCGTCACTACAGCCAAGGTATTTGATCAAAGAAACCATCGTCACCTTTATTTCTTTTAAAAGTGAAGTCCATATTGGAGAACTACCCAAAATCCAGTCACAAGGCAAACACAAGTGCTCATGACACGAATGTTTTGCCCTAGGCAGGATTCGACACCCGCGACCCGGTCGCAGGCAGGTGTACTACCGACTAGGCTACGGGGCCGACGTGTATATTCGTAAAAGTGGAAAAAATATATCGCAGTATTACATCACGTATGACATTCGGTTGTCGTCGTAGTTTACAACGGAAGTACAACCGACACGCTAGGTACTGTACATCATCATCATCATCATCATCAGGTTATTTTTATCTCCACTGCAGGAGCACAACCCTCTCTCATCTGCCGGAGACATACGGAGGATTTGGCCTACACTCCCCACGCTGGCCAGACGGGTTGGGGAGGCCTGATTGATGTTTTGTAATGTATGTAGTACTGTACATCTACGTTACTAAATCTATCTTACCTATAAAAAAATGCAGATTAGTACAAAATTACATAAAACCTTTCCAAATGCAACTGAACATGAAATAAACTCTTTTAGAGTTTCGAAACTTATTCAGCTTCGCAGTTGCGTAACTTCTAGAAGCATAAGTTGGAAAACACAGCGCTTTTCCGACATTTTTCATTAAATGAACGTGAACTAAGCAATTGCAGAAAATGCTAACTACTTAACAGGATTTACAAAGTTGAAATCCTACTTTTGTAACATAAAAAACGTATTGATCAATTTAGTTGCTTATAGAATACCTAACTACGTCCCACTCCCGCCCGTGCTTAGGCCCACCCTGGACTTACTGACCATCATAATCATTGTCAGTATACTGAGATTCATGTTGGACTCGTCATCATAATCAGCCGAAATACGTCCACTGCTGAACATAAGCCTCCTTAATAGAATGCCACTTTTGGTGGGCTGTCCATTGGGGGAATTGCCATAATCACCACGCTTTGCAGGCGGATTTGTGATCGTAGTAATGATCTTAATATAAATAGCAAAACGCTGCTGCCCGTCGCTGGTGCAGTCCCTTACGACGTCCACGGGAAGATTGGAAGTGGCCCTATTCTAAGCCGGGAACCACACGACACGCTGGATCAATCGCTGGATCACAATATCCAGAAACGAAACAAGGTTGCAAGGCGATTAAAAACTACTAAATTAGGAAGTAAAAGATTGCTTGAGGCAATTTCCGAAACTACTGAACTAAAAAAATCAATCTATGTTGGAATGTCGATTCATTTTAGATGAACATGGGGACATATTGGATTCAGACAGAGAACGATCAATCATGTGTGTGTGTGTGTGTGGATGTTTGTTACTGAAACCTTATCGGATTTCAATGAAGCTTTGCACGGTGATAGCTTATATCGCTAATTAAAACAAGTGGTTATTGTTACCACAAAAAAAATTACTTCGAATGAAACGTTTCTAGGTAGAATGTAGTGAAAATAACAAAGAATAAGGCATCTGCTGAAACTCATAAATGGAAGGTGTAATTTATAAAAGCGGCATAGACAATGGCGGGTAATGAGATGAGGGATGGAGCACCAAAGTGCCCTGTGAAAGCACGCATTAATGTTTCAGAGCTCGTAAAGTCTGGTCCATTTTAAAATATAAGTAATTTCGTTTTATGCATTTTTGTTTGTACCTTTATTCTATACAACGAACGAAAATAATAATTACTAACAAACCATTTGAAAGGAGCTTTGGGGTCAATATTTCCAAATCATTCGCCCTTCGATAGGTGATACTCCCCCTCCAAATATAGGCTATATTTTTATCCAACTTTATAAAAAAGTGTAGAAGAGAGAGAAAGTCTGAAAAAATGTGATTCGGAAAGATCTGCGGCGCATACAGAGTGAAAGAAAAAGGCACCCACCAAAAGTTTTTACCTTCATGTATAAACTAGTCTAAACTAAGAGATTCCCAAAGTTAGATAAAAAGACTAGCTTACCTTTAAATCCAAAGTAATTTCACATTTTTCCCCAGCATAGCCCAGTGGGCACAGGCAGACTTTCCCCACACAGCCACCGCCATGTTCACATTTGCACTTGCCATCTCTATCCATTTCCATCGCCTTGACATCATCACTTTTCAAATCATTATCCACGTCTTTGATAACCGCATTACTTTTATTATCGTCATTAGATTTTATTTTCTTGATATCATTAAACATTTTAAATTGCTTGACGGAATTATCTAGCTTGTTATCGTCGTGTTTCTTAGCGTCACGCATTACTATGTCGTTGTCTTCGAAGTGGACTATGTCGTTTATGTCGTAAATGGCGTGGCTGTCGACGTCATTTGGATGATGGTGTACAGACTGGCTGGTGGTCAATTCACTGGTAGGCTTCCATGGTGCGAGGGCCGGCGCGCATTCCGCTGTGGAAGAAAACTTACTTTTAGTATGAAAAGAAACTCTAGTTATATATATTTTCGTTACAAACCGAAGATAACAAGTCCGTTGCTATACTGAGAAGTGGGTTGCAACGCTGTGTTTGAAGTTAAGACTAATTAAACATAGACATTTATTGTTGGTAATTGGCAATTACAGGTCATATAGTTTTTAAATCCATAACATAACATAGTAATAAATATTATCAAAAATTAAATTAAATTATTATGTTTCATAAAACAATATTACAGAATTAACAAACATTAAACACTATTAAGTACATTTAAAATTTTCCATGAATTCGTCAAAGCTGTAGAAAGATTGCTCGATGAGCCACTTCTTCAGCCTCAGTTTAAATGATGGAGTAGAAGGCGCGTCCGTTATATCCTCGGGTATCCAGTTGGATTGACGACACCCACGGGAAGATTAGGGGTGGCTTATTATAAGCCGGGAACCACACGGACAGGGGTAGATTTGGTGATTTGCTCAAATGGGTTTTGCATTATTACAATTACAGATTAGGTCAATCTAACCCCTTCTCCTCCATCTTAACCGCAGTCCGTACAAAGTCAAAGTCAAAATCATTTATTGCATATGAGTACACTTGGTACATTTATACACGTCATTTTTTTATCGACTACCGCTTCCTAGGTGTTAGCGCTGTGAAGAAGAAACGGCGCAACAAACTTCACGCAACACATCTTTTAAAAATCAAGTTTGCATACAATTAATAAAGATTTTGCGAAGCTGGATTAACATTAGTACCAGGCATCTTTGTCATTCAAATAATCGTTTATTTTATAATAGGCTTTCTTACAAAGTTGTTTTTTAATGTGAATCTTAAACTTTCTGTCCGTCATATTTAAGATTTCCTCTGGTAGTTTGTTGTAGAAGCGTATACATTCGTGAACTGACTACAGTTTACAACGTGTAAACTGTAGTTAGTTCAGGAGAACAAAATTACATCACGTATAAATCGCGTTTCAGAAGTCAGCATCTAAATAAACAAGACAAAAAGCAAATACACCTAAAGAACCCATTACACACACAACATGACAAGTAGTGATTACACATTCGACGCGCGGCTCCCGGGAATTTCATTATTCCTACAGGCTGAACATTCCAGGAAAATGGGAATTCGATGTGAGTATCAAGCAGGGTTGCCATCTCTAAAATCTGCCAACCCGGGCAGTAGCATTAAAACCCCGGATTCTGGAGCTTACAAATAGCTAATTAAAACCTTGTATACGCCTGGAAAGGCAGGTTTACGGTGAATCAATATATACAGCAAATTAAGCCGCAAAATGTACCGGTTTTCCATACAATAAAGATATTCTATTCTATTCTATACAATCCGGACTTGTCAACATGGTTTTTATTTAAGTTATCCAGTAAAATTAAAATATAATTTTAATTGAATACTTTAAAACCCGAACTGCAAATGAAAGGACGCTCGCCGGACGCCCCGTAAACTAGAATAAATCCGGGGAAATCCGGATGGATGGCAACCCTAGTATCAAGGCAAGGGATGTATTACGATTTCATACGAGACAGATATTCGATACAGGAATTCTAGTAAAGGTTAGACGATAGTCTTGATCCTGGTTTAAAGAAATCTCAGATGTTTAAATTAACACGCTGCTAATTTTCAAGCACCAACGATGTTTTTATCGAGATAAAATCATCGTTGTCTGTCCAAAATAATGAAAATATTTTTCCTCCCGCTTCCCCTCCCGCTACAACTGCCACCTCAACCTCTCGCCCTCGCTCCAAACGTAGTCCTCATCATCAGCCTAAATACGTCCACTGCTGGAGATGGGCCTCCCCAATAGAATACCACTTTTGGTAAGTTGTCTATTGGGGGATTTGCCATAGTCACCACTATAGGCAGGCGGATTGGTGATCGCAGTAATGATCTTAACAAACACATACAGGAGAACGCTACTGCCCGTCCCTGGTGCAATCCCTTAGTCGCCTTGACGACACCCACGGGTGGCCCTATTCTAAGCCACACGGCAAACGTAGTGCGGAATTCAGATTGCGATGAGTTATCATCGCAATCTGAATTCCGCACTTCTTTGTTATATTACGTAATGTGAGTTTGTGAAAATTATAAATTCGCATAACTTTTGTTTGAGTAAATCATTTGTGATGATATAAATACTCAGAATTAAGCCCTACATTTTTCTGAAAACTGCATCAGAATTGGTTCAGTAGTTTTTACGTTATGCGTGCACAAACTAACAGACAAAAATACAAAAAAATTAAAAATGATCTTAATGGATTCTATCCTGCTCATCCATAGTTTACGTTTTTATTTATTGGATAAGTTTATATATAAATGAATGATAAAAAAGTGAAGATTTTTTAAATATACATCTCGGTATATCTATATTAGCATAAACATTTCATCGCAAGTATATACAAAAGTCCATAGAAATAAGTGTTTTAGGAGCAAAGCTAAAAGACAAGATTAAATTACAAAACTAAATTCAAAGACGTAGGAAGATCTATCAGGACTATGAACTGGAGATGGACAGGGCACGTGATGAGAGAGGAAACACCAAAATGGACCAAGTCTATTACGGAATGGTACCCTAGAGGAGACAAGAAAAAGAGGAAGTTGGTCTTCCTCTTTTTCTTGTCTCCTCCTCTTTCCTTGTTTACGAGATGGGATGATGACATCAAACAGACAGCAGGAAGAATGTAGACATATACAGCTAGGAATATAAAAGAGTGGAAAGCCTTGGAGGCCTTTGTCACGAGACAAACTGCAAACAGAAGAGGAAGATGAAACATAGGTTATTGCATAAATGAATGTATATGTATAAATAAATATTTGTAGTAAATAAAGGCTTATTATTATTATATACATAACACTACCTAATTCCGATATATGCTAGTTACGCTATGTTTTTACGCAAAAAATCCACAATTAATTAAATAAATAACCATTTAGGTTTGGTTATCCGAATGAAACCCAGCCCTTGCTTGAAGAGCTCATCGGGAAAGGGTTCTGGCGTCCCTGTTTAACATATAGGCAATTTTTTCACGCCGACAAACCTTAGAGTTCCCGCGGGAGAACTAAAACCGTCCACGACCGAGATACTAAAATTTTATCGTTTATTTTTCTTTTTCTTAGTAAACAGCGTTCGATATCCTAAATCCTGCTCGAGAGGGATCGCGATAATTTATCTTTAAAAACTGTCAGGAGAGTTTTTTGCCAGGGTAGGATTAAGGAAGATGGAAAGCGAGGCCGTAATTAATATTTATTTGAACCCTAGAGCGTCAATTTACTGGACTTTAGAGTTTAAAGCTGAATAAATTTCATCAAACATTTATAACTACGTGTTCCGTATGTTTTAATATTGTTTTATTACCTTATTTAAAAGTTTTTTACAAGTTTACTATTACTAATGGAACATTCAATGGAAAATTATTTATAATTTATATTTATTAATATAACTTTGAACACTGACAGAAAATAATAGGTATCTTAATTGTAATCTGTTTTCCTGTAATACCTGTGCAATAATTTTTTTTTATTGTTCATGAGTTTGCGTTTGACCTCAATCTCACCTGATGGTAAGTGATAATGAGACGTAAGGTGGAGCGCGCTTACCCAGAAGATGCCTATTCATTCTTCCTTTAAAAATATCCAAATTGTACTTGTCCGGAAATACCCAAGCTGGTAGGGAGTTCCATTGCAGTTCGCATCAAAATAACAATTTCTTCTTTAACTTTTTGTTTTGTTCGGTTAGGACCCTTAATAAACTGAGTTCGGCCCTGTTCTCATATGTGACACGAGTCACGGCATATATGCGAACTTCCTTCAGCCCCAGCCCTGAAGTATAATTTATCACGATTATACTCAATCTTATACAGATAAACAAATGTTATTAGAGTAATAAGTTGGAAGGTATGTACTAAAGATGGTGTGGGTACTTCAGAGAAAACTGTGCAGAAGGATTTTGAAGAAAAAATTACTGGCGTGGTCCATACTATGTATTATAAGTTACGTAGACTTTGCTAAATACTGTATTGATTGTCGAAAAAACAATAAGTAAAACAAAATATTATAAAAAATGTAGATAGGTGTGTGTTTAGGCGGTGATGTGTGTTTTTTTAGGGTTATTTTATTTTGTGAGGGTTATTTTATTATTTACTAGCGGTGCCCGCGGCTCCGCTCACGCGAACTACAGAATCCGCCCCCGTTCCCACTTCCGCTCCCGTTATCTTCCCACTTGTACTTCCACTCCCACTCAGACTCGAGACTCTCAATATCCCAATCCCAACCCCAGAATCAACCCCATCCCTATCCCCAAAAACTAAATTTCACTCAATCCCATACGCGCCGCGTATGTAAATCCATTTCATTTTAATTTAGGTTAAGTTGGCATTGCATGCTACTAAATGGATTTAGAATGCATTGTCATCGAGTTGTGAACTACCCTGAAAGTTTCAGCCGGATAGCTAATCAGGAAGTGCTCGAAATTTGATTTGAGTTGCAAGATTCCACCCGGAAAGACAGACAGAGAAACAAAAATGTGATTTAATTAAAAAGTGGTTATAAGCCAATTATCCAATATAAGCCAATTGTCGGCCCCGTAGCCTAGACGGTAGTACACCTGCCTGCGAAGCTCGGGGTCACGGGTTCGAATCCCGCCCAGGGCAAAACATTCGTGTGATGAGCACTTGTGTTTGCCTTGTGACTGGATGTTATTTATATATTATATTATGTATTTATGTATGTATATCAGCTGTCTGATACTCATATTACAGGCTCTGCCTAGTTTGGGATCAGGTGGCTGTGTGTGAAATGTCCCCACATATTTATTATTTATTGTTATACAGTTACTTAGGGGGTTAATTTTAACATAGAGAAACAAAAATATATAGGCCCAGAATAAGTAAGAGTACAAGTACACAAGGCGCACGTGTATAAATGTACCAAGTGTACTCATATGCAATAAATGATTTTGACTTTGACTTTGCGCACCCTAAGAAACTTTGTTCAATTTCTCATATGTACGTTTAACCACAACATTCAATGCAACATAAATTGAATCCTACGACATTGGAAGACAGTCAATATTACGCTGAAACGCTAAATCACTGCACACACTCACAGTCGTACGTTATTAGCCTAGGTGCCCCGGCAATCGGGGCTGCTTCGCTTAAACTGCGGATTGAGACAGGCCTAATAGGAGAAAGCTACTAAGAAATAATAAGAATATAGAAATAATTAGAGAGGAAAGAATCTAAATGAATTAAGTAATTAATAAATTGTTCTTCCTACCAAGATGTAGTGTTAGTATAAAAAAGAGTGTAAGTGGGATAGTAGATATGTTATGTGTGGAAATTTATAGCGAAGCCACCAGTGTATCAGTTATATATTTAGCAGTATAGCTACTCTAGGGCATATTGCATTACCTAATGCGCGACACCACACCCAGTCCTACGACTTCCTAATCCTATCGCTTCCTGTTACCTTCAGGTCGTCAGTCTATTTACTTGGATGTCCTGGTCTCATCAATGAAATACGTTGGACAGCGGACCTACTCCTAGCATCTCTGATAATATCTGTCGAAGTCAACGATCTCTATGTACTACTAGATGGAGCGTTCCAAACAATCGCTCTGTTCCACGCAAGTAGCCACAACTCTCACATTCACAATGAAACTTGTGCAGTTACTACGCAGAACATTTAATTATTACTAAATATTGACGCTACGGTTAAATAATGTCAATATTTAGTAAATAATTAAATGTTCCGAGTTCAACAAGTTTCATTGTGAATGTGAAAGAGTTGTGGCTACTTGCGTGGAACAGAGCGATTGTTTGGAACGCTCCATCTGGTAGTAAATAGAGATCGTTGGTCGAAGTACAAAGTACTCTTTAACGGTTCAGTTTAGTTACACTGAGAAGAAATTGCTTCGTATAAGTCTAACCGGAGCCTATGTACCAATTGCTTCGTATAAGTCTAACCAGAGCCTATGTACCAATTGCTTCGTATAAGTCTAACCGGAGCCTATGTACCAATTGCTTCGTATAAGTCTAACCAGAGCCTATGTACCAATTGCTTCGTATAAGTCTAACCGGAGCCTATGTACCAATTGCTTCGTATAAGTCTAACCAGAGCCTATGTACCAATTACTTCGTATAAGTCTAACCGGAGCCTATGTACCAATTGCTTCG
Source organism: Esperia sulphurella (assembly GCA_947086405.1). Taxonomy (NCBI): domain Eukaryota; kingdom Metazoa; phylum Arthropoda; class Insecta; order Lepidoptera; family Oecophoridae; genus Esperia; species Esperia sulphurella. The sequence continues at coordinate 2,929,710 of OX352280.1, forward strand.
TATAAGTCTAACCAGAGCCTATGTACCAATTGCTTCGTATAAGTCTAACCGGAGCCTATGTACCAATTGCTTCGTATAAGTCTAACCGGAGCCTATGTACCAATGAACCAATAACTTGATGCTTGCTACTTGTACTGCATAAGTAATTTAGATGTCACCTGCTTAATAATGTGACCGGCTACTGAATCAGTTGTAGGCAACACCCCCAAAAGCCCCCGGTTACTTACGTAATAGTGGTATATTTCTATCCTTATATAAGGAGGAGAGGGATAGAGAGACATGGCAAATTCTGGAGGAGGCCTTTACAGGGGGGGGGGGGGGGATTCCCTTAGCTAAATATAATGTTTATTATTAAAAATTACATTATTAGTATTAAGTACCTATTCACAATGCATCTAATGTAAATGATGGAAGGAACAATACTTAGGTAGGTTTTTTTTCTCGGTGTATTCTGATAAGCATTTGATGCTTAACTACTATAACTAGTATAACGAAATTAATTTAAATAAAAATGTGCCGTGTGGTTTCCGGTAGAGTAGAATAGGATCACTCCAACTCTTCCCGTGGATGTCGCACAAGGCGACTAGGGGAATACATTATAAAACATCAATCAGACCTCCCCAACCCGTCTGGCCAGCGCGGGGAGTGTAGGCCAAATCCTCCGTCTGTCTCCGGCAGATGAGAGAGGGTTGTGCTCCTGCAGTGGAGACAAAAATAACCTCATGATGTATAACGAAATATGTCACATAGCGAGTAAGAGAGTACAAAATGACACAGATAATAGCCAAAATGCTTATGGACTGAACAAAGAACTCACTACACGTTGACAGTGCTCTAGAATGTTTACAGAATGCCAATGGATTAGGTTTCGTAGTGAGTAAAGTCACTTAAGTGAGACTCGCACGTGAGTTTGTATTATACAGAATAGCACCACTGGTCCCCCATGACTCATCAGCCAAATCACATTGGACTTTCTATAGTCTAAAACGTCTTAACAGTGATGCTGTATATAAATTACAGTTTATTGAACACAAATCCAGTTACAATTTAAATTTTCTAGAACGTTAAGTAGAACAATTTAAGCTGTCTTATTGCTTTGAGTGATTTCTTACAACCAGCCTTTAATTAGGAGATATTGTTCCAGACAATAGGTAGGTTTGGAAACTTAGACTTTTTTAGTATTCGGAGATTCACAGACGATGTACTAACGAAGGTAGAGAAGGGTATGTTACGATGGTTTGGATATTTAGAGCGTATGAGTGAAAGAAGAGTGACGAAAGAAATTTACAGTGCGAATGTGGAAGGACCTACAGCTAAAGGTTATCCTAGGACGACGTTCAAGGATCAAATTAGTACGGTCCTCAAAAAGGCTGAGGTCTGCAGTGAGAATAATAAAAGGAGATGCATGAAAAGGTTGATGAATTTGAGCGGAGCTAGTGAGGTGTGCCAGGACCGCGCAATGTCGCGACCCATCGTCTCTGCCTATGCCTCTGGGACCGAAGCGTGAGCATTATGTATTTATGTACATTCAGAGACATAAACAAATATATAAAATACGAAACTTAAATGTAGATAATTCCTTACTGTTTAAAAGTTACAGGTTTGTAACAAATCCTTTGTCAAACAATGAATCGAACCCAGAAACTTTTGAACACCAAACGGACTAAACTTTCAAACTAAGCCCGTCCTCAAACGTTTTTATCCCGTTTGAAACTCCGATGTTAAACTACTACATCAGGGTCGTAACTAGGCATATTGACGACCTGGGAGCAAATTACATTATTTATAGTTCTAATTACCAAGGGAAGGAAACTGGTTTTCTTTTAAACATACACAAAATACACTATCTGTCTCACTCAGTATAATACGGTATGTATGTATTTATGTAAGTATGTTTATGATAGTTATTATTATTTATTATATATATATATATATAGTTCAGGTATTTAGTTATTATGTAGTCTATTATGCACTTTTATTTTGCCCCCTCGCTCTTACTGCCTTGTCTCACACCCTGTAAGGTTGGCTGGAAGAGATATCTTTTAGAGATAAGCTCACCTTTGTACACACCATTTATTTAGTAGTATTTAGTTTTAAGATGTCCAATAAAGAATATATCAAAATCCGAAATAAGGTCATTCGCCAGAGAAATAAAGTCTTAGACATAGCTCAATAAGTTAGTACGTTGAAGTGGAAGTGAGCTGGACACATCTGTCGGAGAACCGATTACCGTTGGAGTAAACGAGTTCTCGAGTAAAGACCGCGACTAGGCGAGTGTAGTGCGGGACGTCCCCTATCTAGATGGAGCGACGATCTGCGTAAGGCGGCAGGTAGTGACTGGATGAGAAGAACCGAGGATCAGGTTCAGTCGGCCTTGGAAGAGGCCTATGTTTAGCAGTGAACTCTTGCAGGCTGATGATGATAATGATATACAATATCTGAAAATCGATTCTCAATGGCGAAAAATCCCTTTAATTATAAAAATAAGCTGCATAATTGGCCAGAGTACTGGTTGATCTCTATGTACGTACTAGATGGAGCGAACCAAACAATCTCTCTGTTCCACGCAAATACGGCTCCGGGAGCCGCAACCCGTCCACATTCACTTTGACACTTGTGCAGTTACTACACAGAAGATCAATTATTTACTAAATATTGACGATATATATATAATCGTAAAAAAAATTTTTTCTTCTGTACCCTCCTACTTTTGTCTACTTTTTTTATTACCCTATGCAATAATGTTGATGTTCATATATTAGAAATCTGTTAATGGCTAATGTTTAATTTATATTATATATTTTTGTAAATTAGCTGTAGGTTTCAGAATTAATAAATAAAATAAAAAAATAAAAAAAAAATAAGCTGTTGCTGGTCAATTGCCAGAGTACTGGTTAGACAGTACCCTAGTAGCTTGGTAGTTAGACTTCAACACCAGAGGTTGTAGGTTCGGTTCCCAATAGGGACAGAACAACTTTGTAAGTATTTAAAACTTGGTCCCGGTCTGGATGTTATACCTGTTATATCCTTGTCTAGTTCCTACTATAGTACAGGAGACAATCCTAGTTTGGGATTAGACAAGTATATGTATGGTATGTATCAAGTATTTATGTCGGCCCCGTAGCCTAATAGTACACCTGCCTGCGGAGCTCGGGGTCGCGGGATCGAATCCCGCCCAGGGCAAATATTCGTGTCATGAGCACTTGTGTTTGCCTTGTGACTGGATGTTATTTATATAAGTACATTATGTATTTATGTATGTATATTAGCTGTCTGATACCCATAAATGTCCCAACATATTTATTTATTTTATTTTCTTATGTAATTTTTTTTTTTAAATCAAATGTTAAGGTAAATAAGCCGAAATACGTCCACTGCCGAACATAAGCCTCCCCAATAGAATGTCATTTTTGGTGGGCTGTCCATTGGGGGATTTGCCATAATCACCGCGCTTGGAAGCCGGATTAGTGATCGCAGTAATGATCTTAATATGTGCAGGAGAACGCTGCTGCCTATCCCTGGTGCAATCCTTTAGTAGGCTTGACGACAACCATGGAATACAAGGGGGTGGCACTTTTCTAAACCAGAACCACACGGCTGGTACCACATAATGGCCTATTTTTGTGTCTATTTGTTATACCTAACCTAACGCAGCTCTGTATTTTAAGTAAAATAATCGGCCCGCTTCTGAAGGCTAACATTTAAAATTTGACAGCGCTAAAATTAGTTTCGTCTTTATCTTCATAATATTGTGTGACAAGGATAGCAACAGTTTTAGTGCTGTCAAATTTTAACATTGTGCCTTCAGAATCGAGCCCACTGTATTTGTAATATATGTACATTAATTACCAATCTAACCTGGGCGCTTATTGTCATTTCCTGAATAAGGACCTGCCTGTGCTCGTCTTAATGAAATGATGTCGAAGCTAAAGTTAAAACTTGTTCGGAACTCCGCTCTACTTAGTAGAGTCTGTTAGAACTTGATTTCAAAGATTAAACTAAAGACAATTCTACACGAGAAGATATTATACAATGTCGCGAAAAATCGGTGGACGAAGGCAGGCCGCCATTTGGCATTCGCCATTTCTCGTGGCCAGCTGATTTTTTCTTTTTATTATTTCTTGACACACACACACACACACACTCCTCACGTACACGCACTCAACTCCCATTGCGACGACGACGATTGTACTCGTAGATTGTACTTAATTTATTTCTATTTTGTTTTAAATTTCTATTTAATTTTTTTTCTCTGTACTTTCCTACTTTTATTACCCTATACAATAATTTTTATGTTTATATATTTGAAATCTGTTAATGGCTAATGTTTAATTTATATTATACTGTATTATATATTTTTATAAACTAGCTGTAGGTTTCAGAATGAATAAATAAAATAAAATAAATAATTTTTTTTTTTAATGGCGAAACATTAAGTTTAATTTTAATTTATACAGCTGCTTGCAAATCTCTACTCGAAAGTGTATTTTTTTATATTTGCCAATAATACAATGTTTGATATCCCACTGTTAATATTAGCCGCCAAGTCATATTTTTAATACCTCACCTATTATTTCATTGACCGTGTTTAATATATTTGCTATCTTATAGTAGCAGCCATTATTTAGATTTTATAGATCCTTGCCTTTTGCAGCTCATATAATATAATTGTTGCTAAAATATTTAATCGCTACCAAGTTATTTTTTTTTTTGTAACCAAGTAAGTTGTTAGTCGCCTCAAAAATAATTAGCCGTTGATAGCGATAGGTAGTGATGTCCTTACGACGTTATATATTTTTTTAAATGCTTTGATCGTTAGTCAGGAGGAGGGGGCAGGGGCAATTGTACTCATTGCCCCCCCCCCCCCTCCCCTTCGCCCCCTGTATTCGCCCAAAGAGACGTATGTGTGAGAGTGTAATTTGAAGTCCTCATCACAGCACGGGAGGGCCGCACTCATTCATCAGCGGATTCGCAACGCGCTCCCGGCCCCCTAATAACGAGCTGCGTGTTTGGTACAAGTATGAAAATACCTTGCCTATTTATAAATCAATTCTTTTGTAGTCAAGTAGTTTACATTACAGTGGTTCAGTTTAAAAGGTAAACTAATGATCCCTTTTAATATCGCAGAAAAATACAGTAATTATAAGAAAATCAATTATTTACAACAGGTGTACGCCATCCAACCCCTCGTGGTGAGGCATAGTCCCTAGGACGCTGGCGCTATTACCTCGCTGGATTGCCAAGCTTACACGTTGTGCGAGGTAGGCGCATGACTATTATTATTATTCGAGTTGGGGCTATTTCAAGATCTCAGTCTAGACCTTGTATCACTGCGACCATTTCTGGTCTATTGTGATCGCCACCATACTATAGTTCCGTGTTAAGCCTTGCAGCAGTTAGAAACTGCACTATGCTTTTAGCACTGAGTTGTTTTACTTCGTCAGGGTGAAGCAAGTAGTTACCTAGGTATGTCTTTCTTTTACGCATCAGTGGTCCACACTCGCACAGGAGGCGAGGTCGGCGCATGACTATGTTCAGTTTTAAATTTTTTTATTTTTATTTATGTAGTAAGTTTACAACCAGGAAAAATACCATACTAATAGTAATATAAATTAAATAAGTAATGGTTTAGCCGAAAGGATTAGCAAGGCAATTTACCAGGCAAAGAAATTACCGACGGCCGTTGGGGCAGACGATTTCTGGAGTAGAGACGCGCAGGGTGGGACGCCCCGCCGATGACCTCAAGAAGGTGGCCGGAAGCGGTTGGATGCGGAGGGCGGAGGACCGAGTGTGGTGGCTTTCATTGGGGAAGGCCTATGTCCAGTAGTGGACGTCTGGAGGCTGATATGATGACGATGACTGTTATAAATGTGTGTTCAGAGATGTTACGTATGTGTTTCATTGCGATAGCATACAAGTATGTAAGAATTACAAAGTTTTGCATTGGAAGAAAACTGTGTGACGTCTCCCCTTTGTGTTGCTTTAAGCTGCTGCAAATTAGAATCACTGAGATAATTTAAGCTACGATAGATATAAAAACCTGAGTTGTAGTTATGAAAGCTCAAACTTCCGAAATCATATTTTGAAGACGAATGTTTCTTTAAAATGTTTGCTGCATATTTTATCTGTTGTTATAAAAAGCCGTACGCGATTTTGAGAACAGTTAGAGTCACCTTTTTTCAATAGTGGGTGTAATTGATACTCAGGTAACCTCTTTTCAATTGTACCAAATGATAGGTGAGCCACAGAAAATTGTGGTGACATAATTCAGCGTCCGCAACAAATAACGGAGGCGAAATTAAAACCCGGCGACGGGCTAGGTGATACTGTTTGATTTATCTCTATTTATGTCTGTCTGTATGTTTATAAGGTTCAGTATAATTCACTATTCACAAATCCTACCATGGCACTTCAGCAAGTATTCCTAAACAGCGACGATAAGAAATATCTAAATATCATTGTAGAATGTATTGTTTCAAAAATTCATAGCAAATTGGACGGTATACAATTTACTTGATCCCATTACGTTAGATAAAACGCGGGAATCTATCAGGATTCCCAACGTATTTGCCGGTGAGAGCGACCAATTTCCGCGGGATATCACGGCTTTTCCTGGAAACGGGAATTGGGTACATTTTTACATATTGTATCCTGTCTTAGAGTAGCGAAAATTTTGTAAATAGAAAAATTATAATACAGCAGGTAGTTCTGAAGCATTTGGATGGATTATGTACTTTTATACTAACAGAAAATAAAAGAAAAAACTATCCAACCAACCGTCAGCTTCAAGTCGTGTGGTTCCCGGTTAGAACAGGGTCACTCTTCCCGTGGGTACAAAGGCGACTAACAGTTTGCACTAAGGACGGGCAGCGATCATTACTGCGATCACCAATCCGCCTGCCAAGCGTGGTGATTATGGCAAATCCCTCAGAGGACAGTATTATTTAGAGTCCCCGCAGACTGCAAACTTTATATCGGCCGATAATTTAGTCAGGCTCTTAAACAGTATAAAGATGTATGCAAGTGCGCACACTATGACCATTTGTTGGCCCAGTGTGCGCACTAGCAGCTCAATCCGACTAAATTATCGGCCGATATAAAGTTTGCAGTCTGTGGGGACTCTTAATCTATGCTTATGCTAATTAATAAGTTATTTTATTATGCAACGAATAATTTATCTTAAAACTTCATCTCTTGTTTATATAAGAAATAAAGAAATGGTATCCAAGAAAATATAACAAAAGGATTACAAAATCTCACCGAGAAACTAAATAATCCGCCTTCACGACCTCTCAAGTAAAACGTTCAGTAAAACCAGTCTATTGACAGAACCCGATCTTCAGAACGATTCACATCACAATACATTTTCGCTCGCAAACATGGCGCCCGCCATGTCACTCTGTTTGTCGTGTCAAATGGAACGTTTTAAATCGTTCTAGATCCAATCGGAGCTCACGTTTGCGGATTTACTCGAACATTGTTTTAAACCAGCCAATATGCGAGTACAAAATTCGCGGGAATGGAGTGAGGAAATTAGATTTAAATGCGTTTGAAAATAGAACGCACGGATTTTGCAAACGGATTGGGTTTTTTTTCTGGCCAGTGCAATTAAAAATAAGACTGAATGTTGTAGGTTTTATTTCGGGATTAATCAGAATAACCAGCGTTTTTTTTTTCTAAACTTAGTCCATTAACTGCAAACAAGATCGTTGGATTATGCGTTTGATAATAGAAATACGCATGTGAAAGGTGCCGAATGGACGGAAAATCCTTTATCCGTGAGTGAGTGATATAAAATATATGTGTTAAAACAGGCTGAATGTACAAACAGCTCTTAAACCGTTTGATGCTGGCTGGTTTTGGTTGTTGATGGATGACGATGTTAAAAAAATTCATTTGACGGAAAATTTAAATTTCAAATTTAATTAAATGGGCGCGTATATTTTAGACATAAATTTCTAATTTGATTGACGCGTGGACATGCGTTGTTTCAACACCGAAAATATTTGTTGATAAAAATAACATATATGAAAGACTCCAAATTTTGATTTCTTTTCGATAAGGAGTTTCTAGTTTTATTTTTTGTACTCTAACTCCCCTGAAAATTAGTGAAGGGTCTAACGTAAAATTTAGAATTTAAATTAGGCAACTTCCAGCCGACCTATTAAAAAAAATAATAGTTTTAAAAACCACCAATAGACGGCACTGACTGTAACATTAAATGTCAAAGTATGCGAGAACTTCGCAAAAGCCCGTGAAGTAAAGCCATAAAATTATTTAAAACAAATCTACCACCGACTAGACCTCAACCAAAAGGTTGTACTCTTTTGTCTGAGGACTAGACGAGGACTAGACCATAGCATACTTAATAATACTACGACTAGACGATGTCCTGGAGTTTTTTGAGCCGATTGTCAATGACAGTTGAGATCAATGCAATGCAATCTATTTGTAGGTTTAGCAACTAGTTAACAATAAAAACTCAGGGTTTAAAGCCTCAGTAAATTTTTGCACTTTTAACAGATTTTTCCCAGACTACCTTTTCTTTAGCGTCAGTAATACTGTAAAATAAAGAATAATTTTGTGACAACTGTATAGGGGCTTTACATATCTGAATTTGAATTGGAGTTGGATTTGCCTGAATGCAGGTAAACATTCCTATTTTCCATTCTAACGAAGTCAGGTTGACAATTCTGACGCTTGGCTGGTTTAGGGTAACATACGAATCTAAACTAGCTTGTAGGGGGACGATAGAAACTTGTGTTGTTTGGGAACAATGAATAGGCTCATTGTTCTTTTTTCTATGTATTTTCTAGCCGTCAAATAAATCTGGCTAACGGAAAAATAAATCTCGTTGGCCAGACTAGCAGGCATTTTATTGCTATGAAGAGTTCTTGCAGAACGCATTAACTTAATTTATTTAGTTTTAAGAATTTTATTTGACATTTTTATATTTATGTTAATTATTGATGTTTTTATATTTAATTGTGTTTAATTTGCTTTATAATTTGATTTCATTTAACTTGTGTATATTTTTTATTTGACCTGTAACGGATGTTATCAATAAAGTATGTCTATGTCTATGTCTAGTCTGACCATCAATCTGACCACTGGGAAAAACCGCCAAATACGCTGGGCAGCGGCTTTACACCCATAGTAGCCATAGTCCACCAAGCTCATTCGCTTGCGCCATAGGCCTGTAGTATTTGGTGTATCAAATCTCTGTCGGGTGTCATCGACTTGTTGTATCATGATCGTTAGTTTGTACGCAAATGATACTAGATCTTGATTGGCGATCATGATGAGAGAAGGGCCTAGAATTCCTTCTTTGGCTTATGCGCCTCATTCCTGGGTCGGGTGAGCACCAGCCCCGACAGCATCCTGAAAGCAACAGCAGATAGGTGGGACTCCCCGATACTACGGCACTGGATAAGCTAGCCATGCGCCGTAAAATCGGCAAGTCGCTAACTCCCCACTAGTCCTGCTCAAACTGTTGACTACATTCAACGATCTCTATGTACTACTAGATGGAACGTTTCATACAATCGTTCTGTTCCACGCAAGTAGCCACAACTCTTTCACATTCACTTTGAAACTTGTGCAGTTACTACTCAGAGCATTTAATTATTTACTAAATATTGACATTATTTAACCGTAGCGTCAATATTTAGTAATAATTAAACGTTCTGCGTAGTAACTGCACAAGTTTCATTGTGAATGTGAAAGAGTTCTACTTGCGTGGAACAGAGCGATTGTTTGGAACGCTCCATCTAGTAGTACATAGAGATCGTTGACTACATTTGATTATTTCGTTTAGTTTGTAAATTACTAACATAACATAACTTTTACTAACAAATGTATGGAAATATAGTATCAAATTTGTGTTTTCTTTACGGTGTTTTCCTTCACCGAAAAGCCTGTGATATTAAACCGAGAAACTCATTAGTACCGACTTGGATTTGAATCTTCGACCTCATGAACGTGACGAGAGCGCACTACTAACTAGGCTAACACGAGTTAATAGAGAATATAAAGATTAATAAGGATAGATATAGGTTGAGGTGGATTAAGTTTTGATTCAAGCTCGAGTCTCTGAGAGAGGCGTACGTGAGTCGACTGTGGAGTGGTACAATTTATCGACATCCCCACAGGAAGTAATCATCCTGTACTTTGTCTTATGTTCTGTAGTGTGTCACTGCCTTAGGATAGAGAAATGATTTTGGAGCGAGGTAACATATGATATTAGATAAATTACGTACTAATATAATATTTTATTGCATTAAACTAAATACAATTATTAAATGTTGTGTACGAAGGCGAGCTTATCTCTAAAAGAGATCTCTTTCACCCAACCCTACAGGATGTGAAACAAGGCAGTAAAAGCAGGCAGTAAAAGCGAGGGAGACAAAATAATAAGGGGAGGGGGGGAAACTCGTGGAAACGGAGGTAGTCGGGAGTAGACAGATTTTTGAAGATCTTGTAAAGAAAGGACAGGATGTGCACATTTAATTGAATAAGTAACTTTAAATAAATAAATAAATTTAATATGGTTTAATATGCAGTGCACAATAATGGATTTGTATAATAAAATAGCTGGATCTATTCTGGAAAAGAAATACTGCGGCCGTATACGAGATGGTTTCTGTTTTCTTTTTGAAAGTAACGGAAATATTTCGCTGTAAGTTTGAGAAAAGTTACTTTGACCATTTATATTTGTAGCAGTAAATTAAGCTTTGACTCCAGCATATCTTGCTGAATACCTACATCGCACGTGAGTGGACTACGGACGCCGAACGGCGAGCGCAGCGGCGGCGGTTATCGGATAACATCGCGAAGTTGGCGTTTAATAACTAAGTTTGTTAGTTACATTCTAGCCGTTAACCGAACTCAAAACAGGACCGTACTACGCGGTCGTCTACGCGGATGACTTAGTTATCACGATCAACGGCAAGTCTCCAGGAACTGTATTTGGGCATGAAGTTTCTCAAAGTGGACTTGGACTCATGCAACAAACTTTGGAGGCTAGACATCCGCGTACATCTTACCTTCAATTCAAGCAAAACCAAGCAAAATAAGGGTAATCCTATTTACAAAATCCACAAAAGCCTGTACTATATGTCCATAAAAATATATAACAACATTCCTGATTGTTATATACAGCTTGATTATTTAAAATTAAAAAAAAACTCTAACTGACTGGTTATTGTCTACACTTTACTACAGTGTGCAGGAATTTATCGATGACAAAGCAAAGTAGCGGTGTTGCGTGACTTTACAAATAGGACATAAGTATTGTGTTTGTGCAGCATTGTGTTGTATTTAACTAATGTAATTTTATGTGATGACTTGTGTAATTTTATGTAATACTAATTTTGTTTAATGAATGATGACATGTTTAATTTCAAATGATTGTTAAGTAAATTTAGATTGTATAAATAATTAATGGGCTCGATTCTGAAGGCACAACGCTAAAATTTGACAGCACAAAAACTGTTGCTATCCTTGTCACACAGTATTATGAAGATAAAGACGAAACCAATTTTAGAGCTGTCAAATTTTAAATGTGTGCCTTCAGAATCAGGCCCATTGTACACCTAATAGGTAAACTATAGAGAACATCCAATGAAGAAAAGAACAATAGCAATGTAACATCCTAATCTCACCTATAGTTCAACAATAAATATGATTTGATTTACAAGGAAAAGGAACCTCACAGTTCTTAGGTAGTCTATCTCATAGTCTCACATAGCGCTCGTTACCAAGCTGTCAAACTGCATAATAATCTGCTAATGTACTTCAAGTCGTATCAAGTGAAAATGATTTCAAAACTTGAGGGGCGTTTTGCTGGAAAAGTGATTCTGCACTCTCGAAGAACTTAATAACGATAAATCAGCCTTCATCATCATTATCAGGTTATTTTTGTCTCCACTGCAGGAGCACAACCCTCTCTCATCTGCCGGAGACAGACGGAGGATTTGACGCGCTGGCCAGACGGGTTGGGGAGGCCTGATTGACGTTTTATAATTTATTCCCTTAGTCGCCTTGTACGACATCCACGGGAAGAATTAGAGTGGTCCTATTCTACTCTACCGGAAACCACACGGCAAGTTTATGTATAAATCAGCCTTATTGCATTATTACTTAGATTTTAGAGGTGGCATTGGTATTTTATGATTTATTATTTTGGAATGTGACATTAGTTTTTACTTTATTTAGTATTATGTTATTAGTTTATGATGTTGTTCGCAACACAACGTCAAGGGGTATCACGGAGCGAAAAGCGGGCGAAGGAAAGTCGCTTTGTGCGACATTGAATTGCGCAAAGTGGCGATACATCGCCTCTGCCTACCCCTCTGGGACCAAGGCGTGAGCATTAAGTATGTATGTAGTATTATGTATTAACGCAAGAGGTGGTGGGTTCGATTCCCACTGGGGACACCCCACTTTGTACAAGTTGGTCACGGTGTGGGTGAGGTCTCATAATTTGAGAATTGTTCTACCCCTGTTTAATTCCCATAGCACAGGAGAAATCGCAGTTTGTGATTAGACAAGTGTATGTATATATTATATAATATATATAGGTATTTTGCCGTCGAGTTTGCTTGAGCAGACAGCCTACCGCATGCCCGAACTTGTTTTGAAGTTTTATCTATTATCTATCTTACTAAATAAATGAACCCCACGACTAGGTATCTATTTATCACAATTATCAAATTATACCCGGGTGCGGTTTCAGTTGTTTCCGGGTTCCGGATATAAACATTGGGTATTAATTATACTGCCTGGATTTGTCGACCACACGTCAATTAATTTATCGGAATTATTCGCAAATTGGACCCAAATCGGGGTTTAGTCGTAGCTGAAATTAATGGACACGGTATATACTATAGGTATAATGAGAATTGTTGACCACCTTTAAGGAGATTTAAAATCGGGGGTGTAAGGGAGCGTAAAGACATCTGGTGCTCCAAATGCCAGCCTCACCTGCACTCGGTGCACACTGCTAATTATCCAACGGACCCCGGCGACCAACAATGGCGGTATAACCACGCCACAATTTACTAGGCTATAAATACTACCGCCATGTGGCGGGCAGCAGCGTCACCAGTGCGAAGCCTGGTACTGCAATGGCCAACACGTCTGCCCAGTGTGGTCATTATGGGAAAAACTCCCCCATGAGCAGCAGCCGAAAAGTGGACTAATATGATGAACGGGTAATTACATACATACATAATGATGATGCTCTAATCCCAGAAGGGGTAGGCAGAGACGAAGTATCGTACTTTGCGCGTTCCAACGTCGCAGAAAATTAAGGGGTTGCAAGTTGAAGGGGTATGTATGTATGTAAACGCTTTATTGTACCAAAAATAACAACAACAATAATAAAATAGGAATTAAACTGTGTACAAAGGCGGACTTATCCCACTTAGGGATCTCTTCCTGTCAACCTTAGAGTAACGAAAAGGACAAGTATAATGCGTTTAGTACCAAATTTGATAAAGAAATGTACCTACTTTTAATAAAGTTTGAAAATTTGGTAATTAAATCAATAAAATAAAAAGAGAGTTGAGATGACTGTTCATGGTTAAAAAGATCTTGTTCAAATCCACAATTGTTTGTTTTCACCGAGTCCTCAATAACTACTATTGAATAAACATAGGTAAATCCAGCAACATAGTCTCATTCAGATTAAAAAAGCGTTTTTACCTTAAAATTATTCCCCAGACGTAGACGAGCTTAGAAGAGTTGATTATTAATTAAACTAAAGGTCTCAAAGGCAAATCGAGATTAGCTACCGGGTTCTTTGAAACTAGAGGAGAGGGGAGGTAGCGGTCCGGTTTCCTGGGGGGTGGTCCGTTTGCTAATTAATAAATAAGACAGGGACGCATCTGAGGGGGCGAGCTTAGTACCCAAGGGGGTCTATTCATAAATATGCCGAAAAATCAACATTTATTTTATGTTTAACGAAGATTGGATAAGCATATTTTAGTGTAAGATGCCCCTCGGCTAGGTGAAGCTACGATCTGCGTAAGGCGGCAGAATAGGAAGAATTCAGCATTTAATCATGAATTATATATATTGTATGTACTTAATTAATAAATAATAAAAAAAGCGGGCAAGTGCGAGTCGGACTCGCCCATGAAGGGTTCCGTAGCAGCAAGTAACATAATATAAAAGTTATTGTAGTTCGTTGTAACTTTGATCGATGTTTTAATAATAGTATTGTGGTTTACGATTTATGACGTATTAAAAAAACTACTTACTAGATCTCGTTCAAACCAATTTTCAGTGGAAGTTTGCATGGCAATGTACATCATATATTTTTTTAGTTTTATCATTCTCTTACAGGGGGGGGGGACACATTTTACCACTTTGGAAGTGTCTCTCGCGCAAACTATTCAGTTTAGAAAAAAATGATATTAGAAACCTCAATATCATTTTTGAAGACCTATCCACACGTATGGGTTTGATGAAAAAAAAAATTTGAGTTTCAGTTCTAAGTATGGGGAACCCCCAAAATTTATTGTTTTTTTTTTTCTATTTTTGTGTGAAAATCTTAATGCGGTTCACAGAATACATCTACTTACCAAGTTTCAACAGTATAGTTCTTATAGTTTCGGAATAAAGTGGCTGTGACATACGGACGGACAGACAGACAGACATGTCGAATCCATAAGGGTTCCGTTTTTTGCCATTTGGCTACGGAACCCTAAAAAGATAAAAATCGGAAATTTATTTTCGCCTCCGCAGTTTGTTATAAAATGTGACTGCTTCATCTCATTTAGTAACTATCTTCATACTTAGTTCCAAAATCATTATTATTATTATTTATTTATTAAAATGGTCAACATGATACAATGCATTGAATATAACAGTGTGGTTAATTTCATATCATCATCATCAGCCGAAATACGTCCACTGCTGAACATAAGCCTCCCCAATCGAATGTCACTTGTAGTGGGCTGGCCGTTGGGAATTTGCCGTAATCACCACGCTTTAGCCGGCGGTTTGGTGATCGCAGTAATGTCTTAAGATTCTCCTGTGTATATTAATATACACAGGAGAACGCTGCTGCCCGTTCATGGTGTAATCCCTTAGTCGACTTGACGACACTCACAGGAAGATTGGGGGCGACTATATTCTAAGCCGGGAACCTCACGGCATAAACCTCTAGAGAAACAATCAGTAGAGGAAAACAAGTAAGAATAGGTTATTATATAAGTACAATTCAAGGTTGCATAGATACATTTATTTTGTCATCTGTTCTGTACTTAACTCTCTTTATAATGTACAACAAGCGTTAGCATGGTCCGCTGTGACGAGCGGCCTCACCGCACATAGGACAAACCCAAGAGGTTTATTATGTGTGAGTTATGTAAGACATGAGATGTATTTACTTATTAATGTTAAATAAATAAAAAATAAAAAAATTGCATCGCTCTGTGTAGAATATAAGATAATTAAATTTATATTTTCAGATTTTATCTATAAAAGATTGGGATTGTTTCACCTATGTATTTACTTACTCTATGGAAACTGTCTTAGTTTTTGAAGCTATAGAGATTTTGCATAATCAAATTAGAGCTGTCGTAGCTTTAGCTTCCCTCTCGCTCACTCGCAACTCAACAACAGTCAGCATTCATTCAATAAATACGATTCTACTTAATCTTGTCTTCTCACTCATCAGTTTCTAAATTGGTGAGCCCGACATTCAAATAACGACCTGGACCTCAGGCAAGCCTTTCATTTCCATACCACAGGGAGAACATTTCAATAGCGCGATGTAGGATTCTCTTGAGTTTTAGTGAATTGATCAGTGGCGACGCTAAAGTCTCATTAACGTCTCTCCAATCTTATAGATCTCTGCATGTACAGTCGCAAAACAAAAAGGTTAAGCACCTTAAGGTCTATTTTTGCTTGTATGGAACGAAAATGTTACTAGAGTAGAATAGAAAATTTATTTATTAAAGCAACCAGGGCTCACTTTGTGAGTATGACTTTTAATACTATGTTAGTAAAAATAATAATAATTATAACTTTTAAATAAAATAATTATTGTTCGGTACGTGAATCACTTCCGCACCAACCTATCTGATATGGCACAGCAATGATTCACGTACTTGCAGTCCAGCCTGCTCGCGATCATATTCAGTTACAGTTTTATCGATTATGAATTAAGAATAAAAATATATAGGTTCTGTTTACATGATCTCTCCGTATAATTTGTAATATGTAAAGTAAGAAATTTTTCAAGTTAAACCTCTTAATATATTTCATAAGTCGTATGTTCTCTTTAAAAGTTTGAAAAGGTAATATTGTGTCCGCGATGTGGGAAAGGAATGAATTTGAAAATTGCTTAACCTTTTAGTACCGCGACGGTACAAACAGTGTTAAATACCTAGGACGTCTGTAAGTATCTTACTCGGCGGCTCTTTTCCTTTTATACCTAGGATTCTCTTGAGTTTTAGTGAATCGATCAATGGAGACGACGCCAAAGTCTCATTAATGTCACTCTAACCTTTACATTACTGTATGTAGAGTCGGTAATGAAAGTGGTTTATCAGCTTGGAATGATATTTCCTAGTTAGAGACTTGGAATACGAATGAAACTTTTAAGAGATTAACGTGATTGGGAGATTGTAAAACAGTCGGGTAAAAGTTATCATTATAAACCAAGAAGATTTTAGTAGAATACTCACTAATCGAGAGATTCAATATATTTGTCCGAGGTCTTTTCTTTATACAAATTAGTATAATAAATGGAGATAACCCACTAATATATCAATTTGTCAAATTGAAAACGTCTTCTTTATTCAATAGGTAAAATAATAACATATGACACGTAACTTTAATTCATATACGATATGACAAAGAGAGAAACTGTAATTGTAATAACACATTGATTTTGCAAACGAAGGATTATTTTTAATAAATTTTGTACCTTTAATATTTTAGGGCACTTTCTGATTCAGCCAGAGTTACTCAGAGGCGTAACGATACAATAAGTCGGCACTTTTGTGTTAAACTACAAATCACACATTATTCACAGTATCTTCAAATTACAAAAAATCCCAAAAACGAACGTGCACACAGCTGTTATATCCTTTTTTCTCGAAACTACCATATTTTTCGAACGCCCCCTTATTCCACTGCAAACGTCGCTTAACTTTTTAAACATTTTAATATAATGTTTATAAAATTATAATTACGTCTGTATTAAGTCAGTCGTTATGTTACTATTTTAACATAGTACATTTTATAAATACATTATCGATATTTTAGTAACTTATAAATTAAACAGATGTAGCAACTTAAGTGAAATAAATTATAAAAAAATACAAAAATATGGACAGACTTAATTTATGGGTTCATAAGATGACAACCCTAACGTTACAAGTGCCGCGTCTGAACTAGATAGAGTTATACAATAGAAAGAGAAGCGTAGTGTAGGTATGTTTTTGGTACCTAAACACCGTTTTATTCGGAAGAGAGACTTCTGTACGAATAATACTATTTAGTATTCTGTGACAGACTCTTAAATTTTTTTCCAGGTGGCGTCAGATATTTCCACCTGTATCATCATCATCATCATCAGCCCGAAAGAGTCCACTGTTGGACATAGGCCTCTCCCAAGGTGCGCCACTGATCCCGATCCTCGGTTCTTCTCATCCAGTCACTGCCAGCCGCCTTACGCAGATCGTCGCTCCATCTAGCCAGGGGGCGTCCCACACTACGCTTGCCCAGTCGCGGTCTCCACTCGAGAACTCGTTTACCCCAGCAGTAATCAGTTCTCCGACAGATGTGACCAGCCCACTGCCACTTCAGCGTACTAACTCAGCTATGTCGAAGACTTTAGTTCTCTGGCGGATCACCTCATTTCGGATCCTGTCTCTTAGAGAAACTCCGAATCTATTCCACCTATATGTACCGATGAATATAAAATTTTAATAGCGCGTTGTAGAATTGTACTCACTGATATCCATAGTAGCGATGGCGTCCTTCACCAGCCTGTACGTGTCTCCGTTGATCCTCAGAAAGTCGACGCAGCCGAGCAGTCCGTCGGACAGGCCGAGCTTGCTCTGCAGCCCGGTGGTGTTCCCCCCGCCGCCCAGCCACACCGGTTCTCGGAATGTCATGCGGGAAAATAGACCCTGAGAACAAGGGAATTGAGGTTAGACTTGTTGATATGTGTCATTTATTTTCGGACTATTCTTAGTGGGAACTTACATATCCAGATTTACAGTACACAAACATAACAATGATATGGAAGAAAATTTGTATGTATGTATCCGCTTTATTGTACCAAAATTAACAACTATCCTACTTCCTACTAATATTATAAATGCGAAAATTTGGATGTTTGGATGTTTGTTACTCAATCACGCTTCAACCACTGGACAGATCGTGATGAAACTTGTCACACATATAGGTTAGGTCCTGGAATAGGATATAGGATAGTTTTTATCCCAAAAACATCCCATTCCTATGAGAAATAGACTAATATTTTGTGATGTTAAGTTGTCCACGCAGACGAAGTCGCGGCAATAGCTAGTAACAAATATAAATAACATTGTGTACAAAGGCGGACTTATTCTACTTAAGGATCTCAGCCATTCAACGTTAGAGTAACTGAAAGGACTAGTAAAAGCGTTCAATATCAAATTTTGATAAAAGAAATGTTTATTTGTTCGAGGTAACTTCGGGGTATACATATACTAAAACCACTTATGAATCTGTTGCCAGTATAATTAGAAATTACAATAAGTGATAAAGTAACTAAGTTTGAAAATTTTAAGCTAAGCGACCAAAAAAAATTATAACTCGTTTTCGGGCAGACAAACGGAGAAAATAGCTTCAGTATAAACCCTTATGTTTACTTATATGACGGAACCCTTAAAACTGAGTCTAAGTTACATCCCAGTTCATAATGTACAAGCACAAAAAAAACTTTCAGATCCATTGAGTTTCAAAGGCGTGAAAGAGAAAAGGAAAAATAAATCTACTCATTTAGATAAAATGAGAAACTTTTATACAATAATACGATTCCCTGATTGACCAGCCATTAGCGAGGGGCAAAGTTTCGCGGAGGATCGGGTTGGGGGAGGGGGGCCTTTCTGAAACATTACCCCGCGGTGTGGGGTAATTATGCAAAACTGAAATTGGACGCCTACAGACGTGCTTGGTTGGTGTAAGTGAGGGGTGGGAACGCAATGGTACTTAATGATTTATTTTGCAGTTCTATGCTTAAGCAAATACCTAACATAAGTTTAACCAAGATAAACATATTCTTGCAATGAAGGGAAATATATATGTCGTTTTACACGTCAGATCTGCTCATTTTATCTAAATGAGCAGCTGGTGATACGAGACCAGTATCCATACTTTTTCAGGAGTGTATATATATGGTTTTACTAGCGTCAATAAAAATTAAAAGAAAACCTCTTCTTCTATCGTAGTACAAATTACTGTGTAATACTGTTAAACGTTTTAGACGCAATTTTCCTTATGGACAAAGCACTCGAAACCGTCTCTATCACTCTGCGAGTACAATACAACTTCTGTTTTAAAATACACATTCGTTTACCAGATTATGTAGTTATACTACGTTTAATTGAGCTAAGTTTCTTAATCTTATGTATTTCTAAGCCATCCCACATTTACAGAATAATTAGAAAACTAACATGACTTTTGGATACAGAGCTTTTCATTGTAAAAATTAAATTTTAATAATCTAAATAAATTAAAGTAATTGAGCCACGAATGTATACTTTTAGAATACTTGCACACCCTGCATTAGTAAAAAACAAAAAAAGTGAATTGAATGCTGAACGGAATTCATATTGCAATGAGTGAGAACTACATTTTGGAGATAGATTAAATTAGGTAGGAGGGCGTGAAAGAGAAGAAGAAGAGTGGAAAGTAATGGGAAGAGTGAGAGAAGTGGATATTGAGGGGCTGCTAAGGAGAAGAGAAGGGGTAAGTAGAGCGAAGGAAGGTGTTGGCAGAAGGGGAAGGCCAAGGACAAGGGTTTAAAAGGGGGTTCAGGGGAAGGAAGGAAGCGGAAGGAGAAGAGCTGGACGGCGGAGAGAGAAGGTGGGGGGGCGTATTTCAGTGGTCTGCGTGTACGAAGTTGCGGGCACAGCTAGTAACCAAATGTAATAAATTACCTGCGGTTCGTCTTATGTCGTAGTACTTGAGCTACGGCGTAGCATTCGTAACTATCCTCTACAATGTGCTGCGGAAATAACCGAATGGGTTATTTATAAATTTTTTCGCTAATTTTTTTTTCTTTTTATTTGCTTTTTGTATTACCACACATATCACACATTACTCTGTGCGAAATGAATACTCTGCTAGTCATCCTACTAGTGGGAGTGGTTTAATATTTCTAACGTTTATTTCGAAAAGGGCACTCATGTATCAACTAAACCAACAAGTGCCCTTTTCAAACGAAAACAGAGAAGTTTGTACTGTAAACAGTGAAGGGGGTTGTGCCAATTAAGGTGTACAAAGAGAATATTCTTAATAACGTAAACAAATTGATGATTTGAAAAAGCTCTACCAGTATGTTATAGATTTTCAGATGCAAACTTGGGACTGCTCGGAAATGATCTTATTCTACTAAAACTTGCACTCTATGGATATATTTTAAATAATTTTCAAGATTTTCATAGGCCGAACGTACAAAAAGATTTTTTTTTAATGATAAAATAAATTGTTCTTTTTTTTTCTTACTATTTCCTGTTTTCCTTATCTCTCGCTTT
Source organism: Esperia sulphurella (assembly GCA_947086405.1). Classification (NCBI taxonomy): domain Eukaryota; kingdom Metazoa; phylum Arthropoda; class Insecta; order Lepidoptera; family Oecophoridae; genus Esperia; species Esperia sulphurella. The sequence goes on from OX352280.1 coordinate 2,950,475, forward strand.
CAACTCTTGCCCTGCACCAAGTTGTAAATGTTCACCCATTTCTTACCTCCAACCCGTCCTAGAGGAATTCCTAATGAATGGGATAGAATTTTCAGGAAAAATTCGTTCGCTATGGGTTGATGAATTTTTTAAATTTTCCTATGTTCATGGGAATCCTTTTATTAAATAACTTTTATTGTGTTGTTTCTTTGCGAGACATATAAATCAAGGGCGGATCCATTGTTACATAATTGAGGTCGATATGCTGATGTTATATCCAATGCCTTAATAAAATTGAAAAACTTTACAAGGTCTTGGCCGGGGATACATTCATATATTTTTAAACGTCTGTTTTGTAGGAATACTATGTATCGATCGTGAGCGAGTCCATAGTCCGTCTCGCACTTGACCGATTTTCGGGTGGCTGCGACCACAACCTTTTTTCGGGGATGGATCCGAGACTGATATAATAAAATTTATATCAGTCTCGGAGATATAATAATCCCATCCCACTTGAAATTATAAATGCGAAAGTTTGGATGTTTGCATGTTTGTTACTCAATCACGCTTCAACCACTGGACAGATCAGGATAAATCTTGGCACACATATAGGTTAGGTCCTGGAATAGGACATAGGATAAGTAGTTTTTATCCCGAAAAAACATGTTATTCCTACGGGAAACGAAATTAAATTGAAGATGTGTAAATATCGAAACCTACGCGGACGAAGTCGCGGGTAAAACTAGTCAATAATGTTTTAATAGAATTCAGTGCATTCATTAATGCATCATCATCATTCAGCTCAATGATGAATTCACAGATTGTGAAAAAATAGTAAAGTGAACAAGAAAAAGGTAAATTTTCACATTTTATTTTAAGCCGGGGTCTTGTATAAATTGTATAACGTTGTCTGTTCCTAATGGGAATCGAATCCATGACCTGTAGCGTTCGAGCCCAATGATCAATGTAACAAGAGTACTCATGTGTAATAAAGGAATGTGACTTTGACTTTGAAGCTAACGAGGAATGAGTATAATTTGAAAATAATTGGAAATACTGTTTCGTCCTATAATGACCGCTTCTTAAAATGACTTCCTAAAACGAGTACTTGATTGATACCTAAATGACCACATCTTAAAGAGAAAATTTCTTAAAACGACCACTTCTTCAAATGAACACTTCTTAAAGGGAGTGGTCCCTTTAAGAAGTATTCATTTTAAGAAGCACTCGATTAAAAAAAACATACTGAAGAATTGAGAACCTCCTACTTTTTTGAAGTGGGTTTAAAAGTCATTTTAAGAAGCGGTCATTTTAAAAGTTGTCAATTTTGGAAGTGGTTACTTTAGGAAATTCGAAGATTGACCAGTTTTTACAGTGACCACTTCTTAAAATGATCTTTAACTGAACCTGGAAGCTATGCAGTATTACATTAGAAAAATAATTGGTTATAATATCACCTCAATCAACAAAATATCACGAATTTCAGTATTGCAAAAATCCAATAGCAGTGAGGTTTTCCATTACGTTAGTAAATAGATTCTCTTTAGTTTCCATTAAAAGTCCTATTACTGGGAAGGGCTTCCTACGAGTTATTTGGAATAGTGTTTTGACATTTGTTCGGGTTCTCTGACCTCGTGACCGCGAACATAAGTGATAGCAGCCAGCGATTTACCCCGCTAAGTCAAGTTAGTGTATTATCACTGGTCATTTTCCTACTTCGTCTTCGCTAATTGGTCACTTTAGCTCATTCGTCAATTTCCCTATCAGTCATTTTATTTATTCGTCAGTTTTGTTGTTTCCGAAAAAAATATGTTTGTCTGTAACCTACTTAGTCAACTCTAAAGAAATCAGTGTCTCTCGCCAAGCGTAACCGTTTCTTTGTGCTGGTAATTCCTGTCCATTCTCGAATGTTGCATAAAAATAATAAAATCCTTTTATTCAAAGAAACATAAGACTTAACCTTGTCTTAGTATCCTAATTATCTGAGAAGCACTTCTTGCGACAAGCAGGTCTGGTCTAGATTAGTACTTGTGTAAACCGCTGCCGCTGGTGTTTGTACCACCATATAGATAGAACGTGGAACTTGAGGCGATTTACCGCGGCCGCGGTCGGGCGATTTTCCGCCTACGTCATTGGTAGAAATATCTATAATGTGGATGTAACTGTACTTTTTGGAGGTCAATATCGCTCTGGTGGTCTGGAAAATATTATCAATAAAGCCTCCGCACAACATAAAGCGATTTAGATGTACTTATCAGGCATCGGTCATGATACTTGTACCATGACTTGTCATGAGCCGAGTACTTGTGTCGAGTTTATGTTGCTCTGGTGGCAAGCGACAGATGGGATGAAATGCAGCGCAGGCGCAGCGCACCGACACGGGACAGTTATGTATCGAGCAGTCGACGAGTGAGCATCGAGTGAGGTGGCATCTGTCATACATAATGGACGTCGTTTGTAACTACGTGTGATTTATTTATGATGGGGCTGCGACGTCACTGCAGTGCGTCAGGGATGCTGGCAGAAGCTGGAATAGATAGCTTCTCTTCTATCATTAGAAAGCGTATCGCTTCCCTGATCCAGCGGGTGAGGGGCAGCTCCAACAGCCTCCTGCAGAGTGTGGCGGCGAGGCTGGACGTGGACAGTGCTGTTATGCAGCACTGGACCCGCGTCCACCTCGCCAAAGATACAAAAAATTCATTTTTATTGTTTTAATATTAAGTTACTAACATAGTTATAAGGTATCTTTGTTACTAACACTCTATGGGCAACGCCTGAAATAAATGATTTTTATTTTATTTTATTTTATTTATTTATTTATTTTATTTATGGGTGTGCGCTTGACCTCAATCTCACCTGATGGTAAGTGACGACGAGGCCTAAGATGGAGCGCGCTTACCCAGAAGATGCTCATTCACTTTTCCTTTAATAAGATCCGTGATCAGCGATATTAGTCAACAAGAAGGTATGGTGTTGGGTTGGGAGGCTTTTAGCCATCCATCTGGCCCCCTTGATTGGGGTTTGCCTGTCAGTATAGACAGCGCATGCCCGTGTAGTGGATTCATACAGGGATGGGTAAAAAACCTTCTGCTAAATAAAATCCTATTAAGCTTACTAATAGGATTCTATTTAGCAGAATAGAAAGATAAATAGAAAGATTGTTCTTCGTCGGATCTCCATCTCCAGAATACCTATATGAAGTGTCCCTTTTGAGGGTACAAAATAGTTTTTAGTTAGATGGATATATCAAATCAAATATTTATTTTTCGTTCACAATCCTATGATACAGTGGTTGGAGGCCACCTATTGAGTATTTTGCAAAATACTTGTCCCAGGTGGCTCCGTTCTTCCATTGCAGTAGTCTGCACATTTTTTTATTTTTTTACTATAAGAGTGTGTATAGTGTATGTTCGTGTGTGAATAAATGAATGTATGTGTCTGTGCGTGAATGGGGGTGTGTATGTACACCGTTATATGGGCCTGTACCGTTTTGTACCCTGTAGCGGGTCAGTTTATTTGTTTTGATAAGCGTTTTTCTTTTACGACAATTAGACGCCATGCGCTTTTCCGAATATGGCACATGGCTTGTTAGAGCGTACAATATGGCTTTTTAATTCGACGGATATTAGCCGAAATACTATCGGAGTAGTCTCTCCGGTCGTAGTCTTGAAGACAGTGACACGTACTGTCGCCATAATTATGTTCAAAGAAATTGGTACTTAACTCTTTTCAATAGGTACAATAAGTACACACAGTCCAAGGCAATTGCGTGTGGGACTGAAGAGCCCTCCAGTACCGCCGTCCCGATGGCGAACGCTTAGGCGCAGTCGACCTAATTCCGTTATTGCTAGCTTACCCCACTTACCGGCTATATATCAATAAGCGACCTCGCCTTAAGTTAGTTTTTGTGACAAGGGTAGGGTTAGTAAGCAGCTAAGTAAGTCGAAATGTTTATCTTATTTATTTAGTTTAAGGACGTTTTTAGCACGAGTCAACGACATGAGTCGCAAGGCTCAGTTTTGATGTGGGTATTGTAGCCTAAACACACTGTGAATAACGTGCCTAAGCAGCAGCACGAAGAAGTCACATTGTAGTGCCTCAGCGAGTAGGGAGCCTATCATTATACCTATAATTTAGAGGGAAATAAAAAAAAATACGTGCCGTGTCGGTACAGATGTTTTAAAAACAATTTTCCATTACCTAGTAATGCATTATCTTTGGTTCTATTAAATAAAACTAAATAAAAGTCAAATAATTACCTACCAAATACATATTCCTCTTGTAGCTTGCTTATATTTATTCAAAACCTGAATTTAGCCTTAAATAAACCCCAACAATATGGCTTCAATCCACAAAATATGTTGAGCGAGAGCTTTTTAATAACACCTCATTCCGTATTCACAGAGTTGACCGGGATACCGGGATAACCGGAATACCCGGATTGAGCCCGGTTAAAACCGACGAAGTTTCCCTCCCCGGGGAAATGACAAGTTTATGCGTATTTCGGAGTGGTGCCGACATATTCCACGATGGAACAAGTTTGTGCAGTTTATAGATTCGTATTTGGTTTGAAAGTTTGCCTATTTTTACATAAGCCACAGGTTCTTAAACTTATTTCACCCACCGCCCACTTTGACAATCTATAATTTTCTAGTGCACCCTAAATTTTTTAACTCACCATCTGTTGCGCTTTTTGGAAACAGCTACCTATTGAATTTATTATTTTTAACTTGCTTGCTACAAACACAGCACTCATGCTAAGAAAGTCTTGATAAATACACAAAACAGGATAGGAATAAGAAAGAAATTAATGATGTTGGTAGCTATTTTTCACCTTTTTTTAAATCAACCATCGCCCCCTTGACCTCAATACCCTCTAATTTTTTCGGGGCCTTCTACTGCCCGGCCTCCAGCGCCCACAAGGGGGCGTTATCACTCACTTTGAGAAAGACTGACATAGACCTTGCTTTTTTTTATACCGGTTTGAAAATCTACTTAGTTTCATAGCGTATGTACTCGTAAAGGAGCGAGGAAGTGTGTATTCGTGATTGAAAGTCGTAGCCTAGTTGGTTGTGCACTCTCCTCACGTTCATGAGGTCGTGGGTTTACACCCCGCGCCCGTACCAATCCGTTTCGAAACTTAAATACTACGGTTTATTTATAACCAGCTGTTTCCCGCGACATCGTCCGCGTGGCCAACTTAACATCACAAATTATTATGTATTTCCCGCAGGAATGGGATATTTTTTCAGGATAAAAACTATACTATATCCTATTCCAGGACCTAACCTATGTGTGTGCAAAGTTTCATCATGATCCGTCCAGTGGTTAAAGCGTAATTGGGTAACAAATATTCAAACATCCAAATATAGAAATAGCCAAACAGCCAAATATCCAAACTTTCGCATTTATAACATAAGTACTATAGGATATATGGATACCATAAGCTTTTCAGTGAAGGAAAACATCGAATGTTGCATATGCCAAAGCAGAAATTCTAAGGCGTATGTGAAGTCCACCAAACCGGCTTGGGGCACCGGTGGAGGACAGGGGTTTGGCACTAAAGAGCCTGAAGGGCCGAATCGATCGACTCGCCAGGTCTTCCTGGCTCCCTAAAAAGATAAGATGTACCTATTGGTAAAAATGATTGTACTTCCAATTATTGCAAAAATATGTACTATCATTTCAAGGTCTATAACAAAAGAGATTAGGCCACTATATTTACGATTGTACAATGAGCTTAAGGGTTTCTTCATTAGCGTTGCCTTTAAAATTACCTTCACATCAAAAATGATGACAATATACTATGTCTCATTCCGAAGAACTCATTGGTCCAGTACCCGTCCGGATTGAACCCTAAACCACACCAAAGTATGCCCCCATGTTGGAATTAAACACATAAGTAGTCACGGATTACCTCATTTTTTCCCAAAAATCACGCCTGCCTACGCGGCTTAAAGGACTTTCAGTATAAAGGCACCCCTACACTGGCGCGGTAGAGTTGGCGTGGAGGCAAGGCGCGGTCTAGTTTCCATACACAATTCTACCGCAGGCCGCGCCTTACCACCGTAGTAACGGATATTACCGGTCACTACATTAACATCAAACAATATTAATTACATTAAAAAATATATAAATTCATCGAAGCTATAGAAAGTTTGGTCGAAAAGCCACTTCTTCAACCTCAGTTTAAACAACTGGCCGCCACTGCCATAACCACTGATATAATCAAGAGGTTGAAAGGACCATGAGTGAGCGGGACTTGCCACTCCTGCCGCCGCGCCAGTGTGGGGGCGGCCTAACTTAAATACTATGGACCGTGTGCTAAATTATTCAATAGCTGCAAATCCGCTTCCGTTTCCTGATCAAACATGGCGTAGGCAGAAACTGTTTTTGCCGAGTCATTGTTTATTTACGTACAATTTTAGGTATTATCGTTACACAGCTGTCCGCTCCGATTTCGTACTAGACCAGTATTGTAACCAGATCCAAAATTCATTCGTTCGCGAGATTATTCCAAACACATACCTACAGACAGAGAACTAAAGTTGTCAACATAGCTCAAAATGTTAGTACGTTGAAGCACTGACACTTCAACGTACTATCGGAGATCAATAGTCATCTGTCGGAGAACCAATTACGTAAACGAATTCTCGAGTGGAGACAGCGGTGGTTGGTCAAGCGTAGTGTGAGACGTACACTGGCTAGATGGAGAGACAGTCTGCAGTGATTTCAAGGGTCGGGTTTTATCGCGCGCCTATATCTACAGGCGTCTACGCCTTGCAGTCTGATGATGAAATTTGAGTACAAAATAGTACATATTGGGTACATACTAAACCTGGCTTCAGTCAGATTACTGGACTTGTCAGAGCTGGAGTGAACGCGCACATTGATTGTAGATAAATGGCTTATATATAGCCACACTCTGTTGGTTAGTCTGTCTGCCTGTTTGAAATGAATACCTACTTCAAACAGGCAGCTCTCGTACAAAGCGCTTTTCTTCCTCTTTTATAACCGTTCCAGCTTCGGTATTTCCAGAAAAGTACAACTTGGATCTTTTTAAAGGAAGAGTGAATAGGCATCTGGGTAAGTGCGTGCCTAAGGGCTCATCGTCACATACCATCAGGTGAGATTGAGGTCAAGCCTAAACCCATCAGGAATAAAAAAACTTTTTCATTTTCCTTTTCTCTTACAGATTAAACTTGTATTGCGAGTGAAAGAGAAACATAGAAGAAGGTTTTAGGCATAAATTGAGGACAGTTAGAGAAGTTTAATTGTGTTCGGATTGTGCGGCCGAGAAAGCGGAAGTAGGATTCGCTTTCTTTTAGTTTTATCATTTCTGCTCCCGATTTTCGAGTTCGAAAGTAATTAAAAGTATACTTTTTGTTTCGTAGCTTTTTGATGGAACTGTGTATTATTTATTAACTTTTGAATTTCGGCCGTTTATCAGTTTTCCCGTGGTAAATTTTACTCTCAGGACTGCGCATCTCTCTCAAGGAACCCGATTTTCGGTTCGTTACATCCAGTGGTAAAAATAGTTGATCCACGTTAGATGAAAATACCCGTGGACAAACTCTGACAAGTAATTGTGAGAAGGCTCAGATTTGAATGCTCCAGCTTTAAAAGTTCAAGCTTTGAAGGCTTTTGAGCCTTGTAGACTCAACTTCGACTCGGGTTCAAGCCTTCATGGCCTCAAGGCTCCGAGCGTTTCAGCTTAAGCTTTCAAGGCACTGAGCATACAAAGCTTGAATTTTGAAGACTCACTACCTTCAAGGCTCGATAGACGTGGCTGGAGCCTTGAGCCTTAAGCTACAAGGATCAAACTGAAAACATTAATTTTGTCTGCTGTAATAGCAGTCAATGGGTCTACCAGTCAAGGCCCATTGGTGCATTTACGACGGTATTTTCCCATCATCATCATCAGTCGAAATACGTCCACTGCTGAACGCAAACCTCCCCAGTAGAATGTCATTTTTGGTGTGCTATCCATTGGATTTGCCATAATGACCACGCTCACCAGGCGGCTTGACGATCGTAAATAATAATAATAAAATCATTTATTTGCAGGCAACTTAGCCCATAGACAAATACCTTAGCCTAGAAATACATACAAAAAAAAACATTTATTGCATATGAGTACACTTGGTACATTTGTACACGTCATTTTTTTTATCGACTACCGCTTCCTAGGTGTTAGCGCTGTGAAGAAGAAACGGCGCAACAAACTTCACGCAAGACATCTATTAAAAATCAAGTTTGCATACAATAAATAAAGATTTTGCGAAGCTGAATTAACATTAGTACCAGGCATCTTTGTCATTCAAATAATCGTTTATTTTATAATAGGCTTTCTTACAAAGTTGTTTTTTAATGTGAATCTTAAACTTTCTGTCCGTCATATTTAAGATTTCCTCTGGTAGTTTGTTGTAGAAGCGTATACATTGCCCCGTGAACGATTTGCTGACCTTACTTAGTCTTAACCCTGGTAAAGCAAGTTACATTATATAACCTCACATTAAATACACACTATTTTAGAGTCTTCGCCTCCCTGTAGCGTCTAAAGACGACTCCCTCGGGCCAGAAGTCGGGACTGAGGAGTACACCCTGGTGCTTGGTGGGAACCCGGAGCCTACAGGCCATAAAATTAATAGAAATAGTAGACTCCAGGATCACACATTCGACCGAGATGCTTTCCCCAGTCCGACCTCTAAGCCTCGCTCGGATGTGCTGCATTACATCTTATGGTGTTGTGACCGCATCCAGACGGGAGAGGTAAATGGACGTCGTTGGCGTTCAGTCTTCAGGTTGGTCGAGGCTGCAGGGACGGTGCCAGGGAGGGAAGAATGTTGCTGTCCATCCCTGGTGGAATCCCGTAGTCTACTTGACGACACCAAATTTAGGAAGGAATATTTTGGAGCATGTAACATGCTCCAAATTATCCGGAGGACAGACAGACTGACACACGGATAAAAAAGCTTCGCTGTAGGGTATATCTGTTTTGGCGGATCCCTAAAAATTTAGGTCGAACTTCGATATGAGTACTGACGACCGATACCCAACGAAAAAGTGTACGTCTCTTACCTTAGACCGTCCGCGGACCCGTTTGCCGTTGTTGAGCCTCAGCCAGGCGTCCCAGCGGTGGCGGTACACTGAGATTGTGTTCCAGTGACCGAGGCGGACCGGCTCGGGCGAGCGCAGAATCCCTGCGCCGCTGCCGCAGTCGAACCTGCGATAAAAATAATATAAATGTATAGAATCTTATAAAATCAGTCCATCCTCACTACGCAATTTTAAAAAAATACCTACGCGGCGCGGCCCCAATTGCCGGGGCACCTACGCGAATTGCGTACTATCAATATTGACTTTCTTCCATGAGCATAAAATTAAATTTGACTTGCGTGAATTTTTTAAGGTACGTTTTTTTTATTATAACTTATTCTGTGCTAAATAAAGAGGCATTGGGTATGGGCACTCCAGACTCAGGAATTTGGCTTAGCAGAAAAACGTTGTCAAATATGACAGTGTTTTGTTTTATTTGTCAATTTCTCACTATATTATCGTTGACTGAAAAGTGTGATCAAAAAGGTGTTCGTGTAGTCTATATAATCAGTTTATCATTATATATTTCCATAATTTTCACATATTGCATATAGTTATTGCAAGGCAATATCACACATAATGTTCCAAATTTCAGCTACATCATCAGCCGAAATACGTCCACTGCTGAACATAAGCCTCCCCAATAGAATCGCACTTTTGGTGGGCTGTCCATTGGGGGATTTGCCATAATCACCACGGGCAAGCAGATTTGTGTCGCAGTAATGATCTTAATATACATAGAAGAACGCTGCAGCTCGTCTCTGTTGCAATCCCTTAGTCACCTTGACGACACCCACGGGAAGATTGGAGCCCTATTATAAGCCGGGAACCATACGGCATATGTTCCAAAGCTTCATTGGCTTCGATCACTTACAATATCGGTCAGATTCCGGGAACAGCTACTTTCAAAACTGTGGTTTCGTTGTTTCTGGTTTCCTTACCGCTTCAAATCCTTTGTCTAGTTACCCACAGGCTTAAAAATAAATCCCGACACTTAATCACTGCTCGGTTGATGAGAAAAAATGAGAACGCCAGAACGAAAGCCCGCCGTAATAGATCTCCAATGGATGAGAAAAGACAGATGAGATTGGCAAATAGATGAGTTTTACAGCCTGTGCTGGATTAATGATTTTTTTAAACTTGACTACGTTATATTTATTCTGTTATTTATTTGACAACTTATTTACTTACTTAAAATTTTGATATTTTAATCGTACCCAATTGATGTAATCATATAATTGTAAAGATGACTGTAATACTCTACGAATCTTGTAATTTATAATAATAAACTATTTGAATTTGACTAAAGAATAAATTTTACCTTTCGGGAGTCTGTTTTTCAAAGAATTTTCTTAGTATGAATGTGAAACTGGAGTTACAAATCAAATAGTATAACACTTTTTTTAACCTATAAACGGTTTGGTCAAGAAAGTGCCTTAAAGAAATTCTTTCATAACTATTTTCTAGCTTTGGTTCCCAGATAGAGAACGTATTTGGTAAGATCCGGCTATGACAACTCGAGTATGAATGCTCAAAAGAAACGCACATGCTTTAAAGAGAAAAAAAAGTCAAGTATGAGCGTGATTCGCACACCTTGAAAGGAAACCTAGAAAAAGTTATTTAAGTAGGTGTTATCACCACGAAATAAAGTTCATTACCGCATAACTAAGTTTGTTTGTAAGGGATTTTTGCCAAGTTCTCTTTATTTTTCCTGTATATTTACATTAACTTCTATATCAATTCTAATTATTTCAGATTTTAGATTACGCTTTATATCTTCGTCACATTCCTTTGCTAGTAGTGAAGTGATGCATGCCTGTGTTTCGCTTCGAGGCAATCTGCTGTTATTGTTATATTTCTGTATATTTTAAATAGTTTATAACTATCCGCTTCTTTTTATAAGTATTTTACTTTGTATAAGCTCAGTTCGGATTAGATTAGAATAGAACATAATATAATTTTGGTTTACTTTCTTACATTTGCCATGTGGTTTCCGGTAGAGTAGAATAGGACCACTCCAACTCTTCCCGTGGATGTCGTACAAGGCGACAAAGGGAATACATTACAAAACATCAATCAGGCCTCCCCAACCCGTCTGGCCAGCGCGGGGAGTGTAGGCCAAATCCTCCGTCTGCCTCCGGCAGATGAGAGAGGGTTGTGCTCCTGCATTGGAGACAAAAATAACCTGATGATGATTACTTTCTTACATAAGTGAAATGTACTTCTTATGAGAATAAATAATCTTATACCATATTCTAAGTAGGAATCGACTTTCAAGGCCAATGCTATCGAGTCGTTACGTACCTACGCACACGCCTGTTTTAATCAACTCTTCGTAATCCAAAATCGATATAGTTTCATCTTGATGCACTATGGAGGCTTTATTGCGGGGTTAATTAGTCCGATTCAGACTAAGCTGGGATCGGGCCGTTATTTATTATCGGACCGTTAATGGGTTCCATTGTAGGGTGGTGATTGAATTTCACTTAGGTCCAATTTGGGATTTTTTTGTAAAGAAACCCAATTAGGGATGTTCTTTTGTAAGTACGTCTGACAGCAGCAGTACCTACTGCCCTGGCGACCGTAAAAGGCTATGGGTAATTGTAACTAGCTATATACAATACAATACAATACAATACACTTTATTGCACAAACAAATACAGTTACACGTTATAGAAGTTACAAATAGTACAATTTAGGCGGTCTTATCGCTTTAAGCGATTTCTTCCAGACAACCTTTGGGTAGAGAAATATTATGCCAGAGAAATTGTAGGTTGCGCTGATTAGGAAATTTAAATGATAAATAGGTACTTATATGACTATAATAAATAAAATAAAACAAATAATTAACAAAAATTAAAAATAATTAACAGTTGGGGCAGACCGCGGATGCGGTGAGACGCCCCGCCGAAAGATGGACCGAACAAATCAGAAAAAAATGTTTTTCTGTTTATTTAATTACTAGCTGTGCCCGCGGCGCCGCTCGCGTGGACTACAGAATCCGCTCCCGCACTCTCTCCAGCTCCTGCTCCCACGCCCGGGTGAATATTCTATCGTTTCAACAGCCGTCATTATCCTCCCCTTCAAAAGTAGAAGAGACAACACCAGTTCATCGTTTTTATTATCTTATAAATAAAATCGTAAACTTCGCGTGTCTGTACATTGAAGATATTTGCAACAACAAAAAACTAGGGCATCTAAGGATAAGCAACAGAACACATTTCGATCATTTTTGAAATTTTTGTCTGTTTGTCTGTTTGTCTGTGAGTTTGTGCACGCATCACTTAAAAACTACTGAACGGATTTTGATAGACTTTTCACAGAAACATGGGGCTTAATCTAACTTAACATTTAGTCTTTATTTCATCGCAATCGGTTTACTCAATCAAAAGTTATGGTACATTTTTAGTTTACAAATACATTAGTAGGTAAGGTTAGTATGCAATATATTGCAAATAATAGTATTTCCGTACTATTCAGATTGCGATGAGTGGATTACATTTGGAGCTGCGAGTAGGAGTTGAAATGGGAGTGGGAGTGGGCGTGGGCGTGGGCGTGGGCGTGGGCGTGGGCGTGGGCGTGGGCGTGGGAAAAGGGGAGTGGGTGTAGGAGGTTAAATATATTATTTTTCATCAACTTTTGGTGGTGAGGATAATGACGGTGCGGCGATTGAAACGCTAGTAGGTATATTCACCCGCCCGCTCCTAAGTCGACTCTCACTCGCTCGGACTTCCACTCCCATGCCCACTATAGGTCCAAATGTAGTCCTAACTCATCGCAATCTGAATTGCACCAAACATTTTACTTCTTTATTATATTGCATACATACTATGTACAATTGCACAAAACTAAAAACTCCCATAACTTTTGATTGAGTAAGGCGGTTGAGATGAAATAAAGCCTATATACACGTATTAAGCCCTATGTTTTTTTTGGAAACGCTATCAGAATTGGTTCGGTATTTTTTACGTGATGTGTGCACAAACAAACAGATAAACAGACAAAAAGTATTTTAATACTTGACCTTAGGCATCTAATAATTTTTTTGCAAATATTCTTTTATAAGACTGGCTGTTGACATTTGACATTTACTTCATGTTTATCATGAATTAAAAGATTATCATATAATTATTATATATTATTTATGTTTTAATATTGTGTAAGAAGTTTATTTACATTTATAATAAACTAACCAAATATACTAAAAATAATACATACACACACCATACAAGCAACATAACCCAACAGAAAGCAACATTGATAAAAAAAATTAAAAAAAAACAGAAACATAAAATAAAACACCAGGAGTATTTCTTAATATACTAACTCGCACGAAAGAATTTAGCACTTAAAATTTGTTTCAACTTAGGATCGCTCATCCAGAATAAATCTAAGTCATTCTGCCACACTGCTTTATTAACAGTCGCACATGCTCGCCACATGCTCAAAGAACGAGAAACGAGAGAACGAGAACTAAAAGCTATTAAACCATGAAAACACCGTCATATTCTGTCAAACGAAATTTTTTAATTATATTTTTGGACTTGTCTTTAGTATTGTCCGGGGAGTGAATTTTTTTTTAACTTTAATGTACAGATTTAGTTTTCTATATACAGATAGATTATTTAAAAAAATGGAGTGTTGAATACTCGTCCTTCAACAGAGTATTTCTACAACTCCATTAAAAAATATACGCCAGACTCAACAGCACTTAACTTTCTAAACACCCTATAAAACTCTCAACCTATCGCCTCACAAACGGGACGTTGTGTATAAAACAAATCCAATTACAGGGTGACACAAAACGAGCAATAAAGGAGCGTTTGGGGTGGCTATTGAGGAAAATTAGAAACAATAAGCAGCGCCCTCCAGTGGACGGTAAGAGTATTATTATTATTAATATGTGATACAATCTGTAAAATGCATGAAGGTAGAAACTCTTTGGTGGAAGCCTCCGACCTTTTTCCTTCATGGTAACACTGACTTACCAAAATACTACACTAAGTTGTCCATCATCATCATCAGGTTTTTTTTGTCTCCACTGCAGGAGCACAACCCTCTCTCATCTGCCGGAGACAGGCGGAGGATTTGGCCTACACTCCCCGCGCTGGCCAGACGGGTTGGGCAGGCCTGATTGATGTTTTATAATGTATTCCCTTAGTCGCCTTGTACGACATCCACGGGAAGAGTTGGAGTGGTCCTATTCTACTCTACCGGAAACCACACGGCACTGGAAACCACACGCCACAAGTGGTCCATCATCAGCCTCAAAACGTCCACTGTTGAACACAAAGTGCCAATTTTGGTGGTCTGTCCATTGGGGGATTTGCCATAATTACCACGCTTGGCAGGCGGATTTGTGATCGCAATAATGATCTTAATATATACAGGAGAACGCTGCTGCTCGTCCCTGATGGAATCCCTTAGTCGCATTCACGACAGCCACGGGAAGATTGGGGTGAGCTTATTCTAAACCGAGAACCTCCAGACAAGCTGTCCACTGCGTTTTAATAGATCTGCAACTTATTTTAGATTTACAGCCTTCGTTTTCATAATAAGGAGTTCCTCTATTTAATTTTTTTTTATAATTAGACATAGATTTAGTATAACAATAAAATAACCGCAACATACAGGAACAACGTTATCCTTGCCATTACTGCGATCACCAATCCGCCTGCCAAGCGTGGTAATTATGGCAAATCCCCCAATGGACAGCCCACCAAAAGTGTCATTCTATTGGGGAGGCCTATGTTCAGCTGTGGACGTATTTCGGCTGATGATGAAGGTGAAATTTGGAATATTATGTGTAAAATTAATTTGAAATAAGTATATGCAATATAAGAAAATTATGAAAATATGATAAATGTTTAATTTTTGGTAATATTTCTCACATATTACTGAACACATTTAGTCGTGCAAATCCATTTTTCAGTCAAAGATAATCGTGAGAAATTGACAAATAAAACAAAACACTCTCATATTTGACTTATTCCAGTAATTTCCTGCCAAAATCCCCTGCAAAGGGGATTTTTGGAATATTTTTGTACAGAAATCCCCTTCCAGTGCTCAAAGGAACGCAAAGGGGATTACTGGAAAAAAATTCCAAATATCCCCTTATCTTTTTATTTAATTTTTTTTTCTTTACGACAAAGTTTTTTCTGCTAAGCCAAACTTCTGAGTCTGGAGTGCCACTGATACTAACAGATGTGGTCCATACCCAGTTGGTACGTAGTATTATTAAGTATTCTATGCTATTGGGGAGGCTTATGTTCAGCAGTGGAGGTATTACAGCTGTTAAGGATCTTCTCTCGTATCGGGGCAAAATTATATACTGAAATTCCTACCTGAGCTCGACGTGTCCATTCCTGAGCATGAGCGCGAGGTAGTCGCCGGAGAGGTCGTCGTGCTCGCCGGTGAGCAGCAGCAGGCCGCGCGCGCGCTCGGGGCGCACGCGCAGGCGCACGCGCACGCGCTTGTACGCGCCGCGCAGCGCGCGCAGGCCCACGCACGACGCGCCGGAGAACCGCGGCGTGCGCACCCCGGACCCGGACCCGGACCCACCTGCTGGACGGGGAAGTTAAATAAATAGACGAATACCTCGATTAGCTTGGTCATTTTTGTTCAATGGTATTAAAAAATCCGGTTAAGTACGAATTGAAAGGAAACGTGGTGGAAAAGTGGTATAGAAAATTATTTAAGTAAGTACTTATTAATATGCAATAAAGTTCATTTTTAAAATCACATAACTAAGTTTGTAAGTAATAGGGATCCCTTAAGGTCTACAGAGCATCTAATTTCTATTCATCGTATCAGCCCTTAGTCATCCACTGCTGGACATAGGCCTTCCGCAATGAACGCCACCACACCCTATCCTCCGCCCTCCATTATTCAGGTCATCGGCCAATCTAATGGCGGGGCCCACTCTGCGTTCATCTAATTTCATTAGATTATTTCTTTCTACAAATTATGGTATTGCAATGGAATTTATCAATCATTGTATTCTAGAAAACCAGTTTGACCACTTTTTGTCCATTTCCAGAAGGTTACCAGAACATATGGCCGCTAAGTGTTCTTTGTTAAGTAACACGGCAGATCATACTCATGCAGTAATCAAGACAAATAAAGACCACGCCAGATGGACCGAAGACCTGAAGAAGGTGGTCGGAAGGAGGGCCGGGTGTGGTGGCGTTCATTGCGGAAGGCCTATGTCCAACAGTGGAAGTCTAAGGGCCGATATGGTGAACCAAGACAAAATGCCATTTAGTTTTCTTCAGAGCATCATATCAAATATACAGACGTAAACAACCAGGCCTTACAAACACTCCAGGTTACAAGTACCTACATCTGGCTCAAGTGTCACTTGAGCCTGAGACTCGAAGCTCAAGTCCATTCCGACTGGTGGGGATTCCTGTCATTTACATATATGTACGTTCGTGTGACGCTTCAGGGTTGAGATCTCTACCGTTTTGTACTTAGATTAGACTAACGAGTGCCTTGTTTGGAGTGATATAGCACACCCCCCGACTAGTGATGGTAAATTCCCGAGAATATTCTCCCGGCCGAGAATTTATGAGCACTGAAAAAAATTTGCATCTTTTTCCTACGATTACCAATGCAACTTAAATGTGTTTATGTATACATACATAATGCACACGCCTTGGTCCCAGAGGGGTAGGCAGAGACGATGTATCGCCAACTTTGCGCAGTTCAATGTCGCAAAGCGACTTTCCTTCGCCTGCTTTAATGCTCCGCGATACCCCTTGACGGGAT